>OX376340.1:18778950-21470396 GCA_947369235.1 Udea olivalis | reverse complement strand
TCTGCCAGGAGAAAAAACATTGAGACAACTTGCATGGCAGACGTCCGTTGTCTCAAGCAATAGCCCGTATACAAGTCCACTAAACCATTCACCTCCATAGCCCAGTTTTTACTTTTTAACATTTTTGCAATAGTCCTTGCATCTGCTGGGTGATGTCTTTAGGTAGATTATCAATATTTATCTAGAGACAAAACTCAGCAGATGTACACATAACAAAGTAGATTAAATGGTACCAAAAAGGCCTCTACGTGTTGGCTTCAGCCCCACGCAAGCCTCAAAGGACCGGGTCTCCATGGGCCCGTGAATTTTCCAAGTACCAACATAATAATAATATCGCTGTTCAGCTTGAATTATTTGAGCACCTACCTACTAGTAATTAGTAATAATTGTTACTCAGTGAGGTTATCAAAGCATAAACAAGGTAATGTACATACGTAAACTTAGTAAGAATACATTTTCTTTTGCTTCTATTTTTGCTTTGCCCGTAATATGAAGATCAACGTCTTTTTTTATTCGGTTTTGACAAATATTTTTTCATAATTATGTCTACCGTTTTCTGATCATTTAAGCTTCAAATTCATATTGAGTTTTTAAAGTTTCTAATATTAAAACAGGACAACTTAATAATATGTAATACTTATAACTAATAATCATAAATAAATTTTATTATACTACAACATAAAATCATAGGCTACATACAGATATGTTGAATTAACTTTCAGTTTTTAGTAACCCGCCAGGGTTACACTGTAAGATGAACACCAAAAAAGTAGAGTAGTTATCATGTTATCAATGCATTGTAACCAAAATAAATAGAAATTACGTGTGTACCATAAATTGACGTTATATAATATAGTCCATATTAAAGTGTGCAGTATGACTCGTTAATAATGTGTTACATATAGGATTTTAATAAGCCAATAATAATTGTGTAATGTTTATGAAATATTTCAATTGTTTCATGCTTTATAATTCAGTTGACCACCCAGCCTAATCATCACAATGCTGGTACCTAACTTTTGTAGTAACTATGTTAAAACATGACAGATTAAACATTTTGAGAATATTTCAGTTAATTTACTGAGTTTTAGAAGCACATAATTATTTTATGTCACCATCAAAGAGATGTACCATTAAAGTATGTTTTTTCATAATATTTATAGCATGTCCCGCACGCATTCCCCCAAAAAACTCATAACATTAGTACTCGTACATTTCGAAATATTTAACTATTTCCTACATGATTCGAATTATATCTGCTGACAGGTATAGTCGCAGTCATTCAATAACTTCCGTTAACTTAATAAAAACCGGCTAACTTAGATTTAATATTCGTTGTGTTTTTCATTTAGCAGTTTTATTTATTTAGCTTGAATTGCTTAAAGCAGTAAGCAGTAAGACGAACACCAAAAAAGTAGAGAACTGTAAAATACAATAAATCCAATATTAAATAGGAATTACATGTGTACCATGAAATGACGTATTTGCATAATCCAATAATAAAGTGTCCGATAAATATATATTGAATTATCTTTGAGTTACCGATAACCCGTAAGGGTTAGCTGTAAGACAAACACAAAAAAGAAGAGAACTGTAAAATACAATGAAACCAATATTAAATAGGAATTACGTGTGTACCATAAAATGACGTATTTGCATAATCCAATAATGAAGTGTCCGATAAATATATATTGAATTATCTTTGAGTTACCGATTACCCGTAAGGGTTAGCTGTAAGACAAACACCAAAAAAGTAGAGAACTGTAAAATACAATATACAATTATAAAATAGGAATTGCGTGTGTACCATAAAATTGACGTATTTGCATAATCCAATAATGAAGTGTCCGATAAATATATATTGAATTATCTTTGAGTTACCGATTACCCGTGAGAGTTAGCTGTAAGACGAACACCAAAATGTAGAGAACTGTAAAATACAATAAAACCAATATTAAAAAGGAATTGCGTGTGTACTATAAAATTGACGTAAATCCATTATCCAATAATTAAGTGTTCGATACATGTATATTGAATTATCTGTGAGTTACCGATAACCCGTAATGGTTAGCTGTAATACAAACACCAAAAAAGTAGAGAACTGTAAAATACAATAAAACCAATATTTAATAGGAATTACGTGTGTACCATAAAATGACGTAGTTGCATAATCCAATAATGAAGTGTCCGATAAATAAAAATTGAATTATCTTTGAGTTACCGATTACCCGTAAGGGTTAGCTGTAAGACAAACACCAAAAAAGTAGAGAACTGTAAAATACAATATACAATTATAAAATAGGAATTGCGTGTGTACCATAAAATTGACGTATTTGCATAATCCAATAATGAAGTGTCCGATAAACATATATTGAATTATCTTTAAGTTACCGACTACCCGTGAGAGTTAGCTGTAAGACGAACACCAAAAAGTAGAGAACTGTAAAATACAATAAAACCAATATTAAAAAGGAATTGCGTGTGTACCATAAAATTGACGTAAATCCATTATCCAATAATTAAGTGTTCGATACATGTATATTGAATTATCTGTGAGTTACCGATAACCCGTAATGGTTAGCTGTAATACAAACACCAAAAAAGTAGAGAACTGTAAAATACAATAAAACCAATATTTAATAGGAATTGCGAGTGTACCATAAAATTGACGTATTTGCATAATCTAATAATTAAGTGTCCGATAAATATATATTGAATTATCTTTGAGTTACTGATAACCTGTAAGGGTTAGCTGTAAGACAAACACCAAAAAAGTAGAGAACTGTAAAATACTATATAACCACTATTAAATAGTAATTGCGTGTGTACCATAAAATTGACGTTTTTGAATAATCCAATAACTAAGTATCCGATACATATATATTGAATTATCTTTGAGTTACTGACAACCCGTAAGGGTTAGCTGTAAGAAAAACACCAAAAAAGTAGAGTACTGTAAAATACAATAAAATCATCTAAAATAGAAATCGCGGGTGTACCATAAAATTAACGTAAATGCATTTTCTAATAATAAAGTGTCTGATAAATATATATTGAATTATCTTTGAGTTACCGATAACCCGTAAGGGTTAGCTGTAAGACAAACACCAAAAAAGTAGAGTACTGTAAAATACAATAAAACCAATATTACATAGGAATTTCGTGTGTACCATAAAATTTACGTATTTGTATAATCCAATAATTAAGTGTTCGATACATGTATATTGAATTATCTTTGAGTTACCGATAACCCGTAAGGGTTAGCTGTAAGACAAATACCAGAAAAGTAGAGTACTGTAAATTACAATAAAACCAATATTACATGGAATTTCGTGTGTACCATAAAATTTACGTATTTGCATAATCCAATAATTAAGTGTTCGATACATGTATATTGAAATATCTTTGAGTTACCGATAACCCGTAAGGGTTAGCTGTAAGACAAACACCAGAAAAGTAGAGAACTGTAAAATACAATATAACTATTATTAAATAGGAATTGCGTGTGTACCATAAAATTGACGTATTTGCATAATCCAACAATTAAGTGTCCGATACATATATATTGAATTATCTTTGAGTTACTGATAACCCGTAAGGGTTAGCTGTAAGACAAACAGCAAAAAAGTAGAAAACTGTAAAATACAATAAAACCAATATTAAATAGAAATTGCGAGTGTACCATAAAATTGGCGTTTATGCATAATCCAATAGTTGTGTTGTGAAAGTTGTGAATGATGAATAAAATGTTACAGATAAGTTTTTGATAAACCTGGGTCTAATTATAATGTAAGGTATTAATTGATTATCTTGCTTGAAATGCATTTACGAGTATAGCATCCGGGTACGTAATACATTCCAATTTTGTTACGTAATGTAAATGTATGATAATAGATTTTTGTTTTTAATAAAATAAAGATTTCAAGAGAACCGATTCAAATGAAAGCACTACGTTCCTTTAAAGTTTAAGCTGTGTCCCTTTACCTAGTGGTTTTGATAGCTCCAAAAAATATAAAATACTGTAATAAATTTTACTTACGTGCTTTTCTATGCCAAGTTCACAACACCATATAATTTTAGAGATCCAAAGGGTGAATAAAAAGTAACCTTATAATATTTCCGCACTCAATAATTCTGTTTTAGTTTATTATTAGAAAACGCGTTCATTAAAATAATATACCGTATGACCCATCGAGGTAGGTTTGTGTTTCGGAATCTTCAATTGAACGAAAGAAGATACCATCTCAATAATACTACCTACAGTCCATTTTATGTTGCCTACGAGAAGACTAGTGCAATATCAAGATAAGATCAGTCAAACACATTTTTTATGATTAGTTGAAAAACTCAATTATTTTAAAAACTATAGTCGGTTATAAATAATAATATTTGATTTTTAATGTTTCTGCTCTACAGTTCGTTGTATATAAAAATGGATTTTCCTGAAACTGTTTTCAATAAAATTTGTTGCGTTTTACTCAGTGGCACATTCGGTAAACACTCGTAGCATAGTTTACTTCAACTCGGATATACTACGTGTTTGTATACAGTTTTTTTTTATATTATATATGTAAAAACGAGTATTTATAAGTAGTTATTAAAACTACAGTAAGTAGTCTTCCATACTTACTTAGTAATTCAAATGTTTAAATACTGAAATGTCTTATTAACAAAATGTTACTACTTTTTTCAGTACGGTTATTAATCATGAATACTTATCTTGGTAGGTTTTAATAAAGTAACCCATGAGGGAAACTTAAAGGTACTCACCATAGCGCCTCAAACTGTGTAAATATGATATTGTTTATAAATTATGTGAGTCCATTATTCATTGCAATTCATATTATCTTAGAATTATGATACACATTATGAAGAGTCCCTGACCGATAGACATTTCAATACCATTGGGCAGTATGTGAAGGGTTTTAGTAATTATTTTAATACCATACTGATGGAACAACCTAAACATATACCGACCGGTACTCTACTATATAACACGCTATGTTTATCTTTCAGGGAACTCGCAGTTTTTTTTTAGGTGTTGAGTAACTTGACCCTGTCGCAATGGTAGAATAACGCAAAGTCGAATATAATGCACAAAAAAAAATTAAATCACTTGACACCAGTCGCAAGAAAAGTTTTTTTACCGTAAGGGATTATTTGTCTTGTGGTTTTCACAATTATCGTGTATTCCTGTGATTCACAGCGGCATTTAATACTGACTGACTTTTTTAATTAAAATATTATACTATTTACAAATATTTTACCACTATGGGTTCAATGTTACACAAAACAGTTTCAGTGCAACTAAGCAATGAAAAACAAAGAAACAGCCCTTGTTATTTAAAGAACTGTAAAAATTAGTTATTTTGCGTCCTTGGGCTACGCTACGTTGTTAATAACTCGACGTCACTCACAAACTTGCTGGCTTTGAGCTGCTTTCTACTGGACAGAAGCAAAACAAGGAGTAAGGCCAGTCCGTCACGTGCGTGATGCTCGTGGTGGTACGGTTTTTTTATCGTGAAATATCTAAAAAGCGTTGTACGATATATATTTTTTAATTTTAAAAAGTCTTGCTGATGAGTAACTGTTAAAAAACAAAATTTACTTGAATTTGTGAAATAGCACTACTTACTCAGATATTTTACATCCTACCAAATACCTTCACATCACATATTCATACTTTCATTCAGTAATTTCGGTGATGTTCCTTTTTAACAACGACGCAAACTTTAAACGTAGATAACCGCTCTTAACTGTACGATACTGCTTGTAGAAATTGGTGCGACGTATATTTTACTCGTAATATTTTTGGTTTTTGAACGAATTAAAGCTTTAAAAACTTCATGGCCAATCTCTGGCCCCACCAAGTCTACTTACGATAACTTGGTTGGTCCAAGTCAATAGCATACTTTCTAAAGTTATTAACAAAAGAGATACTCGTGTCAAAAAAAAAAAAAAACATTTTCAAAAGTCAGTCTGGTAAGAAATAACACACTTATCCTGGGTTTGGTTTATATTTTCCTCTCATACAGTAAGCAATATTGCTCTTTTCATATCCCACAGAATGTTCGCAATAAAAGAGACTAACTTCTCAGCCAGCCTCATCTATGTATGTTGTGCAATGTTTGTTGTGTAATTGGTTTATATTTCATGGTGCGATTTTACCACATGGTCGGATTACTAAACACCTTTGCTTTAGACACATGTGTGTATTCGATTTTTTGTGTGAAACTTATTGCGATACTCAAGAGCTGAAGGTGTAGGTGCTCTATTTTATTTAGGACAATATAATTGACTTAGTTTTAAAGCCAGGTTTTGTTCAATATTGAACAAATACACTTAAATAGTTACTAAAAAAGTTACTTCCTGTAAATAAATGCAATCGTGCTTAAATGGGTCATTCACTATTAACTGCGATGAGAGGCTTAAATTATAACAAATAATTTTTAGTTTTACTGTTTTTTGATCTTTTGGACATTTAATAGTTCGACTTTAAACTTACTTTACTTTTTTTTTTTCGATTGATAAAATAAATTATTTTCAGTGTTATTATTTAACGCTTAACCAAAAAATAGAGAAAGTTATTTGCCGGTCTTGGTAGAGTGAACAATTAACCTTTTGCAAATTCAGCAAAATGAAGCTCCCTCATTTTTATGAGATTCCCGGAATCGTCAAACAAATGCATATTTATACGATTCATAATATACTCGTAATAAGCTGTCTTATTGTATTGATTATTTTAATGATTTATTTTAACGAACACTATAATGTAATTTAATGTATTAGAAACAAAATGAAAAAAAAACAATATCATCTGTCAATACATGATTTTAAACAAAACTGTATATAAAGATAAGCACTTTCTCTTACGACAGGTACTACCTTTGATTGAATAATCAAGGGTATTAATATTTGATCTTATGTTTTATGTATAATTTTTCATTGTATTCATGCAAAAGTAAATAATTACTATTAAATAGCATTTAATATTGCATTTAGCAAAAAACATCAAATATACAATACATACACAAGATAATGTATAGTTATTACAGTTAGGGGTAAAGTTATAATTGTATCAATAATAATGTATAATTACAACCTTATTATGTCAATCTTATTGAAACTACAATAACACAATACTCATAGCCTAGGATGTACACTATACACTGAGAGTACGAAAAATAATACTATTTAATAAGTGACGCGTATCTAATACTTACTAAATAAATTAACTATCGGTACCATCATCTTACAACTAATACAACAAAGGATAATTGAATGCGACTTTTCGATGTGGTTATCTTTTGTAGGTATTGTTTGGCTGAAATCGTAAAAATAGCTTACTACGTATTTTACCTTGAATAAAACCAAAAAGTGTTTCGCAATCTGTTAAAGTTAAAAGAATCATTAAGCATTGTAAAAGAAAAGTAAAAACTCATACGTTAGATTTTTTGTACAAGCAAGGTCAAACTTTTCATTTTCTTTAAGTCCTTTTTGAAAAACTTTATAGGAATGCTTTCGTTTCATCTAATTTTTATGTACACTATGCTTAATATTTACTGCTTAGTTATATGTTCAGGAAGCACAGGACTTTTATTCTGTATTTTTAGGAAAAGTATTCGTTGAAATAATGTAATTATTTATATGACTTTAATTAAGAGCATTTTCAATGTAACTGGTAGTTTTATTTTTTACTTAGTATGTTTAATGTTTAAGCAGAATAACATATTGTATGCATTTAAGATTAAGGCATACTTAAATAAATAAAAATAAAGAATAATTCCTAACACTAAAAACTTATAAGTGTCTCTTGCAGTTAATATATATTTATGTTTTTTCGATTAATGCTTTAAAATTCCATACATCTTTACCTAAGTACGTATAGGCCATTGCATAGTCGTATAAAAGTATTAAAATAATAAAATAAACACACGACACCTAATATTTTTATTTGATAACTTGACTGTTCCTTTTCAAGTGTGGTTTGTTGAAATAGAATGGCACTAAGTATTTAACATTAAGTTTCTAGATATAGGTGAATACAATAAGTAGGTATGCAACATTTCGTTGCAATCATTTGCTTACCAAGAAAAGGTGAAGTTTAGGAGTTTGTTGGAACATTTCGAAAACTTGCTACGTGCTCAACACATGCGTTTGATACTTAATTTGAATTCAATCACAATTATAATTTCTTGAAAATAGTTTGTTTACCTAATGAATCTTACAAGTTCCCTAGTGCACATGAATATAATGTAAATTAATCAAGCTACTTTATTTTTACGCCTATTGGTATTGCTGTGAATAATATTTAATTAATTAAATAAACACTAAGACAATGCTTATAATAAGCCGTTTGATTTCAAATTTTGGTTGCGTTTAGAGAAATCGTGGATGATCTGATCTATCCACGACTAGTAGGTGAGACCTTCATGTGTTTGTCTGCTTGTAGTAATGCTTTTATGTAAACCTTATTAGTTTTGCATCGTTGTGGTACAGATCTCCAAACATAAAACAGAATATTGAAGTGGACGGTACAAGGCTTTATTTGGTAATAATTCCATAATCAGTATTGTGTCCCAGGAAGTACGTTTATCTACTTTTCGGACAAATTAATTCGTTCATTATGCAGTTGTCCTGTTATTATGTTAAACATTTCTTAAAAATAATTTGCAAAAAATCAACTTCGTAACAGACTTTACTTAAATATTCTGCTGCTCTGTACTTCCAAAAACTCATTGATAAACACGTATCCGACAAGATAACACTTTTGTTAAGATTCAAAGGAAAGAAATATCTCAAAGAATTACTTTTTTAAATGATGTATTGTGATAAAATTACATATCCGGTTGGCTTATTGGATGTAGGAATTTGTTATTTAGGGAAACTCTACTCAACGTTAGTTAATTCGATTAACATTTTCATTTTATTTCAACTTACGTTATATTTTGTAATGATAAGATTCTATATTGTCTGTTTAGTTTATAATAGACATTTATGTTATAAAACACAAAAAAATCTTATATGTAAGAAATGACCATTATTTCACTGTTTTGCACCAGTCTAGAAATATAAATGTATTAATTTATTGTAATATGTAATAAAATATTTGGCAATGATTTTTTGTTATTTCTTATGGAAGTCCCAACATCATAGGAGTCTTTTAAGAATGCTGAAGGTAAAATAACTTATGTATATTCATATTAATTTGTTCATTATCTCAAGTGAGATAATAACAAAATTACAGTACAGGCCACACACAATTAAAGCGCTGATTATTTTTTTATTAGGACCTAGTTTTTGGTGCTTGTATCAACAGCAACCATGTCAAACAAGTATACCTACACTTTAATTAACAGCGAGATTTGTTGTGGTATTTACTGTGCAGGGGCACGACTAGGTACTTAGTAAGTGGCCTGGAAAACATTTCTTCCCGTTTTAACTTAAAGACCACGAAACCTTTTTAAATTAGGTCACTTTATTAACTTTTGCAAAACAGCCGCAAGGGAATACTTGCGGACGACTGTGAATATTATAAGCTGTTGAAGAATAAGGCACATTTCACATTCTACTAAGTCGTGGTGAACTAGTGTTGTTGCGATAGTTATAGTATCGTGATACTATCGTGACCTCGAAAATCAGTCATACTATCGACAGTCCTATCGAAACTATCGACCCCTGACGATAATATCGATTCTATCGATAATGTTGATTGATAACAATAAGTAATAGTATTTCTAAAGATCAATAGTATACATACTATCGAAAGTATAAGTAGAAATCATCGGTAGTTTCGATACTATCGAAACTGTCGATATATCGACAGTTTTGCCATATCGATAGTCAAACATTTTACGATACTATTGCAAGCTCACAAAAGGTTTCGTTTTATTTCCAGACGATAGTATCGAAAATAACTCGATAGTTACAACAGCATAACTATCAATAGTTAAACGTCGATACTATCGATAGTAGTAAGCTCTGGCTGTTATGTATTAAGAAGTCTGCGTGACGAAGTTAGTATGGTTGAGTTAAAAATGGTCTATTATGCGCTTGTTGAATCTAGAATCCTATATAGTATACTATTCTGGGGTAATAGCTACCAATACAACACGCATCATGTCTTTGTATTGCAAAAAACCGCAATAAAAACAATGGTTCGCATACAGCAGCAGGATTCTTGTAAAGAGTATTTCAATCAGCTCCAAATACTCAAAGTACCATGCTTATATATTTATGTCCTTTTTTGTTATTCCAAGCGCTTACATAAATATGTGACCCAAGAAATGAGAATAACCAGGGAGCGGACAAGAAGAAAAGATTTTCAGAATGTTTTCTTGCCAAACCTGAACATAGCAAAGCACGCTGCGTTCTATCAGTCCACCAAAATATTTAATAAACTGCCCATGGACCTGAAAAATGTTGTCTATGAACGCGAATTTCAAAACAAGCTGAAATCGTTTTTGTTGGATCGGTGCTTCTATAGCTCAAATGAATTTTTGTTATTATGACAAGACGTGTAACAAATTATTATGTAATTCTCATAAGACATGTCAAAATTGAATAATATGTATTTTTTATAAATTTAATTACGAAATCTATGTACCATTTTATAATCTTATGATAATTGTTAATTTTTCAATAGGTAATTAATTTATTTTGTTTTTTGATTTCTTGTATTTTTTTGTGTTTGTATTTCCAAACACAATTGTATTGTTAAAGTAATAAATAAATAATAATAATAATAATAGTATTGACTTCATTGGCGCGATACTATCGATAGTATCGAAGAAAGTCAATAGTATCGCTTAATTCTCATTGTCACGAGTCGATAGTTTCGATAGGACTATCGATAGTATGGCTGATTTTCAAGGTCAACTATCGCTATCGCAACAACACTATGGTGAACCTGCTGGACGGATTCTATTTAGGTTTTCAAATCTAACTGAATAAGTGAATCTCTTTATCAAAATAAAGAAGGTTAGGGGCTTGGTGCAGTATGGTTCTGCTACCAGGTTCGTCCCCCGGGTGGCGGATAGTAGAACAACCTCCAGATATGAAGGGTACCGGCAGTGGCCCGAGTCGGTTTCTTTCTACTCAGGGGGTAGCTGGGGCGTGCTTGCTGTTGATTTTGTTCTCGGGGGGGGGGGGGGGAAGTAACTGTAATCCCAGTGCACTCGGGGCATGATGATAAGCAGATTTCTGTCTGTTATGGATCGTGTTTCAGCACTGGGACTGGACCGTCTGTCCTTTCATTTTCTTTTCTCCATTTTTTCCCTTTTTTACTTCCTATTTTTACCCAGTTCCTTGTCCTATTAAGTTGTTTGTTTCAGATCCGGCTGCTAGTGCATGGTTTTCATGCACCTGCATCCGGCTCCGGGACTCTCAGCTCAATTATCCTTTTACCTTATCAGACCCACGTGGATGACCACCACTAATAAAAATCACGAAGCCGGAGGTCTAACCGTGCTGTAGGTAGGTAAATGTGAGCGAGGGGCTCTTTAGGGTAACAAAAACAATTGCAGGGTATTTTTTGAAAGGGACTACCCAGGAGGGTCCCAGTGCCTCAGGCAGTTGCGAATCTCTTCCTCTGGAGCGCTTGCGGAGCCCGATTTCGGATTCCACAAGAAATCTGTGGGCAGACCTCATTCGTACGCTGGGAGGGCAGAGCAATGCTCCAGGGGCAACCCCGTTTTTGTTACCAGCAGCCAGCAGCCAGAATCCCAGGATTCTACTACAACGACCCGTGTCACGCGTGCTTCAGTTTGATAAATGTTGGTTGCAGTTGATGAGCAGTCCATAGGACAGCCAAAAGTCCGGCTAACTCGACTGGAGATTAGCCTGCTTCCTCTTTGGTCTGAAGCGATCTACCTCGACCAGTCCGTCCTCCTCCGATTCGGTATTCAAGAGGCAACATCCTTTTGCACTAATGCCCGACAACGTGTGCGAGATGTCTGATTCGAAAACAATGAAGACACCAGACTCCGACTATTACTCGACGGATTCCAAAATACACTCGTAGGATTTAATGCCCTCAAAAAGACCCAAAGAAGCAGGGAAACATTTTGCTGACCTCCGCAAGGCAGAATGGAAACTAAAAAGGCTGTCCGCTGCGGCTACCACAGCCGAGGTTGATGCCTTCCTAAAACGAAGAGCCGTCAAAAAAGGCCTGCTGAAGACGAACCAATTTCAGTCCCTCCTAACATGGACGACCTCAACGCAGATTACGTGAGGACAGTCTCAGGCAGAGGCGCCGGTTAAGTCTACGAAATCTGCAAGAAAAGCATAAACCTCAAAGGCACGTTAGATATGAGCGCCGTAGACCAATTCCACGGCGGTGGCGTGGTCTAAAAATTTGCATGGCGGCGGCGGCGCGCCAGCGCGGTGTACGTTTTTATGGAGGGGGTTTTTTTGTAATCACAGTGAAGTTTTTGTGAATCACAGCTACAAAAAGGTGAGAAAATTTAAATGAAGCAGATCATATGTGTGCCGCCGCATACAACAATCAATACATTTTGAATGAGAGTGTCATAAGTTTAATTTAATGAGAGAATACAAGTTTAGTGTCTTTATTAATACATCGGACTGTACTATGCATCACTTCTAAATACTGCGGTCTGTCAGGAAATCAATATTTTTATAGTAGCATTTCTCTGTTAGAAAATGATGACTTTAGTTGTAACAGTTCTTTTGCTTACTGTTCCATAGTTCCGTTTTTCCAAACCTTTTAGTATCTGTGCCACCATCGGATTGGCATCTGTCATGTTTTGTTGTTCGTCATCTGTGGTGTTTGTCTCATCGATTAGTTTGTCTGTGATTACCAGTGACACGATCCTTCCGCCGGCCATATTTTTTTCATTCGCCTGCTGCAATGATGTTGCGGAAAATGGGTATTAAAACCCTCTTAGATTGAATATATCTTTATATTTTTTCGCCTCGCCTTATATTCCTTTAACGATTTATGTATCTTTCAGCCTCAGGCGACTTAATACTGCCGAATTTGCCAACGGTGATGCGGCAGTAATTGTTCTACAGGAAAAAAAAAGGGTGAGTTGACTCGGGATCACTTCAAATACTTTAGCGATAGGCTTCTTATTATAACAGGTTATTAATGCTACATTTCTCTTTGCAGCCTACGGCGTTTTGTTCCTTGGGATTTAATTTCTAACACCTTCATGTTCGAAACTTGTGAGAATGATGTGAACTAATTCATCCTGGCTGAGGCATGGAAATTTGCTTAGGACCACAACACCAGGTACCCAAACTTTCAATTTACGTACGGATGCTGTCTCCGACTCGGTTCTTAAAACATTTATTGTTTTGCAGATTTTATTTAATTGAATTTAGTTCAATGTTTTCATTTACCTTACTTTTGAATAAATATTCTCATTTACAAGAATAATAATTACTTACTTAGTCACAAAATAAAATAGTTAATACCTACTTAAAATATTACAAAATATTTTGAAATTGACAACTATAAATAATTTGGCTTGCTTTTGCATAGTGTTTAGGCTATGGAAATCATTGTTTAAAATAATAATTTAATACAATATACTATAATTTTAACTTTGTTACGGCTTATGAATAATGATAATATAAGATCTTTATTACAATAACTTTAAGTGCCTTTACACCTTTATTGTGATAAGCTTCTGCATCCTTCTGGTATGGTACATATGATATTCTAAGCCTTATAATAAGCCTTTGTTATATTATTTTTTGCGTGTCCTGAAAGGAGAAAAAAAACACTTATATTTTCTTGGGACAAAATGGAACAAGTCAAATTTGCTGACGCTGGTACATCCGCCCCACCATGTAGCGTTGCTACATTCAAGATATGAATTTGTGAGAGAACTGTTGATCTTAAGGCATTCTATAACGAATTAAGAACACTGGTTCAGACCTAGTAATGGTTAAATGAAGTTAAATGGCGAAAATGTAATGGGAGAATTGTAGTTTCTATGGACAAAAACAAAAATACTTTTACATCTTTTTTAGTTAAAATTTATATGTTAACTATACTAAGAGATTATTGTAAGCTCCTGACAGTCATGGGCAATCGTGTCCCACATAACCTCTTGGTCAGGGGACCTTCACCAGCCCTCAAGTCTTCGCCCACATCCAATAAGTGTTTGGGGTTACATACAGGGTGTCCCTGGAAGTAGGTAAGCATCAAATCGAATTAGCACATAGCTGAGGTCATTTCTGACCTTTTTAACCCCATCAATATTGGTCCGATTTCATACCGTTAAAAAGTTTTAATCAATTTTAGTTTTTTTTCAGAAAATCCCCCTATATCCATACAAAAATAATCATTAAAAAAATGTATCAAAGGTACGAACTTATTTCATTTTCTAAAAGATTATTATTCATTAGCAGGTGATTTATCTTACTTTAAATAGTTGTTTTATTGAGCTAGAATATCCATGTACATTTAAAAAGTCAAAATATTGCAAGAAAAAATCTTATTAAAAAAAATGGTTTCATGTTCAAGAAGATGTTGTGAAAAAAAAATACTACAGAAAGTAGTAGAAGTATTTAAAAAAGTTGTTCATTTATTACAACTTCTTTAAAGGTATGAATTGCAGCAACATTCTAATAATTTCTAAAGTTGTAAGTATTTTGAAGAAGAAAGTCGTGTTTTTTAGAGTTTGTAATTTAACCCTATTTATGTTTTTTTCAGAAAATCCATTTAATGTTACTTTCTGAAAAAAATATATCATAAATTTTTAACTGTTTGAAATCGAACCAATATTGATGGGGAGGTCAGAAATGACCTCAGCTATGCACTATTTCGATTTGATCCTTACTTCCAGGGACACCCTGTATATGGGGTTTACGCAACTTTTTTAGTTTTCACCTACACAAATCTCAACGAATATTAAATTATATAAGAACTGGAAGGTGAAGACAACTATTCTTGGTTTTTCCTAATGGTAATTATCATAATTTCGGCAGGCGAATTAATTTGCTTGGTTGTAAACATGTATGACAGCTGTCACGCCAAACGGCACTGATTCTGCTCAGAATAACATTTTGTCCGAAACAAGCTTTGTCCATTCTACTTAGTTTTTTCTAATCTTTTCGATTTTCAAAGCCTATTTCACTGTATATATAAATAAACATTTTTCACTTCTCCCTTCATTTGGTAACTTACACTCCGTTCTCGCTTAATATTGAAAAGTATTTACAGCTACCTCACAATTAAATCAGATGGTATTATTATTTATGTAATGTGTTTTGTTTTTTTATTCATTATTTTATACTCTATAATAAGCACAGGTATAGCTATCTAAAATGAATTATTTTATTTGTTTTATTTTATTTTTATTTTAAATCTTTATTTAGTTGGTATCTCTTTCTCTGAGAGGTCGGGGCCAGGTAACCCATAGCACAGGGCAACCTAGTTTGGGTGACCTGTCTCTTACTAAACGCAGGCTCAGTAGGTAATTATCATTGTCTAATAGTTTTAGTAATAATTAGTTTTAAAAAAACCCCTTGATGTTATTTTAACTTTTAGGATTAAGCTTGTTATGTGGGAGAAAACAATAAATCATTCATTTATTTATTTATTATTAATTAGTTTTCGCAATTTATAGCCCCGTAATAAGGGAAATATCCAAGGACAATGTAAATGGTCGTTTTTCTTGGCAAAGAATCATCATTTATTATTTTCAATTTTTTTGGTACACGAAAGTTTGATCCGTACTGTGTGTACTAATTAGATTACATTTTCTATGCTAAAGCATAAAAGACCCTAAGAGGTTATACGGGCAAGTGAAAGCCTACCATTCTCTCTCTTTTGGCGTTGAAATCTTTTATTTTTGCAAGTCACTATGCGGGTGACATCCATAGTCTCGGATAAGAGCGGAACCTAACGTGCGCGGTGGCGGGCTTAAATGCCTAAGTAATAGTATATAATACAGTAAAGTAAAGCCACGGGAACAATGTAATTTTAATTTAAATTTACGCAGAGTAGCGGCCTATGCAGACGTGAAGCCACCTCCATTCGACGATGACAACAGCGTCGTGATACCTACCAACTTTTACGGCGTTCATGACGTATCTACAGTGCGCGATTACCGTCGGAATTTCTACAGACTTTCCTGCGGCTAAATAGATCGGTGTTCATTTAAATGCGTCACCATGGTGTACGGCTCGAGGTATTGTAACCTTTTATTTTCTATTTGTTGTAACAATAAAGCTTTTTAGGGTAACTAAGTAACATTTGCATCACTTTTATATCGAAAACGCACAAAAAAGTGAGTTGTCTGTACCTATACTAGACAAGTATTTTATAAGATCAGTAGCTTTCTAAATTAATATATTTTGCATACAAAATTTTATTGTAACCCACTCGCGCCGATTCGGCGCTGCGCAATTGTTTACCTTATGTGATCATTAAAGGATGATCTTAGTATGTCCTTAAAACTTACCTGTTCGAAGTCGAATTTGTTTACTGAACATTTTGTCGCATGCGACTTACGCTCTTTCATTTTCGAGTATCGAGGTGAGCTTGCGCTCCTTTTTATGATTCTGTACTGCTCCTACAGTGTGTAATTAAATTATTATGTGAATTTTTTCGCATGCGACTTACGCCTTTTTTTTGGAACCTTTTAATGTTTTTCGAATATTGAATTAAATAAGAGCTCCTGCTCACTTTTACATGTTTGTACTGCACCTGCAGTGAATAACTAAATTGTCATGTAAATTTTTATGAAATGTTACTTATGTGTTTATGTATTTAATTAACTTTGCGAATTTTTTCTCGATCATACTGTTTCCCGTTGGCAAATATTTTGTATGATCCACTCCTAACTAAGAAGCCCCAAGATAGGTAGGAACTGGCCCTCTCTAAAGGCCTGATGCTCCAACTGGCTAAGTATTCCAGGCAAACTTGTATCAGTTATTCATTTAAATGTTTTTTTTCTATTTCTGACTTCTCTCATTAAATGTTTGTAACGAATACATAACATTGAAACCTAAATTCACGTGACAATATGGCGCCTGAACATATTTGAGCCACTATTCTAACCACTGGGGATTGCTTCTTTGACTATAGGCAAAATTATTTTTTAACCTTTATTTAAATTGGTTTACTTCTCTGAATTCCAGTTATCATGTCGAATATGGACGTCGACGCCCACCACTCTGTCTCACCAGCTGATGGATTTGGAACGGCAGGAGATGGCAGCAGTGGCAACGATCGCCGGCCTTTCAGCAACGTCGTCGCGCACGGCACAGGTTCCGCTTCCGCAAGTAGTTGGTAACAATAGCCCAATTGATGAATCTTTGCAGACGATGATAGGGATTATTCCCCACTAATCGAACTTAATAATTTAAAGACTCAACACCACAATTCTACATATTATAAGCAGTTCGAACCTGCCCTTACACAGCCACACATAATTATTAACAGTTACCATATGGTTGGCCAAGCCAATCATATGGTAATCTTGAAACATAAGCTTTTCGGGTGAGGGTTATGTTGAGGAAGTAAGATGAGCTCGGGGCGTGAATGAGGCTACCCTGCTCAGAGGTTTTGCTGAATTATTGAACGGTTCTTCTTGAAAGAGACTTTCTTGGGTAGAACTCCAAAAAGAGTTTAAATTTTATTTCCTTGCTGTTGATTTTGATTATCTAACTGAACGCGATCTCAAATTTTGTGATCGAGATTAGAGATCTCAACTGCAGGTTGTCGAGACCGATACCTGACGATTCCCTTCTGGACATAGTAAAGCATAATCTGTCACCCAGTTATGCATAGTTATTAGCAATCAACACTATTACTTTATATTTCCTCAGTTAATTGGTATCTCTGAAAATTATAAGGCATTTTCGGGGGTCCTTACCCACTGACCTGGCATTCATAGACCTGAAGTACGTGACCGCCATTTTAGAAATCCCACTGAGCAATCACAGGTGAGACTGGTGCAGTGCCAAAAGTGCAACAAGCTGGGTCACGCCTCGCGAGACTGTAGAACGGTTAGAAGCCTGTGTGGCCTAAATGCGGCTTGGTTGGCAAAATCACTGCTCATTGTCCAAATTGCAACCCCAGTACACCATCGACGGTTAAGAAGTCTGTTCCAGCACCCAATAAAAAAAACTAAATGGCCTCCGGATGAAACCCAAAGAGCCTTTTGTAAGAAGATAAAGTTGAAATCTGTTTTTCCGGAGATTTCTACCTCAGACAAAGATAATAGACTATACGTATGTAAGGTTTATGGTTGACAAAAACCTTCATTCTGGCAATAGGGCTTTGGATGTTTTGGTTGGTAGCTATCTATAAAAACAAACATAATTCTTCGAATGAATTTTTTAAAACTTCGTTTAAAATTTTGAAGTATATTTTCAATCTTGATAACATTTATACATCGGGTAAAATAGAGGACCTAATACCCTCTTTGTCCGATGACTCTTTGCCTCTGGCCCAGCTAAAGAATTAGAGAGCCAATCCTCTTCTCAGACTGATTTTTCCCACGAAGCGGATTCCTTTAATGGGACAGATCAGACTTTAATTTGCAACGAGATTCTAGGGATTCGTAATAAAGATGACCTGTCTGCAGGCCAGACAAACAAACTGAATACCATGATCACTCGGTTTGAAGACATCTCATCCGACAAGATAGTATTAGGAAGGACGGATCTAGTCAAACATTTGATTGTAACAAGCGGCCCACCTATTAAGTAGAGGTACGAGTACTATCCACTATCACCAGTGAAGTTAGAGGCCCATAACGAAGAGGTTAAAAAAATGTTAGAGTTGGGCGTTTTAGCACGATCGAACCCGGTTGTCATGGCTAAAAAGAAAGATGGTACTTGGCGCTTCTGTCTGGATGCTCGTAAACTTAAAGACGTAACGGTTAAGGACTCCTCTCCTATTCCGTACATAAGTTCTATCTTGGATCACCTACGAGGCACTAAGTTCTTAACTTTTATCGATTTAACTTCAGCATACTGGCAGATATGTCCAAATAACGAAAACAACACCGATGGAAATGGCACTTCCTGCGAAAAGACCGTTTTTTTTTGTACCAAATAGAGGCCTCTTCGAATTTCGAAGAATGCCTTTTGGTCTTTCTAGCGCTGGCGCTGAGATGCAACGAATAGTGAATAAGCTATTTAGAAATCAATTCGGCGATGAAGTCTTTTGTTTCCTTGATGATATTTTAGAAGCCACACACTCATTTGAGGAGCAATTGCAGATCCTGGGTACTTTCCGCCCTTAAGCTGGCTGGCTTGACCATCTACCTAAAAAGTGCGAGTGCTGTCGAGACCAACTCAAGTACCTTGATTACATCATTTATCGCGATGGCTTACGCACTGATCCCAAAAGCTTAAGTGCATTAAAAACCCGGCCAGCAAGCGCTACACAGCTGCGTCGCTTAATTGGCCTGTTTTCTCTTTTCGTCTATCATAGCACCTATGACCGCACTTCTGGGAAAAAAGAAAGGTAAAGACGCGATAGAATGGCGACCTGACGCTGAAATTGCCTTCGTTGCATTGAAAATGGCTCTAACATTTGCACCAGTTTTGGCATGTCCTGATTCCTCGTTGCCTTTTGTTCTTCACTGCGACGCGTCATCGGTCGGACTAGGTAGTGTTTTAACTCAAACCTTTGATAATGTGGAACATCCTGTGGCGTTCCATTCAAGACTTTTGTCTGAGGCAAAGAGAAACTACACTACTGCCGACAGAGAGTTGCTAGCAGTCGTTACCATTCACGCACTCAATTAACCATTTCAGGCCTTATTTGGAAGGGTCAGTTTTCCGTCATTATGACCACATGTCTTTGAAGTGGCTGACCAGTCTTAATAACCTTTCTGGTCGCTTGGCACATTGGGCCATGCAAATCTCTCAATTCAAATTTGGCATCGAACACAGAAAAGGCTACCTCAATGTGGTACCCGATGCACTTTCTAGACTCATTTTCAAGTACTATAGATATTTCCACAACAACAGAAAAGTTTTTTCATGAAGGTCTGGGACGGGTGCCAGTCTAATTCACAAAAATTTAAAAATTTCGTAATCAAGGACAACACATTGTTACGCTACTGTAAGCCTACCTCTAAACTCCAAGCCTGTAACGCTTGAAAGATCGTAGTCCCAAAGGATCAAGTCGAGGAATACATTAAAAACAGTCATCCATATATTTCAACGGCGCCATATTCACGAATCTGTTGAGTACGGTAACCTTACAAAAGTATGGAAGTTCTCTTTATAAAACTACATAAAACAAAACTGCATTATTATTGTATCTCTTTATAAAACTACATAAAACAAAACTGCATTATTATTGGAGAGGTATGTTTAACGACTTATGAGAATATTTTAGAAGATGTGAAACTTGTAAGGCTTATTAACATTTAACTTCCGTCCCCTTAGGTTTCATGGTTAACCCTAAAAAAGTAGATAAACCCATGTTGATGGACATCATTAGTATTCACCCAAAACATATTCTGGCCATTGTTTAATATTATCTGTGGTGGATGTATTCACTAAATATTGTTGGACTTTCCCATTGGCTAATGCGACTACCAGATCAATATACAAGTACCTGGAGAAAGACATATTCCTTGAGTTTCACTTCTAAAAACTTTTTTGAATTCTTGAAAAGCTTTAATATTTATAAGGTATTTTAGAATACTCTTTATACTGCTCAAATTATTTCTGTAGAACATAATAATAAAACCATAAAAACTTGTAGTTCTTGATTTGTTTTGACTTATTCTAAGTTTTCGCCTCATGTGCAATTAGCTTTGAATAATAGTGTAAATTTGGCTACTGAATTTACGCCAAATTTCCTAATGTTTAGTAGGGAATTAATTTTTGATGCTTCTCTACATCGTTTTAGTAATTCTTTTGTTACTTTGTCTCAGGTCGACATTGTTGATCGTTCTGCTTTTGCCACCTCTCTTTCTGCTTTGGAAGGTTTTTTGAAAAAGTTTTTCGTTATTTGTTTAAAGCTTATAAGCGTAACGCTGCTTACTATAATAAGGGAAGGCGAATCACTTCTTATTTGGTAGTTGATATGGTTTGGCGACGTTATTTCGTTAAATATAACGCTGTACGATATTTTTTGGCTAAAATTGCACCTAAGTTCGTGAAGTGTGAAATAAAAAGAAAGTTTCTGATAATGTATTTATGTATTCAAGGATTCAGATAAAAGTACTTCTGGTCTTTATCATATCTTTGACACCGATTATTTTCTTTTTTTTCCATGCTGGAAATCTTTTTCTATTGTTTTTTTTGTCGATTCAGATTAAAACTGATTGTTTTGTCTTTTTAGACGTTCGTTTGTAACAGCTTTTGCCTTTTGTTTTTGTCTTAGGACTTATTCAAAAGTCTGCATTAATATTGGTAATGACTTTTTTTTCTCTATAACTTTTGGAACTTATGTTTATGCTTAACCAAAACCAGAACTTGTTCCCTAGTTAGTCTGTAATAACCAGTGACACGATCCTTCCGCCGGCCATATTTTTTTCATTCGCCTGCTGCAATAATTTTGAGATAAATGGGAATTAAAACCCTCTTAGATTGAATATTTCTTTATATTTTTTCGCCTTGCCTTATGAAATATAATTAACCATTTATGTATCTTTCAGCCTCAAGCGACTTAATACTATCGAATTTACCCACGGTGATGCGGCAATAAATTGTTCTACAGAAAAAAAACGGTGAGTTGACTTGGGATAAGCTAAAATACTTTCTAGCGGTAGGCTTCTTAAAATAACATGTTATTAATGCTACATTTCTCTTTGCAGCCTACGGCGTTTATTTTCTTGGGATTTAATTTCTAACAACTTCATGTTCGAAACTTGGAAGAATGATGTGAACTAATCCATCCTGGCTGAGGCATGAAAATTTGCGTAAGACCACAACACCAGGTACCCAAACTTTCAAATTACGTACGGATGCTGTTTCCGACTCGTTCTTCCTGTTCTACCTAAAGGAAGCCGCATCGCCCGCCCTCTCACCTATAGTTCTAAATATTTTCTATGTGACGGCCGGGATAATGCATCAACTTATAGTAGTCAAAGTAAGACAAATCACCTGCTAACCTTTTGACAAAAAAAATAAGTACCTTTGATACATTTTTATTTATAGTTATTTATGTATGGACTTCTGAAAAAAACTAAAATTGATCGTAACTTTCAAATGGTTAGAAATCGGACCAATATTAATAGGAATAAAAAGGTCAGAGATGACTCCCGCTATGCGCTATTTCGATTTAATCCATAATTCCAGGGAAACCCCTGGTAGCGCACTTGGAGAGCTAGGACTTCTTCTAGCTATAAAACCGACCTTGACTTTCCTAGCAGAAGGCTGCCTCCCCGCTGCTGCCGCAGCAGCACTTGTTCCTATTCAATTTCAATTTTTAAAACGATTAAATTTTCGACTTGTTTCTATTCTCGTTCAATTTTTAAAATATTAGTTTCATTTTCGTTTTATCTTCGGATAAATACCCTGCTCAATACACAGGTTAAATATGAAGCTAAATACTAAATAATAATAAATAAAGCTAAATACTAAATACTGGTGAGATAGTGACACAACATCTTTAAGTATCATTGTTATCATAACCTGCGATATTTGTATTTGTCAATGAAATTAATATTGCGTGGATGTCATTTCGAATAGTAGGGGTCATAAAAATTGTAATAGGATTAAAATTTTAATCAATATTATTGATAATATTATTTTAAGTCTTAGTTTCGTCAATCAAATAATTATTAAAAGCTTTAGCTATGTCTTTGGGATCATTGTGTCCTCTAAGCTAATTATACACACATCAAAAGTGTCTAGGGATCAAGCATTTTTATGCGGATTTCTTGAGATTGAGATGTGGCTTTGTAATAAATTTATGATTTTATAAATTTATATGGATCCTTTTTGGTGCATTTCATAATTTGAAACAGGAACTGTCAATCAAATTCGAGTAAAAGATGAAAATCAGCTGTCAATATTTTCCCTATAAAAACATACAACGCATTGAAGACATTATTAGTGCTACTGTTTCCCTACTACTGATTAAAACCAACGTTATTATGGAGCGGCGACGTCATTTAAGCAGGGAAGAAATGCTCAGAGCCGTGGGAATGATAGAAGCTGGTTCCCGGCAACGTACTGTGGCTTTAGCTCTGAATACAAGTCAGAGTGTTATCAGTCGACTTTGGACACGTTACCGAAGCACTGGTACCGTGGCTGAGCGCCATGGAGGACGGTATCGCTGCACCACACGGAGACAAGACCGATACATTCAAATCACAACTCGAAGAGCTCCAACAATAACCGCCATGAGGCTTCATCACTCTTCAGGGAACTTAATTAGCGACCAAACAGTCAGAAACCGCTTGCATGAAGTGAACCTTCATTCCCGAAGACCGCTAAGGGTACCACCTATAGCAATGCACAATCGTAGGATTCGATATCAATGGGCTCTTGAACACAGAAATTGGGCAGAAGAACACGTTTCGTGTGCTTTTCTGATGAGTCTCGTTTTGGTATGAGACCGGATACAAGACGTATACGACACTGGAGAACCCCTGGATGCCAACAGCGATTAAAATCCTGCCAGGAAGTCCATCCTTATAGTGGTGGAACCATCATGGTATGGGCGGGTATTTGGATCGGCGGAAGAACTGAGTTGATTTGGATCAGAGGCAACCTCAACGCTCAAATTTATGCTGAGACGATTGTATCAGACGTCATCGTTCCTCTACAAGTGCAAATCGGTCCCTTATTTCAGTTAATGCATGATAATGCACGACCGCACACCGCAAGAGTTGTAAGACAGACTCTCGCCGCAGCTAACATCAATGTCCTGCCCTGGCCTGCTCAGTCGCCAGACTTGAACCCGATTGAGTATGCATGGGATATGCTACAGAGAAGAGCTCTGCCGAATATGGAGGGTATCCAGTCCCAATAAGACCTTTTTTTGTTGTTGCAACGAACATGGGTGGCCATTCCACAGCGTGATTTGGATGAACTCATTTTGAGTATGCCAAACCGATGTTCTTGTGTTGTTAGTGTTCGCGGTAGAAACAGGGATTATTAATTGTTTAAGTTACTCAATAAAATTTTAAAGAAAACTGTTATTTCAGTCTTTTTTTCGAACTTTAATGTTAGTGGTTCAAATGTCAAAAATCCCTTTATTAGGGAAATGGCAAATTTCTTTATTAATGCAAAGGTGACTTGGTTTATCGTTACTGTAGACAAACGAAAACACTTTATTTGATGAATCCTTAAAGAAAATTTTAATTAATATCAAAACAGCAAAGGCGTCGCCTTTCCTTTCCCATCCCACTCTTCAGAGCACCCCACTACCGATTAAGGATAGCCTAAACATCCTTGGCATGGATGTTCGTAGCAACCTAAACCAGCGGGACTACATTGAGAGCGTCATTAGAACTGCATCCCGTAAACTCGGAGTCCTGAACAGAGTGAGACGATTCTTCACGCCTGAGCATCTCTGTCTCTTGTATAAGACACAAGTTCGCTCGTGTGTGGAATACTGCTCTCATCTCTTCGACGGTTCCGCTAAGTACCTACTCGAAGCTCTTGACAGGTTGCAGCGGCGTGCTATCCGTATTATTGGAAACCCAGAGGCAACTTTGACCCTTGAGCCTCTCCAATTGCGTAGAGACATTGCCAGGCTAAGTGTTCTCTATCGCTTCTACAATGGGGAATGCTCTGACGACTTATTCCAGCTTATCCCACCCTCACCTTTCCACTCCCGTACCACACGTGCTGGACTACGGCGTCACCCACACACAATTCAACATTTGTTGGCCCGAACTAAAAGGTTCGGTGACTCGTTTCTTTGTCGTACCATCCAGACGTGGAACGCGCTTCCAGCACATGTGTTCACTTCCTCTTATAGTCCCGGGTTCTTCAAGCGGGGCAGCTTCTTGAAAAGGCATTTCTGCAGGCCTTCAAGGTGAGGATGGCCAGCCCAGTGATTCGTTTGAATGACTGGGCTTGTCAACCTCATATCTGGACCTCACGACCGCTTTCCATCAGGTGGAGTAAGGTCATCTTGACGGGCAATATAAAAAAAAAAAAAAAAAAAAAAACAGGAGAAAAGTTATTGCAAAAATATATGTTGATCCCTAGACACTTTTGATGTGTGTATCTATATTTTACTTGGGAAAGGTTGTTTTTATTTTATTAATTACTTTCCATGGATTTGTTAACTGATGTATTCATGAAATGTAGTTATTTTTATCACAGATTTATAACGTTGTGCATATTTTTTAAACTTATTTTTATTATTGGTACTAGGACAGGATCTGCACTTCCACTATAGTTCCCTTTTTCGCTTACTACATAGTCGAACGCCGCTACTTAACCATTATGGTCTTGCATGTAAGCGTATTTTAATTTTAACTTCAGGAAATCGAAGATCATAAAGCAACCTTAGATTTTCATGAAAGCTGTTAAATGCAACATTTGCATCGTTAGTATTAAAAACATCATGAAACGTAAGTTGCCTCAAATATTTTGCAAATATTTGAGGCAACTTACGGCTAGCCAAGAGCAACACGCCGCGATGATTTATACAATAGAAATCGTTCAAATGTATAGGGATAACACAAGCTGTCGCGTGCGCTTATGTCATTGCTCTTGGCTAGCCCCCTAGGTATAGATAGCTTATTAATGTCATCGAGTGCAATGTATTTGTGAGTATTTTTTATCAAGATGTAAGAGCCACCATATCTGTCTACAAAAATATGAGGCAAGTTTGTAATTTGTTAAGTTTAAGTTGGGAATGTCATTGTCAGTCATGTTATGTTCTGTAATACATAATACATCAATTATTGTACCTTGTTTGGCCAATTCATTCATGGACACAGTTAGCATGTCCGATTTGTTAATCAATCCGTCAACATTTTGATGCACTACATACAAGTGATTACTCACGAAATAAATTATTTGCATTACAATTTGTCAACTTTAGGCTTATTTATCGCTTGTTAATTATAACATTATTGTCATTAAATTAAATAAATAAATGTCATTATTGAGATTGTTTATATCATGATTTGCAGTTTTAACAATAGTTATATCAACATCACTATCTGTTATATTCAGATTGTCGTGAGACTGTGTGCTCTTGCTCTCAAAGTTTTAACACCGATACGATAAACGGGACAATCGATATTTTTCAAACTTTAACCTATTTTCTAAGTGAATAATTTGTTTTAATAGGGAGCGAGTGACATTGAAAGCATATCTTTATCGAGATTGTAAACATTATCTACAATAGTTCATGTCCATATACAATACATTATCAAATCTTGTACAAATAAATTTCAATATAAAGTTAAATTTTTGTTCGTTTATTTATTTAATGGGATTTCGCTAACAAGAAAATTTGGGCGTCTAAAGGGGGTGTCATGCGTAATATAAGAACTTCAGCAAGCGTAGTTCTCTAGCCTCTGCACCTCAACTCCACTCTCACCTTCTCGCGGTAGACCCCGTTACGTTGAGCAACCTTACGGAAGATTGTGGTGAAAATCCCAGTGGGAAGTAAGGTCAACAAACAGACGAGAGGAAGGGGGGACTATCTAAGCGTTTTTCGGTTAGTTAGTCTGAAAGCCATCAGGGGAGGATGGACTCCAAGGGATGGTAGCGGATGAATCTGACAGCAAAGATCAACAATAGCACTGATGGTCCTAGTTAGATGGACTACTCTCCATTCACCAAGACGCCTTGGGCAAGCGGGCAGGTTAACACGCCTTAAAACTTCAGTAAATATAAATATGGATACGCAAAAGAAAATGTGGCCCCGAATCACCAGCAGTGTGGCGATCCCCAAAAAAGAAAGCAGTATGGGTAAGGGCTGGGCCAGAGGTGCTAAGAATCTCTTGGTAAACAAATGCTGCCTCAATAAAACGAAATTGGCAATAGCGCAAAAACCTTGACGACGGAAGACAGAATGGACGAGTTGTTCTACGAGCTTGACAAAATCAACTGGGATGTTATTGAGTGCAAAAAGCTTTGAAACGGACATACTTTCTACAATCGGGGATCTGACTTGAATAAACATGAGCATGGTGTAGCTTTACTTATCAACAAACGTTTGAATAGCAACAAGAAATCCATTAACTCAATCTCAGATAGAGTCTTGTACGTGATACTGCAATTATCGAACAAAGTTACTGTAAAAGTTGTCCAGAAAATGTAGTTGAGCGTCTAAATCGTTGGTGGTCTTTAGTAATCCTTCTCAAAACCTAGCCCCAAGTTGTTGAAAGTAATATTCGTAAAATTTATGATAAACCTTAGCAAAAGGTACCCATTTCTGCGTACAGAAATTCTACTTCGTTCTAGAATAAATGTAACAAAATAAATAGGTGCTGATGGCTTTTTTCAACATTTGTATTGAAATAAAAACAAGACAAACATCATCCGTGCGGTTTATCTCAGTTGTGAACCTAAAACCAAAAAATATTTCATTTCCAACGTAGTTTGCCGATCTCCGTAAGACAAGACAATACCAACGAAGGCGGCACTCCTGCAGCTTGTCTGCGATGTCACAAATACAACACTACCGCGTAAGTGAGTGTTTTGCACGCGATCTTTGCGTAGACCCCCCATGTCCACTGCAACATCTTCATTTCCGTGACGCTTGCATCTTGTGACCACGTTTTGTCCCGTGAGCTTGCATGTACAGCATTCTTTCCCGTTGTCTATGGGGTGGTGACCTGAATCAGCGGTCCATTAAGGATCTTGATACACTTCCACTCAAGCGTGAACCGGGGATGGAGACCGACGTCTAAATGGTGATCTAATCCTGCGATATCTTGGCGATTTTGAGCGGGCTCTACGTCTTAAGCCTTTACTAGAATCAGAACAGTATCGTTTTTTGTGGCGTTTTTTTGTATTTAAAAGTCATTTCTTCATCAGAATCGTGGCCATCTTTCGTCGATGAATATCCCCGGGTCGAGTTTATTTTTTTCCCTAATAAGCTCCCTCTCTGCTTTTAAAGATAGCTTTTGTTTTTCCAAAAGTTGTAGTTGAGCGTCTAAATCGTTAGTGGTCTTTAGTAATCCTTTTCAAAACCTGGCTCCAAGTTGTGGAAAGTAATATTTGTATAATTAATGATAAACCTTAGCAAAAGAAAACCATTTCTGCATACGAAAATTCTACTTCCTTCTAGAATGAATGTAACAAAATAAATAGATACCTAAGGCTTTTTTCAACATTTATGATGAACTAATAACAGCATAATCATCATCTGTGCTGTCTATCTTGGTTGTGAACCTAAATCCTAAATTTAATAGGTTGGGGAAAAAGTTTCTTTGCATTTTTAGGAAAATTCAAAACACTTTTAAAATGTTTATTTACATTTAACTAAAGTATGCAGGTGCCATTTTGTCCAATTACTTTTTTTCATCGTGTGAGTAGGGACATGATCTCATTGCTATAGGAATTTTGAGGCTTCTGATCAAAATACCGGGATAAGTGGTCTTCCTTCACCGCCATCTCGGGGCAGAGCAATACACTGCCTGCTAATGGCATTTGTTTTTACTTTAGACCTAAGCACAGAATAGATAAACTTGTAAGTAATGGTTCAACTCACTTATATCGTGGCGCCTCCCCGTTTGGGTCAACAATTGCATTTGTGAGGGCTTTTACATAATTTTTGGGCAGCGACAATGTTTCGATTTTCGATAAGCCTCGATTGTCTTTTTTTATATGTGGAATTACTCTGCGCAGGTCCTGAAAATTATCATGATTTCATGATTTTACTGTGAAGACCCTAACTCCGTAAATGTTAATTGTGACGCTTGCATCTTGTGACCACGTCTTGTCCCGTGAGCTTGCAGGTGACAGCATTATTTCTGGTCGTCTATGGGGTGGTGACCTTGATCAGCGGTCAATTAAGGATCTTGATACACTTCCACTCAAGCGTGAACCGAGGATGGAGACCGACGTCTAAATGGTTATCTAATCCTGCGATATCTTGGCGATTTTGAGCGGGCTCTACGTCTTAAGCCTTCACTAGAATCAGAACTGTATCGTTTTTTGCGGCGTCTTTTGTATTTGTAAGTTATTTCTTCATAAGAATCGTGGCCATATTTCGTCGATGAATATTCCCGGGTCGAGTTTATTTTTTTCCCTAATAAGCTCCCTCTCTGCTTTTAAAGATAGCTTTTGTTTTTCCAAAAGTTGTAGTTGAGCGTCTAAATCGTTAGTGGTCTTTAGTAATCCTTTTCAAAACCTGGCTCCAAGTTGTGGAAAGTAATATTTGTATAATTAATGATAAACCTTAGCAAAAGAAAACCATTTCTGCATACAAAAATTCTACTTCCTTCTAGAATGAATGTAACAAAATAAATAGATACCTAAGGCTTTTTTCAACATTTATGATGAACTAATAACAGCATAATCATCATCTGTGCTGTCTATCTTGGTTGTGAACCTAAATCCTAAATTTAATAGGTTGGGGAAAAAGTTTCTTTGCATTTTTAGGAAAATTCAAAACACTTTTAAAATGTTTATTTACATTTAACTAAAGTATGCAGGTGCCATTTTGTCCAATTACTTTTTTCCATCGTGTGAGTAGGGACATGATCTCATTGCTATAGGAATTTTGAGGCTTCTGATCAAAATACCGGGATAAGTGGTCTTCCTTCACCGCCATCTCGGGGCAGAGCAATACACTGCCTGCTAATGGCATTTGTTTTTACTTTAGACCTAAGCACAGAATAGATAAACTTGTAAGTAATGGTTCAACTCACTTATATCGTGGCGCCTCCCCGTTTGGGTCAACAATTGCATTTGTGAGGGCTTTTACATAATTTTTGGGCAGCGACAATGTTTCGATTTTCGATAAGCCTCGATTGTCTTTTTTTATATGTGGAATTACTCTGCGCAGGTCCTGAAAATTATCATGATTTCATGATTTTACTGTGAAGACCCTAACTCCGTAAATGTTAATTGTGACGCTTGCATCTTGTGACCACGTCTTGTCCCGTGAGCTTGCAGGTGACAGCATTATTTCTGGTCGTCTATGGGGTGGTGACCTTGATCAGCGGTCAATTAAGGATCTTGATACACTTCCACTCAAGCGTGAACCGAGGATGGAGACCGACGTCTAAATGGTTATCTAATCCTGCGATATCTTGGCGATTTTGAGCGGGCTCTACGTCTTAAGCCTTCACTAGAATCAGAACTGTATCGTTTTTTGCGGCGTCTTTTGTATTTGTAAGTTATTTCTTCATAAGAATCGTGGCCATATTTCGTCGATGAATATTCCCGGGTCGAGTTTATTTTTTTCCCTAATAAGCTCCCTCTCTGCTTTTAAAGATAGCTTTTGTTTTTCCAAAAGTTGTAGTTGAGCGTCTAAATCGTTAGTGGTCTTTAGTAATCCTTTTCAAAACCTGGCTCCAAGTTGTGGAAAGTAATATTTGTATAATTAATGATAAACCTTAGCAAAAGAAAACCATTTCTGCATACAAAAATTCTACTTCCTTCTAGAATGAATGTAACAAAATAAATAGATACCTAAGGCTTTTTTCAACATTTATGATGAACTAATAACAGCATAATCATCATCTGTGCTGTCTATCTTGGTTGTGAACCTAAATCCTAAATTTAATAGGTTGGGGAAAAAGTTTCTTTGCATTTTTAGGAAAATTCAAAACACTTTTAAAATGTTTATTTACATTTAACTAAAGTATGCAGGTGCCATTTTGTTCAATTACTTTTTCCATCGTGTGAGTAGGGGCATGATCTCATTGCTATAGGAATTTTGAGGCTTCTGATCAAAATACCGGGATAAGTGGTCTTCCTTCACCGCCATCTCGGGGCAGAGCAATACACTGCCTGCTAATGGCATTTGTTTTTACTTTAGACCTAAGCACAGAATAGATAAACTTGTAAGTAATGGTTTAACTCACTTATATCGTGGCGCCTCCCCGTTTGGGTCAACAATTGCATTTGTGAGGGCTTTTACATAATTTTTGGGCAGCGACAATGTTTCGATTTTCGATAAGCCTCGATTGTCTATTTTTACATGGGGAATTACTCTGCGCAGGTCCTGAAAATTATCATGATTTCATGATTTTACTGTGAAGACCCTAACTCCGTAAATGTTAATTGTGACGCTTGCATCTTGTGACCACGTCTTGTCCCGTGAGCTTGCAGGTGACAGCATTATTTCTGGTCGTCTATGGGGTGGTGACCTTGATCAGCGGTCAATTAAGGATCTTGATACACTTCCACTCAAGCGTGAACCGAGGATGGAGACCGACGTCTAAATGGTTATCTAATCCTGCGATATCTTGGCGATTTTGAGCGGGCTCTACGTCTTAAGCCTTCACTAGAATCAGAACTGTATCGATTTTTGCGGCGTCTTTTGTATTTGTAAGTTATTTCTTCATAAGAATCGTGGCCATATTTCGTCGATAAATATTCCCGGGTCGAGTTTATTTTTTTCCCTAATAAGCTCCCTCTCTGCTTTTAAAGATAGCTTTTGTTTTTCCAAAAGTTGTAGTTGAGCGTCTAAATCGTTAGTGGTCTTTAGTGATCCTTTTCAAAACCTGGCTCCAAGTTGTGGAAAGTAATATTTGTATAATTAATGATAAACCTTAGCAAAAGAAAACCATTTCTGCATACAAAAATTCTACTTCCTTCTAGAATGAATGTAACAAAATAAATAGATACCTAAGGCTTTTTTCAACATTTATGATGAACTAATAACAGCATAATCATCATCTGTGCTGTCTATCTTGGTTGTGAACCTAAATCCTAAATTTAATAGGTTGGGGAAAAAGTTTCTTTGCATTTTTAGGAAAATTCAAAACACTTTTAAAATGTTTATTTACATTTAACTAAAGTATGCAGGTGCCATTTTGTTCAATTACTTTTTTCCATCGTGTGAGTAGGGACATGATCTCATTGCTATAGGAATTTTGAGGCTTCTGATCAAAATACCGGGATAAGTGGTCTTCCTTCACCGCCATCTCGGGCAGAGCAATACACTGCCTGCTAATGGCATTTGTTTTTACTTTAGACCTAAGCACAGAATAGATAAACTTGTAAGTAATGGTTTAACTCACTTATATCGTGGCGCCTCCCCGTTTGGGTCAACAATCGCATTTGTGAGGGCTTTTACATAATTTTTGGGCAGCGACAATGTTTCGATTTTCGATAAGCCTCGATTGTCTTTTTTTATATGGGGAATTACTCTGCGCAGGTCCTGAAAATTATCATGATTTCATGATTTTACTGTGAAGACCCTAACTCCGTAAATGTTAATTGTGACGCTTGCATCTTGTGACCACGTCTTGTCCCGTGAGCTTGCAGGTGACAGCATTATTTCTGGTCGTCTATGGGGTGGTGACCTTGATCAGCGGTCAATTAAGGATCTTGATACACTTCCACTCAAGCGTGAACCGAGGATGGAGACCGACGTCTAAATGGTTATCTAATCCTGCGATATCTTGGCGATTTTGAGCGGGCTCTACGTCTTAAGCCTTCACTAGAATCAGAACTGTATCGTTTTTTGCGGCGTCTTTTGTATTTGTAAGTTATTTCTTCATAAGAATCGTGGCCATATTTCGTCGATGAATATTCCCGGGTCGAGTTTATTTTTTGCCCTAATAAGCTCCCTCTCTGCTTTTAAAGATAGCTTTTGTTTTTCCAAAAGTTGTAGTTGAGCGTCTAAATCGTTAGTGGTCTTTAGTAATCCTTTTCAAAACCTGGCTCCAAGTTGTGGAAAGTAATATTTGTATAATTAATGATAAACCTTAGCAAAAGAAAACCATTTCTGCATACAAAAATTCTACTTCCTTCTAGAATGAATGTAACAAAATAAATAGATACCTAAGGCTTTTTTCAACATTTATGATGAACTAATAACAGCATAATCATCATCTGTGCTGTCTATCTTGGTTGTGAACCTAAATCCTAAATTTAATAGGTTGGGGAAAAAGTTTCTTTGCATTTTTAGGAAAATTCAAAACACTTTTAAAATGTTTATTTACATTTAACTAAAGTATGCAGGTGCCATTTTGTTCAATTACTTTTTCCATCGTGTGAGTAGGGGCATGATCTCATTGCTATAGGAATTTTGAGGCTTCTGATCAAAATACCGGGATAAGTGGTCTTCCTTCACCGCCATCTCGGGGCAGAGCAATACACTGCCTGCTAATGGCATTTGTTTTTACTTTAGACCTAAGCACAGAATAGATAAACTTGTAAGTAATGGTTTAACTCACTTATATCGTGGCGCCTCCCCGTTTGGGTCAACAATTGCATTTGTGAGGGCTTTTACATAATTTTTGGGCAGCGACAATGTTTCGATTTTCGATAAGCCTCGATTGTCTATTTTTACATGGGGAATTACTCTGCGCAGGTCCTGAAAATTATCATGATTTCATGATTTTACTGTGAAGACCCTAACTCCGTAAATGTTAATTGTGACGCTTGCATCTTGTGACCACGTCTTGTCCCGTGAGCTTGCAGGTGACAGCATTATTTCTGGTCGTCTATGGGGTGGTGACCTTGATCAGCGGTCAATTAAGGATCTTGATACACTTCCACTCAAGCGTGAACCGAGGATGGAGACCGACGTCTAAATGGTTATCTAATCCTGCGATATCTTGGCGATTTTGAGCGGGCTCTACGTCTTAAGCCTTCACTAGAATCAGAACTGTATCGATTTTTGCGGCGTCTTTTGTATTTGTAAGTTATTTCTTCATAAGAATCGTGGCCATATTTCGTCGATAAATATTCCCGGGTCGAGTTTATTTTTTTCCCTAATAAGCTCCCTCTCTGCTTTTAAAGATAGCTTTTGTTTTTCCAAAAGTTGTAGTTGAGCGTCTAAATCGTTAGTGGTCTTTAGTGATCCTTTTCAAAACCTGGCTCCAAGTTGTGGAAAGTAATATTTGTATAATTAATGATAAACCTTAGCAAAAGAAAACCATTTCTGCATACAAAAATTCTACTTCCTTCTAGAATGAATGTAACAAAATAAATAGATACCTAAGGCTTTTTTCAACATTTATGATGAACTAATAACAGCATAATCATCATCTGTGCTGTCTATCTTGGTTGTGAACCTAAATCCTAAATTTAATAGGTTGGGGAAAAAGTTTCTTTGCATTTTTAGGAAAATTCAAAACACTTTTAAAATGTTTATTTACATTTAACTAAAGTATGCAGGTGCCATTTTGTTCAATTACTTTTTTCCATCGTGTGAGTAGGGACATGATCTCATTGCTATAGGAATTTTGAGGCTTCTGATCAAAATACCGGGATAAGTGGTCTTCCTTCACCGCCATCTCGGGGCAGAGCAATACACTGCCTGCTAATGGCATTTGTTTTTACTTTAGACCTAAGAACAGAATAGATAAACTTGTAAGTAATGGTTTAACTCACTTATATCGTGGCGCCTCCCCGTTTGGGTCAACAATTGCATTTGTGAGGGCTTTTACATAATTTTTGGGCAGCGACAATGTTTCGATTTTCGATAAGCCTCGATTGTCTATTTTTACATGGGGAATTACTCTGCGCAGGTCCTGAAAATTATCATGATTTCATGATTTTACTGTGAAGACCCTAACTCCGTAAATGTTAATTGTGACGCTTGCATCTTGTGACCACGTCTTGTCCCGTGAGCTTGCAGGTGACAGCATTATTTCTGGTCGTCTATGGGGTGGTGACCTTGATCAGCGGTCAATTAAGGATCTTGATACACTTCCACTCAAGCGTGAACCGAGGATGGAGACCGACGTCTAAATGGTTATCTAATCCTGCGATATCTTGGCGATTTTGAGCGGGCTCTACGTCTTAAGCCTTCACTAGAATCAGAACTGTATCGTTTTTTGCGGCGTCTTTTGTATTTGTAAGTTATTTCTTCATAAGAATCGTGGCCATATTTCGTCGATGAATATTCCCGGGTCGAGTTTATTTTTTTCCCTAATAAGCTCCCTCTCTGCTTTTAAAGATAGCTTTTGTTTTTCCAAAAGTTGTGGTTGAGCGTCTAAATCGTTAGTGGTCTTTAGTAATCCTTTTCAAAACCTGGCTCCAAGTTGTGGAAAGTAATATTTGTATAATTAATGATAAACCTTAGCAAAAGAAAACCATTTCTGCATACAAAAATTCTACTTCCTTCTAGAATGAATGTAACAAAATAAATAGATACCTAAGGCTTTTTTCAACATTTATGATGAACTAATAACAGCATAATCATCATCTGTGCTGTCTATCTTGGTTGTGAACCTAAATCCTAAATTTAATAGGTTGGGGAAAAAGTTTCTTTGCATTTTTAGGAAAATTCAAAACACTTTTAAAATGTTTATTTACATTTAACTAAAGTATGCAGGTGCCATTTTGTTCAATTACTTTTTTCCATCGTGTGAGTAGGGACATGATCTCATTGCTATAGGAATTTTGAGGCTTCTGATCAAAATACCGGGATAAGTGGTCTTCCTTCACCGCCATCTCGGGGCAGAGCAATACACTGCCTGCTAATGGCATTTGTTTTTACTTTAGACCTAAGCACAGAATAGATAAACTTGTAAGTAATGGTTTAACTCACTTATATCGTGGCGCCTCCCCGTTTGGGTCAACAATTGCATTTGTGAGGGCTTTTACATAATTTTTGGGCAGCGACAATGTTTCGATTTTCGATAAGCCTCGATTGTCTTTTTTTATATGGGGAATTACTCTGCGCAGGTCCTGAAAATTATCATGATTTCATGATTTTACTGTGAAGACCCTAACTCCGTAAATGTTAATTGTGACGCTTGCATCTTGTGACCACGTCTTGTCCCGTGAGCTTGCAGGTGACAGCATTATTTCTGGTCGTCTATGGGGTGGTGACCTTGATCAGCGGTCAATTAAGGATCTTGATACACTTCCACTCAAGCGTGAACCGAGGATGGAGACCGACGTCTAAATGGTTATCTAATCCTGCGATATCTTGGCGATTTTGAGCGGGCTCTACGTCTTAAGCCTTCACTAGAATCAGAACTGTATCGTTTTTTGCGGCGTCTTTTGTATTTGTAAGTTATTTCTTCATAAGAATCGTGGCCATATTTCGTCGATGAATATTCCCGGGTCGAGTTTATTTTTTTCCCTAATAAGCTCCCTCTCTGCTTTTAAAGATAGCTTTTGTTTTTCCAAAAGTTGTAGTTGAGCGTCTAAATCGTTAGTGGTCTTTAGTAATCCTTTTCAAAACCTGGCTCCAAGTTGTGGAAAGTAATATTTGTATAATTAATGATAAACCTTAGCAAAAGAAAACCATTTCTGCATACAAAAATTCTACTTCCTTCTAGAATGAATGTAACAAAATAAATAGATACCTAAGGCTTTTTTCAACATTTATGATGAACTAATAACAGCATAATCATCATCTGTGCTGTCTATCTTGGTTGTGAACCTAAATCCTAAATTTAATAGGTTGGGGAAAAAGTTTCTTTGCATTTTTAGGAAAATTCAAAACACTTTTAAAATGTTTATTTACATTTAACTAAAGTATGCAGGTGCCATTTTGTCCAATTACTTTTTTCCATCGTGTGAGTAGGGACATGATCTCATTGCTATAGGAATTTTGAGGCTTCTGATCAAAATACCGGGATAAGTGGTCTTCCTTCACCGCCATCTCGGGGCAGAGCAATACACTGCCTGCTAATGGCATTTGTTTTTACTTTAGACCTAAGCACAGAATAGATAAACTTGTAAGTAATGGTTCAACTCACTTATATCGTGGCGCCTCCCCGTTTGGGTCAACAATTGCATTTGTGAGGGCTTTTACATAATTTTTGGGCAGCGACAATGTTTCGATTTTCGATAAGCCTCGATTGTCTTTTTTTATATGTGGAATTACTCTGCGCAGGTCCTGAAAATTATCATGATTTCATGATTTTACTGTGAAGACCCTAACTCCGTAAATGTTAATTGTGACGCTTGCATCTTGTGACCACGTCTTGTCCCGTGAGCTTGCAGGTGACAGCATTATTTCTGGTCGTCTATGGGGTGGTGACCTTGATCAGCGGTCAATTAAGGATCTTGATACACTTCCACTCAAGCGTGAACCGAGGATGGAGACCGACGTCTAAATGGTTATCTAATCCTGCGATATCTTGGCGATTTTGAGCGGGCTCTACGTCTTAAGCCTTCACTAGAATCAGAACTGTATCGTTTTTTGCGGCGTCTTTTGTATTTGTAAGTTATTTCTTCATAAGAATCGTGGCCATATTTCGTCGATAAATATTCCCGGGTCGAGTTTATTTTTTTCCCTAATAAGCTCCCTCTCTGCTTTTAAAGATAGCTTTTGTTTTTCCAAAAGTTGTAGTTGAGCGTCTAAATCGTTAGTGGTCTTTAGTAATCCTTTTCAAAACCTGGCTCCAAGTTGTGGAAAGTAATATTTGTATAATTAATGATAAACCTTAGCAAAAGAAAACCATTTCTGCATACAAAAATTCTACTTCCTTCTAGAATGAATGTAACAAAATAAATAGATACCTAAGGCTTTTTTCAACATTTATGATGAACTAATAACAGCATAATCATCATCTGTGCTGTCTATCTTGGTTGTGAACCTAAATCCTAAATTTAATAGGTTGGGGAAAAAGTTTCTTTGCATTTTTAGGAAAATTCAAAACACTTTTAAAATGTTTATTTACATTTAACTAAAGTATGCAGGTGCCATTTTGTTCAATTACTTTTTTCCATCGTGTGAGTAGGGACATGATCTCATTGCTATAGGAATTTTGAGGCTTCTGATCAAAATACCGGGATAAGTGGTCTTCCTTCACCGCCATCTCGGGGCAGAGCAATACACTGCCTGCTAATGGCATTTGTTTTTACTTTAGACCTAAGCACAGAATAGATAAACTTGTAAGTAATGGTTTAACTCACTTATATCGTGGCGCCTCCCCGTTTGGGTCAACAATTGCATTTGTGAGGGCTTTTACATAATTTTTGGGCAGCGACAATGTTTCGATTTTCGATAAGCCTCGATTGTCTTTTTTTATATGTGGAATTACTCTGCGCAGGTCCTGAAAATTATCATGATTTCATGATTTTACTGTGAAGACCCTAACTCCGTAAATGTTAATTGTGACGCTTGCATCTTGTGACCACGTCTTGTCCCGTGAGCTTGCAGGTGATAGCATTATTTCTGGTCGTCTATGGGGTGGTGACCTTGATCAGCGGTCAATTAAGGATCTTGATACACTTCCACTCAAGCGTGAACCGAGGATGGAGACCGACGTCTAAATGGTTATCTAATCCTGCGATATCTTGGCGATTTTGAGCGGGCTCTACGTCTTAAGCCTTCACTAGAATCAGAACTGTATCGTTTTTTGCGGCGTCTTTTGTATTTGTAAGTTATTTCTTCATAAGAATCGTGGCCATATTTCGTCGATGAATATTCCCGGGTCGAGTTTATTTTTTTCCCTAATAAGCTCCCTCTCTGCTTTTAAAGATAGCTTTTGTTTTTCCAAAAGTTGTAGTTGAGCGTCTAAATCGTTAGTGGTCTTTAGTAATCCTTTTCAAAACCTGGCTCCAAGTTGTGGATAGTAATATTTGTATAATTAATGATAAACCTTAGCAAAAGAAAACCATTTCTGCATACAAAAATTCTACTTCCTTCTAGAATGAATGTAACAAAATAAATAGATACCTAAGGCTTTTTTCAACATTTATGATGAACTAATAACAGCATAATCATCATCTGTGCTGTCTATCTTGGTTGTGAACCTAAATCCTAAATTTAATAGGTTGGGGAAAAAGTTTCTTTGCATTTTTAGGAAAATTCAAAACACTTTTAAAATGTTTATTTACATTTAACTAAAGTATGCAGGTGCCATTTTGTTCAATTACTTTTTCCATCGTGTGAGTAGGGGCATGATCTCATTGCTATAGGAATTTTGAGGCTTCTGATCAAAATACCGGGATAAGTGGTCTTCCTTCACCGCCATCTCGGGGCAGAGCAATACACTGCCTGCTAATGGCATTTGTTTTTACTTTAGACCTAAGCACAGAATAGATAAACTTGTAAGTAATGGTTTAACTCACTTATATCGTGGCGCCTCCCCGTTTGGGTCAACAATTGCATTTGTGAGGGCTTTTACATAATTTTTGGGCAGCGACAATGTTTCGATTTTCGATAAGCCTCGATTGTCTTTTTTTACATGGGGAATTACTCTGCGCAGGTCCTGAAAATTATCATGATTTCATGATTTTACTGTGAAGACCCTAACTCCGTAAATGTTAATTGTGACGCTTGCATCTTGTGACCACGTCTTGTCCCGTGAGCTTGCAGGTGACAGCATTATTTCTGGTCGTCTATGGGGTGGTGACCTTGATCAGCGGTCAATTAAGGATCTTGATACACTTCCACTCAAGCGTGAACCGAGGATGGAGACCGACGTCTAAATGGTTATCTAATCCTGCGATATCTTGGCGATTTTGAGCGGGCTCTACGTCTTAAGCCTTCACTAGAATCAGAACTGTATCGTTTTTTGCGGCGTCTTTTGTATTTGTAAGTTATTTCTTCATAAGAATCGTGGCCATATTTCGTCGATGAATATTCCCGGGTCGAGTTTATTTTTTTCCCTAATAAGCTCCCTCTCTGCTTTTAAAGATAGCTTTTGTTTTTCCAAAAGTTGTGGTTGAGCGTCTAAATCGTTAGTGGTCTTTAGTAATCCTTTTCAAAACCTGGTTCCAAGTTGTGGAAAGTAATATTTGTATAATTAATGATAAACCTTAGCAAAAGAAAACCATTTCTGCATACAAAAATTCTACTTCCTTCTAGAATGAATGTAACAAAATAAATAGATACCTAAGGTTTTTTTCAACATTTATGATGAACTAATAACAGCATAATCATCATCTGTGCTGTCTATCTTGGTTGTGAACCTAAATCCTAAATTTAATAGGTTGGGGAAAAAGTTTCTTTGCATTTTTAGGAAAATTCAAAACACTTTTAAAATGTTTATTTACATTTAACTAAAGTATGCAGGTGCCCTTTTGTTCAATTACTTTTTTCCATCGTGTGAGTAGGGACATGATCTCATTGCTATAGGAATTTTGAGGCTTCTGATCAAAATACCGGGATAAGTGGTCTTCCTTCACCGCCATCTCGGGGCAGAGCAATACACTGCCTGCTAATGGCATTTGTTTTTACTTTAGACCTAAGCACAGAATAGATAAACTTGTAAGTAATGGTTTAACTCACTTATATCGTGGCGCCTCCCCGTTTGGGTCAACAATTGCATTTGTGAGGGCTTTTACATAATTTTTGGGCAGCGACAATGTTTCGATTTTCGATAAGCCTCGATTGTCTTTTTTTACATGGGGAATTACTCTGCGCAGGTCCTGAAAATTATCATGATTTCATGATTTTACTGTGAAGACCCTAACTCCGTAAATGTTAATTGTGACGCTTGCATCTTGTGACCACGTCTTGTCCCGTGAGCTTGCAGGTGACAGCATTATTTCTGGTCGTCTATGGGGTGGTGACCTTGATCAGCGGTCAATTAAGGATCTTGATACACTTCCACTCAAGCGTGAACCGAGGATGGAGACCGACGTCTAAATGGTTATCTAATCCTGCGATATCTTGGCGATTTTGAGCGGGCTCTACGTCTTAAGCCTTCACTAGAATCAGAACTGTATCGTTTTTTGCGGCGTCTTTTGTATTTGTAAGTTATTTCTTCATAAGAATCGTGGCCATATTTCGTCGATGAATATTCCCGGGTCGAGTTTATTTTTTTCCCTAATAAGCTCCCTCTCTGCTTTTAAAGATAGCTTTTGTTTTTCCAAAAGTTGTGGTTGAGCGTCTAAATCGTTAGTGGTCTTTAGTAATCCTTTTCAAAACCTGGCTCCAAGTTGTGGAAAGTAATATTTGTATAATTAATGATAAACCTTAGCAAAAGAAAACCATTTCTGCATACAAAAATTCTACTTCCTTCTAGAATGAATGTAACAAAATAAATAGATACCTAAGGCTTTTTTCAACATTTATGATGAACTAATAACAGCATAATCATCATCTGTGCTGTCTATCTTGGTTGTGAACCTAAATCCTAAATTTAATAGGTTGGGGAAAAAGTTTCTTTGCATTTTTAGGAAAATTCAAAACACTTTTAAAATGTTTATTTACATTTAACTAAAGTATGCAGGTGCCATTTTGTTCAATTACTTTTTTCCATCGTGTGAGTAGGGACATGATCTCATTGCTATAGGAATTTTGAGGCTTCTGATCAAAATACCGGGATAAGTGGTCTTCCTTCACCGCCATCTCGGGGCAGAGCAATACACTGCCTGCTAATGGCATTTGTTTTTACTTTAGACCTAAGCACAGAATAGATAAACTTGTAAGTAATGGTTTAACTCACTTATATCGTGGCGCCTCCCCGTTTGGGTCAACAATTGCATTTGTGAGGGCTTTTACATAATTTTTGGGCAGCGACAATGTTTCGATTTTCGATAAGCCTCGATTGTCTTTTTTTATATGTGGAATTACTCTGCGCAGGTCCTGAAAATTATCATGATTTCATGATTTTACTGTGAAGACCCTAACTCCGTAAATGTTAATTGTGACGCTTGCATCTTGTGACCACGTCTTGTCCCGTGAGCTTGCAGGTGACAGCATTATTTCTGGTCGTCTATGGGGTGGTGACCTTGATCAGCGGTCAATTAAGGATCTTGATACACTTCCACTCAAGCGTGAACCGAGGATGGAGACCGACGTCTAAATGGTTATCTAATCCTGCGATATCTTGGCGATTTTGAGCGGGCTCTACGTCTTAAGCCTTCACTAGAATCAGAACTGTATCGTTTTTTGCGGCGTCTTTTGTATTTGTAAGTTATTTCTTCATAAGAATCGTGGCCATATTTCGTCGATGAATATTCCCGGGTCGAGTTTATTTTTTTCCCTAATAAGCTCCCTCTCTGCTTTTAAAGATAGCTTTTGTTTTTCCAAAAGTTGTGGTTGAGCGTCTAAATCGTTAGTGGTCTTTAGTAATCCTTTTCAAAACCTGGCTCCAAGTTGTGGAAAGTAATATTTGTATAATTAATGATAAACCTTAGCAAAAGAAAACCATTTCTGCATACAAAAATTCTACTTCCTTCTAGAATGAATGTAACAAAATAAATAGATACCTAAGGCTTTTTTCAACATTTATGATGAACTAATAACAGCATAATCATCATCTGTGCTGTCTATCTTGGTTGTGAACCTAAATCCTAAATTTAATAGGTTGGGGAAAAAGTTTCTTTGCATTTTTAGGAAAATTCAAAACACTTTTAAAATGTTTATTTACATTTAACTAAAGTATGCAGGTGCCATTTTGTTCAATTACTTTTTTCCATCGTGTGAGTAGGGACATGATCTCATTGCTATAGGAATTTTGAGGCTTCTGATCAAAATACCGGGATAAGTGGTCTTCCTTCACCGCCATCTCGGGGCAGAGCAATACACTGCCTGCTAATGGCATTTGTTTTTACTTTAGACCTAAGCACAGAATAGATAAACTTGTAAGTAATGGTTTAACTCACTTATATCGTGGCGCCTCCCCGTTTGGGTCAACAATTGCATTTGTGAGGGCTTTTACATAATTTTTGGGCAGCGACAATGTTTCGATTTTCGATAAGCCTCGATTGTCTTTTTTTATATGTGGAATTACTCTGCGCAGGTCCTGAAAATTATCATGATTTCATGATTTTACTGTGAAGACCCTAACTCCGTAAATGTTAATTGTGACGCTTGCATCTTGTGACCACGTCTTGTCCCGTGAGCTTGCAGGTGACAGCATTATTTCTGGTCGTCTATGGGGTGGTGACCTTGATCAGCGGTCAATTAAGGATCTTGATACACTTCCACTCAAGCGTGAACCGAGGATGGAGACCGACGTCTAAATGGTTATCTAATCCTGCGATATCTTGGCGATTTTGAGCGGGCTCTACGTCTTAAGCCTTCACTAGAATCAGAACTGTATCGTTTTTTGCGGCGTCTTTTGTATTTGTAAGTTATTTCTTCATAAGAATCGTGGCCATATTTCGTCGATGAATATTCCCGGGTCGAGTTTATTTTTTTCCCTAATAAGCTCCCTCTCTGCTTTTAAAGATAGCTTTTGTTTTTCCAAAAGTTGTGGTTGAGCGTCTAAATCGTTAGTGGTCTTTAGTGATCCTTTTCAAAACCTGGCTCCAAGTTGTGGAAAGTAATATTTGTATAATTAATGATAAACCTTAGCAAAAGAAAACCATTTCTGCATACAAAAATTCTACTTCCTTCTAGAATGAATGTAACAAAATAAATAGATACCTAAGGCTTTTTTCAACATTTATGATGAACTAATAACAGCATAATCATCATCTGTGCTGTCTATCTTGGTTGTGAACCTAAATCCTAAATTTAATAGGTTGGGGAAAAAGTTTCTTTGCATTTTTAGGAAAATTCAAAACACTTTTAAAATGTTTATTTACATTTAACTAAAGTATGCAGGTGCCATTTTGTTCAATTATTTTTTCCATCGTGTGAGTAGGGGCATGATCTCATTGCTATAGGAATTTTGAGGCTTCTGATCAAAATACCGGGATAAGTGGTCTTCCTTCACCGCCATCTCGGGGCAGAGCAATACACTGCCTGCTAATGGCATTTGTTTTTACTTTAGACCTAAGCACAGAATAGATAAACTTGTAAGTAATGGTTTAACTCACTTATATCGTGGCGCCTCCCCGTTTGGGTCAACAATTGCATTTGTGAGGGCTTTTACATAATTTTTGGGCAGCGACAATGTTTCGATTTTCGATAAGCCTCGATTGTCTTTTTTTATATGGGGAATTACTCTGCGCAGGTCCTGAAAATTATCATGATTTCATGATTTTACTGTGAAGACCCTAACTCCGTAAATGTTAATTGTGACGCTTGCATCTTGTGACCACGTCTTGTCCCGTGAGCTTGCAGGTGACAGCATTATTTCTGGTCGTCTATGGGGTGGTGACCTTGATCAGCGGTCAATTAAGGATCTTGATACACTTCCACTCAAGCGTGAACCGAGGATGGAGACCGACGTCTAAATGGTTATCTAATCCTGCGATATCTTGGCGATTTTGAGCGGGCTCTACGTCTTAAGCCTTCACTAGAATCAGAACTGTATCGTTTTTTGCGGCGTCTTTTGTATTTGTAAGTTATTTCTTCATAAGAATCGTGGCCATATTTCGTCGATAAATATTCCCGGGTCGAGTTTATTTTTTTCCCTAATAAGCTCCCTCTCTGCTTTTAAAGATAGCTTTTGTTTTTCCAAAAGTTGTAGTTGAGCGTCTAAATCGTTAGTGGTCTTTAGTAATCCTTTTCAAAACCTGGCTCCAAGTTGTGGAAAGTAATATTTGTATAATTAATGATAAACCTTAGCAAAAGAAAACCATTTCTGCATACAAAAATTCTACTTCCTTCTAGAATGAATGTAACAAAATAAATAGATACCTAAGGCTTTTTTCAACATTTATGATGAACTAATAACAGCATAATCATCATCTGTGCTGTCTATCTTGGTTGTGAACCTAAATCCTAAATTTAATAGGTTGGGGAAAAAGTTTCTTTGCATTTTTAGGAAAATTCAAAACACTTTTAAAATGTTTATTTACATTTAACTAAAGTATGCAGGTGCCATTTTGTTCAATTACTTTTTTCCATCGTGTGAGTAGGGACATGATCTCATTGCTATAGGAATTTTGAGGCTTCTGATCAAAATACCGGGATAAGTGGTCTTCCTTCACCGCCATCTCGGGGCAGAGCAATACACTGCCTGCTAATGGCATTTGTTTTTACTTTAGACCTAAGCACAGAATAGATAAACTTGTAAGTAATGGTTTAACTCACTTATATCGTGGCGCCTCCCCGTTTGGGTCAACAATTGCATTTGTGAGGGCTTTTACATAATTTTTGGGCAGCGACAATGTTTCGATTTTCGATAAGCCTCGATTGTCTTTTTTTATATGTGGAATTACTCTGCGCAGGTCCTGAAAATTATCATGATTTCATGATTTTACTGTGAAGACCCTAACTCCGTAAATGTTAATTGTGACGCTTGCATCTTGTGACCACGTCTTGTCCCGTGAGCTTGCAGGTGATAGCATTATTTCTGGTCGTCTATGGGGTGGTGACCTTGATCAGCGGTCAATTAAGGATCTTGATACACTTCCACTCAAGCGTGAACCGAGGATGGAGACCGACGTCTAAATGGTTATCTAATCCTGCGATATCTTGGCGATTTTGAGCGGGCTCTACGTCTTAAGCCTTCACTAGAATCAGAACTGTATCGTTTTTTGCGGCGTCTTTTGTATTTGTAAGTTATTTCTTCATAAGAATCGTGGCCATATTTCGTCGATGAATATTCCCGGGTCGAGTTTATTTTTTTCCCTAATAAGCTCCCTCTCTGCTTTTAAAGATAGCTTTTGTTTTTCCAAAAGTTGTAGTTGAGCGTCTAAATCGTTAGTGGTCTTTAGTAATCCTTTTCAAAACCTGGCTCCAAGTTGTGGATAGTAATATTTGTATAATTAATGATAAACCTTAGCAAAAGAAAACCATTTCTGCATACAAAAATTCTACTTCCTTCTAGAATGAATGTAACAAAATAAATAGATACCTAAGGCTTTTTTCAACATTTATGATGAACTAATAACAGCATAATCATCATCTGTGCTGTCTATCTTGGTTGTGAACCTAAATCCTAAATTTAATAGGTTGGGGAAAAAGTTTCTTTGCATTTTTAGGAAAATTCAAAACACTTTTAAAATGTTTATTTACATTTAACTAAAGTATGCAGGTGCCATTTTGTTCAATTACTTTTTCCATCGTGTGAGTAGGGGCATGATCTCATTGCTATAGGAATTTTGAGGCTTCTGATCAAAATACCGGGATAAGTGGTCTTCCTTCACCGCCATCTCGGGGCAGAGCAATACACTGCCTGCTAATGGCATTTGTTTTTACTTTAGACCTAAGCACAGAATAGATAAACTTGTAAGTAATGGTTTAACTCACTTATATCGTGGCGCCTCCCCGTTTGGGTCAACAATTGCATTTGTGAGGGCTTTTACATAATTTTTGGGCAGCGACAATGTTTCGATTTTCGATAAGCCTCGATTGTCTTTTTTTACATGGGGAATTACTCTGCGCAGGTCCTGAAAATTATCATGATTTCATGATTTTACTGTGAAGACCCTAACTCCGTAAATGTTAATTGTGACGCTTGCATCTTGTGACCACGTCTTGTCCCGTGAGCTTGCAGGTGACAGCATTATTTCTGGTCGTCTATGGGGTGGTGACCTTGATCAGCGGTCAATTAAGGATCTTGATACACTTCCACTCAAGCGTGAACCGAGGATGGAGACCGACGTCTAAATGGTTATCTAATCCTGCGATATCTTGGCGATTTTGAGCGGGCTCTACGTCTTAAGCCTTCACTAGAATCAGAACTGTATCGTTTTTTGCGGCGTCTTTTGTATTTGTAAGTTATTTCTTCATAAGAATCGTGGCCATATTTCGTCGATGAATATTCCCGGGTCGAGTTTATTTTTTTCCCTAATAAGCTCCCTCTCTGCTTTTAAAGATAGCTTTTGTTTTTCCAAAAGTTGTGGTTGAGCGTCTAAATCGTTAGTGGTCTTTAGTAATCCTTTTCAAAACCTGGTTCCAAGTTGTGGAAAGTAATATTTGTATAATTAATGATAAACCTTAGCAAAAGAAAACCATTTCTGCATACAAAAATTCTACTTCCTTCTAGAATGAATGTAACAAAATAAATAGATACCTAAGGTTTTTTTCAACATTTATGATGAACTAATAACAGCATAATCATCATCTGTGCTGTCTATCTTGGTTGTGAACCTAAATCCTAAATTTAATAGGTTGGGGAAAAAGTTTCTTTGCATTTTTAGGAAAATTCAAAACACTTTTAAAATGTTTATTTACATTTAACTAAAGTATGCAGGTGCCCTTTTGTTCAATTACTTTTTTCCATCGTGTGAGTAGGGACATGATCTCATTGCTATAGGAATTTTGAGGCTTCTGATCAAAATACCGGGATAAGTGGTCTTCCTTCACCGCCATCTCGGGGCAGAGCAATACACTGCCTGCTAATGGCATTTGTTTTTACTTTAGACCTAAGCACAGAATAGATAAACTTGTAAGTAATGGTTTAACTCACTTATATCGTGGCGCCTCCCCGTTTGGGTCAACAATTGCATTTGTGAGGGCTTTTACATAATTTTTGGGCAGCGACAATGTTTCGATTTTCGATAAGCCTCGATTGTCTTTTTTTACATGGGGAATTACTCTGCGCAGGTCCTGAAAATTATCATGATTTCATGATTTTACTGTGAAGACCCTAACTCCGTAAATGTTAATTGTGACGCTTGCATCTTGTGACCACGTCTTGTCCCGTGAGCTTGCAGGTGACAGCATTATTTCTGGTCGTCTATGGGGTGGTGACCTTGATCAGCGGTCAATTAAGGATCTTGATACACTTCCACTCAAGCGTGAACCGAGGATGGAGACCGACGTCTAAATGGTTATCTAATCCTGCGATATCTTGGCGATTTTGAGCGGGCTCTACGTCTTAAGCCTTCACTAGAATCAGAACTGTATCGTTTTTTGCGGCGTCTTTTGTATTTGTAAGTTATTTCTTCATAAGAATCGTGGCCATATTTCGTCGATGAATATTCCCGGGTCGAGTTTATTTTTTTCCCTAATAAGCTCCCTCTCTGCTTTTAAAGATAGCTTTTGTTTTTCCAAAAGTTGTGGTTGAGCGTCTAAATCGTTAGTGGTCTTTAGTAATCCTTTTCAAAACCTGGCTCCAAGTTGTGGAAAGTAATATTTGTATAATTAATGATAAACCTTAGCAAAAGAAAACCATTTCTGCATACAAAAATTCTACTTCCTTCTAGAATGAATGTAACAAAATAAATAGATACCTAAGGCTTTTTTCAACATTTATGATGAACTAATAACAGCATAATCATCATCTGTGCTGTCTATCTTGGTTGTGAACCTAAATCCTAAATTTAATAGGTTGGGGAAAAAGTTTCTTTGCATTTTTAGGAAAATTCAAAACACTTTTAAAATGTTTATTTACATTTAACTAAAGTATGCAGGTGCCATTTTGTTCAATTACTTTTTTCCATCGTGTGAGTAGGGACATGATCTCATTGCTATAGGAATTTTGAGGCTTCTGATCAAAATACCGGGATAAGTGGTCTTCCTTCACCGCCATCTCGGGGCAGAGCAATACACTGCCTGCTAATGGCATTTGTTTTTACTTTAGACCTAAGCACAGAATAGATAAACTTGTAAGTAATGGTTTAACTCACTTATATCGTGGCGCCTCCCCGTTTGGGTCAACAATTGCATTTGTGAGGGCTTTTACATAATTTTTGGGCAGCGACAATGTTTCGATTTTCGATAAGCCTCGATTGTCTTTTTTTATATGTGGAATTACTCTGCGCAGGTCCTGAAAATTATCATGATTTCATGATTTTACTGTGAAGACCCTAACTCCGTAAATGTTAATTGTGACGCTTGCATCTTGTGACCACGTCTTGTCCCGTGAGCTTGCAGGTGACAGCATTATTTCTGGTCGTCTATGGGGTGGTGACCTTGATCAGCGGTCAATTAAGGATCTTGATACACTTCCACTCAAGCGTGAACCGAGGATGGAGACCGACGTCTAAATGGTTATCTAATCCTGCGATATCTTGGCGATTTTGAGCGGGCTCTACGTCTTAAGCCTTCACTAGAATCAGAACTGTATCGTTTTTTGCGGCGTCTTTTGTATTTGTAAGTTATTTCTTCATAAGAATCGTGGCCATATTTCGTCGATGAATATTCCCGGGTCGAGTTTATTTTTTTCCCTAATAAGCTCCCTCTCTGCTTTTAAAGATAGCTTTTGTTTTTCCAAAAGTTGTGGTTGAGCGTCTAAATCGTTAGTGGTCTTTAGTAATCCTTTTCAAAACCTGGCTCCAAGTTGTGGAAAGTAATATTTGTATAATTAATGATAAACCTTAGCAAAAGAAAACCATTTCTGCATACAAAAATTCTACTTCCTTCTAGAATGAATGTAACAAAATAAATAGATACCTAAGGCTTTTTTCAACATTTATGATGAACTAATAACAGCATAATCATCATCTGTGCTGTCTATCTTGGTTGTGAACCTAAATCCTAAATTTAATAGGTTGGGGAAAAAGTTTCTTTGCATTTTTAGGAAAATTCAAAACACTTTTAAAATGTTTATTTACATTTAACTAAAGTATGCAGGTGCCATTTTGTTCAATTACTTTTTTCCATCGTGTGAGTAGGGACATGATCTCATTGCTATAGGAATTTTGAGGCTTCTGATCAAAATACCGGGATAAGTGGTCTTCCTTCACCGCCATCTCGGGGCAGAGCAATACACTGCCTGCTAATGGCATTTGTTTTTACTTTAGACCTAAGCACAGAATAGATAAACTTGTAAGTAATGGTTTAACTCACTTATATCGTGGCGCCTCCCCGTTTGGGTCAACAATTGCATTTGTGAGGGCTTTTACATAATTTTTGGGCAGCGACAATGTTTCGATTTTCGATAAGCCTCGATTGTCTTTTTTTATATGTGGAATTACTCTGCGCAGGTCCTGAAAATTATCATGATTTCATGATTTTACTGTGAAGACCCTAACTCCGTAAATGTTAATTGTGACGCTTGCATCTTGTGACCACGTCTTGTCCCGTGAGCTTGCAGGTGACAGCATTATTTCTGGTCGTCTATGGGGTGGTGACCTTGATCAGCGGTCAATTAAGGATCTTGATACACTTCCACTCAAGCGTGAACCGAGGATGGAGACCGACGTCTAAATGGTTATCTAATCCTGCGATATCTTGGCGATTTTGAGCGGGCTCTACGTCTTAAGCCTTCACTAGAATCAGAACTGTATCGTTTTTTGCGGCGTCTTTTGTATTTGTAAGTTATTTCTTCATAAGAATCGTGGCCATATTTCGTCGATGAATATTCCCGGGTCGAGTTTATTTTTTTCCCTAATAAGCTCCCTCTCTGCTTTTAAAGATAGCTTTTGTTTTTCCAAAAGTTGTGGTTGAGCGTCTAAATCGTTAGTGGTCTTTAGTGATCCTTTTCAAAACCTGGCTCCAAGTTGTGGAAAGTAATATTTGTATAATTAATGATAAACCTTAGCAAAAGAAAACCATTTCTGCATACAAAAATTCTACTTCCTTCTAGAATGAATGTAACAAAATAAATAGATACCTAAGGCTTTTTTCAACATTTATGATGAACTAATAACAGCATAATCATCATCTGTGCTGTCTATCTTGGTTGTGAACCTAAATCCTAAATTTAATAGGTTGGGGAAAAAGTTTCTTTGCATTTTTAGGAAAATTCAAAACACTTTTAAAATGTTTATTTACATTTAACTAAAGTATGCAGGTGCCATTTTGTTCAATTATTTTTTCCATCGTGTGAGTAGGGGCATGATCTCATTGCTATAGGAATTTTGAGGCTTCTGATCAAAATACCGGGATAAGTGGTCTTCCTTCACCGCCATCTCGGGGCAGAGCAATACACTGCCTGCTAATGGCATTTGTTTTTACTTTAGACCTAAGCACAGAATAGATAAACTTGTAAGTAATGGTTTAACTCACTTATATCGTGGCGCCTCCCCGTTTGGGTCAACAATTGCATTTGTGAGGGCTTTTACATAATTTTTGGGCAGCGACAATGTTTCGATTTTCGATAAGCCTCGATTGTCTTTTTTTATATGGGGAATTACTCTGCGCAGGTCCTGAAAATTATCATGATTTCATGATTTTACTGTGAAGACCCTAACTCCGTAAATGTTAATTGTGACGCTTGCATCTTGTGACCACGTCTTGTCCCGTGAGCTTGCAGGTGACAGCATTATTTCTGGTCGTCTATGGGGTGGTGACCTTGATCAGCGGTCAATTAAGGATCTTGATACACTTCCACTCAAGCGTGAACCGAGGATGGAGACCGACGTCTAAATGGTTATCTAATCCTGCGATATCTTGGCGATTTTGAGCGGGCTCTACGTCTTAAGCCTTCACTAGAATCAGAACTGTATCGTTTTTTGCGGCGTCTTTTGTATTTGTAAGTTATTTCTTCATAAGAATCGTGGCCATATTTCGTCGATGAATATTCCCGGGTCGAGTTTATTTTTTTCCATAATAAGCTCCCTCTCTGCTTTTAAAGATAGCTTTTGTTTTTCCAAAAGTTGTGGTTGAGCGTCTAAATCGTTAGTGGTCTTTAGTAATCCTTTTCAAAACCTGGCTCCAAGTTGTGGAAAGTAATATTTGTATAATTAATGATAAACCTTAGCAAAAGAAAACCATTTCTGCATACAAAAAATCTACTTCCTTCTAGAATGAATGTAACAAAATAAATAGATACCTAAGGCTTTTTTCAACATTTATGATGAACTAATAACAGCATAATCATCATCTGTGCTGTCTATCTTGGTTGTGAACCTAAATCCTAAATTTAATAGGTTGGGGAAAAAGTTTCTTTGCATTTTTAGGAAAATTCAAAACACTTTTAAAATGTTTATTTACATTTAACTAAAGTATGCAGGTGCCATTTTGTTCAATTACTTTTTTCCATCGTGTGAGTAGGGACATGATCTCATTGCTATAGGAATTTTGGGGCTTCTGATCAAAATACCGGGATAAGTGGTCTGCCTTCACCGCCATCTCGGGGCAGAGCAATACACTGCCTGCTAATGGCATTTGTTTTTACTTTAGACCTAAGCACAGAATAGATAAACTTGTAAGTAATGGTTTAACTCACTTATATCGTGGCGCCTCCCCGTTTGGGTCAACAATTGCATTTGTGAGGGCTTTTACATAATTTTTGGGCAGCGACAATGTTTCGATTTTCGATAAGCCTCGATTGTCTTTTTTTACATGGGGAATTACTCTGCGCAGGTCCTGAAAATTATCATGATTTCATGATTTTACTGTGAAGACCCTAACTCCGTAAATGTTAATTGTGACGCTTGCATCTTGTGACCACGTCTTGTCCCGTGAGCTTGCAGGTGACAGCATTATTTCTGGTCGTCTATGGGGTGGTGACCTTGATCAGCGGTCAATTAAGGATCTTGATACACTTCCACTCAAGCGTGAACCGAGGATGGAGACCGACGTCTAAATGGTTATCTAATCCTGCGATATCTTGGCGATTTTGAGCGGGCTCTACGTCTTAAGCCTTCACTAGAATCAGAACTGTATCGTTTTTTGCGGCGTCTTTTGTATTTGTAAGTTATTTCTTCATAAGAATCGTGGCCATATTTCGTCGATGAATATTCCCGGGTCGAGTTTATTTTTTTCCCTAATAAGCTCCCTCTTTGCTTTTAAAGATAGCTTTTGTTTTTCCAAAAGTTGTGGTTGAGCGTCTAAATCGTTAGTGGTCTTTAGTAATCCTTTTCAAAACCTGGCTCCAAGTTGTGGAAAGTAATATTTGTATAATTAATGATAAACCTTAGCAAAAGAAAACCATTTCTGCATACAAAAATTCTACTTCCTTCTAGAATGAATGTAACAAAATAAATAGATACCTAAGGCTTTTTTCAACATTTATGATGAACTAATAACAGCATAATCATCATCTGTGCTGTCTATCTTGGTTGTGAACCTAAATCCTAAATTTAATAGGTTGGGGAAAAAGTTTCTTTGCATTTTTAGGAAAATTCAAAACACTTTTAAAATGTTTATTTACATTTAACTAAAGTATGCAGGTGCCATTTTGTTCAATTACTTTTTTCCATCGTGTGAGTAGGGACATGATCTCATTGCTATAGGAATTTTGAGGCTTCTGATCAAAATACCGGGATAAGTGGTCTTCCTTCACCGCCATCTCGGGGCAGAGCAATACACTGCCTGCTAATGGCATTTGTTTTTACTTTAGACCTAAGAACAGAATAGATAAACTTGTAAGTAATGGTTTAACTCACTTATATCGTGGCGCCTCCCCGTTTGGGTCAACAATTGCATTTGTGAGGGCTTTTACATAATTTTTGGGCAGCGACAATGTTTCGATTTTCGATAAGCCTCGATTGTCTTTTTTTATATGAGGAATTACTCTGCGCAGGTCCTGAAAATTATCATGATTTCATGATTTTACTGTGAAGACCCTAACTCCGTAAATGTTAATTGTGACGCTTGCATCTTGTGACCACGTCTTGTACCGTGAGCTTGCAGGTGACAGCATTATTTCTGGTCGTCTATGGGGTGGTGACCTTGATCAGCGGTCAATTAAGGATCTTGATACACTTCCACTCAAGCGTGAACCGAGGATGGAGACCGACGTCTAAATGGTTATCTAATCCTGCGATATCTTGGCGATTTTGAGCGGGCTCTACGTCTTAAGCCTTCACTAGAATCAGAACTGTATCGTTTTTTGCGGCGTCTTTTGTATTTGTAAGTTATTTCTTCATAAGAATCGTGGCCATATTTCGTCGATAAATATTCCCGGGTCGAGTTTATTTTTTTCCCTAATAAGCTCCCTCTCTGCTTTTAAAGATAGCTTTTGTTTTTCCAAAAGTTGTAGTTGAGCGTCTAAATCGTTAGTGGTCTTTAGTGATCCTTTTCAAAACCTGGCTCCAAGTTGTGGAAAGTAATATTTGTATAATTAATGATAAACCTTAGCAAAAGAAAACCATTTCTGCATACAAAAATTCTGCTTCCTTCTAGAATGAATGTAACAAAATAAATAGATACCTAAGGCTTTTTTCAACATTTATGATGAACTAATAACAGCATAATCATCATCTGTGCTGTCTATCTTGGTTGTGAACCTAAATCCTAAATTTAATAGGTTGGGGAAAAAGTTTCTTTGCATTTTTAGGAAAATTCAAAACACTTTTAAAATGTTTATTTACATTTAACTAAAGTATGCAGGTGCCATTTTGTTCAATTACTTTTTTCCATCGTGTGAGTAGGGACATGATCTCATTGCTATAGGAATTTTGGGGCTTCTGATCAAAATACCGGGATAAGTGGTCTGCCTTCACCGCCATCTCGGGGCAGAGCAATACACTGCCTGCTAATGGCATTTGTTTTTACTTTAGACCTAAGCACAGAATAGATAAACTTGTAAGTAATGGTTTAACTCACTTATATCGTGGCGCCTCCCCGTTTGGGTCAACAATTGCATTTGTGAGGGCTTTTACATAATTTTTGGGCAGCGACAATGTTTCGATTTTCGATAAGCCTCGATTGTCTTTTTTTACATGGGGAATTACTCTGCGCAGGTCCTGAAAATTATCATGATTTCATGATTTTACTGTGAAGACCCTAACTCCGTAAATGTTAATTGTGACGCTTGCATCTTGTGACCACGTCTTGTCCCGTGAGCTTGCAGGTGACAGCATTATTTCTGGTCGTCTATGGGGTGGTGACCTTGATCAGCGGTCAATTAAGGATCTTGATACACTTCCACTCAAGCGTGAACCGAGGATGGAGACCGACGTCTAAATGGTTATCTAATCCTGCGATATCTTGGCGATTTTGAGCGGGCTCTACGTCTTAAGCCTTCACTAGAATCAGAACTGTATCGTTTTTTGCGGCGTCTTTTGTATTTGTAAGTTATTTCTTCATAAGAATCGTGGCCATATTTCGTCGATGAATATTCCCGGGTCGAGTTTATTTTTTTCCCTAATAAGCTCCCTCTTTGCTTTTAAAGATAGCTTTTGTTTTTCCAAAAGTTGTGGTTGAGCGTCTAAATCGTTAGTGGTCTTTAGTAATCCTTTTCAAAACCTGGCTCCAAGTTGTGGAAAGTAATATTTGTATAATTAATGATAAACCTTAGCAAAAGAAAACCATTTCTGCATACAAAAATTCTACTTCCTTCTAGAATGAATGTAACAAAATAAATAGATACCTAAGGCTTTTTTCAACATTTATGATGAACTAATAACAGCATAATCATCATCTGTGCTGTCTATCTTGGTTGTGAACCTAAATCCTAAATTTAATAGGTTGGGGAAAAAGTTTCTTTGCATTTTTAGGAAAATTCAAAACACTTTTAAAATGTTTATTTACATTTAACTAAAGTATGCAGGTGCCATTTTGTTCAATTACTTTTTTCCATCGTGTGAGTAGGGACATGATCTCATTGCTATAGGAATTTTGAGGCTTCTGATCAAAATACCGGGATAAGTGGTCTTCCTTCACCGCCATCTCGGGGCAGAGCAATACACTGCCTGCTAATGGCATTTGTTTTTACTTTAGACCTAAGAACAGAATAGATAAACTTGTAAGTAATGGTTTAACTCACTTATATCGTGGCGCCTCCCCGTTTGGGTCAACAATTGCATTTGTGAGGGCTTTTACATAATTTTTGGGCAGCGACAATGTTTCGATTTTCGATAAGCCTCGATTGTCTTTTTTTATATGAGGAATTACTCTGCGCAGGTCCTGAAAATTATCATGATTTCATGATTTTACTGTGAAGACCCTAACTCCGTAAATGTTAATTGTGACGCTTGCATCTTGTGACCACGTCTTGTACCGTGAGCTTGCAGGTGACAGCATTATTTCTGGTCGTCTATGGGGTGGTGACCTTGATCAGCGGTCAATTAAGGATCTTGATACACTTCCACTCAAGCGTGAACCGAGGATGGAGACCGACGTCTAAATGGTTATCTAATCCTGCGATATCTTGGCGATTTTGAGCGGGCTCTACGTCTTAAGCCTTCACTAGAATCAGAACTGTATCGTTTTTTGCGGCGTCTTTTGTATTTGTAAGTTATTTCTTCATAAGAATCGTGGCCATATTTCGTCGATAAATATTCCCGGGTCGAGTTTATTTTTTTCCCTAATAAGCTCCCTCTCTGCTTTTAAAGATAGCTTTTGTTTTTCCAAAAGTTGTAGTTGAGCGTCTAAATCGTTAGTGGTCTTTAGTGATCCTTTTCAAAACCTGGCTCCAAGTTGTGGAAAGTAATATTTGTATAATTAATGATAAACCTTAGCAAAAGAAAACCATTTCTGCATACAAAAATTCTGCTTCCTTCTAGAATGAATGTAACAAAATAAATAGATACCTAAGGCTTTTTTCAACATTTATGATGAACTAATAACAGCATAATCATCATCTGTGCTGTCTATCTTGGTTGTGAACCTAAATCCTAAATTTAATAGGTTGGGGAAAAAGTTTCTTTGCATTTTTAGGAAAATTCAAAACACTTTTAAAATGTTTATTTACATTTAACTAAAGTATGCAGGTGCCATTTTGTTCAATTACTTTTTTCCATCGTGTGAGTAGGGACATGATCTCATTGCTATAGGAATTTTGAGGCTTCTGATCAAAATACCGGGATAAGTGGTCTTCCTTCACCGCCATCTCGGGGCAGAGCAATACACTGCCTGCTAATGGCATTTGTTTTTACTTTAGACCTAAGAACAGAATAGATAAACTTGTAAGTAATGGTTTAACTCACTTATATCGTGGCGCCTCCCCGTTTGGGTCAACAATTGCATTTGTGAGGGCTTTTACATAATTTTTGGGCAGCGACAATGTTTCGATTTTCGATAAGCCTCGATTGTCTTTTTTTATATGAGGAATTACTCTGCGCAGGTCCTGAAAATTATCATGATTTCATGATTTTACTGTGAAGACCCTAACTCCGTAAATGTTAATTGTGACGCTTGCATCTTGTGACCACGTCTTGTACCGTGAGCTTGCAGGTGACAGCATTATTTCTGGTCGTCTATGGGGTGGTGACCTTGATCAGCGGTCAATTAAGGATCTTGATACACTTCCACTCAAGCGTGAACCGAGGATGGAGACCGACGTCTAAATGGTTATCTAATCCTGCGATATCTTGGCGATTTTGAGCGGGCTCTACGTCTTAAGCCTTCACTAGAATCAGAACTGTATCGTTTTTTGCGGCGTCTTTTGTATTTGTAAGTTATTTCTTCATAAGAATCGTGGCCATATTTCGTCGATGAATATTCCCGGGTCGAGTTTATTTTTTTCCCTAATAAGCTCCCTCTCTGCTTTTAAAGATAGCTTTTGTTTTTCCAAAAGTTGTAGTTGAGCGTCTAAATCGTTAGTGGTCTTTAGTAATCCTTTTCAAAACCTGGCTCCAAGTTGTGGAAAGTAATATTTGTATAATTAATGATAAACCTTAGCAAAAGAAAACCATTTCTGCATACAAAAATTCTACTTCCTTCTAGAATGAATGTAACAAAATAAATAGATACCTAAGGCTTTTTTCAACATTTATGATGAACTAATAACAGCATAATCATCATCTGTGCTGTCTATCTTGGTTGTGAACCTAAATCCTAAATTTAATAGGTTGGGGAAAAAGTTTCTTTGCATTTTTAGGAAAATTCAAAACACTTTTAAAATGTTTATTTACATTTAACTAAAGTATGCAGGTGCCATTTTGTTCAATTACTTTTTCCATCGTGTGAGTAGGGGCATGATCTCATTGCTATAGGAATTTTGAGGCTTCTGATCAAAATACCGGGATAAGTGGTCTTCCTTCACCGCCATCTCGGGGCAGAGCAATACACTGCCTGCTAATGGCATTTGTTTTTACTTTAGACCTAAGCACAGAATAGATAAACTTGTAAGTAATGGTTTAACTCACTTATATCGTGGCGCCTCCCCGTTTGGGTCAACAATTGCATTTGTGAGGGCTTTTACATAATTTTTGGGCAGCGACAATGTTTCGATTTTCGATAAGCCTCGATTGTCTTTTTTTACATGGGGAATTACTCTGCGCAGGTCCTGAAAATTATCATGATTTCATGATTTTACTGTGAAGACCCTAACTCCGTAAATGTTAATTGTGACGCTTGCATCTTGTGACCACGTCTTGTCCCGTGAGCTTGCAGGTGACAGCATTATTTCTGGTCGTCTATGGGGTGGTGACCTTGATCAGCGGTCAATTAAGGATCTTGATACACTTCCACTCAAGCGTGAACCGAGGATGGAGACCGACGTCTAAATGGTTATCTAATCCTGCGATATCTTGGCGATTTTGAGCGGGCTCTACGTCTTAAGCCTTCACTAGAATCAGAACTGTATCGTTTTTTGCGGCGTCTTTTGTATTTGTAAGTTATTTCTTCATAAGAATCGTGGCCATATTTCGTCGATGAATATTCCCGGGTCGAGTTTATTTTTTTCCCTAATAAGCTCCCTCTCTGCTTTTAAAGATAGCTTTTGTTTTTCCAAAAGTTGTGGTTGAGCGTCTAAATCGTTAGTGGTCTTTAGTAATCCTTTTCAAAACCTGGCTCCAAGTTGTGGAAAGTAATATTTGTATAATTAATGATAAACCTTAGCAAAAGAAAACCATTTCTGCATACAAAAATTCTACTTCCTTCTAGAATGAATGTAACAAAATAAATAGATACCTAAGGCTTTTTTCAACATTTATGATGAACTAATAACAGCATAATCATCATCTGTGCTGTCTATCTTGGTTGTGAACCTAAATCCTAAATTTAATAGGTTGGGGAAAAAGTTTCTTTGCATTTTTAGGAAAATTCAAAACACTTTTAAAATGTTTATTTACATTTAACTAAAGTATGCAGGTGCCATTTTGTTAAATTACTTTTTTCCATCGTGTGAGTAGGGACATGATCTCATTGCTATAGGAATTTTGAGGCTTCTGATCAAAATACCGGGATAAGTGGTCTTCCTTCACCGCCATCTCGGGGCAGAGCAATACACTGCCTGCTAATGGCATTTGTTTTTACTTTAGACCTAAGAACAGAATAGATAAACTTGTAAGTAATGGTTTAACTCACTTATATCGTGGCGCCTCCCCGTTTGGGTCAACAATTGCATTTGTGAGGGCTTTTACATAATTTTTGGGCAGCGACAATGTTTCGATTTTCGATAAGCCTCGATTGTCTTTTTTTATATGAGGAATTACTCTGCGCAGGTCCTGAAAATTATCATGATTTCATGATTTTACTGTGAAGACCCTAACTCCGTAAATGTTAATTGTGACGCTTGCATCTTGTGACCACGTCTTGTCCCGTGAGCTTGCAGGTGACAGCATTATTTCTGGTCGTCTATGGGGTGGTGACCTTGATCAGCGGTCAATTAAGGATCTTGATACACTTCCACTCAAGCGTGAACCGAGGATGGAGACCGACGTCTAAATGGTTATCTAATCCTGCGATATCTTGGCGATTTTGAGCGGGCTCTACGTCTTAAGCCTTCACTAGAATCAGAACTGTATCGTTTTTTGCGGCGTCTTTTGTATTTGTAAGTTATTTCTTCATAAGAATCGTGGCCATCTTTCGTCGATAAATATTCCCGGGTCGAGTTTATTTTTTTCCCTAATAAGCTCCCTCTCTGCTTTTAAAGATAGCTTTTGTTTTTCCAAAAGTTGTGGTTGAGCGTCTAAATCGTTAGTGGTCTTTAGTAATCCTTTTCAAAACCTGGCTCCAAGTTGTGGAAAGTAATATTTGTATAATTAATGATAAACCTTAGCAAAAGAAAACCATTTCTGCATACAAAAATTCTACTTCCTTCTAGAATGAATGTAACAAAATAAATAGATACCTAAGGCTTTTTTCAACATTTATGATGAACTAATAACAGCATAATCATCATCTGTGCTGTCTATCTTGGTTGTGAACCTAAATCCTAAATTTAATAGGTTGGGGAAAAAGTTTCTTTGCATTTTTAGGAAAATTCAAAACACTTTTAAAATGTTTATTTACATTTAACTAAAGTATGCAGGTGCCATTTTGTTCAATTACTTTTTTCCATCGTGTGAGTAGGGACATGATCTCATTGCTATAGGAATTTTGAGGCTTCTGATCAAAATACCGGGATAAGTGGTCTTCCTTCACCGCCATCTCGGGGCAGAGCAATACACTGCCTGCTAATGGCATTTGTTTTTACTTTAGACCTAAGAACAGAATAGATAAACTTGTAAGTAATGGTTTTACTCACTTATATCGTGGCGCCTCCCCGTTTGGGTCAACAATTGCATTTGTGAGGGCTTTTACATAATTTTTGGGCAGCGACAATGTTTCGATTTTCGATAAGCCTCGATTGTCTTTTTTTATATGAGGAATTACTCTGCGCAGGTCCTGAAAATTATCATGATTTCATGATTTTACTGTGAAGACCCTAACTCCGTAAATGTTAATTGTGACGCTTGCATCTTGTGACCACGTCTTGTACCGTGAGCTTGCAGGTGACAGCATTATTTCTGGTCGTCTATGGGGTGGTGACCTTGATCAGCGGTCAATTAAGGATCTTGATACACTTCCACTCAAGCGTGAACCGAGGATGGAGACCGACGTCTAAATGGTTATCTAATCCTGCGATATCTTGGCGATTTTGAGCGGGCTCTACGTCTTAAGCCTTCACTAGAATCAGAACTGTATCGTTTTTTGCGGCGTCTTTTGTATTTGTAAGTTATTTCTTCATAAGAATCGTGGCCATATTTCGTCGATGAATATTCCCGGGTCGAGTTTATTTTTTTCCCTAATAAGCTCCCTCTCTGCTTTTAAAGATAGCTTTTGTTTTTCCAAAAGTTGTGGTTGAGTGTCTAAATCGTTAGTGGTCTTTAGTAATCCTTTTCAAAACCTGGCTCCAAGTTGTGGAAAGTAATATTTGTATAATTAATGATAAACCTTAGCAAAAGAAAACCATTTCTGCATACAAAAATTCTACTCCTTCTAGAATGAATGTAACAAAATAAATAGATACCTAAGGCTTTTTTCAACATTTATGATGAACTAATAACAGCATAATCATCATCTGTGCTGTCTATCTTGGTTGTGAACCTAAATCCTAAATTTAATAGGTTGGGGAAAAAGTTTCTTTGCATTTTTAGGAAAATTCAAAACACTTTTAAAATGTTTATTTACATTTAACTAAAGTATGCAGGTGCCATTTTGTTCAATTACTTTTTCCATCGTGTGAGTAGGGGCATGATCTCATTGCTATAGGAATTTTGAGGCTTCTGATCAAAATACCGGGATAAGTGGTCTTCCTTCACCGCCATCTCGGGGCAGAGCAATACACTGCCTGCTAATGGCATTTGTTTTTACTTTAGACCTAAGCACAGAATAGATAAACTTGTAAGTAATGGTTTAACTCACTTATATCGTGGCGCCTCCCCGTTTGGGTCAACAATTGCATTTGTGAGGGCTTTTACATAATTTTTGGGCAGCGACAATGTTTCGATTTTCGATAAGCCTCGATTGTCTTTTTTTACATGGGGAATTACTCTGCGCAGGTCCTGAAAATTATCATGATTTCATGATTTTACTGTGAAGACCCTAACTCCGTAAATGTTAATTGTGACGCTTGCATCTTGTGACCACGTCTTGTCCCGTGAGCTTGCAGGTGACAGCATTATTTCTGGTCGTCTATGGGGTGGTGACCTTGATCAGCGGTCAATTAAGGATCTTGATATACTTCCACTCAAGCGTGAACCGAGGATGGAGACCGACGTCTAAATGGTTATCTAATCCTGCGATATCTTGGCGATTTTGAGCGGGCTCTACGTCTTAAGCCTTCACTAGAATCAGAACTGTATCGTTTTTTGCGGCGTCTTTTGTATTTGTAAGTTATTTCTTCATAAGAATCGTGGCCATATTTCGTCGATAAATATTCCCGGGTCGAGTTTATTTTTTTCCCTAATAAGCTCCCTCTCTGCTTTTAAAGATAGCTTTTGTTTTTCCAAAAGTTGTAGTTGAGCGTCTAAATCGTTAGTGGTCTTTAGTAATCCTTTTCAAAACCTGGCTCCAAGTTGTGGAAAGTAATATTTGTATAATTAATGATAAACCTTAGCAAAAGAAAACCATTTCTGCATACAAAAATTCTACTTCCTTCTAGAATGAATGTAACAAAATAAATAGATACCTAAGGCTTTTTTCAACATTTATGATGAACTAATAACAGCATAATCATCATCTGTGCTGTCTATCTTGGTTGTGAACCTAAATCCTAAATTTAATAGGTTGGGGAAAAAGTTTCTTTGCATTTTTAGGAAAATTCAAAACACTTTTAAAATGTTTATTTACATTTAACTAAAGTATGCAGGTGCCATTTTGTTCAATTACTTTTTCCATCGTGTGAGTAGGGGCATGATCTCATTGCTATAGGAATTTTGAGGCTTCTGATCAAAATACCGGGATAAGTGGTCTTCCTTCACCGCCATCTCGGGGCAGAGCAATACACTGCCTGCTAATGGCATTTGTTTTTACTTTAGACCTAAGCACAGAATAGATAAACTTGTAAGTAATGGTTTAACTCACTTATATCGTGGCGCCTCCCCGTTTGGGTCAACAATTGCATTTGTGAGGGCTTTTACATAATTTTTGGGCAGCGACAATGTTTCGATTTTCGATAAGCCTCGATTGTCTTTTTTTACATGGGGAATTACTCTGCGCAGGTCCTGAAAATTATCATGATTTCATGATTTTACTGTGAAGACCCTAACTCCGTAAATGTTAATTGTGACGCTTGCATCTTGTGACCACGTCTTGTCCCGTGAGCTTGCAGGTGACAGCATTATTTCTGGTCGTCTATGGGGTGGTGACCTTGATCAGCGGTCAATTAAGGATCTTGATACACTTCCACTCAAGCGTGAACCGAGGATGGAGACCGACGTCTAAATGGTTATCTAATCCTGCGATATCTTGACGATTTTGAGCGGGCTCTACGTCTTAAGCCTTCACTAGAATCAGAACTGTATCGTTTTTTGCGGCGTCTTTTGTATTTGTAAGTTATTTCTTCATAAGAATCGTGGCCATATTTCGTCGATGAATATTCCCGGGTCGAGTTTATTTTTTTCCCTAATAAGCTCCCTCTCTGCTTTTAAAGATAGCTTTCGTTTTTCCAAAAGTTGTGGTTGAGCGTCTAAATCGTTAGTGGTCTTTAGTAATCCTTTTCAAAACCTGGCTCCAAGTTGTGGAAAGTAATATTTGTATAATTAATGATAAACCTTAGCAAAAGAAAACCATTTCTGCATACAAAAAATCTACATCGTTCTAGAATGAATGTAACAAAATAAATAGATACCTAAGGCTTTTTTCAACATTTATGATGAACTAATAACAGCATAATCATCATCTGTGCTGTCTATCTTGGTTGTGAACCTAAATCCTAAATTTAATAGGTTGGGGAAAAAGTTTCTTTGCATTTTTAGGAAAATTCAAAACACTTTTAAAATGTTTATTTACATTTAACTAAAGTATGCAGGTGCCATTTTGTTCAATTACTTTTTTCCATCGTGTGAGTAGGGACATGATCTCATTGCTATAGGAATTTTGAGGCTTCTGATCAAAATACCGGGATAAGTGGTCTTCCTTCACCGCCATCTCGGGGCAGAGCAATACACTGCCTGCTAATGGCATTTGTTTTTACTTTAGACCTAAGCACAGAATAGATAAACTTGTAAGTAATGGTTTAACTCACTTATATCGTGGCGCCTCCCCGTTTGGGTCAACAATTGCATTTGTGAGGGCTTTTACATAATTTTTGGGCAGCGACAATGTTTCGATTTTCGATAAGCCTCGATTGTCTTTTTTTATATGGGGAATTACTCTGCGCAGGTCCTGAAAATTATCATGATTTCATGATTTTACTGTGAAGACCCTAACTCCGTAAATGTTAATTGTGACGCTTGCATCTTGTGACCACGTCTTGTCCCGTGAGCTTGCAGGTGACAGCATTATTTCTGGTCGTCTATGGGGTAGTGACCTTGATCAGCGGTCAATTAAGGATCTTGATACACTTCCACTCAAGCGTGAACCGAGGATGGAGACCGACGTCTAAATGGTTATCTAATCCTGCGATATCTTGACGATTTTGAGCGGGCTCTACGTCTTAAGCCTTCACTAGAATCAGAACTGTATCGTTTTTTGCGGCGTCTTTTGTATTTGTAAGTTATTTCTTCATAAGAATCGTGGCCATATTTCGTCGATGAATATTCCCGGGTCGAGTTTATTTTTTTCCCTAATAAGCTCCCTCTCTGCTTTTAAAGATAGCTTTTGTTTTTCCAAAAGTTGTGGTTGAGCGTCTAAATCGTTAGTGGTCTTTAGTAATCCTTTTCAAAACCTGGCTCCAAGTTGTGGAAAGTAATATTTGTATAATTAATGATAAACCTTAGCAAAAGAAAACCATTTCTGCATACAAAAATTCTACTTCCTTCTAGAATGAATGTAACAAAATAAATAGATACCTAAGGCTTTTTTCAACATTTATGATGAACTAATAACAGCATAATCATCATCTGTGCTGTCTATCTTGGTTGTGAACCTAAATCCTAAATTTAATAGGTTGGGGAAAAAGTTTCTTTGCATTTTTAGGAAAATTCAAAACACTTTTAAAATGTTTATTTACATTTAACTAAAGTATGCAGGTGCCATTTTGTTCAATTACTTTTTTCCATCGTGTGAGTAGGGACATGATCTCATTGCTATAGGAATTTTGAGGCTTCTGATCAAAATACCGGGATAAGTGGTCTTCCTTCACCGCCATCTCGGGGCAGAGCAATACACTGCCTGCTAATGGCATTTGTTTTTACTTTAGACCTAAGCACAGAATAGATAAACTTGTAAGTAATGGTTTAACTCACTTATATCGTGGCGCCTCCCCGTTTGGGTCAACAATTGCATTTGTGAGGGCTTTTACATAATTTTTGGGCAGCGACAATGTTTCGATTTTCGATAAGCCTCGATTGTCTTTTTTTACATGGGGAATTACTCTGCGCAGGTCCTGAAAATTATCATGATTTCATGATTTTACTGTGAAGACCCTAACTCCGTAAATGTTAATTGTGACGCTTGCATCTTGTGACCACGTCTTGTCCCGTGAGCTTGCAGGTGACAGCATTATTTCTGGTCGTCTATGGGGTGGTGACCTTGATCAGCGGTCAATTAAGGATCTTGATATACTTCCACTCAAGCGTGAACCGAGGATGGAGACCGACGTCTAAATGGTTATCTAATCCTGCGATATCTTGGCGATTTTGAGCGGGCTCTACGTCTTAAGCCTTCACTAGAATCAGAACTGTATCGTTTTTTGCGGCGTCTTTTGTATTTGTAAGTTATTTCTTCATAAGAATCGTGGCCATCTTTCGTCGATGAATATTCCCAGGTCGAGTTTATTTTTTTCCCTAATAAGCTCCCTCTCTGCTTTTAAAGATAGCTTTTGTTTTTCCAAAAGTTGTAGTTGAGCGTCTAAATCGTTAGTGGTCTTTAGTAATCCTTTTCAAAACCTGGCTCCAAGTTGTGGAAAGTAATATTTGTATAATTAATGATAAACCTTAGCAAAAGAAAACCATTTCTGCATACAAAAATTCTACTTCCTTCTAGAATGAATGTAACAAAATAAATAGATACCTAAGGCTTTTTTCAACATTTATGATGAACTAATAACAGCATAATCATCATCTGTGCTGTCTATCTTGGTTGTGAACCTAAATCCTAAATTTAATAGGTTGGGGAAAAAGTTTCTTTGCATTTTTAGGAAAATTCAAAACACTTTTAAAATGTTTATTTACATTTAACTAAAGTATGCAGGTGCCATTTTGTTCAATTACTTTTTCCATCGTGTGAGTAGGGGCATGATCTCATTGCTATAGGAATTTTGAGGCTTCTGATCAAAATACCGGGATAAGTGGTCTTCCTTCACCGCCATCTCGGGGCAGAGCAATACACTGCCTGCTAATGGCATTTGTTTTTACTTTAGACCTAAGCACAGAATAGATAAACTTGTAAGTAATGGTTTAACTCACTTATATCGTGGCGCCTCCCCGTTTGGGTCAACAATTGCATTTGTGAGGGCTTTTACATAATTTTTGGGCAGCGACAATGTTTCGATTTTCGATAAGCCTCGATTGTCTTTTTTTACATGGGGAATTACTCTGCGCAGGTCCTGAAAATTATCATGATTTCATGATTTTACTGTGAAGACCCTAACTCCGTAAATGTTAATTGTGACGCTTGCATCTTGTGACCACGTCTTGTCCCGTGAGCTTGCAGGTGACAGCATTATTTCTGGTCGTCTATGGGGTGGTGACCTTGATCAGCGGTCAATTAAGGATCTTGATACACTTCCACTCAAGCGTGAACCGAGGATGGAGACCGACGTCTAAATGGTTATCTAATCCTGCGATATCTTGACGATTTTGAGCGGGCTCTACGTCTTAAGCCTTCACTAGAATCAGAACTGTATCGTTTTTTGCGGCGTCTTTTGTATTTGTAAGTTATTTCTTCATAAGAATCGTGGCCATATTTCGTCGATGAATATTCCCGGGTCGAGTTTATTTTTTTCCCTAATAAGCTCCCTCTCTGCTTTTAAAGATAGCTTTCGTTTTTCCAAAAGTTGTGGTTGAGCGTCTAAATCGTTAGTGGTCTTTAGTAATCCTTTTCAAAACCTGGCTCCAAGTTGTGGAAAGTAATATTTGTATAATTAATGATAAACCTTAGCAAAAGAAAACCATTTCTGCATACAAAAAATCTACATCGTTCTAGAATGAATGTAACAAAATAAATAGATACCTAAGGCTTTTTTCAACATTTATGATGAACTAATAACAGCATAATCATCATCTGTGCTGTCTATCTTGGTTGTGAACCTAAATCCTAAATTTAATAGGTTGGGGAAAAAGTTTCTTTGCATTTTTAGGAAAATTCAAAACACTTTTAAAATGTTTATTTACATTTAACTAAAGTATGCAGGTGCCATTTTGTTCAATTACTTTTTTCCATCGTGTGAGTAGGGACATGATCTCATTGCTATAGGAATTTTGAGGCTTCTGATCAAAATACCGGGATAAGTGGTCTTCACCGCCATCTCGGGGCAGAGCAATACACTGCCTGCTAATGGCATTTGTTTTTACTTTAGACCTAAGAACAGAATAGATAAACTTGTAAGTAATGGTTTAACTCACTTATATCGTGGCGCCTCCCCGTTTGGGTCAACAATTGCATTTGTGAGGGCTTTTACATAATTTTTGGGCAGCGACAATGTTTCGATTTTCGATAAGCCTCGATTGTCTTTTTTTATATGAGGAATTACTCTGCGCAGGTCCTGAAAATTATCATGATTTCATGATTTTACTGTGAAGACCCTAACTCCGTAAATGTTAATTGTGACGCTTGCATCTTGTGACCACGTCTTGTACCGTGAGCTTGCAGGTGACAGCATTATTTCTGGTCGTCTATGGGGTGGTGACCTTGATCAGCGGTCAATTAAGGATCTTGATACACTTCCACTCAAGCGTGAACCGAGGATGGAGACCGACGTCTAAATGGTTATCTAATCCTGCGATATCTTGGCGATTTTGAGCGGGCTCTACGTCTTAAGCCTTCACTAGAATCAGAACTGTATCGTTTTTTGCGGCGTCTTTTGTATTTGTAAGTTATTTCTTCATAAGAATCGTGGCCATATTTCGTCGATGAATATTCCCGGGTCGAGTTTATTTTTTTCCCTGATAAGCTCCCTCTCTGCTTTTAAAGATAGCTTTTGTTTTTCCAAAAGTTGTAGTTGAGCGTCTAAATCGTTAGTGGTCTTTAGTGATCCTTTTCAAAACCTGGCTCCAAGTTGTGGAAAGTAATATTTGTATAATTAATGATAAACCTTAGCAAAAGAAAACCATTTCTGCATACAAAAATTCTACTTCCTTCTAGAATGAATGTAACAAAATAAATAGATACCTAAGGCTTTTTTCAACATTTATGATGAACTAATAACAGCATAATCATCATCTGTGCTGTCTATCTTGGTTGTGAACCTAAATCCTAAATTTAATAGGTTGGGGAAAAAGTTTCTTTGCATTTTTAGGAAAATTCAAAACACTTTTAAAATGTTTATTTACATTTAACTAAAGTATGCAGGTGCCATTTTGTTCAATTACTTTTTTCCATCGTGTGAGTAGGGACATGATCTCATTGCTATAGGAATTTTGAGGCTTCTGATCAAAATACCGGGATAAGTGGTCTTCCTTCACCGCCATCTCGGGGCAGAGCAATACACTGCCTGCTAATGGCATTTGTTTTTACTTTAGACCTAAGCACAGAATAGATAAACTTGTAAGTAATGGTTTAACTCACTTATATCGTGGCGCCTCCCCGTTTGGGTCAACAATTGCATTTGTGAGGGCTTTTACATAATTTTTGGGCAGCGACAATGTTTCGATTTTCGATAAGCCTCGATTGTCTTTTTTTACATGGGGAATTACTCTGCGCAGGTCCTGAAAATTATCATGATTTCATGATTTTACTGTGAAGACCCTAACTCCGTAAATGTTAATTGTGACGCTTGCATCTTGTGACCACGTCTTGTCCCGTGAGCTTGCAGGTGACAGCATTATTTCTGGTCGTCTATGGGGTGGTGACCTTGATCAGCGGTCAATTAAGGATCTTGATACACTTCCACTCAAGCGTGAACCGAGGATGGAGACCGACGTCTAAATGGTTATCTAATCCTGCGATATCTTGACGATTTTGAGCGGGCTCTACGTCTTAAGCCTTCACTAGAATCAGAACTGTATCGTTTTTTGCGGCGTCTTTTGTATTTGTAAGTTATTTCTTCATAAGAATCGTGGCCATATTTCGTCGATGAATATTCCCGGGTCGAGTTTATTTTTTTCCCTAATAAGCTCCCTCTCTGCTTTTAAAGATAGCTTTCGTTTTTCCAAAAGTTGTGGTTGAGCGTCTAAATCGTTAGTGGTCTTTAGTAATCCTTTTCAAAACCTGGCTCCAAGTTGTGGAAAGTAATATTTGTATAATTAATGATAAACCTTAGCAAAAGAAAACCATTTCTGCATACAAAAAATCTACATCGTTCTAGAATGAATGTAACAAAATAAATAGATACCTAAGGCTTTTTTCAACATTTATGATGAACTAATAACAGCATAATCATCATCTGTGCTGTCTATCTTGGTTGTGAACCTAAATCCTAAATTTAATAGGTTGGGGAAAAAGTTTCTTTGCATTTTTAGGAAAATTCAAAACACTTTTAAAATGTTTATTTACATTTAACTAAAGTATGCAGGTGCCATTTTGTTCAATTACTTTTTTCCATCGTGTGAGTAGGGACATGATCTCATTGCTATAGGAATTTTGAGGCTTCTGATCAAAATACCGGGATAAGTGGTCTTCACCGCCATCTCGGGGCAGAGCAATACACTGCCTGCTAATGGCATTTGTTTTTACTTTAGACCTAAGAACAGAATAGATAAACTTGTAAGTAATGGTTTAACTCACTTATATCGTGGCGCCTCCCCGTTTGGGTCAACAATTGCATTTGTGAGGGCTTTTACATAATTTTTGGGCAGCGACAATGTTTCGATTTTCGATAAGCCTCGATTGTCTTTTTTTATATGAGGAATTACTCTGCGCAGGTCCTGAAAATTATCATGATTTCATGATTTTACTGTGAAGACCCTAACTCCGTAAATGTTAATTGTGACGCTTGCATCTTGTGACCACGTCTTGTACCGTGAGCTTGCAGGTGACAGCATTATTTCTGGTCGTCTATGGGGTGGTGACCTTGATCAGCGGTCAATTAAGGATCTTGATACACTTCCACTCAAGCGTGAACCGAGGATGGAGACCGACGTCTAAATGGTTATCTAATCCTGCGATATCTTGGCGATTTTGAGCGGGCTCTACGTCTTAAGCCTTCACTAGAATCAGAACTGTATCGTTTTTTGCGGCGTCTTTTGTATTTGTAAGTTATTTCTTCATAAGAATCGTGGCCATATTTCGTCGATGAATATTCCCGGGTCGAGTTTATTTTTTTCCCTGATAAGCTCCCTCTCTGCTTTTAAAGATAGCTTTTGTTTTTCCAAAAGTTGTAGTTGAGCGTCTAAATCGTTAGTGGTCTTTAGTGATCCTTTTCAAAACCTGGCTCCAAGTTGTGGAAAGTAATATTTGTATAATTAATGATAAACCTTAGCAAAAGAAAACCATTTCTGCATACAAAAATTCTACTTCCTTCTAGAATGAATGTAACAAAATAAATAGATACCTAAGGCTTTTTTCAACATTTATGATGAACTAATAACAGCATAATCATCATCTGTGCTGTCTATCTTGGTTGTGAACCTAAATCCTAAATTTAATAGGTTGGGGAAAAAGTTTCTTTGCATTTTTAGGAAAATTCAAAACACTTTTAAAATGTTTATTTACATTTAACTAAAGTATGCAGGTGCCATTTTGTTCAATTACTTTTTTCCATCGTGTGAGTAGGGACATGATCTCATTGCTATAGGAATTTTGAGGCTTCTGATCAAAATACCGGGATAAGTGGTCTTCCTTCACCGCCATCTCGGGGCAGAGCAATACACTGCCTGCTAATGGCATTTGTTTTTACTTTAGACCTAAGCACAGAATAGATAAACTTGTAAGTAATGGTTTAACTCACTTATATCGTGGCGCCTCCCCGTTTGGGTCAACAATTGCATTTGTGAGGGCTTTTACATAATTTTTGGGCAGCGACAATGTTTCGATTTTCGATAAGCCTCGATTGTCTTTTTTTACATGGGGAATTACTCTGCGCAGGTCCTGAAAATTATCATGATTTCATGATTTTACTGTGAAGACCCTAACTCCGTAAATGTTAATTGTGACGCTTGCATCTTGTGACCACGTCTTGTACCGTGAGCTTGCAGGTGACAGCATTATTTCTGGTCGTCTATGGGGTGGTGACCTTGATCAGCGGTCAATTAAGGATCTTGATACACTTCCACTCAAGCGTGAACCGAGGATGGAGACCGACGTCTAAATGGTTATCTAATCCTGCGATATCTTGGCGATTTTGAGCGGGCTCTACGTCTTAAGCCTTCACTAGAATCAGAACTGTATCGTTTTTTGCGGCGTCTTTTGTATTTGTAAGTTATTTCTTCATAAGAATCGTGGCCATATTTCGTCGATGAATATTCCTGGGTCGAGTTTATTTTTTTCCCTAATAAGCTCCCTCTCTGCTTTTAAAGATAGCTTTTGTTTTTCCAAAAGTTGTAGTTGAGCGTCTAAATCGTTAGTGGTCTTTAGTGATCCTTTTCAAAACCTGGCTCCAAGTTGTGGAAAGTAATATTTGTATAATTAATGATAAACCTTAGCAAAAGAAAACCATTTCTGCATACAAAAATTCTACTTCCTTCTAGAATGAATGTAACAAAATAAATAGATACCTAAGGCTTTTTTCAACATTTATGATGAACTAATAACAGCATAATCATCATCTGTGCTGTCTATCTTGGTTGTGAACCTAAATCCTAAATTTAATAGGTTGGGGAAAAAGTTTCTTTGCATTTTTAGGAAAATTCAAAACACTTTTAAAATGTTTATTTACATTTAACTAAAGTATGCAGGTGCCATTTTGTTCAATTACTTTTTTCCATCGTGTGAGTAGGGACATGATCTCATTGCTATAGGAATTTTGAGGCTTCTGATCAAAATACCGGGATAAGTGGTCTTCCTTCACCGCCATCTCGGGGCAGAGCAATACACTGCCTGCTAATGGCATTTGTTTTTACTTTAGACCTAAGAACAGAATAGATAAACTTGTAAGTAATGGTTTAACTCACTTATATCGTGGCGCCTCCCCGTTTGGGTCAACAATTGCATTTGTGAGGGCTTTTACATAATTTTTGGGCAGCGACAATGTTTCGATTTTCGATAAGCCTCGATTGTCTTTTTTTATATGAGGAATTACTCTGCGCAGGTCCTGAAAATTATCATGATTTCATGATTTTACTGTGAAGACCCTAACTCCGTAAATGTTAATTGTGACGCTTGCATCTTGTGACCACGTCTTGTACCGTGAGCTTGCAGGTGACAGCATTATTTCTGGTCGTCTATGGGGTGGTGACCTTGATCAGCGGTCAATTAAGGATCTTGATACACTTCCACTCAAGCGTGAACCGAGGATGGAGACCGACGTCTAAATGGTTATCTAATCCTGCGATATCTTGGCGATTTTGAGCGGGCTCTACGTCTTAAGCCTTCACTAGAATCAGAACTGTATCGTTTTTTGCGGCGTCTTTTGTATTTGTAAGTTATTTCTTCATAAGAATCGTGGCCATATTTCGTCGATGAATATTCCCGGGTCGAGTTTATTTTTTTCCCTGATAAGCTCCCTCTCTGCTTTTAAAGATAGCTTTTGTTTTTCCAAAAGTTGTAGTTGAGCGTCTAAATCGTTAGTGGTCTTTAGTGATCCTTTTCAAAACCTGGCTCCAAGTTGTGGAAAGTAATATTTGTATAATTAATGATAAACCTTAGCAAAAGAAAACCATTTCTGCATACAAAAATTCTACTTCCTTCTAGAATGAATGTAACAAAATAAATAGATACCTAAGGCTTTTTTCAACATTTATGATGAACTAATAACAGCATAATCATCATCTGTGCTGTCTATCTTGGTTGTGAACCTAAATCCTAAATTTAATAGGTTGGGGAAAAAGTTTCTTTGCATTTTTAGGAAAATTCAAAACACTTTTAAAATGTTTATTTACATTTAACTAAAGTATGCAGGTGCCATTTTGTTCAATTACTTTTTTCCATCGTGTGAGTAGGGACATGATCTCATTGCTATAGGAATTTTGAGGCTTCTGATCAAAATACCGGGATAAGTGGTCTTCCTTCACCGCCATCTCGGGGCAGAGCAATACACTGCCTGCTAATGGCATTTGTTTTTACTTTAGACCTAAGAACAGAATAGATAAACTTGTAAGTAATGGTTTAACTCACTTATATCGTGGCGCCTCCCCGTTTGGGTCAACAATTGCATTTGTGAGGGCTTTTACATAATTTTTGGGCAGCGACAATGTTTCGATTTTCGATAAGCCTCGATTGTCTTTTTTTATATGAGGAATTACTCTGCGCAGGTCCTGAAAATTATCATGATTTCATGATTTTACTGTGAAGACCCTAACTCCGTAAATGTTAATTGTGACGCTTGCATCTTGTGACCACGTCTTGTACCGTGAGCTTGCAGGTGACAGCATTATTTCTGGTCGTCTATGGGGTGGTGACCTTGATCAGCGGTCAATTAAGGATCTTGATACACTTCCACTCAAGCGTGAACCAAGGATGGAGACCGACGTCTAAATGGTTATCTAATCCTGCGATATCTTGGCGATTTTGAGCGGGCTCTACGTCTTAAGCCTTCACTAGAATCAGAACTGTATCGTTTTTTGCGGCGTCTTTTGTATTTGTAAGTTATTTCTTCATAAGAATCGTGGCCATATTTCGTCGATAAATATTCCCGGGTCGAGTTTATTTTTTTCCCTAATAAGCTCCCTCTCTGCTTTTAAAGATAGCTTTTGTTTTTCCAAAAGTTGTAGTTGAGCGTCTAAATCGTTAGTGGTCTTTAGTGATCCTTTTCAAAACCTGGCTCCAAGTTGTGGAAAGTAATATTTGTATAATTAATGATAAACCTTAGCAAAAGAAAACCATTTCTGCATACAAAAATTCTGCTTCCTTCTAGAATGAATGTAACAAAATAAATAGATACCTAAGGCTTTTTTCAACATTTATGATGAACTAATAACAGCATAATCATCATCTGTGCTGTCTATCTTGGTTGTGAACCTAAATCCTAAATTTAATAGGTTGGGGAAAAAGTTTCTTTGCATTTTTAGGAAAATTCAAAACACTTTTAAAATGTTTATTTACATTTAACTAAAGTATGCAGGTGCCATTTTGTTCAATTACTTTTTTCCATCGTGTGAGTAGGGACATGATCTCATTGCTATAGGAATTTTGAGGCTTCTGATCAAAATACCGGGATAAGTGGTCTTCCTTCACCGCCATCTCGGGGCAGAGCAATACACTGCCTGCTAATGGCATTTGTTTTTACTTTAGACCTAAGAACAGAATAGATAAACTTGTAAGTAATGGTTTAACTCACTTATATCGTGGCGCCTCCCCGTTTGGGTCAACAATTGCATTTGTGAGGGCTTTTACATAATTTTTGGGCAGCGACAATGTTTCGATTTTCGATAAGCCTCGATTGTCTTTTTTTATATGAGGAATTACGCTGCGCAGGTCCTGAAAATTATCATGATTTCATGATTTTACTGTGAAGACCCTAACTCCGTAAATGTTAATTGTGACGCTTGCATCTTGTGACCACGTCTTGTACCGTGAGCTTGCAGGTGACAGCATTATTTCTGGTCGTCTATGGGGTGGTGACCTTGATCAGCGGTCAATTAAGGATCTTGATACACTTCCACTCAAGCGTGAACCGAGGATGGAGACCGACGTCTAAATGGTTATCTAATCCTGCGATATCTTGGCGATTTTGAGCGGGCTCTACGTCTTAAGCCTTCACTAGAATCAGAACTGTATCGATTTTTGCGGCGTCTTTTGTATTTGTAAGTTATTTCTTCATAAGAATCGTGGCCATATTTCGTCGATAAATATTCCCGGGTCGAGTTTATTTTTTTCCCTAATAAGCTCCCTCTCTGCTTTTAAAGATAGCTTTTGTTTTTCCAAAAGTTGTAGTTGAGCGTCTAAATCGTTAGTGGTCTTTAGTGATCCTTTTCAAAACCTGGCTCCAAGTTGTGGAAAGTAATATTTGTATAATTAATGATAAACCTTAGCAAAAGAAAACCATTTCTGCATACAAAAATTCTACTTCCTTCTAGAATGAATGTAACAAAATAAATAGATACCTAAGGCTTTTTTCAACATTTATGATGAACTAATAACAGCATAATCATCATCTGTGCTGTCTATCTTGGTTGTGAACCTAAATCCTAAATTTAATAGGTTGGGGAAAAAGTTTCTTTGCATTTTTAGGAAAATTCAAAACACTTTTAAAATGTTTATTTACATTTAACTAAAGTATGCAGGTGCCATTTTGTTCAATACTTTTTTCCATCGTGTGAGTAGGGACATGATCTCATTGCTATAGGAATTTTGAGGCTTCTGATCAAAATACCGGGATAAGTGGTCTTCCTTCACCGCCATCTCGGGGCAGAGCAATACACTGCCTGCTAATGGCATTTGTTTTTACTTTAGACCTAAGAACAGAATAGATAAACTTGTAAGTAATGGTTTAACTCACTTATATCGTGGCGCCTCCCCGTTTGGGTCAACAATTGCATTTGTGAGGGCTTTTACATAATTTTTGGGCAGCGACAATGTTTCGATTTTCGATAAGCCTCGATTGTCTTTTTTTATATGAGGAATTACTCTGCGCAGGTCCTGAAAATTATCATGATTTCATGATTTTACTGTGAAGACCCTAACTCCGTAAATGTTAATTGTGACGCTTGCATCTTGTGACCACGTCTTGTACCGTGAGCTTGCAGGTGACAGCATTATTTCTGGTCGTCTATGGGGTGGTGACCTTGATCAGCGGTCAATTAAGGATCTTGATACACTTCCACTCAAGCGTGAACCGAGGATGGAGACCGACGTCTAAATGGTTATCTAATCCTGCGATATCTTGGCGATTTTGAGCGGGCTCTACGTCTTAAGCCTTCACTAGAATCAGAACTGTATCGTTTTTTGCGGCGTCTTTTGTATTTGTAAGTTATTTCTTCATAAGAATCGTGGCCATATTTCGTCGATAAATATTCCCGGGTCGAGTTTATTTTTTTCCCTAATAAGCTCCCTCTCTGCTTTTAAAGATAGCTTTTGTTTTTCCAAAAGTTGTAGTTGAGCGTCTAAATCGTTAGTGGTCTTTAGTAATCCTTTTCAAAACCTGGCTCCAAGTTGTGGAAAGTAATATTTGTATAATTAATGATAAACCTTAGCAAAAGAAAACCATTTCTGCATACAAAAATTCTACTTCCTTCTAGAATGAATGTAACAAAATAAATAGATACCTAAGGCTTTTTTCAACATTTATGATGAACTAATAACAGCATAATCATCATCTGTGCTGTCTATCTTGGTTGTGAACCTAAATCCTAAATTTAATAGGTTGGGGAAAAAGTTTCTTTGCATTTTTAGGAAAATTCAAAACACTTTTAAAATGTTTATTTACATTTAACTAAAGTATGCAGGTGCCATTTTGTTCAATTACTTTTTTCCATCGTGTGAGTAGGGACATGATCTCATTGCTATAGGAATTTTGAGGCTTCTGATCAAAATACCGGGATAAGTGGTCTTCCTTCACCGCCATCTCGGGGCAGAGCAATACACTGCCTGCTAATGGCATTTGTTTTTACTTTAGACCTAAGAACAGAATAGATAAACTTGTAAGTAATGGTTTAACTCACTTATATCGTGGCGCCTCCCCGTTTGGGTCAACAATTGCATTTGTGAGGGCTTTTACATAATTTTTGGGCAGCGACAATGTTTCGATTTTCGATAAGCCTCGATTGTCTTTTTTTATATGAGGAATTACTCTGCGCAGGTCCTGAAAATTATCATGATTTCATGATTTTACTGTGAAGACCCTAACTCCGTAAATGTTAATTGTGACGCTTGCATCTTGTGACCACGTCTTGTACCGTGAGCTTGCAGGTGACAGCATTATTTCTGGTCGTCTATGGGGTGGTGACCTTGATCAGCGGTCAATAAAGGATCTTGATACACTTCCACTCAAGCGTGAACCGAGGATGGAGACCGACGTCTAAATGGTTATCTAATCCTGCGATATCTTGGCGATTTTGAGCGGGCTCTACGTCTCAAGCCTTCACTAGAATCAGAACTGTATCGTTTTTTGCGGCGTCTTTTGTATTTGTAAGTTATTTCTTCATAAGAATCGTGGCCATATTTCGTCGATGAATATTCCCGGGTCGAGTTTATTTTTTTCCCTAATAAGCTCCCTCTCTGCTTTTAAAGATAGCTTTTGTTTTTCCAAAAGTTGTAGTTGAGCGTCTAAATCGTTAGTGGTCTTTAGTAATCCTTTTCAAAACCTGGCTCCAAGTTGTGGAAAGTAATATTTGTATAATTAATGATAAACCTTAGCAAAAGAAAACCATTTCTGCATACAAAAATTCTACTTCCTTCTAGAATGAATGTAACAAAATAAATAGATACCTAAGGCTTTTTTCAACATTTATGATGAACTAATAACAGCATAATCATCATCTGTGCTGTCTATCTTGGTTGTGAACCTAAATCCTAAATTTAATAGGTTGGGGAAAAAGTTTCTTTGCATTTTTAGGAAAATTCAAAACACTTTTAAAATGTTTATTTACATTTAACTAAAGTATGCAGGTGCCATTTTGTTAAATTACTTTTTGTCATCGTGTGAGTAGGGACATGATCTCATTGCTATAGGAATTTTGGGGCTTCTGATCAAAATACCGGGATAAGTGGTCTGCCTTCACCGCCATCTCGGGGCAGAGCAATACACTGCCTGCTAATGGCATTTGTTTTTACTTTAGACCTAAGCACAGAATAGATAAACTTGTAAGTAATGGTTTAACTCACTTATATCGTGGCGCCTCCCCGTTTGGGTCAACAATTGCATTTGTGAGGGCTTTTACATAATTTTTGGGCAGCGACAATGTTTCGATTTTCGATAAGCCTCGATTGTCTTTTTTTATATGGGGAATTACTCTGCGCAGGTCCTGAAAATTATCATGATTTCATGATTTTACTGTGAAGACCCTAACTCCGTAAATGTTAATTGTGACGCTTGCATCTTGTGACCACGTCTTGTCCCGTGAGCTTGCAGGTGACAGCATTATTTCTGGTCGTCTATGGGGTGGTGACCTTGATCAGCGGTCAATTAAGGATCTTGATACACTTCCACTCAAGCGTGAACCGAGGATGGAGACCGACGTCTAAATGGTTATCTAATCCTGCGATATCTTGGCGATTTTGAGCGGGCTCTACGTCTTAAGCCTTCACTAGAATTAGAACTGTATCGTTTTTTGCGGCGTCTTTTGTATTTGTAAGTTATTTCTTCATAAGAATCGTGGCCATCTTTCGTCGATAAATATTCCCGGGTCGAGTTTATTTTTTTCCCTAATAAGCTCCCTCTCTGCTTTTAAAGATAGCTTTCGTTTTTCCAAAAGTTGTGGTTGAGCGTCTAAATCGTTAGTGGTCTTTAGTAATCCTTTTCAAAACCTGGCTCCAAGTTGTGGAAAGTAATATTTGTATAAATAATGATAAACCTTAGCAAAAGAAAACCATTTCTGCATACAAAAATTCTACTTCCTTCTAGAATGAATGTAACAAAATAAATAGATACCTAAGGCTTTTTTCAACATTTATGATGAACTAATAACAGCATAATCATCATGTGCTGTCTATCTTGGTTGTGAACCTAAATCCTAAATTTAATAGGTTGGGGAAAAAGTTTCTTTGCATTTTTAGGAAAATTCAAAACACTTTTAAAATGTTTATTTACATTTAACTAAAGTATGCAGGTGCCATTTTGTTCAATTACTTTTTTCCATCGTGTGAGTAGGGACATGATCTCATTGCTATAGGAATTTTGAGGCTTCTGATCAAAATACCGGGATAAGTGGTCTTCCTTCACCGCCATCTCGGGGCAGAGCAATACACTGCCTGCTAATGGCATTTGTTTTTACTTTAGACCTAAGAACAGAATAGATAAACTTGTAAGTAATGGTTTAACTCACTTATATCGTGGCGCCTCCCCGTTTGGGTCAACAATTGCATTTGTGAGGGCTTTTACATAATTTTTGGGCAGCGACAATGTTTCGATTTTCGATAAGCCTCGATTGTCTTTTTTTATATGAGGAATTACTCTGCGCAGGTCCTGAAAATTATCATGATTTCATGATTTTACTGTGAAGACCCTAACTCCGTAAATGTTAATTGTGACGCTTGCATCTTGTGACCACGTCTTGTACCGTGAGCTTGCAGGTGACAGCATTATTTCTGGTCGTCTATGGGGTGGTGACCTTGATCAGCGGTCAATTAAGGATCTTGATACACTTCCACTCAAGCGTGAACCGAGGATGGAGACCGACGTCTAAATGGTTATCTAATCCTGCGATATCTTGGCGATTTTGAGCGGGCTCTACGTCTTAAGCCTTCACTAGAATCAGAACTGTATCGTTTTTTGCGGCGTCTTTTGTATTTGTAAGTTATTTCTTCATAAGAATCGTGGCCATCTTTCGTCGGTAAATATTCCCGGGTCGAGTTTATTTTTTTCCCTAATAAGCTCCCTCTCTGCTTTTAAAGATAGCTTTTGTTTTTCCAAAAGTTGTAGTTGAGCGTCTAAATCGTTAGTGGTCTTTAGTGATCCTTTTCAAAACCTGGCTCCAAGTTGTGGAAAGTAATATTTGTATAATTAATGATAAACCTTAGCAAAAGAAAACCATTTCTGCATACAAAAATTCTACTTCCTTCTAGAATGAATGTAACAAAATAAATAGATACCTAAGGCTTTTTTCAACATTTATGATGAACTAATAACAGCATAATCATCATCTGTGCTGTCTATCTTGGTTGTGAACCTAAATCCTAAATTTAATAGGTTGGGGAAAAAGTTTCTTTGCATTTTTAGGAAAATTCAAAACACTTTTAAAATGTTTATTTACATTTAACTAAAGTATGCAGGTGCCATTTTGTTCAATTACTTTTTTCCATCGTGTGAGTAGGGACATGATCTCATTGCTATAGGAATTTTGAGGCTTCTGATCAAAATACCGGGATAAGTGGTCTTCACCGCCATCTCGGGGCAGAGCAATACACTGCCTGCTAATGGCATTTGTTTTTACTTTAGACCTAAGAACAGAATAGATAAACTTGTAAGTAATGGTTTAACTCACTTATATCGTGGCGCCTCCCCGTTTGGGTCAACAATTGCATTTGTGAGGGCTTTTACATAATTTTTGGGCAGCGACAATGTTTCGATTTTCGATAAGCCTCGATTGTCTTTTTTTATATGAGGAATTACTCTGCGCAGGTCCTGAAAATTATCATGATTTCATGATTTTACTGTGAAGACCCTAACTCCGTAAATGTTAATTGTGACGCTTGCATCTTGTGACCACGTCTTGTACCGTGAGCTTGCAGGTGACAGCATTATTTCTGGTCGTCTATGGGGTGGTGACCTTGATCAGCGGTCAATTAAGGATCTTGATACACTTCCACTCAAGCGTGAACCGAGGATGGAGACCGACGTCTAAATGGTTATCTAATCCTGCGATATCTTGGCGATTTTGAGCGGGCTCTACGTCTTAAGCCTTCACTAGAATCAGAACTGTATCGTTTTTTGCGGCGTCTTTTGTATTTGTAAGTTATTTCTTCATAAGAATCGTGGCCATCTTTCGTCGGTAAATATTCCCGGGTCGAGTTTATTTTTTTCCCTAATAAGCTCCCTCTCTGCTTTTAAAGATAGCTTTTGTTTTTCCAAAAGTTGTAGTTGAGCGTCTAAATCGTTAGTGGTCTTTAGTGATCCTTTTCAAAACCTGGCTCCAAGTTGTGGAAAGTAATATTTGTATAATTAATGATAAACCTTAGCAAAAGAAAACCATTTCTGCATACAAAAATTCTACTTCCTTCTAGAATGAATGTAACAAAATAAATAGATACCTAAGGCTTTTTTCAACATTTATGATGAACTAATAACAGCATAATCATCATCTGTGCTGTCTATCTTGGTTGTGAACCTAAATCCTAAATTTAATAGGTTGGGGAAAAAGTTTCTTTGCATTTTTAGGAAAATTCAAAACACTTTTAAAATGTTTATTTACATTTAACTAAAGTATGCAGGTGCCATTTTGTTCAATTACTTTTTTCCATCGTGTGAGTAGGGACATGATCTCATTGCTATAGGAATTTTGAGGCTTCTGATCAAAATACCGGGATAAGTGGTCTTCACCGCCATCTCGGGGCAGAGCAATACACTGCCTGCTAATGGCATTTGTTTTTACTTTAGACCTAAGAACAGAATAGATAAACTTGTAAGTAATGGTTTAACTCACTCATATCGTGGCGCCTCCCCGTTTGGGTCAACAATTGCATTTGTGAGGGCTTTTACATAATTTTTGGGCAGCGACAATGTTTCGATTTTCGATAAGCCTCGATTGTCTTTTTTTATATGAGGAATTACTCTGCGCAGGTCCTGAAAATTATCATGATTTCATGATTTTACTGTGAAGACCCTAACTCCGTAAATGTTAATTGTGACGCTTGCATCTTGTGACCACGTCTTGTACCGTGAGCTTGCAGGTGACAGCATTATTTCTGGTCGTCTATGGGGTGGTGACCTTGATCAGCGGTCAATTAAGGATCTTGATACACTTCCACTCAAGCGTGAACCGAGGATGGAGACCGACGTCTAAATGGTTATCTAATCCTGCGATATCTTGGCGATTTTGAGCGGGCTCTACGTCTTAAGCCTTCACTAGAATCAGAACTGTATCGTTTTTTGCGGCGTCTTTTGTATTTGTAAGTTATTTCTTCATAAGAATCGTGGCCATATTTCGTCGATGAATATTCCTGGGTCGAGTTTATTTTTTTCCCTAATAAGCTCCCTCTCTGCTTTTAAAGATAGCTTTTGTTTTTCCAAAAGTTGTAGTTGAGCGTCTAAATCGTTAGTGGTCTTTAGTGATCCTTTTCAAAACCTGGCTCCAAGTTGTGGAAAGTAATATTTGTATAATTAATGATAAACCTTAGCAAAAGAAAACCATTTCTGCATACAAAAATTCTACTTCCTTCTAGAATGAATGTAACAAAATAAATAGATACCTAAGGCTTTTTTCAACATTTATGATGAACTAATAACAGCATAATCATCATCTGTGCTGTCTATCTTGGTTGTGAACCTAAATCCTAAATTTAATAGGTTGGGGAAAAAGTTTCTTTGCATTTTTAGGAAAATTCAAAACACTTTTAAAATGTTTATTTACATTTAACTAAAGTATGCAGGTGCCATTTTGTTCAATTACTTTTTTCCATCGTGTGAGTAGGGACATGATCTCATTGCTATAGGAATTTTGAGGCTTCTGATCAAAATACCGGGATAAGTGGTCTTCCTTCACCGCCATCTCGGGGCAGAGCAATACACTGCCTGCTAATGGCATTTGTTTTTACTTTAGACCTAAGAACAGAATAGATAAACTTGTAAGTAATGGTTTAACTCACTTATATCGTGGCGCCTCCCCGTTTGGGTCAACAATTGCATTTGTGAGGGCTTTTACATAATTTTTGGGCAGCGACAATGTTTCGATTTTCGATAAGCCTCGATTGTCTTTTTTTATATGAGGAATTACTCTGCGCAGGTCCTGAAAATTATCATGATTTCATGATTTTACTGTGAAGACCCTAACTCCGTAAATGTCAATTGTGACGCTTGCATCTTGTGACCACGTCTTGTACCGTGAGCTTGCAGGTGACAGCATTATTTCTGGTCGTCTATGGGGTGGTGACCTTGATCAGCGGTCAATTAAGGATCTTGATACACTTCCACTCAAGCGTGAACCGAGGATGGAGACCGACGTCTAAATGGTTATCTAATCCTGCGATATCTTGGCGATTTTGAGCGGGCTCTACGTCTTAAGCCTTCACTAGAATCAGAACTGTATCGTTTTTTGCGGCGTCTTTTGTATTTGTAAGTTATTTCTTCATAAGAATCGTGGCCATATTTCGTCGATGAATATTCCCGGGTCGAGTTTATTTTTTTCCCTAATAAGCTCCCTCTCTGCTTTTAAAGATAGCTTTTGTTTTTCCAAAAGTTGTAGTTGAGCGTCTAAATCGTTAGTGGTCTTTAGTAATCCTTTTCAAAACCTGGCTCCAAGTTGTGGAAAGTAATATTTGTATAATTAATGATAAACCTTAGCAAAAGAAAACCATTTCTGCATACAAAAATTCTACTTCCTTCTAGAATGAATGTAACAAAATAAATAGATACCTAAGGCTTTTTTCAACATTTATGATGAACTAATAACAGCATAATCATCATCTGTGCTGTCTATCTTGGTTGTGAACCTAAATCCTAAATTTAATAGGTTGGGGAAAAAGTTTCTTTGCATTTTTAGGAAAATTCAAAACACTTTTAAAATGTTTATTTACATTTAACTAAAGTATGCAGGTGCCATTTTGTTCAATTACTTTTTTCCATCGTGTGAGTAGGGACATGATCTCATTGCTATAGGAATTTTGAGGCTTCTGATCAAAATACCGGGATAAGTGGTCTTCCTTCACCGCCATCTCGGGGCAGAGCAATACACTGCCTGCTAATGGCATTTGTTTTTACTTTAGACCTAAGAACAGAATAGATAAACTTGTAAGTAATGGTTTAACTCACTTATATCGTGGCGCCTCCCCGTTTGGGTCAACAATTGCATTTGTGAGGGCTTTTACATAATTTTTGGGCAGCGACAATGTTTCGATTTTCGATAAGCCTCGATTGTCTTTTTTTATATGAGGAATTACTCTGCGCAGGTCCTGAAAATTATCATGATTTCATGATTTTACTGTGAAGACCCTAACTCCGTAAATGTTAATTGTGACGCTTGCTTCTTGTGACCACGTCTTGTACCGTGAGCTTGCAGGTGACAGCATTATTTCTGGTCGTCTATGGGGTGGTGACCTTGATCAGCGGTCAATTAAGGATCTTGATACACTTCCACTCAAGCGTGAACCGAGGATGGAGACCGACGTCTAAATGGTTATCTAATCCTGCGATATCTTGGCGATTTTGAGCGGGCTCTACGTCTTAAGCCTTCACTAGAATCAGAACTGTATCGTTTTTTGCGGCGTCTTTTGTATTTGTAAGTTATTTCTTCATAAGAATCGTGGCCATATTTCGTCGATGAATATTCCCGGGTCGAGTTTATTTTTTTCCCTAATAAGCTCCCTCTCTGCTTTTAAAGATAGCTTTTGTTTTTCCAAAAGTTGTAGTTGAGCGTCTAAATCGTTAGTGGTCTTTAGTAATCCTTTTCAAAACCTGGCTCCAAGTTGTGGAAAGTAATATTTGTATAATTAATGATAAACCTTAGCAAAAGAAAACCATTTCTGCATACAAAAATTCTACTTCCTTCTAGAATGAATGTAACAAAATAAATAGATACCTAAGGCTTTTTTCAACATTTATGATGAACTAATAACAGCATAATCATCATCTGTGCTGTCTATCTTGGTTGTGAACCTAAATCCTAAATTTAATAGGTTGGGGAAAAAGTTTCTTTGCATTTTTAGGAAAATTCAAAACACTTTTAAAATGTTTATTTACATTTAACTAAAGTATGCAGGTGCCATTTTGTTCAATTACTTTTTGTCATCGTGTGAGTAGGGACATGATCTCATTGCTATAGGAATTTTGAGGCTTCTGATCAAAATACCGGGATAAGTGGTCTGCCTTCACCGCCATCTCGGGGCAGAGCAATACACTGCCTGCTAATGGCATTTGTTTTTACTTTAGACCTAAGCACAGAATAGATAAACTTGTAAGTAATGGTTTAACTCACTTATATCGTGGCGCCTCCCCGTTTGGGTCAACAATTGCATTTGTGAGGGCTTTTACATAATTTTTGGGCAGCGACAATGTTTCGATTTTCGATAAGCCTCGATTGTCTTTTTTTATATGAGGAATTACTCTGCGCAGGTCCTGAAAATTATCATGATTTCATGATTTTACTGTGAAGACCCTAACTCCGTAAATGTTAATTGTGACGCTTGCATCTTGTGACCACGTCTTGTCCCGTGAGCTTGCAGGTGACAGCATTATTTCTGGTCGTCTATGGGGTGGTGACCTTGATCAGCGGTCAATTAAGGATCTTGATACACTTCCACTCAAGCGTGAACCGAGGATGGAGACCGACGTCTAAATGGTTATCTAATCCTGCGATATCTTGGCGATTTTGAGCGGGCTCTACGTCTTAAGCCTTCACTAGAATCAGAACTGTATCGTTTTTTGCGGCGTCTTTTGTATTTGTAAGTTATTTCTTCATAAGAATCGTGGCCATATTTCGTCGATGAATATTCCCGGGTCGAGTTTATTTTTTTCCCTAATAAGCTCCCTCTCTGCTTTTAAAGATAGCTTTTGTTTTTCCAAAAGTTGTGGTTGAGCGTCTAAATCGTTAGTGGTCTTTAGTAATCCTTTTCAAAACCTGGCTCCAAGTTGTGGAAAGTAATATTTCTATAATTAATGATAAACCATACTAAAATTCTACTTCCTTCTAGAATGAATGTAACAAAATAAATAGATACCTCAGGCTTTTTTCAACATTTATGATGAACTAATAACAGCATAATCATCATCTGTGCTGTCTATCTTGGTTGTGAACCTAAATCCTAAATTTAATAGGTTGGGGAAAAAGTTTCTTTGCATTTTTAGGAAAATTCAAAACACTTTTAAAATGTTTATTTACATTTAACTAAAGTATGCAGGTGCCATTTTGTTCAATTACTTTTTTCCATCGTGTGAGTAGGGACATGATCTCATTGCTATAGGAATTTTGAGGCTTCTGATCAAAATACCGGGATAAGTGGTCTGCCTTCACCGCCATCTCGGGGCAGAGCAATACACTGCCTGCTAATGGCATTTGTTTTTACTTTAGACCTAAGCACAGAATAGATAAACTTGTAAGTAATGGTTTAACTCACTTATATCGTGGCGCCTCCCCGTTTGGGTCAACAATTGCATTTGTGAGGGCTTTTACATAATTTTTGGCCAGCGACAATGTTTCGATTTTCGATAAGCCTCGATTGTCTTTTTTTATATGAGGAATTACTCTGCGCAGGTCCTGAAAATGATCATGATTTCATGATTTTACTGTGAAGACCCTAACTCCGTAAATGTTAATTGTGACGCTTGCATCTTGTGACCACGTCTTGTCCCGTGAGCTTGCAGGTGACAGCATTATTTCTGGTCGTCTATGGGGTGGTGACCTTGATCAGCGGTCAATTAAGGATCTTGATACACTTCCACTCAAGCGTGAACCGAGGATGGAGACCGACGTCTAAATGGTTATCTAATCCTGCGATATCTTGGCGATTTTGAGCGGGCTCTACGTCTCAAGCCTTCACTAGAATCAGAACTGTATCGTTTTTTGCGGCGTCTTTTGTATTTGTAAGTTATTTCTTCATAAGAATCGTGGCCATATTTCGTCGATGAATATTCCCGGGTCGAGTTTATTTTTTTCCCTAATAAGCTCCCTCTCTGCTTTTAAAGATAGCTTTTGTTTTTCCAAAAGTTGTAGTTGAGCGTCTAAATCGTTAGTGGTCTTTAGTAATCCTTTTCAAAACCTGGCTCCAAGTTGTGGAAAGTAATATTTGTATAATTAATGATAAACCTTAGCAAAAGAAAACCATTTCTGCATACAAAAATTCTACTTCCTTCTAGAATGAATGTAACAAAATAAATAGATACCTAAGGCTTTTTTCAACATTTATGATGAACTAATAACAGCATAATCATCATCTGTGCTGTCTATCTTGGTTGTGAACCTAAATCCTAAATTTAATAGGTTGGGGAAAAAGTTTCTTTGCATTTTTAGGAAAATTCAAAACACTTTTAAAATGTTTATTTACATTTAACTAAAGTATGCAGGTGCCATTTTGTTCAATTACTTTTTGTCATCGTGTGAGTAGGGACATGATCTCATTGCTATAGGAATTTTGAGGCTTCTGATCAAAATACCGGGATAAGTGGTCTGCCTTCACCGCCATCTCGGGGCAGAGCAATACACTGCCTGCTAATGGCATTTGTTTTTACTTTAGACCTAAGCACAGAATAGATAAACTTGTAAGTAATGGTTTAACTCACTTATATCGTGGCGCCTCCCCGTTTGGGTCAACAATTGCATTTGTGAGGGCTTTTACATAATTTTTGGGCAGCGACAATGTTTCGATTTTCGATAAGCCTCGATTGTCTTTTTTTATATGAGGAATTACTCTGCGCAGGTCCTGAAAATGATCATGATTTCATGATTTTACTGTGAAGACCCTAACTCCGTAAATGTTAATTGTGACGCTTGCATCTTGTGACCACGTCTTGTCCCGTGAGCTTGCAGGTGACAGCATTATTTCTGGTCGTCTATGGGGTGGTGACCTTGATCAGCGGTCAATTAAGGATCTTGATACACTTCCACTCAAGCGTGAACCGAGGATGGAGACCGACGTCTAAATGGTTATCTAATCCTGCGATATCTTGGCGATTTTGAGCGGGCTCTACGTCTCAAGCCTTCACTAGAATCAGAACTGTATCGTTTTTTGCGGCGTCTTTTGTATTTGTAAGTTATTTCTTCATAAGAATCGTGGCCATTTTTCGTCGATAAATATTCCCGGGTCGAGTTTATTTTTTTCCCTTATAAGCTCCCTCTCTGCTTTTAAAGATAGCTTTTGTTTTTCCAAAAGTTTTGGTTGAGCGTCTAAATCGTTAGTGGTCTTTAGTAATCCTTTTCAAAACCTGGCTCCAAGTTGTGGAAAGTAATATTTGTATAATTAATGATAAACCTTAGCAAAAGAAAACCATTTCTGCATACAAAAATTCTACTTCCTTCTAGAATGAATGTAACAAAATAAATAGATACCTAAGGCTTTTTTCAACATTTATGATGAACTAATAACAGCATAATCATCATCTGTGCTGTCTATCTTGGTTGTGAACCTAAATCCTAAATTTAATAGGTTGGGGAAAAAGTTTCTTTGCATTTTTAGGAAAATTCAAAACACTTTTAAAATGTTTATTTACATTTAACTAAAGTATGCAGGTGCCATTTTGTTCAATTACTTTTTGTCATCGTGTGAGTAGGGACATGATCTCATTGCTATAGGAATTTTGAGGCTTCTGATCAAAATACCGGGATAAGTGGTCTGCCTTCACCGCCATCTCGGGGCAGAGCAATACACTGCCTGCTAATGGCATTTGTTTTTACTTTAGACCTAAGCACAGAATAGATAAACTTGTAAGTAATGGTTTAACTCACTTATATCGTGGCGCCTCCCCGTTTGGGTCAACAATTGCATTTGTGAGGGCTTTTACATAATTTTTGGGCAGCGACAATGTTTCGATTTTCGATAAGCCTCGATTGTCTTTTTTTATATGAGGAATTACTCTGCGCAGGTCCTGAAAATTATCATGATTTCATGATTTTACTGTGAAGACCCTAACTCCGTAAATGTTAATTGTGACGCTTGCATCTTGTGACCACGTCTTGTCCCGTGAGCTTGCAGGTGACAGCATTATTTCTGGTCGTCTATGGGGTGGTGACCTTGATCAGCGGTCAATTAAGGATCTTGATACACTTCCACTCAAGCGTGAACCGAGGATGGAGACCGACGTCTAAATGGTTATCTAATCCTGCGATATCTTGGCGATTTTGAGCGGGCTCTACGTCTTAAGCCTTCACTAGAATCAGAACTGTATCGATTTTTGCGGCGTCTTTTGTATTTGTAAGTTATTTCTTCATAAGAATCGTGGCCATATTTCGTCGATAAATATTCCCGGGTCGAGTTTATTTTTTTCCCTAATAAGCTCCCTCTCTGCTTTTAAAGAAAGCTTTTGTTTTTCCAAAAGTTGTAGTTGAGCGTCTAAATCGTTAGTGGTCTTTAGTGATCCTTTTCAAAACCTGGCTCCAAGTTGTGGAAAGTAATATTTGTATAATTAATGATAAACCTTAGCAAAAGAAAACCATTTCTGCATACAAAAATTCTACTTCCTTCTAGAATGAATGTAACAAAATAAATAGATACCTAAGGCTTTTTTCAACATTTATGATGAACTAATAACAGCATAATCATCATCTGTGCTGTCTATCTTGGTTGTGAACCTAAATCCTAAATTTAATAGGTTGGGGAAAAAGTTTCTTTGCATTTTTAGGAAAATTCAAAACACTTTTGAAATGTTTATTTACATTTAACTAAAGTATGCAGGTGCCATTTTGTTCAATTACTTTTTTCCATCGTGTGAGTAGGGACATGATCTCATTGCTATAGGAATTTTGAGGCTTCTGATCAAAATACCGGGATAAGTGGTCTTCTTTCACCGCCATCTCGGGGCAGAGCAATACACTGCCTGCTAATGGCATTTGTTTTTACTTTAGACCTAAGAACAGAATAGATAAACTTGTAAGTAATGGTTTAACTCACTTATATCGTGGCGCCTCCCCGTTTGGGTCAACAATTGCATTTGTGAGGGCTTTTACATAATTTTTGGGCAGCGACAATGTTTCGATTTTCGATAAGCCTCGATTGTCTTTTTTTATATGAGGAATTACTCTGCGCAGGTCCTGAAAATTATCATGATTTCATGATTTTACTGTGAAGACCCTAACTCCGTAAATGTTAATTGTGACGCTTGCATCTTGTGACCACGTCTTGTACCGTGAGATTGCAGGTGACAGCATTATTTCTGGTCGTCTATGGGGTGGTGACCTTGATCAGCGGTCAATTAAGGATCTTGATACACTTCCACTCAAGCGTGAACCGAGGATGGAGACCGACGTCTAAATGGTTATCTAATCCTGCGATATCTTGGCGATTTTGAGCGGGCTCTACGTCTTAAGCCTTCACTAGAATCAGAACTGTATCGTTTTTTGCGGCGTCTTTTGTATTTGTAAGTTATTTCTTCATAAGAATCGTGGCCATATTTCGTCGATGAATATTCCCGGGTCGAGTTTATTTTTTTCCCTAATAAGCTCCCTCTCTGCTTTTAAAGATAGCTTTTGTTTTTCCAAAAGTTGTAGTTGAGCGTCTAAATCGTTAGTGGTCTTTAGTAATCCTTTTCAAAACCTGGCTCCAAGTTGTGGAAAGTAATATTTGTATAATTAATGATAAACCTTAGCAAAAGAAAACCATTTCTGCATACAAAAATTCTACTTCCTTCTAGAATGAATGTAACAAAATAAATAGATACCTAAGGCTTTTTTCAACATTTATGATGAACTAATAACAGCATAATCATCATCTGTGCTGTCTATCTTGGTTGTGAACCTAAATCCTAAATTTAATAGGTTGGGGAAAAAGTTTCTTTGCATTTTTAGGAAAATTCAAAACACTTTTAAAATGTTTATTTACATTTAACTAAAGTATGCAGGTGCCATTTTGTTCAATTACTTTTTTCCATCGTGTGAGTAGGGACATGATCTCATTGCTATAGGAATTTTGAGGCTTCTGATCAAAATACCGGGATAAGTGGTCTTCCTTCACCGCCATCTCGGGGCAGAGCAATACACTGCCTGCTAATGGCATTTGTTTTTACTTTAGACCTAAGAACAGAATAGATAAACTTGTAAGTAATGGTTTAACTCACTTATATCGTGGCGCCTCCCCGTTTGGGTCAACAATTGCATTTGTGAGGGCTTTTACATAATTTTTGGGCAGCGACAATGTTTCGATTTTCGATAAGCCTCGATTGTCTTTTTTTATATGAGGAATTACTCTGCGCAGGTCCTGAAAATTATCATGATTTCATGATTTTACTGTGAAGACCCTAACTCCGTAAATGTTAATTGTGACGCTTGCATCTTGTGACCACGTCTTGTCCCGTGAGCTTGCAGGTGACAGCATTATTTCTGGTCGTCTATGGGGTGGTGACCTTGATCAGCGGTCAATTAAGGATCTTGATACACTTCCACTCAAGCGTGAACCGAGGATGGAGACCGACGTCTAAATGGTTATCTAATCCTGCGATATCTTGGCGATTTTGAGCGGGCTCTACGTCTTAAGCCTTCACTAGAATCAGAACTGTATCGTTTTTTGCGGCGTCTTTTGTATTTGTAAGTTATTTCTTCATAAGAATCGTGGCCATATTTCGTCGATGAATATTCCCGGGTCGAGTTTATTTTTTTCCCTAATAAGCTCCCTCTCTGCTTTTAAAGATAGCTTTTGTTTTTCCAAAAGTTGTGGTTGAGCGTCTAAATCGTTAGTGGTCTTTAGTAATCCTTTTCAAAACCTGGCTCCAAGTTGTGGAAAGTAATATTTGTATAATTAATGATAAACCTTAGCAAAAGAAAACCATTTCTGCATACAAAAATTCTACTTCCTTCTAGAATGAATGTAACAAAATAAATAGATACCTAAGGCTTTTTTCAACATTTATGATGAACTAATAACAGCATAATCATCATCTGTGCTGTCTATCTTGGTTGTGAACCTAAATCCTAAATTTAATAGGTTGGGGAAAAAGTTTCTTTGCATTTTTAGGAAAATTCAAAACACTTTTAAAATGTTTATTTACATTTAACTAAAGTATGCAGGTGCCATTTTGTTCAATAACTTTTTGTCATCGTGTGAGTAGGGACATGATCTCATTGCTATAGGAATTTTGAGGCTTCTGATCAAAATACCGGGATAAGTGGTCTGCCTTCACCGCCATCTCGGGGCAGAGCAATACACTGCCTGCTAATGGCATTTGTTTTTACTTTAGACCTAAGCACAGAATAGATAAACTTGTAAGTAATGGTTTAACTCACTTATATCGTGGCGCCTCCCCGTTTGGGTCAACAATTGCATTTGTGAGGGCTTTTACATAATTTTTGGGCAGCGACAATGTTTCGATTTTCGATAAGCCTCGATTGTCTTTTTTTATATGAGGAATTACTCTGCGCAGGTCCTGAAAATTATCATGATTTCATGATTTTACTGTGAAGACCCTAACTCCGTAAATGTTAATTGTGACGCTTGCATCTTGTGACCACGTCTTGTCCCGTGAGCTTGCAGGTGACAGCATTATTTCTGGTCGTCTATGGGGTGGTGACCTTGATCAGCGGTCAATTAAGGATCTTGATACACTTCCACTCAAGCGTGAACCGAGGATGGAGACCGACGTCTAAATGGTTATCTAATCCTGCGATATCTTGGCGATTTTGAGCGGGCTCTACGTCTCAAGCCTTCACTAGAATCAGAACTGTATCGTTTTTTGCGGCGTCTTTTGTATTTGTAAGTTATTTCTTCATAAGAATCGTGGCCATTTTTCGTCGATAAATATTCCCGGGTCGAGTTTATTTTTTTCCCTTATAAGCTCCCTCTCTGCTTTTAAAGATAGCTTTTGTTTTTCCAAAAGTTGTGGTTGAGCGTCTAAATCGTTAGTGGTCTTTAGTAATCCTTTTCAAAACCTGGCTCCAAGTTGTGGAAAGTAATATTTGTATAATTAATGATAAACCTTAGCAAAAGAAAACCATTTCTGCATACAAAAATTCTACTTCCTTCTAGAATGAATGTAACAAAATAAATAGATACCTAAGGCTTTTTTCAACATTTATGATGAACTAATAACAGCATAATCATCATCTGTGCTGTCTATCTTGGTTGTGAACCTAAATCCTAAATTTAATAGGTTGGGGAAAAAGTTTCTTTGCATTTTTAGGAAAATTCAAAACACTTTTAAAATGTTTATTTACATTTAACTAAAGTATGCAGGTGCCATTTTGTTCAATTACTTTTTGTCATCGTGTGAGTAGGGACATGATCTCATTGCTATAGGAATTTTGAGGCTTCTGATCAAAATACCGGGATAAGTGGTCTGCCTTCACCGCCATCTCGGGGCAGAGCAATACACTGCCTGCTAATGGCATTTGTTTTTACTTTAGACCTAAGCACAGAATAGATAAACTTGTAAGTAATGGTTTAACTCACTTATATCGTGGCGCCTCCCCGTTTGGGTCAACAATTGCATTTGTGAGGGCTTTTACATAATTTTTGGGCAGCGACAATGTTTCGATTTTCGATAAGCCTCGATTGTCTTTTTTTATATGAGGAATTACTCTGCGCAGGTCCTGAAAATTATCATGATTTCATGATTTTACTGTGAAGACCCTAACTCCGTAAATGTTAATTGTGACGCTTGCATCTTGTGACCACGTCTTGTCCCGTGAGCTTGCAGGTGACAGCATTATTTCTGGTCGTCTATGGGGTGGTGACCTTGATCAGCGGTCAATTAAGGATCTTGATACACTTCCACTCAAGCGTGAACCGAGGATGGAGACCGACGTCTAAATGGTTATCTAATCCTGCGATATCTTGGCGATTTTGAGCGGGCTCTACGTCTTAAGCCTTCACTAGAATCAGAACTGTATCGATTTTTGCGGCGTCTTTTGTATTTGTAAGTTATTTCTTCATAAGAATCGTGGCCATATTTCGTCGATAAATATTCCCGGGTCGAGTTTATTTTTTTCCCTAATAAGCTCCCTCTCTGCTTTTAAAGAAAGCTTTTGTTTTTCCAAAAGTTGTAGTTGAGCGTCTAAATCGTTAGTGGTCTTTAGTGATCCTTTTCAAAACCTGGCTCCAAGTTGTGGAAAGTAATATTTGTATAATTAATGATAAACCTTAGCAAAAGAAAACCATTTCTGCATACAAAAATTCTACTTCCTTCTAGAATGAATGTAACAAAATAAATAGATACCTAAGGCTTTTTTCAACATTTATGATGAACTAATAACAGCATAATCATCATCTGTGCTGTCTATCTTGGTTGTGAACCTAAATCCTAAATTTAATAGGTTGGGGAAAAAGTTTCTTTGCATTTTTAGGAAAATTCAAAACACTTTTGAAATGTTTATTTACATTTAACTAAAGTATGCAGGTGCCATTTTGTTCAATTACTTTTTGTCATCGTGTGAGTAGGGACATGATCTCATTGCTATAGGAATTTTGAGGCTTCTGATCAAAATACCGGGATAAGTGGTCTGCCTTCACCGCCATCTCGGGGCAGAGCAATACACTGCCTGCTAATGGCATTTGTTTTTACTTTAGACCTAAGAACAGAATAGATAAACTTGTAAGTAATGGTTTAACTCACTTATATCGTGGCGCCTCCCCGTTTGGGTCAACAATTGCATTTGTGAGGGCTTTTACATAATTTTTGGGCAGCGACAATGTTTCGATTTTCGATAAGCCTCGATTGTCTTTTTTTATATGAGGAATTACTCTGCGCAGGTCCTGAAAATTATCATGATTTCATGATTTTACTGTGAAGACCCTAACTCCGTAAATGTTAATTGTGACGCTTGCATCTTGTGACCACGTCTTGTACCGTGAGCTTGCAGGTGACAGCATTATTTCTGGTCGTCTATGGGGTGGTGACCTTGATCAGCGGTCAATTAAGGATCTTGATACACTTCCACTCAAGCGTGAACCGAGGATGGAGACCGACGTCTAAATGGTTATCTAATCCTGCGATATCTTGGCGATTTTGAGCGGGCTCTACGTCTTAAGCCTTCACTAGAATCAGAACTGTATCGTTTTTTGCGGCGTCTTTTGTATTTGTAAGTTATTTCTTCATAAGAATCGTGGCCATATTTCGTCGATGAATATTCCCGGGTCGAGTTTATTTTTTTCCCTAATAAGCTCCCTCTCTGCTTTTAAAGATAGCTTTTGTTTTTCCAAAAGTTGTGGTTGAGCGTCTAAATCGTTAGTGGTCTTTAGTAATCCTTTTCAAAACCTGGCTCCAAGTTGTGGAAAGTAATATTTGTATAATTAATGATAAACCTTAGCAAAAGAAAACCATTTCTGCATACAAAAATTCTACTTCCTTCTAGAATGAATGTAACAAAATAAATAGATACCTAAGGCTTTTTTCAACATTTATGATGAACTAATAACAGCATAATCATCATCTGTGCTGTCTATCTTGGTTGTGAACCTAAATCCTAAATTTAATAGGTTGGGGAAAAAGTTTCTTTGCATTTTTAGGAAAATTCAAAACACTTTTAAAATGTTTATTTACATTTAACTAAAGTATGCAGGTGCCATTTTGTTCAATTACTTTTTTCCATCGTGTGAGTAGGGACATGATCTCATTGCTATAGGAATTTTGAGGCTTCTGATCAAAATACCGGGATAAGTGGTCTTCCTTCACCGCCATCTCGGGGCAGAGCAATACACTGCCTGCTAATGGCATTTGTTTTTACTTTAGACCTAAGAACAGAATAGATAAACTTGTAAGTAATGGTTTAACTCACTTATATCGTGGCGCCTCCCCGTTTGGGTCAACAATTGCATTTGTGAGGGCTTTTACATAATTTTTGGGCAGCGACAATGTTTCGATTTTCGATAAGCCTCGATTGTCTTTTTTTATATGAGGAATTACTCTGCGCAGGTCCTGAAAATTATCATGATTTCATGATTTTACTGTGAAGACCCTAACTCCGTAAATGTTAATTGTGACGCTTGCATCTTGTGACCACGTCTTGTCCCGTGAGCTTGCAGGTGACAGCATTATTTCTGGTCGTCTATGGGGTGGTGACCTTGATCAGCGGTCAATTAAGGATCTTGATACACTTCCACTCAAGCGTGAACCGAGGATGGAGACCGACGTCTAAATGGTTATCTAATCCTGCGATATCTTGGCGATTTTGAGCGGGCTCTACGTCTTAAGCCTTCACTAGAATCAGAACTGTATCGTTTTTTGCGGCGTCTTTTGTATTTGTAAGTTATTTCTTCATAAGAATCGTGGCCATATTTCGTCGATGAATATTCCCGGGTCGAGTTTATTTTTTTCCCTAATAAGCTCCCTCTCTGCTTTTAAAGATAGCTTTTGTTTTTCCAAAAGTTGTAGTTGAGCGTCTAAATCGTTAGTGGTCTTTAGTGATCCTTTTCAAAACCTGGCTCCAAGTTGTGGAAAGTAATATTTGTATAATTAATGATAAACCTTAGCAAAAGAAAACCATTTCTGCATACAAAAATTCTACTTCCTTCTAGAATGAATGTAACAAAATAAATAGATACCTAAGGCTTTTTTCAACATTTATGATGAACTAATAACAGCATAATCATCATCTGTGCTGTCTATCTTGGTTGTGAACCTAAATCCTAAATTTAATAGGTTGGGGAAAAAGTTTCTTTGCATTTTTAGGAAAATTCAAAACACTTTTAAAATGTTTATTTACATTTAACTAAAGTATGCAGGTGCCATTTTGTTCAATTACTTTTTGTCATCGTGTGAGTAGGGACATGATCTCATTGCTATAGGAATTTTGAGGCTTCTGATCAAAATACCGGGATAAGTGGTCTGCCTTCACCGCCATCTCGGGGCAGAGCAATACACTGCCTGCTAATGGCATTTGTTTTTACTTTAGACCTAAGAACAGAATAGATAAACTTGTAAGTAATGGTTTAACTCACTTATATCGTGGCGCCTCCCCGTTTGGGTCAACAATTGCATTTGTGAGGGCTTTTACATAATTTTTGGGCAGCGACAATGTTTCGATTTTCGATAAGCCTCGATTGTCTTTTTTTATATGAGGAATTACTCTGCGCAGGTCCTGAAAATTATCATGATTTCATGATTTTACTGTGAAGACCCTAACTCCGTAAATGTTAATTGTGACGCTTGCATCTTGTGACCACGTCTTGTCCCGTGAGCTTGCAGGTGACAGCATTATTTCTGGTCGTCTATGGGGTGGTGACCTTGATCAGCGGTCAATTAAGGATCTTGATACACTTCCACTCAAGCGTGAACCGAGGATGGAGACCGACGTCTAAATGGTTATCTAATCCTGCGATATCTTGGCGATTTTGAGCGGGCTCTACGTCTTAAGCCTTCACTAGAATCAGAACTGTATCGTTTTTTTCGGCGTCTTTTGTATTTGTAAGTTATTTCTTCATAAGAATCGTGGCCATATTTCGTCGATGAATATTCCCGGGTCGAGTTTATTTTTTTCCCTAATAAGCTCCCTCTCTGCTTTTAAAGATAGCTTTTGTTTTTCCAAAAGTTGTAGTTGAGCGTCTAAATCGTTAGTGGTCTTTAGTAATCCTTTTCAAAACCTGGCTCCAAGTTGTGTAAAGTAATATTTGTATAATTAATGATAAACCTTAGCAAAAGAAAACCATTTCTGCATACAAAAATTCTACTTCCTTCTAGAATGAATGTAACAAAATAAATAGATACCTAAGGCTTTTTTCAACATTTATGATGAACTAATAACAGCATAATCATCATCTGTGCTGTCTATCTTGGTTGTGAACCTAAATCCTAAATTTAATAGGTTGGGGAAAAAGTTTCTTTGCATTTTTAGGAAAATTCAAAACACTTTTAAAATGTTTATTTACATTTAACTAAAGTATGCAGGTGCCATTTTGTTCAATTACTTTTTTCCATCGTGTGAGTAGGGACATGATCTCATTGCTATAGGAATTTTGAGGCTTCTGATCAAAATACCGGGATAAGTGGTCTTCCTTCACCGCCATCTCGGGGCAGAGCAATACACTGCCTGCTAATGGCATTTGTTTTTACTTTAGACCTAAGAACAGAATAGATAAACTTGTAAGTAATGGTTTAACTCACTTATATCGTGGCGCCTCCCCGTTTGGGTCAACAATTGCATTTGTGAGGGCTTTTACATAATTTTTGGGCAGCGACAATGTTTCGATTTTCGATAAGCCTCGATTGTCTTTTTTTATATGAGGAATTACTCTGCGCAGGTCCTGAAAATTATCATGATTTCATGATTTTACTGTGAAGACCCTAACTCCGTAAATGTTAATTGTGACGCTTGCATCTTGTGACCACGTCTTGTCCCGTGAGCTTGCAGGTGACAGCATTATTTCTGGTCGTCTATGGGGTGGTGACCTTGATCAGCGGTCAATTAAGGATCTTGATACACTTCCACTCAAGCGTGAACCGAGGATGGAGACCGACGTCTAAATGGTTATCTAATCCTGCGATATCTTGGCGATTTTGAGCGGGCTCTACGTCTTAAGCCTTCACTAGAATCAGAACTGTATCGTTTTTTGCGGCGTCTTTTGTATTTGTAAGTTATTTCTTCATAAGAATCGTGGCCATATTTCGTCGATGAATATTCCCGGGTCGAGTTTATTTTTTTCCCTAATAAGCTCCCTCTCTGCTTTTAAAGATAGCTTTTGTTTTTCCAAAAGTTGTGGTTGAGCGTCTAAATCGTTAGTGGTCTTTAGTAATCCTTTTCAAAACCTGGCTCCAAGTTGTGGAAAGTAATATTTGTATAATTAATGATAAACCTTAGCAAAAGAAAACCATTTCTGCATACAAAAATTCTACTTCCTTCTAGAATGAATGTAACAAAATAAATAGATACCTAAGGCTTTTTTCAACATTTATGATGAACTAATAACAGCATAATCATCATCTGTGCTGTCTATCTTGGTTGTGAACCTAAATCCTAAATTTAATAGGTTGGGGAAAAAGTTTCTTTGCATTTTTAGGAAAATTCAAAACACTTTTAAAATGTTTATTTACATTTAACTAAAGTATGCAGGTGCCATTTTGTTCAATTACTTTTTGTCATCGTGTGAGTAGGGACATGATCTCATTGCTATAGGAATTTTGAGGCTTCTGATCAAAATACCGGGATAAGTGGTCTGCCTTCACCGCCATCTCGGGGCAGAGCAATACACTGCCTGCTAATGGCATTTGTTTTTACTTTAGACCTAAGCACAGAATAGATAAACTTGTAAGTAATGGTTTAACTCACTTATATCGTGGCGCCTCCCCGTTTGGGTCAACAATTGCATTTGTGAGGGCTTTTACATAATTTTTGGGCAGCGACAATGTTTCGATTTTCGATAAGCCTCGATTGTCTTTTTTTATATGAGGAATTACTCTGCGCAGGTCCTGAAAATTATCATGATTTCATGATTTTACTGTGAAGACCCTAACTCCGTAAATGTTAATTGTGACGCTTGCATCTTGTGACCACGTCTTGTCCCGTGAGCTTGCAGGTGACAGCATTATTTCTGGTCGTCTATGGGGTGGTGACCTTGATCAGCGGTCAATTAAGGATCTTGATACACTTCCACTCAAGCGTGAACCGAGGATGGAGACCGACGTCTAAATGGTTATCTAATCCTGCGATATCTTGGCGATTTTGAGCGGGCTCTACGTCTCAAGCCTTCACTAGAATCAGAACTGTATCGTTTTTTGCGGCGTCTTTTGTATTTGTAAGTTATTTCTTCATAAGAATCGTGGCCATATTTCGTCGATGAATATTCCCGGGTCGAGTTTATTTTTTTCCCTAATAAGCTCCCTCTCTGCTTTTAAAGATAGCTTTTGTTTTTCCAAAAGTTGTAGTTGAGCGTCTAAATCGTTAGTGGTCTTTAGTGATCCTTTTCAAAACCTGGCTCCAAGTTGTGGAAAGTAATATTTGTATAATTAATGATAAACCTTAGCAAAAGAAAACCATTTCTGCATACAAAAATTCTACTTCCTTCTAGAATGAATGTAACAAAATAAATAGATACCTAAGGCTTTTTTCAACATTTATGATGAACTAATAACAGCATAATCATCATCTGTGCTGTCTATCTTGGTTGTGAACCTAAATCCTAAATTTAATAGGTTGGGGAAAAAGTTTCTTTGCATTTTTAGGAAAATTCAAAACACTTTTAAAATGTTTATTTACATTTAACTAAAGTATGCAGGTGCCATTTTGTTCAATTACTTTTTGTCATCGTGTGAGTAGGGACATGATCTCATTGCTATAGGAATTTTGAGGCTTCTGATCAAAATACCGGGATAAGTGGTCTGCCTTCACCGCCATCTCGGGGCAGAGCAATACACTGCCTGCTAATGGCATTTGTTTTTACTTTAGACCTAAGAACAGAATAGATAAACTTGTAAGTAATGGTTTAACTCACTTATATCGTGGCGCCTCCCCGTTTGGGTCAACAATTGCATTTGTGAGGGCTTTTACATAATTTTTGGGCAGCGACAATGTTTCGATTTTCGATAAGCCTCGATTGTCTTTTTTTATATGAGGAATTACTCTGCGCAGGTCCTGAAAATTATCATGATTTCATGATTTTACTGTGAAGACCCTAACTCCGTAAATGTTAATTGTGACGCTTGCATCTTGTGACCACGTCTTGTCCCGTGAGCTTGCAGGTGACAGCATTATTTCTGGTCGTCTATGGGGTGGTGACCTTGATCAGCGGTCAATTAAGGATCTTGATACACTTCCACTCAAGCGTGAACCGAGGATGGAGACCGACGTCTAAATGGTTATCTAATCCTGCGATATCTTGGCGATTTTGAGCGGGCTCTACGTCTTAAGCCTTCACTAGAATCAGAACTGTATCGTTTTTTTCGGCGTCTTTTGTATTTGTAAGTTATTTCTTCATAAGAATCGTGGCCATATTTCGTCGATGAATATTCCCGGGTCGAGTTTATTTTTTTCCCTAATAAGCTCCCTCTCTGCTTTTAAAGATAGCTTTTGTTTTTCCAAAAGTTGTAGTTGAGCGTCTAAATCGTTAGTGGTCTTTAGTAATCCTTTTCAAAACCTGGCTCCAAGTTGTGTAAAGTAATATTTGTATAATTAATGATAAACCTTAGCAAAAGAAAACCATTTCTGCATACAAAAATTCTACTTCCTTCTAGAATGAATGTAACAAAATAAATAGATACCTAAGGCTTTTTTCAACATTTATGATGAACTAATAACAGCATAATCATCATCTGTGCTGTCTATCTTGGTTGTGAACCTAAATCCTAAATTTAATAGGTTGGGGAAAAAGTTTCTTTGCATTTTTAGGAAAATTCAAAACACTTTTAAAATGTTTATTTACATTTAACTAAAGTATGCAGGTGCCATTTTGTTCAATTACTTTTTTCCATCGTGTGAGTAGGGACATGATCTCATTGCTATAGGAATTTTGAGGCTTCTGATCAAAATACCGGGATAAGTGGTCTTCCTTCACCGCCATCTCGGGGCAGAGCAATACACTGCCTGCTAATGGCATTTGTTTTTACTTTAGACCTAAGAACAGAATAGATAAACTTGTAAGTAATGGTTTAACTCACTTATATCGTGGCGCCTCCCCGTTTGGGTCAACAATTGCATTTGTGAGGGCTTTTACATAATTTTTGGGCAGCGACAATGTTTCGATTTTCGATAAGCCTCGATTGTCTTTTTTTATATGAGGAATTACTCTGCGCAGGTCCTGAAAATTATCATGATTTCATGATTTTACTGTGAAGACCCTAACTCCGTAAATGTTAATTGTGACGCTTGCATCTTGTGACCACGTCTTGTACCGTGAGCTTGCAGGTGACAGCATTATTTCTGGTCGTCTATGGGGTGGTGACCTTGATCAGCGGTCAATTAAGGATCTTGATACACTTCCACTCAAGCGTGAACCGAGGATGGAGACCGACGTCTAAATGGTTATCTAATCCTGCGATATCTTGGCGATTTTGAGCGGGCTCTACGTCTTAAGCCTTCACTAGAATCAGAACTGTATCGTTTTTTGCGGCGTCTTTTGTATTTGTAAGTTATTTCTTCATAAGAATCGTGGCCATGTTTCGTCGATGAATATTCCCGGGTCGAGTTTATTTTTTTCCCTAATAAGCTCCCTCTCTGCTTTTAAAGATAGCTTTTGTTTTTCCAAAAGTTGTAGTTGAGCGTCTAAATCGTTAGTGGTCTTTAGTAATCCTTTTCAAAACCTGGCTCCAAGTTGTGGAAAGTAATATTTGTATAATTAATGATAAACCTTAGCAAAAGAAAACCATTTCTGCATACAAAAATTCTACTTCCTTCTAGAATGAATGTAACAAAATAAATAGATACCTAAGGCTTTTTTCAACATTTATGATGAACTAATAACAGCATAATCATCATCTGTGCTGTCTATCTTGGTTGTGAACCTAAATCCTAAATTTAATAGGTTGGGGAAAAAGTTTCTTTGCATTTTTAGGAAAATTCAAAACACTTTTGAAATGTTTATTTACATTTAACTAAAGTATGCAGGTGCCATTTTGTTCAATTACTTTTTTCCATCGTGTGAGTAGGGACATGATCTCATTGCTATAGGAATTTTGAGGCTTCTGATCAAAATACCGGGATAAGTGGTCTTCCTTCACCGCCATCTCGGGGCAGAGCAATACACTGCCTGCTAATGGCATTTGTTTTTACTTTAGACCTAAGAACAGAATAGATAAACTTGTAAGTAATGGTTTAACTCACTTATATCGTGGCGCCTCCCCGTTTGGGTCAACAATTGCATTTGTGAGGGCTTTTACATAATTTTTGGGCAGCGACAATGTTTCGATTTTCGATAAGCCTCGATTGTCTTTTTTTATATGAGGAATTACTCTGCGCAGGTCCTGAAAATTATCATGATTTCATGATTTTACTGTGAAGACCCTAACTCCGTAAATGTTAATTGTGACGCTTGCATCTTGTGACCACGTCTTGTCCCGTGAGCTTGCAGGTGACAGCATTATTTCTGGTCGTCTATGGGGTGGTGACCTTGATCAGCGGTCAATTAAGGATCTTGATACACTTCCACTCAAGCGTGAACCGAGGATGGAGACCGACGTCTAAATGGTTATCTAATCCTGCGATATCTTGGCGATTTTGAGCGGGCTCTACGTCTTAAGCCTTCACTAGAATCAGAACTGTATCGTTTTTTGCGGCGTCTTTTGTATTTGTAAGTTATTTCTTCATAAGAATCGTGGCCATCTTTCGTCGGTAAATATTCCCGGGTCGAGTTTATTTTTTTCCCTAATAAGCTCCCTCTCTGCTTTTAAAGATAGCTTTTGTTTTTCCAAAAGTTGTAGTTGAGCGTCTAAATCGTTAGTGGTCTTTAGTGATCCTTTTCAAAACCTGGCTCCAAGTTGTGGAAAGTAATATTTGTATAATTAATGATAAACCTTAGCAAAAGAAAACCATTTCTGCATACAAAAATTCTACTTCCTTCTAGAATGAATGTAACAAAATAAATAGATACCTAAGGCTTTTTTCAACATTTATGATGAACTAATAACAGCATAATCATCATCTGTGCTGTCTATCTTGGTTGTGAACCTAAATCCTAAATTTAATAGGTTGGGGAAAAAGTTTCTTTGCATTTTTAGGAAAATTCAAAACACTTTTAAAATGTTTATTTACATTTAACTAAAGTATGCAGGTGCCATTTTGTTCAATTACTTTTTTCCATCGTGTGAGTAGGGACATGATCTCATTGCTATAGGAATTTTGAGGCTTCTGATCAAAATACCGGGATAAGTGGTCTTCACCGCCATCTCGGGGCAGAGCAATACACTGCCTGCTAATGGCATTTGTTTTTACTTTAGACCTAAGAACAGAATAGATAAACTTGTAAGTAATGGTTTAACTCACTTATATCGTGGCGCCTCCCCGTTTGGGTCAACAATTGCATTTGTGAGGGCTTTTACATAATTTTTGGGCAGCGACAATGTTTCGATTTTCGATAAGCCTCGATTGTCTTTTTTTATATGAGGAATTACTCTGCGCAGGTCCTGAAAATTATCATGATTTCATGATTTTACTGTGAAGACCCTAACTCCGTAAATGTTAATTGTGACGCTTGCATCTTGTGACCACGTCTTGTACCGTGAGCTTGCAGGTGACAGCATTATTTCTGGTCGTCTATGGGGTGGTGACCTTGATCAGCGGTCAATTAAGGATCTTGATACACTTCCACTCAAGCGTGAACCGAGGATGGAGACCGACGTCTAAATGGTTATCTAATCCTGCGATATCTTGGCGATTTTGAGCGGGCTCTACGTCTTAAGCCTTCACTAGAATCAGAACTGTATCGTTTTTTGCGGCGTCTTTTGTATTTGTAAGTTATTTCTTCATAAGAATCGTGGCCATATTTCGTCGATGAATATTCCTGGGTCGAGTTTATTTTTTTCCCTAATAAGCTCCCTCTCTGCTTTTAAAGATAGCTTTTGTTTTTCCAAAAGTTGTAGTTGAGCGTCTAAATCGTTAGTGGTCTTTAGTGATCCTTTTCAAAACCTGGCTCCAAGTTGTGGAAAGTAATATTTGTATAATTAATGATAAACCTTAGCAAAAGAAAACCATTTCTGCATACAAAAATTCTACTTCCTTCTAGAATGAATGTAACAAAATAAATAGATACCTAAGGCTTTTTTCAACATTTATGATGAACTAATAACAGCATAATCATCATCTGTGCTGTCTATCTTGGTTGTGAACCTAAATCCTAAATTTAATAGGTTGGGGAAAAAGTTTCTTTGCATTTTTAGGAAAATTCAAAACACTTTTAAAATGTTTATTTACATTTAACTAAAGTATGCAGGTGCCATTTTGTTCAATTACTTTTTTCCATCGTGTGAGTAGGGACATGATCTCATTGCTATAGGAATTTTGAGGCTTCTGATCAAAATACCGGGATAAGTGGTCTTCCTTCACCGCCATCTCGGGGCAGAGCAATACACTGCCTGCTAATGGCATTTGTTTTTACTTTAGACCTAAGAACAGAATAGATAAACTTGTAAGTAATGGTTTAACTCACTTATATCGTGGCGCCTCCCCGTTTGGGTCAACAATTGCATTTGTGAGGGCTTTTACATAATTTTTGGGCAGCGACAATGTTTCGATTTTCGATAAGCCTCGATTGTCTTTTTTTATATGAGGAATTACTCTGCGCAGGTCCTGAAAATTATCATGATTTCATGATTTTACTGTGAAGACCCTAACTCCGTAAATGTTAATTGTGACGCTTGCATCTTGTGACCACGTCTTGTACCGTGAGCTTGCAGGTGACAGCATTATTTCTGGTCGTCTATGGGGTGGTGACCTTGATCAGCGGTCAATAAAGGATCTTGATACACTTCCACTCAAGCGTGAACCGAGGATGGAGACCGACGTCTAAATGGTTATCTAATCCTGCGATATCTTGGCGATTTTGAGCGGGCTCTACGTCTTAAGCCTTCACTAGAATCAGAACTGTATCGTTTTTTGCGGCGTCTTTTGTATTTGTAAGTTATTTCTTCATAAGAATCGTGGCCATATTTCGTCGATGAATATTCCCGGGTCGAGTTTATTTTTTTCCCTAATAAGCTCCCTCTCTGCTTTTAAAGATAGCTTTTGTTTTTCCAAAAGTTGTAGTTGAGCGTCTAAATCGTTAGTGGTCTTTAGTAATCCTTTTCAAAACCTGGCTCCAAGTTGTGGAAAGTAATATTTGTATAATTAATGATAAACCTTAGCAAAAGAAAACCATTTCTGCATACAAAAATTCTACTTCCTTCTAGAATGAATGTAACAAAATAAATAGATACCTAAGGCTTTTTTCAACATTTATGATGAACTAATAACAGCATAATCATCATCTGTGCTGTCTATCTTGGTTGTGAACCTAAATCCTAAATTTAATAGGTTGGGGAAAAAGTTTCTTTGCATTTTTAGGAAAATTCAAAACACTTTTAAAATGTTTATTTACATTTAACTAAAGTATGCAGGTGCCATTTTGTTCAATTACTTTTTGTCATCGTGTGAGTAGGGACATGATCTCATTGCTATAGGAATTTTGAGGCTTCTGATCAAAATACCGGGATAAGTGGTCTGCCTTCACCGCCATCTCGGGGCAGAGCAATACACTGCCTGCTAATGGCATTTGTTTTTACTTTAGACCTAAGCACAGAATAGATAAACTTGTAAGTAATGGTTTAACTCACTTATATCGTGGCGCCTCCCCGTTTGGGTCAACAATTGCATTTGTGAGGGCTTTTACATAATTTTTGGGCAGCGACAATGTTTCGATTTTCGATAAGCCTCGATTGTCTTTTTTTATATGAGGAATTACTCTGCGCAGGTCCTGAAAATTATCATGATTTCATGATTTTACTGTGAAGACCCTAACTCCGTAAATGTTAATTGTGACGCTTGCATCTTGTGACCACGTCTTGTCCCGTGAGCTTGCAGGTGACAGCATTATTTCTGGTCGTCTATGGGGTGGTGACCTTGATCAGCGGTCAATTAAGGATCTTGATACACTTCCACTCAAGCGTGAACCGAGGATGGAGACCGACGTCTAAATGGTTATCTAATCCTGCGATATCTTGGCGATTTTGAGCGGGCTCTACGTCTCAAGCCTTCACTAGAATCAGAACTGTATCGTTTTTTGCGGCGTCTTTTGTATTTGTAAGTTATTTCTTCATAAGAATCGTGGCCATTTTTCGTCGATAAATATTCCCGGGTCGAGTTTATTTTTTTCCCTTATAAGCTCCCTCTCTGCTTTTAAAGATAGCTTTTGTTTTTCCAAAAGTTGTGGTTGAGCGTCTAAATCGTTAGTGGTCTTTAGTAATCCTTTTCAAAACCTGGCTCCAAGTTGTGGAAAGTAATATTTGTATAATTAATGATAAACCTTAGCAAAAGAAAACCATTTCTGCATACAAAAATTCTACTTCCTTCTAGAATGAATGTAACAAAATAAATAGATACCTAACCCTTTTTTCAACATTTATGATGAACTAATAACAGCATAATCATCATCTGTGCTGTCTATCTTGGTTGTGAACCTAAATCCTAAATTTAATAGGTTGGGGAAAAAGTTTCTTTGCATTTTTAGGAAAATTCAAAACACTTTTAAAATGTTTATTTACATTTAACTAAAGTATGCAGGTGCCATTTTGTTCAATTACTTTTTGTCATCGTTTGAGTAGGGACATGATCTCATTGCTATAGGAATTTTGAGGCTTCTGATCAAAATACCGGGATAAGTGGTCTGCCTTCACCGCCATCTCGGGGCAGAGCAATACACTGCCTGCTAATGGCATTTGTTTTTACTTTAGACCTAAGCACAGAATAGATAAACTTGTAAGTAATGGTTTAACTCACTTATATCGTGGCGCCTCCCCGTTTGGGTCAACAATTGCATTTGTGAGGGCTTTTACATAATTTTTGGGCAGCGACAATGTTTCGATTTTCGATAAGCCTCGATTGTCTTTTTTTATATGAGGAATTACTCTGCGCAGGTCCTGAAAATTATCATGATTTCATGATTTTACTGTGAAGACCCTAACTCCGTAAATGTTAATTGTGACGCTTGCATCTTGTGACCACGTCTTGTCCCGTGAGCTTGCAGGTGACAGCATTATTTCTGGTCGTCTATGGGGTGGTGACCTTGATCAGCGGTCAATTAAGGATCTTGATACACTTCCACTCAAGCGTGAACCGAGGATGGAGACCGACGTCTAAATGGTTATCTAATCCTGCGATATCTTGGCGATTTTGAGCGGGCTCTACGTCTCAAGCCTTCACTAGAATCAGAACTGTATCGTTTTTTGCGGCGTCTTTTGTATTTGTAAGTTATTTCTTCATAAGAATCGTGGCCATTTTTCGTCGATAAATATTCCCGGGTCGAGTTTATTTTTTTCCCTTATAAGCTCCCTCTCTGCTTTTAAAGATAGCTTTTGTTTTTCCAAAAGTTGTGGTTGAGCGTCTAAATCGTTAGTGGTCTTTAGTAATCCTTTTCAAAACCTGGCTCCAAGTTGTGGAAAGTAATATTTGTATAATTAATGATAAACCTTAGCAAAAGAAAACCATTTCTGCATACAAAAATTCTACTTCCTTCTAGAATGAATGTAACAAAATAAATAGATACCTAAGGCTTTTTTCAACATTTATGATGAACTAATAACAGCATAATCATCATCTGTGCTGTCTATCTTGGTTGTGAACCTAAATCCTAAATTTAATAGGTTGGGGAAAAAGTTTCTTTGCATTTTTAGGAAAATTCAAAACACTTTTAAAATGTTTATTTACATTTAACTAAAGTATGCAGGTGCCATTTTGTTCAATTACTTTTTTCCATCGTGTGAGTAGGGACATGATCTCATTGCTATAGGAATTTTAAGGCTTCTGATCAAAATACCGGGATAAGTGGTCTTCCTTCACCGCCATCTCGGGGCAGAGCAATACACTGCCTGCTAATGGCATTTGTTTTTAATTTAGACCTAAGAACAGAATAGATAAACTTGTAAGTAATGGTTTAACTCACTTATATCGTGGCGCCTCCCCGTTTGGGTCAACAATTGCATTTGTGAGGGCTTTTACATAATTTTTGGGCAGCGACAATGTTTCGATTTTCGATAAGCCTCGATTGTCTTTTTTTATATGAGGAATTACTCTGCGCAGGTCCTGAAAATTATCATGATTTCATGATTTTACTGTGAAGACCCTAACTCCGTAAATGTTAATTGTGACGCTTGCATCTTGTGACCACGTCTTGTCCCGTGAGCTTGCAGGTGACAGCATTATTTCTGGTCGTCTATGGGGTGGTGACCTTGATCAGCGGTCAATTAAGGATCTTGATACACTTCCACTCAAGCGTGAACCGAGGATGGAGACCGACGTCTAAATGGTTATCTAATCCTGCGATATCTTGGCGATTTTGAGCGGGCTCTACGTCTTAAGCCTTCACTAGAATCAGAACTGTATCGTTTTTTGCGGCGTCTTTTGTATTTGTAAGTTATTTCTTCATAAGAATCGTGGCCATATTTCGTCGATGAATATTCCCGGGTCGAGTTTATTTTTTTCCCTAATAAGCTCCCTCTCTGCTTTTAAAGATAGCTTTTGTTTTTCCAAAAGTTGTAGTTGAGCGTCTAAATCGTTAGTGGTCTTTAGTAATCCTTTTCAAAACCTGGCTCCAAGTTGTGGAAAGTAATATTTGTATAATTAATGATAAACCTTAGCAAAAGAAAACCATTTCTGCATACAAAAATTCTACTTCCTTCTAGAATGAATGTAACAAAATAAATAGATACCTAAGGCTTTTTTCAACATTTATGATGAACTAATAACAGCATAATCATCATCTGTGCTGTCTATCTTGGTTGTGAACCTAAATCCTAAATTTAATAGGTTGGGGAAAAAGTTTCTTTGCATTTTTAGGAAAATTCAAAACACTTTTAAAATGTTTATTTACATTTAACTAAAGTATGCAGGTGCCATTTTGTTCAATTACTTTTTCCATCGTGTGAGTAGGGGCATGATCTCATTGCTATAGGAATTTTGAGGCTTCTGATCAAAATACCGGGATAAGTGGTCTTCCTTCACCGCCATCTCGGGGCAGAGCAATACACTGCCTGCTAATGGCATTTGTTTTTACTTTAGACCTAAGCACAGAATAGATAAACTTGTAAGTAATGGTTTAACTCACTTATATCGTGGCGCCTCCCCGTTTGGGTCAACAATTGCATTTGTGAGGGCTTTTACATAATTTTTGGGCAGCGACAATGTTTCGATTTTCGATAAGCCTCGATTGTCTTTTTTTACATGGGGAATTACTCTGCGCAGGTCCTGAAAATTATCATGATTTCATGATTTTACTGTGAAGACCCTAACTCCGTAAATGTTAATTGTGACGCTTGCATCTTGTGACCACGTCTTGTCCCGTGAGCTTGCAGGTGACAGCATTATTTCTGGTCGTCTATGGGGTGGTGACCTTGATCAGCGGTCAATTAAGGATCTTGATACACTTCCACTCAAGCGTGAACCGAGGATGGAGACCGACGTCTAAATGGTTATCTAATCCTGCGATATCTTGGCGATTTTGAGCGGGCTCTACGTCTTAAGCCTTCACTAGAATCAGAACTGTATCGTTTTTTGCGGCGTCTTTTGTATTTGTAAGTTATTTCTTCATAAGAATCGTGGCCATATTTCGTCGATGAATATTCCCGGGTCGAGTTTATTTTTTTCCCTAATAAGCTCCCTCTCTGCTTTTAAAGATAGCTTTTGTTTTTCCAAAAGTTGTAGTTGAGCGTCTAAATCGTTAGTGGTCTTTAGTAATTCTTTTTCAAAACCTGGCTCCAAGTTGTGGAAAGTAATATTTGTATAATTAATGATAAACCTTAGCAAAAGAAAACCATTTCTGCATACAAAAATTCTACTTCCTTCTAGAATGAATGTAACAAAATAAATAGATACCTAAGGCTTTTTTCAACATTTATGATGAACTAATAACAGCATAATCATCATCTGTGCTGTCTATCTTGGTTGTGAACCTAAATCCTAAATTTAATAGGTTGGGGAAAAAGTTTCTTTGCATTTTTAGGAAAATTCAAAACACTTTTAAAATGTTTATTTACATTTAACTAAAGTATGCAGGTGCCATTTTGTTCAATTACTTTTTCCATCGTGTGAGTAGGGGCATGATCTCATTGCTATAGGAATTTTGAGGCTTCTGATCAAAATACCGGGATAAGTGGTCTTCCTTCACCGCCGTCTCGGGGCAGAGCAATACACTGCCTGCTAATGGCATTTGTTTTTACTTTAGACCTAAGCACAGAATAGATAAACTTGTAAGTAATGGTTTAACTCACTTATATCGTGGCGCCTCCCCGTTTGGGTCAACAATTGCATTTGTGAGGGCTTTTACATAATTTTTGGGCAGCGACAATGTTTCGATTTTCGATAAGCCTCGATTGTCTTTTTTTACATGGGGAATTACTCTGCGCAGGTCCTGAAAATTATCATGATTTCATGATTTTACTGTGAAGACCCTAACTCCGTAAATGTTAATTGTGACGCTTGCATCTTGTGACCACGTCTTGTCCCGTGAGCTTGCAGGTGACAGCATTATTTCTGGTCGTCTATGGGGTGGTGACCTTGATCAGCGGTCAATTAAGGATCTTGATACACTTCCACTCAAGCGTGAACCGAGGATGGAGACCGACGTCTAAATGGTTATCTAATCCTGCGATATCTTGGCGATTTTGAGCGGGCTCTACGTCTTAAGCCTTCACTAGAATCAGAACTGTATCGTTTTTTGCGGCGTCTTTTGTATTTGTAAGTTATTTCTTCATAAGAATCGTGGCCATATTTCGTCGATGAATATTCCCGGGTCGAGTTTATTTTTTTCCCTAATAAGCTCCCTCTCTGCTTTTAAAGATAGCTTTTGTTTTTCCAAAAGTTGTGGTTGAGCGTCTAAATCGTTAGTGGTCTTTAGTAATCCTTTTCAAAACCTGGCTCCAAGTTGTGGAAAGTAATATTTGTATAATTAATGATAAACCTTAGCAAAAGAAAACCATTTCTGCATACAAAAATTCTACTTCCTTCTAGAATGAATGTAACAAAATAAATAGATACCTAAGGCTTTTTTCAACATTTATGATGAACTAATAACAGCATAATCATCATCTGTGCTGTCTATCTTGGTTGTGAACCTAAATCCTAAATTTAATAGGTTGGGGAAAAAGTTTCTTTGCATTTTTAGGAAAATTCAAAACACTTTTAAAATGTTTATTTACATTTAACTAAAGTATGCAGGTGCCATTTTGTTAAATTACTTTTTTCCATCGTGTGAGTAGGGACATGATCTCATTGCTATAGGAATTTTGAGGCTTCTGATCAAAATACCGGGATAAGTGGTCTTCCTTCACCGCCATCTCGGGGCAGAGCAATACACTGCCTGCTAATGGCATTTGTTTTTACTTTAGACCTAAGAACAGAATAGATAAACTTGTAAGTAATGGTTTAACTCACTTATATCGTGGCGCCTCCCCGTTTGGGTCAACAATTGCATTTGTGAGGGCTTTTACATAATTTTTGGGCAGCGACAATGTTTCGATTTTCGATAAGCCTCGATTGTCTTTTTTTATATGAGGAATTACTCTGCGCAGGTCCTGAAAATTATCATGATTTCATGATTTTACTGTGAAGACCCTAACTCCGTAAATGTTAATTGTGACGCTTGCATCTTGTGACCACGTCTTGTCCCGTGAGCTTGCAGGTGACAGCATTATTTCTGGTCGTCTATGGGGTGGTGACCTTGATCAGCGGTCAATTAAGGATCTTGATACACTTCCACTCAAGCGTGAACCGAGGATGGAGACCGACGTCTAAATGGTTATCTAATCCTGCGATATCTTGGCGATTTTGAGCGGGCTCTACGTCTTAAGCCTTCACTAGAATCAGAACTGTATCGTTTTTTGCGGCGTCTTTTGTATTTGTAAGTTATTTCTTCATAAGAATCGTGGCCATATTTCGTCGATGAATATTCCCGGGTCGAGTTTATTTTTTTCCCTAATAAGCTCCCTCTCTGCTTTTAAAGATAGCTTTTGTTTTTCCAAAAGTTGTAGTTGAGCGTCTAAATCGTTAGTGGTCTTTAGTAATCCTTTTCAAAACCTGGCTCCAAGTTGTGGAAAGTAATATTTGTATAATTAATGATAAACCTTAGCAAAAGAAAACCATTTCTGCATACAAAAATTCTACTTCCTTCTAGAATGAATGTAACAAAATAAATAGATACCTAAGGCTTTTTTCAACATTTATGATGAACTAATAACAGCATAATCATCATCTGTGCTGTCTATCTTGGTTGTGAACCTAAATCCTAAATTTAATAGGTTGGGGAAAAAGTTTCTTTGCATTTTTAGGAAAATTCAAAACACTTTTAAAATGTTTATTTACATTTAACTAAAGTATGCAGGTGCCATTTTGTTCAATTACTTTTTCCATCGTGTGAGTAGGGGCATGATCTCATTGCTATAGGAATTTTGAGGCTTCTGATCAAAATACCGGGATAAGTGGTCTTCCTTCACCGCCGTCTCGGGGCAGAGCAATACACTGCCTGCTAATGGCATTTGTTTTTACTTTAGACCTAAGCACAGAATAGATAAACTTGTAAGTAATGGTTTAACTCACTTATATCGTGGCGCCTCCCCGTTTGGGTCAACAATTGCATTTGTGAGGGCTTTTACATAATTTTTGGGCAGCGACAATGTTTCGATTTTCGATAAGCCTCGATTGTCTTTTTTTACATGGGGAATTACTCTGCGCAGGTCCTGAAAATTATCATGATTTCATGATTTTACTGTGAAGACCCTAACTCCGTAAATGTTAATTGTGACGCTTGCATCTTGTGACCACGTCTTGTCCCGTGAGCTTGCAGGTGACAGCATTATTTCTGGTCGTCTATGGGGTGGTGACCTTGATCAGCGGTCAATTAAGGATCTTGATACACTTCCACTCAAGCGTGAACCGAGGATGGAGACCGACGTCTAAATGGTTATCTAATCCTGCGATATCTTGGCGATTTTGAGCGGGCTCTACGTCTTAAGCCTTCACTAGAATCAGAACTGTATCGTTTTTTGCGGCGTCTTTTGTATTTGTAAGTTATTTCTTCATAAGAATCGTGGCCATATTTCGTCGATGAATATTCCCGGGTCGAGTTTATTTTTTTCCCTAATAAGCTCCCTCTCTGCTTTTAAAGATAGCTTTTGTTTTTCCAAAAGTTGTGGTTGAGCGTCTAAATCGTTAGTGGTCTTTAGTAATCCTTTTCAAAACCTGGCTCCAAGTTGTGGAAAGTAATATTTGTATAATTAATGATAAACCTTAGCAAAAGAAAACCATTTCTGCATACAAAAATTCTACTTCCTTCTAGAATGAATGTAACAAAATAAATAGATACCTAAGGCTTTTTTCAACATTTATGATGAACTAATAACAGCATAATCATCATCTGTGCTGTCTATCTTGGTTGTGAACCTAAATCCTAAATTTAATAGGTTGGGGAAAAAGTTTCTTTGCATTTTTAGGAAAATTCAAAACACTTTTAAAATGTTTATTTACATTTAACTAAAGTATGCAGGTGCCATTTTGTTAAATTACTTTTTTCCATCGTGTGAGTAGGGACATGATCTCATTGCTATAGGAATTTTGAGGCTTCTGATCAAAATACCGGGATAAGTGGTCTTCCTTCACCGCCATCTCGGGGCAGAGCAATACACTGCCTGCTAATGGCATTTGTTTTTACTTTAGACCTAAGAACAGAATAGATAAACTTGTAAGTAATGGTTTAACTCACTTATATCGTGGCGCCTCCCCGTTTGGGTCAACAATTGCATTTGTGAGGGCTTTTACATAATTTTTGGGCAGCGACAATGTTTCGATTTTCGATAAGCCTCGATTGTCTTTTTTTATATGGGGAATTACTCTGCGCAGGTCCTGAAAATTATCATGATTTCATGATTTTACTGTGAAGACCCTAACTCCGTAAATGTTAATTGTGACGCTTGCATCTTGTGACCACGTCTTGTCCCGTGAGCTTGCAGGTGACAGCATTATTTCTGGTCGTCTATGGGGTGGTGACCTTGATCAGCGGTCAATTAAGGATCTTGATACACTTCCACTCAAGCGTGAACCGAGGATGGAGACCGACGTCTAAATGGTTATCTAATCCTGCGATATCTTGGCGATTTTGAGCGGGCTCTACGTCTTAAGCCTTCACTAGAATCAGAACTGTATCGTTTTTTGCGGCGTCTTTTGTATTTGTAAGTTATTTCTTCATAAGAATCGTGGCCATCTTTCGTCGATAAATATTCCCGGGTCGAGTTTATTTTTTTCCCTAATAAGCTCCCTCTCTGCTTTTAAAGATAGCTTTTGTTTTTCCAAAAGTTGTGGTTGAGCGTCTAAATCGTTAGTGGTCTTTAGTAATCCTTTTCAAAACCTGGCTCCAAGTTGTGGAAAGTAATATTTGTATAATTAATGATAAACCTTAGCAAAAGAAAACCATTTCTGCATACAAAAATTCTACTTCCTTCTAGAATGAATGTAACAAAATAAATAGATACCTAAGGCTTTTTTCAACATTTATGATGAACTAATAACAGCATAATCATCATCTGTGCTGTCTATCTTGGTTGTGAACCTAAATCCTAAATTTAATAGGTTGGGGAAAAAGTTTCTTTGCATTTTTAGGAAAATTCAAAACACTTTTAAAATGTTTATTTACATTTAACTAAAGTATGCAGGTGCCATTTTGTTCAATTACTTTTTTCCATCGTGTGAGTAGGGACATGATCTCATTGCTATAGGAATTTTGAGGCTTCTGATCAAAATACCGGGATAAGTGGTCTTCCTTCACCGCCATCTCGGGGCAGAGCAATACACTGCCTGCTAATGGCATTTGTTTTTACTTTAGACCTAAGAACAGAATAGATAAACTTGTAAGTAATGGTTTTACTCACTTATATCGTGGCGCCTCCCCGTTTGGGTCAACAATTGCATTTGTGAGGGCTTTTACATAATTTTTGGGCAGCGACAATGTTTCGATTTTCGATAAGCCTCGATTGTCTTTTTTTATATGAGGAATTACTCTGCGCAGGTCCTGAAAATTATCATGATTTCATGATTTTACTGTGAAGACCCTAACTCCGTAAATGTTAATTGTGACGCTTGCATCTTGTGACCACGTCTTGTCCCGTGAGCTTGCAGGTGACAGCATTATTTCTGGTCGTCTATGGGGTGGTGACCTTGATCAGCGGTCAATTAAGGATCTTGATACACTTCCACTCAAGCGTGAACCGAGGATGGAGACCGACGTCTAAATGGTTATCTAATCCTGCGATATCTTGGCGATTTTGAGCGGGCTCTACGTCTCAAGCCTTCACTAGAATCAGAACTGTATCGTTTTTTGCGGCGTCTTTTGTATTTGTAAGTTATTTCTTCATCAGAATCGTGGCCATATTTCGTCGATGAATATTCCCGGGTCCAGTTTATTTTTTTCCCTAATAAGCTCCCTCTCTGCTTTTAAAGATAGCTTTTGTTTTTCCAAAAGTTGTAGTTGAGCGTCTAAATCGTTAGTGGTCTTTAGTAATCCTTTTCAAAACCTGGCTCCAAGTTGTGGAAAGTAATATTTGTATAATTAATGATAAACCTTAGCAAAAGAAAACCATTTCTGCATACAAAAATTCTACTTCCTTCTAGAATGAATGTAACAAAATAAATAGATACCTAGGCTTTTTTCAACATTTATGATGAACTAATAACAGCATAATCATCATCTGTGCTGTCTATCTTGGTTGTGAACCTAAATCCTAAATTTAATAGGTTGGGGAAAAAGTTTCTTTGCATTTTTAGGAAAATTCAAAACACTTTTAAAATGTTTATTTACATTTAACTAAAGTATGCAGGTGCCATTTTGTTCAATTACTTTTTCCATCGTGTGAGTAGGGGCATGATCTCATTGCTATAGGAATTTTGAGGCTTCTGATCAAAATACCGGGATAAGTGGTCTTCCTTCACCGCCATCTCGGGGCAGAGCAATACACTGCCTGCTAATGGCATTTGTTTTTACTTTAGACCTAAGCACAGAATAGATAAACTTGTAAGTAATGGTTTAACTCACTTATATCGTGGCGCCTCCCCGTTTGGGTCAACAATTGCATTTGTGAGGGCTTTTACATAATTTTTGGGCAGCGACAATGTTTCGATTTTCGATAAGCCTCGATTGTCTTTTTTTACATGGGGAATTACTCTGCGCAGGTCCTGAAAATTATCATGATTTCATGATTTTACTGTGAAGACCCTAACTCCGTAAATGTTAATTGTGACGCTTGCATCTTGTGACCACGTCTTGTCCCGTGAGCTTGCAGGTGACAGCATTATTTCTGGTCGTCTATGGGGTGGTGACCTTGATCAGCGGTCAATTAAGGATCTTGATACACTTCCACTCAAGCGTGAACCGAGGATGGAGACCGACGTCTAAATGGTTATCTAATCCTGCGATATCTTGGCGATTTTGAGCGGGCTCTACGTCTTAAGCCTTCACTAGAATCAGAACTGTATCGTTTTTTGCGGCGTCTTTTGTATTTGTAAGTTATTTCTTCATAAGAATCGTGGCCATATTTCGTCGATGAATATTCCCGGGTCGAGTTTATTTTTTTCCCTAATAAGCTCCCTCTCTGCTTTTAAAGATAGCTTTTGTTTTTCCAAAAGTTGTGGTTGAGCGTCTAAATCGTTAGTGGTCTTTAGTAATCCTTTTCAAAACCTGGCTCCAAGTTGTGGAAAGTAATATTTGTATAATTAATGATAAACCTTAGCAAAAGAAAACCATTTCTGCATACAAAAATTCTACTTCCTTCTAGAATGAATGTAACAAAATAAATAGATACCTAAGGCTTTTTTCAACATTTATGATGAACTAATAACAGCATAATCATCATCTGTGCTGTCTATCTTGGTTGTGAACCTAAATCCTAAATTTAATAGGTTGGGGAAAAAGTTTCTTTGCATTTTTAGGAAAATTCAAAACACTTTTAAAATGTTTATTTACATTTAACTAAAGTATGCAGGTGCCATTTTGTTAAATTACTTTTTTCCATCGTGTGAGTAGGGACATGATCTCATTGCTATAGGAATTTTGAGGCTTCTGATCAAAATACCGGGATAAGTGGTCTTCCTTCACCGCCATCTCGGGGCAGAGCAATACACTGCCTGCTAATGGCATTTGTTTTTACTTTAGACCTAAGAACAGAATAGATAAACTTGTAAGTAATGGTTTAACTCACTTATATCGTGGCGCCTCCCCGTTTGGGTCAACAATTGCATTTGTGAGGGCTTTTACATAATTTTTGGGCAGCGACAATGTTTCGATTTTCGATAAGCCTCGATTGTCTTTTTTTATATGGGGAATTACTCTGCGCAGGTCCTGAAAATTATCATGATTTCATGATTTTACTGTGAAGACCCTAACTCCGTAAATGTTAATTGTGACGCTTGCATCTTGTGACCACGTCTTGTCCCGTGAGCTTGCAGGTGACAGCATTATTTCTGGTCGTCTATGGGGTGGTGACCTTGATCAGCGGTCAATTAAGGATCTTGATACACTTCCACTCAAGCGTGAACCGAGGATGGAGACCGACGTCTAAATGGTTATCTAATCCTGCGATATCTTGGCGATTTTGAGCGGGCTCTACGTCTTAAGCCTTCACTAGAATCAGAACTGTATCGTTTTTTGCGGCGTCTTTTGTATTTGTAAGTTATTTCTTCATAAGAATCGTGGCCATCTTTCGTCGATAAATATTCCCGGGTCGAGTTTATTTTTTTCCCTAATAAGCTCCCTCTCTGCTTTTAAAGATAGCTTTTGTTTTTCCAAAAGTTGTGGTTGAGCGTCTAAATCGTTAGTGGTCTTTAGTAATCCTTTTCAAAACCTGGCTCCAAGTTGTGGAAAGTAATATTTGTATAATTAATGATAAACCTTAGCAAAAGAAAACCATTTCTGCATACAAAAATTCTACTTCCTTCTAGAATGAATGTAACAAAATAAATAGATACCTAAGGCTTTTTTCAACATTTATGATGAACTAATAACAGCATAATCATCATCTGTGCTGTCTATCTTGGTTGTGAACCTAAATCCTAAATTTAATAGGTTGGGGAAAAAGTTTCTTTGCATTTTTAGGAAAATTCAAAACACTTTTAAAATGTTTATTTACATTTAACTAAAGTATGCAGGTGCCATTTTGTTCAATTACTTTTTTCCATCGTGTGAGTAGGGACATGATCTCATTGCTATAGGAATTTTGAGGCTTCTGATCAAAATACCGGGATAAGTGGTCTTCCTTCACCGCCATCTCGGGGCAGAGCAATACACTGCCTGCTAATGGCATTTGTTTTTACTTTAGACCTAAGAACAGAATAGATAAACTTGTAAGTAATGGTTTTACTCACTTATATCGTGGCGCCTCCCCGTTTGGGTCAACAATTGCATTTGTGAGGGCTTTTACATAATTTTTGGGCAGCGACAATGTTTCGATTTTCGATAAGCCTCGATTGTCTTTTTTTATATGAGGAATTACTCTGCGCAGGTCCTGAAAATTATCATGATTTCATGATTTTACTGTGAAGACCCTAACTCCGTAAATGTTAATTGTGACGCTTGCATCTTGTGACCACGTCTTGTCCCGTGAGCTTGCAGGTGACAGCATTATTTCTGGTCGTCTATGGGGTGGTGACCTTGATCAGCGGTCAATTAAGGATCTTGATACACTTCCACTCAAGCGTGAACCGAGGATGGAGACCGACGTCTAAATGGTTATCTAATCCTGCGATATCTTGGCGATTTTGAGCGGGCTCTACGTCTCAAGCCTTCACTAGAATCAGAACTGTATCGTTTTTTGCGGCGTCTTTTGTATTTGTAAGTTATTTCTTCATCAGAATCGTGGCCATATTTCGTCGATGAATATTCCCGGGTCCAGTTTATTTTTTTCCCTAATAAGCTCCCTCTCTGCTTTTAAAGATAGCTTTTGTTTTTCCAAAAGTTGTAGTTGAGCGTCTAAATCGTTAGTGGTCTTTAGTAATCCTTTTCAAAACCTGGCTCCAAGTTGTGGAAAGTAATATTTGTATAATTAATGATAAACCATACTAAAATTCTACTTCCTTCTAGAATGAATGTAACAAAATAAATAGATACCTAAGGCTTTTTTCAACATTTATGATGAACTAATAACAGCATAATCATCATCTGTGCTGTCTATCTTGGTTGTGAACCTAAATCCTAAATTTAATAGGTTGGGGAAAAAGTTTCTTTGCATTTTTAGGAAAATTCAAAACACTTTTAAAATGTTTATTTACATTTAACTAAAGTATGCAGGTGCCATTTTGTTCAATTACTTTTTTCCATCGTGTGAGTAGGGACATGATCTCATTGCTATAGGAATTTTGAGGCTTCTGATCAAAATACCGGGATAAGTGGTCTTCCTTCACCGCCATCTCGGGGCAGAGCAATACACTGCCTGCTAATGGCATTTGTTTTTACTTTAGACCTAAGCACAGAATAGATAAACTTGTAAGTAATGGTTTAACTCACTTATATCGTGGCGCCTCCCCGTTTGGGTCAACAATTGCATTTGTGAGGGCTTTTACATAATTTTTGGGCAGCGACAATGTTTCGATTTTCGATAAGCCTCGATTGTCTTTTTTTATATGAGGAATTACTCTGCGCAGGTCCTGAAAATTATCATGATTTCATGATTTTACTGTGAAGACCCTAACTCCGTAAATGTTAATTGTGACGCTTGCATCTTGTGACCACGTCTTGTCCCGTGAGCTTGCAGGTGACAGCATTATTTCTGGTCGTCTATGGGGTGGTGACCTTGATCAGCGGTCAATTAAGGATCTTGATACACTTCCACTCAAGCGTGAACCGAGGATGGAGACCGACGTCTAAATGGTTATCTAATCCTGCGATATCTTGGCGATTTTGAGCGGGCTCTACGTCTTAAGCCTTCACTAGAATCAGAACTGTATCGTTTTTTGCGGCGTCTTTTGTATTTGTAAGTTATTTCTTCATAAGAATCGTGGCCATATTTCGTCGATGAATATTCCCGGGTCGAGTTTATTTTTTTCCCTAATAAGCTCCCTCTCTGCTTTTAAAGATAGCTTTTGTTTTTCCAAAAGTTGTGGTTGAGCGTCTAAATCGTTAGTGGTCTTTAGTAATCCTTTTCAAAACCTGGCTCCAAGTTGTGGAAAGTAATATTTGTATAATTAATGATAAACCTTAGCAAAAGAAAACCATTTCTGCATACAAAAATTCTACTTCCTTCTAGAATGAATGTAACAAAATAAATAGATACCTAAGGCTTTTTTCAACATTTATGATGAACTAATAACAGCATAATCATCATCTGTGCTGTCTATCTTGGTTGTGAACCTAAATCCTAAATTTAATAGGTTGGGGAAAAAGTTTCTTTGCATTTTTAGGAAAATTCAAAACACTTTTAAAATGTTTATTTACATTTAACTAAAGTATGCAGGTGCCATTTTGTTCAATTACTTTTTGTCATCGTGTGAGTAGGGACATGATCTCATTGCTATAGGAATTTTGAGGCTTCTGATCAAAATACCGGGATAAGTGGTCTGCCTTCACCGCCATCTCGGGGCAGAGTAATACACTGCCTGCTAATGGCATTTGTTTTTACTTTAGACCTAAGCACAGAATAGATAAACTTGTAAGTAATGGTTTAACTCACTTATATCGTGGCGCCTCCCCGTTTGGGTCAACAATTGCATTTGTGAGGGCTTTTACATAATTTTTGGCCAGCGACAATGTTTCGATTTTCGATAAGCCTCGATTGTCTTTTTTTATATGGGGAATTACTCTGCGCAGGTCCTGAAAATTATCATGATTTCATGATTTTACTGTGAAGACCCTAACTCCGTAAATGTTAATTGTGACGCTTGCATCTTGTGACCACGTCTTGTCCCGTGAGCTTGCAGGTGACAGCATTATTTCTGGTCGTCTATGGGGTGGTGACCTTGATCAGCGGTCAATAAAGGATCTTGATACACTTCCACTCAAGCGTGAACCGAGGATGGAGACCGACGTCTAAATGGTTATCTAATCCTGCGATATCTTGGCGATTTTGAGCGGGCTCTACGTCTCAAGCCTTCACTAGAATCAGAACTGTATCGTTTTTTGCGGCGTCTTTTGTATTTGTAAGTTATTTCTTCATAAGAATCGTGGCCATTTTTCGTCGATAAATATTCCCGGGTCGAGTTTATTTTTTTCCCTTATAAGCTCCCTCTCTGCTTTTAAAGATAGCTTTTGTTTTTCCAAAAGTTGTGGTTGAGCGTCTAAATCGTTAGTGGTCTTTAGTAATCCTTTTCAAAACCTGGCTCCAAGTTGTGGAAAGTAATATTTGTATAATTAATGATAAACCTTAGCAAAAGAAAACCATTTCTGCATACAAAAAATCTACTTCCTTCTAGAATGAATGTAACAAAATAAATAGATACCTAAGGCTTTTTTCAACATTTATGATGAACTAATAACAGCATAATCATCATCTGTGCTGTCTATCTTGGTTGTGAACCTAAATCCTAAATTTAATAGGTTGGGGAAAAAGTTTCTTTGCATTTTTAGGAAAATTCAAAACACTTTTAAAATGTTTATTTACATTTAACTAAAGTATGCAGGTGCCATGTTGTTCAATTACTTTGTGGCCTGCCGCCACGATTCACATGCAAACTTTTCTCCAGAGTGACAACTTTTTCTGTATAGACTTACTTTTTCATGTGTCAATAATTTAGATTCTGACTTTTGAGACGTCTGTCGAAGGAATTAATTATTTCTATTGATTTCCTTACGCTTTTAAAAATATGTCGCGAGTTTATTTATTAGGTCGCTGATAATTTAATTGAAGTGTTTTTATGTTCCTCATTACTGTAAATTAGCTAGTGTGCGATTGTATATAGTGACTGTTCAAACTACCAATCTACTCTGTTCTCCTTCTGTACATTTTCTTTGTAATATACGATTGTACATAAAGACGTACTTCATTTACTAACACAAAGAAGAAGCAAATACGTAGTGGCGTCCGCCGGCAGCCGCCGCGACGGACCCGCGCCTCTACAACTGGTGACCCCTTTTGAATACTTAGAAGAGAATTTTTTCAGTTTGTACATTTTTATGATTACATCATATGTATGATGAGTGAGGAAGAAGCACGCACCATGAATTCTGGCGAATGTCATAGGATCAGCGTCCGAATACCGCCATTCTGGCCAGAGGAGCCAGAGATTTGGTTTGCCCAGGTAGAGGGACAATTCGCTCTATCCAATATCACTGCTGACCTGACGAAATTCAATTCTGTGATTGGACAGCTTGACAATCGGTATTCTAGAGAAATAAAGGATATTATTGTTAACCCTCCGGTGGAGAATAAATATGAAAAATTGAAGACGGAGCTGATTAAGAGACTTACGGCATCAAACGAAAATAAGCTGAAACAGTTACTGATGCATGAAGAACTCGGAGACCGTAAGCCATCTAGTTTCCTTCGTCATTTACAAAGCCTCGCCGGTCCTAATATCCCTGACGATTTCTTGAAAACCATTTGGATTAGTCGTTTTCCCCATAGTATCCAGACTGTGTTGGCTGGCCAACCGGCCGCGACAGTATTGGTGGATTTGGCTGATTTAGCCGATCGAGTAAATGATCTTGCCTCAACGACGCCAAGTGTCGCCTCTATGAACCAAGCTAGTTCCAGTTCGACTGATCAGTCAAAGATTATTGCGGAACTTCAAAAACAAATACTGGAGCTGCAGTTTAAAACCAATGACAGATCGCGCTCCCGATTCACTCGATCTGGCCGAAGTCGGTCATCATCGAGGCAGCGTTCGCAATCGAACTATGAGAGGTTTCCGCTGTGCTGGTATCATAGTAAGTACGGAAAAAAGGCAAGTAAATGTATCCGTCCCTGCGATTTTGAGGCGGAAAACTCCAAGGGCAGTCGATAATGGCGACTGAAGATTGCCCACAAGCTACTGGTCGCCTGTTCGTCACGGACTTCAAATCGAAGACCCAGTTCTTGGTCGACACGGTAAGCGACGTCTGTGTCTTCCCGAGGTCTGCGCTACCTGAACGGCGGCAACGGACGTCCTACGAGCTCAGCGCTGCAAACGGTAGCACTATCTATACCTATGGTTATATTAATTTAGTTTTGAATTTAGGCCTTCGACGCGATTTTTCGTGGCGTTTTATTATAGCAGACGTCACGAAAGCGATAATAGGCGTTGATTTCCTCTCATACTACAATATCATGGTCGATTGTAGCAATCAGCGCCTCGTCGATAATGTCACTAGCCTTAAGTCCATAGGTTCGCCTGTGAATACACCCCATACTGTTATTTCTTCTGTTAAGGTTGTCACTGGTGATTCTTGCTACCATAAAATTTTGGATGAATTTCCCGAAATTACGCGGCCAGCCGGTAGGTTACGTCGCCCGCCTCACAACACCGTGCACCATCTGCGCACGACTCCTGGCCCTCCTGTATCTTGTGCCCCTAGGCGCTTAGCGCCAGATAAACTTAAGATTGCTCAGCAAGAATTTCAGGCAATGTTGTCTGATGGTACAGCCCGGCCGTCGGACAGTCCTTGGTCGTCTCCACTCCACCTGGCACCGAAGCCAAACAACGGTTGGCGCCCCTGTGGAGATTACAGGCGGCTGAATGCTCGGACGGTACCTGACAGGTATCCGATTAAGCACATTCACGATTTCGCGCACAGCATCGCGGGTTGTAAGGTTTTTAGCACAATCGATCTCGTGAAGGCCTATAATCAGGTACCTGTTAATCCAGCCGATATTCCAAAAACTGCGATAACCACGCCGTTCGGAATGTTTGAGTTTCCATATATGACATTTGGTCTACGAAATGCCGCTCAAACTTTTCAGCGATTCGTAGACGAAATGACGCGTGGACTCGACTTTTGTTACTCATATTTGGATGATTTTTTGATATTCAGCCAAAATGAGGTTCAGCACCAAGACCACCTTCGACAAATATTCACCAGGCTGAAGAAATATGGTATGGTTATCAACACCGCCAAGTGTGTTTTCGGTGTACCAAAAGTAACCTTTTTGGGTTACAGCATATCGGCACACGGTACTAAGCCACTGGACTGCAAGGTCCAGGCTATCAAAAACTTTCCGCAGCCCAAAGATGTTCGCCAGCTGCGGAGATTTTTAGGCATGGTAAATTTTTATCGCCGATTTTTTCCCAATGCTGCACAAGTACAGGCACCTTTAAATGCTTTGTTGGTAGGTTCTGTCAAAGGCTCTCACCCTATTGTTCTCTCTGGTGAAGCCCTGACTGCTTTTCAGAACACCAAGGACAGCCTAGCTAGAGCTGCATTATTGGCCCACCCTAATTCCGAGGCCAAACTAGCACTAGTGACTGACGCGTCGGATACAGCTTTAGGTGCGGTCTTACAGCAGCGCCAAGATGATGAGTGGCAGTCCTTGGCATTCTTTTCTAGAAAGTTAACTCCAGCCCAGAGTAAATACTCACCCTATGACAGGGAACTATTAGCCATCTACGAAGCCATAAAATATTTTAGGCACATGTTAGAGGCTCGAGATTTTGTTATTTATACGGACCATAAGCCGATCAGTTTTGCCTTTCATGAACGAAAAGCCAACTGTTCGCCAAGGCAATTCCGTCATTTAGATTTTATAGCCCAATTTACCACCGACATAAGGCACATATCTGGCAAAGATAATGTTGTTGCCGACGCCTTATCTCGGGTGGATGAACTTCAGGCTCCTGTCAGTCTCCAGTCCTTGGCGGATGCACAAGCCTCGGACATAGAGTTGGCGCATTTTCTTAAAGAGAAATCATCTCTTTCTTTTATTCGGACGGAAATTCCCGGGAGTCGCTCTTTTGTGTACTGCGATGTCAGTACATCGACCCCTAGGCCCTTCGTCCCTAAATTGCTACGAAAACAAATTTTCGATAGCCTACACTCATTAAGCCACCCTGGTGTCAGTGCCTCTGCCAAGCTCGTAGCTGAGCGTTATGTTTGGCCTGGCATCCGGAAGGACTGCAGGGAATGGGCAAGATCTTGCCTCTCCTGCCAGCGATCTAAAGTGAGTCGTCATGTGTCTGCACCTTTAGGCACTTATAGCTTACCCAGTGCTCGTTTCAAACACATCCACATTGATATTGTGGGTCCTTTACCAGTATCTGATGGCTTTCGATACTGCCTGACTGCGATTGACCGTTTTACTCGGTGGCCAGAGGTTATACCTATGACCGATATTACGGCTGAGACTACGGCCAAAGCTCTACTGTCGGGTTGGATTGCCCGGTTTGGTTGCCCAGAGACAATAGTTACGGACAGAGGACGACAGTTTGAGTCAGCTTTGTTCGGGTTCTTGTCCAAGTTAGCTGGCTTTCAACATAAAAAGACTACGGCTTATCACCCGCAGTGTAATGGCATTATAGAACGCTTCCATCGGCAGCTCAAAGCGTCCATAATGTGTCATGTTAATGACAAATGGACTGAGTCTCTGCCATGGGTACTTCTTGGCATAAGAAGTTCTTTTAAAGAAGAACTCCAAGCATCATCTGCCGAGCTTTTATACGGCGAACCACTGAGGCTACCAGGAGAGTTCTTCCATTCCGGTACTGGCGGCACAACCGACATGTCGGAGTTTTGTGCACGGCTTCGTTGCTTCGCTGAGAAGCTTCAGCCAGTACCAGCAGCGCGACACTGCCAAGGCAGAGTTTTCATCTTCAAAGATCTAGCCACTGCTGAACAGGTTTTTCTGAGGGATGACACAGTGCGTGGATCTTTACAACCTGCCTATACGGGTCCGCATAAAGTTTTGTCCCGCAAAGATAAAGCTTTTAAGATTCTTTGTAGGGGTAAGGAGGTGACGGTCTCCATAGATCGCCTTAAACCAGCATATTTGTTGGCTGAGAATGGCGACCAGGTCCCGGACACCATGCAGGAACCAGTTACTGACGCTGATAAGGGATATGTCACACGTTCTGGCCGTAGGGTCAGATTTAGGATTAATTGCCCTTGACGGTCTCTGGAGGGGGGTGATGTGGCCTGCCGCCACGATTCACATGCAAACTTTTCTCCAGAGTGACAACTTTTTCTGTATAGACTTACTTTTTCATGTGTCAATAATTTAGATTCTGACTTTTGAGACGTCTGTCGAAGGAATTAATTATTTCTATTGATTTCCTTACGCTGTTAAAAATATGTCGCGAGTTTATTTATTAGGTCGCTGATAATTTAATTGAAGTGTTTTTATGTTCCTCATTACTGTAAATTAGCTAGTGTGCGATTGTATATAGTGACTGTTCAAACTACCAATCTACTCTGTTCTCCTTCTGTACATTTTCTTTGTAATATACGATTGTACATAAAGACGTACTTCATTTACTAACACAAAGAAGAAGCAAATACGTAGTGGCGTCCGCCGGCAGCCGCCGCGACGGACCCGCGCCTCTTCAACTTTTTTCCATCGTGTGAGTAGGGACATGATCTCATTGCTATAGGAATTTTGAGGCTTCTGATCAAAATACCGGGATAAGTGGTCTTCCTTCACCGCCATCTCGGGGCAGAGCAATACACTGCCTGCTAATGGCATTTGTTTTTACTTTAGACCTAAGCACAGAATAGATAAACTTGTAAGTAATGGTTTAACTCACTTATATCGTGGCGCCTCCCCGTTTGGGTCAACAATTGCATTTGTGAGGGCTTTTACATAATTTTTGGGCAGCGACAATGTTTCGATTTTCGATAAGCCTCGATTGTCTTTTTTTATATGTGGAATTACTCTGCGCAGGTCCTGAAAATTATCATGATTTCATGATTTTACTGTGAAGACCCTAACTCCGTAAATGTTAATTGTGACGCTTGCATCTTGTGACCACGTCTTGTCCCGTGAGCTTGCAGGTGACAGCATTATTTCTGGTCGTCTATGGGGTGGTGACCTTGATCAGCGGTCAATTAAGGATCTTGATACACTTCCACTCAAGCGTGAACCGAGGATGGAGACCGACGTCTAAATGGTTATCTAATCCTGCGATATCTTGGCGATTTTGAGCGGGCTCTACGTCTTAAGCCTTCACTAGAATCAGAACTGTATCGTTTTTTGCGGCGTCTTTTGTATTTGTAAGTTATTTCTTCATAAGAATCGTGGCCATATTTCGTCGATGAATATTCCCGGGTCGAGTTTATTTTTTTCCCTAATAAGCTCCCTCTCTGCTTTTAAAGATAGCTTTTGTTTTTCCAAAAGTTGTAGTTGAGCGTCTAAATCGTTAGTGGTCTTTAGTAATCCTTTTCAAAACCTGGCTCCAAGTTGTGGAAAGTAATATTTGTATAATTAATGATAAACCATACTAAAATTCTACTTCCTTCTAGAATGAATGTAACAAAATAAATAGATACCTAAGGCTTTTTTCAACATTTATGATGAACTAATAACAGCATAATCATCATCTGTGCTGTCTATCTTGGTTGTGAACCTAAATCCTAAATTTAATAGGTTGGGGAAAAAGTTTCTTTGCATTTTTAGGAAAATTCAAAACACTTTTAAAATGTTTATTTACATTTAACTAAAGTATGCAGGTGCCATTTTGTTCAATTACTTTTTTCCATCGTGTGAGTAGGGACATGATCTCATTGCTATAGGAATTTTGAGGCTTCTGATCAAAATACCGGGATAAGTGGTCTTCCTTCACCGCCATCTCGGGGCAGAGCAATACACTGCCTGCTAATGGCATTTGTTTTTACTTTAGACCTAAGCACAGAATAGATAAACTTGTAAGTAATGGTTTAACTCACTTATATCGTGGCGCCTCCCCGTTTGGGTCAACAATTGCATTTGTGAGGGCTTTTACATAATTTTTGGGCAGCGACAATGTTTCGATTTTCGATAAGCCTCGATTGTCTTTTTTTATATGAGGAATTACTCTGCGCAGGTCCTGAAAATTATCATGATTTCATGATTTTACTGTGAAGACCCTAACTCCGTAAATGTTAATTGTGACGCTTGCATCTTGTGACCACGTCTTGTCCCGTGAGCTTGCAGGTGACAGCATTATTTCTGGTCGTCTATGGGGTGGTGACCTTGATCAGCGGTCAATTAAGGATCTTGATACACTTCCACTCAAGCGTGAACCGAGGATGGAGACCGACGTCTAAATGGTTATCTAATCCTGCGATATCTTGGCGATTTTGAGCGGGCTCTACGTCTTAAGCCTTCACTAGAATCAGAACTGTATCGTTTTTTGCGGCGTCTTTTGTATTTGTAAGTTATTTCTTCATAAGAATCGTGGCCATATTTCGTCGATGAATATTCCCGGGTCGAGTTTATTTTTTTCCCTAATAAGCTCCCTCTCTGCTTTTAAAGATAGCTTTTGTTTTTCCAAAAGTTGTGGTTGAGCGTCTAAATCGTTAGTGGTCTTTAGTAATCCTTTTCAAAACCTGGCTCCAAGTTGTGGAAAGTAATATTTGTATAATTAATGATAAACCTTAGCAAAAGAAAACCATTTCTGCATACAAAAATTCTACTTCCTTCTAGAATGAATGTAACAAAATAAATAGATACCTAAGGCTTTTTTCAACATTTATGATGAACTAATAACAGCATAATCATCATCTGTGCTGTCTATCTTGGTTGTGAACCTAAATCCTAAATTTAATAGGTTGGGGAAAAAGTTTCTTTGCATTTTTAGGAAAATTCAAAACACTTTTAAAATGTTTATTTACATTTAACTAAAGTATGCAGGTGCCATTTTGTTCAATTACTTTTTGTCATCGTGTGAGTAGGGACATGATCTCATTGCTATAGGAATTTTGAGGCTTCTGATCAAAATACCGGGATAAGTGGTCTGCCTTCACCGCCATCTCGGGGCAGAGTAATACACTGCCTGCTAATGGCATTTGTTTTTACTTTAGACCTAAGCACAGAATAGATAAACTTGTAAGTAATGGTTTAACTCACTTATATCGTGGCGCCTCCCCGTTTGGGTCAACAATTGCATTTGTGAGGGCTTTTACATAATTTTTGGCCAGCGACAATGTTTCGATTTTCGATAAGCCTCGATTGTCTTTTTTTATATGGGGAATTACTCTGCGCAGGTCCTGAAAATTATCATGATTTCATGATTTTACTGTGAAGACCCTAACTCCGTAAATGTTAATTGTGACGCTTGCATCTTGTGACCACGTCTTGTCCCGTGAGCTTGCAGGTGACAGCATTATTTCTGGTCGTCTATGGGGTGGTGACCTTGATCAGCGGTCAATAAAGGATCTTGATACACTTCCACTCAAGCGTGAACCGAGGATGGAGACCGACGTCTAAATGGTTATCTAATCCTGCGATATCTTGGCGATTTTGAGCGGGCTCTACGTCTCAAGCCTTCACTAGAATCAGAACTGTATCGTTTTTTGCGGCGTCTTTTGTATTTGTAAGTTATTTCTTCATAAGAATCGTGGCCATTTTTCGTCGATAAATATTCCCGGGTCGAGTTTATTTTTTTCCCTTATAAGCTCCCTCTCTGCTTTTAAAGATAGCTTTTGTTTTTCCAAAAGTTGTGGTTGAGCGTCTAAATCGTTAGTGGTCTTTAGTAATCCTTTTCAAAACCTGGCTCCAAGTTGTGGAAAGTAATATTTGTATAATTAATGATAAACCTTAGCAAAAGAAAACCATTTCTGCATACAAAAAATCTACTTCCTTCTAGAATGAATGTAACAAAATAAATAGATACCTAAGGCTTTTTTCAACATTTATGATGAACTAATAACAGCATAATCATCATCTGTGCTGTCTATCTTGGTTGTGAACCTAAATCCTAAATTTAATAGGTTGGGGAAAAAGTTTCTTTGCATTTTTAGGAAAATTCAAAACACTTTTAAAATGTTTATTTACATTTAACTAAAGTATGCAGGTGCCATGTTGTTCAATTACTTTGTGGCCTGCCGCCACGATTCACATGCAAACTTTTCTCCAGAGTGACAACTTTTTCTGTATAGACTTACTTTTTCATGTGTCAATAATTTAGATTCTGACTTTTGAGACGTCTGTCGAAGGAATTAATTATTTCTATTGATTTCCTTACGCTTTTAAAAATATGTCGCGAGTTTATTTATTAGGTCGCTGATAATTTAATTGAAGTGTTTTTATGTTCCTCATTACTGTAAATTAGCTAGTGTGCGATTGTATATAGTGACTGTTCAAACTACCAATCTACTCTGTTCTCCTTCTGTACATTTTCTTTGTAATATACGATTGTACATAAAGACGTACTTCATTTACTAACACAAAGAAGAAGCAAATACGTAGTGGCGTCCGCCGGCAGCCGCCGCGACGGACCCGCGCCTCTACAACTGGTGACCCCTTTTGAATACTTAGAAGAGAATTTTTTCAGTTTGTACATTTTTATGATTACATCATATGTATGATGAGTGAGGAAGAAGCACGCACCATGAATTCTGGCGAATGTCATAGGATCAGCGTCCGAATACCGCCATTCTGGCCAGAGGAGCCAGAGATTTGGTTTGCCCAGGTAGAGGGACAATTCGCTCTATCCAATATCACTGCTGACCTGACGAAATTCAATTCTGTGATTGGACAGCTTGACAATCGGTATTCTAGAGAAATAAAGGATATTATTGTTAACCCTCCGGTGGAGAATAAATATGAAAAATTGAAGACGGAGCTGATTAAGAGACTTACGGCATCAAACGAAAATAAGCTGAAACAGTTACTGATGCATGAAGAACTCGGAGACCGTAAGCCATCTAGTTTCCTTCGTCATTTACAAAGCCTCGCCGGTCCTAATATCCCTGACGATTTCTTGAAAACCATTTGGATTAGTCGTTTTCCCCATAGTATCCAGACTGTGTTGGCTGGCCAACCGGCCGCGACAGTATTGGTGGATTTGGCTGATTTAGCCGATCGAGTAAATGATCTTGCCTCAACGACGCCAAGTGTCGCCTCTATGAACCAAGCTAGTTCCAGTTCGACTGATCAGTCAAAGATTATTGCGGAACTTCAAAAACAAATACTGGAGCTGCAGTTTAAAACCAATGACAGATCGCGCTCCCGATTCACTCGATCTGGCCGAAGTCGGTCATCATCGAGGCAGCGTTCGCAATCGAACTATGAGAGGTTTCCGCTGTGCTGGTATCATAGTAAGTACGGAAAAAAGGCAAGTAAATGTATCCGTCCCTGCGATTTTGAGGCGGAAAACTCCAAGGGCAGTCGATAATGGCGACTGAAGATTGCCCACAAGCTACTGGTCGCCTGTTCGTCACGGACTTCAAATCGAAGACCCAGTTCTTGGTCGACACGGTAAGCGACGTCTGTGTCTTCCCGAGGTCTGCGCTACCTGAACGGCGGCAACGGACGTCCTACGAGCTCAGCGCTGCAAACGGTAGCACTATCTATACCTATGGTTATATTAATTTAGTTTTGAATTTAGGCCTTCGACGCGATTTTTCGTGGCGTTTTATTATAGCAGACGTCACGAAAGCGATAATAGGCGTTGATTTCCTCTCATACTACAATATCATGGTCGATTGTAGCAATCAGCGCCTCGTCGATAATGTCACTAGCCTTAAGTCCATAGGTTCGCCTGTGAATACACCCCATACTGTTATTTCTTCTGTTAAGGTTGTCACTGGTGATTCTTGCTACCATAAAATTTTGGATGAATTTCCCGAAATTACGCGGCCAGCCGGTAGGTTACGTCGCCCGCCTCACAACACCGTGCACCATCTGCGCACGACTCCTGGCCCTCCTGTATCTTGTGCCCCTAGGCGCTTAGCGCCAGATAAACTTAAGATTGCTCAGCAAGAATTTCAGGCAATGTTGTCTGATGGTACAGCCCGGCCGTCGGACAGTCCTTGGTCGTCTCCACTCCACCTGGCACCGAAGCCAAACAACGGTTGGCGCCCCTGTGGAGATTACAGGCGGCTGAATGCTCGGACGGTACCTGACAGGTATCCGATTAAGCACATTCACGATTTCGCGCACAGCATCGCGGGTTGTAAGGTTTTTAGCACAATCGATCTCGTGAAGGCCTATAATCAGGTACCTGTTAATCCAGCCGATATTCCAAAAACTGCGATAACCACGCCGTTCGGAATGTTTGAGTTTCCATATATGACATTTGGTCTACGAAATGCCGCTCAAACTTTTCAGCGATTCGTAGACGAAATGACGCGTGGACTCGACTTTTGTTACTCATATTTGGATGATTTTTTGATATTCAGCCAAAATGAGGTTCAGCACCAAGACCACCTTCGACAAATATTCACCAGGCTGAAGAAATATGGTATGGTTATCAACACCGCCAAGTGTGTTTTCGGTGTACCAAAAGTAACCTTTTTGGGTTACAGCATATCGGCACACGGTACTAAGCCACTGGACTGCAAGGTCCAGGCTATCAAAAACTTTCCGCAGCCCAAAGATGTTCGCCAGCTGCGGAGATTTTTAGGCATGGTAAATTTTTATCGCCGATTTTTTCCCAATGCTGCACAAGTACAGGCACCTTTAAATGCTTTGTTGGTAGGTTCTGTCAAAGGCTCTCACCCTATTGTTCTCTCTGGTGAAGCCCTGACTGCTTTTCAGAACACCAAGGACAGCCTAGCTAGAGCTGCATTATTGGCCCACCCTAATTCCGAGGCCAAACTAGCACTAGTGACTGACGCGTCGGATACAGCTTTAGGTGCGGTCTTACAGCAGCGCCAAGATGATGAGTGGCAGTCCTTGGCATTCTTTTCTAGAAAGTTAACTCCAGCCCAGAGTAAATACTCACCCTATGACAGGGAACTATTAGCCATCTACGAAGCCATAAAATATTTTAGGCACATGTTAGAGGCTCGAGATTTTGTTATTTATACGGACCATAAGCCGATCAGTTTTGCCTTTCATGAACGAAAAGCCAACTGTTCGCCAAGGCAATTCCGTCATTTAGATTTTATAGCCCAATTTACCACCGACATAAGGCACATATCTGGCAAAGATAATGTTGTTGCCGACGCCTTATCTCGGGTGGATGAACTTCAGGCTCCTGTCAGTCTCCAGTCCTTGGCGGATGCACAAGCCTCGGACATAGAGTTGGCGCATTTTCTTAAAGAGAAATCATCTCTTTCTTTTATTCGGACGGAAATTCCCGGGAGTCGCTCTTTTGTGTACTGCGATGTCAGTACATCGACCCCTAGGCCCTTCGTCCCTAAATTGCTACGAAAACAAATTTTCGATAGCCTACACTCATTAAGCCACCCTGGTGTCAGTGCCTCTGCCAAGCTCGTAGCTGAGCGTTATGTTTGGCCTGGCATCCGGAAGGACTGCAGGGAATGGGCAAGATCTTGCCTCTCCTGCCAGCGATCTAAAGTGAGTCGTCATGTGTCTGCACCTTTAGGCACTTATAGCTTACCCAGTGCTCGTTTCAAACACATCCACATTGATATTGTGGGTCCTTTACCAGTATCTGATGGCTTTCGATACTGCCTGACTGCGATTGACCGTTTTACTCGGTGGCCAGAGGTTATACCTATGACCGATATTACGGCTGAGACTACGGCCAAAGCTCTACTGTCGGGTTGGATTGCCCGGTTTGGTTGCCCAGAGACAATAGTTACGGACAGAGGACGACAGTTTGAGTCAGCTTTGTTCGGGTTCTTGTCCAAGTTAGCTGGCTTTCAACATAAAAAGACTACGGCTTATCACCCGCAGTGTAATGGCATTATAGAACGCTTCCATCGGCAGCTCAAAGCGTCCATAATGTGTCATGTTAATGACAAATGGACTGAGTCTCTGCCATGGGTACTTCTTGGCATAAGAAGTTCTTTTAAAGAAGAACTCCAAGCATCATCTGCCGAGCTTTTATACGGCGAACCACTGAGGCTACCAGGAGAGTTCTTCCATTCCGGTACTGGCGGCACAACCGACATGTCGGAGTTTTGTGCACGGCTTCGTTGCTTCGCTGAGAAGCTTCAGCCAGTACCAGCAGCGCGACACTGCCAAGGCAGAGTTTTCATCTTCAAAGATCTAGCCACTGCTGAACAGGTTTTTCTGAGGGATGACACAGTGCGTGGATCTTTACAACCTGCCTATACGGGTCCGCATAAAGTTTTGTCCCGCAAAGATAAAGCTTTTAAGATTCTTTGTAGGGGTAAGGAGGTGACGGTCTCCATAGATCGCCTTAAACCAGCATATTTGTTGGCTGAGAATGGCGACCAGGTCCCGGACACCATGCAGGAACCAGTTACTGACGCTGATAAGGGATATGTCACACGTTCTGGCCGTAGGGTCAGATTTAGGATTAATTGCCCTTGACGGTCTCTGGAGGGGGGTGATGTGGCCTGCCGCCACGATTCACATGCAAACTTTTCTCCAGAGTGACAACTTTTTCTGTATAGACTTACTTTTTCATGTGTCAATAATTTAGATTCTGACTTTTGAGACGTCTGTCGAAGGAATTAATTATTTCTATTGATTTCCTTACGCTGTTAAAAATATGTCGCGAGTTTATTTATTAGGTCGCTGATAATTTAATTGAAGTGTTTTTATGTTCCTCATTACTGTAAATTAGCTAGTGTGCGATTGTATATAGTGACTGTTCAAACTACCAATCTACTCTGTTCTCCTTCTGTACATTTTCTTTGTAATATACGATTGTACATAAAGACGTACTTCATTTACTAACACAAAGAAGAAGCAAATACGTAGTGGCGTCCGCCGGCAGCCGCCGCGACGGACCCGCGCCTCTTCAACTTTTTTCCATCGTGTGAGTAGGGACATGATCTCATTGCTATAGGAATTTTGAGGCTTCTGATCAAAATACCGGGATAAGTGGTCTTCCTTCACCGCCATCTCGGGGCAGAGCAATACACTGCCTGCTAATGGCATTTGTTTTTACTTTAGACCTAAGCACAGAATAGATAAACTTGTAAGTAATGGTTTAACTCACTTATATCGTGGCGCCTCCCCGTTTGGGTCAACAATTGCATTTGTGAGGGCTTTTACATAATTTTTGGGCAGCGACAATGTTTCGATTTTCGATAAGCCTCGATTGTCTTTTTTTATATGTGGAATTACTCTGCGCAGGTCCTGAAAATTATCATGATTTCATGATTTTACTGTGAAGACCCTAACTCCGTAAATGTTAATTGTGACGCTTGCATCTTGTGACCACGTCTTGTCCCGTGAGCTTGCAGGTGACAGCATTATTTCTGGTCGTCTATGGGGTGGTGACCTTGATCAGCGGTTAATTAAGGATCTTGATACACTTCCACTCAAGCGTGAACCGAGGATGGAGACCGACGTCTAAATGGTTATCTAATCCTGCGATATCTTGGCGATTTTGAGCGGGCTCTACGTCTTAAGCCTTCACTAGAATCAGAACTGTATCGTTTTTTGCGGCGTCTTTTGTATTTGTAAGTTATTTCTTCATAAGAATCGTGGCCATATTTCGTCGATGAATATTCCCGGGTCGAGTTTATTTTTTTCCCTAATAAGCTCCCTCTCTGCTTTTAAAGATAGCTTTTGTTTTTCCAAAAGTTGTAGTTGAGCGTCTAAATCGTTAGTGGTCTTTAGTAATCCTTTTCAAAACCTGGCTCCAAGTTGTGGAAAGTAATATTTGTATAATTAATGATAAACCTTAGCAAAAGAAAACCATTTCTGCATACAAAAATTCTACTTCCTTCTAGAATGAATGTAACAAAATAAATAGATACCTAAGGCTTTTTTCAACATTTATGATGAACTAATAACAGCATAATCATCATCTGTGCTGTCTATCTTGGTTGTGAACCTAAATCCTAAATTTAATAGGTTGGGGAAAAAGTTTCTTTGCATTTTTAGGAAAATTCAAAACACTTTTAAAATGTTTATTTACATTTAACTAAAGTATGCAGGTGCCATTTTGTTCAATTACTTTTTTCCATCGTGTGAGTAGGGACATGATCTCATTGCTATAGGAATTTTGAGGCTTCTGATCAAAATACCGGGATAAGTGGTCTTCCTTCACCGCCATCTCGGGGCAGAGCAATACACTGCCTGCTAATGGCATTTGTTTTTACTTTAGACCTAAGCACAGAATAGATAAACTTGTAAGTAATGGTTTAACTCACTTATATCGTGGCGCCTCCCCGTTTGGGTCAACAATTGCATTTGTGTGCATTTGTGAGGGCTTTTACATACTTTTTGGGCAGCGACAATGTTTCGATTTTCGATAAGCCTCGATTGTCTTTTTTTATATGAGGAATTACTCTGCGCAGGTCCTGAAAATTATCATGATTTCATGATTTTACTGTGAAGACCCTAACTCCGTAAATGTTAATTGTGACGCTTGCATCTTGTGACCACGTCTTGTCCCGTGAGCTTGCAGGTGACAGCATTATTTCTGGTCGTCTATGGGGTGGTGACCTTGATCAGCGGTCAATTAAGGATCTTGATACACTTCCACTCAAGCGTGAACCGAGGATGGAGACCGACGTCTAAATGGTTATCTAATCCTGCGATATCTTGGCGATTTTGAGCGGGCTCTACGTCTTAAGCCTTCACTAGAATCAGAACTGTATCGTTTTTTGCGGCGTCTTTTGTATTTGTAAGTTATTTCTTCATAAGAATCGTGGCCATATTTCGTCGATGAATATTCCCGGGTCGAGTTTATTTTTTTCCCTAATAAGCTCCCTCTCTGCTTTTAAAGATAGCTTTTGTTTTTCCAAAAGTTGTGGTTGAGCGTCTAAATCGTTAGTGGTCTTTAGTGATCCTTTTCAAAACCTGGCTCCAAGTTGTGGAAAGTAATATTTGTATAATTAATGATAAACCTTAGCAAAAGAAAACCATTTCTGCATACAAAAATTCTACTTCCTTCTAGAATGAATGTAACAAAATAAATAGATACCTAAGGCTTTTTTCAACATTTATGATGAACTAATAACAGCATAATCATCATCTGTGCTGTCTATCTTGGTTGTGAACCTAAATCCTAAATTTAATAGGTTGGGGAAAAAGTTTCTTTGCATTTTTAGGAAAATTCAAAACACTTTTAAAATGTTTATTTACATTTAACTAAAGTATGCAGGTGCCATTTTGTTCAATTATTTTTTCCATCGTGTGAGTAGGGGCATGATCTCATTGCTATAGGAATTTTGAGGCTTCTGATCAAAATACCGGGATAAGTGGTCTTCCTTCACCGCCATCTCGGGGCAGAGCAATACACTGCCTGCTAATGGCATTTGTTTTTACTTTAGACCTAAGCACAGAATAGATAAACTTGTAAGTAATGGTTTAACTCACTTATATCGTGGCGCCTCCCCGTTTGGGTCAACAATTGCATTTGTGAGGGCTTTTACATAATTTTTGGGCAGCGACAATGTTTCGATTTTCGATAAGCCTCGATTGTCTTTTTTTATATGGGGAATTACTCTGCGCAGGTCCTGAAAATTATCATGATTTCATGATTTTACTGTGAAGACCCTAACTCCGTAAATGTTAATTGTGACGCTTGCATCTTGTGACCACGTCTTGTCCCGTGAGCTTGCAGGTGACAGCATTATTTCTGGTCGTCTATGGGGTGGTGACCTTGATCAGCGGTCAATTAAGGATCTTGATACACTTCCACTCAAGCGTGAACCGAGGATGGAGACCGACGTCTAAATGGTTATCTAATCCTGCGATATCTTGGCGATTTTGAGCGGGCTCTACGTCTTAAGCCTTCACTAGAATCAGAACTGTATCGTTTTTTGCGGCGTCTTTTGTATTTGTAAGTTATTTCTTCATAAGAATCGTGGCCATATTTCGTCGATGAATATTCCCGGGTCGAGTTTATTTTTTTCCATAATAAGCTCCCTCTCTGCTTTTAAAGATAGCTTTTGTTTTTCCAAAAGTTGTGGTTGAGCGTCTAAATCGTTAGTGGTCTTTAGTAATCCTTTTCAAAACCTGGCTCCAAGTTGTGGAAAGTAATATTTGTATAATTAATGATAAACCTTAGCAAAAGAAAACCATTTCTGCATACAAAAAATCTACTTCCTTCTAGAATGAATGTAACAAAATAAATAGATACCTAAGGCTTTTTTCAACATTTATGATGAACTAATAACAGCATAATCATCATCTGTGCTGTCTATCTTGGTTGTGAACCTAAATCCTAAATTTAATAGGTTGGGGAAAAAGTTTCTTTGCATTTTTAGGAAAATTCAAAACACTTTTAAAATGTTTATTTACATTTAACTAAAGTATGCAGGTGCCATTTTGTTCAATTACTTTTTTCCATCGTGTGAGTAGGGACATGATCTCATTGCTATAGGAATTTTGAGGCTTCTGATCAAAATACCGGGATAAGTGGTCTTCCTTCACCGCCATCTCGGGGCAGAGCAATACACTGCCTGCTAATGGCATTTGTTTTTACTTTAGACCTAAGCACAGAATAGATAAACTTGTAAGTAATGGTTTAACTCACTTATATCGTGGCGCCTCCCCGTTTGGGTCAACAATTGCATTTGTGAGGGCTTTTACATAATTTTTGGGCAGCGACAATGTTTCGATTTTCGATAAGCCTCGATTGTCTTTTTTTATATGTGGAATTACTCTGCGCAGGTCCTGAAAATTATCATGATTTCATGATTTTACTGTGAAGACCCTAACTCCGTAAATGTTAATTGTGACGCTTGCATCTTGTGACCACGTCTTGTCCCGTGAGCTTGCAGGTGACAGCATTATTTCTGGTCGTCTATGGGGTGGTGACCTTGATCAGCGGTCAATTAAGGATCTTGATACACTTCCACTCAAGCGTGAACCGAGGATGGAGACCGACGTCTAAATGGTTATCTAATCCTGCGATATCTTGGCGATTTTGAGCGGGCTCTACGTCTCAAGCCTTCACTAGAATCAGAACTGTATCGTTTTTTGCGGCGTCTTTTGTATTTGTAAGTTATTTGTTCATCAGAATCGTGGCCATATTTCGTCGATGAATATTCCCGGGTCCAGTTTATTTTTTTCCCTAATAAGCTCCCTCTCTGCTTTTAAAGATAGCTTTTGTTTTTCCAAAAGTTGTGGTTGAGCGTCTAAATCGTTAGTGGTCTTTAGTGATCCTTTTCAAAACCTGGCTCCAAGTTGTGGAAAGTAATATTTGTATAATTAATGATAAACCTTAGCAAAAGAAAACCATTTCTGCATACAAAAATTCTACTTCCTTCTAGAATGAATGTAACAAAATAAATAGATACCTAAGGCTTTTTTCAACATTTATGATGAACTAATAACAGCATAATCATCATCTGTGCTGTCTATCTTGGTTGTGAACCTAAATCCTAAATTTAATAGGTTGGGGAAAAAGTTTCTTTGCATTTTTAGGAAAATTCAAAACACTTTTAAAATGTTTATTTACATTTAACTAAAGTATGCAGGTGCCATTTTGTTCAATTATTTTTTCCATCGTGTGAGTAGGGGCATGATCTCATTGCTATAGGAATTTTGAGGCTTCTGATCAAAATACCGGGATAAGTGGTCTTCCTTCACCGCCATCTCGGGGCAGAGCAATACACTGCCTGCTAATGGCATTTGTTTTTACTTTAGACCTAAGCACAGAATAGATAAACTTGTAAGTAATGGTTTAACTCACTTATATCGTGGCGCCTCCCCGTTTGGGTCAACAATTGCATTTGTGAGGGCTTTTACATAATTTTTGGGCAGCGACAATGTTTCGATTTTCGATAAGCCTCGATTGTCTTTTTTTATATGGGGAATTACTCTGCGCAGGTCCTGAAAATTATCATGATTTCATGATTTTACTGTGAAGACCCTAACTCCGTAAATGTTAATTGTGACGCTTGCATCTTGTGACCACGTCTTGTCCCGTGAGCTTGCAGGTGACAGCATTATTTCTGGTCGTCTATGGGGTGGTGACCTTGATCAGCGGTCAATTAAGGATCTTGATACACTTCCACTCAAGCGTGAACCGAGGATGGAGACCGACGTCTAAATGGTTATCTAATCCTGCGATATCTTGGCGATTTTGAGCGGGCTCTACGTCTTAAGCCTTCACTAGAATCAGAACTGTATCGTTTTTTGCGGCGTCTTTTGTATTTGTAAGTTATTTCTTCATAAGAATCGTGGCCATATTTCGTCGATGAATATTCCCGGGTCGAGTTTATTTTTTTCCATAATAAGCTCCCTCTCTGCTTTTAAAGATAGCTTTTGTTTTTTCAAAAGTTGTGGTTGAGCGTCTAAATCGTTAGTGGTCTTTAGTAATCCTTTTCAAAACCTGGCTCCAAGTTGTGGAAAGTAATATTTGTATAATTAATGATAAACCTTAGCAAAAGAAAACCATTTCTGCATACAAAAAATCTACTTCCTTCTAGAATGAATGTAACAAAATAAATAGATACCTAAGGCTTTTTTCAACATTTATGATGAACTAATAACAGCATAATCATCATCTGTGCTGTCTATCTTGGTTGTGAACCTAAATCCTAAATTTAATAGGTTGGGGAAAAAGTTTCTTTGCATTTTTAGGAAAATTCAAAACACTTTTAAAATGTTTATTTACATTTAACTAAAGTATGCAGGTGCCATTTTGTTAAATTACTTTTTTCCATCGTGTGAGTAGGGACATGATCTCATTGCTATAGGAATTTTGAGGCTTCTGATCAAAATACCGGGATAAGTGGTCTTCCTTCACCGCCATCTCGGGGCAGAGCAATACACTGCCTGCTAATGGCATTTGTTTTTACTTTAGACCTAAGCACAGAATAGATAAACTTGTAAGTAATGGTTTAACTCACTTATATCGTGGCGCCTCCCCGTTTGGGTCAACAATTGCATTTGTGAGGGCTTTTACATAATTTTTGGGCAGCGACAATGTTTCGATTTTCGATAAGCCTCGATTGTCTTTTTTTATATGTGGAATTACTCTGCGCAGGTCCTGAAAATTATCATGATTTCATGATTTTACTGTGAAGACCCTAACTCCGTAAATGTTAATTGTGACGCTTGCATCTTGTGACCACGTCTTGTCCCGTGAGCTTGCAGGTGACAGCATTATTTCTGGTCGTCTATGGGGTGGTGACCTTGATCAGCGGTCAATTAAGGATCTTGATACACTTCCACTCAAGCGTGAACCGAGGATGGAGACCGACGTCTAAATGGTTATCTAATCCTGCGATATCTTGGCGATTTTGAGCGGGCTCTACGTCTTAAGCCTTCACTAGAATCAGAACTGTATCGTTTTTTGCGGCGTCTTTTGTATTTGTAAGTTATTTCTTCATAAGAATCGTGGCCATATTTCGTCGATGAATATTCCCGGGTCGAGTTTATTTTTTTCCATAATAAGCTCCCTCTCTGCTTTTAAAGATAGCTTTTGTTTTTCCAAAAGTTGTGGTTGAGCGTCTAAATCGTTAGTGGTCTTTAGTAATCCTTTTCAAAACCTGGCTCCAAGTTGTGGAAAGTAATATTTGTATAATTAATGATAAACCTTAGCAAAAGAAAACCATTTCTGCATACAAAAAATCTACTTCCTTCTAGAATGAATGTAACAAAATAAATAGATACCTAAGGCTTTTTTCAACATTTATGATGAACTAATAACAGCATAATCATCATCTGTGCTGTCTATCTTGGTTGTGAACCTAAATCCTAAATTTAATAGGTTGGGGAAAAAGTTTCTTTGCATTTTTAGGAAAATTCAAAACACTTTTAAAATGTTTATTTACATTTAACTAAAGTATGCAGGTGCCATTTTGTTCAATTACTTTTTTCCATCGTGTGAGTAGGGACATGATCTCATTGCTATAGGAATTTTGAGGCTTCTGATCAAAATACCGGGATAAGTGGTCTTCCTTCACCGCCATCTCGGGGCAGAGCAATACACTGCCTGCTAATGGCATTTGTTTTTACTTTAGACCTAAGCACAGAATAGATAAACTTGTAAGTAATGGTTTAACTCACTTATATCGTGGCGCCTCCCCGTTTGGGTCAACAATTGCATTTGTGAGGGCTTTTACATAATTTTTGGGCAGCGACAATGTTTCGATTTTCGATAAGCCTCGATTGTCTTTTTTTATATGTGGAATTACTCTGCGCAGGTCCTGAAAATTATCATGATTTCATGATTTTACTGTGAAGACCCTAACTCCGTAAATGTTAATTGTGACGCTTGCATCTTGTGACCACGTCTTGTCCCGTGAGCTTGCAGGTGACAGCATTATTTCTGGTCGTCTATGGGGTGGTGACCTTGATCAGCGGTCAATTAAGGATCTTGATACACTTCCACTCAAGCGTGAACCGAGGATGGAGACCGACGTCTAAATGGTTATCTAATCCTGCGATATCTTGGCGATTTTGAGCGGGCTCTACGTCTCAAGCCTTCACTAGAATCAGAACTGTATCGTTTTTTGCGGCGTCTTTTGTATTTGTAAGTTATTTGTTCATCAGAATCGTGGCCATATTTCGTCGATGAATATTCCCGGGTCCAGTTTATTTTTTTCCCTAATAAGCTCCCTCTCTGCTTTTAAAGATAGCTTTTGTTTTTCCAAAAGTTGTGGTTGAGCGTCTAAATCGTTAGTGGTCTTTAGTGATCCTTTTCAAAACCTGGCTCCAAGTTGTGGAAAGTAATATTTGTATAATTAATGATAAACCTTAGCAAAAGAAAACCATTTCTGCATACAAAAATTCTACTTCCTTCTAGAATGAATGTAACAAAATAAATAGATACCTAAGGCTTTTTTCAACATTTATGATGAACTAATAACAGCATAATCATCATCTGTGCTGTCTATCTTGGTTGTGAACCTAAATCCTAAATTTAATAGGTTGGGGAAAAAGTTTCTTTGCATTTTTAGGAAAATTCAAAACACTTTTAAAATGTTTATTTACATTTAACTAAAGTATGCAGGTGCCATTTTGTTCAATTATTTTTTCCATCGTGTGAGTAGGGGCATGATCTCATTGCTATAGGAATTTTGAGGCTTCTGATCAAAATACCGGGATAAGTGGTCTTCCTTCACCGCCATCTCGGGGCAGAGCAATACACTGCCTGCTAATGGCATTTGTTTTTACTTTAGACCTAAGCACAGAATAGATAAACTTGTAAGTAATGGTTTAACTCACTTATATCGTGGCGCCTCCCCGTTTGGGTCAACAATTGCATTTGTGAGGGCTTTTACATAATTTTTGGGCAGCGACAATGTTTCGATTTTCGATAAGCCTCGATTGTCTTTTTTTATATGGGGAATTACTCTGCGCAGGTCCTGAAAATTATCATGATTTCATGATTTTACTGTGAAGACCCTAACTCCGTAAATGTTAATTGTGACGCTTGCATCTTGTGACCACGTCTTGTCCCGTGAGCTTGCAGGTGACAGCATTATTTCTGGTCGTCTATGGGGTGGTGACCTTGATCAGCGGTCAATTAAGGATCTTGATACACTTCCACTCAAGCGTGAACCGAGGATGGAGACCGACGTCTAAATGGTTATCTAATCCTGCGATATCTTGGCGATTTTGAGCGGGCTCTACGTCTTAAGCCTTCACTAGAATCAGAACTGTATCGTTTTTTGCGGCGTCTTTTGTATTTGTAAGTTATTTCTTCATAAGAATCGTGGCCATATTTCGTCGATGAATATTCCCGGGTCGAGTTTATTTTTTTCCATAATAAGCTCCCTCTCTGCTTTTAAAGATAGCTTTTGTTTTTTCAAAAGTTGTGGTTGAGCGTCTAAATCGTTAGTGGTCTTTAGTAATCCTTTTCAAAACCTGGCTCCAAGTTGTGGAAAGTAATATTTGTATAATTAATGATAAACCTTAGCAAAAGAAAACCATTTCTGCATACAAAAAATCTACTTCCTTCTAGAATGAATGTAACAAAATAAATAGATACCTAAGGCTTTTTTCAACATTTATGATGAACTAATAACAGCATAATCATCATCTGTGCTGTCTATCTTGGTTGTGAACCTAAATCCTAAATTTAATAGGTTGGGGAAAAAGTTTCTTTGCATTTTTAGGAAAATTCAAAACACTTTTAAAATGTTTATTTACATTTAACTAAAGTATGCAGGTGCCATTTTGTTAAATTACTTTTTTCCATCGTGTGAGTAGGGACATGATCTCATTGCTATAGGAATTTTGAGGCTTCTGATCAAAATACCGGGATAAGTGGTCTTCCTTCACCGCCATCTCGGGGCAGAGCAATACACTGCCTGCTAATGGCATTTGTTTTTACTTTAGACCTAAGCACAGAATAGATAAACTTGTAAGTAATGGTTTAACTCACTTATATCGTGGCGCCTCCCCGTTTGGGTCAACAATTGCATTTGTGAGGGCTTTTACATAATTTTTGGGCAGCGACAATGTTTCGATTTTCGATAAGCCTCGATTGTCTTTTTTTATATGTGGAATTACTCTGCGCAGGTCCTGAAAATTATCATGATTTCATGATTTTACTGTGAAGACCCTAACTCCGTAAATGTTAATTGTGACGCTTGCATCTTGTGACCACGTCTTGTCCCGTGAGCTTGCAGGTGACAGCATTATTTCTGGTCGTCTATGGGGTGGTGACCTTGATCAGCGGTCAATTAAGGATCTTGATACACTTCCACTCAAGCGTGAACCGAGGATGGAGACCGACGTCTAAATGGTTATCTAATCCTGCGATATCTTGGCGATTTTGAGCGGGCTCTACGTCTCAAGCCTTCACTAGAATCAGAACTGTATCGTTTTTTGCGGCGTCTTTTGTATTTGTAAGTTATTTGTTCATCAGAATCGTGGCCATATTTCGTCGATGAATATTCCCGGGTCCAGTTTATTTTTTTCCCTAATAAGCTCCCTCTCTGCTTTTAAAGATAGCTTTTGTTTTTCCAAAAGTTGTAGTTGAGCGTCTAAATCGTTAGTGGTCTTTAGTAATCCTTTTCAAAACCTGGCTCCAAGTTGTGGAAAGTAATATTTGTATAATTAATGATAAACCATACTAAAATTCTACTTCCTTCTAGAATGAATGTAACAAAATAAATAGATACCTCAGGCTTTTTTCAACATTTATGATGAACTAATAACAGCATAATCATCATCTGTGCTGTCTATCTTGGTTGTGAACCTAAATCCTAAATTTAATAGGTTGGGGAAAAAGTTTCTTTGCATTTTTAGGAAAATTCAAAACACTTTTAAAATGTTTATTTACATTTAACTAAAGTATGCAGGTGCCATTTTGTTCAATTACTTTTTTCCATCGTGTGAGTAGGGACATGATCTCATTGCTATAGGAATTTTGAGGCTTCTGATCAAAATACCGGGATAAGTGGTCTTCCTTCACCGCCATCTCGGGGCAGAGCAATACACTGCCTGCTAATGGCATTTGTTTTTACTTTAGACCTAAGCACAGAATAGATAAACTTGTAAGTAATGGTTTAACTCACTTATATCGTGGCGCCTCCCCGTTTGGGTCAACAATTGCATTTGTGAGGGCTTTTACATAATTTTTGGGCAGCGACAATGTTTCGATTTTCGATAAGCCTCGATTGTCTTTTTTTATATGGGGAATTACTCTGCGCAGGTCCTGAAAATTATCATGATTTCATGATTTTACTGTGAAGACCCTAACTCCGTAAATGTTAATTGTGACGCTTGCATCTTGTGACCACGTCTTGTCCCGTGAGCTTGCAGGTGACAGCATTATTTCTGGTCGTCTATGGGGTGGTGACCTTGATCAGCGGTCAATTAAGGATCTTGATACACTTCCACTCAAGCGTGAACCGAGGATGGAGACCGACGTCTAAATGGTTATCTAATCCTGCGATATCTTGGCGATTTTGAGCGGGCTCTACGTCTTAAGCCTTCACTAGAATCAGAACTGTATCGTTTTTTGCGGCGTCTTTTGTATTTGTAAGTTATTTCTTCATAAGAATCGTGGCCATATTTCGTCGATAAATATTCCCGGGTCGAGTTTATTTTTTTCCCTAATAAGCTCCCTCTCTGCTTTTAAAGATAGCTTTTGTTTTTCCAAAAGTTGTAGTTGAGCGTCTAAATCGTTAGTGGTCTTTAGTAATCCTTTTCAAAACCTGGCTCCAAGTTGTGGAAAGTAATATTTGTATAATTAATGATAAACCATACTAAAATTCTACTTCCTTCTAGAATGAATGTAACAAAATAAATAGATACCTAAGGCTTTTTTCAACATTTATGATGAACTAATAACAGCATAATCATCATCTGTGCTGTCTATCTTGGTTGTGAACCTAAATCCTAAATTTAATAGGTTGGGGAAAAAGTTTCTTTGCATTTTTAGGAAAATTCAAAACACTTTTAAAATGTTTATTTACATTTAACTAAAGTATGCAGGTGCCATTTTGTTAAATTACTTTTTTCCATCGTGTGAGTAGGGACATGATCTCATTGCTATAGGAATTTTGAGGCTTCTGATCAAAATACCGGGATAAGTGGTCTTCCTTCACCGCCATCTCGGGGCAGAGCAATACACTGCCTGCTAATGGCATTTGTTTTTACTTTAGACCTAAGCACAGAATAGATAAACTTGTAAGTAATGGTTTAACTCACTTATATCGTGGCGCCTCCCCGTTTGGGTCAACAATTGCATTTGTGTGCATTTGTGAGGGCTTTTACATACTTTTTGGGCAGCGACAATGTTTCGATTTTCGATAAGCCTCGATTGTCTTTTTTTATATGGGGAATTACTCTGCGCAGGTCCTGAAAATTATCATGATTTCATGATTTTACTGTGAAAACCCTAACTCCGTAAATGTTAATTGTGACGCTTGCATCTTGTGACCACGTCTTGTCCCGTGAGCTTGCAGGTGACAGCATTATTTCTGGTCGTCTATGGGGTGGTGACCTTGATCAGCGGTCAATTAAGGATCTTGATACACTTCCACTCAAGCGTGAACCGAGGATGGAGACCGACGTCTAAATGGTTATCTAATCCTGCGATATCTTGGCGATTTTGAGCGGGCTCTACGTCTTAAGCCTTCACTAGAATCAGAACTGTATCGTTTTTTGCAGCGTCTTTTGTATTTGTAAGTTATTTCTTCATCAGAATCGTGGCCATCTTTCGTCGATGAATATTCCCGGGTCGACTTTATTTTTTTCCCTAATAAGCTCCCTCTCTGCTTTTAAAGATAGCTTTTGTTTTTCCAAAAGTTGTAGTTGAGCGTCTAAATCGTTAGTGGTCTTTAGTAATCCTTTTCAAAACCTGGCTCCAAGTTGTGGAAAGTAATATTTCTATAATTAATGATAAACCATACTAAAATTCAACTTCCTTCTAGAATGAATGTAACAAAATAAATAGATACCTCAGGCTTTTTTCAACATTTATGATGAACTAATAACAGCATAATCATCATCTGTGCTGTCTATCTTGGTTGTGAACCTAAATCCTAAATTTAATAGGTTGGGGAAAAAGTTTCTTTGCATTTTTAGGAAAATTCAAAACACTTTTAAAATGTTTATTTACATTTAACTAAAGTATGCAGGTGCCATTTTGTTCAATTACTTTTTTCCATCGTGTGAGTAGGGACATGATCTCATTGCTATAGGAATTTTGAGGCTTCTGATCAAAATACCGGGATAAGTGGTCTTCCTTCACCGCCATCTCGGGGCAGAGCAATACACTGCCTGCTAATGGCATTTGTTTTTACTTTAGACCTAAGCACAGAATAGATAAACTTGTAAGTAATGGTTTAACTCACTTATATCGTGGCGCCTCCCCGTTTGGGTCAACAATTGCATTTGTGTGCATTTGTGAGGGCTTTTACATACTTTTTGGGCAGCGACAATGTTTCGATTTTCGATAAGCCTCGATTGTCTTTTTTTATATGAGGAATTACTCTGCGCAGGTCCTGAAAATTATCATGATTTCATGATTTTACTGTGAAGACCCTAACTCCGTAAATGTTAATTGTGACGCTTGCATCTTGTGACCACGTCTTGTCCCGTGAGCTTGCAGGTGACAGCATTATTTCTGGTCGTCTATGGGGTGGTGACCTTGATCAGCGGTCAATTAAGGATCTTGATACACTTCCACTCAAGCGTGAACCGAGGATGGAGACCGACGTCTAAATGGTTATCTAATCCTGCGATATCTTGGCGATTTTGAGCGGGCTCTACGTCTTAAGCCTTCACTAGAATCAGAACTGTATCGTTTTTTGCGGCGTCTTTTGTATTTGTAAGTTATTTCTTCATAAGAATCGTGGCCATATTTCGTCGATGAATATTCCCGGGTCGAGTTTATTTTTTTCCATAATAAGCTCCCTCTCTGCTTTTAAAGATAGCTTTTGTTTTTCCAAAAGTTGTGGTTGAGCGTCTAAATCGTTAGTGGTCTTTAGTAATCCTTTTCAAAACCTGGCTCCAAGTTGTGGAAAGTAATATTTGTATAATTAATGATAAACCTTAGCAAAAGAAAACCATTTCTGCATACAAAAAATCTACTTCCTTCTAGAATGAATGTAACAAAATAAATAGATACCTAAGGCTTTTTTCAACATTTATGATGAACTAATAACAGCATAATCATCATCTGTGCTGTCTATCTTGGTTGTGAACCTAAATCCTAAATTTAATAGGTTGGGGAAAAAGTTTCTTTGCATTTTTAGGAAAATTCAAAACACTTTTAAAATGTTTATTTACATTTAACTAAAGTATGCAGGTGCCATTTTGTTCAATTACTTTTTTCCATCGTGTGAGTAGGGACATGATCTCATTGCTATAGGAATTTTGAGGCTTCTGATCAAAATACCGGGATAAGTGGTCTTCCTTCACCGCCATCTCGGGGCAGAGCAATACACTGCCTGCTAATGGCATTTGTTTTTACTTTAGACCTAAGCACAGAATAGATAAACTTGTAAGTAATGGTTTAACTCACTTATATCGTGGCGCCTCCCCGTTTGGGTCAACAATTGCATTTGTGAGGGCTTTTACATAATTTTTGGGCAGCGACAATGTTTCGATTTTCGATAAGCCTCGATTGTCTTTTTTTATATGTGGAATTACTCTGCGCAGGTCCTGAAAATTATCATGATTTCATGATTTTACTGTGAAGACCCTAACTCCGTAAATGTTAATTGTGACGCTTGCATCTTGTGACCACGTCTTGTCCCGTGAGCTTGCAGGTGACAGCATTATTTCTGGTCGTCTATGGGGTGGTGACCTTGATCAGCGGTCAATTAAGGATCTTGATACACTTCCACTCAAGCGTGAACCGAGGATGGAGACCGACGTCTAAATGGTTATCTAATCCTGCGATATCTTGGCGATTTTGAGCGGGCTCTACGTCTCAAGCCTTCACTAGAATCAGAACTGTATCGTTTTTTGCGGCGTCTTTTGTATTTGTAAGTTATTTGTTCATCAGAATCGTGGCCATATTTCGTCGATGAATATTCCCGGGTCCAGTTTATTTTTTTCCCTAATAAGCTCCCTCTCTGCTTTTAAAGATAGCTTTTGTTTTTCCAAAAGTTGTAGTTGAGCGTCTAAATCGTTAGTGGTCTTTAGTAATCCTTTTCAAAACCTGGCTCCAAGTTGTGGAAAGTAATATTTGTATAATTAATGATAAACCATACTAAAATTCTACTTCCTTCTAGAATGAATGTAACAAAATAAATAGATACCTCAGGCTTTTTTCAACATTTATGATGAACTAATAACAGCATAATCATCATCTGTGCTGTCTATCTTGGTTGTGAACCTAAATCCTAAATTTAATAGGTTGGGGAAAAAGTTTCTTTGCATTTTTAGGAAAATTCAAAACACTTTTAAAATGTTTATTTACATTTAACTAAAGTATGCAGGTGCCATTTTGTTCAATTACTTTTTTCCATCGTGTGAGTAGGGACATGATCTCATTGCTATAGGAATTTTGAGGCTTCTGATCAAAATACCGGGATAAGTGGTCTTCCTTCACCGCCATCTCGGGGCAGAGCAATACACTGCCTGCTAATGGCATTTGTTTTTACTTTAGACCTAAGCACAGAATAGATAAACTTGTAAGTAATGGTTTAACTCACTTATATCGTGGCGCCTCCCCGTTTGGGTCAACAATTGCATTTGTGAGGGCTTTTACATAATTTTTGGGCAGCGACAATGTTTCGATTTTCGATAAGCCTCGATTGTCTTTTTTTATATGGGGAATTACTCTGCGCAGGTCCTGAAAATTATCATGATTTCATGATTTTACTGTGAAGACCCTAACTCCGTAAATGTTAATTGTGACGCTTGCATCTTGTGACCACGTCTTGTCCCGTGAGCTTGCAGGTGACAGCATTATTTCTGGTCGTCTATGGGGTGGTGACCTTGATCAGCGGTCAATTAAGGATCTTGATACACTTCCACTCAAGCGTGAACCGAGGATGGAGACCGACGTCTAAATGGTTATCTAATCCTGCGATATCTTGGCGATTTTGAGCGGGCTCTACGTCTTAAGCCTTCACTAGAATCAGAACTGTATCGTTTTTTGCGGCGTCTTTTGTATTTGTAAGTTATTTCTTCATAAGAATCGTGGCCATATTTCGTCGATAAATATTCCCGGGTCGAGTTTATTTTTTTCCCTAATAAGCTCCCTCTCTGCTTTTAAAGATAGCTTTTGTTTTTCCAAAAGTTGTAGTTGAGCGTCTAAATCGTTAGTGGTCTTTAGTAATCCTTTTCAAAACCTGGCTCCAAGTTGTGGAAAGTAATATTTGTATAATTAATGATAAACCATACTAAAATTCTACTTCCTTCTAGAATGAATGTAACAAAATAAATAGATACCTAAGGCTTTTTTCAACATTTATGATGAACTAATAACAGCATAATCATCATCTGTGCTGTCTATCTTGGTTGTGAACCTAAATCCTAAATTTAATAGGTTGGGGAAAAAGTTTCTTTGCATTTTTAGGAAAATTCAAAACACTTTTAAAATGTTTATTTACATTTAACTAAAGTATGCAGGTGCCATTTTGTTAAATTACTTTTTTCCATCGTGTGAGTAGGGACATGATCTCATTGCTATAGGAATTTTGAGGCTTCTGATCAAAATACCGGGATAAGTGGTCTTCCTTCACCGCCATCTCGGGGCAGAGCAATACACTGCCTGCTAATGGCATTTGTTTTTACTTTAGACCTAAGCACAGAATAGATAAACTTGTAAGTAATGGTTTAACTCACTTATATCGTGGCGCCTCCCCGTTTGGGTCAACAATTGCATTTGTGTGCATTTGTGAGGGCTTTTACATACTTTTTGGGCAGCGACAATGTTTCGATTTTCGATAAGCCTCGATTGTCTTTTTTTATATGGGGAATTACTCTGCGCAGGTCCTGAAAATTATCATGATTTCATGATTTTACTGTGAAAACCCTAACTCCGTAAATGTTAATTGTGACGCTTGCATCTTGTGACCACGTCTTGTCCCGTGAGCTTGCAGGTGACAGCATTATTTCTGGTCGTCTATGGGGTGGTGACCTTGATCAGCGGTCAATTAAGGATCTTGATACACTTCCACTCAAGCGTGAACCGAGGATGGAGACCGACGTCTAAATGGTTATCTAATCCTGCGATATCTTGGCGATTTTGAGCGGGCTCTACGTCTTAAGCCTTCACTAGAATCAGAACTGTATCGTTTTTTGCAGCGTCTTTTGTATTTGTAAGTTATTTCTTCATCAGAATCGTGGCCATCTTTCGTCGATGAATATTCCCGGGTCGACTTTATTTTTTTCCCTAATAAGCTCCCTCTCTGCTTTTAAAGATAGCTTTTGTTTTTCCAAAAGTTGTAGTTGAGCGTCTAAATCGTTAGTGGTCTTTAGTAATCCTTTTCAAAACCTGGCTCCAAGTTGTGGAAAGTAATATTTCTATAATTAATGATAAACCATACTAAAATTCTACTTCCTTCTAGAATGAATGTAACAAAATAAATAGATACCTCAGGCTTTTTTCAACATTTATGATGAACTAATAACAGCATAATCATCATCTGTGCTGTCTATCTTGGTTGTGAACCTAAATCCTAAATTTAATAGGTTGGGGAAAAAGTTTCTTTGCATTTTTAGGAAAATTCAAAACACTTTTAAAATGTTTATTTACATTTAACTAAAGTATGCAGGTGCCATTTTGTTAAATTACTTTTTTCCATCGTGTGAGTAGGGACATGATCTCATTGCTATAGGAATTTTGAGGCTTCTGATCAAAATACCGGGATAAGTGGTCTTCCTTCACCGCCATCTCGGGGCAGAGCAATACACTGCCTGCTAATGGCATTTGTTTTTACTTTAGACCTAAGCACAGAATAGATAAACTTGTAAGTAATGGTTTAACTCACTTATATCGTGGCGCCTCCCCGTTTGGGTCAACAATTGCATTTGTGTGCATTTGTGAGGGCTTTTACATACTTTTTGGGCAGCGACAATGTTTCGATTTTCGATAAGCCTCGATTGTCTTTTTTTATATGAGGAATTACTCTGCGCAGGTCCTGAAAATTATCATGATTTCATGATTTTACTGTGAAGACCCTAACTCCGTAAATGTTAATTGTGACGCTTGCATCTTGTGACCACGTCTTGTCCCGTGAGCTTGCAGGTGACAGCATTATTTCTGGTCGTCTATGGGGTGGTGACCTTGATCAGCGGTCAATTAAGGATCTTGATACACTTCCACTCAAGCGTGAACCGAGGATGGAGACCGACGTCTAAATGGTTATCTAATCCTGCGATATCTTGGCGATTTTGAGCGGGCTCTACGTCTTAAGCCTTCACTAGAATCAGAACTGTATCGTTTTTTGCGGCGTCTTTTGTATTTGTAAGTTATTTCTTCATAAGAATCGTGGCCATATTTCGTCGATAAATATTCCCGGGTCGAGTTTATTTTTTTCCCTAATAAGCTCCCTCTCTGCTTTTAAAGATAGCTTTTGTTTTTCCAAAAGTTGTAGTTGAGCGTCTAAATCGTTAGTGGTCTTTAGTAATCCTTTTCAAAACCTGGCTCCAAGTTGTGGAAAGTAATATTTGTATAATTAATGATAAACCATACTAAAATTCTACTTCCTTCTAGAATGAATGTAACAAAATAAATAGATACCTAAGGCTTTTTTCAACATTTATGATGAACTAATAACAGCATAATCATCATCTGTGCTGTCTATCTTGGTTGTGAACCTAAATCCTAAATTTAATAGGTTGGGGAAAAAGTTTCTTTGCATTTTTAGGAAAATTCAAAACACTTTTAAAATGTTTATTTACATTTAACTAAAGTATGCAGGTGCCATTTTGTTAAATTACTTTTTTCCATCGTGTGAGTAGGGACATGATCTCATTGCTATAGGAATTTTGAGGCTTCTGATCAAAATACCGGGATAAGTGGTCTTCCTTCACCGCCATCTCGGGGCAGAGCAATACACTGCCTGCTAATGGCATTTGTTTTTACTTTAGACCTAAGCACAGAATAGATAAACTTGTAAGTAATGGTTTAACTCACTTATATCGTGGCGCCTCCCCGTTTGGGTCAACAATTGCATTTGTGTGCATTTGTGAGGGCTTTTACATACTTTTTGGGCAGCGACAATGTTTCGATTTTCGATAAGCCTCGATTGTCTTTTTTTATATGGGGAATTACTCTGCGCAGGTCCTGAAAATTATCATGATTTCATGATTTTACTGTGAAAACCCTAACTCCGTAAATGTTAATTGTGACGCTTGCATCTTGTGACCACGTCTTGTCCCGTGAGCTTGCAGGTGACAGCATTATTTCTGGTCGTCTATGGGGTGGTGACCTTGATCAGCGGTCAATTAAGGATCTTGATACACTTCCACTCAAGCGTGAACCGAGGATGGAGACCGACGTCTAAATGGTTATCTAATCCTGCGATATCTTGGCGATTTTGAGCGGGCTCTACGTCTTAAGCCTTCACTAGAATCAGAACTGTATCGTTTTTTGCAGCGTCTTTTGTATTTGTAAGTTATTTCTTCATCAGAATCGTGGCCATCTTTCGTCGATGAATATTCCCGGGTCGACTTTATTTTTTTCCCTAATAAGCTCCCTCTCTGCTTTTAAAGATAGCTTTTGTTTTTCCAAAAGTTGTAGTTGAGCGTCTAAATCGTTAGTGGTCTTTAGTAATCCTTTTCAAAACCTGGCTCCAAGTTGTGGAAAGTAATATTTCTATAATTAATGATAAACCATACTAAAATTCTACTTCCTTCTAGAATGAATGTAACAAAATAAATAGATACCTCAGGCTTTTTTCAACATTTATGATGAACTAATAACAGCATAATCATCATCTGTGCTGTCTATCTTGGTTGTGAACCTAAATCCTAAATTTAATAGGTTGGGGAAAAAGTTTCTTTGCATTTTTAGGAAAATTCAAAACACTTTTAAAATGTTTATTTACATTTAACTAAAGTATGCAGGTGCCATTTTGTTAAATTACTTTTTTCCATCGTGTGAGTAGGGACATGATCTCATTGCTATAGGAATTTTGAGGCTTCTGATCAAAATACCGGGATAAGTGGTCTTCCTTCACCGCCATCTCGGGGCAGAGCAATACACTGCCTGCTAATGGCATTTGTTTTTACTTTAGACCTAAGCACAGAATAGATAAACTTGTAAGTAATGGTTTAACTCACTTATATCGTGGCGCCTCCCCGTTTGGGTCAACAATCGCATTTGTGAGGGCTTTTACATAATTTTTGGGCAGCGACAATGTTTCGATTTTCGATAAGCCTCGATTGTCTTTTTTTATATGGGGAATTACTCTGCGCAGGTCCTGAAAATTATCATGATTTCATGATTTTACTGTGAAAACCCTAACTCCGTAAATGTTAATTGTGACGCTTGCATCTTGTGACCACGTCTTGTCCCGTGAGCTTGCAGGTGACAGCATTATTTCTGGTCGTCTATGGGGTGGTGACCTTGATCAGCGGTCAATTAAGGATCTTGATACACTTCCACTCAAGCGTGAACCGAGGATGGAGACCGACGTCTAAATGGTTATCTAATCCTGCGATATCTTGGCGATTTTGAGCGGGCTCTACGTCTTAAGCCTTCACTAGAATCAGAACTGTATCGTTTTTTGCAGCGTCTTTTGTATTTGTAAGTTATTTCTTCATCAGAATCGTGGCCATCTTTCGTCGATGAATATTCCCGGGTCGACTTTATTTTTTTCCCTAATAAGCTCCCTCTCTGCTTTTAAAGATAGCTTTTGTTTTTCCAAAAGTTGTAGTTGAGCGTCTAAATCGTTAGTGGTCTTTAGTAATCCTTTTCAAAACCTGGCTCCAAGTTGTGGAAAGTAATATTTCTATAATTAATGATAAACCATACTAAAATTCTACTTCCTTCTAGAATGAATGTAACAAAATAAATAGATACCTAAGGCTTTTTTCAACGTTTATGATGAACTAATAACAGCATAATCATCATCTGTGCTGTCTATCTTGGTTGTGAACCTAAATCCTAAATTTAATAGGTTGGGGAAAATGTTTCTTTGCATTTTTAGGAAAATTCAAAACACTTTTAAAATGTTTATTTACATTTAACTAAAGTATGCAGGTGCCATTTTGTTCAATTACTTTTTTCCATCGTGTGAGTAGGGACATGATCTCATTGCTATAGGAATTTTGAGGCTTCTGATCAAAATACCGGGATAAGTGGTCTTCCTTCACCGCCATCTCGGGGCAGAGCAATACACTGCCTGCTAATGGCATTTGTTTTTACTTTAGACCTAAGCACAGAATAGATAAACTTGTAAGTAATGGTTTAACTCACTTAATATCGTGGCGCCTCCCCGTTTGGGTCAACAATTGCATTTGTGAGGGCTTTTACATAATTTTTGGGCAGCGACAATGTTTCGATTTTCGATAAGCCTCGATTGTCTTTTTTTATATGGGGAATTACTCTGCGCAGGTCCTGAAAATTATCATGATTTCATGATTTTACTGTGAAGACCCTAACTCCGTAAATGTTAATTGTGACGCTTGCATCTTGTGACCACGTCTTGTCCCGTGAGCTTGCAGGTGACAGCATTATTTCTGGTCGTCTATGGGGTGGTGACCTTGATCAGCGGTCAATTAAGGATCTTGATACACTTCCACTCAAGCGTGAACCGAGGATGGAGACCGACGTCTAAATGGTTATCTAATCCTGCGATATCTTGGCGATTTTGAGCGGGCTCTACGTCTCCAGCCTTCACTAGAATCAGAACTGTATCGTTTTTTGCAGCGTCTTTTGTATTTGTAAGTTATTTCTTCATCAGAATCGTGGCCATCTTTCGTCGATAAATATTCCCGGGTCGAGTTTATTTTTTTCCCTAATAAGCTCCCTCTCTGCTTTAAAGGATAGCTTTTGTTTTTCCAAAAGTTGTGGTTGAGCGTCTAAATCGTTAGTGGTCTTTAGTAATCCTTTTCAAAACCTGGCTCCAAGTTGTGGAAAGTAATATTTGTATAATTAATGATAAACCTTAGCAAAAGAAAACCATTTCTGCATACAAAAATTCTACTTTCTTCTAGAATGAATGTAACAAAATAAATAGATACCTAGGCTTTTTTCAACATTTATGATGAACTAATAACAGCATAATCATCATCTGTGCTGTCTATCTTGGTTGTGAACCTAAATCCTAAATTTAATAGGTTGGGGAAAAAGTTTCTTTGCATTTTTAGGAAAATTCAAAACACTTTTAAAATGTTTATTTACATTTAACTAAAGTATGCAGGTGCCATTTTGTTCAATTACTTTTTTCCATCGTGTGAGTAGGGACATGATCTCATTGCTATAGGAATTTTGAGGCTTCTGATCAAAATACCGGGATAAGTGGTCTTCCTTCACCGCCATCTCGGGGCAGAGCAATACACTGCCTGCTAATGGCATTTGTTTTTACTTTAGACCTAAGCACAGAATAGATAAACTTGTAAGTAATGGTTTAACTCACTTATATCGTGGCGCCTCCCCGTTTGGGTCAACAATCGCATTTGTGAGGGCTTTTACATAATTTTTGGGCAGCGACAATGTTTCGATTTTCGATAAGCCTCGATTGTCTTTTTTTATATGGGGAATTACTCTGCGCAGGTCCTGAAAATTATCATGATTTCATGATTTTACTGTGAAAACCCTAACTCCGTAAATGTTAATTGTGACGCTTGCATCTTGTGACCACGTCTTGTCCCGTGAGCTTGCAGGTGACAGCATTATTTCTGGTCGTCTATGGGGTGGTGACCTTGATCAGCGGTCAATTAAGGATCTTGATACACTTCCACTCAAGCGTGAACCGAGGATGGAGACCGACGTCTAAATGGTTATCTAATCCTGCGATATCTTGGCGATTTTGAGCGGGCTCTACGTCTTAAGCCTTCACTAGAATCAGAACTGTATCGTTTTTTGCAGCGTCTTTTGTATTTGTAAGTTATTTCTTCATCAGAATCGTGGCCATCTTTCGTCGATGAATATTCCCGGGTCGACTTTATTTTTTTCCCTAATAAGCTCCCTCTCTGCTTTTAAAGATAGCTTTTGTTTTTCCAAAAGTTGTAGTTGAGCGTCTAAATCGTTAGTGGTCTTTAGTAATCCTTTTCAAAACCTGGCTCCAAGTTGTGGAAAGTAATATTTCTATAATTAATGATAAACCATACTAAAATTCTACTTCCTTCTAGAATGAATGTAACAAAATAAATAGATACCTAAGGCTTTTTTCAACGTTTATGATGAACTAATAACAGCATAATCATCATCTGTGCTGTCTATCTTGGTTGTGAACCTAAATCCTAAATTTAATAGGTTGGGGAAAATGTTTCTTTGCATTTTTAGGAAAATTCAAAACACTTTTAAAATGTTTATTTACATTTAACTAAAGTATGCAGGTGCCATTTTGTTCAATTACTTTTTTCCATCGTGTGAGTAGGGACATGATCTCATTGCTATAGGAATTTTGAGGCTTCTGATCAAAATACCGGGATAAGTGGTCTTCCTTCACCGCCATCTCGGGGCAGAGCAATACACTGCCTGCTAATGGCATTTGTTTTTACTTTAGACCTAAGCACAGAATAGATAAACTTGTAAGTAATGGTTTAACTCACTTAATATCGTGGCGCCTCCCCGTTTGGGTCAACAATTGCATTTGTGAGGGCTTTTACATAATTTTTGGGCAGCGACAATGTTTCGATTTTCGATAAGCCTCGATTGTCTTTTTTTATATGGGGAATTACTCTGCGCAGGTCCTGAAAATTATCATGATTTCATGATTTTACTGTGAAGACCCTAACTCCGTAAATGTTAATTGTGACGCTTGCATCTTGTGACCACGTCTTGTCCCGTGAGCTTGCAGGTGACAGCATTATTTCTGGTCGTCTATGGGGTGGTGACCTTGATCAGCGGTCAATTAAGGATCTTGATACACTTCCACTCAAGCGTGAACCGAGGATGGAGACCGACGTCTAAATGGTTATCTAATCCTGCGATATCTTGGCGATTTTGAGCGGGCTCTACGTCTCCAGCCTTCACTAGAATCAGAACTGTATCGTTTTTTGCAGCGTCTTTTGTATTTGTAAGTTATTTCTTCATCAGAATCGTGGCCATCTTTCGTCGATAAATATTCCCGGGTCGAGTTTATTTTTTTCCCTAATAAGCTCCCTCTCTGCTTTAAAGGATAGCTTTTGTTTTTCCAAAAGTTGTGGTTGAGCGTCTAAATCGTTAGTGGTCTTTAGTAATCCTTTTCAAAACCTGGCTCCAAGTTGTGGAAAGTAATATTTGTATAATTAATGATAAACCTTAGCAAAAGAAAACCATTTCTGCATACAAAAATTCTACTTTCTTCTAGAATGAATGTAACAAAATAAATAGATACCTAGGCTTTTTTCAACATTTATGATGAACTAATAACAGCATAATCATCATCTGTGCTGTCTATCTTGGTTGTGAACCTAAATCCTAAATTTAATAGGTTGGGGAAAAAGTTTCTTTGCATTTTTAGGAAAATTCAAAACACTTTTAAAATGTTTATTTACATTTAACTAAAGTATGCAGGTGCCATTTTGTTCAATTACTTTTTTCCATCGTGTGAGTAGGGACATGATCTCATTGCTATAGGAATTTTGAGGCTTCTGATCAAAATACCGGGATAAGTGGTCTTCCTTCACCGCCATCTCGGGGCAGAGCAATACACTGCCTGCTAATGGCATTTGTTTTTACTTTAGACCTAAGCACAGAATAGATAAACTTGTAAGTAATGGTTTAACTCACTTATATCGTGGCGCCTCCCCGTTTGGGTCAACAATCGCATTTGTGAGGGCTTTTACATAATTTTTGGGCAGCGACAATGTTTCGATTTTCGATAAGCCTCGATTGTCTTTTTTTATATGGGGAATTACTCTGCGCAGGTCCTGAAAATTATCATGATTTCATGATTTTACTGTGAAAACCCTAACTCCGTAAATGTTAATTGTGACGCTTGCATCTTGTGACCACGTCTTGTCCCGTGAGCTTGCAGGTGACAGCATTATTTCTGGTCGTCTATGGGGTGGTGACCTTGATCAGCGGTCAATTAAGGATCTTGATACACTTCCACTCAAGCGTGAACCGAGGATGGAGACCGACGTCTAAATGGTTATCTAATCCTGCGATATCTTGGCGATTTTGAGCGGGCTCTACGTCTTAAGCCTTCACTAGAATCAGAACTGTATCGTTTTTTGCAGCGTCTTTTGTATTTGTAAGTTATTTCTTCATCAGAATCGTGGCCATCTTTCGTCGATGAATATTCCCGGGTCGACTTTATTTTTTTCCCTAATAAGCTCCCTCTCTGCTTTTAAAGATAGCTTTTGTTTTTCCAAAAGTTGTAGTTGAGCGTCTAAATCGTTAGTGGTCTTTAGTAATCCTTTTCAAAACCTGGCTCCAAGTTGTGGAAAGTAATATTTCTATAATTAATGATAAACCATACTAAAATTCTACTTCCTTCTAGAATGAATGTAACAAAATAAATAGATACCTAAGGCTTTTTTCAACGTTTATGATGAACTAATAACAGCATAATCATCATCTGTGCTGTCTATCTTGGTTGTGAACCTAAATCCTAAATTTAATAGGTTGGGGAAAATGTTTCTTTGCATTTTTAGGAAAATTCAAAACACTTTTAAAATGTTTATTTACATTTAACTAAAGTATGCAGGTGCCATTTTGTTCAATTACTTTTTTCCATCGTGTGAGTAGGGACATGATCTCATTGCTATAGGAATTTTGAGGCTTCTGATCAAAATACCGGGATAAGTGGTCTTCCTTCACCGCCATCTCGGGGCAGAGCAATACACTGCCTGCTAATGGCATTTGTTTTTACTTTAGACCTAAGCACAGAATAGATAAACTTGTAAGTAATGGTTTAACTCACTTAATATCGTGGCGCCTCCCCGTTTGGGTCAACAATTGCATTTGTGAGGGCTTTTACATAATTTTTGGGCAGCGACAATGTTTCGATTTTCGATAAGCCTCGATTGTCTTTTTTTATATGGGGAATTACTCTGCGCAGGTCCTGAAAATTATCATGATTTCATGATTTTACTGTGAAGACCCTAACTCCGTAAATGTTAATTGTGACGCTTGCATCTTGTGACCACGTCTTGTCCCGTGAGCTTGCAGGTGACAGCATTATTTCTGGTCGTCTATGGGGTGGTGACCTTGATCAGCGGTCAATTAAGGATCTTGATACACTTCCACTCAAGCGTGAACCGAGGATGGAGACCGACGTCTAAATGGTTATCTAATCCTGCGATATCTTGGCGATTTTGAGCGGGCTCTACGTCTCCAGCCTTCACTAGAATCAGAACTGTATCGTTTTTTGCAGCGTCTTTTGTATTTGTAAGTTATTTCTTCATCAGAATCGTGGCCATCTTTCGTCGATAAATATTCCCGGGTCGAGTTTATTTTTTTCCCTAATAAGCTCCCTCTCTGCTTTAAAGGATAGCTTTTGTTTTTCCAAAAGTTGTGGTTGAGCGTCTAAATCGTTAGTGGTCTTTAGTAATCCTTTTCAAAACCTGGCTCCAAGTTGTGGAAAGTAATATTTGTATAATTAATGATAAACCTTAGCAAAAGAAAACCATTTCTGCATACAAAAATTCTACTTTCTTCTAGAATGAATGTAACAAAATAAATAGATACCTAGGCTTTTTTCAACATTTATGATGAACTAATAAAAGCATAATCATCATCTGTGCTGTCTATCTTGGTTGTGAACCTAAATCCTAAATTTAATAGGTTGGGGAAAAAGTTTCTTTGCATTTTTAGGAAAATTCAAAACACTTTTAAAATGTTTATTTACATTTAACTAAAGTATGCAGGTGCCATTTTGTTCAATTACTTTTTTCCATCGTGTGAGTAGGGACATGATCTCATTGCTATAGGAATTTTGAGGCTTCTGATCAAAATACCGGGATAAGTGGTCTGCCTTCACCGCCATCTCGGGGCAGAGCAATACACTGCCTGCTAATGGCATTTGTTTTTACTTTAGACCTAAGCACAGAATAGATAAACTTGTAAGTAATGGTTTAACTCACTTATATCGTGGCGCCTCCCCGTTTGGGTCAACAATTGCATTTGTGAGGGCTTTTACATAATTTTTGGCCAGCGACAATGTTTCGATTTTCGATAAGCCTCGATTGTCTTTTTTTATATGGGGAATCACTCTGAGCAGGTCCTGAAAATTATCATGATTTCATGATTTTACTGTGAAGACCCTAACTCCGTAAATGTTAATTGTGACGCTTGCTTCTTGTGACCACGTCTTGTCCCGTGAGCTTGCAGGTGACAGCATTATTTCTGGTCGTCTATGGGGTGGTGACCTTGATCAGCGGTCAATTAAGGATCTTGATACACTTCCACTCAAGCGTGAACCGAGGATGGAGACCGACGTCTAAATGGTTATCTAATCCTGCGATATCTTGGCGATTTTGAGCGGGCTCTACGTCTTAAGCCTTCACTAGAATCAGAACTGTATCGTTTTTTGCAGCGTCTTTTGTATTTGTAAGTTATTTCTTCATCAGAATCGTGGCCATCTTTCGTCGATAAATATTCCCGGGTCGAGTTTATTTTTTTCCCTAATAAGCTCCCTCTCTGCTTTAAAGGATAGCTTTTGTTTTTCCAAAAGTTGTGGTTGAGCGTCTAAATCGTTAGTGGTCTTTAGTAATCCTTTTCAAAACCTGGCTCCAAGTTGTGGAAAGTAATATTTGTATAATTAATGATAAACCTTAGCAAAAGAAAACCATTTCTGCATACAAAAATTCTACTTCCTTCTAGAATGAATGTAACAAAATAAATAGATACCTAAGGCTTTTTTCAACATTTATGATGAACTAATAACAGCATAATCATCATCTGTGCTGTCTATCTTGGTTGTGAACCTAAATCCTAAATTTAATAGGTTGGGGAAAAAGTTTCTTTGCATTTTTAGGAAAATTCAAAACACTTTTAAAATGTTTATTTACATTTAACTAAAGTATGCAGGTGCCATTTTGTTCAATTACTTTTTTCCATCGTGTGAGTAGGGACATGATCTCATTGCTATAGGAATTTTGAGGCTTCTGATCAAAATACCGGGATAAGTGGTCTGCCTTCACCGCCATCTCGGGGCAGAGCAATACACTGCCTGCTAATGGCATTTGTTTTTACTTTAGACCTAAGCACAGAATAGATAAACTTGTAAGTAATGGTTTAACTCACTTATATCGTGGCGCCTCCCCGTTTGGGTCAACAATTGCATTTGTGAGGGCTTTTACATAATTTTTGGCCAGCGACAATGTTTCGATTTTCGATAAGCCTCGATTGTCTTTTTTTATATGGGGAATTACTCTGCGCAGGTCCTGAAAATTATCATGATTTCATGATTTTACTGTGAAGACCCTAACTCCGTAAATGTTAATTGTGACGCTTGCTTCTTGTGACCACGTCTTGTCCCGTGAGCTTGCAGGTGACAGCATTATTTCTGGTCGTCTATGGGGTGGTGACCTTGATCAGCGGTCAATTAAGGATCTTGATACACTTCCACTCAAGCGTGAACCGAGGATGGAGACCGACGTCTAAATGGTTATCTAATCCTGCGATATCTTGGCGATTTTGAGCGGGCTCTACGTCTTAAGCCTTCACTAGAATCAGAACTGTATCGTTTTTTGCAGCGTCTTTTGTATTTGTAAGTTATTTCTTCATCAGAATCGTGGCCATCTTTCGTCGATGAATATTCCCGGGTCGACTTTATTTTTTTCCCTAATAAGCTCCCTCTCTGCTTTTAAAGATAGCTTTTGTTTTTCCAAAAGTTGTAGTTGAGCGTCTAAATTGTTAGTGGTCTTTAGTAATCCTTTTCAAAACCTGGCTCCAAGTTGTGGAAAGTAATATTTGTATAATTAATGATAAACCTTAGCAAAAGAAAACCATTTCTGCATACAAAAATTCTACTTCGTTCTAGAATGAATGTAACAAAATAAATAGATACCTAAGGCTTTTTTCAACATTTATGATGAACTAATAACAGCATAATCATCATCTGTGCTGTCTATCTTGGTTGTGAACCTAAATCCTAAATTTAATAGGTTGGGGAAAAAGTTTCTTTGCATTTTTAGGAAAATTCAAAACACTTAAAATGTTTATTTACATTAAACTAAAGTATGTAGGTGCCATTTTGTTCAATTACTTTTTGTCATCGTGTGAGTAGGGACATGATCTCATTGCTATAGAAATTTTGAGGCTTCTGATCAAAATACCGGAATAAGTGGTCCTTCTTGACCGCCATCTCGGGGCAGAGCAATACACTGCCTGCTAATGCCATTTGTTTTTACTTTAGACCTAAGCCCAGAATAGATAAACTTGTAAGTAATGGTTTAACTCACTTGTATCGTGGCGCCTCCCCGTTTGGGTCAACAATTGCATTTGTGAGGGCTTTTACATAAAATTTTTTGGCCAGCGTCAATGTTTCGATTTTCGATAAGCCTCGATTGTCTTTTTTCATGTGAGGAATGACTCTGCGCAGGTCCTGAAAATTATCATGATTTCATGATTTTACTGTGAAGACCCTAACTCCGTAAATGTTAATTGTGACGCTTGCATCTTGTGACCACGTCTTGTCCCGTGAGCTTGCAGGTGACAGCATTATTTCTGGTCGTCCATGGGGTGGTGACCTTGATCAGCGGTCAATTAAGGATCTTGATACACTTCCACTCAAGCGTGAACCGAGGATGGAGACCGACGTCTAAATGGTTATCTAATCCTGCGATATCTTGGCGATTTTGAGCGGGCTCTACGTCTTAAGCCTTCACTAGAATCATTACTGTATCTCTGTATCTCATGAGTACTTTGAATATGACTTCACGGGTCCCACTACGAATTGTCTTATACATTGCGCTTAATATGCAGTGTACTTCTTTAAGAAACGCTGGAAAACTCTATCGTGTTCCACTTGTAAGGGTATCACAATCAAGTTATGTTTACATTTGAATGACAGATTTGACGTTTATTTAAGTGTTACTAGTAACAGAAAAAAATAGTACCAGAATAATTAATTTCTACTATTTTTAGACAGACTGTACTCCTTATTAATTTCTTCTTTCGTCTCCTTTTTTAATCCTTTTTGAAGCAGTGGAGACCAGAGAAGTGATAGATTTGTCACCGTCAGAATCGCCGTGCACTTTATTATTTTAGACGTATTTATCGTTGAAATTGTGACTAATAATTGGTGCCCTAATTGCTGCCATTGGTGCCGATAAGCAGACAGTTGGTGCCATCACATTTAAGATGAAACGGAACATTTAATGATGACCGGCTATCCTGACGTCAGTTTGGCCAGTCACCTAGGCGTAGTTACTAATGTACGTAGAATCACTGAATTTTTCATCGACAAGCCATTCGTGCCCATTTGTTGCTGTAGAAGTTTTGAAACTCCGCGCCTGTAGCTATCATAAAAATAATAATAAACATCGATCAAGTTTATTAGCGCCTGACACAATTTGACGAGCATGTTTACACTCGAAATTTCTATGACAATATGCTCAGGCGCTACAAAGAGAGAGTACATTATTTTTTTACTTTAAAAATTAAACCCTCATCAACATAAACCCTCATACTTCAGTTAGAACAACTTGCAGTTTGATAGCATTGTTAATGTTAGCATCAGGGTAATCTATCGTTTTCCATGATTTCATTCGGCAAAATTTTATTTATTAAACTTATCACCGGTCATAATATTCATTTTCCCTATTCTTATTTATTTAAAACTACGAATACCATAACTATTCATTTTTGCCGTAACTTTTATTTGCCATAATTTTAGTTCCCATATTTTCAAGTTTATTTCAAAGCCGACTCCACCTGCAGGGCTAAGATGCGCAAATTTGAAATATTTTATTATTATTTATTTATTTTTAGTTTATTTTATTTCAAAGCTAATTTCTCGTTTCTCGTCTCTGAGAGTCGACAAAAGGAGACAAGACAAATTTCCTCGCATGACAAAGGGGTGTAGATATGTTTAACACTGATTTATTATTATTATGAATAGTAGTGATTTGGAGGCACGATAGTATCGATATAAACAATCGATACAAATGATCGAACTAATCGATTCAACTAGTCGATTCAACTAAGCGATTTACAATCGATTCAACTAACTGACTCAACTAATCGATTGAATTAATCGATTCGAGATAATAATCGTTAAATGGTTAATTAATTGAAAAAATTAAAAATAGCAATAGATTTACTGAAACGAATTGTCGATAAATCGATACAAATAATCGATTTAATCGATACCAAGAATCGAGATAAATAATTTTATTGATATTATTGATACTTAAAACTATTCACATAACACTTGTTTTTTCGCAAAAAGAGAAAAAAAAATAGTCCACTTTATTTTAGTTTAATATTTTTATATAAAATTTACACTCATAAATAGCTAACATAGCGACGGCTCATAAATGCATCGTTTTATTACTGCACTTAAAACTGTTTTCATGTTATTTTAATGCATTATTCGTTTGTCGTCCACAAAAATGACCGACGAGTTCACACACGAGATATCTTTTTTGAAACACGACAAGAATAAGGCGCCATGTTAGGATCTGTTGACAAAATTGAATTTCCCATACAAAATTCATATTTTGTATGGGAAATTCAATTTTGTTTTCGTGACTTCATAGTCACGACAATTGCTGCCAACTTAGACAAAATAGAGAAATCGAGAAATGGCGAAGTTGGATTGGAGTATTTTTTGTCTACTCTTCTCGTAGGGCGCGCATCTTAGCCCCGCTGGTATTACCTGCCCTTCCACTTGAGTGTTTTTTAGAGCCTAGCCGTAGGTGCGAGGCGGACTGCGGGCTGAGTAAAAGAATACAAGAATTATAAGTAGTTGTAAGAAAATTATACCACATTGTATTAAGAAAAAAGCGGATTTGTAGAATTTATTTAAGCGATATCATTGTTTTCAAATATGTACATGATAGTATTTTCATCCAAGATTTATATTTTTTTCAAGCAGGTTTAAAGATAAAGATAATTTATTTGTCAAAAACATGGTGTTACATGAAATGCAAGGTCGTAGTTTAAAATTGTACGTGCGCATGCTTTTGCCAATCAAGGCATACAAAGGTTTCGAGGACAGTCAGCTGATTATAAAAATAGCTAATTAATTAACAAAAAAATATATACATATATGTCAGTCTCAGAATAATAAAAATAAAACAAATTCAGTCTTAAAAATAATACATTTTATAACAAATAAAACAATCAAAATCCATACAAAAATTAAATGAAAGATTTATCATTTAAAAATTCCGTAATAGCATAATAACATTTTTCAGTTCGAAGATCCCTTAACTTTATTATAAAGAATGGTACACTCAGTTCTTTAAATGATTTAGGTAACTTATTGTAAACAGTTGGACCCATGCGGTAGACACTGATGACCATAAGCCTAGTTTTTGTAGCGCCTGTCCAAAGTCTGTCATAACGCCTGTTCCGTACAGTGAAATCTGATAGGCAAGGAAATAAATGTAGATTTGTTTTCACAAATACTGCTAGTTCAAAAATATATCGTGAGGGTAACGTTAAGATCTTATGTAGTTTGAAGTAAGGTTTGCAGCTATCGATTATTCTTAAATGAAACAACTGATACACCTCTTTTGAGCTTTAAATGCAAGGTTTTTATTAGGTGAATTTCCCCAAACCAATTAATAATCGATGTCAGAGTATTATTAATTTCAATTTCATAAAGTTTATTTATAACGTATGCGGTGTCCATCTTTTATAGAACACACAATGAATTTGTTATTGTAGTTCTACCTAACCAGTTTGAACGAAGTCTCAAATTTAACCATGACATTAGAATTAAGAGGGCCTCCGCATCAGCCTTTTGTCAAAGAAGGTTTTCAATGCAGGTTAGTCTGCATTGTAAGTCACCTCTTTATTAAAAGAGTAACTATGAGTTTCTTGCCAGGTCTTCTCAGTGGAATCAGCGCTCCAACGCCGTTGGTACAGTCATATTATATGTATGTTTATCTGTATCTATACTAATATTATAAAGAGGTAAGCGTTTGTGAATTTGTATGTTTGGGACAGGTTATCTCCGAAACTACTAAACTGATTTCAAAAATTCTTTCACTGTTAAAAAACTACATTTGCCCTGATTGCTTTAGGCATATATTTGTTTTGAAATAATTAGATTTCAGCCAGATCAATTAACACTTATAAAGTAATCCGATGATTTTTGACCACGGAGCAAACCACTATTTCGTAAAAATTGTGTTAGTTTTTTTAATGTTGGAATCTCTTTTCTTTGGTAATAGTCGTATATACGAGTATGACTACGAATAGCATCAGCGACAAAATTGACAATTGCTGTCAATTTACAGGGCCGACGTTTTTTCTTAGTAAAGAAAAAAGAGAAAGAGAGGTAAAGGTAGAAATTTTAACCATACTGTGATCGCTACCTAATGTTTCTTGCTGAACCTTGTACTCTAAGTTTACTGCAATATCAGACGATGCTAAAGAGATATCTGGTGAATACTGTTGGAGTACCCCTTTGACCAATTTTATTCTAGTGGGCTTGCAATCATTTGATGTTACAAAATTAGTTTCAAGTAAAGCATCATAGATTTGATTTCCTCTCTGATCTATTTTACGGGACCAATTTGTGTGGTGTCCATAGAAATCGCCTATAATTAAAGTGTTTCTATTAGCCCTAGAGAAGATATTATCCCAGTCATGGACACCGGAACGGGCTGGTGGTGGGGCACAATATACGAGTACCGCAACGACATTCTCTACCTGGGAACAGTTATTTACTTTTATGTGAATCAGCTGTATCTTATAATTATTATGATTGACTGCAATACGTTGTGATTTGACTGACACACAGGTCAACAAACCCTTCAACACCACCATACGAATCATCACGATCATTTCGATATATAACATAATCCTTTATTTTCAATCGACTATCGGGTTCTAGCCAGGTCTCAGAAATGGCAGCAATGTGGATCTTCTCCTGCAAAAACAGATTTTCCATACAAGCCAATTTAGGCATAACATTTTGGCAATTGCATTGAATTATGTTCAGTCGTATGTCATTAGTCTTGTGATTTGACATGATTCAAGATAAATTTTAAAATCGGCCACTCAGGTATATTTTCTACCATAATTTATATTAACCACTCTACACAACACTTTATTACACTATTAGCCTTTTGTTGAAAAGAACCACTACGCAAAAATATTATTTCTTTTAATCTAGACAACAGCAGCTCTGAATCGTCTTTAGTGTAGGGATTATATGGCTCGGGGGTAGACTCTTGGTAACAAAACCTAAAACCTAACTAAAGTATTTCTCTGGTTAAAAAGGCAAATTGTACCTATGTTCAAAATAGAGGTGGTTTACGATGAAGGTTAGTCTGCGTTGTAAGCCACCTCTTTTTTAAAAGTAACTATGTGTTTCTTGCCGGGTTTCTTCAGTGGTATCAGCGCTCCAACGCCGTTGGTAACTACAGTCACATTGCATGTGATTTTATTTCAATTTCAATCGTTTATTGCGTGTCACATTACAATTTTAAGATTTTAAATATAATAAGAGAATGATAGCACCAAAAAATTTAAGTCAGAAATGTAGCGCATTATGTACAATAAATAAATTGAATTGTTATTGTAAGTATATTTAAAAAGTTAAAAATAACCAGGAGATTAGAATTGCTGCAAGACCGTAACGAGATGACGGGTAAACTAATTCAGTTATGATCGCTTGCCCGATAAGTATTAAACATGTGATGGTGTTTTAGCCCTTACGCTGAGACGGTAATAAAGATGAAAACTATGTTTTTATGTAAATCCGCCGCGTGTATTATTATTATTACTCAACCATGTAAATTGACGGTAGTCTACGGTGTCTGTTCATTTCACTGCATAAAAAACTGACTCAAGGTTGTAATGGAGATGCATGGCGGAAGGGAACCCATAACAACACATCACAAAAGGTGTAGTACTTGCTTCATGCTTAGTCAAGCAAGATTTATCACTTTCAACGAGACCTATGTTCTGAGCGAATTGACAGTGTTCATATTTCAAATGGTCTATGAAAAGAAAAAATAGTACAGAACACGTATTTTTTAAATGTATGAAGTTAAACCTGAGTGAGCGATCCCAATGCAGTAAGTACACTTTTAGTCCTACTAACACTGAATTTGGAAAAACCTGACATTTTAAGCAAAATTAAGCTCGTAAAGTATCTTTTACCGGAATATACCGGTATATTAGCGGAACAGATCAATCAGTATTTTTTTTAATAGGGTAAATAAGTGTTAGTAGTATTTGTAAACCTTCTGAACCTTCATACTCCATGCCATAACTCACGAACGTCACAAAAACATAATTAGATACATGTGACGCCCTTTAAGGGCATGGCAAACATAACTTATACTAAGTAAATAATACATTTACAATTTGTTGAATACAATAATGACTTCGAAGTATTGTGACAACTTCATTTCATAAGTCTTCGTTGAAACTTTCAGCAAAAAATTCTGTTAGGCTATAGTAGCCCTTACATATTAAAAATGTTTCTAATGCTCTAGTGAAGAGTGAAGGCTTTTGTATGATTTTATTGTATTAGGTAAGTGATTGTACATTTTGATTAGCATGGTGGGTGGACTAGACGAGACTAATTTCAATTTTAGGTTTCTGTTATTTCTTTTCATTATTTTTATTGGAGAATATAGATTAGGTTTTTTTTTAGAATTTTACTTGACTTAAGAATGTAGATAGACGTTAGGGTTAGAATTTTGTTATTGATGAAGTGTGGTCTGCAGGATTCGAGTTGATCTATGTTTGTCAAAATTCTTACGCATTTCTTTCGTGACTTTGTCTGGGTCGCACCAATTTCCCCCACAATATTATACCATATGATAGTCGTGAATAGGCATATACTTATTATGCTGAGAGGGCAGTTTTAAAATCCGTCACGCGTTTTAGATGCTGGAGAGGGTATATGAAGGATAACAATTTCGCTAAAAGTTCTTGGATGTGCTGCTTTCAGTTCAGATGCATGACCAGATGTATTCCTAATAAACTAGCCGAGTTTACAGTTCCTAATTTTGTATCTTTATAGCTGTAAGATAGTTGCAATGCAGTTTTTTGATAGGGTTTAAATTGTATGAGTTTAGTTTTACGTAGGTTGAGTAGTAAGTCATGTGAGCTAAGCCAGTCACAAATTTTATCTAGTTCTACATCTCACACGCACCTACTCAAACACACACATACACACACCACACGCAGACACACACACACGCGCACGCACACACACACGCAAACACACACGCACATAAATCTGTTATTGGCCTGTTGGAATTGTATGTTTCTAATTTTTATTTTTTATTTTTAGTAAGTAGTTTGATTTTAATTCATTTTTAGATTTTTAGATTATGTATGCTTAGATAACGAAGAGCGAGGTCCCCAAACACAGGCATTACTTGCTTAAATGGAGACCTCAATCAACTATGTACCTATGTATAAGTTTTTAAACGAAATAAATTATTATTATTATTATTTATATACTTTTATCAAAAAGTCTCCCATTACTGGGGATATGACCATTTTCGCGGGCTTTTGGCCAAAACGAAAACTACATGTTTTTTTTTTTTTTTTTTTTTATCCTATTCAAGTGACAGGAATTTACGTACGATTCGGCAAGTATTAAGGACGGCGGCTTTTTGTAATAGAAGAAAGGTGAGAGGGTGTATCTTGAGAATGTTTAAGCTATTGTGTAACGTCAGGGGAATAACTCCTGTAGATGATATTATAATTGGTACTGTTTTCACAGTGTTAACTCGCCACTGTGTTTTCAATTCTATGGTTAGGTCGGTATACTTACTAAGTTTCTCAGTATGTGTAGCAATAAGGTTATGAGTGTTAGGTACGGCAATATCTATGAGGTAAACTAATTTATTGATCTTATCGTGAAGTGTTATGTCGGGTCTGTTGTAGTGGATTGTTTTATCTGTAATGATAGTTCTGTCCCAGTATAATTTGAAATTGGAGTTGTTCAAAATGGCCTGTGGAGTGTATTTGTTATTATTATAATTTAGATTTCAATTCAGCAACTTCGGAGCAGGAAAACAAGACGGAGACATCGTCGGCAAAAACAATGCAGTTTTCATCCAATATGTTGGATAGATTATTAATGTAAATTAGGAACAGAAGACATCCCAACACGCTGCCTTGAGGGATGGAGCCAGTAACTGGTTTTTTTTTCAGAAGTATAATATGTTATTTCTTCTGTTTCAAAGTTCGTGTTTTCGATTTCAACGTATTGAAATCGGTGGTTGAAGTATGATTAGAACCAGTCATGTGCCGTTCCTCTGACTCCTGTTCTGTATAGTTTCTCTAATAGGTATTTGTCGCAAACTCTATCATAGGCTTTACTCATATCAAGTAAGAGGCCAACAGCGATTTTTTTTGATATAAATTATGTTCAAAATGTAACCAACATATTTATAGAGTACAAGTGTGGTAGAACGATTATAAACCCCATCTGGTTATCGTGAAGGATTTTAAATTTTTCATAGAAGGTGTACAGACGATTTGACATAGCGGTCTCCAGTATTTTGGATGACGTCGGAAGCAAGGCAATAGGTCGGTAATTAATTATTTAGGTGCTTTCGCCCTTTTTGTGGATAGGTTTTATTTTAGATATTTTTAAGGCATCTGGTACAGTCCCTTCTGAGAAAGATTGATTCACTAATTTGGTATATGGGTAGGTTAATAAGAGAGCACAATTTTGGATCAAAATAGGAGGAATTTCATCAATGCCAAATGCTGTTTTATTTTTGAGGTTAGATATAATGGTACTGATTTCCTTTTTACTTACTGGACCTAGGAAGTATGTATTTCCCACATTTTCTCTGGTTTCAGTACTAGAGTTTGCCTGTGACTTTCCTACAGAAGCGAAAGAAGTATTGAATGTGTTTGCCACTAATTTGGGGTCTTTAATAGTATTTTTGTCTGGTGTTTTAATGCACATGTTCTTGTATTTCCGCACTTTTTTATTTGTCTCACTGTTTATAATTTGCCACATAGATTGTATTTTATTAAATGAGGTTTGAAATTGATGTTTGTTATTTGATTTATCTATGGCTTTTTTAGTACTTTACAATAAGTTGTTTAATAATGTTTCAAAATTATTATTTTTTGGATTTGATATTAATTTTACCTTTTGTTGCGGCATGATATTTTTATTCCCACTGTTAGATACTGTTTGTTTTTAAGTTTAGTTTTTATTCTTATTAGTTTTTGTAGTATGCATTTGTTTAAAGCGTTAAGTAATATGTTATTGAATTTACCGTAATTTTCGTTTATACTCGCGTCAGATTTAATTATAGTGTCCCAATTTACATTTAAAAGTTCGCCTTTGAAGCTACTAATATTTGCATCGTTGTATATTCGTTTGTAAATGAGAATTTGTTTCAAGTTAAGTGTTAAAAGAGGTGCCGCAAACATAACAGCCCTGTGGTCTGAAAAACCGAATTCATGAATAGTGGTGTTGGTGTCCTTTATTTTAAAATTAATGAAAAGTAAATCAATACAAGTGCTGCTAGTAGCAGTGATTCTTGTGGGTTCTATTACTTTTTGATGAAAATTAAAACTTATCATAATATTTGAAAGTCTATTACTTTCCTTTTTTCTCGTCATGAAATCGATATTAAAATCACCTCCAATTATAATATTTTTCGTTTTATCTTTTATCGAAATTAATTTTAATAGTTTTTCCAAGCAGTCATGAAATACTTCGATGTCTTTCCTGCTACTGGGCAAATAAATATCAACAATTAACAGGTTTTTACTAGGTAACTCTATTGCCCATAATTCAAAAATCATTTCCGAAGACATGGCGGCTATATCCGGTCGCTCACAATATTCCAATGTCTGTTTTAACAATATACGAGTACATACACCACGATGCTCACGACGTTTTATTGCATGTTTTGGTGCACAATGTTTAAGTTAGGAACGAAAAGAAGAATTTCTAGCCATGATTTCATTTTAATTTGGCAGGCCAGGTCCTATTTTGGGTACGTTGGATGTTGGTCTTTCATCTTGAGAGGATGGCTGCAAGGTCGAAAGTGATAGAAAGTGGGGAATATGTTCATCTGAAGTTAGTTTATCCATGTTTTCTTGGGTTTGAGCTCCAACATTTGTTGTCTTTCTGTTCGGTGTGGAGATAATGACTTCGTTTCCGTTTATTATCAGTTTGTTATTTCTTAATACTGCGTGGTGGCCCTTCTGTCTTGCTTTTAGAAGAGCACAATATAATTTTCTTCTTTCCTGCAAGATTTGTGCACTTAAATAATCAGTGACCCTAAATCCCGCCTCCTTGAGAAACGCTGAGTTTTTCATTATGTAGTTCTACGTTCTTTTGCTAATGAATTCAATCTTTAGTGGTCTTCTTTGGCTTTTTTTTCCCTATAAATGTGATATCTTCTATATAACCTGATATATTGACGTGAAGTAGATCGTAGAACATACACACATCAACATGGTCTAGGGATATTTCAATTAAACCTAAATAACTAAAATTCTATTAACTTTTTGTTAAGACACCTACACATTAAAATAAACCTTGTTTAATAGCCTATCTAATCTGATAAATAAACTTTTAGATAAAGTTACATTTAGAAAAACCTTAGAAGAAGAGGAGAAACTCAGATAAAATTTCAATCTTAACTTCATTTTTGAAACATCAAAACCTAAATAAAACAACAATTTTTTTTATAAAAATTGTTGAAAACTTAAAATTAATAATCCGTGGATCCACCTAAGACTCTCCTGACACAATACATCTGCAGCAGTTCTGCATACTCAAAACAAGGGTGTCAATATTCTGTTATGGAATACTGTCCCAAGGCCTGCTAAGATGCAAGAAAAGCTGGTTTTCATGCACAATATCTTCAGGGAAATTCCTAAGAGCTCTTCTCTGAAGCATATCCCAGGCATGCTCAATAGGATTTAAGTCAGGGGATTGTGCAGGCTAGTCTAAAGCTTGGATATCATGCTGTTGTAACCAACTTGTAACTATACGCGCCATATGTGGACGGGCATTGTCGTGCATTAGCTGGAAATTTTGCCCCTTTTGCTGTCTGTGGGGCAAGAATACAGGCTCTAGCACCTCATTTCGGTATTTTAGAGCAGTCATATTGCCTTGTATCCTGTTGCAGTGCTGTCGAGGAGACGCAATAAGTCACAGTTGGACCTTAAGAATTACTGACTTTAATCAACACAATTATCAACTTATGTATTTACAAAAGAGATATTCACACATATGCCTTATCCATACATATGCTTAATCTATGATCTTGACCATCTATTAGACGTGACTATCTAAGGTATGTGGCTATCCGCCACATTATTCCCCCCCTTAATCAACGACAAATAAGACCAACAATAATATCTAAATCAATAAGTAATAAAATTATACAATACAATGAAATTAAAATAAACAATCACGGTTGGTTCCTGCCGCAATTACAGTTTCCGCGGACAGAATTCTGGATCCGCCTATCCACTGCTTTTATTATCACCACAATCACTAATAAACTCACTAACAACGTCATTTGAGCCAGCACCACATTCTTTATCCACCGGATTTCGCCCAACATGACCTCCTTTAGCTGATCTGCCTCGTTTTGGTTGAGGCAGTTATCCAGGTTATAAGTAATTTGGTCTTTTGAACTTTGCGTACCCATGATGCTGGTAGCTGATGATGTATCGAATGAATGATCATCAACTAAAAAGCTGCATTTATATACATTATCTTAACTTGTAATCACGGCAAATTAAACCTTACAGTCGGTTTACTAACTCTGCCTGAATTCGTGACCTAAGCGGTTTTTGTAGAATTAGAAGATAACACGTCCTCTGAATTATTTACTAGAAATGCAGGTTTTAATCTATCTACAGATATTGTTATTTCCTCATCTTTAAGTTTAACTAAAAATACCTTATCCATTTTCTGTAACACCGGATATGGACCTTCGTAAGGGGGAACTAAACTTTTACGCATCCTATCACAACGAATAAAAACATGAGAGCACTCTCTTAATTCTTAAGACGACCGACTTGGTGTAATGGTTAAGAAGTTGGCTACTACACCAGAGGTCGCGGGTTCGATCCCCGCACAGTACAAACATTTGTGTGCATGAACATGTCTGTTTGTACTGGTCAGGGTGTCTCCTATGTATAATAAGTATGTATTTACAAAAGAAAATGTATTTAAGTATGTTTATCCGTTGTCTAGTATCCCATAACACAAGCTTTAATTAGCTTACTTTGGGGCTAGATGGCGCTGTGTGGAATAATGTCCAGGGATATTTATTTAATTCTGAATGTATAAATATCGCTCTACTATGCGTTTGTTTCTTTTAAACTGCCGTCATCTTTGAAATACTACTCTGAATATTTTTTACAAATTTCTCATAAGTGTTACTTTTCCTCTGTGCCTAAAAAATTCTCCTGGAAGTCGAACTGTTGAGCCGTAAACCATTTCCGCCGCACTGTAACCCGTATCGTCGTGACTACAGGATCTAAGTCCAAATTAAACAATCGGAATTTCCTTTACCCAATTAGACCCAGCGTTTCTTGCCATCAGAGCCGCTTTTAATGTCCTGTGGAATCTTTCAACCATTCCGTTCGCCTGTGGGTGATAAGGGGTGGTCCTTATTTTGTGAACTTTTTTCAAACTGACGGCCTTGATCGGTAGTGATACGTAAAGGACACCCGAATCTCGAAATCCATCCCTCGAAAACGGTCTGCGCAATCGTTTCAGCTGTTATATTTTCTACTGGAAATGCTTCCGGCCATGACGTACAACGATCTATTATTGTAACTAAATATATTTTACTTTGTGAGGAAGGTAATGGTCCGACGATATCAATATGAATGTGTTCAAAACGCTGCGCAGGCAAAAAACTCCCGACCGGTGATATTGTATGTCTATGCACTTTCGATTTTTGACAAGCTAAGCATGTTTTTGACCAATTATTAATGTCTTTATTCATGTTATACCAAATAAATTTGTTTGTTATCATTTTCCTGGTAGTTCGTTTACTGAGGTCAGCCCATGAATTGTATCAAAAACTATCTTCCTAAATTTATGTGGCAAATAGGGTCGCGGTTTTCCCGTAGACATATCACAAACTATTGTTTTTGACCCGGAAAATTTTATATTTTCAAATTTTAGGCATTTACTATTCCTAAGTTGCTTTAATTCTACATATATTGCTCTTTTGCCAATTCCGCATAATCAACCGGTGAAGGAATGTCGATTTGTTCTATAGTACGTGATAATGCGTCTGCTACTACATTATCATGTCCGTTTATGTGCTGAATATCAGTTGAATATTGAGAAATAAAATCGAGCTGACGAATCCTACGAGGAGTATCGTTCACGGAAGGTTTTTTTTGGAAATGCGTAGGTTAGTGGGCGATGATCAGTGAAAATTATGAACTGTCTTCCCTCAACTAGTCTCTGATAATGCCTTACAGCCATATAAATACCTAATAATTCTCTATCAAAAGTAGAATACTTTTTTTGTGTTTCAGATAATCGTCTAGAAAAGAAACCTAACGGCTCCCAAGAATTCGCAGATTTCTGTTGTAAAACCGCCCCCACGCATGTAGCGCTGGCGTCTGTCATGAGAGCCAGAGGAGCGAAACGTGAAGGATGCGCGATTAATACTGCATCCCTAATATTTTCCTTGCATTTTTCATAAGCTTTTTCAGCCTCTGGTGTCCAAGGAATAATAGAATTATCGTTCTTTTTCGATTTTTTTGTATAAACATTGAGAACGCTTTGATACTCCGCGGCGCGTGGCGAATTATTCCTATAAAAGTTTACCATACCTAAAAATCTTCTTAGTTTTTTTACCGTTTGAGGCTTGGGATAATCGACACAGGTCTATATTTTTCTTCCGTTGGGCGAATACCATGACTTGTTCCATGATATCCCAAAAAATCTATCTCTTCTTGAAGGAATTCGCACTTTTCTAAATTTATCGTGATCCCATTATCATGCAGTCGTTGAAATACTCACTCTATTTGCTGCAGTGCCGTATTTTCATCCCCCGAACAGCTGTTTGAGAGATGACACAACAATATGTCATCACAGTATACGAAAACGAATTCTAAATCCCTAAATATAGAATCCATGAACCGTTGAAAAGTTTGGCAAGCATTAGTCCGAACGGCATTTTTGGAAATTCAAAAAGCCCGAAAGGGGTGACGATCGCAGCTTTTTCAATTTCCTCAACTGGTATGCAGTGATACGCTTTTCTAATATCGATTTTGCTGAATAACTTGTCTTTTTCTAAGATATATGTGAAATCCACCAACCGGGGCAACGGATATTTATCAGGAACAGTTACTTTATTTAACATTCTGTAATCTCCACAAGGTGTCCATTCTCCATTTTTCTTCTTGACCATATGTAATAGACTTGCCCATGTCAGACGGCCGACAAATGCCGAGTTCCATCATATTCTGGAATTCTTTTTTGGCTATGTAATATTTATCCGGAGCTAATGGTCTGGCTCAGGCAGAGACTGGTGGTCCTTTCGTGATGATGTGGTGCTTAACCTTATGTTTTGGCGGTAAGCTTAGCGATGACGGCCGCGTAATTTCATTATATTTCTCTAATAACTTTTTAATATTCGGGTTCACCTTCATATCAATAGTGCGAATAGACCGTTGCGCCGACCTACTTACATTAACAGGCGTTGTAAGCTCTGTTATTTTATCAATTAGCCTCTTGCCAGCGACGTCTACCAACAGTTTATAATGTTCTAAGAAATCCGCTCCAATAATGGGTTGCTTAACATCGGCAACAACAACAAATGTCCAACTGAAGTTTCTTCGCAACCCCAAATTCGAAGTAACGGGTCTTCTCCCCGTATGTATTTATTTTCGTGCCATTAGCAGCATACAGTTTATACCCCTTGAACTGAGCATCATATGAATATCTGAATGGTTTACAAACAACTGAAATATTTGCTCCCGTATCTATTAAAAACCTCATGCCACTTTTTCGGTCAGCAATAATGAGGCGGTTTGACAGGGAAATAGCACAGAGGCCCGCCGTTATCTGTGATCCAACTAGTTTCCCTGTTCCCTAGAAACATTGCTCTTCCAATCACATGGCTTAACGCATCTATGGGCATTCCTACCAATCCTGCGATGGTACATGCATAAACGTCTTCTTTCACGGCTGTCCGATCTTGACCTTGTCCTTGGATAACTAAAGCCGCGTTCATTGCTGCGTCGAAAACTTCCATGATCACGCTGAGTTGCGCATAATTCTAATTTTGCTAACCGTTCTAAAATGCACTCCATTAACTCATTACCAGTTTTCGCTGAATTTGTATTAATCGACGCCACTTCGTTTAATGCGGAATTTTCTAATATTTCACCTGCCATTTCAGCCATTTTCTCCAAATCCAGCGTATAACTGCGTACGTACGTACTGTCAAAACCGTAGTTACAGAAGATGCAAGCTGCCTAAGCCATAAAATCCGAAGGGTTCCTTCCTCAATCTGACCAGAACACAGACATCGCATCTTGCGAAGTAAATGGGAAGGTTTTTGAGATCCTAACTCCATTTCCGATAATAACTTCTGGAATTGGCGCTGATTCGATTCTTCGTAACAGCTAATCAACCGATCTTTAATCACTTTGTACTTGTCTGTCGCTGGTGGCGCAATCAATAAGTCACTGATTTGCTGAATTTCTTTTTTAGATAGCTTGGCAATAACATGATTATATTTAAAATCTTCACCTTGTTTTTGTGGCGCTACGATGGCTTCAAACTGCGTGAACCAGAGTCGAGGTTGATCCCTCCAAAATTCGGGAATCCTGGACATTGTCGAAGAGCTTGCGGCAACTTCTAAAGATTCCATGTTGTTACCCGCTGACACTGCGCTGCTTTTACACGGAGAACACATGTTTCTGTTTCGAGAAAGTCGCGTTTTTGTCCCGACGCAGGGTCACCACTGTTGCAGTGCTGTCGAGGAGACGCAATAAGTCACAGTTGGACCTTAAGAATTACTGACTTTAATCAACACAATTATCAACTTATGTATTTACAAAAGAGATATTCACACATATGCCTTATCCATACATATGCTTAATATGATCTTGACAATCTATTAGACGTGATTATCTAAGGTATGTGGCTATCCGCCACATATCCAAACGAGGTCCGTTCTACCGCCGAGACGAATTCCTGCCCAAACCATAATCGTGCCACCTTGATATGCATGAACTTGTTGTGGGTGCTGCAGTCGATTCCAACGTCCAGGTTCTCTCCAAACGCGTACTCTTCGCGAATCAGGATGAAATCCTAACCTGGATTCATCAGTGAAAAGCACAATTAAAATATTGTTCTCCTTTGATATAACTACTAGAGAGTGCAACTGGTTAATTACTTGTTTGTTTTTGTGACTTTGTTCAATGAAAGTTGACACCTGTTGCATGTCGCAACCACTCTCTTCGAGTTCATCATCGCTATTTCCTATTTCTTTGGTCGCAACAGTGTAGCGGGCTTTGCTATAGTTCAGCCGTATTCTAAGTGTGTTCCACGATACCCCTGTAGTGGTTCCGCAAGAATTTATAAAAAAAACAATACACCTCTCTCGAGGGGTACTGCCTTGAGGCACGCCACATGTGATTGGCTTTTCGGAACTAATCAATTTGCCTATTTTCCCATTCTGAGTACTATTTTGTAGGTATCACGTTTCCTAATAGTTTATTATTGTACCTGCCCCAGTCTGCTCATGATAATTATTATAAACCCTATCTTCTTGTATTCTGTGTTAGTATATTTGTATTCTCGCTGGTTCTACTAATGGTTTCACAGTGTTTTTCTTTACCACGAATTTACGAAAGCTCGATGTTATTGGTATATTCCAGTTAGTGGTAGGTGAAATAAAAATATTTGTAAGTGAATCGAAATCCTAGGCACATAAAAGGCATATAAGTTCCGCATTTAATCATTGTCAAAATGAACAAGGTTAATCAAATGTCTTCTACCCAATGTTACGTTGTTTAAATGAATTATTTAAAATTATTCTCAAATTATGCGTTAGGAAACAATAAAAGGAACTACACACCTGAGAGTAAACATGTAGTTTATGTATAGTTTTATTCAAAATAGCTGTATTGGTTATTGTAGGTTGCTCTATGGGATCCGTAGCTTGCGGCAGAAATCTAATCCTCCCTTGCAAACGTATTCAGTTTCTCTTGAACACGGCTGTTCATATGGTTCATATGGCTGTTACTATTAAACGTTGGCATGGTTGCTCATTGGTTAGGCACTGATATGTCAATCGATGGGTGATTTCTAACAATCGATAAATTGTTTAACTTCCATTCACCCAAAGTGGGCATGCTAGTGTAAAGCGTTGCGTGAATGTTTTCAGAAATTGATGAACCATTGTATCGGCAGTTGATATTCCTTGAATTGGGATACTCGTTCCTCCTTATTAATGCTATAGAGCGAACTGAAGCTGGGGTAATCTGTAAAAAATATATAATTCTAATTACCGAAGTAGATATTCAAATTCAAAACATTCAAGACCAAAAGGTTATTGATTGCAGAATGCAATCTCACTACTGAGCTAGCGAGGTACGAGTATGAACTTACTTGCAGATGACTTCTGTGGAGATGTGCTTCTGTTCTTTGATCTCTTCCTGTAATGTAGGAGGTAGAGAAAAGTAAAGTAAATAGGGCCAATATTTTACTTGAACAGAGTTCTTTTGGATGAGAAAATTGAAATTTATTTTTTAGGTACGTCTGAGAGTTAGGATCAAAGAGAACAGTGAAGAACACACAAAATTCTCATATTTCTTCATTGACTTAGTATATACGGTACCTTCATCAAAAAATATGTTTAAATTTTCGTCTGTCTGTCTGTTTGTTTGTTCCCGGTAATCTCTAAAATGGCTAGACTGATTTTGATAGGACTTTCATTGGCAGATAGCTAATGTTATATAGAGTTAACTTAAAGGCTACTTTTATTTTAGAAATTGTATTTAATTTCAATAAAAAAAACACACATGCAGGCGAAGTCGTGGGTTACAGCTAGTTTTCAGTACAAATTTTAATAATACACACACAAACACAGCTTTATATGAATTCAACATGCGGTTATTATTTGACTAAAACTACTACAAGTTTCAACACCGATTCAGATATTGTGTTCACAATTTTCAAATTCTTTCTAGTAAAGTTTAATGAAAAATTTAATCCTAACTTACTTGGCATATTTATAGTATTTACTGCTATGTTACTGATTCCATTATATCGGCAGCAATATTTAATATCAAAATGTTCATGGCAAACTCGACGTTGTTTGTAGATATAATGGTAACTTAAACCTAGTATATCCCCACCCCCTGCCATAACCCATTCTCTGAAACGATTTGGTTCTTCATGAATTAGGGAATCCATGAAGAACTTGATGCGAACCTGTCAAAAACGAACAATTTTATTGTAAAAAGGATTCTCATAATTCCACACTGTCATAGCATCACATTATTAATAAGTATTAGAGGTAAGGTGTAAAGGATACTGCCGTTAATGAAACTGGTTTTATGAATTTTCTAGTGACAAATACCTACAATGGATTAGTAACCATTTACATACATAGAGCCAAAATAACTTAATGTTTTTATATTTTTGATTTTTTGTGTCCGACTTAAAATTCTCTGGATAAAACTAAGAAAAATTTCACGTGTAAATTATCAAAATCAATTTTTCGCCTATATTTGTTTCTAATACTATAGAAGGGCTAAAAATAAAACGTTTTAATACTTTAAATTTTTTGTCTCCGACTTATAATTCTCTAGATATATGGTACCAAAGACACCGCGCTAAACACTTAAAAAAAATTCACGCGAAAATTATCAACATCAATTTTTCGCCAATATTTGTTTCTAATACCATAGACCTCTCTCTCTCTCTCTACTCGTTCGAAATGCGTCGTGCAAAATTTTGTGTTGTCAGCGCGTGTAATCATTTTGCACAATTTAAGTTAATATCAATAATATTTTTTGATATTATTAAAAATGTTATCGCACCTACTGTTTCGTAACATTAAATTTTTGTGCAACCAAAATGGAGGTCGCGGGTTTGATCCATGAAATAAACTCACGTGACGAATATTTTTGTTTTTATTGTACGAGTATGTCTGTTATTAACTGTAAAAGTGAGTATGTTTTTTAAGAAATTTAGTATGTTTATGAGTCTTTGAGCCCTATAGTTTATATATTTATTGCGTATCACATTATATTTTCGGGATTTTACATGATTTAGCTATAATCTGTGCCAGATAAACGTGCAAGAAAGTTCATTGACCCCACCTGTCTGTACCAAAAATTTCGTTCAGAAAAAAAAACTGTCGCTAATTTGTGATACAAAAACTGTCGCTTTCCTGTCACTATTTCACCTCGTTTCGGATTCATAATATCTTATGGCCCATCCAGACTGTCGCGAAAGGCCTCCTAGAGGCTCTCGGCACGAGTCTTGGCGGGTGGAGGCTACAGGAGTGCTAGCCATCCACACACTCTTATTCTGTCAGTTTCCCGCTACGTCTACTTCAAAATGGACGCGATTGAAGTGCCTACTTTATGTGCCTACCAATATTATAATGTATTGCGTCTATATCATCACCTAAATAAGAAAAGAAAGTTAAAACGGAGGTGGTGGATGTGGACGATGTACGAGTATGTACATACGTATTTGATTCATTTATGAATTTATTATTGCTTATTTTCATTTATTTAAATAGCCAGTAGTCTGTATTTTGTAGGTAAGGAAAGTGCATTATACTTGTTCACCGTACTTACCTGCCCGTAACAACCACCGATTTATCGGCAAATAAAAAAAGAATTTTATTTGACCCGAAGTTGCAGGACCGGCAATCGTTTTTTTATAATCTGGCGAGACGCGAATACAACATTTTTATGGTGCCGAAACCAGGGAATTTCACCTCATACTTGTACGAACTGTGCCGCATTCCAATCTATTTGTGTTTTTTTTTGGTTAAAAAAACGTTGTAATTAGTAAAATCAAGTCATCATGGCATTTTATCAGTTATTGGTTGCAGATTTAATCAGAAATTACCAATCGTAAACTCGTTTTGTATCAGTACCTACATACATCGGGGGTCACATCGTAAAATCGTTAGTTTTTGTCTGGGATTATCGTAGGAACAAGTTACGCAATCACAACAAATCATCGGTGTGTAATTTATTAATCGGCTTACAATAATTCAATTTAGACAGTAACTAAGTTCAATTTATCGGTTTAGTACATTAGTTCATATTCGGAAACCCGATTTAATAAAGTAGAAAACAAAAATTAAAAAAAAAAAAAATCGTAAAACTAATAATATTTCCTAACGGACGTTATTGTTATCAACTTACTTGTAAATGACTTCTGTGGAGATGTGCCTCTGGTCTTTGATCTCTTCCTGTAATCGGTGGTAAAGGCATTTTATCTATGAAATTATTCACAGATAAATTACTAGTAGAACTCACTGGTGAAGTTAAGTGGCCTATCTAAGCACTGGTGCACTGGTGAAACGACTGGCTTTCAGCGCACTGTGTATTTATTGTAGGTCGATTAACCATTGCTTCTAGCTCGGCTAATGTATGGAGCGATTAAAGAGGTGGAATCCATGAAACATTGTGAAGGTTGGCATAGTTCCTCGTGGTTTGGAGTGGAAGTCCTCTCTCCTGTTTGTTATTTCTATGCATTGTATTTTCTGTTCGCTACCTTTGGATTTTTTTCGGGTAGTGCTGGCTTGACAACTTCGCCAGTATGTTTAGTATTACTCCCAATTACGCTCGTCGCTTTACTGCAGCCTTATAGATCGCGTACCGAGCGACGCCAGCTTGTAGCGGAGTTCTACCACCTCTTTGCACAGATCTGGGTACATTTTATCTAAAAAAAATTGTTCTCCTTTGATATAACTACCAGAGAGTGGAACTGGTTAATTAATTGTTTGTTTTTGTGACTTTGTTTAATGAAAGTTGACATCAGTTGCATGTCGCAACCGCTCTCTTCGAGTTCATCGTCGCTGTTTCCTATTTCTTTGGTCGCAACAGAGTAGCGAACTTTGCTATACTTCAGCATACTCTGAGTGTGTTCCGCGATACCCCTGTAGGGGTTCCGCATGAATTTATTAATAAAACAATACACGTCTTTCAAAAGGTACTGCCTTGAGGCACGCCACGTGTGATTGGCTTTTCGGAACTGATCATTTTTCCTATTTTCCCACTCTGAGTACTATTTTGTAGGTAATTTTCTAATGATTTCAGTTGTGTATTTCGTATCCCAAAATTATATTCCAATTTACTCACGAGCTTCAGAAGAGACACAGTGTCAAATGCTTTTCTAGGTCTAAGAATACTGTTTCAGAGCATTTTGGTCTACTATCTAGTTTCTGAGCTACAAAATCCGTGAAATCATGAACGGCCTCATGAGTAGATTTACCAGGTCTAAAGCCATATTGTGGCTCCGACAGCAAGTAGGTAACTCTATGGGATCCGTGGCTTGCGGCAGAGATCTAATGCCCCCTTGCAAGCTTATTCAGTTTCTCTCGAACAGGGTTGTTCATATGGATCTTAATTGGCTGATACTATTAAACGTTGGCATGGTTGCTCCTTGATTAGGCACTGATATGTCAATCAGTGGGCGATTTCTAACAATCGATAAATTGTTTAAATTTGATCCACCCAAAGTGGGCATGCTGGCGTAAAGAGTTGCGTGAATGTTATAAGTAATTGATGAACCATTGTATCGGCAGTTGATATTCCTTGAATTGGGGTACTCGTTCCTCCTCATTAATGCTATAGAGCGAACTGAAGCTGGGGGAATCTGTTCAAAATATATAATTCTAATTATCGAAGTAGTTATTCAAATTCAAGTGCAACTGGTTAATTACTTGTTTGTTTTTGTGACTTTGTTCAATGAACGTTGATACCTGTTGCATGTCGCAACCGCTCTCTTCGAGTTCATCGTCGCTGTTTCCTATTTCTTTGGTCGCAACAGAGTAGCGAGCTTTGCTATAGTTCAGCCATACTCTAAGTGTGTTCCGCGATACCCCTGTAGGGGTTCCGCAAGAATTTATAAATAAAACAATACACCTCTCTCGAAGGGTACTGCCTTGAGGCACGCCACATGTGATTGGCTTTTCGGAACTGATCATTTTTCCTATTTTCCCACTCTGAGTACTATTTTGTAGGTAATTTTCTAATGATTTCAGTTGTGTATTTCGTATCCCAAAACTATGATCCAATTTACTCACGAGCTTCAGAAGAGACACAGTTAGTGTCAAATGCTTTTCTAAGTCTAAGAATACTGTTTCAGATCATTTTGGTCTACTATCTAGTTTCTGAGCTACAAAATCCGTGAAATCATGAACGGCCTCATGAGTAGATTTACCAGGTCTAAAGCCATATTGTGGCTCCGACAACAAGTAGGTTACTCTATGGGATCCGTAGCTTGCGGCAGAGATCTAATCCCCCCTTGCAAACGGATTCAGTTTCTCTTGAACAGGGTTGTTCATATGGTTCATATGGCTGTTACTATCAAACGTTGGCATGGTTGCTCCTTGATTAGGCACTGATATGTCAATCAATGGGCGATTTCTAACAATCGATAAATTGTTTAAATTCGATCCACCCAAAGTGGGCATGCTGGCATAAAGCGTTGCGTGAATGTTATAAGTAATTGATGAACCATTCTATCGGCAGTTGATATTCCTTGAATTGGGATACTCGTTCCTCCTCATTAATGCTATAGAGCGAACTGATGCTGGGGTAATCTTTTCAAAATATATAATTCTAATTACCGAAGTAGATATTCAAATTCAAAACATTCAAGACCAAAAGGTTATTGTTTGCAGAATCCAATCTCACTACTGAGCTAGCGAGGTATGAACTTAACTTCTGTGGAGATGTGCCTCTGTTCTATGATCTCTTCCTGTAATCGGTGGTAAAGGCATTTTATCTATGAAATTATTCACAGATGAATTACTAGTAGAACTCACTGGTAAAGTTAAGTGGCCTATCTAAGCACTGGTGCACTGGTGCAACGACTGGATTTCAGCGCACTGTGTATTTATTGTAGGTCGATTAACCATTGCTTCATTGCTTTAGCTCTGCTAATGTGTGGAGCGGTTGAGGAGGTGAAATCCATGAAACATTGTGAAGGTTGGCATAGTTCCTCGTGGTTTGGAGTGGAAGTCCTCTCTCCTGTTTGTCATTTCTATGCATTGTAGTTTCTGGTTGCTACCTTTAGATTTTTTTTCGGGTAGTGCTGGCTTGACACCTTCGCCAGTATGTTTAGTATTACTCCCAATTTCGCTCGTCGCTTCATTGCAGCCTTATAGATCGCGTACCCAGCGACGCCAGCTTGTAGCGGAGTTTTACCACCTCTTTGCACAGATCTTGGTACATTTTATTATAAAAAATATTGTTCTCCATTCATATGACTACCAGAGAGTGCAACTGGTTAATTACTTGTTTGGTTTTGTGACTTTGTTCAATGAAAGTTGATACCTGTTGCATGTCGCAACCGCTCTCTTCGAGTTCATCGTCGCTGTTTCCTATTTCTTTGGTCGCAACAGAGTAGCGAGCTTTGCTATAGTTCAGCCATACTCTAAGTGTGTTCCGCGATACCCCTGTAGGGGTTCCGCAAGAATTTATAAATAAAACAATACACCTCTCTCGAGAGGTACTGCCTTGAGGCACGCCAGTACCTCTCTCGAGAGGTACTGCCTCGAGGCACGCCACATAAGATTGGCTTTTCGGAACTGATCATTATTCCTTTTTTCCCACTCTGAGTACTATTTTGTAGGTAATTTTCTGATGATTTCAGTTGTGTATTTCGTATCCCAAAATTATGTTCCAATTTACTCACGAGCTTCAGAAGAGACACAGTGTCAAATGCTTTTCTAGGTCTAAGAATACTGTTTCAGAGCATTTTGGTCTACTATCTAGTTTCTGAGCTACAAAATCCGTGAAATCATGAACGGCCTCATGAGTAGATTTACCAGGTCTAAAGCCATATTGTGGCTCCGACAACAAGCAGGTTACTCTATGGGATCCGTAGCTTGCGGCAGAGATCTAATCCCTCCTTGCAAACGGATTCAGTTTCTCTTGAACAGGGTTGTTCATATGGTTCATATGGCTGTTACTATCAAACGTTGGCATGGTTGCTCCTTGATTAGGCACTGATATGTCAATCAATGGGCGATTTCTAACAATCGATAAATTGTTTAAATTCGATCCACCCAAAGTGGGCATGCTGGCATGAAGCGTTTCGTGAATGTTATAGGTAATTGATGAACCATTCTATCAGCAGTTGAAATTCCTTGAATTGGGATACTCGTTCCTCCTCATTAATGTTATAGAGCGAACTGATGCTGGGGGAATCTTTTCAAAATATATAATTCTAATTACCGAAGTAGATATTCAAATTCAAAACATTCAAGACCAAAAGGTTATTGATTGCAGAATTCAATCTCACTATTGAGCTAGCGAGGTATGAACTTACTTATAAATGACTTCTGTGGAGATGTGCCTCTGGTCTTTGATCTCTTCCTGTAATCGGTGGTAAAGGCATTTTATCTATGAAATTATTCACAGATAAATTACTAGTAGAACTCACTGGTGAAGTTAAGTGGCCTATCTAAGCACTGGTGTACTGGTGAAACGACTGGCTTTCAGCGCACTGTGTATTTATTGTAGGTCGATTAACCATTGCTTCTAGCTCGGCTAATGTATGGAGCGATTAAAGAGGTGGAATCCATGAAACATTGTGAAGGTTGGCATAGTTCCTCGTGGTTTGGAGTGGAAGTCCTCTCTCCTGTTTGTCATTTCTATGCATTGTATTTTCTGGTTGCTACCTTTTGATTTTTTTTCGGGTAGTGCTGGCTTGACAACTTCGCCAGTATGTTAAGTATTACTCGCAATTTCGCTCGTCGCTTCATTGCAGCCTTATAGATCGCGTACCGAGCGACGCCAGCTTGTAGCGGAGTTTTACCACCTCTTTGCACAGATCTTGGTACATTTTATTATAAAAAATATTGTTATCCTTTGATATGACTACCAGACAGTGCAACTGGTTAATTACTTGTTTGGTTTTGTGACTTTGTTCAATGAAAGTTGATACCTGTTGCATGTCGCAACCGCCCTCTTCGAGTTCATCGTCGCTGTTTCCTATTTCTTTAGTCGCAACAGAGTGGCGAGCTTTGCTATAGTTCAGCCATACTCTAAGTGTGTTCCGCGATACCCCTGTAGGGGTTCCGCAAGAATTTATAAATAAAACAATACACCTCTCTCGAGGGGTACTGCCTTGAGGCACGCCACATGTGATTGGCTTTTCGGAACTGATCATTTTTCCTATTTTCCCACTCTGAGTACTATTTTGTAGGTAATTTTCTGATGATTTCAGTTGTGTATTTCGTATCCCAAAATTATGTTCCAATTTGCTCACGAGTTTCAGAAGAGACACAGTGTCAAATGCTTTTCTAGGTCTAAGAATACTGTTTCAGAGCATTTTGGTCTACTATCTAGTTTCTGAGCTACAAAATCCGTGAAATCATGAACGGCCTCATGAGTAGATTTACCAGGTCTAAAGCCATATTGTGGCTCCGACAACAAGTAGGTTACTCTATGGGATCCGTAGCTTGCGGCAGAGATCTAATCCCCCCTTGCAAACGGATTCAGTTTCTCTTGAACAGGGTTGTTCGTATGGTTCATATGGCTGTTACTATCAAACGTTGGCATGGTTGCTCCATGATTAGGCACTGATATGTCAATCAATGGGCGATTTCTAACAATCGATAAATTGTTTAAATTCGATCCACCCAAAGTGGGCATGCTGGCATAAAGCGTTTCGTGAATGTTATAGGTAATTGATGAACCATTCTATCAGCAGTTGAAATTCCTTGAATTGGGATACTCGTTCCTCCTCATTAATGTTATAGAGCGAACTGATGCTGGGGGAATCTTTTCAAAATATATAATTCTAATTACCGAAGTAGATATTCAAATTCAAAACATTCAAGACCAAAAGGTTATTGATTAGGGTGGGTCAAAAAATTTTTTTTATTATTTTTGTAATCTAATAGTGATAAAAAGGTGCCATCTAGGTTAAAAATACTGTACCTAAAATATTATTAGTCTGTAATGTCATTAACTGCCTCCGGATTTACATTGAAAAAACAGAAAAAACTAATTTTAATATGTTACTCCAAGTGTCGATAGTTCTATCATGCGTTCGGGTTTTTACATTATTATTACATCACAGGAAAACAAATTTGGCATGTTTACTAAAACAAACCAATAAAGGCATTTGATTGGCTAATCTTAGGTGTGAGGGGAGGGGGCCGTGAGGCGTCGATTGCACTTGTCGCGACAATTTCACGCGCCAGTTGCGTCGCGGTTAATTAGTTGGGAGGCCGTTTTAAAAATGGAGCGCACGCGAAATGCGACGCGATGTCCTTTGTTTGGAGAAATATGTGATCTTAAAGACAATACTTTGCCAACTTATGCAGAAGTTATGAAGTGTTATGAGTGGACGAGGCGACAGCTAAAATCGATGAAAGACACTCGGAAAGAACCAACTTTTCCCGAAATCGCTATCATTGTGACGGATAAAATTGAAAAACTGTGGGCAAAAGCATCTCTTCCCATTGTTTCACATACTAGAGTGACACAAATGTTGCAGGCTTACCACCTTAAGTGCAAGAATCTTTTGAAATCACACCCCAAAATACCCAAAAATAAACTGGAAGATTTTCAGCGTACTTGTAAAAACCTATTTGATATTAGTGCCTGTAAATGTAAGGAATTAATGAATTGCACTTGTCCAAAAGAGCGAAAGGTACCGAGAAAAGAATGCGAGTTCTTAATGGATCAACGTAGTTCTAGAAAAATGTTCATTGGTAATATCGACATCGCCTGTACCAATCAAGCTACAAAAAGTTTAAAAAGGAAGATACGAAAGCAAAAACACCTATTAAAGCATCAAGCAGCATGCCATAACATTTCAAACACCATCGTTCAGCTTGACCTTTCCACCTCTACCGATTCTAGTGAGCCGGACTGTGACGACAAAACACTTCAATTAGAAAAACATATTGTTCCGCGAACTACCACTGCCAGTATGAATTATTCCATAATTGCCAAAACTTGCGACAGATATGGAATTTCTGACAGAGCTGGGGCAGCCATAGCCTCAGCAGTTTTACAGGCTACCAGCAGTACCAGCTCCTCTCAGTCAGTGATTGACAAAAACAAGTTACGTAGAGAACGAACAAAAACGAGACAAAACATTATTGCCAATGACAGGGTTTCGCAAGTACCCGCTTTATATTTCGATGGTCGCAAAGACAAATCTCTTGTGCTGCTAAAAAAGGGAGGCAAAAGTTACAGACAACTTGTCATGGAAGAGCACATATCATTAATTAAAGAACCTGGCTCTAAGTATTTGGGACATATCACTCCAAGTTCTGGCTCAGCTAAAATAATTGCAAGAGCAATTACTCATTATTTTTTAAGAGAAAATATATCAATGGACTTTTTGTTGGCGGTTGGATGCGACGGCACGAACGTTAATGTCGGTAAATATGGAGGTGTCATACGTTTATTAGAAAAACAAATAAACAAACCATTGCAATGGATTATTTGTCTGCTACATATGAACGAATTACCATTTCGACATTTATTTGCATACATTGACGGTGCTACATCAGGACCAGAAACATTCAAAGGACCAATTGGAAAACAATTAGAAAACTGTCATAATAAGCCGGTGGTTCAGTTTCAACCGATCCCTTCAGAGTTACCAAAATTAACGCCACAAGATTTAAGTACCGACCAATCATATCTCTATAACATTGTGTTAGCTGTTACGACGGGACATTGCCCTGATGATTTAGCTAATAAATCACCTGGCAAGATGTCTCATGCCAGGTGGCTGACTAGAGCCAACCGTATTCTTCGTCTGTATATTTCTACAAAAGCTCCGTCTGAAAAACTACAAAGTTTAGCGACATATATTGTTGAAGTTTACGCTCCGACTTGGTTTGCTATCAAAACTCATCCTACTTGCAAAGATGGAGTACGACACTTGTGGAAGCTAGTGTCTACTTCCAGATACTTACCAGCGAATCTCAAAGCTTAAATTGATCCAGTCATTCAAAGAAATGCTTATTTCGCTCATCCCGAGAATTTATTACTGGCAATGCTTACTGACCCCCAAAACCACATTCGTGAGTTAGCGGCACGTCGTATTTTAAAGGCTCGGGCGAACACACAATCCAATGTCCGATTATTTGAAGTTCCCAAACTGAACCTTAATGCAACTTCTTATATTGACCTCATCGACTGGCAGCAACACATCACCGAACCTCCAATTCTTAAGGCTGTAAGTGACGAGGAGTTGCAATTGTTTGTTGCACAGAAAGGAGAACGAGAACTTCCTCTGCTACGGCTTCCGTGTCACACACAAGCAGTCGAAAGGGCTGTCAAGACTGTCACTGAAGCAGCACGTTCTTTGTGTGGTAAAACTTCAAGAGAAGGTTATATTAAGGCTCAGATAGAGTCTCGCAAAGACATGCCTAAATTCGAAAGTAAAAAGGATTTTTTAGTTAAATAACTAAAAAAATTAAAAATGTTGGTAACTTTTTGTAACTCTCTTTTTCTGCAATAAACTAATACGTATAAGAACTAGTGTTTTAATTATAAAATACTCTCAATAAGAATTTACTAGGCACCTCCAGCAACTGAAAATTGAAAAGCTTCTTTTTTAAAAAAATATGATTTTTCAAGGTCGATCCGGAGGCTGAAAATGATATCCAATACTAACAATGTTTTGTGAATATAATATTCTTATACCATAGCACCTTTCTATCACTATTACAAATCCATACAAAACATTTTTTTTCTCTCCATACATTAGTGACCCACCCTATTATTGATTGCAGAATCCAATCTCACTACTGAGCTAGCGAGGTATGAACTTACTTGTAAAATACTTCTGTGGAGATGTGCCTCTGTTCTTTGATCTTTTCCTGTAATCGGTGGTAAAGGCATTTTATCCATGAAATTATTCACAGATGAATTACTAGTAGAACTCACTGGTGAAGTTAAGTGGCCTATCTAAGCACTGGTGCACTGGTGGAACGACTGGCTTTCAGCACACTGTGTATTTATTGTAGGTCGATTAACCATTGCTTCATTGCTTTAGCTCTGCTAATGTGTGGAGTGGTTGAAGAGGTGAAATCCATGAAACATTGTGAAGGTTGGCATAGTTCCTCGTGGTTTGGAGTGGAAGTCCTCTCTCCTGTTTGTCATTTCTATGCATTGTATTTTCTGGTTGCTACCTTTTGATTTTTTTTCGGGTAGTGCTGGCTTGACAACTTCGCCAGTTTGTTAAGTATTACTCGCAATTTCGCTCGTCGCTTCATTGCAGCCTTATAGATCGCGTACCGAGCGACGCCAGCTTGTAGCGGAGTTCTACCACCTCTTTGCACAGATCTTGGTACATTTTATTATAAAAAATATTGTTATCCTTTGATATGACTACCAGACAGTAAAACTGGTTAATTACTTGTTTGGTTTTGTGACTTTGTTCAATGAATGTTGATACCTGTTGCATGTCGCAACCGCCCTCTTCGAGTTCATCGTCGCTGTTTCCTATTTCTTTAGTCGCAACAGAGTAGCGAGCTTTGCTATAGTTCAGCCATACTCTAAGTGTGTTCCGCGATACCTTTGTAGGGGTTCCGCAAGAATTTATAAATAAAACAATACACCTCTCTCGAGAGGTACTGCCTTGAGGCACGCCACATGTGATTGGCTTTTCGGAACTGATCATTTTTCCTATTTTACCACTGAGTACTATTTTGTAGGTAATTTTCTGATGATTTCAGTTGTGTATTTCGTATCCCAAAATTATGTTCCAATTTGCTCACGAGTTTCAGAAGAGACACAGTGTCAAATGCTTTTCTAGGTCTAAGAATACTGTTTCAGAGCATTTTGGTCTACTATCTAGTTTCTGAGCTACAAAATCCGTGAAATCATGAACGGCCTCATGAGTAGATTTACCAGGTCTAAAGCCATATTGTGGCTCCGACAACAAGTAGGTTACTCTATGGGATCCGTAGCTTGCGGCAGAGATCTAATCCCCCCTTGCAAACGGATTCAGTTTCTCTTGAACAGGGTTGTTCGTGTGGTTCATATGGCTGTTACTATCAAACGTTGGCATGGTTGCTCCATGATTAGGCACTGATATGTCAATCAATGGGCGATTTCTAACAATCGATAAATTGTTTAAATTCGATCCACCCAAAGTGGGCATGCTGGCATAAAGCGTTTCGTGAATGTTATAGGTAATTGATGAACCATTCTATCAGCAGTTGAAATTCCTTGAATTGGGATACTCGTTCCTCCTCATTAATGTTATAGAGCGAACTGATGCTGGGGGAATCTTTTCAAAATATATAATTCTAATTACCGAAGTAGATATTCAAATTCAAAACATTCAAGACCAAAAGGTTATTGATTGCAGAATCCAATCTCACTACTGAGCTAGCGAGGTATGAACTTACTTGTAAAAGATTTCTGTGGAGATGTGCCTCTGTTCTTTGATCTTTTCCTGTAATCGGTGGTAAAGGCATTTTATCTATGAAATTATTCACAGATGAATTACTAGTAGAACTCACTGGTGAAGTTAAGTGGCCTATCTAAGCCCTGGTGCACTGGTGGAACGACTGGCTTTCAGCGCACTGTGTATTTATTGTAGGTCGATTAACTATTGCTTCATTGCTTTAGCTCTGCTAATGTATGGAGCGGTTGAAGAGGTGAAATCCATGAAATATTGTGAAGGTTGGCATAGTTCCTCGTGGTTTGGAGTGGAAGTCCTCTCTCCTGTTTGTCATTTCTATGCATTGTATTTTCTGGTTGCTACCTTTTGATTTTTTTTCGGGTAGTGCTGGCTTGACAACTTCGCCAGTATGTTAAGTATTACTCGCAATTTCGCTCGTCGCTTCATTGCAGCCTTATAGATCGCGTACTGAGCGACGCCAGCTTGTAGCGGAGTTCTACCACCTCTTTGCACAGATCTTGGTAAAATTTATTATAAAAAATATTGTTCTCCTTTGATGTGACTACCAGACAGTGCAACTGGTTAATTACTTGTTTGTTTTTGTGACTTTGTTCAGTGAAAGTTAATACCTGTTGCATGTCGCAACCGCTCTCTTCGAGTTCATCGTCGCTGTTTCCTATTTCTTTGGTCGCAACAGAGTAGCGAGCTTTGCTATAGTTCAGCCATACTCTAAGTGTGTTCCGCGATACCCCTGTAGGGGTTCCGCAAGAATTTATAAATAAAACAATACACCTCTCTCGAGAGGTACTGCCTTGAGGAACGCCACATGTGATTGGCTTTTCGGAACTGATCATTTTTTCTATTTTCCTACTCTGAGTACTATTTTGTAGGTAATTTTCTGATGATTTCAGTTGTGTATTTCGTATCCCAAAATTATGTTCCAATTTACCCACGAGCTTCAGAAGAGACACAGTGTCAAATGCTTTTCTAGGTCTAAGAATACTGTTTCAGAGCATTTTGGTCTACTATCTAGTTTCTGAGCTACAAAATCCGTGAAATCATGAACGGCATCATGAGTAGATTTACCAGGTCTAAAGCCATATTGTGGCTCCGACAACAAGTAGGTTACTCTATGGGATCCGTAGCTTGCGGCAGAGATCTAATCCCCCCTTGCAAACGGATTCAGTTTCTCTTGAACAGGGTTGTTCGTGTGGTTCATATGGCTGTTACTATCAAACGTTGGCATGGTTGCTCCATGATTAGGCACTGATATGTCAATCAATGGGCGATTTCTAACAATCGATAAATTGTTTAAATTCGATCCACCCAAAGTGGGCATGCTGGCATAAAGCGTTTCGTGAATGTTATAGGTAATTGATGAACCATTCTATCAGCAGTTGAAATTCCTTGAATTGGGATACTCGTTCCTCCTCATTAATGTTATAGAGCGAACTGATGCTGGGGGAATCTTTTCAAAATATATAATTCTAATTACCGAAGTAGATATTCAAATTCAAAACATTCAAGACCAAAAGTTTATTGATTGCAGAATCCAATCTCACTACAGAGCTAGCGAGGTATGAACTTACTTGTAAAATACTTCTGTGGAGATGTGCCTCTGTTCTTTGATCTCTTCCTGTAATCGGTGGTAAAGGCATTTTATCTATGAAATTATTCACAGATGAATTACTAGTAGAACTCACTGGTGAAGTTAAGTGGCCTATCTAAGCACTGGTGCACTGGTGGAACGACTGGCTTTCAGCGCACTGTGTATTTATTGTAGGTCGATTAACCATTGCTTCATTGCTTTAGCTCTGCTAATGTATGGAGCGGTTGAAGAGGTGAAATCCATGAAATATTGTGAAGGTTGGCATAGTTCCTCGTGGTTTGGAGTGGAAGTCCTCTCTCCTGTTTGTCATTTCTATGCATTGTATTTTCTGGTTGCTACCTTTTGATTTTTTTTCGGGTAGTGCTGGCTTGACAACTTCGCCAGTATGTTAAGTATTACTCGCAATTTCGCTCGTCGCTTCATTGCAGCCTTATAGATCGCGTACCGAGCGACGCCAGCTTGTAGCGGAGTTCTACCACCTCTTTGCACAGATCTTGGTAAAATTTATTATAAAAAATATTGTTCTCCTTTGATGTGACTACCAGACAGTGCAACTGGTTAATTACTTGTTTGTTTTTGTGACTTTGTTCAGTGAAAGTTAATACCTGTTGCATGTCGCAACCGCTCTCTTCGAGTTCATCGTCGCTGTTTCCTATTTCTTTGGTCGCAACAGAGTAGCGAGCTTTGCTATAGTTCAGCCATACTCTAAGTGTGTTCCGCGATACCCCTGTAGGGGTTCCGCAAGAATTTATAAATAAAACAATACACCTCTCTCGAGAGGTACTGCCTTGAGGAACGCCACATGTGATTGGCTTTTCGGAACTGATCATTTTTTCTATTTTCCTACTCTGAGTACTATTTTGTAGGTAATTTTCTGATGATTTCAGTTGTGTATTTCGTATCCCAAAATTATGTTCCAATTTACCCACGAGCTTCAGAAGAGACACAGTGTCAAATGCTTTTCTAGGTCTAAGAATACTGTTTCAGAGCATTTTGGTCTACTATCTAGTTTCTGAGCTACAAAATCCGTGAAATCATGAACGGCATCATGAGTAGATTTACCAGGTCTAAGTCATATTGTGGCTCCGACAACAAGTAGGTTACTCTATGGGATCCGTAGCTTGCGGCAGAGATCTAATCCCCCCTTGCAAACGGATTCAGTTTCTCTTGAACAGGGTTGTTCATATGGTTCATATGGCTGTTACTATCAAACGTTGGCATGGTTGCTCCTTGATTAGGCACTGATATGTCAATCAATGGGCGATTTCTAACAATCGATAAATTGTTTAAATTCGATCCACCCAAAGTGGGCATGCTGGCATAAAGCGTTGCGTGAATGTTATAAGTAATTGATGAACCATTCTATCGGCAGTTGATATTCCTTGAATTGGGATACTCGTTCCTCCTCATTAATGCTATAGAGCGAACTAATGCTGGGGGAATCTTTTCAAAATATATAATTCTAATTACCGAAGTAGATATTCAAATTCAAAACATTCAAGACCAAAAGGTTATTGATTGCAGAATCCAATCTCACTACTGAGCTAGCGAGGTATGAACTTACTTGTAAAATACTTCTGTGGAGATGTGCCTCTGTTCTTTGATCTTTTCCTGTAATCGGTGGTAAAGGCATTTTATCCATGAAATTATTCACAGATGAATTACTAGTAGAACTCACTGGTGAAGTTAAGTGGCCTATCTAAGCACTGGTGCACTGGTGGAACGAATGGTTTTCAGCGCACTGTGTATTTCTTGTAAGTCGATTAACCATTACTTCATTGCTTTAGCTCTGCTAATGTATGGAGCGGTTGAAGAGGTGAAATCCATAAAACATTGTAAAGGTTGGCATAGTTCCTCGTGGTTTGGAGTGGAAGTCCTCTCTCCTGTTTGTCATTTCTATGCATTGTATTTTCTGGTTGCTACCTTTTGATTTTTTTTCGGGTAGTGCTGGCTTGACAACTTCGCCAGTATGTTAAGTATTACTCGCAATTTCGCTCGTCGCTTCATTGCAGCCCTATAGATCGCATACCGAGCGACGCCAGCTTGTAGCGGAGTTCTACCACCTCTTTGCACAGATCTTGGTACATTTTATTATAAAAAATATTGTTTTGCTTTGATATGACTACCAGAGAGTGCAACTGGTTAATTACTTGATTGTTGTTGTGACTTTTTTCAATGAAAGTTGATACCTGTTGCATGTCGCAACCGCTCTCTTCGAGTTCATCGTCGCTGTTTCCTATTTCTTTGGTCGCAACAGAGTAGCGAGCTTTGCTATAGTTCAGCCATACTCTAAGTGTTTTCCGCGATACCCCTGTAGGGGTTCCGCAAGAATTTATAAATAAAACAATACACCTCTCTCGAGAGGTACTGCCTTGAGGAACGCCACATGTGATTGGCTTTTCGGAACTGATCATTTTTTCTATTTTCCTACTCTGAGTACTATTTTGTAGGTAATTTTCTGATGATTTCAGTTGTGTATTTCGTATCCCAAAATTATGTTCCAATTTACCCACGAGCTTCAGAAGAGACACAGTGTCAAATGCTTTTCTAGGTCTAAGAATACTGTTTCAGAGCATTTTGGTCTACTATCTAGTTTCTGAGCTACAAAATCCGTGAAATCATGAACGGCCTCATGAGTAGATTTACCAGGTCTAAAGCCATATTGTGGCTCCGACAACAAGTAGGTTACTCTATGGGATCCGTAGCTTGCGGCAAAGATCTAATCCCTCCTTGCAAACGGATTCAGTTTCTCTTGAACAGGGTTGTTCATATGGTTCATATGGCTGTTACTATCAAACGTTGGCATGGTTGCTCCTTGATTAGGCACTGATATGTCAATCAATGCGCGATTTCTAACAATCGATAAATTGTTTCAATTCGATCCACCCAAAGTGGGCATGCTGGCATAAAGCGTTGCGTGAATGTTATAAGTAATTGATGAACCATTCTATCGGCAGTTGATATTCCTTGAATTGGGATACTCGTTCCTCCTCATTAATGCTATAAAGCGAACTGATGCTGGGGGATCTTTTCAAAATATATAATTCTAATTACCGAAGTAGATATTCAAATTCAAAACATTCAAGACCAAAAGGTTATTGATTGCAGAATCCAATCTCACTACTGAGCTAGCGAGGTATGAACTTACTTGTAAAATACTTCTGTGGAGATGTGCCTCTGTTCTTTGATCTCTTCCTGTAATCGGTGGTAAAGGCATTTTATCTATGAAATTATTAACAGATGAATTACTAGTAGAACTCACTGGTGAAGTTAAGTGGCCTATCTAAGCACTGGTGCACTGGTGGAACGACTGGTTTTCAGTGCACTGTGTATTTCTTGTAAGTCGATTAACCATTTCTTCATTGCTTTAGCTCTGCTAATGTATGGAGCGGTTGAAGAGGTGAAATCCATGAAATATTGTGAAGGTTGGCATAGTTCCTCGTGGTTTGGAGTGGAAGTCCTCTCTCCTGTTTGTCATTTCTATGCATTGTATTTTCTGGTTGCTACCTTTTGATTTTTTTTCGGGTAGTGCTGGCTTGACAACTTCGCCAGTTTGTTTAGTATTGCTCCCAATTTCGCTCGTCGCTTCATTGCAGCCTTATAGATCGCGTACCGAGCGACGCCAGCTTGTAGCGGAGTTCTACCACCTCTTTGCACAGATCTTGGTACATTTTATTATAAAAAATATTGTTCTCCTTTGATATGACTACCAGAGAGTGCAACTGGTTAATTACTTGTTTGTTTTTGTGACTTTGTTCAATGAAAGTTGATACCTGTTGCATGTCGCAACCGCTCTCTTCGAGTTCATCGTCGCTGTTTCCTATTTCTTTGGTCGCAACAGAGTAGCGAGCTTTGCTATAGTTCAGCCATACTCTAAGTGTGTTCCGCGATACCCCTGTAGGGGTTCCGCAAGAATTTATAAATAAAACAATACACCTCTCTCGAGAGGTACTGCCTTGAGGCACGCCACATGTGATTGGCTTTTCGGAACTGATCATTTTTCCTATTTTACCACTCTGAGTACTATTTTGTAGGTAATTTTCTGATGATTTCAGTTGTGTATTTCGTATCCCAAAATTATGTTCCAATTTACTCACGAGCTTCAGAAGAGACACAGTGTCAAATGCTTTTCTAGGTCTAAGAATACTGTTTCAGAGCATTTTGGTCTACTATCTAGTTTCTGAGCTACAAAAAGCTGCGTGCTCCAGGTACTTCCGTGGCCTCCCCCCTTCATTGGGGGGTCGGCTGGAGGGGGGCCCAATACGGGGAAACACTGGCGGCGGGGCGTTGCGAAACTTTTTAGGGACCCCGCCTCGCCGCTGAAGTGTTGAGGTCGAGTACCGTGGGGTTTTAGTCAGTAGAAGTCCGACATAACCTCGTCGTTCCCCCGAGCGACGAGGTATCCATGAGGATTTCCCCACGATAATAAAAAAAAAAGAAAAAAAAAGGGGTTTAATCATATAAGCAATAGGTTTCTCTATCCCATCAAAATCCTGTGTGAGCATTGCTCCCAACCCGTATGCTGATGCATCACAGTGAACAGCAAAAGGTTTTGAAAAATCAGGACAAGTTAAGATTGGGGTAGAAACTAGAGCTTGTTTAATTAAATTGAATGCATTGTTTGCTTCAGGAAGCCATTTAAAAGGAGGTGCTTTTTTGCTGGTTGAAGTTAATCTAGTGAGAGGGGCAGCCAGAGTGCTGAGATTTGGTATAAAACGACGGTACCAGCTTGCTGTACCGAGAATTTTTTTGACTTCTTTAATAGACTTAGGCGGTTGTATATCAAGAATTGCTTTAATTTTGTCGGGGTCGGTATGTAAACCTTTGTCGTTAACTACATAGCCTAAATATTTAAGTTCGCTACGAAAGAAAGCGCATTTTGGAAAGTTAACAGTAATGTTAGCTGATTTTAATTTACTGAAAACTTTATTTAGTAGGTTAATATTTTTCTACCATTTTTCACTGAGATACTTAGTGAAATAAGCGCAATTATGGCTAGTGACAATGTTGAATGTATGTTCGCGTTAGGTGACTTTAATGCTCATCCACATGAATTGTTTTATAAGGAGCTTATTGGCTTCTGTTCAGATCAGTCCTGGATATGTGCTGATGTAGAAAAATTAGGAATACAATCTAGTACCTGTACCTACACTAGTGATGCGCACGGATGTCGACGATGGCTAGATCACTGTGTTGCGTCGATATCTGCGTATCAATCTATTGTTCATGTCAATGTTAATGAGGATGTGTATATGTCAGACCACCAACCTTTGCTTGTTAAGTGTGATATCAGCGTAATTAGATCCAAGTTGGTGTCGCATGAGACACATCGTAGTTCAGTAATCTGGGGTGAAAGAGACCTAGCTCAAATTGAAACCTATCGTAACCTATGTAACGAGAGCCTGCGAGATGTCGACTTTCCTCAGGAGTTTATCGATTGTAGCCATAGACAGTGTCAGATAGCGGAACATAAACGGATACTGGACGAAATGTACAGCAAAGTTGTAAGTGTTTTATCGAATGCAGCCATGAAAACGAAAACTTTATGTAAAAATAGTAAAAGGCCGAAAAATCTATGTGGCTGGAACGATCATGTTCGTAGCGCTCACCGTGAGGCCAGGCTTAGGTTCAAAGTCTGGGTTTTAAGTAATCGTCCATCATCAGGACTCGTTTATGAGCAGATGCGTGAGACTCGGAAAATTTTTAAAAGTCGCTTAAAATGGTGCCAGAACAACCAAGAGCAAATCAAGATGGACATCCTGGCAAAACACAGGATCACAAAAAAATTCCCTAAGTTCTGGAAAGAAACAGCTAAACATGATCTTAAGCCTGGCATCCCGACGAGCGTGGGGGGGAGGAGTGACGCAGCGGAGATAGCAAATATGTTTCGTGAACGTTTCAGTGTGCAGTCTCCACTGGGTCCCTCTGCTGCAGTGCCCGATGCTGGGTCCGGGTGCCAAAGGGGGGAGGCCTCGGTCGTGTGCTTCACGGCCGCTCAGGTAAGAGCGGCGCTGAGGAAAATGAGCGGCGGCAAATCCCCGGGGCATGACGGGCTCAGCATTGAGCATTTCAGGTATGCGGGTTTTCATCTGCCGAGGGTATTGTCCATGTTTTTCACTTTGTGCGTTAGTCACTCATATCTTCCACAAGAACTAATGAAAACCACAGTTGTACCTATAGTGAAGAACAGGACAGGTGACATCTCGGACAGTGGAAACTACCGTCCGATATCACTGGCGACGACTATTGCAAAGATATTGGACAGTTTGCTTGACTCCTGCTTAAATAGCTACTTAGATCTTCACGACGCTCAATTCGGCTTTCGAGCCGGGCTATCAACCGAGAGCGCAATCGTGGGACTCAAGCATGCTGTCAGATATTACACGGATCGTAAAACGCCGGTGTACGCCTGTTTTCTTGACCTCTCCAAGGCCTTTGACCTAGTTTCGTACGACGTGCTTTGGAAGAAGATGGAGGACAGGCGTGTACCGGCTGAAATACTAAATATCTTTAAATTCTGGTATGCTAACCAGACTAATGTTGTCAGGTGGGCCAACGTTTTCTCCGAAGCATATAGGCTAGAGTGCGGAGTCAGGCAGGGGGGTTTGACATCCCCCAAGCTGTTCAGCCTGTATGTAAATGACCTCATAGTCGAGCTGAGCAGCATGCGTGTCGGATGTCGAGTTGATGATGTTAGCATTAACAACATCAGCTACGCTGATGACATGGTGCTGCTCGGACCGACGGCGAGTGCCATTGTGAAAATGTTACGAGTCTGTGAGAACTATGCGGCGTCACACGGACTCAGTTATAACGCCAATAAAAGTAAATACATGGTTTTTAAGGCCGCCGGTAAATGTCTTGATTACGCGCATTTGTTTACCCTAAATGGCTTGTACATAAGCCGCGTAAATAAATTCAAATACCTTGGACACTTTCTTACCGACGACCTTAGGGACGATGTAGATATTGAAAGGGAGCGTAGGGCACTAGCAGTACGTGGTAACATGCTGGCTCGCAGATTTTCCCGTTGTACTGACCAAGTTAAAATCACGCTTTTTAAAGCATATTGTCAGAGTTTTTACACGGGAAGTCTGTGGGTCTGCCATACCAAAAGAGCTCTAGATGTCCTACGTGTCCCATACAATAACATCTTTAGGACGTTGTTGCGGCTGCCGCGCCACTGCAGCGCATCGGGGATGTTTGCGCAACATCACACTGATGGCTTTCATGCCGTCATCCGTAAGAAGACAACATCCCTGATTAACAGACTGCGTGGCAGTAGCAACTGCATTCTCAATACGGTGTCTGATAGATACACATCACCTATCAGGAGATGTTGGGTGCGAAGGGTGATTATGTGAGAAAATACGTCTGACATAATCACACTTAGGCATCAAAACACACAATAGTTAACTATGTACGTTCTCCACTAACATTAGTTCTAAGATTAATTTTAATTACTAACCAATATGAACTGTAATGAATTGTTCGAAATAAATGTCTTATTATTATTATTATAATATGATCGTCAAATGTTCTACTAATGATAATTATGTCATCCAAGTAACATAATACGGAACTGTCAACGTCACAAAGAAGATTATCTATGAATCTTTGCTGAGTTGCGGGTGCACTGGTGAGACCAAAAGGCATAACCTTAAATTGATATGTTCCGAAACCAGGAACGTGAAAAGAAGTCTTGGGACGGTCTTCAACCCGGAGAGGGATCTCCCAGAAGGCTTTAGCAATATCAATAGAAGACAAGTATTTAGCGTCTTTCAAGGTATCAATAATATCTGAGATAAAAGGTAATTTATATGCATCTTTTCTGGTAATGTCGTTTAGTTTACGGCTGTCTACACAGAAAAACCAAGTTCCATCTTTTTTAGGGGTGATAATAACTGGGTTAAGCCAAGGGCTTTCGCAAGGTTCAATCACATCTAATTCTAACATTTTATCTACTTCTTGGCGAAGAGCTTTTTGTTTTTCAGGAGATAAGCGATGACATCGTTGACGTATTGGAGGGTGGTCACCCGTGTCAATGTGATGTTCAGCTAAGTGAGTTTTCCCAAGTTGAAAAGTTTCAGTGGAAATGTTTTTAAAATTTTGAATGATGGTATCAGAAAGATTTTCGGACACAGTTTCGGAAAGATTGTTATAATTATTCAATTTACTATCAGTAGTATTGATTAGGAAAGTTGGAGCGTTTGAGAATTTATGGAAAGTAATTTTGGAAAGGATTTGGGGAGCTAGGTTGAAAGCTTTCCAAAAATCAATTCCTAGTATAAATGATTCAGAGATGTTCGGTATGATGTGAGCAATAACATTAGAAAATTGATTATTATATGTAGTAGGTAGGTTAATATAACCAATGGAACGTATGGGTTGACCATTTGCAACCGTTCCGTGTATAATGTTGTTATGTTCTATCGCAAAACCATGTTGAAGCAATAATTTATGAGAGTTATTGCCTAAAATAGTGATTGCACTACCACTATCTAATAATCCAGATAATAGTAAACCGTTGACTTTAATATTAATGTAGGGACGTTCGGTATCAGTAGTATTAGCAAAGAGGAGCGTAGTAATTTTATAAGATTTAAAAAAGATTTTAATAGTATTTAGCCAATTGTCCCAATCTAATTTGTTACAATTCGACTTACTACGATCCTTGCTTATTAGTTTTTTAGAGGGTTATTGTAACATTTTGGACAATTAGTAAAAATAACATTTTGTTTTCCGCATCGAAAACAAACTTTATTAGTACTAGTACAATCTTTTAAGTTGTGGTCATCTGTTCGGCAACGAGGACAAGAAAAGTATTTATGTTGTTTAGTGGTAGAAACTGTATGAATAGGTGTTTGAGGTGTGTAGGTACGTGATTGTGTATTAACATCGAAGTTGTGAGAAATTGAAAAACTTTTTTGTTTCGAAGAGGTAGGTATTATATTAGTTACTGAGGATAAATCATGAGGTAATAATCTTTGACCGAACTCAGGTTTTGAGTTCCGTCGTAAAATTTCTATTTTTTGCTTTTCAGTAAGTGGTTCATGGAGTTTATTACTCTTTCATTAATTTTTTGTTTGCGTGAATCTATACATTTTTTGAGTTTATAATCATAATCTGTGATTTCAAAATATTTGAACAAGGATGTTTTAAAAGTTTCCCAATCTCTAATAGTATCTTTGTTGGCTCTGAACCAATCCAAAGCTATTCCTGAAAGTACATCGTAAATGTGGTTGAATAAGGTATTATGACTGATATTTCTAGCAGTTGCAAATTCTTCCACTTTCAGGATGAATTCCCTGGGACAGCCATCGCCAGTAAAAGTTAATTTTTTAATCTCTGTGTTCGGTCGAGAGTTAGTAATATTTAATAACGTTTGTGTGAGCGTATCAAAAAATGAATTTGGAATAGCGGTTTCCTGAATAGAATCTGTTGAATGGTAAACAGATGTTGATGGTGGTGATTCGAGTGTTTGGAAGTGTTGCTCGTGTGTTTGTAGTTGATCCCAAAGAGATTTATGAATTTGAATATCTTGGGTTGGACTTTCGGTGTCGATTTCTATATTTTTTTTTTTTTTATATTTATTTAACAAAAAGTTTACATAATATTCTTTTAATAAAACATCACAAAAACCGTTGATCGGTTTGTACGGATGCTTTGAGCATCTTAGCGCGCGGCCTGTGCCTAAAAACTTAGTTAACAATATTTCAAAGTAAGTAGCAACAACTTACTGTACCTAAAAAACAAAAATTCATAGCCATTCACAATTTAGAACAATACGCAGCTAACTGCATATAATGCATAAAAACCACGGCGGCACACGTGTTTACTTGTTGTCGACAATCATCGCTCGCGACGCGCCAGGAAACCAGTTTGGGAAGTCAGGAAACCGGCGTAAACAACAACCAATACAGGGTAAACCATACCATTAAAATTGTAAGCTTTGAAGCTGTTCGAGAAAATATTTTTTGAAATTTTGTTTATAGTTTTCAATATTAGTTTTTGCTATTACTTTTGCTGGTATTTCGTTCATGAGTTTAGGTATTAGAAAGCGATGTGTACGTTGGCCATAGTAATTATTAACTCTAGGTATGTGTAGTTTAATTTGAGTAATTTTTCTAGTAATTATTTTGTGTTTGATTTTGATTTGTACCTGCTCATTTTGAAACTGTTCTATTAATACAAGCATTTTAAACTTTGCGTGAACGGGTAATATTTTACAATATTTAAATATTTCTAGCGAGTTGTTTTCTTTGCATATATTTTTTTTAATTTTATTTGGTATTATTATTTTTAATATTCTTAGCTGTAAGTTATAAATTTTATCTAAGTAGGTTTTAAAAGTTCTTCCGTAGCTAGTTAGTCCATACGATATAATAGACTCAGCTAGAGACTTATACAAGTTTAATAGGATTCGAGGCGGCACTTTATACTTTAAGATGGCAAATTTAGCCAACATGGCTCTTAATTTGTCACAAATAAGATCGATGTGAAAGCTCCAGTTGAATCTGCTGTCTACAATAAGGCCCAAATATTTATAGTGAGTGACCTGTTCTAGCTGATCACATTTACACAATGTATTTGCAAAAGGAGCATTATGCAGACATTCGTGGCTGTGTGATATTACCTTAAGAGGTCTCATCACGTTCAACAGGTAATTTGACCGGACGTGCATTATCTTAGTTTTGCTATTATTTATTACTAGCCCTGCATCATGCGCCCATTTACATAAGTTTGTAAAATCTTTCTGTATGATCAGTTCTGCTTTCGAGATGTCTGTATCCGCTGCTATTAGGCAGGTATCGTCAGCATATTGCAAGACAGAGCAGTTTTCCACGACATTTTCCATGTCATTTACGTATGCCAAGTAGTGCAAAGGACCCAGGACCGAACCCTGCGCTGTTCCAGCTGTGACAGGTACTTCTTCACTTAGTTCGTCGCCCACTTTTACTCGAAATTTCCTTTCAGTAAGGTAGTTTTCACACCATTTGAGGATAGGCCCTCGAACACCCGTATTACCTAGCTTATTTATTAGTGTTTCGTGTCTGAGTGTGTCGAATGCTTTGCTAAAGTCAATAAATAGTATTATTACATGTTTTTTATCATTTAGATAATTGTTAACTTCATCAGAAAATTTCGCGAGCAAAGACGTAGTAGATCGGTTTTTTTGAAAGCCAAACTGAGCACTCGAAAGAACATCATATTCAGTATAATAAGTATGAATTTGGTTGCAAATGAATTTTTCTATGACCTTATCTATTATTGGCAGTATCGAAATTGGTCTATAATTCTCATACTGACCATGGGATCCCTTTTTAAAAATTGGCCTAACAATCCCAGTTTTTAATTCTGATGGGTATTTTCCTGTTTTAATACTAGTATTTATAAGCCTTACTATAACGTTGGTAATTTTTTCGCATAGCAACTTCACATCTAAGCACCGAATCCCATCAATTCCCGCAGCTTTTTTTATGTTAATTTCTTTTATGATTTTTGATACACAGTCGTTTTGTGCTGCTTTGAAAAATATTGATTTATTTTCCGGGAAAGTATATAGTTTTTCATTTAACATTTTATCATTACAATCTGTCATTATATTCTTTACATTGTTTTTGAATTCCTCCCCAAAATTGTTAGCTATTTGTTTTAATGTTATTTTATTTTTATTGAATGCTTTAATTATTGCTGCGTCTACCGTTTTGTCAATTCGTCCAGATAATGAGTTTAAGACTTGCCATAGTTTTCTAGGATTGTTTTTATTGCTGTCAATTTTATCGTTAAAATATTTATTTCTCGCTTTTTCGATTGTCTTTCTTGTTTTGTTTCTTTGCCTATTATATTCTAATTGTAATATTTTGTTACTTGAGTCTTTTATCCATTTACTATATAGTGTATCTCTTTTTTTACAATGATTATTTATTTTATTACTAATCCACGGATCTTTATTTCTTTTACTTAATTTATTAACTGCCTGTATGTGCGTGGCTTGCCCGTAACACCTGTCAAAATTTACTTTGATAAAGTTGTATATCTCGTTTGGGCAATGCATTTCCTCTACTGGACACCAATCTATATGTTTTAGCAGTGGTAATAATTCTTCATTACTAATTACGTGTTTGGTAATTGGATCACCCTGTATGTTGCTGCTTGTTCCAACGCACGCCAGCACAATCATGCGGTGATCTGCCATTACAGTGCCAAGTGTCGCCGAGTAAAGGTCTAACGAACGCGATCTAGCAAAAATGTGATCAATACAAGTGCGCGTTATTTTATCATCCCGTTTCTCGATCCTTGTATAATCAGTTACCGCGTTCGTCAGGCCGGACTCAGCCATACAGCTCAAATAGCGGTCTTGTATGTTATCATGAGATTTTAGGTCTATATTTAAATCACCTAGTAAGTAAAAATCGGTGTTTTTGAAAATACTCTTACACAATAGTTGATTTAACTCAGTTATAAATAAGTGCTTACTTTCTACGGGTGGTCTATATAATGCACAGATGTGTGCCGCGCAACGGTTTGCGGTTTGTATGTAACCAATGATAGATTCACAATGTTTTAGAGACGTGTTTTCAACAAGTTGAAAGCGGTGACATGTTTTAACATACATTATAATGCCACCGCCCCTACGTTTTTCACGGAGCACACTGTACATTTCATAGCCATTTATCAAAAACATCTGCTGAATATCACTACTATAGGAGATGCCAACTTCGGTTAAAATCATTACATCAATATTATAACTGTTGATAAACTGTACCACCAAACTAAAGTTTTTAATTATGGAACGGATGTTTGATGATGACAATTGTTCTTGGGTAGGTAAGTATTGAAATCGTGAATACTGGAGCAATCACAGATCTCAATTATCCCCTCTATAGTAACTGAACCAAAAACACATAAGAGTAATCCACTATCGCCTATCTTTTTTCGCCATCTCCGTCAGCATTTTCTCCAGATCACCTGTACTTCTGATGATTGCTATTTTTTCGTTATCGGCTTTACGAACCAGAACCCTACCTTCTTGAAACCATATGTACTTATGAGTGTCTTTCAATTGGGATTTAGCTTGCCACAACAGCGTTTTATTGAAGGTAGATAGTGCCCTGCGTATCAGTACCTTTGACTTGGCAAGATTCGGATTTGTTGTATCCGTACTTCCTCTTGAGAATGAGATTACGTCATCGGCAACAATGTTCACTCCTCTTGCGGCTCGTACCCATTGGTTGACCAGTTCTTCACTTGCCAACGTCAGTTGAATCATGCCTTCTTTGCCATTTTTAGCTTTTAGCCTTTTTACTACCTTGACGTCGGTTTGCTCAGTATTAAGTTTAGTCACTATCATACCTGTCAGGGTGTTTAGGTTTTCATTAATTGTTTCTGGTATCCCGGCAATCTCTATAATATTATTTAATTGTTTTTGTTCAAAGTTTCTGACGAATTGTTCCATAGCATCAACTTTCAGCTCCAAGTGGGTATTTTGATTCATTAGAAAAGTGTTCTTTTTTTCCAGCTCCTTAATTTTGCCACTAAACTCTTCCAACGTATCCATGACATCGTCCATCCTTTTGCAGCACGAACTTAACGATTCATTAACTGAAGATATCTCTTTTTTTACTGCTTTTTTAACCTCTACGGCAATATCTCTAATCAGTTTATTTAACGCGTTTGGTCCACCGTTACTTATCAGGTTGAGGTCCAACTCTTCATCCTCTTCTTCATCTTCATCTGGTATAACAAAAGACTTACGTCGAGGTGACTCCTTATGACATTCTTGGCATGTCCACTCCAGATTTTCAGCATTTCGTAGTGCTGAAAGCTGCTTAGAAGATAGACCGGCACATATTTGATTAGCATGAACAATCTTTGAGCACTTATTGCACTCAAGCCCTGGTGATTTTTTTGTTATATTTTTGTCACAATTGTCACACTTCGGCATTTTTATTTATTTGGAGGTGTTGTTTGATGTAGGTAACGGTAAAATTCGGTAACGGTTGAACGTTTCGTGTGTGCGGTGCGGCGGCTCGCGTGACACTGAAATTAAAGACAATCGGTGCAAGTTTTGCTTTCCTAGTAGGATAGGAAGATATCGTTATATCTATAATATCCAAGCATTTTTTTATTTCATCCACATCGAGAGTAAAATTATAGGGGCTTGATGAAGATGGTGGATATGTATTTGGTTCTGATAAGATATTGGATAGGATTTCACGCAATTCAACGGCAGTTTGAGTTGGTTGAAAATTTGCGTTACGTATTCTAAGTTCGTAAATAATTTCTGGTTTGTTCAATTGAAAAATACCCATGGTGTACAACTGGTATTATAATAAGATAAAAATAAGGTATAAAACCTTTTCTTAGTATGAAAAAAGAAAATGATTTGATTGGAAGATAAAAATATTTTGCTATTTGATGTATGTAATGTTTGTAAGTATACTTAGCTTGCGTAAACTTAGTCGGCCTCGAAGACCTAAAGAAATACGAGCTAAGCGTGTAGTATAGGTAAGGGTTTAGGGTTTAGGTAAGGGTACTCCCCAAAGCCAAGGATGTGTTAACCAACGAGATTTAAAATAACCGAGGGTTTGAACTCCAAAACCTCGAAAGTTTATGTAGCTGTCGGTTAGACAAGCCGTAGAGTAGGTGATGTCTGTAGGGCTGTGGTGTAAATATAGTTAAGGGGTACTGGAAGTATCTTTGGGATAATAAGTATAGGTAGGTAATAAGTTAGTGAATGTAATGCGTCCGCTACTAAAGCATTGTGATCCGATTACATTTGTAACCAGCAGTAGTAGCGTCGATCGTATTATTGTCTGTAAAATGTGTGTATAGTGATTGAAGTATATTTGGTTGTGAAAACGGTATGGTATAGTGTAATAAAATGGGGATGAATGATAGTACACAAAATAGGGTAGGGTAGATGCACTAAATAAGTACCACACTAAAACACACATTATAAATTGCACAAACGTCCTAAAGTATCTTCTTTTTTCAGTTACTGGATTTTTTTTTCATTATTTTTCACTCGCTCGGTGCGAGCCGCAGAGAAGAGATATCTTCGATTTTACGTCGGGCGCCATATGCTACGGGATCACGCAGCAGTACTATATACATCAGACTCTCACAACAGACTCTCAGGGCAACAGAATCTCACAGCATATGCGACGGCAGTTGTCGCAAGATTTATCTCACAGCATATGCGACGGCAGTTGTCGCATGATTTTCGGGAGTAGATCTGTCAAGGACCTCGTCGCACGGAGAATTTCAAATAGATGTAGTGGTGAGGCTGGGATTCGCACGGTTTCCAAATAAAAGAATGGTCTTGTGACTCGTGGTTTTATTGTAGAAGTAAAAGGTAGAAATAGAAAACTGTAACAATACAAACGATAAATAGATAAAAAGAGTCCTATGTAATAATCTAGTGGAGTAGGATAGCGAATAGGTACGTGGTATGCTTACCCCAAGCTTTGCGAGGGTTCCAAATCAAAAGGTGTTAACAAATGATATAAAATATTTCAAGACTTATAATAATATTATGCTCTTGGGAGCTCTGCTCCGCGCGATGAATTTTGTAGGACTGAATCAAAAAAGCTGCGCATGCAATGCGAAGCTAAAATCGAATTGAATCAAATTTTGAAAAACAAGTAACAAAATACTTTTAATGGCCAGCAGTTAAACCATGAAATTTCCAGCGATCGTGGAGGTTCTAACGTCCACGAGACTGATAGGAAACGGCATCGTTACAGTACTATTTTCTAGGTAATTTTCTAATGATTTCAGTTGTGTATTTCGTATCCCAAAATTATGTTCCAATTTACTCACGAGCTTCAGAAGAGACACAGTGTCAAATGCTTTTCTAGGTCTAAGAATACTGTTTTAGAGCATTGGATGAAATCCATGAAACATTGTGAAGGTTGGCATAGTTCCTCGTGGTTTGGAGTAGAAGTCCTCTCTCCTGTTTGTTATTTCTTTGCATTGTATTTTCTGTTTGCTACCTTTGGATTTTTTTCGGGTAGTGCTGGCTTGACAACTTCGCCAGTATGTTTAGTATTACTCCCAATTTCGCTCGTCGCTTCACTGCAGCCTTATAGATCGCGTACCGAGCGACGCCAGCTTGTAGCGGAGTTCTACCACCTCTTTGCACAGATCTGGGTACATTTTATTAAAAAAAAAATGTTCTCCTTTGATATAACTACCAGAGAGTGGAACTGGTTAAATACTTGTTTGTTTTTGTGACTTTGTTCAATGAGAGTTGACACCTGTTGCATGTCGCAACCGCTCTCTTCGAATTCATCGTCGCTGTTTCCTATTTCTTTGGTCGCAACAGTGTAGCGGGCTTTGCTATAGTTCAGCCATACTCTAAGTGTGTTCCGCGATACCCCTGTAGGGGTTCCGCAAGAATTTATAAATAAAACAATACACCTCTCTCGAGGGGTACTGCCTTGAGGCACGCCACATGTGATTGGCTTTTCGGAACTGATCATTTTTCCTATTTTCCCACTCTGAGTACTATTTTGTAGGTAATTTTCTGATGATTTCAGTTGTGTATTTCGTATCCCAAAATTATGTTCCAATTTGCTCACGAGTTTCAGAAGAGACACAGTGTCAAATGCTTTTCTAGGTCTAAGAATACTGTTTCAGAGCATTTTGGTCTACTATCTAGTTTCTGAGCTACAAAATCCGTGAAATCATGAACGGCCTCATGAGTAGATTTACCAGGTCTAAAGCCATATTGTGGCTCCGACAACAAGTAGGTTACTCTATGGGATCCGTAGCTTGCGGCAGAGATCTAATCCCCCCTTGCAAACGGATTCAGTTTCTCTTGAACAGGGTTGTTCATATGGTTCATATGGCTGTTACTATCAAACGTTGGCATGGTTGCTCCTTGATTAGGCACTGATATGTCAATCAGTGGGTGATTTCTAACAATCGATAAATTGTTTAAATTCGATCCACCTAAAGTGGGCATGCTGGCGTAAAGCGTTGCGTGAATGTTATCAGTAATTAATGAACCATTGTATCGGCAGTTGATGTTCCTTGAATTGGGATACTAGTTCCTCCTCATTAATGCTATAGAGCGAACTGAAGCTGGGGGAATCTGTTCAAAATATATAATTCTAATTACCTAAGTAGATATTCAAATTCAAAACATTCAAGACCAAAAGGTTATTGATTGCAGAATCCAATCTCACTACTGAGCTAGCGAGGTATGAACTTACTTGTAAAATACTTCTGTGGAGATGTGCCTCTGTTCTTTGATCTTTTCCTGTAATCGGTGGTAAAGGCATTTTATCTATGAAATTATTCACAGATGAATTACTAGTAGAACTCACTGGTGAAGTTAAGTGGCCTATCTAAGCACAGGTGCACTGGTCGAACGACTGGCTTTCAGTGCACTGTGTATTTATTGTGGGTCGATAAACCATTGCTTCTAGCTCTGCTAATGTATGGAGCGGTTGAAGAGGTGAAATCCATGAAACATTGTGAAGGTTGGCATAGTTCCTCGTGGTTTGGAGTGGAAGTCTTCTCTCCTGTTTGTTATTTCTATGCATTGTATTTTCTGTTCGCTACCTTTGGTTTTTTTTGGGTAGTGCTGGCTTGACAACTTCGCCAGTATGTTTAGTATTACTCCCAATTGCGCTCGTCGCTTTATTGCAGCCTTATAGATCGCGTACCGAGCGACGCCAGCTTGTAGCGGAGTTCTACCACCTCTTTGCACAGATCTTGGTACATTTTATTATAAAAAATATTGTTCTCCTTTGATATGACTACCAGAGAGTGCAACTGGTTAATTACTTGTTTGTTTTTGTGACTTTGTTCAATGAAAGTTGATACCTGTTGCATGTCGCAACCGCTCTCTTCGAGTTCATCGTCGCTGTTTCCTATTTCTTTGGTCGCAACAGAGTAGCGAGCTTTACTATAGTTCAGCCATACTCTAAGTGTGTTCCGCGATACCCCTGTAGGGGTTCCGCAAGAATTTATAAATAAAACAATACACCTCTCTCGAGGGGTACTGCCTTGAGGCACGCCACATGTGATTGGCTTTTCGGAACTGATAATTTTTCCTTTTTTCCCACTCTGAGTACTATTTTGTAGGTAATTTTCTAATGATTTCAGTTGTGTATTTCGTATCCCAAAATTATGTTCCAATTTACTCACGAGCTTCAGAAGAGACACAGAGTCAAATGCTTTTCTAGGTCTAAGAATACTGTTTCAGAGCATTTTGGTCTACTATCTAGTTTCTGAGCTACAAAATCCGTGAAATCATGAACGGCCTCATGAGTAGATTTACCAGGTCTAAAGCCATATTGTGGCTCCGAAAACACGTTTGGTTTTTCGAAGTTTTCTATAAGCCTTTTATTAATAATTTTCTCCAATATTTTTGAAAGAATAGCTGGGAGTGAAATTGGATGATTATTATCAATACAATCAAGGTTTCTAATAGTTTATTATTGTACCTGCCCCAATCTGCTTCTTATAATTATTATAAACTCTATCGTCTTGTATTCTCTGTCATTATATTTGTTTTCTCGCTGGTTCTACCAATGGTTTCACAGTGTTTTTCTTTACCACGAATTTACGAAAGCTCGATGATATTGGTATATTCCAGTTAGTGGTAGGTGAAATAAAAATATTTGTAAGTGAATCGAAATCTTAGGCACATAACCGCTCACCCGCCCGGGCCTCGAGCCGCGCCCCCCCTCTGCGCCCGTCCCGTTTCTATGCCTACGCGCCGCGCGGCTCGGTTCTCAGAAATACGATCATTATGACTCACCTCGTTATCGGGCGACCGTCAAGTGTTGTTTTTTGCGCTCACTACGAATGAAACTATGCAATGCACACTTTTGTCATTCAGACACTTTGCGACTACAGTGTAGAATTACGATGCGTTAAATATTGAGATTGCGCGTTTGAGAGCACTTATTGTATTTATAAAATTATACCTCATTAATTAATCAATGACCTATGGTTTTTAATTTATAATTACGTTTATCAGACAACATTCAATAGGATAAAAATTAAAAGCAGACACTTGTCTGGAGAAAAAAATTATTTACAGCACTTACGATTGTTTACAATAATCTGGCGGCGCCAGGCGTAATTTGTGTTATACTTAAGGGTGACTAACATTCACAAATACCACTTTAAGGTCTAAAATAAAAGTGATACAATACAACTAGTCTATTATTCTTACAATATAAATAAAAATCTTGACAATAGCACCCACCAATAATGAGAAATATTAAAATTAGTACGACAGTTCCTATTTACACAGTGAAATCCCTTTCGATTTCCAATTTGTTTACTCTACCTGCTATACAATACAAACATAAAAATCACTACACATTATAGTAAATTCAATGCCCTTTCCAAAAACATAGCACACTTGTACATTGTAACGTATAAAAAACCTAAAACACAGTAGTAAACAAAAAATCGATCACCAGATGGTGGATGGTAAGGCCGGGTGGGTGATCCGGATATTAGTGCACTACTCGTGGTCACATGTACAGCCAGGCCAAAAACTGTTCCTAATCTTTTGGGGTTTTAACCTTTTGTTGGAAAAGTTTTTTTATTCTATTGACGAATATTTATATTGTCTAATTTTAATCTTAGTTGACATTTGAATTTATTTTTGTTGTAATTGATTTTTTTACCCTTTACATTGTTTTATATTGTTTCTATGCATGTTAAATCTTTTGGGGTTTTAACCTTTTGTTGGAAAAGTCTTTTTATTCTATTGATGAATATTTAAATAGTGTATTTTAATCTTAGTTGAAATTTGAATTTATTTTTGTTGTTATTGTTTATTCTTTAACCTTGACATTGTTTTTTGTTGTTTCTATGCATGCTATTATTATTACGAATATTATTGAGGATCTTTATACTAATTCTTATATCGGACATTAAATGTTATATTGTAATTTTGTATGAAGAGAGAAATAAACCTAATCTAATCTCATCTTGGGTTTTCTTTTATCTAGGAAGATCACTTACGTATTCCTAATATTATAAATTGCGAAAGTTTGTGAGTATGTATGTATGGGTGTATGTTTGTAACTTTTTCACGCAAAAAGTGCTAAATGGAATTAGATGATTTTTTTAAGTAATACAAGCTTATACCTCAAAATTACACGTAGGCTACAATTTTGTGACGATGAAGTTCACGCAGCCGAAGCCGCGGGCTACCTTAGTAACAAATCGTCATCATCATCACCCTTGCGGTCTATCCGGGTCGTAAACTCAGACATTCTTGGCCCACTTGGTAGTTAAGTTAGTAACAAATGAACGTTAAAATACAAATATGAATACATTCATTTGGAAAGGGGTGAAAGAAGATTGATGTTATGTTTCGACTCCTTTAAAGCAGTCATGATCACGGTATGACTCAGATGTTATTTGTCAAGAAAGTAATTATTTTCTCAGCAACCATCAAAAGGGTAAGAACAAAAAGCACGCAGAAAGAACTAACCGTACCTTGAAGTTTTGCAGCATTGTGCTGCTGCTAGGCTTGATGAGTTTAATTATCGGATCCCATGCAAGTGTTAGATTACACTTTTTCTATCACGGTATGTGACTCAGATGTTATTTGTCAAGAAATTAATTATTTTCTCAGCAACCGTCATTAAAGGGAAATAACAAGAAGAACGCAGGGAAAGAACAAGAACGCAGAAAGAACTAACCGTATCTTGAAGTCTTGCAGCATTGTGCTGCTGCTAGGCTTGATGAGTTTAATTACCGGGTCCCAATCAAGTGATATATTACACTTTTTCTATGTTTACGCGAACACTGCACATTGAAATAAAACGATTTTATGGATATAACTCGTGGAATTTATATTATTAGATTTTCTAACCCGATGTTTTGAGTCCTTTACAGCAGTCATAATCACGGGATGTCTCAGATGTTATTTGCTAAGAAAGTAATTATTTTTTAACTCAACCCTCGTCGTTCATAAAAGGGAAATAAGAATAATTTATTAAGAAGCACGCAGAAAGAACTATACCCGTATCTTGATCATATCTTTATCATTCAAGACCAAAAGGTTATTGATTGCAGAATCCAATCTCACTACTGAGCTAGCGAGGTATGAACTTACTTGTAAAAGACTTCTGTGGAGATGTGCCTCTGTTCTTTGATCTCTTCCTGTAATCGGTGGTAAAGGCATTTTATCTATGAAATTATTCTCAGATGAATTACTAGTAGAACTAACTGGTGAAGTTAAGTGGCCTATCTAGGCACTGGTGCACGGCTGGAACTAATGGCTTTCAGCGCACTGTGTATTTATTGTAGGTCGATTAACCATTGCTTCTAGCTCTGCTAATGTATGGAGCGGTTGAAGAGGTAAAATCCATGAAACATTGTGAAGGTTGGCATAGTTCCTCGTGGTTTGGAGTGGAAGTCCTCTCTCCTGTTTGTCATTTCTATGCATTGTATTTTCTGGTCGTTACCTTTGGATTTTTTTTTGGGTAGTGCTGGCTTGACAACTTCGCCAGTATGTTTAGTATTACTTTCAATTTCGCTCGTCGCTTCATTACAGCCTTATATATCGCGTACCAAACGACGCCAGCTTGTAGCGGAGTTCTACCACCTCTTTGCACAGATCTTGGTACATTTTATTATAAAAAATATTGTTCTCCTTCGATATTACTACCAGAGAGTGCAACTGGTTTTATTTACTTGTTTGTTTTTGTGACTTTGTTTAATGAAAGTTGATACCTGTTGCATGTCGCAACCGCTCTCTTCGAGTTCATCGTCGCTGTTTCCTATTTCTTTGGTCGCAACAGTGTAGCGGGCTTTGCTATAGTTCAGCCATACTCTAAGTGTGTTCCGCGATACCCCTGTAGGGGTTCCGCAAGAATTTATAAATAAAACAATACACCTCTCTCGAGGGGTACTGCCTTGAGGCACGCCACATGTGATTGGCTTTTCGGAACTGAGAATTTTTCCTATTTTCCCACTCTGAGTACTATTTTGTAGATAATTTTTTAATGATTTCAGTTGTGTATTTCGTATCCCAAAATTATGTTCTAAGTTACTCACGAGCTTCAGAAGAGACACAGTGTCAAATGCTTTTCTATCTCTAAGAATACTGTTTCAGAGCATTTTGGTCTTCTATCTAGTTTCTGAGCTACAAAAACCGTGAAATCATGAACGGCCTCATGAGTAGATTTACCAGGTCTAAAGCCATATTGTGGCTCCGTCAACAAGGAGATTACTCTATGGGAACCGTGGCTTGCGGCAGAGATTTTCTCAAGGTAGCCTATATGACCTGCACCAAGTTGTTCAAGTTGTGAATGCGGACCTGAATCGTGTGCTGGATTGGAGTAAAACTTTTGGCCTTGAGGTTAATCCCACTTAAACGAAAGTTATAGTCATTGGTAGCCCATGGCAAATATCTAGAATCGACTGGGATTCTATGCCTCCCATAATTTTTGATGGAGTCCAAATACCTTATAGCGAATCAGTGAAAAATTTGGGAATAATCATGGACAGCTCTCTTACCTGGGTAAAGCAAATAGGCGAGGTTAGCAGAAGGATGTTTGCATCAGCAGGTGCAATCAGGAAACTACGCAATTTTTTACCTGTTCCCACCAAAATAGCTCTTGTACAGGCCTTACTTCTGCCGATACTAGACTATGCTGACTGTTGTTATCTGGATATCACTCAGATACTCCTAAATAAGCTAGAGAGACTCCAAAACTTCTGTATTCGCATAATCTTTGGCCTACGCAAATACGATCATGTTTCTGAATTCCGCGCCCAACTAAACTGGCTCCCTATACGCCGCCGGCGAGATCTTCATGTTCTCTCCTTACTTTACACCGTGTTGTTCAATCCACGGACGCCTACTTATCTCAAAGAGTTGTTGAAATTTCAGCAATCTACCAGGAGCGATGTTATGCGCTCGAGCCGAAAACTCCTTTTAACTTTCCCCCCACATTCCTCAAGTTATTACTCGAATTCCTTCACTATCCAATCCATACGCCTTTGGAATTCCTTGCCTTTGCCTATCAAGCTATCTCAATCCCTTCCTATATTTAAATCCCGTGTCAAAGCGTATTTCCTTTCACTGTGACCTTCTGCTCCTCATGGTTATTTTGGTGTCTACTGTGCTGCGACGTCCTTGCCATAATAATTCTTTGTATGTGTGTATGGTATATGTATGTTTATTGTATTTTTTATGTTTTTTTTTTGTATATACAGATATATACATTCATTTTATATGTATTTGTAGGTATATAATCTTGATTGATTGATGGATTTATTTATGTGTATATATTAAATTGTTTTTTTTCTCATAGATTCATTTTCACTCCACACAAAGCTCATGCTTTAAAAAGTTCCTCTACCCAAAGGTTGCCTGGAAGAAATCGCTCTCTAGCGATAATGCCGCCTAAATTGTACAAATTGCTTGTTTTATGTAATACAACTGTTTTTATTCCTTTTTTGTTAACGACTGGCTTTCAGCGCACTGTGTATTTATTGTAGGTCGATTAACCATTGCTTCATTGCTTTAGCTCTGCTAATGTATGGAGCGGTTGAAGAGGTGGTTGGCTTTTCGGAACTGATCATTTTTGCTATTTTCCCACTCTGAGTACTATTTTGTAGATAATTTTCTAATGATTTCAGTTGTGTTTTTCGTATCCCAAAATTATGTTCCAATTCACTCACGAGCTTCAGAAGAGACACAGTGTCAAATGCTTCTAGGTCTAAGAATACTGTTTCAGAGCATTTTGGTCTACTATCTAGTTTCTGAGCTACAAAATCCGTGAAATCATGAACGGCCTCATGAGTAGATTTACTAGGTTTAAAGCCATATTGTGGCTCCGAAAACACGTTTGGTTTTTCGAAGTTTTCTATAAACCTTTTGTTAACAATCTTCTCCAATATTTTTGAAAGAATAGGTGGGAGTGAAATTAAATGTAAATTATCAATACAAGCACGTTTCCTAATAGTTTATTATTGTACCTGCCCCAATCTGCTCCTAATAATTATTATAAACTCTATCGTCTTCTATTCTCTGTTATTATATTTGTTTTCTCGCTGGTTCTACCAATGGTTTCACAGTGTCTGTCTTTACCAGGAATTTATGAAAGCTCGATGATATTGGTATATTCCAGTTAGTGGTAAATGAAATAAAAATATTTCTAAGTGAATCGAAATCCAAGGCACTCCTCTCGTCAGTCCCATCCACGCCCGGCGGTCTGTCAAAAATACCCCTATCAGTCCGCTCTACGCCCGGCGGCAAAGACGATGACGTCACAGACGTTTACAGTTTTTGATTAAAGTGATTGAGTTTCGTTGCGGAACAGTTGCAAGTCGTATTTAATGGTAAGGTGAAATAACAGGCTGTTTATGTATGGTTTCATTTGCAAGTTTCTACCTTAAAAAACTATCGTAATTTGTCATTGAAATTGTGCATCTGTAGGCGGCCATGACAGCCCGTGACAGTCGGCATGTTTGTGTACGTTCGTTTTGTGAGAAGTGATTTGGTGTTTTTGTGACCTTCCCGTTATATAAAACAATGGAAACGTAAGTAATCATGTCAAGAAACCCTGTCTGTCGCGTGCCGCCCGACGGCACGGATTCATTTTAAAATGTTTCTTTTAACTAGGAGTCAATATTTATTGGATGTAACATTGTCCCTGTGTTTTGTTTGAGTAGTATATATCCTCAAGTTACTGTTTACATCAAATCATAGCCACTAAAGCTGTGCAATCACTATTTAATAACAATAAGAAACATGAGACCTTGTGTCCGAGGTCATCGGTCGCGTGGTATTTTTAAACGAGTATTGTGAGAAATAAATGTATGGGGACGTCTAGGGTTTGTATTCTATTCGTTGCGTAAACATGCAAAGATAGGAATAAAAGGCATTACAAGCAACAACAATACTTTTAATACATTTTCAATGAAGTTTAGTTTTGACATGTGGTAAAATTATAGGTACCTTCCGCTAAACTTATTATTTTAAAGTATTAAATCATTTGAATGGCAGAATTAATGTAAAGAAATAGCTAGATTATTTCATTACAAATGTTATCGTACTATTACCAATACCCTATCCCAAGTAGTTAAGGAGAAAATCCAATTCTAGCAAACCCTTAAGTGTCTCAAAGTGCCTAAAACCCCTGTCTGTCCCGCTGCCGATTCTAATTACCGAAGTAGATATTCAAATTCAAAACATTCAAGACCAAAAGGTTATTGATTGCAGAATCCAATCTCACTACTGAGCTAGCGAGGTATGAACTTACTTGTAAAAGACTTCTGTGGAGATGTGTCTCTGTTCTTTGATCTCTTCCTGTAATCGGTGGTAAAGGCATTTTATCTATGAAATTATTCACAGATGAATTACTAGTAGAACTCACTGGTGAAGTTAAGTGGCCTATCTAAGCACTGGTGCACTGGTGGAACGACTGGCTTTCAGCGCACTGTGTATTTATTGTAGGTCGATTAACCATTGCTTCATTGCTTTAGCTCTGCTAATGTATGGAGCGGTTGAAGAGGTGAAATCCATGAAACATTGTGAAGGTTGGCATAGTTCCTCGTGGTTTGGAGTGGAAGTCCTCTCTCCTGTTTGTCATTTCTATGCATTGTATTTTCTGGTTGCTACCTTTTGATTTTTTTTCGGGTAGTGCTGGCTTGACAACTTCGCCAGTATGTTTAGTATTACTCCCAATTTCGCTCGTCGCTTCATTGCAGCCTTATAGATCGCGTACCGAGCGACGCCAGCTTGTAGCGGAGTTCTACCACCTCTTTGCACAGATCTTGATACATTTTATTATAAAAAATATTGTTCTCCATTGATATGACTACCAGAGAGTGCAACTGGTTAATTACTTGTTTGTTTTTGTGACTTTGTTCAATGAAAGTTGATACCTGTTGCATGTCGCAACCGCTCTCTTCAAGTTCATCGTCACTGTTTCCTATTTCTTTGGTCGCAACAGAGTAGCGAGCTTTGCTATAGTTCAGCCATACTCTAAGTGTGTTCCGCGATACCCCTGTAGGGGTTCCGCAAGAATTTATAAATAAAATAATACATCTCTCTCGAGGGGTACTGCCTTGAGGCACGCCACATGTGATTGGCTTTTCGGAACTGATCATTTTTCCTATTTTCCCACTCTGAGTACTATTTTGTAGTTAATTTTCTAATGATTTCAGTTGTGTATTTCGTATCCCAAAATTATGTTCCAATTTACTCACGAGCTTCAGAAGAGACACAGTGAGTGTCAAATGCTTTTCTAGGTACAAGAATACTGTTTCAGAGCATTTTGGTCTACTATCTAGTTTCTGAGCTACAAAATCCGTGAAATCATGAACGGCCTCATGAGTAGATTTACCAGGTCTAAAGCCATATTGTGGCTCCGACAACAAGTAGGTTACTCTATGGGATCCGTAGCTTGCGGCAGAGATCTAATCCCTCCTTGCAAACGGATTCAGTTTCTCTTGAACAGGGTTGTTCATATGGTTCATATGGCTGTTACTATCAAACGTTGGCATGGTTGCTCCTTGATTAGACACTGATATGTCAATCAATGGGTGATTTCTAACAATCGATAAATTGTTTTAATTCGATCCACCCAAAGTGGGCATGCTGGCATAAAGCGTTGCGTGAATGTTATAAGTAATTGATGAACCATTCTGTCGGCAGTTGATATTCCTTGAATTGGAATACTCGTTCCTCCTCATTAATGCTTTAGAGCGAACTGATGCTGGGGGAATCTTTTTAAAATATATAATTCTAATTACCGAAGTAGATATTCAAATTCAAAACATTCAAGACCAAAAGGTTATTGATTGCAGAATCTAATCTCACTACTGAGCTAGCGAGGTATGAACTTACTTGTAAAAGACTTCTGTGGAGATGTGCCTCTGTTCTTTGATCTCTTCCTGTAATCGGTGGTAAAGGCATTTTATCTATGAAATTATTCACAGATGAATTACTAGTAGAACTCACTGGTGAAGTTAAGTGGCCTATCTAAGCACTGGTGCACTGGTGGAACGACTGGCTTTTTTTATTTTATTTATTTATTTTTTATTATTTTTATTTAGGAAACAAACAATTTTATTCCACCTTAAGATTACTTAAAAAAATAACACTAAAATCAGTTAAGTTTCCACTGATGTTTGACACAAATCATCGAACAACCAAGGTTATCAACGCTACGACTCCGAATTACAAACAGAAAATGAAAAAAAAAATAACAATAGGAACTTAACAAGCTCACAAATACACGGTTCATCATAAATTGTTACTCCTTAAGATATTACATACATCGTTCCTGAACTTAGGGGCGCTACTACTATAGATATCTTAATTACAAAATTTCTTATTAAAGTTATCAGTCGATCTGAACAGAAAGGCGTTGCTTGCATAATTTGTTTTAGTGGATGGCATCCCGAATGCGTAACTGCAGCGAGAACCTGTCCGAGGGCATCTGAATCGTATATTTTCCAACAGAAAAGGGGTATCTACTAGGTTTTTGTTAATCTTATACAGAAAAATTTGATCTCTCTCCGTACGGCGTCCTAATTAAGAAGGCACGGAAGGAACTGATAGCCTGCATTGTGCAGCTTTAAAATTCAGATGTCTTGCCATTTTTTTATTAATTCTCTCTGTTACCGATTCAATGAACCTTTTTTAATTGACTGTTATTCCTTTTCTACGAGACTGACTTGACAGTTATATGACAAGAGAAAATAAGAAAAAAGACAAGTAAATATAATGGAGAAAATGTGTAAAATTTAGATTAAAAACGCTTGTTAAAATATAATATTGAAAAGTATAACGCGTTTTCTTGAAACAAGTGGTCCTTCGAGCCGTGAAAACAGACCAGTAAAAGAAAAAAGCAATCATGGAATTACGTGACGGACGTATTTTGAAAACAAAATTGAACGTTGGTTCTGTTCATGAAGACGAAGTTAACTCAGAAATGATGAGCGCGAGCACCGTGGTACCGATTACTACCAGAGGTACACGAGAGAACAACATGGAAACATCGAAAAGTACATCCGTATGTAAATCAAACTGCAGTAAAATCAGTGTTGCCTCGCAGCGCCGCTTGTTGGAGGCAAGAGCAGCAAAAGAACTAGCCGAAGCAGAAAAAACACTAATATCGGCACGATTAGAAGAACAGCTAGCAATTCTCAATTGCGAAAATCGATCAGCTCATACCCAGTTTAAATCTGATCAACGAACAGAGAAATGGGTAGAGGGCACTTTACGTCAAATCGCAGAACCTGTCATCACGACAAGAAAGGTCTACGACGAGAATCCTGTACGTTGTCATGAACCTGAGATTAGCAAACAATGCTTCGTGGATGACAAGCTACCCCGCTGGCGACTAAATGACGACAATTTGATTAATAACGCAAATGACCAGGCTTCTACTTACGAAAAGGACCGAAATCAACGCCCAGAACAAGAGGAAGACCATCAGGATTACGACAGGACAGTACTTTGACTAAACTTACTCTTGCTTTGACTAACGCCCTTAAAATAAATGCTCATTCTTCTCCCTCGAACAACGATAAATTGCTAGGTCGACTTTCGGCTCGAGATTTACCTTCTTTTGCAGGCGATGCTCTGGATTGGCTCCGTTTTAAAAGCGCCTACAACATTACGACTAGAGTGGGCCAATACTCCGAAGCAGAGAACCTCAGCCGATTAGAGAGGTGTCTTCGTGGTGAAGCCTGGGAGGCGGTGGCAACAAGACTGTACGCAACGTCATCGGCCTCCGAGGTGATGGAAATCTTGGAGATGAGGTTTGGCCGACCTGATATTATTTTGCGTAGGTTTATATCGGAGGTAAAAAGACTACCTAAACTTTCCGGCGCGCGCTCTGATTTAGTGACACTTGCAACAAAAGTGGACAACTGTGTCGCGGCCATTCAATCAGCGGGACAAGTAGGATATTTATACAGTCCAGAACTACTTAATGAAATCGTTAATAAATTTACTGAGGCTATCTTCTATCGCTGGCTGGATTATAGTAGGGGTCTTCCTCAGCACCAGCCTCAACTACCAGCGATCGCTAAATACTTGATGAGTGAAGCACACGAAATTTGCAGGCGCGGCGCAGTAGAACCCTCAGCCAAAGATTCAAAGGCTTTAGGTTTAAGTGTGGCGGTTCATAAGCGTCCCATTCTTACCTGTGTAGAAGAGATAAATGATCTGCAATCGTTTGGCCCCGCAGAACCTGGAAGTGTTAATTCAATGGCTAACACACAACGATCTGATAAATGTTTGTTTTGTGACGAACTAGGTCATTCAATTACTAATTGTGTTAAATTCAAAGGTGAAGATGTGAAAACTCGCTGGGAATGGATCTGCCAGCGGCGATTATGCTTTAATTGTTTGAGTTCCACACACCGACGTGACAGATGCAGTTCCAAAAAGAGATGTATGACTTGCAAAGGTTTACATCATCATTTGTTGCACCGATTTGACTGGGAAAAACCCCAAACTACAGATTATAAGCAAGAGGACACAAAACATATGTGTGATGAAACGACGGCAAATGTGTGGAGCAACGATAAGAAAAAAGTATACTTGAAAGTACTCCCAGTGCAAATTGTGGGTCCGAACGGCGGCGCCGCCGAAATATACGCCCTACTAGACGAAGGATCAACCGTTACACTCTTGGAAAGTGAGACTGCCAGACAAATTGGAGCCGTAGGGCCTGAAACGACACTTGGACTACAAGGTGCTGTAGGAAAAAGTAATGTCGAGACCAGCCAGACCGTTTCATTCACTATACGAACAGCTGAATATGCTTGTCGATTGGACCGTGTTCGGACAGTTGACAACTTAACCTTACCCACACATACTGTAATTAAACAAAATCTTTTGAAACACGATCATCTTAAAAACATTCCACTGGCCGCAATAGATGGGCGCCCGCGTTTACTCATAGGCCAAGATAATTGGGACCTTATAATTACAAGAGAAATTCGAGTTGGACGAAAAAATGAACCAGTTGCCTCGCTTACTAAACTAGGTTGGGTCCTGCACGGCTTTTCTTCATCGACGACGGACAAAAGTTTGTCTGAGTTTACCTGTCACGTACACTCTTACACGCAAATAGAAGAAGAATTACACGATATGATGAAAGACTACTTTGCACTTGATGGATTGGGTATCAAGAACCAACAAGATGGAGGATGTACCTATGAAGAAAAACGCGCGTGGCAAATTTTAGAGGAAAAGTCACAGAAGGTTGACGATAGGTGGGAAACTGGTTTATTGTGGCGGTTGGACAATGTGGTTTTTCCAAATAATAAACGAAGTGCAGAAAGAAGGTTAGAAACTTTAGAAAGGTTAATGGACAAAGACCTTAATTTTGCCAAAGAATATACCAAACAAGTTGACAACATGTTGCAAAAGGGCTATGCTGAAGAAGTTAAAGAAAACCTCAGCGGAAAAGTTTGGTTTCTGCCTCATTTTGCTGTGAAGATTAAACCCGGAAAAACGCGCCTAGTGCATGACGCTAAAGCTGAGACCAGAGGAATCTCACTGAATACCGAACTTCTTAGTGGACCAGACCTCCTCAACTCACTAATTGGCGTGCTTCTACGTTTTAGAGAAAGGCCCGTAGCAGTTTCTGCAGATATTCGCGAGATGTTTATGCAAATCAAAATCATTAAGGAAGATCAATTAGCACAATGCTTTCTATGGCGAGGTATGGTACGGAACGAGCAACCCCGAGTATACAAAATGACCTCAATGATTTTTGGCGCAAAGTCGTCTCCTTGCACTGCTACTTACATTATTCGACGAAATGCAGATGAGTTTGCCTCTTCACATCCCCGAGCAGTGGAAGCGATTAAGAGACGGCATTATGTCGACGACTATCTGGACAGTACAGACTCCGAAGAAGAGATGAAACGACTAGTGGAAGATATAATTATGATTCATAGAGCAGGAGGGTTCAATATCAGAGCCTGGACTTCCAATAAGGTAAACGTGCTGCCTGAAAATAGAGCCAACGAAGATACGGTCAAACTTCTACAACAGCCAGAGAGTGTGGAAAAGACCTTAGGGTTAACTTGGAGCCCGGTTAAAGATCGAATTGGATTCGACTTGAATTTTTGCAAGGTGAATCAGGATGTGCTGGATGGCACGCGAAAACCAACTAAGAGAGAAATGCTGAAAGTCATCATGACAGTTTTTGATCCCCTTGGTTTGTTGTGTCCGTTAATAATACGCGGCAAGATTATGATGCAGTCGGTTTGGCGTAGCGAGACAAAATGGGACCAAGAAATTGAGAACGACGTTGCCCAAAGTTGGTACCGATGGCTTGATGACCTTAAAAATTTTCGTAACTTTTCAGTGCCCAGATGCTATGGATTTAAAATAATAAACAATATTGACCTGCATGTGTTTGTAGATGCATCCGAACAAGCCTATGCTTCAGTAGCATACCTTCAAAGCGAGGATCAGATTGTATTCGTGGCGGCTAAATGCAGAGTGGCGCCATTAAAATCAGCAACAATACCTAAGCTAGAGTTACAAGCCGCCTTAATGGGTGCTCGTCTCGGACAAACGATTGCAAAGGAACAAACTCTTCAAATACATGAAAAGTTTTTCTGGACAGATTCTAAGACCGTTTGGTATTGGATAAACAAAGGTGAACGCAAAGGCAGACCCTTTGTGTCAAAAAGGCTTATGGACATTGACGAGATAACAAAGCCATCAGAGTGGAGATGGTTGCCTGGGGCTATAAACGTAGCCGATGAAGCTACAAGAGCTGAAGGCAAGTTTGGAGACAGACGGTTCGCTGGTCCTGATTTTCTACGCCTTTCAGCAGAACAATGGCCACCGTTGTTAGAAGAAAAAATTGATTTTGACGAATTTCAGGTTTTGGCAACTGACCGACCACAAGCATTCCGTAAATTCGTGTTGGAATCACGTTTTTCTAATTGGAGACGTCTTATACGGAGCGTTGCCTACGCTATTTTGTTTATACAGAGATATATGTTCAAAAAATCTGTTACATTGATAACTCCAGAGATGGAAAGTCTTGCCGAGTCTTTAGTGGTACGTCAGGTATAAGGAGAGAGTTTCGATAGTGAGATGAGAGCATTCATGAAAAACGTGGAAATTGACCGTTCTAGCAAGTTATTGAAGCTTAATCCCGAACTCGACAGTAAGGGGTTGTTGAGAGCAAGAAGCCGACTTGATGCAGGACGCTACCTACCATACGACTTAAAGAGACCTGTAATTTTAGATTCGAAACATTATGCGACGGAACTTCTTATCGAATATCACCACCGCAAACTTGGACATCATACTTCCGAAACTCTGTTAAATGAACTACGCCAGAAATATTATATAATCGGATTAAGACAGAAGGTGCGATCTATAATTGCCAGGTGCGTGATTTGCAAAATGAAACGGGCTAGGTGTGGGCAGCCAATGATGGCTCCTCTCCCTGATTGCCGACTGGAGCATCATTGCAGACCGTTCACTTACTGCGGCGTGGATCTGTTCGGGCCCCTAACCGTCTCAGTCGGTAGGCGTGTTGAGAAGCGTTGGGCGGTCTTGTTCACGTGCTTCAGTACTCGAGCAGTGCCTATTGAATCATCAGCCTTCCTTACAACAGACTCTACATTACTTGCCATTAGGCGAATGGCAGCGCGTCGGGGCTATCCTAAACAGATCCACTCAGATAATGGGACTAACTTTAAGGGTGCAAGTAAAGACCTGAAGGAGGCACTTAAAGAATTGCTCAATAATGAAGCGCTTACTGATTCTGCCAGTGCTTTAGGGATTGAATGGGGATTCAACCCTCCAGATGCACCACATATGGGAGGAGTTTGGGAAAGGCTTGTCAGGTCTATCAAAACTGCTCTGTATGCCACATTACATACTCGTTACCCAAAAGAGGAAGTTCTAAACACTTTACTTACAGAGGCAGAGAACATTGTCAATAGCAGACCGCTGACCCATGTGTCTTTGGAAATTGGTGAAGAAGAAGCGTTAACACCGAACCATTTTTTAATTGGAGCGTCAAATCCTTTACCCCAACCTGGAATATTTTCAGACGCTGACTTTCATCTAAGAATGATTAGGCACTGATATGTCAATCAATGGGCGATTTCTAACAATCGATAAATTGTTTAAATTCGATCCACACAAAGTGGGCATGCTGGCATAAAGCGTTGCGTGAATGTTATAAGTAATTGATGAACCATTCTATCGGCAGTTGATATTCCTTGAATTGGGATACTCGTTCGGCTAACATGGCTGCATCTAGCAGTTTTCAACCGCAGTCTGTAAACAATAAGGTCGATAGTAACTCGCAGCCTAATTGCACTTTAAATCATCTTTCGTCTGGAAAGGTACGCAAGCCGTCGGATAGTTTTATTCATAAAACTACATTGCTAGGCACGGCAAAGGTCATCATTTACGATGATTGTGGTAACGCTCATTATGTTCGAGCTTTGATTGACCCGGGTTCGCAAGGCGGCTATATTTCACTTTCGTGTTGTCAACGATTATCACTTCCGGTTTCTAAAGAAGGTCGTTACACCGAAGTCCAGGGCATTGGTTGCACATCACAAAAAATCATTGGGGTGTCAGCGGTCAAGCTCGTCTCGCGCTTAAACAGTAATAATGTTTATTCTATACAACCTCTTGTTGTTAATCGTATTACGTCACAACTCCCCGACGCGCGCGTAGACATGTCCGAGTTACACTGTTTTATGAATTTACCGTTGGCGGACGATAGTTTTAATGAGCCCGGACCTATTAACCTACTTCTAGGAGTGAATTCATTTTGCGAAATTTTACTTCCTAACAAAATTCGAAACGAGGGTCTCCCCTCTGCTTTGGAGACGACAGTGGGCTACGCTATCCTGGGCGACGTCGCCGTGACGTCTCCCTCGCGCGCCTCTCGCGCTTTCTGTGCATTTACACAAGAACCGCTCAATGAAAGTTTGGAAAAATTTTGGAATTTAGAAGAGGTACCTTCCAAAAAATTCTTGAGCCCAGACGACCAAGAATGTGAGCAAATTTATGTAACGACAATAACACGTAACGATAATGGTTCTTACGCTGTTGACCTTCCTTTTAAACAAAGCCCTAATACTTTAGGCGATTCGTTTAAAACCGCAAAAAGGAGATTTTTAATGCTCGAAAATAGATTTTCCAAAACTCCGCAACTACGCGAAAAATATAACGAAATTATTCGCGATTATATAGATAAAGAAATTATTTCTTTCGTTCCGCCCCCTGAGCGTCATACGCCAGGGTATTATATACCGCATCATCCCGTTATTAGGAATGATAAAACTACCTCAAAGGTACGTCCCGTCCTGGATGGTAGTGCTGCTACTGACAGTGGCGTCTCACTGAATGACATTCTTCACACTGGTTGCAATCTGCAAGCAGATATTTTTAACTTTCTGTTGAATGTCCGCATTTTTCGCATCGCTTTTTTCGCCGATGTTCGGCAAATGTACTTATGTATAGAAGTACATCCTCCGCACCGCCCCTTTCAAAGGATATTGTACCGCTTTTCTTCTGAGGCCCCGCTCGACACATATCAGTTTAATAGGGTCACCTTTGGCCTCCGCTCTTCGCCCTTTCTCGCCATGCGCACGCTTCGCCAGAGAAGTTTACTCTTGCTGCCGCCGTCCTCGAAAGAGACGTCTACATGGACGATCTAGCTTCCTCTGCTTCTTCTCCTCAGGAAGCAGCTATGATAGCGACCCAGCTAATCAGTCTTTTTAAGACTGGCGGGTTTGACTTAGTTAAATGGACTAGCAACTGTCCACAGTTGTTAGAACACATTCCCGCGACGCACCGCCAGTCTGAATCAATCTCTTTCAATGAGGGCGACGGTCTGAGGATTCTTGGCCTCCAATGGCTTCCAGGCTCTGACGAATTTGTATTTTCTGTGGCTCCTCCGCACCTCGCTGGCACCAAACGTAATATTCTCTCCGCCACCGCCCGCTTGTATGACGTACTCGGTCTCGTAGGCCCTGTTATACTTTATTCGAAGCTTCTTATAAAAGAGCTTTGGCTTTTAAAAATGGATTGGGATGAGTTGCCGCCCCCGCACATTTTAAATTCATGGCACCAATTCGTCAACGAGCTTCCACTGATTTCGACACTGAAGTTTTCGCGTCATTTAGGCGTTGATAAAAGTTCAAAATTAACCCTTTTGGCTTTCGCGGACGCGAGCGAGAGGGCTCATGGATGCGTAATATACGCTCACGTCTCTTCTAAAACCCAAGAGCCCACCGTGCGCTTGATTTGTTTAAAGTCAAAAGTCGCACCTGTCAGAACGGTGACAGTCGCTAGATTGGAGCTTTGTGCCATCGTTTTGATGTCAAAATTGCTTCGAACTGTTTATGATACTCTCTCTGAGCGTCATACAATTAACAACGTCTACGCATTTTCTGATTCTGAAGTGGCTTTATGTTGGGTGCACTCTTCACCTCATAGGTTTGCTACCTTTGTAGGTAATCGGATCTCACAATGTCAGAATAACTTTGCTTCAGAATATTTTCATCACGTCCCCGGACATCAGAACCCAGCAGATTGTATATCTCGCGGGCTTCTACCTTCACGCTTGAAGGATCACGATCTGTGGTTCAACGGCCCTTCATGGACTTCATTGCCAATTAATGAATGGCCCGTTACGAAATTTCTCCTCTCTCTACTAAATTACCAGAAGAAAAAACCGGTTCACACCTAGCCTCCCCTAATAGCGGTAATGAGCACTGGCTTATAATAATAATAATAATAATAATACTTCTTTATTTCAGACAACATACAGTCCATGGGTTAGTAAAAATACAAAATTAAACATAAAATAAAAATAAAATTAAAATATTGTTAGTAAAAGAAAGGAAAAGTAATTAACAAAGATAACATTTTACTGTATCATGTACCTTAGGGGCACCTGCCGCGAACTCGACCCGGAGGAGGTGCCGGTTCCAACTTCAGTCATCGTTCGCACGAAGTGCCTTACCACGGGTGCATGCGGATCATTTGCCACTATTCCCAGGATACCGTTGCCACTTCCACGCACTCGGCTTAATAGTGACGCCACTTTCTTTCTCACAAGAGCCTGAAAACCATCTATTCCAGCTTGCGCAAACATTTCAGACGCACTGCAGTAGCGAGGAAGTCCCAACAGCATCCTAAAGATATTATTGTATTGAATGCGAAGAGCATTAAGCGATCTTTTGGTACAATTCATCCACAGTCCACCCGTGTACAGATTTTGGCAGTAAGCTTTGAAGAGTGTTATCTTGACTTGGTCTGTACAACGAGCGAATCTGCGGGCCAGCATGTTACCACGGACCGCCAATGCTCTTCGCTCCCTTTCTACGTCAATATCATCTCTAAGGTCGTCGGTCAGTATGTGTCCCAGATATTTAAATTGTGTTACTCTGTTCAGCTCCACTCCACCGAGGTGAATTGGAGGTATATACTCCGGACACCTACCGGCGGCCCCAAAGACCATATATTCGCTTTTTTTGACATTATACGCCAAACCATGTGACTTGGCGTATTTTTCACATACATCCAACATCTTTCCGATCGCACCCGCAGTGGGAGCGAGCAGGACCATGTCGTCCGCGTAACTAATGTTGTTAACATTAACACCACCAATCTTGCATCCGACCCGCATCCTGCCGAGCTCCACTAGGAGGTCATTTACGTAGACGTTGAAGAGCTTAGGAGACGTCCGCCCCCCCTGTCTCACTCCGCAGTCCAACACATACGGTTCGGAAAGTTTGTTGGACCACTTCACATAATTTGTTTGCTTGGTATACCAATACCTAAAAATATTTCGTAACTCCACCGGGATACCCCTGTCCTCCATCTTTCTCCAAAGCACGTCATATGACACGAGATCAAAGGCCTTGGAGAGATCCAGAAAGCAGGCGTACACCGGTGTCCCCCGGTTTGTATAATACTGGACAGTATGCTTGACGCTCAGTATTGCGCTTTCAGTTGATAGTCCGGGTCTAAATCCGAACTGCGCGTCATGTAGGTTTAAATACTTGTCCAAACACACGTCAAGCAAACCATCCAGTACCTTGGCTACCGCGGTGGCAAGAGAGATAGGGCGATAATTTCCCTTGTCCGAAATATCTCCTGTTCTATTCTTGACTATAGGTATCACAAAAGTTTTCATCAAGTCTGAGGGCAAGTAAGAATGTCTTATACACATGTTAAAGAACAGGGACAGGACCCTAGGCAAGTGAACCCCTGCATGTTTCAGGTGCTCGATGCTGAGCCCGTCGTGACCCGGAGATTTGCCTCTACGCATCTGTTTAATGACTGTATCGACCTGTCTGGCCGTGAACATTAGCAGTGGCTTATCCCCCCGCACTCCGGGCCCAGGTGCATCAAACTTAGTAGGGGGACCAAGTGAAGAGTGCACCCTGAAATGTTCCATGAACAAGTTTGAGATCTCCCCAGGGTCACCCCGCCCATCCACACTCACCGGCAGGCCAGGCCCAAAATCCAGCTTTCCGGTGGCTTTCCAAAACTTTCCAAAATTATTATCGGCTCGTAAACTAGCTATCTTGTCCATTTTCATTTGGTCCTGGTTATTTATGCACCACTTCAAGCGACTCTTAAATATCCTGCGTGAGTCACACATACGCTCGTGTATTTCGCCAGTTACTGGTCTATTATGAGTAACCCACTCCTGGAATCTGAACCTGGCCTCCCGGTGAGCATCCCTCACATGCTCATTCCACCCACACAATCTCTTCTTTCCGACACGCTTATCGCTATTCTTAAGACTAGTTGTGATAGCAGCTCTACTTAGCGTATTTACAATTTGTTTATAGAAATTGTCTAATATTCGTTTATGACAAATCAGATCGCATAACCCGTAACTACAATCGGTTAATTCAGGAGGGAAATCGATATTGCGCAGCTCAAAGTGACACAATTCATGATATTTTCTGATCTGTGATTCATCCCTTTCCCCCCATAACACCTCATTACGTTGTATATCACATACAGTCCGCTTAGGTCTTAACAATTTTCAAATTACTTACTATATAAATTGGCAAATGATCCGAGGCAAATACATCCTCCACAACACCAACACTAGTGACAGTTTGCCACGCTGATAGGGAGACCACACAATGGTCCAGCCAGCTCCTACTACCCCAATGCTGGTCCATAAAAGTATATGTGTAAGATTGCAACAATTTAACATCTGCACATACCCAAGACCGGTCCTTACAGAAACTATTTAATTCCGAGTAGAAAAATTCATTGGGGTGTGCATTAAAATTACCTAACACAAACATATTTTCCACACTATTACCAGCTTCTATTGCACTAATTTCACCCAGTATCTCAGTGAAGATGGGCAGGTTATCGTACGATTTTGTCGGCATATACACAGAAATGACCAAGATAGATCTATCCCCTACCGAACATTTAATAGCCACTAATCGTTTACTACAACATTCAATAACCGACACATTGTCAAAAATACCCTTTCTCCAAAGGATAGCCACACCACCATATGGTCTCCCCCTCAGTATGCCGGTAGAAGTGTCCACAGCAGACTTGCCTGTGTATTCAAAGTCGTCCGAGATAGTCCCCAGCAGCGGGATGTCATGACTTAAAAGCCATGTCTCCTGTAGACACACTATATTGCCCGAGTTACATAATTTACGAATTTCCTCAATAGATGTCTTAACGTTCTTACAATTAAAGCTATAAAATTTACAATAATTTATTATATCTTTATTATCCATATTGAAAAACAAATTACTCAACTTTTACGATTTCCCCGCTTTGTTTAGTATTATACCTAAAATGAACAAATCGCCTGAAGGTAATGCCATCAGGCCAAAATCCATCGTCAAGAAATAATCCAATTTTAGATTTAGATACAAATAGTTTATAAGCATTATATTTTCTAGCCGACTTCATATTAATCATTTTTAGTGACACTACTTCGTTAGTTTTATCCTTGATATAACTGATAATATCTTGTTCACTCGCCTCTTTACTAACGTTCGAAATAAACAGCGGTATTTTAATATCCGCCGCCTTAAACTTCACATCGGATGCCGTAGATGCTCGTCCTTTCTGGCCAATGAGCCTTGTACCTATTGACCTTCTTGGGGCGAACAATTTGCCACTCATTCGTATCCACAGGCACCCTTGTACAGTCTTTGGCTCGTTTGTTAGACGAAATATTATGCGATTGACATACCCCCGCGTCGTTCGTAGCTACAGTTGTTCGACAATCAGCGATAAGGATCGGGTCAATCACCTCAGCGCTCGCGCAGGTAGACACGACGGGTAAATTCGAAACCACGGTGATCGCCGCGGCCTCCACGTGCTCCGAATGACGTTCCGTCCCGCTCCCTCTACGCTTATCGCTGCCTGACTGCCGCCGCACGCACCTCTCGCTCGAACAGTCCGAAACCGCAGTAGGCGCCTCGTCGTGACTATGATGTTCTGTCGCGTTCTGATGGCTGCATTGGAAGGAGACAGACTTATTTTCGCTGAGGTCATGCGTCGTCGGCCGGGTAGGAGTTGAATGATGACCGTTATTTTCATCAACAGATGGTTGATGTGCAGATATAGGCATATATTGGAGACCCATTGGACCACTATTTAGGTCACCGCTATCACTTAATTGTAAACAGGCTCCACGTCGCTCATTAACATAGTTATTTGACGGATAACTATTTATCACAGACGCATGTTTCATGTTTTCAAGCTCAAGTTGTAGACGCTCAAACATCTCAACTGTTACCGTCTTTTCTTGAAGTATATTTACTTGTCTTTGTAGGTTTGTAACATCCTTCAGCAAGCGCGTACAATCGATGTGATCAAACCCTACACTCGGTACCGTGTGTAGGTCCTTTGCCACAAAAATGGGGAGAAGCTCAGCGTTTGTACTCTTCAGGCGGCAGATGATGTCGTCCAAGTCTTTTGACATTCTCTTTTTACCGTCTCCACGTCTCTGAGGGATTTTCTTTACCTTGGGCAGTGAGTCAAACAGCAATACTTTTGCCGCCACAATTTTGTCAACATTGAACGAAGACGTGACAAGGAGATGAATGGTTTCCTCGTCCATATAGTCCAGCACATTAATTAAGAAGGCTAGCAGCTCGTTGATCACGACATTACAGTTCGTACACTTCACAATAGCGGACATCGTCTTCGCTATGAGTCACGGACACACACAGGGTAATCGCGTCCGTGCGCAGTCGATGACGGCGGGTGACTGCGATTATAGAGTTGAGTAAAAAGTTATCTTCATAGCACCGGTTTCTGAGAGCCGTCGTCTTTGTTCTGAAGTTTCTCAAGCGGCTCCCTCGCAGCAGCAATGTCACTGCTCCCGACTTAGATACAGCCGAACTGCTCGTCGTTAAGGTAGTCCAGCAAACGTCATTTTCAGACGACATACGTAAACTTCAATGTGGCAAGGCTTGCTCCAATCCTACGCGTAGGCGGACGGCTAGGAAACTCCTCTCTTGAATATTCAAACAAACATCCCGCGCTATTGCCCAAAAAGGGTCATTTAATTGAACTTTCTCCTTGATAAGCACTGATATGTCAATCAATGGGCGATTTCTAACAATCGATAAATTGTTTAAATTCGATCCACCCAAAGTGGGCATGCTGGCATAAAGCGTTGCGTGAATGTTATAAGTAATTGATGAACCATTCTATCGGCAGTTGATATTCCTTGAAGTGGGATACTCGTTCCTCCTCATTAATGCTGAAGAAGAGAGGAGAAGAACGAAAGAGAAACTGAAGTTAAACTGAATTAAAAATATAATTATTTATTCAAAGCAAACCAGCCGCCGTCACTCATGTCCTATTCGTCCTGTCAAAGTCATTTTCTCAGTCGCGTCTGTCAGTCTAATGGCCAGTCAGCTAGCAGAGTCAAAGAGTCCGTAACATTCCCACCTCCACTCATTCGGGTTAGTTAGGTCAGAAATCTCACTAATACGATGGGCTACAAAAGGCTTAAAGCGTCCAGCGTCTGACCGTATCCAATTCAAAACTGTCTTAGAATCGGTCCAGTATACGACGCGATTAATGGTGAGGTCAATGTACTTCTTAATAGATTGAGCCATCCTCACTCCAAGGACTGACCCTTGAAGCTCTAACCTGGGTACACTTAAAATCTTCAAAGGTGCCACTCGTCCTCTAGCCATTATTAAGGACACATGATAGCGCCCGTCCTCCAAAGGTGATCTTAAGTAAGCTACTGCAGCAAAGGCTCTAGTACTAGCATCGCAAAATATGTGAACTTCAACCGGTCTAGTGACTTCTGTCTGCAAACTTAACAGCCATCTAGGAATACGTAGAAGTAATGTTTGTCGAAGATCCTGCAGCCACGATTGCCATCTGTCGTATAAATCCTCAGGTACCTCATCGTCCCAGCCGATCCTCGTCTTCCATATGTCTTGGAGAATGATTCTTACCTTTATGGTCACGAAAAGTAAAAAACCAAGTGGATCAAAAACAGACATGCAAATTTTAAGAATGTGGCGTTTGGTGGGACGTCTGCCGTCTTGGCTGTCTACCATATCTCGTAGACTAGAAAATATAAAGTTGTCGTCAACTGGCCTCCGCCTGACTCCTAGCACGCGTTCTTCTTGCAAGTCATGAATGTCATCGAGCACTTTGACACCTGATTTGGACAACTTACTTTCAGGTAGATGTCGCAAGATCTCTTTGCTGTTGCTCATAAAACTGGTCATGTTAAACCCACCCTGTGCATGTATTTCAATCACTTCGTCCACAAGCGATTTACCTTGCTCTATGGTGTCAACTGACAGGATCAGGTCATCCATGTAATGGTGATTAATGATGGCATTTACAGCCTCAGGGTTTGATTCTGCAAAGCGAAGCGCATTCGCGTTCTTCACGTACTGCGCCGAAGAAGGAGAACATACTGCACCGAAAATCATAACATTCATTTGATACTCGTCTTCCTGCCAAAGGAACCGTTGAGCTTGTCGGTCTTGGTCAGTGATCAGCACCTGGTGAAACATTTCCTGAATGTCTCCCATTATTGCAAATCGATGGCATCTTAATTGAAGCAACATTCCTGGCAGCGAGTTCAAGTAGTCTGGTCCTGGAAGGAGAAAATCATTTAATGATTTACCGTCTGATTTGGCAGCTGCGTCTGTAACAAACCGCAACTTGTTAGGTTTATTAGGATTAAACACCGCAAAATGAGGCAAATACCAAGTCTTGGCCGTTCGATGTCGTGCTTCCTCCGGTGTTAACTTACGGGCGTAACCCTTCTGCAAATAGTCTTCAATTTTCTGTTGGTATTTTTGTGCGAACTCAGGAAGCTTGGCCATCTTGCGTTGAATGCCCTGTAACCTAACAAGGGCCTGGCCGTAACTGTCAGGTAAATGGCAAGTGTCGTCGCGCCATAATAGGCCAGTTTCCCATCGTTTTTCGTCGTTTTTGTACCGGGTTGTCCCTGTTAAAACATCAAGAGCTCTCAAATCATTGCGAGAACGGGGTGTATCAGAATGAAGTTTTACACCAAAATCTTCAGTCCGGAAAGTATGTCTGTACAATTCGCTTAAGTCTTCACATTCGCAGTGTAAAACGGTCGTGTCAGTCGCTAAAGTCTTTCCTGATATGGTTCCGTGTAAAACGTACCCTAAATTTGTCCTATAAATAGTCGGTCCGTTCGTAGGTCCTCGTATAATTTGTCTGGTCACGATGAGGTCTATGTTGTCTTGTCCAATCAATATGTCAATATTGTCAAAGGTCAAGTCACATTCGTCGAAGAAGTCTGTCAAAAACTCAAACCTATTTACAATTTTTTTATGCAAACTATTTACAGGTAATTTTAAATTATTTACAGTTCGTACATTATTAACATCATAAAAAAGATTTTCTTTGCGGCCACGAATTTTAAAGGATACGCAACGCGATGACGCGTCGACCGACGACATTCCATGTACGCCGCAGATGCGTAGTGGCTGTGTCGGACCGTCGATGCCGGCGCGCTTGGAGAACGAAGCGTCCATCAGGGTCACCGCTGCTCCTTCGTCTAGAAGAGCCGAAGTCTCGACATCTCCATGCCTTCCTCTTACAACAACCCGGACAACCTTTAGCAGCACATGACTCGAACTAAATTCTGATTGCGTGTTAGCGGTCAATGCGTCGGTGGGGTCGCATCTCGGGGCTGTAGTATAAAGCGCCGAGTCCACTGTTCGTGCCTGTCTGGGCTCAGCATGTAATAGTGTGTGATGAACACGGTCGCATCCATGCACCCCACACTTTGCTTTAGTTGGACAAGTCTTCAGCTGATGTTTGCTTGACAGGCAAGAAAAGCAAAGTCTTGCTTTCGTTACAAAATGCCATCGCTCGTCTGTGCAAAGCTTCAGAAATTCAGGGCATTTTTCGAGGATATGAGTGGCTTTACACTTGAAACAATCTTTGTTTGATCTTGTCGCAGTCAAAGTTGATATATTAAAGTCACTCTTGTTCGCATACATGTTTTTTTTGTCGACTGTACTTGAGAAATGACCTCTATTCTGGTACATTTTTCTTTGGTCAAATGAAAGTGGGCCGTAATTTCTGTTTTGCTGGATATTTCCATGGTCGACTGTACGCGAGTTGCTCGGTGTCGTGAACTCGGCTGTCGCCTTCGCTATTTCCATGAGCCACTCAGCGACATCTTCAAGAGAAATATCAGTGATACCTTGCCTTGTCTTGTCCAGTCCCCATTGATACTTTAGATTTGATGGTAGTTTTGACAGTACGTCGCGGATCAGAATTGGATTTTTAAGATGATTAATCTGGTCGGTGGAAATCATGGTAGCTGTCATATTTTGAACATCAGTTGCATACCTTAGAAGCATTTTCATGTCATCATGACGTATGTCGCGCTGAGATCGGATTTTTGATAACATGTAGTCGATAAGTGCGTCTGGTCTGCCAAATCTCAGCTGTAGCGTCTCGATAATTCGTTTCAAATTCGAAGCGCTGGTCAGTAGAGCGTAAACGGAGTCACGTGCCTCTCCACGTAGACACTTCATTAATCGGGCAATGTTTTCTTGGTCGTTATAGCTACAAAGCTGTGTAGTCACTTTGAATTGACTATAAAAAAGTAGCCACTCGTCTGGCGCTCCGGAGAAAATGGGCAGGTCTTTTTCAATCGTCTGCCGGGCCAGGAATTTATTCATTTGGGTTTCTGTATTTGTTGGTGAATTTTGTGGGATATTCGGTGCTTTCATAGGTGGGTCAGATTGTCTAGCCGACGTATAACGTACGGTGTTATTGTGGTCATTAATCTCTCCGTCATTATCTTCCCCTAATTCTAAAGCTTCGAGGTCTAATGCTATTTTCTCTTTTATTAACTGTAATTTTACCGCTGCGAGTTCCTCCGCGGCTCGGCGTTTTGTGTCTATGACGCGCTGTCGGCGCGCCCGGTCGGATGTCGTGGAGACGGCGGTCCCGGCCACTGAAACTCGGGATGATGCCGCCGACAGGGGTGGCAGGTCAGCCATGTCTTCATTTACTGCCTGCGCACTTTTGCTTCGAGTCAACATATTATTGTCGGAGTGGACTGTATGAACACGGACTGGGTCGATTGGTGTCTTACTGGAGGTGGGAATGTTACGGACTCTTTGACTCTGCTAGCTGACTGGCCATTAGACTGACAGACGCGACTGAGAAAAATGACTTTGACAGGACGAATAGGACATGAGTGACGGCGGCTGGTTTGCTTTGAATAAATAATTATATTTTTAATTCAGTTTAACTTCAGTTTCTCTTTCCTTCTTCTCCTCTCTTCTTCATGGTCCTGAATGTTACGGACTCTTTGACTCTGCTAGCTGACTGGCCATTAGACTGACAGACGCGACTGAGAAAAATGACTTTGACAGGACGAATAGGACATGAGTGACGGCGGCTGGTTTGCTTAATGTTACGGACTCTTTAACTCTGCTAGCTGACTGGCCATTAGACTGACAGACGCGACTGAGAAAATGACTTTGAAAGGACGAATAGGACATGAGTGACGGCGGCTGGTTTGCTTTGAATAAATAATTATATTTTTAATTCAGTTTAACTTCAGTTTCTCTTTCGTTCTTCTCCTCTCTTCTTCATGGTCCTTCGCGCTGTCTTAACGGAACGTACCATCCTCTCCCAACAACCGCCGTGGTGTGGAGAATTAGGGCAAATGAACTTCCATTCGATTCGGTGAACACTCAAAAACTGACGTAGTCTGTCTATTTCCAGGTTATCAATGTGTCGGCGTAGTTCATTATCAGCACCCCTGAAGGTCGTTGCGTTATCACTGGCGACTTTAATGACCGTGACTTGCTACGAAAATCATGGCGCCATTCTCAACGGCTGACTGACCTCGTTTGGTCAGGGTAGGCAAAAGGACCATGAAGAAGAGAGAAGAAGAACGAAAGAGAAACTGAAGTTAAACTGAATTAAAAATATAATTATTTATTCAAAGCAAACCAGCCGCCGTCACTCATGTCCTATTCGTCCTGTCAAAGTCATTTTCTCAGTGGCGTCTGTCAGTCTAATGGCCAGTCAGCTAGCAGAGTCAAAGAGTCCGTAACAAATGCTATAGAGCAAACTGATGCTGGGGGAATCTTTTCAAAATATACAATTCTAATTACCGAAGTAGATATTCAAATTCAAAACATTCAAGACCAAAAGGTTATTGATTGCAGAATCCAATCTCACTACTGAGCTAGCGAGGTATGAACTAACTTGTAAAAGACTTCTGTGGAGATGTGCCTCTGTTCTTTGATCTCTTCCTGTAATCGGTGGTAAAGGCATTTTATCTATGAAATTATTCACAGATAAATTACTAGTAGAACTCACTGGTGAAGTTAAGTGGCCTATCTAAGCACTGGTGCACTGGTGGAACGACTGGCTTTCAGCGCACTGTGTATTTATTGTAGGTCGATTAACCATTGCTTCATTCCTTTAACTCTGCTAATGTATGGAGCGGTTGAAGAGGTGAAATCCATGAAACATTGTGAAGGTTGGCATAGTTCCTCGTGGTTTGGAGTGGAAGTCCTCTCTCCTGTTTGTCATTTCTATGCATTGTATTTTCTGGTTGCTACCTTTTGATTTTTTTTCGGGTAGTGCTGGCTTGACAACTTCGCCAGTATGAAGACGCCAGCTTGTAGCGGAGTTCTACCACCTCTTTGCACAGATCTTGGTACATTTTATTATAAAAAATATTGTTCTCCTTTGATATGACTACCAGAGAGTGCAACTAGTTAATTACTTGTTTGTTTTTGTGACTTTGTTCAATGAAAGTTGATACCTGTTGCATGTCGCAACCGCTCTCTTCGAGTTCATCGTCGCTGTTTCCTATTTCTTTGGTCGCAACAGAGTAGCGAGCTTTGCTATAGTTCAGCCATACTCTAAGTGTGTTCCGCGATACCCCTGTAGGGGTTCCGCAAGAATTTATAAATAAAACAATACACCTCTCTCGAGGGGTACTGCCTTGAGGCACGCCACATGTGATTGGCTTTTCGGAACTGATCATTTTTCCTATTTTCCCACTCTGAGTACTATTTTGTAGGTAATTTTCTAATGATTTCAGTTGTGTATTTCGTATCCCAAAATCATGTTCCAATTTACTCACAAGCTTCAGAAGAGACACAGTGTCAAATGCTTTTCTAGGTCTAAGAATACTGTTTCAGAGCATTTTGGTCTACTATCTAGTTTCTGAGCTACAAAATCCGTGAAATCATGAACGGCCTCATGAGTAGATTTACCAGATCTAAAGCCATATTGTGGCTCCGACAACAAGTAGGTTACTCTATGGGATCCGTAGCTTGCGGCAGAGATCTAATCCCCCCTTGCAAACGGATTCAGTTTCTCTTGAACAGGGTTGTTCATATGGTTCATATGGCTGTTACTATCAAACGTTGGCATGGTTGCTCCTTGATTAGGCACTGATATGTCAATCAATGGGCGATTTCTAACAATCGATAAATTGTTTAAATTCGATCCACCCAAAGTGGGCATGCTGGCATAAAGCGTTGCGTGAATGTTATAAGTAATTGATGAACCATTCTATCGGCAGTTGATATTCCTTGAATTGGGATACTCGTTCCTCCTCATTGAAGCTATAGAGCGAACTGATGCTGGGGGAATCTTTTCAAAATATACAATTCTAATTACCGAAGTAGATATTCAAATTCAAAACATTCAAGACCAAAAGGTTATTGATTGCAGAATCCAATCTCACTACTGAGCTAGCGAGGTATGAACTTACTTGTAAAAGACTTCTGTGGAGATGTGCCTCTGTTCTTTGATCTCTTCCTGTAATCAGTGGTAAAGGCATTTTATCTATGAAATTATTCACAGATGAATTACTAGTAGAACACACTGGTGAAGTTAAGTGGCCTATCTAAGCACTGGTGCACTGGTGGAACGACTGGCTTTCAGCGCACTGTGTATTTATTGTAGGTCGATTAACCATTGCTTCATTCCTTTAGCTCTGCTAATGTATGGAGCGGTTGAAGAGGTGAAATCCATGAAACATTGTGAAGGTTGGCATAGTTCCTCGTGGTTTGGAGTGGAAGTCCTCTCTCCTGTTTGTCATTTCTATGCATTGTATTTTCTGGTTGCTACCTTTTGATTTTTTTTCGGGTAGTGCTGGCTTGACAACTTCGCCAGTATGAAGACGCCAGCTTGTAGCGGAGTTCTACCACCTCTTTGCACAGATCTTGGTACATTTTATTATAAAAAATATTGTTCTCCTTTGATATGACTACCAGAGAGTGCAACTAGTTAATTACTTGTTTGTTTTTGTAACTTTGTTCAATGAAAGTTGATACCTGTTGCATGTCGCAACCGCTCTCTTCGAGTTCATCGTCGCTGTTTCCTATTTCTTTGGTCGCAACAGAGTAGCGAGCTTTGCTATAGTTCAGCCATACTCTAAGTGTGTTCCGCGATACCCCTGTAGGGGTTCCGCAAGAATTTATAAATAAAACAATACACCTCTCTCGAGGGGTACTGCCTTGAGGCACGCCACATGTGATTGGCTTTTCGGAACTGATCATTTTTCCTATTTTCCCACTCTGAGTACTATTTTGTAGGTAATTTTCTGATGATTTCAGTTGTGTGTTTCGTATCCCAAAATCATGTTCCAATTTACTCACGAGCTTCAGAAGAGACACAATGTCAAATGCTTTTCTAGGTCTAAGAATACTGTTTCAGAGCATTTTGGTCTACTATCTAGTTTCTGAGCTACAAAATCCGTGAAATCATGAACGGCCTCATGAGTAGATTTACCAGGTCTAAAACCATTTGTGGCTCCGACAACAAGTAGGTTACTCTATGGGATCCGTAGCTTGCGGCAGAGGTCTAATCCCCCCTTGCAAACGGATTCAGTTTCTCTTGAACAGGGTTGTTCATATGGTTCATATGGCTGTTACTATCAAACGTTGGCATGGTTGCTCCTTGATTAGGCACTGATATGTTAATGAATGGGCGATTTCTAACAATCGATAAATTGTTTAAATTCGATCCACCCAAAGTGGGCATGCTGGCATAAAGCGTTGCGTGAATGTTATAAGTAATTGATGAACCATTCTATCGGCAGTTGATATTCCTTGAATTGGGATACTCGTTCCTCCTCATTGAAGCTATAGAGCGAACTGATGCTGGGGGAATCTTTTCAAAATATACAATTCTAATTACCGAAGTAGATATTCAAATTCAAAACATTCAAGACCAAAAGGTTATTGATTGCAGAATCCAATCTCACTACTGAGCTAGCGAGGTATGAACTTACTTGTAAAAGACTTCTGTGGAGATGTGCCTCTGTTCTTTGATCTCTTCCTGTAATCGGTGGTAAAGGCATTTTATCTATGAAATTATTCACAGATGAATTACTAGTAGAACTCACTGGTGAAGTTGAGTGGCCTATCTAAGCACTGGTGCACTGGTGGAACGACTGGCTTTCAGCGCACTGTGTATTTATTGTAGGTCGATTACCCATTGCTTCATTGCTTTAGCTCTGCTAATGTATGGAGCGGTTGAAGAGGTGAAATCCATGAAACATTGTGAAGGTTGGCATAGTTCCTCGTGGTTTGGAGTGGAAGTCCTCTCTCCTGTTTGTCATTTCTATGCATTGTATTTTCTGGTTGCTACCTTTTGATTTTTTTTCGGGTAGTGCTGGCTTGACAACTTCGCCAGTATGTTTAGTATTACTCCCAATTTCGCTCGTCGCTTCATTGCAGCCTTATAGATCGCGTACCGAGCGACGCCAGCTTGAAGCAGAGTTCTACCACCTCTTTGCACAGATCTTGGTACATTTTATTATAAAAAATATTGTTCTCCTTTGATATGAGTACCAGAGAGTGCAACTGGTTAATTACTTGTTTGTTTTTGTGACTTTGTTCAATGAAAGTTGATACCTGTTGCATGTCGCAACCGCTCTCTTCGAGGTCATCGTCGCTGTTTCCTATTTATTTGGTCGCAACAGAGTAGCGAGCTTTGCTATAGTTCAGCCATACTCTAAGTGTGTTCCGCGATACCCCTGTAGGGGTTCCGCAAGAATTTATAAATAAAACAATACACCTCTCTCGAGGGGTACTGCCTTGAGGCACGCCACATGTGATTGGCTTTTCGGAACTGATCATTTTTCCTATTTTCCCACTCTGAGTACTATTTTGTAGGTAATTTTCTGATGATTTCAGTTGTGTATTTCGTATCCCAAAATCATGTTCCAATTTACTCACGAGCTTCAGAAGAGACACAGTGTCAAATGCTTTTCTAGGTCTAAGAATACTGTTTCAGAGCATTTTGGTCTACTATCTAGTTTCTGAGCTACAAAATCCGTGAAATCATGAACGGCCTCATGAGTAGATTTACCAGGTCTAAAACCATTTGTGGCTCCGACAACAAGTAGGTTACTCTATGGGATCCGTAGCTTGCGGCAGAGATCTAATCCCCCCTTGCAAACGGATTCAGTTTCTCTTGAACAGGGTTGTTCATATGGTTCATATGGCTGTTACTATCAAACGTTGGCATGGTTGCTCCTTGATTAGGCACTGATATGTCAATCAATGGGCGATTTCTAAAAATCGATAAATTGTTTAAATTCGATTCACCCAAAGTGGGCATGCTGGCATAAAGCGTTGCGTGAATGTTATAAGTAGTTGATGAACCATTCTATCGGCAGTTGATATTCTTTAAATTGGGATACTCGTTCCTCTTCTCTCTCAATCTTTTCAAAATATATAATTCTAATTACCGAAGTAGATATTCAAATTCAAAACATTCAAGACCAAAAGGTTATTGATTGCAGAATCCAATCTCACTACTGAGCTAGCGAGGTATGAACTTACTTGTAAAAGACTTCTGTGGAGATGTGCCTCTGTTCTTTGATCTCTTCCTGTAATCGGTGGTAAAGGCATTTTATCTATGAAATTATTCACAGATGAATTAGTAGTAGAACTCACTGGTGAAGTTAAGTGGCCTATCTAAGCACTGGTGCACTGGTGGAACGACTGACTTTCAGCGCACTGTGTATTTATTGTAGGTCGATTACCCATTGCTGCATTGCTTTAGCTCTGCTTATGTATGGAGCGGTTGAAGAGGTGAAATCCATGAAACATTGTGAAGGTTGGCATAGTTCCTCGTGGTTTCCCCCCCATGAGCCTTTGCCTTGTCGTGGCGGGGGGGCTTAGTACTGGTGGGAGGTGGAACCACCGGGAAGCTAAGAGGGCTCAGGCATGGCAGTGCGGTGGACTTCCCACCCACCCATTGCCTGCCGCCGGGCGTGGTGGTGGTATGGTGCTACCACTGCCCGCCCAAAGGAGCGCCCACAGGCGCAGCGCCTTAGGGCGCGAGGTGGGAGCCGCGGTGCGCAACCGTTTGGAGGGGGTCAGTGATCCGCGGCTGGCCCCCCCTGTGCACAACCAGATGTGGCAGCGGATCCACCTTTTAGGTGGATCGTGGTTGCGGACCTAGTAGGGTCCGCGTACGGTGGGAGTCAGCGGGCTTGAGTACGGGGGTGCTTTTGCCCGCAATGCACGGCTTTCGCCCCGACGGCGGAAGTACCTGCGTGCTCCAGGTACTTCCGTGGCCTCCCCCCTTCATTGGGTGGTCGGCTGGAGGGGGCCCCAATACGTGGAAACACTGGCAGCGGGGCGTTGTAAAACATTTTTTAGGGAACTCACCTCGCCGCTGAAGTGTTGCGGTCGAGTACCGTGGGGTTTTAGTCGGTAGAAGTCCGACATAACTTCTTCGTTCCCCCGAGCGACGAGGTATCCATGGGGATTTCCCCATGATAATTAAAAAAAAAAAAAAAAACCTGGTGGTTTGGAGTGGAAGTCCTCTCTCCTGTTTGTCATTTCTATGCATTGTATCTTCTGGTTGCTACCTTTTGATTTTTTTCTGGTAGTGCTGGCTTGACAACTTTGCCAGTATGTTTAGTATTACTCCCAATTTCGCTCGTCGCTTCATTGCAGCCTTATAGATCGCGTACCGAGCGACGCCAGCCTGTAGCGGAGTTCTACCACCTCTTTGCACAGATCTTGGTACATTTTATTATAAAAAATATTGTTCTCCTTTGATATGACTACCAGAGAGTGCAACTGGTTAATTACTTGTTTGTTTTTGAGACTTTGTTCAATGACAGTTGATACCTGTTGCATGTCGCAACCGCTCTCTTCGAGTTCATCGTCGCTGTTTCCTATTTCTTTGGTCGCAACAGAGTAGCAAGCTTTGCTATAGTTCAGCCATACTCTAAGTGTGTTCCGCGATACCCCTGTAGGGGTTCCGCAAGAATTTATAAATAAAACAATACACCTCTCTCGAGGGGTACTGCCTTGAGGCACGCCACATGTGATTGGCTTTTCGGAACTGATCATTTTTCCTATTTTCCCACTCTGAGTACTATTTTGTAGGTAATTTTCTGATGATTTCAGTTGTGTATTTCGTATCCCAAAATCATGTTCCAATTTACTCACGAGCTTCAGAAGAGACACAATGTCAAATGCTTTTCTAGGTCTAAGAATACTGTTTCAGAGCATTTTGGTCTACTATCTAGTTTCTGAGCTACAAAATCCGTGAAATCATGAACGGCCTCATGAGTAGATTTACCAGGTCTAAAGCCATATTGTGGCTCCGACAACAAGTAGGTTACTCTATGGGATCCGTAGCTTGCGGCAGAGATCTAATCCCCCCTTGCAAACGGATTCAGTTTCTCTTGAACAGGGTTGTTCATATGGTTCATATGGCTGTTACTATCAAACGTTGGCATGGTTGCTCCTTGATTAGGCACTGATATGTCAATCAATGGGCGATTTCTAACAATCGATAAATTGTTTAAATTCGATTCACCCAAAGTGGGCATAATGGCATAAAGCGTTGCGTGAATGTTATAAGTAATTGATGAACCATTCTATGGGCAGTTGATATTCTTTGAATTGGGATACTCGTTCCTCTTCTCTCTCAATCTTTTTAAAATATATAATTCTAATTACCGAAGTAGATATTCAAATTCAAAACATTCAAGACCAAAAGGTTATTGATTGCAGAATCCAATCTCACTACTGAGCTAGCCAGGTATAAAATTACTTGTAAAATACTTCTGTGGAGATGTGCCTCTGTTCTTTGATCTCTTCCTGTAATCGGTGGTAAAGGCATTTTATCTATGAAATTAATCACAAATGAATTACTAGTAAAACTCACTGGTGAAGTTAAGTGGCCTATCTAAGCACTGGTGCACTGGTAGAACGACTGGCTTTCAGCGCACTGCGTATTTATTGTAGGTCGATTAACCATTGCTTCATTGCTTTAGCTCTGGTTATGTATGGAGCGGTTGAATAGGTGAAATCCATGAAACATAGTGAAGGTTAGCAGAGTACCTCGTGGTTTGGAGTGGAAGTCCTCCTTCCTGTTTGTCATTTCTATGCATTGTATTTTCTGGTTGCTACCTTTTGATTTTTTTTCGGGTAGTGCTGGCTTGACAACTTTGCCAATATGTTTAGTATTACTCCCAATTTCGCTCGTCGCTTCATTGCAGCCTTATAGATCGCGTACCGAGCGACGCCAGCTTGTAGCGGAGTTCTACCACCTCTTTGCACAGATCTTGGTACATTTTATTATAAAAAATATTGTTCTCCTTTGATATGACTACCAGAGAGTGCAACTGGTTAATTACTTGTTTGTTTTTGTGACTTTGTTCAATGAAAGTTGATACCTGTTGCATGTCGCAACCGCTCTCTTTGAGTTCATCGTCGCTGTTTTCTATTTCTTTGGTCGCAACAGAGTAGCGAGCTTTGCTATAGTTCAGCCATACTCTAAGTGTGTTCCGCGATACCCCTGTAGGGGTTCCACAAGAATTTATAAATAAAACAATACACCTCTCTCGAGGGGTACTGCCTTGAGGCACGCCACATGTGATTGGCTTTTCGGAATTGATCATTTTTCCTATTTTCCTACTCTGAGTACTATTTTGTAGGTAATTTTCTAATGATTTCAGTTGTGTATTTCGTATCCCAAAATTATGTTCCAATTTACTCACGAGCTTCAGAAGAGACACAGTGTCAAATGCTTTTCTAGGTCTAAGAATACTGTTTCAGAGCATTTTGGTCTACTATCTAGTTTCTGAGCTACAAAATCCGTGAAATCATGAACGGCCTTATGAGTAGATTTACCAGGTCTAAAGCCATATTGTGGCTCCGACAACAAGTAGGTTACTCTATGGGATCCGTAGCTTGCGGCAGAGATCTAATCCCCCCTTGCAAACGGATTCAGTTTCTCTTGAACAGGGTTGTTCATATGGTTCATATGGCTGTTACTATCAAACGTTGGCATGGTTGCTCCTTGATTAGGCACTGATATGTCAATCAATGGGCGATTTCTAACAATCGATAAATTGTTTAAATTCGATCCACCCAAAGTGGGCATGCTGGCATAAAGCGTTGCGTGAATGTTATAAGTAATGAATGAACTACTCTTTCGGCAGTTGACATTCCTTGAATTGGGATACTCGTTCCTCCTCATTAATGCTATAGAGCGAACTGATGCTGGGGGAATCTTTTCAAAATATACAATTCTAATTACCGAAGTAGATATTCAAATTTAAAACATTCAAGACCAAAAGGTTACTGATTGCAGAATCCAATCTCACTACTGAGCTAGCGAGGTATGAACTTACTTGTAAAAGACTTCTGTGGAGATGTGCCTCTGTTCTTTGATCTCTTCCTGTAATCGGTGGTAAAGGCATTTTATCTATGAAATTATTCACAGATGAATTACTAGTAGAACTCACTGGTGAAGTTAAGTGGCCTATCTAAGCACTGGTGCACTGGTGGAACGAATGGTTTTCAGTGCACTGTGTATTTCTTGTAAGTCGATTAACCATTACTTCATTGCTTTAGCTCTGCTAATGTATGGAGCGGTTGAAGAGGTGAAATCCATAAAACATTGTAAAGGTTGGCATAGTTCCTCGTGGTTTGGAGTGGAAGTCCTCTCTCCTGTTTGTCATTTCTATGTATTGTATTTTCTGGTTGCTACTTTTTGATTTTTTTTCGGGTAGTGCTGGCTTGACAACTTTGCCAGTATGTTTAGTATTACTCCCAATTTCGCTCGTCGCTTCATTGCAGCCTTATAGATCGCGTACCGAGCGACGCCAGCTTGTAGCGGAGTTCTACCACCTCTTTGCACAGATCTTGGTACATTTTATTATAAAAAATATTGTTCTCCTTTGGAATTTTGTAGGGTTGGAACAAAACTCGAAGACTTGATGCGATGTATTTATTAATATAATTTACATGAGCCGTTTAGCTCGGCGTCTGATGAATAAGTGATAGAATATCGGCGATTGCCGATCCAGTTCGCGAGCCAATGCGGGCCGCGGTGATGTTGCCGGGCAATATTGTGCAGGCGTTAACATACTCCCCCCGTTGAAAACTTTAGTTTTTCAACCCTCATATTCTTCAATGTCGTCACTTAGTAGAGGGCAGAGTCGAACTAGCGGCCTTCGGTACGATCCCGTGGTGGTCTTCACATCTGCCACGCGAGATATTCCGTCTGGCCCTGGATACAGTTGGGTTATTCTTCCAGAGCGCCAACACAGCGGTGGGGAAGAATCTTCGCAAAGTAAAACCAAATCTCCAACCTTTACTTTGGTTTTATCGGTTTTCCACTTGGTTCGGGTTTGCAATTCCGAAAGAAATTCCTTTTGCCATCTTCTCCAGAAGTGCTGCCGTATTTGTTCTAGACGAGCGTAGCGGTTGAGTTGGTTCTCTCTTGCAGCCTCCAGAGCAGGTGATGGCAGCGCATTCGGAGGTCTTCCAATCAAGAAGTGCCCTGGGGATAGGAAAAGGAAATCATCAGGAGATGGAGAGAGAGGACACAAGGGACGGCTATTTAGTATAGCTTCCACTTGTGCGAAAAGTGTCGAGATTTCTTCAAAAGTTAAATGAGACGAGCCCATTACACGTCTTAAATGATGTTTGGCCGATTTAACACCGGCCTCCCATATGCCGCCGAAGTGAGGAGCGTAAGATGGAGAAAATATAAACTTTATGCTTTCCTGAGCTGCGAACTCAGAAAATGCTTCATTTTGTTGACCTTGTAGTAACTTTAAATCTTTACATGCTCCTACAAAATTGCGGCCATTGTCGGAAAATATTTCTATTGGTCGCCCACGGCGGGAGACGAATCTACGTAATGTCATTAGAAAGGCATTTTTTGTCATATCAGTGACAACCTCCAAATGCAGACATTTATACCTAAAACAAATAAATAAACACAGATAACATTTTGATAATTTGGCGCCGCGCCCTTTGCGATTTGTAATATAGAATGGTCCTGCCATATCAATACCTACTGAGCTAAATGGAAAATCAGTAGTGATTCTTTGCGCGGGAAGGTCACCCATTTTCGGAATTAAGGGTTTTCCTTGCAAGCGGCGACAGCGCACACATCCACGCACAGTGCTCCGAGCGAGATGTCTGCCCTTTAGGGGCCAGATAGTTTGTCGGACAGAGGCTAGTAGCAGCTGCGGTCCGGCGTGCATGTTACGAATGTGTTCAAACCTGAATATTAATTTACATAAGTGATGTGATGAATTAAGCAAAATGGGATGTATTTGGTCATAAGGACAATTTGAAGACTTTATGCGGCCACCCACACGGATAAGTTGGTCGTTATCAATGAATGGTGACAGAGATAATATTTTACATTTTGACGTTAATTGTTTATTATTTAGCAATATCTTATATTCATTTGGAAAACATTGTTGCTGTGCAATGAAGCATAATGATGTAAATGAACTACTTAATTCTTCGGAAGTAAAATTACCAGTTAATTTCTGATTAGGATTTTTTGTATTGTTTAAAAATCGTTTGACATAAGCCATTGTTCTCTGTAATCTATTAAAATTAGAAAAGCGTTCAAAAGAAATAATTGGTTCAGTAATAGTAACTGCAGCTACAGTTTTAGTTTCAGGTAGCTCAGTCTGTCTATTTATTTTTAAAATTGGCCAGTCTATTTCTTGTTTTAATAGAAAGTCGGGACCATGCCACCACAAATTTGAATTTCTTAGTTGGCTGGGGTCAATTCCACGAGAGATGAGGTCAGCTGGATTCTGAGCAGTGGGAACGTATTTCCAGGATGACGGATTAGTCAGTTCTACAATTTCGCTAATCCTGTTAGCCACGAAAGTAAATTAAATTACAAAGCACCACAATGATGAGAAAGGCAAAAAGTCTATAAATAATTACGAAAATAATACGTATCTCACGCTCCTCGTCCAGCTGACATCCAGGAAGCCGGTGACGCAACGAACAGACTCAGCTGATGTCCCATTATCAAAACCGCAGAGCAGGTACCGGCCGGTGGCACACTGAAATGTTCGGCAAATCGGCTAAATATCCAGCAAAAATCGGCGCGAAATAGGTGGAGAAGAATATTTCAATGAAATATTAAAGATTGTTTTACTTTAAACTACGATAATAAGGAAAGAAGAGAATTTTAAACAAATTTTTTTTATTTAAGGGGTAGATAAATATCGCACAAGTGTAAAATTATACTAGAAAATGTATAGGAAATGAGGGATTTAAAGGTTTTAGGGGTTTATTAGGGATATTGAGGATTAATAGGAAGAAGGAGTAAGCAGGGCACTTATCTGAATCCAGGCTGCGAGGTGAGACTTTTGCTGCGTCACTGCTCGGCAATGTCCAGTTGTCCTCAGCTTGATCTTCCAACTTCAGGTCCTGTCACGGTCGCCAATGTTTGAGCCTTCCAGGGCTCAATGGAATTTTGTAGGGTTGGAACAAAACTCGAAGACTTCATGCGATGTATTTATTAATATAATTTACATGAGCCGTTTAGCTCGGCGTCTGATGAATAAGTGATAGAATATCGGCGATTGCCGATCCAGTTCGCGAGCCAATGCGGGCCGCGGTGATGTTGCCGGGCAATATTGTGCAGGCGTTAACATGACTACCAGAGAGTGCAACTGGTTAATTACTTGTTTGTTTTTGTGACTTTGTTCAATGAAAGTTGATACCTGTTGCATGTCGCAACCGCTCTCTTCGAGTTCATCGTCGCTGTTTCTTATTTCTTTGGTCGCAACAGAGTAGCGAGCTTTGCTATAGTTCAGCCATACTCTAAGTGTGTTCCGCGATACCCCTGTAGGGGTTCCGCAAGAATTTATAAATAAAACAATACACCTCTCTCGAGAGGTACTGCCTTGAGGCACGCCACATGTGATTGGCTTTTCGGAACTGATCATTTTTCCTATTTTCCCACTCTGAGTACTATTTTGTAGGTAATTTTCTGATGATTTCAGTTGTGTATTTCGTATCCCAAAATTATGTTCCAATTTACTCACGAGCTTCAGAAGAGACACAGTGTCAAATGCTTTTCTAGGTCTAAGAATACTGTTTCAGAGCATTTTGGTCTAATAACTAGTTTCTGAGCTACAAAATCCGTGAAATCATGAACGGCCTCATGAGTAGATTTACCAGGTCTAAAGCCATATTGTGGCTCCGACAACAAGTAGGTTACTCTATGGGATCCGTAGCTTGCGGCAGAGATCTAATCCCCCCTTGCAAACGGATTCAGTTTCTCTTGAACAGGGTTGTTCATATGGTTCATATGGCTGTTACTATCAAACGTTGGCATGGTTGCTCCTTAATTAAGCACTGATATGTCAATCAATGGGCAATTTCTAACAATCGATAAATTGTTTAAATTCGATCCACCCAAAGTGGGCATGCTGGCATAAAGCGTTGCGTAAATGTTATAAGTAATGAATGAACTACTCTTTCGGCAGTTGACATTCCTTGAATTGGGATACTCGTTCCTCCTCATTAATGCTATAGAGCGAACTGATGCTGGGGGAATCTTTTCAAAATATATAATTCTAATTACCGAAGTAGATATTCAAATTCAAAACATTCAAGACCAAAAGGTTATTGATTGCAGAATCCAATCTCACTACTGAGCTAGCGAGGTATGAACTTACTTGTAAAAGACTTCTGTGGAGATGTGCCTCTGTTCTTTGATCTCTTCCTGTAATCGGTGGTAAAGGCATTTTATCTATGAAATTATTCACAGATGAATTACTAGTAGACCTCACTGGTGAAGTTAAGTGGCCTATCTAAGCACTGGTGCACTGGTGGAACGACTGGCTTTCAGCGCACTGTGTATTTATTGTAGGTCGATTACCCATTGCTTCATTGCTTTAGCTCTGCTAATGTATGGAGCGGTTGAAGAGGTGAAATCCATGAAACATTGTAGGTTGGCATAGTTCCTCGTGGTTTCCCCCCCATGAGCCTTCGCCTTGTCGTGGCGGGGGGGCTTAGTACTGGTGGTAGGTGGAACCACCGGGAAGCTAAGAGGGCTCAGGAATGGCAGTGCGGTGGACTTCCCACCCACCCATTGCCTGCCGCCGGGCGTGGTGGTGGTATGGTGCTACCACTGCCCGCCCAAAAGGGAGCCCACAGGCGCAGCGCCTTAGGGCGCGAGGTGGGAGCCGCGGTGCGCAACCGTTTGGAGGGGGTCAGTGATCCGCGGCTGGCCCCCCCTGTGCACTGCGGCTCGGCCGGGCCGCACAACCAGATGTGGCAGCGGATCCACCTTTTAGGTGGATCGTGGTTGCGGACCTAGTAGGGTCCGCGTACGGTGGGAGTCAGCGGGCTTGAGTACGGGGGTGCTTTTGCCCGCAATGCACGGCTTTCACCCCGACGGCGGAAGTACCTGCGTGCTCCAGGTACTTCCGTGGCCTCCCCCCTTCATTGGGTGGTCAGCTGGAGGGGGCCCCAATACGTGAAAACACTGGCAGCGGGGCGTTGTAAAACATTTTTTAGGGAACCCGCCTCGCCGCTGAAGTGTTGAGGTCGAGTACCGTGAGGTTTTAGTCGGTAGAAGTCCGACATAACTTCTTCGTTCCCCCGAGCGACGAGGTATCCATGGGGATTTCCCCATGATAATAAAAAAAAAAAAAAAACCTCGTGGTTTGGAGTGGAAGTCCTCTCTCCTGTTTGTCATTTCTATGCATTGTATTTTCTGGTTGCTACCTTTTGATTTTTTTCGGGTAGTGCTGGCTTGACAACTTTGCAAGTATGTTTAGTATTACTCCCAATTTCGCTCGTCGCTTCATTGCAGCCTTATAGATTACGTACCGAGCGACGCCAGCTTGTAGCGGAGTTCTACCACCTCTTTGCACAGATCTTGGTACATTTTATTATAAAAAATATTGTTCTCCTTTGATAAGAGTACCAGAGAGTGCAACTGGTTAATTACTTGTTTGTTTTTGTGACTTTGTTCAATGAAAGTTGATACCTGTTGCATGTCGCAACCGCTCTCTTCGAGTTCATCGTCGCTGTTTCCTATTTCTTTGGTCGCAACAGAGTAGCGAGCTTTGTTATAGTTCAGCCATACTCTAAGTGTGTTCCGCGATACCCCTGTAGGGGTTCCGCAAGAATTTATAAATAAAACAATACACCTCTCTCGAGAGGTACTGCCTTGAGGCACGCCACATGTGATTGGCTTTTCGGAACTGATCATTTTTCCTATTTTCCCACTCTGAGTACTATTTTGTAGGTAATTTTCTGATGATTTCAGTTGTGTATTTCGTATCCCAAAATCATGTTCCAATTTACTCACGAGCTTCAGAAGAGACACAGTGTCAAATGCTTTTCTAGGTCTAAGAATACTGTTTCAGAGCATTTTGGTCTACTATCTAGTTTCTGAGCTACAAAATCCGTGAAATCATGAACGGCCTCATGAGTAGATTTACCAGGTCTAAAGCCATATTGTGGCTCCGACAACAAGTAGGTTACTCTATGGGATCCGTAGCTTGCGGCAGAGATCTAATCCCCCCTTGCAAACGGATTCAGTTTCTCTTGAACAGGGTTGTTCATATGGTTCATATGGCTGTTACTATCAAACGTTGGCATGGTTGCTCCTTGATTAGGCACTGATATGTCAATCAATGGGCGATTTCTAACAATCGATAAATTGTTTAAATTCGATTCACCCAAAGTGGGCATGCTGGCATAAAGCGTTGCGTGAATGTTATAAGTAATTGATGAACCATTCTATCGGCAGTTGATATTCCTTGAATTGGGATACTCGTTCCTCTTCATTAAAGCTATAGAGCGAACTGATGCTGGGGGAATCTTTTCAAAATATATAATTCTAATTACCGAAGTAGATATTCAAATTCAAAACATTCAAGACCAAAAGGTTTTTGATTGCAGAATCCAATCTCACTACTGAGCTAGCGAGGTATGAACTTACTTGTAAAAGACTTCTGTGGAGATGTGCCTCTATTCTTTGATCTCTTCCTGTAATCGGTGGTAAAGGCATTTTATCTATGAAATTATTCACAGATGAATTACTGTAGAACTCACTGGTGAAGTTAAGTGGCCTATCTAAGAACTGGTGCACTGGTGGAACGACTGGCTTTCAGCGCACTGTGTATTTATTGTAGGTCGATTAACCATTGCTTCATTGCTTTAGCTCTGGTAATGTATGGAGCGGTTGAATAGGTGAAATCCATGAAACATTGTGAAGGTTGGCATAGTTCCTCGTGGTTTGGAGTGGAAGTCCTCTCTCCTGTTTGTCATTTCTATGCATTGTATTTTCTGGTTGCTACCTTTTGATTTTTTTTCGGGTAGTGCTGGCTTGACAACTTCGCCAGTATGTTTAGTATTACTCCCAATTTCGCTCGTCGCTTCATTGCAGCCTTATAGATTACGTACCGAGCGACGCCAGCTTGTAGCGGAGTTCTACCACCTCTTTGCACAGATCTTGGTACATTTTATTATAAAAAATATAGTTCTCCTTTGATATGACTACCAGAGAGTGCAACTGGTTAATAACTTGTTTGTTTTTGCGACTTTGTTCAATGAAAGTTGATACCTGTTGCATGTCGCAACCGCTCTCTTCGAGTTCATCGTCGCTGTTTCCTATTTCTTTGGTCGCAACAGAGTAGCGAGCTTTGCTATAGTTCAGCCATACTCTAAGTGTGTTCCGCGATACCCCTGTAGGGGTTCCGCAAGAATTTATAAATAAAACAATACACCTCTCTCGAGAGGTACTGCCTTGAGGCACGCCACATGTGATTGGCTTTTCGGAACTGATCATTTTTCCTATTTTCCCACTCTGAGTACTATTTTGTAGGTAATTTTCTGATGATTTCAGTTGTGTATTTCGTATCCCAAAATCATGTTCCAATTTACACACGAGCTTCAGAAGAGACACAGTGTCAAATGCTTTTCTAGGTCTAAGAATACTGTTTCAGAGCATTTTGGTCTACTATCTAGTTTCTGAGCTACAAAATCCGTGAAATCATGAACGGCCTCATGAGTAGATTTACCAGGTCTAAAGCCATATTGTGGCTCCGACAACAAGTAGGTTACTCTATGGGATCCGTAGCTTGCGGCAGAGATCTAATCCCCCCTTGCAAACGATTCAGTTTCTCTTGAACAGGGTTGTTCATATGGTTCATATGGCTGTTACTATTAAACGTTGGCATGGTTGCTCCTTGATTAGGCACTGATATGTCAATCAATAGGCGATTTCTAACAATCGATAAATTGTTTAAATTCGATTCACCCAAAGTGGGCATGCTGGCATAAAGCGTTGCGTGAATGTTATAAGTAATGAATGAAGTACTCTTTTGGCAGTTGACATTCCTTGAATTGGGATACTCGTTCCTCCTCATTAATGCTATAGAGCGAACTGATGCTGGGGGAATCTTTTCAAAATATATAATTCTAATTACCGAAGTAGATATTCAAATTCAAAACATTCAAGACCAAAAGGTTATTGATTGCAGAATCCAATCTCACTACTGAGCTAGCGAGGTATGAACTTACTTGTAAAAGACTTCTGTGGAGATGTGCCTCTGTTCTTTGATCTCTTCTTGTAATCGGTGGTAAAGGCATTTTATCTATGAAATTATTCACAGATGAATTACTAGTAGACCTCACTGGTGAAGTTAAGTGGCCTATCTAAGCACTGGTGCACTGGTGGAACGACTGGCTTTCAGCGCACTGTGTATTTATTGTAGGTCGATTACCCATTGCTTCATTGCTTTAGCTCTGCTAATGTATGGAGCGGTTGAAGAGGTGAAATCCATGAAACATTGTAGGTTGGCATAGTTCCTCGTGGTTTCCCCCCCATGAGCCTTCGCCTTGTCGTGGCGGGGGGGCTTAGTACTGGTGGTAGGTGGAACCACCGGGAAGCTAAGAGGGCTCAGGAATGGCAGTGCGGTGGACTTCCCACCCACCCATTGCCTGCCGCCGGGCGTGGTGGTGGTATGGTGCTACCACTGCCCGCCCAAAAGGGAGCCCACAGGCGCAGCGCCTTAGGGCGCGAGGTGGGAGCCGCGGTGCGCAACCGTTTGGAGGGGTTAGTGATCCGCGGCTGGCCCCCCCTGTGCACTACGGCTCGGCCGGGCCGCACAACCAGATGTGGCAGCGGATCCACCTTTTAGGTGGATCGTGGTTGCGGACCTAGTAGGGTCCGCGTACGGTGGGAGTCAGCGGGCTTGAGTACGGGGGTACTTTTGCCCGCAATGCACGGCTTTCACACCGACGGCGGAAGTACCTGCGTGCTCCAGGTACTTCCGTGGCCTCCCCCCTTCATTGGGTGGTCGGCTGGAGGGGGCCCCAATACGTGGAAACACTGGCAGCGGGGCGTTGTAAAACATTTTTTAGGGAACCCGCCTCGCCGCTGAAGTGTTGAGGTCGAGTACCGTGGGGTTTTAGTCGGTAGAAGTCCAAAATAACTTCTTCGTTCCCCCGAGCGACGAGGTATCCATGGGGATTTCCCCATGATGATAAAAAAAAAAAAAAACCTCGTGGTTTGGAGTGGAAGTCCTCTCTCCTGTTTGTCATTTCTATGCATTGTATTTTCTGGTTGCTACCTTTTGATTTTTTTCGGGTAGTGCTGGCTTGACAACTTTGCCAGTATGTTTAGTATTACTCCCAATTTCGCTCGTCGCTTCATTGCAGCCTTATAGATCGCGTACCGAGCGACGCCAGCTTGAAACAGAGTCCTACCACCTCTTTGCACAGATCTTGGTACATTTTATTATAAAAAATATTGTTCTCCTTTGATATGACTACCAGAGAGTGCAACTGGTTAATTACTTGTTTGTTTTTGCAACTTTGTTCAATGAAAGTTGATACCTGTTGCATGTCGCAACCGCTCTCTTCGAGTTCATCGTCGCTGTTTCCTATTTCTTTGGTCGCAACAGAGTAGCGAGCTTTGCTATAGTTCAGCCATACTCTAAGTGCGTTCCGCGATACCCCTGTAGGGGTTCCGCAAGAATTTATAAATAAAACAATACACCTCTCTCGAGAGGTACTGCTTTGAGGCACGCCACATGTGATTGGCTTTTCGGAACTGATCATTTTTCCTATTTTCCCACTCTGAGTACTATTTTGTAGGTAATTTTCTGATGATTTCAGTTGTGTATTTCGTATCCCAAAATCATGTTCCAATTTACTCACGAGCTTCAGAAGAGACACAGTGTCAAATGCTTTTCTAGGTCTAAGAATACTGTTTCAGAGCATTTTGGTCTACTATCTAGTTTCTAAGCTACAAAATCCGTGAAATCATGAACGGCCTCATGAGTAGATTTACCAGGTCTAAAGCCATATTGTGGCTCCGACAACAAGTAGGTTACTCTATGGGATCCGTAGCTTGCGGCAGAGATCTAATCCCCCCTTGCAAAGGGATTCAGTTTCTCTTGAACAGGGTTGTTCATATGGTTCATATGGCTGTTACTATCAAACGTTGGCATGGTTGCTTCTTGATTAGGCACTGATATGTCAATCAATGGGCGATTTCTAACAATCGATAAATTGTTTAAATTCGATTCACCCAAAGTGGGCCTGCTGGCATAAAGCGTTGCGTGAATGTTATAAGTAATTGATGAACCATTCTATCGGCAGTTGATATTCCTTGAATTGGGATACTCGTTCCTCTTCATTAAAGCTATAGAGCGAACTGATGCTGGGGGAATCTTTTCAAAATATATAATTCTAATTACCGAAGTAGATATTCAAATTCAAAACATTCAAGACCAAAAGGTTATTGATTGCAGAATCCAATCTCACTACTGAGCTAGCGAGGTATGAACTTACTTGTAAAAGACTTCTGTGGAGATGTGCCTCTATTCTTTGATCTCTTCCTGGAATCGGTGGTAATGGCATTTTATCTATGAAATTATTCACAAATGAATTACCAGTAAAACTCACTAGTGAAATTAAGTGGCCTATCTAAGCACTGGTGCACTGGTAGAACGACTGGCTTTCAGCGCACTGCGTATTTATTGTAGGTCGATTAACCATTGCTTCATTGCTTTAGCTCTGGTAATGTATGGAGCGGTTGAATAGGTGAAATCCATGAAACATTGTGAAGGTTGGCATAGTTCCTCGTGGTTTGGAGTGGAAGTCCTCTCTCCTGTTTGTCATTTCTATGCATTGTATTTTCTGGTTGCTACTTTTTGATTTTTTTTCGGGTAGTGCTGGCTTGACAACTTCGCCAGTATGTTTAGTATTACTCCCAATTTCGCTCGTCGCTTCATTGCAGCCTTATAGATCGCGTACCGAGCGACGCCAGCTTGAAGCATAGTTCTACCACCTCTTTGCACAGATCTTGGTACATTTTATTATAAAAAATATTGTTCTCCTTTGATATGACTACCAGAGAGTGCAACTGGTTAATTACTTGTTTGTTTTTGCGACTTTGTTCAATAAAAGTTGATACCTGTTGCATGTCGCAACCGCTCTCTTCGAGTTCATCGTCGCTGTTTCCTATTTATTTGGTCGCAACAGAGTAGCGAGCTTTGCTATAGTTCAGCCATACTCTAAGTGTGTTCCGCGATACCCCTGTAGGGGTACGCAAGAATTTATAAATAAAACAATACACCTCTCTCGAGAGGTACTGCCTTGAGGCACGCCACATGTGATTGGCTTTTCGGAACTGATCATTTTTCCTATTTTCCTACTCTGAGTACTATTTTGTAGGGAATTTTCTGATGATTTCAGTTGTGTATTTCGTATCCCAAAATCATGTTCCAATTTACACACGAGCTTCAGAAGAGACACAGTGTCAAATGCTTTTCTAGGTCTAAGAATACTGTTTCAGAGCATTTTGGTCTACTATCTAGTTTCTGAGCTACAAAATCCGTGAAATCATGAACGGCCTCATGAGTAGATTTACCAGGTCTAAAGCCATATTGTGGCTCCGACAACAAGTAGGTTACTCTATGGAATCCGTAGCTTGCGGCAGAGATCTAATCCCCCCTTGCAAACGGATTCAGTTTCTCTTGAACAGGGTTGTTCATATAGTTCATATGGCTGTTACTATCAAACGTTGGCATGGTTGCTCCTTGATTAGGCACTGATATGTCAATCAATGGGCGATTTCTAACAATCGATAAATTTTTTAAATTCGATCCACCCAAAGTGGGCATGCTGGCATAAAGCGTTGCGTGAATGTTATAAGTAATTGATGAACAATTCTATCGGCAGTTGATATTCCTTGAATTGGGATACTCGTTCCTCCTCATTAAAGCTATAGAGCGAACTGATGCTCGGGGAATCTTTTCAAAATATATAATTCTAATTACCGAAGTAGATATTCAAATTCAAAACATTCAAGACCAAAAGGTTATTGATTGCAGAATCCAATCTCACTACTGAGCTAGCGAGGTATGAACTCACTTGTAAAAGACTTCTGTGGAGATGTGCCTCTGTTCTTTGATCTCTTCCTGTAATCGGTGGTAAAGGCATTTTATCTATGAAATTATTCACAGATGAATTACTAGTAGAACTCACTGGTGAAGTTAAGTGGCCTATCTAAGCACTGGTGCACTGGTAGAACGACTGGCTTTCAGCGCACTGCGTATTTATTGTAGGTCGATTAACCATTGCTTCATTGCTTTAGCTCTGGTAATGTATGGAGCGGTTGAATAGGTGAAATCCATGAAACATTGTGAAGGTTGGCATAGTTCCTCGTGGTTTGGAGTGGAAGTCCTCTCTCCTGTTTGTCATTTCTATGCATTGTATTTTCTGGTTGCTACTTTTTGATATTTTTTCGGGTAGTGCTGGCTTGACAACTTCGCCAGTATGTTTAGTATTACTCCCAATTTCGCTCGTCGCTTCATTGCTGCCTTATAGATCGCGTACCGAGCGACGCCAGCTTGTAGCGGAGTTCTACCACCTCTTTGCACAGATCTTGGTACATTTTATTATAAAAAATATAGTTCTCCTTTGATATGACTACCAGAGAGTGCAACTGGTTAATTACTTGTTTGTTTTTGTGACATTGTTCAATGAAAGTTGATACCTGTTGCATGTCGCAACCGCTCTCTTCGAGTTCATCGTCGCTGTTTCCTATTTCTTTGGTCGCAACAGAGTAGCGAGCTTTGCTATAGTTCAGCCATACTCTAAGTGTGTTCCGCGATACCCCTGTAGGGGTTCCACAAGAATTTATAAATAAAACAATACACCTCTCTCGAGGGGTACTGCCTTGAGGCACGCCACATGTGATTGGCTTTTCGGAACTGATCATTTTTCCTATTTTCCCACTCTGAGTACTATTTTGTAGGTAATTTTCTGATGATTTCAGTTGTGTATTTCGTATCCCGAAATCATGTTCCAATTTACTCACGAGCTTCAGAAGAGACACAGTGTCAAATGCTTTTCTAGGTCTAAGAATACTGTTTCAGAGCATTTTGGTCTACTATCTAGTTTCTGAGCTACAAAATCCGTGAAATCATGATTGGCCTCGTAGATTTACCAGGTCTAAAGCCATATTGTGGCTCCGACAACAAGTAGGTTACTCTATGGGATCCGTAGCTTGCGGCAGAGATCTAATCCCCCCTTGCAAACGGATTCAGTTTCTCTTGAACAGGGTTGTTCATATGGTTCATATGGCTGTTACTATCAAACGTTGGCATGGTTGCTCCTTGATTAGGCACTGATATGTCAATCAATGGGCGATTTCTAACAATCGATAAATTGTTTAAATTCGATACACCCAAAGTGGGCATGCTGGCATAAAGCGTTGCGTGAATGTTATAAGTAATGAATGAACTACTCTTTCGGCAGTTGACATTCCTTGAATTGGGATACTCGTTCCTCCTCATTAATGCTATAGAGTGAACTGATGCTGGGGGAATCTTTTCAAAATATACAATTCTAATTACCGAAGTAGATATTCAAATTCAAAACATTCAAGACCAAAAGGTTATTGATTGCAGAATCCAATCTCACTACTGAGCTAGCGAGGTATGAACTTACTTGTAAAAGACTTCTGTGGAGATGTGCCTCTGTTCTTTGATCTCTTCCTGGAATCGGTGGTAAAGGCATTTTATCAATGAAATTATTCACAAATGAATTACTAGTAGAACTCACTGGTGAAGTTAAGTGGCCTATCTAAGCACTGGTGCACTGGTGAAACGACTGGCTTTCAGCGCACTGTGTATTTATTGTAGGTCGATTAACCATTGCTTCATTGCTTTAGCTCTGGTAATGTATGGAGCGGTTGAATAGGTGAAATCCATGAAACATTGTGAAGGTTGGCATAGTTCCTCGTGGATTGGAGTGGAAGTCCTCTCTCCTGTTTGTCATTTCTATGCATTGTATTTTCTGGTTGCTACCTTTTGATTTTTTTTCGGATAGTGCTGGCTTGACAACTTCGCCAGTATGTTTAGTATTACTCCCAATTTCGCTCGTCGCTTCATTGCAGCCTTATAGATCGCGTACCGAGCGACGCCAGCTTGTAGCGGAGTTCTACCACCTCTTTGCACAGATCTTGGTACATTTTATTATAAAAAATATTGTTCTCCTTTGATATGACTACCAGAGAGTGCAACTGGTTAATTACTTGTTTGTTTTTGTGACTTTGTTCAATGAAAGTTGATACCTGTTGCGTGTCGCAACCGCTCTCTTCGAGTTCATCGTCGCTGTTTCCTATTTCTTTGGTCGCAACAGAGTAGCGAGCTTTGCTATAGTTCAGCCATACTCTAAGTGTGTTCCGCGATACCCCTGTAGGGGTTCCGCAAGAATTTTTACATAAAACAATAGACCTCTCTCGAGAGGTACTGCCTTGAGGCACGCCACATGTGATTGGCTTTTCGGAACTGATCATTTTTCCTATTTTCCCACTCTGAGTACTATTTTGTAGGTAATTTTCTGATAATTTCAGTTGTGTATTTCGTATCCCAAAATCATGTTCCAATTTACTCACGAGTTTCAGAAGAGACACAGTGTCAAATGCTTTTCTAGGTCTAAGAATACTGTTTCAGAGCATTTTGGTCTACTATCTAGTTTCTGAGCTACAAAATCCGTGAAATCATGAACGGCCTCATGAGTAGATTTACCAGGTCTAAAGCCATATTGTGGCTCCGACAACAAGTAGGTTACTCTATGGAATCCGTAGCTTGCGGCAGAGATCTAATCCCCCCTTGCAAACGGATTCAGTTTCTCTTGAACAGGGTTGTTCATATAGTTCATATGGCTGTGACTATCAAACGTTGGCATGGTTGCTCCTTGATTAGGCACTGATATGTCAATCAATGGGCGATTTCTAACAATCGATAAATTGTTTAAATTCGATACACCCAAAGATGCTGGCATAAAGCGTTGCGTGAATGTTATAAGTAATTGATGAACCATTCTATCGGCAGTTGATATTCCTTGAATTGGGATACTCGTTCCTCTTCTCTCTCAATCTTTTCAAAATATATAATTCTAATTACCGAAGTAGATATTCAAATTCAAAACATTCAAGACCAAAAGGTTATTGATTGCAGAATCCAATCTCACTACTGAGCTAGCGAGGTATGAACTTACTTGTAAAAGACTTCTGTGGAGATGTGCCTCTGTTCTTTGATCTCTTCCTGTAATCGGTGGTAAAGGCATTTTATCTATGAAATTATTCACAGATGAATTACTACTAGAACTCACTGGTGAAGTTAAGTGGCCTATCTAAGCACTGGTGCACTGGTAGAACGACTGGCTTTCAGCGCACTGCGTATTTATTGTAGGTCGATTAACCATTGCTTCATTGCTTTAGCTCTGGTAATGTATGGAGCGGTTGAATAGGTGAAATCCATGAAACATTGTGAAGGTTGGCATAGTTCCTCGTGGTTTGGAGTGGAAGTCCTCTCTCCTGTTTGTCATTTCTATGCATTGTATTTTCTGGTTGCTACCTTTTGATTTTTTTTCGGATAGTGCTGGCTTGACAACTTTGCCAGTATGTTTAGTATTACTCCCAATTTCGCTCGTCGCTTCATTGCAGCCTTATAGATCGCGTACCGAGCGACGCCAGCTTGTAGCGGAGTTCTACCACCTCTTTGCACAGATCTTGGTACATTTTATTATAAAAAATATTGTTCTCCTTTGATATGAGTACCAGAGAGTGCAACTGGTTAATTACTTGTTTGTTTTTGTGACTTTGTTCAATGACAGTTGATACCTGTTGCATGTCGCAACCGCTCTCTTCGAGTTCATCGTCGCTGTTTCCTATTTCTTTGGTCGCAACAGAGTAGCGAGCTTTGTTATAGTTCAGCTATACTCTAAGTGTGTTCCGCGATACCCCTGTAGGGGTTCCGCAAGAATTTATAAATAAAACAATACACCTCTCTCGAGAGGTACTGCTTTGAGGCACGCCACATGTGATTGGCTTTTCGGAACTGATCATTTTTCCTATTTTCCCACTCTGAGTACTATTTTCTAGGTCATTTTCTGATGATTTCAGTTGTGTATTTCGTATCCCAAAATCATGTTCCAATTTACTCACGAGCTTCAGAAGAGACACAGTGTCAAATGCTTTTCTAGGTCTAAGAATACTGTTTCAGAGCATTTTGGTCTACTATCTAGTTTCTGAGCTACAAAATCCGTGAAATCATGAACGGCCTCATGAGTAGATTTACCAGGTCTAAAGCCATATTGTGGCTCCGACAACAAGTAGGTTACTCTATGGGATCCGTAGCTTGCGGAAGAGATCTAATCCCCCCTTGCAAACGGATTCAGTTTCTCTTGAACAGGGTTGTTCATATGGTTCATATGGCTGTTACTATCAAACGTTGGCATGGTTGCTCCTTGATTAGGCACTGATATGTCCATCAATGGGCGATTTCTAACAATCGATAAATTGTTTAAATTCGATCCACCCAAACTGGACATGCTGACATAAAGCGTTGCGTGAATGTTATAAGTAATTGATGAACCATTCTATCGGCAGTTGATATTCCTTGAATTGGGATACTCGTTCCTCCTCATTAATGCTATGGAGCGAACTGATGCTGGGGGAATCTTTTCAAAATATACAATTCTAATTACCGAAGTAGATATTCAAATTCAAAACATTCAAGACCAAAAGGTTATTGATTGCAGAATCCAATCTCACTACTGAGCTAGCGAGGTATGAACTTACTTGAAAAAGACTTCTGTGGAGATGTGCCTCTATTCTTTGATCTCTTCCTGGAATCGGTGGTAAAGGCATTTTATCAATGAAATTATTCACAAATGAATTACTAGTAGAACTCACTAGTGAAGTTAAGTGGCCTATCTAAGCACTGGTGCACTGGTGAAACGACTGGCTTTCAGCGCACTGTGTATTTATTGTAGGTCGATTAACCATTGCTTCATTGCTTTAGCTCTGGTAATGTATGGAGCGGTTGAAGAGGTGAAATCCATGAAACATTGTGAAGGTTGGCATAGTTCCTCGTGGTTTGGAGTGGAAGTCCTCTCTCCTGTTTGTCATTTCTATGCATTGTATTTTCTGGTTGCTACCTTTTGATTTTTTTTCGGATAGTGCTGGCTTGACAACTTTGCCAGTATGTTTAGTATTACTCCCAATTTCGCTCGTCGCTTCATTGCAGCCTTATAGATCGCGTACCGAGCGACGCCAGCTTGTAGCGGAGTTCTACCACCTCTTTGCACAGATCTTGGTACATTTTATTATAAAAAATATTGTTCTCCTTTGATATGAGTACCAGAGAGTGCAACTGGTTAATTACTTGTTTGTTTTTGTGACTTTGTTCAATGACAGTTGATACCTGTTGCATGTCGCAACCGCTCTCTTCGAGTTCATCGTCGCTGTTTCCTATTTCTTTGGTCGCAACAGAGTAGCGAGCTTTGTTATAGTTCAGCTATACTCTAAGTGTGTTCCGCGATACCCCTGTAGGGGTTCCGCAAGAATTTATAAATAAAACAATACACCTCTCTCGAGAGGTACTGCTTTGAGGCACGCCACATGTGATTGGCTTTTCGGAACTGATCATTTTTCCTATTTTCCCACTCTGAGTACTATTTTCTAGGTCATTTTCTGATGATTTCAGTTGTGTATTTCGTATCCCAAAATCATGTTCCAATTTACTCACGAGCTTCAGAAGAGACACAGTGTCAAATGCTTTTCTAGGTCTAAGAATACTGTTTCAGAGCATTTTGGTCTACTATCTAGTTTCTGAGCTACAAAATCCGTGAAATCATGAACGGCCTCATGAGTAGATTTACCAGGTCTAAAGCCATATTGTGGCTCCGACAACAAGTAGGTTACTCTATGGGATCCGTAGCTTGCGGAAGAGATCTAATCCCCCCTTGCAAACGGATTCAGTTTCTCTTGAACAGGGTTGTTCATATGGTTCATATGGCTGTTACTATCAAACGTTGGCATGGTTGCTCCTTGATTAGGCACTGATATGTCCATCAATGGGCGATTTCTAACAATCGATAAATTGTTTAAATTCGATCCACCCAAAGTGGACATGCTGACATAAAGCGTTGCGTGAATGTTATAAGTAATTGATGAACCATTCTATCGGCAGTTGATATTCCTTGAATTGGGATACTCGTTCCTCCTCATTAATGCTATGGAGCGAACTGATGCTGGGGGAATCTTTTCAAAATATACAATTCTAATTACCGAAGTAGATATTCAAATTCAAAACATTCAAGACCAAAAGGTTATTGATTGCAGAATCCAATCTCACTACTGAGCTAGCGAGGTATGAACTTACTTGAAAAAGACTTCTGTGGAGATGTGCCTCTATTCTTTGATCTCTTCCTGGAATCGGTGGTAAAGGCATTTTATCAATGAAATTATTCACAAATGAATTACTAGTAGAACTCACTAGTGAAGTTAAGTGGCCTATCTAAGCACTGGTGCACTGGTGAAACGACTGGCTTTCAGCGCACTGTGTATTTATTGTAGGTCGATTAACCATTGCTTCATTGCTTTAGCTCTGGTAATGTATGGAGCGGTTGAATAGGTGAAATCCATGAAACATTGTGAAGGTTGGCATAGTTCCTCGTGGATTGGAGTGGAAGTCCTCTCTCCTGTTTGTCATTTCTATGCATTGTATTTTCTGGTTGCTACCTTTTGATTTTTTTTCGGATAGTGCTGGCTTGACAACTTCGCCAGTATGTTTAGTATTACTCCCAATTTCGCTCGTCGCTTCATTGCAGCCTTATAGATCGCGTACCGAGCGACGCCAGCTTGTAGCGGAGTTCTACCACCTCTTTGCACAGATCTTGGCACATTTTACTATAAAAAATATTGTTCTCCTTTGATATGAGTACCAGAGAGTGCAACTGGTTAATTACTTGTTTGTTTTTGTGACTTTGTTCAATGACAGTTGATACCTGTTGCATGTCGCAACCGCTCTCTTCGAGTTCATCGTCGCTGTTTCCTATTTCTTTGGTCGCAACAGAGTAGCGAGCTTTGTTATAGTTCAGCTATACTCTAAGTGTGTTCCGCGATACCCCTGTAGGGGTTCCGCAAGAATTTATAAATAAAACAATACACCTCTCTCGAGAGGTACTGCTTTGAGGCACGCCACATGTGATTGGCTTTTCGGAACTGATCATTTTTCCTATTTTCCCACTCTGAGTACTATTTTCTAGGTCATTTTCTGATGATTTCAGTTGTGTATTTCGTATCCCAAAATCATGTTCCAATTTACTCACGAGCTTCAGAAGAGACACAGTGTCAAATGCTTTTCTAGGTCTAAGAATACTGTTTCAGAGCATTTTGGTCTACTATCTAGTTTCTGAGCTACAAAATCCGTGAAATCATGAACGGCCTCATGAGTAGATTTACCAGGTCTAAAGCCATATTGTGGCTCCGACAACAAGTAGGTTACTCTATGGGATCCGTAGCTTGCGGAAGAGATCTAATCCCCCCTTGCAAACGGATTCAGTTTCTCTTGAACAGGGTTGTTCATATGGTTCATATGGCTGTTACTATCAAACGTTGGCATGGTTGCTCCTTGATTAGGCACTGATATGTCCATCAATGGGCGATTTCTAACAATCGATAAATTGTTTAAATTCGATCCACCCAAAGTGGACATGCTGACATAAAGCGTTGCGTGAATGTTATAAGTAATTGATGAACCATTCTATCGGCAGTTGATATTCCTTGAATTGGGATACTCGTTCCTCCTCATTAATGCTATGGAGCGAACTGATGCTGGGGGAATCTTTTCAAAATATACAATTCTAATTACCGAAGTAGATATTCAAATTCAAAACATTCAAGACCAAAAGGTTATTGATTGCAGAATCCAATCTCACTACTGAGCTAGCGAGGTATGAACTTACTTGAAAAAGACTTCTGTGGAGATGTGCCTCTATTCTTTGATCTCTTCCTGGAATCGGTGGTAAAGGCATTTTATCAATGAAATTATTCACAAATGAATTACTAGTAGAACTCACTGGTGAAGTTAAGTGGCCTATCTAAGCACTGGTGCACTGGTGAAACGACTGGCTTTCAGCGCACTGTGTATTTATTGTAGGTCGATTAACCATTGCTTCATTGCTTTAGCTCTGGTAATGTATGGAGCGGTTGAATAGGTGAAATCCATGAAACATTGTGAAGGTTGGCATAGTTCCTCGTGGATTGGAGTGGAAGTCCTCTCTCCTGTTTGTCATTTCTATGCATTGTATTTTCTGGTTGCTACCTTTTGATTTTTTTTCGGATAGTGCTGGCTTGACAACTTCGCCAGTATGTTTAGTATTACTCCCAATTTCGCTCGTCGCTTCATTGCAGCCTTATAGATCGCGTACCGAGCGACGCCAGCTTGTAGCGGAGTTCTACCACCTCTTTGCACAGATCTTGGTACATTTTATTATAAAAAATATTGTTCTCCTTTGATATGACTACCAGAGAGTGCAACTGGTTAATTACTTGTTTGTTTTTGTGACTTTGTTCAATGAAAGTTGATACCTGTTGCGTGTCGCAACCGCTCTCTTCGAGTTCATCGTCGCTGTTTCCTATTTCTTTGGTCGCAACAGAGTAGCGAGCTTTGTTATAGTTCAGCTATACTCTAAGTGTGTTCCGCGATACCCCTGTAGGGGTTCCGCAAGAATTTATAAATAAAACAATACACCTCTCTCGAGAGGTACTGCTTTGAGGCACGCCACATGTGATTGGCTTTTCGGAACTGATCATTTTTCCTATTTTCCCACTCTGAGTACTATTTTCTAGGTCATTTTCTGATGATTTCAGTTGTGTATTTCGTATCCCAAAATCATGTTCCAATTTACTCACGAGCTTCAGAAGAGACACAGTGTCAAATGCTTTTCTAGGTCTAAGAATACTGTTTCAGAGCATTTTGGTCTACTATCTAGTTTCTGAGCTACAAAATCCGTGAAATCATGAACGGCCTCATGAGTAGATTTACCAGGTCTAAAGCCATATTGTGGCTCCGACAACAAGTAGGTTACTCTATGGGATCCGTAGCTTGCGGAAAAGATCTAATCCCCCCTTGCAAACGGATTCAGTTTCTCTTGAACAGGGTTGTTCATATGGTTCATATGGCTGTTACTATCAAACGTTGGCATGGTTGCTCCTTGATTAGGCACTGATATGTCAATCAATGGGCGATTTCTAACAATCGATAAATTGTTTAAATTCGATCCACCCAAAGTGGACATGCTGACATAAAGCGTTGCGTGAATGTTATAAGTAATTGATGAACCATTCTATCGGCAGTTGATATTCCTTGAATTGGGATACTCGTTCCTCCTCATTAATGCTATAGAGCGAACTGATGCTGGGGGAATCTTTTCAAAATATACAATTCTAATTACCGAAGTAGATATTCAAATTCAAAACATTCAAGACCAAAAGGTTATTGATTGCAGAATCCAATCTCACTACTGAGCTAGCGAGGTATGAACTTACTTGAAAAAGACTTCTGTGGAGATGTGCCTCTATTCTTTGATCTCTTCCTGGAATCGGTGGTAAAGGCATTTTATCAATGAAATTATTCACAAATGAATTACTAGTAGAACTCACTGGTGAAGTTAAGTGGCCTATCTAAGCACTGGTGCACTGGTGAAACGACTGGCTTTCAGCGCACTGTGTATTTATTGTAGGTCGATTAACCATTGCTTCATTGCTTTAGCTCTGGTAATGTATGGAGCGGTTGAATAGGTGAAATCCATGAAACATTGTGAAGGTTGGCATAGTTCCTCGTGGATTGGAGTGGAAGTCCTCTCTCCTGTTTGTCATTTCTATGCATTGTATTTTCTGGTTGCTACCTTTTGATTTTTTTTCGGATAGTGCTGGCTTGACAACTTCGCCAGTATGTTTAGTATTACTCCCAATTTCGCTCGTCGCTTCATTGCAGCCTTATAGATCGCGTACCGAGCGACGCCAGCTTGTAGCGGAGTTCTACCACCTCTTTGCACAGATCTTGGCACATTTTACTATAAAAAATATTGTTCTCCTTTGATATGAGTACCAGAGAGTGCAACTGGTTAATTACTTGTTTGTTTTTGTGACTTTGTTCAATGACAGTTGATACCTGTTGCATGTCGCAACCGCTCTCTTCGAGTTCATCGTCGCTGTTTCCTATTTCTTTGGTCGCAACAGAGTAGCGAGCTTTGTTATAGTTCAGCTATACTCTAAGTGTGTTCCGCGATACCCCTGTAGGGGTTCCGCAAGAATTTATAAATAAAACAATACACCTCTCTCGAGAGGTACTGCTTTGAGGCACGCCACATGTGATTGGCTTTTCGGAACTGATCATTTTTCCTATTTTCCCACTCTGAGTACTATTTTCTAGGTCATTTTCTGATGATTTCAGTTGTGTATTTCGTATCCCAAAATCATGTTCCAATTTACTCACGAGCTTCAGAAGAGACACAGTGTCAAATGCTTTTCTAGGTCTAAGAATACTGTTTCAGAGCATTTTGGTCTACTATCTAGTTTCTGAGCTACAAAATCCGTGAAATCATGAACGGCCTCATGAGTAGATTTACCAGGTCTAAAGCCATATTGTGGCTCCGACAACAAGTAGGTTACTCTATGGGATCCGTAGCTTGCGGAAGAGATCTAATCCCCCCTTGCAAACGGATTCAGTTTCTCTTGAACAGGGTTGTTCATATGGTTCATATGGCTGTTACTATCAAACGTTGGCATGGTTGCTCCTTGATTAGGCACTGATATGTCCATCAATGGGCGATTTCTAACAATCGATAAATTGTTTAAATTCGATCCACCCAAAGTGGACATGCTGACATAAAGCGTTGCGTGAATGTTATAAGTAATTGATGAACCATTCTATCGGCAGTTGATATTCCTTGAATTGGGATACTCGTTCCTCCTCATTAATGCTATGGAGCGAACTGATGCTGGGGGAATCTTTTCAAAATATACAATTCTAATTACCGAAGTAGATATTCAAATTCAAAACATTCAAGACCAAAAGGTTATTGATTGCAGAATCCAATCTCACTACTGAGCTAGCGAGGTATGAACTTACTTGAAAAAGACTTCTGTGGAGATGTGCCTCTATTCTTTGATCTCTTCCTGGAATCGGTGGTAAAGGCATTTTATCAATGAAATTATTCACAAATGAATTACTAGTAGAACTCACTAGTGAAGTTAAGTGGCCTATCTAAGCACTGGTGCACTGGTGAAACGACTGGCTTTCAGCGCACTGTGTATTTATTGTAGGTCGATTAACCATTGCTTCATTGCTTTAGCTCTGGTAATGTATGGAGCGGTTGAATAGGTGAAATCCATGAAACATTGTGAAGGTTGGCATAGTTCCTCGTGGATTGGAGTGGAAGTCCTCTCTCCTGTTTGTCATTTCTATGCATTGTATTTTCTGGTTGCTACCTTTTGATTTTTTTTCGGATAGTGCTGGCTTGACAACTTCGCCAGTATGTTTAGTATTACTCCCAATTTCGCTCGTCGCTTCATTGCAGCCTTATAGATCGCGTACCGAGCGACGCCAGCTTGTAGCGGAGTTCTACCACCTCTTTGCACAGATCTTGGTACATTTTATTATAAAAAATATTGTTCTCCTTTGATATGACTACCAGAGAGTGCAACTGGTTAATTACTTGTTTGTTTTTGTGACTTTGTTCAATGAAAGTTGATACCTGTTGCGTGTCGCAACCGCTCTCTTCGAGTTCATCGTCGCTGTTTCCTATTTCTTTGGTCGCAACAGAGTAGCGAGCTTTGTTATAGTTCAGCTATACTCTAAGTGTGTTCCGCGATACCCCTGTAGGGGTTCCGCAAGAATTTATAAATAAAACAATACACCTCTCTCGAGAGGTACTGCTTTGAGGCACGCCACATGTGATTGGCTTTTCGGAACTGATCATTTTTCCTATTTTCCCACTCTGAGTACTATTTTCTAGGTCATTTTCTGATGATTTCAGTTGTGTATTTCGTATCCCAAAATCATGTTCCAATTTACTCACGAGCTTCAGAAGAGACACAGTGTCAAATGCTTTTCTAGGTCTAAGAATACTGTTTCAGAGCATTTTGGTCTACTATCTAGTTTCTGAGCTACAAAATCCGTGAAATCATGAACGGCCTCATGAGTAGATTTACCAGGTCTAAAGCCATATTGTGGCTCCGACAACAAGTAGGTTACTCTATGGGATCCGTAGCTTGCGGAAAAGATCTAATCCCCCCTTGCAAACGGATTCAGTTTCTCTTGAACAGGGTTGTTCATATGGTTCATATGGCTGTTACTATCAAACGTTGGTATGGTTGCTCCTTGATTAGGCACTGATATGTCAATCAATGGGCGATTTCTAACAATCGATAAATTGTTTAAATTCGATCCACCCAAAGTGGACATGCTGACATAAAGCGTTGCGTGAATGTTATAAGTAATTGATGAACCATTCTATCGGCAGTTGATATTCCTTGAATTGGGATACTCGTTCCTCCTCATTAATGCTATGGAGCGAACTGATGCTGGGGGAATCTTTTCAAAATATACAATTCTAATTACCGAAGTAGATATTCAAATTCAAAACATTCAAGACCAAAAGGTTATTGATTGCAGAATCCAATCTCACTACTGAGCTAGCGAGGTATGAACTTACTTGAAAAAGACTTCTGTGGAGATGTGCCTCTATTCTTTGATCTCTTCCTGGAATCGGTGGTAAAGGCATTTTATCAATGAAATTATTCACAAATGAATTACTAGTAGAACTCACTGGTGAAGTTAAGTGGCCTATCTAAGCACTGGTGCACTGGTGAAACGACTGGCTTTCAGCGCACTGTGTATTTATTGTAGGTCGATTAACCATTGCTTCATTGCTTTAGCTCTGGTAATGTATGGAGCGGTTGAATAGGTGAAATCCATGAAACATTGTGAAGGTTGGCATAGTTCCTCGTGGATTGGAGTGGAAGTCCTCTCTCCTGTTTGTCATTTCTATGCATTGTATTTTCTGGTTGCTACCTTTTGATTTTTTTTCGGATAGTGCTGGCTTGACAACTTCGCCAGTATGTTTAGTATTACTCCCAATTTCGCTCGTCGCTTCATTGCAGCCTTATAGATCGCGTACCGAGCGACGCCAGCTTGTAGCGGAGTTCTACCACCTCTTTGCACAGATCTTGGTACATTTTATTATAAAAAATATTGTTCTCCTTTGATATGACTACCAGAGAGTGCAACTGGTTAATTACTTGTTTGTTTTTGTGACTTTGTTCAATGAAAGTTGATACCTGTTGCGTGTCGCAACCGCTCTCTTCGAGTTCATCGTCGCTGTTTCCTATTTCTTTGGTCGCAACAGAGTAGCGAGCTTTTCTATAGTTCAGCTATACTCTAAGTGTGTTCCGCGATACCCCTGTAGGGGTTCCGCAAGAATTTATAAATAAAACAATACACCTCTCTCGAGAGGTACTGCTTTGAGGCACGCCACATGTGATTGGCTTTTCGGAACTGATCATTTTTCCTATTTTCCCACTCTGAGTACTATTTTCTAGGTCATTTTCTGATGATTTCAGTTGTGTATTTCGTATCCCAAAATCATGTTCCAATTTACTCACGAGCTTCAGAAGAGACACAGTGTCAAATGCTTTTCTAGGTCTAAGAATACTGTTTCAGAGCATTTTGGTCTACTATCTAGTTTCTGAGCTACAAAATCCGTGAAATCATGAACGGCCTCATGAGTAGATTTACCAGGTCTAAAGCCATATTGTGGCTCCGACAACAAGTAGGTTACTCTATGGGATCCGTAGCTTGCGGAAAAGATCTAATCCCCCCTTGCAAACGGATTCAGTTTCTCTTGAACAGGGTTGTTCATATGGTTCATATGGCTGTTACTATCAAACGTTGGCATGGTTGCTCCTTGATTAGGCACTGATATGTCAATCAATGGGCGATTTCTAACAATCGATAAATTGTTTAAATTCGATCCACCCAAAGTGGACATGCTGACATAAAGCGTTGCGTGAATGTTATAAGTAATTGATGAACCATTCTATCGGCAGTTGATATTCCTTGAATTGGGATACTCGTTCCTCCTCATTAATGCTATAGAGCGAACTGATGCTGGGGGAATCTTTTCAAAATATACAATTCTAATTACCGAAGTAGATATTCAAATTCAAAACATTCAAGACCAAAAGGTTATTGATTGCAGAATCCAATCTCACTACTGAGCTAGCGAGGTATGAACTTACTTGAAAAAGACTTCTGTGGAGATGTGCCTCTATTCTTTGATCTCTTCCTGGAATCGGTGGTAAAGGCATTTTATCAATGAAATTATTCACAAATGAATTACTAGTAGAACTCACTGGTGAAGTTAAGTGGCCTATCTAAGCACTGGTGCACTGGTGAAACGACTGGCTTTCAGCGCACTGTGTATTTATTGTAGGTCGATTAACCATTGCTTCATTGCTTTAGCTCTGGTAATGTATGGAGCGGTTGAATAGGTGAAATCCATGAAACATTGTGAAGGTTGGCATAGTTCCTCGTGGATTGGAGTGGAAGTCCTCTCTCCTGTTTGTCATTTCTATGCATTGTATTTTCTGGTTGCTACCTTTTGATTTTTTTTCGGATAGTGCTGGCTTGACAACTTCGCCAGTATGTTTAGTATTACTCCCAATTTCGCTCGTCGCTTCATTGCAGCCTTATAGATCGCGTACCGAGCGACGCCAGCTTGTAGCGGAGTTCTACCACCTCTTTGCACAGATCTTGGTACATTTTTTTATAAAAATATTGTTCTCCTTTGATATGACTACCAGAGAGTGCAACTGGTTAATTACTTGTTTGTTTTTGTGACTTTGTTCAATGAAAGTTGATACCTGTTGCATGTCGCAACCGCTCTCTTCGAGTTCATCGTCGCTGTTTCCTATTTCTTTGGTCGCAACAGAGTAGCGAGCTTTTCTATAGTTCAGCCATACTCTAAGTGTGTTCCGCGATACCCCTGTAGGGGTTCCGCAAGAATTTAAACATAAAACAATAGACCTCTCTCGAGAGGTACTGCCTTGAGACACGCCACATGTGATTGGCTTTTCGGAACTGATCATTTTTCCTATTTTCCCACTCTGAGTACTATTTTGTAGGTAATTTTCTGATAATTTCAGTTGTGAATTTCGTATACCAAAATCATGTTCCAATTTACTCACGAGTTTCAGAAGAGACACAGTGTCAAATGCTTTTCTAGGTCTAAGAATACTGTTTCAGAGCATTTTGGTCTACTATCTAGTTTCTGAGCTACAAAATCCGTGAAATCATGATTGGCCTCGTAGATTTACCAGGTCTAAAGCCATATTGTGGCTCCGACAACAAGTAGGTTACTCTATGGGATCCGTAGCTTGCGGCAGAGATCTAATCCCCCCTTGCAAACGGATTCAGTTTCTCTTGAACAGGGTTGTTCATATGGTTCATATGGCTGTTACTATCAAACGTTGGCATGGTTGCTCCTTGATTAGGCACTGATATGTCAATCAATGGGCGATTTCTAACAATCGATAAATTGTTTAAATTCGATACACCCAAAGTGGGCATGCTGGCATAAAGCGTTGCGTGAATGTTATAAGTAATGAATGAACTACTCTTTCGGCAGTTGACATTCCTTGAATTGGGATACTTGTTCCTCCTCATTAATGCTATAGAGCGAACTGATGCTGGGGGAATCTTTTCAAAATATACAATTCTAATTACCGAAGTAGATATTCAAATTCAAAACATTCAAGACCAAAAGGTAATTGATTGCAGAATCCAATCTCACTACTGAGCTAGCGAGGTATGAACTTACTTGTAAAAGACTTCTGTGGAGATGTGCCTCTGTTCTTTGATCTCTTCCTGTAATCGGTGGTAAAGGCATTTTATCTATGAAATTATTCACAGATGAATTACTACTAGAACTCACTGGTGAAGTTAAGTGGCCTATCTAAGCACTGGTGCACTGGTGGAACGACTGGCTTTCAGCGCACTGTGTATTTATTGTAGGTCGATTAACCATTGCTTCATTGCTTTAGCTCTGCTAATGTATGGAGCGGTTGAATAGGTGAAATCCATGAAACATTGTGAAGGTTGGCATAGTTCCTCGTGGATTGGAGTGGAAGTCCTCTCTCCTGTTTGTCATTTCTATGCATTGTATTTTCTGGTTGCTACCTTTTGATTTTTTTTCGGATAGTGCTGGCTTGACAACTTCGCCAGTATGTTTAGTATTACTCCCAATTTCGCTCGTCGCTTCATTGCAGCCTTATAGATCGCGTACCGAGCGACGCCAGCTTGTAGCGGAGTTCTACCACCTCTTTGCACAGATCTTGGTACATTTTATTATAAAAATATTGTTCTCCTTTGATATGACTACCAGAGAGTGCAACTGGTTAATTACTTGTTTGTTTTTGTGACTTTGTTCAATGAAAGTTGATACCTGTTGCGTGTCGCAACCGCTCTCTTCGAGTTCATCGTCGCTGTTTCCTATTTCTTTGGTCGCAACAGAGTAGCGAGCTTTGCTATAGTTGAGCCATACTCTAAGTGTGTTCCGCGATACCCCTGTAGGGGTTCCGCAAGAATTTATACATAAAACAATAGACCTCTCTCGAGAGGTACTGCCTTGAGGCACGCCACATGTGATTGGCTTTTCGGAACTGATCATTTTTCCTATTTTCCCACTCTGAGTACTATTTTGTAGGTAATTTTCTGATAATTTCAGTTGTGTATTTCGTATCCCAAAATCATGTTCCAATTTACTCACGAGTTTCAGAAGAGACACAGTGTCAAATGCTTTTCTAGGTCTAAGAATACTAATTCAGAGCATTTTGGTCTACTATCTAGTTTCTGAGCTACAAAATCCGTGAAATCATGATTGGCCTCGTAGATTTACCAGGTCTAAAGCCATATTGTGGCTCCGACAACAAGTAGGTTACTCTATGGGATCCGTAGCTTGCGGCAGAGATCTAATCCCCCCTTGCAAACGGATTCAGTTTCTCTTGAACAGGGTTGTTCATATGGTTCATATGGCTGTTACTATCAAACGTTGGCATGGTTGCTCCTTGATTAGGCACTGATATGTCAATCAATGGGCGATTTCTAACAATCGATAAATTGTTTAAATTCGATACACCCAAAGTGGGCATGCTGGCATAAAGCGTTGCGTGAATGTTATAAGTAATGAATGAACTACTCTTTCGGCAGTTGACATTCCTTGAATTGGGATACTCGTTCCTCCTCATTAATGCTATAGAGTGAACTGATGCTGGGGGAATCTTTTCAAAATATACAATTCTAATTACCGAAGTAGATATTCAAATTCAAAACATTCAAGACCAAAAGGTTATTGATTGCAGAATCCAATCTCACTACTGAGCTAGCGAGGTATGAACTTAATTGTAAAAGACTTCTGTGGAGATGTGCCTCTGTTCTTTGATCTCTTCCTGTAATCGGTGGTAAAGGCATTTTATCTATGAAATTATTCACAGATGAATTACTACTAGAACTCACTGGTGAAGTTAAGTGGCCTATCTAAGCACTGGTGCACTGGTGGAACGACTGGCTTTCAGCGCACTGTGTATTTATTGTAGGTCGATTAACCATTGCTTCATTGCTTTAGCTCTGGTAATGTATGGAGCGGTTGAATAGGTGAAATCCATGAAACATTGTGAAGGTTGGCATAGTTCCTCGTGGATTGGAGTGGAAGTCCTCTCTCCTGTTTGTCATTTCTATGCATTGTATTTTCTGGTTGCTACCTTTTGTTTTTTTTTCGGATAGTGCTGGCTTGACAACTTCGCCAGTATGTTTAGTAATACTCCCAATTTCGCTCGTCGCTTCATTGCAGCCTTATAGATCGCGTACCGAGCGACGCCAGCTTGTAGCGGAGTTCTACCACCTCTTTGCACAGATCTTGGTACATTTTATTATAAAAAATATTGTTCTCCTTTGATATGACTACCAGAGAGTGCAACTGGTTAATTACTTGTTTGTTTTTGTGACTTTGTTCAATGAAAGTTGATACCTGTTGCGTGTCGCAACCGCTCTCTTCGAGTTCATCGTCGCTGTTTCCTTTTTCTTTGGTCGCAACAGAGTAGCGAGCTTTGCTATAGTTCAGCCATACTCTAAGTGTGTTCCGCGATACCCCTGTAGGGGTTCCGCAAGAATTTATACATAAAACAATAGACCTCTCTCGAGAGGTACTGCCTTGAGGCACGCCACATGTGATTGGCTTTTCGGAACTGATCATTTTTCCTATTTTCCCACTCTGAGTACTATTTTGTAGGTAATTTTCTGATAATTTCAGTTGTGTATTTCGTATCCCAAAATCATGTTCCAATTTACTCACGAGTTTCAGAAGAGACACAGTGTCAAATGCTTTTCTAGGTCTAAGAATACTAATTCAGAGCATTTTGGTCTACTATCTAGTTTCTGAGCTACAAAATCCGTGAAATCATGATTGGCCTCGTAGATTTACCAGGTCTAAAGCCATATTGTGGCTCCGACAACAAGTAGGTTACTCTATGGGATCCGTAGCTTGCGGCAGAGATCTAATCCCCCCTTGCAAACGGATTCAGTTTCTCTTGAACAGGGTTGTTCATATGGTTCATATGGCTGTTACTATCAAACGTTGGCATGGTTGCTCCTTGATTAGGCACTGATATGTCAATCAATGGGCGATTTCTAACAATCGATAAATTGTTTAAATTCGATACACCCAAAGTGGGCATGCTGGCATAAAGCGTTGCGTGAATGTTATAAGTAATGAATGAACTACTCTTTCGGCAGTTGACATTCCTTGAATTGGGATACTCGTTCCTCCTCATTAATGCTATAGAGTGAACTGATGCTGGGGGAATCTTTTCAAAATATACAATTCTAATTACCGAAGTAGATATTCAAATTCAAAACATTCAAGACCAAAAGGTTATTGATTGCAGAATCCAATCTCACTACTGAGCTAGCGAGGTATGAACTTACTTGTAAAAGACTTCTGTGGAGATGTGCCTCTGTTCTTTGATCTCTTCCTGTAATCGGTGGTAAAGGCATTTTATCTATGAAATTATTCACAGATGAATTACTACTAGAACTCACTGGTGAAGTTAAGTGGCCTATCTAAGCACTGGTGCACTGGTGGAACGACTGGCTTTCAGCGCACTGTGTATTTATTGTAGGTCGATTAACCATTGCTTCATTGCTTTAGCTCTGCTAATGTATGGAGCGGTTGAATAGGTGAAATCCATGAAACATTGTGAAGGTTGGCATAGTTCCTCGTGGATTGGAGTGGAAGTCCTCTCTCCTGTTTGTCATTTCTATGCATTGTATTTTCTGGTTGCTACCTTTTGATTTTTTTTCGGATAGTGCTGGCTTGACAACTTCGCCAGTATGTTTAGTATTACTCCCAATTTCGCTCGTCGCTTCATTGCAGCCTTATAGATCGCGTACCGAGCGACGCCAGCTTGTAGCGGAGTTCTACCACCTCTTTGCACAGATCTTGGTACATTTTATTATAAAAATATTGTTCTCCTTTGATATGACTACCAGAGAGTGCAACTGGTTAATTACTTGTTTGTTTTTGTGACTTTGTTCAATGAAAGTTGATACCTGTTGCGTGTCGCAACCGCTCTCTTCGAGTTCATCGTCGCTGTTTCCTATTTCTTTGGTCGCAACAGAGTAGCGAGCTTTGCTATAGTTCAGCCATACTCTAAGTGTGTTCCGCGATACCCCTGTAGGGGTTCCGCAAGAATTTATACATAAAACAATAGACCTCTCTCGAGAGGTACTGCCTTGAGGCACGCCACATGTGATTGGCTTTTCGGAACTGATCATTTTTCCTATTTTCCCACTCTGAGTACTATTTTGTAGGTAATTTTCTGATAATTTCAGTTGTGTATTTCGTATCCCAAAATCATGTTCCAATTTACTCACGAGCTTCAGAAGAGACACAGTGTCAAATGCTTTTCTAGGTCTAAGAATACTGTTTCAGAGCATTTTGGTCTACTATCTAGTTTCTGAGCTACAAAATCCGTGAAATCATGAACGGCCTCATGAGTAGATTTACCAGGTCTAAAGCCATATTGTGGCTCCGACAACAAGTAGGTTACTCTATGGGATCCGTAGCTTGCGGAAAAGATCTAATCCCCCCTTGCAAACGGATTCAGTTTCTCTTGAACAGGGTTGTTCATATGGTTCATATGGCTGTTACTATCAAACGTTGGCATGGTTGCTCCTTGATTAGGCACTGATATGTCAATCAATGGGCGATTTCTAACAATCGATAAATTGTTTAAATTCGATCCACCCAAAGTGGACATGCTGACATAAAGCGTTGCGTGAATGTTATAAGTAATTGATGAACCATTCTATCGGCAGTTGATATTCCTTGAATTGGGATACTCGTTCCTCCTCATTAATGCTATAGAGCGAACTGATGCTGGGGGAATCTTTTCAAAATATACAATTCTAATTACCGAAGTAGATATTCAAATTCAAAACATTCAAGACCAAAAGGTTATTGATTGCAGAATCCAATCTCACTACTGAGCTAGCGAGGTATGAACTTACTTGAAAAAGACTTCTGTGGAGATGTGCCTCTATTCTTTGATCTCTTCCTGGAATCGGTGGTAAAGGCATTTTATCAATGAAATTATTCACAAATGAATTACTAGTAGAACTCACTGGTGAAGTTAAGTGGCCTATCTAAGCACTGGTGCACTGGTGAAACGACTGGCTTTCAGCGCACTGTGTATTTATTGTAGGTCGATTAACCATTGCTTCATTGCTTTAGCTCTGGTAATGTATGGAGCGGTTGAATAGGTGAAATCCATGAAACATTGTGAAGGTTGGCATAGTTCCTCGTGGATTGGAGTGGAAGTCCTCTCTCCTGTTTGTCATTTCTATGCATTGTATTTTCTGGTTGCTACCTTTTGATTTTTTTTCGGATAGTGCTGGCTTGACAACTTCGCCAGTATGTTTAGTATTACTCCCAATTTCGCTCGTCGCTTCATTGCAGCCTTATAGATCGCGTACCGAGCGACGCCAGCTTGTAGCGGAGTTCTACCACCTCTTTGCACAGATCTTGGTACATTTTTTTATAAAAATATTGTTCTCCTTTGATATGACTACCAGAGAGTGCAACTGGTTAATTACTTGTTTGTTTTTGTGACTTTGTTCAATGAAAGTTGATACCTGTTGCATGTCGCAACCGCTCTCTTCGAGTTCATCGTCGCTGTTTCCTATTTCTTTGGTCGCAACAGAGTAGCGAGCTTTTCTATAGTTCAGCCATACTCTAAGTGTGTTCCGCGATACCCCTGTAGGGGTTCCGCAAGAATTTAAACATAAAACAATAGACCTCTCTCGAGAGGTACTGCCTTGAGACACGCCACATGTGATTGGCTTTTCGGAACTGATCATTTTTCCTATTTTCCCACTCTGAGTACTATTTTGTAGGTAATTTTCTGATAATTTCAGTTGTGAATTTCGTATACCAAAATCATGTTCCAATTTACTCACGAGTTTCAGAAGAGACACAGTGTCAAATGCTTTTCTAGGTCTAAGAATACTGTTTCAGAGCATTTTGGTCTACTATCTAGTTTCTGAGCTACAAAATCCGTGAAATCATGATTGGCCTCGTAGATTTACCAGGTCTAAAGCCATATTGTGGCTCCGACAACAAGTAGGTTACTCTATGGGATCCGTAGCTTGCGGCAGAGATCTAATCCCCCCTTGCAAACGGATTCAGTTTCTCTTGAACAGGGTTGTTCATATGGTTCATATGGCTGTTACTATCAAACGTTGGCATGGTTGCTCCTTGATTAGGCACTGATATGTCAATCAATGGGCGATTTCTAACAATCGATAAATTGTTTAAATTCGATACACCCAAAGTGGGCATGCTGGCATAAAGCGTTGCGTGAATGTTATAAGTAATGAATGAACTACTCTTTCGGCAGTTGACATTCCTTGAATTGGGATACTTGTTCCTCCTCATTAATGCTATAGAGCGAACTGATGCTGGGGGAATCTTTTCAAAATATACAATTCTAATTACCGAAGTAGATATTCAAATTCAAAACATTCAAGACCAAAAGGTAATTGATTGCAGAATCCAATCTCACTACTGAGCTAGCGAGGTATGAACTTACTTGTAAAAGACTTCTGTGGAGATGTGCCTCTGTTCTTTGATCTCTTCCTGTAATCGGTGGTAAAGGCATTTTATCTATGAAATTATTCACAGATGAATTACTACTAGAACTCACTGGTGAAGTTAAGTGGCCTATCTAAGCACTGGTGCACTGGTGGAACGACTGGCTTTCAGCGCACTGTGTATTTATTGTAGGTCGATTAACCATTGCTTCATTGCTTTAGCTCTGCTAATGTATGGAGCGGTTGAATAGGTGAAATCCATGAAACATTGTGAAGGTTGGCATAGTTCCTCGTGGATTGGAGTGGAAGTCCTCTCTCCTGTTTGTCATTTCTATGCATTGTATTTTCTGGTTGCTACCTTTTGATTTTTTTTCGGATAGTGCTGGCTTGACAACTTCGCCAGTATGTTTAGTATTACTCCCAATTTCGCTCGTCGCTTCATTGCAGCCTTATAGATCGCGTACCGAGCGACGCCAGCTTGTAGCGGAGTTCTACCACCTCTTTGCACAGATCTTGGTACATTTTATTATAAAAATATTGTTCTCCTTTGATATGACTACCAGAGAGTGCAACTGGTTAATTACTTGTTTGTTTTTGTGACTTTGTTCAATGAAAGTTGATACCTGTTGCGTGTCGCAACCGCTCTCTTCGAGTTCATCGTCGCTGTTTCCTATTTCTTTGGTCGCAACAGAGTAGCGAGCTTTGCTATAGTTGAGCCATACTCTAAGTGTGTTCCGCGATACCCCTGTAGGGGTTCCGCAAGAATTTATACATAAAACAATAGACCTCTCTCGAGAGGTACTGCCTTGAGGCACGCCACATGTGATTGGCTTTTCGGAACTGATCATTTTTCCTATTTTCCCACTCTGAGTACTATTTTGTAGGTAATTTTCTGATAATTTCAGTTGTGTATTTCGTATCCCAAAATCATGTTCCAATTTACTCACGAGTTTCAGAAGAGACACAGTGTCAAATGCTTTTCTAGGTCTAAGAATACTAATTCAGAGCATTTTGGTCTACTATCTAGTTTCTGAGCTACAAAATCCGTGAAATCATGATTGGCCTCGTAGATTTACCAGGTCTAAAGCCATATTGTGGCTCCGACAACAAGTAGGTTACTCTATGGGATCCGTAGCTTGCGGCAGAGATCTAATCCCCCCTTGCAAACGGATTCAGTTTCTCTTGAACAGGGTTGTTCATATGGTTCATATGGCTGTTACTATCAAACGTTGGCATGGTTGCTCCTTGATTAGGCACTGATATGTCAATCAATGGGCGATTTCTAACAATCGATAAATTGTTTAAATTCGATACACCCAAAGTGGGCATGCTGGCATAAAGCGTTGCGTGAATGTTATAAGTAATGAATGAACTACTCTTTCGGCAGTTGACATTCCTTGAATTGGGATACTCGTTCCTCCTCATTAATGCTATAGAGTGAACTGATGCTGGGGGAATCTTTTCAAAATATACAATTCTAATTACCGAAGTAGATATTCAAATTCAAAACATTCAAGACCAAAAGGTTATTGATTGCAGAATCCAATCTCACTACTGAGCTAGCGAGGTATGAACTTAATTGTAAAAGACTTCTGTGGAGATGTGCCTCTGTTCTTTGATCTCTTCCTGTAATCGGTGGTAAAGGCATTTTATCTATGAAATTATTCACAGATGAATTACTACTAGAACTCACTGGTGAAGTTAAGTGGCCTATCTAAGCACTGGTGCACTGGTGGAACGACTGGCTTTCAGCGCACTGTGTATTTATTGTAGGTCGATTAACCATTGCTTCATTGCTTTAGCTCTGGTAATGTATGGAGCGGTTGAATAGGTGAAATCCATGAAACATTGTGAAGGTTGGCATAGTTCCTCGTGGATTGGAGTGGAAGTCCTCTCTCCTGTTTGTCATTTCTATGCATTGTATTTTCTGGTTGCTACCTTTTGTTTTTTTTTCGGATAGTGCTGGCTTGACAACTTCGCCAGTATGTTTAGTAATACTCCCAATTTCGCTCGTCGCTTCATTGCAGCCTTATAGATCGCGTACCGAGCGACGCCAGCTTGTAGCGGAGTTCTACCACCTCTTTGCACAGATCTTGGTACATTTTATTATAAAAAATATTGTTCTCCTTTGATATGACTACCAGAGAGTGCAACTGGTTAATTACTTGTTTGTTTTTGTGACTTTGTTCAATGAAAGTTGATACCTGTTGCGTGTCGCAACCGCTCTCTTCGAGTTCATCGTCGCTGTTTCCTTTTTCTTTGGTCGCAACAGAGTAGCGAGCTTTGCTATAGTTCAGCCATACTCTAAGTGTGTTCCGCGATACCCCTGTAGGGGTTCCGCAAGAATTTATACATAAAACAATAGACCTCTCTCGAGAGGTACTGCCTTGAGGCACGCCACATGTGATTGGCTTTTCGGAACTGATCATTTTTCCTATTTTCCCACTCTGAGTACTATTTTGTAGGTAATTTTCTGATAATTTCAGTTGTGTATTTCGTATCCCAAAATCATGTTCCAATTTACTCACGAGTTTCAGAAGAGACACAGTGTCAAATGCTTTTCTAGGTCTAAGAATACTAATTCAGAGCATTTTGGTCTACTATCTAGTTTCTGAGCTACAAAATCCGTGAAATCATGATTGGCCTCGTAGATTTACCAGGTCTAAAGCCATATTGTGGCTCCGACAACAAGTAGGTTACTCTATGGGATCCGTAGCTTGCGGCAGAGATCTAATCCCCCCTTGCAAACGGATTCAGTTTCTCTTGAACAGGGTTGTTCATATGGTTCATATGGCTGTTACTATCAAACGTTGGCATGGTTGCTCCTTGATTAGGCACTGATATGTCAATCAATGGGCGATTTCTAACAATCGATAAATTGTTTAAATTCGATACACCCAAAGTGGGCATGCTGGCATAAAGCGTTGCGTGAATGTTATAAGTAATGAATGAACTACTCTTTCGGCAGTTGACATTCCTTGAATTGGGATACTCGTTCCTCCTCATTAATGCTATAGAGTGAACTGATGCTGGGGGAATCTTTTCAAAATATACAATTCTAATTACCGAAGTAGATATTCAAATTCAAAACATTCAAGACCAAAAGGTTATTGATTGCAGAATCCAATCTCACTACTGAGCTAGCGAGGTATGAACTTACTTGTAAAAGACTTCTGTGGAGATGTGCCTCTGTTCTTTGATCTCTTCCTGTAATCGGTGGTAAAGGCATTTTATCTATGAAATTATTCACAGATGAATTACTACTAGAACTCACTGGTGAAGTTAAGTGGCCTATCTAAGCACTGGTGCACTGGTGGAACGACTGGCTTTCAGCGCACTGTGTATTTATTGTAGGTCGATTAACCATTGCTTCATTGCTTTAGCTCTGCTAATGTATGGAGCGGTTGAATAGGTGAAATCCATGAAACATTGTGAAGGTTGGCATAGTTCCTCGTGGATTGGAGTGGAAGTCCTCTCTCCTGTTTGTCATTTCTATGCATTGTATTTTCTGGTTGCTACCTTTTGATTTTTTTTCGGATAGTGCTGGCTTGACAACTTCGCCAGTATGTTTAGTATTACTCCCAATTTCGCTCGTCGCTTCATTGCAGCCTTATAGATCGCGTACCGAGCGACGCCAGCTTGTAGCGGAGTTCTACCACCTCTTTGCACAGATCTTGGTACATTTTATTATAAAAATATTGTTCTCCTTTGATATGACTACCAGAGAGTGCAACTGGTTAATTACTTGTTTGTTTTTGTGACTTTGTTCAATGAAAGTTGATACCTGTTGCGTGTCGCAACCGCTCTCTTCGAGTTCATCGTCGCTGTTTCCTATTTCTTTGGTCGCAACAGAGTAGCGAGCTTTGCTATAGTTCAGCCATACTCTAAGTGTGTTCCGCGATACCCCTGTAGGGGTTCCGCAAGAATTTATACATAAAACAATAGACCTCTCTCGAGAGGTACTGCCTTGAGGCACGCCACATGTGATTGGCTTTTCGGAACTGATCATTTTTCCTATTTTCCCACTCTGAGTACTATTTTGTAGGTAATTTTCTGATAATTTCAGTTGTGTATTTCGTATCCCAAAATCATGTTCCAATTTACTCACGAGTTTCAGAAGAGACACAGTGTCAAATGCTTTTCTAGGTCTAAGAATACTAATTCAGAGCATTTTGGTCTACTATCTAGTTTCTGAGCTACAAAATCCGTGAAATCATGATTGGCCTCGTAGATTTACCAGGTCTAAAGCCATATTGTGGCTCCGACAACAAGTAGGTTACTCTATGGGATCCGTAGCTTGCGGCAGAGATCTAATCCCCCCTTGCAAACGGATTCAGTTTCTCTTGAACAGGGTTGTTCATATGGTTCATATGGCTGTTACTATCAAACGTTGGCATGGTTGCTCCTTGATTAGGCACTGATATGTCAATCAATGGGCGATTTCTAACAATCGATAAATTGTTTAAATTCGATACACCCAAAGTGGGCATGCTGGCATAAAGCGTTGCGTGAATGTTATAAGTAATGAATGAACTACTCTTTCGGCAGTTGACATTCCTTGAATTGGGATACTCGTTCCTCCTCATTAATGCTATAGAGTGAACTGATGCTGGGGGAATCTTTTCAAAATATACAATTCTAATTACCGAAGTAGATATTCAAATTCAAAACATTCAAGACCAAAAGGTTATTGATTGCAGAATCCAATCTCACTACTGAGCTAGCGAGGTATGAACTTAATTGTAAAAGACTTCTGTGGAGATGTGCCTCTGTTCTTTGATCTCTTCCTGTAATCGGTGGTAAAGGCATTTTATCTATGAAATTATTCACAGATGAATTACTACTAGAACTCACTGGTGAAGTTAAGTGGCCTATCTAAGCACTGGTGCACTGGTGGAACGACTGGCTTTCAGCGCACTGTGTATTTATTGTAGGTCGATTAACCATTGCTTCATTGCTTTAGCTCTGGTAATGTATGGAGCGGTTGAATAGGTGAAATCCATGAAACATTGTGAAGGTTGGCATAGTTCCTCGTGGATTGGAGTGGAAGTCCTCTCTCCTGTTTGTCATTTCTATGCATTGTATTTTCTGGTTGCTACCTTTTGTTTTTTTTTCGGATAGTGCTGGCTTGACAACTTCGCCAGTATGTTTAGTAATACTCCCAATTTCGCTCGTCGCTTCATTGCAGCCTTATAGATCGCGTACCGAGCGACGCCAGCTTGTAGCGGAGTTCTACCACCTCTTTGCACAGATCTTGGTACATTTTATTATAAAAAATATTGTTCTCCTTTGATATGACTACCAGAGAGTGCAACTGGTTAATTACTTGTTTGTTTTTGTGACTTTGTTCAATGAAAGTTGATACCTGTTGCGTGTCGCAACCGCTCTCTTCGAGTTCATCGTCGCTGTTTCCTTTTTCTTTGGTCGCAACAGAGTAGCGAGCTTTGCTATAGTTCAGCCATACTCTAAGTGTGTTCCGCGATACCCCTGTAGGGGTTCCGCAAGAATTTATACATAAAACAATAGACCTCTCTCGAGAGGTACTGCCTTGAGGCACGCCACATGTGATTGGCTTTTCGGAACTGATCATTTTTCCTATTTTCCCACTCTGAGTACTATTTTGTAGGTAATTTTCTGATAATTTCAGTTGTGTATTTCGTATCCCAAAATCATGTTCCAATTTACTCACGAGTTTCAGAAGAGACACAGTGTCAAATGCTTTTCTAGGTCTAAGAATACTAATTCAGAGCATTTTGGTCTACTATCTAGTTTCTGAGCTACAAAATCCGTGAAATCATGATTGGCCTCGTAGATTTACCAGGTCTAAAGCCATATTGTGGCTCCGACAACAAGTAGGTTACTCTATGGGATCCGTAGCTTGCGGCAGAGATCTAATCCCCCCTTGCAAACGGATTCAGTTTCTCTTGAACAGGGTTGTTCATATGGTTCATATGGCTGTTACTATCAAACGTTGGCATGGTTGCTCCTTGATTAGGCACTGATATGTCAATCAATGGGCGATTTCTAACAATCGATAAATTGTTTAAATTCGATCCACCCAAAGTGGGCATGCTGGCATAAAGCGTTGCGTGAATGTTATAAGTAATGAATGAACTACTCTTTCGGCAGTTGACATTCCTTGAATTGGGATACTCGTTCCTCCTCATTAATGCTATAGAGTGAACTGATGCTGGGGGAATCTTTTCAAAATATACAATTCTAATTACCGAAGTAGATATTCAAATTCAAAACATTCAAGACCAAAAGGTTATTGATTGCAGAATCCAATCTCACTACTGAGCTAGCGAGGTATGAACTTACTTGTAAAAGACTTCTGTGGAGATGTGCCTCTGTTCTTTGATCTCTTCCTGTAATCGGTGGTAAAGGCATTTTATCTATGAAATTATTCACAGATGAATTACTACTAGAACTCACTGGTGAAGTTAAGTGGCCTATCTAAGCACTGGTGCACTGGTGGAACGACTGGCTTTCAGCGCACTGTGTATTTATTGTAGGTCGATTAACCATTGCTTCATTGCTTTAGCTCTGCTAATGTATGGAGCGGTTGAATAGGTGAAATCCATGAAACATTGTGAAGGTTGGCATAGTTCCTCGTGGATTGGAGTGGAAGTCCTCTCTCCTGTTTGTCATTTCTATGCATTGTATTTTCTGGTTGCTACCTTTTGATTTTTTTTCGGATAGTGCTGGCTTGACAACTTCGCCAGTATGTTTAGTATTACTCCCAATTTCGCTCGTCGCTTCATTGCAGCCTTATAGATCGCGTACCGAGCGACGCCAGCTTGTAGCGGAGTTCTACCACCTCTTTGCACAGATCTTGGTACATTTTATTATAAAAATATTGTTCTCCTTTGATATGACTACCAGAGAGTGCAACTGGTTAATTACTTGTTTGTTTTTGTGACTTTGTTCAATGAAAGTTGATACCTGTTGCGTGTCGCAACCGCTCTCTTCGAGTTCATCGTCGCTGTTTCCTATTTCTTTGGTCGCAACAGAGTAGCGAGCTTTGCTATAGTTCAGCCATACTCTAAGTGTGTTCCGCGATACCCCTGTAGGGGTTCCGCAAGAATTTATACATAAAACAATAGACCTCTCTCGAGAGGTACTGCCTTGAGGCACGCCACATGTGATTGGCTTTTCGGAACTGATCATTTTTCCTATTTTCCCACTCTGAGTACTATTTTGTAGGTAATTTTCTGATAATTTCAGTTGTGTATTTCGTATCCCAAAATCATGTTCCAATTTACTCACGAGTTTCAGAAGAGACACAGTGTCAAATGCTTTTCTAGGTCTAAGAATACTAATTCAGAGCATTTTGGTCTACTATCTAGTTTCTGAGCTACAAAATCCGTGAAATCATGATTGGCCTCGTAGATTTACCAGGTCTAAAGCCATATTGTGGCTCCGACAACAAGTAGGTTACTCTATGGGATCCGTAGCTTGCGGCAGAGATCTAATCCCCCCTTGCAAACGGATTCAGTTTCTCTTGAACAGGGTTGTTCATATGGTTCATATGGCTGTTACTATCAAACGTTGGCATGGTTGCTCCTTGATTAGGCACTGATATGTCAATCAATGGGCGATTTCTAACAATCGATAAATTGTTTAAATTCGATACACCCAAAGTGGGCATGCTGGCATAAAGCGTTGCGTGAATGTTATAAGTAATGAATGAACTACTCTTTCGGCAGTTGACATTCCTTGAATTGGGATACTCGTTCCTCCTCATTAATGCTATAGAGCGAACTGATGCTGGGGGAATCTTTTCAAAATATACAATTCTAATTACCGAAGTAGATATTCAAATTCAAAACATTCAAGACCAAAAGGTTATTGATTGCAGAATCCAATCTCACTACTGAGCTAGCGAGGTATGAACTTACTTGTAAAAGACTTCTGTGGAGATGTGCCTCTGTTCTTTGATCTCTTCCTGTAATTGGTGGTAAAGGCATTTTATCTATGAAATTATTCACAGATGAATTACTACTAGAACTCACTGGTGAAGTTAAGTGGCCTATCTAAGCACTGGTGCACTGGTGGAACGACTGGCTTTCAGCGCACTGTGTATTTATTGTAGGTCGATTAACCATTGCTTCATTGCTTTAGCTCTGCTAATGTATGGAGCGGTTGAATAGGTGAAATCCATGAAACATAGTGAAGGTTAGCAGAGTTCCTCGTGGTTTGGAGTGGAAGTCCTCCTTCCTGTTTGTCATTTCTATGCATTGTATTTTCTGGTTGCTACCTTTTGATTTTTTTTCGGGTAGTGCTGGCTTGACAACTTCGCCAGTATGTTTAGTATTACTCCCAATTTCGCTCGTCGCTTCATTGCAGCCTTATAGATCGCGTACCGAGCGACGCCAGCTTGTAGCGGAGTTCTACCACCTCTTTGCACAGATCTTGGCACATTTTACTATAAAAAATATTGTTCTCCTTTGATATGAGTACCAGAGAGTGCAACTGGTTAATTACTTGTTTGTTTTTGTGACTTTGTTCAATGAAAGTTGAAACCTGTTGCATGTCGCAACTGCTCTCTTCGAGTTCATCGTCGCTGTTTCCTTTTTCTTTGGTCGCAACAGAGTAGCGAGCTTTGCTATAGTTGAGCCATACTCTAAGTGTGTTCCGCGATACCCCTGTAGGGGTTCCGCAAGAATTTATACATAAAACAATAGACCTCTCTCGAGAGGTACTGCCTTGAGACACGCCACATGTGATTGGCTTTTCGGAACTGATCATTTTTCCTATTTTCCCACTCTGAGTACTATTTTGTAGGTAATTTTCTGATAATTTCAGTTGTGAATTTCGTATCCCAAAATCATGTTCCAATTTACTCACGAGTTTCAGAAGAGACACAGTGTCAAATGCTTTTCTAGGTCTAAGAATACTGTTTCAGAGCATTTTGGTCTACTATCTAGTTTCTGAGCTACAAAATCCGTGAAATCATGATTGGCCTCGTAGATTTACCAGGTCTAAAGCCATATTGTGGCTCCGACAACAAGTAGGTTACTCTATGGGATCCGTAGCTTGCGGCAAAGATCTAATCCCTCCTTGCAAACGGATTCAGTTTCTCTTGAACAGGGTTGTTCATATGGTTCATATGGCTGTTACTATCAAACGTTGGCATGGTTGCTCCTTGATTAGGCACTGATATGTCAATCAATGGGCGATTTCTAACAATCGATAAATTGTTTAAATTCGATCCACCCAAAGTGGGCATGCTGGCATAAAGCGTTGCGTGAATGTTATAAGTAATGAATGAACTACTCTTTCGGCAGTTGACATTCCTTGAATTGGGATACTCGTTCCTCCTCATTAATGCTATAGAGTGAACTGATGCTGGGGGAATCTTTTCAAAATATACAATTCTAATTACCGAAGTAGATATTCAAATTCAAAACATTCAAGACCAAAAGGTTATTGATTGCAGAATCCAATCTCACTACTGAGCTAGCGAGGTATGAACTTACTTGTAAAAGACTTCTGTGGAGATGTGCCTCTGTTCTTTGATCTCTTCCTGTAATCGGTGGTAAAGGCATTTTATCTATGAAATTATTCACAGATGAATTACTACTAGAACTCACTGGTGAAGTTAAGTGGCCTATCTAAGCACTGGTGCACTGGTGGAACGACTGGCTTTCAGCGCACTGTGTATTTATTGTAGGTCGATTAACCATTGCTTCATTGCTTTAGCTCTGCTAATGTATGGAGCGGTTGAATAGGTGAAATCCATGAAACATTGTGAAGGTTGGCATAGTTCCTCGTGGATTGGAGTGGAAGTCCTCTCTCCTGTTTGTCATTTCTATGCATTGTATTTTCTGGTTGCTACCTTTTGATTTTTTTTCGGATAGTGCTGGCTTGACAACTTCGCCAGTATGTTTAGTATTACTCCCAATTTCGCTCGTCGCTTCATTGCAGCCTTATAGATCGCGTACCGAGCGACGCCAGCTTGTAGCGGAGTTCTACCACCTCTTTGCACAGATCTTGGTACATTTTATTATAAAAATATTGTTCTCCTTTGATATGACTACCAGAGAGTGCAACTGGTTAATTACTTGTTTGTTTTTGTGACTTTGTTCAATGAAAGTTGATACCTGTTGCGTGTCGCAACCGCTCTCTTCGAGTTCATCGTCGCTGTTTCCTATTTCTTTGGTCGCAACAGAGTAGCGAGCTTTGCTATAGTTCAGCCATACTCTAAGTGTGTTCCGCGATACCCCTGTAGGGGTTCCGCAAGAATTTATACATAAAACAATAGACCTCTCTCGAGAGGTACTGCCTTGAGGCACGCCACATGTGATTGGCTTTTCGGAACTGATCATTTTTCCTATTTTCCCACTCTGAGTACTATTTTGTAGGTAATTTTCTGATAATTTCAGTTGTGTATTTCGTATCCCAAAATCATGTTCCAATTTACTCACGAGTTTCAGAAGAGACACAGTGTCAAATGCTTTTCTAGGTCTAAGAATACTAATTCAGAGCATTTTGGTCTACTATCTAGTTTCTGAGCTACAAAATCCGTGAAATCATGATTGGCCTCGTAGATTTACCAGGTCTAAAGCCATATTGTGGCTCCGACAACAAGTAGGTTACTCTATGGGATCCGTAGCTTGCGGCAGAGATCTAATCCCCCCTTGCAAACGGATTCAGTTTCTCTTGAACAGGGTTGTTCATATGGTTCATATGGCTGTTACTATCAAACGTTGGCATGGTTGCTCCTTGATTAGGCACTGATATGTCAATCAATGGGCGATTTCTAACAATCGATAAATTGTTTAAATTCGATACACCCAAAGTGGGCATGCTGGCATAAAGCGTTGCGTGAATGTTATAAGTAATGAATGAACTACTCTTTCGGCAGTTGACATTCCTTGAATTGGGATACTCGTTCCTCCTCATTAATGCTATAGAGCGAACTGATGCTGGGGGAATCTTTTCAAAATATACAATTCTAATTACCGAAGTAGATATTCAAATTCAAAACATTCAAGACCAAAAGGTTATTGATTGCAGAATCCAATCTCACTACTGAGCTAGCGAGGTATGAACTTACTTGTAAAAGACTTCTGTGGAGATGTGCCTCTGTTCTTTGATCTCTTCCTGTAATTGGTGGTAAAGGCATTTTATCTATGAAATTATTCACAGATGAATTACTACTAGAACTCACTGGTGAAGTTAAGTGGCCTATCTAAGCACTGGTGCACTGGTGGAACGACTGGCTTTCAGCGCACTGTGTATTTATTGTAGGTCGATTAACCATTGCTTCATTGCTTTAGCTCTGCTAATGTATGGAGCGGTTGAATAGGTGAAATCCATGAAACATAGTGAAGGTTAGCAGAGTTCCTCGTGGTTTGGAGTGGAAGTCCTCCTTCCTGTTTGTCATTTCTATGCATTGTATTTTCTGGTTGCTACCTTTTGATTTTTTTTCGGGTAGTGCTGGCTTGACAACTTCGCCAGTATGTTTAGTATTACTCCCAATTTCGCTCGTCGCTTCATTGCAGCCTTATAGATCGCGTACCGAGCGACGCCAGCTTGTAGCGGAGTTCTACCACCTCTTTGCACAGATCTTGGCACATTTTACTATAAAAAATATTGTTCTCCTTTGATATGAGTACCAGAGAGTGCAACTGGTTAATTACTTGTTTGTTTTTGTGACTTTGTTCAATGAAAGTTGAAACCTGTTGCATGTCGCAACTGCTCTCTTCGAGTTCATCGTCGCTGTTTCCTTTTTCTTTGGTCGCAACAGAGTAGCGAGCTTTGCTATAGTTGAGCCATACTCTAAGTGTGTTCCGCGATACCCCTGTAGGGGTTCCGCAAGAATTTATACATAAAACAATAGACCTCTCTCGAGAGGTACTGCCTTGAGACACGCCACATGTGATTGGCTTTTCGGAACTGATCATTTTTCCTATTTTCCCACTCTGAGTACTATTTTGTAGGTAATTTTCTGATAATTTCAGTTGTGAATTTCGTATCCCAAAATCATGTTCCAATTTACTCACGAGTTTCAGAAGAGACACAGTGTCAAATGCTTTTCTAGGTCTAAGAATACTGTTTCAGAGCATTTTGGTCTACTATCTAGTTTCTGAGCTACAAAATCCGTGAAATCATGATTGGCCTCGTAGATTTACCAGGTCTAAAGCCATATTGTGGCTCCGACAACAAGTAGGTTACTCTATGGGATCCGTAGCTTGCGGCAAAGATCTAATCCCTCCTTGCAAACGGATTCAGTTTCTCTTGAACAGGGTTGTTCATATGGTTCATATGGCTGTTACTATCAAACGTTGGCATGGTTGCTCCTTGATTAGGCACTGATATGTCAATCAATGGGCGATTTCTAACAATCGATAAATTGTTTAAATTCGATACACCCAAAGTGGGCATGCTGGCATAAAGCGTTGCGTGAATGTTATAAGTAATGAATGAACTACTCTTTCGGCAGTTGACATTCCTTGAATTGGGATACTCGTTCCTCCTCATTAATGCTATAGAGCGAACTGATGCTGGGGGAATCTTTTCAAAATATACAATTCTAATTACCGAAGTAGATATTCAAATTCAAAACATTCAAGACCAAAAGGTTATTGATTGCAGAATCCAATCTCACTACTGAGCTAGCGAGGTATGAACTTACTTGTAAAAGACTTCTGTGGAGATGTGCCTCTGTTCTTTGATCTCTTCCTGTAATCGGTGGTAAAGGCATTTTATCTATGAAATTATTCACAGATGAATTACTACTAGAACTCACTGGTGAAGTTAAGTGGCCTATCTAAGCACTGGTGCACTGGTGGAACGACTGGCTTTCAGCGCACTGTGTATTTATTGTAGGTCGATTAACCATTGCTTCATTGCTTTAGCTCTGCTAATGTATGGAGCGGTTGAATAGGTGAAATCCATGAAACATAGTGAAGGTTAGCAGAGTTCCTCGTGGTTTGGAGTGGAAGTCCTCCTTCCTGTTTGTCATTTCTATGCATTGTATTTTCTGGTTGCTACCTTTTGATTTTTTTTCGGGTAGTGCTGGCTTGACAACTTCGCCAGTATGTTTAGTATTACTCCCAATTTCGCTCGTCGCTTCATTGCAGCCTTATAGATCGCGTACCGAGCGACGCCAGCTTGTAGCGGAGTTCTACCACCTCTTTGCACAGATCTTGGCACATTTTACTATAAAAATATTGTTCTCCTTTGATATGAGTACCAGAGAGTGCAACTGGTTAATTACTTGTTTGTTTTTGTGACTTTGTTCAATGAAAGTTGAAACCTGTTGCATGTTGCAACTGCTCTCTTCGAGTTCATCGTCGCTGTTTCCTTTTTCTTTGGTCGCAACAGAGTAGCGAGCTTTGCTATAGTTGAGCCATACTCTAAGTGTGTTCCGCGATACCCCTGTAGGGGTTCCGCAAGAATTTATAAATAAAACAATACACCTCTCTCGAGAGGTACTGCCTTGAGGCACGCCACATGTGATTGGCTTTTCGGAACTGATCATTTTTCCTATTTTCCCACTCTTAGTACTATTTTGTAGGTAATTTTCTGATGATTTCAGTTGTGTATTTCGTATCCCAAAATCATGTTCCAATTTACTCACGAGCTTCAGAAGAGACACAGTGTCAAATACTTTTCTAGGTCTAAGAATACTGTTTCAGAGCATTTTGGTCTACTATCTAGTTTCTGAGCTACAAAATCTGTGAAATCATGAACGGCCTCATGAGTAGATTTACCAGGTCTTAAGCCATATTGTGGCTCCGACAACAAGTAGGTTACTCTATGAGATCCGTAGCTTGCGGCAGAGATCTAATCCCCCCTTGCAAACGGATTCAGTTTCTCTTGAACAGGGTTGTTCATATGGTTCATATGGCTGTTACTATCAAACGTTGGCATGGTTGCTCCTTGATTAGGCACTGATATGTTAATCAATCGACGATTTCGAACAACCGATAAATTGTTTAAATTCGATCCACCCAAAGTGGACATGCTGGCATAAAGCGTTGCGTGAATGTTATAAGTAATGAATGAACTACTCTTTCGGCAGTTGACATTCCTTGAATTGGGATACTCGTTCCTCCTCATTAATGCTATAGAGCGAACTGATGCTGGGGGAATCTTTTCAAAATATACAATTCTAATTACCGAAGTAGATATTCAAATTCAAAACATTCAAGACCAAAAGGTTATTGATTGCAGAATCCAATCTCACTACTGAGCTAGCGAGGTATGAACTTACTTGTAAAAGACTTCTGTGGAGATGTGCCTTTGTTCTTTGATCTCTTCCTGTAATCGGTGGTAAAGGCATTTTATCTATGAAATTATTCACAGATGAATTACTAGTAGAACACACTGGTGAAGTTAAGTGGCCTATCTAAGCACTGGTGCACTGGTGGAACGACTGGCTTTCAGCGCACTGTGTATTTATTGTAGGTCGATTAACCATTGCTTCATTGCTTTAGCTCTGCTAATGTATGGAGCGGTTGAATAATTGAAATCCATGAAACATAGTGAAGGTTAGCAGAGTTCCTCGTGGTTTGGAGTGGAAGTCCTCCTTCCTGTTTGTCATTTCTATGCATTGTATTTTCTGGTTGCTACCTTTTGATTTTTTTTCGGGTAGTGCTGGCTTGACAACTTCGCCAGTATGTTTAGTATTACTCCCAATTTCGCTCGTCGCTTCATTGCAGCCTTATAGATCGCGTACCGAGCGACGCCAGCTTGTAGCGGAGTTCTACCACCTCTTTGCACAGATCTTGGTACATTTTATTATAAAAAATATTGTTCTCCTTTGATATGAGTACCAGAGAGTGCAACTGGTTAATTACTTGTTTGTTTTTGTGACTTTGTTCAATGAAAGTTGAAACCTGTTGCATGTCGCAACTGCTCTCTTCGAGTTCATCGTCGCTGTTTCCTATTTCTTTGGTCGCAACAGAGTAGCGAGCTTTGCTATAGTTGAGCCATACTCTAAGTGTGTTCCGCGATACCCCTGTAGGGGTTCCGCAAGAATTTATAAATAAAACAATACACCTCTCTCGAGAGGTACTGCCTTGAGGCACGCCACATGTGATTGGCTTTTCGGAACTGATCATTTTTCCTATTTTCCCACTCTTAGTACTATTTTGTAGGTAATTTTCTGATGATTTCAGTTGTGTATTTCGTATCCCAAAATCATGTTCCAATTTACTCACGAGCTTCAGAAGAGACACAGTGTCAAATACTTTTCTAGGTCTAAGAATACTGTTTCAGAGCATTTTGGTCTACTATCTAGTTTCTGAGCTACAAAATCTGTTAAATCATGAACGGCCTCATGAGTAGATTTACCAGGTCTTAAGCCATATTGTGGCTCCGACAACAAGTAGGTTACTCTATGAGATCCGTAGCTTGCGGCAGAGATCTAATCCCCCCTTGCAAACGGATTCAGTTTCTCTTGAACAGGGTTGTTCATATGATTCATATGGCTGTTACTATCAAACGTTGGCATGGTTGCTCCTTGATTAGGCACTGATTTGTTAATCAATCGACGATTTCGAACAACCGATAAATTGTTTAAATTCGATCCACCCAAAGTGGACATGCTGGCATAAAGCGTTGCGTGAATGTTATAAGTAATGAATGAACTACTCTTTCGGCAGTTGACATTCCTTGAATTGGGATACTCGTTCCTCCTCATTAATGCTATAGAGCGAACTGATGCTGGGGGAATCTTTTCAAAATATACAATTCTAATTACCGAAGTAGATATTCAAATTCAAAACATTCAAGACCAAAAGGTTATTGATTGCAGAATCCAATCTCACTACTGAGCTAGCGAGGTATGAACTTACTTGTAAAAGACTTCTGTGGAGATGTGCCTCTGTTCTTTGATCTCTTCCTGTAATCGGTGGTAAAGGCATTTTATCTATGAAATTATTCACAGATGAATTACTAGTAGAACTCACTGGTGAAGTTAAGTGGCCTATCTAAGCACTGGTGCACTGGTGGAACGACTGGCTTTCAGCGCACTGTGTATTTATTGTAGGTCGATTAACCATTGCTTCATTGCTTTAGCTCTGCTAATGTATGGAGCGGTTGAAGAGGTGAAATCCATGAAACATTGTGAAGGTTGGCATAGTTCCTCGTGGTTTGGAGTGGAAGTCCTCTCTCCTGTTTGTCATTTCTATGCATTGTATTTTCTGGTTGCTACCTTTTGATTTTTTTTCGGGTAGTGCTGGCTTGACAACTTCGCCAGTATGTTTAGTATTACTCCCAATTTCGCTCGTCGCTTCATTGCAGCCTTATAGATCGCGTACCGAGCGACGCCAGCTTGTAGCGGAGTTCTACCACCTCTTTGCACAGATCTTGGTACATTTTATTATAAAAAATATTGTTCTCCTTTGATATGACTACCAGAGAGTGCAACTGGTTAATTACTTGTTTGTTTTTGTGACTTTGTTCAATGAAAGTTGATACCTGTTGCAGGTCGCAGCCGCTCACTTCGAGTTCATCGTCGCTGTTTCCTATTTCTTTGGTCGCAACAGAGTAGCGAGCTTTGCTATAGTTCAGCCATACTCTAAGTGTGTTCCGCGATACCCCTGTAGGGGTTCCACAATAATTTATAAATAAAACAATACACCTCTCTCGAGGGGTACTGCCTTGAGGCACGCCACATGTGATTGGCTTTTCGGAACTGATCATTTTTCCTATTTTCCCACTCTGAGTACTAATTTGTAGGTAATTTTCTAATGATTTCAGTTGTGTATATCGTATCCCAAAATTATGTTCCAATTTACTCACGAGCTTCAGAAGAGACACAGTGTCAAATGCTTTTCTAGGTCTAAGAATACTGGTTCAGAGCATTTTGGTCTACTATCCAGTTTCTGAGCTCCAAAATCCGTGAAATCATGAACGGCCTCATGAGTAGATTTACCAGATCTAAAGCCATATTGTGGCTCCGACAACAAGTAGGTTACTCTATGGGATCCATAGCTTGCGGCAGAGATCTAATCCCCCCTTGCAAACGGATTCAGTTTCTCTTGAACAGGGTTGTTCATATGGTTCATATGGCTGTTACTATCAAACGTTGGCATGGTTGCTCCTTGATTAGGCACTGATATGTCAATCAATGGGCGATTTCTAACAATCGATAAATTGTTTAAATTCGATTCACCCAAAGATGCTGGCATAAAGCGTTGCGTGAATGTTATAAAAAAATGATGAACCATTCTATCGGCAGTTGATATTCCTTGAATTGGGATACTCGTTCCTCTTCTCTCTCAATCTTTTCAAAATATATAATTCTAATTACCGAAGTAGATATTCAAATTCAAAACATTCAAGACCAAAAGGTTATTGATTGCAGAATCCAATCTCACTACTGAGCTAGCGAGGTATGAACTTACTTGTAAAAGACTTCTGTGGAGATGTGCCTCTGTTCTTTGATCTCTTCCTGTAATCGGTGGTAAAGGCATTTTATCTATGAAATTATTCACAGATGAATTACTAGTAGAACACACTGGTGAAGTTAAGTGGCCTATCTAAGCACTGGTGCACTGGTGGAACGACTGGCTTTCAGCGCACTGTGTATTTATTGTAGGTCGATTAACAATTGCTTCATTGCTTTAGCTCTGCTAATGTATGGAGCGGTTGAAGAGGTGAAATCCATGAAACATTGTGAAGGTTGGCATAGTTCCTCGTGGTTTGGAGTGGAAGTCCTCTCTCCTGTTTGTCATTTCTATGCATTGTATTTTCTGGTTGCTACCTTTTGATTTTTTTTCGGGTAGTGCTGGCTTGACAATTTCGCCAGTATGTTTAGTATTACTCCCAATTTCGCTCGTCGCTTCATTGCAGCCTTATAGATCGCGTACCGAGCGACGCCAGCTTGTAGCGGAGTTCTACCACCTCTTTGCACAGATCTTGGTACATTTTATTATAAAAAATATTGTTCTCCTTTGATATGACTACCAGAGAGTGCAACTGGTTAATTACTTGTTTGTTTTTGTGACTTTGTTCACTGAAAGTTGATACCTGTTGCATGTCGCAACCGCTCTCTTCGAGTTCATCGTCGCTGTTTCCTATTTCTTTGGTCGCAACAGAGTAGCGAGCTTTGCTATAGTTCAGCCATACTCTAAGTGTGTTCCGCGATACCCCTGTAGGGGTTCCGCAAGAATTTATACATAAAACAATAGACCTCTCTCGAGAGGTACTGCCTTGAGACACGCCACATGTGATTGGCTTTTCGGAACTGATCATTTTTCCTATTTTCCCACTCTGAGTACTATTTTGTAGGTAATTTTCTGATAATTTCAGTTGTGAATTTCGTATCCCAAAATCATGTTCCAATTTACTCACGAGTTTCAGAAGAGACACAGTGTCAAATGCTTTTCTAGGTCTAAGAATACTGTTTCAGAGCATTTTGGTCTACTATCTAGTTTCTGAGCTACAAAATCCGTGAAATCATGATTGGCCTCGTAGATTTACCAGGTCTAAAGCCATATTGTGGCTCCGACAACAAGTAGGTTACTCTATGGGATCCGTAGCTTGCGGCAAAGATCTAATCCCTCCTTGCAAACGGATTCAGTTTCTCTTGAACAGGGTTGTTCATATGGTTCATATGGCTGTTACTATCAAACGTTGGCATGGTTGCTCCTTGATTAGGCACTGATATGTCAATCAATGGGCGATTTCTAACAATCGATAAATTGTTTAAATTCGAAACACCCAAAGTGGGCATGCTGGCATAAAGCGTTGCGTGAATGTTATAAGTAATGAATGAACTACTCTTTCGGCAGTTGATATTCCTTGAATTGGGATACTCGTTCCTCCTCATTAATGCTATAGAGCGAACTGATGCTGGGGGAATCTTTTCAAAATATACAATTCTAATTACCGAAGTAGATATTCAAATTCAAAACATTCAAGACCAAAAGGTTATTGATTGCAGAATCCAATCTCACTACTGAGCTAGCGAGGTATGAACTTACTTGTAAAAGACTTCTGTGGAGATGTGCCTCTGTTCTTTGATCTCTTCCTGTAATCGGTGGTAAAGGCATTTTATCTATGAAATTATTCACAGATGAATTACTACTAGAACTCACTGGTGAAGTTAAGTGGCCTATCTAAGCACTGGTGCACTGGTGGAACGACTGGCTTTCAGCGCACTGTGTATTTATTGTAGGTCGATTAACCATTGCTTCATTGCTTTAGCTCTGCTAATGTATGGAGCGGTTGAATAGGTGAAATCCATGAAACATTGTGAAGGTTGGCATAGTTCCTCGTGGATTGGAGTGGAAGTCCTCTCTCCTGTTTGTCATTTCTATGCATTGTATTTTCTGGTTGCTACCTTTTGATTTTTTTTCGGGTAGTGCTGGCTTGACAACTTCGCCAGTATGTTTAGTATTACTCCCAATTTCGCTCGTCGCTTCATTGCAGCCTTATAGATCGCGTACCGAGCGACGCCAGCTTGTAGCGGAGTTCTACCACCTCTTTGCACAGATCTTGGTACATTTTATTATAAAAAATATTGTTCTCCTTTGATATGACTACCAGAGAGTGCAACTGGTTAATTACTTGTTTGTTTTTGTGACTTTGTTCAATGAAAGTTGATACCTGTTGCAGGTCGCAGCCGCTCACTTCGAGTTCATCGTCGCTGTTTCCTATTTCTTTGGTCGCAACAGAGTAGCGAGCTTTGCTATAGTTCAGCCATACTCTAAGTGTGTTCCGCGATACCCCTGTAGGGGTTCCACAATAATTTATAAATAAAACAATACACCTCTCTCGAGGGGTACTGCCTTGAGGCACGCCACATGTGATTGGCTTTTCGGAACTGATCATTTTTCCTATTTTCCCACTCTGAGTACTAATTTGTAGGTAATTTTCTAATGATTTCAGTTGTGTATATCGTATCCCAAAATTATGTTCCAATTTACTCACGAGCTTCAGAAGAGACACAGTGTCAAATGCTTTTCTAGGTCTAAGAATACTGGTTCAGAGCATTTTGGTCTACTATCCAGTTTCTGAGCTACAAAATCCGTGAAATCATGAACGGCCTCATGAGTAGATTTACCAGATCTAAAGCCATATTGTGGCTCCGACAACAAGTAGGTTACTCTATGGGATCCATAGCTTGCGGCAGAGATCTAATCCCCCCTTGCAAACGGATTCAGTTTCACTTGAACAGGGTTGTTCATATGGTTCATATGGCTGTTACTATCAAACGTTGGCATGGTTGCTCCTTGATTAGGCACTGATATGTCAATCAATGGGCGATTTCTAACAATCGATAAATTGTTTAAATTCGATTCACCCAAAGATGCTGGCATAAAGCGTTGCGTGAATGTTATAAAAAAATGATGAACCATTCTATCGGCAGTTGATATTCCTTGAATTGGGATACTCGTTCCTCTTCTCTCTCAATCTTTTCAAAATATATAATTCTAATTACCGAAGTAGATATTCAAATTCAAAACATTCAAGACCAAAAGGTTATTGATTGCAGAATCCAATCTCACTACTGAGCTAGCGAGGTATGAACTTACTTGTAAAAGACTTCTGTGGAGATGTGCCTCTGTTCTTTGATCTCTTCCTGTAATCGGTGGTAAAGGCATTTTATCTATGAAATTATTCACAGATGAATTACTAGTAGAACACACTGGTGAAGTTAAGGGTAGTGCTGGCTTGACAACTTCGCCAGTATGTTTAGTATTACTCCCAATTTCGCTCGTTGCTTCATTGCAGCCTTATAGATCGCGTACCGAGCGACGCCAGCTTGTAGCGGAGTTCTACCACCTCTTTGCATAGATCTTGGTACATTTTATTATAAAAATATAGTTCTCCTTTGATATGACTACCAGAGAGTGCAACTGGTTAATTACTTGTTTGTTTTTGTGACTTTGTTCAATGAAAGTTGATACCTGTTGCATGTCGCAACCGCTCTCTTCGAGTTCATCGTCGCTGTTTCCTATTTCTTTGGTCGCAACAGAGTAGCGAGCTTTGCTATAGTTCAGCCATACTCTAAGTGTGTTCCGCGATACCTCTGTAGGGGTTCCGCAAGAATTTATAAATAAAACAATACACCTCTCTCGAGAGGTACTGCCTTGAGGCACGCCACATGTGATTGGCTTTTCGGAACTGATCATTTTTCCTATTTTCCCACTCTGAGTACTATTTTGTATGTAATTTTCTGATGATTTCAGTTGTGTATTTCGTATCCCAAAATTATGTTCCAATTTACTCACGAGCTTCAGAAGAGACACAGTATGAAATGCTTTTCTAGGTCTAAGAATACTGTTTCAGAGCATTTTGGTCTAATAACTAGTTTCTGAGCTACAAAATCCGTGAAATCATGAACGGCCTCATGAGTAGATTTACCAGGTTTAAAGCCATATTGTGGCTCCGACAACAAGTAGGTTACTCTATGGGATCCGTAGCTTGCGGCAGAGATCTAATCCCCCCTTGCAAACGGATTCAGTTTCTCTTGAACAGGGTTGTTCATATGGTTATTATGGCTGTTACTATCAAACGTTGGCATGGTTGCTCCTTGATTAGGCACTGATATGTCAATCAATGGGCGATTTCTAACAATCGATAAATTGTTTAAATTCGATACACCCAAAGTGGGCATGCTGGCATAAAGCGTTGCGTGAATGTTATAAGTAATGAATGAACTACTCTTTCGGCAGTTGACATTCCTTGAATTGGGATACTCGTTCCTCCTCATTAATGCTATAGAGCGAACTGATGCTGGGGGAATCTTTTCAAAATATACAATTCTAATTACCGAAGTAGATATTCAAATTCAAAACATTCAAGACCAAAAGGTTATTGATTGCAGAATCCAATCTCACTACTGAGCTAGCGAGGTATGAACTTACTTGTAAAAGACTTCTGTGGAGATGTGCCTCTGTTCTTTGATCTCTTCCTGTAATCGGTGGTAAAGGCATTTTATCTATGAAATTATTCACAGATGAATTACTAGTAGAACTCACTGGTGAAGTTAAGTGGCCTATCTAAGCACTGGTGCACTGGTGGAACGACTATCTTTCAGCGCACTGTGTATTTATTGTAGGTCGATTAACCATTGCTTCATTGCTTTAGCTCTGCTAATGTATGGAGCGGTTGAAGAGGTGAAATCCATGAAACATTGTGAAGGTTGGCATAGTTCCTCGTGGTTTGTTCCCTTTGGTTAGGGGACAAGAATACTACTGAGGTATCCCTGCCTGTCGCAAGAGGCGACTAAAAGGGCCCTTGGGGTCGCGAAGCGCACGCGGGGGGGCCTGCGTGTGTTTCGGTTTGCGATCCCGAGGAAGACGGTAACGCGTGTCTTCGGACACAGTGGTCTGTGTTATCGTGCACTGGAGTTGAGCTTGCTCCTCCCGAGGCTGGCTGCCAGGCGGCCTTGCGCGCCGAAGGGTCCTGCGAGGAGTCTCTCCCTCGTTGGGGATCCCGGGTCCCTTCCATTCTGCGCCGAAGATGACCATCGTCAGGTTTTAGTGGGTAGGGGTCTCTGTTTTCCCAGGAGTTCCGAGTCCCACATATCCCAGGTGTCCCGAACCCAGGGCCTTGGGAATGCCTAAATGCATTTCCTGACGCAAAAAAAAAAAAAAAAAAAGTTCCTCGTGGTTTGGAGTGGAAGTCCTCTCTCCTGTTTGTCATTTCTATGCATTGTATTTTCTGGTTGCTACCTTTTGTTTTTTTTTCGGGTAGTGCTGGCTTGACAACTTCGCCAGTATGTTTAGTATTACTCCCAATTTCGCTCGTCGCTTCATTGCTGCCTTATAGATCGCGTACCGAGCGACGCCAGCTTGTAGCGGAGTTCTACCACCTCTTTGCACAGATCTTGGTACATTTTATTATAAAAAATATTGTTCTCCTTTGATATGACTACCAGAGAGTGCAACTGGTTAATTACTTGTTTGTTTTTGTGACATTGTTCAATGAAAGTTGATACCTGTTGCATGTCGCAACCGCTCTCTTCGAGTTCATCGTCGCTGTTTCCTATTTCTTTGGTCGCAACAGAGTAGCGAGCTTTGCTATAGTTCAGCCATACTCTAAGTGTGTTCCGCGATACCCCTGTAGGGGTTCCACAAGAATTTATAAATAAAACAATACACCTCTCTCGAGGGGTACTGCCTTGAGGCACGCCACATGTGATTGGCTTTTCGGAACTGATCATTTTTCCTATTTTCCCACTCTGAGTACTATTTTGTAGGTAATTTTCTAATGATTTCAGTTGTGTATTTCGTATCCCAAAATTATGTTCCAATTTACTCACGAGCTTCAGAAGAGACACAGTGTCAAATGCTTTTCTAGGTCTAAGAATACTGTTTCAGAGCATTTTGGTCTACTATCTAGTTTCTGAGCTACAAAATCCGTGAAATCATGAACGGCCTCATGAGTAGATTTACCAGGTCTAAAGCCATTATGTGGCTCCGACAACAAGTAGGTTACTTTCATGGGATCCGTAGCTTGCGGCAGAGATCTAATCCCCCCTTGCAAACGGATTCAGTTTCTCTTGAACAGGGTTGTTCATATGGTTCATATGGCTGTTACTATCAAACGTTGGCATGGTTGCTCCTTGATTAGGCACTGACATGTCAATCAATGGGCGATTTCTAACAATCGATAAATTGTTTAAATTCGATTCACCCAAAGATGCTGGCATAAAGCGTTGCGTGAATGTTATAAGTAATTGATGAACCATTCTATCGGCAGTTGATATTCCTTGAATTGGGATACTCGTTCCTCTTCTCTCTCAATCTTTTCAAAATATATAATTCTAATTACCGAAGTAGATATTCAAATTCAAAACATTCAAGACCAAAAGGTTATTGATTGCAGAATCCAATCTCACTACTGAGCTAGCGAGGTATGAACTTACTTGTAAAAGACTTCTGTGGAGATGTGCCTCTGTTCTTTGATCTCTTCCTGTAATCGGTGGTAAAGGCATTTTATCTATGAAATTATTCACAGATGAATTACTAGTAGAACACACTGGTGAAGTTAAGTGGCCTATCTAAGCACTGGTGCACTGGTGGAACGACTGGCTTTCAGCGCACTGTGTATTTATTGTAGGTCGATTAACAATTGCTTCATTGCTTTAGCTCTGCTAATGTATGGAGCGGTTGAAGAGGTGAAATCCATGAAACATTGTGAAGGTTGGCATAGTTCCTCGTGGATTGGAGTGGAAGTCCTCTCTCCTGTTTGTCATTTCTATGCATTGTATTTTCTGGTTGCTACCTTTTGATTTTTTTTCGGGTAGTGCTGGCTTGACAACTTCGCCAGTATGTTTAGTATTACTCCCAATTTCGCTCGTCGCTTCATTGCAGCCTTATAGATCGCGTACCGAGCGACGCCAGCTTGTAGCGGAGTTCTACCACCTCTTTGCACAGATCTTGGTACATTTTATTATAAAAAATATTGTTCTCCTTTGATATGACTACCAGAGAGTGCAACTGGTTAATTACTTGTTTGTTTTTGTGACTTTGTTCACTGAAAGTTGATACCTGTTGCATGTCGCAACCGCTCTGTTCGAGTTCATCGTCGCTGTTTCCTATTTCTTTGGTCGCAACAGAGTAGCGAGCTTTGCTATAGTTCAGCCATACTCTAAGTGTGTTCCGCGATACCCTTGTAGGGGTTCCACAAGAATTTATAAATAAAACAATACACCTCTCTCGAGGGGTACTGCCTTGAGGCACGCCACATGTGATTGGCTTTTCGGAACTGATCATTTTTCTTATTTTCCCACTCTGAGTACTATTTTGTAGGTAATTTTCTAATGATTTCAGTTGTGTATATCGAATCCCAAAATTATGTTCCAATTTACTCACGAGCTTCAGAAGAGACACAGTGTCAAATGCTTTTCTAGGTCTAAGAATACTGTTTTAGAGCATTTTGGTCTACTATCTAGTTTCTGAGCTACAAAATCCGTGAAATCATGAACGGCCTCATGAGTAGATTTACCAGGTCTAAAGCCATATTGTGGCTCCGACAACAAGTAGGTTACTCTATGGGATCCGTAGCTTGCGGCAGAGATCTAATCCCCCCTTGCAAACGGATTCAGTTTCTCTTGAACAGGGTTGTTCATATGGTTATTATGGCTGTTACTATCAAACGTTGGCATGGTTGCTCCTTGATTAGGCACTGATATGTCAATCAATGGGCGATTTCTAACAATCGATAAATTGTTTAAATTCGATACACCCAAAGTGGGCATGCTGGCATAAAGCGTTGCGTGAATGTTATAAGTAATGAATGAACTACTCTTTCGGCAGTTGACATTCCTTGAATTGGGATACTCGTTCCTCCTCATTACTATGCATTGTATTTTCTGGTTGCTACATTTTGATTTTTTTCGGGTAGTGCTGGCTTGACAACTTCGCCAGTATGTTTTGTATTACTTCCAATTTCGCTCGTCGCTTCATTGCAGCCTTATAGATCGCGTACCGAGCGACGCCAGCTTGTAGCGGAGTTCTACCACCTCTTTGCACAGATCTTGGTACATTTTATTATAAAAAATATTGTTCTCCTTTGATATGACTACCAGAGAGTGCAAATGCTCAATTACTTGTTTGTTTTTGTGACTTTGTTCAATGAAAGTTGATACCTGTTGCATGTCGCAACCGCTCTCTTCGAGTTCATCGTCGCTGTTTCCTATTTCTTTGGTCGCAACAGAGTAGCGAGCTTTGCTATAGTTCAGCCATACTCTAAGTGTGTTCCGCGATACCCCTGTAGGGGTTCCGCAAGAATTTATAAATAAAACAATACACCTCTCTCGAGGGGTACTGCCTTGAGGCACGCCACATGTGATTGGCTTTTCGGAACTGATCATTTTTCCTATTTTCCAACTCAGTACTATTTTGTAGGTAATTTTCTGATGATTTCAGTAGTGTATTTCGTATCCCAAAATTATGTTCCAATTTACTCACGAGCTTCAGAAGAGACACAGTGTCAAATGCTTTTCTAGGTACAAGAATACTGTTTCAGAGCATTTTGGTCTACTATCTAGTTTCTGAGCTACAAAATCCGTGAAATCATGAACGGCCTCATGAGTAGATTTACCAGGTCTAAAGCCATATTGTGGCTCCGACAACAAGTAGGTTACTCTATGGGATCCGTAGCTTGCGGCAGAGGTCTAATCCCCCCTTGCAAACGGATTCAGTTTCTCTTGAACAGGGTTGTTTGTATGGTTCATATAGCTGTTACTATCAAACGTTTGCATGTTTGCTCCTTGATTAGGCACTGACATGTCAATCAATGGGCGATTTCTAACAATCGATAAATTGTTTAAATTCGATCCACCCAAAGTGGGCATGCTGGCATAAAGCGTTGCGTGAATGTTATAAGTAATGAATGAACTACTCTTTCGGCAGTTGACATTCCTTGAATTGGGATACTCGTTCCTCCTCATTAATGCTATAGAGCGAACTGATGCTGGGGGAATCTTTTCAAAATATACAATTCTAATTACCGAAGTAGATATTCAAATTCAAAACATTCAAGACCAAAAGGTTATTGATTGCAGAATCCAATCTCACTACTGAGCTAGCGAGGTATGAACTTACTTGTAAAAGACTTCTGTGGAGATGTGCCTCTGTTCTTTGATCTCTTCCTGTAATCGGTGGTAAAGGCATTTTATCTATGAAATTATTCACAGATGAATTACTAGTAGAACTCACTGGTGAAGTTAAGTGGCCTATCTAAGCACTGGTGCACTGGTGGAACGACTATCTTTCAGCGCACTGTGTATTTATTGTAGGTCGATTAACCATTGCTTCATTGCTTTAGCTCTGCTAATGTATGGAGCGGTTGAAGAGGTGAAATCCATGAAACATTGTGAAGGTTGGCATAGTTCCTCGTGGTTTGTTCCCTTTGGTTAGGGGACAAGAATACTACTGAGGTATCCCTGCCTGTCGTAAGAGGCGACTAAAAGGGCCCTTGGGGTCGCGAAGCGCACGCGGGGGGGCCTGCGTGTGTTTCGGTTTGCGATCCCGAGGAAGACGGTAACGCGTGTCTTCGGACACAGTGGTCTGTGTTATCGTGCACTGGAGTTGAGCTTGCTCCTCCCGAGGCTGGCTGCCAGGCGGCCTTGCGCGCCGAAGGGTCCTGCGAGGAGTCTCTCCCTCGTTGGGGATCCCGGGTCCCTTCCATTCTGCGCCGAAGATGACCATCGTCAGGTTTTAGTGGGTAGGGGTCTCTGTTTTCCCAGGAGTTCCGAGTCCCACATATCCCAGGTGTCCCGAACCCAGGGCCTTGGGAATGCCTAAATGCATTTCCTGACGCAAAAAAAAAAAAAAAAAAAGTTCCTCGTGGTTTGGAGTGGAAGTCCTCTCTCCTGTTTGTCATTTCTATGCATTGTATTTTCTGGTTGCTACTTTTTGATATTTTTTCGGGTAGTGCTGGCTTGACAACTTCGCCAGTATGTTTAGTATTACTCCCAATTTCGCTCGTCGCTTCATTGCTGCCTTATAGATCGCGTACCGAGCGACGCCAGCTTGTAGCGGATTTCTACCACCTCTTTGCACAGATCTTGGTACATTTTATTATAAAAAATATTGTTCTCCTTTGATATGACTACCAGAGAGTGCAACTGGTTAATTACTTGTTTGTTTTTGTGACATTGTTCAATGAAAGTTGATACCTGTTGCATGTCGCAACCGCTCTCTTCGAGTTCATCGTCGCTGTTTCCTATTTCTTTGGTCGCAACAGAGTAGCGAGCTTTGCTATAGTTCAGCCATACTCTAAGTGTGTTCCGCGATACCCCTGTAGGGGTTCCACAAGAATTTATAAATAAAACAATACACCTCTCTCGAGGGGTACTGCCTTGAGGCACGCCACATGTGATTGGCTTTTCGGAACTGATCATTTTTCCTATTTTCCCACTCTGAGTACTATTTTGTAGATAATTTTCTAATGATTTCAGTTGTGTATTTCGTATCCCAAAATCATGTTCCAATTTACTCACGAGCTTCAGAAGAGACACAGTGTCAAATGCTTTTCTAGGTCTAAGAATACTGTTTCAGAGCATTTTGGTCTACTATCTAGTTTCTGAGCTACAAAATCCGTGAAATCATGAACGGCCTCATGAGTAGATTTACCAGGTCTAAAGCCATTATGTGGCTCCGACAACAAGTAGGTTACTTTTATGGGATCCGTAGCTTGCGGCAGAGATCTAATCCCCCCTTGCAAACGGATTCAGTTTCTCTTGAACAGGGTTGTTCATATGGTTCATATGGCTGTTACTATCAAACGTTGGCATGGTTGCTCCTTGATTAGGCACTGACATGTCAATCAATGGGCGATTTCTAACAATCGATAAATTGTTTAAATTCGATTCACCCAAAGATGCTGGCATAAAGCGTTGCGTGAATGTTATAAGTAATTGATGAACCATTCTATCGGCAGTTGATATTCCTTGAATTGGGATACTCGTTCCTCTTCTCTCTCAATCTTTTCAAAATATATAATTCTAATTACCGAAGTAGATATTCAAATTCAAAACATTCAAGACCAAAAGGTTATTGATTGCAGAATCCAATCTCACTACTGAGCTAGCGAGGTATGAACTTACTTGTAAAAGACTTCTGTGGAGATGTGCCTCTGTTCTTTGATCTCTTCCTGTAATCGGTGGTAAAGGCATTTTATCTATGAAATTATTCACAGATGAATTACTAGTAGAACACACTGGTGAAGTTAAGTGGCCTATCTAAGCACTGGTGCACTGGTGGAACGACTGGCTTTCAGCGCACTGTGTATTTTTTGTAGGTCGATTAACAATTGCTTCATTGCTTTAGCTCTGCTAATGTATGGAGCGGTTGAAGAGGTGAAATCCATGAAACATTGTGAAGGTTGGCATAGTTCCTCGTGGTTTGGAGTGGAAGTCCTCTCTCCTGTTTGTCATTTCTATGCATTGTATTTTCTGGTTGCTACCTTTTGATTTTTTTTCGGGTAGTGCTGGCTTGACAACTTCGCCAGTATGTTTAGTATTACTCCCAATTTCGCTCGTCGCTTCATTGCAGCCTTATAGATCGCGTACCGAGCGACGCCAGCTTGTAGCGGAGTTCTACCACCTCTTTGCACAGATCTTGGTACATTTTATTATAAAAAATATTGTTCTCCTTTGATATGACTACCAGAGAGTGCAACTGGTTAATTACTTGTTTGTTTTTGTGACATTGTTCAATGAAAGTTGATACCTGTTGCATGTCGCAACCGCTCTCTTCGAGTTCATCGTCGCTGTTTCCTATTTCTTTGGTCGCAACAGAGTAGCGAGCTTTGCTATAGTTCAGCCATACTCTAAGTGTGTTCCGCGATACCCCTGTAGGGGTTCCACAAGAATTTATAAATAAAACAATACACCTCTCTCGAGGGGTACTGCCTTGAGGCACGCCACATGTGATTGGCTTTTCGGAACTGATCATTTTTCCTATTTTCCCACTCTGAGTACTATTTTGTAGGTAATTTTCTAATGATTTCAGTTGTGTATATCGAATCCCAAAATTATGTTCCAATTTACTCACGAGCTTCAGAAGAGACACAGTGTCAAATGCTTTTCTAGGTCTAAGAATACTGTTTCAGAGCATTTTGGTCTACTATCTAGTTTCTGAGCTACAAAATCCGTGAAATCATGAACGGCCTCATGAGTAGATTTACCAGGTCTAAAGCCATATTGTGGCTCCGACAACAAGTAGGTTACTCTATGGGATCCGTAGCTTGCGGCAGAGATCTAATCCCCCCTTGCAAACGGATTCAGTTTCTCTTGAACAGGGTTGTTCATATGGTTATTATGGCTGTTACTATCAAACGTTGGCATGGTTGCTCCTTGATTAGGCACTGATATGTCAATCAATGGGCGATTTCTAACAATCGATAAATTGTTTAAATTCGATACACCCAAAGTGGGCATGCTGGCATAAAGCGTTGCGTGAATGTTATAAGTAATGAATGAACTACTCTTTCGGCAGTTGACATTCCTTGAATTGGGATACTCGTTCCTCCTCATTACTATGCATTGTATTTTCTGGTTGCTACATTTTGATTTTTTTCGGGTAGTGCTGGCTTGACAACTTCGCCAGTATGTTTTGTATTACTTCCAATTTCGCTCGTCGCTTCATTGCAGCCTTATAGATCGCGTACCGAGCGACGCCAGCTTGTAGCGGAGTTCTACCACCTCTTTGCACAGATCTTGGTACATTTTATTATAAAAAATATTGTTCTCCTTTGATATGACTACCAGAGAGTGCAAATGCTCAATTACTTGTTTGTTTTTGTGACTTTGTTCAATGAAAGTTGATACCTGTTGCATGTCGCAACCGCTCTCTTCGAGTTCATCGTCGCTGTTTCCTATTTCTTTGGTCGCAACAGAGTAGCGAGCTTTGCTATAGTTCAGCCATACTCTAAGTGTGTTCCGCGATACCCCTGTAGGGGTTCCGCAAGAATTTATAAATAAAACAATACACCTCTCTCGAGGGGTACTGCCTTGAGGCACGCCACATGTGATTGGCTTTTCGGAACTGATCATTTTTCCTATTTTCCCACTCAGTACTATTTTGTAGGTAATTTTCTGATGATTTCAGTAGTGTATTTCGTATCCCAAAATTATGTTCCAATTTACTCACGAGCTTCAGAAGAGACACAGTGTCAAATGCTTTTCTAGGTACAAGAATACTGTTTCAGAGCATTTTGGTCTACTATCTAGTTTCTGAGCTACAAAATCCGTGAAATCATGAACGGCCTCATGAGTAGATTTACCAGGTCTAAAGCCATATTGTGGCTCCGACAACAAGTAGGTTACTCTATGGGATCCGTAGCTTGCGGCAGAGGTCTAATCCCCCCTTGCAAACGGATTCAGTTTCTCTTGAACAGGGTTGTTTGTATGGTTCATATAGCTGTTACTATCAAACGTTTGCATGTTTGCTCCTTGATTAGGCACTGACATGTCAATCAATGGGCGATTTCTAACAATCGATAAATTGTTTAAATTCGATCCACCCAAAGTGGGCATGCTGGCATAAAGCGTTGCGTGAATGTTATAAGTAATGAATGAACTACTCTTTCGGCAGTTGACATTCCTTGAATTGGGATACTCGTTCCTCCTCATTAATGCTATAGAGCGAACTGATGCTGGGGGAATCTTTTCAAAATATACAATTCTAATTACCGAAGTAGATATTCAAATTCAAAACATTCAAGACCAAAAGGTTATTGATTGCAGAATCCAATCTCACTACTGAGCTAGCGAGGTATGAACTTACTTGTAAAAGACTTCTGTGGAGATGTGCCTCTGTTCTTTGATCTCTTCCTGTAATCGGTGGTAAAGGCATTTTATCTATGAAATTATTCACAGATGAATTACTAGTAGAACTCACTGGTGAAGTTAAGTGGCCTATCTAAGAACTGGTGCACTGGTGAAACGACTGGCTTTCAGCGCACTGTGTATTTATTGTGGGTTGATTAACCATTGCTTCATTGCTTTAGCTCTGCTAATGTATGGAGCGGTTGAAGAGGTGAAATCCATGAAACATTGTGAAGGTTGGCATAGTTCCTCGTGGTTTGGAGTGGAAGTCCTCTCTCCTGTTTGTCATTTCTATGCATTGTATTTTCTGGTTGCTACCTTTTGATTTTTTTTCGGATAGTGCTGGCTTGACAACTTCGCCAGTATGTTTAGTATTACTCCCAATTTCGCTCGTCGCTTCATTGCAGCCTTATAGATCGCGTACCGAGCGACGCCAGCTTGTAGCGGAGTTCTACCACCTCTTTGCACAGATCTTGGTACATTTTATTATAAAAAATATTGTTCTCCTTTGATATGACTACCAGAGAGTGCAAATGCTCAATTACTTGTTTGTTTTTGTGACTTTGTTCAATGAACGTTGATACCTGTTGCATGTCGCAACCGCTCTCTTCGAGTTCATCGTCGCTGTTTCCTATTTCTTTGGTCGCAACAGAGTAGCGAGCTTTGCTATAGTTCAGCCATACTCTAAGTGTGTTCCGCGATACCCCTGTAGGGGTTCCGCAAGAATTTATAAATAAAACAATACACCTCTCTCGAGGGGTACTGCCTTGAGGCACGCCACATGTGATTGGCTTTTCGGAACTGATCATTTTTCCTATTTTCCCACTCAGTACTATTTTGTAGGTAATTTTCTGATGATTTCAGTAGTGTATTTCGTATCCCAAAATTATGTTCCAATTTACTCACGAGCTGCAGAAGAGACACAGTGTCAAATGCTTTTCTAGGTACAAGAATACTGTTTCAGAGCATTTTGGTCTACTATCTAGTTTCTGAGCTACAAAATCCGTGAAATCATGAACGGCCTCATGAGTAGATTTACCAGGTCTAAAGCCATATTGTGGCTCCGACAACAAGTAGGTTACTCTATGGGATCCGTAGCTTGCGGCAGAGGTCTAATCCCCCCTTGCAAACGGATTCAGTTTCTCTTGAACAGGGTTGTTTGTATGGTTCATATAGCTGTTACTATCAAACGTTTGCATGTTTGCTCCTTGATTAGGCACTGACATGTCAATCAATGGGCGATTTCTAACAATCGATAAATTGTTTAAATTCGATCCACCCAAAGTGGGCATGCTGGCATAAAGCGTTGCGTGAATGTTATAAGTAATGAATGAACTACTCTTTCGGCAGTTGACATTCCTTGAATTGGGATTCTCGTTCCTCCTCATTAATGCTATAGAGCGAACTGATGCTGGGGGAATCTTTTCAAAATATACAATTCTAATTACCGAAGTAGATATTCAAATTCAAAACATTCAAGACCAAAAGGTTATTGATTGCAGAATCCAATCTCACTACTGAGCTAGCGAGGTATGAACTTACTTGTAAAAGACTTCTGTGGAGATGTGCCTCTGTTCTTTGATCTCTTCCTGTAATCGGTGGTAAAGGCATTTTATCTATGAAATTATTCACAGATGAATTACTAGTAGAACTCACTGGTGAAGTTAAGTGGCCTATCTAAGAACTGGTGCACTGGTGAAACGACTGGCTTTCAGCGCACTGTGTATTTATTGTGGGTTGATTAACCATTGCTTCATTGCTTTAGCTCTGCTAATGTATGGAGCGGTTGAAGAGGTGAAATCCATGAAACATTGTGAAGGTTGGCATAGTTCCTCGTGGTTTGGAGTGGAAGTCCTCTCTCCTGTTTGTCATTTCTATGCATTGTATTTTCTGGTTGCTACCTTTTGATTTTTTTTCGGATAGTGCTGGCTTGACAACTTCGCCAGTATGTTTAGTATTACTCCCAATTTCGCTCGTCGCTTCATTGCAGCCTTATAGATCGCGTACCGAGCGACGCCAGCTTGTAGCGGAGTTCTACCACCTCTTTGCACAGATCTTGGTACATTTTATTATAAAAAATATTGTTCTCCTTTGATATGACTACCAGAGAGTGCAACTGGTTAATTACTTGTTTGTTTTTGTGACTTTGTTCACTGAAAGTTGATACCTGTTGCATGTCGCAACCGCTCTGTTCGAGTTCATCGTCGCTGTTTCCTATTTCTTTGGTCGCAACAGAGTAGCGAGCTTTGCTATAGTTCAGCCATACTCTAAGTGTGTTCCGCGATACCCTTGTAGGGGTTCCACAAGAATTTATAAATAAAACAATACACCTCTCTCGAGGGGTACTGCCTTGAGGCACGCCACATGTGATTGGCTTTTCGGAACTGATCATTTTTCCTATTTTCCCACTCTGAGTACTATTTTGTAGGTAATTTTCTAATGATTTCAGTTGTGTATATCGAATCCCAAAATTATGTTCCAATTTACTCACGAGCTTCAGAAGAGACACAGTGTCAAATGCTTTTCTAGGTCTAAGAATACTGTTTCAGAGCATTTTGGTCTACTATCTAGTTTCTGAGCTACAAAATCCGTGAAATCATGAACGGCCTCATGAGTAGATTTACCAGGTCTAAAGCCATATTGTGGCTCCGACAACAAGTAGGTTACTCTATGGGATCCGTAGCTTGCGGCAGAGATCTAATCCCCCCTTGCAAACGGATTCAGTTTCTCTTGAACAGGGTTGTTTGTATGGTTCATATAGCTGTTACTATCAAACGTTTGCATGTTTGCTCCTTGATTAGGCACTGACATGTCAATCAATGGGCGATTTCTAACAATCGATAAATTGTTTAAATTCGATCCACCCAAAGTGGGCATGCTGGCATAAAGCGTTGCGTGAATGTTATAAGTAATGAATGAACTACTCTTTCGGCAGTTGACATTCCTTGAATTGGGATTCTCGTTCCTCCTCATTAATGCTATAGAGCGAACTGATGCTGGGGGAATCTTTTCAAAATATACAATTCTAATTACCGAAGTAGATATTCAAATTCAAAACATTCAAGACCAAAAGGTTATTGATTGCAGAATCCAATCTCACTACTGAGCTAGCGAGGTATGAACTTACTTGTAAAAGACTTCTGTGGAGATGTGCCTCTGTTCTTTGATCTCTTCCTGTAATCGGTGGTAAAGGCATTTTATCTATGAAATTATTCACAGATGAATTACTAGTAGAACTCACTGGTGAAGTTAAGTGGCCTATCTAAGAACTGGTGCACTGGTGAAACGACTGGCTTTCAGCGCACTGTGTATTTATTGTGGGTTGATTAACCATTGCTTCATTGCTTTAGCTCTGCTAAAGTATGGAGCGGTTGAAGAGGTGAAATCCATGAAACATTGTGAAGGTTGGCATAGTTCCTCGTGGTTTGGAGTGGAAGTCCTCTCTCCTGTTTGTCATTTCTATGCATTGTATTTTCTGGTTGCTACCTTTTGATTTTTTTTCGGATAGTGCTGGCTTGACAACTTCGCCAGTATGTTTAGTATTACTCCCAATTTCGCTCGTCGCTTCATTGCAGCCTTATAGATCGCGTACCGAGCGACGCCAGCTTGTAGCGGAGTTCTACCACCTCTTTGCACAGATCTTGGTACATTTTATTATAAAAAATATTGTTCTCCTTTGATATGACTACCAGAGAGTGCAACTGGTTAATTACTTGTTTGTTTTTGTGACTTTGTTCAATGAAAGTTGATACCTGTTGCGTGTCGCAACCGCTCTCTTCGAGTTCATCGTCGCTGTTTCCTATTTCTTTGGTCGCAACAGAGTAGCGAGCTTTGCTATAGTTCAGCCATACTCTAAGTGTGTTCCGCGATACCCCTGTAGGGGTTCCGCAAGAATTTATACATAAAACAATAGACCTCTCTCGACAGGTACTGCCTTGAGGCACGCCACATGTGATGCCACTGAGTACTATTTTGTAGGTAATTTTCTGATAATTTCAGTTGTGTATTTCGTATCCCAAAATTATGTTCCAATTTACTCACGAGCTTCAGAAGAGACACAGTGTCAAATGCTTTTCTAGGTACAAGAATACTGTTTCAGAGCATTTTGGTCTACTATCTAGTTTCTGAGCTACAAAATCCGTGAAAGCATGAACGGCCTCATGAGTAGATTTACCAGGTCTAAAGCCATATTGTGGCTCCGACAACAAGTAGGTTACTCTATGGGATCCGTAGCTTGCGGCAGAGATCTAATCCCCCCTTGCAAACGGATTCAGTTTCTCTTGAACAGGGTTGTTCATATGGTTAATATGGCTGTTACTATCAAACGTTGGCATGGTTGCTCCTTGATTAGGCACTGATATGGCAATCAATGGGCGATTTCTACCAATCGATAAATTGTTTAAATTCGATCCACCCAAAGTGGGCATGCTGGCATAAAGCGTTGCGTGAATGTTATAAGTAATTGATGAACCATTCTATCGGCAGTTGACATTCCTTGAATTGGGTACTCCTTCCTCCTCATTAATGCTATAGAGCGAACTGATGCTGGGGGAATCTTTTCAAAATATACAATTCTAATTACCGAAGTAGATATTCAAATTCAAAACATTCAAGACCAAAAGGTTATTGATTGCAGAATCCAATCTCACTACTGAGCTAGCGAGGTATAAACTTACTTGTAAAAGACTTCTGTGGAGATGTGCCTCTGTTCTTTGATCTCTTCCTGTAATCGGTGGTAAAGGCATTTTATCTATGAAATTATTCACAGATGAATTACTAGTAGAACCCACTGGTGAAGTTAAGTGGCCTATCAAGCACTGGTGCACTGGTGGAACGACTGGCTTTCAGCGCACTGTGTATTTATTGTAGGTCGATTAACCATTGCTTCATTGCTTTAGCTCTGCTAATGTATGGAGCGGTTGAAGAGGTGAAATCCATGAAACATTGTGAAGGTTGGCATAGTTCCTCGTGGTTTGGAGTGGAAGTCCTCTCTCCTGTTTGTCATTTCTATGCATTGTATTTTCTGGTTGCTACCTTTTGATTTTTTTCGGGTAGTGCTGGCTTGACAACCTCGCCAGTATGTTTAGTATTACTCCCAATTTCGCTCGTCGCTTCATTGCAGCCTTATAGATCGCGTACCGAGCGACGCCAGCTTGTAGCGGAGTTCTACCACCTCTTTGCACAGATCTTGGTACATTTTTTTATAAAAAATATTGTTCTCCTTTGATATGACTACCAGAGAGTGCAACTGGTTAATTACTTGTTTGTTTTTGTGACTTTGTTCAATGAAAGTTGATACCTGTTGCATGTCGCAACCGCTCTCTTCGAGTTCATCGTCGCTGTTTCCTATTTCTTTGGTCGCAACAGAGTAGCGAGCTTTGCTATAGTTCAGCCATACTCTAAGTGTGTTCCGCGATACCCCTGTAGGGGTTCCGCAAGAATTTATAAATAAAACAATACACCTCTCTCGAGGGGTACTGCCTTGAGGCACGCCACATGTGATTGGCTTTTCGGAACTGATCATTTTTCCTATTTTCCCTTTCTGAGTACTATTTTGTAGGTAATTTTCTGATGATTTCAGTAGTGTATTTCGTATCCCAAAATTATGTTCCAATTTACTCACGAGCTTCAGAAGAGACACAGTGTCAAATGCTTTTCTAGGTCTAAGAATACTGTTTCAGAGCATTTTGGTCTACTATCTAGTTTCTGAGCTACAAAATCCGTGAAATCATGAACGGCCTCATGAGTAGATTTACCAGGTCTAAAGCCATATTGTGGCTCCGACAACAAGTAGGTTACTCTATGGGATCCGTAGCTTGCGGCAGAGATCTAATCCCCCCTTGCAAACGGATTCAGTTTCTCTTGAACAGGGTTGTTCATATGGTTAATATGGCTGTTACTATCAAACGGTGGCATGGTTGCTCCTTGATTAGGCACTGATATGTCAATCAATGGGCGATTTCTAACAATCGATAAATTGTTTAAATTCGATCCACCCAAAGTGGGCATGCTGGCATAAAGCGTTGCGTGAATGTTATAAGTAATTGATGAACCATTCTATCGGCAGTTGATATTCCTTGAATTGGGATACTCGTTCCTCCTCATTAATGCTATAGAGTGAACTGATGCTGGGGGAATCTTTTCAAAATATATAATTCTAATTACCGAAGTAGATTTCATTTATTTTATTTATTTATTTATTCATTCAAAACACTTGCATGCTTACAGACTAAGTCCAAGGTGCTTACAAGTTTAATATACAAATTAAGGAATCAAAATTATTTTATAGAATAGTACAAAAAAAAAAAAAAATTATTACATATTGAAATGAGAATGAATGTCAAGATATAAAATTGTCAGAATAAAATGTCACAAAAGGTCAATAAAATGTTAAAATTATAAAAAGCAAACATAGCACAAACAAATAAAGTCATAGATTAACAATGAGAAACAAATGAAAAAAGAAACAGTCAAATTACAAAGAGATACTCGTACAACTAACAAAGGTCAAAACAATTAGGCACAATAATCATCAAAATCAAACAAATAAAATACTAGAGATGTGTGTCATTTAAAAAAATACAAAATTGATTAAATATGTGGCCCAGCTTGTCGGCGAGGATGTCAATGTCATTGTGCTGAGCGAGCAAGTCCCCGATACAGCGGAGTGCGCGGGCGGTGGGCGCGTGCGCGGCGCGCTGCGTGCGCGTGGTCGGCCGCGCCAGCAGCCGGGGCCGGCGGCGCGGCGCGACCTGCCCGTCCGAGTCACGTGGAATATTTAAAGGGACTAAAAGGCAAAATTTCTCTAACACCGCTGGGCTTTCAATTACGTTGCGTATTATTGAAAGGTAATGCTTTAGTAATAGCATTAGTCGTCTGAACTTGAGGGAGTTCAAATCGACCATTGCAGAGACAAACATAGACGGGTACAAATAAGGATAGTATCCGTATCTTTTTTTATACAGCCAGCGGGCAAACTTACGCTGTATTTTCTCTACCATAAGCGCATATTTATTTTCATACGGATCCCAGATAACCGCACCATATTCTAACCTACTGCGGACATAGGCATTGTATAAAACTTCTGCCGCTTTCAGGTTACTAAACTGACTAGCGGTTCTTAAAACAAATCCTAACATCCTATTAGCCATCTTGCAGATTGTTGTCACATGTGTATGAAAGTCAAATTTGATGTCAATTTCTAATCCTAAGTCGCATACTACTATTTACTATTTACTCTTTCCAATGGTGCGTCAAATAGGCTATAGGTTGTATCTGTCAAACAGCGTTTACGGGAACAAGTAACATTTTTACATTTATTTCCATTCAGCGAGAGACGATTGCTTTGGCTCCATTCCCCTACAGAGTTAATGTCCCTCTGCAATGCCTCAGTATCGTCATTACTTCCAATTCCTAGACTCAATTTAAGGTCATCTGCGAATAAAAGGCATTTGGCTACGTGAATCTTGTCTGGCAAATCATTTACAAAAATCAAAAACAAAGTGGGGCCCAAGGTACTTCCCTGACTCACTCCCGATCTAGTATAGTATTCGGGAGATTCATATCCGTTCAGTCTGACATATTGACGGCGATTACGAAGGTAGGAAGACATTAGTTTAAGCAGGTTAGGTGTGAAGCCTACTATTGCTAACTTCCGCAGCAAGATATCGTTATCAACCAAGTCGAAGGCCCTTCTAAAATCAAAGTAGGCCACGTCCACTTGCCGACCCCGGTCCATTTCAGAACAGACGTAATCCGCATGTGCTACAAGATTAGTGACAGTAGAACGGGCATGCCGAAATCCATGCTGGTCATCATGCAACAATGTACAAACCTGATTACCAATATGATTATTCAAGATTGTCTCATAGATTTTGGCGAAAACCGAAAGGACCGCGATTGGTCTGAATGACGAAACATCTGTGCCACCATCCCTCTTAGAAACAGGAGTAACCCGTGTTAATTTCCATCGCTCGGGATACTTTGCCTGACTCAGAGACAAATTAAAAATATACAGCAGAGGCGCACTCAAAGCCGACACACAATCCTTTGCCAAGAATACCGGAATATTATCGGGCCCTGCCAAGGAACGTGGCTTAAGCCGCCGCACAGCCTTCCTCAGATCAGCTTCCTCCACCGACAACACTGTGACAGAAGCAGCATCAGGATAGGTGTGGGCTGCATGCGCTGCCTCAGTATGATCCAACAGGGGATCATCGGGGAGGAAAACCGAGCTAAAGTATTCGGCAAAGGCGTCAGCTGCATTCTGGCCCAGCACCTCAGCACCACCGCAAGTGTAGGTATCGACAGCGCCTCTCTCCTTTTTCTTCTCCCTCATAAAGTCCCAAAATTTTACAGGATCATTGATTATATTATTTTGAATAAGCATCAGATGCTGTTGATACTCATAATCAATTAACTTCTTAACCCGCTCTCGGTAGTATTTAAAAAGTTCCCTGTTAAGTTCCTTGCCTTCCTTTTTGAACCTTTTCAAGCGAAAATACTTGTTCTTAATGTGTCTAATTATTTCCCCGGTGTACCAGTTTGGATAAGTATGAGGTTGGCTATACTTTGGACGTTTTTTTAATGGAACAAACTCTCTAATGCACGCATTTAACTTGTCGTAGTATAGCGCGACAACTGAATCCAGGTCTGTTAGTGTTAACATATCCGACCAGTCTATTGTAGCCAATGCTGCATACAATCCCTGTAGATCGCCCTTACGCCAATTGAATTCGGGGCTAGAGGCAGAACGACACTCTGGAGGTTGCAAAAGCACCGGCACCGGCTGCTTCCCGCATCGAAGTTTAATTTCTGCCGCAAGCGCTGGATGATACTCATCTATTTGCACCAAGGGGTCTACGCTTAAATCTACACTGACCATATCAGACTCAAGATCGCTCAGCACAAGATCTAGCATACCGCCGCGGCTATTAAATACATTATTATGTTGTTGTAGAGAACAAAAGTCACAAAAGAAGCCGAAATGTCTTTTAACATTAGCGCTATAAGAGTTCAAATTAAAATCTCCCAAAATTATAACATTCATATCAGAGTAAGCACAAATGGCGTCTTCAATACACGATAAAACATTCAAATATTGCTCATCATTGTAATTAGGAGGAAGATATACCACACAACACAGAAGCTTAACATTTCCGCCACTGACGGTAGCCACTATTAGTTCTTTGTCGGCAGTTAGAGAGTCAATATCTGTAACCAACCTCACCGAATAACAGCCGCGGACCGCAAGTAGAACTCCACCCCATCCAGTATCTCCTGCTCTGTCCCTGCGCACTACTTTATACCCAGCAGGAAATAGTTCACCATCGCAAACGGATCGTGTTAAAAAGGTTTCAGTTAACATAATAATATCACATGTGTTCTGCACTACGTTTTTATAAAACACACTTGTCTTAGAACGCAGACCTCGTACATTTTGGTAGAACACATTTATTGTATTAAACCGCCGTGAGCTCCTACGTGCTGCTCTCTTTGGGACGAAAATTCTGGCGCCAGGGCTTAATGCATATGTCTTTAGCCCAGTTATCAGTGCACATGACGACATCAGCGATATTCGACGGAACACCCAGCTTAAAAGACGCGTAACGCCCACGCGGCTTTAATTCATCAACGGTACACGCGTCACTACCACACACGGTTGAAAGATAATCGCTGACCTGTTGCACAGTGGTGCCCTCCTGCACGTAGTACAGATGAAGGTATCGCCGTCTCTCAGCTGCTCTCAGCGACGTAGCTCCCGGTGCGGCAGTACCCCTGAGCACACCAGAAAGTGAGGTACTCACACGTTTGCGTTTTACCTCAGTCCATTTACCCTCTGCATCAGAGTTCACGGTTGTCTCTGGGGTAGATGACTTCTCGCCCGCGGTTCCAGATGATGCCAGTACCGTCGTGGAGGCGGATTTATTACTGTTAGCGCTCAAACTATTTTTTTTTCTTTGCTGGGTGGGCTCGGCGTTATGATCAGGCTTTTCCATCGATGGGGTGGCTGCCTCCAGACATAAACTAGGTGCAGCAGTATTTAAACTACCAGTCTTGTTGGTTACTTTGACTGATTCGGTTTTTGAGTCAAGTTTGTGTTTTAACTCATCAATTTTATTAGCTAACATGTCTATTCTGCTAAAAAGTTCTGTTTTCAAGGCGGAGAATTGCTGGACCACTAAAATTTGAATTTTGTTTATAAGTTGGTTTTCAAATTCACACATATGCCTATCCACAGCAGCTTGCAACTCTTCCCTCACCATGGTTTGTATTTTCTCCGTCGTCGGTTGGTCAGAACAAACATATTGCTGGTCCACAACGTTCTTCTGGGACAGTCTTTGGGCTGTTCGCATGGTAACATTCTCGAAGCCCCCCATGGGTGTGTCAACAGGAATATTCACCGATTTATCGCGGCTGCGAACACTCTGCCGAAGTGGTGTGTTTGTGTTATCACCTTTAGGTTGTTTGCTCCGACATTCAACACATAACCATTCACTCAAAACCACCGGCGAAAGCTCTAAAAATACCTTGTCGGAAATATTAGCGCATAGCAGATCATACCAACCGCTGCACAGCGAACATTTCATACAACGATCATCCTTTTCGATCTCGCTTCGGCAGCCGGCACATTCATTTGCTATTGTTGACATAATTAAGAGCCGAAGGTAATTTCAAACCAATCGTAACGCTCACAGCAAAACGAGTCCGCCCGCAGCTGTAGCTGTATAGTTATCGTAGCCAATTCACTGCGAGTCCGGTCCGTAGCCGTAGTCCGTAGTGAAAAAAACGCTAAAGGATAATGACCTGGCACTTCGTGTTGAGTTCGTTGACCGCTCGGGCACACGTTCGGCGCGATGGCGCGGATGATTCACGCACGCCTTGTCAGCCTTCGCAAGCGATGTTGTTACGGCAGTTGATTTTATTTTGAAATGTTTTTGCTCACTGCTCACTAACGCTTATAGTTTTTGTTTATCTGTTTCCACCACTCTGTAGATCACTCTTGTAGCTTCATTACCATATAAACTTCAACCACTGAATCTTATTATTTCCACTTGAAACGAATTAATTAACACAGCGCAACGAATATAACTGTTTCGTCTACGGGTACCGCGCGGCGAAAAAAAAGATATTCAAATTCAAAACATTCAAGACCAAAAGGTTATTGATTGCAGAATCCAATCTCACTACTGAGCCAGCGAGGTATGAACTTACTTGTAAAAGACTTCTGTCGAGATGTGCCTCTGTTCTTTGATCTCTTCCTGTAATCGGTGGTAAAGGCATTTTATCTATAAAATTATTCACAGATGAATTACTAGTAGAACTCACTGGTGAAGTTAAGTGGCCTATCTAAGCACTGGTGCACTGGTGGAACGACTGGCTTTCAGCGCACTGTGAATTTATTGTAGGTCGATTAACCATTGCTTCATTGCTTTAGCTCTGCTAATGTATGGAGCGGTTGAAGAGGTGAAATCCATGAAACATTGTGAAGGTTGGCATAGTTCCTCGTGGTTTGGAGTGGAATTCCTCTCTCCTGTTTGTCATTTCTATGCATTGTATTTTCTGGTTGCTACCTTTTGATTTTTTTTCGGGTAGTGCTGGCTTGACAACTTCGCCAGTATGTTAAGTATTACTCCCAATTTCGCTCGTCGCTTCATTGCAGCCTTATAGATCGCGTACCGAGCGACGCCAGCTTGTAGCGGAGTTCTACCACCTCTTTGCACAGATCTTGGTACATTTTATTATAAAAAATATTGTTCTCCTTTGATATGAGTACCAGAAAGTGCAACTTGTTAATTACTTGTTTGTTTTTGTGACTTTGTTCAATGAAAGTTGATACCTGTTGTATGTCGCAACCGCTCTCTTCGAGTTCATCGTCGCTGTTTCCTATTTCTTTGGTCGCAACAGAGTAGCGAGCTTTGCTATAGTTCAGCCATACTCTAAGTGTGTTCCGCGATACCCCTGTAGGGGTTCCGCAAGAATTTATAAATAAAACAATACACCTCTCTCGAGAGGTACTGCCTTGAGGCACGCCACATGTGATTGGCTTTTCGGAACTGATCATTTTTCCTATTTTCCCACGCTGAGTACTATTTTGTAGGTAATTTTCTAATGATTTCAGTTGTGTATTTCGTATCCCAAAATTATGTTCCAATTTACTCACGAGCTTCAGAAGAGACACAGTGTCAAATGCTTTTCTAGGTCTAAGAATACTGTTTCAGAGCATTTTGGTCTACTATCTAGTTTCTGAGCTACAAAATCCGTGAAATCATGAACGGCCTCATGAGTAGATTTACCAGATCTAAAGCCATATTGTGGCTCCGACAGCAAGTAGGTTACTCTATGGGATCCGTAGCTTGCAGCAGAGATCTAATCCCTCCTTGCAAACGGATTCAGTTTCTCTTGAACAGGGTTGTTCATATGGTTCATATGGCTGTTACTATCAAACGTTGGCATAGTTGCTCCTTGATTAGGTACTGACATGTCAATCAATGGGCGATTTCTAACAATCGATAAATTGTTTAAATTCGATCCACCCAAAGCGTTGCGTGAATGTTATAAGTAATTGATGAACTACTCTATCGGCAGTTGATATTCCTTGAATTGGGATACTCGTTCCTCCTCATTAATGCTATAGAGTGAACTGATGCTGGGGGAGTCTTTTCAAAATATATAATTCTAATTACCGAAGTAGATTTTCTAATTCAAAACATTCAAGACCAAAAGGTTATTGATTGCAGAATCCAATCTCACTACTGAGCCAGCGAGGTATGAACTTACTTGTAAAAGACTTCTGTCGAGATGTGCCTCTGTTCTTTGATCTCTTCCTGTAATCGGTGGTAAAGGCATTTTATCTATGAAATTATTCACAGATGAATTACTAGTAGAACTCACTGGTGAAGTTAAGTGGCCTATCTAAGCACTGGTGCACTGGTGGAACGACTGGCTTTCAGCGCACTGTGTATTTATTGTAGGTCGATTAACCATTGCTTCATTGCTTTAGCTCTGCTAATGTATGGAGCGGTTGAAGAGGTGAAATCCATGAAACATTGTGAAGGTTGGCATAGTTCCTCGTGGTTTGGAGTGGAAGTCCTCTCTCCTGTTTGTCATTTCTATGCATTGTATTTTCTGGTTGCTACCTTTTGATTTTTTTTCGGGTAGTGCTGGCTTGACAACTTCGCCAGTATGTTTAGTATTACTCCCAATTTCGCCCGTCGCTTCATTGCAGCCTTATAGATCGCGTACCGAGCGACGCCAGCTTGTAGCGGAGTTCTACCACCTCTTTGCATAGATCTTGGTACATTTTATTATAAAAATATAGTTCTCCTTTGATATGACTACCAGAGAGTGCAACTGGTTAATTACTTGTTTGTTTTTGTGACTTTGATCAATGAAAGTTGATACCTGTTGCATGTCGCAACCGCTCTCTTCGAGTTCATCGTCGCTGTTTCCTATTTCTTTGGTCGCAACAGAGTAGCGAGCTTTGCTATAGTTCAGCCATACTCTAAGTGTGTTCCGCGATACCCCTGTAGGGGTTCCGCAAGAATTTATAAATAAAACAATACACCTCTCTCGAGGGGTACTGCCTTGAGGCACGCCACATGTGATTGGCTTTTCGGAACTGATCATTTTTCCTATTTTCCCACTCTGAGTACTATTTTGTAGGTAATTTTCTGATGATTTCAGTTGTGTATTTCGTATCCCAAAATTATGTTCCAATTTACTCACGAGCTTCAGAAGAGACACAGTGTCAAATGCTTTTCTAGGTCTAAGAATACTGTTTCTGAGCATTTTGGTCTACTATCTAGTTTCTGAGCTACAAAATCCGTGAAATCATGAACGGCCTCATGAGTAGATTTACCAGGTCTAAAGCCATATTGTGGCTCCGACAACAAGTAGGTTACTCTATGGGATCCGTAGCTTGCGGCAGAGATCTAATCCCCCCTTGCAAACGGATCCATCAAAATATATAATTCTAATTACCGAAGTAGATATTCAAATTCAAAACATTCAAGACCAAAAGGTTATTGACTGCAGAATCCAATCTCACTACTGAGCTAGCGAGGTATGAACTTACTTGTAAAAGACTTCTGTGGAGATGTGCCTCTGTTCTTTGATCTTTTCCTGTAATCGGTGGTAAAGGCATTTTATCTATGAAATTATTCACAGATGAATTACTAGTAGAACTCACTGGTGAAGTTAAGTGGCCTATCTAAGCACTGGTGCACTGTTGGAACGACTGGCTTTCAGCGCACTGTGTATTTATTGTAGGTCGATTAACCATTGCTGCATTGCTTTAGCTCTGCTAATGTATAGAGCGGTTGAAGAGGTGAAATCCATGAAACATTTAACACGTATCACCTGATTTTTGAATTGTTTTTGCAGCATTTAATTTTTCTGTCAAATTTTCTCCAAAGAGGAATTTGTCTCTGTGTGTATCAACTAATTCGCCTTTCAAGTAAATGTTAATGGAAGATATCACAAAACTGCGCCTGGTCTTCGTTTCTAAGTTATGGCTATCACAAAGGAGCCGACTGGCATCGCTAAGAGGTTTAAGCAATGTTTATCTCTAATATTCATTCGAAATCAGCATTTCAGTTACTTGCGCCAAGGCTGCCAGCTAAGTGTTTTTGTTCATTCTGCAGCGAAAAATCCCTTTTTACTATTGCTTCTGGGAGCGCTGCCTTGGCCTCTGGATTTAAGGTTGGTGGTACTAAAAGATGCTTGCAGGTGTACTGCAGGATGCAGCAACGACCGTCGGGGCTCCATCCCAGTACACGCCGTACAGGACACAGAGGGGGGGTGCTTGCCGGCGGGGAGAGCAGTAGTCAGATCGGGAACCCTGCAGAAGGACCCCTAGACTACCACACACCCAGCCGAATAGCCAGCCCCGAACCTCCCACACACCACACCACACCCACCCCCCTCACGACACCGCTCAGGGATCGCGCTCCCCCGCCAAGTGTGGCGCTTCTGCAACCGCCTTGGTACGGGGACCTGAAGACCGAAACGGAGTAGTCAAGAGGGGGCCACAAACACACCAAATATACACACACACACACGACACATACACTCACCACACATATGAACACACACAGTAACACAACACAAAAACACAAACAAAGGATAAAAATAGTTCAACTCAACCTGCACCACTGCCGGGAAGCCATGTCGGAGCTGTGCCGATATGTGGTGGAGGAGAGCATAGATATCGCTCTACTGCAAGAGCCATACGTCATAAACAGACGGGTGGCCGGGCTTGGCTCCCTGGGTGGAGACCTCATCTACCACAATGATGGTGAGTCCAACCCGAGAGCATGCATCTTCACGAGCAGTAGAGTAAGCACACTAGGACTAATCAAGGCAGACTGTTACAGAGATCTGGCAAGCGTCGAATTAACAATAACGAGCCTAAACAAGAACAAAGCAAGGGTGCTCCTCGTCTCCGCATATCTTCCCAGCGAGAGTGAGTTTGAGCCGCCAACAAGAGAAATGGAAGATACCATCAAGAAGTACCAAGGTAAGAACATTCCTGTTATTCTAGGGTGTGACGCCAACGCACACCACGTGGTATGGGGCAGCACGGACTGCAACAGGAAGGGGGAAGCACTCCTAGAGTACATTAGCGCATCCGGTCTGGAGTTATTAAATGTAGGTAACACACCAACGTTTGTCAACAGAGCGAGAAGTGAGGTGCTGGACATCACCATCGCATCAGAAACGATCAGCCGACAAATTAGAAACTGGAAGGTAGACGAAAATGAATCCATGTCAGATCACAGACGTATAACCTTCAGTATAGACTGCAGCATCGACAGGATCCGAGTGATGGAAGCAACAACTTACACAAGCACGAAATGGAGATAGAAAAAGAGGCGATAAAACTAGATGAGGCCCTCAGGGAAGCCTATCATAAAGCATGTCCGCTTAGAGAAATCAAACTAGGCAAGGGACAACCGTGGTGGACTAAGTCACTAGAGAAGTCCAGAAAGAGGACCCGACGTGCTCTCAGGGTGGCCCTCAAAAAGGGTGACGAAGAGAGCTGGCGTAAGTACAAAGACGAGCGAAACAAGTTCAAGGGCGAGAGCAGAAAAGAATGCAGGAACAGCTGGAGCGCGTTCTGCGAAGGGATCGAAAAACACCCAGCTGCCGCAAGGCTGGTCAAAACGCTATCCAAGGACAACACCTGCAAACTAGGAAGTATCAAGAAGGGGGAAGAACTGATAACTGACCCAAAAATGATACTTGAGACCATGATGGAAACTCATTTCCCAGACTGCGAGCACGACATAGACGAAGACATGCCAACCTCAAACCCCACAGTGGTAAGGGCAGGCGAGGCCATCGCCATATCGGAAGAAAAACTAGTATGGAGCATCTTCTCCTTCCAGCCATACAAGGCGGCAGGCCCGGATGAAATATTTCCAAAAATGCTGCAAGTAGCGTTAAAGTACATCAAGGAAGATCTCTTAAAACTGTTCAACAGCAGTATAAGAATGCAGTATATTCCCAAGAAGTGGAGGTAAGTCAAGGTAGTCTTCCTACCGAAACCTGGCAAGGCCACATATCAGGAGGCGAAGGCCTTCAGATGTATCAGCCTATCCTCGTTTCTATTGAAGACAATGGAAAAGATCCTTGACAGAACTATAAGAGCCCAGATAGAGAACAGTGGATCCCCGCTACATGAGAACCAACATGCATACATGGAGGGTAAGTCCACAGAAACAGCCCTCCACAACCTAGTTACTAGAGTACAAAGGTCTCTGAGCAACAAAGAATACGCACTGGGCTGCTTCTTCGACGTAGAAGGGGCATTCGACAAGGCCAGCCCTAAGTCGATAGAAGCCGCCTTAGACCGCGAAGGCATTCATAAAGATATATCAGGATGGGTGAAGAACATGCTTCAACAACGCCTGATAAAGGCTGAGCTAGCAGGGGTTACACACACGGTCAGGGCGAGGAGAGGATTCCCGCAAGGGGGATGCCTATCCCCTCTACTATGGTGCATTCTAATAGATGAACTAGTACACGAGATAAACAAGACACACATATACACACAGGTGTACTCTGATGACGGGGTATTGCTAGTAACGGGAAAGGTCCTCAGCGTCATGTGCAACATCATGAACAGAGGACTGAAAGCGGCGCTATCATGGTGCAGAAGTAAGGGACTTAACCTCAATCCCGAAAAGACGAAACTAGTCCTATTCACCAATAAACGTAAAATTGGTAGTAAAGAAATAGTGCAAATAGACAACTCCGAACTAGAAATGGTCAAGGAGATCAAATACCTAGGAGTTACGCTGGACAGCAAACTAACTTTCAAAGCACACATAAGTACCACCTGCTCTAAGGCCAAAATGGCCATGATGCAATGTAAGAGAGCCATAGGACGCACATGGGGAATCAAACCGGCGACTGTACTATGGATATACAAAGCAATCATCCTGCCACGAATCCTCCACGGATCACTGGTATGGTGGCATAAGGCGGTACTAAGGACCAACAAACTAGAGCTAGACAAGGTCCAAAGACTAGTGGCACTGATGATCACAGGTGCAATGAGAACAACACCCACAGCAGCGCTAGAGATCATGCTCGGGCTGGATCCGCTAGATCTAGCGATCAAAGGAAAAGCGACCGAACAATGGTTCAAACTCAGGAGCACGAACCTCTGGATCGGTAACCACACGGACAGAGGGCATCTACGCATCGGTAGTGAAATCGAGAGCAACATGTCAATGATCTTTACCAACAACGACCTAACAAGGAAAGAAAAGATCTTTGACAAGAAATACAAAGTACACATAGGACAAAGAGATGAATGGAACATAGACACAAGCGGAACAGTTTGCTACACAGATGGCTCCAGAATTGAGTCACTGAAGCTATCTGGCGCGGGTGTGCACATAAGGTGCGAGGACGGTACAGTGATAAACAGATCAATCTGCCTAGGCAGGTTCGCCAGCGTATTCCAAACAGAAATATACGCTATCATGGAATGCGCAGATATATTAGACAATCAGGACAGTGTCAGCAAGGCCACTATCTACAGTGACAGCCAGGCAGCGCTGAAAGCGCTTAGCAAAGCAGAGACGACATCGGTAACTGTCAAAGAATGCAAAAAAGCTCTAGGGAAACTCGCAAACAAAATAGACGTAGTGATTGCATGGGTCCCTGGACACGAGGGAAATGTCGGCAACGAGTTAGCAGACGAACTAGCCAGGGGTGGTGCGGCCGAAGGCTTAGTGGGTCCGGAACCCAGGCTGCCAATAGCACACAACATCACCAAGGGAGTAATTAAAAGGTTAACCACAGCAGCAACAAACAGACGATGGAAGGCTGCAACAGGCATGCGACAGTCTAAAATGTTCATAAACGGATTGGACACGAAGAAGACAGGTCATCTACTGAAGCTGTCAAGGAACAGTGTACGTATGGTCACTGAAATCGCCACAGGACACTCTAGACTAAACAGGCACCTAACAGTAATAGGCATCAAAGACAACCCCACATGCATGGAGTGCATGGACAGCGAGGAAACGAGTTTCCACCTACTCGCCGAATGCCCGATGTACTCACACATACGGTGGGAGCTCATGGGGTCAGACTCGCTAGATGAAGGTAACCTGAAAGAACTGACGGCGGACCAGATAGTAAGATTCTGCAAAGCAACGGGAAGATTCGACGGGACGCCGTGAAAATGGGACAACCTAAAGACCCCCTGCTAGGGGGCCCGGGGAAATGGGTGAAATGGCCCATAACTAGCGGACCGATCACCCGGCCCACAGCCAGCGTCCCCAGTCGAAAATAATAATACTAAAAGATCACGAATACCAGGTATATGATATTCACTTACAAGTTTTTCTTTAGTTTCTTTTGGCAGTTCTTTGGCTAGTATTTCTTGCCATCTAGTAGCAATATCTTTATGGATATTTTTGCCAAACGTGGTGTCAGGTTTAGGCGCATCACCAAGAATAGTCAATCTCAATCAAATCAATCAATCAATCAAAAAATCTTCCAGATCGTTTTCGTCCGCTACCTCCGTCACTAATGTTACGGGTGCGGAAGATGGTCCTGGTTGTGGTGAATAGCTGATTGCAGGTTGAGGTTCCATTAACTGCGGTGGTACGTTAGCAGACATGTATTGCTCAGGAATCGGTGTGACAGTGCCAGCTCAATCACTTGGTGGCATGTGAATAGAATCACAGTCCTCGTTAAATGCTAGGTCGATATTGTCAGTCCTGAACGGACCTGAAAAATAAACCAAGAACCTTTATTAGCAATGAAGAAGAATACCCAGTATGGTAAGCTCGCGACATATTTTGTATAAACAGTAAAATCCCAGTGTGGCAGTTACGCATTTAAAGTTTATACTCGTAAATATCAAAAATTAAAGAGGTTCATGGCCAGTGATATTTAACTTACTTGATGCTGGTGAATTTGCTTGTGTATGATCTTTATTCTGTTTGTCTTTTAATTTTTCCTGTAATTTTCTTATCTTTCGTAATAATTTTTCCTCGTCCATATCTTCATACTTTCGTTTTTTCCCCATGTTGAGAGACGGTTATTCACAAATTTAAATAATTCCTACGAGTGACAGTGGACGTGCGAAGGCTGCAGCACGGACACGCATAATGAATAAAATGTCGATGTCGACACGAGCCGTTGAGTCTGTAGAGTGGGGGCAGTAGGGATATTGACTTAAGAAGTCAAATGAGAGACTTAATTTTTTTGTTTTACTTTAAAAAATCGTGTAAGAAGGCTGTAGCGTGGTAACGCTACTACAATATGTGAGAATATAAATCGCTAAGAATGAAGCTGAAAACATAATAACCCATAACTTACTGAAGAAGTTTATGTAATATACCTATTAATCCTTACACTTACTATTCTCCTTAGGTTTTTGAGAAAGTATATGCCTAAAGCATACCGGGAGAGGTAGGCTGTGTTGATGGATGGAAACCTCTATAAAATCACCAAAATCATCACATCACATCTTGACTACAGCCGGAACACAAACACTTATTCTGCTAATTTTCATGTAGTTAATATGAGTGCTCATACTTAATATTACATTATATTTAATGGAGATGGCATAAGAAACTAAAATATATGTTTGCTGGTATACATTATGATGATAGAATTCCAAGTATGATGGACCGAACCATGATTCTTAATATGAGAAAATTGTAGTTTACATAGTCATTCATTGCATCTAACTGGAGAAATGGTCTGGCGTTTCGGTAAAGTTAAAACTAAAAAAATATCCTCATTGTTTTCAATTTAGTATATTAGCGTTATCGCTGATAAAAAGTAATTTCTGTCGAAACATAGATTATAGGAGATTTTTTTTCAGGAAAGCATCTGAAATTGCACTCACTGAGGAAGGAGAAAATACCATCCATTTATTAGAAGATGAATATTGAGAAGCCAATTAATAAGAAGAAAGCCTTAAGCAGTAAATGTGATGTGAAATGTTATGAAATTGAAGGCCAAACAAAAATTATTAAGTAAGTTTGTTAAAAATTTACATAATTTCATCGATATTAAAACATTGTACTGATGTATTTGTTTTATGTACCTAACTATGAACCAATAGAATTTAAAGCATTCAGTTAATTTATATCAATTTAATTCTGAGAGATTTATTTAAAGATGAATTATTTCGGTCAAGTCTAGAAATCAGGCTGGTATCGAACCAAAATCTTCACACTAACTGGGTGACTGACTGTTACAATTAAGCTGCCAAGATCCAAAAAGATCGGTTAAGTACTAGAGTATTTTAACTTTTAAATGACAATTTTGAAGTATTACAATCAGTAAAATACTTACTAAATATTTATAGTGTTTATAATGCTTAGTTTTGTTTTGATGCAAGTAGTGGTGTTTGAGTGTATAAAATAATATTTTAATTAGTTTTTCATAAGTATATTTTCCAAATAAAATTATGCTTACAAGCTTAAACCAATTACTTATTCCAAAAATCATAATTTCAAACTTTTACCCTTTATTCATTGAAACTAACATTAACAATGTCTACAATACTATAGTGAAAGCGTTGTAGGAAGAGTACGACAGATTTAAATATATTTTTTTCATGAATAATGCGGTGTATTTTTTCAGTACCTAGATATCTTTTAACCAAATAATATCATACATCCAGCAGGCTTTTGCCATTTTCTCTGGGTCTACACTTCCAGTTGCCGTATCTTGTTTTTTTCTGTTCCTAGGTCCATTAGGTTATGGTGCTAATAAGGCACTCTTTAAGTTCTCGACTCATCATTAGAGTGGAGAAATTGCTCTTTCTTGTGCAAGTGTGACACGTCTACAAAGTGATCCTTGAACTTTAATAATCTTTTTGTTCATCGTAACAAACTCAAATACTTGTTGTTGTTTATTATTTGAAACAAACCAACATGTTACAACCATACTAATAAGGTCTGCTGTCACTTTATCTACTAATAAGAAATGTTTTTTTTAAAAGGTCGGCTCACATGTATACCCCACCAAATCAAGCTTTAAATGTAGGCATCTATCTGTCGAAATAATACCCATTTTGTAAAGGAGGCTTTGTAAAGGATGACCGTATGTGTTACCAACTTTAGAATAATATGGCTGCTGCGGCTCACGGTGAGCAAACGTATCGAGTAACGTGACTATTGGTAACTCATACTCGCTAGCATTTGATACTCACCGGGGATGTCGAACGCTCGCAAAACGCGATGGTAAAGTTATTCGCATCACTTACTGAACTCGCACTTAGCACTCTGTATCTCATGAGTACTTTGAATATGACTTCACGGGTCCCATTACGAATTGTCTTATTCATTGCGCTAATATGCAGTGTACTTCTTCAAGAAACGCTGGAAAATTTTGTCGTGTTTCATTCGTAAAAGTATCACAATCAAGTTCAATCAAGTGATGTTTACATTGGAATGACAGATTTGACGTTCATTTGAGTGATGCAAGTAACAGAAATAGTACCAGAATAATAAATTTCTACTATTTTTAGACAGACTGTACTCCTTATTGATTTTTTCTTTCGCTTCCTTATTAAATCCATGGAGCTGTGGAGTCCAGAGAAGTGATAAATGTTCGTGTATATTTGGCCCGAATTTTGGAGTCTCTTCGGTTGTTTCACCTAGAGCGGCGAGCAATTCAGGATCTAGTTCAGGTAAAGAACTGGTTCTGGGTCGCCATCAGTTTGTATTCATTATTGGTATTTGCAATGATGGCTACTGTAGGCCACAGGGTCTCGGCAGTAAAATCCAGGAGTGGTTTGGCACACTTTATTAATACTACAGAGCACATACAAGAATAGTATACGAGAGTTTAGTTACAAATATTTGGCAAGGGAGCGCGGGCGTCGCGTGCGGTGGCGGTTTGCGAACTGGCGAACTGACCGTTACAAATTTTGGAGGGAACGCGTGGGTTCCCTGCCCCGCGAGAGCAATCCCCGCGCCCCTGTTCACCACAGAGTATAACGCGTCGCCTACATCGCCCCACCCCAGTGCTGCCTACCAGCACTCATCTCCTAATGGTACAGGAGCGATGCGTGCGACTGACCGTCGAAGCACTCTACCAGCCTTAAGTTTGACATCGACCATCCTTACCCGACCATCCTTGCCTGGGAAAACCGAATGAATGATGCCCCTCGGCCGCATATTCCTAGGGGAATCAGGATCTGCTATTAAACAAAAATCGCCAGTACGTACCGGCCGAGACTCCTGATTCCATTTTTGTCTTGGTAGTAATGTAGGCAGAACTTCTCTTACCCAGCGTCGCCAGAACATATCCGCTAACCGCTGGGAAATTCGCCACTGCTTACGCAGGAACATGTCAGAGTCGTCGAAGATACCTATAGTAGGAAGATTAGAGGTGGTGCCGAGAAGAAAATGATTTGGGGTTAGTGCTTCCTGACTACCCGGTTCCACAGATACATGAGTAAGCGGCCGACTGTTAACCATACATTCCACTTCCGCTAACAACGTGCTAAGCACCTCATCGCGCGGTGCCTGTTCTTTAAGCGTTACTTTTAGAGCAGTCTTTACACTTCGAATTAGCCTCTCCCAGGCCCCACCCCAATGAGGACTAGCAGGTGGAATAAAGGTCCAGCTAGTGCCATAATTAAGAGCTTCGGATTTTAAAATATCTTGATCTATGTCTTGGACCGATTTCCTTAATTCGACTTCTGCTCCCCGTAAATTAGTACCATTGTCCGAAAACAAATTTTGTGGCCAACCGCGTCGTGCGGCCATACGCCGCAATGCCATAATCAAAGAACTTGTCGTTAGCGAAGCAACTAATTCTATATGAACTGCCCTAACCGTAAGGCAGGTGAAAAGTACTCCATATCTCTTCTCCCTGCGCCTGCCTACAGTAACTTCCATGGGGCCAAAAAGATCAACGCCACAAAACGTAAAGGGCCGTTGTCCATGAGCTACACGAGCCTTCGGTAAGTCACCCATCCTTGGCATCGACGGGGATGCCCTCCTAATGCGACAGAACATGCACTTAGACGCGACATTTTTGACAGTAGGACGCAGCCTTATGATCCAATACTTCTGCTTCAACTCGTTTACTACAGTCTCTTGACTAGCGTGAAAATTTCTTTTATGATAGTACATAACGATTAATTTGGACAAGTGGTGGTGCCCATCCAATATTATGGGACTTTTAACTTCATCTGAAATATCAACGGCGGCACCAACGCGACCTCCGACGCGGAGGATACCGTGCTCATCGAGAAAGGGTGATAAGGTAAGTAGTTTACTTTTCCGATCAACGCAATTATTTTTCCCTACTGCAGCTAACTCATCACCGAATGATTCCTCCTGGGCCTTACGCAATAATAAACGTTCCGCATGTCTCATCAGCTCATCATCTCCAGGACTGGCAAGTCTTTTACACCTGTTTATAAAGGTAAGTACATAAAATGTTGTTTTTAATAATCGCAACCAGCTGGAAAAGCGTGAAACATCGGGTACAGGTAAGTCAACCGAATGGATTTGTATATTAATTGTAACAATTTCTAATTTACATTTATCTGTTTCAGGTGTACATGTGTCTACTGGCCATGATTTTGGATCGTTCCGGAGAAAAATAGGCCCGCAAAGCCATTCATTTCGTAACACAGTACTATCATAAGACTCCCGAGTAGCTAAATCCGCAACGTTAATAATCGTAGGTATGTAGTGCCACTCAAACGAGCGCGATAACTCATCTATTTCGCCTAAGCGATGAGCGACAAATACTTTATAGTTACGCGCGTCGTTACGGATCCAATGCAACACAGTTGTTGAATCGCACCAAAAATACCGTTCCGTAATGATTATTCGGTGTTCTTTCGTAATTGTATCGGCCAATCTCGCAGCTAGCAAAGCCGCCTGCAGTTCTAGCCTAGGCACAGATACATGTTTCACGGGCGCAACCCGGCACTTAGCAGCTACAAATGCTACGCGGGTCCCGTCGTCACTCACCCACCGCCAATATGCTACGGCACACATAGCCTTCGTTGATGCGTCACAAAAAATATGTAACTGCAAATCTTTGTAATTGTTTACATCGCGCATCAGTTTGCTAACGGACTGCGCGGGACACGCGGCAGGCGCCGCCGGCGCGAGGGTGGCGGGAGGCGCGGAGGACGCGAGCGGCACGGGATACGCAGGTGGGTCGCGCGGCGCGGGAGGCGAGGGTCGCGCGGGACACTCGGCTCGGGCGGGCGGGCGGCACGAAGCGGGACGCGCTGGTTGGGCGGCCGGCACGTGTGCCGACGGCCGCGCAGGAGTACCTGTTACCGCTACAGTAGCATTCGTATTGCCATAATATCGTGGCAAACCGACCTTACTGACACTATTTAATTGACTAATCCATGCACACCATTTACTGTATAGGTCGTCCCCTAAAGGGTCATCCCACCCCAAGCCTAACTTCCAAGTTTCTTGTAACAAAAGTTTACCGTTTAAAGTGAACGGCGAAAGAAAACCGTAAACATCGTAAATTGACATTACAACTCTTAATATTTCCCTTTTTGTTGGCCGCTGTGTGCCATCGATAATGTATTTAGGTACATTCTTAAATGACAAATCGAACCTTAACGTATCACTCTTAGGTTCCCACAATAATCCTAAGGTGCGCTCACTAATACCCTGCTGATCGAATTTAAACCTTACACCCGCTGAACCGAGGGACTCCTTTGGAATACTATTTAAAACCGCCTCGCTGTTGCTATTCCAATTACATATGTTGAAACCCCCCTGCTCATGAATATGAATTACTTCTTTTACTAAATTTACTGCAATACTTTCTTTTGGAAGGCTATCTATGTAATCATCCATATAAAATTGTTTACATATGGCCTCAACAGCTGATGGCATGGATGATTCAAATAACTGCGCATTTTTATTTTTAATGAACTGGGCTATGAATGGTGAACAGCTAGCACCAAAAATTAACGATGTCATAGCGTAAGTCTTTACTAAATTTTCTTGATTATAACGCCACAAAAATCTAAGCGCATCTTGATCCTCTGACCTTATCTTTATACGTAAAAACATGTCTTTGATATCACCAGTTACGGCTATAGGATTCTCACGGAACCGCAACATGATGCCAAACAGAGACGAGAGCAGGTCAGGGCCCTTTAACAAACAGTCATTAAGAGAGACGCCGTTCGATTTTGCCGCTGCATCGTAGACTAATCGTAATTTCTTTTTGTTCGGGTTGTCAACCCCAAAATGAGGTAAATACCAAGTTTTTGGTGATAAGCTTTCATTAGGTACCTCTTTTGCAAAGTCATTTTCAAACAAATGGGTTATTCTGTCCGTATATCTTAGTGCGTAACCAGTACTAGCCTTCATCTTCCTCTCGACACCTCTCAACCTGTTCAATGCTTGTGGATAAGAGTCGGGCATCGAACCCTCCTCATCCTTCCAAGGTAGTCCTACACACCACCGGCCATCACGCAAAACAGCTGTCCGCTCGAAGTGAGCAATGGCGCGGACATCATTAGCGTTTTGCCTGGGCTTCCCATTCACTCCCATCGACTCTAAAGAAAAATAAGCACGAACCTCATCATGAATGTCCTGGAGCGCTTGATGTTCGCCGCTGCAGCGCGAGCTCAGCAACAAGGAGTGGTGGCGCGCCGAAACTGGCAAAGATTGAGCTAGCCTACCGTGGACGCACCAACCCAAGGGCGTACGAGTGGCATTCGGTTCATTCGGTTTTCCCATAACAACATCTAAGGGTAAAAGCAAATGATTATTATCTTGGCCTATTAATACTTCCGGGTTACATTTCTCAAACACAAAACAATCTTTCATATTCTTTAAATTAATATACCTATTGCAATCAATAGAGGACAGGTCCTGACAGGGCAAGGCAAGCCTATCAACGCTTCTAACATTTATATTGAACAAATCCTTTTTACTATTCGAAACATCAATGTTTACAATCTGTGATTCACAAATAACATCATGATTATTCCATGCCCCGCTCACACGCAGGGTTTCTTTCTTGCCGGCCACGCCCACCTTAGCAGCCAGACTCGCGCTTATCAGTGACACAGTCGAGCCGTCGTCGAGGAGCGCGGTCGTGCGGACGGAGCCGAGCGGCCCGTGAACAACAATGGGAACAACTTTTAACATTACTTTGAAATTACTTACATGTAAATTCGTTACCGTCTCCGTTTGCGTTAACATCTGCGACGGCTCGGCTTGGCACTGCTCATTAACGTTAACGGACTCGTTATTAACAATTGTATCGACAGGTTTCGAAACCTCATAATGCAACAGCTGATGGTGCGCCTGGCCGCAAGCATTCTTATTACACACGGGCGCGATGCACGTATTACGATCGTGCCGCGCTGTAAGACACTTAAAACACAAACCATGGCGCTTAACGAATGTCCACCTATCTTTACGAAGCGACTTTTTAAATTTCTTACAGTCTGGGAGCGCATGAACCGATGTACGACAATACCTACACTGATCACTATCACTTCGCGCGCTTTGCACTAACGCCGTTTCGCACTGCATATTGACACTATTTTCTTGCTTACGCTTATACGTATCATGACGAATGCTTATCAAATTCACGTTGGATGTAGATATTTTCACAGCCTCTTCATTCAGAAATTCAGACAGCTGCCTAACTTTTGGTTGTGAATTGTTTCTTGCGTAACAATAATCCGTCCACTTTGACAACAACACAGTAGGCATCTTAGACAAGATATTTTTTGTAATACTTGTATCGTGCAGGTACTCATTGCGACCCAGGGCACACACTGCTGCCACGTAATTCTTCACCTTTACTGAAAATGCCACTAAAAACTTGTGGTAATCTGACGGTAATGCTTGCAGTTTATTTATCTCCCATTCAATGCGAGACAAGATAATGTCCGGGTTTCCAAACTGTAATTCCAGCGTGGACATCACTTCCTCAGCGGAAGTACAGGATACCAGCAACGCAGATACGGCCTCTTTAGCGGCACCACGCAGACATTTTCTTAGCCGCCATAGATTTTCTATGGAACTAAACTTACAAATGGCAGTAGATTCCTCGTACGCCTGCCTGAACTGAAGCCACTCCATGGGGTCCCCGGAAAACCAGGGTAGTTCCTTCGGTGTACTTAAACGACTCAACAAGTTGGTGCTTGGACTAGCCTTTGCAGTAACGACGTCCTTAAGTACAGTAGCTAACTGACTGACCGCGTTCTCAGTGCCGGGAGCGGCCGTGTTTGCGGCTTCCGGCGGTGGACACAGGTTTGCCCGATTTCTCTCAATACCTTCGTGGGCAGCCTGCATCCTCAGCTCTTGCTGGCTGCGGTCAATCCACTTGCCCACTGCACTCGTGGAGCACCGTGAACTCGAACGTGAACTGTAACAACTTTCCATTTCAGCTATATCGGCAGCTAACCTCTTATCGATCAGCTCCTTTTGAATTCGCGCTTTTTCCTCAGCCGCCCTCAATTCCAATTGCAACCTGCGCGCCCTTGTTGAACATGAAGACTTCCTGGAATCTTTCTTACATGAAGGTATTTTCTTATTAGGAACATTCTCGCTCTTCATTGTTCCGATTTCCAGCCGTGGAACATTCTCGATCTCCGATCGAACGTTTCTCGACGTACTCGGGAATGCGTTTACGCTTGCCTCGGCGTTCATGTCGCCAAACTCTGATGGCTCCTTGGCGGATGATCTCTGCTGCTCTTTACGTACGGAACTGCGTGTGTTCACCATTTTTCCTGGTGGAGTATGAAACATCGACGTCCAGTTCAGATTTGGCTCGAAGACCACGATGTAGGCCACAGGGTCTCGGCAGTAAAATCCAGGAGTGGTTTGGCACACTTTATTAATACTACAGAGCACATACAAGAATAGTATACGAGAGTTTAGTTACAAATATTTGGCAAGGGAGCGCGGGCGTCGCGTGCGGTGGCGGTTTGCGAACTGGCGAACTGACCGTTACAAATTTTGGAGGGAACGCGTGGGTTCCCTGCCCCGCGAGAGCAATCCCCGCGCCCCTGTTCACCACAGAGTATAACGCGTCGCCTACAGCTACCTAATTTTGATCTACCGTCGTTAATATTTCTTGGTTGCCAAAGTCGTGATCTAAAACGACATTTAAAATATTTTAATCTAAAATTTGAAATAGATTAAATGCATCATTAGGCGTAATTACTTATAAATAAATAAAATAAATAAAAATCTGGGACAATTCACACCAAGATCATCTGACCCCAAACTAAGCAGAGCTTGTAATATGGGCGTCAGAGACTGATAAACATACTTAAATATTTCTAAATACATACTTAAATAGATAATAACACCCAGACACACAACAAATACAAATGTTCGTCACACAAATATTTGTCATGGGTGGTAATCGAACCCACGATCTCCGGCGCTAAAGGCAGGATCGCTGCTATTGCGCCAACAGGCCAGCCTTCTTAATTAACTTAATTTCACCGTTATCGATTAAACACTGATAATTATCTAATAATAATCTAAGAAACTACCATATTTTATGCTTTCCAATGCCCCGCACGAAAAAAGAATGAGCTTGACGGTGAGCAGGGCTGACCGTCTGAAGTTCTTCATACAGGACTGCCTGATCACTGCGGTCAATTATTAACTTTGCCTTGCAGTTTCAGCTACATTCAGAAATTTTGGTATATATTCAAGAGAAAAGTAGATGTTTAACATGACCATATTTCTTAAATACATTTCCCAGTTTAACTTTGGAGAAGTATATGTTAAAACAGGTGTAAACGAAGCCTACGACTGTTTTCTTGAAATATGTATATAAAAAGATCTTCGAGTTAAGTGTTCCCGTGGAAAGAGTAACCATAACCCACAAACGCAAGCCAAATTGGAAAACAAAAGGCATAGTCAAATCAAGTAAGTCAAAACGGTGTCTTCACCTAGAGCTTCAAAAAAGAAGATCAACTAAGAAAGTGTCTCATTATCAAAGATATAAAAATATTCTTAAAAAGTCTGTTTCATGCTCCAGACGCATATCAAATTTAAATTACATAAATTACAGTATCAACAAAACAAAGACTACCTGGGGCCTTACAAAAATGCACACCACTCAGACTAACGGAATTAAACAAACAATAGATCATATACAGGTAAGTAACACAAAAATAACTAGACAAGCAGACATCGCCACCCACATGAATCACCTCTTCGTAACACAAAACGTCACAGACAAAAACGACTCGACACAGCCTGAGTACAAGGCGTCGTATCCATCCGTCTGTAGCAGCGTCTTTTTGGCACCAACGACTCAAGATGAAATATTAAAAATTACGAGATGGTTTAAACCTAAAAGAAGCTGTGGCTACGATGGAATCACGATGCAAGTGGTAAAGGCGAGTATAAACACCATAGCGGAACCTCTAGTGCATATAATTAATTTGATGCTTGAGAATGGCTGCTTTCCAGATAAGTTAAAAACAGCTAAAGTAAAACCACTGCATGAAAAGGGCTCGAAAAAAAACCCTCTTAACTACCGACCCATTGCGTTATTACCTGCTTTTTCAAAGATTTTTGAAGCTGTAATTAACGACAGACTACTGGAAAGCAACATTTTAACACAGAAACAATTTGACTTCAGGAAGGGTAAATCAACCACAATGGCAATCTACAGTATGCTGGCTTGTGTTTGGGAATCTTTGAATGACAAAAATCGGTGTACGGCTCTTTTTCTTGACACGTCGAGGGTCTCTGACTGTGTGGTCCCTAACATCTTATTGAATCAGCTTAACAGAATGGGTATCCGTGGTTCAGCACACTCACTGCTTCAGTCTTACTTTATAATATAATCATCATCCGTGCGGTCTATCTCGGTTGTGAACCTAAAACCTAAAAATATTTTATTTCCAACGTAGTTTGTCGATCTCCGTGAGACATGATCATACCAACAAAGGCGGCACTCCTGCAGCTGGTCTGCGATGTCATGAACACAAGACTACCGCGTAAGTGGGTGTTCCGCACGCGATCTTTGCGTGGACCCCCACATCCACCGCAGCATCTTCGTTTCCGTGACGTTTGCATCTTTTGACCACTTCCTGTTCCATGAGCTTGCGGTGACAGCAATCTTCCCATTGCCTATGGGGTGGTGACCTTGATCAACGGTCCATTGAACATCTTGAAATACTTTCACTCTAGCGTCTACGGCTGTAGTGAACCGGGGATGGAGACAGACGTCTAGATGTTAATCTAATCCTGCGATATTTTGGCGATTTTGGGCATGCTCTATGTCTTGAGCCTTCATTAGAATCAGAACTTTTTGTATTTGTAAGTAATTTCTTTATCAGAATCGTGGCCATCTTTCTTCGATGAATATTTCTGGGTCAAGTAATTTTTTTTACTTAAAATTCTCATCTCTGCTATTAAAACTAGTTTTTGTTTTTCTAAAAGTTGTAGTTGAGCGTCTAAATCATGTGTGGTCTTTAGTAATCCTTCTCAAAACCTAGCCCCAAGTTGTTGAAAGTAATATTTGTATGGGTGATAGATAAACCTTAGCAAAAGGAAACCATTTCTGCATACAGAAATTCTACTTCGTTCTAGAATAAATGTAACAAAATGAATAGGTACTGTTCCGTACCGTAACAGATTGCTATTTTACGTAAGGTTTTGTTAAATGTTCGCATATAAATAAGGCAACACAATCTTGAAGTACGTTCAAATAGTTTCGTATCCTTTTCTTAATGTTTACTAAGCTATGCGCTTAACTGTGGTTCTGAACGCACCATGCTTTCTTCAGTTCTATGAAATTCAATCTGAAATAGAAAAATCGCTCATCAAATTTAAAACTTTCGACAAAGAAACCAATATTAAGATCCGTAATGATTTTGGTGACCTATAATACGCAAGCATAGCTCAAGTCAATAATCTAAAATCATCCGATGAGCAAAAACGTCGCATGAGTCGGTCATTCAACCCGCCGGATTCTTTAGATATCCATAAAAGAAATTTACCTAACTTGCCATTACCGGAATTCAACGGCGATCCGACTAATCGGCCAGCTTATTTCGATTTATTCATTTCGCTAGTACACGGCAACAGTGCCTACACAGATACGGAAAAATTGAGGTACCTTGTCCTGTCTGTTAAAAACGCATCATTTAATTTAATTAGATCTATCCCTCTTACGGAAGATAATTATTTGATCGCGTTAGATATTCTAAAATCTAGATACGAAATCAAAAGAGTTATTGTATCTAAACACTTAGATCGTATTTTCGATATCGAATCTTGTTCGGATCTCTCAACTCGAAGTATGCGTAACTTATTAAATAACTACCCAGAGAACATCAAGGCACTCGAAGTTATGCAGTTTCCCGTTAGCCAATGGAGTTTTATGCTATTAAAATCTTTTACTTTGTAAAATACCTGTTAGTAGGAGAAAAAAATACGAACGGTCCATACTCAAACCGTCCGATATTCCCGATGTGAATACATTGATTACATTCTTAGAGCGTGAAATCTCTGTGGAGGAAATAGCATCGATTTCTAATTCGACTTCTAGTGCGCAGTCCGCTAAGAATCACGCGCACGTTGGGGGTAGCGCGAGACAAAATTATGGCTCGAACGCGGGCTCGAACAGTAGCCTGCGACGTACATTCAACAACATGGTCTAGGGATATATAAAACTTTTTTAAATAACTTAAAAAGTACTGGCCTTACCAAAAAACTATTAATGACAGATTTTAAAAACGTTATTAAGTTCCTTTTTTAAATTCAAATTTGTATGTAAAAGGTTTTGTTTTAAGATGAAATTCGCATTTATTGAATTTCTTCCAAAGAAGTAAATCTTCACGAACTCCTAACTTGAATAAAACTCCATAAATTTCTGTAAATCTTTGTCAAACGCATCTCCATTGGTTTGCTGGTAGGCGGTCAAACTTTGAGAAGATGACTGCATGAAGTCAACCTACGTGCTCGTAGACCACTTCGGGTACCAGCGCTAAGGAGAGGCAATCGAGGAAGAAGATTACAATGGGCTATTGCACACGAAAACTGAAACCATTCTCAATGGTCACTTGTGCTTTTCACTGATGAATCCAGGTTTGGATTTCATCCTGATTCGCGAAGAGTACGCGTTTGGAGAGAACCTGGACGTTGGAATCGACTGCAGCACCCACAACAAGTTCATGCATATCAAGGTGGCATGATTATGGTTTGGGCAGGAATTCGTCGCGGTGGCAAAACGGACCGCGTTTGGATACAAGGCAATATGACCGCTCTAAAATAACGAGAAAAAGGTGCTAGAGCCTGTAATCTTGCCCCACAGACAGCAAATGGGACAAAATTTCCAGCTAACGCACGACAATGCCTGTCCACATACGGCGCGTATCGTTACAATTTGGTTACAACAGCATGATATCCCAGCTTTATACTGACCTGCAGAATCCCTTGACTTAAATTCTATTGAGCATGCCTGGGATATGCTTCAGAGAAGAGCTCTTAGGAATTTCCCTGAAGACATTTTGCATAAAAACTAGCTTTTCTTGATTATTAGCAGGACAACAGGATATTGACACCCTAGTTTTGAGTATGCAGAACCGCTGCAGATGTGTCAGGAGAGTCTGAGGTGGATTCACGGATTATTAATTTTAAGTTTTCAACAATTTTTATAAAAAAAAATGATATTTTGTTTAGGTTTCAAAACCTAAAGAAAATAAAGTTAAGATTGAAATTTTGTCTGAGTTTTTCCTCTTCTAAGTTTTTTTTAAAATTTAACTTTATCTAAAGGTTTATTTATCAGATTAGAGAGGCTATTAAACAAGGTTTATTTTAATGTGTAGGTGTCTTAACAAAAAGTTAATAGAATTTTAGTTGTTTAGGTTTAATTGAAATATCCCTTGACCATGTTAATGTGTGTATTTTCGCAGCTAGCGTCAATCCTTCCGCTGCAGATCAAACTCGGCCTAATGTAATAGCGGTTGGGTCCGATTGTGCTTGAGATGTAGAGGTCAACACCTGCTATCTAAATTCTCGGAGTTTTTAAATCTTTCGCCAGAAGATAGGCATTCTTTTGTTAAAAACAAAAACATATGGTGTAATTGTTTGAACGTCGGTCACGACTTAAAAAACTGTAAATCAAATTTTGTTTGTCGTACATGCCTGAAGCGGCATCATACTTTAATTCACTTAAATTCTTTTCAATCGTTATCGGTGTTGAGTGAATCTACGTTGCCTAATGCTGTCCCGTTTACTCCCACGGAAGAAGTACCTAAAGTGGATCTAATTCATAATAATTGCGTGGCAAACACGCCGTACTCACGGACAGCTACTGTTTTACTATCAACGGCCTTAATAGACGTGGGTTTAGGTAATCATAAAATATCAACCGTTAGATGCATTGTAGATACAGGCAGCCAAGCGTCTTTCATTACAGAGGCTTGCGTACAAAGACCAGGGCTTCCGCGTAGGCATAGTAGCATACCTATTTTTGGTATTGGTGATATCGAACCCGTGCAACCCAAAGGGATGGTTTCAATCAATGCACGATTACGCCAAAAGGTAAACAACAACCTACCATTCTAGTCAATGCTTTAATTTTGCTCAAGTTAATTTCAAGAATGCCTAGTGGTTCGTTGCCATATACACACATTTAAGAAATGTACCTCTAGCCGATCCCGAGTTTCACACACCTCAACCGGTAGAAATGTTCTTAGGAGCGGATATACTATCCCACATCATATTAGGTGATACTATTACCGGACCACCAGACACGCCGATAGCGATGAATAGTGTGTTAGGTTATTTATTATTTGGTAAAATTTCATTCAAGTCAGTCGATTCGACTCCACTTCAAGCGTGTTTTAGCTCGTTTGACCACGACAATCTTCAACGTTTTTGGGAACTGGAGTCATTACCCGAGCAGCGGAGTTACACTCCCGATGAAGAGTTGTGCGCATCATTTTTCCAAAAGACGCATACTCGTGACGCGACGGGCAGATACATTGTCGCACTCCCATTTAAGCCCGACGCACCGCCTCTCGGCGAGTCTTGGCCAACGGCACTAGCACGGTTCCGTAAATTGGAATACCGTCTAGAACGTATCGACCAGCTAAAAGCAGACAACCACGCGTGCCTCCAAGAGTACATGAACCTCAACCACATGGAGCTCGTGGAGGGGGAGCAACGGTGAGGAATATAATAGTTTGCGCCAGAGGCGTTCCTCCTCACCATCATTCCTCACCATTTCGTGGTGAAAGCATCCAGCGAGACAACTCGCACGCGCGTAGTGTTTGATGCAAGTTGTCGCACGACCAGCGGTTCTTCACTTATTGACGCATTTTTAACAGGGCCTATCTTCATCAAGACATAGTAGATATTCTTCTAAAATTTCGTTCTCACTACGTTGTTTTCTCCGCGGACTTTAAACAAATATATAGAAACATACTTGTCCGTGAAGGTGATAGGGATTTTCAGCGCATTCTCTGGCGCCAGTCACCAGATGAACGCTTGAGTGACTACCGACTTCGCACGGTCACATTTGGCGTGAGTTCTTCTCCCTATCTGGCGCTTCGTACAATGCAACAACTTGCTCATGATGAAACCGAGCGCTTCCCGCTTGCATCTGCCGTGTTACTAAATGGGGTTTTCGTCGATGATGTCATTACGGGCTCTCCCACAGAGGGTCAGGCGCTCGCTCTATGATGGAGCCGACCCCCACGTGCCACCACTGTGGCGCCAACGTAGACGACGCCCAGCACACATTTGAAGTGTGTCCGGCCTGGGCGTCGCAGCGCCGCACATTGGTGGCAGCTGTAGGTGATCTCTCACTTCCGAGTGTAGTTCGCTCTATGCTCGGGAGTGAGGAGAAATGGGAGGCGATGGTCTCCTTCTGCGAAGGGGTTATGGCGCAGAAGGAGACCGCGGAGAGAGCCAGGGAGGACAATCCTCTGGCGGCCCCTCTCCGACGCAGACGGCTTGGAGCCCGGAGAAGACGGTTCGCCCATCTTCTTCCAGTTTCCTAGGACACCAGTCTGCACGGTGTCTCTGTTTGGGGGGTATCTGTCGTGTATCAGGATACCTCCCGTGGCGTGAGGAGGCCCAGCAGTGGCTGGGCTGACCGCTTGGGACGATGTGGCCGAAATCCTAAGGGAATCCCACGTCTTCCCGCTAAAGCAAAGTGGAGATACACCGAGGTTCTTTTAGTGGGTATACCGCCAGCTTCACTGGCGGGGAGTCCCACACTCCCCCACCGCTCCCCTGGGCCGATAGTGCGTAAAGCATTTTTTCCTCGATAAAAAAAAAACGCTCGCTCTTCAGCTGGAGCTAATCGGTATTTGTAAAACGGCCGGGTTCGAATTACGCAAGTGGCATAGTAACTCGCCCGCGATACTTGCTGCGGTGCGACCGGTAGATTCTCATGGTGAGCGGCGCGAAGATGTTTTGTTCGCCGAGTTGGAAAACGACAAGGGTGTAAAGATACTTGGACTTCAGTGGAAGCCTGGATCAGATTCATTCACTTTTAAAGTGCAACCGATTTCTAACAATTGCACTAAACGCATTATTTTATCGGAAGTAGCTAGAATATACGACCCGCTCGGGTTTTTATCTCCGATAACAATAGATGCCAAACATTTAATTCAATTGTTGTGGGTAGCAAACGTTAATTGGGATGATACCCCACCTACTGATATTATAAACTCGTGGGGTAGTTTCACCAAAGGATTATCGCTTCCATCTCAAATTTCATTTCCGCGCCACATATTTCATAGCGATGACGTCGATTCTATTCAAATTCACGGTTTCGCCAATGCATCTCAAAATGATGAAGTTCGCACGCACTTGGTTATAGCCAAAACTCGCGTGGCACCGCTTCGTGTGTGTCTCACAATTCCTCGCCTCGAATTGATGGCAGCTCTCTTACTTTCAAAACTCCTTGAGAAGGTATTACAGATATGCAGCGATCGCATCAACATCGACCAGAATTACGCTTGGTCAGACGCTTCCATCGTGCTAGCATGGCTTCGCGCACCTCCTCATGAATGGAAAACATTCGTGTCGAACCGCACTAGCGAGATTCTGTCCCACGTGCCTGCGAGGTGCTGGCGTCCTGTCCCGTCGGCTGACAATCCCGCCGACGCTGCGTCACGTGGCCTGCTGTCCGCAGCACTCGTCCAGCACGACTTGTGGTACCATGGCCCCTCATGGCTCCAACAGAGTCACGAGTGCTGGCCTGTACAGGATCCCGTAACAAATACGCTCAAAGAGAAAGGTAACATACCTACTAGTCTATGCATGTCTGTATCACCTTCTTCTGAGGATGTCGATAGTATTTTTACGCGATTTTCATCGCCAGGCAAACTTGTTCGTGTCACGGTTTTAATATTTCGGTTTTATAAGAAATGTAAGAAAATTAATGAAACGTTTTCAGACCACATTACAGGGCCAGAATTTAACTTCGCACTTGCGCGTCTTATTTACATTACTCAACAATCAGTGTTTAATGAAAACATTAAAAATATTTATCTTAACAAATTGATTCCACCCAACTTACGTCGGCTCACGCCATTTCTAGATAGTGACGGCTTATTACGTGGTGGTGGGCGGATCCATAAATCACTTTTACCCTTTGACTCAAAACATCAACTAACTGATTTTGTCTAAACGACATCCTTTGACGGATCTTATCATTTACAATGCACACCTAACGGAATTGCATGCCGGACCTCAAGCCGTTCGGAACTCACTATTACAGCGATACTGGATCTTATAGCCGCGACATCGTGCGTCAGCGAATACATCGCTGCGTTCGTTGCTTTCGTGCGCGCCCTGCTCCCGTTCAACCGCGCATGGGACAGCTTCCCACATTTAGAATTCGTCCTGCGCGTGTGTTTACTAAAACTAGCGTTGACTTCGCAGGTATTTTTTTTGTGCGCGCTAATAAGGTTCGCCGCAGCATCTTCATTTCCATGACGCTTGCATCTTGTGATCACGTTTTGTCCCGTGAGCTTGCAGGTGACAGCATTTTTTACCGTTAAGTTGGGAAACTGACCTTCGTCAATGCAGTTATTAAAAAGTACTGCTAAGTGGGGTGAGATGATGTTTATGATTTATTTAAGTAGACTTATCGAAATACCCCACAGATCTTCGGTGTTTTTAATGTTAAGTTCCTTAAACACCTTGATTATGTCATGAGAATTTATATGAACAAAGTTGATCTGAAATGAGCACTCATCAACACTAGATGTGAGCAGGGACCTAGCTAGCGGTGCACTCGAATTTAAGGTACTTGTAGTTACAATTGGTATATTAGAAAAATGTTTCAAATGTATAAGCTATGTCAATCTCAGACTCAATTAAATTATCTTGAATTTTAAGAGCCAATGAGTGATCTCGAGGTATGGATTTACAAGTTTCCTTATTAATTATGTTCCAAGTAGAGTGAATGTGGAGTGCGCGCTTCCATCACCAAACCGAGAGGATGGACCCCTGAACGCGTGGTCGCCAACGGTTCCCGGGTAAGCCGCATGGTCTCATAGCATTTACGCGGATTTAGGTACTGATCGCTTTTTTAGAATTTTTGATGACATAAAAACGGGATAATCATCATTCGTGCGGTCTATCTCGGTTGTGAACCTAAAACCTAAAAATATTTTATATCCAACGTAGTTTGTCGATCTCCGTGAGACATGACCATACCAACAATGGCGGCACTCCTGAAGCTTGTCTGCAATGTCACGAATACAAGAATACCGCGTAAGTGGGTGTTCCACACGCGATCTTTCCGTGGACCCCCCACATCCACCGCAGCATCTTCATTTCCATGACGCTTGCATCTTTCGACCACGTCTTGTTCCGTGAGCTTGCGGTGACAGCATTCTTTCCCACTGTCTATGGGGTGGTGACCTTGATCAACGGTCCATTGAATATCTTGAAATACTTTCACTCTAGCGTCTACGGCTGAAGTGAACCGGGGATGGAGACCGACGTCTAAATGTTGGTCTAATCTTGCAATATTTTGGCGATTTTGGGCATGCTCTATGTCTTGAGCTTTCATTAGAATCAGAACTGTATGGTTTTTTGTGGCGTTTTTTGTATTTGTGAGTAATTTGTTCATCAGAATCGTGGCCATCTTTCGTCGATGAATATTTCTGGGTCGAGTAAATTTTTTTCCTAAAAAAGCTCATATCTGCTTTTCAAACTAGTTTTTGTTTTTCTACAAGTTGGTGTTGAGCGTCAAAATCGTGCGTGGTCTTTAGTGATCCTTCTAAAACCTAGCCCCAAGTTGTTGAAATTAACATTTGTATGGGCGATAAACCTTAGCAAAATGAAACCATTTCTGCATACAGAAATTTTACTACGTTCTAGAATAAATATAACAAAATAAATAGGTACTGCTTTTTTAAAAAAAAATGATGAAATAAAAACGGGATAATCAACATTCGTGCGATCTTTCTCGGTTGTGAACCTATTACCTAAAAATATTTTATTTCCAACGTAGTTTGTCGATCTCCGTGAGACATGACCATACCAACGAAGGCGGCACGGCACGCCTGAAAGAAAGAAAGAAAGAAAGAAAAACAATTTATTGACCCAAACACAAATTAAAATTAGCTTATACTAGGGTACAGAATAAATACAAATAAGACAAGAAATAAAAACTAACGAAGATGTAGTGGGCCAATCAGGACCCTGCCTCAGCATGTGCCACTGCAGTGCAAGCACGGCAGAGACGCTGGTATTCTGGCAGGGCCTGCTGATGTGGTCGTCCAGCCTTGAAGTATTAAAAACTAACTAAACTAGGTAATTAAAAACATAGTGTGCTGTGTGCAAAAAAATAATCAAATTCGAGTGTAGTGGAATGTAGTATGTAATCTGTGGTAAGTCTGCAGCTTTCTGTCACACTGACAGAGTGACAGGACAGATACCAAATCAATTATGTACCAATTACAGCATTACTAGTCTGTGGCATTACTTTTGTTTGATTGCCACGTTGAACGCTAACCGCGTGCAACCACACAAAAAACAAAATAACAGTTGCAAATCCCTGGCAGAGTGAAAAAAGAAGAAGATAAAAAACAGGAAAATATCTTAAGAAAACCAAGAATGATATTGATCACATTAGAGCTCCCCAGCGTATCGCCTCGTGAACAAACTGGAGGTGAGACATTGGCTATACTGTAGGTCTGAAATTTGCTTTGATAAGAGATGCTTTTTCAAAGCATTTCTAAATGAGTAGACTGTTTTCAGGTCGCGCATTGGTGGGGGGAGGTCATTCCAGCACCGCGAGGCGGCAAATCTGAAAGACCCGCGAAAGGCCGTGGTGCGATGTTTTGTGGTTACAAAGATGTGTTTACACGATCTTCTGGGGCACCCGGCCCGCCCCTGAGCCCACACCAGCTTGTCCCACAGGTATTTGGGTTTCCCAGTGCTAACTACTCCAAACAACATAGTGGCAAGATGAAGCTTTCGTGCCTGCAGCTTGTCTGCAATGTCACGAACACAAGACTACCGCTTAAGAGGGTGTTCCGCACGCGATCTTTGAGTGGACCCCCCATATCCACCGCAGCATCTTCATTTCCATGACGCTTGCATCTTGTGATCACGTTTTGTCCCGTGAGCTTGCAGGTGACAGCATTTTTTACCGTTGTCTATGGGGTCGTCACCTTGATCAACGGTCCATTGAAAATCTTAAAATACTTCCACTTAAGCGACTACGGCTGTAGTGAACCGGGTATGGAGACTGACGTCTAGATGATCTAACCCTGCGATATTTTGGCGATTTTGAGGAGGCTCTATGTCTTGAGCCTACACTAGAATCGGAACTGTATCTCTGTATCTCATGAGTACTTCGAATATGACTTCACGGGTCCCATTACGAATTGTCTTATTCATCGCGCTTAATATGCAGTGTACTTCTTCAAAAAACGCTGTTAAATTTTGTCGTGTTTCACTCGTAAAGGTATCACAATCAAGTTCAATCAAGCTACAAGTATGTTTATATTGGAATGACTGATTTCACGTTTATTTAAGTGTGGCTAGTAACAGAAAAAAATAGTACCAGAATAATTAATTTCTACTATTTTAAGACAGACTGTACTCCTTATTGATTTTTTCTTTGGCCTCCTTATTAGGTCCTCTTTGGAGCAGTGGAGTCCAGAGAAGTGATAAATTTTCGTGTATTTTTGGCCCGAACTTTGGAGTCTCTTCGGTAGTTTCACCTGCGAGCAATTCAGGATCTAGTTCAGGTATCAGAACTGGTTCTGGGTCGCCATCGGTTTTTATTCATCATTGGTAGTTGCAATGATGGCTGCATAATTTTGATCTACCGTCGTTAAATTTATTGGTTGCCAACGTCGTGATCTAAAACGACGTTTAAAATATTTTAATCTATAATTTGTATTAGATTAAATGCATCATTAGGCGTAATTACTTAATTTCACCGTTATCGATTAAACACTCATAATTGTCTTATAATAATCTGAGAAACTACCATATTTTATGCTTTCCAATGCCCCGCACGAAAAAAGAATGAGCTTGTCGGTGAGCAGGGCTGACCATCTGAAATTCTTCATACAGGACTCTCTGATTACTGCGGTCAATTATTAACTTTGCCTTGCAGTTTCAGCTACATTCATAAATTTTGGTATGTATTCAAGAGAAAAGTGGATGTTTAACATAACCATATTTCTTAAATACATTTCCTAGATTAACTTTGGAGGAGTATATGACAAAACAAATGTAAACGAAGCCTACGACTGTTTTCTTGAAATATAGAAAATGATTTTCGAGTTTAGTTTTCCCGTGGAAAGAGTAACCATAACCCACAAACGCAAGCCAAATCGGAAAACAAAAGGCATAGTAAAATCAAGTAAGTCAAAACGGTGTCTTCACCTAGAGCTTCAAAAAAGAAGATCAGCTAAGAAAGTGTCTCATTATCAAAGATATAAAAATATTCTTAAAAAGTCTGTTTCATGCTCAAAATGCATATCAAATTTAAATTACATAAATTACAGTATCAACAAAACAAAGACTACCTTGGGCCTTACAAAAATGCACACCACTCAGACTAACGGAATTAAACAAACAATAGATCATATACAGGTAAGTAACACAAAAATAACTAGACAAGCAGACATCGCCATCCACATGAATCACCTCTTCGTAACACAAAACGTCACAGATAAAAACGACTCGACACAGCCTGAGTACAAGGCGTCGTATCCATCCGTCTGTAGCAGCGTCTTTCTGGCACCAACGACTCAAGATGAAAAATATTAAAAATTACGAGATGGTTGAAACCTAAAAGAAGCTGTGGCTACGATGGAATCACGATGCAAGTGGTAAAGGCGAGTATAAACGCCGTAGCGGAACCTCTAGTGCATATAATTAATTTGATGCTTGAGAATGGCTGCTTTCCATACAAGCTAAAAACAGCTATAGTAAAACCACTGCATAAAAAAGGCTCAAAAAAAACCCCTCTTAACTACCGACCCATTGCGTTATTACCTGCTTTTTCAAAGATTTTTGAAGCTGTAATTAACGACAGACTACTGGACTTTTTAGACAAGAGCAACATTTTAACACAGAAACAATTTGGCTTCAGGAAGGGTAAATCAACCACAATGGCAATCTACAGTATGCTGGCTTGTGTTTGGGAATCTTTGAATGGGAAAAATCGGTGTACGGCTCTTCTTATTGACATGTCGAGGGCCTTTGACTGTGTGGTCCTTACCATCTTGTTGAATCAGCTTAACAGAATGGGTATTCGTGGTTCAGCACACTCACTGTTTCAGTCTTACTTTCGTGGTAGAACACAGATCACCATGTTGAACCATTACAATGAAAAGACAAAAACGGTTGAAGGTATCTGGTCTGGTCCGGAGGTGAAATTGGGCTTTCCTCAGTGCAGCATTTTGGGCCTGTTGCTGTTCCTTGTCTACATAAATGAGCTATAGTCTCTGATAAAACACGAAACAGTGCTGTATGCTAATGATGCAACAGTACTGTTTGTGAATAAAGATGGCATTAATAATAAGGAATATGCAGCCACCATCTTAAAATCACTGCAAACATTGGTGGATTGGTTGAGCACTCTAAATCTGCAAACAAATATTTCAAAAACTAAACTTATCCATGTTCACAACTATAGGCTTACGCCTATCCAACTTGATGTGTGTATTGATGGCAACTATGTTGGCGAGGTAGATCAGACTGACTACCTTGGAGTAGCGCTTGACAGTAACCTTAACTGGAACTCACACATCGACAACATCAATAACAGAATCGCCAGTCAGTGCTATGCTTTATCAGTACTGATAGATATTTCATCGATTGAGGTCGCAAAAAGCGCGTATTATGGTAATATCTACCCCCTTCTCTCGTATGGAATAATATTTTGGGGTAATTCAGTTAACGTTAACGATACTTTATTATTACAGAAGAGAAGTTTAAAAATTATTTACAGCAAAAAAATTGATGATTCTCTACGACTATTATTTAAAGAAAAACAATATTTAACATAAACTGGCATTTACATCTTAGAAATAGCTTTGTTCGTCAAAAATAATATGCATTTGTTTACGAAATAGTCTGAAATGAGATTAAGAAGCACTAAATTGCGGGGACATGACTACCTTTGCAAGCCATTATGTTAATGCATGATTTACAGTAAAAGTACATAAGTGCTATACAAGTTTATAATTCGCTGCCTTGTAATATTACTGACATTTTAGGTGTAAAACTATTTAAGACAAAACTAAAGCGGTGGCTTATAAACAATGTATTTTACAATTCAAAAGAATTTTATAATAGAGACCAATCCCTCGTCATTTTAGGTACCTGACAACAACATGAATGTGACATTAACAATAATTTATAATTAAAATGAACATCCCTCTCTCTCTCTCTCTCTCAATAGGTTTAGGTTTAAGAACTTTATTTCTCATAAAGAATTACACTAATTCACTTCCTGAGAAAAACATTGAACATTATACAAAATAATGATTTAACATAGCGAGCACACACAGATTGCTAAAATTATTGCAATATAACGGGTAGGAGAGACTTAATAAAAACTGTACAAGTCGTCGCCGCGTCGCGCGTCGGTAGCATGCTCATTGCGCACGCGCTCACACAGGTTTCTTCGTCTTTTGTTCGCAGTACTAGGCAACCATGGATGAACAAATAATTTGAGCGTACTTGTATTGTGGTTATGGCATGTGCGGAGAAGTACTCATACTGTAAATTAATTGTTGCTTCATATATATACTACTTATATATTTATTTATTTATGTGTTTATTCATTTTTACTAAAATCTACGATTATATTATTTTATTTTCTAAAATGTACATTTTAAGTTTTCTTTTCAAGCTTGCAACTGATTTTGATTCTTTTATTTCTGTTGGCAGTTTATTATAAATTATTACTCCCTCAAACTCCATGTTTTTTTCCCGTAATTTGTTCTAGGCGGTCTTGATATGGGGGATGCCCCATGTGTTTTTGTATGTGAGTATTTGGTACGTCCACGTTCGTCTGTAACGAAGCCTAGGCCAGTGACCAAACCCAAATACTCGGGGCATATCTTGCGGTTTTCTCTATTAGTTACCCCAGCTCCCTGACCGTCGAGGTGTCTCCGGGTTCAGGTTGAGCGGGGCCTAATATAGCGCTCGAGAGATTCTAGTGAAGTTGGCAATTTCTGGTGGTGTGATGGAGACACGCGATGTGTCGCCGAAAGGCATTGATGGTTTAGAAAGCGGCTCTCCTTCTGAGGAGGTCATTGCAGGTGACGAAAGCGGGACTTCAGTGTTTATTTATTTATCTATTTATTTAGGACAACTTACAAAACATACGCCAAGTTTAATTAAAGTACACTTATAAACGATACTCCTGCTATAGTGTTGTTTCTATTATAAGTTGCCACGGCATGCAATACGAAGACAAGAAACTTTTATACTAATAAAATAATAAGTGTTATATCTATATTTTGGTCTGTGAGAGAAAATCTGTGTTTTTGTGAGTGTGTGTATCTGTGCTTGCCTGCGTGTGTATACGTGTATTTGTATGCATGTGTAAATTGTTATATCTAGATCTCGGTTTGTGAGAGAAAATGTATGTTTTTGTGAGTGTGTGTATCTGTGCTAGTGTATGTGTGTATCTGTGTGCACGTGTGTGCATGTGTAAGTAGTATGTGTAGTTGTGTGTGTAGTTGTGTGTGTGTATATTTCTTTACGAATTAATTAATTTGGATTGTATCTTGTATTTTAAGAGGCTGCATCCGAAGATGTCGCCACTAGACAGTTTTTGCGATGCGTTGTACGATTTCTGTAAGCGAGCAATTGGAGAGTTAATCCCTAGATTGGTACGAGCGAAAGCAGGGGAGAAAAGAGAATACTTACTTTTACGTGGTAATTTTAAAGGAACATTGAAGTTTAGTTTTTCCAAAAGCTGAGGACAATCAATAAGACTGTTAGCAATCTTGTCCAGAAAAATTTGGTTCAGATATTGTCTACGCTGTTTAAGACTTTTTAGGTTAAAATACTTTTCTTAAACATGCTCGGAAATATTGTCATTACTTTTGAATAAAGAACACGCGAAGTATCATATTTACGTAGACTGAAAACCCAAAATCACTTCCCGGCGCGTTCTTTGAATTTCGAACGAAGAGCGCGCCGGCAATGTTGTATGAAACGGTGTGCTGTTTGAATTTAGAACTCTTTCATCTATCGTACACATTGCGTTCTCGTGGCTGTATAGCCACAGATGCGTTTACCTTTCGGCACAAATTGTAAAATAAAAAAAACAAATTGGCGGTAAAGCGGAGTTGTTATTTTGTTAATAATATTAATTAAATTTATTATGTAAAAGGCCCCTTTTGTTTCCTTGCATTTTTTTAAGAAAAGCACTATATATGCCTGGGCCGAAATGGCCAAGTCTCGTATCATTGAAGTCCTCGCCTGCGGCTCGGCCTTCAAACTCATACTCGACCTGCAATTGCCTATTTAGCTGCCTTTGCAATAATGTACTATTAAACGGTCTGCATAACCGTGAAATTGTTTTGCTTTCCCACAATGGTACGGCAAATGATACAAGAAGCGTTTTTGTATACGTTCAATTGTGTTACTATGGACTTCATAAAAAGGAGACCACACAACGCTTCCGTACTCGAGGCCAGATCTAACTAGGCTGTTAAAGATAGTTAGTTTGTTGATATATTTTAAAAAATCCTTGCATTTTCTAAATACGAACCCCAGGCACTTAAATCCCCTAGTGGTTATATTTTCAATGTGTTTGTTAAACGAGAGCTTCTCATCAAAAGTAACCCCTAGATCTTTTACTGATTTGACTGCTTTTATTTGCTTGTCTTGAAGCTCGTACACATGGGGGTGGACAGCTCTCTTTCTGCTCCGAGTAAAATGCATGTGGTAACATTTATTAATATTTAGTGTCATTTTGTTGTGTTCAAGGAGCCCGTGGTCCGCCTGAGTCTGTGCCCGACCCCTCGGGTGGTCAATTTAGGTCAGACATATACGCCGACAATGGCGATGTCTCTCCATGTGGCAGCCACGTATCCTTGCCCCCTCGCCTTTATTGTCAGCGGCCGTGAATGGGTACTACCCGCCGCCACAACTATGGCCACAGAGTCATTGGTGTCCCCTTCGCCAGACCCGGAACCACAAAATATGGTTCTGCGACCACCGCCACGTCTATCTCCCACTGCGCCATGGACTGGATCATGAGATCCTGTGCCCCGGCGCAGTGGTTGAGGTTCAAATTGAAATGCTGGGTGAAGCTTATTCTTGCATTCCAATTTCCACTCGCGCAGGTATGCGCCTCCCACTCGTGGCGGCCTGGGTCCTGGAGGCCGCTCTCGCTTTTTTGGGGGGAGGATTACAATTCCTCCCACCCATGGTATGGCCTGAAGACCGACTCGCTTCAGCGCAGACGACGCAGTGTGCCGCCGCCATACATCCGGCTGCATTGTGCCCCGGTTGCCCACACCGGAAGCACAGGTCGTCTTGTTCTTTGCTCGAGGGACAGAACTGGCGCGTGTGCCCTATCCCCATGCACTTAAAACAGCGCATGGGGAGCGCGTCCAGAGCCCGGACTTATACCGAACTCCATCCCACAAGCAGGCGGCCTCCATTTAAAAGGAAACTTGCCGCTGCAACTGGGCTCTTGAAATTAAACACTTTGTGGGCCTGGTGACGACAGCTATACCCGCAAGCACCTCTGCCAACTTGGCCGCCAAGTAATTGGCGGCCTCTGCGCTCTTGGCTCCCGGCAGCTGGAGCATCTTAGCGCCGGTTGCCGTTTGCCTCATTGTAAGGACTGATATGCCCAGCTCAGGGAGGGAGATAGCCTTCTTGGCCTTGAGCAGCGCCGTTTTATATGACACCCCCCTCGGCGGCCTCGGGCTGCAGCGTTAACACTACAGCCGACGAACGTGGGGGGGACAGCTTGGCCTTGGGCTTCAGCACTATGGGTGCCGTGGGCTGCGCCTTCTTGGGGGCAATAGCTGGCTGCGCCTTCTTAACAGCTGCTTCGACTTAGAAGTGGGGGTGGATAGGGCTGGGGAAGGTTTCTTACCCTTCCCCTTTCTTTTTTTGCCTCCATCCACCACCTGCCATGTCTGCACGATGGCTCCACCGGCTACTGCTTTTTTTCGGGCCTTTTCCTCGTTTTGGGGCCGCAGAAGCGGCTACGGTTTAATCGGCTGGGGGTGGCGCTTGAGGTGACGAAGGAGCAGCCGCCGCCTTCCTTATGTCCGCCGCAAGGGGTGGACGGGTGACCAGAGTAAGGGCCCTATCAATGCCGGCACTGATCATATCCCCCAAGGTCATCAAGAGGTTCTTCTTGAAGGCCTCTTGATCAAATTGTGGCGATACAGTCTGTTCCACCGCTGACTCTGTCCCCTTACGGGTGGAGTAGTCCCGCTGGACGGCTTTGACCTCGGTTTTCAGGTCATCCAGTTCGCGCGGAAGGTTATTTCGTTCGACGCAAAGCCGGCGACACTCCTCCGATGCCGATCTATTAATCACAGTGCTGATGATCCTGCCAAGAAGCCAGGTGTTCTCCTTGAACTCCTTCAGGAGGGTCCCTTTAAGAGGGCCCGACTTAACCGCTAGTTCGCATATGCGGGCAGTCCCCTTTTCGGCAGCCACCCGCATTTCTCCAAAATCGAGGTCATCCGGATCATGGTTGGTCAAGTCGACCATCTCCTTAGCCTCCTCTGTCACCCTCGGTAGCTCTTTCGCGTGACAGCAAAGTGACCGTTTGCGGTTGAAGTCAGCCTCCGCCGCGTCCTGTTTACGAGTGGTAACCGGCTCCTCCACAACCCGTGGCAAATCTTTTTTATAAATTGTCAGCGAAAGAGCCTTATTAAAGGCCTCTTTCGCTGCGTCCTCTTTCCTCTGTCAGAGGACCTCTCTGGCTTTGGCCAGACCTGAGGAGTCACCAGGGTTTTTTACCTTGCCTCTTTTCGAGGCCGCGACCCTAGAAGGTACGGCATCGTCAGCCTCCGGAAAAACATCGTCCATCTCCTCCTCCTCATCAGAGTTGAAGACGGCCGTCGTAGCTCGGCGCTTGGGTTGGGCACCCCTTCCGTCCGGTAAAGACGTTGCCCGACAGGTGGACAGCACCCGCACTCCTTCTTCGTCCGCTAAATTGACCACCCGAGGGGTCGGGCACTGACTCAGGCGGACCACGGGCTCCTTGAACACAACAAAATGACACTAAATATTAATAAATGTTACCACATGCATTTTACTCGGAGCAGAAAGAGAGCTGTCCACCCCCATGTGTACGAGCTTCAAGACAAGCAAATAAAAGCAGTAAAATCAGTAAAAGATCTAGGGGTTACTTTTGATGAGAAGCTCTCGTTTAACAAACACATTGAAAATATAACCACTAGGGGATTTAAGTGCCTGGGGTTCGTATTTAGAAAATGCAAGGATTTTTTAAAATATATCAACAAAACTAACTATCTTTAACAGCCTAGTTAGATCTGGCCTCGAGTACGGAAGCGTTGTGTGGTCTCCTTTTTATGAAGTCCATAGTAACACAATTGAACGTATACAAAAACGCTTCTTGTATCATTTGCCGTACCATTGTGGGAAAGCAAAACAATTTCACGGTTATGCAGACCGTTTAATAGTACATTATTGCAAAGGCAGCTAAATAGGCAATTGCAGGTCGAGTATGAGTTTGAAGGCCGAGCCGCAGGCGAGGACTTCAATGATACGAGACTTGGCCATTTCGGCCCAGGCATATATAGTGCTTTTCTTAAAAAAATGCAAGGAAACAAAAGGGGCCTTTTACATAATAAATTTAATTAATATTATTAACAAAATAACAACTCCGCTTTACCGCCAATTTGTTTTTTTTATTTTACAATTTGTGCCGAAAGGTAAACGCATCTGTGGCTATACAGCCACGAGAACGCAATGTGTACGATAGATGAAAGAGTTCTAAATTCAAACAGCACACCGTTTCATACAACATTGCCGGCGCGCTCTTCGTTCGAAATTCAAAGAACGCGCCGGGAAGTGATTTTGGGTTTTCAGTCTACGTAAATATGATACTTCGCGTGTTCTTTATTCAAAAGTAATGACAATATTTCCGAGCATGTTTAAGAAAAGTATTTTAACCTAAAAAGTCTTAAACAGCGTAGACAATATCTGAACCAAATTTTTCTGGACAAGATTGCTAACAGTCTTATTGATTGTCCTCAGCTTTTGGAAAAACTAAACTTCAATGTTCCTTTAAAATTACCACGTAAAAGTAAGTATTCTCTTTTCTCCCCTGCTTTCGCTCGTACCAATCTAGGGATTAACTCTCCAATTGCTCGCTTACAGAAATCGTACAACGCATCGCAAAAACTGTCTAGTGGCGACATCTTCGGATACAGCCTCTCAAAATACAAGATAAAATCCAAATTAATTAATTCGTAAAGAAATATACACACACACACACAACTACACATACTACTTACACATGCACACACGTGCACACAGATACACACATACACTAGCACAGATACACACACTCACAAAAACATACATTTTCTCTCACAAACCGAGATCTAGATATAACAATTTACACATGCATACAAATACACGTATACACACGCAGGCAAGCACAGATACACACACTCACAAAAACACAGATTTTCTCTCACAGACCGAGATATAGATATAACACTTATTATTTTATTAGTATAAAAGTTTCTTGTCTTCGTATTGCATGCCGTGGCAACTTGTAATAGAAACAACACTATGGCAGGAGTATCGTTTATAAGTGTACTTTAATTAAACTTGGCGTATGTTTTGTAAGTTGTCCTAAATAAATAGATAAATAAATAAACACTGAAGTCCCGCTTTCGTCACCTGCAATGACCTCCTCAGAAGGAGAGCCGCTTTCTAAACCATCAATGCCTTTCGGCGACACATCGCGTGTCTCCATCACACCACCAGAAATTGCCAACCTCACTAGAATCTCTCGAGCGCTATATTAGGCCCCGCTCAACCTGAACCCGGAGACACCTCGACGGTCAGGGAGCTGGGGTAACTAATAGAGAGAACCGCAAGATATGCCCCGAGTATTTGGGTTTGCTCACCGGCCTAGGCTTCGTTACAGACGAACGTGGACGTACCAAATACTCACATACAAAAACACATGGGGCATCCCCCATATCAAGACCGCCTAGAACAAATTACGGGAAAAAACATGGAGTTTGAGGGAGTAATAATTTATAATAAACTGCCAACAAAAATAAAAGAATCAAAATCAGTTGCAAGCTTGAAAAGAAAACTTAAAATGTACATTTTAGAAAATAAAATAATATAATCGTAGATTTTAGTAAAAATGAATAAACACATAAATAAATAAATATATAAGTAGTATATATATGAAGCAACAATTAATTTACAGTATGAGTACTTCTCCGCACATGCCATAACCACAATACAAGTACGCTTAAATTATTTGTTCATCCATGGTTGCCTAGTACTGCGAACAAAAGACGAAGGAACCTGTGTGAGCGCGTGCGCAATGAGCATGCTACCGACGCGCGACGCGGCGACGACTTGTACAGTTTTTATTAAGTCTCTCCTACCCGTTATATTGCAATAATTTTAGCAATCTGTGTTGTGTTGTGTGGCTCACGAGTTGCCATAGCCTCTCGGTCGAAATCGGAGACGCATCCCTGCCGGAAGGCATGAAGTGAGCCATTAGGCGCACACGCCCATGATACGCCGAGTCCTTAGACTGATCGTCGTCCGGACAGAGCGCACACATGAGCGCGCGCATGGCACCCCCTACATCCTCCGCATGCCCCTCCAGAAGGCGGGTCCCGCCGATGACATTAGCAGGGGGCCTGAGCCGCCCACTAGCTGCGCGATACGACTGGCCCCAGGGATCTTGGTTGCCAGAGTCCGCAACCTTCCGGAAGAACTGGAGCTCCGTCTCCTTCATCGCTCTGCGATATTTCGTCCGACAGGCATGGAAAGACGGCTTGGCCTCCTCCTCTAACACCCCTCCTCGACACCGAAGCTTCTGCCATGCACGCCTCAGCTTGCCGTGCTGCTTGCGCAGAGCGTCAAGTTCGGCAGTCCACCACTCGTGGCCCTGTTCCTTCGGCCGCCTTCTCTCCCCGAGACATTCACGGCAAGTCTTCACGATCGTGTCCGTGAATCTGGCCGCTAGGACTCGAGCCAGCCTCCCTACGCACAGACGATCCATCCGCTGCTGGATCTTCGCTTCAAATCGTTCCCAGGATACCCTCCGAACCCGGAACCTCGGCGGCTCGCCCATTGGCTCTACACACGCTGCATGCTGGCCTCTATGTCCCGTTTTGGACACCCTAAATGTAATGAGGCGGTGGTCACTGGTGCTTGCGCCATCATGTACCCTCCACTCGGTGATCTCTACTCCTCTGGTAGTCAGGGTCAAGTCCACGTTTGACTCTCCCGTTGTCGATGAATACGTCCAAGGTTGGTCTGAGGCGTTGTGCAGTACCAGATCTCTGGCTGCGATGAAACCCTCCATCCTGGCGCGTCTTTCATTTGCCTCTTAGCCTCGCCCCTCATAGTGGCGGCGGTCGCAGTACCAAAGTGGAGAGTGGGCATTACTGTTCATGCCTATGATGACCCGTTTTCCTTTTAAGGCGTCAAGCACAACATCCAGGTGGTGTAGGTAGTGATGAAGTGTAGGAACTGATGGCTCACTTCATGCCTTCCGGCACGGATGCGTCTCCGATTTCGACCGAGAGGCTATGGCAACTCGTGAGGCGACTGCCTAACACCGCACCTGGGTTCGACGGGATTACCGGGCGAATTATTAAGCATGTTTTCAGAGCGGCGGCCGCTGAGTTTACCTGGGTGTATTCCAGGTGCGTGGCGGAGGATGTGTTTCCGGAGGTGTAGAAGAGTGGGAGGCTTATAGTTTCGCCGAAAGGCAATGATAAGCCTCTTACGGATCCCGAGGCGTATCGCCCGATTACGCTCCTCACAGTCTTGGGCAAGCTACTAGAGAAGTTCATTCTGGTATGCGCACCACAGATCACCACCACAGTGGTATCTCGGAGCACCAACACGGATTCTCTCCAGGGAAATCGACGGTGACCGCTCTGCGGCGGATCACCCATAAAGATGCGAGCGCAAAATACTTGCAGCTTATCGGTCTGGACATCTCGGGGGCCTTCGATAACGCATGGTGGCCGATGATTTCAAGGCGAAACGCGCGGGTTGTCCGGCCAATGTCTTTAAGATGTTGGTTGACTACTTATCCGGGCGCCGGGTGGGCCTGTTCGTAGGCAACCATGTTGAATGGAAGACTTCTACTATGGGATGCCCTCAAGGCTCGGTGCTTGGTCCTAGTCTTTGGAACCTGCTGCTAGACGACTTGCTGAGATTGCTGGTACCCGAAGGGGTTACCATGACTGCTTACGCTGACGATGTGACGATCCTTATTGAAGCTCAGTCACGGGCGGGCATTGAAGCTTCGGCCTCAACTACCTTGAAGCTCGTCGGGGAGTGGGGGGTACGGAACAGACTGCAGTTCTCCCCTGGGAAGTCATTTGCAATGACTATTAGGGGGAAACTGCAGAGAACTCCGACTATAAAGTTCGATGGGGCTTCGATAGGGAGTGTTAAGTCGGCTGTAGTCCTGGGAATGACAGTCGATGCAAGCCTTTCTTTCGCCGCGCATGCGAAGAGTATTGGTGAGCGCGCAGCCAAATGCTTCGGGAAGATGTCGCGTGTGTCGGCTTCATCCTGGGACATTCGGTATCGCGGTCTGCGCGTCCTGTACGTGGGGACCTTTGTCGCCATCTTGACTTATGCCGCGGCGATCTGGTACAAGCGCGCGCACCTTCATGTGGTCCGTAGCGCGGTCCTTCGAGCGCAACGGTCATCCTTGGTCCTTCTGACCAAGGCTTACAGGTCAACCAGCACACTTGCACTCCCGGTCTTGGCGGGGGTTCTACCCGCGGACCTGGAGGTTATCCGCGCGGGTCGCATCGCAGATGGGCGCCAGGTACTTGCCAAGGAGGAGTTGAGCAGGCTGAGACGCGGAGTGCGGGATGAGGTGATGGATGCTGCCACTCAGCATCGCTGGGAAGTGGAGACGAAGGGGCGCGAGACGTTTCGTTCCTTTCCTGACGTTCGCGTCAGACTTAAACAGTCCTGGGTCGAGCCCGACCACGAAACGTCTCAGCTGCTCAGCGGACACGGCATATTCAAGGCGCGGCTTTACTCGCTAAAGCTTAGCACAAGCCCTGAATGTGCTTGTGGACACCCGGGGGAGGACATGCACCACGTGCTGTGGTGTTGCCCTTTATATGACGATCTGAGGGGGGTGGTACTGGATAACGTTCTTCGGGACGATGAGGGACCGGTATACTACACCGATCTCGTGTCTTCGACGGAGAACTTCCGAAGGCTGCGGGATTTTGCACATGCGTGGTACCGGAGGAGGAGCATGCGAGAGCGTCAGGAGAAAAGTGCGAGTAGCTCAATGGAGGAGGAGGTTTTGTGAAGCAGTGATGCCCCGACGCTGAAGGCGTCACTGTAATGTCATGCCCCAGAAGGGGGATAGTTGGCAAAGGGACAAAGGATTAGAGATAAAGGAACTTGTAGAGAGTCAAGCATTGCGCGCGGCTGAGTGCACGCTGCCCAGCAGTAGCAAGTTCCGCGCGCATCTTTCGCGTTTCGGCCCGTATGACCCCCCCCCCCCAGAGTACGAGGGGCAGCCCGAACCTGACGGTCCGGGGACGGGTTCTCTAGCCTTGCCGGTACCCTCCTGGGGTATTAACTCTTTATTTGCACTCATTAGTTTGTTGATTTATCAGGACTGCCGGAATGGGTTGGGAATAGAAGAGGATGTGAGGGAAGGATGCTGACTTAATGCCCGCTTTACCTAGGCTCCCCATAAGGGCGCCGGGGCAACGGGCATATAGTAGCGGGGATGAGGAAGGGTGGGGTAGGGTGTGGGGGTATGGCCTGAGTTTTCAGTTACGTCTGTTTCATAAGGAATCAGACCAATAACAGGGGGCACCTCGAGAAGGATATTACACAGGCCTTGCCTTGGGGATCTACGCGACCAACGCTCTCTCCCAAGACCGTTCGCCATTCTCAGCACCGGACAGGTTTTGAAAATGAGGGTACGTCTGATCATTTGTCATGTCGCCCCAGAGGGTTCCCGAAGGAGGCTCACTAGGGCTCTCATGCCCACGTCTCAGACTTATCCCCCCCAAACTCAGGCATAGCAGTGCGGTGGATACCCCGACAAGCCGGTGTATCGCTGAACTGCGGAGACCGCAGCGGGCGATGGCAGTCAGGATCATACGGGGCTACCGCACAATCTTTTACGAGGCGGCCTGTGTGCTGGTAGGCACACTATCCTGGGACCTTGATGCGAGGACCCTCTCGGCGGTGTTTCACTACCGGGAGGAGGCGCGTTGGTCCACAGTGCATGTGGTTACCCCAAGCCAGGTTTCATCCTGGCTGGAAGAGTTCCGCACACTTTCTGTGTAGCTCTGGGATGTGCCGCTCGCGGATCCCGGTTCGCTGGACGCTGGAGGTGTGCCCAGCTTGGGCAAACGAGCGCAAGACGAGGTTGCTCCTCCCGAGGTTGGCTGCCAGGCAGCCTTATGCGCCGAAGGGTTCTGCGAGAAGTCTCTCCCTCGTTGGGGATCCCGGATCCCTTTCATTCTGCGCCGAAGATGACCACCGTCAGGTTTTAGTGGGTAGGGGTCTCTGTTTTCCCAGGAGGTCCGAGTCCCACATATTCCAGGTGTCCCGAACCCAGGGCCTTGGGAATGCCTAAATGAATTTCCTGACGCAAAAAAAAGGGTAACTTATTGTAAACTCAAGCACCATTATTACAGACGAAGTCAAAATTTGTGAATACTATAACTGCTACTTTTCGACAATCGGTTCTGTACTCGCTGGTAAGATCCCTATTGTAGACACAGTAGATGCAAGTCCTACTCAAGTATCCGAGACATCTAAAGCGACAGACCTTACCTGGAACCAGCAACCACGGATAAAGTAATTGAAATAATTGATAAAACCAAACAAAATAAAAACACGAGTTCAGGTATAGATGGCATTAGTGCAAAAGTAATTGTATCTGTCAAGAAACTAATTGTAACTCCACTTATCACTTGCATTAATGACTGTTTAGATAGAGGACTCTTCCCAGATAGCCTTAAAGTTGCAAAAGTATCCCCTATTCACAAAATGAGAAATAAATCTGATGCGGGAAATTATCGGCCAATCTCAGTCTTGCCGGTGATTTCAAAGATCTTTGAAAAAATAATTTACTCTCGCATAGAAGATTATCTTGACAGTAAAGACTTCTTTTGTAAAAAGCAATATGGTTTTAGACCTAAATCAAATACGCTTTCTGCCACCGTAGACCTAGTAACTAAATAAAAAACAAAATTGATGAAAAGCAAGGCGCGTTCGATGCTGGCGGAGAGCTTTTTGCCAAAAGCTTATTGGCAAGATGCTTTTGAAACTGCTGTCTATCTAAAAAATAGAAGCCCACATGTAGCCCTGAGGATACAAACTCCTATGGAGAAATGGACTGGAAGTAAGCCTGATCTTTCTCATTTGCGAGTCTTCGGTTGTCGAGCGCTAGTTCAGGTACCGTCTACTCAGAGAAGAAAGTTAGATCCGAAAGCTACTCAGTATGTTTTCGTAGGGTACTCACCAGATCCAAACAGCTATTATTTCTGCGATGCTCAATATCCGAGGAGACTGATAAAGGCGAGAGATGTAACATTTTTTAAAGAACATTTTACAGATTTAGAGAAAAGTAATATAGGACAGACAGAGGTCGTAGAGGAAAGTGCACCAAGTGCTGTACCTCTATTATTGTCGACTGGGTCCAGTGAGGAATATTCTCCGAGGCTGATTGAGGTTCAACCAGTGCAGGACTCACCTGCTGGATATAATGACTCACATGTGGATACTGATGTAAGTCTTCCAGATGAAGTTGATGATGCTCATGCTGAGGAAGAACCAGAAGACCAATCTTCAAGCAGCAGTGGAAAACGAGCTCCAGATGATGGCTGCAGATATCCGTTACGTAATAGGATGCGTAATTTGAAGACGGAGATAGAAGAGGAAGAAGAACCAATGAATTATAATGAAGCTATTAACTCGGATCACTGCGATAGTTGGATTAGAGCAATGAATAATGAATACCAAAGTCTTATTTAAAAAGGTACTAGGGTTCTGGTGGATAAACCTGATATGAAGATTGTTCCATGTAAATGAGTTTTCAAAATAAAAAGGGATGAACATGGTATTCCAGTCCAGTACAAAGCAAGGTTGGTTGCGAAAGGTTTCACTCAAGTGGCAGGAGTAGACTATGAAGAAACTTTCACCCCTGTTGTTCGGCACTCATCTTTAAGAATGTTGTTAGCTTTAGCCGCAGAAATGGGTCTAGAAATGAAGCACCTAGACGTCGATACGGCTTTTCTAAATGGAGATCTGGAAGAAGAGGTTTATATGTTCCAAGCTCAAGGTTTTTCCACAGAAGAAGAAAAGGTGTGTTTACTGAAGAAATCCCTCTACGGACTGAAGCAATCACCAAGAGCTTGGAATATAAAATTAAATTCTATATTGACCTCTTTGGGTTTCAAACAAACCCCTTCGGAACCGTGTGTGTATACCAAACACTTTGATCGAGAGCTTGTCATCTTGACGGTATAAGTCGATGACATAATTATCTTTCATAACAATGAAACTACTTTTAAAGCTGTCAAGCATGACTTAAGCGCATGTTTCTCGCTTAAAAGTCTAGGAAAATTAAAATATTTCCTTGGATTAAATATTACAAAGGAAGGTAAATCCAATAAGTTGCATCAAACAACATTTATAAAAGGGTTATGACTCAGACCTACGGTCATGTGACGACTGTCAATGTTAATTTTATATCTTTTATTATTTATTAAGTACCATCTGACACACATAGTTAAAGTTCTGCTTAGTTCTGCTTAGGGGTTCCATGTAGTGTATGTATCCAGTGCTCTTGTTCAGGCCATCGTTGTCGACTGATATGCCATATCTGCTTAGCATATTTAGGTGGCTGGTGATCTACCTATATGTGAAGGAGTTACCGAATGCTTTGAAAACGACGTCATGCAGAATCAGAGGCCAAATTCATAAAACAGCACAACACATAACACTAACTAATATATTAAGTGCTAACTGTAGACGTCTGTGTTATCGTCGTGACGTCTTTGCTCTTGACCTTAAGTCTAGTCTAGACTAGGCTAGATGTTACTTGGACGTTCTCTCTCTCTTCTATTTTAGTTAACCTGCACAAGGCTGACTGTTTGAATTAACCATTTTAGCTCTGTCCCACTTTCTCTGCACGTGTTCCACTTGTGTATATTTTTATTTTAGAAATCAATATGATTTATAACTTGAGTTAAAAATAAGCCCAAGTCTAAAAGGTGTTGATAATCGTAAAATCCAAATAGATACAAAAAGAAAATATACAATTCGTTTTTGGTCGTACTGATGCGTTCGTATTTTTGAAGCTCAAGTAGGTGACGTAATTATGATTAGTTTATATAATATATATGCCCTTTGCCTTAGGCATTGAGTCCGCCGGTAGTACTTGTTTTTTATTAATGCGAACGAACAAGTAAATAAATAACAAATTATATTTCTTAAAGTAACAAAATCATTTCTTTAGAATAGAATAGAATAAAGAATAGAATATCATTAATTTCAGGCCACAAATTACATTTAAAGATCTTAACTAAACATAATCGGCCCTTAAATAAATACCTTAAAAACGAACATACATTTTACATAATATGATTAACTTATTTACTAACACTAGGTCTATCGGCGACGTGCGACGCATCATGGTGTCCGGTAACCGACCTCGAAAGCGCCGGTAAATGACACCTTTTGGCCAAAACTCCTCTTTCATGTAGGTCAATAGATGTTCAGTCGGCACCCTCACCACAAATGAATTGAGATTCACATTATGGCGGGATACCAACCGCTCGACCCTCAGAGTGAGTTAGTTTTTGTGGTGACCTTTATGTACTCTGCAATTTCCTCAGCCTTCGTAGAGTAGTGGAGGCGGGAAACGTACATCAGCGTCGTGTGTATTGCAGCACGCAACAGCAGCTTCGGTTCAGCCGGCGCAACACCATAAAGATTGCGGCGAATGGGCTTCTTCTTCTTTCTTTCCACTTTTTGGAAGCCCTCATCGTCGCAACGATGTCGCTCATTGAATGCAAAACGGCCACAAATCAAAAACAATTTAAAATGGTTTTATAACAAAATTAGGCTCTTAAACTAAAATATTTTACGTTTTGCTGAAGACACCCGTCATTTTCTTGCATTTTGATGCCAAATTGGTCAACCGCCTTTATTGAATTGGGCCGACTTACGCGCTAACGTCAGATGAAAACCGCCATTTTGTCAGTTGCGACCCAGGACTTGAAGCGAACGCACGTCAGTTGCCTACAAAACGGCCCCAAGTCAAAAAATCACGCAACATCGACTTCAGTGTTCAGTGCAAAGGAGTCACGTTTTGGAATGCGGCCGTGTTGCTTTCAAATTTCAAGTAAGTACATTCCCAATCTATTATTGCAATAGTGCCATATTTTAGCATACACACGTACATTTTTCATTCCAATGTGAAACAAAGTAACGCCATATTTACTAATCTGTACATTTTGCATTCTAATATAAAACAAAGCAATGCCACATTTAAAAATCTGTACATTTTGCATTCTAATATGAAACAAAGCAATGCCACATTTACAAATCTGTACATTTTGCATTCTAATATGAAACAAAGCAATGCCACATTTACAAATCTGTACATTTTGCATTCCAATATGAAGCAAAGCAATACGATATTTAGGCATATGTGATTTTTTTATCAATTTAATACAAAAACGGCATTGACAGCTAAACTGAATGATTGTTTATTTTATACGAAAAAACGTTAATTTCCGTTCATACAGTTATCAGTTCATCTACCACTTAAGATTGTTAGGTTAGGTTTAGATAAGTAAAATGTTAAACTAGTGGAAATAAAAAAATAGTTCAACTTTATAAATTAAGCACCCAAAGTAGATAAGCAACAATACACGTTAATGGTTTTTTGAGTAACTCTTTATTGCACAAAAACTAAGGAAAAATCAAGTAAAGAAAGTTGATGTACAATTAATATTGCATTATTATTTACAGAATGAGCAGAGCAAAAATGATTTTGAGCCTGGCAGTTGGCAATTCAAATGGTGAATCAGTTGTGATACAAAACCGGAGCATTATCAACCCTACACAAATTCAAGAATCTGATATTTCAGCAAGAATTTATCAAAACACAATAACGAGTAAGGTTTATGATGATGCGGTTTATGACGTAAAATCATCTGCTTTACCAGCCCAAGAAGATCAAACTTTATTTCCTGTCAACACTCAGTTATCTCAAATTGCAGCACTCTTTGGACAAGGAAAAGAATCACTAGATAGTAATTTTGATACGGACTCCTACCCTGACAGTCAGCCTGATCATAATATATCGTTTAGTAATGATGAAGAGAGTTTAAAGCCAAGGACGCAGACAAAACCCAGAAAAATTATTCTACCAAGTGACTCATCTGAAAACGATTCTGATAGCTTTCCTCCGACGATAGTGTTAGGGATCCTGATTTTCTACCTGAGAAACACATGAAGACTGATCGTATTGGGTACCATCTTTTCTCACCACAACCTGGACCTTTTAGGGCTGAGGATGAACCCAAAAACATCGAAATGGAGCCATCAAATATAGATACTGAGCCACCCATCTCAGAGACTGATCGTATTGGGTACCATCTTTTCTCACCCCAACCTGGACCTTCTAGGACTGAGGATGAACCTAAAAACATGGAAATGGAGCCAACAAATATAGATATTGAGCCACCCATCTCAGAGACGGAATTACAACTACCCAGTAATAACACCGAGCCTCCTAATATTGACACCCAACCCCCCATTAGTGACGTCCAACCCCTCAGTATTAACACCCAGCCCCCCAGTATTGACGCCCAACCCTATAGTATTGACACTCAGCCCCCTAGTATTGACACCCAACCCCCTAGTGTTGACACCCAATCCCCTAGTGTTGACACTAGCGTGGAACCTCAGTAGCTATCCCGAAAAAGAAAATGTGACCCTGCATCTTGGAAGAGAAATAAAGCAAAGGCTCTTAAAAATAGTGGAAAGGCATATATTACCATGTCAAAAAAACAAATGGAAGCCAAAACAATGGAACCTATATGTTCCGATAAATGTAAATTAAAATGTGCTGATCAATTTTCTTCAGAAGAAAGGTTGACTGTATTTGATAACTTGACAGCTCAGAGGCATTTTATTAGCGACAATATGACAAAAATTGAACCTAAATATCGTTACGTCCGTGTTGGTAGCACTCGTCAAAACTTTAATCACGCATATTTTTTCCCTAAACACGATGGACGAATTCGAGTATGCAAAGTATTTTTTATGAATACACTTGCTATTTCTGATAAAACTATAAGAACTGTTGTCAGGAAGAATTCTGAACGAATAGGATTAATGCAAGATAATCGTGGGAAACATGGACACCAGTTCCAGTTAGAGGCCGCTTTGAAGGATGGTGTCAAGGCTCATATTAATTCCATCCCCAGGATAGAGAGTCATTATTGTCGTGCTCGAACAAAACGTGAATTTATTGAGGGAAACATGTCTATTGCTGGCTTGCATCGCCTTAACGTTGACAAATGCAAAAAAGAAAATAAGCCATTTGTTTCATATAAAATATATTATAATATTTTCGTCGAGGACTTTAACATATCCTTTTGGCAGCCTAAAAAGGACCAGTGTGAAGACTGCACAGCTTTCAAAAATGCAGACGATAAGTCGCTTTTGCAAGAAAAGTATGATAAGCATTTGAAAGAAAAATCTCTTGCTAGATCTGAAAAGGAGAGTGATAAACAAAATATAAATGATGATTTTGTAGTGTGTGTTTATGATTTACACGCGGTCATGCCTTGTCCACGAGGTGAAGTCTCTAGCTTTTATTACATTTCAAAACTGAATCTACTCAATTTTACAATCACTAAGTTAGGAACGAATAGTACAGATTGTTTTGTATGGCATGAGGGGAAAGGAGGTAGGGGTGCAAACGAAATCGGATCATGCATGTTCATGTACTTGAATCGTTTGAACGATGAAGCTTCGGGTGATATTGACGTAGTGTTTTACAGTGATAATTGTTGCGGCCAACAAAAAAATAAATTTATGCTAGCAACATACCAATATGCTGTCAATGTGTTTCCAAAATTGAGAAGTATCACTCATAAGTTTTTAATAAAGGGACATACTCAAAATGATGGGGATGCTGCTCACTCATTAATTCAAAGAAATATTTCAATGGCTTTAAAATCTTCTCCGATTTATGTTCCGGACCAGTACATTACTCTTATTAAAACAGCAAAGAAAAAGGGTACACCATTAGTAGTTCGTGAACTTACACATGACGATTTTTTAGATTTTAAATGTTTGGCCGTTGGAAATTTTGTCACATCTGAAGATGGGCAAAAAGTAAAATGGTCCGATAAAAAAATATTAAAAGTCCACCGAGAACAAAAACACCATTTTTTATATAAAACTTCATACCAAAGCACAGAATTCGTATCAGGCTTCACGCTGACAAAAAAAAATTCTAAGTCCTCTACTAATCATAACATAGTGCCAAAAAAGTTATATAATCATAAACTTACAGTATCTGAAACAAAAAAAAAAGGTATACTCAAACTTATCCAGAAAAATATTATACCTAAATATTACGAAAGCTTTTACCAAAATTTATAAATGTGCCTTAAATATAAGACTGTCTTAGATGATAACTTGTGAGTTTGGTCATGTATGACTGTCTGTGATTTAATAATAAATAGTTAAAGTAAACTTATCGAGTAAAATAATATACCTAAATATTACGAAAGGTTTTACCAAAATCTATAAATGTGCCTCAAGAGAGAGATTTATTATTTAGGAGAGAGACTGTCTTAGATGATTACTTGTGATTTCTGTATTTTTAGTCGTGTATGACTTTCTGTGATTTAATGATAAATAGTTTTAGGTATGTAATTGTTACTAGTTGAAAGCAAATTTAATGTTTCGAAGAATATTTTTTTATTTTTAAAGTTTCAGCCATTTAATTTTAGAATTTATATTTTTTTATGTTTGCGTTTATTATTTTTGAAGTATTTTTTGTCGTTCCTATGAATAGGTAAATTTGGTTATTTTTACTGAAAGATAATTATAGATTATGTAAAATTAGTATTGCGTTTAACCATACAACGAAAGAATAGCTAGTTTTGTGATGATTCTATACTAAAAAGTTACAAATTATTGATTATTTTGAGTGGTTCTTATTTGTTATTTTCTAAAGGTTTTTTTTACAATATTTGTCATAAAAAATTAGAAACGATAAGTTTTTATTTCACATGGAGAATGTTTTTATTTTTGTTAATGTTTTCTTGGTAAAACATTGAATAAAGCATGTTTCACTTTAAAATTGTTTAATTTTTTGAGATAATTATTTAAACATTGGTTCAAATCTTGAATGCAAAAAGGGCTTTTGTAGTTTTTTTCAGGTTGTGTGAGAGCTATCACAGCAGTAATTAGTTTAAAAGATAAAGTTAAATATGACACAAACAATGATATACTAATATCATACTATTAAACAAAAAAAAACATATTTTTTCCAGAAAATGATGTTTCAAAATTTGTTTTGGCTCTCCTGTAAAAAGTGCAGTCTTTGGTTTGTGGCCGTTTTGCATTCAATGAGCAATGTACTTGTGTTACGACAAGTGCAGGACGCTCGATAACTTCCTGCCGTTTTTCCTTCTTCTCCTGAGGCGGCCGTCGCTCAGGCCGTAGAGACTGGGTTGCGGGTCGGCTTGCGGCTGCATTGGCGTAAGCACGCTTACGTGTTGTTGTGCAGGCGGCGGGAAGCGGGGCATCGTGAGTGTCGATGGCCGGCGACGAAACATGTGCCGACTCGACACTGCTGACGGATGAATTTTGCGCCCCGCGACGAGTGTTGACAGTAGAGGCCTCTGGTGACCTACTTACCAAAACAGTGTTACTTAACAACACTACCTGGGCACCCAATTCACTGATAGTGGTTTCCGAGACCTCTAACTTGCTCACAACTTCAGCCAGGCTCGCTTTCAGGAAGTTGATGTCCTTCAACAGCCTGGTAACGTCAACGTGGTCGAACGTGACGGGGAGAAGCTTGTGCAGCTCCTTTGCCACGCATGAAGGCACGTCATCCGGATCGGTTTTCTTCAGCAGGGTGATAATATCCTGCACACTCTTCTCCGTCTCATCTCTTCGGCGAGATGGCATTTGGTTGACCTTCCCGAGGGTTTGGAAAAGCAGCGCCTTGCCTCTGCAAAACTCGTCTTCCTTGAAGGTGGACTTGCAGATCTCTCTTGCAAGATTTGGACCTCGTCCATGGTGTCTTGTAGCGTTGCTACATTCATTGCATGAATTTGTGCGAAAACTGTTATTCTTTGGGCGTTCTAAAACTAATTAAAAACACTGGTTCATATCCGGAAGTATTTAAATAAGCTTAAAGGAACAAAAGTATGGGAGAATTGCTGGAACAGAGAATACTTTTACACTTTTTTTTGGTGGCAATATGAATATTGATTGAACTTACAGTTTATTGTAGACTATTGACAGCCGTGGGCAATCGTGTCCCAAGTAATCTCTTGGTCAGAGAACCTTCATAGGCCCCAAGTCTTCGCCTCAAAACAAACCAGTTTTTAGGGGTTAATAAATGCAATTTTTTAGGCTTAATTCACGACTAACACTTGAGTTCCTAACAGCAGAAGTTACACTAAAAAAACAAACTATTCTAGGTTTACACCAAAAAAAACCAAGAATAGCTTAATGACAACTCATTAAACTCACCAAAAAAAACCAAGAATAGTTTAATGACAACTCATTAAACTATTCTTGGTTTTTTTGGTGGGAATTATATCTATTCTGGTCTCAAAATACTCTGATAATGTTGTGAACACGTTTAACAGCTGTCATTCCAAACGGCACCGTTTCTGTTCAGGATTACATTTTCTCCAAAACAAGCTGATGTTAATTCCACGTAGTTTTTTCCATTCTTTTTGATTGTTAAATTCTTTTTTGCGATAAATTAGTATTTCGATAAATATTTTTCACTTCTCCCTTCATTTGACAACTTACGTTCCGTTCTCACTTAATATCGAAGAGTATTTCTAATCACCTCACAACTAAATTTAATAGTATCAATACGATTTAATGTATTTTGTTTTGTTGCACATTTATAGTCATAAATAAGCACAGTTATAGCTACCTTTGTTACGCAGGGCTAGTACATGCATAGAGCCAACACAGCGTTAACCTAATTAACTGCAAAACATCGCGCGTCCACGAGTTGCTGACACAGCGCAACGTGCCTACTACGGTCGTCATCGGTCACCTCATTTGCATCGATTTGTTAAAATTAGAATTATTCTTGTACCTAACATCGGTCTAGATTCACTAGTTTATAATTATAATAATTAAGTACTTTTGTAATACTTTTCCAAGTAAATCTTATTAAATAAATTGATTTTTTTTGCATCCTCCGCTGTGACCACATATATTTGGCGCAGTCGATAGGATAGTTAAAGTAGAATCTCTCACCGATTTCTCATAACTATCGCGAATCTACGAGTGGTTCCAGCAGAGGTGAATCCAGACATTGATTCTGCAAAAGAAATCTCAAGTCCTCTCTCTTCAAGTCCTTGCCTTCCTAGTTCTTAACACATTTTTTTTTAACTCGTCTTATTTCCTAATTAGTCCTTGAATATCACAAGGTCCGATTATCATAATCCTTAGTGTTTCCTTTTCAATATTCTTTAATATTATAGTAATTTTATTGTGCTGCATTTTATAATAGTGTGTTTTTACGTGTGTTACGTTTACCGGCAAGATTTTTCACCCAAGGGGTTTACGTAATTCCAAGGATAAGTTTAGTGTATCTGGTAGGCTTAGTACGATAGACGAGAACAGAGATTTAGACGGAACCATGGCTCATGACAGTATTGACGCGATTTACAAATCTCTTCGATTATTACCCGAATTTGATGGCAATCCGCACGTTCTAACGCGATTCATTAACTTGTGCGACCAGTTAATAATAACTCATTTTAAGGTTTCCCCTGGAAACGAGCTACCTAATCAAGCACTTATTAACGGTATACTTAATAAAGTTACGGGGCCCGCGGCTAGATTGATAAACTCAAGTGGCATTCCCGATTGTTGGAACGGAATACGTAGCGCTCTGATAAATAACTTTGCAGACCATCGCGACGAGACCGCTTTATACAGTGACTTGTCTTTGCAAACCCAGGGGTCCAGTTCGCCCCAAGTGTTTTATGAGAGGTGTTAACATCTTTATAGCACTATAATGACCTACTTAACGCTTCACGAAGCCATTCCCACTACAATCGAGGCTAAACGCTCGCTATACCAAAAACTCACCTTGCAATCATATCTTAGAGGTTTGAAAGATCCGCTAGGGCCCAGAATCCGTTGCATGCGCCCTACTAGTATGGAGAATGCTCTTCAATTTGTTCAGGAAGAACTTAACACGCTTTACATGCAACAACGTAATGAGGGTCCTAATAGGAAAGAATGGTTACCTTCCACATCTAACATTAATTTACCCTTAAACAATTTTGCTCAGAAAATGCCTATATTTAACGTGCCTCAAAGGCAACCAATTCCCATCATTCCTGGTCATTCCAGACACCAGTCTACGCCGGGTTGGCAATCTCATGGCCAACAAATGCAGGTCCACCGGGGTCTTTCCCGCACCCAACAAATTTTCCGAGCTCCTCCGCCTAATTACAACCCCCAAAATACCACTTTTAGAGTGCCAATCAGACCTCAGCCGCAACAGCCTGCTAGCTTTAGCACCCCACGCCCTATGAGCGGTGTAAGCCATTTTACTTCAAAGCCATTACCTCCGACTGGGCATGAATGGCGTAAGTTTGGCAATCCCCAGCAGAGTAATTATTTTAAGACCCGTGAGGTCAATTTTAATGATTTTGAATGTGATTATGATTCGCAATACGAATACGATTATAATCAATGCGAATATTATCAAGATTACCCCAGTTACCAGCCATATCCTGATTTTTATTATACCTACTTATGAACAAGGCTCAAATTATGAGCCTGAGGGTCCAACAGTGGTGAAAGTAGACGAAAAACAAACCCCATCGAAAGATGAAAATTTTCGGACGGCGTCAAGGTCAGACAAGCCAAAATAGAAGTAAATTTTCATATTCAAAGACAACTTGGGTACATTCAAATCAATAACCCACCTTTGAAATTTTTAATAGACACAGGGGCTAATCAATCATTTATAAGCCCTCAAGCCGTAAAAAAATATTTTAACCATATTCAATTAAATTATGAACCTTTTCAAGTAACCAATGTGCACGCCACCAGTAGGAGTGACCACTCAATTACATTACCTTGCTTTTCCGAATTTAAGGAGCCAAATAATATTACTCTATTCGTTTACAATTTTCATAAGTATTTTGACGGCCTTCTAGGATTTGATTTACTCGATAAATAATTCGTACGAAGAAATCATCCCCAGTAACTCTTCCAAATTAGTTCGTTTGCCTATAAATAGTCAAGATGGAGAGGTTTTTGTAGATAATCAAGTCATATGCAATTGTACTATCTCAGAATGTTTAACTCAAGTTAAAAATAATCGTGGTTGGGTGGAAATTACTCACAACTCGTCCCACGACGTAATCTTTTCGATGGACCGCCCTGTAGTTGCTGAATTATTTAATATTGAACATGAAAGTAATGAGGTTTTATCAGATCGAGCTAAGGAAGTTTTATCTCAGCTACGTACAGAACATTTAAATCCGGAAGAACTTGCTAACTTAGAGAGTTTGTGCGCAAAGTATGCAGATGTGTTTTATCTTGAGGGAGAATGCTTAACATTCACCAACAAAATCAAACACAAAATAAGAACAACTGATGAAATTCCAGTACATACTAAGAGCTATAGATATCCTTACGTCCACCGACAAGAGATTAGAGATCAAATCGAGAAGATGCTTGAGCAAAATATCATCAGACCATCAGACTCAGCATGGAGCTCGCCTATCTGGGTAGTGCTCAAAAAGGCCGATGCTTCCGGTAAAACAAAGTGGCGTCTTATCGTAGATTTCTGAAAAGTTAACGAAAAAACTATTGATGATAAGTACCCGATCCCTAATATTACAGACGTACTTGATAAGCTTGGCAGGTGTCAGTATTTTACAACCCTTGACCTTGCAAATGGGTTCTACCAGGTCGAAATGGACCCATCAGACATTCACAAGACCGCATTCAATGTCGAAAACGGACATTATGAGTTCTTGAGAATGCCAATGGGACTTAAGAATTCTCCATCAACCTTTCAAAGAGTGATGGATATTGTCTTAAGAGGTCTCCAGAACGAGATATGCCTAGTTTATTTAGACGATATAGTCGTCTATAGTACGTCCCTACAAGAGCATGTTATAAACCTGGAGAAAGTCTTTAAAAAAATACGTGATCTAACTTCAAAATCCAGATGGATAAATCCGAATTTTTAAAGTTAGAAACTGAATTCTTAGGCCATGTTATCAGTAATGACGGCGTTAAGCCTAATCCTAACAAGATAGCTGCAATACAAAAGTATCCTTTGCCTAAAACGACTACTGAAATAAAACGTTTTCTCGGGTTTCTTTTTTTTTTTATATTGCCCGTCAAGATGACCTCACTCCACCTGATGGAAAGCGCTCGTGAGGTCCAGATATGAGGTTGACAAGCCCAGTCATTCAAACGAATCACTGGACTGGCCATCCTCACCTTGAAGGCCTGCAGAAATGCCTTTTCACGCCCCGCTTGAAGAACCCGGGACTATAAGAGGAAGGAAACACATGTGCTGGAAGAGCGTTCCACGTCTGGATGGTACGACAAAGAAACGAGTCACCGAACCTTTTAGTTCGGGCCAACAAATGTTGAATTGTGTGTGGGTGACGCCGTAGTCCAGCACGCGTGGTACGGGAATGGAAAGGTGAGGGTGGGATAAGCTGGAATAACTCGTCAGACCATTCCCCATTGTAGAAGCGATAGAGAACACTTAGCCTGGCAATGTCTCTACGCAATTGGAGAGGCTCAAGGGTCAAAGTTGCCTCTGGGTTTCCAATAATACGGATAGCACGCCGCTGCAACCTGTCAAGAGCTTCGAGTAGGTACTTAGCGGAACCGTCCCAGAGATGAGAGCAGTATTCCACACACGAGCGAACTTGTGTCTTATACAAGAGACAGAGCTGCTCAGGCGTGAAGAATCGTCTCACTCTGTTCAGGACTCCGAGTTTACGGGATGCAGTTCTAATGACGCTCTCAATGTAGTCCCGCTGGTTTAGGTTGCTACGAACATCCATGCCAAGGATGTTTAGGCTATCCTTAATCGGTAGTGGGGTGCACTGAAGAGTGGGATGGGAAAGGAAAGGCGACGCCTTTGCTGTGAATGCACACACCTGCGTTTTCTTGGCATTGAACTCGACAAAATTGCATGCACCCCATTCTGAAATGCGGTCCAACACTCCGTCAAGCTCAACAACAAGACTTCGCCTCTTCTCCTCGATGTCAGTCTGCTTTGCTCCAGGACGCTCAAAATATCGCGCGTGGATCGCGCTATCATCCGCATAGCAATGAATATTACCAAGAGATAACATGTCATTAATATGCAGAAGAAACAACGTCGCCGACAAGACGTAGCCCTGCGGAACTTCGGCATTAATCTGGAGAAAGCGTGATTTTTGACCATCGCAAAGGACACGAATTCTACGTCCCTCCAGAAATCCGGCGACCCAGTCGCATAGGCGAGGTGGCAGACCATATGCCGGAAGCTTGGAAAGAAGCGAACGATGCCATACACGGTCGAAAGCTTTGGCAATGTCAAGGCTGACGGCCAAAGATTTCCCATGCTTGTCCATAGCCTCCCCCCAGATGTGTGTTACGTACGCTAGAAGATCACCCGTAGACCGTTTTGGTCGGAAGCCGTACTGACGGTCGTGAATGAGAGAGTGATCCTCTAGGTAGCGGATGAGCTGCGTGTTTATGATCCGCTCAAACACTTTAGCTAAAACTGAGGTTACGGCTATTGGACGGTTATTGGCAGGGTCAGACCGGTCCCCTTTTTTTGGAACTGGTTGAACGTTCGCCTCCATCCAAGACAGCGACACTAGACCCGAATTGTAGGAGAGGCGATACAGGCTAGTGAACACTGGAGACAACTCCGCTGCACATTTCTTCAGCACCACAGCTGGAATTCCATTAGGGCCACTGGCTTTCCTGACATCGAGTGACTGCAGTTCGGCACGAACATCACACTGCCTGATACGAATATCAGGCATTGTGGAGCCGCAATGTGGAATATCATTCGGCGCAGCACCGCAGTCATCGATGCAATAGTTTGCGGCAAAGAGGTGAGCCAGTAAATCGGCTTTCTCTTGCGGCTGATGAGCCAACGATCCATCAGGGAATCTCAGTGGGGGCAGCGAAGGCACGCAGAAGTTAGATTGCACGTGTTTAGCCAGTCGCTAGTAGGAGCGGCTACCCGTAGGGTGCATGATGAGTTCTTGGCCAACACGTGCAATTTGCTGGGCGTCTGCTCTAATGTAAGCCCTCTTCGTGGCCTTGGTGGCTTTATTAAAGGCTGCTTTCAGGGAGGCAAGGTTTGAATGATCATTGAGTGCCTGGGCCCTAGACCAAGCACGGTACGCCGCCTAATTTTGTTCAACAGCTGCGGCACACTCGCGATTGAACCAGGGACCAGTTTTGCTAGCACTGACGACATCAGTAAAAGGAATGTAGTATTCCATTCCGGTACTGATCTCGTCAGCGATAGCAGATGCACTCTCTGAAGCATCCCTTTCTCCAAAGCAGCACTGCCGCCAAGGGACGGAGGCAAAATAATCTCGCAATCCGTCCCAATCTGCCGACGAGTAGTGCCATAACCGCCGCGTCACCTCCACAGGTTGTGGGGGAGCTGCACAAGGCACCGTAGCGCCAACCAGACAGTGATCGGAGGAGCCCAATGGAGCACCAACCGACACTTTATACCCGGCTGGGTGACTCGTCAGCAGAAGGCCCAATAAAGAGGGAGTATGACCGACAATATCTGGTACCCGGGTGGGCTGGTGTACCAGTTGCGTCAGGTCTTGCGTGAGAGCAAACGCATGGGCAGTTCGGCCTGCATGGTCTGTTTTTGATGAGCCTAACCAGGACTCATGGTGGGCATTGAAGTCTCCCAAAAACACCATTTCGGCATTTGGGAACTGCGCCTGAGCGTTGTCTGCGGCCTGACTCAGATGCTCGAAGAGTCGAGTTGTCTCGGCGTCGCCTCTGTGGGAACGGTATATGCACGCTTAGACCCGGCTTGTGGAGCCCATGTCATTTGCACCCAGAGAGTGGAGAAGGATGGGTCTTCTAGGCAGCGGAGACGGCTACAGCAGACGTCCGCCCTGACGAATAGACATACACCGGCTTTAGGTTGGAAGGACTCTTCCAGCACATAGTAGCCGGGGTAGTGCAGGTATGACGTATCGGCAGGGCGGCCTATCTGTGTTTCCGTCAAAAAGAGCATCGCAGGCCTCGCCGTCTCAAGGTGTTGATGGACGGCGTTGAGGTTTGCATAGAGTCCGCGGATGTTAGCGAACTCCACCTCAAACAGCGTGTTGGTGGGGGTTGGGGATGCCGCTGTAGGCCGTTTTTTCGTGCTTCTGACTGCTATAGAAGTTGGAGGATGGGAGGGGCCTGAAAGGACGACTGTGATCGAGGCAATGAAAGACAAAGCGTGGTGCCCTGCATTGGTATTAATCGCGTGGAATAGTGTAGGCCGGACCGCCGGACGGAAGGGCCCCCGTACCCCCTCGGGTGTGGTCGCCGGGCCCCACCGGAACCGGGCACCACCCGGCACGACGAGCCACCCCGAGATTATGCGCGACCTGGTGGGGCAGCCTCCAGAGGTGGTTAACCACTTTTGGGCCCCTGTACTATGCCGCAGGCGGCCAGTGGCACCACCGTTTCTACGGGTCTCCCTGGCCGGCGGGCCGATACACACTACACACACAATACCGCCGCTAGGGCTCCCACTGGTCCAACAATTGCCACGATCACAGTCCCCCTGGCACCGGTTAGTGCAGTGCTGATCCCGGAACACGACCTGACCGAGATAGGTCAGAATCACTTGGCGGGTTTTACACAACTGCATGGTGGTAACAACAACCGGCCGATATAAGTCTCCCACCTGAAGAGCAGATGGTCTGCTGGAAGAAACCCTTAGTCGCCTCTTACGACACCCACGGGAAGATATGGGGCTGTGGAAAGTATTCTTTTAAAGTGCCGCCACCAGCACGGCAGAAAAGGTTAGTCGGTTACTACCGAAAATTCATCCTTAATTTTGCTATGTTAACAAAACCACTCACTCATTGCCTAAAAAAAGGTTCTAAGATAAATCTAGACCAAAACTACATAGACTGCTTCGAACATTGTAAGACACTTTTGACAAATATCCAATTCTCCAATATCCAGACTTCACAAAGGATTTCATACTAACTACAGACGCTTCTAACGTTGCCATAGGGGCAGTATTATCTCCAGGCCCAAAAAGGGCTGACAAACCAATTGCATATGCGTCCCGTACATTAAATTCGAGTGAACTTAACTATAGTACAATTGAGAAGGAGCTTCTTGCCATCGTATGTGCTACCAAATACTTCCGGCCCTATCTTTTTGGCCGCAAGTTCAAAGTCATAACCGACCAGAGGCCATTAGAATGGTTAGTTAAGTTAAAAGAACCTAATTTACGCCTAACGAGAAGGAGCTTAAAGCTCAGCGAATATGAATTCGATGTAAAATACAAAGAAGGCAAATGTAATACGAATGCAGATGCCTTATCTCGAATAGAGATAAATAACGATGAGTTAGATTCCATCGTGATCAATCCATCCGAAAAAGGGCCCACCTTAGATGATTCCAGAACCCTTACAGCCACGAATGACGTCAATGACTCCAGAACCATCACTGTTCATACTGACGAAGAAAGCCCTATATTAGAGATCCCTATAACTGACGAACCGCTTAATAAATTTACTAGACAAATAGTTTTAAATGTCGTAGGTGATATTAAAGGTAAGCCAATCGTTACGAAACCATTTGAAACGCATACGCGAACAAGCATCCAGTTATCAGATTCTAATCTGGAGGAAGATGTTATTAACGCCATTAAAGAATACGCCCATCCAAAAATTAAGACAGGTCTTCTGATAAATCCACCACTTGCTATGTACCAAATAGTTCCCGTAATCCAAAAAACATTTAAAAATTCGTCTATGAATCTCATTATAACTAAGAAAGAATTAGAAAACGTCAGAGAATATTTAAGGCAAAAAGATATTATTAATAAGTACCACGACGGTAAGACCAACCATCGCGGTATAAACGAGTGTTATTTGTCCTTATCACATAGATACTATTGGCCTAAGATGCGAGAGCAAATCACGAAGTTCATAAACGAATGTACTATTTGCGGTCAAGCCAAGTATGACCGTAATCCCATAAAACAGCAATTTCGAATAGTTCCACCATCTAGTAAACCATTGGAACTAGTTCATATAGATCTATTAACAGTTCAAAGCGAGAAATTTATTACAATGGTCGATGCCTTTTCTAAGTATTCCCAAGCCTATCACCTAAGAGACGGGACCGCACTAAGTGTAATCCAAGCGTTATTAAAATACTGCACTCATCATGGCATCCTACTTATAATGGTAACAGATAACGGCCTTGAGTTTAGTAACAAGTTATTCTCCGAGTTTGTAAATTACATAAGATTCAACACCATAAGATAGCCCCCCTCCCCCCACACTCCTAATGAAAACGGAATCGTCGAAAGATTTCACGCGACTATCCTGGAACATCTATGTATTTTAAAGATTGAAAGGAAGAGCGAATCTGTTATTAATTTGATGCCATGCGCTCTATTGGCTTATCACTACAGCATCCATAGTTTTACTAAATGTAAACCCATTGAAGTAGTCACAGGTCACTTCGACCCTCGCGATCCATTCGATATAGATCTCTCAGTCTACTTGTTACAACAATATATTACAGATCATAAAAATAAGATGAAGACAACTTATAATTTAATTCACGAATCTTGTTCCATCTCACGTAAAATCTTAACTGACAATAGGAATAAAAATAGGCAGCCTGAGGCTGAGTATTCTCCAGAACAGCAAATTTACGTGAAAAATCCCTTTGCAGCGCGCCAGAAGTTAGCTCCCCGTTATACTAAAGATATTGTTATGGCAGACCTACCTATTCACCTGTACACCAGGAGGAAACGTGGTCCAGTTGCAAAATCTCGTCTAAAGCGAGTACCTAAAAGTGCTCAATTGTTGCAGGATTCTCGTGATACTTCATCTCCTAGTGCACCAGGCGCTATTGCAGGAGATAAAACTTGAAAACCTTGACTATGGACCTGGTATTTTACCATTCAGATTAGGGCCTACAAACATAGTATCTAACTATCATTCATTCTTAGAGACTATAGATCTTCAAGACATACAAGGTAAAATCGATTCCATATCATATCAGTTAAATACTATTTCACCTGAACTTAATAATAAAACTTCTTACCTATTTGAACCTCATATTGTTTTTCTAAAGAATAAACTCGAAATATTATCTGAGCAACTACAAACGTTTGAAACAACACGTGTTAAAAGAGGGCTCGTAGATGGTCTCGGTTCAATAGTAAAAAGTATAACAGGAAACCTTGATTATACTGATGCATTACATTATAATAATGCAATAAAATCAAAGGAAAATAAGCTAATAACTGAGTTTAACAATCAGGTCAGTTTAACTAAAGAATGGTCATCTCAGTACACCAAGATCATTGATAGTATAATAGGTAACCAGAACAAAATGGAAAGCCTAATTAATAAAATAAGTAATAGTATAGCTACCAATGATAATGACCTTATTAAATACGCACATTTGGCCCAAGTATTTTTTATTCTAAGTGACAATATAGATTCAATGTCTCTTGAAATAACTAAGTTACAAAATATACTTGCTTTTATTAAATCATCGACTGTGCATCATTCTATCTTGAGCTCAGCTTTGATTAGAACTATGATAACTAAACTACATAGTTTATATGGTAAAGATCAAATAATTGATTTAGATATTAGAGAATATTATAATATAATTAAGTTAGGATCGCATTATGCAGACAATAGAATAATAGTAGTATATAAATTTCCTATTATCTTACCACACTCATATGACCTCTATAAACTATCTATCATACCCAACAAAAATCATGAAACCCTTATTCCTTCATCTCCTTACATTGCCATCCATTCGAAAAATTTCAAGTACATAGAGGCTGAATGCCCGAAGACAAGTAGAGGGTACTTATGTAAAGAAATACAGAATCTGCAGAGCCGAACCTCCATGGATTGCATTCACCAACTGATCATCAGTCAGCAGCGAACCACGGCGTGTAATCCAGTCACCGTAACACTAGAAAGTCCAGCATTCGAGCAGCTCGACGAGAAGCATTACACAGCCAGCTTCCCACGTTTAACGGAAGTCCATCTCTCCTGCGGACAAGATCTACACAAGACACTCCAAGGAAGTTATCTCATCGTGATCCCACACGGATGTTACGTGGACACATCTGAGTTCTTACTTGCAAATAATAAGGATCGCCTGAAAGAACAAGCGGTTAAGATCATGGACCTGCCCAAACAGAACCATCTTCAGACTCCCGCTGCATCGTCATTCAATCTAAATACCATCAACTTAGATCATATTCGTGCAACTAACTTAAGAATTAGCCAGCAAAGTATGCTAGAGCAGCCAAGAACAACAGATGACAGCATTTATCACACTACAATTCCGATGTACTTAGCTATGTTAAGTGCAATTGCACTTGTTACTGGCGTACTTTATCGCAAATATCATACGAAGCGAATGAAAATTACCAAAGTTAACTCTCAAGATACTCCAGCCGAGCTACAAGGAGTTTACGCTATCCTCAGCAAATCAAGATCAGAATCATCCCAGCCTCCAGCTCAATTTACGACAACTGTCTTCAATAGTCGCTGTTCTACGGGGGGAGGTGTTACGCAGGGCTAGTACATGCGTAGAGCCAACACAGCGATAACCTAAATAACTGCAAAACATCGCGCGTCCACGAGTTGCTGACACTGCGCAATGTGCCTACTACGGACGTCATCGGTCACCTCATTTGCATCGATTTGTTAAAATTAGAATTATTCTTGTACCTAACATCGGTCTAGATTCACTAGTTTATAATTATAATAATTAAGTACTTTTGTAATACTTTTCTAAGTAAATCTTATTAAATAAATTGATTTTTTTTGCATCCTCCGCTGTGACCACATATATTTCCTTAAATAAATTAGTTCTCACAATTTATAATCCTGTCATAAGCGAAATATCCGACAGTAAGGTAAATAGTCGTTTTTCACAGTCGCCTGCAAAGAAACGTCACTTTTTTTTACCAGTTTTCTAAGTACACGAAGGTTTGACCCGTATGGTGTGTACTAATTAAATCATTTTTTCCATGCTAAAGCATAAAGGGCTCCAAAAGGGTATATAAGCGAGAGGAAGCCTACCCCGTTCTTTTTTGGCGTTGAAATTCATAATGAAACGCTGCTCGATATTGCAGTAATGTAGTTTTTGTGCAAGTCACCATGAGGGTGACAAAAATGGGAGTCTGCGGAACCTGGTGTGCGCGGTGGCGGGCTCAAATGCCCTAGTAATAGATTAATACAACGAACAAAACCACGGGATAACGTACTTGTAGCCAAATTCCAAATGTAAAGTTGAGTCGACATCTTCGACGGTTACGGCGTGGGTTCATGCGGACCGGGGGTCCCTAAGCGTACGCGGAGTAGCGGCCTATGCAGACGTGAAGCCACCCCCATCTTCGGCGATGACAACAGCGACGTGATACCTACTAACTTCTACGGCGTTCATGACGTAACTTCAGTGCGCGATTTCCGTCGGAATTTCTAGACTTTCTTGCGGCTAAATAGACCGGTATTTATTCATATGAGTCACCATGGTGTACGGCCCGAGGTATAGTAACTTTTCTCTTACTACTTTTCGTAATAATGAAGCTTCTTTGGGTAATTCTGTAACGGTTGCAACACAACACAGCATGTTGTCTGTATCTATACTCAATGAGTATTCTGTAAGATCAGTAGTTTTCTAAATTCATATTTTTTGTAAACAAAGTTTTATAGTAACTGATTGTTAAAGGATGATCTCAGTATTTCCTCAAAGTTTTCCTGTATGAAGTCAAATTTAATAACTGTATATTTTATCGCATGTGACTAAAATCTACATTTGGAAAGGCTCAATAATTTTGTATATCTCGGCGAGCCTCCGCTCACCTTTTTATTGTGTCCTAATCCTGCAGTGTGTAATTAAAGAGTAAACCAGATTTTGTCCTATGTGACTTATGCCGTTCTTAAAATTTTGGAATGCTTCCGTAACACTGAATTTGTTAAGAGCCTCGGCTCGTTTCTGTGCTTTCATTACACACTTGCAGTGAACGATTAAATTCTCATGTAACTTTTTACCTTATGTGGCTTACGCCCTTTTGTACTTAAATAATATTTTTGCATTGGGTGGCATTTGTTTTGTTTAACATTACAAAAAAATTAAAAGTTAGACGAATTCGACATTGACCGGCTGTCGTCTGCGAGTCAGTAATTAAGAAGGAAGGGAATGAAGGAAAGATGGAGGTAGAAGGTCGATTTTCAATTTGCATTTGAATCGCCGCCAGGGCGCGTTGGACCCGTGCCACCAACAATGGCTACAGTTTAATTTATCTGCAGTACAGGGCACAATGTGTTCAATGGTCATGTTATGAATAAAAAAAATATGAAAAAAACGGACTCAAGTGAACGTAATACGAGTTCCGTACATTGAAATAGTTCTGTAAATCTTTACACATAATATCGATTTTAATCAGTTTTGTTTTTTGGATTTTCTACTTTGCACACTTCAAACAAAAAAAAATTTTTAAAATTTCTTATTGAATTTATTTAAACATATTATTCCTAATCGCAAGTTTAAACTTGTTTAGAATATGCAGTGAAATATGCAATCTAAGTTAAATGTTGATGAACAATGATAACCCAAACAGAGTCACAATTACAGAAACAAGATTGGCAGTTTATAAAAAGTTGGATTTTTGGTCAATGTGTAATTAGTGGTTAATTTATAAGGTAGATTTACAAGGTCTAAATTACTTTTTGTTCAAGTGATTTCGAGCAATGCCATTCCTTCTCTTGACATTTCGGTATCCTAATCTTATAGGACTATGTTCAATGTTTTTTATATTCCTTGATATCATCTAAAAACTGTGATGTTTGCTTTAGTTATACTAAAAGATACCAGCACATGCAATTGAAACTTAGTTCGTTTCGATGCTTTTATCAAATTCAAATCGAAGTTATCAACTAATCAGGGCCCCCTGATTCTCTCACTGACTAATAACATTATTTTACTGACTAATAACATTTGACTGACTCCCTGCATCCTCAGTGGTGAGTTTGTTGGCACGCATGTCACCCTTGACGAAGTCGAGCCACCGCTTCTTCTTCACCTCTCCTGTCGGTACTCGGCCGAGGCGGCATGGCCAGACATTTATTACCCAAGTAGTTTGCCGATCTCCGTGAGAGACACCATTCCCACGAAGGCGGCTCTCCTGCAGCTTGTCTGCGATGTCACGAACACGAAGGCTATCGCGGATGTGGGTATTCCGCACGCGACCTTTACGTGAGACTCCACACATCCACCGCAACATCTTCATTTCCGTGACGCGCAGCTTCTGCTTGTGTCGTTTTTGGTCAACGGCCTTGTTTCACTGCCATATAAAAGGACAGGCCTAATGATGGTTTTATAGACCTGCCCCTTCAGCTTGATCGGCATTTTGGGGTCACCAGTGACACCAGTCACATCATGCCATATGGCCCAAGCCGCGGAAATTCGGGCTCTGACGTCGCGGTCGGTCCCTGGACGCGCTTAACATAGATCTCAGGTATTTGACACGGTCCGTGCGCTCAACCACGTCAACGCCTATGCGGACGGACTAGGGATCTGTAGTGATGCAGGCCATGTACTCCGTCCTCGCCACATTAAGTTTCAGACCGCCGTTTTCAAGTGAAATTTACCACTTATTCACCCATTGTACCAGCCATCCCTTGTCCGAGTCTGCTAGCGCAATATCATCAGCATACATGAACAACCAGGGTGGTTGCTCGTGGTGGTCTCGGATGCTGTTTGACAGAACGTCTAATATTACGCTGAACAGCCTTGGTGTACTCCAACGGTGATATGGAAGGGAAGCGTGTCACCAACCGCAGTCCTAACTATGGAACTGGAATCGTAGTACATGTCCCGGATAATGTCAATAAAGACTTCGGGAACGGCCTTGGATGGCAGCGCCCAGCCGGTCATCTCACGACGGACACAGTCAAAGGACTTCTGCATGTCTATGAAAAGGAGATGCAGAGGTGTATTCTTCAGTCTGTATCCCTCCATGAGCGTTCTAAAGGCAAACACGGGGTCCATGGTCCCGCAACCCGGTCGAAACCCATACTGACACTCCGAGATTGCACACTCCTGTCGAATCCGAGAGTCTACAATGCGCTCGAGGAGCTTCATGGTGTGGGACATCACCTTTATGCCGCGATAATTGCTGCACTCCTGCACCGAGCCCTTGCCGTTGAAGACCGGCGTGATAATGTTCAGTCTCCATTGGTCAGGTATCTTCCCGGCGAGGAGAATGCGGTTGAAAAGGTGGGTAAGTATGCCCACACAACGAGAGCCCATCGATTTCCACGCTTTGATAGGGACTCCATCGGGTCCAACAGCTTTCCGGTTCTTCATACGGTGAAGAGCCGACTGGACTTCATCGGGCGTTACCGGGGGCACTAGTCCCTGATTTAGAGGGAGTTCAGGTGGATGCACCTCTTTGTGCTGCTTGTTGAGCAGCTCGTGGAAATAAGAGCGCCATCTCTCCTTCACCGCGCGGTCCTCGCATAGCAGGTTACCGAGAGTGTCATTCACACAGCGGCACATGAAAATATCCTGGGCCGCTTTGACTCTCGAACGTGCCAACTTGTAAACGAGCTTCTGCCCCTCAGACAACTCTTACTCATCGTATAAAGGACGTGAGTAGTCATGTCTGGCTCTGGCTACAGCTCATTTAAAGGCACGTTTGGCATCCCTATACGCGGCGTGATCTTCAAGAGTTTTGGAACGCTTGCCACGGTTTGAAGAGGGCTTTCTTTACCCTGATCTCTCTCTGAGTATTATAACTAATTTATCTACTATTACATGAAACCATCATCGCAAAAATCATCTTCAAATTATTGTAAGTACAAAGGTTTACATAGGTGTAGTAGTACTTGTAGTTTTTGTATTTTGTTTAATAAATGTAATATTATTAGAATAACAAGAAATCAACATCAATTTCAAACGCTAAGTATTTCTTTAACGACCGAAAATTCACGTTACTACGTGCACGATGAACGGAGTAGGCTTCGAGAGCCTTCCGTCGCTATCCGGACTGCTTCGGTTTTTTTATCGGTATTTTCCATCACCGGAGAGTAAGGGTGAGTTCCCACAAAAATTGACCAATGATATTGTTCAAATCACACATCTCAGCTCCGCCTGTGTGATTTGAGCAATATCATTGGTAAATTTTTGTTAGCCTCAGCTTCTGTGGAATCGCTCCTTTAGTCGCAAATTTAACGTTGAACACAAAGATGGTTCTGGTCAGATTTAAACCGTAGTGCTTAGCCCCTGGGCTACGACGCTTTCAATGATATAATGATTTTCTAAGTGTGATGTAATTTATACATGAAACTTTAATAAGTTCTATTTTGTTTTATTATAAAAGGCTATGCATGGCATGGCATGCTACAATAGCCTTATTCATTTTGATCAACAAGTTTCACTTTGATTTAAAAGTTTGGTAAATAGAATCAATTCTGCTAGGCTACTGAAGTGGAGTGCCTTCTACGAAATAACAGCAATTGCAAATGATTGTCTCATTTGGACCCAAGAAGGGATCTTCGCCTCACGTTTATTTAAAGGTATCGCCACAAAGGTGTATGTTCGTACGCATGTACTACAGGACCATATTACGACCGTCTCTGTTTTTGCGAAACTTTGCACTGGCTGCTTATTTCGTGTATAACCGAAATTGGAATTGTCCTAAGCGACGCGAACTTCCCTAGTTACATAACGTGGCTCTAATTAGGCAGTTAGGGTTACCCCCGCAAAACAGACATTCATTCCAATGTTGTTCGAGTAAATTTAACAACGACGAATGCTCGATGTACTGATACAGGTGTATGGTCAAATCTATCAGCACATTTAGAGTTACCAAAAGAAAATGGTCGCTCATTGTAATCCAGTCAGCTCCAAAGATTTAATCTCAGATAATAAGAAAAAGAGGTGTGAGCACACGTGCGAAATCTGTTCATATTCAAAGCAGCGTTTAATCAAATTGGGGCAGAACTTCTTTCAATTTACTCTTGACGTCGATTGGTGTATTTTTATCAGAAACGTTCAAGTCGATTTTCCTGAGCTCATTTTATCTAGAATAAAGAAGGTATATGGGTAATTCGTGATAAGCTCCACAGAAATCTTTTTTTATTCTTCGAGAAAAGGCCGCTCAGCCTTCACTAGGCGGGTATCATCAGCGGGCCGGCAGTAATCGGCAAAGCCAGGTGGTAAAACCCAATAAGTGTATGTAGTTGAATGTTCGGGAATCACAACCAGCTCGGCTTGAATTTAAGTTCAGCTAAGAGTGTGGGACGAAGAAGACGTGTTGGAGCCGACCGTATTGGACTCTGGTCGGCACGAGAAGAAGAAAAAGAAGACCCTTAGAAGAGAACATTTGACATTTTAGGCTGTGTAACGAAGATCTTTCTTTCTTCGTTACACAGCCCAAGTTAATACTACTAGTTAGACCAAAAGTCATAACATGTTTTACACCAATTAATACTACAGACTGGGTATTCATTTTCATATAGGTCGAGTTACCTAACTACCAACATTTTCATGTTTATAATAATATTACGAACAATGACTGTCCCTAAGAAAATACGGTATTCGAATCGTTCCTCTACACAAAAGCGAGCAAGAGTCTCGATAGTTGATAGTCTAAACCTTATGAAGGAAAATTATGAAATGGTCGGAGTAGCCCGCTGGTGTATCAATTTACGGCAGCTAGAATTTACGGTAAATAACCAGGAACGTGCTTCGAAGAATTATACGCAAGCTTGATTTTTACGGGGTAAGGGATAATGCTACAGATATGATAATTTCGTACCTTAGTTCAAACACTCAAAAAGTTGATGTTAACAGTGTTCTGTCTACATGATCACAAGTTAAAATGGGGATACCACAAATATCTATTCTGGGTTCTTATTCTTATATAATAAGTACTTACGTACAACTTGAATGTGCAATCTGTATAACTGGGTATACAAAAATACGCTTAATGGTCTAGAAGAGAAGGTTTATATTTTAAATGATAAGGTCAGCTGGCCAACTTAGAATAAAATATTTATTTTATTTTCTTATTTAAACGTACCCACAATTGTCCGTGCGCCCACTCGCTGGGCCAACTGAAAATCATATTCAGGCACCGGCATTAGCTCAGCTCGGTCCAATTTAATTTTTGGACATCGTGACTCCGCTGCCTGTTGATATTTATTATCATGTCTTCTTTTAATTTTTTTTTCCTTTATCCTTTATATATATCCTTTTTAATTTTTATGTCCTTTTTCATGTTGCTTTGTCCATGAAATCAATAAATGTATTTTCTTTCTTTCTTATTCTTCACAGGGATTTGAATATCGGCGGCCTCAAGGTAAATAAGCAACGATCTTTTCAAGCGCTCCCAACGAATGCCAGCAGCCAAGGGATCACCATCTATATGGAGTTTGTCCGGCCCAGGCATAAACTTCGCCATTACGTTTCTTTACTTCCTGGATTGGTGGGACGATCTGAATTTACCGAATTATAGTATTACCCTAATAGTTTTTTTTTACGACCGTCTTTGGCAAAACCTGCCAATTAAATAGCAGCATATTTAACCTACCAATTTAATGGAAGCATAATATAACCTACCAATTTAACGGCAGCATAACGTAACCTGCCAATTCAATGGCAACATAACATAACCTACCAATTTAATGGCAACATCACATAACCTACCAATTTAATGGCAACATAACATAACCTACCAATTAAATGGCAACATTTCCTATTTAATCTAATCGCCAGAAACCTTCGTGGTATACCAGTAAGTAACTACTTATTACGATTATAAAACATCCCATACAAGTATTAGATAATGTATCTTTCTATTAAATTTCTCTGGTAAAGATAGACAAACTTGGAAAAGCAATTCAACCGGTCCACAAAACTCAACCCTCAAGCGGATACAAGGTGAGGGTGTCCCTTTCCTTAAAATTGCCAGCGCTCGTTAGTAACATGTTTAGTAGATTTAACGAACGTTACTGAATTAAAGTAAAGCAAAATTACCGCTTTGTTTTTAGACAACAACGTCAGATTAATTTATTATGCATGAAAATGTATTAAAATCAAGGCGTTTACAGCTTAGTCTGTTTTGTCAAAATATAATGATAGAATTTGGAGTTTTATAGTGGCAACAATACTGTAATGGCGACATGGCGTCTACTTTCTTCAAGAACGTGTGCGTCGGCTGAAATATTTGCTAATTTAGGTGTTTTCTAGCAAAATGGTGAAAAGGTGTTGTGTGATGGGCTGCGGGAATGAAAGATTTGCTGGTTGCAATATTTCTTTTCACAATTGAGATAATATTTTATGAAAAATACACAAAGCCTTGATATGGAGCAATTAGGGTGACCAAAAATTCATTTTTTCCCTTTCATTGGAATCTGTGAAATGTTGAGAAACTTTATGGTTTTCAAACAGTCAGTCAGAAAAAAGAAAGATTTTTATTAATTTCCGACATAAAGTTCGGTGGTAGGTTTTTGTTTTGTTTGCATAAGCAAAGAAGCACGACCCATCGGCATGATTAAAAATAGGGAGGCTTTTATTGAACTGTTGAGTAGTGGTTGCTGATAAGAGGTTACTGTTTAGCGTAGATAACCCAACATTTTATCAACGATCGCCGTAAACGGGATAGCAACTCATGGTAGACATACTGAGATCTGTGTTAAGCGCGTCCGGGGACATCGACAGCGACTTCAGAGCCCGAATTTCCGTGACTTGGGCCAAATGGCGTGAAGTGAATGGTGTCATTTGTGACCGCAAAATGCCGATCAAGCTGAAGGGGCAAAGCAGGAGCTGCGCGTCACGGAAATGAAGATGCAGCGGTGGATGTGTGGAGTGTCACGCAAAGATCGCGTGCGGCACACCCACATTCACGGTAGCAGTGATAGTAGTGACATCGCAGACAAGCTGCAGGAGTGCCGCCTTCGTTGGTATGGTCATGTCTCACGGAGATCGGCAAACTACGTGGGCAACAAATGTCTGACCATGCAACCCCCGCCAGTACCGGTACAAGAGTCGACTCAAGAAGCGCAGGCTCGAGGTAGTTAAGAGTGTCATTCGTGCCAACAGGCTCACTTCTGAGGATGCACGAGACCGTGCGAAATGGGCCAAGAACATAAGAAAGGCGGATCTTGGGACCCTATACACCCTGTTGGTTCACAACCGGGATAAACGGACGGATGATGATGATGATGATAGGATAATGCGACAACTGTGATTTAAAACCTAAATAAAAACTATAAAACACTTGAGGCTCGTAAAAATTTGTGCCAAATTAAAGAATGTATTGTTTTTTTTTTTTTTTGCCCAATCCAACCTTTTATCGAAAAATGTGCAATTTATAACAAACATGTACAATTCCGATATTAATATCGGAATTCCGATATTGCGGGCTTATATCGCAAATCAGTATCGGAATTGGAAAATTCTCCGATATTACATGCCCTAATGGTAACAAGTGATTCAGAAACTCTGGCTACTGAAGTGCTTGAGTTTCAAATAGCGTCTTTCAAACGAAAATTTAGATGCCCTATTGGCTATTTTTTTTATCAATAAAATTTCAGCTAATGCCCAAGCACAATTAATTCTGACTGTCGTAAGAATCTTACATGGTATGAATATTACTGTGCGATCTTTGACTTGTGATGGTAGATACTATTACAAATCGAATTATAGTACAACATTTTTCAACCAAACCTAATGATCTATTTGAACATCCAGCGCAAGAAGAATCACATAAAAATCTTCTAGGAAAATTAGTGTCAATGTAATTCACCTTGCGAATATTTCATCACGCAAAGTTGAAGTCTATGGCTTGTTTAGGAAACCGTGTTGGTATGCGCCATAAATTGCACGAGACGATCTTATTTAGTAATGTGTAATCCTGTTGTGTAAAATAGGTAGGTATATTCGTTTCTGTAAGATCTGCGTAATAATAAAACAAGGTATCATAATAATTTATCTTCATTATTCACGTGTATGTAGGTGAATAATCCAATGCCATCAATTTTTTTTATCTAGGTTTAAACTTAGGGCCAGCTATCCCTGAATTACTTTGCATCAAAACTAACAAACGCTTCAGCATTTATCCTCCTCCACATGTCGCTCTCAATGCTGAGGATCGTGATCATCCTTAAGGAGTATCTTGTCGCGAATTATTTGTCGCCTTCTGCCTCTGTCCGAAGCAGAGTGAAGGGCATCGTGCAAGGTGGTTTCAAGTGTGATGCCAATCTGGTCTCTCCATCGCATCCCATATAAGTTAGTTTGATTTAACTAATAATAAAACAAGAAAAATATTTTTTCTTTTCATACATTATGGTCACCTTATTAGAGTGAGATAAACTGATCTCGTACCTACTGTCTCACTAGTACCGTTTTTTAGTAGCAGTGCACATTCCAGTTGTATGTAAGTACTTATTACTTCCATGGATTTACCTTTTTACTTAAAGGATATTTATTTTGTGATGTCGTATTGTTTGCAGACGATACATCCTTAGTTTTGAAACTGACATAAATGAAAACCTTTTTGATGATGAAAATGGCGCACTTTCAAAGGTTTTACAATGGTTCACAGTAAACAATCTACATATTAATGCAAAAAAGACTAATTGTATTAATTTTAAGTTGCCTAATGTTAAACATTAAGTCATTAACCTAAAAATAGATAGTGATCCTATGAAGCTTGTTGATTCTATAGTTTTTCTTGGAATTACATTAGATTCAAAACTGCAATGGAATGCTCATATAACAGCACTCTCAGGCAGGCTTGGTTAGGCTGCATTTGCAATGAAAAAAAATAGGTTATTAACAGATGTTGATACTGCTCGTTTAGTTTATTTAAGTTATTTCCACAGTGTAATGTCTTCCGGCGTTCTACTTTGGGGTCAAGCGGCGGATATACAAACCATCTTTGTCCCCCAGAAGCGAGCGATCAGATCCATCCATAAGCTTAGTACACGGGCTTCACTCAAAGAGCTTTTAAAGGAAATTGGTATCCTTACTGTAACTTCACAATATATTTACGATTGAATTGTTTTGGTGAGAAAAAATATTGGTCTCAAAACCAAACACAATGATATTTACATTGCAAAAATACCAGGAATAAGAATAAAATTGCGCTTCCACTCTTCTTTAGGTTACAAAAAGTTTTAGAATCCTTTATGAGACAATGTATACATAATTACAACGAGCTCACAAAAGCCATTTGTGAGTTACCACTACATAGATTTAAAAATCACATCAAAGCAGCTTTATTAAATAAGAGCTATCATGCTACAAAATACTACCTGAGGTGAAAAAATGCCGGGTGTAAGCTTTCTGCTCGTTGTGGGATTTTGATATTTTTACTTTTGTAAAATGTGTACGAATGATGGTTAATTTGAGGCTTACTTTATAATTTTTTGACAAAATATACTTAGTAGGTTATTTTAAGGATTACATTGATAGTGGATGCCAAATATATCAATATTTTTTCCTGTTACCAAATTAAATAAAACTGATTATAAAGGTCCCCCACGTAATGAAAATAAATAATTTCTAAATCTCCGAATTTTTATTTCATTTGGGGTGTTTTTATTATAATTTTTCGCTTTAAAGAAGCCTTTTATTTAGGAGCATAGTTTATGCGTGACCGATATAACTATGCTCTGTACGCGTTTCCCAAAGATACGGGTAACATTGCTCTTTATTCAATGTTTAAAAAAAATATAAACAAGCATATAAAACGCATGTAAGAAGACATGTGTGTCTTTCAGTGAAATGAGGTTTACAACAACTCTTGATTGTTAACTTAAATATTATCAACAGATTGCAAGATTTGGAGCACATTTTGGTGCAAAGGACCAAGTTACGGTAATACTCGTACCTAGTTAATACTTAGTATGTACTGACTAACAATTTTTCTTTTTTCTATTATGTTTGATTATTGAAATTGCAATGTTGGCCACTTGCTATTGTCGAGGGCCATGCACCGCGCGCCCCTGAATTAATTATATTATCGTGAAACTACTATTTATTCATTTGCTGCTTTTGTGAACCATGTCATTTACATACTTAAGGTTTTTACGGGATGTAATCAGTCAAACTGGCAGGTTATGGGAACCATTGTAACACTACTTTACAGTTTAAAGTTTGCATTATGTTTACCGTTTGTAGCTATTTACCAATATAATAGATTATTGATAAACACAAATTGATTATACGTAGCTTTTTGTTAAATAAAATTAAAAAAAAACAGCGTGCAGGTCATTTCGTCCGCTAATGTGTGTGTTTACTGTATTTTTTTTTAATATTGCCCGTCAAGATGACCTCACTCCACCTGATGGAAAGCGGTCGTGAGGTCCAGATATGAGGTTGACAAACCCAGTCATTCAAACGAATCACTGGGCTGGCCATCCTCACCTTGAAGGCCTGCAGAAATGCCTTTTCACGCCCCGCTTGAAGAACCCGGGACTATAAGAGGAAGGAAACACATGTGCTGGAAGAGCGTTGCACGTCTGGATGGTACGACAAAGAAACGAGTCACCGAACCTTTTAGTTCGGGCCAACAAATGTTGAATTGTGTGTGGGTGACACCGTAGTCCAGCACGCGTGGTACGGGAGTGAAAAGGTGAGGGTGGGATAAGCTGGAATAACTCGTCAGAGCATTCCCCATTGTAGAAGCGATAGAGAACACTTAGCCTGGCAATGTCTTTATGCAATTGGAGAGGCTCAAGGGTCAAAGTTGCCTCAGGGTTTCCAATAATACGGATAGCACGCCGCTGCAACCTGTCAAGAGCTTCGAGTAGGTACTTAGCGGAACCGTCCCAGAGATGAGAGCAGTATTCCACACACGAGCGAACTTGTGTATAACCTGCAGGTGTGCTTAAACTAGTAATCATGTTCCTAATATCGGCTTAAGTATCATCTGCCTCTTTGAGGATAGTTGTCTATGTTGATACGCTCCGCATCTAATAGACTCGATTAATTAATCATTAATTGGAAGCTAATCCTATCAAGAGAGGGTTGTGTGTGTATCCACTAACGGTTATCTCTTAAGTAAGAAAACATTGTTTTGATCTACCAATTATTGACCTGTAGAATTATGTAATTATATGAAATAAATGAAATTGAAAACATCCAATTAAATTGGGATAAAGACGCTAGTAGGTATATCGCTTTCCGAAGCCGGCTAGAAATAAATAAATAAATATCCCTGGACATTATTCCACACAGCGCCATCTAGCCCCAAAGTAAGCTAATTAAAGCTTGTGTTATGGGATACTAGACAACGGATAAACATACTTAAATACATTTTCTTTTGTAAATACATACTTATTATACATAGGAGACACCCAGACCAGTACAAACAGACATGTTCATGCACACAAATGTTTGTACTGTGCGGGGATCGAACCCGCGACCTCTGGTGTAGTAGCCAACTTCTTAACCATTACACCAAGTCGGTCGTCAATTGGTTTTTTTTTATTTTTTTATTATTATTTTTTTTTAACTGGATTACACTAAATAACACTTTATTAAACTTCGCCAAACTGCTTTGCAGTTTGTTGGCGAAAAGATAAATATAGTTTTTGGGGTACACTACATAATTCCGAAAAAAAAAACTCCGAAAGTCAAAATCCCGAATTTCTGAATTCCAAATTTTATAATTGCGAATTTAATAATTCACAATGTTTCAAAATCCCGAAATCAACATTCCGAATTAAGTATCATAAATCCGAATATTAATAAGCCGAAGGCAGCGGGGGAGTGTGGGACTCACCACCGGAGTGGCTGGCGGAATACCTTGAAATGGGGTGAAGGCCCCCTCCCCTGGCTGACACCCTGGTGCTGCTTTTAGGGAGCAGGAGGAGAACGGGAGAACCGCCTCCTTCTTGCCCCCCGTCGTCTGCGTCGGAGAGGGTCCGCATGAGGATCGTCCTCTCGGGCTCTCTTCGCGGTCTCCTTCTGCGTCATCACGTCCTCGCAAAAGGTGACCCTCGCCATCCATGCCTCCTCGCTCCCGAACATGGCCTGTATTATGTCCGGGAGCGATAGGTCGGTTTGGCCTACAATTGCCATCGAAGTGCGACGCTGACCCGACCACGCCGGGCACACTGCTAGTGTGTGCTTGGCAGTGTTGACATCAGCGCCGCACTCGTGGCACCTCGGAGTGGGCTCTCTCTGGGCAATTTTGTGCAGGTACTTTCCGAAACAGGCATGTCTTGACAGCACCTGCACCAGTCGGTATGTCAAGGGCATCTATCTAGACATACCCACTGTTTGAGGGAGACGACGAAGAAAAAGACGATTTTATTTTGTTGGCATTTATCATTTCTATCATATATTTCTATCACATATTCATATCGGCCTTATTCCTGAGAAAGGAAAGCAAGTCGTCAAGTTTCACTTTGCAGTTAGACGCAATAGAACCTTCATGATCCTCCAATGGCCAAGGACAGTCAGCATCTCACCGGAATTGTCACACCCGACGGGCACTATGAGTTTAAGAGAATGCCCTTCGGGTTGGCGAATGCACCAGCTGTTTTTCAGCGTGTAATAAATAAAATTCTTGGCAACAGGCGGTTCGAGTACGCACTGGCTTATTTGGATTATGATCTGATACCTGCAAGGACAATTGACGAGATGTTTTAGCGCTTAGAGGATATTTTGAATCTTTTTCTACAGAATTGTCTTACTCTGAAACTCTTCAAATGCAGTTTCTTTGAATCCACTGTCAGTTACTTGGGGTATGACATTTCTTCTCACGGAATTCGGCCCGGTGAGGCCAAAGTATTGGCAGTCAGAGAGTTTCCCACACCTCGTAACGTTCACAAGGTTCGCCAGTTTTTGGGCTTGACCGAATTCTTCCGTAAATTTGTGAAAGGATACGGAGAAGGAAGGAAGGAAGGATAAGGAACATGCGTTTACCTTACTTATAGAAAAGCTTGTAAATCTACCAATATTGACCCTTTATGACCCCAAACTTGAGACTGAGTTACATACTGACGCCAGTTTTCTGGGCATAGGAGGCATTCTCATGCAGTGGCAAAGAGATTCAAGAGTTTTAAAGCCAGTAGCATATTTTAGTCGACAGACAACACCTGAAGAACGTCATCTGCATTCCTGCGAGCTGGAGACATTGGCGGTCGTGTGCTCGTTAAAAAAAAATCGGGTTTATCTTTTGGGTTTGCACTTCAAGGTGTTTACGGATTGCGCAGCACTTAGGACCACAATGACTAAAAGAGACCTGATTCCACGGATAGCAAGGTGGTGGCTCCAAATGAGCGAGTATACTTTCGACATTGAATATCGGCCAAGCATTCAAATTTCGCATGTGGACGCATTAAGCATAAACTCCAAACTATCCGTGGATCCAGATGATGACCAGATCGTATCCGTGTATACTATTGAGAAACAAAATTGGCTATTGAATTTACAAATAGCAGACCCGGATATTTCTAGAATCTACAATATTTTAAAACCTGAAGAGAAGTGTGTAAGGATATTAGAAAAAAATATACATTCAAAAACCACGCAATATCTAGAAAGGTTGGTGAACGTTTATGTCTTGCTGTACCACGAAGCGCAAGATGGCAAATATGTCGTGCCAATCATGACGATATTGGCCACCATGGCTATACTAAGACGCTTGAAATAATCAAAAATGATTATTGGTTTCCCAAGCTAAGAAGATTTGTGAAGAAATATGTTGCAGGATGCTTAGTGTGCGTACAACAAAGATACTTCCTCGAGACAAAAGTCGGTTCATTTATACCCTATAGAAAAGATAAACATACCCTTTCATACGATCCACATAGACCACCTAGGTCCTTTTGTTAGAAGTAAAGATAGCAACAGTTACATACTCACTGTAGTAGATGGGTTTACAAAATATGTTTTTGTTAGAGCCGTTAAAGATCTAAAGACCAAGAATACAGTAAAAGTTCTAAAAAGAATATTCTATGATTTTGGTGTTCCAGCAAGGATTGTGTGGAGTGGTAAAACCAGTCCCTCGATCCGGGTACTAGTTTTACGTCTGCAGCTTTTAAGTCATTTTGTGACGCACACGGCATTAAACATATACTCAACGCGGTCGCTTGTCCCAGGGCAAATGGACAGGCAGAAAGGTTCAATCAAACGATCCTGAACTCATTAGCTTCACAAAATGCTTTTGCCATGAGCGCGAATGGAACAGGTGTCTGGGCAAGCTCCAATTTGGTATCACTAATACTGTAAATGCCACAACTCGCAGAACTGCGACGGAGGCTTTGTTTGGATTTGAGTTACGTGATGATTTATTAAACAAACTGGACATTGTGAATAATAAATACGCCAACACCTCTGATCTACAAGAAATGAGAGAACAAACAAGTAACAGTATTGGCAAAGATCAAGAAAAGCAAAAAAAAAGGCATGACGCAAATCGAGCCCCTGCTCCTATTTATGACATAGATGACTTAGTCAAAATTTCACGGAATAATTTTGATAATAAGAATCAGAGTACAAAACTGCTGTCAAAGTTCGTTGGACCCTATAAAATATTCGAAAAGTTAGGGAATGATAGGTACAGAATATCTGAAGTTCCTGGATTTCATAAGAAAGGTAAACCGTATGATACTGTTATAGCTGTCGATAGAATTAGGCCATGGATACATGTAAAGGCTCTCGAAATCCATAATACAGATAGCACCAGCTCTAGCGAGCGTAGTTAGTGATTGTGAATGAGGATAAAGTTAATAATTTAACTGTTAGTAAAATGTTTAAGTGTTTTCAGTTATAAGTTCTTTAGTTAATAGTTCCTTATGTGAATAAAAACACAGTTATTTCTTTATCAGATTTTCATAGTCGTAACTATAAAAAGGACATGGGAAATAATAAAGATATCTGTAAAAGTATAATAATAAAATAAAAAAAAGTTCTGTTGAATTTATGTTATGTACGCTGTTACCATGTCATGATTTATAGTTTAGATTTTCGAAATCATTTTACTCTAAAATACGATAAGATTTAAGGAAAATACATTCAAACATTTAAGGAAAATAACTATTATATCGTACTAATTGTTTTATTAAGAATGTGTGTCGGGAGACAGCACGTTATCGGATGACCGAATGTCATGATTTTATAATTTAATTTTTGATTAAAATTATAAATTAGAATAACTTCAGAAATTTACAACGGCAACACTGTTAACAGCTGTCTTTCAACGATTATTTGTTTTGTCTATAAAAATAATGACGGAGTGGGGAGCGAAGTACGGGCCTGACCGAGCGTAATGGATGATTAGTCAGTCGCGAGCCGACTACGGCATTGTTAACACTACTTGCAGGATCTATGTCCATTCTAGAGTCTAAGTGATAATTTGTGAAGTAAGGTGGATTGTTAAAGTGTTCAAGTGAAAATATAACAGATGTTGATTGGAAATATCTTGGTTTTTATTTCAAAATAATGTGACAAAGACGTGACGATTTACTCCAAGGAGAAATTCTTCGTGCAGTCTGGAATCGGCTTGAATAAGATCGCTTTCAGCTTTTGCATACACACTTATGTATGTACTTACTCGCACTTAATTTATCTGAGCATAGACAGTAAGGTTTAAGTTGAATCCTCGACTCATTCCCACTTTCAGATGAAGCCATTGAAGCATTCAAATCTATTAAAAATTAAATCGTTAATGCTGCACTAGCAGCGGCTATCGAAGATGTGTTATTCACAGTTGAAACCGACGCTTCGTAGCACGCCTTGGCGGCAACTTTATCACAAAATTCTCGTTCTCTTAACAACTCCGAAAGACACCATTCAGCTATAGAGAAAGAAGCTTCAGCTATAATTGAAAGCCTAAGAAAATGGCGTCATCACTTATTCGGTAAGCACTTTGTTGTGTAATAACCGATCAGATTAACACCCTCGTTTATGTTTAACCAAAAACATTCAAATAAAATTAAAATTGAAAAAATTGAGAGATGGAGACTTGAACTTTCTTGTTCCAAATACGATATACAGGGTGTCCCAAAAAGAAGTGTCAAGCGGAAGCCCACAGAAAGAGCACCCCTTGGGTGGGTTTTTATTTTTTTTAAAGTAGAAGACTTTTCAAATTTTTTCTTTGCCCAACTGAATCATCCTTAATTGTACTTTGATGCATAAAGTAATCAGTTTCATAACTTTGACCAAAATGATGAAAATGCTGGTATAAGACCAAAAATGTACGGTTAATGAATAAAGAATTAAATTTTCAACTTTAAATTAAAAATCTACGCGGGTGACTGTATGGTTTCTAAGTAAAGCTCAAAAATGCTCCAAAATCTCAGCTTTCATAATCATTACAAAGCAGAAGTACTTTATGGGTTACTTTGGCTAAAATCAACCCTCAAAGACAGTGAGGTGGAAAATTCTTGAAATTAGCCATCAGATTAATAAATGTTTTTTGGCCATGTTATCATTCCTGAAGTTCATTAGTTTGTTAAATAACCAAAAATTACTGCAGGAAAGTTGATTAAAACCTTTTCTCGCAGATAATCACTGTCACTTTGAAGCAAGGTGTCAGAACCCCTATCAGATTCCGTCTTGATAAATTTTGACAGCGGCGCCTGGTAAGGGGTTATGGACTTTGAGTGCAATTACGATTTAGTTTTGTGTGGATACTGGACTTCGACTAATTTGGCTTTCTTAACGAACTTTCGAGCCCATTCGTTTGGTGAGATGCCTTTCACATCACGTGACTATGCTCTTATGCATTACTTGTATGGCTTTGCAAGAGGAAACGCTTCTGCAGCAGCCAGATTGTACAGGGAGCAAGTACAAAATGGAGGTGGACCTCAACCCGAAACTTGGCCTGATCATCGCATGATGTTAAGAGTGCATAACTCTTACATGGGAGGACATCCACCAGGTAGAAGACCAGGCCGTGTATCTCAAATGCATGACCCAGATAGTGTCGAATCAGTGCTCGAAGAAGTGGTGGTCGTCGAACCGGAATTCCAAAATCACTGGCACATCGCATACTCCAACAAGAGGGTTTTCATATCATATTCAGAAAGTTCAGCAGCTTAAGCCCGCAGACTATCCGAGAAGAGTAGGTAGCGTTTTGTCAGGAAATGTTGCGGCGTCAAGCTGAAAACGATTTTTTTTTTTAAATATTTTATGGACCGATGAGTCACATTTTAAGAGATGTGGAATTTTCAACATACACAACTATCATTCTTGGAACATTGAAAATCCACACTTGACCCGGGAATCTAATTTCCAAGAACAATTGACATCAGTCCTTGTTGTTCTTCCTTTTTCTTCTTTATCCTTTATATTTCCTGATCATTTTAGTTGCAACTGAGCTGATTGCTATTGTCTGTTTAAATAACGTCACATTTGTTTCTACTTTTTATATATAGTATGTATGTGTTATGTGAATATATAAACCTAGTCCTATACTGTGTAGATATTTATAATTAGAGATTAGAGAGGACGACCGACTTGGTGTAATGGTTAAGAAGTTGGCTACTACACCAGAGGTCGCGGGTTCGATCCCCGCACAGTACAAACATTTGTGTGCATGAACATGTCTGTTTGTACTGGTCTGGGTGTCTCCTATGTATAATAAGTATGTATTTACAAAAGAAAATGTATTTAAGTATGTTTATCCGTTGTCTAGTATCCCATAACACAAGCTTTAATTAGCTTACTTTGGGGCTAGATGGCGCTGTGTGGAATAATGTCCAGGGATATTTATTATTATTAATTAAACTTATTTTATTTATTATTTTTCTTGGTGCACTTACTTGCCCTTTTCGCCAAATTTCCTTTGCTTGTGGGTTGCTTGGCAGAGATCGCTTTTTAGCGATAAAGCCGCCCAAATTGTACTTTCATTTATTGTAAATTATTTCTGTACTGTAAGTTTTGTGTGCAATAAAGAATAAATTATTATTCTCTTTATTTAGCATAAAATTTATGTATAAAATTTGTACAGTATTCTTATAAAAACAAAGATTTACAACAATAAAACAACTTAAGAATTATAATTATAAAAACAAAATACATAAGTAATCACAATTATAAAACCTAAGCCTAAATTAAAGTTATAACACAATGATTTACAAAAATACTATAAAAACCTGAACCTAGGGTGCCGCCGGCAGCGGAGCAGGCAAGGTTCAGACTACCGGTGGTTAGGGCTGCAGACAGAGAAACCTCCTGATAATGCGAGCCGTGTCCAGGAGCACCGCTTTCTGCATCTGACCCTTGATCTAACCGCTGAGCGAGAGCCTGTCGAGGTGTTGGTCAAGGCTCTTCGCTATTAAGCCGTTTGCCGATACGACTATCGGGACAATGATCGTCGAATCAGCATTCCACATGGCGCTCACCTCGTGAGCCAAGTCAGGGTACTTGCTGAGTTTGTCCTTCTCAGCTTTTACGAAGTTATCGTCATGTGGAATGGTGATGTCGACAAGCACTGCCTGGCGTTGGGATCGGTCTACCAGCACGATATCAGGCTTATTGGCTACAATAGTCCTGTCCGTGATGATAGAGCGATCCCAATAGAGCAATGCACGACTATTTTCGAGAACTGGTACCGGTGCGTACTTATAGTACGGTACCTCCGACTCGACAAGGCCATACCGAAGAGCAAGTTGCTGGTGGATGATCCTGGCTACTAGGTTGTGCCTGTGCAAGTACTCTCCGTTAGCAAGGTGAGAACAACCGGAAATAATGTGGCGAATAGACTCGCCAGGACGGCGGCATGCCCGACAGATGTCGACCGTACCGTCCTTCATAATGTATTTCCGGTAGTTATTCACCTTGATAAATTCATCAGCAATTGCACAGACAAAACCCTCGGTTTCCCCAAAGAGGTCCCCGAAGCGTAGCCAGTTCACCGATGCGGAGAGGTCCACATCGGGCCCTGTTAAGGCCCGATAGAACCTACCATGCAGTTCCTTGCTCCTCCATATTTCCTTGCGGTCGTCGGTGGTGAGCACCGGTGGTTGACGCCAGTTTTCATTCGCCAAGGATAGCGGCGTAAGCCCCTTATCAACTGCCACAACATCGCGGTGTATCCCACATTCGTTGCTGAGGAAAAACCTCCTAAGACTGCACACCTCGCGGTTGTGAAGGTTCTTGGCATTTAAAAAGCCACGCCCCCCACCTTCCGCGGGATATACAGTCTCATGACTGACGAGCGTGGGTGTAACATGCGAAATGTTGTGAGCAAATTTCGAACCCGTACATCCAGGGCGTTCAGCTCAGTTTGAGTCCATCTTAGTATGCCAAAGGAGTATCAATAAAGGCATCACCCAACCGTTGAAGGCGCGCACCTTATTGCCACCTGACAAAGAACTCTTGAGTACCTTTGTAAGGCGACTAAAGAAGCGCTCCTTCACCGATTGCTTGACGTCTGCTACTGATATACCCAATGACTCTGACATACCAAGATATTTGTAGGTTTCGGCTTCAAAGAGGGATCTGAGTGTCATCGTCTCAGAGAGCTGTAAATTCGGTGAATCTACAACCCTCCCTTCTTGTACATGCATGACCGCACACTTGTCTACACCGAACTCCATCTTGATGGCATTGCTAAAAATCTCAGTTATTTTTAACAGTTCTATCAATACCTGGGGGCTTGGTGCAAACAGCTTCAGGTCATCCATATACAACAAATGAGGGATGAACTCACCCCCTCTGCGAAGCCGATAGCCTAGCTTTGAATCCTTTAGTAAGGTACTAAGAGCATTTAAAGCTAAACAAAACCATAAAGGACTTAAACTATCGCCCTGGAAAATACCTCGCTCTATCTTTATGAAGTCCTGCGGATCAGGGGAGCCATTTCCACCACCTGGCTGACGAAGGACTGTGATCCACTGCTCCATGCATGTGCTCAAGAAAGATCTCAAAGTTGTATCAATTTTATACAGCTCTAAGATCCTCCTGAGCCATGAATGGGGCACCGAATCATAGGCCTTCTTTTAGTCAATCAAGGCGGTTGAAAGAGCTTTCCGATTCCGCCGGACTTGTTGGCAAATAGTCGTGTCTATGAGGAGGAGTTCTTTAGTACCTCGGGACCCAACCCTACATCCATTCTGAGCAGGGGCCAAAACATTGTTCGCAACTATATGCGAGTTAATTTTTTTTGCTAGAATGGACGTAAGGAGCTTGTAGATGGTAGGTAAGCACGTGATGGGTCTATAGTTTTTTGCTTCCGAGGTACCTACCTTCCTTTCCTTTTACACCTGACTTGTATAAAAGGAAAGTGACACCAGAAGTCAGGAAACTAGGGAGAGAACCAACCTCGATGGATTCCTGGAACTGCACTGCCAAGCACAAATGCGAGCATCGAAACCACTTGATCCAGAAATTGTGCAATCCATCCGGGCCAGGACTTTTCCAGTTCTGAGCCGTCTGAATTGCACAACTAACGTCTTCGTAGTCAATAGTTACTGACTCCATGATTTCGATGGATTCGCATTCATGCTCGACAGTACGCATCCAGTCACCCTCCATGTGCTCGACAGGCATCGTTCAGGGCCCCCATTAACGCTAGGTTGCGTCTATTAGTAGGCAAACGTGGTAACCGCGGCCTAGAGACTCGTGTGGAGCGATATTCTAAAATCGCATCCTCCAAAGCCCTCCTCAATTGCTCTTTTGCCTGGGTACTTACGCTTGCGTTCGCACTGGCCTCTCCATCGGCATCTGGATCCATCCGAGGCGCTACCGGAACCGAGTCTGTAATCGGACTCGGATGTGACAGCGCGCTGGACGGGTCCTGGGTCGAGGAAAAAGTCGCGCGAACTGGAAGCGCCTCCAGGCGAAGCCGATCAAGCGTAGGCTGATCCAGCATCTGTAGATGTTGAATCGCCCGCGCTTGATCCGACAGACGTTGGGCTGAAACAGCCACGGTCGGGTCAAGGGCCTGAAACAGAGGCATCATCCGGTCACGATACCCAGACAGGTTGGTTCCTCCCTCTGTAGCCCCGTAATAGGCGCGCATGCAGTTGACATTCATGTCGTGTGTCCATCGCATGCGGCGCACTACACCACCGGTAGCGGGGGCCCCGCGCGGGGCAGACTGCCCCACAGGCCCCAAGCGTGCCGGCAGCGGTCGTCGTCTACGTCACGCAGGTGGTCGCGGCGGTCGTAGCAGCGGTGGCCCACTCTCATCGCTCGAAGTTGAGCTCGCTGCGGTATCTGGAGGAGTAACAAACTCCTCCACCGACGACGAGCTGGGCGACGGAGCGGGCGGTGGTGGTGGTTGTGCGCCTGTAACGTTCGCTCTTGCCTTCGCTCTTGTGATCATTTTTCAATGTAAATTGCACTATTGTTGTAGTAGGCGTTTTGACATTTGTCACAGTTGACAAATCCATATTAATATTGATTTTCGGAACTTCTGTAGAATGGCCAAAATTGTCTTGCAAATTATCTGTATATATTTTGGATGAGTTTGTTGTTGTTATACTATCGGATAAACCGAAATGGGACTGAAAAATGAACTAAAAAATTATATGATTAAATATGACCACAAAAAGACGTTTGCTGTCATATTTTTATTATTATTATTCAGTGTCAATCTATGGACAGGCATCTTAAACTAAAATTAAACACTAAATCCCTATCAAGTGAAACGTCCGTCCGATCCGCTGGTAGTCCATGTCGTGCGCTGTCCCCTCTACCTGACGCCACTCGTGACGTCACAGCTAGACCACGCCCTCTAGAGCCTGTTACTAGGCTAATACGGCCGTTCCTGAAGGCGGCGCGTCCTCGCCCGCATCTTCATCAGAACTCAGCGGTGGCTGACTTGGTACTCGGCGTGGCTGCGATGGTTTAGCGTGGACCTCTACATGCACCTCTTGTAAGCTCACTCCAGCATTCTCTTCCTCGTCAAAGTGATCAACTTCACTTTCATTTTCGTCACCTAAAAACCATAATTGTTTGCATTAGTACAGTACTCCATACTTAACAACCAGAAGTATTTATTTATTTTACTAGACATTGCCCGGGTTGTCACGTAAGATAATAAATCTCTTACTAGCAGAGCCCTCAGGGTGCTAAGACACACGTACAGAGCCCTCAGGATATACGGTGAGAATACATGAACAGAGCCCTCAGGGTGTTCATTAGAATGCCCGTACAGAGCCCTCAGGATGTACGTCGGTAAAAATGCAGAGCCCTCAGGATGCACATTGCTGCACATAAGTGACGTAACGGAGCCCTCAGGGTGTTAACGACCATACGCATGCAATAGAGAGTAGAACAACAGAGCCCTCAGGTTGTTGCAGTGTATAAGCGTACACCACAAGTTAAAAGTTATTAAACAGAGCCCTTAGGTTGCTTAGTAACTTATGCTGAGCCCATACTCACTTATTAAAGAAAGTTGCACACACATCAGGGGTCCATTCTCCTCGCCACAATATCATATATTCCGCTGCGGCTTGTGTTGTTTTTCCATACGACCCAGTGATTAGTCGAAGCTCGTAGCGACCATGTGGCAGTTGTTTTGTTACCATATATGGACCCCGCATGCCAGAGTCTAACTTGCCGGTAGACTGGCCTTGTTTTGCGTACGAAAACCATGTCATTGTGCTGGAATGTGCGAGGTGCTCTTCGCCGCTCGTTAACACGAGCGTCTTGTCGCGCTCGGTTGGCGTCTAACAGCTCACTCGCGCGCTGCCTTGCCAATTCGCGCTGCGTTTCGCGGTTTGGGCTAGATGCTTCTATCGCGATGTCGCGAACCACGGATCGGATGACAGGCGTTGCACCATCACTACCAATTAATAAATTCAAAGGTGAGTATTGGGTAGACTTTTGCCTAGTAATGTTCAGGTTGAGCTGTATTTTCCAAAGGATATCAGACCAGCTTTTTTGTCGAAAGTTCGCTTCTACTCGAATCATATTAGTGAAAGTACGGCAATACCTCTCAACCTGCCGACATGGGCCGAGCAGCGCCGTACCCTCGTGGCCACCATCGGAAGGGACCTCTCACTCCCGGCCGTAATTCAGGCCATGTTGGGTAGTGAGGAGGCCTAGATGGTAATGGTCTCCTTCTGCGAGGAGGTGATGACGCAGAAGGAGACCGCGGAGAGGGCCCGAGAGGATGATCCTCTGGCGGCCCCTCTCCGACGCAGACGGCGGGGAGCAAGAAGACGGCGGTTCGCCCGTCCTCCTCCTGCTCCCTAAAAGTAGCGCCGAGGTGTAAGCCACCCGGCTTACACCTCGGCTTTCCGGCTATTCCAAGGTGCACCCGTCTGGGGGTGTCCCAGTAATGCCCCTGTAGCGTGAGAAAGCCCGGCGCATAGGCTGGGCCGACCGCTGGGGTGACGTGGTAATCCTCTAGGCTCCACGTCGCCCTATTTCATAGCGGCGAGGTATACCCGGGTGTTTTTAGTGGGTATGCCGCCGGACCCAGGCAGATGGATAGTGCGTAATGCATTTCTCACCCGGATGAAAAAAAAGGTAACTAAATGAATCTATAAGAATAGCAAACTGTAAGCACTTCTACACATTTTAGGGCTAATTAAGTGAATTTATCAGCGTAATGCATTTACACTTGTACTTTACCGGCACGGTAGATATAGCTCTGACTGAAACCTGAGTGCAACCTGACATTACAAAAGGAAAATGTTTTCCAAATTCACACATAATATTTTTGTAATAAAAATAGCTTTGTGCCTTTGGAATAAAGAAAGACGGGCGTCTATGGATTTCCCTAAAAGTAAAAAATTATAGTTCTTAGAGGATTTATAATGGTTTGTTTCTGCCTTCTGCTACTAGATAGAGTAAGCAGTCATAAAAAAGTTAAAGCTAAATAATGTCCTTTTAATTTTTATAGTAATTACAGTTTTAGCTTAGTTTAATTCTAGCGATGACTTGATTTCAAGGATAAAGGCTTTTGCCTAGCAGTGGGACATGTATATAAAAATTTAAATTAAATTAAGTTTATTTCAGACAACAGGGTCCATACTGGCTTACACATTTACATGTCAATTTAATATTATACAGTAAATATAAAATTAGAATGCATTGAAACTATATAATAATTCAATAATTTAAAATTCACTATTAACAATTTAAACATAAAATTAGAAATTAAAAATTCCTTACACCTCCACAGCTTGATATGTGTCTGCTTGAGCAATGCCTGACATAACTGCAGTCCAGTCTGTTAGCAATCACTGACAGAACAGTGTTGGAGCTGGCCCGCACTCTTCGCACCAGGGATGCACATCTCTTGCGCATGGTGTTGTAAACGCGTTATTGTACTGGACACGAAGGGCGCTGTAACTGCGCTGTGTGTATTCCGCCCACAGGCTACAGGTGTATAGCGATGTACAGTAAGCTCGGAAAAGTGCAATTTTGACCCTGTCTGAACATCGAGCAAACCTGCGGGCCAACATATTCGCGCGTTTTGACAGCGCCCTCCGTTCCCGCTCCATGTCAGCATAATCTCTGAGGTCTGTTGTCAGTATGTGGCCCAAGTATTTAAATTGGCCCACCCTTTTAAGAATAGGTGGTACATTCCGCAAACAATTGGCACCAGTCACATCAAAAAATTATATAGGCTAACCACTTTACTTTTTTTTTATTAAAAAATAACGGAACATGCCTAAATAACAACCCAATTTTTGTATACATGTACATACATACATGCATACATACATACCATCACGCCTTTTTCCCAACGGGTTAGGCGGAGACCACTTCTTCCCACTTGCTACGGTCCTGACACACCTCTTGCGCTTCTTCCACTCCCAATCATTTCATACATGCTCGTCGATTATGGATACTCCTGACCTGACCTTTTCTGAGCACGTACGAGTATATAGAAAAAAAAATGGTGAATCGATTAGTGATGTCAGCATTTAAGATCTTTAAGGTAGACTTAATTGCTACCGTATGCTAGAAAACATATATTTCATTGACTTAAACCAAAACTCAGCGACCAACTCGGCGACCTTTTAGTAGGGATCAAACTATAATGTTATTACCGTTTCTTAATTAAAGACCACGTTTTAAAGCTTTTTATTTAAAGTTCACTTACTAGTGCCTCCAAGAGAGGAGATATCCAAAATAGACATTTAAACATTGCCTGTTTTTCCCATCAGTGTATATTTTAATGTAAGACTAGGTATTAAGAAACTGTCCTCACGTCGATTCAATAATGGTCACGGCTCGTTTATGGAGTATCGAAAGGTATTTATCGATGAAAGGCACATAAACACATTGAATCCCAACAACTATTCACATAACCATTCGAAATCTAACCAAGTCGTATACTATTGTTAAATTTGTCATTGAATATGTTAACTGACCCATGTCTGGCTTCTGTCGTCTTCATTGACCTTCGGAGGGTTGTGTGACCCTTAAACGGCCTTTGCGTAACAGATTTTTTACTTTTTACGCAGATCCTGTTTGGTATTCTAAAGAGGTAACAAACCAATTTATCTACTAGGCCAAAGATGGGTAAATTACGGCCAGCGAGCCATCTCCGTTACCACGAATGGTCGGGAAGCGACCACAAGCAGAAACTCAGTGCAAATGTTCACAACCACAACAAATGTTCGTCAGATGAATGTTTGTTATGGGTGACGATCGAACCCACGACCTCGAGCGCTTAAAATATAGGCAGGATCGTTACCATGCACCATGAGGCCAACAGGCCAGTCAAATACAAATTGAGCAATTACATCAGTGAGAAAGAAGAACCGAGCATTACAACACGCAACGTCGGAGCAAATTGTTTCATTACAGGTAATATGTACTCGACAGACAGTGATATCTGGCTGTTTTGCACTTAAATTGATGCTCACAATCTAAACTTTGATTCTTCAGGCGACTGGTAAAGGGAGCTTTTTAAAATGCTATAGCGACCGATCGATGTCGGGATAGCCATCTAAAATGGCCACGTGACGTGACGGACCGCAGCGTCAAGTCGTGGTCGAGGCGGCAGAAAGGGCGTCCAGTACCCCGCTCCCCCCACCCTACCATAAGTTTACGCCGATGACAGTCACCAGCGTCTGTTAGATACAGAAGCGCCGTTATTCCATACAAACGTAGTCCGCTGTTTTCTCCCTAGATATTGCTATTACAGAAATATTATATATATATTTTTTCAGCAAGGTAAAGCAGCATAAAAAGAGGTGGCTTGCAGTCCCATTTAGAGTATATAGTACAATACACTCGCGTCCTCTGTTTTAACGTATACCTGTGATCTAGCCTTCATTTGTAGAAACCCTTTTCAGAGAACGATAACGACAAAGATATTAGTATCAAAGATGATTTTACACTAACTAGTTTTGAAGTTAGATTTTGCGGTTCTCACCAGATAGTGGACTTAAACTGCAAAATACATTCCAAATAGTCAAATGGTAAGAGTAAGCAGAGTAAGCTCTCTTTCATTAAAGTGCTATTTGTACACTTACTCGTATTTACCCTTTCAATTACTGTGTTTAGCAATAAGGCAGCATCAATTTTACATTTACACTTAAAAATATTACTTCCGTGTGAATTTTATCTATGCGAAGTGCTTCGCCTCCCTAAGCGTGTTCTACCGCTTGTACAACGGGTTTTGTTCTGAAGAACTGTTTGATATGATGCCCACGGCTACTTTTCATCACTGCACCGCTCGCCACCGACAGGGCGAGCGGTGCGGTTCATCCTCACACTCTGAATCCGCAATGGTCTCGTACAATTCGGTTTCAGAGATGTTTCCTACCGAGGACGCTTAAATTGTGGAATGAACTCCCTGCCGAGGTTTTCCCGATGAGTTATAGTATGGAGTTCTTCAAGAGGGGTTTGAAAAGGTTTTTACAGGGTCGACAACGCGCGAGTGATACCCCTGGTGTTGCACGCGTCCATAGGCCGCGATAACCACTTACCATCAGGCGGTCCGCGCGCTTGATTGTCACCGACGTAGTATAAAAAAAATAAAAAAATCTTGGGCTCTTTTGCTACACTGGCCCTTTTAAACAGAACTGCGATTTTCGAAACTAGTAAAATTAAGTGGTACTATTAGTGGATTTTTTTGTAGTACCATTTAACTTCCTCGCAAAAAAATGTTGAAAACTCTGTGAAGATTTCTTTCTCCATTCTTTGACTAAGCTAAAACATAAAACATACTTCGAATAGACAAAGCTACCCTCAAAAAAAATACAAAATATCTGATAAAATAAGCAAAGGAGTAGAATGTCCGTTAATCATTACCCAATTCTAATATATAAGCTATTTAGGGAAATCCAGGTTTAATCAACCAATTTTACGTAACTTTCAAATGTATAGTAAAAAATAAAATAGGATTCGTTAGAACATACGAGGTTGAAAAATACATCTAAGAAGGCTGACACAATAGCTCCTCAATCTCCGTCAACCTGGCAACTCTACATATAGCATCGTCATCCTCTAGTTCTCGGCGTGCAGCGAGCATTGGCGTGTAAGCTGCGATCTCGCCTTGCCGAGAAATCGCGCTTAGAAATCGCTGGTGTTTAAAGGCTCGAGGTCCATTGCTTCAATATCTTCAAATAGGCCTGGCTTATAGATTTCCAGATAGATTTTTCGGTTGACTTTCATTTTTTTAAAACGTTAGGATATGCATTTAGGCATTCTCAAGGCCCTGGGTTCGGGACACCTGGGATATGTGGGACTCGGAACTCCTGGAAAAACAGAACTACCCACTATAAACTGACGGTGGTCGTCTTTGGCGCAGAATAGAAGGGACCCGGGATCCCCATCGAGGGAGAGACTCCTCGCAGGACCCTTCGGCGCGCAAGGCCGCCTGACAGCCAGCCTCGGGAGGAGCAAGCTCAACTCCAGTGCACGATAACACAGACCACTGTGTCCGAAGACACGCGTTACCGTCATCCTCGGGATCGCAAACCGAAGCAGGCCCCCTCGCGTGCGCTTCGCGACCCCAAGGGCCTAGACTAAAAGTCGCCTCTTACGACAGGCAGGGATACCTCGGTAGTATTCTCTTCCCCTAACCGCAGGGAACCGGTTGTCTTTCCTGACCCAACTGAAATAATTTGCTTGTGTTTTGTGCCCTTCCCGCAAATTAGCACGTAATCTGTACTTACCACTTGATTCCTCTGCCGTATTCGGTCTTTCCTCAACTGCTCCTAAGCTACTCGTATCGTCTCGTTATCAAGTTCCCTTTTCTTCAATTTGTCATTCCTCTGCCTAGCTCCTCTCAGCTCATGTCCTTCAATGAAGTTCGATTTGTTGAAATTCTGCTGCTCTTTCTTACGTTGTCTTGCTGCAAAAAATATATTGGCTCAAAAATATCTTTATCATCAGATAAAATTAGGTAAATAGGGATTACTTCTTACAAGACTTTTACTCTCACCTTCATAATGATCCCGTTCCATCTTCTCTGTCATCTTCTCCAGCCGGCGCTTCTCTCTCTCCCTCTCTTCTTTCAAAGCCTCTCTCCTCTGTCTATTGGCGCTGGCTATCTGCTTGTCATACGCCCTTCGGCGGTCTAACATCTCTTGGTATCTCCTGTCTGCTTCTCTCATCTCTTGTTCTTCCTTAGGGAACACAATGAAGGATTTGTGATTATTTTGCTTACCTAACTATGTCACCGGTAACTCTTTTATAATTTTTTAACATTGGTTTGGCCTCAGTCTAACATGGTGGTAGGCGATGACAAGGCCGATGGTGTTACTAGCTTATCCAGAAAATGCATATTCACTAATGCTTTGAAGAAACCAAGGTTGTAAGTGAATGTACAAACAGCGATGAGTTAGTTATTATATGACTGTTTATTATAGACATATTGTTTAGCTGGAGTCTGTACTAACACGTGTTATAAGAAATATTTTTTCAGGTGATTGATACAAGCACTGCCATTGATTCGGTTTGCAAGATTAGACATTGTATACGTTTTTGAAACTAACGAGATTACTTAATAATTTAACTATATTGTGTCGTATGAAGGATAAGATAAGTCATTTAGAAATAGCTTCTATGCAATGAACTTCCTTTTAGTAGTTGTTTGAACAAGTATTTTAGAATTATAGGTAAACTTATCTTGCGATACACTTTGATTAAAGTCACTGAAAGTGCACCTACCCGATAGACCACACAGCTGGTGTGTAGGGTCCGTTTTTCTTATTTTCATGGCCCACTTCGCGCGGTCTTGTGCATCCTCAGTGGTGAGTCTGTTGGCACACATGTCACTCTTGACGACCTCAAGCCAGCGCTTCTTGAATCGACCTACTCGATAGATACCTACTCATTATACTGTTTGGGTTTCAAGTCATCATCATCATCCGTGCGGTCTATCCCGGTTGTGAACCCACACTGGTGTGGGGGCTCCCAGGGTCCGCCTTTCTCATTTTCTTGGCCCACTTCGCGCGATCTTGTGCATCCTCAGTGGTGAGTTTGTTGGGACTGTTTGGGTTTCAAGTACGTACTAAAATTTTCCCCGCTAACAGCATTTCTGTTTCACCTAATGGTTGACTGGTAGGGAATGCTTTAAGCATTAAGTGTGCCCTTTGAACGATCTTATACACTACTTTTTGGGACAACCTGTATATCACGTTCGGTTCTCCATAATGTTTCCTAAAATTGTTTGTCTGTCATCATTTAACATAATTTTAGCCGAAAGTTCAAAGTTTAGTTTTACTTTATATCTAGATAGCTTTCTGCCTGCGGCTACGCCTGCGTGGACTAATTTTTCTCACACGTTGGGTTACATATCAAAGTTTTTATACGGTTTTTGCAAATACGTACGTACCAAGTGAAAAATCACACGATTTTGTTGCGGGGTCTAAGAGCGTGGCGCGTCTCACTCACCCCGAGCGCCAAGAGCTGCGTGCCGTGCACTAAAATATAATATTTTGCGCGCAGAGTTTTTTATTTCACGATATATCAGAATCTATTAATCCAATTTATGTGTTGTAAAGGACAAAATTGATCTCGTTAAAGTCTCTTGATGATGAAATAGTTTTTAATGAGAAGGAGTGATATGCTTGTGTAGTAATAATTCTCAAAATCAACCTTTCAAATTACGTTATTTTTTAACACATAACATAGCTTATAGCTACTTATTTATAAAAGATAGATGTATTGTGTCGCAGACTTTTTTATAGATCTACTAAAACCCTATATTTTTGTAGTGGGTACATTGTCTGCATGAATAATCAACAGTGGGGCCAGAGCACGCACGGAAAGTGTAAGTGATAATGAAGTGATAGTGAAGTTACAATTTTTAATTGATCTGGCTGAAAACTCATTATTTCAAAACAAATATAATACTTATAGCAAAACTTCACTTGGCTAAATGTCTTGTGATGGTAGTTTTTATTCAGCGTTCGGGTCTCTTTCGTCGTCGTATGAATCTCTAAGCTCCTTTGTAGATAATTACACTATCCAGAAAAGGCTCGCTGCTGACCTACTTGATAGTCACCGACATCTGAACGTTTGCCATTTATACGCCCAAAGCATACCTAAGCACCACTCTGAATTGCTTAATACTTTCTCTGGTGATTTGGTACATGCTGTACTTGTGTCTGAAAGTTTACCTAAACCGCATATTAATTCTACACCTTACAGTGTTCCTACGTTCCAATAGTCTACGTTCCTACAGTCCCCTACGAACCCAGGAACACTGTAAGAAGAAAGATCTCATTCGTAATGACAGAACAGATAAGGGTGGTGGTGGAGTCGCAATCAACCTACGTAAAGCAAAGTAAAAAGTAAAAAATATCTTTATTCATATAGACTTATAGAAAGTACTTATGACAAGTCATATAGTTACAAAAAAAAAAAAGCAAAATAATACTAAAATAAACTTACATAAAATAATGTTCAAATCATAGTATGCTAGTAAATATCATAATTAAAAAAGTGTGCAGAGGAGCAGATTATACCTAAGATGGCCATTTATCATTTAAGAAATCCTCAACACTATAATAATCTCGCTTCATTAACTTAGCATTAATTTGTGACTTAAACTGGTGAAGAGGTAGTTCAACAAGAGTTTGCGGAATCTTATTAAAATATTTAACACATTGACCAACAAATGAATTTCCTACCATAGGCAGTCTTAGACTGGGAGTTACGAGCTTATTTTTATTTCTAGTATTGAGTTTTTGAACATCACTGTTTTTCTTGAAGAGATGCAAGTTTTTACGGACATATACTACATTACCATAAATAAATTGAGAGTACACCGTTAAAATACCTATCTCCTTGAATACTTCACGAAGTGAGTCGCGTGGACTAAGGTTGTAAATGTAGCGGATGGCTCTTTTTTGAAGAATAAATATGGTGTTGAGATCTGCTGCCGAGCCCCACAACTGTAGACCATACGACATAACACTGTGAAAATAACTGAAGTACGCTAATCTTGCTGTTGCAATATCAGTCAGGAGCCTTATTTTTCTAACAGCATAAGCTGCCGAACTAAGTCTTCCTACCAGAGCAGAAATATGCGGACCCCACTGTAACTTGGAATCGAGAGTAATTCCTAAAAATACTGTGGAATTCGCAATCTCTAATGGCTCGTTATTCATGTTTATAATGGTATCGACCTGTCTTACATTAGGCATAGAAAATTTGATACATTTAGTCTTCTTAGCATTAAGCAGTAAATTGTTACTCGTGAACCAATTACGTCGTCAAGTGCTTTGTTACTTCTATCTATGTTAAAAACCAGAGAAGTGTCGTCAGCAAATAATACAATCCCACATAGGTCTTTGACAAAATAAGGCAGGTCATTTATATAGATCAAAAACAGCAGAGGACCCAATATTGATCCCTGGGGCACGCCCATACGTATGGTGGCACCGGAAGAGTTCGTACCATTGATACTCACTTTTTGTATTCTATCAGTGAGGTAAGATTCTATAAGGCTAAGTGAAATATTTGAAACACCGTAATGTCTCAGCTTAATCAGTAGGATTTCATGATCTACGCAGTCTAATGCTTTTGACAAATCACAAAAAACTTCTATTGCATCTTGCTTTCCTTCCCACGCATCAAATATGAGTTTGATGAGCGCAACACCTGCATCGGTTGTATTACTATTTTTGGTAAATCCAAATTGATTACTATGTAATAATTTTTTCAAAGCAAAGTGAGAGAGTAATTGATTCAATATTATCTTTTCAAAAATTTACTAATTGCCGGTAGAATAGAAATGGGTCTATAATTTGATGGGTCACTTTTCTCACCTGACTTATAAATGGGTATGACTTTACTAAATTTCATTAAATTAGGGAACTGACCCTTGTCTACACAGTTATTAAACACGCTAAACTAGGGGAGATGGTATCTATGATTGATTTAAGTATATCAACAGAAATACCCCATAAATCCTCCGTTTTTTTATATTAAGTTCTTTAAACGTTTTGAGGATGGTATGAAAAGATATATGATCAAAGCAAAAACTAGTGGCGCACTCATCAACACTTGATGTGAGGAGATAACTAGCTAGCAGTGAACTAGAATTTAGTTTACTGGTAGTAATAAAAGGTATCTCAGAGAAAAAATATTCAAATGTATTAGCTATGTCAACGTCAGATTTAATAATATTATCTTTAATTTTAAGTGAGATAGAGTTATTGCGTCATATGGACTTACAAGTTTCTTTATTTATAATGTTCCAAGTCGCTTTGATTTTGTTTTTTGCTTGTTTTATTTTGTCTCGCACAAACATGGACTTGGCAACATTGCAAGATTTTTTAAATATCTTAGAGTAAGATTTAACATATTCTACTAGTTTGGGACTATGAAAGTTCGCTTTAAAATTATATAATTCGTATAATTTAATCCTACTTTTATGAATAGTAAATTAAATTTAAATTTATCAACTGTCACTTTTTTTTTGAAAAGAGTGTGTTATGTTCATACATTATCAGATTGAACAAATCCTCATACTGATGATTTATGTTCTGGTCTTGGTGTGTTAAGTAAGGAAGTTGATTGTTTATATTGCTTTTAAATTTCTCGATACGGTTTTTAGTAACTGGTCTAAAAATAATACCCACCGATTGAGGGACATGACGGTGTTCAAATTTGGTTAACAGACCACAATGGTCTGATTTTAAACAATTAATTATTGATTTCTCCTTATAAACATTTTCACAAAAAATAATAACCAAGCAGGTAGCTGATGATGCAGTGATTCTAGTAGGTTGATTAAAAATATTTAATAAATTGAATGATTTAAAAAGATTCAAAAATCTAAGTGAGGTTGGAGAAGAGTCTAGAATATCTACATTAAAATCACCACAAACAATCACCTTAATAATAATAATAATAAATAATCTTTATTGCACAAACAAATACTTACAGCACGTAAAAATAAAAAAGTAAATATTTAGTACAATTTAGGCGGTCTTATCGCTACAGAGCGATCTCTTCCAGACAACCTTCGGCAGAGAGATTTAAAACAGAGGACGAGTTAGGCTGCGCAAAAGCTATGGAAAAAAAAATAGTAATTACATTTGAATATTATGCTAATATAAAAATAAATAAATAAATACATCTATGTATACACACATATATTGTTTTAGATTACCTAGCACCAGTTTCCTTGTGTAACGAACTAAATTAGAAGAGAAACATATGTAAAAGGAACGTAAACAAATAAAAAAAAAACACGAAGTCAGAGAGAGAGGAAGTACGACTTTACCTGAGATTTGAACCTGAGAAAATAGGTAAGGATTGAGATTGACGAATGGTTAAAGGCAAGGAATTCCACAGACGAATTGAGCGAACAACAAAGGATTGAGAATAATAGCTAGAAGAGTGCGGAGGGACTGTCAGTTGGAGTTTCCGGCAAGACCGCATGCCTTCACTTTTGGTAGGCTGCATGAATTGAAACAGCGTCTTAAGGTAAGGAAGCGAACGGGGATTAAACAAAGTAGTATACAATAGGGCCAAAATATGAAGATCACGGCGATGTCGTATGGTTAGCCAGTTTAACTGAGCGCGGAATTGAGAAACGTGATCAAATTTACGTAACCCGAAGATAATGCGTATGCAGAAGTTTTGAAGGCGCTCGAGTTTATTCAGAAAATTTTCAGTGATGTCTAAATAGGCACAATCGGCATAGTCAAGAATTGGCACCAGCAAGGCCTGCACAAGTGCAATTTTGGTGGGTATAGGTAAGAAGTGGCGGAGTCTACTGAGAGAACTTGCTGATGCGAACATTCTCCTGCTCACCTCACCAATCTGTTTCTCCCAGCTCAACGAACCGTCAAGAAAGACACCTAAGTTTTTCACTATGCTGCTATAGAAGATCTGGATCCCATCAAATACAATAGGCGGCATCGACTCCCATTCGATCCTTGATATCAACCACGAGCTGCCAATGACAATAACTTGTGTTTTGTTCGGGTTCACCTTAAGACCGAAGGCCATGCTCCAGTCCAGAATACGTGCCAGATCAGCATTAATAGTTCTGACTACCCCATGAAGGTTTTCAAGGCTACCCTGCGAATATATTTGGAGATCATCTGCATAAAGGTGGTGAGAAGAAGAGAGATTATGAGTAATATAATTTATGAAAACAGAAAAAAGAAGAGGAGACAGGACACCACCTTGCGGTACGCCAGCAGAAATATCGCGCCATGCAGAAAACGAGTCTTCAGCACGAATGCGTTGCCGGCGCCTATGCAAGTAACTATGAAACCAGTCAAGCACCGCCGGAGATATGTTAAGAGAACGCAAAATGCCAAGAAGGATGTCGAAGTCAACCGTATTATAAGCGTTACTGAAGTCAAGCAACGTCAACACAGTCAGGCTCCGGCAGTCCATGCCACGCCGAATGTCGTCAGTAATCTTTACTAAGGCTGTAGTTGTACTATGACCGGGACGGAATCCAGATTGGAAGGGATTTAAAAGGTTGTATTTGGAAAGGAAGTGACTAAGCTGATCATGTACAACACGCTCCAAGACTTTGGACAGAAACGGCAAAATGGAAATAGGGCGGTAATCGGAGAATGATTCAGGGTTGGACTTTTTTGGGAGAGGAATTACCTGTGCATCTTTCCATATAAGTGGGAAGGTGCTCGAAAGGAGAGAGTAGTTCAGGATGTGGGTAATAATAGGATTTAGGACATCGAGGAGGGGTACGATCATCTTACGACTAACACTATCGTTACCGACGGCATCAGATGCAATAGCCTTAACGCTCTTCAAAACATCACAGTCAGTAACTTGACTGAAGACAAAAGGAGAAAAATCAGGAGTTGGAAGACAAGACAGTTTATTTAAAGTGTCACGCTTTCTAGTATCATCAATGAAGGTAGATGAGCAGAAGTGGGAATTTAAGAGGTCAATATTAATATCTTGGGGGGTGGATTCACTACGTAATCTTCCAACTCCTAGCGATCTCAAGAATTTCCATACTTTTGTAGGGTTACCGTTCTCAACAGATTCGTGAATATGGCGCCGTTGAGCGTCTCTACACAACCTATTGCAGCGGTTTCTTATCATTTTGTATTTTTCGCGGTTTTTGTCCGATGGCTCCATCTTGAACTTTGATTTTGCAGCATTTTTCTTGTTTCTCAAAGCTCTGAGGTCATCAGATAGCCAGGGAGCAGGAAAATGTTTCATCTTAACCGGTCGAACAGGAGCATGCTTATCGAAAAGCTGTTTAAGAAGGGAGTTGAATATGTTGACCTTCTCATCAATGCCAGTGGTATTGTGTATTACCGACCAATCGATGTTTATTGCATCCTGTAAATTCTCAGTACTCATGCCACCAAAATTGCGCTGAAATAGTATTTTCGCCTTGGATTTGGGGGGACGGACTTTATAAGACAAATAAACAAGGTCATGAAACGAGAAGGCATCAACAGAACACTGACCGTGCTTAGCGGCGTGGATAGTTGAGGAGACCAAGATAAGGTCTAAAAGAGATGGAGCGGAGTTTGGGAAGAAGTGAGTAGCGTTAAGAGGGAGCACATGCATATCACTTGCATTTACGAGAGATTTAAGACGATGGGAACGGGCGTCATTCCTGAGAAGGCAGGTATTGAAATCGCCCATTATTATAGAATGGCTATATAACGGGGTCAATTCTTCCAAAGTCTTTTCGAAGGAAGAGAAATAATCCACACCCCTAGATGGACTATAGACAACACCGAGTAGTACTTTGGTATGAGACAGTGATAATTCAAGAAATAAGTGCTGGGCTAGCTCAGAGGACGAAGACGGTGGAGAATTATTTACAATAGCAAAAGGAATGTGAGATCGAATATATATGGCTACGCCACCGCCAGTTCTGACAATGCGGTCATTCCGGACAAGGACGAAACCGGGTAAGGAGAAGGATGTGGATGGAGTATTAGGATTCAGCCAAGTTTCCGACACGAGAACTGCATGAATGTTCTTGTTGTCAAAAGCTGTCAACATGTCAGTGTGGTGGGCTGGGATGCTTTGAGCGTTGATGTGAACCACGTTGAAGTTTGATTACCACCTTCTTGTTTGATTTACATACTCTCTTTAACACTTCTTCCAAAGTTTCTTCAAACAGTAAATAATCCGCAGATGGTGGTTTATACACACAAACAATAACAATCCACTCTAACTCTGCACATGAAATTTCAATAGTTTGCTCAATTGAGAGTGCTACCACATCTTTGCGTTCCCTACACTTTAACTTATTGTGCAATAATATTAATGACCCACCCCGAATAGCTGAAACTCTCATGAACATACTAGCGACGATAATTATAGTATCAAAACTTAACAGACAGTTGTGTTCCTTAAGCCAGTATTCTGTTAAGCATAAAACATCTATATTCATACTGTCAAGGAACAAACCTACTTCTAAATCTTTGCCAGAAAAGCCCTGTATATTCTGATAAACGAAATTGAGGTAATTACTGTTGAGATTTTCTTTTGTCATAGATGGAGGTTTGCTAGAGGTTTCCTCTGTTGTCTTAATATCTAATTTAAATGGTTTGGAACATGTTCCAAAGTCGACAAGTCTGTCTGCTCAATAAAAGCAGGTTGAGTAGCCAAAATATTGGCTGAAGAAATAAAAAAAGAGGATAGCGAATGTGCTATTTGTCGCTTAAAATAATTTGAAACATAAAAATTATTAAATGTCACATGCAAATTATTCATATTAATTAGTTTATTTATGTCAATTACATTCATTAATTTACAGTTATGAAAAGTCACAGTATCTAATGTCAAATTCATTTTGTACCTCATCTCATTTTCAGTCTGTGGCAAACCTCTACTGTAAGGTAGTGTAAACATTATAATCTTCTTAACATTTAATAAGCACAGGTTATGACAATGTGCTAACAGCTGTTTTTTGTTTAGACTACCTCTATTTCCAATGAATATAATTAAAATTGAGTTTTCATTAAACTTATAGTCTCTTATCTTGTTCATGATATCAGAGTAAGAGACCCCCGGTGAACAGTGATTGGTTACTGGTTGGTTTAAATATGTGCTGACTAACTGGCCCATATTTTTCCCAATATCGTCACTAAACATTACAATATTTACAGTATTTGATCTCTCAGTGGTGGTGTTGGAAGTCTAGTTATCAGATGTTCTCTTGTGAGTGCAAAGCTCACATTCTGACCGAGATCCAGCCAGAGAATCTGAGTTCTCCATTAGCTTTTTTAGGGCCAAAATGTGTTCTTGATACTCAAGTTTAGTATAGGGGTACCTATCGGACACACTTTTTAACTGAGACTTAAGGTTGCGTAGCTCTGACTGTAATAATTTTACATCATTGCCATGCTCACTTAAGTTATTTTCTAGCATAATGGAATACACATCTAATTCATCACCTAACCGCCTTCGTTCCTTAATGTATTTTACACGTGGCGATATCCCTTATAATATTATTGTCTGAATATTCTCGTTCCGTCGAGTATCTGTTTATAGAAGTCAACTTCAGAGGGGTCAAGGCTGTTCTTGGCGTCGTCTACTGCCCACCAAATGTAAACTATTTCTGTAAGTAAGAGGCCATGCTGGAACAAATCTGTTCTGATTATACTCATATTATCGTCATGGGTGACTTTAACACCGACCTTCTGAAGGTTGGTTTTCGTTCCCGTAAACTTCTGTCCATTGTTGAATCTGTCAACCTGTCTATTCTTCCTCCATCTCCCACACATCGTAACGTTGACTCTGACGACACTGTGCTCGATTTAATTCTATCTTCTTCTCCTGATTTCGTGTCTAAGCATGGACAGCTCCTAGCGCCAGGGTTTTCTCATCATGACTTGATCTTCTTGTCTTATAACATTCGTCCACCTAAGCGCAGGGCTGAGTTTGTACATCTCCGCAGTTTCTCAAAGATTGATGAGGATAAGCTGCAGTCTGAGGCGTCGGCCATTGACTGGTCTTTGTTGGCTGAGGCAGACTCAGTTGACGGTAAAGTCTCTGCACTAAATAATGCTATTTTTGAGTTATTCGGCAAACACGCTCCACGACGCGCAGTGAGAGTGAGACGGCCGCCAGCCCCCTGGATAACAGAAGCAGTCCGTTTGGCAATGTCTATAAGGGACAAGGCGTTCCGTGATTTCAAAGCTGATCGCTGTATCCTGAAATGGGATAGATTCAAAAAACTCAGAAATCGCTGCAATATGGTGGTGAGGGCTGCCAAATGCCATTATATACATGAAAACGTGCTGTCTTCATCCTCCTCTGATATATGGAAATTTCTTAAATCTCTTGGTTTCGGAAAATCGTCATCTCATCTTACGTTATCTTCTTTTTCTCCAAATGAGCTCAATACTCACTTCTCCAATTCCACTTCTCTCGATTTTACTAAGTTTAACGTAGTACCACCTTAACTATTATAAAATCTTTCGCTCCCTTGCCAATAGAAACCTTTTCCTTCTCACCGGTATCAGAGTCAGATGTTCGCAATGTCCATAAAATCCAAGTCTGTCGGGTATGACGATGTTAGTAGAACAATGATAGTTCTTATTTTGGCCCAAATACTTCCTGTGATAACACATATTGTTAATTTCTCTCTTGATCGTGGGTGTTTTCCCTCTGCATGGCGTGAAGCCTTTGTCATTCCGCTTCCCAAAGTCTCTAGCCCTGACTCGCTCAATCAGTTTCGCCCAATTTCAATTTTACCTTTTTTGGCCAAATTCTTAGAAGCTGCTGCTCACAAACAATTATCCTCCTTTATTTACGCTAATAACCTCCTTAGTCCCTACCAGTCTGGTTTTCGCCCCAGTCACAGCACCCAATGCTGTCATAAAGGTCACTGATGACATCAGAGCCGGCATGGAGGAGTCGTGCCTAACGGTACTTGTTCTTATTGATTTCTCTAACGCCTTTAATACCGTTAATCACGACATTCTCCTTGCTGTGCTCTCTTACCTTCGAATTTCCCCTTCAGCGCTTGATTGGTTTTCTTCGTATCTCGGTGATCGCCACCAAGCTGTTCGAGTTGGACAATCTCTCTCAGATTGGTCAGGTTTGGATACTGGTGTCCCTCAGGGTGGCATATTGTCACCTACGCTATTCTCAATTTTTATAATCATTCTGGATGGCGAACTTGGATGCCCCCACCATTTTTACGCAGATGATCGACAGATCTACAAGCAGGGAAAGACTGTTGAGATTAACAGCGCTATTGGACAAGTTAACCGCGATCTGGAGTGCGTTGTTGAGTGGTCTGCCAAATTCGGAGTCAAGGTTAATCCTATTAAATGCCAAGCCATAATCATCGGTAGCTCACGACAATTGGCGAAGCTTGATATGAGCGCAGTTTCACCTATTGTAATGGACGGTGTTGTTGTTCCTTATTCTCCTTGTGTGAAAAATCTTGGCATTCATATGGACTGCTCTCTCAGCTGGACCAAGCATATTAGTGAAGTGAGCAGGAAAGTAACTGGGACTCTTCGCGCTCTCTATCGCCTGAAGAACTTTCTGCCTACAAAGACAAAGCTAGTGCAAGCCCTTATCTTGCCGTTGATTGATTATGGTGATGTTTGTCTCAGTAACGTTTCACAGAAGCTTTTGAACAAAATGGATCGACTTCTAAATAACTGTATACGTTTCATATTCGGACTGCGCAAATATGATCACGTCTCTATTTTCCGCTCTAAACTTAACTGGATGCCTATCCACTAGCGTAGGTCCATTCGAATTTTAAATGTTCTCTTTTCTATTCTGTTTGATCCTAATTCTCCATCTTATTTAAAAAGTAAATTTCAATTTCTTCATTCTTCACATTGACATCAGCTGCGTTCTGAAGATACACTTTCCCTTCTTACGCCCTCTCATTCTTCCGGTTTCATGTCTAGTCCTTTCGCTGTATCTGCGATTCGTCTTTATAACAAACTTCCTGTTCCAATAAGAAAATCTATTAGTAAATACAGGTTTAAAGTGGCTGTTAGAAAGCATTACGGATCGGTAGTCACGCATTAGGGATGGGTTCTTGAGTCACTGTGAGGTGGATGTGGTGCAAGGCACTCTTTTGGGAGCAAATCGACCAGCTCCTATGGACTATTCCACTGTCCCAAGGCTTCGTTCTGGGTGGCGATCTGAACGGTCATGTGGGTGAACAGTGTGAGGAATGCGGGCGGACAGAATACGGGAAGTATGAGGTGTTCACGGTGGTTTTGGTTTTGGCAGTCGTAACGCTGAAGGCGAAGAGATTCTCCGGACGTGTATGGCTGCCGACTTGGCCGTCGTGAACACGTTCTTCAAAAAGAGCCCCGCGCATCTGATCACCTACAAGAGCGGTAGGAGCGCAACCCAGATTGACTACTTTCTCACCAGGAGAGCCCAGATCGGCAAGGTAAGGTCATAATACCCGGAGGGAGTTTTACTGCCCAACGCCGTCTACTTGTGATGGACCTGCGAGTGAAGCCTAATGCCAGGAGCAATGCCCGCACCGAACCAGGTGGTGGCTGCTTGAAGGAGCCAGATCCCATGACTTTGCTGCGGCTGTCGGTGACCTGTGCATCGCAGCGGATAGTGAGTCCGGGCAACAGCTCTGGGATAGCTGTCAGGCAGCTATCATCGAAGCTGCTAGGGTGGCGTTGGGTGTGTCTCGGGGTGGACGTAGGCTTGACAAGGAGACCTGGTGGTGGAACGAAGCAGTCCAGAAGGAGATCAGGGTAAAGAAAGCCCTCTTCAAAGCGTGGCAAGCATTCCAAATCTCCTGAAGATCGCGCCTCGTACAGGGATGCCAAACGTGCCTTTAAACGAGCTGTAGCCAGAGCCAGACGTGACTACTTACGTCCTTTGTACTATAAGTTAGAGTCGTCTGAGGGGCAGAAGCTCGTTTACAAGTTGGCACGTTTGAGAGTTTTTTTTTATATTGCCCGTCAAGATGACCTCAGTCCACCTGATGGAAAGCGGTCGTGAGGTCCAGATATGAGGCTGACAAGCCCAGTCATTCAAACGAATCACTGGGCTGGCCATCCTCACCTTGAAGGCCTGCAAAAATGCCTTTTCACGCCCCGCTTGAAGAACCCGGGACTGTAAGAGGAAGGAAACACAAGTGCTGGAAGGGCGTTTCACGTCTGGATGGTGCAAGTAAAAGTAAAAGTAAAAGTAAAAAATATCTTTATTCATATAGACTTATAGAAAGTACTTATGACAAATCATATAGTTACAAAAAAAAATTAAAGCAAAAATATACTTAAATAAACTTACATAAAATAATACTATGATAGTAAATATCATAATTAAACATAATGTGACTCTACCACCGGTTCGGAGGTTGTTTCCGATTGAGAAGACTCCGGCAAGAAACTCGATGGTTACTCTTTTCAATCTTGTTTTTTAACACAAAAATTGAATTGACAGAGTAAAGTCATAACAAAAAAGTGTGCAGAGGAGCAGATTATACCTAAGATGACCACAAATTCTTATCATTTAAGAAATCCACAACACTATAATAACCTCGCTTCATTAACTTAGCTTTAATTTGTGACTTAAACTGGTGAAGAGGCAGTTCAACAAGAGTTTGCGGAATCTTATTAAAATATTTAACACATTGACCAACAAATGATTTTCCTACCTTATGCAGTCTTAGACTGGGAGTTACGAGCTTATTTTTATTTCTAGTATTGAGTTTATGAACATCACTGTTTTTCTTGAAGAGATGCATGTTTTTACGGACATATACTACATTATCATAAATAAATTGATAGTACACTGTTAAAATATCTATCTCCTTGAACACTTCACGAAGTGAGTCGCGTGGACTAAGGTTGTAAATGGAGCGGATGGCTCTTTTTTGAAGAATAAATATGGTGTTGAGATTCTCTGCCGAGCCCCACAACTGTAGACCATACGACATAACACTGTGAAAATAACTGAAGTACACTAATCTTGCTGTTGCGATATCAGCCAGGAGCCTTATTTTTCTAACAGCATAAGCTGCCGAACTAAGTCTTCCTGCCAGAGCAGAAATATGCGGACCCCACTGTAACTTGGAATCAAGAGTAATTCCTAAAAATACTGTGGAATTCGCAATCTCTAATGGCTCGTTATTCATGTTTATAATGGTATCGACCTGTCTTACATTGGGCATAGAAAATTTGATACATTTAGTCTTCTTAGCATTAAGCAGTAAATTGTTACTCGTGAACCAATGCAGTACCTTAAAAAGAGTATTATTTACGTCGTCAAGTGCTTTGTTACTTCTATCTACGTTAAAAATCAGAGAAGTGTCATCAGCAAATAATACAATCCCACATAGGTCTTTGACAAAATAAGGCAGGTCATTTATATAGATCAAAAACAGCAGAGGACCCAATATTGATCCCTGGGGCACGCCCATACGTATGTTGGCACCGGAAGAGTTCGTACCATTGATACTCACTTTTTGTATTCAATCAGTGAGGTAAGATTCTATAAGGTTAAGTGAAATATTTGAAACACCTTAATGTCTCAGCTTAATCAGTAGGATTTCATGATCTACGCAGTCAAATGCTTTTGACAAATCACAAAAAACTTCTATTGCATCTTGCTTTCCTTCCCACGCATCAAATATGTGTTTGATGAGTGCAACACCTGCATCGGTTGTATTACTATTTTTGGTAAATCCAAATTGATTACTATGTAATAATTTATTCAAAGCAAAGTGAGAGAGTAATTGATTCAATATTATCTTTTCAAAAATTTTACTAATTGCCGGTAGAATAGAAATGGGTCTATAATTTGATGAGTCACTTTTCTCACCCGACTTATAAATGGGTATGACTTTACTAAATTTCATTAAATTAGGGAACTGACCCTTGTCTACACAGTTATTAAAAAGTAACGCTAAACTAGGGGAGATGGTATCTATGATTGATTTAAGTATATCAACAGAAATACCACATAAATCCTCCGTTTTATATTTTATTATATTAAGTTCTTTTCTTTATTATATTTATATTAAGTTCTTTAAACGTTTTGAGGATGGTATGAGAAGATATATGATCTAAGCAAAAACTAGTGGCGCACTCATCAACACTTGATGTGAGGAGATAACTAGCTAGTAGTGAACTAGAATTTAGTTTACTGGTAGTAATAAAAGGTATCTCAGAGAAAAATGATTCAAATGTATTAGCTATGTCAACGTCAGATTTAATAATATTATCTTTAATTTTAAGTGAGAAACAGTTATTGCGTGGTATGGACTTACAAGTTTCTTTATTTATAACGTTCCAAGTCACTTTGATTTTGTTTTTTGCTTGTTTTGTTTTGTTACGCAAAAACATGGACTTGGCAACATTGCAAGATTTTTTAAATATCTTAGAGTAAGATTTAACATATTCTACTAGTTTGAGACTATGAAAGTTCGCTTTTAAATCATATAATTCGTATATTTTAAGCCTACTTTTATAAATACCTGGAGTAGCCCAGTCACTGAATTAAAATTAAAATTTATCAACTGTCTGTATACGACAGAGAAAATAGTCACCGAACCTTTTAGTTCGGGCCACAAATGCTGAATTGTGAACACTTAGCTTGGCAATGTCTCTACGCAATTGCCGAGGCTCAAGGGTCAAAGTTGCCTCTGGGTTTCCAGTAATACGGATAGCACGCCGCTGCAACCTGTGAAGAGCTTCGAGTAGGTACTTCGGGATGCAAAACCTATGAAGTTATATCACATTAACTTTTTAGAAAGCCCGGTATCCGATGCATAATGCCTTAAAGCCAGGGACGGCGGGTGTTACCATGGGAAAGTTGGGCTCAGACAGGGGGTTATTCTCGGGTCGGGGGCGATGCAACGCCTCTTCGCGGCACAGAGCGCCACTGCGCCCTCGCGCCTAGTCACTCGTCAGTCTTGATCACGCGCCGTCGGCGATACGTCGCTACGGCGCGCTCGGAACTCGCGACGCGTTGCCATGTTCGCGCACAAACTTTAACCGAATCTTTTAATAAACAGTGAAAATGACAAAAGAAAATTGGAGGTGACCGGGTGTGCGACGCTTTTGTAGGTTCGTACCTATTTATTACTGTTATTATTAATTTTCTTATGTTCGTGTTTACTTATGGGCGTTATGTACGGCATTAGCGAGTTTCTTTACGATTTTGCGACTGTTTTTATAAGGGCATCGCGATTCTATCGCGGACACCAGTCCGCTAGTGGCTAGCTAGGTAGCTGTCGAAAGAGTTTCTATATTTTTGATTCAGTTTGTGAAATAAGTAAAATGTCACGCCACTTGCAAACAGGTGAGTTTTATGACGTTTTAAGGTAGGCATCCCAAATTAATTGTGGCTAGGTATAATTATTTTAAGGGCGAATAAGTATGCTAATGGAAGTTATTTATTGTGAGAGCTTTCGGCGCCATTGGAAATTTCGTTTTCACGTTGTTTATGGCAATTGTTTTTAGACTGAAGAATAGGTTCGAGGACTGACTAGACAAAATAATGGCAATATTTTTTATATAGAGCATCCGCGTTGACCCTCTTTTCGTTAATGTCGGGCAAAAGGCGTTAATGAATAATGGAAACACAACAATTCCAATTGAGAAATGAATGATTTTCCCGGTTTGGGTAAATCCAATCATACATATTAGTTTGGACCTAACCCATCCTAAAGGGGTTTTACTGCTTAGTCATATAGTGGTATCAATTTAGCTATCACGGCCACCACTTCTTTACAATGTCATCTCAACCTACACAATAACCTCAATAATTTAAATATGATATCCGTGTTTTTGGTGTGAATGTCAAAAAGTACAACGATCATTTTACTTACAGTACCTGCACTTGAATGAATATAAACCTGTACCTAGTCCTGCCTAGTGACCAGTGGGCCAAATAAGGGTATCATGGTTTCGTGAAAAACTAGAAAGCAAAAATTATCATGAAATTTTATTTTTAGTTCAAATTTATTCATTTAAATCATTCTTGAACATTTTATGATGTTTAGCCAAAATTCAATGACAAAGAAGTTTTCTCTTTTCTTCCTCAAACAATAATTGATTAAGACTAAAACACTTAATTGTGAAATACAATAAACTGCAACCGAGCTGCCAACTCGGGATAGTAATAATTATAGTTTTTGGCCGACTGCCGCAAATGTCGATGGCTACCGATTATTTATTCCCCGGCCATGCAATACTGTAATTTGTGCAACACCGAAGGTACACAGTGCATGACTGGCATTTAGCGATGTGTCTATTATATGGATAAACTAACTGACCCAGACCCTTTGAGGCAATGTGTTTTAGGCCAATTTAGAAAAGATCATTTCCTGAATTGACCTGACCGGGGATCGTACCCGGGACACTACGAAATTAAAGGCGAGGAACCGTGCTACAGCGCACTACGCCATTCATGTCGTCTAAACAATGTGCAGATTCAGCAATATTCGAGTTTGAATCATGTGAATCATCGGACCCTCGCATTATTAATCCACCCTAGTCTGATAGAACCCTAAAAATTATTATTAAATCGTAAGGGGAATAGCCCTTCGGAGAGTCGGTCGGAATAGGAGGGAACATACTCTTACGCAGTTTGTATCAAATGTATCTAGCGGCAACGACGCAGCTGCATTAAATTGATCGATATCCCGTGCTTTCTGCCCTCATGTTACGAATATGAATGCCTGCGGATAATTCAGACTCTTTTGTCGACAACCGGTTTGACAGCTGCTTATCAAGTTCAAGGTTAACGCGAATTGGCGCCGAAAGTAAAAGAAAAAGTGTTAGTTTTTTCGGGTCTGACTATCTCGCCATGTCAGTTATAACTTTATGCAGGGCTTGGGAACCAGTAAATCTTTCAAACTAAATTCGTCCAAAATGCCTAAGAACGTATTAGTTTTGTTTCCGTTCGAACAGGAACGTGAAAAAAATGATTTAAAATAGGAACGAAATGTGAATCGTTCTCGCTTAATATACCCGTTTTAACCATTTTTAACGGGTTTTTTTGTATTAAACAGGATCAATACAAAACTAGGAATAATAATTCACAGCCACGCTGCTTATTTACGGGTGTTTAAGGTTGAACCAAAGAACATTGATGCAATAATGAGGAATTTTTTTTAAGCCTGCAAGTTTTTTATTTTATTATTACTAATCTCTTCGAACGAAGCATCTCGTATAATTATGATAGAACGTCACTTAGGTAAGTTCGTTTAATCATTAATTATACTTCCTTTGCTTCGTTCTCGAGATTGGAATAACACTTGTAGATTTTGAAAGCTACAACGAACTATTGTAATTGGACAAAAGTAGAACAGAGAAGTGAAAAGAAACGAAGTGTAAATTAGATACTTCTTCTGTATTTGATCTTTTCAATTAGGTATGATAACAAATCGAATAATATGATAAATTAACTAAATTTTTGATGTAGATAATTATTATTTAGTATAGCTACAACGAATTCTTGTGAATAATTGTGATCATTAATATATTTTTTATAAAACTTTGCGAAAACTTTAGAATTTCCACCCCAACTTTTGTATGGTTTTTTAAAACTTATAAATATTTTTTTGTGCTACCTCACAAGGATCTCGTTCTATGTGACTCTTAAAATGACCAGGTCTAGTTATTTTGAAACCAATCTAGACGTTTTTAAAGTATCTGGAATTTTTATTGAAACATTGTTAGTTTTTACAGTTATATTATTTATTAAGATAAACAATGTTTGCACTCTTTGTGCAGTGACTAAAGCCAATAATGTTACAAGTTTTTTGGTTAGTATTTCTAGATCAATTTTGGAATTTCGATAAAAAAAATCTAAATAGTCCAGAACGACAGATGTTTCCCAGGTTGTGTTATACTTGGGCATAGGAGGACGAAGTCTTTAAAAACCTTTAAATAATCTAGACACAATATCATCAGAGCTGACCCTAGAGCCTAGGATGAAATTCAACGCCAAACGATAGCTGTTTAGTGTGCCATATTTTACCTCGACTATAAATTTCTGTTAGGAATTCTATTTCCGACTATACGGATGAGTTATAAGGATCTAAATTATGGTTAATACAAAAAACAAACCATTTCCGGAAAGCGCATTCATATTGACGCATGGTATTATCTGATAGGGACGCACAGATGACATGTATGGACTCAGAAGGTACATTTCTTTTCAAGAACGCCGACCTGACAACCGTCCTGCCATCAGGAGAATTTTGGGGTGTGCCTGGTGGCTGTGGAGAGGAAATATCAAGGCATTACTTGCTGAATGGAATGTTATAACATCTGATATTAAAAGACGCTGATACCTTGGGTGCCAAGGCTATGTAGGCCACTTAGGGACAACGGCCATGCCTTCTGCTTTATCTGTTACTATTTTTCTTACTACTTTTAAAATTAAAGAAAATGGGGGAAACGCATAGAAACTAATATTTTCCCAAGATATTGTGAATGCATTTATAACATATGCTCCTGGATCCCTATTCCAGGATGCATACACCTCGCATTTATTATCTAGTCTGGAGGCAAATAAATCAACATCAGGTGAACCAAATCTTTGTTCAATTTGTGTAAAGGCATCATCGCTCAGTATCCACTCCGTGACCTGGTGACACCTACGGGATTCTGTGTCAGCTACAGGATTGTCTCTGGATGTAATGTACGAAGCCAAAACAAAGAGGTTACGTTCTTCACAAAACTGCCAAATACGTTTTGTTATTTGGTTAAGGAGGGGGAACCGTGGCGGCAGTGGATATGGTGCTGGAGCCTGATGCGCGAACGCAGGCGCAAATTCCTCGGCGCGTCTTACCGCTGACGACGGCCTGCTCACCGTTGCGGGGCCTCTCGAGTTTGAAGGCCGACTGGAGGGTTTATTTTTCTGCAATGGTCTAGACGCTGATGTGCTGGCCCTAATTTCAGATCCCGATTTGTTTATTGACTTGGTAGCCTTCAGTGTTCAGTTATCGCCAAAGAGATACTGATCGATTTGAGTGTCATTGAGATGTTTTTTAACCTCTTTATTTATACAGGAACAGATGTAACTCCGTCTTAGTACCGATTCTGTGTGCTGCACGTCACAAATAATGCGACCAGCATCAATTAATAGTTTAAGTATTTCAGGATCCTTTTGGTTCGATTAAAGGGTTCGTTGGACAGCTAAGCCCATACACGATATCGCTGCTGAGATTTGCTTTTGCTTATGTTGGATGGCGGTATCTTTTTTCTGAAGTGTATCGGTGAGTGCAGATTTCTCTTCTAGGTTTAAGGCCAGGGGGTCAACCAGTTTACAATTTTACTGGTAATTTAAACTGGCTGATGCAACATTCATGAAAATAATAATAGTTGTCAACATGTGGGTTGTTGTAATATTACTTGGTCATAGTCACATGAACTATACACAGTAATGTGTTATTGGTTGAATAATAATTCAATAATAGTCGGCATAGTCAAAAAAACTATACTCTAGACTTATCGGGGACGGGGAATAAGTAAATCACAATTGACTGTAGCGATTATAATTTTTTTTCGGAAACATCCATGTCAGATGTACACAGTATTGAAAAAAGCAAAGCAATAACCACAAATCATGATTACGTAATAATATGAGAGGAGTTATGCACAATACAAGACATTCAATTGTCGTTTTGTGTTGAACGGGAGTTTAACAAACCTTCATTTAATGACGGTATTGCATTATTATCACTCGACGCCGATGAGTCACTTCAAATTGAATTGTGACGAGAATGTTTTTCCCGCTTTTTTAACTTTTTCTCAATACGTCGTAGTGTTTTCCATTATTTCTCACTTTCTTTATCTTCCGAGCGTTTTCGTTTAGGCATCCTAATAACAAAACACTGAAATATGCACGTAATATATCTAATATACGTAATATATCTAAATTGTTTGTCATTAACTTGTATCATCTAACGAATAGATCTATCGCCTTGAAATATTTTCATTCTAAGATAAACAAAAAGTGTCGCAATGTATGAATTTAGCTGCCACGCTACGAGCCTCTGTTCATTGGGGAATAAACCGATTTTTTTCGTTTTCATAAAATGTTCCCATTTCGTTCGCGTTCCTAACAAAATACTTGCAAGGAACCGTTCGTAACGTTTTAAAAGCGGTATTTTTAAATCGGTTTCAAGCCCTGACTATAGGCACCCACCCTTTCACATAGGCATAATTTTTTGCACGCCGTGGCAGCCGAACATAACCCACAGGTACCTACCTACCTAATCCTAAAGGTAAGATTAGAGCATTTCCACAAGCATTTTAATATAATATAATATTTACAGGCAAAATTCTATAACGACGAATGCTTGATGAACAGAACTGTTACAACTAAATGCTCTAATCCATCAGCACCCTAAGGTTGATTTAAAAACAATGTTTACCTCCTTTTAATTGTATGTATAGTGTTTGTATTATTGTCTTTCATGTCAATCAATAAACAGTTAGATAGTGGCTTAGTCAAGGTTTATAAGACACACTTGTGTGACCCCCCTCCTCGCGTCGTATTCCTCATTACTGAGGATCGTGATCCCTCTGTATTGTCAGCTTTTGCTTGACGATGTTCCGCCATCTGTGCCTATCCTTTTCATTGTGAAGCGCATCGTGTAGTCTCGTGTCCAGCACTGACCGAATCTGGTCAGACCATCTCAGCGGACTACGGCCTCTCGGGCGTCTGCCATCAACCTTGCCTATGACCATTAGCTGCTTTAGTTTTTGGCGCTCTTTTCTCGTAATATGCCCAAAAAGTTACGAAACTTACTTGTGTGACAGAAGGACGGAAATTTACACATGCAGGAAGTGGTTTGACACTTTTGGTACAGGACTTCAAAATCTTCCCATCCGCTATATTAATTGATAGGATTCCCGTGTATGATACAGACTTGAAATGGACTTCGTGAATCAGTGTGTAAAACAAATGAACAGCAGTTGAATTTATAATGACAGTGACATCTTTCATTTTTTATTTTTGCGCCAGACAACATACCTCTTGTAATGGTCTCGAAGTAGTGATTATTATCCCTGTGTTACGAGCTACCACACAAGGAAATAAGCCAGGGGCATCTCCCAGTCCAGCACACCCAGACCCGAGTCAATTCAATAAATATTGTTTCCTGAATTGACCCGACCGGGAATCGAACCCGGGACACCAATTAAATCGAAGCGAGAAACCGTGCTACAGCGCATTACGCCAATTGTGTCGTATAATTTCTTCAAAATATGTATACAGTTGACATTTTTTCTAGAAAAAAGAGTTTCATATAGCATGCATAATGCAATAGTAGATGCTCGAGGTTACGGTTATATGTTGCTCCGCACCTCAGGAGATCTCTCGTTTGTCATCATAACTTCAGAATCACTTGACGTCCAAGCCAACTGGTTCGGCCGCCATCTTTACGTAATACCCACTGAAAGTTATTCGAGAGTTACTTTTAGGCATTAAAAATCTTTTTCACATTTTACAGGCAGTACCTTCACAGTGCTTGATTATATCACGAAACTGTATTTTATAGTCTGTATTATTTATGTTTCCATATTCTTGCGTGTTTAACTTTTCAATGGTAATTTAATTTCCTACTTGTATGTAAATGCATGAGGGCCTGCTTAAGAAAAGCAATGTGAAAGAGAGTGTGATTTAATAAATATGCGATATGGCATTTTTGCAAAATTGCAAATTTGCTACAGTGAAGTAACAGCAGGCTGGCTACAAAGTAGCCTTAATACAGGATGAAAGGAGGAGGAGCAGATGGGAATATTTTTTTGTATTATCAAGCACACTACTATTTTGAAATAAAATTGTTTAGTGCTTTTTCTTTAGATGTATTTAAAGGCAAGGCATCCTAGTAAATGAAACGGAACTTCTTGACTCATTTAGGAGTGCAGCTCCGGACTCGAGTTTTTAGGTCTTAGTTTAGGGACTGGCCTAAATTTTTTGATACTGGATTCGTATGAGAGTTTAGGCGTTTTTGTCAGTGCCAAGACTTACAGGTATTGGGTAGAGATAGCGAGCATGTCTGCTGCCTGCACGGGATTGCTCTAAAGTGGTGGCACGTTATTCAACGCTGATGCGATTGTACACTCTGCAAACATCAAGGGGCAATGCAATATTGCCCTGTTTTCTTTGCAGCGTGACAAAAAACTGAAAACACGTCAATGAGGTTAACTTCTGCACTAAAGGAACACACCAGAAATGGTACCTGCTTGAACCGTCGCTAACGCATCGAACGCTTGATGGCGGGAATTATTAACTAAGTTTTCAAACTGGACCGCCAATAAAATACGATACTTAGGTAACGCATCGGTTGTCAACATTGCATTAAGTTGCAATAGCATCGACGCGACTTGTCTGCGAGCAATATTGAGTCAAAACTGCCAAAGTTCAGAATGATGTTTACAGTACTAAAATGTTAGATAGTGCAACTAATATTTCTTGAGAGAAAGTTATAACGGAGCGGACTTGGCAAACATTTAACTCTATTACAATTCTACTACTCGTAGTAGGGAACATTTCGGTAGGTTCTGAGAGCAACATTGATTTACCATAAGGTTATGGTTATGAAATATTATTTTCTTGTCTTCTACCGGGTGTTTATCAATACCACAAGGCAAATGATATGGCAATAGGTGATGAAGAAACTTACTCAGTGAAAATTTGTTGTGAATTTTGAAAACATTCTGTGTGTAAAAGGATAATTCTATTTTTAAAATACCTACAAGTAAATAAACCATTAAAATTGTATTTGTCTTACCTACTAAGGTTGTAAGTCATTTTGCTGAAGGTATCACCCGGTATTAGCGACTTGTTTAGGCATACATTTGAAAAAAAAACTATTTAACTAAAGTAGGCCGGCAGGTATCCAATTCAGTTGGAATACAAATCTAATCGAGCTTGGAGATTAAATTGTAAAGGAGATTGGGCAAATCGGGGAATTTATTTTACTAATTTGTACACTTACTAAAATATTACCGAGAATCTTAATACAATTAAAACCGACAAAGTGCAAAGTTTTATAACTTTTTGTACTATCTGATATTTGTTCTAACTTTAAAAGGAAATATTTGACTGAAGCTCAAGGCAAGGAAACAGCACCAAATAATGAGCATAGACTACATTTTAAAGTGTTCCGAACCGAAACAAAATCAGAATGATCCTAGTTTTCGTCTATTGATGTAATCAGGAATTCATCATAAAAATCGTAGTCTCTAATATATAAAATCTGCTCAGTAAAAAGCTCTTAAATATTTAAGTTACTAGAAACATTAAATAGAACATAAAAGTATTAGGTAAATCAAAAAGTACTATTCGGAACTATCAACCAATGTGATCTGTCAGTCAATGTCAATTTCAGTCAGTTGTTTTCGCTCTAGTCGTGTTTTACCGATGCAGACATTGTTTTTGCATTTTCATATTGTTTTTTTACATACTGGTAGATAATTATCGACCAATATCGAATGCAGTGTATGCTGTGTCTGTATGAGGCTTGTAGTAAATGTCTAAAACTACTGGTTCCATGTTATGATTATCGTCCAGTGTCGTCTTTAAGGACGGAACCTGGTAGGTTATCATACCTAGGTAACTATTAAATAGGTAAGTCATAATAATGAACATATTTACATATGGTCAACTGGTTTAATGCGTGATGCCCGAAAATATAACTAGTTAGGCGGTAGGCAAAGGAACTCAGTTTAGACAGTTGTCAAAGCTTTGCAAAGAGCCGATTTGACTCTTATTTCGAGATTATGTCAGTCAGGTTTTCTTAGCTCGGACAGTATCGATTTTGATAAAACAAAAACTCCCTTAATGCGCGATGATTTAACAATATTTAATGATTATTTAGTCGATGTACAAAAATGTTAAGCTCGTCCCTGAGCTCCATACAAAAATGCTCAATTTCCTTTTACCTTTTTATTCACAGTTACGGACGTATTCTCGAGAGCGTACTCGATTGAACTTCGATAATTCAATTAGACTTCGACAATAGTTGTCGAGTAACAGTTAGTTTGAATGTTCTACGGTAACCGACTCGCTCATTAGCATTGGCGGTTGGAAGTTTTTTAGGAAAATTTCTTGGAGAGTGCACTGAGTCGAGGGTAGAAAAAACGAGAGCGGTTCCGTATTCAAGTAGTTTCCAGAAATTAAATAATTTCTAATCATTATATTATTAACTAAATATCAAAGCAAACGAATGCAATTAACTTCCAAAAAATACTACATCACCGGCGTAACGAGGTGCTAGAGATGCCTTGCAGGATTGATTGCACAAGATGGGTGACGGAATAAAATAATTTAACGAGAACATTTGAAAGTGAAGATCTGGGTTTGACTTAGACATTGTTAGATTTGGATCATGAAGCTACCTACGGTATTCTAGTAGCGTGAAAGCACTAGAATGCAAACGGAACGGTAGCTGCTGCAATATCTTCCAACAGAGGTAGGGACAAGAGTATGGACAAAGTTCATCATGAATAAGTCCAGGTGTCTCAGCTACGCTGCAGATTCACTGCGTGGTTATTTAGTAGTTTCTGAATACGTGAACTGAGCTATATACCTCCCTGAACTAAATCCCAGCTTACTCTGTCCTAAATTACTTGAAGCAATGCTACACATAGAATCATACATCAATTATAAAAAAAAAACATATATCGTTATTTTTAAATATATTTTAAAAAGCAAATAATTTAACTCCTTTGCATAGTTTCCAAAAAAATACTGAAATAAAACGAAGCAAATTAAACTAAATGTTGTCTCAGGAGCCACAAGATGAGTTGTCTTCCTGAATTGGAGTTCAAATACCAGGTCGGGCATAATGTGTTTATTTTGGAACGTATCCCGGGCATTACTTAGTGATTACATCCCTGACCAGCAGTGGGGCAGTGTAAATATAAAAGTATAATCAATATATTAATAAATATGCGACAGACAACATACCACTTGTCATGGTCTCGAAGTAAGGATATATATCCTTGTGGTACGATGTACCAGACCAGGAATAAGCCTGGGGCGTCTCCCAACACACCCAGACCAGAACCAATTTAGAGAAGATCTTTTCTTAAGTTGCCCCGACCGGGAATAGAACTTAGGACACTACGGAAATCGAGGTGAGAAATCGTGCTACAGCGCACCACGCCAATCGTGTCGTAAACACCAAGTATATTCCCTTAGTTTTTGTAAAGTACTCATTTGATGTTGAATTACAAATAGCAACAATAAGACAGAGTACGCTGTTGAATGAATTATCATGACAATCTTTCTGTTCGTTATTTCTCGGTGTTATTTTATACCTGTGTAAATCAAGGCAGTCCTTAAGAGTACTCCACATCCACGCACCGACGCAGACATGTAATGATGTGGGTGCGATTTCCCATTTGTAAAGAAAAAGGGGAAATAAAAGAACCGTTCCGTATCCCACAACGTGTTAATGCCTCTCGTGCGACCAGCTGGGATGCCAGTCTACACAAACAACCGTGCTTCAGTACGGTCATGTTGTATTAGTGGATAATAACATACACACATCAAAAGTGTCTAGGGATCAACATATATTTTTGCAATAACTTTTCTCCTGATTGATATTAATTAAAATTTTCTTTAAGGATTCATCAAATAAAGTGTTTTCGTTTGTCTACAGTAACGATAAACCAAGTCACCTTTGCATTAATAAAGAAATTTGCGATTTTCCTAATAAAGGGATTTTTGACATTTGAACCACTAACATTAAAGTTCGAAAAAAAGACTGAAATAACAGTTTTCTTTAAAATTTTATTGGGTAACTTGAACAATTAATAATCCGTGTTTCTACCGCGAACACTAACAACACAAGAACATCGGTTTGGCATACTCAAAATGAGTTCATCCAAATCACGCTGTGGAATGGCCGCCCATGTTCGTTGCAACAACAAAAAAAGGTCTTCTTGCGACTGGATACCCTCCATATTCGGCAGAGCTCTTCTCTGTAGCATATCCCATGCATGCTCAATCGGGTTCAAGTCTGGCGACTGAGCAGGCCAGGGCAGGACATTGATGTTAGCTGCGGCGAGAGTCTGTCTTACAACTCTTGCGGTGTGCGGTCGTGCATTATCATGCATTAACTGAAATAAAGGACCGATTTGCACTTGTAGAGGAACGATGACGTCTGATACAATCGTCTCAGCATAAATTTGAGCGTTGAGGTTGCCTCATCCATCAACTCCATCCAATCCAAATCAACTCAGTTCTTCCGCCGATCCAAATACCCGCCCATACCATGATGGTTCCACCACTATAAGGATGGACTTCCTGGCAGGATTTTAATCGCTGTTTGCGTCCAGGGGTTCTCCAGTGTCGTATACGTCTTGTATCCGGTCTCATACCAAAACGAGACTCATCAGAAAAGCACACGAAACGCCATTGTTCTTCTGCCCAATTTCTGTGTTCAAGAGCCCATTGATATCGAATCCTACGATTGTGCATTGCTATAGGTGGTACCCTTAGCGGTCTTCGGGAATGAAGGTTCACTTCATGCAAGCGGTTTCTGACTGTTTGGTCGCTATTTAAGTTCCCTGAAGAGTGATGAAGCCTCACGGCTAACATCATGGCGGTTATTGTTGGAGCTCTTCGAGTTGTGATTTGAATGTATCGGTCTTGTCTCCGTGTGGTGCAGCGATACCGTCCTTCATGGCGCTCAGCCACGGTACCAGTGCTTCGGTAACGTGTCCAAAGTCGACTGATAACACTCTGACTTGTATTCAGAGCTAAAGCCACAGTACGTTGCCGGGAACCAGCTTCTATCATTCCCACGGCTCTGAGCATTTCTTCCCTGCTTAAATGACGTCGCCGCTCCATAATAACGTTGGTTTTAATCAGTGGTAGGGAAACAGTAGCACTAATAATGTCTTCAATGCGTTGTATGTTTTTATAGGGAAAATATTGACAGCTGATTTTCATCTTTTACTTGAATTTGATTGACAGTTCCTGTTTCAAATTATGAAATGCACCAAAAAGGATCCATATAAATTTATAAAATCATAAATTTATTACAAAGCCATGTGGCTTTCTCAATCTCAAGAAATCCGCATAAAAATGCTTGATCCCTAGACACTTTTGATGTGTGTATTTACATACACACACTCACAACTATATCCCAAACGGGGTATTCAGGGGCATGTTGACCTTTTATAGTAAACGGAATTCTGAGTATTCCTGAGCCCACTTTTCGCCAAGCGTAATTGGAGTAGGAAACAACGTGGCAGGTGAGCCTTCCGCCGTTACACGCGTTGCTTCGGTTTCTTATTGAACAGATGATCTTGGTATAATTTGTCCCAGATATTTATTTTTTTATTAGATACACTTTTCTCTTATGGATAAGTACATCTTAATTTTACTTCAACACGCAATTTATTCCAATGTGCTTTATGTTTTTATATTTAAGTGTAGATTTTTCCTATTATATTGCTTACCATGATCTGTATATAAATGTATTCTTATAAAAACCGCTAAGGATAAACATCCTCTATTTTGCTCCTTTTGTGACACACCTCTGCTGTGAGAAAGACCGAAACCCAAATCCTTGGTGATGAGGGCCTGCGGGTATCACTGAGGCGTGGTATCACTGGTAGAATATCTGTCACTCTGTCAGTGGGACTGACAGCTGACATTACACTTAAATGTATATATTATTCTTTTTTATAATACGATACATGGCCACGGATAACTCATAAACATTTTTTAGTTTCAAGTTTTAAGATATTTATTTGCTAAGAATAGGTAGTTCTCTATTCAGTTAACAAAACAATAACATGCAAAAATATCCGCTAACAATAGTAATATTACTTCACATCATATAGTATATCTGATAAATGTATCAGTCAAATATTTATGCACACACTTCATTCTATGTTCTTCTTGTAGGTACACTGCACACTGTATTAAGTACATACAATAATTTTATTTGTTATACCATCTTAAGGATGGACGACCACATCAGCAGGCCCTGGCAGAATACCAGCGTCTTTGCCGTGCTTGCACTGCGGTGGCGCATGCTTTGGCAGGGTTCTGATTGGCCCACTACTTCTTTGTTAGTTTTTATTTCCTATTTTGTTTCTTTGTATCATGTACCCTCTAGTTTAAGCTAAAATTGTGTTTGGGTCAATACATTGGTTTTCTTTCTTTTTCTCTTTTAATCAATTCGAAACCCGGTGATATATCTAAATGATAGCATTTAATTTAATCGCACATATTCGACATTTCCAAACATAAATTTAATAGCAATTAATTCTACCGTTGACGTATATAACGATGCTTTTTAACCGAAATATTTTTCGTTGGGCCGGTAATTAAACGGTTATTTGGTCCCGCGCCGATTCAATTGGGCCGGCGCGAGTTGTAATTTAGGTAGATTATTTGTAGTTAAGTACAAGTACAAGGTTATAGCGCGGGGCCGGAGCGAGGTAGTATTTGGTGAAAAGGGTCCCCGGGCAGGTGCCTAATCTTTTCTCAATGAACCAAATCCTACCCTATTACCCTCAACGGTATTCTTATTAGGGGCGCAGAGACCGCGCGCTCGCCTCGCCCGCCTAACACGCATCAATACCAACTTTATTCCATTTAAAATCTCTCTTTGAATGTCAATAGGCCTCCTTACAAATGCCCGGGCCGTTTGCGGCTTTACCAATTTCAAATTACGACATTCCATACAAACATCCACCTCATTCATGCGCACTCACGAGTCTCACGTCATGAATTGTGATTCTACGATTGGCTAATCAATCTTAGGGATTTCTTTCTTTCATATTATATTTTGGGTCACGTCATGCGACATCATATTACTTTATTAGCAAACTTTGGAGATAGTAAAGTTTGTGTTCGATCGTAAACGTCTCGAATGTAGTATCTCACATATCATATACATATCATATTTATACTACTGTGATTATTCACAGCACTATCTTTTCCGAGATTCGATTCGATCAAAATACATACTTCATTGTTATTTTGAGAGTGGATCATGATTCTTATTTACTGTCATGCATATTAATTGGTAGTTGCAATTTTTTGTAAATAAATAACAAAACATTTGGTGTTGCTATTTCAATATCGACTTTATGGGACATTTGTGCTTAAGTTTGTTTTGAAACGGAATATAATAGAATCTGGTTTTACATGGTCCTTCACACAATCGTCACAATTTTATGTTAGCACAATGGTTTATTTTGTGGCACAAAGGTTCAGCCAGCAGATGTGGCCACACGTGTTCTATCTCGAATGGGATTCAAAATTGGAAGGGGAAAGTGAAGGCATTGTATGCTGCGAGCTAAATAATTAAAAGTTTTTGTGTACAGTACAGTAGATAATCTCCTCATTCAGAACCGGTAACTGGCTTTCACAGCGAATCTTTCTGCGTGAACTGCCTTTTGATATCATATAGGCATTAGTATCACTTATTTTGGGGAGCGTACCCAGACATAGGGGATATGCAACCCCTCCGATGTTTTGTACATAGCGCATTATGTTGAGGGCTGGTCGAGGAGGGTCTTGCTGTCGTCTCGTCTGTCTGCTATTATTTGGTATTACAAAGATGGCTACCGGTTTTTATAGGGCTTTTATTACTGTTATCAATAAAACGTAGGTATTAGGATTTGTAAATACAATAGTACTGCTTGGAGGTTAAAGAGCTACAAATATCTGAACTAAATAGTTTACAGAATAAATTAAAAGTTAATCTTCTAAGACAAGTCAGAACATTATCATTTTAATTTAAAGCTTTCAATATTTAATTATGATTTGATTCAAGACGACCAATAACAAACAGTAATGAGAATCATGTTTCGCATTGTCAGACAACTGTAAACGTAGATAGATATAAGTAGTTTAGTGTATACATAGATAGGAGCATAGGTAAACCAAACATTATTGCATATAATGTGACTCCACCACCAGGTTGTTTCTATTATGAAGTCAATTTGAACTCGACCGTAACTCTTTTTTGTCTTCTCGCTTTTTTGTACATGCAGAATAAGGTAATCAAACTAGCAAAATGGACCGTCTGATATTTTATTATTATTCATACACCTGAACCTTTTGAACATAAAATAACAATTTGTCTTATGAAAATAAAAAAACTACCTGTCAGAGCGTTAAACTAAGTAAAACTTGTACGAGTAGTAGGTATGGGTAAAGCTGAAAACCTTACTTGAATATATTACTAATAATGTTCTAATAATAAAACAACTAACAAACGAATAAATAATAACACGCATAAATGTTTATCCCAGGTGGAAATCGCACCCGTGACCTTCGGTGCAGTAGGCAGGCTCGTTGCCAACGAACCTAAAGGGGCCTTATTACAAACCCTTGTAACTTGTCAAGTTACTTCCCTAAACTGAGCATAGCGAGCGATTTCGTAATATGATCTTGCATTTCCAGCCAGTCAGCGTCTACCTGGCACTAGCGCGTCTTCTAGGCTGGATATTTAAGCTATCAGTGCCATGCCAGTCATTATTACTATTGTTAATGTGTACTATTTAAACATTGCCGACATGACAAAATGCCGACAGTGTATCGATTGACGAGAATGACAAAACATTAGCTGGAGAAGTTCTTAAATATCGATTTAAAATACAGATGTATGAATCAAAGGAAGAATTTGCCTTCATTTCAATAAACATGATACTTTTAATGTTTTCTAGAAATAGCTTTAAAAGCAGTTCTAAACTAAGTCTTGTTAAATATAACTTGTGAGTACGCTTTCGCTAAAGGATTGATAATACGATCTCGACTTCATAACTCGAAGCGCTCTCGTAAAGGTCTATGACGAGTTTGAATCTCAGAGCATGTCCATAGATAGTTCCACTTGAAGTCATTCTGTCAGATAATGCACATCCTGCCAACTTATAGAAATAGAAATACAAAAACATTAATTAATTAACTTTATGGACATCGTTACATTACAATTTATAAAGTAAAACAAAATAAGTAGGCATTCACAACAAAACCAAAAATAAACAGAAAAAAAGACCATACCATCAGACCGCGGTGTCCCAGTGCCCAATAAAAATAAATGGACCTCACTCAGCATTTAGCCTGGGCTTATTAGGCCCAGGCGCTGATTCTCGATTCTGCAAGCGTTCTCCGACAGTCCTTTCTCCATTGGACTGATCACCAATAGGACGTTTCGTTTTTGTGAGATTCATAGTCAGAATGTTTCACCTATGGACGTTTCGTCGACAGAATGGTTCGCATTTATGTGTTTCGACGACAGGTGTTTTGCACTATGGACTATTCACCGAAAGAACTTTTCACCCGTGGACGAAAACTAGTTGATTTCTATATTCATTTGAAAAGTCTGTTTGCTATTTCAACTTGATTTTAACTTGGATAATGTTTTTGTAGTGACATGTTTTCTTTTTTCTTCAAGTCGGTATGAATAATGTTTGGAGGATTGACATGAACATTCCTTTATTAAGCCCTATACAATGTTTAGACGACGAGACTTACAACGAGAGATCGTTTCTTTTACTGTTTTTTCCGAGAATAAAGCATTTTCTCTATTCAACTACCAAGCCATCAAAAAAGCTACTAGTTTGCTACATAGAAATGAAGAAGAAACTGACGCACATGATACTGTTATTCATTAAATTAAAATGTTCTCATTCTACTAAAGTCACGGAAAAATACTAAAATTCACAGTACATACAACATAAGCGGTCTTACTTTCAAAACATTTTCATTTTCATGTCTTCGCCGCAAGCCAGTTGCTTTTTTGATGGCTTGGTAGTTAAATAATAAAAAAGCTTTACTTACGAAAAAATCGTAAAAGAAACGAACTCTCGGTGAACATGTAATAATTGAAAAGTCTTGTTGACAAAACATTATGAACATAGGCCTAATAAATTGAATGGTTATGTCAATCCAAACATTATTAAATATAAATAAAGCTCTTTCGGTAAATAGTCCATAGTAGGAAACGCCTGTCGTCGAAACACACAAATGCGAACCAACCGGGAAACGTCCATAGGTGAAACATTCTGACGATGAATCTGTCAAAAATGAAACGTCCTATTGGTGATCAGTCCAATGGAGAAACGACTGTCGGAGAACACTTGGAGAATCGTTCAGAATACGAATGAATGACGAGTGCTCGCAACCCTCTAAGATAAGGCACTTGAATACGCAATTAATTCGAATCCGAGGGTCGGAGAATTACCGTCAACCCGAGATCCAGTCGGATAATATTGTGATTATTGATAACTAAGCGTCACGGGGATTTAAAAAGCATACAAGCACGCATGAAAGCAAGCATGCAAGTTTGTAAGCAGGTATGCAAGCAAGCATGCAAGCAGGCATGCAACCAAGCATACAAGCAGGCATGAAAGCCTATTTCGGATCCAAGCCAGCTTACCTTAATGCAGCCGTGCTCGCTTCAATTCAATATTCGGTAAAATGTTGTATCGGTGAAGGAAAAGTATGACAAATAAAACATCTGGCAAATGAAAAAAGTGCAAGAGAGACTTCGGCCAGTAGTAAAAAGTTATTTTGAAAATAGGTGAATTGTGGTTCGGTAAAATGATACCTATGACAAATGATATTTCGTTGGTTTAAAAATATGGCAAACAATACAGATAGCAAAAAAGACGTCTGTCAAACGTTTTCGGTCAAATGAAAATCGAACAAGTAAATTTCGGACAAGTAATCGGTTCCTGATGCTTATGCTTACTAAGGATGTAGGATCGTGTGATGTAATTCTCGAATTCTGAAACGAAAATCAAAGTTAATGCTACCCTTACATGTATAACTTACATATCTACTGACATCTGACAGCCCAGCATCGCTTTGAAGGGTGCTCCACTTTGACAGTGATTTTTGAATTCGGGGCTTGATTGGCAAAATTGACAAAGCTATACTACATGTGTAGGTAAATATCCGTAATTAAGCTATTTATTTGATAGTACGCGGCGGTCCATCCTCAATTAGTTAAATCACAGCAGCCGCAGCCAGCAATCAGTCCACAATAAGGCATGTTTAACAGTCGTATAACCAAAAATAATTCGTTGCAAAGGTGAGAATGAATATTTTGGAATTTTGTGTAATGGGGGCGCTTAGTCGCCGCGTCAAAAAGCCTTTTGTTATCTGCGCGGTATTTTTCAGAGGGTTCGGATTCGCGGACAAAGCGAGCCGCATATTTCACAAGACAGTAATCTCGTCCTAGTTTACCGAATTTACGCAAGTTTTTTACACTTTTCCGCATTAGTTCTTCGTGATATACGCTCGACACAAGATATCTTCGTTTCCGGGGAACTAAAGCTTAGCTGGGTGCTTTTATCTTGATTATAAGTTTTAAACTAAAATGCATTCAAAACCCCCAATTATTTGTAATAGGTTTTTAGACGTGGCGTGCTACAGTGTTATTAATGATGTTCATATTTAAATCTACTGTAACTAATGTACCTCCTCAGTTTGTTAAATGATATTAACATAATTATTTTATTTTCAGATTATTTGGCGGACGCATGCTGTTTTCGGGTTGGACAATACTACTAGCAATTAGTATTCAAGGTGCAGAAATCACGTGCTCTGAAGAATGTAGCTGTCGAAACATCTACCACAAAGAAGAAGGGAGATTTTTTTAGAAATCCTGCACAAAAGGAGACATGGAAACAATTCCTGTAGATTGATAGAAGCGCACAGATTATTAGCATATCCGCTTTAGCTGATAATCCCAATTTTCTCACCATCGGACCTATTTTCACTCAACCCACCCCATTTGTAATTCTTTACGATCTGCATATAGTCAACTTTAACATTCCCTCCATTGGAAAGTACTCCTTCTGGGGTCTTCCAAATTTGGCACTTATCAACCTGACATATAACAACATGACGAGTATAAACGCCAATAATTTCCGAGGATTCATTAATCTTACGGAGCTACACCTCGATCACAAAACATAGAGCAAATGCGGAGTGAGACGTTTCGGCATCTCACCGCCCTCAGGACTTTAATTCTGTCGAATAATCAGATTTCAACATTGGTGCCGAGATTATATCGGATGTTTGTAAAACTGTCTAATTTGGATTTATGTGATAATCCTCTAACTGATGTAAACCCGGAGGTTTTTCAAAGATATACAGCAGCACCTGAGAGTGCTTAAATGCAGACGGTGTCTGCTTAGAAGAGTTAATACCCAGATTTATTATTTGGTACCACATTTGGATGAATTGGATTTGAGAGATAATCTATTTCTGCAGCGTCTAGATATATCACATAACAAATCACAAACGTTAAGCGAGCAGGACTTGCAACGCTCAGAAGCGATAGCGCAGATAGATTTATCAAAAATTCTTGGCACTGTGACAAGTTTAACTGTGTTTAGCCGGAACGATGATCGTCTACATGACGACGACCGTGCTCATTGGAACTATAAGGTATTTGAGATGATATTCGCCCATGAGGTTAAGAGGACGAAGCTTCGCAGACATGACGATTGATAAACTGGATCCATGTCCGACTACACACGAGGCTCAAATGAGTGTGATAGCTGGGTTGATGTTGCTGTGTATTGCGGTGCTGGCAGCGGTGGCGGGCGCGCTGTTTTGCACGCGCCGGCGCGCTGCGCACTTTTATACAAACGAGAAAAAGCGGCGCGAGCACGAGCACGAGCACCGGGAGGAGCTGTTGTGCCACACTGGGCTAGGCAGCGTCGCGACCATCCACGCGCCCTACCACCTCGTGTCCAAGAGCGCGTCGCCAGCGCTGCGGCGGTCTATTCTCCATCGGCCGCTTAGCGTGTCTTTCGATCCCTCTGGCGCCCGCGCTTCCGCACCACGAACTCCAACAATCGACGCCGTGCCGCTGCGCTACTTACTACCTCCACCCCCACCGATACTAGACTTGAAAGATATGTGATACGAATATGACTTTGAAGATGATCTAGTTTAAAGCCAAAAAAAATTCGATATAGGACTTTTTAAAATTGTTGAAAGTTAGACGTCAACGAGAAATTGTGAAGAAAAAAATATTTTTCTATAAGGGAAATTTTATATGTAAGGATTTTATACTTCACCTGAAACAGGGGTGTCAAATATAAAATATTAAATTAATTAGTATCTGAGATACAAAATGAAGGAGTTAAATATAGCCTACACCACCTCGTTAGATTTGCATTAGAATGCGTAATAAGTATCGACCCGATCGGGCCACTGATATATAACCATGTCAAAATATATTCATCTCGTTCTGTCGTATGGCAATTGGTAGATGACAGAACGGGCCACCTTGCAAAGCCAATAATCTGAGCGTCATAGACACAAAAAACGCAACACGCGTTAGTCGAAATACTATCATTGTGAGGCGGACTTGTCCAATTTTTGAGTAGTTTTCTACAGGATTTTCAGTGATCATTTCGCAGTCTCTAAGAGAAAATACGTCGGAAATGTAAGTAATCTTGTGATAAATGCTCTAAAATAGTGTGACTGCATTCATTCTCATTGAAAAAAAGTGCCTGAAATGGTGTCGTGTCCAGCTACTAAAATTCATCTTCAATGTTTACTCATATAAGCATTACGACTCCCTAAACTCTAATTATGTAACAAAACAATGAGAGTGGCTAGAATATTTCTTTGGTAATTGCGTCTAAAAGAATATCATAGTTTTCCAGTAATCTAAGAGAGAATCCACTCTTACTGTACCATGGGTCCATTTACCCCCAATCTGTGGCGGCGACCCGATCGGGCCTCCACCTACCCCCCTCACAAACAAGGGGTCCGAGGCCATTAGTGAGCCCACAGTCGAGTGGATATAAACGCGAAGCGACTCAGGTGAGTACACTCATATTAATACAATTGAGTTTTTATAGTAAGTAACTGTTCAATTTCATCAGTATGTTATTTATGTGGTAGTTTAATTCATTTTATTACCATACATTTAGGGCTTTTTCATATTTGTAACAGAATATATAGCCAAAAACAAAAAACAAAATAGTGCAGTAATAGGGAACGAATTTCAAAGGTCAATCCAAATACGGTGGTATCATCCGTCTATGGGAAAATAGAGCGTCATATGTATTTGCTTATAACTTTCAATTTACTAAGTAATTCCATTGTTTAATAGACCGCTAGCGCTAAGCTATTTTCAGGTCATAAGTTTAAATAATTCTAAAGTTGCTTATTTCCTGCCTGTGGATAGAATAGTAGAATACCTGAGAAGCTTATAACTGCGTTTTGTGTCACATCTGACAGTCGCATAATCAGAAATTCGATTATTTGTATGGGATGCTTTTTATTCAAAATAAAACTGCCAAAATTAATTTAAAGTTAAAAATGTTTATGGTATCATAACTAGGATAGCCTACGGAGGATGCAAACCTAATTTGTGACATATTTGTTCAGCGCAGACTGGTTTAAGGTCAGTATGTAAAAACAGTGACAAAAAAAATATTACAATTTTAATGAATTAGCTTTTTCCTATCTTAGACCACTTACACATGCTCATTTAATAAATTTGTGCCAAAATAAGGCACGCAATTCTAAGAATTCCTTCCCGGCAGATTCACTTTTGGCTTTCGACCGATTTCCGAATTCCAAAAATATCAAAAATAAAATAGAGCGGGTTATGGAACGAAACCAAGATTTAGACACGCTAAGGGAGTATAGTGAATTTATTTATTTATTTTTTATACTTTAATTATTACAACAATTACAATAATTAAAGATTACAATTTATTCTTGAACACACAGTCATGCAAATCTCTCACAGAACATCAAACACACTGATAATATATCTTTCCATTCATCATCAAACAAATCACATTCAGGATTCTTATCCAGCAGGGAGTTCAAAGAACTGAGGACCCAGGGTATAGGCGACTGCGCATGGGATACTGTCCGACATGACGGCACAGCTAGTAACTTGTGGTGCCTGTTTCTTAAATATTTATTCGGGGTGAACAATTTGCACAGCTCCTCATGTAAATTCATGGCGTCAACCTTCCCTCTTAGAATTTTCAGGGCCATAACAAGCATAGTATACTTACGCCTTACTTCCAACGAGTGATATCCCAAACATCCTAAAATAAATTTTGTTGGATACATAAAGGGGTAGTAGCCAAATTGCCTTTTATATAAAAATCTAAGGAATGCCTTCTGTACCTTCTCGAGTGCTAAAGTATAAGAAGCTTCGTGAGGGTTCCATACACAAGCAGCAGTCTCCAGCTTACTTTGCACTAAAGCGCTAAAAAGCAGCTTTATTACGTCAATATTCCCAAAGTAGCAAGAGTTCCTCAGTACAAAGCCCAACCGCCTGTAGGACTCGTTAGCCAATGCTGCAATATGCGGGTTGAATGTTAGCTCATGATCGAATGTGACCCCCAAATCTTTCACACTAGATTTCCTAGGAATTACAGTGCCATCCAGTGTGTAATCAAATACAATAGGATGCCTCATTTGACCAAAAGTCAATACACAACATTTGCTAACATTAAATTCCATCCTGTTGGTGCGGCTCCATACATGAATCGCTTCTATATTCCGCTGTAGGGCATTGCAGACTGATTCGGACTTGATAGTAGCGTATAGTTTCAGATCATCGGCATAAGGCAAGCATTTGGCCGTGTAGACGACTGTTAGTATGTCATTGACCATAATCAGGAATAAGAGAGGGCCAAGGATAGATCCCTGACTCACACCGGAAGACGTGTGATAAGGAACAGATTCATATATACCAAGCCAAACGTATTGCTTCCGATCGCGTAAATAGTCTGCAAACAAATGTACTATTTTTGGAGCAAATCCTATGCTCACAAGTTTGTCCAATTGTACGTCGTTATTAACCCTATCAAATGCTTTTGTAAAGTCGAAATACAATACATCAACCTGATGCTTCTTATCGAGCTGGCTAGATATAAAATTTACAAGAGTAAGTAGATTGGTATCAACTGATCTCCTACTCCTGAAGCCGTGCTGCTCGTTACAAAGATATTTGTTTACTTGATCATATACGTACCTATGTAAGATACTCTCGAAGACCTTGGCTGTGGACAACATTATGGCAATGGGGCGGTATTCTTCAACCAAAGTCTTGTTCGAGGTCTTCCGTATTGGGGTTACTCTAGAGACTTTCCACGAACTAGGGTACACACCAATAAGCAATAGAATAAAATGAGGCACTTGATTTAATACCATTTTGGATCATGCCCTTAAAATTTTGATCACGGTACAGATTTACTTCATTACAAAAGTCGCCTAAACGGGATATAAAATAGCATACGATACGAGAAAGTGGTCTTTTTCGGAAACAAAACGGTGGTTTTGATGCATCTATGGAAAAAGTAACCTAACCTCAAAATCAATAAATAATAACACTGACCTGGAGTTGAGTTCACATTTGATTCTAGGTATTTGCTCCGACAGATGAACCTAAATAAACTATTATTCATTCATACATTCATAGTCGCTGCACCAAATGTGGAGATTTTAACTAAATCAACACAAAACAGCAATAAGTAAATAAATGCCCGCAAATGACGAACGGGCGTTATAACAGCGTATTGGTTTGTTTAAATGTTAATGTAAATATAGCTTGTTTAACAAGAAACAATGATGATTTTTATCTCCACTCTTTTTATTTTACTTTACATGTCAATAACCACAATGAAAATGATGATATTTAGGTATTTGCAAAAAGTTGTGCCCATAACTAAAGGCTAAAATTAAAATATTTGAGGTTATGGAACCTTTGTTCGGCCTTCGATTCTAATTTTAATTCAAGAGATAATTAAAAATCGTCTGAATACTTTCCTTGAAAACCTTCCATTCAAATCAGACTTGAGTATAGTAACCAATGTGAACAATATTGAATTGCATCCGAAAACACCAGAAATACTTTCCGGAAAAAAGTCGTATCCATTTAATTTCTTCTATTTATCATACAAGAATAAATCTACCTACTCCGATCACTGTTATAATGCTCGAATCTATAAATTTTGATAATCCCCTTTCTTTAAAAAATACTGTATTAACGTCCAGTATATGACCACATATAACATTCAATGTTTTTAACCACCATTTTAGTTTTTCAGCTTTCAATCAATCGATTGCACGCGCACTTGTCGCAACTTGCACCGAATCCGAATACGAACGAATGCGACCACGTGCCCCTTGTGTAATCTCCGCGTTCAACGCGCTCTCGCGCGTTTCATTCGAACTAAGCAGACTCTGAAAATAATATTTTTTTGTAGATGAAAATGACAAATTAAGAATTTAGTGTTCTATTACAACTTATTGAACAAAAACCGTGAACTTTAATAACTTGCATTTTCTTTTGTGGCTTGTACAGAAAATTGTAATAAAAAATTAAATATTTACTAATGTCGTGAATATATTCGACACAAAATACTTTGTACAACAGATGTTAGTATTCTAAAACGCTTAACACCTATTTAACCGACTGTAATATTTTTTTAGAGCTAGTCGAGGGACATGTTGGGTATTAGTTAAATGTCAGGGTTCCCGTGGACAGAGATGACACAAAATACATTTGTACACCAGTTACTACTTCGTTATCATCATAAATAAATAAATATCTGGGACAATTCACACCAAGATCATCTGACCCCAAACTAAGCAGAGCTTGTAATATGGGCGTCAGAGACTGATAAACATACTTAAATATTTCCAAATACATACTTAAATAGATAATAACACCCAGACACACAACAAATACAAATGTTCGTCACACAAATATTTGTCATGGGTGGGGATCGAACCCACGACCTCCGGCGCTAAAGGCAGGATCGCTGCCATTGCGCCAACAGGCCAGTCAAATCATGAAAGTAAAATTGTTAAATCTAATTTTCTTTTAGTCCAATACTGACCAAACAGACAAATACCCAAACATATACCTATGCGACTACCTAGGATGACACAAATTAACTGCCCCTCAAAACTTGCAAATTTAGGAAAAAAAAGGAAAAACATTTAGAAAAAAATAATCAAAACGGGACCCTCAACACAAGAATATTTTGAAGTTAGTTTAGGTAGGATCATTAATACGGCATGAGGCTATCTTGTCTAGCCCCAAATACTTGTATCGCTATGTGCGTAGGTGACTACTTTTTTTGCTGCCATTATAAATCTGGCAACTTGGCTTAGCTGAGTATTTTGATGAGTCTTTACTTACACATTCAACGCTTTTCGAGAAAATATATCCCACTTTGGAAGCTCTTTTATTTGCTATAGTAATACTGATCACCCCAAAAAGAAATTGTACGTCTACCACGAGTTGCCACTTTAAATTTACGTTATACTTTATACTCAAGCGTCTACGGCTGTAATGAACCGGGAATGGAGACCGACGTCTAGATGGTGATGTAATCTTGCGATATTTCGGCGATTGTGAGCGGGCTCTACGTCTTGAGCCTTCACCAGAGTCAGAACTGTATCGTAACTTCAGTAATGTTTTTATTTTTTGTTCAATGTAAGAATATTTTCAGTTTCATTCGCTTTTATTTCTGTCTAGCGTTGTTTAAACAGTTTAACAATCACAACACCCAAATTTTTGCATAAAATGAAATTATGTCAGATTATTCAATCATAAAACAGGATATCATTAAATAATTTGACAAAATTTATAAAGAGATTCTCAATAACTTTTTATTTTCCTGTGACTACTATGTTAAGCTTTTATGAAATTAGAGCTTTATGATGCTTCAAGTTAACTTAACTACCTTTATTTTTCTATTTTATTCTCCTTTTTGATTGGCCTAAGCGAAACATTTATCATTAACTATGTTTTACCGCAGGATTTAAATCATATAATCTTTATTTAGTAAAATCTTGAGTAATCTTAATTAATATCTATAAGTTTTAATTTAGATAATTGAGGTGATATTATTTTTGTACTATTGTAAAGAACACATTTTGCTACAGTTTTGAAAAATCACTAGAGCTGTACACCTATTTTATTTTTAAATGGCACTTTTTAAATGTGAAAAAAAAAACATTTTCTTGAATAAATGTCAATTTTGTTAACTTAAAACAAGCAATCAGCCTTGTTATTATTTTTTCAAGAAAAACTTTCAGTGGCAGGGTCTTACTTATCTTGTAGAGTAACGTCGACGTTATATTCGCAAATGTCAGGTATGTAATAAAGTAAAAGACTTTGAATAAGTTAATTCCATTTTGGTGTAGCTAAACTAATTTAAATGAGAATAAATCATGAAAATAAGAATAACACCGTAATTAAAGTCGATTTTGGTTACCGCCGTGACAGGAGCTTTTACCTTATTTTCTAATTTATGCTTTCAGTTTAACCGATTTACATTGCAATAATGAAGGTCCCATGGTTGAACTATGAGTTGTTCTGTCAGTGATGGTCTCGGACTGAGTAAGTCGTGCCTCGCGTTCTTCAGGGGTCTCCTGGAATCGAATGCTTGCCGTCCGGACTCTTTGAGAGCTCGATCGCGATTCTCTTTTTTTATTTCTCCCTTATTCTTCTTGGCTGTTTTGGCGTCAAAACTGTGGTCTCCAGAATATAAAACTTTTTTTTTACCTTTTTAGTAATATTATTTGGTGGAAGTACTATGGTGTTTGAAAAAATCATATTTTTTTTTCTAGATTTGATATTATTTCTGTACTATTTTATACTTTTGAGAAACCGTGTATCTTAAGATCTGAGGGTAACCCACCCACATTTTTTTTTGCTAAATTTTCTTATTGTTTTTACTATTTTAGACACTGTTTCAAATAAAGTATTATTGCTACAGCAAGATAATGATCCGTAAATGGGACCAGTTTCTTCGAAAATTAGGTGGGTTTTAATGTTTTGCATCATTGTTTTAGTCTAAGTTTTATTTTAAGGTTCAAGAATTGATTAACGTGTTTTTTTAATCCCAAAAGTTTCAGTTTTGTAATAATTTCCTTATTGTTTTAGTATTTTATATATTAGGTCTGATCATAATTTTTTTACTAAAATGAACTATGACAACGTGTTTTAGAGGGTTATAAATTAGTAGTTGATCGTTTATAAGTACGTAATTTTAGATTATGCCTACGCTGAGAGAAAAAAAATACATGGAAAATGATGCCTAGAACACTTTTTTCTAAAATCACCCATATTCGGCAAGATTTAGCAAGATAATTAAATTAACCCAAAAGGTGCAGAATAATAACTATGCAGGGTGTCCCGGGTAACTTGTACCAGTGAAGGTCTGTGGTCTGGGGACCCCAATACCTATTGATTGAGCCCCATGTATGTTCTGCGAGTTTTGGTAGTTTTTGAGTTATGTTTTTTTTATAAATGTTCGAAAATTTTTAGATTGTGTCACTTTTTTGGTTACTGTGGCTCAAATAGTTGAGTAAAATACTTTTTTTTTTACATGTTAGCTGAATACTAAGTCTACTTGATTCAGAAGCATTTACATTATTAGCAAATAAAATAAAATCTGAATAATAATTCAGAAAAAAAATAGAAACTGAAAAAGTGGTAAATACTATTATTTCCATAAGTTTTGAAAGCCATTTAAAAAAAAATACAAAAACTTTTTTTCTTTCAAACTTTTTTAAAAAAAATACTATTTTATCAACTATTCATCATATAAATTTCAATGAGATACTTTAAGCGCATCATATCAACCCAGAAAATTTTTAAAATTCGTAAAAAGAATAACTCGAAAACTACCAAAAATCGCGGAACATACCCATGGGCTGAATCGGTAGGTATTGGGGTCCCCAGACCACAGGCCTTCGCTCTTACAGGTTACCCGGGACACCCTGTATAATTAAATCTAACTCAAACAAAACTCAAACTCAATAACTTTGTTCAAATAGACTGTAGCAGTACTTTCAAATCGTCAAATTCACAGCAAAATATACTAAATAATAGACATAAATACCATAATAATAAGGATACATAAATACACAGCAACAGACATAATGCGAATCTACCACCGCGTCAGAGTGGTTTCTTCCTGAGAACACCCGGCAAGCAATCAGCAGTTACTCTTTTAAACTTGTTTTTGGTTTACAACAGGCTTAAATGGACGAATAACTCAATATTACGCCAACCGATTTAGATAATTCTTTTTTTATTTGAAAGCTGATGCTGCCCGAGTGGTCCCCTTTTGATTTGGTCCAGTTCTGACCGTGGCATTATATTATCGTATGAGCTTTAGAAGAATACGCAATTATTTCTTTACTTTTTGGTGCTTTGTTTTGTAATATGTTTTTTTGAAGTTGGTTTTTGAAATTTTTTGTTTTCATTTCCTAACTGTACACGGCGACTACCCTTTGCGCTATCTCGAAGTTAAGATGTAAGATAAGAGTTGAGTTTTAAGAATGGCGAAGTTGAAAATATTTTTCAACTAAATTGGAACCATGTTTGACATGTCATGGTTTGACTGGCCTGTTGGCGCAATGGCAGTGATCCTGCCTTTGACACCGGAGGTCGTGGGTTCGATCCCCACCCATGACAAACATTTATGTGACGAACATTTGTGTTTGTTGTGTGTCTGGGTGTTATTACCTATTTAAGTATGTATTTAGATATATTTAAGTATGTTTATCAGTCTCTGACGCCCTTAATACAAGCTCTGCTTAGTTTGGGGTCAGATGATCTTGGTGTGAATTGTCCCAGATATTTATTTTATTTATTTATTATGTTCTTATCATCAATTTTTAGGTATTGCGCTTATAATGACGCTGTATAGAAACATAAAGGTCTGTTTATGTTTTAGAGAATAAGGGGACTATATAAGACAATTTAAAGAAATAACTAGTACAAAACTTACCTCTCTCACGAATTCTGAATCTAAATTGGTAATGACTGCTGTTTGAATCATTGCTCTGCCATGGCCCTGAGAAGCCTTGTGGGCATCCACCTGGTTCGGCTGCAGCATCTGCTCGCAGGGCTCGCATTTCAACACAGAGTTTTCCATCGTAATCATCAAAAAGCTCAGAACGTTCAAGTCGTATTTCTCATTGATAACCACATGATGCACGATCAAGTTTTCAACGCCAATGAGAGAAGTGACGAATTCGCGTAAAGGTTTCCTCTTAAAGTCCGTCCTGCGCAGCGAAACGGGTGGATCGTTTTTGTAAACTTTAGCTTTGTGCTGTGCTCCTTCTACATGGTCTTTGAGAGCTTTAAGCACCGATGGCAAGGTCAAGTTGCAATACTGGCAAACTACCTTCCCATCGGTCAGCGTCAAGCGATTCTGCAATGCGAAGTTTTCTACTAGGCCGTCCTCACGAGTAGACGACATGGAACTCGTTCTAGATGACGGCTCGTCATTATTTTTCGGGATTGGTGTTTTCTTTCCAGTTTCTTTAGCTTTGTTCTCATTATTTAAAGCTTTGGCCGCCTTTTTGTCTTTGCTCTTATGTTCCTTGATGTGGTTTTGAATAGCATCAAATTGCATGTTTATATATTTTAAGCATTTCTTACAAGTCGCAACAGAAGTCTCGAAGTTTATGTTAATTTCATTCCTTTCGAATTCTGGTAAAGCTTCAAGTATATCTGCGTTTTTGTCTTTCTCGGAATCTTCTTCGGTGCTGTCTTTTTCTGCATCATTGCATTTGTCATCATCTTCTGTTTCCTTCTTGCTTTCACTGGACATCCTTGCCAATCTATCTTTATGCAGTCTGAGCAAAGTTAAGTGGTGGCGGCTATTGACATGGACTGCCGCAGCTGAGTACTCTAACATCCAATCGCACAGCAGGCACATTCCCTGCCCTTGGTGGTCCCGTGTAACATAGTTCTTCGCACCTAAGACTTCGCAGATGTATTTGTCCATTTCTATTGCGGTTTCGATGGAGTCTCTTGAAATCTTAGTTGACTTTTTATTTTCAGATGGTTCAGATGTAGTCCTCTTTTTGGGCTGAGCATTTTCTTCTTTACAGCAAAATATACTAAATAATAGACATAAATACCATAATAATATGGATACATACGAGGGTCATTCCATAAATACTTAGCCTACAAAAAGTAAACGAAAATTTTGGAATAGTGGCAATTTAATTTTCAACATAGTCTCCTTTTAGTTCGATACACTTAGCCCAGCGATGCTCCACCTTTTGAACCCGTCCGAAAAATATTTTTTGTCAAACTCTGCAAAATAGGCCTCCGTGGCGGCGATGACCTCCTCATTTGATCCATACCTATTCCCCGCGAGTGATTTTTTCAGATTAGGAAACAGAAAGAAGTCACAAGGGGCCAAATCTGGAGAATACGGTGGATGGGGTAGCAATTCGTAGCGTAATTCGACCAATTTGGCCATGGCAACGACAGACGTGTGAACCGGTGCGTTGTCGTGGTGAAACAGCACTTTTTTCTTCGCCATATGGGGTCGTTTTTTCTTTAATTCGGCGTCGGCCCAATAAATCGGCATAGTAAAGCCCTGTAATTGTTTTACCCTTCTCGAGGTAATCGATGTAGATCACACCTTGTGAATCCCAGAAAACGGTGGCCATAACTTTTCCGGCCGATTTTACAGTTTTCGCCTTCTCTGGAGCACGTTCCCCGGTCTGGATCCATTGTTTTGATTGCTCCTTGGTCTCTGGTGTGTACCAGTGGATCCAGGTTTCATAGACGATCACAAAACGACGCAAAAACTCCGCTGGATTCCGCTTAAACAGCGCCAAACACGTCTCCGATGTGGTCTCACGGTTGCGCTTGTTTTCCGGTGTGAGTAAACGCGCACCCATTGCGCCGACAGCTTTCTCATGCCGAGTTCCTTGTGAAGAATATGATGCACTGTTCCTTCTGAAATGGCTACAGTCTCAGCTAGCTCCCGAACCTTCAATCGGCGATGTGCCAATACGAGATCATAGATTTTTTTAATGTTTTCCCCCGTAGCAGCTGTTTTCGGTGCACCTGGACGTGGTTCATCAAAAACCGACGTACGGCCACGTGCAAACTCGTTGAACCAATTCTTGACGGTGGCCATCGATGGAAAAGAGTCACCGTACACAGCATCCAAGCGCTCTTTGATTTCGATGCGCGTTTTCCCTTCCAAAAATAGGAATCGAATCACCTAACGATATTGCTCTTTTTCCATTTTTGTAAAACCGATCGACACGTTCGCTTCCATAAGTTGTCAAATTAAAACAAATGAAGGGATTGGAATGAAAATTTGAAAAAAGAATTAAAAAAGAATGTGCTACACTGTGGTAAAACTCTTTTGAAACTACAGCGCCCTCTGGCGATGAGGCTAGGTACTTATTGAATGCACCTCGTAAATACACAGCAACAGACATAATGCGAATCTACCACCGCGTCAGAGTTGTTTCTTCCTGAGAACACCCGGCAAGCAATCAGCAGTTACTCTTTTAAACTTGTTTTCGGTTTACAACAGGCTTAGTAAAGTACAAGTAGTGTCTCATTTTGATACAAATAAACCTAAAAGAATATGAAACAAAAAGAAAAAAAAACTTAGAAGAATATAAATCAAAAGTTCATTAGTTCAAAAGTTCAATTCAAAGAGAAAAATTGTTAGTCAGTACATACTAAAGTTACTTGGGACGTGCAGGGTAGACGAGTAACAGATCCTAAACAGATAGCAGAGTCTTTGAATAATCAATGTGCTGATCTAGTTACAGCTGAGAATAAAACTGGCAGTGGACACAGTTAGCAAACTTGTACTCATAGCCATCCGTTTTATTTTTTCCTCAGTATAATAAATACCAAAAAGGTGATGAGGTAATTTTGAATGAATAGATGTTTAACAATAAAACAACTTTATTTATTTAACCCAGAGTTAACCTTGAATTAGCACTAACTGATAGTAAAGAGATCCTAATGGAGCCGGCTAGACTCAGCGGTTTTTGGGTTTGGCTGACGAGAGGTACTGGGCGTTTGTCTAGACTGATATATGTATTAAAAGTGTACAAAGGGCGCCACGAAAAATATAATAGTGGATGGATCATACTTGTAATTCAAGGGAGCAGGGGTGACGCTTCACGAAGGGCTTCCGCTTGCAGGTCCGGACAGCCAATGGATTGTTTTCGGCCACTCTACTGAGACTGTCAGGACAACAGCAACGCCATTGCAGGGCAGAGCATCTCAGTGCAGTTGTGAAAAAAGTTAGTATTCATGAAATAAGTTAACGTAAAGGGTAAAGAAGGGTAATTAGCCTATATTGAAATCAAGTCATCGCTACAATGGATAGTTACTGGCCTAATCATAAACTTAAATCTACTAAAAACTTTAGAAGAAACTTTGTCTGGCTCAATCCTGGTTCAATTTATTCAAATGCAACACTGACAAGACTGGTCCAAGATTTTTGACGTAATGCGTATGCCATCTATTGTCGACTTGATTATTTAAAGTGAAAAATTTTAAAGAAATTAGAACTGCAATGAGGTACCGGCCAAAGAGAAAATATTACAAAATAAAGCGCGGCAATTCTTCAGAGGGGTATGTCCCCCCGCAGCACTTGTCAGCGTTTGGCAGAAATTTATTTCAAAACCTCTCAAATCAACGCCTTGTATTAAAAACAAAATGAAAAAAAGACAAACAATATCAACTGTCAATACATGATTTTAAACAGAACTGTAGATAATGATAAGCACTTACTCTTACGACCTTTGATTGAATAATCCCTTTAATCCACGTTCGTAACTGACCTTTGGTAACCAGATACGAACATGGCTTTTTTTTCTTGCTTGATAACCAGTCACGAGAATAGAATTTACTTGTCGTTTTTGTAACCATGTTTCATAACCAGCTACGAAAATAGTTTTTGCTTTCTCTGTTCATAACTGGTTAATAATTGATAAATATTTTATCCACTTTCGTAGCTGAGTTTTTTCAAAGTAAATTATTATTATTAAATATCATTTAATATTGCATTTAGAAAAAAACATCAAATATACAATACATACACAAGATAATGTATAGTTATTACAGTTAGGGGTAAAGTTATAATTGTATCAAAATGTTTTATTACAACCTTATAATGTCAATCTTTCTGAACCTACAATAACACAATACTCATAGCCTAGGATGTACACTACCTATACACTAAGAGTACGAAAAATAATACTACTTAACAAGTGACGCGTATCTAATACTTAAATAAATAAAATAACTATCGGTACCATCATCTTACAACTAAGGATAATTTAATGCGACTCTTCGATGTGGTTTTCTTTTATAGGTATTGTTTGGCTGAAATCGTAAAAATAGCTTACTACGTATTTTACCTTGAATAAAAACAAAAAGTTTGTTTCGCAATCTGGTAAAGGTAAAAGAATCATTAAGCCTTTACATTACCTGTACTTTAGCTATCCTTATTCTTCTATGTAAAGAACTGTAATTTGTTTACAAACTAATGAATAAATAAATAAATAAGCATTGTAAAAGAAAAGTAAAAACTCATACGTTAGATTTTTTGTACAAGCAAGGTCAAACTTTTTATTTTCTTTAAGTCCTTTTTAAAAAACTTTGAAGGAATGCTTTCGTTTCATGTATTTTTTATGTACACTATGCTTAATATTTACTGCTTAGTTATATGTTTAGGAAGCACAGCAGGACTTTTATTCTGTATAAGTATTCGTTGAAATTGTGTAATTATTTATATGACTTTAATTAAGAGCATTTCCAATGTCACTGGTAGTTTTATTTTTTACTTAGTATGTTTAATGTTTAAGCAGAATAACATATTTTATGTTTTTAAGATTAAGGCATACTTAAATGAAAAAAATAAAGAATAATTCTTAACACTAAAAACTTATAAGTGTGTCTTGCAGTTAAGATAAGAACATTTATGTTTTTTCGATTTATGCTTTAAAATTCCATACATCTTTACCTGAGTACGTATAGGCCATTGCATAGTCGAATAAAAGTATTCAAATAATAAAATGAACACACACGACACCTAATATTTTTAATTTGATGACTTGACTGTTCCTTTTATGCAGATCTTAACCGAAGTGTGGTTTGTTGATTATTTTTTATGTACCACATTAATTGCAAATAAAAAAACTTTGACTTTGACTTTTGAAATAGGATGGCACTAAGTATTTAACATTGAGTTTTTAGATATAGGTGAATACAATAAGTAGGTATGCAACATTTCGTTGCGATAATTTGCTTATCAAGAAAATGTAAAGTTTAGGAGTATGTTTGACAATTCCGAAAACTTACTACGTGCTCAACACATGCGTTTGATACTTAATTTGAATTCAATCCCAATTATAATTTCTTGAAATTAAAATGAATCTTACAAGTTCCATAGTGCACATGAATATAATGTAAAGTAATCAAGCTACTTTATTTTTACGCTTATTGGTATTGCTGTGAATAATAATTAATTAATTAAATAAACACTAAGACAACATTATAAGCCGTTAGATTTAAAATTTTGGTTGCTTTCAAAATCGTGGATGATCTGATCTATCCACGACTAATAGGTGAGACTTTCTTGTGTTTGTCTGCTTGTAGTAATGTTTTTATGTAAACCTTATTAGTTTTGCATCGTTGTGGTACAGATCTCCAAAAATAAAACAGAATATTGAAGTGGACGGTACAAGGCTTTATTTTGTAATAATTCCATAATCAGTATTGTGTCCCAGGAAGTACGTTTATCTACTTTTCAGACAAATTAATTCGTCCATTATGCAGTTGTCCTGTTAAAAAAATAATTAAATAATTTGTATTCTAAAATAATTATTACTTAAAAATAATTTGCAAAAAAGCAACTTCGTAACAAACTTTACTTAAATATTCGGCTGCTCTGTACTTCCAAAAACTCTTTGATAAACACGTATCCGACAAGATAACACTTTTGTTAAGATTCAAAGGAAAGATATATCTCAAAGAATTACTTTTCTAAATGATGTAATGTGATAAAATTACATATCCGGTTGGCTTATTGGATGTAGGAATTTGTTATTTAGGGAAACTCTACTCAACGTGGGTTACTACGATTAACATTTACATTTTATTTCAACTTACGTTATATTTTGTAATGATCAAATCGTTTTAGATTTTATTTAGTTTGTTTAGTTTATAATCGACATTTATGTTATAAAACACTAAAATATCTTACATTGTAATAAATGACCATTATTTCACTGTTTTGCACCAGTCTAGAAATATAAATGTATTCATTTATTGTAATATGTAATAAAATATTTGGCAATGATTTTTTTTTGTTATTTCTTATGGAAGTCCCACCATCATGGGAGTCTTTTAAGAATGCTGAAGGTAAATAACTTATGTATGTTTAAATAAATAAATAAATAAATATCCCTGGACATTATTCCACACAGCGCCATCTAGCCCCAAACTAAGCTAATTAAAGCTTGTGTTATGGGATACTAGACAACGGATAAACATACTTAAATACATTTTCTTTTGTAAATACATACTTATTATACATAGGAGACACCCAGACCAGTACAAACAGACATGTTCATGAACACAAATGTTTGTACTGTGCGGGGATCGAACCCGCGACCTCTGGTGTAGTAGCCAACTTCTTAACCATTACACCAAGTCGGTCGTCAACTATTCATATTAATTTGTTCATTATCTCAAGTGGTAACTACATAAAGATCTTAAAATTACAGTACAGGCCACACACAATTAAAGCGCTCAGTATTTATTTATAAGGACCTAGTTTTTGCTGATTGTATGAACAGCAAGCATGTCACAACAAGTATACACTTTAATTATCAGCGAGATTTGTTGTGGTATTCACTGTGCAGGAGCACGACTAGGTACTTAGTAAGTGGCCTGGAAAAAATATTTCTTCTCGTTTTAACTTAAAGACCACGAAACCTTTTTAAATTAGGTCACTTTATCAAGTTTTGCAAAACAGCCGCAGTTCCTCTGCGGCTGTTTTGCAAAACTTGATAAAGAAAAAATGCAATACTTCCCGACGACTGGGAATATTATAAGCTGTTGAAGAATAAGGCACATTCTACATTCCACTAAGTCGTAGTGAACTAGTGTTGTTGCGATAGGGATAGTCTATCTATAGTATTGTGATACTATCGTGATAGTATCGTGTTACTATCGTGACCTCGAAAATCAGTCATACTATCGATATTCCCATCGAAACTATTGACCCGTGACGATACTATCGATTCTATCGATAATGTTGATTGATAACAATAAGTAATATTATCGATACTATCAATAGTATCGAAGAAGGTCAAAGTCGAAAGTTTCGATAGGACTATCGATAGTATGACTGATTTTCAAGGTCAACTATCGCTATCGCTACAACACTATGGTGAACCTGCTGAACGGATTCTATTCAGGTTTTCAAATCTATCTGAATAAGTAAATCACTTTATCAAGATGAAGAAGGTTAGAGGCTTGGGGTACCGGCAGTGGCCCTTGTCGGATTCCTCCTACTCAGGGGGTGGCTGGGGCGTGCTTGCTGTTGATTTTGTTCTCGGGACTGTAATTGACTGTAATCCTAGTGCACTCGGTTAAGGATCGTGTTTTAGCACTGGGACTGCACCGTCTGTCCTTTTTTTCCCCAATTTTTTGGCTTTACCCAGTTCCTTGTCCTATTAAGTTGTTTGGCTGCTAGTGCATGGTCTTCATGCACCTGCATCCGGCTCCGGGACTCTCAGCTCAATTATCCTTTTACCTTATCAGACACACGTAGATGACCACAACTATAAAAATCACGAAGCCGGAGGTCTAACCTGGTGGGGTGCTGAAGGTGGGTAAATGTGAGCGAGGGGCAAACACAAATGTAAGGGTAACAAAAACGATTGCAGAGTATTGTTTTAAAAGGGACTACCCGGAGGGTCTCATTGCCTCAGGCAGTTGGGAATCTCTTCCTCTGGAGCGCTCGCGGAGCCCGATTTCGGGTTCCACAAGTAATCTGGGGCCAGACCCCATTCGTATGCTGGTGGGGCAGAGCAATGCTCCAGGGGCAACCCCGTTTTTGTTAACAGCAGCGTGTCGGAATCCCAGGGTTCTACTACAACGACCCGTGTCACGCGTGCTTCAGTTTGAAAAATGTTAGGTGCAGTTAATGAGCAGTCCACAGAACCGCCAAAAGTCCTGCTAACTCGACTGCAGATTAGCCTGCTTCCTCTTTGGTCTGAAGTGATCTACCTCGACCAGTCCGTCGTCCTCCGATTCGGTATTCAAGAGGCCACATCCTTTTGCATTAATGCCCGACAACGTGTCCGATTCGAAAACAATGAAGACACCAGACTCCGACGATTACTTGACGGATTCCAAAATACACTCGTTGGATTTGATGCCCTCAAAAAGACCCAAAGAAGCAGGGAAACATTCTGCTGACCTCCGCAAAGCAGAATGGAAACTAAAAAGGCTGTCCGCTGCGGCTACCACAGCCGAAGTTGATGCCTTCCTGAAATGAAGAGCCGTCAAAAAAGGGCACGCGCCTGCTGAAGACGAACCAATTTCAGTCACTCCTGACATGGATGACCTCAACGCAGATGAAATGAGGACAGTCTCAGGCAGAGGCGCCGCGAAAGTCTACGGGATCTGCAAGAAAAGCAAGAACCACAAAGGCACGTTTAGATATGAGCGCCGTAGACCAATTTCACGGCGGCGGCGTGGTCTAAAAATTTGCATGGCGGCGGCGGCGCGCGGTATACATTTTTATGGAAGAGGGTGGGGGAGGTGATTTTTTTTAAACAAAAATAAGGTTGATACTAAAGAAAATTTTGTAACGACTTATTTTAACCTTTGACCTGTTTGTAATAACCAATTTCGACTTACTAGTATTCCAGTTTTATGCAACAACAAAACATACACCTTAGGCATATCACCAGTTTCACTTCTATAGAGGTATTCGATAATCACTTTTTTTTTCTTAAGTGGGAATTGTGAATTTTCTGCAGATACCTAAGCTTATTTCATTGCCCTTTTTTCTGATTTTGCAGAATAGCAGTAGGAAATCTTCAGTAGTCATTTGTTTATTGCCATTTTCTTTGTCACCTCTCTCAGTTTTCTCAGCTAAGGGTTCGAAACCTTTTACTTCCAAAGTTCCAATGTCATGTAATCTTCATCGCCATTGCTGTCATAACCTTTTCTGTATTTAACAACTATTTCCGTGCAACTAGTATAGTCCTCCCCAACCATTATTTCCTTTATTCTATCTCTTATCGATTGTCGTGCTATTATTTCTGTTATATGTCTCTTCATTTGTCGCATCATGATTCTGATTTGTGACACAAACTGGACATTGTCTGGTACAGGTTTGTCTATCTTTACTTTGCTCGGAGCATCATTCGTTTCGAACACATCTATTTGCACTTGTTGTAATACTTCATCCATCAGATGTCATTTTGTGAGGATTTTTTAACAGGCTCATCAACTACAGGCGTTTGTGATTACGAGCCATCTACATATTTCCTTTAACATAAGTCTGTCGTGATCGAATCTATCGTGATCTGGCTAACACCACAATAAAGCATCAGCAGAGCTCACGTCTATTTCAGTAGGGAGTTTTGTAAATATTTTCTGCACAGTAGATTTTACAATTCCATTCACATGTTTGCTGCTATCCTCGGATAGATTGTACAAAGCGGCCCAATTTGATAGAATACTACTACACACTATACTACACTGTCTTCGGAACTGCTTTATCTTTTTGCCTATCTCCGTTGGGTTTTTTTGTTTCAACACTGTCTGTTAGGTAAATCACATTTTTTTTCCTCTCGTCCACAACCTAATGATAACTTGGACTCGTGTATACGAGCAATTTCGACTCGCGGTATCTTCTAGGTTCATAGTTATTTAAAGAACGTGAAGTGCTTGCATCTCGTGTCCACGTTTTGTCCCGCGAACTTGCAGGTGACAGTATACTTTCCCGTTTTCTATGGGGTGGTGAGCTTGACCGTGGTCCATTGAAGATCTTGAAATACTTCCACTTAAGCGTCTACGGCTATGGAGAACCGGGGATGGAGACCGACGTCTAGATGGTGATCTAATCCTGCGATATTTTGGCGATTTAGAGCGGGCTCTACGTCTTGAGTCTTTACTAGATTCAGAACTGTATCGTTTTTTGCGGCGTTTTTGTATTTGTAACCTCAAACTCAATTGTTCTTTATGGTGAATCACAGCTACAAAAAGGTAAAAAAAATTAAATGAAGCAGATCATATGTGTGCCGCCGCATAAAACAATCAATACATTTTGAATGAGAGTGTCATAAGTTTAATTTAATGAGATTATACAAGTTAGTGTTTTTATGAATACATCGGACTTTACTATGCATCACTTCTAAATACTGCGGTCTGTCAGGAAATCACTATTTTTATAGTAGCATTTCTCTTTAGAAAATGATGACTTTAGATGTAACAGTTCTTTTGCTTACTGTTCCATACCTTTTAGTATCTGTGCCACCGTCGGATTGGCATCTGTCATGTTTTGTTGTTCGTTATCTGTGGTGTTTGTTTCATCGATTAGTTAGTCTGTGATAACCAGTGACACGATCCTTCCGCGACCCTCAGATTTAATAAATATCTTTATATTTTTTCGCTTCGCCTTATATTTCTTTAATCATTTATGTTTATTTCAGCCTTAGGCGACTTAATACTGCCGAATTTGCTAACGGTGATGCGGCAGTAATTGTTCTACAGAGAAAAAAGACTCGGGATAAAAGACTCGGTGAGTTGACTCGGGATCACCTCAAATACTTTCTAGAGATAGGCTTCTTATTATAACAGGTTATTAATGCTACATTTCTCTTTGCAGCCTACGGCGTTTTGTTCCTTGGGATTTAATGTTCACCTTCATGTTCGAAACTTGGGAGAATGATGTGAACTAATTCATCCTGGCTGAGGCATGGAAATTTGCTTAGGACCACAACACCAGGTACCCAAACTTTCAATTTACGTACGGACGCTGTCTCGACTCAGAAACAAAAAACATTTATTGTTTTGCAGCTTTTATTTGATTTAATTTAGTTCAATGTTTTCATTTACCTTACTTTTGAATAAATATTCTCATTTACAAGAATAATAATTACTTACTTAGTCACAAAATAAAATAGTTAATACCTACTTCAAATATTACAAAATATTTTGAAATTGACTTAAACTTTAAATAATTGGGCTTGCTTTTGCATAGTGTTTCAGCTATGGAAATCATTGTTTAAAATAATAATTTAATACAATATACTATAATTTTAACTTTGTTACGGCTTATGAATAATGATAATATAAGATCTTTATTACAATAACTTAAAGTGCCTTTACAGTTTTTTTGTGATAAGTTGCTGCATCCTTCTGGTTATACACACATACTAAGCAAAAGGGTACATATGATATTCTAAGCCTTTTAATAAGCCTTTGTTAGCTTATTTTTTGCGTGTACTGAAAAGAGAAAAAAAACACTTATATTTTCTTGGGACAAAATGGAACAAGTCAAACTTGCTGACGCTGGTACATCCGCCCCACCATGTAGCGTTGCTACATTCAAGGTATGAATTTGTGAGAGAACTTTTTCTCTCTCAACTAAGCAACCCCAAGATAGGTAATAACTGGCCCTCTCCGAAGGCCTGATGCTCCAACTGGCTAAGTATTCCATAACTTGTATCAGTTATTCATTAAAATGATTTTTTTCTCATTTTAATTTCTCTCATTTAATGTTTGTAACGAATACATAACATTTAAACCCAAACTCACGTGTCACTATGGCGCCCGAACATATTTGAGCCACTACTCTTACTATTCTTACCACTGGGGATTGCTCCTTTGACTAAAGGCAAAATTATTTTTTAACCTTTATTTTATTTCTTCACTTCTCTAAATTCCAGTTATCATGTCGAATATGGACGACGATGCCCACCACTCTGTCTCACCAGCTGATGGATTTGGAACGGCGGGAGATGGCAGCAGTGGCAACGATCGCCGGTCTTTCAGCATCGTCGTCGCGCACGGACAGGTTCCGCTTCCGCAAGTAGTTAGTAATAATAGCCCAATTGATGAATCTTTGCAGACGTTGATAGGGATTATTCGCCACTAATCGACCTAAATTATTTAAAGACTCAACACCACAATGGGCGATGCCCAATTTTGAAAGTTCTGGCATCGCCCATTCTACATATTATAAGCAGTTCGAACCTGCGCTTACACAGCCACACACAATTATTACCAATTACCATATGGTTGGCCAAGCCAATATCCAATCTTTAAACATAAACTTTTTGGGTGAGGGTTGTGTTGAGGAAGTAAGATGAGCTCGGGGCGTGGATAAGGCTACCCTGCTCAGAGGTTTTGCTGAATTATTGAACGGTACTGCTCTGAAGTTTTATAGGTCTTTATCTTCTTGTAAGATGCTTTCTTAGGTAGAACTCCAAAAAGAGTTTGAATTTTATTTCTTTGCTGTCGATTTTGATTATCTATCTGAACGCGACATCCTTCTGAAGAGTCAAAGCGCGGGTCAGTCGGTATCAAATTTCGTGATCGAGATAAGAGATTTCAACTTCAGGTTGTCGAGGCCGATACCTGACGATTCCCTTCTGGACATAGTAAAGCATAATCTGTTACCCAGTTATGTATAGTTGCTAGCAATCAACACTATTACTTTTTAGTGACGCGGAGATAGTTAGGTGCGTAAAAATCCTTTAACACCAACAAACAGTTCACAGTTTATTAGAACTTAACAACACGTCACATAAGAATAAAATTTACAGAAGGAGCGGGATAGTTAAAAGAAGAAGATTTGCGAGAGAAAGTATAGGTAGCACAGGGAAAACATACAATACTTAGATCGTGCACGTATTCTATAGCGAATTACGCAAGCAAGCGACATGCATTCAGCGCGGAGACGTAATTTTGACTGTGGAGCCGCATGCACTCGAGGTCCGAGCGGCCGGCCTACGTAACTTTACAAACCGGTCGGATCGACATTCCGACAACTTCGTATGCGCCCTATCTACTAACAAAACGGTCGCACTATTTTATGTTTGTACATTCTCTACTAATGCAAATAGTTAATATTTTATTTAAACATATTTATGTACATAATGTTAAGTTAATTTTCACTACTTTATATAAAACAATTTATTTATTTATTCTAGGTTAATTTTGATCTAATATTGATATTTAAGCTTTATTTATGTTATAATTACTTTTGTTTGTTTACAAATTATTATTTGATTTTATATAACTTATAATAAAAGCTAAGGTACAGTCAGGATCAGAAAATACTTAACAAAAACATTTTATTTTTACGTTTGTAACAAAGCGGAAATATGTAACACAATGTTAATAAATATTGATGTACAATTCTCCGCTACAACACCCCCCTCCAGAGACTGTCCCTACGGGCGATAATAGTTTGGAGTAATTACCCTACGGCCTGATCGAGTTGCTTTTTCAGGTCTATCATGGCCACTTAGTATATCATCATAACATACGTTTTGTGTATGAGTCGGAGTCTGATTGCGTAAGTGTGTTTGAGATGGTCTGTTTTGTGTTGTGTGTGGTAGTGTGTCTTGGTCACGCAGTATATAGGCGGGTTTTAGCCTGTCTATGGACACGGTGACTGGCTAACCCTTAACAACAAGCTTGAAGACCTTATCGCCGCGCTGCAATACCTCACATGGTCCAGTGTAAGTGGGCTTTAGGCTGCCAACTCCTGTGTCATCACGAAGGAAGACATGAGAAGCCGTGTCTAAATCTTTAAAAATGAACGGTGAACGCTGACCAATGTGACGGGAAGCTGGAGACGGCAGTAAATTGTTGGCGAAATTTTTAATTCGCGTAACATACTCCGACATGTCAACCGTTCCTTCGTCCTGCGGTTAAAAAAAATCACCAGGAAGGCGTAAAGGCTCACCGTAAACTAATTCAGCAGCTGGTGACTTAAGACCGTCCTTGAAGCTGCTACGAATACCCAACAGAACAAGAGGAAGATAATCAACCCAACTGCTATCAGCGTGGCAGATTATGGCAGCCTTAGGTTGCCGATGAAATCTTTCCACTAAGCCATTACAACATGGATGGTAAGCAGTGGTCCTGTTGTGTTGAAAACCGGCAATCTTAGACAAAGTTTTAAAGAGTGCCGATTCGAATTGTCTCCCTCGATCTGTAACAATTTTAGTAGGACACCCAAACCGGGATATCCAACCGTTCAACAGAGCTTTGGCTACAGTTTCAGCCGTGATGTCTTGTATTGGTATTGCCTCAGGCCAACGTGTAAATCTGTCGATGGCTGTGAGACAATACCTAAATCCTTGCGACACCGGCAGAGGTCCCACGAGATCAATGTGTAGATCTCTGAACCTCCCTTCTGGGAGTCTAAATGATCCCATGGGTGCGGCAACGTGGCGGGTGACTTTTGACCTTTGACAGGCTAAACAAGTACGAACCCACTGCAGTCCCTTCGTATACCTGGCCACACAAATCGCTCACTGACCAGCTTGGTAGTGGCGTTAGTGCCAGGGTGGCTAAGTGAGTGTAGGGTTTTAAACACCTGTCGGGGCAACTCCCTTGCCACAAAAGGTCGTTGTGAGCCACTTCTTACATCGCAATATAGCTCAAACCGTGAGTCTGGCAACTGAACTTTTTTAAAACACAGTGAGGTATTGCTACTGAGAAGCTGTTTAAGTTCCAGGTCAGAGTTTTGTGAGGTGGCTAGTCTCATTAAGTCAACGGGCTGGACAATTTCGTCTACCCGTGAGAGTGTATCTGCCACCACATTTTCCTTACCTGAAATGTGCCTAACATCAGTAGAGAACTGTGCTATGAAGTCCAGATGGCGAAACTGTCTCGGCGAGCAGTTTTCTTTCCGGGAGTGGAAAGCGAATGTAAGAGGCTTGTGATCGGTATATATTTCGAAATCTCGTGCCTCGATCATGTGCCTAAAGTGTTTTACAGAATCGTAAATAGCCAACAGTTCTCGATCGTAAGGAGAGTATTTGGCCTGTGCAGGACACAACTTACGAGAGAAGAATGCCAACGGTTGCCAGGCGTCGTTTTTGCGTTGCTGCAATACAGCGCCAATGGCTGTGTCAGACGCGTCGGTGACTAAGGCCAGATCGGCCTTACAATCAGGATGCGCCAGCATAGCAGCCTCACACAAATCCTGTTTGCAAGCTTCAAACGCCAACGTTTCAGCAGGCGTGAACTTAACAGGATGCGAGCTTTTGACTGAGCCTACCAAAAGAGCATTTAACGGTGCCTGGTGTTGCGCAGCATGTGGAATGAATCTGCGGTAAAAGTAGATCATCCCCAGGAACCTGCTTAATTCTCGTACCGTTTTTGGGGCTGTAAAACTCTGTACGGCGGCTACCTTCTCCGGTAGGGGCTTGACGCCACTTGCTGAGACGTCGTAACCTAAAAATGTTACCGAAGAAGCACCAAAGACACACTTAGCGGTGTTGACAACTATGCCGTACTCCTTGAGCCTCGTGAAAACCTGGTGTAGGTGGTCTTCGTGGGTTTTCCTATCCTTGGAAAAGACTAATATATCGTCGATGTAAGAGTAGGCAAAATCCAGTCCCCGTAGCATTTCATCGACGAACCGCTGGAACGACTGAGCGGCGTTACGAAGTCCAAACGTCATGTATGGAAATTCCTACAAGCCGAACGGTGTCGTGATGGCAATATCGCTTGGATTTACGGGGATCTGGTAATAGGCCTTAACCAGATCGATGGTGGAAAACACAGTGCACCCACAGAGGTCATATCCAAAATCTTGAATGTGACGGATGGTATACCTATCTGGAATAGTCCTTGCGTTCAGCATTCTGTAGTCACCACAGGGACGCCATCCTTGATGCTTCTTCGACGCGAGGTGCAGGGGTGAACACCAGGCTGATTCTGAAGGACGACAGGTACAAATCTGTAACATGGCCTCAAATTCGGCCTTAGATATTTTAAGCTTATCAGGTGCCAGCCGTCGAGGTGAACATGACACTGGTGGTCCAGGTGTGGTGCGTATATGATGGACAGTATTGTGTGAAATTGTCTTGTGCATACCAGATGGGCGGGTGATGTCGGGATATTTAGCTAGTATGTTATGATATACCGTGTCACCAGATATAACTTTGATAGAAGAAATGCAATATAAATTTTTAGCAGGCAAAGCCGGGGTAACAAGCGTAGTATTACCATCTATTAAGCGTTGATTACGCACATCTACAACAAGATTATAATACATTTAGCTTCAGAAGTAGGAATTTATTAAAAAAAAACATCATTCGAAACAACGAACGTTTATTTAAATTACAAAAATAACACGTGGAATAACCTCAACTGTTTTACTTTCAAACCATACAAAATCAGTCTAAAAATGTTACACCAATCTTGACGAATTCTAACACTATAATTCACTTAATAATCACTTAAAATAACTTACAAGTCTGTCTATAAAACCGAGGAACACGCCGAGAGCGATGTGCACAATCCGAGCGCCAGCAAGCAAATGGTTGCCTGCCGGTCTGCGCAGTCCTTTTATAGAGAGTGGAGGGGTAGCGACGTTGTCACAGGCTGATTACGTCATACCAGGGTTTATTCGGCCTCTCCTGACGTGGAGTCGCCCTCGACGACATCTTGGGAGTGCTGCGGTGAGCTGCTTGCCTCACGAGGCAACACTGAACCTTCGAGTGGTGCCGAAGATGTTCCAGCAATAGGAGCAGCTGCCCCATCGGCTGTCGAAGACTGGCCTTCATCAGAGTCATTAGTTTCTCCATCTGTAGCAACAAAGTTTTCGTAACGAGACAAAAAGATTAACGATTTAATTTAATTTCTCACACACACATCTCTTTCATACTGACTTTAACTAAAACATAAATCAGTAAAATAACAAATAAATAGAGCGCTCTTGTTTTATCAAACCAAAACGATGACTCCGAAGTAACTGGCAGCTTGAGTTTCGATCACAAATCGATGTTTCTGCATCTGCGTACAGACGTGTGACAGAGGCATAGAGTCCGCTTGTCACAAATGGACAGAGGCATAAAGTCCGCTTATCCGGGTAGACAGAGGCATAAAGTCCGCTTGTCCGGGTAGACAGAGGCATGAAGTCCGCTTGTCTAGGTGGATAGAGGCATCTAGTCTGCATATCCAAGGTGACAGAGGCATAAAGTCCGCTTGTCACAAATGGATAGAGGCATATAGTCCGCTTGTCTGGGTAGACAGAGGCATAAAGTCCGCTTGTCCGGATATTAGTCGTGACAGCGTTAATGATTTATCTTGCCAGACCAGCTGATAATAAGAAAAGAAAAAGGCAACGCAGAACTCAATCAGTTATGTAACCTAGTTACCTAATGATTTAAATGTGGTGAGTATGTATGTGTATGTGTGTGTAATTTTAATACCTATCCTAACGTATGGAACTACCTAGTATGAGACAATTTAATCTTTTTATTCTAGAAAGCCAAATCACAACTCTGTCACTCCCTAAGCACACTACCAGCTTACTATCAAAGAAGGCAGCGCAGGTCTCGGGGCACCACTCTCCACGCCATGACACCATGTATTGAGCCGCTGCTTGTGTGGTTTTCCCATAGGATCCACTCAGCAATTTTAGCTCGTAGCGGTCACTCGGCAGACACCTGACCACTCTATAGGGCCCGCGCATACCGAAGTCCAGCTTGCCTGTTGACTGAGAGTAATTAATAACGAGAACAAAATCACCAACAGCAAAATTTAGGAGGCTCTTGCCGTCCGCGGTTGACACGGGCATCTTTCTGAAGTAGATTTTTGTTTAGCAACTCATTACCTCGGCTCCTGCACAGCTCCCGCTATGCTTCCCGGTTCTGTGAACATTCAAAAGCTAAATTGAGAGAATTTGAAAGTGATTGAATTAATGGAGTCTCATCATCAATACCCATAAACAAATTTAAAGGCGAGGCTTGCGTCGTCTTCGGTCTGGTTATGTTCAGGACAAGCTGTAGTCTCCCTGTTTGCTCAGACCAGGATGCGCCCCTGTGATTAGGCTCTCTACGGATCATATTGAGCACTGTTTGCACATAGCTTTCCGCTTGGCCATCCAAGTTGTGCATCTCTGGTGTGATGTAATCAATACCACAACAAATGTCAGTCAGTAATTTGATGAATTCAATATATTCGTTTTAATCTTAAAAACTCCTAAGCAAACTTAGCGTACCTATGTCCCTTTGGTACATAACATAGAACTCGGTAACTCACCGGTTTGTACATATCGGTAATACAAAATCCAGTTAATTTAAACTTACCTACCGGTGAGAATTCAGTTGGCCAATGTTCAAATTGTTGTAACAAAGTTTGAGAAACTCAAACTCAAATAACTTTACTTAGATAGACTTTCAGAGTAAGTACTTGTAAATTGTCATTATGTCTTACTATCATAGGAAAGGTACCTACTTTCCGCACCGTGTGTATTCTTACTAAAATAAGCAAAGACATGTTTTTAAACATTAGATTGAGTTTCCCATTACCGCGGCAAAACCTTTCCTACTGCTGTCAATATGCAATACAGCATGGAGTTCTGGGTAGAATATAAATAATACGGGTTCTTTAGTTAGCTGTGCTAATGTTTTGGCGAGTCTGTTCCTATTTCGATACCCAGTAGAATTTGACATATTTCATGGATAATTGAGAACACCAAGCAGTTTCAGTTTCAAAAGTAACCAAACCTAGAAACTGCCTGACCTGTTTGACATTGCTGGGGATCGGTGCATGCATTGACTAGCGTGAACGTTCCTTGGCAAAGCAACTGTTTTCACTATGACCCGGCTTCTTACAGTAACTACAACGTGTATCGGTACGGTATACGGTATCCTTATTTGAACTCACATCTGCCTCTGAACTTGATTTGGAAGGGTGTGACTCGTGTTTAGGCTTCTTCGAATACTCTGCTTGTTTATGCCCAGTCTGTCCGCACCCAAAACACTTCAAACTACCGCCATTACTTTGCCAAAAATTATTATTATTTGAGCTAATTTTAGGTCGCGAATCTTGTTTGGTGCGAACAGGCTTTGCATAAATCGTTAGAAACGAAACTAAGTCTTCCGTAGATAAATTAGCGTTTGCTGCTGCCGCCCGGACTTGAGGATCCCCAATACCCCTAATGACGATCAATACCATCAACTCCGCACTAAGGCCTCTGACTATACGCAGCCTCAATAATGTACGGCGCGCGTACTCGGCATGAGAGGGATATTTATCTGAGGTCATATTCATTGTTTCATAAAGAATATTGGCATAGTCCATCTTTCGTGGGCACAGTGGCTTAAATTCTCGCACAAAGCTTGACCAAGTACGTTCGTTAGTTACCCACTCATTAAGCCAAGTACGAGCGTCGCTTTTAAGACAATTCGATACACGCGATAGACACTCCGCATCGTGCCAATTATTGGCGAACCTAGCTCTCTCAACTTCCTCGCTCCATACATTTATATCATGCAGGGCAGGATCAAAGTTAGATACAAAGTAATTCTGTGACCGTGAAGAACTCAGTGACTTAATAGCCTCGGCTAAGATACGGGTGGACTCAGGAACTGTTTCCTGGCCTTGTTTAGTGCAATCGCTGTTATTATCAAAACGTGGGGGTAGTTGAACAGTTACCTCCGATGCTAGTGCGCTAGGGGTGTTTATTACGTGAGAATCATTATTGATTGAATATACTTGGGCTATTTAATAAACTTGGGCTATTACGAGATCGTGTCGTCAATAATGCACTACAGTTTTGCCCTTGTTGATGACGAGTACTCGTTGAAGAGCAAGTCGGGTTAGAATTGTTGTTTTCCAGGTTGGTGAGACGCGACATAATCGTATCTAATGCATTTTGTAGTAGAGAATCACGACTACATGAATTACGAGCGCTATCTCGGCGGGACGATCTTTCGCGTGCTGAACGCATACTGTCTTGCTGACGCGACCGACTGCGAGACGCACGTGCGTTCGTCAGCCTGCGTGACCTACTGCGCGATCGACGTTCATCACTCGGTCGTCGCGATACACTGCGCGACCTCCGTACCCTCACACAAGATTTACTACACGACCTACGCGTGCAATCGCTTCGGCGTGTTCTTTTACGCCGTCGATCGGGCATGACAACGACAAAATCAATTCAATTTAGCAAAATTAAAACCGGTGTTCCACTTTTTAGACTGATAACAACAAGATAACCTTATAGATAAAAAGATAATAGACTATACGTACGGTTTATGGTTGACAAAAACCTTCATTCCGGCCCACTTGCCACTGGAGCAAACTTCTCAGTAATAGGTGGCTGTGCACATAAATCGTCCCTCAAGGCGGAATATAAAATAGTTAAAACTTTTGTAAATGCCAATGTGGCAGATGGCTTGTCTGTTGAAACGATAGGTTTTTTGCAGTTACAAGTAACTTGTAACGGCATCAGTAGGGCTTTGGATTTTTCAGTATTTTTTGACCTTTATTTATACTTGTTTACTTTTCTGAATTCCAGTTATCATGTCGAATATGGACGTCGATGCCCACCACTCTGTCTCACCAGCTGATGGATTTGGAACGGCGGGAGATGGCAGCAGTTGATTCTTGTTGTCAGAACACGAGTTTCGGTCGAGGTTATTATGTTTGCGTTCATTTGATTTCACCTTCTTTTAACGACCCTGCTGCCTTTGGGTTACTGATTGCCTGCCTTCACATTGACCCTCTGGATTACCCTGGATTTTTAAATTGACAGCCTACACGTTACTGTGGCTTTTACTGCACGGATATCTGATCTGCCTAACATTTGGAAAATGTTGGCAAGTACTTCACAAAATAGGAGTAGCTTTGTTATAGCTGACTCTCGCAACTTACGAAAAGGGGAAGATTGTGCAAGAACATAGAATCAACTATAAACTGTACACAGTTACAGCCAGCGTTAATAAAACTAATGACATAATCACAGATGCAAATTGTGAGGACTGTTCAGCATCTGCAGGTAACTTCTTTCTTTTCAATGTGTTTCTATGTTAGCTCACTTAGTGGCTGTTATGTTATGTGAGACGTACACTTGCCTCGTAGTAAGGGAAGTAGACAGGAAGAGTGCGTTAGGACAGCAGGTTACAATTTTCCAAGTGACTCATTTTACTTGCTTTGCCACCAAAAAATGAAATAAATTTATAACAGCTGCTTACCTTGCATTACACCTACATGCATCTAATTCTCTGTAGCTTCCTACTTAATTAGTATGGTATCCCGATAAAATATTGTAATGAACTGCGAAATGACCATATTATGTAAGTTTGCTTTTTATTTTATTTGCAGGGGGTTGCAAACACTCTCTGCTCTTGTTGTTTTGCTAAAAAAAGTGATCAACCATCATCCACTTCAGGTGAATGCTATTAGGCCAAGCTAAAACTATCGAGTGCCAGGACTGAGTTCGAAAGATACTTTAAAAACACAAAGAACATGAACTTGGCACCCAAAGACGCATCCGTTCTATTAGAATTCCAGAGTGTGAAAGAAAGTGTGAAAGTAGTTACGAGTATGTCAATGTCAATCAATCAATGTTAAAGTTTTGCAAGTTTTTTTTAGTAGCAAAGTTGCCAGCCATTTTTAAGGCCAAGAAACTGCTTAAGATACAGCCAGCAAATGCGTCACTTCCGGTAAAACTTTAAAAAATTATAACTATTAAATGAATGAAACAAAAAATAAAATACTCAAAATACTTACTGTAAATGGCCTATATTTTCGAAAAAAAAATAGCTTCTAAAATTCTGGCATCGCCCATTCTACATATTATAAGCAGTTAGAACCTGCCCTTACACAGCCACACATAATTATTAACAAAATTTACCATAAGGTTGACCAAGCCAATCATATGGTAATCTTGATACATAAGCTTTTCGGCTGAGGGTTGTGTTGAGGAAGTAAGACGAGCTCGTGGCTCAGAGGTTATGCTGAATTATTGAACGGTGCTGCTCTCAAGTTTTATAGATCTTTATCTTCTTGTAAGAGACTTTCTAGGGTAGAACTCCAAAAACAGTTTAAATTTTATTTCCTTACTGTCGATTTTGATTATCTAACTGAACGCGACATCCTTCTGAAGAGACAACACTATAACTTCATATTTCCTGAGTTAATTGGTATCTCTAAAAATTATAAGGCATTTTCGGGGGTCCTTACCTACCAACCTGGCATTCAAAGACCTGAAGTAGGTGACCGCCATTTTAGAAATCCCAATGAGGAATCACAGGCGGTCTCGCCTCTTCGGTGCAGTTCCAAAAGTGCAACAGGCTGGGTCACGCCACACGAGACTGTAGAACGGTTAGAAGCCCTGTGTGTCCTACATGCGGCTTGGTTGGCAAAATCACTGCTCATTGTCCAAATTGCAACTGCAGTTCACCATCGATGGTAGCGAAGTCTGATCCAGCGCCCAATAAAAAAAAATGCCCTTCGGATGAAACCCAAAGAGCCTTTTGTAAGAAGATAAAGTTGAAATCTGTTTTTCCGGAGATTCCTACCTTAGACAAAGATAATATATACTATACGTAAGGTTTATGGTTGACAAAAACCTTCATTCTGGCCTACTTGCCACTGGAGCAAACTTCTCAGTAAATTCATTTTCGAAACTTGGGAGAATGATGTAAACTAATCCATCCTGGCCGAGGCGTGGAAATTTCCGTAAGACCAAAACAGCAGTTACCCAAACTTTCAAATTACGTACGGATGCTGTCTCCGACTCGTTCTTCCTGTTCTACCTAAAGGAAGCCGCATTGCCCTCTCACCTATAGTTCTGAATATTTTCTATGTGACGGCTGGGATGTTGCAACAGCTTATAGTAGTCAAAGTAAGACAAATCACCTGCTAACCTTTTGACAAAAAAAATAAGTGACTGCCTATGATACATTTTTATTTAATAATTATTTTTGTATGGACATAGGCGTATTTCTGAAAAAAACTAAAATTGATCGTAACTTTAAAATGGTAAGAAATCGGACCAATATTAATAGGAACAAAAAGGTCCGAGATGACCCCTGCTATGCGCTGTTTCGATTTGATCCATTATTCCAGGGACACCCCTGGTAGCGCGCTTGGAGTGCTAGGACTTCTTCTAGCTATAAAAGTGACCTTAACTCTTTAGCAGAAGGCTGCCTACCCGGTGCTGCCGCAGCAGCATGTTCTGCGGTGTATTTTTGAGGAGTAAACATACGACTTGTTTCTAAAGACACGTTCAATTTTTATAATATTAGTTTCATTTTTTTTTTATATTCTTTTTTTAAAGACCGGTTTAATTATTGACTTATTTAGTGTTTTCGGATAAATACCTTGTTCAATACACAGGTTAAATATGAAGCTCAGCACTGGTTAGATAGTGACACAACATCTTTAAGTATCATTGTTATCATATCGTCATAACCTGCGCTATTTGTATTTTTCAATGAAACTAATATTGCGTGGATGTCATTTCGAACAGTAGGGGTCATTAAAATTGTAATAGGATTAAAATTTAAAATAATATTATTGATAATATAATTTTTAGTCTTAGTTTCGTCCGTAAAATTATTATTAAAAGCTCCAGCTATGTCTTTGGGATCATTGTGTACTCTAAGCTAATTATATCTTTACTTTACTTGGGAAAGGTTGTTTTTATTTTATTACTTACTTTCCATGTATTTGTTAACTGATGTATATATGAAATAGTTATTTTGGGCTTTTTGGGTCAGTTTTAACACAGATTGATAACTCTGTGCATATTTTTTTAACTTATTTTTATTATTGGTACTAGGACAGGATCTGCACTTCCACTATAATTCCCTTTTTCGCTTACTACATAGTCGAACGCCGCTACTTAACCATTATGGTCTTGCATGTAAGCGTATTTTAATTTTAACTTTAGGAAAACGAAGATCATAAAGCAACCTTAAATTTTCATGAAAGCTGTTAAATGCAACATTTGCAATGTTAGTATTAAAAACATCATGAAACGTAAGTTGCCTCAAATATTATGCGAATATTGCCCTGTTTACTTAATAATACTTCAATGTGCAACTCTTTTTTACTGTAAATTTTAGTATCTGTGCCGTGTGGTCTGAGAAAGCATGCTCAATCACCTCATTTGTACAGTGTACATCCCCTTATATTATGTGCTATGTTATCTAGGCGCGTTTTGCTTGCTAAACGAGTTGGTTGCCAAAATTGAGTTTTAATATTATGACTCTGCGGTGTATCTTGTTGGATTTAAAATATCAACATTAAAATGGCCGCATAGCAAAATCTTTTTCTTTTCTAGAAGATGCTTCGACACCACTACTTCTAGTTGGTTAAGGGAGTCGGTAAAAATTGTTTTTTTTATTTGGTGGTCGGTTAGTACAGATAACAATAACTTGATGTTCTATAAGTTCAACTGCTGATAATCACATTACATTAGGGGGGCTAGCCAAGAGCAACACGCCGCGACGATTTATACAATAGAAATCGTTCAAATGTATGGGGATAACATAAGCTGTCACTGGCGCTCATGTCATTGCTCTTGGCTAGCCCCCTAGGTATAGATAGCTTATTAATGTCATCGAGTGCAATGTATTTGTGAGTATTTTTTATCAAATGTAAGAGCCACCATATCTGTTATGTCTACAAAAATATGAGTCAAATTTGTAATTGGTTAAGTTTAAGTTGGGAATGGCATTGTCAGTCATGTTATGTTCTGTAATACATAAGACATCAATTATTGTACCTTGTTCAGCCAATTCATTCATGGACACAGTTAGCATGTCCGATTTGTTAATCAATCCGTCCACATTTTGATGCATTACATACAAGTGATTACTCACGAAATAAATTATTTGCATTACAATTTGTCAATTTTAAGCTTATTTATCGCTTCGTTAATTATAACGTTATTGTCAATATTGTCATTAGAATTAATAAAATAACTGTCATTATTGAGATTGTTTATATTATGATTCGCAGTTTTAACAATAGTTATATCAACACCACTATCTGTCATATTCAGATTGTCGTGAGATTGTGTGCTCTTGCTCTCAAAGTTTTAACTCGGATACGATAAACGGGTCAATCGATATTTTTCAAACTTAAACCTATTTTCTAAGTAAATAATTTATTTTAATAGGAAGCGAGTGACATTGAGTGCATATCTTTATCGAGATTGTAAATATTATCTACAATAGTTCATGTCCATATACAATACTTATCAAATCTTGTACAAATAAATTTAAATATGAAGTTCAATTTTTGTTCGTTTATGTATTTTATGGGATCTCGCCAACAAGAAAATTTGGGCGTCTAAAGGGGGTGTCATGCGTAATATAAGAACTTCAGCAAGCGTAGTTCTCTAGCCTCTGCACCTCAACTCCACTCTCACCTTCTCGCGGTAGACCCTGTTACGTTGAGCAACCTTACGGAAGATTGTGGTGAAAATCCCAGTGGGAAGTAAGGTCAACAAACAGACGAGAGGAAGGGGGGATTATCTAACCGTTTTTCGGTTAGTTAGTCTGAAAGCCATCAGGAGAGGATGGATTTCAAGGGATGGTAGCTGATGAATCTGACAGCAAAGATAAACAATAGCACTCATAGTCCTAATTAAATGGACTACTCTCCACTCACCAAGACGCCTTGGGCAAGCGGGCAAGTTAACACGCCTTAAAACTTCAGTAAATATAAATATGGATACGCAAAAGAAAATAAGGCCCTAAATCACCACCGGTGTGGCGATCCACAACAAAGAAAGCAGTATGGGTAAAGGCTGGACCAGCGGTGCTAAGAATCTCTAGGTAAACAAATGCTGCCTAAATAAAACGAAATTGGCAATAGCGTCCTACAATGCAAAAACCTTGACGACGGAAGACAGAATGGAAGAGTTGTTCTACGAGCTCAACAAAATCAACTGGGATGTGTGCAAATGATGATGGATGAGTGCAAAAAGCTTTGAAACGGACATACTTTCTGCAATCGGGGATCTGACTTGAATAAACATGAGCATGGTGTGGCTTTACTTATCAACAAACGTTTGAATAGCACAAGAAATCCATTAACTCAATCTCAGATAGAGTCTTGTACGTGATACTGCAATTATTGAATAAAGTTACTGTAAAAGTTGTCCAGGTATACTAGCATAGCCACTGATGCAGAAGTTGAACAAGTATGTGAAGACAAATGTTCTCGTCTATGGAATCAGAATAATAACTATCCCCAAAACTCATCTTTCGTCGATGATTATTCCCGGGTTGAGTTAATTTTTTTCTTTAATAAGCTCCCTCTCTGCTTTTAAAACTAGTTTTTGTTTTTCCATAAGGTGTAGTTGAGCGTCTCAATCGTTAGTGGTCTTTAGTAATTCTTCTCAAAATCTAGCCCCAAGTTGTTTGAAGTAATATTCGTAAAATTGATGATAAACCTTAGCAAAAGGAAACCATTTTTGCGTAAAGGAATTCTACTTCGTTCTAAAATAAATGTAACAAAATAAATAGGTACTGTTGGCCTTTTTGAACATTTTTATTAGTATAAAAACAGGACAAACATCATCCGTGCGGTCTATCTCAGTTGTGAACCTAAAGCCTATAAATATTTTATTTCCAACGTAGTTTGTCGATCTCCGTGAGAAAAAACAATACCAACGAAAGCGGCACTCCTGCAGCTTGTCTGCGATGTCACGAATACAACACTACCGCGTAAGTGAGTGTTTCGCACGCGATCTTTGCGTAGACCCCCCACGTCCACTGCAACATCTTCATTTCCGTGACGCTTGCATCTTGTGACCACGTTTTGTCCCGTGAGCTTGCATGTACAGCATTCTTTCCCGTTGTCTATGGGGTGGTGACCTTATAGTTTTTGTTTTTCCAAAAGTTGTAGTTGAGCGTCTAAATCGTTAGTGGTCTTAAGTTATCCCTCTCAAAACCTAGCCCCAAGTTGTGGAAAGTAATATTTCTATAATTGATGATGAAAAGGAAACATTTCTGCATACAAAAATTCTACTTCGTTCTAGAATAAATGTAACAAAATAAATAGATACTTATGGCTTTTTTCAACATTTATGATGAGCTAATAACAGCATGATCATCATCCATGCGGTCTATTTCGGTTGTGAACCTAAAACTTAAAACTAATAATAGGTTGGGAAAAAAGTTTCTTTGCATTTTTAAGGAAAATTCAAAACACTTTTTATATAGTTTATTTACATTTAACAAGAGTATATAGGTGCCATTTTGTTCGATTACTTTTTGCCATCGTGTGGATAGGGACATGATCTCATTGCTATAGGAATTTTGAGGCTTCTGATCAAAATACCGGGATAAGTGGTCCTCCTTCACCGCCACCTCGGGGCAGAGCAATACACTGCCTGCTAATGCCATTTGTTCATACTTAAGACCTAAGGCCAGAATAGATAAACTTGTAAGTAATGGTTTAACTCACTCATATCGTGACGCCTCCCCATTTAGGTCATCAATTGCATTTGTGAGGGCTTTTACATAATTTTTGGCCAGCGTCAATGTTTCGATTTTCGATAAGCCACGATTGTCTTTTTTCATGTGAGGAATGACTTTGCGCAGGTCCTAGAAATTGTCAAGTTTTTCATGATTTTACCTTCAATTTTATTGTGAAGAGGCTAACTCCGTAAATGTTGATTGTGACGCTTGCATCTTGTGACCACGTCTTGTCCCGTGAGCTTGCAGGTGACAGCATTATTTCCGGTCGTCTATGGGGTGGTGACCTTGATCAGCGGTCAATTAAGGATCTTGAAATACTTCCACTCAAGCGTGAACCGGGGATGGAGACCGACGTCTAAATGGTGATCTAATCCTGCGATATCTTGGCGATTTTGAGCGGGCTCTACGTCTTAAGCCTTTACTAGAATCAGAATTGTAAGAACTGTATCGTTTTTTGTGGCGTTTTTTGTATTTGTCAGTTATTTCTTCATCAGAACAGTGGCCATCTTTCGTCGATGAATATTCCCGGGCCGAGTTTAATTCTTTCTCTAATAAGCTCCTTCTCTGCTTTTAAGGATAGTTTTTGTTTTCCAAAAGTTGTAGTAGAGCGCCTAAATCGTTAGTGGTCTTTAGTAATCCTTCTCAAAACCTAGCCCCAAGTTGTGGAAAGTAATATTTGTATAATTGATGATAAACCTTAGCAAAAGGAAACCATTTCTGCATACAGAAATTCTACTTCGTTCTAGAATAAATTGTAACTACCCCCAGAATAAATTCAACTATTAGTAGGAATACTCACAAATAAAGCCATAAAATACCACTGATAATAAGTTTATTTTACACAACTACAATACTTTCACAACTAAAATTAGGTAGGTAGGTATACAGAATAATAATTGAGACCGAAGTAACTAACCGAACAAAATTAAATATCACTTTCTCCACCGATTGATTTTAAACTAAATTAATAAAACCACTATGGCAAATCACAATTGAACTTTACGAAAGCTGATTAATGATTTATTTTGCTCATTTATCTAACCACGTTATTTTATATTTATAAAGGATAAGGTAGGTAATCAATACTATTCTAGAATCTAGATCAAATGAGACTAGCGATAGGCTGACGGGCAGGGATTCGGCTAACCGTGCGTCCTGGAGCAAAAGTGAAGCGAAATGTGCTGCGCTGCCCTTTTAAGTGGCCGCCGGAACAGGTCAGGTCGCCGGTGATGCCAGGCTGGACGGTGTGGCCAGCTTTGGCGTAACAGCTTGGCCATCCTACAACAGAGTGTCCACAGGAAATCATCAGAATGTTACCTCAACTCTCAAGCAAGTCAATTAAATCTTCCGTATCCAATTCACTATCATTGTCTGGATCACTAAGAGAACCAACAGCACTAGTATATGGCCTAATAGAATCTACAGCTACAGTAGTCTGAAAATGTTTGTACCCCCTGAAACCTTTTACACTTTGAATGATATAACGGTCATGATCTAAAACCTTAAATACGCGATATGGCCCAGCGTAACATGCGTCCAGCTTTTTATTTCAAATTTTTCCACAAAACGAGGTCCCCTTTTTTGTAACAACGACAGGTCTTTCTTTTCTTGTCAAAATGTAGTTTCATTTTTACTTGCTTATTTTTAATATTACTGGAAGCCTGCTGGCGTAACTGATCAATGTTCGCATTACTCTCTACGCTCTCTAGGTCAGGTAAAATACGGCTTTTGTGTTTGAACATTAGATCAAAGGGAGCAAAACCTGTGGTTTCGTGACGGGTGTTATTGATTCCAAATACAACATCAGACAATTTTTCGTCCCAAGCACTATCGTCAGCACAGACTCTTAATCCATCAAGTATGGTTCTATTCACCCGCTCCACCTGGCCATAGGCTCTCGGTGTAGCTACAGCAGTCAACACATGCTTAATCTGCTTCTCAACAGCAAAATTTCTGAAATACCGACTACAGAATGCAAGACCTCGATCCGATACAATAGTAGAAGGAAAACCGAACATACTAAACATATCTCTTAGAATTTTAATGGTCTCCGCCGAACTAAGAGTGCGCGTAGGTCTTGCCAAAACAAACTTGGTGAAAGCATCTGTAATCACAAGTATATCCTGATTGTTTTTTCTAGTTTTTGCGAATGGACCCAAATGGTCAATATGAACCGTGTGAATTGGTATCTCTGGCTTAGGAATGGGATGTAATTGACCTTCCTTTTTGCCATAGTGGCCTTTTCGAAAAGCACAATCAAGACAGGAAGTAACATATTTCCTTATGAATTTTGTCATTTTGGGAAACCAATATTTATTTTTAATTGACTCTTCACACTTTTTTAACCCAACATGGCCTACTTCGTCATGAAATTTTTGTAACAATTTCCATCGGGCACAATCCGGAACGACCAAACGTTCACCGTGAAGTGTTTTTCTGTAAAGTCGTTCACCTCTAAGTAAATAATTATTAGTTATATCTGGATTTGTATTACCCTCTCTCAGCTGGGTAATAATATTTCCAAGCCTATTGTCCTGCATTTGAACCGTAAGAAACCAATCATCAGTAGCCAATAATTTGATGTCTACGTTAACGGCATTCCTGCTTAAGGCGTGCATACAGAAATTCTACTTCGTTCTAGAATAAATGTAACAAAATAAATAGATACTTATGGCTTTTTTCAACATTTATGATGAACTAATACCAGCATAATCCTCATCCGTGCGGTCTATTTCGGTTGTGAACCTTAAACCTAAAACTAATAGGTTGGAAAAAAAGTTTCTTTGCTCTTTTAAGGAAAATTCATAACACTTTTTATATAGTTTATTAACATTTAACAAGAGTATATAGGTGCCATTTTGTTTGATAACTTTTTGCCATCGTGTGGGTAGGGCCATGATCTCATTGCTATAGGAATTTTGAGGCTTCTGATCAAAATACCGGGATAAGTGGTCCTCCTTCACCACCACCTCGGGGCAGAGCAATACACTGCCTGCTAATGCCATTTGTTCATACTTAAGACCTAAGGCCAGAATAGATAAACTTGTAAGTAATGGTTTAACTCACTCATATCGTGACGCCTCCCCATTTAGGTCATCAATTGCATTTGTGAGGGCTTTTACATAATTTTTGGCCAGCGTCAATGTTTCGATTTTCAATAAGCCTCGATTGTCTTTTTTCATGTGAGGAATGACTTTGCGCAGGTCCTGGAAATTGTCAAGTTTTTCATGATTTTACCTTCAATTTTACTGTGAAGAGGCTAACTCCGTAAATGTTGATTGTGACGCTTGCATCTTGTGACCACGTCTTGTCCCGTGAGCTTGCAGGTGACAGCATTATTTCCGGTCGTCTATGGGGTAGTGACCTTGATCAGCGGTCAATTAAGGATCTTGAAATACTTCCACTCAAGCGTGAACCGGGGATGGAGACCGACGTCTAAATGGTGATCTAATCCTGCGATATCTTGGCGATTTTGAGCGGGCTCTACGTCTTAAGCCTTTACTAGAATCAGAATTGTAAGAACTGTATCGTTTTTTGTGGCGTTTTTTGTATTTGTCAGTTATTTCTTCATCAGAACCGTGGCCATCTTTCGTCGATGAATATTCCCGGGCCGAGTTTATTTACTTCCCTACCTTAGCAAAAGGAAACCTTTTCTGCATACAGAAATTCTACTTCGTTCTAGAATAAATGTAACAAAATAAATAGATACTTATGGCTTTTTTCAACATTTATGACGAACTATTATCAGCATTATCATCATTCGTGCGGTCTATTTCGGTTCTGAACCTAAAACCTAAAATTTACATTTAGCTTAAGTGTGTAGGTGCCATTTTGTTCGATTACTTTTTGCCTTCGTGTGGGTAGGGCCATGATCTCATTGCTATAGGAATTTTGAGGCTTCTGATCAAAATACCGGGATAAGTGGTCCTCCTTCACCGCCACCCCGGGGCAGAGCAATACACTGCCTGCTTATGCCATTTGTTCATACTTAAGACCTAAGGCCAGAATAGGTAAACTTGTAAGTAATGGTTTAACTCACTCATATCGTGACGCCTTCCCATTTAGGTCATCAATTGCATTTGTGAGGGCTTTTACATAATTTTTGGCCAGCGTCAATGTTTCGATTTTCAATAAGCCTCGATTGTCTTTTTTCATGTGAGGAATGACTCTGCGCAGGTCCTGGAAATTGTCAAGTTTTTTGTGATTTTACCTTCAATTTTACTGTGAAGATCCTAACTCCGTAAATGTTAATTGTGACGCTTGCATCTTGTGACCACGTCTTGTCCCGTGAGCTTGCAGGTGACAGCATTATTTCCGGTCGTCTATGGGGTGGTGACCCTGATCAGCGGTCCAATTAGGATCTTGAAATACTTCCACTCAAGCGTGAACCGGGGATGGAGACCGACGTCTAAATGGTGATCTAATCCTGCGATATCTTGGCGATTTTGAGCGGGCTCTACGTCTTAAGCCTTTACTAGAATCAGAACTGTATCGTTTTTTGCGGCGTTTTTTGTATTTGTAAGTTATCTCTTCATCAGAATCGTGGCCATCTTCCGTCGTCGAATATTCCCGGGTCGAGTTTATTTTTTACCTAATAAGCTCCCTCTCTGCTTTTAAAGATAGTTTTTGTTTTTCCAAAAAATTAAGTTGAGCGTGTAAATCGTTAGTGGCCTTTAGTTATCCTTCTCAAAACCTAGCCCTGAGTTGTGGAAAGTAATATTTGTATAATTGATGATAAACCTTAGCAAAAGGACACCATTTCTGCATACAGAAATTCTACTTCGTTCTAGAATAAATGTAACAAAATAAATAGATACTTATGGCTTTTTTCAACATTTGTGATGAACTAATAACAGCATAATCATCATCCGTGCGGTCTATTTCGGTTGTGAACCTTAAACCTAAAACTAATAGGTTGGGGAAAAAGTTTCTTTGCATTTTTAAGGAAAATTCAAAACAATTTTTATATAGTTTATTAACATTTAACAAGAGTATAAAGGTGCCATTTTGTTCTATTACTTTTTGCCATCGTGTGGATAGGGACATGATCTCATTGCTATAGGAATTTTGAGGCTTCTGATCAAAATACCGGGATAAGTGGTCCTCCTTCACCGCCACCCCGGGGCAGAGCAATACACTGCCTGCTAATGCCATTTGTTCATACTTAAGACCTAAGGCCAGAATAGATAAACTTGTAAGTAATGGTTTAACTCACTCATATCGTGACGCCTTCCCATTTAGGTCATCAATTGCATTTGTGAGGGCCTTTACATAATTTTTGGCCAGCGTCAATGTTTCGATTTTCAACAAGCCTCGATTGTCTTTCTTCATGTGAGGAATGACTCTGCGCAGGTCCTGGAAATTGTCAAGTTTTTTATGATTTTACCTTCAATTTTACTGTGAAGATCCTAACTCCGTAAATGTTAATTGTGACGCTTGCATCTTGTGACCACGTCTTGTCCCGTGAGCTTGCAGGTGACAGCATTGTTTCCGGTCGTCTATGGGGTGGTGACCCTGATCAGCGGTCCAATAAGGATCTTGAAATACTTCCACTCAAGCGTGAACCGGGGATGGAGACCGACGTCTAAATGGTGATCTAATCCTGCGATATCTTGGCGATTTTGAGCGGGCTCTACGTCTTAAGCCTTTACTAGAATCAGAACTGTATCGTTTTTTGCGGCGTTTTTTGTATTTGTGAGTTATCTCTTCATCAGAATCGTGGCCATCTTCCGTCGTCGAAATTCCCGGGTCGAGTTTTTTCTTTCCCTAATAAGCTCCCTCTCTGCTTTCAAAGATAGTTTTTGTTTTTCCATAAAATTTAGTTGAGCGTGTAAATCGTTAGTGGCCTTTAGTTATCCTTCTCAAAACCTAGCCCCGAGTTGTGGAAACTAATATTTGTATAATTGATGATAAACCTTAGTAAAAGGAAACCATTTATGCATACAGAAATTCTACTTCGTTCTAGAATAAATGTAACAAAATAAATAGATACTTATGGCTTTTTTCAACATTTATGACGAACTAATAACAGCATAATCATCATCCTTGCGGTCTATTTCGGTTGTGAACCTAAAACCTAAAATTTACATTTAACTAAAGTTTGTAGGTGCCATTTTGTTCGATTACTTTTTGCCATCGTGTGGGTAGGGCCATGATCTCATTGCTATAGGAATTTGAGGCTTCTGATCAAAATACCGGGATAAGTGGTCCTTCTTCACCGCCACCTCGGGGCAGAGCAATACACTGCCTGCTAATGCCATTTGTTCATACTTAAGACCTAAGGCCAGAATAGATAAACTTGTAAGTAATGGTTTAACTCACTCATATCGTGACGCCTCCCCATTTAGGTCATCAATTGCATTTGTGAGGGCTTTTACATAATTTTTGGCCAGCGTCAATGTTTCGATTTTCAAAAAGCCTCGATTGTCTTTTTTCATGTGAGGAATGACTGTGCGCAGGTCCTGGAAATTGTCAAGTTTTTTATGATTTTACCTTCAATTTTACTGTGAAGATCCTAACTCCGTAAATGTTTATTGTGACGCTTGCATCTTGTGACCACGTCTTGTCCCGTGAGCTTGCAGGTGATAGCATTATTTCCGGTCGTCTATGGGGTGGTGACCCTGATCAGCGGTCCTATAAGGATATTGAAATACTTCCGTTCAAGCGTGAACCGGGGATGGAGACCGACGTCTAAATGGTCAAAACCTAGCCCCGAGTTGTGGAAAGTAATATTTGTATAATTGATGATAAACCTTAGCAAAAGGAAACCATATCTGCATACAGAAATTCTACTTCGTTCTAGAATAAATGTAATAAATAAATAGATACTTATGGCTTTTTTCAACATTTATGATGAACTAATAACAGCATAATCATCATCCGTGCGGTCTATTTCGGTTGTGAACCTAAAACTAATAGGTAGGGGAAAAAGTTTCTTTGCATTTTAAAGGAAAATTCAAAACACTTTTTATATAGTTTATTTACATATAACTAAAGTTTGTAGATGCCATTTTGTTCGATTCCGATTCTGTAAATCGGAAATCAATTTAAATACTAATATTTATTGAAAAATTGTTTTCTCTAAAAAAACGTTATTGATACTATCAGAAAAAATCATGATGACATAAATTCTGCTTTTTTAGGTCTTTATTAAACTACATAAAACAAAACTACATTATTATTGGAAAGGTATGTTTAACGACATAAGAGAATATTTGAGAAGATGTGAAACTTGTACGGCTTATTAACATTTAACTTCCGTGCCCTTAGGTTTCATGGTTAACCCTAAAAAAGTAGATAAACGCATGTTGATGGACATCATTAGTATTCACCCAAAACATATTCTGGTCATTGTTTCATATTTACATAATTTTAATATTGATAAGATATTTTAGAATACTCTTTATACTGCTCAAATTATTTCTGTAGAACGTTAAGACCATAAAAACTTGTATTTCTTGATCGACCGTCAGTACGGCTTCCGACCAAAACGGTCTACGGGTGATCTTCTAGCGTACGTAACACACATCTGGGGGGAGGCTATGGACAAGCATGGGGTATCTTTGGCCGTCAGCCTTGATATTGCCAAAGCTTTCGACCGTGTATGGCATCGTTCGCTTCTTTCCAAGCTTCCGGCATATGGTCTGCCACCTTGCCTATGCGACTGGGTCGCCGGATTTCTGGAGGGACGTAGAATTCGTGTCCTTTGCGATGGTCAAAAATCACGCTTTCTTCAGATTAATGCCGGAGTGCCGCAGGGCTCCGTCTTGTCGCCGACGTTGTTTCTTCTGCATATTAATGACATGTTATCTCTTGGTAATATTCATTGCTATGCGGATGATAACACGGTCCACGCGCGATATTTCGAGCGCCCTGGGGCAAAGCAGACTGACATCGAGGAGAAGAGGCGAAGTCTTGTTGTTGAGCTTGACGGAGTGTTGGACCGCATTTCAGAATGGGGTGCATGCAATCTTGTCGAGTTCAATGCCAAGAAAACGCAGGTGTGTGCATTCACAGCAAAGGCGTCGCCTTTCCTTTCCCATCCCACTCTTCAGAGCACCCCACTACCGATTAAGGATAGCCTAAACATCCTTGGCATGGATGTTCGTAGCAACCTAAACCAACGGGACTACATTGAGAGCGTCATTAGAACTGCATCCCGTAAGCTCGGAGTCCTGAACAGAGTGAGACGATTCTTCACGCCTGAGCAGCTCTGTCTCTTATATAAGACACAAGTTCGCTCGTGTGTGGAATACTGCTCTCATCTCTGGGACGGTTCCGCAAAGTACCTACTCGAAGCTCTTGACAGATTGCAGCGGCGTGCTATCTGTATTATTGGAAACCCAGAGGCAACTTTGACCCTTGAGCCTCTCCAATTGCGTAGAGACATTGCCAGGCTAAGTGTTCTCTATCGCTTCTACAATGGGGAATGCTCTGACGAGTTATTCCAGCTTATCCCACCCTCACCTTTCCACTCCCGTACCACGCGTGCTGGACTACGGCGTCACCCACACACAATTCAATATTTGTTGGCCCGAACTAAAAGGTTCGGTGACTCGTTTCTTTGTCGTACCATCCAGACGTGGAACGCTCTTCCAGCACATGTGTTTCCTTCCTCTTATAGTCCCGGGTTCTTCAAGCGGGGCGTGAAAAGGCATTTCTGCAGGCCTTCAAGGTGAGGATGGCCAGCCCAGTGATTCGTTTGAATGACTGGGCTTGTCAACCTCATATCTGGACCTCACGACCGCTTTCCATCAGGTGGAGTGAGGTCATCTTGACGGGCAATAAAAAAAGAAACAAAAAACGTTTTGACTTATTCCAAGTTTTTGCCTCATGTGCAATTAGCTTTGAATAATAGTGTAAATTTGGTTACTTTATTTAGGTACACCAAATTTCCTAATGTTTAGTAGGGAATTAATTGTTGATGCTTTTCTACATCGTTTTAGTAATTCTTTTGTTAATTTGTCTCAGGTCGACATTGTTGATCGTTCTGCTTTTGCTACCTCTCTCTCTTCTTTGGAAGGTATTTTTAAAAAAGTTTTTCGTTATTTGTTTAAAGCTTATAAGCGTAACGCTGCTTACTGTAATAAGGCTACCCTTATTACAGTAAGCAGCGTTACGCTAGCCTACGCTAATCACTTCTTATGTGGTAAATGATATTGTTTGGCAACGTAATTTTGTTATATTTATCGCTGTACGATATTTTTTGGCTAAATTTGCAACTAAGTTCGTGAAGTGTGAAATTATAAAGAAAGTTTCTGATAATGTATATGTATTCAAGGATTCAGATAAACGTACTTCTGGTCTTTATCATATCTTTGACACATTTTTATTTCTTGTTTTTCCATGCTGGAAATCTTTTTCTATTGTTTTTTTGTCGATTCAGATTAAAACTGATGAACTAAAATTGATCGTAACTTTCATATGGTTAGAAATCGGACCAATATTAATAAGAATAAAAAGGTCAGAGATGACTTCCGCTATGCGCTATTTCGATTTGATACATAATTCCAGGGAAACCCCTGGTAGCGCGCTTGGAGAGCTAGGACTTCTTCTAGCTATGAAACTGACCTTGACTTTCCTAGCAGAAGGCTGCCTTACCGCTGCTGTCGCAGCAGCATGTTCTACGGTGTATTTTTGAGGAGTAAAGATACGACTTGTTTCTATTCAATTTCAATTTTTAAAACGATTCAATTTTGGCCTTGTTTCTATTGCCGTTCAATTTTTAAAATATTAGTTTCGTTTTCGTTTTATCTTTTCTTTCAAACACTGGTTCAATTATTGACTTTTTTAGTGTTTTCGGATAAATACCCTGTTCAATGCACAGGTTAAATATGAAGCTCAGCACTGGTGAGATAGTGACACAACATCTTTAAGTATCATTGTTATCATATCGTCATAACCTGCGATATTTGTATTTTTGAATGAAATTAATATTGCGAGGATGTCATTTCGAATAGTAGGGGTCATAAAAATTGTAATAGGATTAAAATTTAAATTAACATTATTGAAAATATTATTTTAAGTCTTAGTTTCGTCAATTAAATAATTATTAAAAGCTTCAGCTATGTTTTTGGGCTCATTGTGTCCTCTAAGCTAATTATAAAATTGTTTTTTTTATAAGTTGGTCGGTTAGTACAGATAACTATAACTTGATGTTCTATAAGTTCACCTGCTGATAATTATATTACATTAGGGAGGCTAGCCAAGAGCAACACGCCGCGACGATTTATACAATAGAAATCGTTCAAATGTATAGGGATAACAAAAGCTGTCGCTGGCGCTTATGTCATTGCTCTTGGCCAGCCCCCTAGGTATAGATAGCTTATTAATGTCATCGAGTGCAATGTATTTGTGAGTATTTTTTATCAAGATGTAAGAGCCACCATATCATATCCATATCATACAAAAATATGAGGCAAGTTTGTAATTGGTTAAATTTAAGTTGGGAATGTCATTGTCAGTCATGTTATCTTCTGTAATACATAAAACATCAATTATTGTACCTTGTTTGGCCAATTCATTCATGGACACAGTTAGCATGTCTGATTTGTTAATCAGACATCCTAACTGTGTCAACATTTTGATGCATTACACACAAGTGATTACTCACGAAATAAATTATTTGCATTACAATTTGTTAATTTTAGGCTTATTTATCGCTTCGTTAATTATAACATTATTGTCAATATTGTCATTAGAATTAATAAAATAACTGTCATTATTGAGATTGTTTATATTATGATTCGCAGTTTTAACAATAGTTATATCAACACCACTATCTGTCATACTCAGATTGTCATGAGATTGTGTACTATTGCTCTCAACGTTTTAATACGGATACGATAAACGGGACAACATATGCACTCAATGTCACTCGCTACTTCAATCAATATATTGATATGATATATTTACAATATTTCATGTCCATATACAATACTTATCAAATCTTGTACAAATAAATTTCAATAAAGTTCAATTTTTGTTCGTTTAAGTATTTTATGGGATCTCGCTAACAAGGAAATTTGGGCGTCTAAAGGGGGTGTCATGCGTAATATAAGAACTTCAGCAAGCGGAGTTCTCTAGCCTCTGCACCTCAACTCCACTCTCACCTTCTCGCGGTAGACCCCGTTACGTTGAGCAACCTTTCGGAAGATTGTGGTGAAAATCCCAGTGGGAAGTAAGGTCAACAAACAGACGAGAGGAAGGGGGGACTATCTAACCGTTTTTCGGTTAGTTAGTCTAAAAGCCATCATTAGAGGATGGACTCCAAGGGATGGTAGCGGATGAATCTGACAGCAAAGATCAACAATAGCACTCATATTCCTAATTAAATGGACTACTCTCCACTCACCAAGACGCCTTGGACAAGCGGGCAAGTTAACACGCCTTAAAACTTCAGTAAATATAAATATGGATACGCAAAAGAAAAATACGGCCCCAAATCACCACCGATGTAGCGATCCCCAACAAAGAAAGCAGTATGGGTAAGGGCTGGACCAGCGGTGCTAAGAATCTCTTGGTAAACAAATGCTGCCTAAATAAAACGAAATTGGCAATAGCGTCCTAAAACGCAAAAACCTTGACGACGGAAGACAAAATGGACGAGTTGTTCTACGAGCTCGACAAAATCAACTGGGATGTTATTGAGCGCAAAAAGCTTTGAAACGGACATACTTTCTACAATCGGGGATCTGACTTGAATAAACATGAGCATGGTGTGGCTTTACTTATCAACAAACGTTTGAATAGCACAAGAAATCCATTAACTCAATCTCAGATAGAGTCTTGTACGTGATACTGCAATTATTGAATAAAGTTACTGTAAAAGTTGTCCAGGTATACCAGCATAGCCACTGATGCAGAAGTCGAACAAGTATGTGAAGACAAATGTTCTTGTCTATGGAATCAGAATAATAACTATCCCCAAAACTCATCTTTCGTCGATGATTATTCCCGGGTTGAGTTAATTTTTTTCTTTAATAAGCTCCCTTTCTGCTTTTAAAACTAGTTTTTGTTTTTCCAAAAGGTGTAGTTGAGCGTCTCAATCGTTAGTGGTCTTTAGTAATCCTTCTCAAAATCTAGCCCCAAGTTGTTTGAAGTAATATTCGTAAAATTGATGATAAACCTTAGCAAAAGGAAACCATTTTTGCGTAAAGGAATTCTACTTCGTTCTAAAATAAATGTAACAAAATAAATAGGTACTGATGGCCTTTTTGAACATTTTTATTAGTATAAAAACAGGACAAACATCATCCGTGCGGTCTATCTCAGTTGTGAACCTAAAGCCTATAAATATTTTATTTCCAACGTAGTTTGTCGATCTCCGTGAGAAAAAACAATACCAACGAAAGCGGCACTCCTGCAGCTTGTCTGCGATGTCACGAATACAACACTACCGCGTAAGTGAGTGTTTCGCACGCGATCTTTGCGTAGACCCCCCACGTCCACTGCAACATCTTCATTTCCGTGACGCTTGCATCTTGTGACCACGTTTTGTCCCGTGAGCTTGCATGTACAGCATTCTTTCCCGTTGTCTATGGGGTGGTGACCTTATAGTTTTTGTTTTTCCAAAAGTTGTAGTTGAGCGTCTAAATCGTTAGTGGTCTTAAGTTATCCCTCTCAAAACCTAGCCCCAAGTTGTGGAAAGTAATATTTCTATAATTGATGATGAAAAGGAAACATTTCTGCATACAAAAATTCTACTTCGTTCTAGAATAAATGTAACAAAATAAATAGATACTTATGGCTTTTTTCAACATTTATGATGAGCTAATAACAGCATGATCATCATCCATGCGGTCTATTTCGGTTGTGAACCTAAAACTTAAAACTAATAATAGGTTGGGAAAAAAGTTTCTTTGCATTTTTAAGGAAAATTCAAAACACTTTTTATATAGTTTATTTACATTTAACAAGAGTATATAGGTGCCATTTTGTTCGATTACTTTTTGCCATCGTGTGGATAGGGACATGATCTCATTGCTATAGGAATTTTGAGGCTTCTGATCAAAATACCGGGATAAGTGGTCCTCCTTCACCGCCACCTCGGGGCAGAGCAATACACTGCCTGCTAATGCCATTTGTTCATACTTAAGACCTAAGGCCAGAATAGATAAACTTGTAAGTAATGGTTTAACTCACTCATATCGTGACGCCTCCCCATTTAGGTCATCAATTGCATTTGTGAGGGCTTTTACATAATTTTTGGCCAGCATTATTGTTTCGATTTTCGATAAGCCTCGATCGTCTTTTTTCATGAGAGGAATGACTCTGCGCAGGTCCTGGAAATTGTCAAGTTTTTCATGATTTTACCTTCAATTTTACTGTCAAGATGCTAACTCCGTAAATGTTGATTGTGACACTTGCATCTTGTGACCACGTCTTGTCCCGTGAGCTTGCAGGTGACAGCATTATTTCTGGTCGTCTATGGGGTGGTGACCTTGATCAGCGGTCAATTAGGGATCTTGAAATACTTCCACTCAAGCGTGAACCGGGGATGGAGACCGACGTCTAAATGGTGATCTAATCCTGCGATATCTTGGCGATTTTGAGCGGGCTCTACGTCTTAAGCCTTTACTAGAATCAGAACTGCATCGTTTTTTGTGGCGTTTTTTGTATTTGTAAGTTATTTCTTTATCAGAACCGTGGCCATCTTTCGTCGATGAATATTCCCGGGCCGAGTTTACTTCTTTCCCTAATAAATAATAATAAATATAATAAATATGCGCCAGAAAACACACCTCTTGTAATGGTCTCGAAGTAGGGATTAATATCCCTGTGTTACGAGGTACCACACAAGGAAATAAGCCAGGGGCGTCTCCCAGCACACCTAGACCCAAGTCAATTCAGAAAAGATCGTTTCCTGAATTGACCCGACCGGGACTCGAACCCGGAACACTACGGAAATCAGGGCGAGAAACCGTGCTACAGCTAATAAGCTCCTTCTCTGCTTTTAATGATAGTTTTTGTTTTCTAAAAGTTGTAGTAGAGCGTCTAAATCGTTAGTGGTCTTTAGTAATCCTTCTCAAAACCTAGCCCCAAGTTGTGGAAAGTAATATTTGTATAATTGATGATAAACCTTAGCAAAAGGAAACCTTTTCTGCATACAGAAATTCTACTTCGTTCTAGAATAAAAGTAACAAAATGAATAGATACTTATGGCTTTTTTCAACATTTATGACGAACTAATAACAGCATAATCATCATTCGTGCGGTCTATTTCCGTTGTGACCCTAAAACCTAAAACTAATAGGTTGGGAAAAAAGTTTTTTTGCATTTTTATGGAAAACTCAAAACACTTTTTATATAGTTTATTTACATTTAACAAGAGTATATAGGTGCCATTTTGTTCGATTACTTTTTGCCATCGTGTGAATAGGGACATGATCTCATTGCTATAGGAATTTTGAGGCTTCTGATCAAAATACCGGGATAATTGGTCCTCCTTCACCGCCACCTCGGGGCAGAGCAATACACTGCCTGCTAATGCCATTTGTTCATACTTAAGACCTAAGGCCAGAATAGATAAACTTGTAAGTAATGGTTTAACTCACTCATATCGTGACGCCTCCCCATTTAGGTCATCAATTGCATTTTTGAGGACTTTTACATAATTTTTGGCCAGCGTCAATGTTTCGATTTTCGATAAGCCACGATTGTCTTTTTTCATGTGAGGAATGACTTTGCGCAGGTCCTGGAAATTGTCAAGTTTTTTATGATTTTACCTTCAATTTTACTGTGAAGAGGCTAACTCCGTAAATGTTGATTGTGACGCTTGCATCTTGTGACCACGTCTTGTCCCGTGAGCTTGCAGGTGACAGCATTGTTTCCGGTCGTCTATGGGGTGGTGACCTTGACAAGCGGTCAATTAGGGATCTTGAAATACTTCCACTCAAGCGTGAACCGGGGATGGAGACCGACGTCTAAATGGTGATCTAATCCTGCGATATCTTGGCGATTTTGAGCGGGCTCTATGTCTTAAGCCTTTACTAGAATCAGAACTGTATCGTTTTTTGCGGCGTTTTTTGTATTTGTAAGTTATTTCTTCATCAGAATCGTGGCCATCTTTCGTCGATGAATATTCCCGGGTCGAGTTTATTTTTTTCCCTTATAAGCCCTCTCTGCTTTTACAGATAGTTTTTGTTTTTCCAAAAGTTGTAGTTGAGCCTCTAAATCGTTAGTGGTCTCAAGTAATCCTTCTCAAAACCAAGCCCCAAGTTGTGGAAAGTAATATTTGTATAATTGATGATAAACCTTAGCAAAAGGAAACCATTTCTGCATACAAAAATTCTACTTCGTTCTAGAATAAATGTAACAAAATAAATAGATACTCATGGCTTTTTTCAACATTTATGACGAACTAATAACAGCATAATCATCATTCGTGCGGTCTATTTCGGTTGTGAACCTTAAACCTAAAATTTACATTTAACTAAAGTTTGTAGGTGCCATTTTGTTCGATTACTTCTTGCCATCTAGTGGGTAGGGCCATGATCTCATTGCTATAGGAATTTTGAGGCTTCTGATCAAAATACCGGGATAAGCACTAGATAAACTTGTAAGTAATGGTTTAATTCACTCATATCGTGACGCCTCCCCATTTACGTCATCAATTGCATTTGTGAGGGCTTTTACATAATTTTTGGCCAGCGTCAATGTTTCGATTTTCAATAAGCCTCGATTGTCTTTTTTCATGTGAGGAATGACTCTGCGCAGGTCCTGGAAATTGTCAAGTTTTTTATGATTTTACCTTCAATTTTACTGTGAAGATCCTAACTCCGTAAATGTTGATTGTGACGCTTGCATCTTGTGACCACGTCTTGTCCCGTGAGCTTGCAGGTGACAGCATTATTTCCGGTCGTCTATGGGGTGGTGACCTTGATCAGCGGTCAATTAAGGATCTTGAAATACTTCCACTCAAGCGTGAACCGGAGATGGAGACCGACGTCTAAATGGTGATCTAATCCTGCGATATCTTGGCGATTTTGAGCGGGCTCTACGTCTTAAGCCTTTACTAAAATCAGAATTGTAAGAACTGTATCGTTTTTTGTGGCGTTTTTTGTATTTGTCAGTTATTTCTTCATCAGAACCGTGGCCATCTTTCGTCGATGAATATTCCCGGGCCGAGTTTATTTCTTTCCCTAATAAGCTCCCTCTCTGCTTTTATAGATAGTTTTTGTATTTCCAAAAGTTGTAGTTGAGCCTCTAAATCGTTAGTGGTCTTAAGTAATCCATCTCAAAACCTAGCCCCAAGTTGTGTAAAGTAATATTTGTATAATTGATGATAAACCTTAGCAAAAGGAAACCATTTCTGCATACAGAAATTCTACTTCGTTCTAGAATAAATGTAACAAAATAAATAGATACTTATGGCTTTTTTCAACATTTATGACGAACTAATAACAGCATTATCATCATCCGTGCGGTCTATTTCGGTTGTGAACCTTAAACCTAAAACTAATAGGTTGGGGAAAAAGTTTCTTTGCATTTTTAAAGAAAATTCAAAACACTTTTTATATAGTTTATTTACATTTAACAAGAGTATATAGGAGCCATTTTGTTCGATTACTTCTTGCCATCGTGTGGATAGGGACATGATCTCATTGCTATAGGAATTTTGAGGCTTCTGATCAAAATACCGGGATAAGTGGTCCTCCTTCACCGCCACCTCGGGGCAGAGCAATACACTGCCTGCTAATGCCATTTGTTCATACTTAAGACCTAAGGCCAGAATAGATAAACTTGTAAGTAATGGTTTAACTCACTCATATCGTGGCGCCTCCCCATTAAGGTCATCAATTGCATTTGTAAGGGCTTTTACATAATTTTTGGCCAACGTCAATGTTTCGGTTTTCAATAAGCCTCGATTGTCTTTTTTCATGTGAGGAATGACTCTGCGCAGGTTCTGGAAATTGTCAAGTTTTTCATGATTTTACCTTCAATTTTACTGTGAAGAGGCTAACTCCGTAAATGTTGATTGTGACGCTTGCATCTTGTGACCACGTCTTGTCCCCTGAGCTTGCAGGTGACAGCATTATTTCCGGTCGTCTATGGGGTGGTGACCTTGATCGGCGGTCAATTAAGGATCTTGAAATACTTCCACTCAAGCGTGAACCGGGGATGGAGACCGACGTCTAAATGGTGATCTAATCCTGCGATATCTTGGCGATTTTGAGCGGGCTCTACTTCTTAAGCCTTTACTAGAATCAGAATTGTAAGAACTGCATCGTTTTTTGTGGCGTTTTTTGTATTTGGCAGTTATTTCTTCATCAGAACCGTGGCCATCTTTCGTCGATGAATATTCCCAGGCCGAGTTTATTTCATTCCCTAATAAGCTCCTTCTCTGCTTTTAAGGATAGTTTTTGTTTTCCAAAAGTTGTAGTAGAGCGCCTAAATCGTTAGTGGTCTTTAGTAATCCTTCTCAAAACCAAGCCCCAAGTTGTGGAAAGTAATATTTGTATAATTGATGTTAAACCTTAGCAAAAGGAAACCTTTTCTGCATACAGAAATTCTACTTTGTTCTAGAATAAATGTAACAAAATAAATAGATACTTATGGCTTTTTTCAACATTTATGACGAACTAATAACAGCATAATCATCATTCGTGCGGTCTATTTCGGTTCTGAACCTAAAACCTAAAATTTACATTTAACTAAAGTTTGTAGGTGCCATTTTGTTCTATTACTTTTTGCCATCAAGTGGGTAGGGCCATGATCTCATTGCTATAGGAATTTTGAGGCTTCTGATCAAAATACCGGGATAAGTGGTCCTCCTTCACCGCCACCTCGGGGCAGAGCAATACACTGCCTGCTAATGCCATTTGTTCATACTTAAGACCTAAGGCCAGAATAGATAAACTTGTAAGTAATGGTTTAACTCACTCATATCGTGACGCCTCCCCATTTAGGTCATCAATTGCATTTGTGAGGACTTTTACATAATTTTTGGCCAGCTTCAATGTTTCGATTTTCAATAAGCCTCGATTGTCTTTTTTCATGTGAGGAATGACTCTGCGCAGGTCCTAGAAATTGTCAAGTTTTTCATGATTTTACCTTCAATTTTATTGTGAAGAGGCTAACTCCGTAAATGTTGATTGTGACGCTTGCATCTTGTGACCACGTCTTGTCCCGTGAGCTTGCAGGTGACAGCATTATTTCCGGTCGTCTATGGGGTGGTGACCCTGATCAGCGGTCCAATTAGGATCTTGAAATACTTCCACTCAAGCGTGAACCGGGAATGGAGACCGACGTCTAAATGGTGATCTAATCCTGCGATATCTTAGCGATTTTGAGCGGGCTCTACTTCTTAAGCCTTTACTAGAATCAGAATTGTAAGAACTGCATCGGTTTTTGTGGCGTTTTTTTTATTTGGCAGTTATTTCTTCATCAGAACCGTGGCCATCTTTCGTCGATGAATATTCCCGGGCCGAGTTTATTTCATTCCCTAATAAGCTCCTTCTCTGCTTTTAAGGATATTTTTTGTTTTCCAAAAGTTGTAGTAGAGCGCCTAAATCGTTAGTGGTATTTAGTAATCCTTCTCAAAACCTAGCCCCAAGTTGTGGAAAGTAATATTTGTATAATTGATGATAAACCTTAGCAAAAGGAAACCATTTCTGCATACAGAAATTCTACTTCGTTCTAGAATAAATTGTAACTACCCCCAGAATAAATTCAACTATTAGTAGGAATACTCACAAATAAAGCCATAAAATACCACTGATAATAAGTTTATTTTACACAACTACAATACTTTCACAACTAAAATTAGGTAGGTAGGTATACAGAATAATAATTGATACCGAAGTAACTAACCGAACAAAATAAATATCACTTTCTCCACCGATTGATTTTAAACTAAATTAATAAAACCACTATGGCAAATCACAATTTAACTTTACGAAAGCTGATTAATGATTTATCTTGCTCATTTATCTAACCACGTTATTTTATATTTATAAAGGATAAGGTAGGTAATCAAAACTATTCTAGAATCTAGATCAAATAAGACCAGCGATAGGCTGACGGGCAGGGATTCGGCTAGCCGTGCGTCCTGGAGCAAAAGTGAAGCGAAATGTGCTGCGCTGCCCTTTTAAGTGGCCGCCGGAACAGGTCAGGTCGCCGGTGATGCCAGGCTGGACGGTGTGGCCAGCTTTGGCGTAACAGCTTGGCCATCCTACAACAGAGTGTCCACAGGAAATCATCAGAATGTTACCTCAACTCTCAAGCAAGTCAATTAAATCTTCCGTATCCAATTCACTATCATTGTCTGGATCACTAAGAGAACCAACAGCACTAGTATATGGCCTAATAGAATCTACAGCTACAGTAGTCTGAAAATGTTTGTACCCCCTGAAACCTTTTACACTTTGAATGATATAACGGTCATGATCTAAAACCTTAAATACGCGATATGGCCCAGCGTAACATGCGTCCAGCTTTTTATTTCAAATTTTTCCACAAAACGAGGTCCCCTTTTTTGTAACAACGACAGGTCTTTCTTTTCTTGTCAAAATGTAGTTTCATTTTTACTTGCTTATTTTTAATATTACTGGAAGCCTGCTGGCGTAACTGATCAATGTTCGCATTACTCTCTACGCTCTCTAGGTCAGGTAAAATACGGCTTTTGTGTTTGAACATTAGATCAAAGGGAGCAAAACCTGTGGTTTCGTGACGGGTGTTATTGATTCCAAATACAACATCAGACAATTTTTCGTCCCAAGCACTATCGTCAGCACAGACTCTTAATCCATCAAGTATGGTTCTATTCACCCGCTCCACCTGGCCATAGGCTCTCGGTGTAGCTACAGCAGTCAACACATGCTTAATCTGCTTCTCAACAGCAAAATTTCTGAAATACCGACTACAGAATGCAAGACCTCGATCCGATACAATAGTAGAAGGAAAACCGAACATACTAAACATATCTCTTAGAATTTTAATGGTCTCCGCCGAACTAAGAGTGCGCGTAGGTCTTGCCAAAACAAACTTGGTGAAAGCATCTGTAATCACAAGTATATCCTGATTGTTTTTTCTAGTTTTTGCGAATGGACCCAAATGGTCAATATGAACCGTGTGAATTGGTATCTCTGGCTTAGGAATGGGATGTAATTGACCTTCCTTTTTGCCATAGTGGCCTTTTCGAAAAGCACAATCAAGACAGGAAGTAACATATTTCCTTATGAATTTTGTCATTTTGGGAAACCAATATTTATTTTTAATTGACTCTTCACACTTTTTTAACCCAACATGGCCTACTTCGTCATGAAATTTTTGTAACAATTTCCATCGGGCACAATCCGGAACGACCAAACGTTCACCGTGAAGTGTTTTTCTGTAAAGTCGTTCACCTCTAAGTAAATAATTATTAGTTATATCTGGATTTGTATTACCCTCTCTCAGCTGGGTAATAATATTTCCAAGCCTATTGTCCTGCATTTGAACCGTAAGAAACCAATCATCAGTAGCCAATAATTTGATGTCTACGTTAACGGCATTCCTGCTTAAGGCGTGCATACAGAAATTCTACTTCGTTCTAGAATAAATGTAACAAAATAAACAGATACTTATGGCTTTTTTCAACATTTATGATGAACTAATACCAGCATAATCCTCATCCGTGCGGTCTATTTCGGTTGTGAACCTTAAACCTAAAACTAATAGGTTGGAAAAAAAGTTTCTTTGCTTTTTTAAGGAAAATTCATAACACTTTTTATATAGTTTATTTACATTTAACAAGAGTATATAGGTGCCATTTTGTTAGATAACTTTTTGCCATCGTGTGGGTAGGGCCATGATCTCATTGCTATAGGAATTTTGAGGCTTCTGATCAAAATACCGGGATAAGTGGTCCTCCTTCACCGCCACCTCGGGGCAGAGCAATACACTGCCTGCTAATGCCATTTGTTCATACTTAAGACCTAAGGCCAGAATAGATAAACTTGTAAGTAATGGTTTAACTCACTCATATCGTGACGCCTCCCCATTTAGGTCATCAATTGCATTTGTGAGGGCTTTTACATAATTTTTGGCCAGCTTCAATGTTTCGATTTTCAATAAGCCTCGATTGTCTTTTTTCATGTGAGAAATGACTCTGCGCAGGTCCTAGAAATTGTCAAGTTTTTCATGATTTTACCTTCAATTTTATTGTGAAGAGGCTAACTCCGTAAATGTTGATTGTGACGCTTGCATCTTGTGACCACGTCTTGTCCCGTGAGCTTGCAGGTGACAGCATTATTTCCGGTCGTCTATGGGGTGGTGACCTTGATAAGCGGTCAATTAGGGATCTTGAAATACTTCCACTCAAGCGTGAACCGGGGATGGAGACCGACGTCTAAATAGTGATCTAATCCTGCGATATCTTGGCGATTTTGAGCAGGCTCTACGTCTTAAGCCTTTACTAGAATCAGAATTGTAAGAACTGTATCGTTTTTTGTGGCGTTTTTTGTATTTGTCAGTTATTTCTTCATCAGAACCGTGGCCATCTTTCGTCGATGAATATTCCCGGGCCGAGTTTATTTATTTCCCTACCTTAGCAAAAGGAAACCATTTCTGCATACAGAAATTCTACTTCGTTCTAGAATAAATGTAACAAAATAAATAGATACTTATGGCTTTTTTCAACATTTATGACGAACTAATAACAGCATAATCATCATTCGTGCGGTCTATTTCGGTTGTGAACCTAAAACCTAAAATTTACATTTAACTAAAGTTTGTAGGTGCCATTTTGTTCGATTACTTTTTGCCATCATGTGGGTGGCCATGATCTCATTGCTATAGGAATTTTGAGGCTTCTGATGAAATTCCGGGATAAGTGGTCCTCCTTCACCACCACCTCGGGGCAGAGCAATACACTGCCTGCTAATGCCATTTGTTCATACTTAAGACCTAAGGCCAGAATAGATAAACTTGTAAGTAATGGTTTAACTCACTCATATCGTGACGCCTCCCCATTTAGGTCATCAATTGCATTTGTCTGGGCTTTTACATAATTTTTGGCCAGCGTCAATGTTTCGATTTTCAATAAGCCTCGATTGTCTTTTTTCATGTGAGGAATGACTCTGCGCAGGTCCTGGAAATTGTCAAGTTTTTTATGATTTTACCTTCAATTTTACTGTGAAGATCCTAACTCCTTAAATGTTAATTGTGACGCTTGCATCTTGTGACCACGTCTTGTCCCCTGAGCTTGCAGGTGACAGCATTATTTCCGGTCGTCTATGGGGTGGTGACCCTGTTCAGCGGTCCAATAAGGATCTTGAAATACTTCCACTCAAGCGTGAACCGGGGATGGAGACCGACGTCTAAATGGTGATCTAATCCTGCGATATCTTGGTGATTTTGAGCGGGCTCTACGTCTTAAGCCTTTACTAGAATCAGAACTGTATCGTTTTTTGTGGCGTTTTTTGTATTTGTAAGTTATCTCTTCATCAGAACCGTGGCCATCTTTCGTCGATGTATATTCCCGGGCCGAGTTTATTTCTTACCCTAATAAGCTCCTTTTCTGCTTTTAAGGATAGTTTTTGTTTTCCAAAAGTTATAGTAGAGCGTCTAAATCGTTAGTGGTCTTGAGTAATCCTTCTCAAAACCTAGCCTTAAGTTGTGGAAACTAATATTTGTATAATTGATGATAAACCTTAGCAAAAGGAAACCATTTATGCATACAGAAATTCTACTTCGTTCTAGAATAAATGTAACAAAATAAATAGATACTTATGGCTTTTTTCAACATTTATGACGAACTCATAACAGCGTAATCATCATCCTTGCGGTCCATTTCGGTTGTGAACCTTAAACCTAAAATTTACATTTAACTAAAGTTTGTAGGTGCCATTTTGTTCGATTACATTTTGCCATCGTGTGGGTAGGGCCATGATCTGATTGCTATAGGAATTTTGAGGCTTCTGATCAAAATACCGGGATAAGTGGTCCTCCTTCACCGCCACCTCGGGGCATAATTTTTGGCCAGCGGCAATGTTTCGATTTTCAATAAGCCTCGATTGTCTTTTTTCATGTGAGGAATGACTGCGCAGGTCCTGGAAATTGTCAAGTTTTTCATGATTTTACCTTCAATTTTACTGTGAAGATCCTAACTCCGTAAATGTTAATTGTGACGCTTGCATCTTGTGACCACGTCTTGTCCCGTGAGCTTGCAGGTGACAGCATTATTTCCGGTCGTCTATGGGGTGGTGACTCTGATCAGCGGTCCAATTAGGATTTTGAAATACTTCCACTCAAGCGTGAACCGGGGATGGAGACCGACGACTCGACATCGGACTCGATTGTCTTTTTTCATGTGAGGAATGACTCTGCGCAGGTCCTGGAAATTGTCAAGTTTTTCATGATTTTACCTTCAATTTTACTGTGAAGATCCTAACTCCGTAAATGTTAATTGTGATGCTTGCATCTTGTGACCACGTCTTGTCCCGTGAGCTTGCAGGTGACAGCATTATTTCCGGTCGTCTATGGGGTGGTGACCCTGATCAGCGGTCCAATAAGGATCTTGAAATACTTCCACTCAAGCGTGAACCGGGGATGGAGACCGACGTCTAAATGGTCAAAACCTAGCCCCGAGTTGTGGAAAGTAATATTTGTATAATTGATGATAAACCTTAGCAAAAGGAAACCATATCTGCATACAGAAATTCTACTTCGTTCTAGAATAAATGTAATAAATAAATAGATACTTATGGCTTTTTTCAACATTTATGATGAACTAATAACAGCATAATCATCATCCGTGCGGTCTATTTCGGTTGTGAACCTAAAACCTAAAACTAATAGGTTGGGGAAAAAGTTTCTTTGCATTTTTAAGGAAAATTCAAAACACTTTTTATATAGTTTATTTACATATAACTAAAGTTTGTAGATGCCATTTTGTTCGATTCCGATTCTGTAAATCGGAAATCAATTTAAATACTAATTTTTATTGAAAAATTGATTTCTCTAAAAAAACGTTATTGATACTATCAGAAAAAATCATGATGACATGAATTCTGCTTTTTTAGGTCTTTATTAAACTACATAAAACAAAACTACATTATTATTGGAAAGGTATGTTTAACGACATAAGAGAATATTTGAGAAGATGTGAAACTTGTACGGCTTATTAACATTTAACTTCCGTGCCCTTAGGTTTCATGGTTAACCCTAAAAAAGTAGATAAACGCATGTTGATGGACATCATTAGTATTCACCCAAAACATATTCTGGTCATTGTTTCATATTTACATAATTTTAATATTGATAAGATATTTTAGAATACTCTTTATACTGCTCAAATTATTTCTGTAGAACGTTAAGACCATAAAAACTTGTATTTCTTGATCGACCGTCAGTACGGCTTCCGACCAAAACGGTCTACGGGTGATCTTCTAGCGTACGTAACACACATCTGGGGGGAGGCTATGGACAAGCATGGGGTATCTTTGGCCGTCAGCCTTGATATTGCCAAAGCTTTCGACCGTGTATGGCATCGTTCGCTTCTTTCCAAGCTTCCGGCATATGGTCTGCCACCTTGCCTATGCGACTGGGTCGCCGGATTTCTGGAGGGACGTAGAATTCGTGTCCTTTGCGATGGTCAAAAATCACGCTTTCTTCAGATTAATGCCGGAGTGCCGCAGGGCTCCGTCTTGTCGCCGACGTTGTTTCTTCTGCATATCAATGACATGTTATCTCTTGGTAATATTCATTGCTATGCGGATGATAACACGGTCCACGCGCGATATTTCGAGCGCCCTGGGGCAAAGCAGACTGACATCGAGGAGAAGAGGCGAAGTCTTGTTGTTGAACTTGACGGAGTGTTGGACCGCATTTCAGAATGGGGTGCATGCAATCTTGTCGAGTTCAATGCCAAAAAAACGCAGGTGTGTGCATTCACAGCAAAGGCGTCGCCTTTCCTTTCCCATCCCACTCTTCAGAGCACCCCACTACCGATTAAGGATAGCCTAAACATCCTTGGCATGGATGTTCGTAGCAACCTAAACCAACGGGACTACATTGAGAGCGTCATTAGAACTGCATCTCGTAAACTCGGAGTCCTGAACAGAGTGAGACGAGTCTTCACGCCTGAGCAGCTCTGTCTCTTATATAAGACACAAGTTCGCTCGTGTGTGGAATACTGCTCTCATCTCTGGGACGGTTCCGCTAAGTACCTACTCGAAGCTCTTGACAGGTTGCAACGGCGTGCTATCCGTATTATTGGAATTTTTTACTTTACTTTTACTTTACCCAGAGGCAACTTTGACCCTTGAGCCTCTCCAATTGCGTAGAGACATTGCCAGGCTAAGTGTTCTCTATCGCTTCTACAATGGGGAATGCTCTGACGAGTTATTCCAGCTTATCCCACCCTCACCTTTCCACTCCCGTACCACGTGTGCTGGACTACGGCGTCACCCACACACAATTCAATATTTGTTGGCCCGAACTAAAAGGTTCGGTGACTCGTTTCTTTGTCGTACCATCCAGACGTGGAACGCTCTTCCAGCACATGTGTTTCCTTCCTCTTATAGTCCCGGGTTCGCGTGAAAAGGTATTTCTGCAGGCCTTCAAGGTGAGGATGGCCAGCCCAGTGATTCGTTTGAATGACTGGGCTTGTCAACCTCATATCTGGACCTCACGACCGCTTTCCATCAGGTGGAGTGAGGTCATCTTGACGGGCAATAAAAAAAGAAACAAAAAACGTTTTGACTTATTCTAAGTTTTTGCCTCATCTGCAATTAGCTTTGAATAATAGTGTAAATTTGGTTACTTTATTTAGGTACACCAAATTTCCTAATGTTTAGTAGGGAATTAATTGTTGATGCTTTTCTACATCGTTTTAGTAATTCTTTTGTTAATTTGTCTCAGGTCGACATTGTTGATCGTTCTGCTTTTGCTACCTCTCTCTCTTCTTTGGAAGGTATTTTTAAAAAAGTTTTTCGTTATTTGTTTAAAGCTTATAAGCGTAACGCTGCTTACTGTAATAAGGGTAGGCTAATCACTTCTTATGTGGTAGTTGATATTGTTTGGCGACGTAATTTCGTTATATTTATCGCTGTACTATATTTTTGGCTAAATTTGCAACTAAGTTCGTGAAGTGTGAGATTATAAAGAAAGTTTCTGATAATGTATATGTATTCAAGGATTCAGATAAACGTACTTCTGGTCTTTATCATATCTTTGACACATATTTCTTTCTTGTTTTTCCATGCTGGAAATCTTTTTCTATTGTTTTTTTGTCGATTCAGATTAAAACTGATGAACTAAAATTGATCGTAACTTTCATATGGTTAGAAATCGGACCAATATTAATAAGAATAAAAAGGTCAGAGATGACTTCCGCTATGCGCTATTTCGATTTGATACATAATTCCAGGGAAACCCCTGGTAGCGCGCTTGGAGAGCTAGGACTTCTTCTAGCTATGAAACTGACCTTGACTTTCCTAGCAGAAGGCTGCCTTACCGCTGCTGTCGCAGCAGCATGTTCTACGGTGTATTTTTGAGGAGTAAAGATACGACTTGTTTCTATTCAATTTCAATTTTTAAAACGATTCAATTTTGGCCTTGTTTCTATTGCCGTTCAATTTTTAAAATATTAGTTTCGTTTTCGTTTTATCTTTTCTTTCAAACACTGGTTTAATTATTGACTTTTTTAGTGTTTTCAGATAAATACCCTGTTCAATGCACAGGTTAAATATGAAGCTCAGCACTGGTGAGATAGTGACACAACATCTTTAAGTATCATTGTTATCATATCGTCATAACCTGCGATATTTGTATTTTTGAATGAAATTAATATTGCGAGGATGTCATTTCGAATAGTAGGGGTCATAAAAATTGTAATAGGATTAAAATTAAATTAACATTATTGAAAATATTATTTTAAGCTTTACCGCCACCTCGGGGCAGAGCAATACACTGCCTGCTAATGCCATTTGTTCATACTTAAGACCTTAGTCCAGAATAGATAAACTTGTAAATAATGGTTTAACTCACTCATATCGTGACGCCTTCCCATTTAGGTCATCAATTGCATTTGTGAGGGCTTTTACATTATTTTTGGCCAGCGTCAATGTTTCGATTTTCAATAAGCCTCGATTGTCTTTTTTCATGTGAGGAATGACTCTGCGCAGGTCCTGGAAATTGTCAAGTTTTTCATGATTTTACCTGCAATTTTATTGTGAAGATCCTAACTCCGTAAATGTTTATTGTGACGCTTGCATCTTGTGACCACGTCTTGTCCCGTGAGCTTGCAGGTGACAGCATTATTTCCGGTCGTCTATGGGGTGGTGACTTTGATCAGCGGTCAATTAAGGATCTTGAAATACTTCCACTCAAGCGCGAACCGGGGATGGAGACCGACGTCTAAATGGTGATCTAATCCTGCGATATCTTGGCGATTTTGAGCGGGCTCTACGTCTTAAGCCTTTACTAGAATCAGAACTGTATCGTTTTTTGCGGCGTTTTTTGTATTTGTAAGTTATTTCTTCATCAGAATCGTGGCTATCTTTCGTCGATGAATATTCCCGGGTCCAGTTTATTGTTTTTCCATAATAAGCTCCGTCCCTGCGTTTAAACATAGTTTTTGTTTTTCCAAAAGTTGTAGTTGAGCGTATAAATCGTTAGTGGTCTTAAGTAATCCTTCTCAAAACCTAGCTACAAGTTGTGGAAAGTTATATTTGTATAATTAATGATGAAAAGGAAACCATTTCTGTATACAGAAATTCTACTTCGTTTTAGAATAAATGTAACAAAATAAATAGATACTTATGGCTTTTTTCAACATTTATGATGAACTTATAACAGCATAATCATCATCCGTGCGGTCTATTTCGGTTGTGAACCTAAAACCGAAAACTAATAGGTTGGGAAAAAAGTTTCTTTGCATTTTTAAGGAAAATTCAAAACACTTTTTAGATAGTTTATTTACATTTAACTAAAGTATGTAGGTGCCATTTTGTCGATTACTTTTTGCCATCGTGTGGTTATGGACATGATCTTATTGCTATAGGAATTTTGAGGCTTCTGATCAAAATACCGGGATAAGTTGTCCTCCTTCACCGCCACCTCGGGGCAGAGCAATATACTGTCTGCTAATGCCATTTGTTTATACTTTAGACCTGAGTCCAGAATAGATAAACTTGTTAGTAATGGTTTAACTCAGTCATATCGTGGCGTCTCCCCATTTAGGTCATCAATTGCATTTGTGAGGGCTTTTACATAATTTTTGGCCAGCGTCAATGTTTCGATTTTCGATAAGCCTCGATTGCCTTCTTTCATGTGAGGAATGACTCTGCGCAGGTCCGGGAAATTGTTAAGTTTTTCATGATTTTACCTTCAATTTTACTGTGAAGATCCTAACTCCGTAAATGTTAATTGTGACGCTTGCATCTTGTTACCACGTCTTGTCCCGTGAGCATGCAGGTGACAGCATTATTTCCGGTCGTCTATGGGGTGATGACCTTGATCAGCGGTCAATTAAGGATCTTTGAATACTTCCACTCAAGCGTGAACCGGGAAGGAGACCGACGTCTAAATGGTGATCTAATCCTGCGATATCTTGGCGATTTTGAGCGGGCTCTACGTCTTAAGCCTTTACTAGAATCAGAACTGTAACGTTTTTTATGCCATACGTTTATCGTGGCTATATTTCGTCGATGAATATTTCCGGGTCGAGTGTAAATGAAACTCAGTTTTACTTGGTTACTTTACGTAATACCTACTATACGCTTTCTATTTATCGGTCTCGTTGGCGGCTGGCATCATTTATGGCGGCTAAAATTTCCGGATTTAATTTAGGCGCTTGTAATAGCCGGCAGCTTTCCGGTATTACATACAGTCTGTCCAAAAAGAGTTGACAAAAATGAGGGCGCTACCATCGTTCACATAGCAACCCTATATTATTTTACTAAGCAACGACCAGAATTGACACTTTACACATACTTTGGGTGTTTAAATCAATTAATAATAAAAATCCTGTAGTATCCCGGGTTCGATTTTGGGTTAGAGTGAATTCAGGAAACGTTCTTATTCAAATTACCCCTGGCTTAAGCCTGGTCCGGTACCTCGTAATAAAAGGATATTTATCCTTACTTCGAGACCATGACAAGTGGTGTGTTGTCTAGCGCATATTTATTTAAAAGAATAGAAAAGAATTACAGATGACTAAAAATGTTCGGAAGAGTGATACGAGTATGTGTTAATATTATTTACATGAATGGGGTTTGTTATATAAATAAAAAATCATGGAGGAAGAAATGCCGTATTTAAAATTTAATCATTTTCTAAAATGTCAAAATCTAAATATTCAACTCCTTACATTGTTTCTTCTATTTCCTGAAGGTCCTGTAAAGGCTCTTGACGCGAAGTACATGGCAAATCCGAATTTGAATATCCAGCTTCGAATTCTGTCGCAGATTCACTGTAACTGACTTCTCCAACATTGATAATTAACTCATTTATGTTATTGTACATAGTTTGACCTCATTCCTAATATTCTTTTTCAATCTTCTTGACATGGTCACAACAAGCCTTCCAATCCGAAGCAGTTATAGAAGCGGAAGCTTCTTCGGTTAACTGTTTTATGTCTCTTGCCCTCACATTCTGTGCTGCAACTTTTCTCTTTGCCAAGGACCATATCAACTCTATGGGATTAAGGTCACAGTGGTACGGCGATAGCCTAACCACTGTGTGCCCATGCTCTCCAAGTAATTCGTCTATTTCAAATATTGTTTCTGGTTTATTTTTTTTACTAACTCTAAAAGCATTGGTTTTCGGAGACTATCATCAAAACTAATATAATTCTCAGTCAACCATTACTTAATGACAGCAACTTTACTTGATGATGTTGGTGCTTTGTTTTTCACTACGGAGTGATAAGGTGCATTGTCCATTACTATTATGGACGGGTGTTCCAAATTCGGAATCAGTTTTTCTTTCACCCATTTCGTAATATTGTTTTTATTTATTTCTGAATGAGAGTCTTCTTGTTTGTTTGTGCCACTGAAAATAAGAAAAGTATTAGGCACAAAGACTTTTTCACTTCCTGCATTCAAAAGGATCCATCTTTTCCCTTTGTGTCCCACATGTCTTGAGTAATTCCCTCAGTGTCGATTGACACTGAGGGAATTACTCAAGACATGTGATTTATATAAGCATAATTTGTATAAGCCCATCCGTATTGGACGCCGGGGCAAGCCGAAGTAAGGAGTCCTACTAAACCAGCAAAGTTTCGAATAGTTGTTTGTTCAATCTTTAAAAAGTTTAAGACTTCATAGATAGATAGATATACTTTATTGCACAAAATAGGAATAAAAACAGGTGTATTACATAAAACAGGCAATTTCTACAATTTATTATAAAATTCATTTTTAATAAAAGTATTTTTTGTTCAGGAAGGTGCACATGGAATTTTTTTCTGTCTATTATGAAACCGAGATATTCACATACCTAAGTGACTTGGAACAAGTGAACTTTTTTCTACATTGATTGCAAAACCTAACAATTCCAAGACTTTCCTTGTATGTAAAGTATTGTCTAAACATTTCATATGTATCTCCTATACAACAAATATCGTATAAGTAAATAGTACACTGAAAACCTAATGACCTTAGGTGAGACATAACCGGTTTCAATAGTTTATTGAACCCAAAGGTGCTGTATTTTATCCAAATGGTAAAACATTAGACAGATAGGTTTTTGATTAAAAATAAAAACGTAAAAATTTTTTGGAGTCGTTATGTATAGGTACAAAAAAATAAGCATTTTTCATATCTATAGATGACATAGAACGGTTTTTACTAATTCGTTTTATAGTAGTCCTCAAATCCTCTTATTTGAACTGTTGAGTATTTATGAATTTATTATGTGATTTCATATTAAGAATGAATCTATTCTTTCCATTACTCTTTTTCACAAGAAAATAGGAGGAAATATACTGGCCATCACAGCGTTGGCACTCTGTGGCAGCCCCAGATGAGCACAAGTCATTAATTGCATCATTAAGTGATCTGTACTCAGATTTTGAAAAACCAGATTCTAATGGGACCTGAGTTTGATGTAAAGGTCGAGTAAATGTTATCTGGTAACCCTGTATTCACGAGAGAATAACTGGGTCGTCAGTTTTGTTACACCATTGATCAAAGTATAATTTAAGGCCTTTAAACAAAATGTAATTTAACCTGATTGGCATACCTTATCTACCGGCGGGGCGCCCTCGGGCGCTGCTGTGAGCAAGGCGCAGGCGGTGGTGGCGGCGGCGGCGGCGGAGCTCGGCGTTGTGGCGGCAGTGGATATGGCGCTGGAGCCTGAAGCGCTAACGCAGGCGCAAATTCCTCGGCGCGTCTCCCTGCTGACGACGGCCTGCTCATCGTTGCGGGGCCTCTCGAGTTTAAAGATCGACTGGAGGGTTTATTTTTCTGCAATGGTCTAAACGCTGATGTGCTACCCTAATTTCAGATCCCGACTTGTTTATTGACTTGGCAGCCCTCAGTGTGTCTGCAAGTTTATCGCCAAAGAGATACTGATCGATTTGAGTGTCATTGAGATGTTCTCTAACCTCTTTCTTTAAACAGGAACAGATGTAACTCCGTCTTAGTACCGATTCTGTGTGCTGCACGTCACAAATAATGCGACCAGCATCAATTAATAGTTTAAGTATTTCAGGATCCTTTTGGTTCGATGAAAGGGTTTGTTGGACAGCTAAGCCGATACACGATACCGCTGCTGAGATTTTCTTTTGCTTATATTGGATGACGATATCTTTTTGGGTATCGGTGAGTGCAGCTTACTCTTTTAGGCTTAAGGCCGGGGGGTCAAGCAGTTTACAATTTTCTGGCGTCAAATATTACTACAAGTGTTGTTCCAATCTCGAAAACGAAGCAAAGGAAGTATACCTAATTAGGCTGTAATATGTTTTGCAGTAGGTGCAAAAAATTCTAATTGTCATAACTCTCCAATGGTGTCCATTATATAACTGTAGATTGATAAGTAAATTTCCGTATTTTGGAGTAAAGATGGCAGGAGGCGGAGAATACCTTCATTTTTATATATCTTTAGTGGGCCATGTACTGAAAGCAAGCCTTGTACACTGGAGGCGAGGCAGTGTAAGAATAGATGTTCGAGTGTGGCTTCATCACAATTTCTGAAATATTGGCAAACGGCTGAGTTGACAAGGTTGATACATTAAGATGTGCTACAAAATTTCCGTGTCCATATCGTAATCTATTGAATGTGGTAATGAATTTTCTTGATGGATTATTTAACTTAAATTACTAAGGTATTGTTGGTTAATTCTTTTGTATGTCACCGAACCATTTGCCTATGTACTGTCTTGTATATTCCCAATCTCGAGTTCAAGCATCAAACATTCTCATCATAGTGGGTCTTGGTAATCGGTCACAGGAACAGATGGTGATAAATATGAATTGATATCCAATGCGTATCTATTAGGAACATTTATCTTCATTCGGTTATCTACCACTTCACTTCCCGTTATTCCTGAATGTGATGGTACCCTGACAAATTCTATTTTCTTTCTTCATTTTCATACAGATTATATCTTATCATCCGGATAAAAAAATTATTCTTGTAAGAAAAAGTATGACTTTCCAAGCAAGTGAGTACACTCAAAGAATCAGAAACAATCAGAAAATATGCGTGATTAGTTCCTCGTATATACTGAAGTACTGCATATAAAGCATAGGCTTTGGCTGTGAAAATTGATACACTCTTATCTCGGGTAAATCACCGATGTATTACAACAAATAGTTTTATACGAACATGTGCTATACTTAAGCCTAACTACCTGCTAGCTGATTCTGCATCATTCTCAAACTTCTCAATCATATTTTTTGATAAGATTACATATCACCAAAACTTTTTGATCCACGAGTGCACTATAGACACATAACTACTGCAAAAATCCTTCGAAGAGGTGAAGACGATGTGCTCAGCCAGGATGGCGGAATTTGAGCGCAACTTGGATAAGGTTCCCTAATCGCCTACTTCTTCAATCAACGAGCTTGCAGACGATTTCCTGTCTTTTAAGACAGTTATTGTGTCTACACTGACAAATCGCCAGCGGCAAGTGGAGCTATTAGCACAAGACTGCGACAGACTGGAGGTGCGCTGCCGGCGTAATTATGTCATTAAAAGAAAAGTCCGTTCACACAATAAAACGATCAACATAAATAAATTCATAGTTCGTGTCCGGTGAACAGTTGTCTGTCAAATTTTTACCCATCTTCGTCGATAGATTTAAGGCAGCACTGATCGAAAGGTCGTAGGGCTGAAGTAAGGGTGGCGCGCCTCTACACGAGACCACTAGGACCTTTATAATTACCGATTTACACCTATAAATTGTAAATTTTATCGACACATTGAAAACTATACAAGCGGCGGTTGTAGGCTTCTTCAACTGTAGCAGGATCATGAATTCGAAACTGTTTCCGGAAAAAGTTCATACGGTTTTCATAGAAACCCTGGAGTTTGTTTAACTGTCGTACTCGACAATCTATGCAATTCAACACATTTTCTATAGATTGCCACTCTTCAATGTTCAAGCTTATGGACATTTTTCGGATGTGAATAATGGTAAATCGCTGATCATCATTCGTTTTGAAGTAGCTGATAGATTCCGTTGATGAGGATGTCATGTGGAACCTGATGAATTCCGTTATAGTATTCGCATTTTTTATTATTATCGAGCTCCATTCATGATGAGTAATGCGTAGTTTTCCTCCAATATCAATACACACCTCTAATCCCCCCGTATTCGAAGAATGTTTAAAGAATGTTGATATATATGGAACGGTGCTGGATAGGCAATACACATTTGAGCACAACTCAAACTTGACTGGTCTGGTCGGGATTGATGGATGGTATGAGAAAGCGGCCATCTCGAAAGACATGCTTTGGTCAACTGACTGTTTACTGAGTTATTTTAAGAACTGTGTTTGTAAAAATACTGTATTCAAAGAATGAGTTGTTGATCACCAAACAATAAGCTGTGGTATTTGCTGGTAGGTTTTTTTTAAATTCCAGTTCTATTTTGATGTCTATCGCACCCCCCGAACGAATCCTATCATTTTGCCTAGAGCAATCGATTACTATCGAAGGCGTCTTTGTTTTGAAATGAACTGGATTGATTTGAACGTTTGAACTGTTCAAACCATAGTAGGATCTCTTAAAATTAGTGAATGCCTCGTAGAGAAGTGAGTATGACCCTTTTTAAAATCATTTTCGAATGAGTCATACGGACAGTACTGTGAATTAAGATATAAACCTAACCTAACCTATAGTGACACTCCAAGATTGTACACTCCTGTAGAAGCCGAGAGTCCACAATGCGCTTGAGGAGCTTCATGGTGTGGGACATCACCTTTATGCCACGATCGATGTTGCACTCCTGCACTGAGCCCTTGGCCTTCGAAGACCGGCGTGATAATGCTCAGTCTCCATTGGTCAGGTATCTTTCCGGTGAAGAGAATGCGGTTGAAAAGGTGGGTAAGAATGCCCACTCACCAAATTCCTGTAAATCCCGTACGTGACCCGTGTGGGAGCACAACAAAGTACCTTACCTGAGGAACAACTAAATATCACGTTTATTGCATTGTCGCAATTCGAAGGCACATACCGCTCGGTACGCGCGTTTCGTCAACGTAATGATATTATGTCATTAAAAGAAAAGTCCGTTCACACAATAAAACGATCAACATAAATAAATTCATAGTTCGTGTCCGGTGAACAGTTGTCTGTCAAATTTTTACCCATCTTCGTCGATAGATTTAAGGCAGCACTGATCGAAAGGTCGTAGGGCTAAAGTAAGGGTGGCGCGCCTCTACACGAGACCACTAGGACCTTTATAATTACCGATTTACACCTATAAATTGTAAATTTCATCGACACATTGAAAACTATACAAGCGGCGGTTGTAGGCTTCTTCAACTGTAGCAGGATCATGAATTCGAAACTGTTTCCGTAAAAAGTTCATACGGTTTTCATAGAAACCCTGGAGTTTGTTTAACTGTCGTACTCGACAATCTATGCAATTCAACACATTTTCTATAGATTGCCACTCTTCAATGTTCAAGCTTATGGACATTTTTCGGATGTGAATAATGGTAAATCGCTGATCATCATTCGTTTCGAAGTAGCTGATAGATTCCGTTGATGAGGATGTCATGTGGAACCTGATGAATTCCGTTATAGTATTCGCATTTTCTATTATTATCGAGCTCCATTCATGATGAGTAATGCGTAGTTTTCCTCCAATATCAATACACACCTCTAATCCCCCCGTATTCGAAGAATGTTTAAAGAATGTTGATATATATGGAACGGTGCTGGATAGGCAATACACATTTGAGCACAACTCAAACTTGACTGGTCTGGTCGGGATTGATGGATGGTATGAGAAAGCGGCCATCTCGAAAGACATGCTCTGGTCAACTGACTGTTAACTGAGTTATTTTACGAACTGTGTTTGTTAAAATACTGTATTCAAAGAATGAGTTGTTGATCACCAAACAATAAGCTGTGGTATTTGCTGGTAGGTTTTTTTAAAATTCCAGTTCTATTTTGATGTCTATCGCACCCCCCGAACGAATCCTATCATTTTGCCTAGAGCAATCGATTACTATCGAAGGCGTCTTTGTTTTGAAATGAACTGGATTGATTTGAACGTTTGAACTGTTCAAACCATAGTAGGATCTCTTAAAATTAGTGAATGCTTCGTAGAAAAGTGAGTATAACCCTTTTTAAAATCATTTTCGAATGAGTCATACGGACAGTACTGTGAATTAAGATATAAACCTAACCTAACCTATAGTGACACTCCAAGATTGTACACTCCTGTAGAAGCCGAGAGTCCACAATGCGCTTGAGGAGCTTCATGGTGTGGGACATCACCTTTATGCCACGATCGATGCTGCACTCCTGCACTGAGCCCTTGGCCTTCGAAGACCGGCGTGATAATGCTCAGTCTCCATTGGTCAGGTATCTTTCCGGTGAGGAGAATGCGGTTGAAAAGGTGGGTAAGAATGCCCACTCACCAAATTCCTGTAAATCCCGTACGTGACCCGTGTGGGAGCACAACAAAGTACCTTACCTGAGGAACAACAAAATATCACGTTTATTGCATTGTCGCAATTCGAAGGCACATACCGCTCGGTACGCGCGTTTCGTCAACGTAATGATATTATGTCATTAAAAGAAAAGTCCGTTCACACAATAAAACGATCAACATAAATAAATTCATAGTTCGTGTCCGGTGAACAGTTGTCTGTCAAATTTTTACCCATCTTCGTCGATAGATTTTAGGCAGCACTGATCGAAAGGTCGTAGGGCTGAAGTAAGGGTGGCGCGCCTCTACACGAGACCACTAGGACCTTTATAATTACCGATTTACACCTATAAATTGTAAATTTCATCGACACATTGAAAACTATACAAGCGGCGGTTGTAGGCTTCTTCAACTGTAGCAGGATCATGAATTCGAAAGTGTTTCCGGAAAAAGTTCATACGGTTTTCATAGAAACCCTGGAGTTTGTTTAACTGTCGTACTCGACAATCTATGCAATTCAACACATTTTCTATAGATTGCCACTCTTCAATGTTCAAGCTTATGGACATTTTTCGGATGTGAATAATGGTAAATCGCTGATCATCATTCGTTTCGAAGTAGCTGATAGATTCCGTTGATGAGGATGTCATGTGGAACCTGATGAATTCCGTTATAGTATTCGCATTTTCTATTATTATCGAGCTCCATTCATGATGAGTAATGCGTAGTTTTCCTCCAATATCAATACACACCTCTAATCCCCCCGTATTCGAAGAATGTTTAAAGAATGTTGATATATATGGAACGGTGCTGGATAGGCAATACACATTTGAGCACAACTCAAACTTGACTGGTCTGGTCGGGATTGATGGATGGTATGAGAAAGCGGCCATCTCGAAAGACATGCTCTGGTCAACTGACTGTTTACTGAGTTATTTTACGAACTGTGTTTGTTAAAATACTGTATTCAAAGAATGAGTTGTTGATCACCAAACAATAAGCTGTGGTATTTGCTGGTAGGTTTGTTTTAAATTCCAGTTCTATTTTGATGTCTATCGCACCCCCCGAACGAATCCTATCATTTTGCCTAGAGCAATCGATTACTATCGAAGGCGTCTTTGTTTTGAAATGAACTGGATTGATTTGAACGTTTGAACTGTTCAAACCATAGTAGGATCTCTTAAAATTAATGAATGCCTCGTAGAGAAGTGAGTATAACCCTTTTTAAAATCATTTTCGAATGAGTCATACGGACAGTACTGTGAATTAAGATATAAACCTAACCTAACCTATAGTGACACTCCAAGATTGTACACTCCTGTAGAAGCCGAGAGTCCACAATGCGCTTGAGGAGCTTCATGGTGTGGGACATCACCTTTATGCCACGATCGATGCTGCACTCCTGCACTGAGCCCTTGGCCTTCGAAGACCGGCGTGATAATGCTCAGTCTCCATTGGTCAGGTATCTTTCCGGTGAGGAGAATGCGGTTGAAAAGGTGGGTAAGAATGCCCACTCACCAAATTCCTGTAAATCCCGTACGTGACCCGTGTGGGAGCACAACAAAGTACCTTACCTGAGGAACAACAAAATATCACGTTTATTGCATTGTCGCAATTCGAAGGCACATACCGCTCGGTACGCGCGTTTCGTCAACGTAATGATATTATGTCATTAAAAGAAAAGTCCGTTCACACAATAAAACGATCAACATAAATAAATTCATAGTTCGTGTCCGGTGAACAGTTGTCTGTCAAATTTTTACCCATCTTCGTCGATAGATTTTAGGCAGCACTGATCGAAAGGTCGTAGGGCTGAAGTAAGGGTGGCGCGCCTCTACACGAGACCACTAGGACCTTTATAATTACCGATTTACACCTATAAATTGTAAATTTCATCGACACATTGAAAATTATACAAGCGGCGGTTGTAGGCTTCTTCAACTGTAGCAGGATCATGAATTCGAAAGTGTTTCCGGAAAAAGTTCATACGGTTTTCATAGAAACCCTGGAGTTTGTTTAACTGTCGTACTCGACAATCTATGCAATTCAACACATTTTCTATAGATTGCCACTCTTCAATGTTCAAGCTTATGGACATTTTTCGGATGTGAATAATGGTAAATCGCTGATCATCATTCGTTTCGAAGTAGCTGATAGATTCCGTTGATGAGGATGTCATGTGGAACCTGATGAATTCCGTTATAGTATTCGCATTTTCTATTATTATCGAGCTCCATTCATGATGAGTAATGCGTAGTTTTCCTCCAATATCAATACACACCTCTAATCCCCCCGTATTCGAAGAATGTTTAAAGAATGTTGATATATATGGAACGGTGCTGGATAGGCAATACACATTTGAGCACAACTCAAACTTGACTGGTCTGGTCGGGATTGATGGATGGTATGAGAAAGCGGCCATCTCGAAAGACATGCTCTGGTCAACTGACTGTTTACTGAGTTATTTTACGAACTGTGTTTGTTAAAATACTGTATTCAAAGAATGAGTTGTTGATCACCAAACAATAAGCTGTGGTATTTGCTGGTAGGTTTTTTTAAAATTCCAGTTCTATTTTGATGTCTATCGCACCCCCCGAACGAATCCTATCATTTTGCCTAGAGCAATCGATTACTTTCGAAGGCGTCTTTGTTTTGAAATGAACTGGATTGATTTGAACGTTTGAACTGTTCAAACCATAGTAGGATCTCTTAAAATTAATGAATGCCTCGTAGAAAAGTGAGTATAACCCTTTTTAAAATCATTTTCGAATGAGTCATACGGACAGTACTGTGAATTAAGATATAAACCTAACCTAACCTATCGTGACACTCCAAGATTGTACACTCCTGTAGAAGCCGAGAGTCCACAATGCGCTTGAGGAGCTTCATGGTGTGGGACATCACCTTTATGCCACGATCGATGCTGCACTCCTGCACTGAGCCCTTGGCCTTCGAAGACCGGCGTGATAATGCTCAGTCTCCATTGGTCAGGTATCTTTCCGGTGAGGAGAATGCGGTTGAAAAGGTGGGTAAGAATGCCCACTCACCAAATTCCTGTAAATCCCGTACGTGACCCGTGTGGGAGCACAACAAAGTACCTTACCTGAGGAACAACAAAATATCACGTTTATTGCATTGTCGCAATTCGAAGGCACATACCGCTCGGTACGCGCGTTTCGTCAACGTAATGATATTATGTCATTAAAAGAAAAGTCCGTTCACACAATAAAACGATCAACATAAATAAATTCATAGTTCGTGTCCGGTGAACAGTTGTCTGTCAAATTTTTACCCATCTTCGTCGATAGATTTTAGGCAGCACTGATCGAAAGGTCGTAGGGCTGAAGTAAGGGTGGCGCGCCTCTACACGAGACCACTAGGACCTTTATAATTACCGATTTACACCTATAAATTGTAAATTTCATCGACACATTGAAAACTATACAAGCGGCGGTTGTAGGCTTCTTCAACTGTAGCAGGATCATGAATTCGAAAGTGTTTCCGGAAAAAGTTCATACGGTTTTCATAGAAACCCTGGAGTTTGTTTAACTGTCGTACTCGACAATCTATGCAATTCAACACATTTTCTATAGATTGCCACTCTTCAATGTTCAAGCTTATGGACATTTTTCGGATGTGAATAATGGTAAATCGCTGATCATCATTCGTTTCGAAGTAGCTGATAGATTCCGTTGATGAGGATGTCATGTGGAACCTGATGAATTCCGTTATAGTATTCGCATTTTCTATTATTATCGAGCTCCATTCATGATGAGTAATGCGTAGTTTTCCTCCAATATCAATACACACCTCTAATCCCCCCGTATTCGAAGAATGTTTAAAGAATGTTGATATATATGGAACGGTGCTGGATAGGCAATACACATTTAAGCACAACTCAAACTTGACTGGTCTGGTCGGGATTGATGGATGGTATGAGAAAGCGGCCATCTCGAAAGACATGCTTTGGTCAACTGACTGTTTACTGAGTTATTTTAAGAACTGTGTTTGTTAAAATACTGTATTCAAAGAATGAGTTGTTGATCACCAAACAATAAGCTGTGGTATTTGCTGGTAGGTTTTTTTTAAATTCCAGTTCTATTTTGATGTCTATCGCACCCCCCGAACGAATCCTATCATTTTGCCTAGAGCAATCGATTACTATCGAAGGCGTCTTTGTTTTGAAATGAACTGGATTGATTTGAACGTTTGAACTGTTCAAACCATAGTAGGATCTCTTAAAATTAGTGAATGCCTCGTAGAGAAGTGAGTATGACCCTTTTTAAAATCATTTTCGAATGAGTCATACGGACAGTACTGTGAATTAAGATATAAACCTAACCTAACCTATAGTGACACTCCAAGATTGTACACTCCTGTAGAAGCCGAGAGTCCACAATGCGCTTGAGGAGCTTCATGGTGTGGGACATCACCTTTATGCCACGATCGATGTTGCACTCCTGCACTGAGCCCTTGGCCTTCGAAGACCGGCGTGATAATGCTCAGTCTCCATTGGTCAGGTATCTTTCCGGTGAAGAGAATGCGGTTGAAAAGGTGGGTAAGAATGCCCACTCACCAAATTCCTGTAAATCCCGTACGTGACCCGTGTGGGAGCACAACAAAGTACCTTACCTGAGGAACAACAAAATATCACGTTTATTGCATTGTCGCAATTCGAAGGCACATACCGCTCGGTACGCGCGTTTCGTCAACGTAATGATATTATGTCATTAAAAGAAAAGTCCGTTCACACAATAAAACGATCAACATAAATAAATTCATAGTTCGTGTCCGGTGAACAGTTGTCTGTCAAATTTTTACCCATCTTCGTCGATAGATTTAAGGCAGCACTGATCGAAAGGTCGTAGGGCTGAAGTAAGGGTGGCGCGCCTCTACACGAGACCACTAGGACCTTTATAATTACCGATTTACACCTATAAATTGTAAATTTCATCGACACATTGAAAACTATACAAGCGGCGGTTGTAGGCTTCTTCAACTGTAGCAGGATCATGAATTCGAAAGTGTTTCCGGAAAAAGTTCATACGGTTTTCATAGAAACCCTGGAGTTTGTTTAACTGTCGTACTCGACAATCTATGCAATTCAACACATTTTCTATAGATTGCCACTCTTCAATGTTCAAGCTTATGGACATTTTTCGGATGTGAATAATGGTAAATCGCTGATCATCATTCGTTTCGAAGTAGCTGATAGATTCCGTTGATGAGGATGTCATGTGGAACCTGATGAATTCCGTTATAGTATTCGCATTTTCTATTATTATCGAGCTCCATTCATGATGAGTAATGCGTAGTTTTCCTCCAATATCAATACACACCTCTAATCCCCCCGTATTCGAAGAATGTTTAAAGAATGTTGATATATATGGAACGGTGCTGGATAGGCAATACACATTTGAGCACAACTCAAACTTGACTGGTCTGGTCGGGATTGATGGATGGTATGAGAAAGCGGCCATCTCGAAAGACATGCTCTGGTCAACTGACTGTTTACTGAGTTATTTTACGAACTGTGTTTGTTAAAATACTGTATTCAAAGAATGAGTTGTTGATCACCAAACAATAAGCTGTGGTATTTGCTGGTAGGTTTTTTTAAAATTCCAGTTCTATTTTGATGTCTATCGCACCCCCCGAACGAATCCTATCATTTTGCCTAGAGCAATCGATTACTATCGAAGGCGTCTTTGTTTTGAAATGAACTGGATTGATTTGAACGTTTGAACTGTTCAAACCATAGTAGGATCTCTTAAAATTAGTGAATGCCTCGTAGAAAAGTGAGTATAACCCTTTTTAAAATCATTTTCGAATGAGTCATACGGACAGTACTGTGAATTAAGATATAAACCTAACCTAACCTATAGTGACACTCCAAGATTGTACACTCCTGTAGAAGCCGAGAGTCCACAATGCGCTTGAGGAGCTTCATGGTGTGGGACATCACCTTTATGCCACGATCGATGCTGCACTCCTGCACTGAGCCCTTGGCCTTCGAAGACCGGCGTGATAATGCTCAGTCTCCATTGGTCAGGTATCTTTCCGGTGAGGAGAATGCGGTTGAAAAGGTGGGTAAGAATGCCCACTCACCAAATTCCTGTAAATCCCGTACATGACCCGTGTGGGAGCACAACAAAGTACCTTACCTGAGGAACAACAAAATATCACGTTTATTGCATTGTCGCAATTCGAAGGCACATACCGCTCGGTACGCGCGTTTCGTCAACGTAATGATATTATGTCATTAAAAGAAAAGTCCGTTCACACAATAAAACGATCAACATAAATAAATTCATAGTTCGTGTCCGGTGAACAGTTGTCTGTCAAATTTTTACCCATCTTCGTCGATAGATTTTAGGCAGCACTGATCGAAAGGTCGTAGGGCTGAAGTAAGGGTGGCGCGCCTCTACACGAGACCACTAGGACCTTTATAATTACCGATTTACACCTATAAATTGTAAATTTCATCGACACATTGAAAACTATACAAGCGGCGGTTGTAGGCTTCTTCAACTGTAGCAGGATCATGAATTCGAAAGTGTTTCCGGAAAAAGTTCATACGGTTTTCATAGAAACCCTGGAGTTTGTTTAACTGTCGTACTCGACAATCTATGCAATTCAACACATTTTCTATAGATCGCCACTCTTCAATGTTCAAGCTTATGGACATTTTTCGGATGTGAATAATGGTAAATCGCTGATCATCATTCGTTTCGAAGTAGCTGATAGATTCCGTTGATGAGGATGTCATGTGGAACCTGATGAATTCCGTTATAGTATTCGCATTTTCTATTATTATCGAGCTCCATTCATGATGAGTAATGCGTAGTTTTCCTCCAATATCAATACACACCTCTAATCCCCCCGTATTCGAAGAATGTTTAAAGAATGTTGATATATATGGAACGGTGCTGGATAGGCAATACACATTTGAGCACAACTCAAACTTGACTGGTCTGGTCGGGATTGATGGATGGTATGAGAAAGCGGCCATCTCGAAAGACATGCTCTGGTCAACTGACTGTTTACTGAGTTATTTTACGAACTGTGTTTGTTAAAATACTGTATTCAAAGAATGAGTTGTTGATCACCAAACAATAAGCTGTGGTATTTGCTGGTAGGTTTTTTTAAAATTCCAGTTCTATTTTGATGTCTATCGCACCCCCCGAACGAATCCTATCATTTTGCCTAGAGCAATCGATTACTATCGAAGGCGTCTTTGTTTTGAAATGAACTGGATTGATTTGAACGTTTGAACTGTTCAAACCATAGTAGGATCTCTTAAAATTAGTGAATGCCTCGTAGAGAAGTGAGTATGACCCTTTTTAAAATCATTTTCGAATGAGTCATACGGACAGTACTGTGAATTAAGATATAAACCTAACCTAACCTATAGTGACACTCCAAGATTGTACACTCCTGTAGAAGCCGAGAGTCCACAATGCGCTTGAGGAGCTTCATGGTGTGGGGCATCACCTTTATGCCACGATCCATGCTGCACTCCTGCACTGAGCCCTTGGCCTTCGAAGACCGGCGTGATAATGCTCAGTCTCCATTGGTCAGGTATCTTTCCGGTGAGGAGAATGCGGTTGAAAAGGTGGGTAAGAATGCCCACTCACCAAATTCCTGTAAATCCCGTACGTGACCCGTGTGGGAGCACAACAAAGTACCTTACCTGAGGAACAACAAAATATCACGTTTATTGCATTGTCGCAATTCGAAGGCACATACCGCTCGGTACGCGCGTTTCGTCAACGTAATGATATTATGTCATTAAAAGAAAAGTCCGTTCACACAATAAAACGATCAACATAAATAAATTCATAGTTCGTGTCCGGTGAACAGTTGTCTGTCAAATTTTTACCCATCTTCGTCGATAGATTTTAGGCAGCACTGATCGAAAGGTCGTAGGGCTGAAGTAAGGGTGGCGCGCCTCTACACGAGACCACTAGGACCTTTATAATTACCGATTTACACCTATAAATTGTAAATTTCATCGACACATTGAAAACTATACAAGCGGCGGTTGTAGGCTTCTTCAACTGTAGCAGGATCATGAATACGAAAGTGTTTCCGGAAAAAGTTCATACGGTTTTCATAGAAACCCTGGAGTTTGTTTAACTGTCGTACTCGACAATCTATGCAATTCAACACATTTTCTATAGATTGCCACTCTTCAATGTTCAAGCTTATGGACATTTTTCGGATGTGAATAATGGTAAATCGCTGATCATCATTCGTTTCGAAGTAGCTGATAGATTCCGTTGATGAGGATGTCATGTGGAACCTGATGAATTCCGTTATAGTATTCGCATTTTCTATTATTATCGAGCTCCATTCATGATGAGTAATGCGTAGTTTTCCTCCAATATCAATACACACCTCTAATCCCCCCGTATTCGAAGAATGTTTAAAGAATGTTGATATATATGGAACGGTGCTGGATAGGCAATACACATTTGAGCACAACTCAAACTTGACTGGTCTGGTCGGGATTGATGGATGGTATGAGAAAGCGGCCATCTCGAAAGACATGCTCTGGTCAACTGACTGTTTACTGAGTTATTTTACGAACTGTGTTTGTTAAAATACTGTATTCAAAGAATGAGTTGTTGATCACCAAACAATAAGCTGTGGTATTTGCTGGTAGGTTTTTTTAAAATTCCAGTTCTATTTTGATGTCTATCGCACCCCCCGAACGAATCCTATCATTTTGCCTAGAGCAATCGATTACTATCGAAGGCGTCTTTGTTTTGAAATGAACTGGATTGATTTGAACGTTTGAACTGTTCAAACCATAGTAGGATCTCTTAAAATTAGTGAATGCCTCGTAGAAAAGTGAGTATAACCCTTTTTAAAATCATTTTCGAATGAGTCATACGGACAGTACTGTGAATTAAGATATAAACCTAACCTAACCTATAGTGACACTCCAAGATTGTACACTCCTGTAGAAGCCGAGAGTCCACAATGCGCTTGAGGAGCTTCATGGTGTGGGACATCACCTTTATGCCACGATCGATGCTGCACTCCTGCACTGAGCCCTTGGCCTTCGAAGACCGGCGTGATAATGCTCAGTCTCCATTGGTCAGGTATCTTTCCGGTGAGGAGAATGCGGTTGAAAAGGTGGGTAAGAATGCCCACTCACCAAATTCCTGTAAATCCCGTACATGACCCGTGTGGGAGCACAACAAAGTACCTTACCTGAGGAACAACAAAATATCACGTTTATTGCATTGTCGCAATTCGAAGGCACATACCGCTCGGTACGCGCGTCTCGTCAACGTAATGATATTATGTCATTAAAAGAAAAGTCCGTTCACACAATAAAACGATCAACATAAATAAATTCATAGTTCGTGTCCGGTGAACAGTTGTCTGTCAAATTTTTACCCATCTTCGTCGATAGATTTTAGGCAGCACTGATCGAAAGGTCGTAGGGCTGAAGTAAGGGTGGCGCGCCTCTACACGAGACCACTAGGACCTTTATAATTACCGATTTACACCTATAAATTGTAAATTTCATCGACACATTGAAAACTATACAAGCGGCGGTTGTAGGCTTCTTCAACTGTAGCAGGATCATGAATTCGAAAGTGTTTCCGGAAAAAGTTCATACGGTTTTCATAGAAACCCTGGAGTTTGTTTAACTGTCGTACTCGACAATCTATGCAATTCAACACATTTTCTATAGATCGCCACTCTTCAATGTTCAAGCTTATGGACATTTTTCGGATGTGAATAATGGTAAATCGCTGATCATCATTCGTTTCGAAGTAGCTGATAGATTCCGTTGATGAGGATGTCATGTGGAACCTGATGAATTCCGTTATAGTATTCGCATTTTCTATTATTATCGAGCTCCATTCATGATGAGTAATGCGTAGTTTTCCTCCAATATCAATACACACCTCTAATCCCCCCGTATTCGAAGAATGTTTAAAGAATGTTGATATATATGGAACGGTGCTGGATAGGCAATACACATTTGAGCACAACTCAAACTTGACTGGTCTGGTCGGGATTGATGGATGGTATGAGAAAGCGGCCATCTCGAAAGACATGCTCTGGTCAACTGACTGTTTACTGAGTTATTTTACGAACTGTGTTTGTTAAAATACTGTATTCAAAGAATGAGTTGTTGATCACCAAACAATAAGCTGTGGTATTTGCTGGTAGGTTTTTTTAAAATTCCAGTTCTATTTTGATGTCTATCGCACCCCCCGAACGAATCCTATCATTTTGCCTAGAGCAATCGATTACTATCGAAGGCGTCTTTGTTTTGAAATGAACTGGATTGATTTGAACGTTTGAACTGTTCAAACCATAGTAGGATCTCTTAAAATTAGTGAATGCCTCGTAGAGAAGTGAGTATGACCCTTTTTAAAATCATTTTCGAATGAGTCATACGGACAGTACTGTGAATTAAGATATAAACCTAACCTAACCTATAGTGACACTCCAAGATTGTACACTCCTGTAGAAGCCGAGAGTCCACAATGCGCTTGAGGAGCTTCATGGTGTGGGGCATCACCTTTATGCCACGATCCATGCTGCACTCCTGCACTGAGCCCTTGGCCTTCGAAGACCGGCGTGATAATGCTCAGTCTCCATTGGTCAGGTATCTTTCCGGTGAGGAGAATGCGGTTATTCCTGTAAATCCCGTACGTGACCCGTGTGGGAGCACAACAAAGTACCTTACCTGAGGAACAACAAAATATCACGTTTATTGCATTGTCGCAATTTGAAGGCACATACCGCTCGGTACGCGCGTTTCGTCAACGTAATGATATTATGTCATTAAAAGAAAAGTCCGTTTCTCACAATAAAACGATCAACATATAAATTCATAGTTCGTGTCCGGTGAACAGTTGTCTGTCAAATTTTTACCCATCTTCGTCGATAGATTTTAGGCAGCACTGATCGAAAGGTCGTAGGGCTGAAGTAAGGGTGGCGCGCCTCTACACGAGACCACTAGGACCTTTATAATTACCGATTTACACCTATAAATTGTAAATTTCATCGACACATTGAAAACTATACAAGCGGCGGTTGTAGGCTTCTTCAACTGTAGCAGGATCATGAATTCGAAAGTGTTTCCGGAAAAAGTTCATACGGTTTTCATAGAAACCCTGGAGTTTGTTTAACTGTCGTACTCGACAATCTATGCAATTCAACACATTTTCTATAGATTGCCACTCTTCAATGTTCAAGCTTATGGACATTTTTCGGATGTGAATAATGGTAAATCGCTGATCATCATTCGTTTCGAAGTAGCTGATAGATTCCGTTGATGAGGATGTCATGTGGAACCTGATGAATTCCGTTATAGTATTCGCATTTTCTATTATTATCGAGCTCCATTCATGATGAGTAATGCGTAGTTTTCCTCCAATATCAATACACACCTCTAATCCCCCCGTATTCGAAGAATGTTTAAAGAATGTTGATATATATGGAACGGTGCTGGATAGGCAATACACATTTGAGCACAACTCAAACTTGACTGGTCTGGTCGGGATTGATGGATGGTATGAGAAAGCGGCCAACTCGAAAGACATGCTCTGGTCAACTGACTGTTTACTGAGTTATTTTACGAACTGTGTTTGTTAAAATACTGTATTCAAAGAATGAGTTGTTGATCACCAAACAATAAGCTGTGGTATTTGCTGGTAGGTTTTTTTAAAATTCCAGTTCTATTTTGATGTCTATCGCACCCCCCGAACGAATCCTATCATTTTGCCTAGAGCAATCGATTACTTTCGAAGGCGTCTTTGTTTTGAAATGAACTGGATGGATTTGAACGTTTGAACTGTTCAAACCATAGTAGGATCTCTTAAAATTAATGAATGCCTCGTAGAGAAGTGAGTATAACCCTTTTTAAAATCATTTTCGAATGAGTCATACGGACAGTACTGTGAATTAAGATATAAACCTAACCTAACCTATAGTGACACTCCAAGATTGTACACTCCTGTAGAAGCCGAGAGTCCACAATGCGCTTGAGGAGCTTCATGGTGTGGGACATCACCTTTATGCCACGATCGATGCTGCACTCCTGCACTGAGCCCTTGGCCTTCGAAGACCGGCGTGATAATGCTCAGTCTCCATTGGTCAGGTATCTTTCCGGTGAGGAGAATGCGGTTGAAAAGGTGGGTAAGAATGCCCACTCACCAAATTCCTGTAAATCCCGTACGTGACCCGTGTGGGAGCACAACAAAGTACCTTACCTGAGGAACAACAAAATATCACGTTTATTGCATTGTCGCAATTCGAAGGCACATACCGCTCGGTACGCGCGTTTCGTCAACGTAATGATATTATGTCATTAAAAGAAAAGTCCGTTCACACAATAAAACGATCAACATAAATAAATTCATAGTTCGTGTCCGGTGAACAGTTGTCTGTCAAATTTTTACCCATCTTCGTCGATAGATTTTAGGCAGCACTGATCGAAAGGTCGTAGGGCTGAAGTAAGGGTGGCGCGCCTCTACACGAGACCACTAGGACCTTTATAATTACCGATTTACACCTATAAATTGTAAATTTCATCGACACATTGAAAACTATACAAGCGGCGGTTGTAGGCTTCTTCAACTGTAGCAGGATCATGAATACGAAAGTGTTTCCGGAAAAAGTTCATACGGTTTTCATAGAAACCCTGGAGTTTGTTTAACTGTCGTACTCGACAATCTATGCAATTCAACACATTTTCTATAGATTGCCACTCTTCAATGTTCAAGCTTATGGACATTTTTCGGATGTGAATAATGGTAAATCGCTGATCATCATTCGTTTCGAAGTAGCTGATAGATTCCGTTGATGAGGATGTCATGTGGAACCTGATGAATTCCGTTATAGTATTCGCATTTTCTATTATTATCGAGCTCCATTCATGATGAGTAATGCGTAGTTTTCCTCCAATATCAATACACACCTCTAATCCCCCCGTATTCGAAGAATGTTTAAAGAATGTTGATATATATGGAACGGTGCTGGATAGGCAATACACATTTGAGCACAACTCAAACTTGACTGGTCTGGTCGGGATTGATGGATGGTATGAGAAAGCGGCCATCTCGAAAGACATGCTCTGGTCAACTGACTGTTTACTGAGTTATTTTACGAACTGTGTTTGTTAAAATACTGTATTCAAAGAATGAGTTGTTGATCACCAAACAATAAGCTGTGGTATTTGCTGGTAGGTTTTTTTAAAATTCCAGTTCTATTTTGATGTCTATCGCACCCCCCGAACGAATCCTATCATTTTGCCTAGAGCAATCGATTACTATCGAAGGCGTCTTTGTTTTGAAATGAACTGGATTGATTTGAACGTTTGAACTGTTCAAACCATAGTAGGATCTCTTAAAATTAGTGAATGCCTCGTAGAAAAGTGAGTATAACCCTTTTTAAAATCATTTTCGAATGAGTCATACGGACAGTACTGTGAATTAAGATATAAACCTAACCTAACCTATAGTGACACTCCAAGATTGTACACTCCTGTAGAAGCCGAGAGTCCACAATGCGCTTGAGGAGCTTCATGGTGTGGGACATCACCTTTATGCCACGATCGATGCTGCACTCCTGCACTGAGCCCTTGGCCTTCGAAGACCGGCGTGATAATGCTCAGTCTCCATTGGTCAGGTATCTTTCCGGTGAGGAGAATGCGGTTGAAAAGGTGGGTAAGAATGCCCACTCACCAAATTCCTGTAAATCCCGTACATGACCCGTGTGGGAGCACAACAAAGTACCTTACCTGAGGAACAACAAAATATCACGTTTATTGCATTGTCGCAATTCGAAGGCACATACCGCTCGGTACGCGCGTCTCGTCAACGTAATGATATTATGTCATTAAAAGAAAAGTCCGTTCACACAATAAAACGATCAACATAAATAAATTCATAGTTCGTGTCCGGTGAACAGTTGTCTGTCAAATTTTTACCCATCTTCGTCGATAGATTTTAGGCAGCACTGATCGAAAGGTCGTAGGGCTGAAGTAAGGGTGGCGCGCCTCTACACGAGACCACTAGGACCTTTATAATTACCGATTTACACCTATAAATTGTAAATTTCATCGACACATTGAAAACTATACAAGCGGCGGTTGTAGGCTTCTTCAACTGTAGCAGGATCATGAATTCGAAAGTGTTTCCGGAAAAAGTTCATACGGTTTTCATAGAAACCCTGGAGTTTGTTTAACTGTCGTACTCGACAATCTATGCAATTCAACACATTTTCTATAGATCGCCACTCTTCAATGTTCAAGCTTATGGACATTTTTCGGATGTGAATAATGGTAAATCGCTGATCATCATTCGTTTCGAAGTAGCTGATAGATTCCGTTGATGAGGATGTCATGTGGAACCTGATGAATTCCGTTATAGTATTCGCATTTTCTATTATTATCGAGCTCCATTCATGATGAGTAATGCGTAGTTTTCCTCCAATATCAATACACACCTCTAATCCCCCCGTATTCGAAGAATGTTTAAAGAATGTTGATAAATATGGAACGGTGCTGGATAGGCAATACACATTTGAGCACAACTCAAACTTGACTGGTCTGGTCGGGATTGATGGATGGTATGAGAAAGCGGCCATCTCGAAAGACATGCTCTGGTCAACTGACTGTTTACTGAGTTATTTTACGAACTGTGTTTGTTAAAATACTGTATTCAAAGAATGAGTTGTTGATCACCAAACAATAAGCTGTGGTATTTGCTGGTAGGTTTTTTTAAAATTCCAGTTCTATTTTGATGTCTATCGCACCCCCCGAACGAATCCTATCATTTTGCCTAGAGCAATCGATTACTATCGAAGGCGTCTTTGTTTTGAAATGAACTGGATTGATTTGAACGTTTGAACTGTTCAAACCATAGTAGGATCTCTTAAAATTAATGAATGCCTCGTATAGAAGTGAGTATGACCCTTTTTAAAATCATTTTTGAATGAGTCATACGGACAGTACTGTGAATTAAGATATAAACCTAACCTAACCTATAGTGACACTCCAAGATTGTACACTCCTGTAGAAGCCGAGAGTCCACAATGCGCTTGAGGAGCTTCATGGTGTGGGGCATCACCTTTATGCCACGATCCATGCTTCACTCCTGCACTGAGCCCTTGGCCTTCGAAGACCGGCGTGATAATGCTCAGTCTCCATTGGTCAGGTATCTTTCCGGTGAGGAGAATGCGGTTGAAAAGGTGGGTAAGAATGCCCACTCACCAAATTCCTGTAAATCCCGTACATGACCCGTGTGGGAGCACAACAAAGTACCTTACCTGAGGAACAACAAAATATCACGTTTATTGCATTGTCGCAATTCGAAGGCACATACCGCTCGGTACGCGCGTTTCGTCAACGTAATGATATTATGTCATTAAAAGAAAAGTCCGTTTCTCACAATAAAACGATCAACATATAAATTCATAGTTCGTGACCGGTGAACAGTTGTCTGTCAAATTTTTACCCATCTTCCTTGATAGATTTTAGGCAGCACTGATCGAAAGGTCGTAGGGCTGAAGTAAGGGTGGCGCGCCTCTACACGAGACCACTAGGACCTTTATAATTACCGATTTACACCTATAAATTGTAAATTTCATCAACACATTGAAAACTATACAAGCGGCGGTTGTAGGCTTCTTCAACTGTAGCAGGATCATGAATTCGAAAGTGTTTCCGGAAAAAGTTCATACGGTTTTCATAGAAACCCTGGAGTTTGTTTAACTGTCGTACTCGACAATCTATGCAATTCAACACATTTTCTATAGATTGCTACTCTTCAATGTTCAAGCTTATGGACATTTTTCGGATGTGAATAATGGTAAATCGCTGATCATCATTCGTTTCGAAGTAGCTGATAGATTCCGTTGATGAGGATGTCATGTGGAACCTGATGAATTCCGTTATAGTATTCGCATTTTCTATTATTATCGAGCTCCATTCATGATGAGTAATGCGTAGTTTTCCTCCAATATCAATACACACCTCTAATCCCCCCGTATTCGAAGAATGTTTAAAGAATGTTGATATATATGGAACGGTGCTGGATAGGCAATACACATTTGAGCACAACTCAAACTTGACTGGTCTGGTCGGGATTGATGGATGGTATGAGAAAGCGGCCATCTCGAAAGACATGCTCTGGTCAACTGACTGTTTACTGAGTTATTTTACGAACTGTGTTTGTTAAAATACTGTATTCAAAGAATGAGTTGTTGATCACCAAACAATAAGCTGTGGTATTTGCTGGTAGGTTTGTTTTAAATTCCAGTTCTATTTTGATGTCTATCGCACCCCCCGAACGAATCCTATCATTTTGCCTAGAGCAATCGATTACTATCGAAGGCGTCTTTGTTTTGAAATGAACTGGATTGATTTGAACGTTTGAACTGTTCAAACCATAGTAGGATCTCTTAAAATTAATGAATGCCTCGTAGAGAAGTGAGTATAACCCTTTTTAAAATCATTTTCGAATGAGTCATACGGACAGTACTGTGAATTAAGATATAAACCTAACCTAACCTATAGTGACACTCCAAGATTGTACACTCCTGTAGAAGCCGAGAGTCCACAATGCGCTTGAGGAGCTTCATGGTGTGGGACATCACCTTTATGCCACGATCGATGCTGCACTCCTGCACTGAGCCCTTGGCCTTCGAAGACCGGCGTGATAATGCTCAGTCTCCATTGGTCAGGTATCTTTCCGGTGAGGAGAATGCGGTTGAAAAGGTGGGTAAGAATGCCCACTCACCAAATTCCTGTAAATCCCGTACATGACCCGTGTGGGAGCACAACAAAGTACCTTACCTGAGGAACAACAAAATATCACGTTTATTGCATTGTCGCAATTCGAAGGCACATACCGCTCGGTACGCGCGTCTCGTCAACGTAATGATATTATGTCATTAAAAGAAAAGTCCGTTCACACAATAAAACGATCAACATAAATAAATTCATAGTTCGTGTCCGGTGAACAGTTGTCTGTCAAATTTTTACCCATCTTCGTCGATAGATTTTAGGCAGCACTGATCGAAAGGTCGTAGGGCTGAAGTAAGGGTGGCGCGCCTCTACACGAGACCACTAGGACCTTTATAATTACCGATTTACACCTATAAATTGTAAATTTCATCGACACATTGAAAACTATACAAGCGGCGGTTGTAGGCTTCTTCAACTGTAGCAGGATCATGAATTCGAAAGTGTTTCCGGAAAAAGTTCATACGGTTTTCATAGAAACCCTGGAGTTTGTTTAACTGTCGTACTCGACAATCTATGCAATTCAACACATTTTCTATAGATTGCCACTCTTCAATGTTCAAGCTTATGGACATTTTTCGGATGTGAATAATGGTAAATCGCTGATCATCATTCGTTTCGAAGTAGCTGATAGATTCCGTTGATGAGGATGTCATGTGGAACCTGATGAATTCCGTTATAGTATTCGCATTTTCTATTATTATCGAGCTCCATTCATGATGAGTAATGCGTAGTTTTCCTCCAATATCAATACACACCTCTAATCCCCCCGTATTCGAAGAATGTTTAAAGAATGTTGATATATATGGAACGGTGCTGGATAGGCAATACACATTTGAGCACAACTCAAACTTGACTGGTCTGGTCGGGATTGATGGATGGTATGAGAAAGCGGCCATCTCGAAAGACATGCTCTGGTCAACTGACTGTTTACTGAGTTATTTTACGAACTGTGTTTGTTAAAATACTGTATTCAAAGAATGAGTTGTTGATCCCCAAACAATAAGCTGTGGTATTTGCTGGTAGGTTTTTTTAAAATTCCAGTTCTATTTTGATGTCTATCGCACCCCCCGAACGAATCCTATCATTTTGCCTAGAGCAATCGATTACTTTCGAAGGCGTCTTTGTTTTGAAATGAACTGGATTGATTTGAACGTTTGAACTGTTCAAACCATAGTAGGATCTCTTAAAATTAATGAATGCCTCGTATAGAAGTGAGTATGACCCTTTTTAAAATCATTTTTGAATGAGTCATACGGACAGTACTGTGAATTAAGATATAAACCTAACCTAACCTATAGTGACACTCCAAGATTGTACACTCCTGTAGAAGCCGAGAGTCCACAATGCGCTTGAGGAGCTTCATGGTGTGGGACATCACCTTTATGCCACGATCGATGTTGCACTCCTGCACTGAGCCCTTGGCCTTCGAAGACCGGCGTGATAATGCTCAGTCTCCATTGGTCAGGTATCTTTCCGTTGAGGAGAATGCGGTTGAAAAGGTGGGTAAGAATGCCCACTCACCAAATTCCTGTAAATCCCGTACGTGACCCGTGTGGGAGCACAACAAAGTACCTTACCTGAGGAACAACAAAATATCACGTTTATTGCATTGTCGCAATTCGAAGGCACATACCGCTCGGTACGCGCGTTTCGCCAACGTAATGATATTATGTCATTAAAAGAAAAGTCCGTTTCTCACAATAAAACGATCAACATATAAATTCATAGTTCGTGTCCGGTGAACAGTTGTCTGTCAAATTTTTACCCATCTTCGTCGATAGATTTTAGGCAGCACTGATCGAAAGGTCGTAGGGCTGAAGTAAGGGTGGCGCGCCTCTACACGAGACCACTAGGACCTTTATAATTACCGATTTACACCTATAAATTGTAAATTTCATCGACACATTGAAAACTATACAAGCGGCGGTTGTAGGCTTCTTCAACTGTAGCAGGATCATGAATTCGAAAGTGTTTCCGGAAAAAGTTCATACGGTTTTCATAGAAACCCTGGAGTTTGTTTAACTGTCGTACTCGACAATCTATGCAATTCAACACATTTTCTATAGATTGCCACTCTTCAATGTTCAAGCTTATGGACATTTTTCGGATGTGAATAATGGTAAATCGCTGATCATCATTCGTTTCGAAGTAGCTGATAGATTCCGTTGATGAGGATGTCATGTGGAACCTGATGAATTCCGTTATAGTATTCGCATTTTCTATTATTATCGAGCTCCATTCATGATGAGTAATGCGTAGTTTTCCTCCAATATCAATACACACCTCTAATCCCCCCGTATTCGAAGAATGTTTAAAGAATGTTGATATATATGGAACGGTGCTGGATAGGCAATACACATTTGAGCACAACTCAAACTTGACTGGTCTGGTCGGGATTGATGGATGGTATGAGAAAGCGGCCATCTCGAAAGACATGCTCTGGTCAACTGACTGTTTACTGAGTTATTTTACGAACTGTGTTTGTTAAAATACTGTATTCAAAGAATGAGTTGTTGATCACCAAACAATAAGCTGTGGTATTTGCTGGTAGGTTTGTTTTAAATTCCAGTTCTATTTTGATGTCTATCGCACCCCCCGAACGAATCCTATCATTTTGCCTAGAGCAATCGATTACTATCGAAGGCGTCTTTGTTTTGAAATGAACTGGATTGATTTGAACGTTTGAACTGTTCAAACCATAGTAGGATCTCTTAAAATTAATGAATGCCTCGTATAGAAGTGAGTATGACCCTTTTTAAAATCATTTTTGAATGAGTCATACGGACAGTACTGTGAATTAAGATATAAACCTAACCTAACCTATAGTGACACTCCAAGATTGTACACTCCTGTAGAAGCCGAGAGTCCACAATGCGCTTGAGGAGCTTCATGGTGTGGGGCATCACCTTTATGCCACGATCCATGCTTCACTCCTGCACTGAGCCCTTGGCCTTCGAAGACCGGCGTGATAATGCTCAGTCTCCATTGGTCAGGTATCTTTCCGGTGAGGAGAATGCGGTTGAAAAGGTGGGTAAGAATGCCCACTCACCAAATTCCTGTAAATCCCGTACATGACCCGTGTGGGAGCACAACAAAGTACCTTACCTGAGGAACAACAAAATATCACGTTTATTGCATTGTCGCAATTCGAAGGCACATACCGCTCGGTACGCGCGTTTCGTCAACGTAATGATATTATGTCATTAAAAGAAAAGTCCGTTTCTCACAATAAAACGATCAACATATAAATTCATAGTTCGTGACCGGTGAACAGTTGTCTGTCAAATTTTTACCCATCTTCGTCGATAGATTTTAGGCAGCACTGATCGAAAGGTCGTAGGGCTGAAGTAAGGGTGGCGCGCCTCTACACGAGACCACTAGGACCTTTATAATTACCGATTTACACCTATAAATTGTAAATTTCATCAACACATTGAAAACTATACAAGCGGCGGTTGTAGGCTTCTACAACTGTAGCAGGATCATGAATTCGAAAGTGTTTCCGGAAAAAGTTCATACGGTTTTCATAGAAACCCTGGAGTTTGTTTAACTGTCGTACTCGACAATCTATGCAATTCAACACATTTTCTATAGATTGCTACTCTTCAATGTTCAAGCTTATGGACATTTTTCGGATGTGAATAATGGTAAATCGCTGATCATCATTCGTTTCGAAGTAGCTGATAGATTCCGTTGATGAGGATGTCATGTGGAACCTGATGAATTCCGTTATAGTATTCGCATTTTCTATTATTATCGAGCTCCATTCATGATGAGTAATGCGTAGTTTTCCTCCAATATCAATACACACCTCTAATCCCCCCGTATTCGAAGAATGTTTAAAGAATGTTGATATATATGGAACGGTGCTGGATAGGCAATACACATTTGAGCACAACTCAAACTTGACTGGTCTGGTCGGGATTGATGGATGGTATGAGAAAGCGGCCATCTCGAAAGACATGCTCTGGTCAACTGACTGTTTACTGAGTTATTTTACGAACTGTGTTTGTTAAAATACTGTATTCAAAGAATGAGTTGTTGATCACCAAACAATAAGCTGTGGTATTTGCTGGTAGGTTTGTTTTAAATTCCAGTTCTATTTTGATGTCTATCGCACCCCCCGAACGAATCCTATCATTTTGCCTAGAGCAATCGATTACTATCGAAGGCGTCTTTGTTTTGAAATGAACTGGATTGATTTGAACGTTTGAACTGTTCAAACCATAGTAGGATCTCTTAAAATTAATGAATGCCTCGTAGAGAAGTGAGTATAACCCTTTTTAAAATCATTTTCGAATGAGTCATACGGACAGTACTGTGAATTAAGATATAAACCTAACCTAACCTATAGTGACACTCCAAGATTGTACACTCCTGTAGAAGCCGAGAGTCCACAATGCGCTTGAGGAGCTTCATGGTGTGGGACATCACCTTTATGCCACGATCGATGCTGCACTCCTGCACTGAGCCCTTGGCCTTCGAAGACCGGCGTGATAATGCTCAGTCTCCATTGGTCAGGTATCTTTCCGGTGAGGAGAATGCGGTTGAAAAGGTGGGTAAGAATGCCCACTCACCAAATTCCTGTAAATCCCGTACATGACCCGTGTGGGAGCACAACAAAGTACCTTACCTGAGGAACAACAAAATATCACGTTTATTGCATTGTCGCAATTCGAAGGCACATACCGCTCGGTACGCGCGTCTCGTCAACGTAATGATATTATGTCATTAAAAGAAAAGTCCGTTCACACAATAAAACGATCAACATAAATAAATTCATAGTTCGTGTCCGGTGAACAGTTGTCTGTCAAATTTTTACCCATCTTCGTCGATAGATTTTAGGCAGCACTGATCGAAAGGTCGTAGGGCTGAAGTAAGGGTGGCGCGCCTCTACACGAGACCACTAGGACCTTTATAATTACCGATTTACACCTATAAATTGTAAATTTCATCGACACATTGAAAACTATACAAGCGGCGGTTGTAGGCTTCTTCAACTGTAGCAGGATCATGAATTCGAAAGTGTTTCCGGAAAAAGTTCATACGGTTTTCATAGAAACCCTGGAGTTTGTTTAACTGTCGTACTCGACAATCTATGCAATTCAACACATTTTCTATAGATTGCCACTCTTCAATGTTCAAGCTTATGGACATTTTTCGGATGTGAATAATGGTAAATCGCTGATCATCATACCTATAGTGACACTCCAAGATTGTACACTCCTGTAGAAGCCGAGAGTCCACAATGCGCTTGAGGAGCTTCATGGTGTGGGACATCACCTTTATGCCACGATCGATGCTGCACTCCTGCACTGAGCCCTTGGCCTTCGAAGACCGGCGTGATAATGCTCAGTCTCCATTGGTCAGGTATCTTTCCGGTGAGGGGAATGCGGTTGAAAAGGTGGGTAAGAATGCCCACTCACCAAATTCCTGTAAATCCCGTACATGACCCGTGTGGGAGCACAACAAAGTACCTTACCTGAGGAACAAGCACAGTTTTAGCAAAATTGAATTTGATCAGATAGGGGAAAAAAGGTACGATTTGGCCAGACCCTTCGCTGATTCCTCGAAGTGATGTGGATGATGCGGCGACGAAGGTCCAATGTTTCTGTATTTATGGTTATGTGACTCCTAACTTCTTTTAATTTCGTAGTGATGTAGACTGGTAAATTAAGCGACTACTTATTATCCAAGATATTGGGATTTATTATTTACAATCAGAACGTGTACAGATTTTAGAATAAAGCGAAATGAGAAAGGATGATACGGGTGCAAGGGATTTTATAGTCGTCTTCTGCAGCGCTCCCTGTGGTGCTTTATTGACATCACGTAGTAGATCGGTGCTCGAAGATAACATGGATGGTCCTGGGTTGATGTTTCGCGAGCGCTCCGATATATGGTTCATATCAGTCAGCAATCATTATTTCTCAAAACTTACGCATTTTGAAATCGACTGCATTAAATTTAAACGTAAAGTCAGAGCACATGCTTGTTCAGTAAATCTGCATAAGCATGTTACATGCTATTGTTTGCATGAATGTGGTTGATAGGTGAATCTGAAGATATGTACGCTTCAATTGTGAATGAAAATTATTTAAGTAATTGCATATTGTTCCTTCTTCATTCTGTCAAAGTTCTTAAAACCACGCAGACGATTGCTTATACACTGAAATTATTAATCAAATTAAAATGAAAAATTAAAAGCAAGCTATATGTGGAATCGCGAAAACAATTAATTAATTTAAGAACGCCAAAAAAAAGTTGTTGGAACTCGAACGTCATAACAAGCGAATAGAAGCCGTATTGGGAGGATTGCATCTTAAACCTTATAAAGATGGATTAGGAATATAAGTTTTCAAGAAAAAAAACGAATATCTAGGCTACCCAGAAGAACTTTAACTAATATAGATATAATAAATCATTCATACAATATCCCTTTTTTCCGAGGTGTGTGAGGGATGAATTACCGCATTAAGCCTTTTCCGAGAGAGTGTGCGGTCATTAATTTAGATATTTCTAAAAGTTCTGGTACACATTGGGTAGCCTATATAAAATTGTATTATCATATCGATAATATTTCATTACCCTCATGCTTCGTTCTCGATATTACCATATTTACACATGTAGTTTCACATATAGGTTCGCCATTACGCACTAAATTTAAGAGATAAAAATAAAAATAAAAATCTTACTCAGGTAGATTTAAAAAATAAATTATTTGTCAGGTACCCGCTCTACCGGCAGAAACTCGTCATTCACAGTTTAGTGCTTCGCTGTTTCGCATACGTCTGTATATTATTACGGTGTGTGAAGTGAGTTTTGTTAAATAATACCATTTGAATCGTTTCAAAATGCCCAAAAGAAAACCTGAAACGAATGATATTGGAGAATTTAGTTATTTACGTAAAAGATAGAACGACATCTTAATCGTTGCCGTCGTCGTAGTGATTCATAATCTACCAATTGCGATAATTTTTTGTCTAGTAATCAATTGGGTAAGTTGCTATTGCATTTTACTTTTACCTTTTCTCTATAATATTTTATAGTAGTATATTTTATTATACTTACAAGTACATTTGTACTTGTTTGTTCGGTGCTAAATTATAGGGTTTGCGTTTTTCTCAACCGGAGTCTCACTACCCGTGAATTAGTGCCAAAAGATAGGGTTTGCGTGTTTCTCAACCGGAGTCTCACTACCCGTGAAATTAGTGCCAAAAGATAGGGTTTGCGTGTTTCTCAACCGGAGTCTCACTACTCGTTAGGAGTTATTCGTCATCTCGCCCGAAAAAAACTCACCTGATCGGGCGACTTGGCACCTTTGGAATTTACCTAATATTTCTATCGTCAACTCGCACGCTCGTACAAAGTACAGCCAGGTAATAAATTTACACTAAATTTTTTAACGACTTCGAATAAAATGACATTGTATTAAATCTTAAAATAAAGCTACTGACTAACTTTTATCGGCCGTAGGTACACTATCAAAGATAATTCCGACGCGAAAAGAATAGCGCTCTTCTTCACTGCCCAGCTAAACAGGTTTCTCACAAAAGGATAGCGCTGTCTCTTTCTTTTTATCTAACCCTTTATCTCAATCGTGGCGCATCTTAGTGACGTCAGTCAGTCTTACCTTAAGCGTCCCTTACTGCGCTCGCGCTTATTAAAACTGCAACATGCATTAAGCAATTTATTTTAAAAATGTGGGTGTTTTTAGTGTTTTTTTTGTACGTTGGGGGTAAGTTTATTTTCAAATTGTTATTATGTCTTAATTAAATCAAAAATGGGTTCCTTATCTTTCTCATCTGCTTTTTTTTGTATTTATTAGTCAAAATAACGTAAATAATTATCATTTTGTGAAATATACATTTTATTACTGCTTGTTTTAGGATGAGTTATGTAATTTAAAAAAAAAATACTTATGTGGCCGCTATCTTGTGTTGTTCACAAAGAGGAAATCAAGTACTTCTTCGCGCGGGCCATAAATATAATTTACATAGGAAAAATAAAGAATCCTGTGTTTGGAGATGCTCCAAACGAAGTATATGCAAAGCAAAGCTTACTATAAATACTGTTAACCCTATCAAGCGGGAGGACAGATACAACTGTGAGCCGGATTTCGCGTCAAATGAATTGGAAGTAAAATTCAACGAGTGCATGGAAAAAGTGAAAACTGATTATACTGAACCCGTACCAAGTGTTTTTCGACAAAGTGTTGCAGAGCTAAGAGACAAAGGAATCAACCTCATCCGAAAAATTCCTCAATTTAAAAATGGTAAAAATAAGTTTTACCGCAATAAAAATAAGTCACTTGGTGTAAAAAAACTATGTTTTAACACATTAAAGCAAATTGTCGTGCCCGATAAATTCAAAAGTTTTTTATCAGCTGATTACTACAGCTCGAGGAATAGAATTTTGGTTTTTGCTAGTGAGAATTGTAAAACAATATTGGCAAATAGTAATTTGACAGTTTTATGTGACGGAACTTTTAAATTTTGTGTAAAACCCTTTCAGCAATTGTACACCTTGCATGTTGATTTAGGAAGCAGTGAAACACATACTAACATCATACCTGTGATTTATGCATTATTGCCTAACATAACCAAAATAAGTTACAAAGTGTTGTTTTCCCTGATCATTAGTCAAATTCCTCAGTTCGTTCCAAAAAACATTATACTCGACTTCGAGCAGGCAGCAATGTCAGTGATCAAAGATATATTCCCAGAAACTTGCATTTGTGGGTGTTTATTTCATTTTTGTCGAAGCTTGTGGCGAAAGGCTGACGAATTAGGCATCACAAAATCTGCACTGGCTCGAAAACATATAAAAAGGTGTACTGATTTGGCACATTTACCTAAAGAAGTTATTGACAGTGGTTGGTTGTACATTATGTCTCAATGCCCCAACGATGAAAAAATTGTCCAATTTAATAATTATTTTGTGGAAACATGGTTAAGTGAAACTTAGTTTTTTGCCGACAAATGGTCGTGCAGTAACAATCGTCACCGTACTACAAATATGGTTGAGAGCTGGCACGCTACTATAAACAAAAAAGTAAATAATAAACCGAAAAGCAAACATTTTTTGACTATCTTACAACGAGAAGATAATTATTACCAAACTTCATATTTAAAAGGATCAAATATTACGACAAAACAGAAAGAAACTTCTGCTATTGATGAACATATTGCTACCACAATTACCAAACTCAGTCTCGGAAACATAAGTATTGAATTATGTATCGAAAAACTTATATTGTAATTTTTTTAAACATTTTGATTTGACAATCAATAAGAAAAAACAGTGATCTGTGATAATTATATTGACAATTATTGTATGTTACTTATAAGAAGTAGTTGTAACAAGCCAAATGATTTTGTGATATTGTTGATTATATTTTATATTTTTATACTTGGCAGGTGATAACTAGGAAAATATTTTGTGATAATTGTTGATTCTATTTTTAAATTTTGATATTTTTTTTCTATATCTAGTTAATAACACGCTAAATATTTTGTTGGTTGTAATTTTATACTTAGCTAATAAACAAGCCAAGTCCTTCGGTGAATAATTGTATAATTTCATTTTTTGACGATGATTTTTATTTGGTGTAATATGCTTTTGTTTTTTTGAGATGTTTATGTACCTATGTTGATTTATGAAGTATATCTAAAATTATGATATACCTAATAACATTTTGTTTTATTTTAAAGTCAAATCATAAAATATTAAACGTTTTTAAAAAGGATTTCTGTAGTTGACTGTACATATTTACCTCACATTTTTATGGTCGGGCGAGTTGACGACAGAAATATTATTTAAATTCGAAAGGTGCCAACTCGCCCGATGGGGCGAGTTTTTGTCGGGCGAGATGATGAATAACTCGAAATTAGTGCCAAAAGATAGGGTTTGCGTGTTTCTCAACCGGAGTCTCACTACCCGTGAAATTAGTGCCAAAAGATAGGGTTTGCGTGTTTCTTGACTGGAGTCTCACTACCCATTTAATTATTGCCAAAAGATAGCGTGTGCGTGTTTCTCGACTGGAGTTGCAATTGCAAGAAAAATATTTACTCGCAGAGGATGACTATGTCGCCATCGGCGACGAATCTACTTTTGGCAATGAGCAAGATAACAATCTCCCCGGATGTTCTTTCTGGAGCGACGGCCATCACTCCGATGTCCCAGAGCCCGCCACAGACAGCGACGTCGAGTCCCACGTCACCGTGACTTCCCCGCAGCGGGAAAGCGCTGCAGCTGATACTCGTAACATCGAGGCCTGGTGCTACGACGCTTACCGCGCCACTGCCGGTTACCGCATCTCAGCCAGTAATCACACCTCAGCCGGTTTCAGGCCCCCTGCCGGTTACCGCGCCTCCGCAGCAACCTACTGAAGGTGATTTAATTGCAAAAGTTCCGGAGTTAGATCTAGAATTAAAGGCGATTCTCGGTAAGGATCCGGCTTGTATTAGAGAATACAGTGATGATATCCAGAAAGAACTTATGCAAATTGGAAGCTCATAAAAGCACCTATCCTCAATCCAGAGATTAGAGCGGCCCTCAGAGAAACCCAAGCCAATCGTGACAAAGCCAAGGAAAGTAGGTAAGCAAGAAATGACATCGTGTGCCTTATCGTCGCTTAGTGCTGCGATCATATTGCATCTTTTGTCAAATGATAAGGACACGATACTTCTAAAACTATTGATGGATACAGCTCGTATCTTTTGTGTTAGACAGTACACGGATTCGGTCTCGCGTCGATCCTATATTCTTTCAGCTGTCAAACGGGAACTCCGAGACCAGTGTGACAAAACTTAAATTGATGAATTGCCCTGACAGATACTTTAAGATCTGCAAAAACAATAAGCAAGTCCGGAGCCGATATAAGGGCGGCTCAGTCATTAAGACCTACTATCCAGAGGCCACCGGCCGCAAGCCGCTGCAGTCGTGGGGTGCGAGAGGCGCGCGCGGGGCGCACCCAGCTCCGGCTCCGATACATACGACGACGACGCCGGCGCAGCGCATCGCCTACAGGCCGTCATCGCGACAGCCGCCGACACGCTAGACGCTATTTGGTAAAGCCGGCAGGCCGCTTTCCTTATTTTTATGCACAATGGTCTATGATCACGAATAACCCGGTTATACTTTCTTGGTTAAGGGGGGGGCTATGAAATTAAGTTTTCATGTCAAATAATTCAAACGGGCATGCGGCCTTTCAAGAATCGATTGATAATCTTTTGTCTATTGGAGCTGTCTCCCTATGCCAGCTATGCGATGGCCAATACATCTCCAGCATATTTCTTGTCCCTGAACCAGACAGTAAACAACGACTTATATTAAATTTGAAGCACCATAACAAATTTATTAACACTCAGCACTTCAAGCTTGAAGATATGAGAGCGGCTTTGAAACTAATTTCAAAAGATTATTTAATGTGTAAAATAAGGTCTAAAGACGACTATTTTTTGGTGAATATTATTCCAAATTCAAGAAAATATTTTTGTTTTCAATGGAACAAAAACTTATAAGAATTTAAAGTCTCACTATTTGGTTTATGTACAGCACCTTATGTATTTACCAAAATACTCAAGCCCCTCGCAAAGCTGATCCATGGGATATTTATCTACCTTCTACTTGGTCGATATTTTATTAATCAATTCGTCTTACGGGGGCACTTTACGTGACCTGAGACACACAGAGACTTTACTGGAGGCTTTGGGATTTATCATAAACATAGAAAAAAGTTTGTTGGTACTTAACAATAGATGCCAATTTTTAGGAAACATAATTGATTTAAAAGCATTTCAATTTATTTTACCTGACAATAAAAAACAAAAAATTAAAAAAGTCATTTTAAAACATTAAAATCTAAATCGATTTTTAGGGCTGCTTGCTTCTGCATGCCAGGCCGTTGAAAACTAAAGATTTCGAACGGTGTAAATTTTTAAATCTTAAAGATGACGATGATTATGATAAATATATGTCCCTGCCTGACACATTGGTTAAAGACAATCGATAGTTCAAGATGTATTATTCAAGGTGATGAATATTCCTTGGAGATATTTACGGATGCCTCAACAACGGGATGGGGTGCCGCCTGCGGCGATGAAACTGCGAGCGGACCTTGGGATTCATCTGAGTGCTCTATGCATATAAATAACTTAGAAATTAAGGCACCATTCAACAACTTTAGTAACTGTCAGATTCTCTTGAGAATTGAAAATAATACCGCGATATATACCGTGAATAGGATGGGTGGGGTACATTTTCCACACTTAACAGATATAACTAAGCAATTATGGTACTTAGTGGTGCAAAGCGCGTAAAATTATTGTACGCGCCGTATCCATTCGTTCCTCTGCTAACGTCATTGCCGACGCAGAATCTAAAAGATCCCACCCAGACATTGAGTGGGAAATTTCTCAGGCTGCTTTTGCTAAGATCGTGGATTATTTTGGTAACCCTTCGGTTGATCTTTTCGCGAGTAGAACGAATCGTAAATGCGAAACATATGTTTCTTGGCGTAGGGACCCCGATGCCCACGCAATTAATGTATTTACTCTTTCGTGAACCAATTTTCTCTTTTACTCTTTCATCAGTTATTTTAAAAACTTTATGGTGATAAAGCGCCCGGAATTGTAGTAGTGCCACAATGGCCCACCCAGCCTTGGTTTCCGCTATTTAAATCTCTTCTTAAAGAAAAACCTTTGCTCTTACGTTCCCATTCTGATTTGATCATTTCTTATTGTAGTAAACGCAAAATACACCAGCAGATTACACTGATTGCCGGGATGTTGTCCGGACAGCGCTACTGCAAAGAGGAATTCCGCAGTCAGCCATCCTAATAATGTTGGCGTCGCTTTCGAATAACACAGTAAAACAATACCACACATGTTTAAAAAAAATTTGGTTAATACATATACTGTCGGGAAATACAATTGATACTTACGTAACGTCAACATCTGATGTGCTCTTTTTTTTAAAGCACCGCTTTGGCTCCGGCGCTCGGTACGGAACACTAAATAGTTGCCGATCAGCCCTGTCATTGTTGCTCGGTCAAGAAGTAGTGAACAATGATGTAATCCAAAGATTTTTTAAGGGAACCTTTCGTTTGCGATTGCGGCCTACTATAAGTACCTAAATATAACCTAACATGGGATGATTACCAAGTACTTAACTTATATATACTTGTATCCCAATGAAAATTTAAATCTCGAACGCCTGAGTAAAAAAAATGTAACATTGTTAACCTTAGTAACAGCACACAGGGTGCAAACTATTTCGAAAATAAATATAAATAATATAATCAGTTCTGAATCAGGTCTTCGAATTCAAATTCCTGTACTGATTAAAACATCTCGTGTGGGTGCTCTTCAACCGATACTCTCTCTACCTTTTTTCTCACAGAGGCCGCAAATACTCTACGTACATATCTTGATAAGACCAAGAACCTACGTCAGAGTAACCTTGTTCATTTCCTTTAGAAAACCACACTGAGAAGTAAGTTCTCAAACTTTGAGTAGGTGGGTAAAGAGTGGGTTAGGAAGCAGTGGCATAGACACATCACTGTTTTGCTGCGCACAGTACCAGACACGCAGCTACCTCCAAGGCTTACAAGTCTGGAGTTAGTTTAGACGTTATCCGTAGGACCGCACCGCAGGTTGGTCGGCCACTTCTATTACTTTTGCTAAATATTACAATCGGTATATTTCAAATGATATCTCAGCCGACAGTGATTTTGCTCGAAATCTATTAAGTTCCTAATATAATTTATCAAAACTGCAGGAAAGGTCCAGTTATATTATTGACAGTTTAAATGTTTATGTTAAAAAAAGTATAAGCCACTTAATTATTTTCTTTATTTGATGTCTATATTATAACGGAATTCTCGTTGCAGGCCAGCAATACAGGAGCCGGAGCGCCGAGATTTCGTCACACAATATTTAGGAGTAGATGTAGTTGTGGAATAGTTAATAAAAGATCAGCCAATCCAGTGACTTATTTATTATTTAGGGTAAAATATAGGTAGGAAAGAAGAACCCGATACACGGGTTCCTGTTACTTATAACTGTTTTAACTGTTTACAATAATTGGTTATTTAAAGTATTTAAAAATACACCATCACGTAAGTTATACTTAAACTGGTAATCTGGTAAAATGCTCACAAACTGTTCAGTACGATGGTTTTGGTAGGACTGAATCAAAAAAGCTGCGCATGCAATGCGAAACAAAAATCGAATTGAATCAAATTTGAAAACAAGAACAAAATACTTTTAATGGCCAGCAGTTAAACCATGAAGTTTCCAGCGATCGTGGAGGTTCTAACGTCCACGAGACTGAAGGGAAACGGCATCGTTACAATACCGGGGTGGCCGGCGCAAAAAAAAAAACTTTAAGGATTTTTTTTTTGAAAGTTAACGTTAAGTTAAGTTAAAGTTAAGTGAGGTTAAGTTAATCTTTCGTTAAGTAAGGTTATGTAAAAGTTAAGTAAAAAAAAATAAGGTAATGTTAACGATGTCGTTTTTACAATAAGTTAAATTTGGAAGATAAGTTGATAGTTACAAGTCAACAAACAAGTCAACAAACAAATCAACAAACAAGTCAACACACAAATCAACAAACAAGCCACTTATTTTATAAAAAATACAATATAAGTAATAACCTATTAATTAATTAAATGTAAGTGCATGATAGAATTTTGGGTAAACGAATGTTTTTTACAGTGAGAAATTTACACTAGGTTGGTTTCGGTTTCATTCAAATACTAACATCCGTCGTATCTAACAAAGTCTTAATTCTGTAAGTTTGAATTAAGGCATCAGTTAAGTAGAGCAATCTTATATAATAGAAGATGTTTCTCATGAAACTAACCCAGATTAGTGCAGGCTTATTTAAATATGCCAGTCACCACCCGCTGGCTTTTGGGGATCATGTTCAGTTTTTATGTGTGTGATGAATGTCATGTGTAAGTGTTGGTGTTAAGTGTCTTAAAAATTAACAAGTTTACTAACCTTAATATGGTCAGGAAATAAGATTTGAATCTCGTTAGAGACTATAATAAGTAACTACTTGTTAAAAGTAATTACTAATAAGGTAATAAGTAAGTTGGTTGTAGTTCAACTACTAGGGAGAAAATAACAGAGGCTTATTTAAGGAGTTGTTATCCGCTCCATAGGGAAAAATACGACGATTACTATAACATAGGCTTATATAAGGAGTTGTTATCCGCTCCATAGAGAATATGACTAATAACTATAGCCGGAAATACGACTAGTCGTTTTTTTAAAAAAATATTAAAACATAATAATCTTATATGTACAAAATTACGTGTTGACATGGTAGTTAAAGGTTAGCCGAAAGGATGGAGATGTATATAAAAACAGTACCTATATAAATCATTTAACTAAGTGACATGCATCACGCTTAAAGTAATAATGAATTATAAATAAATCAATAAGTAATTATCTAAAGAAAATATGGTAAATTAGAGTATACGGTGATCGATAGTTATCTTAATTTTGGAATAGGTTTCATGTCTTTCACATGCCAACGACCTACGGTTTATTGGTTATATTATACACTACACATGAATAATCTATAGAATACATACCACTTTATTCAATACACATATGATAATGATACACTCTCTCAAGTGAATCAAACAATTCCTGGCTATGCTAACGCCAGTAACTGGATAAACCAACAAGAAAAGAAAATAAGTGACCCTGTTCATTAACTGGGATTCACTCATGAGGAACTCATAAAAAGGTTAGCATCAAATGGTAAAGGCTTATTTATTAGGAGTTACCTACCGCTCCTGGTGGTAAGGCTTATTTCAAGAGTTACCAACCGCTCTTAAACTATGGAAAAAATGGGAATAAGAATATACTTTTACATAAACTACAATATAGTATTTGAGAAATCAAAGGAGCTAAGGCTTATTTTTAAGGAGTTCCCAAGCCGCTCCTGGTAATAAGGCTTAGTTTAAGATGGGAGTTACCAACCGCTCCAAAACAACTATTGAAGGTTAAAGAGAAATAAATAATAAACTACACCCGAATATAGAATATTTCAATATTAAATAAAATATCGACTAAACCGTACATGGCCTTGTGAAAAACATGAGTAATATTAGGTGTTATTTTTGGTGTAAGTAAGGTATAAAACCTTTTCTTAGTTTGAAAAAAGAAAATGATTTGATTTCAAGATAAATAGCGTGACAATGTCTGTCAATGTCAGCTTAGAAGCAAAGTTGACGTTTTATATTGAAAATAGTAATGATTATAAATTATTGTAAAAATTATTGTCCAATTCTAGTAAGATAAATTGATGGAGTACGAAAATAAGTTGTAGAGTGGTGTATTTGGTAAAAAATATTTTGCTATTCGATGTATGTAATGTTTGTAAGTATACTTAGCTTGCGTAAACTTAGTCGGCCTCGAAGACCTAAAGAAATACGAGCTAAGCGTGTAGTATCTTGGTTAAGGGTACTCTCCAAAGCCAAGGATGTGTTAACCAACGAGATTTGAAGTAACCGAGGGTTTGAACTCAAAACCTCGAAAGTTTATGTAGCTGTCGGTTAGACAAGCCGTAGGTGATGTCTGTAGGGCTGTGGTGTAAATATAGTTAAGGGGTACTGGAAGTATCTTTGGGATAATAAGTAAAGGTAGGTAATAAGTTTATGAATGTTATGCCTCCGCTACTAAAGCATCGGGAACCGATTACATTTGTAACCAGCAGTAGTAGCGTCGATCGTATTATTGTCTGTAAAATGTGTGTATAGTGATTGAAGTATATTTGGTTGTAAAAACGGTATGGTATAGTGTAATGAAATGGGGATGAATGATAGTACACAAAATAGGGTAGGGTAAATGCACTAAATAAGTACCACACTTAAACACACATTATAAATTGCACAAACGTCCTAAAGTATCTCCTTTTTTCAGTTACTGGAAATAAAAAATATTATTCTTCACTCGCTCGGTGCGAGCCGCAGGGAAGAGATATCTTCGATTTTACGTTGGGCGCCATATAACGTAAATCCTCATTGCAGGCCAGCAATACAGGAGCCGGAGCGCCGGGATTTCGTCACACAATATTTAGGAGTAGATGTAGTTGTGGAATAGTTAATAAAAGATCAGCCAATCCAGTGACTTATTTATTATTTAGGGTAAAATATAGGTAGGAAAGAAGAACCCGATACACGGGTTCCTGTTACTTATAACTGTTTTAACTGTTTACAATAATTGGTTATTTAAAGTATTTAAAAATACACCATCACGTAAGTTATACTTAAACTGGTAATCTGGTAAAATGCTCACAAACTGTTCAGTACGATGGTTTTGGTAGGACTGAATCAAAAAAGCTGCGCATGCAATGCGAAACAAAATCGAATTGAATCAAATTTGAAAACAAGAACAAAATACTTTTAATGGCCAGCAGTTAAACCATGAAGTTTCCAGCGATCGTGGAGGTTCTAACGTCCACGAGACTGAAGGGAAACGGCATCGTTACAATATCAATAAACATGTCTGATTTCGTTATTTGTTACGTGTTGTTATGTGATATCAATATTTCACATTTGCTCTCTCAACATCTCGACGGGTCCTAAGAACAAAAACGTATGAAAACATACGACAATTTTTTATTTATTTATTAAATGTGTTAAGAATCACAATGAATGTGTAATTATTTTTTAAATAACGTTTTTACTTTCTGAAATAACCAATTGAACATTGCCTTACCTCAAATACTTTCCGAAGAACAAGCATTCATCGACACGTACGAACTTGTTCGTCGCGGAACGGTCCGCGCGCACCGCGCTCTAACGTCAGACACGAGTTTGTACTGCTCAGTAACGGTCGATTTTGGAGGTTAAAACTAATATTTAGTTTTGAGTCAAATTAATGATAAAAGGTGTAACTACAGTGTCACAGTGTTTGTTTAAATATGTCTGCCCCATCAAGAAAGAGAAGAATTTTAGATTTAGCTCTGCAAATGGATAATAAAAATTGTTCCGATTCCAATTCACACAAAAATAACAATGTAGAACTTAATAATCCAGGTAAGTACTCGTTTAATATTTTCAAGTCCTACGTATTAACTAGATAGCTTTGGTGTTTTTTTAATTTTAGTCAATATTTAAAGAAAAATAAGAAAAATATTGGAGTTGCCAACGTATGTGATTAAAATATTTTGTTCTACGATAAATCATAAATAATAATATGATTCTTCATGATTTGATTAGATGTTTTTGTTAAGAAATCTTGCAATAAAAAAATTAAATTAATAATATTTATTATTTAGAACGTTATTTCCACATACGACGTTGTTCGGCCAAAGTCCTCCTATAACTTTCAAACGTATGCGCAAATACGATTTTGTTCTACGCAAATTTAATACAAAAATAGAGTCGTATGTGATAACATAATTTTGTTCTTTGCACAAACTTGCACATGAGACTTTGTTCTAAACGAAACTACATCATCAAACACTTTTTTTAATTTAAATGACTGTTTCCAACTCGTGTTAGGCTAGTGTATAAGTAGGGTAATAAAATTTAGTAGCTACATTGTTGATCACTTGACTTAATTACAGAACCTACTTACGAATATGAGGCCCACACTAACTCTCCGTTACCGCCAGAAGCCCAAAATATTCTCGTCGAAATGCCAGAAGTATTTGAACGTGACAGTCGTACTAGCTCCCCGGTGGCGTCAGAAGCCTACAACATTGCCGTAGAAATGGCAGATGTATATCAGGACGTATTTGATGACACTAATCATACAGCAGCACCAGTTCTTCAAGTTGATGCTACCACAAGTATTATTAATGGGGACATTGATACAACCGTATCGCAAGAGCAGCATGAAGTTACTGAAAATATAACGTCTGTTATCTGTCAGCAAGTAACTACGCCATCTGTTCACATGTCACGAGATCTGCTTCCAGAAGAAGTACTTACTCCTTTAAATATAGAGGTTACATCTAGTTTTAATAATTCACCAGCGATATACTTGGATTTGAAAAACCGCCTGTTGCTACTCCTACCACTTCACATATGACACTTGCAACACCAATGCCATCTCCATTAAATAAACACAGGAAATGCGATGACAACTTTTGTCCCGAGCATAGTTCATGGATAGATTCTGTTCTGTTTGTTACTAATAATAATTTGACATCAACTCCACAAAAAAAAAGAAAGTCTAAAAAGCGATTGGTAAACAAGAAAAATTGGTCAGACGTAAAAAGGAAATATTTGAAAAATGTCGGTAAAAAGTACGTATCAAAAAGAGGCAAGTTAATTGAAGACAAAGTAATGGGAAAAGCTTGCACTTGTCGGTACAAATGTGAGGAAAAAATTACCCAAGAGCAAAGATTAGAATGCTTTACTAGGTTTTGGAAACTAGGCAGTCCAGAAAAACAGTGGATATATGTTGCAAAATATGTAGTAAAAACTCCAAAGCATAGATGTCTAAATCGCAGTATTCCTATAAGAAACCGTCAAAATACATTCAAATATTTCTTGCCAATTAAGTCTTCCGATGTTGAAGCTAGCACTGTAAATGTCTGTAAGACCATGTTTTTGAATTCACTTGCCATGAGTGAAAGCATAATTAAAACAACATTTAAAAAATACGATGGTGTGTCTGATTTTGAGGAAGATCGCCGAGGAAAACATGATCATCACAAATCTGTCATTAATAATGACATGATAAAGAGTGTGTGTGACCACGTCAATTCGTTTGTCCCCGTTGAGTCTCACTATGTTCGAAAGGATACGACTAAGTTGTATCTAGATGGAAGTCTCAGCATAAGCCAAATGCATAAATTATATAACGAATGGTTTGATCATGAACGTATACTCAACAAAAGCGACTACAGAACGCACGTATAGGGATATCGTCAATAAAAACTTTAATCTGGGCTTTCATATACCAAAGAAAGACCAGTGTGAAGTTTGTCATGTTTTTCGAACAAATCAGACATACAAACCTACAAATGAAGACATACAAAAATATGAAGCCCATAAAAAGGCAAAGAAAACTGCACGTGCGATGAAAGAAAAAGACAAACGTGATGCTATAGAGTCGAGGGGGTCAATTAACGCAGCAGTTTTTGATTTTCAAAAAGTATTGACATGTCCGCATGGTCAAATTAGTATTTTCTACTATAAGAGGAAGTTATCAGCTTTCAACTTTACAGTTTTCAATATGGGCCAAAAGAAGGCAGTATGTTATATGTGGGACGAAACAGTTGCTAAACGAGGAGCTAACGAAGTTGGAAGTTGTTTGTTAGATTACATAGAAGATAATTGTACAGAAGGTACACAATAATTTCGTTTTTGGTCTGATAACTGTGCGGGCCAAAATGGGAACAGATTTGTGTTTTCTGTTTACTTGTTTGCAGCTAAGAAATATAAGATATCTATCAGACATCGTTTTCTAGAAAAAGGACATACACAAAACGAGGGAGAAAGTGTCCACGCCCTCATTGAGCGCTCGTCTCAATCCAAAACAATTTATACACCCGATGAATGGCGCCTGCTTGTACGATGGGCAAAAACACAAGGAGAACCATATTTAGTTAAAAATATGTTGCAGGAAAACTTCTTTAACTTCAAAACCCATGTAAATGACAAACAATGGAACAAAAATACGGATAAACAAAAGATATTATGGACAAAAATTAAAGAAGTTTTCGTTGATAAATCTGAACCAAATAAATTGTATTTTAAATATGATTTAAATAAGGAATCTTACGGATGCTTAGTATTGCGAAACGATACAAGAAACTCATCTATAATACCTGTTTTGGAACGTGCATTTTCTTCACCGCTTAAATTAACAAAAGCGAAATATAATGATTTAGAAAGCATGTGCAAAACAGGTGTCATAAATGCAACTGATGCAGTATTTTTTAAATCTTTTCCCTACAAATCTAGCAATTTAAATGATGATGATGACGACTCAAGTGGTGAATATTATGAGTAAATTCTTTATGTTATTTTAATAAACGAGATTAAGACTGGTTGATTTTAGTAATAATGTTAAATGTACCATCCGTCGTTAATTACAAATAATAGTACATTGTGTTAATTACTTCTAGAGATAAGTGAATTGGTGGAATACCTATGTAATATTTTTGTTTTTATAATTTCTTTTTATGACATTGAAGTTTAAAAATAAAGAAATATCTTTGTTTAGGTTTTTTAAGAGATTTAAATATATTTCTTCCGAATGTTATTTCTTAATAATATATTTAAAAATAATAAGTTAATAGTTTGTTTTTGAATATGAATATTTTTTTATTTGTTTAGAATTTTGTTACATTTATTTCTTTTTGAGCTCAAAATAATTTTGTTTTTAATGTTTAATTTGCGGAATATGATTCATTAGAGAGACTGGTCAATTTAAATTATAAAAAATGTCGTACAAAATGTTTTTTTTTCACCATCAACATTTAGATACAAATATAGGTACCTACATTTATCACATACAACTTTATTATTTAGCCAAATATCGATGTACATCGTCCCTTATACACATACTTCTTTTCGTAAATATTGAGCTCCCATAAAACAAAGTCGCATATGTAGTTAGGTCTGAGTTTATTCCAGAAAACAAAGTCGTACCGTTACTTAAGAATCAATTTTAAATAAATTAGATAATTTATAAAAATCTTTAGGTAGCCAAATCAAGTAAACGTATTCAACAAATACATTTCAGTAATTTTTCTACAAATCGTAGTTTTCTGAGTTAGTTATTGACAAACATAACTTAAATGTGACGTACTGCAACTTTTTGAATATATATTTTTTTGTAGTTATGACTTTGTTCTTAGGACCCGTCGATCTACATGTGTAAATATGCTAATATCGAGAACGAAGCTTGAGAGTAATTGATGATTAAACGAACTTACCTGTACGTGAAGTTCAATCATAATTACTCGAAGAGCTTCGTTCGAATATATTAGCAACCCTCCATCCTACCAGGCTAGCTGGTGCCCTTAATTGTGAAATATCAAACAGCTCAGCATCTCTCCAAACTAAATGACGAGTTTCTGCCGGTAGAGCGGGTACCTGACAAATAATTTATTTTTTAAATCTACCTGAGTAAGATTTTTATTTTTATCTCTTAAATTTAGTGCGTAATGGCGAACCTATATGTGAAACTACATGTGTAAATATGCTAATATCTTCGAACGAAGCTCTTCGAGTAATTATGATTGAACTTCGTGTACAGGTAAATTCGCTTAATCATCAAATAATTCTGGTAATTTAAAACCACCGAAAGAGTGAATAAACTGTATAGGATCTAACATTCATTAAAACTATATCAACTTACAAAAAAACAAAACACATAACTGTGAGAATCTGTTTAAAATTTCTAGTCATTCCGGATGAAAAATAAGATAGATGTTTGTTAAAGTTTTCATTGATTTAAAGAAGATAACATGGATGGTCCTGGGTTGATGTTTCGCGAGCGCTCCGATATATGGTTCTTAACAGTCAGCAATCATTATTTCTCAAAACTTACGCATTTTGAAATCGACTGCATTTTATGAAACAATAAAAAATTTAAACGTAAAGTCAGAGCACATGCTTGTTCAGTAAATCTGCTCATGCATGTTACATGCTATTGTTTGCATGAATGTGGTTGATAGGTGAATCTGAAGATAAGTACGATTCAATTGTGAATGAAAATTATTTAAGTAATTGCATATTGTTCCTTCTTCATTCTGTCAAAGTTCTTAAAACCACGCAGACGATTGCATAAACACTGAAATTATTGATCAAATTAAAATGAAAAATTAAAAGCAAGCTATATGTGGAATCGCGAAAGCAATTAATTAATATAAAAACGCCAAAAAACAGTTGTTGGAACTCGAACGTCATAACAAGCAAATAGAAGCCGTATTGGGAGGATTGCATCTTAAACCTTATAAAGATGGATTAGGAATATAAGTTTTCAAGAAAAAAAACGAATATCTAGGCTACCCAGAAGAACTTTAACTAATATAGATATAATAAATCATTCATACAATATCCCTTTTTTCCGAGGTGTGTGAGAGATGAATTACCGCATTGAGCCTTTTCCGAGAGAGTGTGCGGTCATTAATTTAGATATTTCTAAAAGTTCTGGTACACATTGGGTAGCCTATATAAAATTGTATTATCATATCGATAATATTTCAATAATTATGGTAATTTAAAACCACCGAAAGAGTGAATAAACTATATAGGATCTAACATTCATTATTACTATATCAACTTACAAAAAAACAAAACACATAACTGTGAGAATCTGTTTGAAATTTCTAGTCATTCTGGATGAAAAATAAGATAAATGTTTGTTAAAGTTTGCATTATTCTTATATATAATTTAATAGCAGCAATTAAACTATAATCTACACATTCTTTTAGTGTCTGTCATGCAAAGTACAGGAAGTACCATTTGGATTGAAAAAAGAATTTAAAAGTAATAATTTTCCTTAAAGTAATATTTCTTTCGGGAATAACGAATTGAAAGAGGTGTCCCAAATCTTCAAATTCGCTACAATGCTAGTTTTTAATAAAACTGGAACTTCGAAAGGTAGACTTTTAAATTCGTCTTGCTGGACGTTTCAGTCGTGTGACGTCTATTTGCAGCTAAAGTATAAAACAATAAAAGGTTTTTAGAATATCTTGGATAGAAATTGCATAATGCTGCAAATAGCAGGCCTACCATGTCAGGACAACTCAATTGAAAGCTACAAAATTCATGCTTATAATCTTTAAAGAATCGTACTGTGTTAGGAGACTTTAAAAATATTTTCTTTACATTAAAGTGTCTACATACCCAAAGCTTGATCTAATTGTCTCAGATAATCTATGCAGAGCGTGGGCTAAACACGTAACATGTTTCATATTGGGAAATGTATTTTTTAATAATCTACTAGCCAGTAACATTTACGCTACGCTATCGGTACATAATATTAAGACATCCTGCACATTACTTTCAAATTTCTTCCCATAGGTTTTTTAAACATTGGATTACAAACACAGACACCGAATGACCGTTAACTACATTTAAAGTTTTGCAAGTTAACATGTGAATTTGCCCTGATACGTTTTCACTCAACGGTCTTACAAAATAATGTACTACATATCGGCCCAGAAAGTCAGTGGTTTCGTCTAGCGATATCCACAGCTTATCTTTTTGTACGTCACTATGAACACTTTTTAATTTGTTTTCATAAACTTGACTCAAGTTTTTTTTTCTCAACAAACTTTCACTTGGAATAGTCCTATCTTGATTGTTACACTTGCAAATGTATTTTTAAAAAATATTACGAAAACTTGGATTTTCTACTTTTGACCATGGTATGTTACACATAATCAAAAAATAAATCAAATCATTATAAAAATCATGTGGTGCTCCTGCTTGAATACCGCAATGCTTTTGTAATTAAGGATTGCCAGTTCAAAATTGATTTTTTCGCGTGATTCACATTTCGTGCAAACTAAAATTCCACTTGCTGGGTCGTAAAACATCTCAGGGTAATTTATTATCAATGGCTGGGCTATGTCTTCTTTTTGAGTGGAATCCGCCATATCTGTGAAATGAAAAAGATCATTCGTTGGTTTCCAAAGAAGCTTTAATTAGTTTGGACAGGGGCATAGATGCGAAGCTTAAATAAATACTTGCGTCTTAATTAAACAGGTAAACTTGGTACCCAAATTAGAGCGACACAATAAGCGAATGAAAGTTACGGTACCATGACATTTAAATTATTATTTTGCAACAGTAAAATAATCCTTACCTTGTAAATAAAAGAGATACGAAGTCCAAGTTGCAAGGCAGAGTATATCAGTATTATCCTAAAGTCGCTTGGCATAACTCATTAGGCATAACATCATATAACATAACAATAACTTCTCTGGAATCGTGGTACATGTCTCGGATAATGTCAATAAAGATTTCGGGAACGGCCCTGGACTGCAGCGCCCAGCCGATCATCCCACGAGGGACACAGTCGAAGGCCTTCTGCATGTCCAATAAAAGGAGATGCAGAGGTGTATTCTTCAGTCTGTATCCCTCCATGAGCGTTCTCAAAGCAAATACGTGGTCCATCGTCCCGCAATCCGGTCGTAACCTATACTGACACTCCGAGATTGTACACTCCTGTAGAAGCCGAGAGTCCACAATGCGCTTGAGGAGCTTCATGGTGTGGGACATCACCTTTATGCCACGATCAATGCTGCACTCCTGCACCGAGCCCTTGGCCTTCGAAGACCGGCGTGATAATGCTCAGTCTCCATTGGTCAGGTATCTTTCCGGTGAGGAGAATGCGGTTGAAAACGTGGGTAAGAATGCCCACTCACCAAATTCCTGTAAATCACGTACGTGACCCGTGTGGAAGCACAACAAAGTACCTTACCTGAGGAACAAGCACAGTTTTAGCAAAATTGAATTTGATCAGATGGGGGAAAAAAGGTACGATTTGGCCAGACCCTTCGCTGATTCCTCGAAGTGATGTGGATGATGCGGCGACGAAGGTCCAATGTTTCTGTATTTATGGTTATGTGACTCCTAACTTCTTATAATTTTGTGGTGATGTAGACTGGTAAATTAAGCGACTACTTATTATCCAAGATATTGGGATTTATTATTTACAATCAGAACGTGTACAGATTTTAGAATAAAGCGAAATGAGAAAGGATGATACGGGTGCAAGGGATTTTATCGTCGTCTTCTGCAGCGCTCCCTGTGGTGCTTTATTGACATCACGTAGTAGATCGGTGCTCGAAGATAACATGGATGGTCCTGGGTTGATGTTTCGCGAGCGCTCCGATATATGGTTCTTAACAGTCAGCAATCATTATTTCTCAAAACTTACGCATTTTGAAATCGACTGCATTTTATGAAACAATAAAAAATTTAAACGTAAAGTCAGAGCACATGCTTGTTCAGTAAATCTGCTCATGCATGTTACATGCTATTGTTTGCATGAATGTGGTTGATAGGTGAATCTGAAGATAAGTACGCTTCAATTGTGAATGAAAATTATTTAAGTAATTGCATATTGTTCCTTCTTCATTCTGTCAAAGTTCTTAAAACCACGCAGACGATTGCATAAACACTGAAATTATTAATCAAATTAAAATGAAAAATTAAAAGCAAGCTATATGTGGAATCGCGAAAGCAATTAATTAATATAAAAACGCCAAAAAACAGTTGTTGGAACTCGAACGTCATAACAAGCAAATAGAAGCCGTATTGGGAGGATTGCATCTTAAACCTTATAAAGATGGATTAGGAATATAAGTTTTCAAGAAAAAAAACGAATATCTAGGCTACCCAGAAGAACTTTAACTAATATAGATATAATAAATCATTCATACAATATCCCTTTTTTCCGAGGTGTGTGAGAGATGAATTACCGCATTGAGCCTTTTCCGAGAGAGTGTGCGGTCATTAATTTAGATATTTCTAAAAGTTCTGGTACACATTGGGTAGCCTATATAAAATTGTATTATCATATCGATAATATTTCAATAATTATGGTAATTTAAAACCACCGAAAGAGTGAATAAACTATATAGGATCTAACATTCATTATTACTATATCAACTTACAAAAAAACAAAACACATAACTGTGAGAATCTGTTTGAAATTTCTAGTCATTCTGGATGAAAAATAAGATAAATGTTTGTTAAAGTTTGCATTATTCTTATATATAATTTAATAGTAATAATTTTCCTAAAAGTAATATTTTTTCCGGGAATAACGAATTGAAAGAGGTGTCCAAAATCTTCAAATTTGCTACAATGCTAGTTTTTAATAAAACTGGAACTTCGAAAGGTAGACTTTTAAATTCGTCTTGCTGGACGTGTCAGTCGTGTGACGTCTATTTGCAGCTAAAGTATAAAAAAATAAAAGGTTTTTAGAATATCTTGGATAGAAATTGCATAATGCTGCAAATAGCAGGCCTACCATGTCAGGACAACTCAATTGAAAGCTACGAAATTCATGCTTATAATCTTTAAATAATCGTACTGTGTTAGGAGACTTTAAAAATATTTTCTTTACATTAAAGTGTCTACATACCCAAAGCTTGATCTAATTGTCTCAGATAATCTATGCAGAGCGTGGGCTAAACACGTAAAATGTTTCATATTGGGAAATGTATTTTTAATAATCTACTAGCCAGTAACATTTACGCTACGCTATCGGTACATAATATTAAGACATCCTGCACATTACTTTAAAATTTCTTCCCATAGGTTTTTTAAACATTGGATTACAAACACAGACACCGAATGACCGTTAACTACATTTGAAGTTTTGCAAGTTAACATGTGAATTTGCCCTGATACGTTTTCACTCAACGGTCTTACAAAATAATGTACTACATATCGGCCCAGAAAGTCAGTGGTTTCGTCTAGCGATATCCACAGCTTATCTTTTTGTACGTCACTATGAACACTTTTTAATTTGTTTTCATAAACTTGACTCAAGTTTTTTTTTCTCAACAAACTTTCACTTGGAATAGTCCTATCTTGATTGTTACACTTGCAAATGTATTTTTAAAAAATATTACGAAAACTTGGATTTTCTACTTTTGACCATGGTATGTTACACATAATCAAAAAATAAATCAAATCATTATAAAAATCATGTGGTGCTCCTGCTTGAATACCGCAATGCTTTTGTAATTAAGGATTGCCAGTTCAAAATTGATTTTTTCGCGTGATTCACATTTCGTGCAAACTAAAATTCCACTTGCTGGGTCGTAAAACATCTCAGGGTAATTTATTATTAATGACTGGGCTATGTCTTCTTTTTGAGTGGAATCCGCCATATCTGTGAAATGAAAAAGATCATTAGTTGATTTCCAAAAAAGTTTTAATTAGTTTGGATAGGGGCATAGAAGCGAAGCTTAAATAAATACTTGCGTCTTAATTAAACAGGTAAACTTGGTACCCAAATTAGAGCGACACAATAAGCGAATGAAAGTTACGGTACCATGACATTTAAATTATTATTTTGCAACAATAAAATAATCCTTACCTTGTAAATAAAAGAGATACGAAGTCCAAGTTGCAAGGCAGAGTATATCAGTATTATCCTAAAGTCGCTTGACATAACTCATTAGGCATAACATCATATAACATAACAATAACTTCTCTGGAATCGTGGTACATGTCCCGGATAATGTCAATAAAGATTTCGGGAACGGCCCTGGACTGCAGCGCCCAGCCGATCATCCCACGAGGGACACAGTCGAAGGCCTTCTGCATGTCCAATAAAAGGAGATGCAGAGGTGTATTCTTCAGTCTGTATCCCTCCATGAGCGTTCTCAAGGCAAATACGTGGTCCATCGTCCCGCAATCCGGTCGTAACCTATACTGACACTCCGAGATTGTACACTCCTGTAGAAGCCGAGAGTCCACAATGCACTTGAGGAGCTTCATGGTGTGGGACATCACCTTTATGCCACGATCAATGCTGCACTCCTGCATCGAGCCCTTGGCCTTCGAAGACCGGCGTGATAATGCTCAGTCTCCATTGGTCAGGTATCTTTCCGGTGAGGAGAATGCGGTTGAAAAGGTGGGTAAGAATGCCCACTCACCAAATTCCTGTAAATCCCGTACGTGACCCGTGTGGAAGCACAACAAAGTACCTTACCTGAGGAACAAGCACAGTTTTAGCAAAATTAAATTTGATCAGATGGGGAAAAAAGGTACGATTTGGCCAGACCCTTCGCTGATTCCTCGAAGTGATGTGGATGATGCGGCGACGAAGGTCCAATGTTTCTGTATTTATGGTTATGTGACTCCTAACTTCTTATAATTTTGTGGTGATGTAGACTGGTAAATTAAGCGACTACTTATTATCCAAGATATTGGGATTTATTATTTACAATCAGAACGTGTACAGATTTTAGAATAAAGCGAAATGAGAAAGGATGATACGGGTGCAAGGGATTTTATCGTCGTCTTCTGCAGCGCTCCCTGTGGTGCTTTATTGACATCACGTAGTAGATCGGTGCTCGAAGATAACATGGATGGTCCTGGGTTGATGTTTCGCGAGCGCGCCCATATATGGTTCTTAACAGTCAGCAATCATTATTTCTCAAAACTTACGCATTTTGAAATCGACTGCATTTTATGAAACAATAAAAAATTTAAACGTAAAGTCAGAGCACATGCTTGTTCAGTAAATCTGCTCATGCATGTTACATGCTATTGTTTGCATGAATGTGGTTGATAGGTGAATCTGAAGATATGTACGCTTCAATTGTGAATGAAAATTATTTAAGTAATTGCATATTGTTCCTTTTTCATTCTGTCAAAGTTCTTAAAACCACGCAGACGATTGCATAAACACTGAAATTATTAATCAAATTAAAATGAAAAATTAAAAGCAAGCTATATGTGGAATCGCGAAAGCAATTAATTAATATAAGAACGCCAAAAAAAAGTTGTTGGAACTCGAACGTCATAACAAGCAAATAGAAGCCGTATTGGGAGGATTGCATCTTAAACCTTGTAAAGATGGATTAGGAATATAAGTTTTCAAGAAAAAAAAACGAATATCTAGGCTACCCAGAAGAACTTTAACTAATATAGATATGTGGGGATACGTGTACCTTTCTGCGGTGTAGTAGGTGATAAATGAAACAACGCTTTGTTGACGTTATAACACTATTTATTCCCCACATAAAATACAAAGCTGAGCGTTATCGGATCACTTTATTACACAGGCAAGCGGTAGTCCTTTAAGCAAGCGTATGAAGTCGGTAAGAGGGATAAATGTACACTAGTTAAAACGGCGAGATGAGAAATATTAACTACGTGCGATCGTGACTAAGCGTGTAGAGGGAAAGCAGTACGGGTCCGGCGCGTGAGCGTTTCGAAGCAGCACTGGAGAGGCGGCGGTCGACTGGGCCTGCGTCCCCGCGCGCCGCCTTCACCCCGCGTGCGCCTGGTCCGGTTTGGTGTGGTGATGTGTGTAAGTAACGCCTAGTGACGTCCCGCCACATCACCCGATTTGGAGACTGTAAGACCTGCGGAAAAATAATTAGGAAATCGCACTCTGCGGCCAGACCTTGTGGTTTTTACTGGGCTTTCTCCATCTGTGGGTTTAATCACTGATGTCGGCGTAGTTTCACTACTTTCTGACTCGACCGTAATATGTGCTGGTTTGACACGAGCTATGGACACCGTTCTTGGTAACTTATTGATTTCTACGGTGATAGTCTTACTTGTCCTATTGAGAACGCGATACGGGCCAGTATATGGTGGCTCAAGGGCTCCACGTAGGGCATCTTTCCTTATAAAAACGTGTTTGCAGTATTTCAAATCATGATGTACGAAAACGGATTGAGAAGAATGTCTTGACGCTATTTGTGGTCTCAGCTGTGTCATGTGTTGTCTGAGTTCTGAGACAAAATCTGGTGGTGTGAGTTGTTTGTTAATAGTTTGGAAGAACTCACCAGGTATTCGCAAAGGCTCACCATATAACATCTCAGCCACTGAGCACTGCAGGTCCTCCTTCCATGCTGTCCTTATGCCGAGCATGACGACGGGCAGAACATCAGTCCACCTTTGCTCGCCGTGGGCCATGATGGCGGCTTTCAAAGTACGATGGAACCTTTCCACCATGCCATTGGCTGCTGGGTGGTATGCCGTTGTGTGGCGTAGCTGGATTCCGCAAAGTTCTGCAAGTGATTTAAAAAGATTACTTGTGAATTGTCGTCCTTGGTCTGTTGTAACAGTTTGAGGGCATCCATAACGTGAAATCCATATTTCATAAAATGCTTTTGCAACTGTTTCAGCGGTTTTATCCTGCAGCGGCTGGACTTCTGGCCAGCGTGTGTATCTGTCGATGGCCGTCTGACAGTACTTGAAATCTCGAGATATGGGAAGTGGGCCTATGAGGTCGATATGCACGTGGCTAAATCGTGATCTTGGTAGTTCGAATGTTCCAAGAGGCGATGTAGTGTGCCGGTGTATTTTCGATTTCTGGCAAGCTTCGCAGGTTTGTACCCAGGAACGGCAATCCTTCCGAACTGAGGGCCAAATTAAACGATCTGTTACCATCTTTATTGTGGACTTTGCTCCAGGGAGACTCATTGAATGTACAGTTTTGAAAATCTTCCGGCGCAGCTCCCTGGTTACGAAAGGTCGAGGCCTAGACATGGAAACATCACAGAACAAACTTATGTTGGTACCTGGTATAAGTATTTATTCTAGCTTCAGCGATGTTGGTTGATTCACGACTAACTCCTGAAGTTCGGCGTCGTTTTTCTGAGCGGCAGCTAACTCTTCCATGTCCGGCGGTGACGTCACAGCTTCGATGCGAGATAAAGCGTCAGCTGTCACATTGCAGTTCCCCGAAATGTGTCTGATATCTGTAGTGAATTGTGATACGTAGTCCAGATGGTTAAATTGCCTGGGTGAGCATTTTTGTTTGTTCTGCTGAAAAGCGTAGGTGATTGGTTTGTGGTCTGTATAAATCACAAAATGTCTAGCTTCGATCATATAGCGAAAATGCTTCACGCTTTCATAGATTGCAAGGAGCTCTCGATCGTAGGCGCTGTACAATTGCTGCGATTTGCTTAATTTCTTTGAAAAGAAAGCTAGTGGTGGCCATTCCTTTCCGACCAGATGTTGTAGTACCGCGCCCAAGGCCGAGTTGGATGCGTCGGTCACGAGGGCGAGCGGTGCGTTCATCACAGGGTGTGCCAAGAGTGTACATCTAATAATACTTGCCTTGCATTTGTCAAAGACTTCAAGCAATTCAGTCGACCAGGTTAGCGGCTGGGTTCCTTTGACTTTCGGTCCTGACAGCATGTCGTGCAGAAGTGCTTGATCAGCAGCAGCATGGGGTATGAATCGTCTGTAGAAGTTAAGCATGCCAAGGAATCTGCGTAGGCCATTAACAGTCTTAGGCGGACTAAAGCCCTGGATAGCTTGTATTTTGTCATCTAGGGGGCGTGTACCCTGTTGGGAAATGTGAAAACCCAAAAATGTTTCCTCGCTTTTGCCAAATTCGCACTTCCCTTCGTTTATAACGTAGTAACGTCCATAGTTCTGCAACCGCTCGAAAACTTTTTCCAGGTGTTCCAGGTGTTCGGATTTTGTTCTGGAATAGCACAAAATATCGTCGATATATGAGAAACAGCAGTCTAGCCCTCTTAGGACTTCATCTAGAAACATTTGGAATGTCTGAGCAGCGTTTCTGAGTCCGAATGACATCGATGGAAACTCGAAAAGTCCAAACGGTGTCGTAAGCGCTGTTTTAGGCACGTGCTCCGGGGCTATAGGAATTTGGTGGTACGCTTTGACCAGGTAAATTTTCGAAAATATAGTACAACCAGCTAACCTGTGTGCATAATCCTCAATGTGGCGAATGGGATACCTGTCGGGTATAGTACGTGAGTTGAGCGCGCGGTAGTCGCCGCAGGGCCTCCAACCGTTTTTCTTAGGTGCCAGGTGAAGTGCAGATGCCCATGGTGAGTCTGAAGGGCGTGCCGTCCCCTCTCGAATCATTTCGTCAAACTGGTCCTTGGCGATGTTGAGCCGGTCTGGTGCAAGGCGACGAGGTCTGCAAAATACAGGTGGTCCAGGCGTAGTATTTATATAGTGAACAGTGGAATGTTTGACCTGCCGGCATACGCCAGACGGTTTAGTTAGGTCTACATATTTAGAAAGTAATTGGTGATACTCTGTGTTACCTGCTATCGCTTTTATGCTAGCGTGGTCGCACTTCTTCATTGTTCCAGTTGAGTATAGCGTAGTCATCTCATCCAGAATTCGCCCATTTTTGCAGTCGACCAAAAGACCGTAGTGTGAAATGAAGTCGGCGCCGATGATAGGTTTGTCCACATTAGCGACCACGAAGTTCCAGGTGAAGTCGCGTCTTAAACCAAGGTCTAGTTGCATTAATGTGGTTCCGTATGTATGGATAACACTACCGTTAGCCGCAGTTAGTTTGAAATCGGCAGGCTGCCTTGGTTGCTTGAGAAACCGGCGTGGTAGCACGCATAAGTCCGACCCGGTATCTATAAGGTATTGGATTTTTGTCTTTTTGTCAGTTACAAACAGGCGACTTGTGATACTGTGACAGTCGTCCGTCGCTTCTACGATCTGTCGTTGAATTTTCCCGACTTGTAGTTACATGGCGAGCTGCATTTCCTTGCTTTATCACCAAACATATCATGATACCAGCAAATACCTGGGGTTCTGCTGCGGCTTCTTACTCTTGATTGGCTTGCATTCCGCGAGAAATGTTCGCGAGAGCGAGACCTCAAAGACAACTGTGCGACTTGTTGGTTGAGCTCTGTTTGAATTCTTAATGTAATCAGATCGTCAAGTCGTTCCAGCAAACCATCGTAATTACTGGGAGCTGTGCTTGTGCTGGCAACTTGAACAGGCGACGGTGTTATTTCGCAAATTTTATCCGCAAGCTCGGCTATTTCTTCTAAAGTTCCAGTCTGCGAGACGATGACGGCCTGTACGTGCGGTGGTAAGCGATTTGTCCACATACTACGTAAAAACTGCTCCGTCCGCTGCTAATGTCTTTAAATGACGTAAAAACTGAGACGGCTTTCTGTCTCCTAATTCTTCGTGTGAAAGCAGCTGAGTTATTTGATGCTCTCTGGAGATAGACAGGCGCTTCGTTAATCCTAGCTTAAGCTTCTCGTATTTGCCGGTCGCAGGAGGATATTTCACTGTCTTTTATTTCCTTGACGTACCTTTGATCCAACTGTGAGATGACGTGGTAGAACTTGGTGGTATCCTCTTTCACGCCAGATATCTGGAATTGCGCCTCTGCCTGTATGAACCATACTTCCGGGTCTTCTGGCCAAAATGGCGGCAAACGCACGGCCATGCGGTCAACGGAAATTCCGCTCGAAGCATCCGCAAAGTCTCCGTTGTCTCGGCCATCGGCAGCTGCGTTTTCATTACTCGACATCGTGTTCGCATGTTGGGGTCACCAGATGTGGGGATACGTGTACCTATCTGCGGTGTATTAGGTGATAAATGACACAACGCTTTGTTGACGTTATAACACTATTTATTCCCCACATAAAATACAAAGCTGAGCGTTATCGGATCACTTTATTACACAGGCAAGCGGTAGTCCTTTAAGCAAGCGTATGTAGTCAGTAAGAGGGATAAATGTACACTAGTTAAAACGGCGAGATGAGAAATATTAACTACGTGCGATCGTGACTAAGCGTGCAGAGGGCAAGCAGTACGGGTCCGGCGCATGAGCGTTTCGAAGCAGCACTGGAGAGGCGGCGGTCAACTGGGCCTGCGTCCTGCGCGCCGCCTTCACCCCGCGTGCGCCTGATCCGGTTTGGTGTGGTGATGTGTGTAAGTAACGCCTAGTGACGTCCCGCCACAGATATAATAAATCATTCATACAATATCCCTTTTTCCGAGGTGTGTGAGAGATGAATTACCGCATTAAGCCTTTTCCGAGAGAGTGTGCGGTCATTAATTTAGATATTTCTAAAAGTTCTGGTACACATTGGGTAGCCTATATAAAATTGTATTATCATATCGATAATATTTCAATAATTATGGTAATTTAAAACCACCGAAAGAGTGAATAAACTATATAGGATCTAACATTCATTATTACTATATCAACTTACAAAAAAACAAAACACATAACTGTGAGAATCTGTTTGAAATTTCTAGTCATTCTGGATGAAAAATAAGATAAATGTTTGTTAAAGTTTGCATTATTCTTATATATAATTTAATAGCAGCAATTAAACTATAATCTACACATTCTTTTAGTGTCTGTCATGCAAAGTACAGGAAGTACAATTTGGATTGAATAAAGAATTTAAAGTAATAATTTTCCTTAAAGTAATATTTCTTTCGGGAATAACGAATTGAAAGAGGTGTCCAAAATCTTAAAATTTGCTACAATGCTAGTTTTTAATAAAACTGCAACTTCGAAAGGTAGACTTTTTAATTCGTCTTGCTGGACGTGTCAGTCGTGTGACGTCTATTTGCAGCTAGAGTATGAAAAAATAAAAGGTTTTTAGAATATCTTGGATAGAAATTGCATAATGCTGCAAATAGCAGGCCTACCATGTCAGGACAACTCAATTGAAAGCTACGAAATTCATGCTTATAATCCTTAAAGAATCGTACTGTGTTAGGAGACTTTAAAAATATTTTCTTTACATTAAAGTGTCTACATACCCAAACCTTGATCTAATTGTCTCAGATAATCTAAGCAGAGCGTGGGCTAAGCACGTAAAATGTTTCATATTGGGAAATGTATTTTTTAATAATCTACTAGCCAGTAACATTTACGCTACGCTATCGGTACATAATATTAAGATATCCTGCACATTACTTTCAAATTTCTTCCCATAGGTTTTTTAAACATTGGATTACAAACACAGACACCGAATGACCGTTAACTACATTTAAAGTTTTGCAAGTTAACATGTGAATTCGCCCTGATACGTTTTCACTCAACGGTCTTACTAAATAATGTACTACATATCAGCCCAGAAAGTCAGTGGTTTCGTCTAGCGATATCCACAACTTATCTTTTTGTACGTCACTATGAACACTTTTTAATTTGTTTTCATAAACTTGACTCAAGTTTTTTTTACTCAACAAACTTTCACTTGGAATAGTCCTATCTTGATTGTTACACTTGCAAATGTATTTTTTTTAAATATTACGAAAACTTGGATTTTCTACTTTTGACCATGGTATGTTACACATAATCAAAAAATAAATCAAATCATTATAAAAATCATGTGGTGCTCCTGCTTGAATACCGCAATGCTTTTGTAATTAAGGATTGCCAGTTCAAAATTGATTTTTTCGCGTGATTCACATTTCGTGCAAACTAAAATTCCACTTGCTGGGTCGTAAAACATCTCAGGGTAGTTTATTATCAATGACTGGGCTATGTCTTCTTTTTGAGTGGAATCCGCCATATCTGTGAAATGAAAAAGATTATTAGTTGGTTTCCAAAAAAGCTTTAATTAGTTTGGATAGGGGCATAGATGCGAAGCTTAAATAAATACTTGCGTCTTAATTAAACAGGTAAACTTGGTACCCAAATTAGAGCGACACAATAAGCGAATGAAAGTTACGGCACCATGACATTTAAATTATTATTTTGCAACAATAAAATAATCCTTACCTTTTAAATAAAAGAGATACGAAGTCCAAGTTGCAAGGCAGAGTATATCAGTATTATCCTAAAGTCGCTTGGCATAACTTATTAGGCATAACATCATATAACATAACAATAACTTCTCTGGGATCGTGGTACATGTCCCGGATAATGTCAATAAAGATTTCGGGAACGGCCCTGGACTGCAGCGCCCAGCCGATCATCCCACGAGGGACACAGTCGAAGGCCTTCTGCATGTCCAATAAAAGGAGATGCAGAGGTGTATTCTTCAGTCTGTATCCCTCCATGAGCGTTCTCAAGGCAAATACGTGGTCCATCGTCCCGCAATCCGGTCGTAACCTCTACTGACACTCCGAGATTGTACACTCCTGTAGAAGCCGAGAGTCCACAATGCGCTTGAGGAGCTTCATGGTGTGGGACATCACCTTTATGCCACGATAATTGCTGCACTCCTGCACCGAGCCCCTGGCCTTCGAAGACCGGCGTGATAATGCTCAGTCTCCATTGGTCAGGTATCTTTCCGGTGAGGAGAATGCGGTTGAAAAGGTGGGTAAGAATGCCCACACCACGAGAGCCCATCGATTTCCACGCTTCGATAGGGACTCCATCGGGTCCGACAGCTTTCCGGTTCTTCATGCGGCGAAGAGCCGACTGGACTTCATCAGGCGTTACCGGGGGCACTAGTCCTTGATTTGGAGGGAGTTCAGGTGGCTGCACCTCTTTGTGCGGCTTGTTGAGCAGCTCGTGGAAATAAGAGCGCCATCTCTCCTTCACCGCGCGGTCCTAGCATAGCAGGTTACCGAGAGTGTAATTTACACAGCGGCACATGGAAATATCCTGGGCTGCTTTGACTCTCCCAACTTGTAAACGAGCTTCTGACCCTCAGACGACTCCAACTTATTGTACAAAGGACGTAAGTGGTCACGTCTGGCTCTGGCTACAGCTCGTTTAGAGGCACGATTGGGATCCTTGTACGCGGCGCGATCTTCAAGAGATTTGGGAGCTTGCCACGTTTTAAAGAGGGCTTTCTTTACCCTGATCTCCTTCTTGACTGCTTCGTTCCACCACCAGGTCTCCTTGTCAAGCCTCGATAAAAAGTTCGATACCGCGATTTTAAATTTAATATTTAATACAAATAATAAAAAAACGTTCTTCATGAGATATCACGTTGTCATCGCAAATAGGTTATTTTTCGCTTTATTATGTTAATAAAAAATACAAAGATAAAGAGCATTTAAGTTCTGGAGTGGTGGCTTGTAACAGTTGTAACGTCACTTCTAAGTTAAAATTGAACCTAGGCATGACGTCACGCGAAACTTTAACGCACTGTCTCGTCGTTATTTTTCGTTAACGAGAAAAAAGTTTAGTTTAGTAGTACTATTATTTTAGTGAGATAATAATTAAAGTATAATAATCCCTGGTATGACGTAATCAGACAGTGACAACGTCACTAACCCTCCAGTCTCTATAAAAGGACTGCGCAGACCGGCAGGCAACCGTTTGCTTGCTGGCGCTCGGATCGTGCACATCGCTCCCGGCGTGTTCCTCGGTTACAGACTTGTGAGTTATTTTCAAGTGTCTATTAAAGTGATTATTAAGTGAATTATAGTGATAGAATTTGTTAAGATTGGTGTAACATTCTCAGACTGATTTTGTACGATTTGAATGTAAAATAGTTGAGGTTATTTAACGTGTTATTTTTGTAATTTAAATAAACGTTCGTTATAATAATAAAATAATAAATCAGTCTTTATTCAGGCAAATTACACCCATACATTTTAAATCATAACACTCAAATCAAATATTCACATTACGTAAATGTCACTCAAATTAATCAAATTAAATGAAAAATTATAAAATAGAAATCAAAAATGTCAAACAAATTACAATAAATAAAATCAAATATAAGTAGAAATTAAAATTTATTAGTAAATTATTTTCGGCATTGGAACAGTAACATGTCTTTCACAACAATGCCGAATATAGTAAAAGTTCGGTCTTGCAGCTATCATGGCCAGAACAGTGTTGGAGCTGGCCCAAACTCTGCTTACCAACGATGCTGCTCTTTTGCGCATAGTTGTGTGCAAGTAATCGACGCGCGCTTCCGCAAACATACCCAAGGCACTGCAGAATCGGGGCAGCCCCATCACCGCTCTGAACCCATTAGTGAATTGAACACGGAGAGCGCTGTAGGCCTTCGCCGTGCAATTAGCCCATAGGCTGCACGTATAAAGGGAGGTACAATATGCTCTAAAGACCCCTTTTGAGCAGCGCGAAAACCTGCGAGCTATCATGTTAGCTCTGACTGACAGCGCCCTCCGCTCCCACTCCATATCGGCGTGATCGTCGAAGTTGGCGGTGAGTATGTGCCCCAAATATTTAAATTCAGTGACTCTTCGTAGAGGAACACTGTTCAAGATGACTGGAGGAACAGCGTCAGGGCACTTCGCACCAACAGCCTCGAAGACCATGAGCTGGCTCTTACGTTGTTTCGTAGATTCGCCGCCGTTTAAAACACTCTGATTCTCTTACCGAGCATCAGAGGTGTACCGTAAACCTACCTACACGAGTTGTGTTATCCGAGACCAAAGATACTTGGTACTCAAATATCTTTGAACGATGTTCCACACGTCCAAAGACGACTCCTGGTTATCGAATAGCCGATTCTAAACTATTTCGATATACTAGAACAACCACTAATATTCGCACTGACTTCTCATGGAAGGAGGTTGTACCACTTGAGAGGCGGAGGTCAGTATTGGATAGGTTTCATCCCTCCAAACTGACAGCCCTCAATACTAGGTTTTTCAACAAAACCAATTTTCAATACCTACTTAAATTGAAATACTTTTGGCCTGGAATGTTCGGCTATATCCCGAAATAGGCGTACTATATTTACCCAAAACACTCAGTCTACCACTGATGTTTTTTAATTCAGGCTCATTGACGAAAACTCAATTCGGACCGAGCCTGTTTCCTATAACTTTACAATATCTAGGTCAAGGTCATAGATTTATAACTTTTACTTAACTTCATTAACGTTCCTGCATTCCATTGCAGATTGCAGTTATTATGTTTATGTTTTGTTAGTAGTAATTAGATATCTCATCTGTTTTTATTTAGCATTTCATTGTTACGGATTTTGACAATGGACAATTATTGCCAATCCTACCTTAGTTGGTGTATTTCTTTTGTTAGTTATTTTAGTGTTGATTTAATAACTTTTTTGAAGTTGTTTTTTTTATTTTTTTTCTTACACCCTTCTTTCTTTCAGATTAGCATTCTGTTTGATTGTGGGTTGTTCCGTAATATTTTTTTTCTTTTTTCATGGGGTTCTGGTGGCTGAAGTTCGACGAGGGCGTCGATCGAATTCCCTGCGTGAATTCTTACCGTGGTGAGGGGAGTGTTGTAACGTTGTAATTTTCACGCACATCAGTGGATGTGTTTTTCCTTTATTCTACTTTCTAGCAAAGGGTGTGTGCTCACCCTATATTATTTTTTTGTAATCTGCGCCTGCGCGCATTTCGAACGCAGCCGTAGTGTCAGTTTGACATCTGTCAGCTGTCACTACGCTCGGAGGTTAGGAGGTGAGCAAAGGCGTCGGGCCCTTCATACCTCTGGCAGATACCACCGGCACCAGTCCAGCTCCCAAAGTACCATTCAGCAGTCGAGTCAGCAGATAGCAGTTTGGTTTGCACGCTACAGACTCCTGCGTAGGGTAAGCAGCCGCCACCATCATCTGGCAGGCAGTAGGCTCTTGTTGCGTGCTCTTCTGACAATGGTTGTTTTTATAGTGCTCCAGACCCGCCACGTGCCCTGGAAATTGGCGTAGACACCCTACGCAACACCATTGTCCTCCGACAGGTGAGTGGTTGAACCTTTATTTTACGTAGGGCCCATAGTGTATAACTTAGGTTGTGTTCCCCAAACGCGTGTAGAACCCCGTCATGGTCCCCCATTTCTAAAGTTTGCGATCCGAATCTTAAATTGCTCTTCTTCTGACAGGAGGTTTAACGTGGCGGCTCAAAGAGAGGCGAGCGCCGATTCTCCATCGGTGGTGCACCCCGAGGGAGAACCGAGGGTCGCCGCAGGCCGTCCCAGGACCGTGTGGACACCGCGTGGACCTTCCACGTGCTACCCCACGTGCTGTTCCCCTTATTATCCAAGCCTCTGTAGTACAAAGACTTTCATTTAGTTTTCATTCAAAGCCTCACAGTAATAACTTTAATTTAATAATATATATTGTTACCGATCAAGCCAGCCCGAACCCTGGACTGCCCTTCGGAGAGCTAAGTCCATACTATAAAAATGTATTTTATAAGCCTTAGGGCATCTTCTTGTAAAAACCGTGTGGTCGGAATTGATTTCCATACTCGGCCGGGGTATCAAACCCCAGGCTTGAATTCAGGCCACATGGTTTCCTTTGGTATCACCTAAATTATGATAGATTATAAGGGTTTATAGACTAAATTTATGAAATATCCAAATAAATTTATTTCCTGTTTTTACTTTAAAACATTTGTTTCTTTTTAAGATAACCCTTACATAACTTAGGTTACTCCCCCTCTGGGATAACGCCCTATGCCTAGCTTGCATACTCATCTTTAATTACTTTCCATTCTAATTTGCTTATTTAAATTTCGTTAGTTAGCTTACTTACTTTTATTCTCTTTCACGTTTTAGCAAAACCATTGCACTTTCTCTCCCCTAATAAGGGTAAAATTATTAACATTACATTACACAAATAGAAAAAATAATTCGTTGGAGAAATCTTGCAGCAGACCAATAAAAATTGGATAATAATTAGCGGTTTCGCCTGTCTGTAAATTATTTTATCCATGGGAACATGTCACTTGGGTAAAAAGTATACTATGTCCTACTCCAAATCAAAAAAAAATATATACACGGCAATTTAATTAAAATCGGTTCAGTGGTTTAGACTTGAAAATGAAACAAACAATCTTATTTTGCCATTGTTTTGTTAAATAAAAATATCATCACACATAAAGCGAACTCGTTTGGTCAGGTAATATAATAAACCTATATTGCTGTCTCTGTCTTACCCGAGTTGATAACCAGCTTTGTTGCGCTCACGCAATAATATAATGCACACATCCACAGCAGGTAGAAAAACATCGGCGGCGCCTCCCTGACCTCGCCCTTCGCAGTCCTTCGTCATTCGTCGTTGTGATCTGTGTTTTCTCCGTGTTTCTATGTTATTCCGATACAATTAACTACTTTGGCGTGTTTACTTGAGTGATTGTTTGCTTCTCGATTTGGATTTTGTTGACATGGAAAGACTTAATAGCTGTGTAGCGTGTAACCGATTGGTGTTACGTCGCAGAAATCACCCTCTTACTGGAATTTTTCTCGAAACACATCGGAAACACGCCGTGCTATTACTACAAGAAATAATACCACACGAGGTAAGTTTCTGCGCTTTAAACTATTACTTTTATTTTCGGCATTGGAACAGTAACATGTCTTTCACAACAATGCCGAATATAGTAAAAGTTCGGTCTTGCAGCTATCATGGCCAGAACAGTGTTGGAGCTGGCCCAAACTCTGCTTACCAACGATGCTGCTCTTTTGCGCATAGTTGTGTGCAAGTAATCGACGCGCGCTTCCGCAAACATACCCAAGGCACTGCAGAATCGGGGCAGCCCCATCACCGCTCTGAACCCATTAGTGAATTGAACACGGAGAGCGCTGTAGGCCTTCGCCGTGCAATTAGCCCATAGGCTGCACGTATAAAGGGAGGTACAATATGCTCTAAAGACCCCTTTTGAGCAGCGCGAAAACCTGCGAGCTATCATGTTAGCTCTGACTGACAGCGCCCTCCGCTCCCACTCCATATCGGCGTGATCGTCGAAGTTGGCGGTGAGTATGTGCCCCAAATATTTAAATTCAGTGACTCTTCGTAGAGGAACACTGTTCAAGATGACTGGAGGAACAGCGTCAGGGCACTTCGCACCAACAGCCTCGAAGACCATGAGCTGGCTCTTACGTTGTTTCGTAGATTCGCCGCCGTTTAAAACACTCTGATTCTCTTACCGAGCATCAGAGGTGTACCGTAAACCTACCTACACGAGTCGTGTTACCCGAGACCAAGGATACTTGGTACTCAAATATCTTTGAACGATGTTCCACACGTCCAAAGACGACTCCTAGTTATCGAATAGCCGATTCTAAACTATTTCGATATACTAGAACAACCACTAAGCTTCGCACTGACTTCTCATGGAAGGAGGTTGTACGGATATCTGGTATCTATAGTATCTGGACTATCTATAGTAAGAATTGTCTGGATTTTAAAATGAATTTAGGCATTTTCAGACCAGTATGCTTCACCATTTTTCGTGTTGTACTTAATATTTTTCCTCGGTGATTAATGTTAATTATTATTTCGACATTTTTAGGTTCCATTTGATGGCTCAAGATCAATTTGCCATGCATGCTGGGTCAGACTGAGTCGTGATGTGCACCGTCAGCGAGATCAACAGGTTCAAGATCAACTACCCGAACAACCTGAAGACCAGCCAAACCAACAAGATCATGATCAAGGTCCATCAAACCAGCAAGGTGAACAGGAAGTATACAACGACGGCCAAGACGTAAGACCTGGCTTCAAGTCCTTACAAGGATATTCACGTGCCTCCAATACCGCAAGAAGGTGTATATTTAACGGCTGCAGGAATACGCCTAGTCATCTAGTGCCCACGTATATAAGGTTCCACTTGCTTAATACGATTAAATATTATATACCTCAACTTGCTCGCGTTTGTCACCCGCACCTGGTGCGAAATGATTGGGAGGAGTTAAGTGCTGAGACGCCATTGCTGGATTTTAATAATGTTCATGTATTAGACATGTTCGAATTGTTTAAATGGGGGTTAGAACGAAGTCATCAATTAGATTTCGAACATATTGAAGAGATCGATGACGGTGAACTGCATTTTTGGACTGGAGTTACGAAAGTTCAGTTCAACTTGGTTTTAAGTCTAACTCCATCTCTACGTACCAGAACGAATAAGCCTGCAACCGCTTTAGGCATATACTTGACTAAAATAAGAACTGGTGAACCGGACAGACGATTAGCTACAAAATTCAAAAATTTAATTTGCAAGAAACTAGACGCAGAAACCTTCGCCGATTATAAACAAACTCGTAAGTCACCGAGTGAGCTTCCATCATTTGAGGAACTCATGAACTTCATTGAAAGTAAGTTTACTGCTCTAGAACCCAAAACAAAGAAAGATAAGTACACAGAACCAAAGCCTTCGTATTCATCTAAGCCGACATTCAAGCCTGTTTTTCAAAAAAGGACATCTTACAAGCCTTACCATCAAGCTGTGGCTACATACACACCAAAGTGCCCATTATGTGAAGACAAACATGATTTGTACTAGTGTAAACGGTTCCTAACGCCTGACGTCAATTGCGAAACATGAAATATGCCAAAACTGCTTGTATAATCATAATAGCAAGCCGTGTAATTCGACGAAACGATGCAAGTATTGCAATGAGTATCATAATTCAGTCATACACGACGCCATTTTGCAATCAAGGTCGCAACAAATTGCAATTAATTCGTCGCCTTCTACATCGACATCGAATGACAATAGAAAAGCAAAACCGCATGGCAACAAACCACAAAGTGTTAACCACGGGGCTGCGGATGACGAAGAGATATTACTGACAACCGTATCACTAAGAGTTAAAGCCGCTGACGGCAGCTTTATGAAATTTAGAGCGCTTTTAGATCAAGGCTCTCAAGTATCACTAATATCAGAGAATGCAGCTCAGATATTAGGGCTACAGCGCCGACATATCAATGCATCAGTCTCTGGCATTGGCACGAGTACCAAAAGAGGCAAAGGCATTGTCTCCATAGATTGTCAATCTCTATATGAAGACTACAGCTTCACGACACAAGCTCTCGTCATATCAAGAGTTATCAATTGTTTGCCAAACAACACATTCAGCAAACAATCATGGCCACACTTACAAAACATCAACCTCGCCGACCTCAACTACAACGTATCAAAACCGATCGATCTACTTCTGGATGCGAGTGTTTATTCCGACATAATCATGTCTGGACTTATCAAGGGCCCACTTCAGGCTCCCATCGCTCAACAGACAAGGTTAGGATGGATACTGTCCGGCAACGTCAGAACATTCAACTGTCACGTGGTCATCAATGAAGTAGATGACATTTCAAAGTTTTGGGAGGTCGAGGGCATACAAGACAACGCACCAAACATGTCTGAGCAAGATCAATATTGTGAAGATCTTTATCAATCGACAACTCAACGACTAGACACTGGAAGATATCAAGTAGCCCTTCCCATGAAGCAGGGCTGCGAAGATCTTCTTGGGACATCAAGGCCAAAAGCTATCATGCAGTTTAAACATAGTCCAAAAATAGCACCTTATCAACCGCATACTGCAATTTCATGGAAGAATATTTGCAATTAGGTCATATGAGTCACGTGAGCGTGTCGACCGGCCACGCGACGCCGATACTTACTTGTTACTTACCTCATCATGGCGTTTTGAATATGGACTCTACGAGCACTAAGTTTAGAACTGTATTTAACGCTCCAAGCAAGACATCATCCGGACACAGTCTTAACGACCTGATGGAATGTGGGCCTAACCTGCAGCAGGACCTTCATGGACTTATCCTGTTGTGGAGAACTCATAAATATGTCAGCACTGCAGACATTGAAAAAATGATTAGACAGATCCTTATCAGAGGACAAGACACTTCACTACAAACTATCGTCTGGAGGTCGCCCGAAGACCCTCTGCGTGAATATCGTCTAATTACTGTCACGTATGGCACCAAAGCCGCGCCATTCCTGGCGATAAGGACATTGCGACAAATAGCTCAGGATCACGCCGAAGATTATCCTCTTGTGGCTGCTGCGCTACAATCATCATTTTACATGGATGACCTCATGAGTGGCAATGACGACAAAATTCAGGTCAACGAGCTACAAGGACAATTAATCAAAGTTCTGCAAGGAGCCGGCATGAACTTACGCAAATGATCGAGTAACAGCCCTGACATAATCAACAATTTGCCGTCCAATCAAATCAAAATTGACTACAATACAAATGACACACAGAAGTACACAAAGAGACTACTCCTGTCCGACATATCAAAGATCTACGATCCTTTAGGCTGGTTATCACCTATAACTATAAAGGCAACAATCATTTTTCAACTAACATGGCTTACAAACTTACAATGGGACGACGAGCTGCCCACCGACATTCAGACAGAGTGGCAATAACTCAGAGATGATCTGAAAAACATAGAAAGGTTTCAGATTGATTTGTTTCAGATACCTGGGCGTCAAACAAACTTATCAATTGGACGGCTTTTGTGACGCCTCAGAAAAGGCCTATGCGTGTGCTGTGTACATAACAACATGTGACAGTAAGGGCGAGTACACAACGCGCTTAGTTATGGCAAAGACTAAGTTGGCCCCACATAATAAACAAACATCACTTCCGAGATTGGAATTGTTGGGAGGCTTACTTTTATCACAACTTCTGAAGAAAGTAGCAGAAACCATACTATCCGTACCGTAGTATCCACTATCACTGCATGGACAGACTCAATGGTGGTGCTGGGTTGGCTCAATGGAGACGTCACTAGGTGGAAAGCATTCATAGCTAATCGAGTGCGACAAATCACCGAAGTCATACCAGCATCCCAGTGGCATCACGTGAGATCAGAAGACAACGCCGCGGATTGTGCATCCCGCGGTCTATCATCAACATCGCTACAAGAGCACAAGTTGTGGTGGGCAGGCCCTCTGTGGCTTAAGTCACCATCCCCTTGTCAAGATACACCCTCGATCAAAATTGATACCCCGTTGATCGAAGTCAAGAAATCAACACTTGTGAACACAGCCGTACATCAGAGCGAAAATATCATAGTTAGATTATTACGAGACAATAGTTCATTGACGCGAGTAACTCGCATCGTGGGCTGGGTATCGCGTTTCATCACGCGATTGCGACATCGAAACTGCACTTCGACACAAAATGCTGACACTCTAACAACACTCGAGTTAAAAACTGCGCAAAACATTATTATCAAGAATATTCAATCACTGGAATTTGAAGACGACATTTACGAGTATCATTTGAAGAAACAAGGTCGCGTTCGAAACTCGAGCTAGATCTCAAGCCTCAATCCATACATAGACCAGAGTGGCCTCTTGAGGATCGGCGGGAGACTAGAACACGCTTCCATCGCTCATTCTGCAAAACATCCTGTGATCATACCTGACAAGAATCGACTGACAGAGCTTATCATAAATCAAGCACATATCACAACTTTACACGGCGGTCCACGATTAACATTATCATTCATCCGAAACAATTTCTGGATCATTGGGGGCATTCGCGTCGTAAAGAAAATCATCAGGCAGTGCATCAAGTGTAGACGCTTCAGTCAAGAGACCAGCAAGCAAATCATGGCTGACCTACCTCGGCCGAGAGTCAATCCTTCTCGACCGTTCACCAACACAGGCGTGGACTTCACTGGACACGTAGAAGTCAAGGCCAACAAGAGGCGGGGCATCAAAACAACGTAAGGCTGTACCGTATACATACCACAACGTAACGTATACATCGCTGTATTCGTTTGTCTTGCGACAAAGGCCGTGCACCTTGAGCTGGTATCTGACTTGAGTACACCTGCATTCCTGGCTGCATTCCGTCGGATGTGTGCTCGCCGTGGTACTCCTCGGCATGTTTACTCCGACAACGGTACCAATTTTGTTGGAGCCGACAAGACACTGAGACAGGAATATAAGGCAATACTTGACACTATTGACACATCATTCATCAAAAACATCAACGAGCTCGGCATCACCTGGCACTTCAACGCGCCTTCCTGGCCCAGCGCTGGTGGGTTGTGGGAGAGCGCCGTAAAGAGCATGAAGTTCCACCTCAAGCAGGTCCTGGGAGACCAAAAACTGACATATGAGGAGTTCATTACGTTGCTGCATCAAATCGAGGCGTGTATGAACTCCCGACCATTGTGCCCGTTGTCTAAAGACCCTGCTGACGAAGTTCTCACACCTGGACATTTTCTGGTGGGTGACTCACTGCTAGTAAGACCACAAACCGATCCTGATGTCATAAACTTACCAACTCGATGGCACCTTGTGCAGACTACGAACAAGCAATTTTGGAAAAAGTGGTCTAACGCGTACCTCCAGCACCTGCAAACCAGATCAAAATGGAGACAACCTAGTGAGAATATGAAGGTCGATGACATTGTCGTTATCAAAGAAGACAATATGCCACCTGGGAAGTGGGCTATTGGACGTATTTTGGAAGTTCACCCCGGGAAAGACGGCTTCGTACGAGTTATAAGTCTGAAAACACAACACAACGTTATAAAGCGCCCGATAACCAAACTTGTAAAGTTGCCTATCCACGACGACACCCAACATGATCAAGCCGACTGTAATAAAGAATATGCACACGAATATAACCGACAACCTAAAAGACAAAATTGCCGTGGCGGCGGCAGCAAGAATACATTCACAAGTAATTTTATATTACCGACACTAATTTCATTCATGTCAATATTATCACCAAGTATGCAACAAGACATGACTTTCTTTAATATCACCGCCATCGACGAAAGCCAAAATCTATATTTTGATAAAATATCAGATTTACGACACATCAAGAACGAGTGGAAGTTAGTCACTTATTACAACATGACATCTTATTGGCATGGACTCGCAGCGATAAAACAGTACGTCACACATGTGAAGTCATTATGTCACGTGAATACGCCGCACGACAGTACTGTGACGCAACTGCAACATGAGATCAATAAAATCGAGCATTACGACAAGTTACTGCGTTATCAAAACAAACGAGTAAGGAGAGGCCTTGTGAATGGCATTGGCTACTTGGGTAATTCATTATTTGGAGTCCTTGACGAGAGATTCGCTGATCAATATACAACCGACATAAAAGCCATCGCTCGCAATGAAAACCATCTTCAGATCCTAATTAAGAATCAGACACTTGTCATGGAATCTGAATACAATATCATCAAACGGAATGAAGAAATAATGAACAAACAAGTTAACTTCATTTAAAGCACTCTGAAAAATCTCACTTGGGAAGTTGGTCAAGTGCGAATAGACAATCAAAATAGCAACTACATCACTGCATCTTCCTTGGCTGCAAGCATTATCCTGACAAACCTGCGACGCATGCAAGATGTGTTACTCAACACAATCACTGATATCAGTCAAGGTCACATCGACATACACCTGTTTACGCCCGAACAACTAGAACAGCAAATAAACATTATATCTGGACAATTGCATGGAGACCTCGCATTACCGACTGACATAAGCGATATTCGACAGATTTACAAACTTCTTAAAGTATTCGGAAGAGTCATAGAGAACTACCTTGTCATTGAAGTCAGAATACCTCTCGTATGCAACGAAGTATACGAGTTAAATAAGATCGTCACTCTGCCCCAAAGGGAGCGAGAAAGGATAAGCTATGTTATCTCTTCATAACAATACATTGCATTCGACTTCAAGAAAGACGCTGCTTTCCTTTTGACAGAACATCAATTACAAACTTGCATTTCTACACAAAAGGACACTATTTTTTGCTCATTAGATAAACCGATATATGATCTAAAAATAAAGAGTTCAATCTGCAACATAAAACTAATAGTAAATGACGTCACGACTAGTGAATCACCATGCTCGTCACACGTAGCGCCGTGCACCGCCGACAAGTGGATCAAGTTACACCCGCGGAACAGCTAGCTGTACTCATGTGGCGACAAATGCATGATGCGCATATTTTGCACTACGGGAACAGCTGTGCATAGTATTACGGGGACTGGTGTTATCACTCTAGTTCAAGGTTGCGTCGTCAAGGGTGAAACCTTCACCATACGATCACACAACAAGTTCTTGAGTAAAATGCATCAACAAATTGACATCGTGGAAGTTGCGAAGACATCTATACTGAACACCATTATCAACAGCAATTATATTGACGCCTCCATTCCTATCGAAGATCACCAGTTGATATTCAATCAGCTGCAAAAGGACATTGACCAGTTGAAGGAATAATCATCCGAACAACTTAATGCTCACGATATTCATCACTATTCCATAACGTACATCTTACTGGCAATCATTTTGATCCTAACATGTTGCGCTGTTTACTTCTGGAGATGTCGTAGAAAACGCGTCCCGGCGTCAGCTACCGAGGAAGCGATCGAGACCATCCCCCACGCAGTCAGCACATTCAGCGTCGACCGTGGGACTTCACCTACTCCGATGGCATCGCAACGCTTTAGAGTGCCCACTATTAATGTTTAATTTTTTTATTCAGTTTATTGTAAACCTTTTTAATATCGTTTGTTATTTCTTTGTTTGTTTCTTTAAATGGGCAAGATGTACGAGTCATCGTATCATGTTCGACAGTTCGATGTATCGACATTAATTACCTAATAAATCAGTGCAAATTAGCCAATCGACGGAATCGGTCGTTTACATTGTGGCATTGCCCTTTCCCCTATATCACGACATTTTCTATCACCTTGACATCCTATCACCTATCACCTTATCACTAAATGTAGCTCACACTACATGCATTCTGTTGTTGGAGCACCATTTGACAAGTTCATTTATTAATTATTTATTTATTTATTTATTTATTCATTTACAATATAAACTTACAGCTAAGCCAACACGTTTACATGCTAAAAAAAACAAAATATGGAAAAGTAAACAATAACAAATACTTCGATTAAACAAACAAAAGAGCTTAAAGTAAAATAATGTACATTTAAAAAACAAATTGAAAGTTAATTTTCCGAAGTAATGTGGATACTGAGTCATAAAATATGTCAGCATCCTGGAACTCAATTAGGACTTTATTGAAGAGGGCAACAGCACGAGCCGCGGGGGTGTTGCCGGCGTGGCGCGTGCCCAGGCCCGCGGAGGCCGCGAACAGACGGTGCCGCCTACGACCAGCTCCTCGAACATAATTTCGCGGCACATATAAGCCTAACCGGTGCAGGGTCTCAGGGTTATCCACCTTATTACGAAGCAGCAAGCAGAAGTGGACAAAAAGATGCACCTTACGCCTAAGCTGCAACGTTTCTTGGCCTAACATACCGGCTATAAACAATGATGGATACAAAAAAGGATAATATCCACACCTTTTTTTATATAAAAAGCGACCAAACTTCTTTTGGACTTTTTCTAATAGCAGTGTGTTTTTTGCACTACTTGGGTCCCAGATGATTGACCCGTATTCCAATTTACTGCGTACAAATGCGTTTTATAGCAATATCGCTATGTTAATGTCCTGGAACTGTGAGGCAGTACGTATGATGAAGCCCAAGGTTTTGTTGGCTTGCTTAGAAATGGCAACAATATGGCTATTAAAGTCGAGTTCAGCGTCAAGTTGAATACCAAGATCCTTCACTTCATTTACCCTGTTGAGAGGAACCCCTGCAACACTATAGGAGAACACGATGGGTGCTCGTGATCGAGTGAAAGTGATCAAGGCACACTTCGTACTATTAATGACGAAGAATGATATGAGCTTGGGGGCAAACCCGATGGATGACAGCTTCTGCAGCAAGATATCGTTATCCACGAGATCGAATGCCCTTTTTAGGTCAAAGTATGCTACATCAACCTGTCATCCCCCATCCATCGCTACGGCCACCTCATCGACCAAAGTCTCCAAATTAGTTGTGGTTGACCTACCCTTGCGAAAACCGTGTTGGGCATTGTCAAGTTTTAAGTTTATTTGCGAGGTTAATGACTGATTAACCACCCTTTCGAACAATTTACTGAAATTTGACATAACAGCTATTGGTCGATAAGATGTTACATCTTGCAGAGAGTCGCATTTAGGTATAGGCGTTACCCTGGATACCTTCCAAGCACTAGGGAAAACACCACTTCGAAGAGACAAATTAAAAATGTGAAGCAAAGGTTTCTCAAACGTAGAAAAACAGTCCTTCACAAGAAAAGACGGCAAACCATCCGGGCCAGCAACTGAGGACGACTTAAGATGCTTTACTGCGCGGCGGAGCTCAACAGCAGTAACTGAGTCTACTGTAATCCAGTTTGAATCACCGTTACATGCAGCACCTTTCTCCGCAAGGCCAGCATCCAAAATCGGTACATTGAAAAGAAATTAATGTTTCTCTGAAGCATACGAGAGTCCTCTATTGTATCAATTACTTTGCAGATCTTAAGATCATCCGCGTACAAATACGTGTTAGAGAATCAGGCTAGTATATCGTTGACAAAAATATTGAACAACAACGGACCCAAATGGGAACCTTGAGGCACGCCTGAGGTAACCTTCTGTAAACCAGACTGAAAGCCATTGACTGCAACAAAGAAAGTACGGTGCTCCAAGTAGGATTTTATCCATATCAGAAGGGCCCCAGACACGCCACAGGCAGATAATTTCTTCAGCAAAACATCATGACACAATCGATCAAAAGCCTTGCTGAAATCCGTGTACAATACGTCGACTTGCTTATTGGCATCAAGGGCCTCGATCAAGAATTCAGTGAGGTCCACTAAAGTTAGTACTTGTAGATCTGCACTGAACAAAGCCGTGTTGGTCATTGCTAATGATTTGTTTAAAGTGAAAATTAAGGTACAGGCAAACAAGAGATTCAAATATTTTAGTAAAGATGGACAAGATGGAAATCGGCCTGTAGGTATTGGTCAAATCCTCACTGCTGGATTTATGAATTGGTATCACCTTGGCTTTCTTTCAATCTTGGGGAAAAATGCCTGTACTCAGTGACTTATTGTACATCATTAATAGCGGTGTTACTAGCTCTTTAGCACAATTAACTATAAAAATGGGTGGAATTCCATCGGGTCCTGCGCCTTTATTGACGTCGATACTTTTTACTCTATAAAGAATTGAGTCATAGTCCAAAACAGGCAGTGACAGAGAATGGCTGTAGTTTTCACTTTCAGTGAAAAAATCCGTGTGCACATAACTTGATGCATCACTATTATCACCATTATTATACAGAGGTGAACTGTGAAGAGAATAGCTCACAGATTTGCTCACCATCTGAGATTGTAACTGATCCGTCCGTCATGGACACAGGATAGGAACTCTTTCCACCACGTTCGGCTTTGACGTAGGCCTAAAAAAGCTTCGGATTTTTTGGTTTTTCATCCTCGACAGTACTAATGTACCACCTGTAACAAATGCCAGCCATGCGCGTGCAACGGGAGCTCAGCAGCTGCAACTTCAGCTCATCTCTTGGGTTTTTATACTTCTTAAATCTTTTTCTTACCTTATTCTTCTCGTTGAGGCACTTTATCAAATTCCGATCAAACCAGGGTGGGTATTGCGACTTTTTCAGTCTTCGGTCTAGCGCAAACCATTGCACAATATTATTAATTAAACGATAAAATATACTCAGCATATCATTAACGTTCGATGAACCTCTGAACAGGTCCTCCCACTTGCACTCAGAAAGCTCTTTACGTATAATACCATAGTCTGCTTTGTGGAAGTTTTGTCTTAAGATTCCGCTATTAAACGCTAGTTTTCTGTCACTAACTGACGAAATAATGATGTCCAAAGGCGGTGTAGTTGATATGAAATGCTCAAGGTATTCAAAGATTGACTTACGGCGCAAGCTGGCAAGTTGGACAGCACTAAATCGAGAATTCTATTAGACTTGTTGACTATTTTGTTATGTTGCTTTAGGTTGTTCAAGTGCACTAATTCAATTAATGAAAAAATCCCGAAAATAGATCGTTACCCAGCGTCTGATGCCACGCCCCGCCGCACGTCATCCCGCCAGTCGCACTCATAAAGTAATATAGTCGCACTCAGGCGCTGGCCAAGGTCGGACTTGCTTCACATTTCCTCCACGATAATGTGTTTTTTTACCTTCAACACTTTTATTTGAATAAAAATATATTAGTTCTTCATTTTATTGAAAATTGGAGGAGACACAATATTTTTTAATGGTTTAATTAATTACATTAATTATTTTACAAATGAATTTCAAAGTTACGCTATGTGACTGCCATCTAGCTTCGAATAGCCAAAAAGCAAGCAAATGTGTTGTGTCAAAGTCATATCAACTCATATTTATTTTATTTTAATGAAATATGATCCTTATGCCGATGTTTTCGAAAGTATGGTACTTAAACGCATCTATGTTTTTCATGAAGTGACAATAGGATGAGACACATTTTTAACATGTCACTACAGATGCCTCTGTCAGAAACAAATGCAGAAACGACTTAAGTGATGTTTTAATAATTGAAAACATTTTTGGAACTAATTAATTTCTTATACTTAAAAAAAAGCGAATAAAAAACACCAGCCAAAACATTATACACACTCTCAGAAAATACACACATCAAAAGTGTCTAGGGATCAACATATATTTTTGCAATAACTTTTCTCCTGATTGATATTAATTAAAATTTTCTTTAAGGATTCATCAAATAAAGTGTTTTCGTTTGTCTACAGTAACGATAAACCAAGTCACCTTTGCATTAATAAAGAAATTTGCCATTTTCCTAATAAAGGGATTTTTGACATTTGAACCACTAACATTAAAGTTCGAAAAAAAGACTGAAATAACAGTTTTTTTTTTAAATTTTATTGGGTAACTTTAACAATTAATAATCCGTGTTTCTACCGCGAACACTAACAACACAAGAACATCGGTTTGGCATACTCAAAATGAGTTCATCCAAATCACGCTGTGGAATGGCCGCCCATGTTCGTTGCAACAACAAAAAAAGGTCTTCTTGCCACTGGATACCCTCCATATTCGGCAGAGCTCTTCTTTGTAGCATATCCCATGCATGCTCAATTGGGTTCAAGTCTGGCGACTGAGCAGGCCAGGGCAGGACATTGATGTTAGCTGCGGCGAGAGTCTGTCTTACAACTCTTGCGGTGTGCGGTCGTGCATTATCATGCATTAACTGAAATAAGGGACCGATTTGCACTTGTAGAGGAACGATGACGTCTGATACAATCGTCTCAGCATAAATTTGAGCGTTGAGGTTGCCTCTGATCCAAATCAACTCAGTTCTTCCGCCGATCCAAATACCCGCCCATACCATGATGGTTCCACCACTATAAGGATGGACCTCCTGGCAGGATTTTAATCGCTGTTGGCGTCCAGGGGTTCTCCAGTGTCGTATACGTCTTGTATCCGGTCTCATACCAAAACGAGACTCATCAGAAAAGCACACGAAACGCCATTGTTCTTCTGCCCAATTTCTGTGTTCAAGAGCCCATTGATATCGAATCCTACGATTGTGCATTGCTATAGGTGGTACCCTTAGCGGTATTCGGGAACGTCATCGTTCCTCTACAAGTGCAAATCGGTCCCTTATTTCAGTTAATGCATGATAATGCACGACCGCACACCGCAAGAGTTGTAAGACAGACTCTCGCCGCAGCTAACATCAATGTCCTGCCCTGGCCTGCTCAGTCGCCAGACTTGAACCCGATTGAGCATGCATGGGATAAGCTACAGAAAAGAGCTCTGCCGAATATGGAGGGTATCCAGTGGCAAGAAGACCTTTTTTTGTTGTTGCAACGAACATGGGCGGCCATTCCACAGCGTGATTTGGATGAACTCATTTTGAGTATGCCAAACCGATGTTCTTGTGTTGTTAGTGTTCGCGGTAGAAACACGGATTATTAATTGTTTAAGTTACCCAATAAAATTTTAAAGAAAACTGTTATTTCAGTCTTTTTTTCGAACTTTAATTGTTAGTGGTTCAAATGTCAAAAATCCCTTTATTAGGAAAATGGCAAATTTCTTTATTAATGCAAAGGTGACTTGGTTTATCGTTACTGTAGACAAACGAAAACACTTTATTTGATGAATCCTTAAAGAAAATTTTAATAAATATCAATCAGGAGAAAAGTAATTGCAAAAATATATGTTGATCCCTAGACACTTTTGATGTGTGTAGTATCACAAAGATTGAATACTAAAATTTATATCCTAATACATAGAATAAATTTAACATTTAGAAGAATTGTTTCATACAAAAAAGCTCCATAATGTAATGCTGAAATCAACTGTCGAAATTATAGCATTTTATAGATGTTAAGTAATATGAAATACATAGTAATATGAATTTCGTTCATGTTTTTTTTTATAGAAACACCTAAATTGTCGTTTTGTCCGAGCTCTTCTTACAATAACTTGGCACTTAGCACTTAATAACCTTCATTTCGAAACCGTTACTAAACGAAATTTTCACGAAATTGAGATAATAACGCCATCTTACTTATAAAAGCAAAATCTACAGAACTAATTTGACAGGTCCATTTAGTTTCCCAATATTTTGGTAGATGGCGTTAGAACAAAACGCTATTAAACTGAAATTTAAAACATAAATACAGACGAAACCGTTACTACACCAGTTGTCACCTGTCACTTAAGGAGTCGACATACAGTTTTATAAAAAAGTGTGACTATTTGTTTAACTACGGCTGATTTTGTCACTAAGGTAAATTATTTACTTATTTTTATTTGATAAAGTGTGGTTTTTGGTTTAGTCACAGTTTTTAACTTAGAGTGTATACTTTGATTCTTCAAATTTTGTACGATAAACTGTTACTTTTTGGATAATCTGTTTACCTTACATTCTGGATAAAATTATGACATTAATATTCAGCATAAAATAGTGATTATTTGCTTAATAGAATTTATGAGTAAAATTGTAGAGTTTATTGTTTTGATTATTACAAAAGTGTGACTTTCAGGTTAGATGCAGTTTTCTATTTAACGCGGTGACAATTAGCATTAGGTGGCTGTGCGTTATCTGTCAGTCAGTCTCTAGAGTTTCATTAGGAAGATAACAATATTATTATATTATATTATATTTATTAGAATAATAATAAGACATTCTTAAAAGGTAACGCTAATTATATTTTTTGCTTCAGATAATGTCATATCTAAGAAATCCACGCATAAAATTTATTGTGGCTGCTATGCCAGCCGATGAAGCTTCATCACGGGATGAAAATCTTTGCCTAGATGAAGAACTGAGATCATCTACTGCAGCCGCACCTTTAATGAAATCTCATAAAGAATTAGTGGGTGTTAATAATGTTCATCCAGAAAATGAAATGATGCCGAGGACATCTATGAGTGGTACTGGTTTGTTTGATATAGCGACAGAAAATTGTCTACCTAGTAGCAGACCAAGGTCTGGTTCTTCTAGCTCTGGTACATCTTCATCAACTAGCACATCTTCATCGTCATCATCTAGTAGATCTTCAGGTAGGTACCTAAAGATACACCTAATTTATTCTTGTTGTGTGCTTGACTGTGTTGTAATTATTTTTGCTTTCTTTTTTCGCTCAGGTAAGGACTTTTCCCCTGATGAAGCAGATAACGATCCTGACTACGTAGAACCAGATGCACTCACACGACGTGTTTCAACATCTTCATCTAGCTCTTCTCTTCAACATGATAATGGTATGCAGCAAGTACATGTTGAAGCTTTGAGTCACGAGGTAGTGCAAGAAATTGATTCAATTCAGCAGGCAAGGATTCACGAGGTGGTGCATAAAGTTGATTCAGTTCAGCAACCAAGGATTCACGAGGTAGTGCAAGAAGTTGATCCAATCCAGCACCCAAGAGTGAGTACCTCTTGCACACGTAAACGCAAAAGAAACATTTCTAAAATTAAAGAAGCTAAAATGCTTCGTAACAGTGGACAACAATACACTTCACTATCCAAGTCAAAAAAGATTATTGCTAAAAGAGAGATAGGAACTCCGTGTGCGGATAAATGCAGATTAAAGTGCACTAAGAAAATTACGCAACAGGAAAGAGAGTTTTATTTGAAGAGTATTGGAAACTTGGTGATTTGACGAGACAGCGGGATTTCTTAGCAAAGTGTATTTCATTGATTACTCCCAGATATCAGTATGTAGTGCATAGTAGCAATAGGGGGCCTAAACATTATTTTTGGTTCGAAGTTAATAATGTTAAAATTCGTGTCTGAAGTTATTTTTCAAAAGTACTTTAGCTATAAATAATAGACCAATAGCAACTGTCATTGCAAAAAAGAATAAATCGGGTATTGTCGAAAAAGAAAAAAGAGGCAAACATGGCAAGTATAATGAAATTGATTGCAATATTAAACAAGGCATTAAAAGGCATATAGATAGTATACCTAGAATAGAGTCGCATTACTTGAGACAACAAACGACACGCGAATATATAGAGGGTGGAAAAAATCTGACGGATTTATATAAAGACTACCAAACAGAATGCATTAATAATGGTGAAGAAGCTGCTAAAATTCACAATTTATAGACAATTTTTTAATGAACATTATAATATTAGCTTCTTTAAACCTAAGAAAGATCAATGTGAATTATGCACATCTTATAAAAATGACGTAGACCATAATACAGAATTACAAGCAAAGTATGAACAACACCAAATTAAAAAAGAACTGAACCGTAAAGAAAAAGCAAATGACAAGGCTTTGGTAAATGCCAACCATATTATTGCTTGTTATGATCTGCAAGCTGTGCTTCCCCTTCCGAAGGGTGAGGTATCGACTTTATATTATAAGTGTAAACTTAATGTTTTTGATCTTACCATAAGTGAATTAGCCAACGATTATTGTGATTGTTTTGTATGGAGTGAAGTGGATGCGTTGAGGGGAGCCAATGAAATCGCAACATGCGTGTTAAAATATTTAACAAAACGAGTATCTGAAATTAATAATGATGAGTTACAAGTCACATTTTACTCGGACAATTGTTGCGGCCAGGAAAAGAATCAATTTATGTTTGCGATGTATATGTATGCCGTATCAGCTTATAAAATTAAGTCTATCACGCATAAGTTTCTAATTAGTGGGCATACGCAGAACGAAAATGATTCAGTTCATTCAGTCATCGAAAAAGCTGTAAAAAACGTTTACGTTCAGGTCCTATGTACGAGTACGTACCTGATGATTACATTGATGTCATAAAATCTGCGCGAAAAAAGGGTAACCCTTACAAAGTTAATCCAATGTGTTACTCTGATTTTATCGATATTAAGAGCTTGTCAGAAAAATGTGGTGGACGTTTCTCCAAGAATACCCTAGGGGAAACGGTTAGATTAAGCGATATAAAAGTAATTAAATTTGAAAAGGTAGATTTTGACAACGTCTGTGTTTATTATAAAACTTCATTCTCTCAGACATAATTTAAAGAGATTGAGTACTATAATAGTCGTTCATCCCGCTTACGTAGAAATGTTACCCTTAAAGACATCCAATTGAAACCATTGTACCAGTCTAGACTAAAATTATCAGAACGAAAAAAGAATGACTTAAAGAGTTTGATTCAAAGTAACTTAATACCACAGTACTACCCGATTTCGTATTATAATAACATTTTGGAATAGTTTAATTATTGAACTTGAACTATAATAATTATTATAATTTACTAGTTCAAGATGCTGATTGTTGCAGTTGATTAATTGATTATTGTAAGAGATAACATTTTTGGTTTAATATTATTGTCATAAAAGTACAATTTTACGTTTTTTTAAAATAAATATTGATTTGAATTATTATGTTTTAATTGACCTGTGCCTATAATACCTTCGAAATATATTTTAACAGTCCGTATAATAGCTAGAATTATATTTTAAATATAGTAACATTGTTTTTATACTAACTTTCCATAATTGAATCCTAATTGAAAAAATAATTAACGCAAAAGTGATACTATAAAAAATAAAATGATTATAAAAAAATAATTATAGAAAATATTAAATTATATGACTACTACACACCTTAAAAAGAAAAAAAATATTTAACAAATAATGACAGAAATATCTCTTAAGTGTTCATTACTTTTTTCTTATTGCCAGACTAAGTGTTCTCTATCGCTACTACAATGGGGAATGCTCTGACGAGTTATTCCAGCTTATCCCACCCTCACCTTTCCACTCCCGTACCACGCGTGCTGGACTACAGCGTCACCCACACACAATTCAACATTTGTTGGCCCGAACTAAAAGGTTCGGTGACTCGTTACTTTGTCGTACCATCCAGACGTGGAACGCTCTTCCAGCACATGTGTTTCCTTCCTCTTATAGTCACGGGTTCTTCAAGCGGGGCGTGAAAAGGCATTTCTGCAGGCCTTCAAGGTGAGGATGGCCAGCCCAGTGATTCGTTTGAATGACTGGGCTTGTCAACCTCATATCTGGACCTCACGACCGCTTTCCATCAGGTGGAGTGAGGTCATCTTGACGGGCAATATAAAAAAATAAAAAAAAGGTAAATAGTCATGCAAAAATCTCTCTCTCCTGTTAAATTTAGTTTTTTTGTTTAGGAACGGTTTCGAAATGAAGGTTATGGTATGCTACTTGAAACATAGCCGGAACGCCTAAATATTTATGGCATCACCACGGATGGCCAGACTCGGTTTTTATATGTTATGTGGGATCTGTGGAATGAACGTAAGGAGTGAGTGAGTGAGATGGATGAATGATGGGTAAGAGGAACGAACGATGACTGCGCTCTGTTCAAAACGGAAGACGAAAGACGTAACGTGTGCTCTGCGATTTGTAAAACTGAAAAATTCGAAATAAACGTAAATTGCTTCAAGAAGCCCTGGTTTTTACTTCCCACAATTTGGGGGCTCGTCCGGGATAAGAATCAGGTGCTGATTGGCGTGATTTTCGAGTTTCACGACGATAAGTGCAAACCAAGCACGTGGCTACGACGACGGCGGCCAGGTGCTTTGCAGCTAAGTTAGAAGTTGACGACGACGGAAGACGATGAAAAGGTGCATCCAGCGCACACTATGCCGAAAGACGCCAAAGAAAGACGCAGAAGCCGGCAAGATGACTTTGTCGACGCCGATTCCGAAAATGGCGGCCAACGTGCATCAGAGGGCATGTTGCACATGACGGCCGAACTGATTCCTCCATTCACGGGGCAGGACAAGACGTATTCTGTCACAAGGTGGATCCAAGACGTTGAGGATAATGCAGAAATCTTCGGTTGGTCGGCATTACAACAACTGCTCATCGCGCGACGTTCGCTGACTGGTACAGCAGCGCTATGGCTAAAATCAGAGAGACCGTTCAAGTAGTGGGAAGACTTGAAGAACGCCATCATCAAAGAATTCCCCGACACAGTAGACATGAAGACGATCCACGAAATGATGAGTGCCAGAAAAAAAAAGAGTACTGAACGATGTCTCGACTACATGCTCGTGATGAAAGAATTAGGAAAACGAGGGAGAATGCCTGATTATGTCGCGATAAAATACATCGTTGACGGCATTATGGACGCGGAAATCAACAAGATGATGCTTTACGGTGTGACGTCCTACGCTGACCTGAAAGAAAAACTGCGGATTTACGAGTGCATCAAAGAAAAAACGAAGCGCGAACATCAAGAACAAAGAAGATCTAAGCCGCAGATTCATACGCAATTGCATCGAAATCGTTCGCACAGAAGTTGCTATAACTGTGGTGAATCGGATCATTTATCTGCAGATTGTCCGAATAAGCAGAAAGGCACCAAGTGTTTCCGGTGTAACTCATTCGGTCACCTAGCCAGAGAGTGCAACGCCGACGGAAGATCATTCCAGGAGCAAGATGGCGAACGCGGTGGCAAAAGTGCGAGAGGGACGGAAAACAAGGCGGGAACGAACGAAACGTCAAGTGGTGCAAGATGGCGTAGTACTGGAGCGGAAACGATGTGTGTTCACTCAAAGAAAATTGAAGAAACGGTACGAAACCATTCGGTCTCGCAAGGTGGCAGCACTGTGAACGACGCCATTTTGTTGAACGAGACTGGGACTGGGAACGACAAGTTGACAGAATCGAACGTCAACAAAGACAAGCCACGAAGACCAACGAAAAAGATTGTTATAAATGGAAATACGCTTGAAGCTTTAATTGACTCTGGTTCCGACGTATACCTCATGTGGATGGACAGTTACGCTAACGCTTTGCATGGGCTAAAATACGAAAAGTGCGACACGGTGTTCAATGGACTTGGCGGTGCGCGAGTGCGAGCTTTAGGACGCTTTTCAACTACGGTGTGTGTAGACGACAAGGAATATAATATTGTATTTTTTATTGTGCCTAACGATGCTATGTCATACTCTGTGATACTTGGCCAACAGTTTTTAAAAGATGTTGTTTTGATAATGAACAACAGCAATGCTTTGTTTTTGCCTTCGACTGAGGAATGGATGCACAACTTAACTTGTTTTGTGTCTGATTTTGATATTGTAGGTAAAGAGGTATGCTACGACGCACAACAGCAAGCCAGAAGCCTGATGGAGTCATACGTGCCATGTAAGACGAAGGAGGCGCCGATTGAATTGCGTATAATTCTCAAAGATGACATTCCAGTCGCTCAACGACCAAGGAGGTTAGCTCTGAAGGAACAAGCCGAAGTGAACAGACAAATAACTCAATGGATTAATGACGGCATAATTCGGGTAAGTCGTTCTGAATATTCAAGTCCTTTAGTGTTGGTGAGAAAGAAAGATGATAGTGTTAGAGTATGTGTAGACTACAGACTTATTAATGCAAAGATGGTCAAAGATGAATACCCCTTACCAATCATTGATGATTTAATTGACAGGTGCAAATCAGGCAAGGTGTTTAGTGCACTTGACTTGAAAAATGGATATTTTCACCTGAAAGTACATGAAGACTCAGTAAAGTATACATCCTTTGTAACGCAGACAGGACAATATGAATTTTTACGAGCTCCATTTGGTCTAACCATTTGTCCGAAAGTTTTCACCCGTTTTATCAATATTATCTTTAGAGACCTTGTAGACAAAGGTATTGTGTTGATATTTATCGATGATTTGTTAGTTCCAGCTGAAACTGAAACTGAGGCAATCGAACGATTGTCTATCGTATTGCAGCGAGCTTCAGAGTACGGGCTAGATATTAACTGGAAGAAAAGTCAGCTGTTAGTGAGGAAAGTTGAGTATTTGGGTTATGAAGTCGAAAATGGTGAAGTACGACCATCTCCAGGAAAGACAGAAGCAGTAGCAAGGTTTCCAGAACCTAGGAATGTGAAACAGCTACAAAGTTTCCTTGGATTATGCTCATATTTCCGTAAGTTTATTCAAAACTTTGCTCTAATAGCCCAGCCGTTAACAGACTTACTAAAGAAGAACATAGAATTTATATTCAACGAAGAACATTTAAGAAGTTTCAAATTATTAAAAGAAGTGTTAGCCACAAAACCAGTGTTAAAGATTTTTGACGTGAGATTGCCAACAGAGTTGCATACGGATGCATCATGCATTGCCTATGCTGCCATATTGATGCAGAAGATTGACGAGGATGGTGAGTTGCATCCAGTTCATTATATGAGCAGAAAAACAACAGAGGCACAGAGTAAATATACCAGTTATGAACTTGAGGCTATGGCTGTCATAGAAGGTATTAAAAAATTCAGACATTATTTATTTGGTATCAAATTTAAGATTGTAACCGACTGTAAGGCATTCCAAATGACAATAAACAAGAAAGATTTGGCAATGTCTACCAGAGTGGCAAGATGGATTATCTTCTTGCAGGACTATGAGTTCACTATTGAACACAGAGAAGGTAGCAAGATGAAGCACACCGATGCGCTTAGCAGAAATCCATGTGTTAGTGCTATTTTCTCAAACCTACATGATAATCTCAGATATGCACAAGAAAATGATGAAAATCTGAAAGCAATAAGAAAAATTTTAAAGATGCAGCCCTACCAGGATTATTTTATGGATTCTGATTTATTGTACAAAGGTGATGACAGGAAATTAGTGGTACCCAAAAGTATGGAAAGCAGTATTTTCAAAGCAGTTCACAGTAATGGCCACTTTTCAAAGAAGAAAATGCTAGAGTTAGTCGACTACTACATTGAAAACATAAGTAAGAAGATTGATGACTTTATAGTGACTTGTATCCCTTGTCTATTGGCTACACGGAAAGAAGGAAAGCAAGAAGGATTCCTCAACCCCATTGAAAAGCATGGAATACCATTACATACCCTTCATGTTGACCATATTGGACCAATGACGGAGACGAAGAAGCTGTACAACTATATACTGACTGTTATTGATGCATTCACAAAGTTTACATGGATTTTCCCTACCAAAAGTACAAGCAAAGAAGCTCTGGAGAAGTTGAGAATTCATCAACAGCAGTTTGGTAATCCAAGCAGAATTATTACAGATAGAGGATCTGCCTTTACAAGTGGTGAGTTCAAGGAATTCTGTGAAGAGGAAGGAATTCAGCACATCACAATTACAACAGGAGTGCCGAGAGGAAATGGACAGGTTGAACGTGTTCACAGAACCATTATCTCTGTACTGACAAAATTGTGCAATGAGAACCCCACCTTATGGTACAGACACGTGAGCAGTCTACAGAGAGCATTGAATAGTACATATCAACGTAGTATTGATACTACACCTTTTGAACTTTTTGTTGGAACCAAGATGAGAACAAAAAGTGACATTGAAATTTATGATTTACTTTTACAGGAAGAAAGAAGCAGCTATGTGGAAAATAGAGAAGAACGACGTCGAAATGCAAAGCAGCAAATATTAAAAATTCAAGAGGAAAACATGAAAAGTTTTAACAAAAGAAGGAAGAAAAGCACTCAATATCAATCTGGTGATATCATTGCCATCAAGAGGACACAGTTTGGTGTTGGAATGAAGTTGAAACCTAAGTTTCTTGGCCCCTACAGAGTTGTCAGAGTCAGAGGAAAAGACTGATATGATGTGGAAAAAATAGATACTTCTAGCGAGGGCCCAAGGAAGACCTCAACCTCAGCCGACTATATGAAAATCTGGCCGTTAGACTCAGAATAAATTGGTAAGTTGGTGTGCCCATTCTCTCAACAGTGTAGGTAAGCTCAGCTTTGTTGATAGTGCTGCATTCTTTTGTTTAACTTGTTGGTCTAAGATGTAAACTGTTTTGTATGACCCGATGTTTATTATTGTTGTATTGTAGTTATGTTTTATTTAACTTAAGATGTGGTTAATATGGGGTAAAGATTGTGCTACTTACCTGGGTTATATAGCCAGTTGTAATTAAAGCATTATTGTAATGAAAGTGAGGCAATGTATAGAGTAAGTAAACTGAAACTATTTTTGTAAGTTGTTTGGAAAACTAAAGTTAGGATTTTTATAATGTGAGTAAAATGTAATTGTTATTAAAAAATGTAGTGTGTAGAGCCAGCATACTGTAAGATTGTTTTTGTAACTTGTTCATAAACTTATGTTAAGATTTTCTATTGTAAGTAAAGTGTTATTGTGCTGAAAACATAGTGACTGTTTAAAAGTTTGGTTAGTAACTTATTAATTGTACATCTCGATGTAATTTAGAGTCAGTCTGAGGGCAGACTAATTGCAGGAAGGCCGAATGTGGGATCTGTGGAATGAACGTAAGGAGTGAGTTAGTGAGATGGATGAATGATGGGTAAGAGGAACGAACGATGACTGCGCTCTGTTCAAAACGGAAGACGAAAGACGTAACGTGTGCTCTGCGATTTGTAAAACTGAAAAATTCGAAATAAACGTAAATTGCTTCAAGAAGCCCTGGTTTTTACTTCCCACAGTTATTAATTAATATTCTACGTTTATACCTACATTTACCCATTCAACCTTCTTCGCTTAGAAAATTGTATATTTCCACACCACAAAACTCAGTTTCACTTGACATATTATCATGATTATCTCTAATGGTAGAGATAATCGTTGTAGTTGAGTTAAATGTTTTTCTTATTAAACTGGCTATAAATCAAATGAAGTGGTCATAATTTAGTAGTGAAAGTGTTAACTCCCGAAACAAGGAACTATAAGTAGTGTTACAAACTATGTAAATAAATTGCCTTCTGTGTAAAAAATAAAAAGTCTCACAGGAAGAACATTAACGCCAGAACAAAGTTCATAATAATCACAACTGTTCTATGTGTGAATCCAAGTGAAATAAAACAATAAAAGTGCATTTTGGGAAATTTAGATAACCAACTACACCATAATTATCTAATTACCCACCAGTGAATTCATAATCAATAGAAGTGCGTATTTGTGTGCTGGATTCCATTGAGTCGTAGTGCCTTCCCGCTTGGGTTCAATCCTAGGCTCTGGCAGATTGAAAAGTATTTTTGCATATTTTCTACTGAGCATTGTAGCAACAAAAATAAGAATGAATAATATTACGTTTCGAAAGCCCTATAGAACAAATTCTTTAAATGATTTGACTAACTTATCATCAAGCAGCAGCGAGAAAACCATATTCGACACAACAGTGATGAGTATACCGGATAGCTTGCTCGATAATGGTCAGCTGATAAGCGATTTGAATGATCAGGTTAAATCACTTACAATGCAACTATATAACGCACATCAAGAAATAGAAAATTTGAATAGTGAGAATTTCCGTCTCAAATGTGATCTTGCGAATATAATTAAAATAAAAGAAACTTGTTAAACACCAGAAAGACAAGGCTTAACGCCATCGTCGTCAACACATAAGAGCCCATCTTTACCTAAGCGTACTAAGTTAAGTAGCTCAAGTGATAATACACAGGATTTAAAGCTTAACATAAATACGCAATTGTCTATCCATTCAAATCAGGAAGACAATCCAAAGAGTAAGAACAAGAGATACCTGTTATTGCGACACCGACACATATTAATAAACAAAAGAATAAACTATGTATTCTCAGCTGTGACCGATCCAAGGGTTCTTTGTCAGCAATAGAAGATGTTTTTACAGACTACTTTGACTTTTGACACTACTCATTTCCTAACTGCACAATAAATGAAATGCTTTGTAACATGAATAATATGGTAAGTAACTTTACCTTCAATGATTATTGCATATTCTATACAGGTCAAAGCAACGTAAAAGAAGACACAAATTATATTAGGACCATAAATATTATTAAGGAAGCATTGCAAAAAATTACGCCTAACAACAAGATAATATGTGTACCAACATACATCAAGGGTGCCCCAATATATAACTATAAAGTTGAAATGTTCAACAACCTACTTCACCTTGATATTCTTAATAATGACTACGCATATATATTAGACACACATTTTGACCCATCGCCAAGGTTGTTTTCATATAGAACTGGGAAAATAAATAGAAGAGGACTACAATCGATTTACCAACGTATCATGGATAATACACACATCAAAAGTGTCTAGGGATCAAGCATTTTTATGCGGATTTCTTGAGATTGAGATGTGGCTTTGTAATAAATTTATGATTTTATAACTTTATATGGATCCTTTTTGGTGCATTTCATAATTTGAAACAGGAACTGTCAATCAAATTCGAGTAAAAGATGAAAATCAGCTGTCAATATTTTCCCTATAAAAACATACAACGCATTGAAGACATTATTAGTGCTACTGTTTCCCTACTACTGATTAAAACCAACGTTATTATGGAGCAGCGACGTCATTTAAGCAGGGAAGAAATGCTCAGAGCCGTGGGAATGATAGAAGCTGGTTCCCGGCAACGTACTGTGGCTTTAGCTCTGAATACAAGTCAGAGTGTTATCAGTCGACTTTGGACACGTTACCGAAGCACTGGTACCGTGGCTGAGCGCCATGGAGGTCGGTATCGCTGCACCACACGGAGACAAGACCGATACATTCAAATCACAACTCGAAGAGCTCCAACAATAACCGCCATGATGTTAGCCGTGAGGCTTCATCACTCTTCAGGGAACTTAATTAGCGACCAAACAGTCAGAAACCGCTTGCATGAAGTGAACCTTCATTCCCGAAGACCGCTAAGGGTACCACCTATAGCAATGCACAATCGTAGGATTCGATATCAATGGGCTCTTGAACACAGAAATTGGGCAGAAGAACAATGGCGTTTCGTGTGCTTTTCTGATGAGTCTCGTTTTGGTATGAGACCGGATACAAGACGTATACGACACTGGAGAACCCCTGGACGCCAACAGCGATTAAAATCCTGCCAGGAAGTCCATCCTTATAGTGGTGGAACCATCATGGTATGGGCGGGTATTTGGATCGGCGGAAGAACTGAGTTGATTTGGATCAGAGGCAACCTCAACGCTCAAATTTATGCTGAGACGATTGTATCAGACGTCATCGTTCCTCTACAAATGCAAATCGGTCCCTTATTTCAGTTAATGCATGATAATGCACGACCGCACACCGCAAGAGTTGTAAGACAGACTCTCGCCGCAGCTAACATCAATGTCCTGGCCTGGCCTGCTCAGTCGCCAGACTTGAACCCGATTGTGCATGCATGGGATATGCTACAGAGAAGAGCTCTGCCGAATATGGAGGGTTCTTGTGTTGTTAGTGTTCGCGGTAGAAACACGGATTATTAATTGTTTAAGTTACCCAATAAAATTTTAAAGAAAACTGTTATTTCAGTCTTTTTTTCGAACTTTAATGTTAGTGGTTCAAATGTCAAAAATCCCTTTATTAGGAAAATGGCAAATTTCTTTATTAATGCAAAGGTGACTTAGTTTATCGTTACTGTAGACAAACGAAAACACTTTATTTGATGAATCCTTAAAGAAAATTTTATTTAATATCAATCAGGAGAAAAGTTATTGCAAAAATATATGTTGATCCCTAGACACTTTCGATGTGTGTATATTAATTGATATGAAGATTTTTGATCCGACTGACAGAAATTTGAATGAAAATCATGCCAATCCCTCTGCATCTACCGATGCCACTGAGGAGGAAAATCAGTTATTTCTTTAATAAGAACCTTTATGTACTACATCAGTATATTGCAGGATTACTGAACAAAATAGATACATTGCTTATTAACTTAGAAGAACTATAGGATAATAACAAAACTGTAGGTCTTGCAGCAAAAATGAATAGACGAAAAATCTAGACAAAACTATATTGGCGGTAGGTCTATACAGCTTTTATACAGCAAGGTAGCGTGAGGCGTGCGTGGAGCTCGTATGTTGCACACTGACCGTTAGAAATTATGCGACGCTAAGATCGCCGTACCGCGCCCGCTCCCCGCACCTACCGCGCTACCTGTATTACATAACTATGCCTAGTTACAATTTCGAAACTTAAAGCACATTTAATAATATAAATAAAATTATTAACAGATTTACTCGCGTCGCTAACACGCCCCACCCCAGTGCGCGTTAGTTAGCAGCACTCATCAGTCAAGGGAATCCGTGCGACGCGTGTGGCGGACCTTGTTAGTACCCTACCCTTCGTTTTGATCCGAATCGTTCTGACTCTGCCATCTTTTCCTGGGCACACCTCTTGGATCAAACCTTTAGGCCACATATTTCTAGGTCCATTCGGGTCCACAATGAAAACCATATCTCCGACTTGCAAAGGTCGCTGCTCTTGGTGCCATTTCTTTCGTGGTATAAGATCTGGGAGAACGTCCTTCACCCATCTGCTCCAAAACATGTCAGCGAGCCGTTGTGAAATACGCCATTGTTTTCTAAGGAATAGATCTGAGTCATCAAATTTTCCTATTACTGACCCATTGGAAGAAGTTCCTATCAGGAAATGGTTTGGTATTAGGGCCTCCACACTGTCAGCCTCCACAGAGACGTGCGTCAGCGGTCTACTGTTCACAATATTTTCAATTTCAGCTAACAGCGTGCTCAGGGTCTCGTCTCGTGGAGCCCTTTCTTTAAGTACGACTTGGAGTGATGTTTTCACGTTCCTTATTAGCCGTTCCCATGCTCCACCCCAGTGTGGGTGTGATATGGATGTGTGGTATGAATGTCCATCGTGTGCAGTGTTTTGTAACTTCATCCGTCAATGCCTCTTCGTCAAGTTCTTGCAGCGACCTCTTGAGCTCAGCGTCGGCACCTCTCAAATTAGTGCCGTTGTCGGAATAGAACTGGTTGGGCCATCCGCGTCTGGATGCCATTCGCCGAAGAGCCATGATTAACGAATCAGTGGACAACGTGGACACCGTTTCCAGGTACTACACTCTCACGGTAAGGCATGTGAATAAAACCCCATATCTCAGTTCGCGACGTCGTCCAACCGTTACTTCCATAGGCCCAAACAGATCAAGCCCACAATGGGAAAATGGCCGCTGATGATGGGCCATTCTAGCTTGAGGTAAGTCACCAATTCTTGGTATTTCCGGGTTACATTTTTTCAATCTACATAACATAAATTTTTTTACAACATTCTTTACTGTCGGTCGTAATCTAATTTCCCAATATTTTTGTTTCAGCTCGTTCACCACCATCTCTTGGTTTCCATGAGCGGCGTTGACATGGTAATGTCTGACAATCAGTCGACTAACGTAATTTTTCCCATCTAATATTACAGGTCTTTTTATTTCAGGTGACACGTCAACAGCAGCATCGATGCGGCCACCAGCCCGCAGGACTCCGTGAGCGTCGAGGTACGGCGATAAGCTAAGTAGCTTACTAGTGGTAGGTATACTTCTCCCGCCTTTCAGAAGTTCAATCAAGCTCAGCTTAGTTTGGGGTCAGATGATCTTGGTGTGAATTGTCCCAGATATTGATTTATTGATATTGATTTATTGAATCTCCAAGCCGAATGATTCCAATTGTGAGTATCTGATTAATAAATTCTCAGCTCTTTCCATTATGTCACCATCGAAATTATAGGTAAGTTTCATATTGTTAAACTTTCGATACAAAGCTTTTATGCCATTCTCAATGAAGGCAAGTACTCGCGCTGTAGATCTAAGTAAGCGTAGCCACGAGGAAATCTTTGTAGGTTCTGGCACAGGTAAGTTTTGTGTATCTGTTTGTATTACCGAAACATGTTCTAACTCACATTATTTGTTTTCAGGTTGAATAATATCTACCGGCCACTCATCACAACTTTTAAGTAAGAAGGTAGGTCCATGTAGCCATTCCTTTTGTAAAACAGAGTAGTCATAGTTTTCTCTGGTTGCTATATCAGCAGCGTTTAATTTTGTTGGTACGTAACGCCACTCATTCACCAGCGTGAGCTCATCAATTTCGCCCAAGCGATTTGCCACAAACACATTATAATTGCGAGAATTATTTCGTAGCCAGTGCAGTACAGTAGTGGAGTCGCTCCAGAATACACGACACTCAGCGGACATTTTATGTTCTTTTGTGATTGTGTCCGCTAATCTAGCAGCTAACACAGCGGCCTGCAGTTCCAATCGTGGCATAGTAATAGGCTTGTTTCCAGCAACTCGACATTTACTAGCAATAAACGTTGCGCATACGTTTGATTCATTATCAAGCCATCGCCAGTACGCTACGGCGCAGATTGCTTTAGTCGACGCATCACAAAATATATGCATCTGTAGGTTTCTATAACCAGTTGTCGTGTTGCTATTGTTTCGAAGTATGTGCGTCGTAACGGATAGGTGAGGCGGTGACGTAGATTTCGTAGTTACTAGCGTTACGTTCGTAGTGCCTCTCGTAGCGCTATTAGTAGCTCTGCTGGCGGCCGTCGCCGGTTCAACCTGCGAAAGGCACGTTTGACAGGTTCCACTCGCTGTCTCGCTCGCACCCGTCGCCGCTGCCGGATAGTACCTCGGTAGCTGCACGTTACGTAATGATTTTAATAAACAAATCCATTTATGCCACTTTGAGTAGATTACTTTACTAACGGTATCATCCCAACTGATTTTTAAACGCCAAGTTTCTTGCAATATTATTTTTCCGTTAATTGTGACTGGCGATAAAAAACCGTAAACGTCAAATATAGACATGACAACTCGTAGCATCTCTCTTTTAGTAGGTATCTTGTTACCGTTCATTATATCCTCTGATATTTTCTTAAATGATACATCGAATCTTGACGCATCGTCTTGCGTATGCCATATAAGACCGAGTGTTCGTTCGCCGTCGTATTGCTGTCCCATATTGAATTTTACAGCTGCACACCCAAGCGTTTCTTTCGGTAGGCTGTCCAACACTTTCTTACAGTTGCTGTTCCAGTTACGGAGTTCGAATCCTGCTTGCGAATGTATTGACATAATGTCTTTTGGTAATTGAATAGCGGTTACTTGGTCGGGTAAGCTATGGATATAGTCATCCATGTAATGTTGGGTATGTATTGTTGCGGCGGCCTCAGGCATTGTATTTTGAAATCTATGTGCGTTTTTGTTTTTTACATATTGTGCAATAAACGGAGAACAATTTGTGCCAAATATTAAGGACGTCATCACGTATGTTTTTAATGGTTCTTTTAACATCTCAGTGTTAAAATTTTCAGTAGGGTTGCTTCTTGAAATAAATCGCAAAGCATCTTGATCTTCAGGCTGATTTTTCACTCTCAAAAACATATCTTTTATGACAGCAGTCACGGCAATTTTATTTTCTCTGAACCGTAACATTATTCTAAACAGTGACATAAGTAGATCGGGCCCTTTAAGTAGATAGTCGTTAAGGGATAATCCAGATGTTTTAGCTGCTGCATCAAACACTAAGCGTAGTTTCTTCTTATTGGGGTTGTCAACCCCAAAATGAGACAAGTACCATGTTTTTGGTGTCAGTACATCAGTTATTATTTCTTTCGCGTAGTCATTTTGTATTAAGTGTTGTATACGTTCGTGATACCGCGCTGCATATTCTGCATTCTTTTTTATCTTTAGTTCTACGCTCTTCAACCGCGTCTTTGCCATCAGTAACGAGTCGGGCATTACACAGTTGCTGTCTTTCCAGGGTAAGCCAACTTGCCATCTACCATTAATGAGTTTAGAGGTTTCTTCTAAAATGCTCAAGGCACGCTGATCATCTGAGTTCTGCCGTGGTTTAGAAGCAGAAACTCCCATGGATTCAATGGAGAAGAAGCGTTGTATATCTTCATGAAACTCACGGAGGTCAAGGTCGTCACAATGGTCACCGTGGTCAGCGCTTATGAGAAGCGCCAAATGATGCGCCTGCGCTGATAAACTCAATCGCGGCACCCTCCCGTGTAGGCACCAGCTCAGCGGCGTGCGAGTGGCACACGGCTCGTTTGGGCCACCCACTATGGTCTCAAAGGTAATGGTAAATTATAATTGTCCTGCCCTATCAACACCTCAGGTTTAAGCGAAGCACAACACAGTTCATTTTCAATTTTGCGTAAATAGTTATAGTTCTCACAATTAACCAAAGACTGCGTAAACTGATATTGAACTTTTCACCTAATTTGTTAGATAAAATCAAATCGAATAACTCAGATTCACATAACTGTTCTGTATTGTCCCAAGCACCGCGCACTCGCATCGACTGTTTGAGGCCGCGCAAACCCGCGCGCCTGGCTAGTGCCGAGCTTATCATAGAAACAGTCGAGCCGTCGTCTAGCAACGCGTTGACACTGAATATACCGTTCGGTCCATGAATGTATATGGGCAACACTTTAAGTAACACTGAACTATTGTTTATGTTGATATGAGTCACTGATTCGTCCTGCACTCCGGTTTCAGTCTTTGCGGAAACGTTAGAATGCGCTTGCACTGCGCCACTGATATTGCTATGGCGCGCAGCGGGAACATAATGCAGAAGCCGGTGATGATACTCCCCGCACCCCGTGACGTCACACGCGGCGGCGGAACAGATTTATCTGTCGTGATAAGATAACAGACATTTGTAACATAAACCTGCGCGTTTCACATAAAACCATCTGTCTTTGCATAGTGATTTCTTAAACTTTTTGCTGTCTGTTAATTTATGCTTAGAAACACGACAGAAGCGACACTTTTCACTTTGTTCTTTTGTTTCACTTTGTAACAACACAGTTTGTGTGTACCCAGAGTCATTTACACTATAGTTATTTTTAGTGTGCCAACGAATATTCATTAAGTTTGCACTGCATGTTGATATCTTGAGAGCCTCCATACTTAGAAAGTCTGACAATAAGTCTAGTTTAGACTTCTTTCGTTCAGCTATGAGGTAGCAGTAGTCTGCCCATTTCGCCAACAAAACTGTAGGTAATTTAGCGAGCACCATGTTCACCACATCAACGCCATGTAGGTATTCATCGCGTTTGAGTTCGTGCACAGAAACCACAAAGTTCTTTACCTTTATTATAAATGGCACTATGTCTTTGTAGTAATCTTGGGATAAGGGGCTTAACTTTTTCACTTCATGAAGAATTCTTGAAATAATTATTTCAGGATTACCAAATTGCAGTTCTAGCGTGGACATCACTATTTCAGGTGCTGTAGTGCTTATCAACAGGGCTGAAACGGATTCCATAGTGGGACCACGTAGACATCTCCTCAAGCGCCACCGATTCTCCTTTTCACTGTAGTTACTTAAAGATGTGGATTCCTCATATGCATTCTTGAACAATAGCCATTCCATAGGTTTGACGACACGATTAGCGTAGTGCACTGTGGCACGGTTTCTCGCCTCGATTTCCTTAGTGTCCCGGGTTCGATTCCCGGTCGGGTCAATTCAGGAAACGATCTTTTCTGAATTGACTCCGGTCTGGGTGTGCTGGGAGACGCCCCTGGCTGATTTCCTTGTGTGGTACCTCGTGACACAGGGATATTAATCCCTACTTCGAGACCATTACAAGAGGTGTGTTGTCTGGCGCATATTTATTTATATATATTTATAGGTTCACCCGCAAACACCGGGAGCTCTTTTGGTGTGCTGATGCGGCTGAGTAGGTTAGCGTTCTAGCTGGTGGATGCAGAAGTTGTGACTAAATCCCTTAGTGCGCTGACCAACTGCTGAACTGGACCATTAGTGCCGTCGGTAACCGGCAACTGCAAGTCTTGTGTTGTTCCAGGGTCGTTAGCCTGCTGTTTCTTCAGTTCGTGCTGACTGCGCTCGAGCCACTTCTCAATATCCTGTTCCCCCTCCTGGATATTGCACTCCGATGAGTTTGGACTGTATTTTCCGTCAACAGCAGCTAAGTCTGCCGCCAGCAGCTGGTCAATGAGGTCCATTTGTATACGAGCTTTTTTCCTTGCTGCTTCCAATTCAAGCTCCTTTTTTTGTGCCAACACCAAAGATGCAGATGACGAGCTTCTGGTCTTTGATTTTGAAGATTTCGATTTCAATGAAGTGTCGACTTTAGGCATATTCTGCTTGATGATGACTGATTGTTTTTCTTCGGTATAATGCTTTCACCACTGATTCCAGGTTTTTCTAAATCCATCGTCTTCAACTTCAAACTATCTTGTTTGTCTTTTACCTTTGTTTGCGCTTGGCCGTCGTCCTTCAAGTCACTTTCTTTCCGAGCGGTACTGCGAGTGCTGACCATTATTATGCTTCGTGGCGGCGTGTGGAACATCTACGATCGATCCGGCTTCGAAGAACACTGTGGTTGTTGTAGGTCTTGCAGCAAAAATGAAAGACGAAAAATTTAGAGAAAAATATATTGGCGTTAGATCTATACAGCTTTTATACAGCAAGGTAACGTGAGGCGTGCGTGGAGCTCGTATGTTGCACATTGACCGTTAGAAATTATGCGACGCTCAGATCGCCGTACCGCACCCGCTCCCCGCACCTCCCGCGCTACCTGTATTACATAACTATGCCTAGTTACAATTTTGAAACTTTAGCACATTTGTTATTATGAATAAAATTATTAACAGATTTACTCGCGTCGCTAACAACCAAGATAATTCATAATTCATTCATAATTCATTTATTCGATGCTTCATGTGGTAAGTTACAGGTCTTAAATAAAAATATAGTACATACACATGAACCCTGCTAGGGCACTGCAAGATATTTTTGGAATAATTTGGTAAGTTATTTACAAACTTATGTTTTCATGCACATTTTAACATTAATGATCAATTTAAACACTTTCAAAATACTCCTGCATAGAATAAAAACAGTTTGATAGCAAAAATCTTTTGACACTAGAACTAAATAAGGACAAACTATTTATACCCTTTATTAAAAGAGGTAATTTATTAAATATTTTTACCGACATGTGGTACGGTCCCGAACTAACAATATGTAGCTTCGTGAGAGGGACTACCAGTCTGTGTTTGCGACGGAGATTACGGGACTGAGCATAATAGCTATCAGCTTGTGTGTAAAGGTGGGGATATTTTTTAACGAAAATGCACATTTCCAATATGTATAAGGAGGTCAAAGTTAAAATGTTAAATTTAATGAAATAAGGTCTACATGTTTCTCTCTGCGTTATATTAGCTAATATTCGAATACATCGCTTTTGTAGGATAAATATACGATCACTATCCGTACCATTTCCCCAGAGAATCACAGCATATCTAAGCCAAACATGGGCAAAGGCGAAATAAGCACTAGTTGCTGTTTCTAAATCCGTAACCCTCTTTAGCTGGTAGAGTGCATACGTAAATCCTGACAGTTTACTTGCTAACTTATCCATGTGGCTTTTCCAGTTCATGTTAGACTCTACTTCTAGGCCCAACAATGTACATGTACTCACGGAATCTAGCTTGCAGTCATCGTGAACGTAGTTTATTTTTAAAGGTTACTTTTGTCTAGGGTGGAATTGCATTAACTTTGTTTTGTTGAAATTTAGCTGTAAATTATGTTCCTTAAGCCATTTAGTTATACATTCAATAAATCCAGGCTAGTGTACAATTCTTGATCATCTTGATCGAGGGATGACTACAGTAATATCATCTGCGTATAAAATGCATTTTTTATCAAGGGTTTTAGGAAGGTCATTAATATATATTAAAAAAAGTATACATCCTAGCACGTTACCCTGTGGAATAGAACCTACTACTGTCTGTTTTTGTGATCTAATATTAAGTATACAGTTGGTGCTTTTATCGTAATAAGGTATTTCAACAAATTGTTCACGATTCGATAAATAAGACCTAAACCATTCAAATGCCGGCCGCCGCACTCCAATTCCGTATAATTTATTCAAAAGTATTTTATGGGACACCCTGTCGTATGCCTTGCTCATATCCAGCATGATACTTACTGCATACTGCTTATTATCAAAACTGTTTAAAATTTCGTTCGTCATACTGAAAAGGGCACTCACCGTAGATCGATGTTTACGAAAACCGTTTTGGCTGTCATCATAGATGTTATACTTGTCACAGAAGGAATTCAGTCTTTTAGACAGTAAAGTTTCAAATATTTTCGAGAACGTAGACAGTAATGAAATTGGCCTAAATTGATTTATATCACTTGTTACTTTCTTTTTGGGGACAGGTTTAATTACAGCAATTTTAAGTTGATCGGGGAAAGTGGCTTCTGTGAATGATTGGTTGACAAGAGCAGTCAGAGGTACTATGAGTTCATCCTTGCAATGCTTGATTAGTATAGGTGGAAAGTCATCGACACCACAGCTAACTTTACTTTTAAGGTTTTTGATGGCCTTGTCAACCTCCTCAACAGTCACCGGGTTGAGATACATGGTGTTAGGATTTTGTGTAATTACAGGTCTACCTTTTACTACACCTTGTGTCTTGTGTGTCATTTCCTATTGACGCAAAATGATTGTTGAAATGGTTTACCACTTGGTAAGGGTCTCGTATAATTCTATTGTTAATAGTCAGTTTGAAGTCGTTCATATCTTTTTTTTTACTTTTATTTGTTTCTTCATTTATAATTTGCCACATCAATCTATTTTTATTCTTTACTTTACTCATTCGTTTTATATATATTTTTTTTTTAGATACATTAACAAGTCTTTTTAGGGTTTTTTCATAACATTTATAATATTTTTCCAATATGGGACTATCAATTTGTGATATTAGTCTTTTTAGTAGTCTTTTATTTTTACAGGTTTTTTTAATTCCAGATGTTAACCATTGCTTATTGTTAGGAGGCGCATAAAAGAATACACGCAGATAAAATAAATAATAAAATATAATTGAGAGATCGACAAACAGAAAAGAATGAAGGATAACAACACAAGACATTGACATATAATTTTTTTTTAAATAATTCTAGATACAAATTAATACCTGTAAGTACCATGGAGGCTCTCTATTTTACACGCCCCCTTAATTTGTATCGTCATACAAAAGTAAAGACCAACATCACTAAGTATAACATATTAACTATAAACTTAAATAACAAAAAAAAAAAACACAGATTTACTTTGCCTGAAAAGCTAGGCTTTGAATCAACACTATGTGATGCCTAACCCCTCCACACATAAATTATGCTTTTCTTTAGGTAAAGCCTTGGTCAATACATCAGCAAGCATCAATTCAGTCCGTAAATGTACTAACTCTATCTCTTTATTATTACTTAGAACATTTCTTATAAAATGATGCTTAATGTCAATGTGTTTGCATCGAGAATGGAACACTGGATCTTTTGCCAAACAAATGGCCCCTTGGTTATCGACATGCAACGTTACCTTTGAAAATTGAGGTAACCCGATTTCAGTAAACAGACTATTTAAGTGCATAGCCTCCTTCATAGCTAACGACAAACTTACATACTCAGCCTCACACGAGGAGGTTGCAACAGTTTTCTGTTTCTGTGATTTCCAAGTAATACTCGCACCCCCTAATATGAATGCATATCCTGAGTATGAGCGCCTGTCTAACAAGCAATTACCCCAATCGGCATCTGAATAACCAATAACGGACTTACCGGTTTTCTTGTATGTCAAACCATAACTCAAAGTTCTTTTCAAATATCGTAATATCCGTTTTAATGCCTTCCAATGCTCTTCCTTTGGTTTATTTGTGAACTGCGCCAATTTAACTACGGCATTGGCGATGTCTGGTCTCGTCCCCGAAACTAGAAACATCAAGGAACCAATTAACTCCCTATAGGGCCATCGCTCATTACATTCACTGTCTTCGTGACCGGTAGAACAAAACTTCTTACCCACTTCCATTGGAGTAATCGCTGGATTGCAATCAAACATTGCATATTTTTTCAAAATATCTTTTATATACTTTTGTTGTGAAAGCTTAATAGTACACGTGTCAGTTTTGACAAAGTCAATCCCTAACATGTACTTCGCAACACCAAAGTCTTTTAATTCGAACTCACCAGCCAGTTCCTTTTTAAACTTTTCAATACAACCTCTGCGTTCTGAACTTATTAAAATATCATCACAGTAAATAACAACAAAGAGGTTAATTCCTTTATCATTTTTAAAATAAAGACACGGCTCGTTTAAAGACTGTTGAAGACCTATATTTTTCAGCTTTCTGTCCAATCTTTTATTCCATTGACGACCAGCCTGCTTTAAACCATATAACGATCTTTTTAGCCGGCATACATCGCCTCCAGCTTCCAGATCCTGTAACATCTTCTTAGCTCGTTTTAAAACTTCGCAATCATTTTCCATTTCTATTAATTTACGCAAATTTTGTTTCAATAATTGTGGGACTTGCATAAAGACTTCTTCTTCCAAATAGCCATATAAATACGCTGTATTTATATCCAACTGGTGTATCTCCATGTCTAACTCAACTGAAAGAGCAGCTAAAAGCCTGACTGTTTCTAATCTTGCTACAGGAGCAAATGTATCTTGATAGTCAATACCATAGCGTTGATTATATCCCTTCGCAACTAGTCGAGCTTTTTTCTTTTCAGTCTTATCAACATTTAGTTTCGTTGTCAACACGTAACGACAACCAACTACGTCACGTCCTTCTGGCTTCTTGACAATATCCCACGTATCGTTCTTTATCAAGCTCCTCATTTCGGATAAAATCGCTTCTTCCCATCCATAATTTTCATTACTGGTTAAGGCATCCTTCAAGCTTATTTCTGCAGCTCCAAGAAACTCATAAGTATCAAAGTATACTTCCGAAGATTTATCTTCCACTTGCTCTGAAATGCCCATGATACCATCTGAAGATTGTGCCTCTGCTGGCTGTTCAATCGGTATATCTTGAGGTTTTGTTTCTGGTTCCGGAACCACCTCAACCATACGATAAATTTTCTTTGGACGGCCTACATGACCCTTCTCCAGTCGTGGTCTACCAGCAGCTCTTTTTAACAATCTCTCTCCGATATCAGGAGTTTCCTCTTGTGTATCATCTGGCTCCGGTTGTACATCTATGTCAGATTGAGCAGTGACCGGTACATCAGTTATGCAAGTATCCATCGTAGGTTTCTTATTAATCTCTACTTCTACAAACCTCGGTTTGTGTACTTCTTCTTTCTTTTCTAACTCAAAAGGATCGTTGTTCAAGCTTTCTTCTTTACAGTCATTTTTTACTTTTGAGCTTTCATGAAATTTGACATCTCTGGCCACAATGACTTTTCTTTCCTGAGTCAACCAAATTCTATAACCTTTTGTATTCCTTGGATATCCAACAAAGACTCCTTCAACACTTCTAGCCGCAAATTTATCCTTGCCTTCTTGCTTATTCAACACATGGACTTTGCATCCAAATGTCGGTAAATAACTCAGCTTGACAGGCATTTCATACCACTTTTCAAACGGTATTCCTCCTTCAAGGCTACTAGTTGGGCATCGGTTTCTTACATGACATGCCGTCACGATAGCATCAGCCCAGAAACCTGAAGATAATCCTGAAGCAAGAAGCATGCATCTCGCCATTTCTACGAGCGTCCTGTTCATCCTTTCTGCCACTCCGTTCATTTGTGGAGTATGAGGAATCGTAAGCCTTCTCACTATACCCTCCTCCTGCAAAAATGAATCAAATTCCCGGTTACAGTATTCTCCTCCGTTATCCGTTTGTAGGTATTTAATTTTCTTACCTGTTAAATTTTCCACATAACTCTTGTAAATTTAAAAAAAATAAGAACCTCGCTCTTCTTACTTAATAAGTAAACTTCACACCATCGCGTACTACAGTCAATAAATGTAACAAAATATTTCGCGCCACCTATCGCTGTATTTTGCATTGGTCCAACCACATCGGAATAAACGATCTTAAGTTTCTCGTCACACGGTCCACTAGATTTAGAAAATGAAAGAGCAGTCATTTTCCCTCTCGCACAAACATCGCAATTATACAAGTTGCTCATATCTGATAATTTTAAATTCTTACCAGAATTATTTAAAATTTTCATAAGATCTTTGGCATTTAAATGACCTAAACGTTCGTGCCAAGACCACACTTCAGCATTCAGTTCAGAAGAAATCACTGAAGCTCGCGCGCATTGTTTTTGAAGATAATATAAATTACCCCTACGTTTTGCTGTCAACTTGATTTTGCCGTAACTGTCAGTGACTAAGGCTAAATTACTTTTAAACGTAACATCATAGCCTTTATCAGTTATCTTAGCCACTGAAATCAGATTACTTCGCAAGTCAGGAACAAATAACGCATCTGGCAAATTAATCACAGTTTGAGAATCATCATTACATGTCAATAACCTTACAGTGCCCTTACCTTGTATATTTGTGCTCGAATTAGTCGCTAAATTCAATTTACCGTTCGCAGGCGATAAAGTGTCAATAAATTTACGTGCATCATTACATAAATGAGATGTGCATCCGCTGTCAATGATCCAATCCCCACTCTCTGTGCAAACAGCATTACATGCATCTGAAACACAATTGAAAGTTATAAAATTGCTATCAAAACTATCTACATCATCATTTTTATGTACACACTTTACACTTTCTTGACATTTCTTCTTAGCCTTGGTACATTCGGAAGCTTTGTGACCAAACTGATGGCATTTAAAGCATTTGAACTTGAACTGCGACTTGGATTCCTTATTATCCATGCTAATATTCTTTTTCCAATAAGGCTTTCCTTTTACTAGCAGGACTTCCGATTTCTGATGTCTAGAATTGTACTCTTCTAAAATCTTAACTTTGAGTACGTCTGGTTCAGGCAATTCGTCTCTCGATTCGATCGCACAACGAAAATTTTCAAAACTCGCAGGAAGACTGTACAACATCATGATCGAAAGCAAATCCTTGTGAATTTCCACTTCCATCTCATTCAGTTTGTCTTTAGCTTCAAAAAATTTAGTTAAGTGCTCTCCGACATCATCACCTTCGCTCATCTTTTGTAACGTCAACTGTTTAAGCAACGTGGCTTTCCTAGCAGGTCCCTTCGATGCATAAATTGAGTTCAACTTAAGCCATACATCTCTCGAAGTAAGACAACCTCTTACATGTCTCAGCTCACTTGGACTTATAGAGAGGATAAGATCGGCTTTTGCTTTTGAATCAGCAGCCTCCCAAAGTATAGCCTCAGCTGCCTCTGCCGGTTTGATCTTCTTCCCGTTTACGTAGTCCCAAGCATCATTTTTTATAAGCAATGCTTCCGCCTGCAGTCGCCAGCTTTCGTAATTGTCTTTAGTAAGTGATTCAATACGTACGGAACCCATATTCATTCCCCTTTTGTGCTTCCTACGCCTTTTTCTACGTACAACACTTTTACACTGAATCTATACTAAATCGCTTTACTTTCGCTTGGCGCTTCTGGGCCCATAACCATTGTTAGGAGGCGCATAAAAGAATACACGCAGATAAAATAAATAATAAAATATAATTGAGAGATCGACAAACAGAAAAGAATGGAGGATAACAACACAAGACATTGACATATAATTTTTTTTTAAATAATTCTAGATACAAATTAATACCTGTAAGTACCATGGAGGCTCTCTATTTTACACTTTTTAGGTTTTGTTTTATTTTTAATCTTTTTCTTAGGAATACAGAAATTCAGCAATTTCGTTAGCTTGCTGTTAAATTCAATGTAGTTTTCATTTGCATTTTTATTTGAAGTGATAATTTGGCTCCAGTCTACGTTTTGTAACTGAAATTTAAATAAGTCCATAATTTTGTCGTTAAATGTCCTTTTACAACAAAGCGACTATCATTCATGCCCGAAACTTTAGAGTTCTGTAATGAAATTAATACACCGCGATGGTCACTCATTCCGAACTCTCCCACGACCACATCAAAATTTTTGTTGTCAAGATTGGTAAAAACACAATCCAGACAAGTCGAGGTAGTTTTGCAAATTCTGGTAGGCTCTCTCACTCGTTGGTGAAGGTTACAACTCAATAACATGTCCAAAATCATAGTTGTTTCCTTGGATTTGCTCAAAAAATTAAAATTAAAATCTCCACCAATAATTACACTTCTCTTAGCATATTTAGATGTTATTAATTGTACAAGCTTTCCTAATTGGGTCATATATTTCTCCTTTTCTCTGCCTTTATCAGGTATGTAAATAATTACTAGTAATAGATTGAAAATCGGAATTACGATTGCACACATTTCAATGATAAATTCTATAGTTAATAATTTAATATCCTCACATTCTACATATTATACATGTTCCCTTAAAAGTATACACACACCGCCACCCTCGTGGTGGTCTCTATGGAAAACACTAGCCAAGTTATACCCCTCAATGGCTAATAAAGCCCTCTTGGCCGTCGTTATCCATGTTTCAGACAGACACAGTACGGTGAGCTGCAACTCATCAGTAAGCGCTTCAATCAGATGAAATTTGTTCTTTAAACTTCGCATGTTTTGAAAAAGTATCGTATCGTTAGGCACGAAAAATTTTTTTGTTAGCAGCTTTATCATCCTCATCACAAGTTGAGATTTCAGATTTCTTGCTATTTTCTTTATTATACAATGATGTCCGGTGTGTACTATTTATTGCTTCCGACTTCCTACTGCTTCGGTAGCTTTCTTTTTTTAGTATTCTTTCTTGTTTGCCTTGCTCGTCTAAGTACTCGGACAGCCACAAGCCCGTGTTTTTGAACATTTATACGTTGCTTAGTAGGTACTTTGATACTCTTTTACTCAGTAGTTCTGCTGCAATTGGTCTTCGCCATCCTCTTCGTCATATACGGTGTATTTCTTCGATGTAGTCGGTTATATCTACATTTACTATGTCATAAATGGCTCTAATTATGCGGTGAGATAATTGCTGATCATTTTCATTACTAAACTCTTTCAGTCCGTATAGAACAATAGTTTTGTTCAAATGGAGATCTGTTTCTTGGATTTTGTACTCCGGGTTTAATAAGCTTGCACGGGCTTTGCGACCGACTGCCGGTTTTTCCTTTTCAGAGCGAGGAATTTTTTCACTGTTTTTATTTGCATCTAAAGCTTTTAACGACTGAGAGGAATTCTCGATCTTGGCTTCGAGTGCCACCACGGAAGCACTCGTGTCGTCAATCCTTTTTACTTCGTCTAGGTACTGGGTTTCAAGTTCACAAATACGGTTAGACTGCCTGATATTCTCTTGTCGCATTTCGTTAATTTCTGTTTCCATCTTCGTGTATCTATTGTTTATGTTATTAATCCCAATCTGCAACGCCTCGATGGTTTCACAAAGCTTACTTATTCTTGACTCTTGATTTTCATATTGTTCAGTTATCTCAACCTTTCCTTGCAAAACTCACATTTTTTTAAATTTACTGTCAAACGAGCATCTTTTAGAACTTGATGCACTTTCTTTAGGAGAATTATGTAGATTAAATCATCCAAATAACAGAAGGTCAAAGGAAGTATCAAATTCGGGTCCAACAAGTCTATCTATTAATCTTTGAAGTTCAGCGGGTGCATTGGTTAGACCAAACGGCAATTGAACGAATTCGAACAATCCTTTGCCAGGAATACAGAATGCAGTCTTCTTTCGCGGGAAAGCTTCTAATTTAATCTGTAAAAATGCTTAAGATAAATCTTTTGCAGTTATAAACTTAGGTCCTCTAAGGTTATCGGGAATATGAGAAGTATAAGGCAATTGAAAGGAATCCTTAACAGTAACTGAAATCAGTAGTCGAGAATCTGAACAAAATCGGATACCGCCATCCTTTTTAGGGACAGTCAAAAGAGGAGAACTCCATGGAGATTTAGAAGGTCGGATTATTCCTTTACTGAGCAATAGATCTACTTCATCATAAACTTGTTTTTGTTTAGCAGGACTAAGAGGATAATAACGTTGTTTAATAGGTTCACCGGTAATAACTATTTTGTGTTCAGTAAGATGAGTTAAACCTAAACCATTCCTTTCATATAAAATATTTTCATATAATGAAATAACTTCGTTCAACTGTTTAATCAAAGAAGAGGAGAGAAGAGCAGCAGCAGTAACATAATAATTTTTTGATTCATCATCATCATCATCCGTGCGGTCTATCTCAGTTGTGAACCCACACTGGTGTGTGAGGTCCTAGGGTCCGCCTTTCTTATTTTCTTGGCCCACTTTGCGTGGTCTTGTGCATCCTCAGTGGTGAGGTGATTGAATTTCGTTTTCATTAACAAAAGTTACATTTTTCAAAATATTTTTAGTCAAATCAAATTTAAGCCAAAAGTCAAAGCGTAGAATAATATTCGGCTCAAAGGAAGATGCAACCATAAATTTTAATTAAGTTATCACAAGTGACTGGTATATCAAGACTACCTATGATACGCTGATAAGAACCATCAGCTGTATGAGCTTTTTTCAAAGTGGGTTTAATTTTATATCCTAATTTTAAAAACTGTTGATGCGTATTACCGCCGAGGTCACAGCAGTTGGCACCACTATCCAGCATTCAAGTAAAACAACTATTATTAACAAAAAAAATAGGTAAGGTCTTTTATCTATTTCATGAACGAAAAGTACAGGAGCTACTCTATACATATTGAAAAATACCTTTCAATCAAACTCAAACTCAAATAACTTTATTCAAATAGACTGTATCAGTACTTTCAAATCGTCAAATTTACAGCAAAATATACTAAATAATAGACATAAATACCATAATAATATGGATATGTAAATAAACAGTATACAGACATAATGCGACTCTACCACCGCGTCGGAGTTGTTTCTTGCTGAGAAGACCCGGCGAGAAACTCAGCAGTTACTCTTTTAAACTTGTTTTGGGTTTACTACAGGGGTTAGTAAAGTACAAGCAGTGTGCCATTTTGATACCTAAAAGAATATAAAACAAAGAGAAAAAACCAACCATAAAAGAATATAATAACAAGAATTCATTTAAACAATTCAAAAACAAAAATTGTTAGTCAGTACATACAAACTAGGTACCTATTAACTCTTACAATAAAACATCTGTTACAATAGAGCTATTTAATCCCGCATCGAGAAGAGCGCTTATACCCAGGCATTTTTATCTATAAGGTAGTCTTTTGTAGTATAATAGCCCTTTTTTAATTAAGCTGTTTTGATGTGATGTTTGAATCTATGTAAAGGTATGGCTAATGATCAAGCCATTCTGAAAATAATTTCTTGTTAGTTTTATTGTCATTAGCATGTGTATATTTACTACTCGCCAAATCTCGGTTCGCTTCAGTATGAAGAGGAGTTCGATGAAAGCTAGCTAGTTTTTTGGAACAGTGTTGGCAACCCCAACATGTAATTTTTGTGTGTTGGTGCAACTGATGAATTTTTGTGTTGTCATCACCGTCTTGCGGCCTTCCGCTCTCTTGTAATTGAATCCTTGTGAAGAATACACGCATTTCACCTCACGGACCTCTTTTACTAAAATCAGCCCCTATCGAGTTACAGTTATATTCCACCCAAATTTGTACATGGTCCTTCGTATGGTGAGGTACCGTGAGTGTAAATTTAGAAGTGCAAAGTTGTGCAGGACAGTTTTAAACGTCGCCGTCGTGGTTGCAGGCTCCACATGTTGTGTGAGCCACTATCAAGAACGTCGACAGCTGAAGCCGCCAACGGTATTATTCAACAATTGCAGGTCTACGCAGTTATGCGGGACAGTTTTACATCGCCGTCGTGGTTTTAAGCTCCACGTGTTGAGTGTCAGCCACCATTATCAAGAACGTCGACAACTGAAGCCGCCAACTGCATATTTAACAGTTGCAAGTATACCTACGAGAAAATTTGCAGCATTTATTTTTGCAATTTTGTAAGAAAAGGACAACAGCAGAGCTCAGTGGAAGTACATTAATATATTACACGTATCGCCGTGAAGTTGAAGTTCTAGCTATTCAAGACTGTCAAGATAGTTTCGCTACTCCCCGTATCCGCAAACGGCGCTGCGCGTGAAGATCATCGTTTCCCGCCTGTTGGATTTTTGTGACGCCATTCATCGTAACGGCTCTTCATTGGTCGTGTGTGCAGTGACGCTACGTCGTCATTGGTGCAAGTTTCAGAGCGCACAGCTATTGGTTGGCGAAGTGGCGCCACCATCAACTGCCCAGTCTGGCTGGTATGCGTATGCGTTATTCAACTTAATAACGCCATTTTGGTTTGGATTCGCTGGGACTGGAACTTTAGTCGTAGTTATTGTTGAGTTTGATAATAGTGTTTTTAATAAATTTGTGAATTGCCACTCTTGTAGTAATAGTGCATAATTCTAGATTTAGTGCAAGTGTCCGTCACGTCATTGTTAACAAAAATGACTGACAACAACGACCCTGAGTTAGCGTCTCTAATAAGGAAGCGTGCCGCCATCAAAGGCGCCCTTACGAAATACTTTAATCTTTTCACCAGTGAGGAAATTAGCATAAATCAGCATGTGTTGTGCATAAAAGAAGAAAGGCTGCGAGCCTCCTTTGAAAAATATAAGCACTAAATCTCGAAGTATGTGCCATAGACCCGTCGCTCGACGACTATGAATTGGTAGAGGAACAGTTCGTGGCAACCTTATCAATTATAAAAGAGATGACTAGTGACTTTGAGAATGCTCCTGTATCAAAGACATCTAATGATAAACCACTGAGTAGCTCAACGCGCTTACCCGAAATTAATGTACCTAAATTCACGGGTAAGTACTCAGAATTTAAGCCGTTCATAGGTCTTTTTAACGCGCTAATTGATAAAAATGTAAACTTAGAAGAAATACAAAAGCTATTTTATTTGCGCAGTTTTTTGCAAAATGAACCTTTTGATTTAGTAAAAAATTTACCACTTTTACCTGAAAGTTACGATGAGGCACGTAAAATTCTCAATGAACGCTGCGATAATGTGTATAAAATTACTAATGAACACATCAATTTTTTATTAGATATCCCACCAATTGTAAAGTCTTCAGCACAGAATATTAGGCAGTTTGTATCTTTGTATAAGCAACAATTAGGTGCTTTAAAAAATCTTAAACATGATGTATCTTTATGGGATCCTATAATACTTTGTATTCTAACTAGAAAATTAGATAATTATTGTAATAGGGAATTCCAAATGTTGCGTGATGAACCCACAACCAGCACCCTTATTGATTTTCTAGAAAGACGAGCCTTAGCACTTGAGAATGCGGAGAAACAGCAGGTACAGTATTCTACTGTCCCGAAAGCCACTTATGTGGCAACTGTGAATGGTGCAGCAGCTACTTCCATGAAGTCTACAGCAGCCTGCTTATTATGTAAGTCACCTCACAAATTATTTGCTTGTCCTAAATTTCAACTTCTTTCAGTTGTGGACCGACTTAAAATTGTCTCAGACAATAATTTATGTAAAATCTGCCTTTACAAGCATAGCAATAAATGCAGATTCTTTTTCAAATGTGACATCTGCAAAGAGAAGCATAATAAGTTGCTTCATCAAGAGAAGATTCAATCTCCAGTAACTTTATTTTCAGAAGCTAGTGGCAGACAGGTTCTTTTACCCACTGCTCGAATTAAAATTACTGCGAGCAACAGGACTGAGTATCATGTTAAAGCCCTTTTAGATAGTGGCTCTCAAATTTCGTTCATTTCTAAAGAACTTGTAAACTTATTGGGTTTACAAACACAAACTGTCACTACTCCTGTTATTGGAATTGGCAACAACATTAAAAATGTAACTGAAAGAGTAAATTTAAAATTTCAGTCTCTAACAAATGACTTTGCCATCTCGGCTGTGTGCTTTATATTAGATAGCATCACTTCTAAACTACCTCAAAGAGGATTTTGTGTGGACAAGCTTGTTCTGCCACCAAATATTGAGCTGGCTGACAAAGATTTTAACATACCAAGTGTGATACATGTACTCATAGGAGCTGACATATTTTTCCAGGTGTTGCTGCCATCTGAGTCTCCAGCCAGTCTCCATGAGCAAGTGCAGGAGGAGGCAAGCACTGATGTCTCAACTGTTCCAGTACTTCGCACTCAATTTGGTCACGTAATAGCTGGCTCTTTGCCAGCCTTTCGGGGTTCAAAACAAGTAACTTCTTTATTTTGTACAGCTTGTGACAATACTTTAAATAATACTTTAGCTGAGTTTTTCAAAACTGAAAGCATTCCTGAACATTTTTCTGAATCTCTACCAGAACATGTTGCTTGTGAGAAAATGTTCAAAGATACAGGAACTTTAGATACTCAAAATAATAAATTTCAAGTAAATTTACCTCTCAAGTTGCCATTAGAATCCATTAATGAAAATCTAGGTAACTCATTTAATTTAGCACTGAAACGATTTTCTAACTTGGAACATAGACTTCAGAAAGATGATTTAGTGTATCAGCTTTACAAAGATTTCATTTATGATTATGTTGAACAAGGTCATGGTACCATAATAGACATCAGCCAATATGAACTCAATGTAGATCCTGTCTATTTTTTACCGCATCATCCTGTGCTTAGGTTTGATAAGAAGACTACTAAGTGTCGGGTTGTTTTCGATGGTTCCATGAAAACCAATAAAAAAGTGTCCTTAAATGACATGTTGTTGAATGGGCCTGTAGTTCAAAACGAATTATTAGACATTTTATTACTATTTAGAGTTGATGAATATATTTTCATAACAGATATAAAGAGCATGTTCAGGCAAATTTCATTGAATCCTATACACAGAGGACTTCAAAATATTCTGTGGAGGGACAAGCCTACTGATAATATTCAATGTATTCAGTTAAATACTGTATCATATGGACTAAAAAGTTCATCCTTTTTGGCTACACGTTGCCTTAAAGAACTCGCTATGAGGTTCCAAGAAGAGTTTCCTTTAGCTGCTTTCATTATTGATAATTCAGTCTACGTTGACGATGCTCTGGTTTCACAGAGCACTCCAGAACTTTTATTACAATCAAAGCAACAACTTTGTGACCTTCTTAATAAAGGCGGATTTCAGTTGCATAAAAGTGGGTTTCAAATTGCTCTGAGTTATTAAATGAAATTCCTAAGTCACAACAACATTTTGATGATATTGAGTTGGAGGGTAGTAATACTTTCTTGAAAACGCTAGGTATTAATTATAATATTAACACTGACTCATTCATGCTTTCATGCCCCAAAGATCACAAAGTTATGCCTGCTACTAAGCGTGAAATATTAAGCTTTATTGGTAAATTTTATGACCCACTTGGTCTTGCTGGCCCGGTGGTGCTGAATGCTAAAGTGATCATGCAAAAGCTATGGCAGGCACACATATCATGGGATGAGCAGCCACCTGAGCGCTTGCTAACTGCTTGGAAAGAATTTTACTACAGCTTAAGCATTATGCAGCCTATTCAAATATTGCGTTATGTTAATATAAGAAATGTATGCTCAATAGAAGTGGTAGGTTTCTGTGACGCCTCGAGTTCTACTGCTTATGGTTGTTGTGTTTATTTGCGTGTGATTGATATCAACGGTACTGTTAAGATTTCTTTATTATGTTCCAAGTCACGTGTGAATCCTCTTCGTCAAATTTTAACTGTACCAAGGCTTGAACTAAACGCAGCAGTGCTGCTTGCAAAGTTAGCTTCCAGAGTTTATAACATGTTGCAAACTAAGTTGAAGATTGACAAAGTGGTTTTACACTCAGATTCTCAAATTGTATTGGCTTGGATTAATACTAATATAAATACATTAAATGTCTATGTCGCTAACAGAGTTAAAGTAATAGTTCAGCTTACTCAGTCTTATACTTGGTCATATATAGGTACAGAGAATAATCCTGCAGATTGCTTGAGCAGAGGCATCCTGCCACACGAGTTACAGAACTATTATCTGTGGTGGGCTGGCCCAAAACATCTTCATAACAGTGAGTATAATATGGAGACTCCACCCGAGACCTCCTTTCCTTCTGGCTTACCTGAAGTCAGGGCTTCCTCTGCATTCTCAGGTGCTACTGTCTGTATGGTAAATGAGCAAAGTCTGTGTCTAGAGTTCTTAGATAAGTTTTCTGATATAAATAAAATGAAGCGTGTCTTAGCTTATGTACTGCGTTTTGTTAAGAATACAAGGTCTAAATCCCATAAAAAAATGTTAAATTATATAACTAGTGAAGAGTTAAATCACTCTTTATTACTTATTGTTAAATTTGAACAGCAAAAATATTTGCAAGATACTATTCATGATTTAAAACGTAATAATACCACAAAAGGTTCTTTGAAACAATTATGTCCTTTCATTGATGCCAATGGTCTAGTTAGAGTAGGTGGTCGATTAGAAAATGCATCTATACCATTTTCTCACAAACATCAAGTTATTCTGCCTAGACAATCTCGAATCACACATTTGATAATACAAAGTGAACATGTTAAAAACCTTCATGCAGGTCAGAGACTAGTCCTCTCAGCGATTAACCAAAGGTTTTGGATAGTACATGGTATAAACGAAGTAAAGAAAGTTATATTTAAATGCATAATATGTTTCAAATTAAAGGCTAACACAGCTAAACAGCTTATGGGATCTTTACCCCATGATAGAGTGAATATCACCAGACCTTTTCAGAAGATAGGTTTAGATTTTGCTGGACCGATAATGATAAAACAGAGTAGAATCAGAAAAGCTCTAGAAACTAAAGCTTATGTATGTGTGTTTGTATGCTTTGCTACCAAAGCCATACATTTCGAGTTAGCGTCTGATTTACGAACTGTAACTTTTCTAGCTTGCCTCAAAAGGTTCATTTCACGTAGGGGTCTCCCAACTGATATTTATTGTGATAATGCTTCCACATTTAAATGTGCTAATAGCCAATTAACTGAACTCTATAAGTTACAAAATTGTAAAGTTCATCAGGCGGAAGTTCATGACTTTTCGGCGCAGCAGGGCATACATTTTCATTTTCTGCCATGTTATAGTCCTACATTTGCTGGTTTAGCAGAAGCTGGTGTGAAAAGCATGAAGTTCCACTTGAAGAGAGTGGTACAAAAAACTTTACTTACTTATGAAGAAATGAATACTGTATTGTGTCAAATTGAAGCTATTTTAAACAGTAGACCTTTAATGCCATTATCAAACGATGTAACTGATTTTGCATGTCTTACTCCTGGTCATTTTCTTATAGGATCCGCTTTAAATACTTACCCTGAACAAGATGTGCACGATCAGAGGGATAAGTTACAATTTTGGAAAGTTTGTACTCAAATAAAATTTTCATTTTGGAAAGCCTGGCATAAAAATTATTTGAACATTTTGCAAACACGTAATAAGTGGAGAAGTGTACATTGTAATGTAAAAGTAGGTTCTTTAGTTATTTTGAAAGAAGATAATACTAGTCCCATGTTTTGGCCTTTAGCTAGAATTGTCAAGGTGTTTCCAGGTTCAGATAGTAAGGTCAGAGTTGTTGAAGTGCAAACTGCAAATGGTAAAACACATAAACGTTCAATTGTAAAAACTTGCCCATTACCTGTGGAATAGATCAAATATTGATTGGTACATAAGTTGTATTTCATAAAACTGTTTATCTACCACATAATACTAGTGTTTATAGTATACAACAATAGTGTAGTACCTACGCTGCACGCTGTTATAATGTAAGTAGTATTTAGTTTTCTTAGTTAAGTACCTAGTATAAATTCAATAAACCTGTTATGGATTTAGGTATAAGCTAGCAATTAGCAATATGTAGCCTAGTAAACTGTTTTAGTATATAAACTACTACCTAAGTATATTCTAAAAAATGTTAAAATTGTACTAAGTTCTCAAGAAGTAAAAATTTGCATTTGTGTTTAAAATTTGTCATGTGAATAGAAACATGTTGATGTTTTAACAGTTCCTATAAAGTTTTGAATTTTTAAGTTATTCTAGAAAAGAAACTTTCCTTATAGTTACTTATATATTGTAATTTTTAAGTTAGATAAGCAGTATGTTGGCAACCCCAACATGTAATTTTTGTGTGTTGGTGCAACTGATGAATTTTTGTGTTGTCATCACCGTCTTGCGGCCTTCCGCTCTCTCGTAATTGAATCCTTGTGAAGAATACACGCATTTCACCTCACGGACCTCTTTTACTAAAATCAGCCCCTATCGAGTTACAGTTATATTCCACCCAAATTTGTACAAACAGCAACTTGTTTGTCTTCATTTGTAGGTTGGTCAGAATTGTTACAATTTTTGCAAGTTAGTGTAGTCACACCTTTAGAGTTACATTTAAAACAAATAGAGCCCGAAATAACGTTACATTTCCTAAAATGGTGGCCATTTTGTTTACATTTTAAACATGTCAAACTTGTTGAACTATTAGAAATAATATTGACTTTAGGAGTCCGAATGAAATTTAATGATCTATAATCAGACTAAACTGAATCTTTAACACAGGTAAGCCTTTTTATTTTACGGTCCAATCTGACGATTTGGTCAATGGAATCGATTTTATAACCAACGAAGTGGATGGCATAAGAACGTAACATGTTATGTTTTATTATTTGGATCAAACCCTGTTCAGAAAGTGGGTCATTTAAACGATATGACATATCCTGTAAGTCGATAATAAATCAGATAAACTTTCAGAAGGTTTTTGTTTACGAGTAGGTACGCAAAAGAAATTCTAAATAATAATCGAAATCAAGCTCATCAAATTACTACGTTAAGCTACTTTTATTTCATGCGAAGAGTGCAGGCTGGAACGAGCAAAACGAAACCATTTCTTTGCAGAACCATTAAGAAAGTCAGAAAATAAAGTTAATATAAAATATTCGTCGATGTCTCTGGATACCATATATTCTTCAACACTTGCAATAAATTCACGAACATAAGACTCATACCGTACCGTCAAAAACAAGTCACACTTTTTGTAACGTCAGGACGTTTGTAATAACTAGGCTTTTGGAAAGAAGTATGAGGAATCATGTCCTTTTGAAGCGATGAAACGTTGTACAAATTAGAGTCGAGCAGTGGAGACTGTTCAACTGTACGGTGTAACAACTGTAAGTGTTATTGAAGCGAGGTGGAACTTCGGAAAGGGTAATTAACTCTTGTTCCACAGTGTGATCAATAGCAGGTGGAAGATCGCATGTGTCAGTAGCAACCGTAGTGTATTTTTGTGGTTGTAACGTGAGTTTAAGTTTAAATGTTATATTCGTTACAAATTTAATGAGAGAAGTTTAAAACAGCAAAAAAAACATTTAAATGAATAAATGATACAAGTTTGCCTGGAATACTTAGGCAGTTGGAGCATCAGGCCTTTTTTAGAGGGCCAATTCCTACCTATCTTGGGGTTGCTTAATTGGGAGAGAAACCATACAAAATATTTGGTTTAGGTTAGCAAAAGGTGGCACGAGCAACACATTTACACTGTGTTTGTGTAGTCTTCGTGTAAATATCATTGAATTTTACATTTCTTGATTAGGTTAAGTTTGTTTGTTTCCATGCTGTTAGATTTTGTTATACCTATTTTGAAACATTTATATTTACAATAACTCAAGCTAAATTAAGATAAGGGCCAGTAGGTAGTTATTGGGAATTCCACCCCAGCTTCATTCGCTCGGGCTTAAGCCCTCTCTCACTTCGCTGTGGTAGCATTTCCAATAACTACAATGTCTGGGAGTAACTTTTATAAATAAAATCATGATTGGTTGAAAGCACCGCGGCAAACAGTTTGAGGCGAGGTTTGGCTGCTGGTTATCATCGTTTTTACCTTCAGGATATCACTAAGAAGGCTTTTTAATAATTTGTCATAATCCATTAATAACCATTTTCTTACAAACCTTTAAACAGGACAGTTGAGTTTGATAGCTGCTATGAAATTTCTTAAACAAAAAGAATCATTAAAATTAGAGTGTGTCGGTCCTGCATTATTAAAAGAACCAAAGCGTCATGGAAACTTATTACCAAACACAATACGTAGCATCGTTTGCGGACCTTCAAATTGTGGAAAGACCAACTTAGTAATAAGTTTATTGCTACATGAAAATGGCCTACGTTTTTGTAACCTTTATGTGTATTCCAAATCATTATATCAACCGAAATATGTTTTTTTAGAGAGGGTGTTGAATAAGGTTCCAGATATATCCTATAGTAAATATAACCATAATAACGAGATCATAAGTCCACATGAAGCATTACCTAACTCAATAATTATTTTTGATGATGTAGCATGTGAGAAGCAAAACAACATCCGAGATTATTTTGGCATGGGACGTCATAAAAACATTGATTGTTTTTATATCAACCAAACTTATTCCAAAATTCCTAAACAACTTATAAGGGATAACTCTAATCTCATAATATTATTTAAGCAAGATGATATAAATTTAAAACACGTTTATGATGAACATGTAGGGTCTGACATGTCATGGTCTCAATTTCGTGAAATGTGTTCAAACGTTTGAAGTAAACCTTTTAGTTATTTGGTGATTAATAAGGACTGTGAAAAGAACAAGGGGTGTTATAGAATGATGTTTGATACATTTATAGTGGTAGATTGATATTCATAAGTAGTGGTATTAACAAAAAAAGGTCATTCTTATTTTCGCTTTGGGACTGAGTAGAATCCCCAATAAAAATGGTAAAAGATCTTAAACAACAAATTGTGAAATCTGCATCAGCTGTAAAAAGAAAAGTTGAAATGATAAAAGATATCAAAAATTCAAATAACATGACCTTAGAAACATTGTTCAAACCTATATCTGACCCACTTAAACAAATAGCTAACAAGAAAAATCAGATTCATCACAATGAAGAAGAAGAAGAAAGTATAACAAAAAGAAGTAAAAATAATGAAAGCCAAGTATCTTATTCATCCGGTGAAGATTATGATGTATCTAACAGCGAAGAAGAACACCATTCAAACAATGAATTGTATGAAAAACCTAACAAAACTCTTGTAGAAGCACCAGAAGACCTTAATGCTAGTGAAGGGTTATTCAAATCTCTCCAGTCATCACCAAGCATAAGAAACCGATCCCTTTCATGGTCTGTTTCATCTGAAGTATTCGAAGATATCCCGTTTGGAATCAGAAATAAACGCGGAAAACTTATGCTCGGTAAAACTCGCGTTTATGATGATGGAGCTGTTTTGAAAATTGGAAATCGAAATGTGAATAAGACCCTTGGTTTGAAGGAGTTATTGTTTAAAAAAACACCTAATCTAGATGTAATTACTGATGAAGACTTACAAAATTATAAATTACTGCTATTAGAAACCAATGCACATAAGCGCTGTTGTGATCCATGCAGGCAAATAAATAGCAACAAAGGATTTAAGTACATGCATATTATTAAGCCCTTGTTTAAATACGCTAGAAATAAAACTGTTAGTTTAGAGAGTCTTCATCAAGGAAAAGGGATAAATATTTTTAAAAAAGTCAAGAAAGATTCCGATTATGTTTAATGGGATGATCCCAATGAGTTAGTAGATCGATTAAAATTACTATTTGCTTCTCGAGATGCTGGTAATACTGGTTTAGAAAATGAAATAATTGCAATAATCGAGGAATTGAGAGAAGCTGGTATCATTAACAAAACCTAATATAAATAAGATTTTATGAAAAAACAATCAGTACTTAACAACAGCTGTAAAAAACTAGCATGAATATAGATAAATTTGGGCATCATGTACATAAGCGTTTACGATTAGCTGAATTAACTGATACTTACCACGAGACATTAGTGAAATCAGAAACAGGAGATTACGATGTAAAATCATCGAGACTGAAAGGTTTGGTATCTCCTGAAAAAGACGATGTAGCTGTGAATAAAGCTTACGTTGATAACATTATTCAAGAAGTTAATAACGAAATTATCAAAGTTCACAAAAACGTTAAACGTTATCTAAAAGACTTGGAAAAATTGACTTCTGAGAGATTAAGTACTTTGTGTTACTCAAAAGAAGAAATAGATCATATGATTAAATCAATTTCTAATAAAAATGAGTAAACAAGATATAGTCAATGAACTTCATAAAGCAGCAAGGAGGAATTTTCCCCGTCGATTTACAATTATAAAAGGAATTGATGATTTGTGGCAAGCTGATCTTATAGATTTACAAAAATATTCTCTATTTAATAAAGGATATAAATATGTGTTAGTAATAATTGATGCTTTATCAAAGTACGTATGGGTTGGTCCTTTAAAATCGAAGGCTAAAGATGCAGTCATGAATGCAATGCAAAATGTTTTATCTCATTCATTACGAAAGCCTAAAAATTTGCAAACAGATATGGAAACTGAATTTCACAATGACGTTTTTAAACAATTAATGAAAAAATATAAAGTTAATCATTATTCCACTTACTCCATTAAAAAAGCTTCAATAGTAGAACGCGTAATAAGGACAATAAAATCCCATCTTTATAAACTTTTCAGTTTATATGGACAATTTAAATGGCTTGGAAATAATTTGATCTCTGTTGTACAGAATTATAATAAAACTATACATCGCATTACGAAATTTAAACCTGTTGATGTTAATAAATCAAACGAAATAATAGTGAAGTTTAATATAATACAATCTCAGAAACAAAAGCCAAGTACGAACTATGTGTTTTGTGTTGGGGATCATGTACGTATAAGTAAATACAAAGGTGATTTTTACAAAGGTTATACTCCGAATTGGTCCACAGAAATATTTCGGGTAGTAAAAGTTAACCAAACCAACCCAAAAACGTGGATTATTATGGATACGAATTACAAAAAAACAAGTTTCCAGACATGTACCTCATTGAGAGAGTAGTAAAAAGAAAAGGAAACAAGCTTTTCGTTAAATGGTTGGGATTGACAGATGACGAGAACAGTTGGGTTGATAGGAGTACATTAGTTTTATAATATAAAATCGCTGGATTTAGTGCACATTAGCACTTTAAGCTTATCAATGAAGGAAGGAAGTGGTATTATCAACAATTTAATTAACAATTTACCTTTCGAATTACATTTACCTGGATATCGATTTTGTGGTCCCGGAACTAAACTAGAAAAACGGTTACAAAGGGGTGATAAAGGTATAAATAAATTAGATGAAGCTTGTATGCACCACGATATTGCTTACAACAACAGTGATTTGAACATTCGACGAAAAGCTGATTTAGATCTTTTAAATATGGCTAAGGAAAGACTAAAATCCAGAGATTGTAAAAAAGGGGAGAAAATTGCTTCTTGGATAGTCAAAAATGCAATGAAAGCAAAACTCAAAGCTGGCGCTGGTACGCATTCATTTATGTCAGTTGTGAAGAAAATAAGAGGTCAATTAAAGAAACTGAAGACGAAAGACAATCGAAGTGCTATTAGCTATGCTTATGCAGCTGCAAAAAAGCAATTTAAAAACAAAAAAAATACACGTTTGCCACGCTGCATTCCTATTCCAAAAAGTGGAGGGCTACTACCTTTAATTCCAATTTTCGCTGGGTTGTCAGCTTTGGGCTCTCTGGCAGGTGGTGCAGCAGGTATAGCAAAAGCTGTGAATGATTCTAAAGCAGCACAAAAAAGTCTTCAAGAATCAGAACGCCATAATAGAATGATGGAAGCAGTAGCCCTAGGTAAAGGGTTGTACATCAAACCTTATAAAAAAGGTGCAGGATTATATTTGAATCCTTCAAAAAACTAATTAAACGGCTACCCAGAAGACCGCTTACAGATGAAGATATACTAGAACATGCGATGGACATTCCATGTTTCCGTGGAGTTTTTATGCGAGATACATTACCATCTAAACCAAAGAGATTGAGTGCGGAATTTTAAATTTAGATAGTTCTGATCGTCCTGGAACTCCCTGGGTAGCGTACGTTAAAGATAATAATTATGCTGAATATTTCGATAGTTTTGGTAACTTAAAACCACGTTTAGAGTTGATACAATATTTGAAAAATTATAATCAGCAGCAGAAGTTTGGTACTGTTATTTGTGACCACCTCAGTTTAAAGTTTTTAAAAGACTATTGGAAAAAACATTTATATTAGGATTAAAATGAAAATCTTTGTCAGTACAAAAATGTCTTTCACTGTATCAATTACCGGAAAGGGAGAATCTTTGGTAACAAACTACACTCCCACTTTGGAACTACCTGGTGAATATGAGTGTGGACTCCTGTACTGTTCTACATTCAATTCAATTCCTAATGTAGACGAAAAAAACAATAAGTTTTACTACGGTGAAAATGATGTGATTGAAATTCCAGAAGGATCTTATGAACTTCAAGATATTTGTGACTATTTAGTAAGTAACATCAAGAATGCTGTTTTAAAAATTTATTGTAATAACAATACACTTAAGACTGCTATTTTCTGTTCCGAAGATATTCACTTTAACAAAACTAATTCAATTGGTAAAATTCTGGGTTTTGGAATGATCACAATAAAGGCCAATATAAAAACTGAATCCCAGTATCCTGTCAGTATTTTATCAACAACCATCGTGCGCATCGAATGCGACGTAGTGAGTGGATCATTTGTGAACGGGAGACCAAGTCATATTATTTATGAATTTGTACCTAATGTTCCACCTGGGTACCGAATTATAGAAATACCCAAAAACTTAATATATTTTCCAGTAAACCACAGTTCAATCAGTGCATTTAATATTCGTTTACTAGACAATAATAATAAACAAGTTAATTTACGTGGTGAAGAAGTGCAATTGTATTTACACTTTAAGAAAAAATGATGAACTTCAATAAAAACCCCTCAACATCTTGTATTCTAATCAGTTCTAAAAGATCAACTCTAAAAAGAGCACCGCTTCAATTGAGAAAGAAGCTTACAAAAAACAATAAGGAATTTCTTAGAATTTCTTTCTAAATACGAATACCAATTATCCAACAAGACCTCTATGTGCTACCCTCAGTCAGCACTCTTTATATCGAGGGTAAAGTTAGTGTTTACAACAGCAAGAAGGAAAAAGTATCACATGTTCAATTTGTAAACAATCCGCTATTATTTTTATTTCAAGACATTCGATATGAATTGAATGGTGTAGAAATTGATAAAATAAAAAATGTTGGTGTTACAACAACAATAAAGTCTTATCTATCTTTAAATGAAAATGAATCTAAATCGGCAAAGGTTTGGGGATGGTCAACTACTGGAACAGTGCACACTGGTGATGGCATTTTCTCTGCATCCATAAACAAAACCATTAAACAAAATTTTAGGCTTTGCAGAAGATTATGAAAAAATCGTGATGAACTGTAAGCATGAGTTAGTGCTGTTAAGGAGCAATACTAATATCAACGCCTTGAAATTAAACGCTGGTGAAGTTGTGGAGGACATAATAATTAATAAAATAGTTTGGCGAGTTCCACACATAAAAGTATCAGATCGTGAAAGAATTAGTTTACTAAAATATCTAGAGAAAGATCGAGCTATCGCACTATCTTTTAGGAACTGGGATCTGTATGAATATCCACTACTTCCTAAAACACGTAAACATTCTTGGTCTATCAAAACTTGTTCTCAAATAGAAAAACCACGCTTCGTTGTGATTGCTTTCCAAACTAATCGTAAACATAATGCAAGTTTATCAATGGCAGAATTTGATCATTGTCATATTCGTGACATACGAGTCTTTCTAAATTCAGCATACTTTCCCTATGAGAGCCTAAACGTCAGCTTTTCAGATGAACAATTTTCTTTAATATATGAATCTTATATAAGATTTCAACAGTCCTATCATGGCCGCCGACCAGAGCCATTTATGAGTTTGAAAGAGTTCAAAGACGTTGCTCCTTTATTCGTTATTGACTGTTCGCGACAACACGAGACTTTAAAGGGTTCTATTGACGTGAGAGTTGAAATTGAATCGGACCAAGAAATACCTGATCAGACAGCTGCTTACTGCTTGATTCTAAACGATTGTATATTTGAATACAAACCTTTGAGTAATATTGTTAAAAAAGTATCATGAATAAAAATACAATAGTTGTGGATTTGCAAGGATTTAAGGATTTTAAAAACCAGTTCATCGTTAAGGAATTGGCATTGTCTACAAAGGAATTCACTCAGGTTTGGTTAGTAAAACCACCATTTCCATTTTCAAAGTTATCTTCTCAAGCAAAAAAGACTGTAAAGTGGGTCGAACGGAATAGAGGAACAACTTGGAGTGAAGGAAATATTGACTATAGAGAATTCAAGAAATTAATCTATCCAATTTTAAAAGATAGAACCATAATCATGAAAGGTCTTGAGAAACAAAAGTGGATTAAGGAGTTATGTGAACAGTGTGTTTTAATAAATATCGAGGATAGGGGTAGCCCTAATTTTTCAATACTATCTTCATCATTTTGTGAATTCGAATCTAATTTTAATTGTTTAAGTCATAAAAAAGAGTGCGCATTAAAAAATGTTATGTGTATTAAGAAGTGGTACTCAAATAATTGTATTGAGTAAGTAGTGTAAGTAATTAGAGTTAAGTAGGAGGTCTTTTAAAATGAATATTTTTTAGATAAACAGTTGTTTTTAATTTTCCACCTAACACCTAATAATGAAATATACATATAATCTATATAATGAAAGTAAATAAAACAATTATTACATTAGATAATACATTTATTTTATGATTGTAGTTGCAGTACAAAACTGTCTTAAACTTAATTTCTTAATCCCTTTGATAGAATAAAATTTAACAAAAACATACTTGATAATCACATTCAAATAAACTAGTACAACTTTAACCGCATATTTTCTTAGAGATATCGCTAATTATTTTCTCATTCTGACACATAAATGAATACAGTTGCAGTACAAAACTATCTTAGACTAAAATAAAAAAATAGAAGAAAAATAATAAACAATAAATCAATATTACATAACCACTATAACAGAATAAATTTTATTACAAAAACATACCTGTAAGTCGCACTAAAATAAACTAGTATAACTATAACCGCATATTTTCTTAGAGATATTGCTAATTATTTTCTCAGTCTGGTCCATAATTTCGTCACCAATGTCTTTAACCACATATTGTGAACTTAGTAAAACACTGTTATCATTAACACAGTCACTAACACGCTGCGATGCATCCAAATCCATAACTTGGATTTTGATGAGACGTAATCCTTTTGTAGGTGCACTATTGATCACGAAGGAATGCGCGCCGTGGTATTTGGCTGATTTTAGCACAGTTGCACTTTTCTTCGTTTTGCACTTGGTTTTGCGACGTGGTTTTCTCGGTGTTGTGGAGCTGAGAGGTTGAAAAGGTGTTGTTGTTGGTGTTGAGAAGTTGAAAACTTCTTGTGTAAACCCTTCAAGTGGATCTTGAGCACATTGAAACGAGTCCAAATAGCCTTGAGCATCGTAGTTGACGCATTAATCATCCGAAATGGTAGTGATGTTCTTTGTGCTGTTCATCTGTAACAAGGAAGAAAAATATTAAAAACGGTACTTAAAAATACAAAATAGCAGTTTTAATAGCCACATAGTTGTATAACTTACCGTTGTTGTTTATTTATTGATCTGAATTTATTTTTATCTTGTGAAACTTTTAAACGTACGATGTCTGAACTCTACTACAGTTATTGCAATAATGAGCACAGATAGACTACCAAGACAAATTACTGAGTAACAAAAGGACGCATTCCATTTTGCATAGTTGCAAATTTAAGCTCGTTGTCTCACGCCTTTTCACTCGCACTCATCGTGAGAGCGGTGGGTTAGACTCATATTACACTGCTCAGGCCACCTGCACCATCTGAATTTATTTTTATCTTGTTAAACTTTTAAACGTACGATGTCTGAACTTTACTACAATTATTGCAATAATGAGTACCAAGGCAAATTAATTAGTAACAAAAGAACGCATTCCATTTTGCATAGTGGTGGTGCCATCTATGGTTTCAATATATTATGAAAGTAGTACATTTTAACTAATGTGATTATGTCGATAATCATCCTGTGTTTGCCTCCGTAAGTAATTCATAGAGCTTGCAATAGGTGGCAGGGAGCAGTAAGAAATCGAGAGCGGTTGGACATACTCATATTACAGTGAACAGGAACCTGCACGTCAATAACAGAAAAAACAAGTTTTAACTTGATTTCACTCTATCTCTTGTATCAACTATTGCTCATGTTTACGTTTATGTAGGTTTATGCGAGCATCATGGACACGGTGGTGCCATCTATGGTTTCGATTTATTATGAAAGAGTCGTCATCTAGTACTTATTAGCTAATGTGATTAAGTCAATAATCATCGTGTCTTTGCCGCCGCAAGTAGTTCATAGAGTTTTCAATAGGTGGCAGGGAGCAGTAGAAAGACGAATAAAAGAGATTATTATTACCCATTTCCCTATAACATGGAAGACTAGGAATGTTAAAAGAAACAAAATCAAGTCGAATTTCATATTTTTATTCCATTATCTACTAATTAGATTAAACATATTTTATTTTCTACTAGCGACCTGCCTTAACATGTAAAGATTACAACACAACAAAGAAACAAAACAAGTAAATCTTACTTGATAATAAAAGTCAAGATAAGAAAATATTTAGGATTGGTTAGTGGTCTGATACATGATCGAACTGGGTTAACGGGTAGACTTACCACTAGGACGTAGATGTCTACTTGAAATACAATCACATCACTCCTACATAATTATCATTACACATTTCACAAATAAGTAGATGAGAGTTGCCGCTATTATGTTGTAGGCGCTTGAGTTTATTTTTACTTATAACATTTCAAAGAAAATCATATTTTTTTAGTATACGTCATTTTTAAAAACTATTAAAAAGAACCTATAAATTAAATATGCTAGTATGTTCCCATGTCCTAGTAGATAACTTATATTACTTTATAAACAAAATAATGTGATTTTAGCTATTACTTACATAACTAATTTAAACAATGACTTAAAAATTAAATATGCTAGTATGCCCCCATGCCCTAGTAGAAACCTTATTTTTAGATATCATGCGTTTATCATCATTACCAGACAAAGCTATTTTATTCACAGCACATGTGAAAATTTCATGTTTAATTGACTTAAATAAGATGTTTGTTTTTCGTACAATATCACCTTTGAAAAGTGCATTTTCATAATCTGTTACATCGAATTTATGAATTACACTTTTTTGAATACCTTTCGCTTTTTTGATTGTGCTGTCTACAGTTTTAATACAATACAGCTTTGAACGAAGCCCTACAAATTCAGATATTATTTTACCCCCCATTTCGTCTTTGAATAAGCCAGGGACTTTTTTATGTTGTATTGGTAGATTGTATTCATTCTCTTTAAGGAAATTACTTGTATCAAAGTAAGATAAAAACTGTTTTTTTACATCATAATAAAAGTCAGGGCTTTTCACTAAATTAATAAAACTATCGGTGTCCGTGTAACACATCTGCACATCATTGTTATAAAAGGGTTTTACAACTGAGTAGTGGAAATCATACATGTGACTCTTTGATAGCTCTAAAACCGTAAACCCAATGTATATTGGTTTGTTTAAAATAATTTCCTCCGGTTTTAACTGCACTGCAACTAAATTTTCAGAGAATACTGTTGCACTATGGAAATTAGGTCGCGCAATAAGCTGTTGTGCACTTTTCCTTTTTTTGGTGATGTTGTTTCGGTCAGACCACTGATTAACTAGATCAACTTTGACTCGCTTTTCATTGTTTTCTAATGTTTTTCCAAATACACTATTATTTAAGAGTTTAAAAAAATCTTGTTCGAACGTTGATGAACTTTTCTGTCGTAAAGGTGTATTTAAATCAATATATTGTTTCAAATATGTGCTCTGTCTAAAACTTATAACTCGATGAATTTTCTTGAGTACTTAACCATGTTTAAGACAAGTTTTTAAATGGATATAATCTATGACATAATTAAATTTATCATACAAATTTGGAACGAGTTTACTATCTTTACCTCCGGGGGAGATGCATTGTTCAGGACAAAAAGGTGAATCATTATGTATGTGATGTAAGTGTTTAGGATACACCAAGTCTACCTCAAGTATATAACCGTTAGCAGCATCTGATGGAATTGCATTCACATCGAAAATTTCAATTTCGTTCTGTTCTAAAAATCTAAAATTTGATAAAGGTAAGTATTGGCACATACTATAACCATAAAGATTATTGCAATCAATATAAGTTATAAAAGAAGTAGGTTTAGAACGGTCATGGTCTGGTAGAAATTTATTATTTGCTTTAGCATATCACACAAGCATTCGGACTGGAGTATATCCGAAGGAACTTAAATCAGGATTAGTAAGACCTATACTCAAGAAAGGGGATAAACAGGACTGCAGCAACTATCGGCCGATCACAATCTTACCTCTCATTGATAAAGTGGTGGAGAAGTATATATCTCGGGAGATCCATAACTTTTATGCGGAGAATAATATTTTGTCGTCTAACCAATATGGATTTCAAAACAAAAGGAGTACGACACAATTGTTATCCACGTTTACTGACCATGTCAATTATTGCTTGAACAATAAAAATCATGTAGTAGTGGCGTTCATAGATTATAGTAAGGCTTTTGACACTCTTAAGCATGATACGTTGATTCAGAAGCTGGACGAAAATGGCATTCGTGGACCTCTTTTACAGTGGTGTAGAAACTACCTTAAAGATAGGACTTATCAAGTAAAAATCGGAAATGAGTTAAGCAACGAGGTTAAAGTCACTGAAGGGACAGCGCAGGGCTCTGTACTGGGACCATTGCACTACATCTCGTACGTTAATGACATAAACTATCTTATAAAGAGATGTATCATTCTGCAGTTCGCTGATGATACATGTCTCATAGCGAATAACGTAAAGATAGAGGTGGCTATCGATGATTTGCAAAAGGATTTTGATCTTTTGTGTAAGTGGTCCCATGATACTGGTCTTGTGTTGAATGCTCAGAAGACGAAACTTATGCATCTTCACTCCAGCCACAATAAAATAAGTAAATGTATAGAACTTGTTGCACATAGTCATGAATGTCTGCATCAAGACAGCTTTTCTTGTAACTGTCAAGCCGTTGAGCAGGTGCAGCAATACACCTACCTAGGGTTGGTTATAGACCATAGATTTTGCTGGAAACCACATGTTGAAGCTACGTGTAATAAACTAAGGGCAATTATGGCTAAATTTAAACTAATAAAGAATAGAATCCCTTTCAGTATGTTGCTGCAGCTGTATAATGCGCTGGCTGAGAGTGTAATTGCCTATGGATTAAGCAGCTACGGGCGCACTTTTAAAACTTACATAGAACAATTATACAGCCTTCAGCTAAGAATATTAAAAATAATCGTTTCTTCTAAAACAAAAAATAAATTTAGAAATGATGAGCTGGGTCTATTCAAACATTGTAACGTACTCCCAGTTCAAAAAAAGACAAAAATGTTGCTACTTGCGGAATTATAGACAAAATAATTTGTCTATAATTCGAATTATATTAATCATGCGAAAAATACCCGAAAAAATTTGATGTTTAAGTTATTATTTTCAAAGATCTTTATATCTTGGAAAGTAACAGGAAAACACATTCCAGAAACATCAAACAATCCCCGAAAATTCGGATATGATGAAACTCTTTCTGGATGTTTCCTAGCAGGATAAAGAGCAGCGGTCACACACCATAAGAAACAGCACTGATCTTTGTTCTTGATATTCAAACACGCCTTTTTTAATTGAATTGATTTAGGCAACGGAATGAAACTAGCACCTTCAAGTGCCTGGTACTTATTGAGATTGATCTCTAAATTTGAATTATTAAAAAAGGCCCACCCACTATCACGGTGCTCAAATTCCTCAATCCATGTCTTAAGATAATTAACTATATCTCGAAAAAAAATATCGAAGTCGTAATTAGAAAACAATGTTTTGTTTTTCGTTCCAAAAGATTTGACCTCCTGTGAATTATCGTTAAATTTTAAAAATATTGCAAATAGCTCAAAATTCACTTTTACACATGTATGTGTTTCAAGAAAGTTGTTTAAGAGAGACTTTACTTTATCCCATATTTCATCAAAAAATCTGTCCACTGACCCTAACTGAAAATCGTTTATAGCTACTATTTTATATGTAATAATACGACTACGAAATGCAGATGTGATGATCTCTACCCCATCACTATGTTTCAATGAAATATTATTTTGTCTATGCAGATTACTTCTCAAATGACCCACCCATGATTTATTAGGAACAGTTGTGTTACACGTCGCACAGAAAGGCATTTTACCTACAATGAAACTAAAATACCACTATAACTTACAAGGATACAAAATTTTTTAATTTATTTAAATTTATTTCAACACTAAATACTAAAACATTTTTACCTACTTATTTAAAACTAATTTTGTCAGAGTAGTGGACAGGGTCCGAATCTTCGAATACCGACCACGCCTGACTCAGAAAACGTTGTAGGGCTTCCCACGACGATGAAGAGTCGTCGCACTGCAACTTCACCGACACCAGCGCCGTCTTGTACCGAACGTTAACCGAGTGGTTATTGTAGTCCACCGTTTTGTAAACCTTAAGGTCTACAAAAAAATCGCCCGTGGTTAAGGCGGTGCGACGACTCGTCCCGGTCAAGACCCGGCTGCTGAAACTAGACGTTGCAGTGCCGCCAGCTCTTGGTTCGCTACTCGCTGCCTCCTCCGACTGCAGAATATGGAACAAGTCTCGCTTCTTGTTCACTCTGTAACAAACAAAAAAAACATTTTAAACCATTATTAAGATAGCATAACTATCATGAGTCTATGTAACGTCATTAATACGAAGGTACTTATGTTAACACTTTAACGAAAGTCCCGATTTAACTACAATCTAAGGTTGAAAGATTTTAAAGCGGAAACTATAACACAAATTTGTCGAAGTGCAATATTTAAAAATGTGTTACATACTTGTTAAACGTGGGAAAGTCATATGGCGCTGGTGAAGTTGCTCGTGGCTTCGAAGCCTGGGAAAGACGTTTGCCCTCACTGCTCTTGCGCTTGCTGGTAGCTTTGGCACCTGTGTTGGTTGAGCCCCTCTTCTTTTTCAGAGGTACTTCTGAGGTTACTGAAGGCGCTTCGAACTCAGAGTCAGACCTGTAGGAATTAAATTTGGTTATAAAAATAACTCACAGAACAATGTTAGCAGAATTTTATTTTTTTTAAAAAACAAGGTTACTCACTTACATTTTTAGAGACTTTTTTCACAATCACTTTACACAACTACTTATAATACTATGTAGGTACGAGCATTGTGTGACTGAAATAATTCACGAGAAATGATAAAGTTTCCCTCAGTGTTCGTATTTTTATGCAGAAAAAAAGACTGTAGTCATCAAAAAAAATTGTATAAGATAAGTCTCTATATGTGTGTGTGTGTGTGCATGTGTTTGAGTGTGTTATTTTTAGCAGAAAAAAGAGACTGTTGTCATCATAAACATGGGAACAGTCAAGTGCGAGTTCATTATTGTGCAATAATATATTATCTTTTTTTCTATTTCGCTCTAAAGCAAATCCAGTCATCAATGCTTGGTGAACACCCAAAATTCTAAAACAACAACCTTGATCAGGATTCGAACTCTTGTCACTAGATGATTAGGTACATCGGGGTGAGTTAGGTACTCTTACCACTTAGCCATGGATGTTTTGATATGCAAGCAAAAAGTAGATAGGTTTGTTGGCTTGAAAATGTAATGTGTATGTGATCATTACCTCTTCAGTAAGTACAAAATTTACTGAGTGCCTCTAAAAGGGAAAAATAACCACTGTACTAGTCGACGTAAACATACATAATATTATTATTTCTAAGTATGTTATCACGTAAGTGGCTATTCTGTCTTTGTGGTAATAAAGATCTTTAAACCTAAAACCTAAACCTAGGAAAAGCTATTACTAGTATTCGCATTCTCCCTCTGCTGAGCAGAGGCTCCCTATTGAAATCATGTCATCATCATGTCTTACTTTGTGATTCTAAACTGTTGCAATAAATCTAATAATATACTTTTGCTAGAACCCACGACCCTAGATTGTGTGTTAAATCCTCTAACCACTCATCCACACAAGCATTTTGTTATTTTTAAGAGATGAAACCTATATCAAATAGTAGCGTCCCTGATTTTAATGAAAAACAATTCTAATTTACTGAATATAGAAATACCAGAAGGATTGCGAAAGACATAGGCTCGATTTCTGTTTGAGCCTTGACTGATTATTTTTTTCTGGTATTGCAATATTCAGATAAATATAGCATTGTGAATGCAAAATAAATATCGCAAAACTGTGTAATTCTTATTTCAGACCTTCATTCGGGTGGAGTTGAACGAGCAAAACAGTCTGAAAAGACTGCATTATCTTATTGTAAGTAGATGTGATCGTAATTTTAAAGTTCAATCGAAATAACCTAAATAGATCTTGAAACCCATTATAGATACGCCTTTTTCCCAACAGGGTATGCAGATGAAAGCTTAAAAATATACCATTTTCTTAAACGATTATTTTCTTTTACAGAATACCGGAACTACCATCATAAGATGTCTCACAAGGGTGAAAGCAGTATTTATTTTTAAAATTTGTGTGTTTTGTGTTAAATAAATATAATTCCCTATTCCCTTATTCAGCTAAAATGTAGACTTTCACATACTAAACGGCGTTCGATTGGTATGTCAAAGTCGAGGTATGAGATTCTTAGGTGAGGTAACAAAAGGTTTTGTACTTATGTTATGATGTAGGCTTTCAGATACTATCGTAAGTATGTGATAGCTGAGGTAACGGTAACGGTATTGGTAATAGTTGATGCATAAGGTAACATTTTAAGTTTAATTTAGCAGCATTGATAGTCTTTGTAGTCAGAACATAAAAAGTAAGTAGAGATCATCAAGAGTTGGTTTGGGGCGAGATCTGACTATAGGCTCGCAGGAGGCTCCTTGCAACAAAACTTGGGGCTTCCAACCAAACATGATAGGAATAGGTTTTGGTGCGTGATCTGACCATAGGCTCGCAGGAGGCTCCTTGCAACAAAACTTGGGGCTTCCAACCAAACATGATAGGAATAGGTTTTGGTGCGTGATCTGATCACAGGATCGCAGGAGGCTCCTTGCAACAAAACTTGGGGCTTCCAACCAAACATGATAGGAGTAGGTTTTGGTGCGTGATCTGATCATAGGCTCGCAGGAGGCTCCTTGCAACAAAACTTGGGGCTTCCAACCAAACATGAAAGGAGAATGATCGGAGCGTGATCTTGTCTCAGGCTCGCAGACGGACACTTCACAATGCTTTCAACCGTTCATGTTAGGAGTAGGTTTGGTGCATGATCTAACCATGGGCAAGCAGGCAGCTCCTTGCATCGAAACTTTAGGGCTTGCAGCCAAACCTCGCCTCAAACTGTTTGCCGCGGTGCTGTCAACCAATCATGATTTTATTTATAAAAGTTACTCTCAGACATTGTAGTTATTAGGAATGCTACCACAGCGAAGTGAGAGAGGGCTAGCCCGAGCGAATGAAGCTGGGGTAGAATTCCCAATAACTACCTACTAGGGCCCAGCACGTTAAATTCCCAACAATTTTGGTAGCAGAGCGTAGGTAGATTGGTTGTAACCACGCGGCCATTTTTTGTGTAATTTTCTTAAAATAAGTATTTATTTTGCCTTTGTATTTCCATTAATTACATTTGCTGGTATTGCCTATGATTTTGGTTCGGTAATAAGTGCATATTCTGTATTTCTTCATTGTATTTTGTGTGTTTACATGTCCGCCATTTTACTTAACATTGTGATATTGATTTAGTAACCGGATACCTCGTACTTGGTGTCTGTGGTCGGGTTGGATAGTGACGGGACGTTCGATAAAAATATAAATTGAACAATCGATGCGTGACTGAATCGATCGATTTTGGAATTGGTTATTTTAATAATTAGGAATAATAAGTGACCGACTGGAATCGGTTCTGGGGTCAACTCGGGAACGTTGCCCCATTTAATAATTGGATTTTATTTATTTTATTTGTTTTGTTTTTTGTAATTTAGTGTTTCGACATGGCTTCCAGATACAAGAGCGAGTTGGGCAAACAGCTCCGCTGGTTCACGGGTTTATGCGCGCTGTTGGACCGGCCGAATCGGGAGGACGCGTTAATTCACACCCGGTTCTCGGCGGCCGAGGACGTGGTGTCAAAGCTGCTGGCTACTGATCCTGACACGAAGGACGAGGTGTCAGCGCATCAGCAGTACGTCAAGGACCTGGAACACGCTCAGGACATATACGACCAGGTCCTTCAGAGGGTACGTGACATTGAGCAGCTGCGGGAGGGTAAGACTATTGCGCGCCCCGCTCCACTCGGCACTGCTGGATCCAGTGCTATGGGTCGCCTCCCCTCTCTACAGGTCCCGCCTTTTTCAGGTAACATGCGGGATTGGGCCGGTTTCCGGAACAAATTCACGTCGCTGGTGGACACCTGGCTGGATATTACCAAGGCGGAGAAACTGGCGTACTTCCGCTCATTCTTGGAAGGGGAACCGCGGGAGCTTGTGCAGTATCTGGAGCTGCAAGACTCCAACTACGACACAGCAATGGAGCTGTTGGAAATGCGGTATGAGAACCCGCGCTTTCAGGCAGATTCTCATATAACTCACTTGCTGAACCTACCAAAGGCCAGCAACCGGGCACACCTAAGGTCACAACTGATTACACCGGTCACTGTGGCCCTGAATGGGTTACGGGCAGTTGGTTTGCCTGTCGGGCACTGGTCATTCCTACTCTTCCACATTCTCCTGACCAAGCTGCCACAGGAAATGAAGGCCAGGTTCGAGCGGGAACGGGTCATGGACAAGGAGGTCAAGAAAGTCTTTCCTGCTGTGGAAGAGTTACTGGAATTTCTGGATGTGGAAGCCTGGGTCCTGTAAAAGGCCTCACAGGAGGCTCCGGCAAGTGCGCCGGCCCGCACCACCGGAGTCTCCAGCGCTCGTCGACAATCGAACCAAGACCAAGCTCGTAGTTGGCTGGTGGCGGCGGCCGCCACCGGGCCTAGTTTGGGTTGCCGAGTCTGCGGACAGTCGCACTCGGAGCGGGACTGTCAGCGGCTTTTCGGGATGCAGGTACGGTAGTGAAGAAACCTTGTCCGGACACGAGGTTTGTGCTACGCCTGCCTAGAGGGCCATCGCTACTATGAGTGCCTTCAAGCGAGGCCTTGCGATGTGTGTGGCGGACCACACCACGCTCTGCTGTGCACAAGTGGATGCGACAGCGCTGCACCAGCCCGAGGGGAGAGGCTCCCCACTCCCCCAAGAAGATCTCCTTCGCCGGAACGTCGGAGATCCCCCAGGCCACATCAGGCACCCACGCAGTACGCCCCTGTGCAGGCGAGTAAGGGCGTTGCAGACGGCCCCTCCTCCCCCACCACATCCGGACACGTAAAGTGGAGAGGCAGGTGTACACAGGAGCGTCCAACATCGGGAGCTGTCGCCACGCGAGGTCACTGGAGGGATGGAACTATGATTGCTGGACCAACCCCGGGAGTTCCGATCCCATATCCTCTCCCCCCTTTGCCGGATCATCGGTCGAGGGAGAGTTCCGGGCAGTTCTCGCCGCTACTACACGAGTACCCGAGGCTGGAGTACCACCCGCCCTACTTCCGGTATGGCAGGACGGCCGGATATGCGCCACCACGGCTGGTGAACTGCATGCGACCGGTCAACTAGCCTGGTCCCAGCAGTCGGTCAGGGTCGCCGGGCGGCTCAGACGTATGACTTGCTTTCGGCCAAACTACGTCGGAACCGAGGACGGTTCTACTCCCCATCGCACAGGTGTGCGTTTGGGGACCCAAGGGGGATTTCGTCCGGATACGAGCCATTCTGGACACTGGAGCACAGGGTTGCTTGATATCCACACGGGTGGCGAGGCGCCTACATCTGGAGTATGCTCCTCCATCAGCTCCGATTCGAGGAGTCGGAGATACGGAAGTGCGGGGCCTGTCGGGTCAGACCCACATCTCCGTTTCCCCGGTACAGGTTACATCGATGCGGATCGCGGCGGCCGCGACTGTACTCGACAACCTACTAGGGTGGCATCCGTCAAGAGACTTCCCTCGGGAGGCGATGCCTGACACTTCAGGTCTCACTTTGGTGGTCTCTCACTACGGTAAGCCGGCTCCGGTGGACCTTATGTGCGGATGTAATAGGCTGGATGTTTTTGGGCCTCAGCGGAGTCTGGGCCAATCTCTGATGGTAGCGGTACCTACCATATTTGGACACGTTCTGATGGGACCGGTTTTCGATGACGGAGGTCCGGATGCCTCGCCTGTCGTCGCCACAACTTCTATCGCCAGGACTATGAGGAAGTTATGGGAAATAGAAGAGCCTCCCATGGCCTCCCGTCTGGATACGGAGCATGTGGAGTGCGAGGCGTTTTACAGGAAGCACACACGTCGGACTGCGTCGGGTCGGATCGAAACCCGACTACCTTTTATTGACTGCCCACCAATTCTGGGAGAATCGAGCTTTGGCAGAAAAACGGTTGTTGGCCATGGAGCGTCGTATGTCCTGCGACCCTGTACTTCGGGAAAAGTACATTGAGTTTATGCGCGAATACGAATCCTTGGGCCGCATGTCTCGGGCGACTGTCGACTGAACAACGACAGATCACTTCTTCCTGCCTCACCATGCGGTGTTGAAGGCATAAACTGGTAAACTGCGGACGGTGTTTGACGGATAAGCACCGTCGTCCACTGGGGTTTCATTGAACCAGTTTTTGCATTCGGGTCCCAAACTAAACAGGGATATCATAGATATCATTTTGAACTTCCGGAGGCATCAGGTGGTGATCCGAGCCGACATCCGGATGATGTTTAGGCAGACACTCATCCACCCAGGAGACAGGACGTTCCAATAGATACTCTGGAGGGAGCACCCTGACGATCCGGTGACCGTCTATGAGCTTAACACGAACACCTACGGCCTGAAGTCGAGTCCCTTCATCGCCATCCGCTCACTGCTGGAGTTAGCGGAGCAAGAACGGACCCGCTTCCCACGGGCGGCCGCCATTTTGGAACGCGAGGCGTATGTAGATGATCTGTGCACGGGGGCACCATTTATTGAGGAGGCCCTCAAGATACGGGCGAGCTGATCGGGCTGCTCGCGGCTGGGGGCTACGAGTTAAGAAAATGGATTTCTAACGAGCCACAGGTTCTGGTTGGGATCCCGGAAGATCACCAACAGAATCCTCAGCTGTTTGAGGACGCAGGAGATCCATATTCAATCACCGTATTAGGAATGCGGTATCAGCCGGTTAGGGATATATTTACGTTCCAGGTGAACCTGGGACCACCTCGAGTTTGATCGAAAAGAACGGTTCTTTCCACCATCGCTCGAATGTTCGATCCAAACGGTTGGATCAGTCCTTGCATCTTCTCGGCCAAGTGTTTACTACAAACACTGTGGACTCTCAGGGTCTCGTGGGATGAGCCACTGGTAGGGCCTCCACTAGACACTTGGCTCGAGTTGATTTCAACGATCGAGGCGATCAATCAGGTTGAGCTGTCGCGGTGGATTCTGCCGCCGGCTAAATAACGAGGTTACGCGGCAGTCGGGTATCTGAGGACGGAGGACTCTGAAGGTCGAGTCACCGTCTCACTGCTTCTGGCTAAAATCAAGGTTGCCCCTATCAAGACTCGATTGACAGTCCCCAAGCTGGAACTTTGTGGGGCTCATTTATTGGCAAGGTTGTTGCACCACGTGCATAAGGAAATGTCGACCACGGTAGGCATCCGGAATGTCTATGCCTGGTCCGACAGTCAAGTAGCCCTGGCATGGCTACGTGCGACACCTCATACACTGGAGACATTTGTAGCGAACCGGGTATCACAGGTACAGAACGCCGGTGTCGAAATTATTTGTAGACACGTTCTCGGGAGCTGGAATCCCGCCGGTTGTGCCTCTCGAGGGTGCACAGCGCCGGAGCTGGTGCAACATGGACTCTGGTGGGGACCAGAATGGGTGAGGGAACCCAAATCATCATGGCCGGTTAACATGATTGATGGCTCCCCCGCCGTTTTGCCTGAACTAAAAGTCCTTGCGGTAACTAATGAACCGTAACCAGATCTGGACTGGTTGATGGCTCTGTACAGCAAACTGGATAAGCTGTTAGGTGTGACCTGCTGGATCAGGAGATTTATTCATAACTGCCGCCAGCCAAGTAATAAGCGATTGTCACCCATCGCGAGTGCTGAAGAACGCAGAAGTTCGCTCTTGTTTTGGATACGGTTGGTTCAGGCTGAACGGTTCGAGGACGAACTGAGAGTTTTGCGCACAGATCGCGCAAAGCTCAAGAGAGCGGTCTCAAGACTTAACCCATTCCTGGACTCGGATGGACTATTACGCGTTGGAGGTCGGCTCAGGAATGCCAACCTGCCCTTCGGCAGTCGTCACCCTCTTTTGCTACCCAAAGGAGGACCTTTGGTCGATCTGTTGGTCTCGGACAGACACGTGAACAACGCTCACGCGAGATGTAGAACATTACTTGGGATCCTACAGCAGGAATTTTGTAATTTGTCTGCCCGGAGAGTGGTTCGCAACGCTCTATTCAAGTGTGTGGCCTGTTACCAGGTAAAGGCCTCCACCATGCAGCCACAAATGGGAGATCTTCCGTCTGACCGGGTTTGTCAGACAACTAGGCCGTTCAACGGCGTCGGTACGGATTTTGCCAGACCTTTTGGGGTCAAAACGACCGCCTAGTACCTAACACTAGGGTCACGAAGGTGAATTTGTGTGTCTTTGTCTGTCTGGCCACTAAGGCCGTCCACCTGGAAGTGGTATCGGCTCTTACGACGGAAGCCTTTGTCGCCGCGCTGGATCGCTTTGTTTCGCGTCGAGGTTTACCTTCTCTCATTCGGTCTGACAACGGCACCAACTACAGCGGTACGGCAAATTATTTGAAAGATGTGAACGATTTTCTGGACAAAAATTGTAATAGCATAAGTCAAACTCTCGCTCAGAGGGGAATTAGGTGGCGATTTAGTGTGCCAGCGTGTCCCCACTGGGACGGGATATTCGAAGCCGCCGTAAAATCGGCAAAAACCCACTTGCGCCCGAGTGAGGTTGAGGCGGTCCTCAACTTGCGTCCGCTCTGTTTGCTCTCTGCTGACCCCAATGACTTGAAAGTCCTGACACCTGGTCATTTTTTGATCGGACAGCCGCCCTGCCCGAGTATCCCTGGATGGATGAGCGCAGACACCGGTTGTCACAACTATAAATGCAATTATAACAGAAGCCACATATACAATAAAAGTTCCCAACCGTAAAAGCCATCTTAAGCCCTGGATGACCCCAGGACTATTACGCTGCATACGATTTAGGGATGTCTTACATAAAAAACACAAAAAGAATCCTGATGATACGATCTTAAAAATAACTTAACAAAAGATATAGAAATCACTGTAATAAAATACTCTTCAACTTAAGAAAAACACATGACATTTCAGAAATACAACAAAATCAAAAAGACATAAAAACATGGAAAACTATTTTCCGCATTTGCTGCTTAAATAAACGTAACCAATCCAAAGACACATCGCACCTTCCCAACATCAAAGAGAGTGCAAATTAATCATTATGTTACATTAATGGTTTTTTTACAACCGCCAGAAAAAACCTTGCTGCACAAATCCTGCATAAACTGAACACAACACTAGTCGAATTGGCTAAACAATATAGAAACACTTGTAACACTGTCAACTCTTTCATGCTTTTGGAAACAGATGAAAAAGAAATAACCAATGTCATATGATCCTTAAAAAATACATCTTCCAGTGCTTCCTAAAAAAAATTGTAAGTTTTTGGGTGCACCCATTTGTTATATTTGCAACCAAAGTATTTAATCAAGTGTTTTTCCAAACGCGTTGAAAAAATCCGTTGTGATACCTATTTTCAAGCAGAATGATATCAATGACATTGCGAATTATCGGCCTATATCGCTGCTCCCTACTCTAGGTAAAGTTTTAGAGAAAATCATCAATAGTAGACTTTTAAATTACTTAGAAACAAACAATTTACTGTCAGATAATCAGTTTGTTTTCAGACGTAAAAAATCGACATCTGACGCTATAGACAATTTGGTTGCTCATGTGGTTAGAAGCCTAGATAGTAAACTGAAATGCTTAGGAGTTTTTTTGGACCTGGCCAAAGCATTTGACACCGTGTCTATCCCATTGTTGCTTTGTAAACTTGAAGAGGTTGGTATTCGTGGGCACCCGTTGGATCTATTAAAAAATTACTTGTCTGGTAGGTCGCAGTCCGTAAGGATTGGAGACCTGCGTAGTGATAGGCAACCAATAATTATGGCGTACCACAATGCTCTGTCCTCGGTCCAACCCTCTTTTTGGTGTACATAAACAATATATGCAACTCCAGTTTTAGAAACTGCAAAGTCATTACATATGCCGATGATACTGTTTTGCTTTTCACCGGAAAAACGTGGGGTGAAGCAAAAATTGAGGCAGGGAAAACAATGCGTGAGATAATGACTTAGCTTAATAACAGTTTGCTGATACTTAACCTGTCAAAAACAAAATACATCGCCTTCTCCATGAAAAATAGTAGCTTGCAGATGGTATCTGATTACCTCTAAAGGTACACACCTGTAACTGTTTTACTCTCTCAAGCACGTCTAGTATTAAGTACCTGGGTATCCTAATTGATAATAAAATGAACTGGAAGGAACATATAGAAAACCTCAAGTGCCAAATACGCAAACTAATACATGTGTTCAAAAAAATTAGACACATGGAGAGTAAACAGACTAATAAAATTGTATACCATAGTTTGTGTGAATCACTTCTTACATACGGTATCATAGCGTGGGGTGGAACATGCAAAACTACACTAATAAAACTTGAAAGAGCACAACGAAGCTATATTAAAAGTAATCCTTTTTAAGCGCCATAGATTTCCCACCACTGAACTTTATTTAGAATCTGAAACTCCGAAACTTTATTTAGAATCTGAAACTCTGAAACTCAAACCTTTGATAATGTGGAACATCTTGTGGCGTTCAATTCAAGACTTTTGTCTAAGGCTGAGAGGAACTACACTACCACCGAGAGGGAGTTGCTAGCAGTCGTAGACTCAATTAACCATTTTAGACCTTAATTGGAATGGGCTCAGTTTTCCGTCATTACTTATACTATTTCCACATTCAAAAAAATTCAAAATTCAAAAAATTCAAATTTAAAAATTGTTTATTGTACATACTCATTTGAGGAGCACTTGCAGATTTCCGCCTTTAAGCTAGCTGGCTTGACCATCAACCTAAAAAAGCGATTGCGATTGTTGTCGAGACCAACTCAGTACCTTAGTTACATCATTGATCACGATGGCTTACGCACTGATCCCAGAAGCTTAAGTGCATTAAAAATTTCCCCCGGCCAGTAAGCGCTACACAGCTGCGTGGCTTAATTGGCCTGTTTTCATATTACCGGCGATTTGTCGAGAACTTTTCGTCTATCATAGCACCTATGACCGCACTTCTAGGTAAAGACGTGATAAAATGGCCACCTGACGCCGAAATTGCCTTCGTTGCATTGAAAACGGCTCTAACATCTGCACCAGGTTTGGCATGTACTGATTTCTCGTTGCTTTTTATTCTTCAGTGCGACGCTTCATCGGTTTTCAAACCGAGTGATCATGGTGTTAAGTTTGTGTCTCTGGCCTGCAGACAGGCATCTTTATTACGGATCCACAGAATCTCGTTGCAAATTAAAGTCTGATCTGTCCCATCAAAGGAATCCGCTTCGAGGGGAAAAACAGTCTCAAAAGAGGATTGGCGCTCTGATTCTTTAGCTGGGCCAGAGGCAAAGAGTCATTGGACAAAGAGGGTATTAGGTCCTCTATTTTACCCGATGTATAAATGTTATCAAGATTGAAAATATACTTCAAAATTTTAAACAAAGTTTTAAAAAATCCATTACAAGAAATATGTTTGTTTTTATAGATACCAGCTACCAAAAATCCAAAGCCCTACTGATTCCGTTACAAGTTACTTGTAACCGCAAAGAACCTGTCGTTTCGACAGACGAGCCATCTGCCACTTTGGCATTTACAAAAGTTTAAACCGTTTTCACTAGAGGCCGTTCTACTACTGATTGCGCTCCTGAAACATATTTTTCGGGCTTGGGAGAATTCAGAGAACGCTCTTGGCGTCTTCTGTGATTTATCTATAGCTTTTGATTGCGTTGATCTCGTGACTCTTACACGTAAGCTTAGTTTTTATGGTGTGAAGGATACTGCGTTGGATCTTATTTTTTCATATTTGAGCTGTAGAACTCAAAAAGTAGATGTTAATCTTCTGGATCACAAAAATGGGGGTTCCACAGGGATCCATTCTGGGTCCTTTCCTATTTCTAGTTTATATTAATGATTTGCCTTTCTACGTGAAAGATATTTGTGATGTTGTTTTATTCGCAGATGATACGTCTTTAATTTTTAATATTGATAGAAATAAAAACCTTTTTGACGACGTAAATGAGGCGCTCATGAAGGTACTACGATGGTTTGCAGTCAATAATCTATAAAGCTCAATGCAAAAAAGACTAAATGCATCAATTTTGAATTGCCTAATTTTAAAGATAACCAAATTGATTTGAAAATAGATAATAATGCTGTGAGACTCCACTGTTTTTCTTAGAGTTAAACTAGACTCGAAATTGCAATGGAACCATCATATAAATGCCCTTTCGGCCAAACTTAGTTCGTCAGCATTCACTGTCAGTAAAATAAGGTTATTAACAGATGTTGATACTGCTCGTTCTGTTTATTTCAGCTATTTCCACAGTGTAATGTCTTACGGCATTGTACTTTGGCGTAAGGCGGCGGATATACAAACCATCTTTATCCTGCAAAAGCGAGCGATCAGATCTATCTATAAGCTTAGTGCACGGGCCTCACTTAGAGAGCTTTTTAAGGAAATTGGGATTCTTACAGTGGCTTCCCAATTTATTTACAACTTTATTGTTTTGGTCAAAAATAATATCAGTCTTTTCACAAAACACTGCGATATACACGCCAAAAATACTAGGAATAAGGATAAAATTGCGCTTTTATTGTTTAGATTACGAAAAGTTTTGGGATCCTTGGGACGAAAAGTTCCTCAGGCAATTTGTATGTTACCGCTGCACAGATTCAAAAACCACATAAAATCTGTTTATTAAAAAAGGGGTATTATACTACCGATGAATACCTTTTAGATAAAAAAAGCCTGGAATTAAAGCTCTCTGCACGGTGCGGGATCAGTTCCCTCTTGCATTACTTATTAATTAAATACCGGACTTAAGTGTTTTAATGACTAACCATTTTTATTTTTGGAATTGTATAAATGACTTGGTACCTACAGCCTATTGTTTTATATTATGTAGCTTTGCTGTACTTGTTTATTTTTTAATGTTAGAATTGAAGCATTTTTTTTCATCAACAATCAATTTGTACTCTACTAACTCGCATTGTAAAACCAGAGCAAGTTTAAAAAGGTAAGTACTGAGTTTCTCGCCGGGTCTTCTCAGTAAAAATCAACTTCTCCGACGCGGTTGTAGAGTCGCATTATGTTTGTATACTGTTTAATTATGCATATTATTATATTACTTTGTATATTGACTATTTAAAAGTACTGATTAAGTCTATTTAAATAAAGATATTTGAGTTTGAGTTTGAACGATTTATGTGCCCAGCCACCTGTTTAGGCCAGAATGAAGGTTTTTGGCAACCTTTAACCTTACGTATAGTCTATTGTCTTTGTCTAAGGTAGAAATCTCCGGAAAAACAGATTTCAACTTTATCTTCATACAAGAGGCTCTTTGGGTTTCATCCGGAGGCCATTTAGTTTTTTTTATTGGGTGCTGGAACAGACTTCCCAACCGTGGATGGTGTGCTGCGGTTGCAATTTGGACAATGAGCAGTGATTTTGCGAACCAAGCCGCATTTAGGACACACAGGGCTTCTAACCGTTCTACAGTCTCGCGAGGCGTGACCCAGCCTGTTGCACTTTGGGCACTGCACCGGTCTCGCCTGTGATTGCTCAGTGGGATTTCTGAAATGGCGTTCACCTACTTCAGGTCTATGAACGCCAGGTTGGGTAAGGACCCCCGAAAATGCCTCATAATTTTTAGAGATACCAATTAACTGAGGAAATATGAAGTAATAGTGTAGATTGCTAGCAACTGTGCATGACTGGGTAACAGATTATGCTTTACAATATCCAGAAGGAAATCGTCAGGTATCGGTCTCGACAACCTGCGGTTGAGATCTCTAATCTCGATCACGAAATTTGATACCGACTAACCCGCGCTTTGTCTTTTCAGAAGTATGTCGCGTTCAGTTAGAAAATCAAAATTAACAGCAAGGAAATAAAATTTAAACTCCTTTTGGAGTTCTACCCAAGAAAGTCTCTCACAAGAAGATAAAGACCAATAAAACTTGAGAGCAGTACCGTCCAATAAGTCAGCATAACCTCTAAGCAGAGTAGCCTTATCCACGCCCCGAGCTCGTCTTACTTCCTCAACACAACCCTCACCCGAAAAGCTCATGTTCCAAGATTGGATATTGGCTTGGCCAACCATATGGTAGTTGTTAATAATTGTGTGTAGCTGTGTAAGGGCAGGTTCGAACTGTTTATAATGTGTAGAATTGTGGTGTTGAGTCTTTAAATTATTAAGGTCGATTAGTGGCGAATAATCCCTATCAGCGTCTGCAAAGATTCATCAATTGGGCTATTATTACTAACTACTTGCGGAAGCGGAACCTGTGCCGTGCGCGGACGTTGCTGAAGGGCCGGCGATCGTTGCCACTGCTGCCATCTCCCGCCGTTCCAAATCCATCAGCTGGTGAGACAGAGTGGTGGGCATCGACGTAAATAAGACGACGTAGATACTTAGCCAGTTGGAGCATCAGGCCTTCGGAGAGGGCCAGTTCCTACCTATCTTGGGGTTGCTTAGTTGACAGACAAATCATACAAAATATTTGCCAACGGGAAACAGTATAATCGAGGAAATATTCGCAAAGTTAATAACATACAAAAAGGCGTAAGTCACATTTGATATAAATTTACATGACAATTTAGTTATTCACTGCAGGTACAGTACAAACATGTAAAATTGAGCATGAGCTCATATTTAATTCAATATTCGAAAAACATTATTAGATTCCAAAAAAGAGCGTAAGTCGCATGCGATAAAATTTACATAATAATTTAATTACACACTGTAGTAGCAGTACAGAATCATAAAAGGGAGCGGAAGCTCACCTCGATACTTGAAAATAAAAGAGCGTAAGTCGCATGCGACAAAATGTACAGTAAACAAATTCGACTTCGTACAGGTAAGTTTTAATGAGATACTGAGATCATCCTTCAATGATCACATAAGGTAAACAATTGCGCAGCGCCGAAGCGATGCGAGTGGGTTACAATAAAATTTTGTTAACAAAAAATATTAATTTAGAAAGCTACTGATCTTACAATATACTCTTCGAGTGTAGGTACAGACAACTCACTTTTCTGTGCGCTTTCAATTAAAGAGAAATGCAAATGTTACATAAAATATATAATACATAATAATTGTTACAACAAATAGAAGATAAAAGGTTACAATACCTCGAGCCGTACACCATGGTGACGCATTTAAATGAATACCGATCTATTTAGCCGCACGAAAGTCTGTAGAAATTCCGACGGTAATCGCGCACTAAAGATACGTCATGAACGCCGTAAAAGTTGGTAGGTATCACGTGGTTGTTGTTATCGTCGAAGATGGAGGTGGCTTCACGTCTGCATAGGCCGCTACTCTGCGTACTTTACTGTATTAAATACTATTACTTAGGCATTTAAGCCCGCCACCGCGCACGTTAGGTTCCGCTCATATCCAAGACTATGGATGTCACCCGCATAGTGACTTGCAAAAATAAATCGCGTGGAAAAAAATACAACTTTGGGCAGCATTTCGTCTTGTTAAGATTTCAACGCCAAAAGAGAGAGAGTGGTGGGCTTCCACTTGCTTATATAAGCAATGGAAGCCTACCACTCTCTCCCCAAAAGGACCCCAAGAGGGTATATACTCTCTTAAGCATAAAAAACATAATCTAATTAGTCCACACCATACGGGTCAAACTTTCGTGTACCAAAAAAAATTGTAAAAAAATGATGTTTCTTTGCAGGCGATCAAGAAAAACGATAATTTACATTATCCTTGAATATTTACCTTATTACGGGGCTATAAATTGCGAAAACTAATTTATTTAGGATAGCCATACCTGTGCTTATTTTATAGTATAAATGAATAAAAAAACAAAATTCATTACATAATATTAATACCATTTGATTTAATTGTGAGGAAGGTGTAAATACTGTTCAATATTAAGCGAGAACAGAACGTAAGTTATCAAATTAAAGAAAGAAAGAAAGAAGAAAGAAAAACCATTTATTGACCCAAAATACAATTTTAGCTTAGACTAGAGGGTACATTTTGCAAAGAAACAATACAGGGAATAAAAACTAACAATGAAGTAGTGGGCCAATCAGGACCCTGCCTCAGCATGTGCCACTGCAGTGCAAGCACGGCAGAGACGCTGGTATTCTGGCAGGGCCTGCTGATGTGGTTGTCCGTCCTTAAGATAATTTAATGAATAAAATTGTATGTACTTAATTATAGTGCAAGAAGAACATAGAATGAAGTGTGAGCATACATTTTTGACTGAGTTATGATACAATGCGAAGTGAAGTAAGGTTACTATGATAATCGGATATTTTTACATGTTTATTTAACTGAATGGAGAACTACCTATTCTTAGCAAATAAATATCTTGAAACTAAAAAACATAAAGGCGCGAGAGGTCCTTCATCGGAATTATCCATGGTTAGAGCGTGGATATAAGGGCGAGGAAATCGATAATAGAAAATCGGTACTTAAATAAGAAAAAATATAATCACTTCTTCTAAACTAAAAAAATACAGTCACTTATTGATTTCTGATAATTATTTAAAGTAATTGCAACAATTAGCACGGTAAAAAGCACTCAGATCGCTTAGATCGCCAGCGATTCGTCGAGGACGTGGTGCGCGGGCCGTAGTTCGTTCAAAAGTCACGAGCCAATATGGCCGCGTCGCTACCATCGATTCGACGCTCCGCTAGAGCGACTCGATATCTCGATCACTCTCGATCCCAGCCCCACTATTCTATTGACGCGCCGTCACGGCCAGACTGACGTACGACCGTCCTCGGTCGTGTGTCTTCATTGATTCCTGCAACAAATTACAAAATCACCGATACGTCCGCTCGTCTATCCTGAACAATAAGTTTACATCTCACCCATCTATGATTACTGTGAAATTAATACAGTCATCGATTAACTGGATCTAATAATCTGAATCAGCATCGACACAATGAATCCCTTTTACTTGACTTATTAGCAAAACTTGCACTAGGTTCGAGCATTTTCATTTGGTTCCACGACCAGGCTAGACCACAAAACTAGAAACATTATTCATCTGGCCCTGACCATTGAATCCATTCAACCAACCCCACGGGGTGTGGCTCGGATGTCAGCGTCCAAGTGACCAGGATAGACCAACTTGACATACTTCAAACAGCACTCCTCTGGCCCGGACCATTGAATCTGTACCATCCCTTACAGTATAGTCCAGATATCAGCGTCTCAGTACCCAGGATAGACATCACTCGGAACAGCACATGAAAAGTACCTCTCAAGATATCTTACTCCGATAATACGATTCATTCAATAACATACTTACTGCCTAAGAATCATCTGTCTCAGTGTAAACCTCGACTTTACATTAATCCTCCAAAGTCTCGGGATCAGAGTGTACGCTCAACGTTACCGAACCTGCGGTAAGCGTAAGGGAATCGGTAGAAACTGCATCCGAGCATACAGTCAAGTCATCAAAATTGTTCAGTCTATTATCGCGATTCGTAGCCTCAGAAACGTCATCTGGATCATCTGCCGCTGTCACAGCCTCATTATCGTTAAGTAAGCAGTAGCTTACCATCCACCAGTACCAGACCAGTAGGTTATTACCATCAAACCCTCATGGCCCTAGGGTACTGAGCGTAAGTTCTCATGCGCATACTTGTAAATACGATTAGAACCACTAAGACTTTTGAGTTCGTAGCGATCATTTTCCAACACCGCGGTGATAACAAAAGGGCCTCTAAATTTTTTATCCAACTTAGTCTGATTCCGCTTGCTATTTTTAATAAAGACATAATTACCCTTTGAAAATGGTTTTATTGCTGCGCGTCCCTTATTAAATCGCTCTACTTCCGATGCTGCTGCCTTACGAATATTAGTCGAAGCATCGTTTCTAATATAATCAAGATCTAGTCGACTTTCTTTTAGCTAAACCTAGCGACTGGGAACGAATTCCAAACATGAGCTCTGTTGGTGAATATTTCGTTACAGTAGAGTTTGTTTAGAGCCAGCTGTATTTTACCTAGTTCATCTCGCCAAGTTTTGTTAGGGTCGTTTTCTACAATGGTTAATAGACTTTTGAGTGTACGCATAACCCGTTCCACTTGCCCATTTGCTCTACTAGTGCCAGTTGCAATGAAGTGTAGCTCTATTTTATGCTCTGCACAAAAGTTTTTAAAATCGGCACTGTTGTAGCAGCGTCCTTGATCTGCTATAATACGCTTAGGACCTCCGAATAAGCACACAGCTTTCTGTAACGCTTGTACAGCGCTATTCGCATCAAGTGAGCAAGTGTGAACATGACATACTTTGTAAAAGCATCGATGATTACAGAGCAATACTCTTTTTGATCGCTCTTTCCGCTAAGCTTTCCCGAAAAATCTATGTGTATAGTGTGCCAGGGCACAGAAACTTTTGGTATCGGATGGAGCTGAATAGGTTGCGCACCGGATGGGCCCTTCGAAGATTTGCACACAATACAGGAGTCAACGAATTTCCGTACACATTTAGACATCTCGGGAAACCAATACTGCTCATAAAGCTTGTCCAAAGTTTTATCTTTGCCTAAGTGTTGGACTTCACTATGGACATGATTTATAAGGGTCCAAATAAGCGCTCGTGGAACAACTGGTAGCCACAAGGTAGTTTTGTTTCGTGAACTTTCCTGTATAGTATACCATCTCTAACATCATAGGTTCCAGCGACTGTATCAGGAAATCCATTATTATTACATTTTAAAATGAGGTCCTGTATTTCGCTATCACGTTTTTGCTCAACGCATAGCCAGCCTTGATGAAGTTCGACGTATTGGACTACTTTATTTTGGGCATTTTTGGTGGATGTACTTGGATCGTTATTTGGATCTGGCTGAGGATTTCGCGACAAGTAATCTGCGTGTTCCATCCTTTTGCCTTCACGGTAGTCGATTTCGAAATCGAAAGCCTGAAGAAAAGCCCACCAACGATGTACACGTGGTGTGAGGTCTATTTTTGATTTTGAAGACTTGAGCGAATTACAGTCTGTGAATACTGTAAACCGTCTACCGTACAGATAATGGCGGAAACGCTCGACCGCTCGCACGACAGCTAATGTCTCTAGCTCGTACGAGTGGTAGCGTGATTCCACCTCAGACATCCGCCGGCTGAAATATTCTACTACATGGGGCATTCCGTTCACCTTCTGGATGAGAATTGCACCATAACCCTCGGAACTGGCATCCGTGTGCAATTCGACGGGCAATTCAGGGTCAAAAATCGTTAAAACCGGTTCAGACGTTAGGATGCGTACTATCTCATTTCGGATTTTTCGTGATTTTCACTCCATTTTATGGGTCCTTTTAGTTTGGTCAGTGAGTATTGCGGCCTTACTATACGGGTGAAGCCAGGGATAAATTTCCGAAAATACGAGGCAAGGCCAAGGAATTGACGCACCTGCGTAGCTGTCTTGGGCTGTGGTGAGTCTATTAAAGCCTGAATTTTTCTCGAATTCGGTCTTACCTCACCAGATTGAACAGTATACCCTAAATATTCAATTTTTCTGCTTCATGAATTTACACTTTCCCAAATTAAAGGAAAACCCTGCCTCTGTCAAAGAACCTAAGACTTCATCTAAACGCCTTAAACCCTTTGAAACTTCCGCAGAATAGGCCAGAACATCGTCCATATATACTAGTGGCTTTACGGGCAAATGATTCAAAGCCTTAGTGATGCACCTCTGATATACGGAAGGTGCATTACGAAGTCCAAAAGGCATCGCTAAATATTCGTATTGCCCTTCATGTGTTACAAAAGCTGTTTTCTGTACAGAATCAGGATGTACGGGAATCTGATGAAAGCCAAATGCCAAATCCAGGGAGGAAAAGTAATGAGCCCCCTTAAAGTGATCAATTTGTTCCTCGATTCGAGGCAAGGGATAGTGCTCAGGCCGCGTGTTAGAATTTAATTCCCTGTAATCCACACACAACCTGTCTGATTTGTCCTTTTTCTTTACTAATAATATCGGACTAGCAAAAGGTGAAGTGCTTTCCCTAATGACTCCCGCGTCTAATAGTTCTTGGACTTTTTCCCTAACTACTTGCTTTTCTACAAGGGCAAGTCGGTAAGGGCACCTTTGCACAGTTTTGTGTGGGTCTAGCAAATTAATTTCTAATTCTCCAGTAGAAACACGTCGTTTTGGGATACCTCGAATAAAATGTTTAGAATATTTAGTTAAAATGGATATTAACAAGTCCCTATCTTCTCCCTGTAAATCTGTATCAATTTCAGTTAAATCAAAAGTAGTTGAGACCGGTTCACAAAAGTGATTATCTATCATAACTGAGACGTCATTTTCTAAAATATCTCTACCAATAATCACAGGGTCAGAAATAGTACTATCGGGTACAACATGAAAAAGTAATGTAACCTCAACTTCGTCGATTTTAACCAGGCTCTGAATTTGATACGTGCTCTGAACACTATTATCATTACTACCAATGCCACTAAGATACACAAGGTTCTTACGCACAGTACCCAGAAATTGATGTGAAATAGTTTCTTTCAAAAGAGAGCAAGATGATCCGATGTTAAATAAAAAGGAGACTGACTCACCAGTAGACGTTCCTAAAGTACCCCTGGATGGGCGATGACCACATTGATTGACTTCCTTGATCGCAGCTCCAGCGTTGTTCCTCCTATTCGTGCAAGCAGATGCAAGGTGACCAGGTTGATTGCAAGCGTAGCACGTCACTGTTATAGATTTTTCATGTGTACGGGTTGAACTGGATGTATCTTGTTTGACCGTGTTGGAGTCATCACGCCGCCTTCTGCATTCTGACAGTCGATGTCCAAGCATTCCGCAGTAATGACATTTACCAGCGAATTTTTCAGATAAACGCTGTCGCTTTGGTTCAGGTTCATGATTTTCAACTGCATCGAAACGTCGCTTCATAGAGATGCCACCAAGTATACGGAATAACTGTGTTTTACTCGTTATTGTGAGCATTTAATTCACGACGTATCATATTATCTTTTGAACACAACACTGAAGTCACAAAACCGGTGATTACTTCCTCAGGCATCACAGTCTTCGGTATTCGTTCAATGAGATTCCACAGTCGAAGAGCGGATTCAGAGGCGGTTTCTTTAATTCCTATTTGGAATCTAATAATGTCATCAAAATAGTCTTGGAAGAGCCTTGGTTTCGAAAATCTGGCTATAAGAGTTTGCTTGATGGGAGCCCATGACAATTCTTTAAGATTTATTTTGCTTAGGCACGTGGCTGCACGACCCTTCAATGCACTAGATGAAGCCATGAGTAAATCAACCCCTTCTAGGCGGTTATTCTGTACAATTAGTTCCGTCACGCTACACCAGGCTTCTATATCTGCGTCTGGGTCATCAGGGTTAAATTGTAATAATTGCATTGAACTGGTACTCACAGGAGGTGTCTGGGGCACTGCTAACACCCGAGATAATAAAGCTTCCATGCTTTCTAGTAATTTTGTAGCACTGATATCATTTCGTCGCATTTCCTCATTATTTTGCCCATCCGATCCCACTTCTGATAAAGGTGCGAGAGGTCCTTCATCGGAATTATCCATGGTTAGAGCGTGGATATAAGGGCGAGGAAATCGATAATAGAAAATCGGTACTTAAATAGTAAAAAATTATAATCACTTCTTCTAAACTAAAAAAATACAGTCACTTATTGATTTCTGATAATTATTTAAAGTAATTGCAACAATTAGCACGGTAAAAAGCACTCAGATCGCTTAGATCGCCAGCGATTCGTCAAGGACGTGGTGCGCGGGCCGTTGTTCGTTCAAAAGTCACGATGCTCCGCTAGAGCGACTCGATATCTCGATCACTCTCGATCCCAGCGCCACTATTCTATTGACGCGCCGTCAAACACATATGAGTTATTCGCGGCCAGTATCGTCTTTAAAAAAGAATAATATAGAAATTTAAGTGTGTTTAATCTGTGGTAGGTCAGCTGTCATAGTGACAGATATTCTACTAGTGACTTTTACTTACCTACTGCCACGTCTTCTTCTGTAATCTGTGCTGCCACGTTGAATGGTAACCGCGTTCAAAGACAAAGGTAGCAAATCCATAACAGAGATGCGAAGAAGAAAAAGAGCAGGATAATAAGTCGAGAAAAAAATATGATTGGATTAGAGCCCTCCAGCGTGTCGCGTCGTGAACAACCCGGAGGTGAGACATTGGCTATATTGTGGGTCTGATGAGATGCTTTTTCAAAGTTTTTCTAAATGAGTTGACTGTTTTCAGTTCGCGCATTGGTGGGGGGAGGTAAATGAAGGGAAAAGTGAAAAATACTTATTTACAGTGAAATAGGCTTTGAAAATCGAAAATATTAGAAAAAACTACGTAGAATGGACATTAGCTTGTTTCGGACAAAATGTTATTCTGAGCAGAATCAGTGCCGTTTGGCGTGACAGCTGTCATTCATGTTTACAACCAAACAAATTAATTCGCGTGCTGAAATTATGATAATTACCATTAACCATTTGACGACCGACTTGGTGTAATGGTTAAGAAGTTGGCTACTACACCAGAGGTCGCGGGTTCGATCCCCGCACAGTACAAACATTTGTGTGCATGAACATGTCTGTTTGTACTGGTCTGGGTGTCTCCTATGTATAATAAGTATGTATTTACAAAAGAAAATGTATTTAAGTATGTTTATCCGTTGTCTAGTATCCCATAACACAAGCTTTAATTAGCTTACTTTGGGGCTAGATGGCGCTGTGTGGAATAATGTCCAGGGATATTTATTTATTTATTTATTTATTTATTAAGAAAAGCCAAAGATGGTTGTCTTCACCTTCCAGTTCTTAAATGATTTATATATTGGTTTGGGTGAGTGAAAACTAAAAAAGGTGCGTAAACCCCACAAAGGTGTCATGTGTGTGCATAGCTGGGGTTATTTCTGACCTCTCCATCAATATTGGTCCGATTTCATACAGTTAAAAAGTTATGATATTTTTTTTTTCAGAAAGTTACATTACATGGATTTTCGGGAAAAAAAGATAAATAGGGTTAAATTACAAACTCTAAAAAACACTACTTTCTTGTTCAAAATACTCACAACTTTAGAAATTATCAGAATATTGCTGCAATTTATACCTTAAAAGAAATTGTAATAAATGAGCAACTTTTTAAATACTTCAACAACTATCCGTAGTTCATTTTTTTTTATCACAACATCTGCTTAAACGTGAAACCATTTTTTTGATTAAGATTTTTTCTTGCTTTTAATTGACATGGATATTCTAGCTCATTAAAATAACTACTTAAAGTAAGATAAAACACCTGCTAATCTTTTAGAAAAAAAAGTCCCTTAAAATAATCGTACCTTTGATACATTTTTTTTAATGATTATTATTGTATGGACTTAGGGGATTTTCTTGTAAAAACTAAAATTGATCATAACTTTTTAACGGTATGAAATCGGACCAATATTGATGGGGTTGAAAAGGTCAGAAATGACCCCAGCTATGCGCTAATTCAATTTGATTCTTACTACCAGGGACACCCTGAATATAACCCCAAACATTTATTTCATGTGGGCGAAGACTTAGGGGCCGATGATAGTCCCCTGACCAAGAGATTATGTGGGACACGATTGCCCATGACTGTCAGGAGCTAACGATGATCCCTTAGTGTGGATAACATATGTATTTTAACCAAAAAAGGTGTAAAATTATTTTTGTTTTTGTCCATAGAAACTACAATTCTCCCATTATAATTTCGTCATTCAACTTCATTTAACCATTACTAGGTCTGAACCAGTGTTCTTAATTCGTTATAGAATGCCTAAAGATTAACAGTTCTCTCACAAATTCATACCATGAATGTAGCAACGCTGCATGGTGGGGCGGTTGTACCAGCGTCAGCAAGTTTAACTTGTTCCATTTTGTTCCAAAAAAATTTAAGTGTTTATTTTACACAAAAAATAAGCTAACAAAGGCTTATTTATAAAACCGCTTAGAATATCATATGTATATGCTTAGTATGTGAGCATAACCAGAAGAATGCAGCAAGTCAGCAACTCATCACAATAAAAGTGTAAAGGCACTTAAAGTTTTTTTATTTCATATTTCATATTTATTTATTTGCTTGTCACATGGTTATACAGGTGTTATTAAAAAAATACAGTACATTGAACACATGACACCCCGTAGGGGCACCGCAAAATATAACAGAGAGAACGTCACATACTTACATACAAGAAATAAACAGAGATACACAAAATTAAATTCAGCGGCTGTCTTCAAAAAACTCATCTAATGAGTAGAATGCTTTTCTAAGAAGGTAGAGCTTGAGTTGATTTGTAAAGGACTTCGGCTTTATTAAATCCTTTATGTTATTGGGGATACTGTTAAATATTTTAATCGACATCCAATGAGGTCCTGATCTGACAAGTTGGAGGGGGTTACCTAACGGGAATTTAAGTTTGTTTTTATATCTATCGTTACGCCTGATGGTAGTGTTTGGTGAATATAAATACATATGTTTTTTACAAACTTACACGATTCTAAGATATACAAACATGTCACGGTGAGAATTTTTTGCTGTACAAAGTATGGTCTACAAGAAGTGGTTGGATCGATATTATTTATTATGCGAATACAAGTTTTCTGGAGTACATTTATGTCTTGTATATCCGTACTATTCCCCCAGAGAAGTATGCCATAGGTAAGCCAAGAGTTAGCATAAGCATAGTATGCTGTGAGGGCAGTTCTAGTGTCTGTTACTCGTTTTAGGTGGTGCAAAGCATAGATAAACGAAGACATTTTTTTGAGAGTTTTTGTATGTGCGACTTCCAATTAAGATGACAATCTATTTCTAGTCCTAGAAAAGTAGCAACAGCTTCAGTTTTTATTTCAGTGTCATTATATATGTACTGGATTTCAAGGGGTGTTTTTTGGTGAGGCCTAAACTGTATGATTTTAGTTTTTTTAAAATTAAGTTGTAAATTATGAGCAACTAACCAATTTACTATTATATCTAAGTTGCTATTTAGTTTATTTGTGAGTTCGTTAAGATCAGTACACGGAATTATAATAGAAATATCGTCTGCAAATAGGGTGCAATGATCATTTAACATTTTAGGCAAGTCGTTTAGATAAATTAAGAACAAAATGCAGCCCAAAACGCTACCTTGTGGTATAGAGTTTCTTATGCTTATTCTCTCCGATCGAATGAACTCTACTTTTCCACTATCAAAGTTTGTATGTTCAATTTCTACATACTGTTCCCGATTAGTAAGATAAGATTTTAACCATTTGTGTGCTAGACCGCGTATTCCAGACCTGTAGAGTTTGTCAAGAAGTACATCATATCGAACTCTATCATACGCTTTACTCAGATCTAGCAGCAACCCTACCGCATATTTTTTATTGTCTATAGCGACCAAAATACTTTGGATATATTTATATAGTTATTCTAATAAAGATCTTATATTATCATTATTCATAGGCCGTAACAAAGTTAAAACTATAGTATATTTTTATATTTTACTGAAATATTATTTCAAACAATGTTTTACATAGCCTAAACACTATGCAAAAGCAAGCCAAATTATTTAAAGTTTAAGTCAATTTCAAAATATTTTGTAATAATTTAAGTAAGTAGTTAACTATTTTATTTTGTAACTAAGTAAGTAATTATTCTTATAAATGATGATAAATGATTACATTTATTCAAAAGTTAGGTAAAAGAAGACATTGAACTAAATTCAATCAAATAAAAGCTGCAAAATAATTAATGTTTTAAGAACGAGTCGGAGACAGCATCCGTTTGAAAAGTTTGGGTACCTGGTGTTGTGGTCTTACGCAAATTTCCATGCCTTAACCAGGATGGATTAGTTCACATCATTCTCCCAAGTTTCGAACATGAAGGTGTTAGAAATTAAATCCCAAGAAAAAAAACGCCGTAGGCTGCAAAGAGAAATGTAGCATTAATAACCTGTTATAAGAAGCCTACTGCTAGAATGTATTTGAGGTTATCCCGAGTCAACTTACCGTTTTTTTCTCTGTAGAACAATTGCTGCCGCATCACCGTGGGTAAATTCGGTAGTATTAAGTCGCCTGAGGCTGAAAGATACATAAATGGTTAATTATATTTCTTAAGGCGTGGCGAAAAATTATAAAGATATATTCAATCTAAGAGGGTTTTAATACCCATGGATGCCGGCGGAAGGATCGTGTCACTGGTTATCACAGACTAACTAATCGATGACACAAACACCACCGTCAACGTCCAACAAAACATGACAGATGCCAATCCGACGGTGGTACAGAAACTAAAAGGTTTGGATAAACGGAACTATGGAACAGTAAGCAAAATAACTTTTACATCTAAAATCATCATTTTCTAACAGAGAAATGCTACTATAAAATTAAATTAAAAGTGATGCATAGTACAGTCCGATTTATTAATAAAGACACTAAACTAGTATTTTCTCATTAAATTAAATGTATGATACTTTCATTTAAAATGTATTGATTGTTGTATGCAAATACGGCGGCACACAGATGATCTGCTTTATTTAAATTTTGTCATCTTTTTGTAGATGTGATTCACCATAAAGAAAAATTGAGTTTGAGATAACAAATACACAAAAACGCCGCAAAAAACGATACAGTTCTGATTCTAGTGAAGACTCAAGACGTAGAGCCCGCTCAAATTTGGTGCTACCCAAATCACCATAAATTGGATCGCGACAGACTTATAAAGGAAATATGTAGATGGCTCGTATTCACAAACGCCTGTAGCTGATGAGCCTGTTGAGACATCCTCACAAAATGACATCGCGGTGGATGAAGTATTACAACATGTGCAAATGAATGTGTTCGAAACGAATGATGCTCCAAGCAAAGTAAAGATAGACAAACCTGTACCTGCATCAAATCCAACGTGTGTATTTTGGAATCCGTCGAGTTATCGTCGGAGTCTGGTGTCTTCATTGTTTTCGAATCGGACATCTCGTACACGTTGTCGGGCATTAGTGCAAAAGGATGTGGCCTCTTGAATACCGAATCGGAGGTCGTCCTCCGGACTCGTCGAGGTAGATCGCTTTAAACCAAAGAGGAAGCGGGATAATCTCCAGTCAAGTTAGCAGGACTTTTGGTTGTCCTATGGACTGCTCATCAACCTGCACCTAATTTTCAAACTGAAGCACGCGTCGGGTCGTTGTCGTAGAATCCTGGGATTCCGGCACGCTGCGGTTAACAAAAACGGGGTTCCCCCGGGAGCATTGCCCCCCCCCACCCCCAGCGTACGAATGGGGGCTGCCCCCAGAATACTTGTGGACCCGAAATCGAGCTCCAGATCAACTGCCTGTGGAGTCCCTTTCAAAAAACACTCTGTTATTGCTTTTGTTACCCTTAAGGGCGGGAGACCCCTCGCTCAAATTTACTTACCTTCAGCACGGTTAGACCTTCGGCTTCGTGATTTTTATAGTGGTGGTCACCCACGTGGGGCTGATAAGGTAAAAAGATAATTGAGCTGAGAGGCCCGGAGCCGGATGAAGGTGCATGAAAACCATGCACTAGCAGCCGGAACCAAAACAAGCAATTCAAGAGGACAAGGAACTGGGTAAAATTGGAAGGAAAAAAGATAAAGGAACACAGGAATTTGGGAAAAGAAAAGGAAAGGACAGACGGTCCAGTCCCAGTGCTGATCCATAACAGAGTGGAATCTGCTTATCATCGTGCCCCGAGTGCACTGGGATTACCTCCCCCACCCCGCCGAGAACAAAATCAACAGCAAGCACGCCAGCCACCCCCTGAGTAGAAAGTATCCGACTCGCGACGGGACATACCGTCTGCTGACTTTGTCCTGAGTCAGGCGATGCTTATAGACCGAAGTCCGTACTAATACCACCCTCCTTCCCTGGTTTCGGTCCACGCCGGCCACTTCCGGCACCCTCCATGTCTGAAGGGGGTTTCCCTATCCGCCACCCGGGGGACGCGCCTAGTAGCAAAACCATACTGCCCCAAGCCCCACAGTTAGTCTAACCTTCTTTATCTTCATAAAGTGATTTACTAAGGTATTCAGTTAGATTGGAAAACCTAAATAGAATCCGTTCAGCAGGTTCACCATAGTGTTGTTGCGATGGCGATGGTTTCGATAGCGATAGTTGACTTTGAAAATCACTCTTAATTCTCATAATCGATATTATCGATAGTATCGTCACCGGTCGATAGTTTCGATAAGACTATCAATAGTATGACTGATTTTCTAGGTCACGATATTAACACGATAACATCGATAGACTATCGCTATCGCAACAACACTAGTTCACCACGACTTAGTAAAATGTGAAATGTGCCTTATTCTTCAACAGCTTATAAACTTTATTCCCAGTCGTCGGCAAGTATTCCCCTGCGGCTGTTTTGCAAAAGGTAATAAAGTGACCTAATTTAAAAAGGTTTCGTGGCCTTTAAGTTAAAACGGGAAGAAATATTTTCCAGGCCACTTACTCACTTAAGAACCTAGTCGTGCTCCTGCACAGTAAATACCACAACAAATCTCGCTAAAAATTAAAGTGTATACTTGTTGTGACATGGTTGCTGTTCATACAATCATGCAAAAACTAGGTCCTAATAAATAAATAATGAGCGCTTTAATTGTGTGTGGCCTGTACTGTAATTTTATATCTTTATGTACTTACGAGTACCACTTGAGATAATGAATAAATGAATATGAATATACTTAAGTAATTTACTTTCAGCATTCTTAAAATACTCCTATGATATTGGGACTTCTTTATGAAATAACATTAAAAACATTTCCAAATATTTTATTACATATTACAATAATGAATACATTTATATTTCTAGACTGGTGCAAAACAGTGAAATATTGGTCATTTATTACAATGTAAGATGTTTTAGTGTTTTATAACATAAATGTCGATTATAAACTAAACAAACAATATAGAATCTTATCATTACAAAATATAACGTAAGTTGAAATAAAATGTAAATGTTAATCGAAGTAACTAACGTTCAGTAGAGTTTCCCTAAATAACAAATTCCTACATCCAATAAGCCAACCGGATATGTAATTTTATCACAATACATCATTTAGAAAAGTTATTCTTTGAGATATTTCTTTCCTTTGAATCTTAACAAAAGTGTTATCTTGTTGGATACGTGTTTATCAATGAGTTTTTGGAAGTACAGAGCAGCAGAATATTTAAGTAAAGTCTGTTACGAAGTTGATTTTTTGCAAATTATTTTTAAGAAATGTTCAACATAATAACAGGACAACTGCATAATGAACGAATTAATTTGTCCGAAAATTAGATTAACGTACTTCCTGGGACACAATACTGATTATGGAATTATTACTAATTCAATATTCTGATTTATGTTTGGAGATCTGTACCACAACGATGCAAAACTAATAAGGTTTACATGAAAGCATTACTACAAGCAGACAAACACAAGAAGGTCTCACCTATTAGTCGTGGATAGATCAGATCATCCACGACTTCTCTGAGCGCAACCAAAATTTGAAATCAAACGGCTTATAATGTTGTCTTAGTGTTTATTTAATTAATTAAATATTATTCACAGCAATACCAATAGGCGTAAAAATAAAGTAGCTTGATTATTTTACATTATATTCATGTGCACTATGGAACTTGGAAGATTCATTTTACAAACTATTTTCAAGAAATTATAATTGGGATTGAATTCAAATTAAGTATCAAACGCATATGTTGAGCACATAGTAAGTTTTCGGAATGTTCAAACATGCTCCTAAACTTTACATTTTCTTGGTAAGCAAATGATTTCAACGAAACGTTGCATACCTACTTATTGTATTCATCTATATCTAAAAACTTAATGTTAAATACTTAGTGCCATTCTATTTCAACAAACCACACTTAAAAAGGAACAGTCAAGTTATCAAATAAAAAATATTAGGTGTCGTGTGTGTTCATTTTATTATTTTAATACTTTTATACGACTATGCAATGGCCTATACGTACTTAGGTAAAGATGTATCTAATTTTAAAGTATAAATCGAAAACATAAATGTTCTTATCTTAGCTGCGAGACACACTTATAAGTTTTTAGAGTTAACTATTATTATTATTATTTTTTATTTAAGAAAGCCTTAATCTTTAATACATAAAATATGTTATTCTGCTTAAACATTAAACATACTAAGTAAAAAATAAAACTAACAGTTACATTGAAAATGCTCATAATTGAAGTCATATAAATAATTACACAATTTCAACGAATACTAAATTTGTGTTTGTGTTCTGTATTTTTACAGAATAAAAGTCGTGTGCTTCCTAAACATATAACTAAGCAATAAATATTAAGCATAATTTACATAAAAATTAGATAAATTAAAAGCATTCCTATAAAGTTTTTTTAAATAGGACTTAAAGAAAATGAAAAGTTTGACCTTGCTTGTACAAATAATCTCACGTGTGAGTTTCTACTTTTCTTTTACAATGCTTAATGATTCTTTTAACTTCAACAGATTGCGAAACAAACTTTTAGTTTTTATTCAAGGTAAAATACGTAGTAAGCTATTTTTACGATTTCAGCCAAACAATACCTACAAAAGATAACCACATCAAAGAGTCGCATTAAATTATCCTTAGTTGTAAGATGATGGTACCGATAGTTATTTTATTTATTTAGGTATTAGATACGCGTCACTTATTAAGTAGTATTATTTTTCGTACTCTTATTGTATAGTGTACATCCTAGGCTATAAGTATTGTGTTATTGTAAGTTCAATAAGATTGACCTAAAATGTTGTAATACTACATTTTGGTACAATTATAACTTTACCCCTAACCGTACTAAGTAGGTATACATTATCTTGTGTATGTATTGTATATTTGATGTTTTTCGCTACATGCAATATTAAATGCTATTTAATAATAATAATTTACTTTTGCATTAATACAATGAAAAATTATACATGAAACATACGATCAAATTAAATTAATACCCTTGATTATTCAATCAAAGGTAGAGAAAGGTAGAGTGTCGTAAGAGAAAGTCTTATCACAATCTACAGTTTTGTTTAAAATCATGCATTGACAGTTGATATTGTTAGTTTTTTTTCATTTTGTTTTTAATACTTTAAATTACATTCTAGTGTTCCTTAAAATAAATCATTGAAATAATCAATACAATAAGACAGCTTATTACGAGTATATTATGAATAGTATAAATATGCATATGCATATCCCGGAACCGTCAAACATATGTTTGACGGTTCCGGGAATTACATAAAAATGAGAGAGATTCATTTTGCTGAATTTGCAAAAGGTTATTTGTTCACTCTACCATGACCGGCACATAACACTTTCTATTTTTTGATTAAGCGTTAAACAGTAACACTGAAAATAATTTATTTAGTCAATAGTAAATTTCCAAAAGATTAAAAAACAGTAAAATTAAAAATAATTAAGTCCCTCATCGCAGTTAATGGTGAATGACCCATTTAAGCGCGATTGCAATTATTTACAGGAAGTCTACTGGTAGTAACTTTCTTTAACTACGAGTATATGTATTTGTTCAATATTGAACAAAACCTGGCTTTAAAACTAAGTCAATTATATTGTCCTAAATAAAATAGAGCACCTACACCTTCAGCTCTTGAGTATCGCAATAAGTTACACACAAAAAATCGAATACACACATGTGTCTAAAGCAAAGGTGTTTAGTAATCCGACCATGTGGTAAAATCGCACCATGAAATATAAACCAATTACACAACAAACATTACACAACATACGTAGATGAGGCTGGCTGAGGAGTTAGTTTCTTTTATCGCGAACATTCTGTGGGATATGAAAAGAGCAATATTGCTTACTGTATGAGAGGGAAATATAAACCAAACCCAGGATAAGTGTGTTATTTCTTACCAGACTGACTTTTGAAAATGATTATTTTAATTTTTTTACAAGAGTGTCTGTTTTGTTAGTAACTTTGGAAAGTATCCGATTGACTTGGACCAACCAAATTATCGTTAGTAGAATTAGTCGGGCCAGAGATTGGCCTTATAGTTTTTAAAGCTTTCATTCGTTCAAAAGCCAAACATAGTACGAGTATAATATACGTCGCACCAATGTCTACAAGCAGTATCGTACAGTTAAAAGCGGTTATCTTACGTTTAAAGTTTGCGTCGTTGTTAGGAAGGAACATCACCGACATTACTGAATGAAAGTTATTTTTCAAAAAGGCCTGTTTTGCTTACCAGATAGAGATGTCATTGATAAAAACGTAAATGAAGGCCGTTTGTTATTCGTGATCCACAATTAAAAAAATATTTGATGTGAAGGTATTTGGAGGAATGATTATAATGATTGATGAATAAAAATATTTCTCAAATTCGAGGATTTTTTTTTAACAATTACTAATCAGCAAGACTTTTTAAAATTAAAAAATAAATATCGTACACTGCTTTTCAGATATTTCACGATAAAAAAAACCGCACCACCACGAGCATCACGCACGTGACGGACTGGCCTTACTCCTTGTTTTGCTTCTGTCCAGTAGAAAGCAGCTCCAAGCCAGCAAGTTTGTGAGTGACGTCGAGTTATTAACAACGTGGCGTAGCCCAAGGACGCAAAATAACTAATTTTTACAGTTCTTTAAATAACAAGGGCTGTTTCTTTGTTCTTTATTGCTTAGTCGCACTGAACCTGTTTTGTGAAAAATTTAACCTATAGTGGTAAAAGATTTGTAAATAGTATAATATTTTAATTTAAAAAGTCAGTCAGTATTAAATGCCGCTGTGAATCACAGGAATACACGATAATTGTGAAAACCACAATACCAATTAATTTTTTTTGTGCATTATGTTCGACTGCGTTATTCTACCACTGCGACAGGATCAAGTTACTCAACACCTAATAAAAGTACTGCGAGTTCCCTGAAAGATAGACATAGCGTGTTATATAGGAAATGACCGGTCGGTATATGTTCGGGTTGTACCATCAGCATGGTATTAAAATAATTACTAAAACACTTCACATACTGCCCAATGGTATTGAAATGTCTATCGGTCAGGGACTCTTCATAATGTGTATCATAATTCGAAGATAGGAATTGCAATGAATAATGGACTCACATAATTTAGAAACAATAAAATATTTACACAGGTTGAGGCGCTATGGTGAGTACCTTTAAGTTTCCCTCATGGGTTACTTTATTAAAACCTACGAAGATAAGTATTCATTAATAATAACCGTACTGAAAAAAGTTGCAACATTTTGCTACTAAGTAAGTATGTAAGTCTACTTATTGTAGTTTTAGTAACTAGTTACAAATACTCGTTTTTACATATATATAAATAAATACTTTATACAAACACGTAGTACCTCCGAGTTGAAGTAAACTATGCTACGAGTGTGTGATAAGCAAGTACCATGTCTTCAAACTATTACCAACCCGTTTGAACAAAAAAAAAGAAATCATTAAATATAGTTTAAGTCAAAAAGCTGCGTTTATCTCTTTATGGCATGCTGAACAAAAAAAGAAGGCACACGATATTATAAGCTTAATAGGTAATATGCATTTACTTGTATACGTTTATTAGTTCCTATTGTTACAATCAATGGAATATAAATAAACTTACAGTGCATTAAGCCATTCAAACTAAATAAATAAAACTGCTTAATGAAAAACACAACTATTATTAAACCTAAGCTAGCTGGTTTTTATTGAGTTAACGGAAGTTATTGAATGACTGCGACTTTACCTGTCATTAGATATATTATAATCCGAATCCTGTAGGAAATAGTTAAATATTCCGAAATGTATGTTATGAGTTTTTAGGTAAAATGCGTTTAGCTATAAATATTATGAAAAAACATACTTTGTCTTTTTGATGATGACATAAAATAATAATGTGCTTCTAAAACTCAGTAAATTAACTGAAATATTTTCAAAAAGTTGAATCTGTCATGTTTTAACATAGTTACTACAAAAGTTAGGTACCAGCATTGTGATGATTAGGCTGGGTGGTCAACTGAATTATAAAGCATGAAACAATTGAAATCTTTCATAAACATTACACAATTATTATTGGCTTATTAAAATCCTATATGTAACACATTATTAACGAGTCATACTGCACACTTTAATATGGACTATATTACATAACGTCAATTTATGGTACACACGTAATTTCTATTTATTTTGGTTACAATGCATTGATAACATGATAACTACTCTACTTTTTTGGTGTTCATCTTACAGTGTAACCCTGGCGGGTTACTAAAAACTGAAAGTTAATTCAATATATCTGTATGTAGCCTTTGATTTTTATGTTGTAGTAAGTAGAATAAAGAATTTTTATTAATGATAATTACCTATAAGTATTGCATATTATTATGTTGTCCTGTTTTAATATTGAAAACTATGACAACACATTATGAATTCAAAGCTTAAATGTTCAGAAAACGGTAAACATAATTGTGAAAAAATATTTGTCAAAACCGAATAAAAAAAGACGTTGATCTTCATATTACGGGCAAAGCAAAAATAGAAGCAAAATAAAATATATTCTTATATATAGTTTACGTATGTACATTACCTTGTTTATGCTTAAATAACCTCACTGAGTAACAATTACCACTAATTACTAGTAGGTAGGTGCTTGAAATAATTCAAGCTGAATAGGTGAATGAAATTCAAGCAATAAAATAACAAAAACAAAAGATACGACAACATGATCGTAATGTTATATCGAAGTTATATAATGACTAACGGTTTATATTTTAGCAAGCACATTGAATGTCCTAAATAGGACTGATAATGATTCCAAAATGATAAACTTTTTGAGTTTTACATTGCCTTCATTAACTCCAAATAAGAGCAGTTATACCATGGAGAACTGTTTTCAAAACAAAACCCAGAAAGATAAATATTGTTTACCAAAACCTTTCGCTGACAGTATGAAAATGAAACAGTACCTAATAGTTAAATTATTTTTAGAACATGTAGAGCTTTTAAAGCTACTTCTTTTTTGTCTAAATTAAAACACTTTTGTCTTGTCTAGAGCGAAAAAACTACGGATTAATTTAAGTTTGAATTGTCCAAGTGACTTCAACATATACGAGTAAGTTTTGCTGGAATTAGTAGCAAAATGTTGTGTTAATCTTGCTGTTTTGAAATGAAGCTAAACTAATATGGATAATATACCTACCTACATCCAAACTATTATTACTAAACTATTATTATTATTTGTAGGTACTTTTAAGTTCACAGGCCCAAAGGGACCCGGTCTTTTGAGGCTTGCGTGGAGCCGAAGCCAACACGTAGAGGCCGTTTTGAAATTAATCGAAACTAATATGGGTAATGTACCCACCTACCTACATCAAAACTATTAATATTATTTGTAGGTACTTTTAAGTTCACAGGCCCACAGGGACACGGTCTTTTGAGGCTTGCGTAGGGCCGAAGGCAACACGTAGAGGTCGTTTTGGTAACATTCAAACTAATATGTAATGTATACACCTGCCGAGTTTTGTCACTTGATAAATATTGAGAACTATCTACCAAAAGACAACACCCGGCAGATGCAAAACTATTGTAAGTACATGGTGAAAAAAGTGATATAAACTGGGCCATTGGTGTGAAATTTTAATTGGGCTGGACAATGGGCTATTGCCAGAGACAACGGACGTCTGCCATTCAGAATATCTCACAAATGTTATATCTCCTGGCAGACGGTGACTAGCCACTCACTTTATGAGCCACCCAAAATGTGCCGACGCAAAAGGAAGGCAAAGGCGGCAACATGGCCGTGAGCGGCTCAGGGTGTGGAGGGGTGTACCTACACCGCTTTCTACGAAGTGTAGGTAGGCCAGGGGTCCTGCGGCCCCCGCTGGGGTCCACTTCGGCCTGCCGGCTAAGGCAAGCGGAGGCGGGGGGCCTGACCGACTCTCGGAGGAACTCGGGGTCCGTGGTGTCGCTACACACCAACAGCTCGCCACAAGCTGCCCTGCGGGTTAGCCTCGGGATGGCGGTGGCCCGTGGTGTCACTACACACCAACAGCTCATAGAACTGCCCTGCGGGCTTATTATTATCATTATTATTAGTGACACATTATTATTTACTACTCACTATGGATACTTAGATATTGTTTCATGTACTAACGTCAATTTTATGGTACATGCAGAAATCCTATTTAAAATTGGTTATTTTGTATTTATTTATAGTTTTCAACCTGATTGGTGTTTGTCCTTACCCTTACCCTAACAATGAAACTCTTAGGGATCGTCGATTACTACAAGATAATTCAATATTATCGTATGAATCAATTTATTAAGGGGAGATCCATGTGCAGTCTCCGTGTATGGTGTTTGAAACAGCTGTTTGTGAAGTTGTTAGTTAGACAGAAATCAATGAACCTCTCTCCCCTCTCGTTTCTCACGCCAATACCGAAATTACCCAAAATGGGGCGAATATGTACCGAGTTTCCAGTACTCCCAATCTTCGAATTCAAATCGCCCTGGACGATCAAAAGTTCGCGTCTGGTAAAACCTCCTATCACGGCGGTAACTAAAATCGATTCATGATTTATTCTCATTGAAATGAGTTTAGGTAGGTACACCAAAATGGAATTAACTTATTCAAAGTCTTTTATGTACTTTATTACATATCTGACATTTGCTAATATAATGTCGACGTTACTCTACAAGATAAGTCAGACCATGACACTGAAATTTTTTACTTTAAAAAAAAAATAACAAGGCTGATTGCTTGTTTTAAGTTAACAAAAGTGACATTTATTTAAGAAAATTGTTGTTTTCATAATTATACCGTACATTGAAAAAGTGCCATTTAATAATAAAAAGTAGGTGTACAGCTCTAGTGTTTTTTTAAAACTGTAGCAAAATGTTTTCTTCCTAATAGTACAAAAATAATCACCTCAATACTCTAGATATAAATTTATGTTTTTTTTAAACACCATAGTACCTCCACCGAATAATATTACTAAAAAGTTTAGCCCTTAAATGCATAGTGATGTAATATTATTTAAAAAACAAAAACTGGCAATCTCGGCCTAATTTTTTTTTTCTCAAGCTTATTTTAAGGTTTAATAAAATAGCCTGAATGCAGCTTTTAGCCGTAGACAACTTTTCTTTCCACAAATAAGTGACGTAAAATCTTGATTGGCGGTAAATTGATTTAAGTGTATATTGACCAAGTTGCGGTGTCTAAACTATTACTAAAATATTACTAAAATTGTTAACAAAAATAGTTTTCGTCAGCGTAAAGGTATGTAGAAATTGTATTTCAAAACTATTTTTATCGCAAATAGCATTGTAGTTTTCTGAAAATAACGATTTTTATTTATGATGTAGTACTACATCATCATGGTAATTGGTACTAAATATCATTTGTGTGGAATGAGAACGTGTACTTTTTCCTGAAACTTTCTTTAATGGTTTTGGCAGATTATGACTTTGGTGAATGTAACTTTTACCGTCTGCAGTTTCAGTGTACTACGAGTATATTTGCGACCTGAATATAAGATCTGTTCACATAATCCTAAGTTTTGTCTTACTCGGTTGCGGATACTTACATGCATGTGTTTGTTATGGCAGGATGTCGCGAGACCAATTAGCGGACACTGACACAGAAAGGTTGTTGAGGAATTTGGAAGATGGAAACATTTCAGAAGACGGTCTAGAAGATGAGGACGATGTAGTCTCGTTATGTCTGAACGGCACTAATAACTGTTTTAAAAGTTTTCATACTAGTCCTTAGCATAAGAATTTGTTATGATTTTCCATGATGATGTAATATTACATCAATAAATAAAAACCGAAGTTTGATATTTTTCCTTATTTTGCCCAAGATGTACACTTTTTTTAGTAACCCCAGGCATTTTTTTTTTCAAAAATAAAAAAATCATGCATTTATGGGTTAATATTCTGGAGACCACAGTTTTGATGCCAAAACAGCCAAGAAGATTAAAGGAGAAAGAAAAAAAGAAAATCGCGCTCGAGCCCTCAAAGAGTCCGGACGGCAAGCATTCGATCCCAGGAGACCCCTGAAGAACGCGAGGCACGACTACCGAGTCCGAGACCATCACTGACAGAACGACTTATAGTTCAACCATGGGACCTTCATTATTGCACTGTAAATCGGTTAAAATAAAAATAAAATAAAATCACTTTATTTCAGACAGTGTCCATATTAAAAAACAGTTTACAAAAAATAATAATTATAGTAAAATTTTATCGAAAAATAAGTTAAAAAATTCAAATAAAAATCAACCTAAAACGAAGTTTAAAATAGTAATTTTAAATCAAATAAATTTAAACCTAAAGAAACATTTACTTCAAAATTAACCATAATAAAACCAATCAAAATATCAAAATTAATGATATTGAACATTTAAAATTTGAAATTATTATAAATTTAAAATATCAAAAATACAATGAATAAATAAAATTCCTAGTTCCTAGTTAAACTGAAAGCATACATTAGAAAATAAGGTGAAACCTCCTATTACGGCGGTAACCAAAATCGACTCCAATTATGGTGTTATTTTTATTTTCATGATTTATTCTCATTGCAATTAGTTTAGGTACACCAAAATGGAATTAACTTATTCAAAGTCTTTTACTTTATTATCTGACATTTGCGAATATATTGTCGACGTTACTCTACAAGATAAGTCAGACACTGCCACTAAAAGTTTATCTTAAAAAAAAAATAACAAGGCTGATTGCTTGTTTTAAGTTAACAAAATTTACATTTATTCAAGAAAATTGTTTTTTTTCCTAATTATACCGTACATTTAAAAAGTGCCATTTAAAATAAAAAGTAGGTGTACAGATCTATTGATTTTTTAAAACTGTAGCAAAATGTTTTCTTTCTAATAGTACAAAAATAATATCACCTCAATACTCTGAATAAAAAGTTATAGATAATAATAAAGATTACTTGAAATTTTTCTAAAAAAAGATTATATGATTTAAATCCTGCGGTAAAACATAGATAATGATAAATGTTTCGCTTAGGCGAATGAATACTGAGAATAGAATAGAAAAAGAAAGGAAGTTAACTTAAAGCTTCATAAAGCTCTAATTTCATGAAAGCTAAACATAGTAGTCACGGAATAATAAAAGTTATTAAAAATCTCTTTTTAAATTATGTCGTATTATTTAATGATAACCTGTTTTATCATTAAATAATCTGACATAATTTCATATAATGCAAAAAATTGGGTGTTGTGATTGTTTAAACAACGCTAGACAGAAATAAAAGCGGAAAAAACTGAAAATGTTCTTACATTGAACAAAAAAAATAAAAACATAACTGAATTTACGATACAGTTCTGACTCTGGTGAAGGCTCAAGACGTAGAGCCCGCTCACAATCGCTGAAATATCGCAGGATTACATCACCATCTAGACGTCAGTCTCCATTCTCGGTTCATCACAGCTGTAGACGCTTGAGTATAACGTAAATTGAAAGTGGCAACTCGTGGTAGACGTACAAATTCTTTTTGGGTTATCAGTATTACTACAGCAAATAAAAGAGCTTCCAAAGTGGGAGATATTTTCTCGAAAAGCGTTGAATGTGTAAGTAAAGACTCATCAAAATACTCAGCTAAGCCAAGTTGCGGCAGATTTATAATGGCAGCAAAAAAGGTAGTCACCTCGCACATGGCGATACAAGTATTTGAGGCAAGACAAGAGAGCCTCGTGCCGTATTTATGAGTCGTACCTAAACTAACTTCAAAATATTCTTGTGTTGAGGGTCGCGTTTTGAATATTTTCAATCGACTTCAAAAAAAGGAGGAGGTTCTCAATTTGACTGTATGTTTTTTTTTGTTTTTTTTTTATGTTTGTTACTTCATAACTTTCGACTGGGTGAACCGATTTCGATCATTCTTTTTTTATTTGAAAGCTTGTGCTTTCCGAATGGTCCCATTTTAATGATTTAGTTCTGACAGTGGCATTCATGAGAAAACCATATAAGTTTTAAATCTAGATAGACAAAATGCGCGAATAACTCAATATTACGCCAACCGATTTAGAAAATTCTGTTTTTATTTGAAAGCTGATGCTGCCCGTACGGTTCCATTTTAATTTGGTCTAGTTCTGACAGTGGAATCCATGGGAAATCCATATAAGTCTTAAACCATATAAGTCTAGATAAACCATATCCGCGGCAAATGGAAGAATACCTCAATTTCACGTCAACCGATTTCGATGTTTCTTTTTTATTGGAAAGGATATACTATAAGGGTAGTTTGATGAGAGTTTGGTTAGGTTCTGATTATGGGATCCATGACAAAGTAACGGAACTCTTTAATTCTTAGGCGCAATAGGACGATACTTTTTCGGTGTATAAAATAAATAATAACTATTCACTGAAAATCAAGAAATAAACATAAATGTGAACAAAAAAAAAACTTCAAAAAAAACTATTTCAAAACGAAGCACTAAAAAGTAAAGAAATAATTGCGTATTCTTCTAAAACTTATACGATAACATAGTGTAGGTACAATTATTATTACTGTTTGAGTCGGTGTCAGCCAATGTAGGTTTCTAACAACCTACATACATAAACTACACCTAAACGTGATATGTGAGAAATAGGTATATTGCTAAGTACATTGTAGTGTTTCCTTGGCTGACACCGACTCCATCAATACCAATAATTGTACCTACATTATATTATCGAATAAGTTTTTTGACCTTTGAAATTCGTTTCCTATTACTGCACTATTTTGTTTTTTGTTTTTGGCTATATATTCTATTACAAATATGAAAAAACCCTAAATGTATAGTAATTAAATGAATTAAACTATCATATAAATAACATACTGATGAAATTGAACAGTTAATTACTATAAAAACTCAATTGTATTAATATGAGTGTACTTACCTGAGTCGCTTCGCTTTTATATGGCAACATCGTGTCGCATCGCCGCCGTGGCAGGGCCTGACTTACCTTGTAGAGTAACGTCGACGTTATATTCGCAAATGTTAGATAATATGTAATAAAGTAATAGAATTTGAATAAGTTAATTCCATTTTGGTGTACCTAAACTATATTTCAATGATAATAAATCATGAAAATAAAAACAACAGTTTAATTGGAGTCGATTTTGGTTACCGCCGTAATTTCAAGGTTTTACCTTATTTTGTAATTAATACTTACAGTTTAACCGATTTACAGTGCAATGATGAAGGTGTCATGGTTGAACTTTATGTCGTTTCTTTGATAATATGCTTTGATTTTATGCCCCCAGTCAAAAATATTGTGTTATCCAATACTTTACATTCAGAGCATACGATTCCGAAGAGTGCTGTTTACCTACCAGATTTGCTTGTTAAGTATCAAATTAGTACAAATAGTTGCAGGTGGAAAGAAAATTATTAACTTAAGTCTTTCTCAAAGAAAAAACGCCCGCACGGCTAACGTTATTAGAATTGCTAAGCCCTACGGCGTGTCTCGTGATTCTTTTTTGCTTCAGCCTCTGCCATAATCACAAAACTACTTTTGATATAGGTATACTTATTACGCAATCTAATGCAAATCTAACGAGGTGGTGTAGGTCATATTTAACTCCTTCATTTTGTATCTCAGATACTAATTAATTTAATCTTTTATATTTGACACCCCTGTTTCAGGTGAAGTATAAAATCCTTACATATAAAATTTTACTTGTAGAAAAATAGTTTTTTTTCTTTATTATTTCTCGTTGACGTCTAACTATCAACAATTTAAAAAGTCCTAAATCGAATTTCGATTTTTTGGCTTTAAACTAGATCATCTTCAAAGTTATATTGGTATCACATATCTTTCGAGTCCAGTATTGGTGGGGGTGGAGGTTGGAAGTAGCGCAGCGGCATGGCGTCGATTGTTGGTGTTCGTGGTGCGGAAGCGCAGGCGCCAGAGGGATCGAACGACACGCAATGTGGCCGATGGAGAATAGACCGCCGCAGCGCCGGCGACGAGGTGCGCTGTTAGCTGCTCTTGGACACGAGGTGGTAGGGCGCGTGGATAGTCGCGACGCTGCCTACCTCCGTGTGGCCCAACAGCTCCTCCGGGTGCTCGTGCTCGCGCTGCTTCTCCTCGTTTGTATAATAGTGCGCAGCGCGCCGGCGCGTGCAGCACAGCGCGCCCGCCACCGCCGCCAGCACCGCAATACACACCAACATCAACCCAGCTATCACACTCATTTGAGCCTCGTGTGTAGTCGGACATGGATCCAGTTTATCAATCGTCATGTCTGCGAAGCTTCGTCCTCTTAACCTCATGGGCGAATAGCATCTCAAATGCCTTATGGTTCCATTGAGCACGGTCGTCGTCATGTAGACGATCATCGTTCCGGCTAAACATTGGTCACAGTGCCAAGAATTTTTTGATAAATCTATCTGCGCTATTGCTTCTAAGCGTTGCAAGTCCTGCTCGCTTAACGTTTGTAATTTGTTATGTGATATATCTAGACGCTGCAGAAATTTCGTTCTCATAAATAATTTATATGGAAATTCTGTTAATTCATTCCATGATAAATCCAAAGCTACCAAATGTTCATTGTATGTGAAGAAATTTGGAGGAATCTCAGCCAGCGATAAGTTTGCGAGACCGACTCCGTGAATGTCTGGAAATATTTGGAGAACCATGGCGATTTCGTTGGGTGGTAAGTTATTGCCACTAAAATTTATGGTTTTCAGAGAGTCAACGATAGGGGCGAACGTCTGCAGGTGAAACCGGTCGATTTTGTTGTGACTTATGTCGAGATGCACGAGCGAGGTGAGGTTTGTGAGCGCGGCGGGCGCCAGCAGCGCGAGCCGGTTACGCGCCAGGCTCAGCACGCGCAGCTCCTTGTTCCTCCCGAACATATAGTCAACCACTACTGAAAGCTGGTTCCCATCTAATCTTAACTTTTTAAGTTTCTTAAGACTTATAAATTCGTCAGGTGTTAGATACTTAAATAGATTATCTCCCAAATCCAATTCATCCAAATGTGGTACCAAATGATAAATCTGGGTATTAACTCTTCTAAGCAGACACCGTCTGCATTTAAGCACTCTTAGGTGCTGTATATCTTTGAAAACCTCCGGGTTTAAATCGGTTAGAGGATTATCACTTAAATCCAGATTAGTCAGTTTCGCTAACATCCGAAATAATCTCGGCACCAATGTTGAAATCTGATTATTCGACAGAATTAAAGTTCTGAGGGCGGTGAGATGCCGAAACGTCTCACTCGGCATTTGCTCTATGTTATTGTGATCGAGGTGTAGCTCCGTAAGATTAATGAGTCCTCGGAAATTATCAGTGTTTATACTCGTCAAGTTGTTGTTTGTCAGGTTGATAAGTTTCAAATGTTGAAGACCCCAGAAGGAATACTTTCCAATGGAGGGAATGTTAGAGTTGACTATATGCAGTTCGTAAAGATTTACAAATGGGGTGGGTTGAGTGAAAATTGGTCCGATGGTGAGAAAATTGGGATTATCAGCTGGAGCGGATATGCTAATAATCTGTGCGCTTCTATCAAAAAAATCTACAGGAATCGTTTGCATGTCTCCTTTTATGCAGGCTATCTTCAAAATTCTGCCTTCTTCTTTGTGGTAGCTGTTTCGACAGCTACATTCTTCAGGGCACGTGATGTCTGCACCTTGAATACTGATTGCTAGTAGTATTGTCCAACCCAAAAACAGCATGCGTCCGCCAAATAATCTGAAAAGAAAATAATTATGTTAATATCATTTAACAAACTGCTGCTAATGTTACCTCCATTAGTTACAGTATATTTTAATATGAACATCATTAATAACACTGTAGCACGCCACGTGTAAAAACCTATTACAAATAATTGGGGGGGTTTTGAATGCATTTTAGTTTAAAAATTATAATAAAGATAAAAGCACCCAGCTAAGCTTTAGTTCTCGAACGAAGATATCGAGTGTCGAGCGGATACAATATCACGAAGAATTAATGCGGAAAAGTGTAAAAACATGCGTAAATTCGGTAAACTAGGACGAGATTACTGTCTTGTAAAATATGCTGCTCGCTTTGTTCGCGAATCCGAACCCTCTGAAAAATACCGTGCAGATAACAAAAGGCTTTTTGACGCGGCGACTAAGCGCCCCCATTACGCAAAATTCCAAAATATTTATTCGCACCTTAGCAACGAATTAGTCTTGGTTATACGACTGTTAAAAATGCCTCATTGTGGGCTCATTAGAATATAAAAAAAAACGAAACAAGCTCATTAAATAAAAGATTTCCTACTAGGTCTAAGTTATGAGTAGTTGTTTCGCCTGATTTCTACGTAGACTGAGTATATTTTTTTGTCTGTGGATGAAACATTTAGAATTTTAAAATGCTAAATCTATATTAATAAATAACATATGCGAATATAACTGTTTCTGTACGTTACGTTTTCACGTCGGAACCGCTGGACCAATTTTAAAACATATCGTTTCTTGGCTGAAAAAATCATAACTTTACAATAAATGTCATTTAAAGTCTGTGCATGATAACATTTTTTTGTAAGTTAATTTTACTCTGTCGAAAAAAGCCTTTTAATGCAAGTCGTGAGCATGTAGATCAAGACATCCAATTGAAATCCATTCTGGCCATTCGCCCTAACACCAAGACTGAGAGATCAGGTAGGCATAGGCATTACGAGGTCGCATCGATAAGGGCAGCGACAGACTGATTGCTGGCTGCGGCTGCTGTGATTTAAACTAATTGAGGATTAAATGGACCGCCGCGTGCCGTATCATCAATTAGATAGCTTAATTACGGATATTTACCTACACATGTAGTATAGCTAATTCGGTAGCTTAATTGTTGACCTAAATCATGATGACAATGATATCAAGTTATATTTTGTAAATTTTGCCAATCAAGCCCCAAATTCAGAAATCACTATCAAAGTGGAGCACCCTTCAAAGTGATGCTGGGCTGTCAGATGTCAGTAGATAATTATGTAAGTTATACAATAGGGTGTAAAATCAAAATCAGCTACGTCCACCATTTAACGAAATTATTTTTTTGATGGCAACACATTCGTTTTGAGACTGCTTTGGCATCAAACTTAGTTAAGTCCCGAGTTATATTGATTTTAAAAGTCAGGTAAGAAACAAACGTGGTTACAGCCACAAAAGTTCAGTATTAAAACTCGTTACGTCCACGCCAGCCAATAGCAGCGTTTCGGGAATCTGTCAAAACCAGCTCACTCCTGTACAGTACACATAAATAATTATTAATTAAAATTAGAAAATTGCCGAATTTCTTCAAGTTTGCTGTGTTTAAAATGTAAATTGGTGTTCAATTATCCGATGATAATGTTAGGACAGTAGTGAGTATAATTATAATTTATCGTCACAACGATAGCAGTTTTGATGCGAAAAATATATCGTTACCAAAGCCTAATTTCCACCTTACTTGCGAATGACAATTGGACTGAAGGTTTCATCGTCTATTATTAACCGAAATTCCCCTGGATCGAATCTGGCACATGACTGCCTTTTTCTTTTTTCTTCTTTTTTTTTATGTTCGTTGGGTTTTGTTATCGAAATCACAGTATTGATTTGGATGGTTTAAGGAAAGAAATTGACATTGCGACATGGCTATCTGTACTAGATGTAAAAAATCTCTGCCAAAGCGCGAATTCCTAAGTTGTTCAAAGTGCAAATGGAAGTATGATTTGCAATGCTGCTGAGTCATTTAACTAGTTTTACAGTTTGTATAAGCTATTCTACGATTTAAAAAGATTTTCAGCAAGTTGGTTGACGAAAAGCATCACTAAAAGTTCCTGTAAAAAACGACAATTGTACTTGAAATATCGAAGTGACGAAAATAGAAACAAAAGCTCTTACAAAAAATATGCATGCATTTTAAAACACTGTTAAAAATTCACAAAAGAAAAGAAATTTAAATTATATTAATAATCAGGATAATAAATGTAAGGCAGTCTAGAATATTATAAACAAATATACTAGAGACTGTGGAAAGAATTCAATAAACAAGATACGTATGGATGAAAATGAAATTTGTGATCCACAAGAAAATTGCATAGATATTCAATAAATATTTCGTAAATTGTACTGCTGAAACTAATACTAAGAATGTAGATACATATCACGACTGCTGAAACTAATACTAAGAATGTAGATACATGTCACGATAGCGTAAAATTCGTAAAATCAAGTATATTTGTAAATCCTGTTAGTGGAATTGAGTTACTAAAAGTTGTGAAGTCTCTAAACAATTCTAAGTCTGTTGGTGTGGATGAAATCCGCACAGATATTATCAAGTCAAGTATATTGATAGTGGCTCAACCTTTTGCATTTGTTATAAACAGGCTCTTAGCTGAGGGGATCTTTCCTAATGTGTTAAAAGAATCTATAGTGAAGCCGCTTTACAAAAAAGGTTCAAAGATGTCCCTCTATAATTATAGCCTTGTGACACTTATACCAGTTTTTTTTTAAATACTGGAAAAAGTTATGTACAATAGACTGATATCCTTCTTAGAAGCTAATCATATATTAAAAGAACAAAATGGATTCAGAAAAAATAAAAGCCACATTTCAATTGATTAAAACAATAACTTACTGTCTTAATGATAATATACCTGTTACAGCGCTTTTCCTCGATATGACAAAGGCTTTCGACTTTCTGTGTCATGAACGTCTTCTAATAAAATTAAAAAAAAAAAACAAATCAAAATTTCAAATAAATATGGTAATCGTGGGGCTTGCTATGACTGGATCGAAAGGTATTTAAATAATAGACAACCGTGTGTAGATATTGAAGGATATTCCCCAGAAAATCATAGCTTGCAGCATTTTCAGTCTGATTTCACAGGGCAGTGTTCTTGGTCCTCTATTGTTCTTGTTAGATATGAATGATTTGCCGAATGTTATACCTCACCACTGTATTTTATTTGCTGATGACACAACCATTATTTTTAAGGGCAATAAAGGTGAAAGTGTACAAAACTATGAAGATGACATTAACTTAACTTTACTTAAAACCACGGAATGGCTGAATGACAAGAATTTAAAATCAAACATAGAAAAAACAAAGTACATTCAATTAGGTACATATAAAAGAAAACATGATAAACTCAATGTAAACTGTAATGGACAAAAAGTGTAAGAGGTACCACAAACTAAATTTTTAGGCATTACCCTTGACTGTTACTGCGACTGGAAAGCGCACATAGACGATTTATGTTCAAAATTGAATAGGTTTGTATTTGCCCTGTATTGTATTAGTCAGGTTGTAAATACAGAAGCTGCTATTACTGGCTATAACGGCTATGGACACTCTTTATTTAAGGTTTGGAGTTATGATATGGGGAAATTCGGGAAATAGAGACAGGGTGTTTGTTTTACAGAAGAAATGTGTCCGTGCTATACTAATGGCCTTAAACAAACGGATTCTTGTCGCTCCTTCTTTAGAAACTATAAATTGCTTACATTACCATGCCTATATATTTTTGTAAACTGCTTATTTGTAGATAAACAGGGGCTTTTATTTCAACTAAATTTCCAGATAACTAATCGGAACCTGCGCTCCATGTACAAAAATAAACTTAATATACCTCCGGCAAAGCTTACACTGGTTTCAAATAATACTTTTATGATGTACATCAAATTTTTTAACAAATTGCCTGTTAAATTAAAAAATGACGAGTTCTCCAAGTTGAGGATAGCAATTAGGTCTTGGCTTGTAGATAACAGAACACTATGATTTAAGTGCGGTAAGTTGAAAATTACAGCCTAGGTGATATTGCTAGCCCGAGCCGTAGGCGAGGGCTACAAAAAAGCAGAGCCTGTAATTATCAAAGCGCCCGTATGTCATACATCGTTTTATAACATATTTGCGAGGAAATAAATAAAACTCGGACTTTCTTAAACAAATAAATCTTTAACCACTTGTTAAAGCAGTTATAGAAATTTTTGCTTGTTCACAAATTAGCGATGCGCGCGCATCAGCGATTTTTTAAGGCAAATACCGCACTCATTTTATCATAATGTACTATTATAGTGTTAATGATTTTTTAGAATATAAATAGCTTTTAGATTAGGTAATAATAAAGTCATTTTAAGAATGTTTTCTAGATTAGAATTTAGATAAATATGTTTCTTTATAATTACTGAAAATGTATGTCTATAGGCTTGAAAAGGCAGGACTAAGTGAAACTCCGTTAGCTTTAAGATCTACTTATGTATTTACCTTTTTCCATACGCAATAAAGACTTACTTACTTACTCCGTTTGAAAAAAACAGTAATGGCCGCCTACCTAACTTTCGTGTAATTTTGTCCTCAGGTTTTTGCGATTATAAATAGTAATTCGTGGAATTTTGTGTGCTATTTATAGTTTTTTTATCAAGATGGATGTTTTTCCTTTGCCTGTCAATAAAAACCAGGCACGGAAACAGACTGGACAGCCACATAATTGGAAGGCAAATATGGCGAAAAAAGCACGGTAAGTTTGTATCATGCCAGGGCCGTACTGGATTTCAAACTTAGTGTATAGATGGAGACCTAAATAAACATTCTAACAAAGTTATTACTTAAATCAAATTGAAATAGTAACATGGAGCAGTATGATACCTTAACTGTCATTTTGCAAATCGTAATACCGTAAAGCTTGATTTGAACTGATTGGAATAGAATATGTTTTTCTAAAACTCGACCGACTTGGTGTAATGGTTAAGAAGTTGGCTACTACACCAGAGGTCGCGGGTTCGATCCCCGCACAGTACAAACATTTGTGTGCATGAACATGTCTGTTTGTACTGGTCTGGGTGTCTCCTATGGATAATAAGTATGTATTTACAAAAGAAAATGTATTTAAGTATGTTTATCCGTTGTCTAGTATCCCATAACACAAGCTTTCATTTGCTTACTTTGGGGCTAGATGGCGCTGTGTGGAATAATGTCCAGGGATATTTATTATTATTTTTATTATTTTTACTGATAATATTTCTATCTAGATATATATAAATGAGTGGACAACATTTTCGTTTATATTAGGCAAATTATATAAGAACTAGCACTAGTTTACCGAGTCCACCCCTGTCAGTTACTTTGGTATCAAACTTGGTTAAGTCCATGAAAGTTAGGATCAAACATGGTTATGTTCACAGCTTGGAATCTGAACTGGCTTTGTCCAACAGTTTTTCATTAATTTAAGCATTTTTTTACTCTGAGGTATGTTGAATTAAAGAACCACTAGTTGCCTAAAAGTGAAGCTGTTATTATCAAATTTGCCAAAGTTTTTCACTTCCTGTAAAGTTTATCTAGATGGACGTAACTGGTTTTGATCCAACACCCATGTAAGGGTAGCATTAACTTTGATTGTCGTTTCAGAATTCGAGAATTAGGATCCCACCTCCTTAGTAAGCATAAGCATCTTTCTTTGTCGATGCAGTGTTTCGAATATAACAATATTTTACAAGCAAGGTAGTACATAGAGTTATTATATTACTAAATTCCACAGCTGCCTAAGTGCCTTTGAGAGATTTGTGCCTTTTGTCTTCTTCTTCCGTAAGCTTTAAAATTGAAACAATGATGTACAAAAGGTTGCTTGTCTATTATGTAAATTAATTCACAATAAACGTTATTATGCACAGACTATAACTGACATATTGTAAAGTTATGGTTTTTTCAGCCAAGAAACGTAATGTTTCCAATATTGGTCCAACGGTTCCAACGTGAAAACGTAACGTACAGAAACAGTTATATTCGCTTATGTTATTATAAGCATCACGAGGAGTATAAACAATAACAGCAACACGACTTAGTGAGGCAATGCAGTCACGGCACTGTAATAGTATATTATGATATAAGTGCGGTAAGTTAAAAATTACAGCCGAGGCGATATTGCTAGCCAGAGCCGTAGGCGAGGGCTACAAGACAGCAGAGGCTGTAATTATCAAAGCGCACGTATGTCATACGACGTTTTATATTTGCGAGGAAATAAATAAAACTCGCACTTTCTTTAACGAATAAATCTCTTGTTAAAGCAGTTATAAAAAAAAATATTTGTCACAAATTAGCGAAGCGCGCGTATAAGCGCTTTTTTAAGGCAAATGCATAAAAAACAGCTTGTATTACTAATAAAGTAATAGTATTTTGTTACCCTAGGGGTAAAAGTAACTTATTTAGTCCCGAGACGGGGTTTGGCGCCCGGAACGAAGTGAGGGCGCCAATAGTTTGAGGGACTAAATAAGTCTTTAACCCGAGGTAAACACTGTGCTTTTCATTACAAATACAAGGAAAGTAAAAATGAAAAAAATTAATTAGCTAAAGAAAAAATGAGTAAATTTTATTTTACATTTAACAACAACTTTGATGGGATAATTTTATTTAAAGTTTATGTTAAAATTAGAACAATTAGTTATAGTTAGTGACAGGTTCTTTCCGGGTATGTTGATATTTGATATTTTCTGGGAAACTTGTGTTTTTACATTATTCAGAGATTCTTGGGTGAATGTTGGGACATTGATATTTGTCTATTTTCTTCAGCTGTTACAGAAATATTTTTGGATTGCACCGGATAATCTTTCGAAGTGCTCGGTGGTGAAGAGTCAGTGGAATGGAGATTTATCATTTCTGTTACTCTGTGTGATATCTTAGTTTTATTTTCCACTTACTTTCAGCTACTTTACTCGACTTCCAACCTCCATGCCTTTTAATGACAGTTAAATCGGCACCAGAATCGGCTAGCAAAGTAGCCGATGTTCTTATAAAGCAGTGACCCGAATATAGATTTGAGTTTGGCAAATTAAGGTAGGTGGCTATCTCTTTAGGAATACTCGAAATCTTGTTTTTGCCAATTACTTGCCGCAGATACTTCCTATTATGATAATTTATGAAAAAACGGTTCGTTTCTATACCACTTGGTCGTAATTTTCGGTATTTTTCTATTATATTTACAAATTCTTTTTTAATAACGAAGGTTCGGTCAACTTTAGTTTTAGTGCCACGAAACTTCACCACTAATATATCACCTTGTTTCTCAATGTCATCAACCGTCATATTTACTAGTTCGATACTTCTGCAAGCGCCACTTATTGCCAATATCAACACTACCTGAAAAGTAGATAATTATATATCTTTAATTGGTGTATAATATATAGAAAGTTACAATTTGATACAAATTTCTCATAGATAAGCGAATAACAATAAAATGATTAGCTTACCTTCATTACTAGGTATATTTCATCAGGCGCTTGGTTTAAGAAGGTTTCTACGTCTTGAGAAGTGAAAACTTTGGACTTTTTTGATTCAAATCCATCAGATTTCCTTTTGAGAAACGATGTTAGCCTCTCGAAATCCTTTAAATGTACATTGTGTTTAGTACTTAATGTTGTCTTTAACATAGAATACAAGCTCCATAAGGTTGAAGGTTTGTGCGTCTTTGATAATTCGTTGAAATATATTAGCAACACGTTTTCTGATAACGATTTCACTTTTTTCTCAGCGCACCATTTCATATAATCGTCATACGATTTTAGGTATATTTGTTTTGATTTAGGTGATAAAAGGTTTTCCATTACCGCTTTAGCCTCTTCTCTTATAAAATCAGGTGTTAAATTCATATCAGAATCAGATGAACTCATTTTGAAGGTACAAGTCTCTGCTATACGTATAAACAAAAGTCTTCAAATCGAAAATGAAGATCGAATTGGCGCTTTCCCGCCTATTTTGTGTTTTTTTTTCTGTGGCCGGCCAGCTATTCAGCCATTATTTTTTATTTTCATCATTGGAAAAATGGTAAATATTTTGCCCAAATCTAAGTTACTTTAAAGAAATTGTTGAAACTAAATTATAATAAAGTTATGTAAAAAATATACATTCTTTAATCAATACTTAACTTTAAGTTATTTCAATTTTACATCGTGGCTGTATAGAAAGTTGGAACCTGGTTCAATAGATATGTGAAAAAGAACTAGTTTTTTTTTAAATAATTTGACAGCTGTCAGTTGAAAGTGATTCTCCCTAGGGATGAAAAGTATTACTTTCATCCCGCTCCTCAGGCAACTTCAGACCTACTTTCAGAGTATGAGTAATGAAAATTAATATTTTTGTGTTTTTGTTACAGATGAATGGTTGTAATTTATCGTCAAAACTATTTAAATTAGAGAATTAAATGTTTATTTATAATATTACATCTCCCAAAGTAAACCAAATTTTAAAAATATATATATGTTATAAAAGGCTGTTTTAACATATTTGTTCGTAAAGGGGTAAACTGTCCCTTAATTCACTAATTTCAACATCGTATTGTATCTCATTACGTACTTGTGCCACAAAATAAAGAGTTTATAGAAGGACCGCTCGCACCTTTTTCCAAAACTTGCGTGAACCGCCTATGGTTACTACTATATTCGCTCTGAATTTTTAAAATGAAAGCTAGTTATACCTACTTGACAAAACCGGCAAAAAACAAAATTAATCATGTGAAAAATTGGACCAAGTTCGACAAAAACAAAAACACTCGCGTCAGTGCGACTTTCTGACTCACCGAAGCTCACTGACTTCGCTTGGAAGCTCATGTCTCTGTGTGCGTGCGACAAAAATTGCGTGTTGTTCTAAGCGGGCTATCTGTCAGAGCGCCGCGCATGTCTAATTTGTGCGTTATTGTAATGTAAAACGCACGGTTTATACGGTAAGATGCTCCGTCTAAAACGAACGGTACTTTTTTAAATTTTAGCAAAGAGTTCTTATGTCAGAAAAGAGGTCAACATTTAATGAATTTAATTAACTTTGGGAGATAAAATATAAACATGTAATTCTTTAGTGCTACGGGTCAAATTGATTCGTATGGCCTAAAGATAAATCGTTCCGAATTTCGGAGTGTACCGCTAGCACTACATTTAAAATGATTGGTTTATATTAGTGCTTGAAAAGGAAAGAAGATTAGATTCTTAAAGTACAGACTGTACTCGTATTTCGACGATGTAGTGTTTTGTAACTATCAAATTTGTGATCTAAGAAAAACGCTCAACGTTTAAATAAAAAAGTGGAAAATATTTCGGTTGGCACCCATCCCAATTCCTTTGAACAAAAGTTGTTTGGGGTAAATATCATGCGATCGCAGGAAATTGGCCGTATCAATGTATGGTCAGCAAACAACATAGGGTTTTCAAAAGCGTCGCTGATATGTTCCCTATATTCTATGAACATACCTACAGATATAAGTTTACTACGATGAATGTACCTCGGTGAGCAACAATCAACGGTCTCGGTTGAAGCGTTAGGATAGGCTGATGTGTTAATCAAGCAGGTAGCCGGCCCATGATTCGCCAGAAATAACTATGAACCAAGGTTGTTTTAGCATATTCTTAAATTTCGCTAAATCATACACAAGTATCTTAAACGTCTCTGTAAAAAGTACTTTTCTTAGGTTTTTTGCAAACTCTACTTTTATGAGTTATGAGTGGCTACTGTTATATCTTCGTGGGTGTAGTATTTTTACCTTTACATCATTTGTGATAACTAGGTGAATCGAAATCGCGTGATCTGGATTTTTATAAGAACACTATGCATAGTAATGACCACAGTGCCAGACGATTTCATGTTTTCAGGCTGTTAGCATGCTTCCCAATAGCAATATTGTTATGTGTTTTTTAGAACTTACTGACATAACACACAATTATAACACCGATTTTAATAAATCAGTAGAGAACGAAAGGTTTTTTTTACATTGTTGTTTTTTGCTGATTTTAAAAGACTTGGAGCATAACACTTTTGTTTTTGGAATAGCTACCTACTTTAATAACAGCTAGAACTTATTTTTTGGTTTTAAGAACAATTTGGTGCCGTGCGGTTGGCGGCACTTTAAAATAATACTTTCCACAGCCCCATATCTTCCCATGGGTGTCGTAAGAGGCGACTAAGGGTTTCTTCCAGCAGACCATCTGCTCTTCAGGTGGGAGACTTATGTCGGCCGGTTGTTGTTACCACCATGCAGTTGTGTAAAACCCGCCAAGTGATTCTGACCTATCTCGGTCAGGTCGCGTTCCGGGATCAGCACTGCACTAACCGGTGCCAGGGGGACTGTGATCGTGGCAATTGTTGGACCAGTGGGAGCCCTAGCGGCGGTATTGTGTGTGTAGTGTGTATCGGCCCGCCGGCCAGGGAGACCCGTAGAAACGGTGGTGCCGCTGGCCGCCCGCGGCATAGTACAGGGGCCCAAAAGGGGTTAACCACCTCTGGAGGCTGCCCCACCAGGTCGCGCATAATCTCGGGGTGGCTCGTCGTGCCGGGTGGTGCCCGGTTCCGGTGGGGCCCGGCGACCACACCCGAGGGGGTACGGGGGCCCTTCCGTCCGGCGGACCGGCCTACACTATTCCACGCGATTAATACCAATGCAGGGCACCACGCTTTGTCTTTCATTGCCTCGATCACAGTCGTCCTTTCACGCCCCTCCCATCCTTTAACTTCTATGGCAGTCAGAAGCACAAAAAAACGGCCTACAGCGGCATCCCCATCCCCCACCAACACGCTGTTTGAGGTGGAGTTCGCTAACATCCGCGGACTCCATGCAAACCTCAACGCCGTCCATCAACACCTTGAGACGGCGAGGCCTGCGATGCTCTTTTTGACGGAAACACAGATAGGCCGCCCTGCCGATACGTCATACTTGCACTACCCCGGCTATGTGCTGGAAGAGTCCTTCCAACCTAAAGCCGGTGTATGTCTATTCGTCAGGGCGGAAGTCTGCTGTAGCCGTCTCCGCTGCCTAGAAGGCCCATCCTTCTCAACCCTCTGGGTGCACGTTGACCTGGGCTCCACAAGCCGGGTCTATGCGTGCATATACCGCTCCCACAAAGGCGACGCCGAGACAACTCGACTCTTCGAGCATCTGAGTCAGGCCGCAGACAACGCTCAGGCGCAGTTCCCAAATGCCGAAATGGTGTTTTTGGGAGACTTCAATGCCCACCATGAGTCCTGGTTAGGCTCATCAAAAACAGACCATGCAGGCCGAACTGCCCATGCGTTTGCTCTCACGCAAGACCTGACGCAACTGGTATACCAGCCCACCCGGGTACCAGATATTGTCGGTCATACTCCCTCTTTATTGGACCTTCTGCTGACGAGTCACCCAGCCGGGTATAAAGTGTCGGTTGGTGCTCCATTGGGCTCCTCCGATGACTGTCTGGTTGGCGCTACAGTGCCTTGTGCAGCTCCCCCACAACCTGTGGAGGTGACGCGGCGGTTATGGCACTACTCGTCGGCAGATTGGGACGGATTGCGAGAGTATTTTGCCTCCGTCCCTTGGCGGCAGTGCTGCTTTGGAGAAAGGGATGCTTCAGAGAGTGCATCTGCTATCGCTGACGAGATCAGTACCGGAATGGAATACTACATTCCTTTTACTGATGTCGTCAGTGCTAGCAAAACGGGTCCCTGGTTCAATCGCGAGTGTGCCGCAGCTGTTGAACAAAAACAGGCGGCGTACCGTGCTTGGTCTAGGGCCGAGGCACTCAATGATCATTCAAACCTTGCCTCCCTGAAAGCAGCCTTTAATAAAGCCACCAAGGCCACGAAGAGGGCTTACATTAGAGCAGACGCCCAGCGAATTGCACGTGTTGGCCAAGAACTCATCACGCACCCTACGGGTAGCCGCTCCTACTGGCGACTGGCTAAACACGTGCAATCTAACTTCTGCGTGCCTTCGCTGCCCCCACTGAGATTCCCTGATGGATCGTTGGCTCATCAGCCGCAAGAGAAAGCTGATTTACTGGTTAACCTCTTTGCCGCAAACTCTTGCATCGATGACTGCGGTGCTGCGCCGCCTGATATTCCACATTGCGGCTTCACAATGCCTGATATTCGTATCAGGCAGTGTGATGTTCGTGCCGAACTGCAGTCACTCGATGTCAGGAAAGCCAGTGGCCCTGATGGAATTCCAGCTGTGGTGCTGAAGAAATGTGCAGCGGAGTTGTCTCCAGTGTTCACTAGCCTGTATCGCCTCTCCTACAATTCGGGTCTTGTGCCGCTGTCTTGGAGGGAGGCGAACGTTCAACCAGTTCCCAAAAAAGGGGACCGGTCTGACCCTGCCAATTACCGTCCAATAGCCGTAACCTCAGTTTTAGCTAAAGTGTTTGAGCGGATCATAAACACGCAGCCCATCCGCTACCTAGAGGATCACTCTCTCATTCACGACCGTCAGTACGGCTTCCGACCAAAACGGTCTACGGGTGATCTTCTAGCGTACGTAACACACATCTGGGGGGAGGCTATGGACAAGCATGGGGAATCTTTGGCCGTCAGCCTTGACATTGCCAAAGCTTTCGACCGTGTATGGCATCGTTCGCTTCTTTCCAAGCTTCCGGCATATGGTCTGCCACCTCGCCTATGCGACTGGGTCACCGGATTTCTGGAGGAACGTAGAATTCGCGTCCTTTGCGATGGTCGAAAATCACGCTTTCTCCAGATTAATGCCGGAGTGCCGCAGGGCTCCGTCTTGTCGCCGACGTTGTTTCTTCTGCATATCAATGACATGTTATCTCTTGGTAATATTCATTGCTATGCGAATGATAGCACGGTCCACGCGCGATATTTCGAGCGCCCTGGGGCAAAGCAGACTGACATCGAGGAGAAGAGGCGAAGTCTTGTTGTTGAGCTTGACGGAGTGTTGGACCGCATTTCAGAATGGGGTGCATGCAATCTTGTCGAGTTCAATGCCAAGAAAACGCAGGTGTGTGCATTCACAGCAAAGGCGTCGCCTTTCCTTTCCCATCCCACTCTTCAGAGCACCCCACTACCGATTAAGGATAGCCTAAACATCCTTGGCATGGATGTTCGTAGCAACCTAAACCAGCGGGACTACATTGAGAGCGTCATTAGAACTGCATTCCGTAAACTCGGAGTCCTGAACAGAGTGAGACGATTCTTCACGCCTGAGCAGCTCTGTCTCTTGTATAAGACACAAGTTCGCTCGTGTGTGGAATACTGCTCTCATCTCTGGGACGGTTCCGCTAAGTACCTACTCGAAGCTCTTGACAGGTTGCAGCGGCGTGCTATCCGTATTATTGGAAACCCAGAGGCAACTTTGACCCTTGAGCCTCTCCAATTGCGTAGAGACATTGCCAGGCTAAGTGTTCTCTATCGCTTCTACAATGGGGAATGCTCTGACGAGTTATTCCAGCTTATCCCACCCTCACCTTTCCACTCCCATACCACGCGTGCTGGACTACGGCGTCACCCACACACAATTCAACATTTGTTGGCCCGAACTAAAAGGTTCGGTGACTCGTTTCTTTGTCGTACCATCCAGACGTGGAACGCTCTTCCAGCACATGTGTTTCCTTCCTCGTATAGTCCCGGGTTCTTCAAGCGGGGCGTGAAAAGGCATTTCTGCAGGCCTTCAAGGTGAGGATGGCCAGCCCAGTGATTCGTTTGAATGACTGGGCTTGGTAACCTCATATCTGGACCTCACGACCGCATTCCATCAGGTGGAGTGAGGTCATCTTGACGGGCAATATAAAAAAATAAAAAAATTAGGTAACGTTCTTTTGTTTCAGGGACTGTTCTCTCTTCAATGAGAGAACATAGATAACAAACATCTAAACATTTAACAGTATACATATCTGTAATCTGGTATATACAACAGTATTAACATGGTTTCATTGTGTTAAATTGATGAATATCGATAGATATCTACTGCCCTGATAAGTGGTTTAATTGGAGAGCCAGAATTTATTAACCTTTAAGTATGGACGTGGAGCCTCACAGGCTCTGTTCCGTTTTCTGTTTTCTAGTTTAATATAATTCCCTTCGCCTCCCTCAGTTAGTAGCTTCAGTTGGCTTAGGGTGTGTTCCGATTAATATTTCCCCGGTTCAAATTGCTGATAGTCATTCTTTTCACTGGTTTCTACGCTATCCTCATCAGAACCCATTTCGTGAAAGAACCGATTTAACATCTTTTTACAATTTAATTTTTATTTATTTTTTATTGCACGAGCAAAGTACAATTGGCGGACTTAATGCCTAATGGCATTCTCGACCAGTCAACCACTAGGCGAAGCAGAAATCGTGTTGGCGGCGTTTTGTGAAACATAGATTGGTGAACGTAAACAATATGCTCAACCCGAAATAAATGTGATGTTAATACAAAATACATATATTCAAACATAGTTATGATATATATTTATATACTTAAACTAAATATCGTACCCAAATCTTGAACCACTGACTTCTTAACAGCTTGTTGTCATGGTTTATGTATGAAGTTGTGGATTGCCCCTTTGAAGGAAAACTTACTGGTGGTTAACTTATTATGTTGTCTATTCATTTTATTTGCAGGACTTAATGACAGAATAGCTTTATAAACTATAGCATTGCACAAACAAATTTTTCTTAGTTTTGTTTGTAGTTTCGATTTCTTAATAAATTTTACAGGACTTATCCCTCATCCATCATTGTGGTATTTGTGGTTCAAATGCGTCTGCAGAATTTTATTCAAAGGTGAGTGTCTTACGCCCAGAATTAACATTTGTCATAATCAGTTCTAGCCGTGAGAGTTTATCACAAGTCAATTGTAAAGCTTCTTGTTGGCTTGAAAATAATAATAACATCTAATATCACCGTGACGCTTAGTTATCAATAATCACGACTGGATCTCGGGTTGACGGTAATTCTCCGACCCTCGGATTCGAATCAATTGCGTATTTAAGTGCCTTATCTGGGAGGGTTGCGAGCTCTCGCCATTCATACGTGTACGCTGAAATAACGCTCGGTTGAGTCACTTATGCAGACACTAACTACCTACAAGTATTTACATACAGGCCAGTGAATTGGTGCTCGCTAACAGGTCATTTAACGACAATTTTGTTTCCGTCTGCGTCAGTTGTTGATTGATGGAGTCATGTATAAATGATTATGCAAATGAAGCCCCACACTAAGCACTAAGCTTAAAGACTAAAGCTTCTGAACGAGAGATAGAACTGAACTAATTCATTTATGTAGGTACATGTATCTTATACTTAGTTTAGTCTTGGTAGTTCATGGAGTTAAGTAACTAACTCGTTCGAAAATGTGAGCAAAGTTCATGTGCGAGAAAATCAATTTGTTCAGATACAACTTTAACTCGATAATACTTGGTATAACAATCAGGATACTAAATAAAAACAACATAGGTACTGTTTTTAAGCAGTAATAGGAAAAAAATAAAAATGTTTAGGAGCTAGCTAAAGATGAATAGTTCTATTTCACTTAAAATTTTAATCAAATCGGTTTAACAAACTGTTCCTCAGTCTAAACACACTTACTAAGTGTACTGGAACCTAACAAGTTATACTTACAATCGTATTTGAGTGTAATTGAGGCATTACACTTAAGTGGTATGCCTTTCGATTGTCTACTAGATTATTACTGAATACACACACACATCCAATGATCTGCGGCCAGTAGCCATGGCTTTGCTAATGATTATTACAGACATTCAACGTTGATCAATATTGGCCAGTGGTAATGATTAAACCATGGTGTACAACAATTACTGATTTTATGACCACGTATCCTATATACAAGTTGATGATAATAATCTCAGCCTTCATAATTTATTCGTCCTGAAAATGTTACGACTCGTTCTCAGTTTGGGAATTTATGGCATATATACATAACATAAATAAGTAGAATACATAAAATGACATCAGTTGAATCACACAGAGTACGTGACCTAAGTTTCAATAAAAATATTCATAGGTTATGAAGGTCTAAAACAATAGTATATTTTACATCGAGGGACTAAACGAAGCCATAATATACCAGAGGTGGTTTGACTCCCGAACGTGCGAGGGAGTCAATGAAACCGAGGGTATATTAAGTTGGCGTTTAGTCTCGAGGTGCAAACTGTACTTTTCACTTCGAATGCGAGAAAAATAGGCAATTTAGTACAAAAACATTTAAAATCGAACTTTACACTTGACAAAAGTTCTGAAATTTTCGTGATCAGTTTTTTCTTCTGAACTGAACCACAGATTAACAATTTAAAACACATGGCGCCACCTTCTTTGCGGACAAACCATGTAACTAAAAAGCTCTCAAAATTTTCCCAATGAAGACGCTCCACACTCCACAGATAATAGTATATTTTTACTGGCTGTTTACAAAAATACAAAAAATACAAAAATACAAAAATCTTTATTCATTACACAAGTCACTATTACAATGCTTAATATAGGTCTCATCCTTTTAAGTTTAGAAACCTGTATTAGGATGAGACAGCTCTTCTTAAAACAAATTAGCCATTACTATGACTTGTTTATTGTTACATCATTTTTAATAAGTTTTTATTATAAGTTCTATAAGTTCTTATTATAAGTTCTTATTGTAAGTTCTATGAGTTATATTATTAGTTAAGTTAGTTTTATTATCAGTTCTATAATTTTTATTATTATCTAGTTCTATGAGTAATTAGTTGGCTCTTAATTATTATTATTTTTTATTCATAAAGTTTCATTTTATAAGTTATTAAACATTCAAAATATTTACCACACATATCCATTTAAAAACCCTAAATACAAAATAGATGATGGAAGTGTTACGTGACATGCCTAAACAAATGTTTGAGTTTGTCTTTGTCACATGAAAAAAAATAAAAAACGAATAACTTTTTTAGAAAATCGTGTTTTGCTAATGATTTCTAGCCGTTCGTTTCAAAGCCAAATTCTTGACTTTTGATCACCTATGGTAAAGGTTTGCTAGATAAGTTTAATGACGGAGAACTTAAGCACCTGAAGGAAAGCAGTCGTGAGGTCCAGATATGAGGATGACAAGCACAATGATGCAAAGCAACTACTGAGCTGACCATACTCACCTTGACGGCCTGCCCTGGAACCGGTTCGTGCAGTGCTGATCCCGGAACGCGACCTGACCGAGATAGGTCAGAGTAAAATATATTATCATGTCATCTTTGTTTTTTATGCAACTTAAAGGTAGACGGTTGGTGTATAACGGTTGAGTTATACACCAACGCGTTAAAGTATAAACAGTTAAAGTAAGACCGCTTATTCTATTAATTTTATTATTTTTTCGTGACTTTGTAGAATGAGAACATCATGTATCATGTGTGCCAGTTTCTTCTTCATTTCTTTGCAGCAAAACTAGTAGCTTTTTTGATGGCTTGGTAGTAGAATAGAGAAAAAGCTTTATTTTCCAAAAAAATTGTTAAAGAAACGATCTCTAGTTGAAAATCTCGTCGTTAAAACATTGTATAGGGCTTAATAAAGGAATGTACATGTCAATCAAAACATTATTTATACCGATTTGAAAAAAAAAAAAAAAAGAAAACATGTCACTAAAAAAACATTATCCAAGTTAAATTCAAGTTAAAATAACAAACAGACTTTTCAAATGAAAATATAAATTAGCTAGTTATCGTCCACGGGTGAAAAGTTCTTTTGGTGAATAGTCCATAGTGCAAAACACCTGACGTCGAAACACACAAATACGAACCATTCTGTCGACGAAACGTCCTTAAGTGAAACATTCTAGGTCAAACGACCGACTTGGTGTAATGGTTAAGAAGTTGGCTACTACACCAGAGGTCGCGGGTTCGATCCCCGCACAGTACAAACATTTGTGTGCATGAACATGTCTGTTTGTACTGGTCTGGGTGTCTCCTATGTATAATAAGTATGTATTTACAAAAGAAAATGTATTTAAGTATGTTTATCCGTTGTCTAGTATCCCATAACACAAGCTTTAATTAGCTTACTTTGGGGCTAGATGGCGCTGTGTGGAATAATATCCAGGGATATTTATTTATTATTTATTATTTATTCTGGCAATGAATCTCACAAAAACGAAACGTCCTAATGGTGATCAGTCCAATGGAGAAACGACTGTCGGAGAACGCTTGCAGAATCGAGAATCAGCGCCTGGGCCCAATAAGCTGAGGCTAAATGCTGAGTGAGGTCCATTTATTTTTTTGGGCACCGGGACACCACGGTCTGATGGTATGGTCTTTTTTTCTGTTCATTTTTGTTTTGTTGTGAATGCCTACTTATTTTGTTTTACTTTATAAATTGTAATGTAACGATGTCCATAAAGTTAGTAAATTAATGTTTTTGTATTTATATTTCTATAAGTTGGCAGGATGTGCATTATCTGACAGAATGACTTCAAGTGGAACTATCTATGGAAATGCTCTGAGATTCAAACTCGATATACACCTTCACGAGAGTGCTGTTATTAAGTCGAGATCGTATTATCAATCCTTTAGCGAAGGCGTACTCACAAGTTATATTTGACAAGACCAAGTTTAGAACTGCTTTTAAAGCTATTTCTAGAAAACATTAAAAGTATCATGTTTATTGTAATGAAGGCAAATTCTTCCTTTGATTCATACATCTGTATATTAAATCAATATTAAAGAACTTCTCCAGCTAATGTTTTGTCATTCTCGTCAATCGCTACACTGTCGGCATTTTGTGAAGTCGGCCATGTTTAAATAGTATCTACACATTAACAATAGTTATAATGACTGGCATGGCACCAATAGCTTAAATATCCAGCCTAGAAGACGCGCTAGTGCCAGGTAGACGCTGACTGGCTGGAAATGCAAGATCATATTGCGAAATCGCTAGCTATGCTCAATTTAGGGAATTAACTTGACAAGTTACAAGGGTTTGTAATAAGGCCCCTTTAGGTTCATTGGCAACTAGCCTGCCTACTGCACCGAAGGTCACGGGTGCGATTTCCACCTGGGATAAACATATAAGCGTGTTATTATCGTTCCTTTTGTTAGTTGTTTTATTAATAGAATAATATTAGTAAGATATTCAAGTATGTAAGGTTTTCAGCTTTACCCATAATACTCGTACAAGCTTTACTTAGTTTAACGCTCAGATTATCTTGATATAAAATGTCCTAGGTAGTTTTTTTTCATTTTCATAAGACAAATTGTTATTTTATGTCCAAATGGTTCAGGTGTATGAATAATAATAAATATCAGACAGTCCATTTTGCTAGTTTGAATTTCCTTATTCTGCACGTACAAAAAAGTGAGAAGACAAAAAAGAGCTACGGTCGAGTTCAAATTGACTTCATAATAGAAACAACCTGGTGGTGGAGTCACATTATATTATGTAATAGTGTTTGGTTTATCTATGCTCGTATCTATGTATACACTGCAGTCTATGTGTAATTTACTTATATCTTTCTACGTTCACAGTTGTCTGACAATGCGAAACATGATTCTCATTACTGTACGTTAATGGTCGTCTTGAATCAAATCATAATTAAATATTGAGAGCTTTAAATTAAAATGCTAATGTTCTAACTTGTCTTAGAAGATTAACTTTTAATTTTTTCTCTAAACTATTTAGTTCAGATATTATTTTGTAGCTCTTTAACCTCCAAGCAGTACTATTGTATTTACAAATCCTAATACCTACGTTTTATTGCTAACAGTAATAAGAACCCTATAAAAATCGGTAGCCATCTTTGTAATACCTTATTGCATCCTCGAAAATAAACAAAATAATAGCAGACAGGCGAGACGACAGCGCGACCCTCCACGACCAGCCCTCAACATAATGCGCTATGTACAAAACATCGGAGGGTTTGCATATCCCCTATGTCTGGGTACGCTTCCCAAAATAAGAGATACTAATGCCTATAGGATATCAAAAGGCAGTTCACGCAGAAAGATTCGCTGTGAAATATTAGCCAGTTACCGGTTCTGAATGAGGAGATTATCTACTGGACTGTACACAAAAAGTTTTTAATTATTTAGCTCGCAGCATACAATGCCTTCACTTTCCCCTTCCAATTTTGAATCCCATTCGAAATACTCGTAGAACACGTGTGGCCCCATCTGCTGGCTGAACCTTTGTGCCACAAAATAAACCATTGTGCTAACATAAAATTGTGACGATTGTGTGAAGGACCATGTAAAACCAGATTCTATTATATTCCGTTTCAAAACAAACTTAAGCACAAATGTCACATGAAGTCGATATTGAAATGGAAACACCAAATGTTTTTATCTTTTATTTACAAAAATTGCAACTACCAATTAATATGCATCACAGCAAATAAGAATCTTGATCCACTCTCAAAATAACAATGAGTAGTTTACACTACTGTGATTATTCACAGCACTATCTTTTCCGAGATTCGATCAAAACACATACTTACATTCGAGACGTTTACGATCGAACACAAACTTCACTATCTCCAAAGTTTGCTAATAAAGTAATATGATGTCGCATGGATTGATTAGCCAATCGTAGAATCACAATTCATGACGTGAGACTCGTGAGTGCGCATGAATGAGGTGGATGTTCATAAGGAATGTCGTAATTTGAAATTGGTAAAGCCGCAAACGGCCCGGGCATTTGTAAGGAGGCCTATTGATATTCAAAGAGATATTTTAAATGGAATAAAGTTGGTATTGATGCGTGTTAGGCGGGCAAAGCGAGCGCGCGGTCTTTGCGCCCCTTTAAGAATACCGTTGAGGGTAATAGAGTAGGATTTAGTTCATGGAGAAAAGATTAGGCACCCGCCCGGGGACCCTTTTCACCAAATACTACCTCGCTCAGGCCCCGCGCTATAACCTTGTACTTGTACTTAACTACAAACAATTTGTCTAAATTACAACTCGCGCCGGGCCAATTGAATCGGCGCGGGAACAAATACCGTTTATTTACCGGCCCGATGAAAATAATTTCGGATAAAAAACATAGAATGAAGTGTGTGCATAAATTTTTGACTGATATATGATACTTTATGATGTCAAGTAATATTACTATTATTAGCGAATATTTTTGCATGTTATTGTATTGTTAACTGAATAGAGAAAGATTCAAAGATTCTATTCTTAGCAAATAAATATCTTAAAACTTGAAACTAAAAAATGTTTATGAGTTATCCGTGGCCATGTATCGTATTAAAAAAAAGAATAATTATGTACATTTAAGTGTTATGTCAGCTGTCAGTCTCACTGACAGAGTGACAGATATTCTACCAGTGATACCACGCCATTATGATACCTGCTGGCACTCATTACCAAGGATTTGCGTTTCGGTCTTTCTCACAGCGAAGGTGTGTCACAAAAGAAGCAAAATAGAGGATGTTTATCCTTTGCGGTTTTTATAAGAATACATTTATATACAAATCATGGTTGAGCTAGCCCAATGAGAAAAATCTTCACTTAAATAAAGCACATTGGAATAAATTTCGTGTTGAAGTAAAAGATGTATCCATAAGAGAAAAATGAATCTAATAAATAAATAAATATCCGGGACAAATTACACCAAGATCATCTGACCCCAAATTAAGCACAGCTTGTATGTACTGTGGGTGTCAGATACCGATAAACAAACTAAAATATTTCTAAAACGTGATTGACATTGGAAAAGTAAGGATACTATGTAGACGTATTCCTAATCATAAAATCTAAATAAGTCCAATACTCCTTGAGCAAAACTCTTTTTGTCATTACTCTCAATTATCGACAGCACAATAAAAAAAAACTAGACAGAATATAACTTCTAAAGGGTGTTGTAAGAATGGTTGAGTATTTACGAGTACAAAAAAAATATCTCCTGCATTGAATTAAATAGACATTTACTTTTGAGAAATACAATTAGAAAAAAGAGGTTCGGTCAACAAAAAATCAAATATTATAAAATATTAGTGCACGTCTTCGCGAAATGGCCGCATTAGATAAACGGTGCGGTACGGGGTGCGGCGCGTAGGTACTAAGGTATGTACAGAATGCGTATCAGAACGTTCATTCACGCCAGGAATTCGATACTGGGTAATAATATAGGTGTGATGATACAAAATTATTTTCCTTCGTTCATGGAACTTGTCCATTCGTATGCAGCAAATCAAAATAACTGTATTAGTTTTTCGTCGATGAGAAATAAGCAATTGTTTGTTTTTCCCAACAGGTACTAAAAATGGCATACACTCCCGAGCGTGCGAGGGAGTCAATGAAACCGAGGGTATATTAAGTTGGCGTTTAGTCTCTAGGTGCAAACTGTTCTATTCACTTCGAGTGCGAGAAAAATAGTCAATTTCGAACAAAAACATTTAAAACCGATCAAATTTACACTCGATAAAAGTTCTGAAATTTTCGCGGTCAGTTTTTTTTTCCGAACTGAACCAGTCACAGATTAACAATTTGGCGCATGGCGCCACCTTCTTTGCGGACAAACCATGGAACTAAAACTCTCAACATTTTCGCAATGAAAATGGTCCACATACCACAGATAATAGTATATTTTTACTGGGTGTTTGAGTTTGTCTGCGTCACATGAAGGAAATTAAAAAATGAATTACTTTTTACTCCCTAGGACCTAAAGTGGTCACTTTAGACCGGCTTCGTAGGGCTATATTGGCGTACTTTTAGAGCATGAGAAGTGAATATAGAATTATTTCCATTTCCAAGAGAGCGGGGAAAAGAAATAACGAATGGCGACCTCAGTTTTCTTTATAATAAACATTAGCAGTATTCTTTTAATTATTGCTTAGGTTGTCGGGCCTGTCGCTAACAGTGTAATTTATTATTAAAATAAAACATTCATAAACCCTTTTGTCTATTTATACGAGTACATGGGCTTTGTTTGCTATGGCAATGTTTACCACACTACTAACTCCAATAAGCAAATAAGGCATTAGATTGGTAAGTTCCCCACCAATTTTGCGCCTCAATATACTAGGTACGAATTTATAAATTATTTATATTACACTCTGCGCAATTTAAAGGCTCACATTGCCTACTTATCACAAATTCATGGCACGGGTCTAAGCCAACTTAAAATTGAATTGTTATATTATAAAAGTGAATAGGTGGTTATATGGTATGTTGCCTAAGTTACAATGCTCTGAAAGAGTAACTAAGTTGTAAGAATGTTTGAAAAATTACCAAACCCATGGGAGACTCAGTTATCAATAATATGTCTAATGTGATTTTTGAACATCTTTTGATCTTCAATAAATTATAAACTTCATAAAATTTAAATTCTTGGTTATCCTTGTGAAATTGAACCAAACATAGAACAATAAATATTCATTCAGATGATTGGATAACTAGAAACCCAGAAAATACCTTGTTGAATCTCAATCAGCCGACCACCCTAGAGTATTTTGCGGTTTAATTAAAGTCAACAATTAAATAAAAAAATGAACCAGACAATGCTCTGTGTGAAATAAGTGTGCGCATGGCTTTCGTATGGTATCCATGGTTACCTACTGTGGGGTTTGGGAATCCCGGAAGTGATCGAGCTGTCACTTTCAGACCGCGTGCATATCGTGATGCTTGAGGGTTGATCAAAGCGGTGAATTGATTCAAGCTCTCGCAGCGTGCAGTAAATAATATTGTGGTAGATTGTCTTTATTTGTTAAAAAAATTAGAAAAAATAATGCTCTACTAATAAAAATTTGACATATAGATGACATTTTAGACATGTCTGCCACGATCATTATTGTAATTATCTTTTTCATATGAATGTCCAGATTATAAAGTATCTTCCCCTTGTTTGCAAACTCAGTAATTGTATTGATTTCATATTTTATAAAAAGACGCATCGTTATTCCTGACTAGGTTTGATAAACATGTTTTCATTACTCCGCATACGTACTCAATTGAAGTATTATGCTCTATGACGTAGTCGTACATGTTTCGATTTGTACTTGGCCACTTTATTGTTTAACAGTGTCTCTATAGCCACAAAGTCGCCGCAACCGACCGGAAACATGATCCTTGCATATAATAATCCCTTTTTCTATAGGCGGGTGGGTACTTGTAGAGTAGAAGGACACTCAGACTCTCCACAGCGCCTTTGCATTTCTATAGGCGGGTACTAAGACTTGTAGAGTAGACGGACACTCAGACTCTCCTCAGCGCCTTTGCACTTCTATAGGTAGGTAATTGTAGAGTAGACGGACACTCAGACTCTCCACAGCGCCTTTGCACTTAGGTTAGTACTTTCGAATACCAATCTGCAACTCTGAGACACGTTCTAACGAATTCAAATTTAACAGCGTCATATTATTTTACATTAAGAACACGCTTCTGACATAGAGATTGTTTTAATAATCGATAGTCCAATAAATTATATTTAGAGTTCAAAGAGCTCGCTCTTAATTTACCTTCGTATTGAGTTTAAATTGGAAGAATAAATAGCAATAGCGGCTATCAATTTATTTCAATGAAGTGTCGTTGACACGTTAAAGTAATGAGTTATGTTTCAGGTTTGACTTTAAACTAAATCATTGATTTTTGACGACACGATTGCCGTACCGTTGTGTCCCGGGTCAATTCGGCAAACAATCTTTTATTAATTGGCCCGGGTCTGGGTGTACTGGGAGAAGCCCCTGGCCTAAATCCTTGTCTTGTACCTCGGAAAACAAGGAAAACAAAAGTGGTGCATATTTATTTTTATCATTCACGAGCTGCCCCAACAGACTTCGTTCTGTCAAATGTTTGACAGCTGGTGTCTATTATCATATAATTATCTCGCCCGCTGTTCTCCGACTTGATTTACATATTATACTGTTATTGTTCACTATTTTTTTGTTTAATTATAATAAAATATAGCCTACTCTTGAACAGCTTAGCTTTCTGTTAGTGAAATAATTAATTAGAACGATCAGATCAGTCGTTTCGGAGCCTATTCAATACAAACAAATAAACAAACAATCAAATCTTTCCTCTTTGGACAGAAACAATGGAGGCTGCATTAAAAATGACCTAAATCTAACCCCACTTGCTTTGCAGACACATTTTCACGTGCGAGGCAGCGGTTAAAGAAATATTTATCTCAAAAAATAGTTGTGAGTTAAACAACCGCAGCTCTTTGGTAGCAAGTTCCCTTCATTTTGTTCTTTTCAGTGAGCTTCTTTGTACAACTTTAACCCACCTCTTTTCATTTTATCTCAATGAGTCTTTTTTAGCAATCGTGAATTTTTAAACTTGGTTGCTGGAGGTGAGAAATAAGTGTTTTTTAACTATTAAGCTTAAGATATTGTATTTCTCCATAATTTTTACCATTATGAAAAGCGATACTTGAATATTTTAGGCTGCGAACGCGGCAGGCCCACTAACAATGCTGCGGGATTATCTAGATTCTAGAATCTCATCCGTGGCTAGTCGTCGGCTGTTAAAAAACACAAAAGCAGCTTGTTAAATTAAACTTACAATGACATCGTTAGTCATTTAAATAATATTTCGTATACTGAAAGGATGTATCAAAATAAATAAAAAAATAAAAATATTTCTGTATATCTATATTAATCAAGGATTAATTGTAATGAACGCGAGTAACTACTATATTGTTGGCATTGTTTCCCGGTTTCACAATAAGAGTAACCCAACGCTAACTACTCGCCGGGGAAACTTGCAAACACCGGTTTTGTTTGTGCTGCTGAATCAAAATGTTCGTGCTAGTGGCGTCGCCGAAGGGACTATAAAGATTCAGAATCTAATTTGAACCGGAGACAGACTTGCTAACGTCGTGTTAGTCTCGCAAATTGACCCTACGAACGTACTATGGACTTAGAATGACCCTGTTTAGGAGACAGGGGTCATTAATGTTCATTACACCCTTATGCTATGTTGTTGACGTGTAGATACAATTGTAGCCGGCTTGCATATGTAAAACATTTTAGCTGTAGTGTTTAAATAAAAATAAGTATATTTAACAATTATCGCAATTGAAAATTTAAATCAGATTGTGAAAACAAATCAGTTAAGTAAGTAGGTAACTACGAGTAGGTACTTATAATGATATTCGTTGATTAAAAACTGTCCCTTTTCTACAGATGTCATTATGGCAACGAAACTCTATCAAATCTTTGGGTTCGGCAAGAAAACTGTCAACAGCTTCTATCTCAAAGATCAATAGTGTAGACGTGAAAAATAGGTCGACCCTTTTACCTAACCGCCAAGGGTCGTCAAAAGTTCTGACATTTTTTACATCCTGAACATCTGGATGGCTCGACGTAGACTGGGCACAGAGACAAATGAAGAGATTAGAAGTTTTTTGGGCAGGAAAAAGGTGCTAAGGGCAAGGAATTACTGAAACGAAAACAAGGTACTGCCTTAAAAAACGTAAATGTGGTGGAGCTTTAGAATCTAAAGTTTAGATGAACAACTAAACAGCATCTTATCGCATGAAACCTGAATTTCAAAATTCTCTACAAAATGTTACTCTAAAAGAATGATAAGAGAACTATCACTGGTTAAACTACCATCGTTAACAGCATTTTTTATGAGTTTGGCCCGTAGTTGTCAGTCGTGTCCACGCATATAATTTTGCGGTTGACGCAGAATTTACCACAATGCTCTTCAGCACCCACGGCGTGCGAGAGCGCAACGTGCGCCAGACCGTTGCTGTGTTACACACAGTTTTTCCAAACAGAAACTCATTTCTTGTGTCTAAATTATTTTTATTGAAAAGGTATTGTAAGACTAGTTATCACTCGGAGTTACCAGTGCTAGTGTTAATAATAGGTATAAGTCAGGTGACTCAAGCATTGCCGTTGTTAATTGATCCTTTGAGCAAGTCGCTTGATGTTACCCAGCAATCTGTTCTTGCCTCCTTGTCCTTCTTAACGATTAAAATAAAATGCACAAAGTTATTAAAAATAATGTTATATGTTATGGAAGTAAAGTCAGTAATTAAGCTTGATTTGCTGAAATTAGCTTAGCATACAGACTCCTCACTCAAAGTTAACCCACATTGTCTTGCACTATTCAATCACGTGGTATATTTATTCGCGATGATGATGAATGTAGCCAAAAACACAAAGTATAGGTTTAACCTCAGCCATAGCCTGTAGTCATGTCAGTAAACTTCACGGCCCTTTTGTGCTGGTTTAGTATTATGTTACGGGATAGCGCTTGTACCTATTTTGTTAACTTTGCCGCGACAACGTGTAATGTAGGCGGACTGCGGAGGCCTTCGGACGGAATCTCGGGGGCTTCGAAGGACAAAGGCCCACATTATTTACTGTTTTATATTCACACAAAGGGAACCCAGGCTTCAATTAACGACTGGAAGAACGTTATTTATTTTTTCTTCATCACGATTTATCATTATAATTTCAATACAATAACATGTTTCATATAATTTTGACTGGCCTGTTGGCGCAATGACAGCGATCCTGCCTTTAGCGCCGGAGGTCGTGGGTTCGATCCCCACCCATGACAAATATTTGTGTGACGAACATTTGTATTTGTTGTGTGTCTGGGTGTTATTATCTATTTAAGTATGTATTTAGAAATATTTAAGTATGTTTATCAGTCTCTGACGCCCATAGTACAAGTTTTGCTTAGTTTGGGGTCAGATGATCTTGGTGTGAATTGTCGCAGATATTTATTTTATTTATTTATTTAAATTAAATTAAATTAAATTAAATTAAAATTAAAATTAAATTAAAAATGTGTTTATTACTTCCCAACAGATACAAAAAATAGTTATAAATTTAACATACAATAATTACAGAAAGCAATTGGAGGAGGCTCAGCTTGTGCTGACCTAGGATCGGGACCCTAGACAGCGCTGATTTTCAGCCCCACCCATTTCTCTGAGGGTGTTAAACGAGAATTAGTAATGAGGGCTAAACATGTACAAAAGTTAGATTAAAGTTAAATATTTTAAAATTCAAAGAAGACTACAAATCAAATAAAATTAAAAGCGGTTCTCTTTTGTGTGTTATGCGCGTGTGTTTATGTGTCTGTATATGTGTGTGTGTTTGTGCGCGTGTGTGTATGTGTATCTGTGTGTGTGTGTGTGTGTGTGTGAGTATATCTGAGTGTGTGTGTGTGTAAGGGTGCGTGCATTCTGTCACTAAAAATATTTTTTCAGGGGTAACGACTTCCAATATCCACTATTAATGTCTTCTGCAGCGATTTGTTTCTTTAATAAGGCAGCTTTGTATTTCTTCTTGAACAAATCGGCACTCATCTTTAATTTTATGGGGGGAGGTAAATTGTTCCAAATGCTTGCTGCGTAGAATTTGAACGATCCTCGGTATAGCGTAGAATTGTGTTTTGGAATTTTTAGTAAATTTTCTCTCGCAGACCGTAAAATTTAATCACTCGTAGTTCAAATTGTTTTGTTATTTTGTCAGTGTACGAGTATTAGTTCGTTACCCAGAAGTTTTACGATTTTAATTCTTATTTTCCTTATCAGATGTCATAATACCGGCCTTTTAGATATGGACTAAGCTCAAGGGGACAAAGCCTAGAAATTCAGACTCCAAGGTCAACGTTTTTTCCAGTTCAAAGAAATACGAGTACCTACGAGTAGATCGTAGAAAAGTTGCATGAGAATGCCAGTATAAAATCCCGTTTGAAGGCTTAACTGAAGAATAAAGATAATGAAAAACACTTACACAGAAAAATAAATTAGCTCTTAGATAGATCTTTTATTGCAACTTTAGAAAATAAACTTTTGTTATAAAAACTCATTTTTACGCAGATGGCATTCAGCTTAACCAGCAACGCAATATAACTACACGCATTCCTTAAAAAAAATATTTATTTATTTACTTAAGTATAATTTTGAAAGTTATGTAGTTGTTACAATAAATAGCACATTTTATTGTCAATAAAGAAAGAAAACATGTACTTATGTAAAAGTAGAATTAAGTTCCGGGCCGGCGCTAGTTTTATTATAACACTTAATCACAAAGCAGTGACTCAAGAGTAGGAGTAGGTGGTCGATAACAAATCTAACTGGCCGTCGCCATTAGGTCGGATGTCGCGCGAAGAATTACCAGCAGTCTTTAAGTTAAGCCACACAATCATTTAGGGGATGGCTCACACTAAACTTATTAACGACCTTCGTAATACATGGACTTAGGTTGTATTTGGCTCGTATATTTTTACTAAGGCACTTTTGGATAATTAAACACCTGTAGTGTCCAAACCCAATCTTTTCGGTTTCAATCTAAATAATGCTAAAATAAGAATTTAAAGTGTTTTGCTTTATAAGGAATTGTGTTTATTGTCCGATAGTGATAGAACCCTTGATGCGGTAGTAGGGGGTGAAAGGAGAGGAAACTGTTAAATGTATAAAAATCACATTAAGCCTCCGTTTTTTGGGTTAAATAGCTGTTTAACTCCAAAGATAATTATAGTACTTAAAGTGTTTTCAATTCAAAAAGACGGAAAATGAATAAAAATAATGCTCAAACGTATTTCATCTATAATTGCACGAAGATAAAAATACAACAGGCATACTTTAGCAGTCAACCATTAGATATTTTATTCTAATGATTAGATACTGTGTATCTATGCTGATAGGTACTTAAGCGGTGATTCTCACCACTATCTGTTGGTAAACTTTATTACAGAGAGGACAACGGATCTGTGATGAAGACCAAGCGTGTACTGCGTGATAATAAACTGAAAGTACCGCGGCGTCTTAGAAGCCGACGGAAACCAGCCACAGTCGAGCGGCAACCTGCTGTTTTGCCATATTTGAAGGGTGTCACTCACAAGACGCTAACAGCGGGCTTCAATCAAAACTGACTTCAAGCCATCGAAGAGGATCAAACAATTTTTAAGACCTGTTAAGTGTAAGTTATAAGTTAAGTTAAGTTATAACATTGTTGTTGTGTCCCAAAACGTGTTACCCTGGTAGGGCACAGCAATATACTTAAGTTCTATAATATCATTAATTTCATAGAATAAATTAATATTAATTAAAAAACTTAACAACTTATCAAATATGACAATAACATACTCGTACATCATGACTTTTTATTTAATTGTCGTTGAAAAATTATTGCAGATCATAATAGCATTTATTAATTAAATAATTCTTTAATGTTTTCGCAAAGCTTTGTACATTTATTTGTTCTTGTATAAATTTTGGAATTTTATTATATATTTTTATAGCGCTTGCGTGGGGTCCAGTTTGGTGTATTTTTAATTTTGAACCTGGATGAGCCAATTTATCTCTCTGTCTGAGATTTTTTGGTCTTGAGTAAGTAGGAAACATGTGCATGTTTTTCCGGACGAATTTGCTGATTTCCAGTATGTAAAGACTTGTTAATGTAAGAATTTTAAATTTAATGAAATAAGGTCTACAACTGGTCATTCCATCTATATTAGCCAATATTCTAATACATTTTTTTTGTTTTAAAAACAGATTATTGACTTCAGTACTATTACCCCTTAAGACAACTCCATACTAATATTACTCTTCAGTGAGCTGGCCTTTATGTTTTTTGCTAAGTGATTGTAGGCGCTCGTATATAGATTGTACAGACCAAGAGGAGCATCGATTTGCGAATTAAAGGGCATATCAGTGATGTGAAAAATCGTAGAAGTAATAAGTCAGCAGTTTGTGAACATGCCCTTGATAAACCAAACCCTTACATCAGGTTTCATAAGCCCCGGGTCATTGAGAGGGAGAACTGGTATGTTTCTAGAATTTTACGGGAGGCCATTGAAATTAAGAAACATTTAAATTTCAATAGGGGATATGACTGGAATCTACCACCGGCTTGGGATCCGGTAATTAAACTCATCAAGACTAGGGTCAGCACAATTTCGCAAATCTTCAAGATACGGTCAGTTCTTTTTGTGTGTATAGGAACATTCTCGCTGAACTTGCTTACTGCTTACATTTTGGAAATTTAAAATCTAGCTATCCCTACTGTAAACAAACTGAATCCACGTTTCCTCAATGATGGCTAATCACAAATCCCGGCAATGTTTGTTTTTCAAAATCCAAAACAAGTGTTTCATTGCTACTCCGGGTCGAGTATTCTAGTAATTAGCAAACTAAGCGTTACAAATAGGCTAGTTTAGTAGACGCAGGCCATCAACAAACGAGGTACGTGAAACGAGACGTAACGACCTGCCGACTATCATCAGGTGGCTGAAAAGCTAGGCAATTTGCGATGTCTACTCGATTATCCGACCATTTTCAACGTACCATTTAACACAGGTTATAGCAAGTTAGAATTCTCTAAAGGAGAACAACCACTTTGAGTTAAACCTTGTTCTGCTGCAGAAAATAGGTCTTGTTTTAGCCCGTTTAGCTACCACAGAAATCAGTAAATTAGTAGTACCGGATCAGATCGAACTGGATCAGACTGTAACTGCTGTAACAAAAGAATAATGCTAACGAGACCGAAAGTTTAAAATCTTTAAAATGCTGATGCTTCAGAAATGTTTTCGTGATCTTATCATTCTGGACCAAGTATGTAGAGAGTATCAAATGTTAGATGAGCCAGACGAATTCTTATAGTTAGACCGATTTTTAGATTTATAAATTAGAGTACTAACATCTCTAAAAAAATACAGAGCTAACGTGACTAGGTGTTGTGTTTTTTACACATACTGTAGTTTATACATCACGCCTGAGCTTGCAATTTTCATCCCTTGGCGCAAGCAAAAGTTATGTTTGAAACTTACCTCCGTAGGTATAAACCTGTATTATACTCGTATCAGTCACCCTTCCGGTATTTACGCGAACACGACGCGGGAACAGTGAAAGATAGAACGCGTCACGACTTTCTTGGCTACGCTTATTACCGAGCGCTTTATAGCGATAAGACAGCCAATTTTTTTTATTAAAACGTCTTCCTACTTTGACATTCATTATTTTTGCAATACAGACTATTTATATCTTCCGGAGAATTAGTCGTGATAAGATATCAAGACTAATTCTCCGGTCATGGAAAAAAACAATAAGAAACCGAAGCAACGCGTGTAACGGCGGAAGGCTCACCTGCCACGTTGTTTCCTACTCCAATTACGCTTGGTGAAAAGTGGGCTCAGGAATACTCAGAATTCCGTTTACTATAAAAGGTCAACATGCCCCTGAATACCCCGTTTGGGATATAGTTGTGAGTGTGTGTATGTAAATATGTTATTATCCACTAATACAACATGACCGTACTGAATCACGGTTGTTTGTGTAGACAGGCATCCCAGCTGGTCGCACGAGAGGAATTAACACGTTGTGATGTTCTTTTATTTACCCTTTTTCTTTACAAATGGGAAATCGCACCCACATCATTACATGTCTGCGTCGGTGCGTGGATGTGGAGTACTCTTGAGGACTGCTCTGATTTACACAAGTATAAAATAACACCGGGAAATAGCGAACAGTAAGATTGTCATGATAATTCATTCAACAGCGTACTCTGTCCTATTGTTGCTGTTTGTAATTTAACATCAAATGAGTACTTTACAAAAACTAAGGGAATATACTTGGTTTTGATGTCACGATTGACGTGGTGCGCTGTAGCACGATTTCTCACCTCGGTTTGCGTAGTGTCCCGGGTTCTATTAGCGGTCGGGTCAATTTAAGAAAAGATCTTCTCTAAATTGGCTCGGGGCTGGGTGTGCTGGGAGACGCCCCAGGCTTATTCCTGGTCTGGTACCTCGTAACACAAGGATATTTGTCCTTACTTCGAGACCATGACAAGTGGTATGTTGTCTTTCGCATATTTATTTATATATTGATTATACTTTTATATTTATACTGTCCCACTGCTGGTCAGGGATGTAATCACAAAGTGATGCCCGGGATACGTTCCAAAATAAACACATTATGCCCGACCTGGTATTTGAACTCCAATTCAGGAAGACAACTCATCTTGTCGCTCCTGAGACAACATTTAGTTTAATTTGCTTCGTTTTATTTCAGTATTTTTTGGAAATTAAGCAAAGCAGTTAAATTATTTGCTTTTTAAAATTGATTTAAAAATAATGATACTCGTACATGGATTTTTTTATAATTCATGTATGATTCTATGTGTAGCATTGCTTCAAGTAATTTAGGAAAGAGTGAGCTGGGATTTAGTTAAGGGAGGTTAGCTCAATTCACGTATTCAGAAACTTCTAAATAACCACGCAGTGAATCTGCAGCGAAGCTGAGACACCTGGACTTATTCATGATGAACTTTGTCCATACTCTTGTCCCTACCTCTGTTGGAAGATATGGCAGCAGCTACCGTTCCGTTTGCATTCTATAGTGCTTTCACGCTACTAAGATACCGTAGGTAGCTTCATGATCCAAATCTAACAATGTCGAAGTCAAACCCAGATCTTCACTTTCAAATGTTCTCGTTAAATTATTTTATTCCGTCACCCATCTTGTGCAATCAATCCTGCAAGGCATCTCTAGCACCTCGTTACGCCGGTGATGTAGTATTTTTTGGAAGTTAATTGCATTCGTTTGCTTTTATATTTAGATAATAATATAATGATTAGAAATTATTTAATTGCTGGTAACTACTTGAATACGGAACCGCTCCCGTTTTTTCTACCCTCGATTCAGTGCACTCTCCAGGAAATTTTCCTATAAACCTTCCAACCGCCAATGCTAATGAGCGAGTCGGTTACCTTAGAACATTTAAACTAACTGTTACTCGACAACTATTGTCGAAGACTAATTGAATTACCGAAGTTCAATCGAGTACGCTCTCGAGAATACGTCCGTAACTGTGAATAAAAAGGTAAAATTTACAATTTAATCTCCAAGCTCGATTAGATTTGTATTCCAACTGAATTTGATACCGGCCGGCCTTTTTTAGTTATATAGTTTTTTTTTCAAATGTATGCCTAAACAAGTCGCTAATACCGGGTGATACCGATAGCAAAATGACTCACAAACTCAGTAGTTAAGGCAAAAACAATTTTAATGGTTTTTTATTTACTTGTAGGTATTTTAAAATTAAAATTAGCCTTTTTCACACAGAATGTTTTCAAAATTCACAACAAATTTTCAACCGACTTCAAAAAAAGGAGGAGGTTCTCAATTCGACTGTATGTTTTTTTTATGTTTGTTACCTCATAACTTTCGACTGGTTGAACCAATTTTGATCATTCTTTTTTTATTTGAAAGCTGGTGCTTTCCGAATGATCCCATTTTAATTTGATCTAGTTCTGACAGTGGCATCCATGAGAAAACCATATAAGTCTTAAATCTAGATAGACAAAATGCGCAACAAATGGACGAATAACTTAATAGTACGCCAACCGATTTTGATAATTCTTTATTTATTTGAAAGCTGATGCTGCCCGTGTGGTCCCATTTTAATTTGGTCCAGTTCTGACAGCGGCATCCATGGGAAATCCATATAAGTCTTAAATCTAGATAGACAAAATGCGCGACAAATGGACGGGTAACTCAATATTACGCCAACCGATTTTGATAATTCTTTTTTTATTTGAAAGATGATGCTGCCCGTGTGGTCCCATTTCAATATGGTCAAGTTCTGACAGTGGCATCCATGGGAAATCCATATAAGTCTTAAATCTAGATAAACCATATGCGCGACAAATGGACGAATAACTCATTATCATGCCAACCGATTTCGATGCTTCTTTTTTTATTGGAAAGGATATACTTCAAGGGTAGTTTGATGAGTATTATAGGTTCTGATTATGCAAAGCAACGGAACTCTTAAATTCTTAAGAGCAATTGGACGATACTTTTCCGATGTATAAAATAAATAAGAACTATTCACTGAAAATCAAGAAAAAAACAAAAATTTTAACAAAAAAAAAAACAACTTCAAAAAAACTATTCCAAAACAAAGCACTAAAAAGTAAAGAAATAATTGCGTATTCTTCTAAAACTTATACGATAATATAATGTAGGTACAATTATTGTTATTGTTGTAGTCGGTGTCAGCCAATGTAGGTTTGTAATTACCTACATACATACGTAAACGTGATATGTAAGAAATAGGTATATTGCTAGGTGTATTGTAGTGTTTCCTTGGCTGACACCGACTCCAACAATAACAATAATTGTACCTACATTATATTATCGTATAAGTTTTAGAAGAATACGCAATTATTTCTTTACTTTTTAGTGCTTTGTTTTGGAATAGCTTTTTTGAAGTTGTTTTTTTTTTGTTAAAATTTTTGCCACTGAGTAAGTTTCTACATCACCTATTGCCATATCATTTGCCTTGTGATATTAATAAACACCCGGTAGAAGACAAGAAAATTATATTTCATGACCATAACCTTAAGGTAAATCAATGTTGCTCTCAGAACCTACCGAAATGTTCCCTACTACGAGTAGTAGAATTATAATAGAGTTAAATGTTTGCCAAGTCCGCTCCGTTATAACTTTCTCTCAAGAAACATTAGTTGCACTATCTATCTATCTAACATTTTAGTACTGTAAACATCATTCTGAACTTTGGCAGTTTTAACTCAATATTGCTCGCAGAGCAAGTCGCGTCGATGCTATTGCAACTTAATGCAATGTTGACTTTTCTTAAGCCGGCCCTCATGCATTTATAAATATACAAATAGGAAATCATTTTATCGCGAAAAAGTTAAAGACGCAAGAGTATGGAAAAATAAATAATGCAGACTATAAAATACAGTTTCGTGATAGAATCAAGCACTGTGAAGGTACATGCATGTAAAGGGTGAAAAAATATTTTATTACCCTCAAAGTAACTCCCGAATAACTTTCAGTGGGTATTACGTAAAGATGGCGGCCGAACCAGTTGGCTTCAATTACCTCGCGTGCACGTCAAGTGATTCTGAAGTTATGATGACAAACAAGAGATCTCCTGAGGTGCGGAGCAACATATAACCGTAACCTCGAGCATCTGCTATTGCATTGTGCATGCTATATTAAACTCTTTTTTCTAGAAAAAATGTCAACTGCATACATATTTTGAAGAAATTAGACGGCACGATTGGCGTAATGCGCTGTAGCACGGTTTTTCGCCTCGATTTAAGTAGTGTCCCGGGTTCGATTCCCGGTCGGGTCAATTCAGGAAACACATCTTTTTTTAATTGACTCGGGTCTGGGTGTGTTGGGCTGGGGGACGCCCCTGGCTTATTTCTTTGTGTGTAACACAGGGATATTAATCACTACTTCGAGACCATTACAAGAGGGATGTTGTCTGGCCTAAAAATAAAAATGAAAGATGTCATTGTCTTTGACTAAGCCACTATCTAAATGTTCATTGATTGACATGAAAGACAATAATACAAACACTATACATACAATTAGAAGGAGGTAAACATTGTTTAAATCAACCTTAGGGTGCTGATGGATTAGAGCATTTAGTTGTAACAGTTCTGTTCATCAAGCATTCGTCGATATTAAATTTTGCCTGTAAATATTATATTAAAATGCTTGCGGAAATGCTCTTACCCACCTTTAGGATTAGGTAGGTAGGTACCTAAGGGTTATGTTCGGCTGCCACGGCATGCAACAATTCATGCCTATGTGAAAGGGTGGGTGCCTATAGTCAGGGCTTGGAGCCGGTTTAAAAAATACGGTTTTCAAAACGTTACGAACGGTTCCTTGCAAGTATTTTGTTAGGAACGCGAACGAAATGGGAACATTTTATGAAATTATTATTAATAATTTAAATTAAATAATTATTATGAAATTATAATTATATATATATTCGGTTTTCAGTCTACTATATACTTGGACGGTATTTGTTATATAGGAGATACATACCTGGAATGTTTAAACAATACTATACATACAAGGATAGTCTTGGAATTGTTAGGTTCTGCAATCAATGTAGAGAAAATTTCTCTTGTACAAAGTCAGTTATGTGAATATCTCGGTTTCATAATAGACAGTAAAAATTTCCGCGTGCGCCTTCCTAAACAAAAAAGACTTTTATTAAAAAATGAAATCTTAAACTTCTTGATATTGAACGAACTACTATTCGAAACTTTGCTCGTATAGTAGGACTACTTACTTCGGCTTGCCCCGCCGACCAATACGGATGGGCGTATACAAAAATATTAAAAAGGTTTAAATACTTATCCTTGTTGAAAATGAAGATTATGACAGCTACTTCAACTTACCATGAAATTCGAAGTGATTAACAATGGTGCCTACATGCTTGCTCCGATTCTTTCAATCCCTCAAGAACGGATAATTACGTCCTGGAAATTTTTACACTTCCAAGCAAAACTGGGTGGGGGGTAGCTTGTGGCGACGGCACCGCCAGTGGTCAATGGAGCAATTCAGAGAGTAGACTCCATAATAATATTAACTATATAACTTTGTTTGGTTTACAAATTTTTGCAAACAAATTACGAAATGTGCAAATTTTACTAAGAGTAGACAACACGACAGCTATTGCTAACGTAGGCCTTACGTTAACCGTATGGGCGGTTTTAGGTAGCCCCACCTTAACCAAATAGCAAAACGTATTTGGCAGTTTGGTGAAGATCTTAACCTCTTTGTTTTCGCTTCGAACATTGCATCCAAAGACAATTCTGTCACTGACGCAGAATCTCGTAGGTGTCACCAGAACACGGAGTGGATACTGAACGATGATGCCTTTACACAAATTGAACAAAGATTTGGTTCACCTGATGTTGATTTATTTGCCTCTAGACTAGATAATAAATGCGAGGTGTATGCATCCTGGATGGAATAGGGATCCAGGAGCATATGTTATAAATGCATTCACAATATCTTGGGAAAATATTAGTTTCTTTACGTTTCCCCCATTTTCTGTGATTTTAAAAGTATTAAGAAAAATAGTAACAGATAAAGCAGAAGGCATTGTCGTTGTCCTTATGTGGCCTACACAGCCTTGGTACCCAAGGTATCAGCGTCTTTTAATATCAGATGTTATAACATTCCATTCAGCAAGTAATGCCTTGATATTTTCTCTCCATAGCCACCAGTCACACCCCAAAATTGTCCTGATGGCAGGACGGTTGTCAGGTCAGCGTTCTTGAAAAGCAATGTACCTTCTGAGTCCAAAGATGTCATCTGTGCGTCCCTATCAGATAACACCATGCGTCAATATGAATGCGCTTCCGGAAATGGTTTGTTTTTTGTAATAACTATAATTTAGATCCTTATAACTCATCCGTACAACCGGTAATAGAATTCCTAACAGAAATTTATAGTCGAGGTGCTCAATATGGCAGATTAAACAGCTATCGTTTGGCGTTGACTTTGATCCTAGGCTCTAGGGTCAGCTCTGATGATAATATTATGTCTAGATTGTTTAAAGGTTTTTAAAGACTTCGTCCATTTATGCCCAAGTATAACACAACCTGGGATACATCTATCGTTCTGGACTATTTAGCAAATTTTTATCCAAATTCAGAAATTGATCTAGAAATACTAACCAAAAAACTTCTGTACTGATTACACTTTCGTCCACTTGTTAAACCTGTCAATTTCATCATGTTCATATCAAGGTACTTGTAGTAAGAACACATTATTGACTTTAGTCACTGCACAAAGAGTGCAAACATTACAGTTCATCTTAATAAATAATATAACTGTAAAAACTAACAATGTTTCGATAAAAATCCTAGATATTTTAAAAACATCTAGATTGGGTTCAAGAAACCAGACCTGGTCGTTTTAAGAGTCACATAGAACGAGATCCTTGAGAGGTAACACAAAAAAATATTTATAAGTTTTAAAAAACCACACAAAAAAACACTATCTAGATGGATTAAAGATACGCTGTTTGAGAGTGGTATTACCTCGGTTTTTTCTGCTCATTCAACAGGACATGCGTCCACTTTAAATGTTAAAAAACTCGGCGTTCATATTGACCTAATTAAAAATACGACTGGTTGGAGTGGAAATTCTAAAGTTTTCGCAAAGTTTTATAATAGATATATCAATGATCACAATGATTCACAAGAATTCGCTGTAACTATACTAAATAATAATTATCTACATAAAAAATTTAGGTCTTTTATCATATTATTCGATTTGTTATGTTAATTGAAAAGATCAAATACAGAAGAAGTATCTAATTTACACTTTGTTTCTTTTCACTTCTATGTTGCTTCTGTCTCGAGAACGAAGCAAAGGAAGTTTAATCAATGATTAAACGAACTTGCCCAAGTGACATTATATCATAATTATACGAGATGCTTCGTTCGAAGAGATTAATAATAATAAACTTGCAGGCTTAAAAAAATCCCTCATTATTGCATCAATGTTCTTTGGTTCAAACTTAAACGACCCCACGCGTGACTAAGCGGTGTGGCTGTGAAGTTCTGTTCCTAGTTTTGTATTGATCCTATTAATTACAAAAAACCCGTTGAAAATGGTGAAAACCGGTATATTGAGCGAGAACGATTCACATTTCGTTCCTCTTCTAAATCGTTTTTTTTACGTTCCCGTTCGAACGGAAACAACACCAATGCGTTCTTAGGCATTTTGGACGAAACTAGTTTTAAAGATTAACTGGTTCCCAAGCCCTGCTTATAGTTATAACTAACATGGCGAGATAGTCAGACCCGAAAAAACTAACACTTTTTTCTTTTACTTTCGGCGCCAATTCGCGTTAACCCTGAACTTGATGAGCAGCTGTCAAACAGGTTGGCGACAAAAGAGTCTGAATTATCCGCACGCATTCATATTCGTAACATGGGGGTAGATAGCACGGAATATCGATCAATTAAATGCAGCTGCGTCGTTGCTAGGAACATTTGATACAAACTGCGTAAGAGTAAGTTCCCTCTGATTCCGACCGACCCTCCGAGGGGCTATTCCCCTTCCGATTTAATAATAATTTTTAGGATTCTATCGGACTAGGGTGGATTAATAATGCGAGGTTCCGATGATTCACATGCTTCAAACTTGCATATTGCTAAATCTGCACATTGTATGTTTTGCATAGCTATTGGAGGTATGTTAATGACCTAGAAATGTTTACAAAGACAGTAAGTAGGTAACGAAAATATGATTTAAAAAATGATAATTATGTAACTACATATAGATTATTATAATGATGATTTGTTTTTTATCAATCTTAGTCGGAAAGTACAGTCAAAAATATAATTAAATATACGTTTCCAAAGCTGTAAAAGTATCACTGTCCACAAACATTTATACGAAAGTTCGTTCGCACTCTATTATCAACAATTAGGTAAGTAAAACTCAGATAACGTTTGCAAGTAAGTAGTACTACGAGTATGTCTGTGCTTATTAAATGTTAAGAAGATTATAATGTTTACACTACCTTACAGTAGAGGTTTGCCACAGACTGAAAATGAGATGAGGTACAAAATGAATTTGACATTAGATACTGTGACTTTTCATAACTGTAAATTAATGAATGTAATTGACATTAACAAATTAATAAATATGAATAATTTGCATGTGACATAATATAATAATTTTTATATTTCTAATTATTTTAAGCGACAAATAGCACATTCGATATCTTCTTTTTTTATTTCTTCAGCCAGTATTTTGGCTACTCAACCTGCTTTTATTGAGCAGACAGACTTGTCGACTTTGGAACATGTTCCAAACCATTTAAATTAGATATTAAGACAACAGAGGAAACCTCTAGCAAACCTCCATCTATGACAAAAGAAAAGCCCAACAGTAATTACCTCAATTTTGTTCATCAGAATATACAGGGCTTTTCTGGCAAAGATTTAGAAGTAGGTTTGTTCCTTGACAGTATGAATATAGATGTTTTATGCTTAACAGAACACTGGTTTAAGGAACACAACTGTCTGTTAAGTTTTGATAATTATAGCGTAGCTAGTATGTTCATGAGAGTTTCAGCTATTCGGGGTGGGTCACTAATATTATTGCACAATAAGTTAAAGTATAGGGAACGCAATGATGTGGTAGCACTCTAATTGAGCAAACTATTGAAATTTCATGTGCAGAGTTAGAGCGGATTATTATTGTTTGTGTGTATAAACCACCATCTGCGGTTCACTGTTTGAAGAAACTTTGTAAGAAGTGTTAAAGAAAGTATGTAAATCAAACAAGAAGGTGATTGTTTGTGGTGATTTTAATGATGATATTCTAGACTCTTCTCCAACCTCACTTAGATTTTTGAATCTTTATAAATCATTCAATTTATTAAATATTTTTGATCAACCAACTAGAATCACTGCATCATCAGCTTCCTGCTTGGATAATATTTTTTGTGAAATTTTTTATAAGGAGAAATCAATAAATAATTGTTTAAAATCAGACCATTGTGGTCTGTTAACCAAATTTGAACACCGTCGTGTCCCTCAATCGGTGGATATTATTTTTAGACCAGTTATTAAGAAACGTATCGAGAAATTTAAAAGCAATATATACAATCAACTTCCTTACTTAACACACCAAGACCAGAATATAAATGATCAATATGAGGATTTGTTCAATCTGATAATGTATGAACATAACACAATCTTTTAAAAAAAAAAGTGACAGTTGATAAATTTAAATTTAAATTCAGTGACTGGGCTACTCCAGGTATTCATAAAAGTAGGATTAAATTATACGAATTATATGATTTAAAAGCGAACTTTCATAGTCCCAAACTAGTAGATTAAGTTAAATCTTACTCTAAGATATTTAAAAAATCTTGCAATGTTGCCAAGTCCATGTTTTTGCGAGACAAAATAAAACAAGCAAAAAACAAAATCAGAGCGACTTGGAACATTATAAATAAAGAAACTTGTAAGTCCATACCACGCAATAACTGTTTATCACTTAAAATTAAAGATAATATTATTAAATCTGACGTTGATATAGCTAATACATTTGAATAGTTTTTCTCTGAGATACCTTTTATTACTACCAGTAAACTAAATTCTAGTTCACTGCTAGCTAGTTATCTCCTCACATCAAGTGTTGATGAGTGCGCCACTAGTTTTTGCTTTGATTATATATCTTCTCATACCATCCTCAAAACGTTTGAAGAACTTAATATAAAAAAACGGAGGATTTATGGGGTATTTCTGTTGATATACTCAAATCAATCATAGATAGCATCTCCCCTAGTTTAGCGTTACTTTTTATTAACTGTGTAGACAAGGGTCAGTTCCCTAATTTAATGAAATTTAGTAAAGTCATACCCCTTTATAAGTCAGGTGAGAAAAGTGACCCATCAAATTATAGACCCATTTTTATTCTACCGGCTATTAGTAAATTTTTTGAAAAGATAATATTGAATCAATTACTCTCTCACTTTGCTTTGAATAAATTATTACATAGTAATCAATTTGGACTTACTAAAAATAGGAATAAAACCGATGCAGGTGTTGCGCTCATCAAACACATATTTGATGCGTGGGAAGGCAAGCAAGATGCAATAGAAGTTTTTTGTGATTTGTCAAAAGCATTTGACTGCGTAGATCATGAAATCCTACTGATTAAGCTGAGACATTACGGTGTTTCAAATATTTCACTTAGCCTTATAGAATCTTACCTCACTGATAGAATACAAAAAGTGAGTATCAATGGTACGAACTCTTCCGGTGCCACCATACGTATGGGCGTGCCCCAGGGATCAATATTGGGTCCTCTGCTGTTTTTGATCTATATAAATGACCTGCCTTATTTTGTCAAAGACCTATGTGGGATTGTATTATTTGCTGATGACACTTCTCTGATTTTTAACGTAGATAGAAGTAACAAAGCACTTGACGACGTAAATAATACTCTCTCTAAGGTACTGCATTGGTTCACGAGTAACAATTTACTGCTTAATGCTAAGAAGACTAAATGTATCAAATTTTCTATGCCTAATATAAGACAGGTCGATACCATTATAAACATGAATAAAGCCATTAGAGATTGCGAATTCCACAGTATTTTTAGGAATTACTCTCGATTCCAAGTTACAGTGGGGTCCGCATATTTCTGCTCTGGCAGTAAGACTTAGTTCGGCAGATTATGCTGTTAGAAAAATAAGGCTCCTGACTGATATCGCAACAGCAAGATTAGTGTACTTCAGTTATTTTCACAGTGTTATGTCGTATGGTCTACTGTTGTGGGGCTCGGCAGCGGATCTCAACACCAACTTTATTCTTCAAAAAAGAGCCATCCGCTCCATTTACAACCTTAGACCACGCGACTCGCTTCGTGAAGTATTCAAAGAGATAGATATTTTAACGGTGTACTCTCAATTTATTTATGATAATGTAGTATATGTCCGTAAAAACTTGCATCTCTTCAAGAAAAACAGTGATGTTCATAAACTCAATACTTACTAGAAATAAAAATAAGCTCGTAACTCCCAGTCTAAGACTGCATAAGGTAGGAAAATCATTTGTTGGTCAATGTGTTAAATATTTTAATAAGATTCCGCAAACTCTTGTTGAACTGCCTCTTCACCAGTTTAAGTCACAAATTAAAGCTAAGTAAATGAAGCGAGGTTATTATAGTGTTGAGGATTTCTTAAATGATAAGAATTTGTGGTCATCTCAGGTATAATCTGCTCCTCTGCACACTTTTTTGTTATGACTTTACTCTGTCAATTCAATTTTTGTGTTAAAAAACAAGATTGAAAAGAGTAACCATCGAGTTTCTTGCCGGAGTCTTCTCGATCGGAAACAACGTCCGAACCGGTGGTAGAGTCACATTATGTTTTATTATGATATTTACTATCATACTCGTAGTATTATTTTATGTAAGTTTATTTTAGTATATTTTTGCTATAACTATTTTTTTTTTGTAACTATATGACTTGTCATAAGTACTTTTTTTAAGTCTATATGAATAAAGATATTTTTTACTTTACTTTACTTTACTTATGTACGAGTATTATAAGTAATAGGTAGGTAAACCTTTATATTTCGTAACACATTCAAATTCAATACAAATGCGCTTTTACTTTTTCCGTAAGTTATCTTATCATGCATTGGTAAAACACCAGTATTTTTGGTATATTCTTTTATTGGCACGCGCGGCGGCTGCATCCGCGCCGCCGACAGGTGACCGCCGAAGCGGTGGCCCATGGTGTTATCTACAGCCTACTAGGTAGATAGGTAGGACTGTATGATCAAGGCTAGCAGGTTGCACCTGGACCCCGGTAAATGACTTCTTATAATATAATATTTTGATACGTATTCACTCATCTTAACTCCTTTTAATCTAACTGGACCCCTTATGTATATTTTTGTTTTTGTCGAACTAGGTGCAATTTTTCACTTGATGTATTTTATTTAAGGCGGTATCTGTCAAATCGCGCTTATCTGGCTAATATAGTAGCGAGTAGCAACCCTAGGCGATCAGGCAAGTTGATAGAAAAAGGCGAGAGCGGTCCTTCTGTAAACTCTTTATTTTGTGACTCAATCGAGTGAAATGTTTGATCTCAAAGTCGCGCCCATGGTTTAAGAAGACACAAATATTGTATTTTGACTAGTTTTTAATGAGGTGGAAGACTAAAACTCTTAAAAAACTTTTTTTTTGGAGACCATTGCACACATGTGTGTACAGGCAACTGCTATCCAAGTAACTACGAACTGAAAAGAAAAACATTCAAAAGATTTGAACTTTATTTGAAAGTAATAAAGTTCAAATCAGATTCCCTCAAAGGGTCTGGGTCAGTTAGTTTATCCATAGACACACCGCTAAATGCCAGTCAAGTAGTGTGTACCTTCGGTGTTGCACAAATTACAGTATTGCATGACCGGGGAATAAATAATCGGTAGCCATCGACATTTGCGGCAGTAAAGTCGGCCAAAAACTATAATTACTACTACCCCGAGTTGGCAGCTCGGTTTTAGTTTATTCTATTTCACAATTAAGTGTTTTATTCTCAATCAATAATTCTTTGAGGAAGAAAAGAAAAAACTTCTTTGTCATTGAATTTTGGTTAATTAAACATCATAAAATGTTCAAGAACGATTTAAATGAATTATTAAAAAAAAAAGAAAATTTCATGATAATTTTAGCTTCCTATTTTTTCACGAAACCATGATACCCTCATTTGGCCCACTGGGCACTAGGCAGGACTAGGTACAGGTTTATATTCATTCAAGTTTAGGTCCTGTAAGTAAAATGATAGTTGTACTTTTTGACATTTACACAAAAAACACGGACATCATATTTAAATTATTAAGGTTATTTGTGTAGGTTGAGATGACATTGCAAAGAAGTGGTGGCCGCGATGGCTGAATTGATACCATTAAATGTGTTAAGCCTGATGCGCTCTAACATTTACTTTAGCCATTTGAATGGTGAAGCGATATATTTGTTGGGATTTGAATCAAAACTCTTGAAGTGTATTTATAGAAAATTTACTTAAGTATATCGTTTACGATGAAGTCAGTTTAGCAAGTGTTACAAATTTGAAAAACGGCAGCTTCCTAGCCGCCACCGTTGTCATTGGTCCTGTGGTGATGGTGGGATATTTGGCGTCTCTCAGTGGCTGGTGCTCCGGTGACGCCGATGAGGAGGCGTGGCATAGCTCGACAAGAAGCGCCTGGCTTGTTTTATCAGGCAATTCCTAGGTCACGTGCCTTTGGCCGATAGTGAAGCTCATAGGTTCTTAACAATATGACTGAGCAGTAAAACCCCTATATGAAGGGTGAACAGATGACCTGATAAATATAAGTTGCGAGGATTTCGTTAAATACAGGTTGATACAGTAGTAAGTAGATATTCGTATTCGCAGGTGAGTAAGGTTGAAGTGGCAGTTGGCCATATCATCATGATGATGATGAAATGAGTCTAATAATATAAAATTTCCGCAATAATTGCTGGCACCGTATAGTATCGTCGTAGTAATGTCGCGTGCGTAACACCCACATCCGCGGCAGCCATCGTGTCCGTGACATCACAGACAAGCTGCAGGAGTGCCGCCTTCGTTGGTATGGTCATGTCTCACGGAGATCGGCAAACGACGTGGGCAACAAATGTCTGGCCATACCGCCCCCGCCAGGTACCGGTAGACGAGGTCGACCCAAGAAGCGCTGGCTCGACGTCGTTAAGAGTGATATGCGTGCCAACAGACTCACCACTGAGGATGCACAAGACCGCGCGAAGTAAGCCAAGAAAATAAGAAAGGCGGACCCTTGGACCCCACACACGAGTGTGGGTTCACAACCGGGATAGACCGCACGGATGATGATGATGCTGGCGCCGTATAGTATCATTCGCATCTTTCACTATACTCTAACCAACTACGTCAATATCAGACATTGTACACAAAAAAGCGAATTTATTGTGAACGCTGTTGTTGCGTTACTGCCAGACTAATGAACAAAAAATACTAGGCAAAAATATGAGATACTTAGCCGGAAAGTCTGTCCGTACACCAATTTCCGCGCCCAAGCTGGTGCTACATCGACTAAGCGAAGAAAAACAGGCGAAGTAATCAAGGTCAAGGAACCTCTGTGTTCTGGGTTATGGGAGCACGTAATCCAGGAAGAAATGGCAGTGTGTTACCCCTAAACTAAACAGGTATAAGCAAGTCACATAAAATGTATAAAGTAGATATCTAAAACGAAGTCGTTGAATCCTATTATTTACAGCATTTATTTCCCTAATATTTTTTTTTTTGATTTATTGGATGTGTCTACTACCGGAAAAGCACATTTACTATTAAAAAATTAAGAAAAGAAGGAGATATTTTTTTAAGGAAGTGCAAACTCAGGTTGGGACTTTAATGAAACTGTATTATATATTCATACAATAGACGGAAACATAAACTGTAGGTAAACAATTTTAAAATTATCTTAGAAATTCAATAAAAATTATAAACAAATGAATTTTTCACAATTTTACTAGAGTTTAAAGTAACTCCCAGAAACATTAAAAACAAAAATGTTCATCTCCTCAATGTTGGTTCTTGGTGGGTATCAAACCCGAACCAACGACTATGAGCCAGACATATTCGTCAATGCTGCAAAACTAAAGCTCTGCTGAGTTTTAATAGAGTAACAATTCCTAACTCATACTCTTACAGAAGAATACGTACTGAAAAAGTTACAAATACCACTTAAACCCCCAAAAAAGCCAGCTTTACTCATTCTAGAACAAAAGCTTTACATTTCCCGGACCGAGTAGAGGAACCATCGTGGAGCGTAAGCGCCCCGCCTCTTCTTTATTAAAACCGCACCGCGCAAACTAATTTGGAATCCGCTTTATCTCGTTCAGGCTATATTAATTTAATAAAACTGGGAACGTACAGATGCATTTTACTAACAAAATATGAGATACTTTGACCGTACTCTCTAACTCTACGTTGACGACACGTTTTATAAACAAACTGTTTTCTTTATTACTATGAAACGCTACAGTTAATGTTCAGTTATTGATTTAGCGTTCTCACAAAGAAGTCCAGGCAACAGGCGATGTTGGTATAGAAAAGTTCGGTGTGCTTAGCGTGGAGAGGGGTTAAAAGCTGTGCTCAAAAAAAAGCTGAGGGGTTAAAACTCAATTGACTTTAAGCAGAGTTGGATGACAGGATATTTATTCTGAGAAAACTGGCTCCTACTCTGCTACAAGTTAACGAAGTTTAATGAAACTTTGGAGGGGTAAAGAGGACACAAAACGTAGTATGTTCTAAATAGGTTTCATTTAACTATTATGTCCAATAAAATATGGTTATTAGAATACCAAAATATCAACATCAATTTCGAACGGTAAGTATATTTACGACTGAAAATTCACGTTAATACGTGTTCTACGAACGGGAGTAGGCCCCCTGAACTCAATTCACTCAAGCACAAATTACGCATCTGACAGATAGCCCGCTTTGAACAACACGCCATTTTTGACGCACGCACACAAAGACGAGAGTTTACAGGCGAAATCAGTTAGTTTCAGTGAGTCGAGAAGTCGCACTGTCGCGAGTGTTTCTTTTTTTGTCGAACTTGGTGCAATTTTTCACATGATTAATTTTGTATTTGGCCGGTTCTGTCAAGTAGGTAGAACCTACTTACTTCATTTTAAAAATTCAGAGCGAATATAGTAGTAACCCTAAGCGGTTCACGCAAGTCTAGGAAAAAGGTGCGAGCTGTCCTTCTGTAAACTCTTTATTTTGTGACTCAGGTGTATTAGTAACGTACGACGCCACACCGTCTTTATCGAGTAAGTATTATAGAATACGAAATTTTAAGAGCTTAGAATGCTGGGTTCCTAATGTTTTTTTCGGAATTGCTGTACTTTTTTAAAGGGGCTCTAGCTAAACCGATCGGTTCTTGCCCTCCAGAAGTATCTGACAGCGATGTTAATAAGCTTGCATTTGACTCTGGCAAAGTTCAGCTGATTGTCAGAAATCAATTGAAATTGTATAATCGTGACCTTGTGCGCGTACCTACGTCTTTTTTAATAGCCAACTATCTTAGCGGAGGGTTATAGTAGATTTTCAACCTACATCCACAGGCTCGTAGATTCCATTCCCAGGACAGCAATCATTTATTGTGAGGGTTTGGCAGCATCAGCCCGAGTTCGGCTCGCCTGGTGAATTGCCCAGTGGTCATTAATCGAGGACAGACTTGAGGAACTTTATTTCACTTTAATGAGCTTTATATGCGTGGATTTAGCCTTTATTATTTTTGCCCAATCTTAAATAAAATATAAATTATATAGTTCATCCAACATTTCACCGATACAAGTTTAAAAACTTTGTATTAACAAATAATATTTATGTATTTAGTTCCATTCCCATCTTAGGTTACAATTAAGTTGCCCCAATAATATCTAATATGCCGTTTGGTAAATGTTTGAATATCAACAGATAGTTTAATAGTACTAATGAATAAATAAATAACGAATAAAGGAGCGATTGAGAAATTCCGTTATCTGTCTTCCCTCTCACGGCAAAATATGATTAATGGCTTTGTAGGGTTGCCAACTGGCCATACTAATACCTATAGAGTAGATTTAACACATTTTTTGTAAGCTTTTATTAAGATTTTAAAGAATTATGGTACTATTATCTTGATTTGCTGTGACAGATACTATAAGACGTTACACGTTGCAGAAAATGTTACCTACTACCAACATAGTCTACATAATCCTTATTGTCCATAGGTAATTATTTGAAAAACCTTAAACCATAATTTTTATTTATATTGAATGTTGCCAGTTCAAATTATTTTAATTTTCTCCTGTTGTGAGCCACGGGGTAACCAGTGATCTAAGAATAATTTTACTATATCGGTTTGTTGTAATTGTAGTCATTGAATAGCCTAAGATTCGTCTATCCTGTTAAGTAATATATTTTTTTACAACATTATAACGTATTTTATTACGAATGTTATAGAGATGTGAGAGTTCTGATGTTTGATTGCTTGTAATTATGTTTGATCCTTTATGACGACTATAAATACAATACGTAGGCTTCACCGTAGTCCGAATATTGGATATGTACGGTCAACGTACATTGAACCTTTCGCAATCGCTGCGCCCGGCGCCCTAGACGCTTGGTCAGCATTTTCATACGTCAATCAATTATTTCATTTTTACTTTATAATTAGTTTCACACCAGTACACGTTCAGCTACCATACATACCGGGCGCGTGCTCACCTTACCATACCATTCTACCATTTAGTTTAGTTAGTCTAGTTAAACCAGAATATAGTTCCATTCCCGTTACCAGTGACTTTAATTTATCTACCATTCAATCTATAAATGTTAGGTGAATAACCATACATTTAAATGGTCCTTCGATTCGTAAAGGAACCATCCGCGAGTGAATAGTGACTCAGACCATAGTGATAACTGTGACCTCGAGGTGTGTTCTGTGACAACCAGTACCATTGGATTTACAAGCCACTCACCATAACCAGCGTACCAGTAGTGGGTCAGACAGGCTCACTTTACCAGTTGTAAGCAGCTCATCAGAAAACCAGTAAGCTCTTTCCAATTTGTCTTATAATCTACCAAAATAATAACTACCATGGAGGCTTTGTTGGAAACGCAAAACCAGTTGATGATGGGCATGGACCAGCTTCTTACCAATTTTAAAAAAGATGGTCACGATCGTAAAACACCAGACTCGATCAAGAGAAGGTTAGAGACTTTGGACTCTTACTGGCAAGAGTTCCACTCCAACCACTTGAATTTATGTTCTCAGGGGGATCAGAACTATGCATATTTTTCTGATAACGATTATGAAAAAACTAGGGATTTTTATAATCGGGCAAGGCAAACTATTTCAAGCTACGCAGCAGGAAGTAGGCCATCAACACCACTTCTTAAACCAGCGACACCGTTACCCACCACCTCACAAACTTCTACCAATCTACCAGTTGCTTCTCTTAGGAAATCAGAGGGTATTAGCAGCAAATTGGATGAAATGCTCAAGAAACAGACCAGCAATTTCAAAGCATTTTCTCGTACGGTGTCGAATATCAATGTCTCATCGGTGACTGAAAAATGGGAATTTGAAGATATTCTGAGAACATTACAGTCACGATGGGCAGTGATTGATTCGCTTCATTGGGATATTGACAGCGAGTTAGATGGCGAAAATCCGAGGTATGACCTGGAGTTTTCACACTATGAGAAAACGTTCCAGGATATTAAGAAATCGATAAATACAAAAATGTGGTCGGTTTCACATCGTGATAGGATGACACCCCAAATGGACATACCTAATTTCGCCGGGAGCTACCAACAATGGACTGCCTTCAAGGACTTATTTCAAGAGGCCATCCATAACAACCCCTCCCTATCCAGTGCGCAGAAGCTCCAGTTTTTAAAGAGCAAGGTTAAAGGAGAGGCTGAAAAGCTTATACAGCATTTGAATATCAGCTCAGACAATTACCAAGTTGCCTGGGATATTCTTAACCATCGCTTCAACAACACGAAATTGATATTTACATCTCACGTCCATACTCTGTTGAACGTACCAATTATGCAGATTCAATCGGCAGCCCATATCAAGAGGTTGCACGATACTACCAACGAATGTCTGCACGCCATTCAAAAGTTAGGGGTCGACGTTTCGACGTGGGGTCCACTGTTGGTACACATATTGTCCCAGAAGTTGGATATTGACACCCATAACGACTACATCGAATCACTCCGCAATCCGAGAGAGCTGCCAACCATGGAAGATTTCCAAACTTTCCTGGAATCAAAATTTACTTCCTTGGAAGCATTTAGGCGCAAGCAAGATGTCGCCAAGTCGCACCAGCAAGAAGAAACTCGCTTCAGAAGACCAACATACCAACCAACAACCAATAAGAATTTCAACAAACCATCATTCAACGCACCACCACCATTCAAAACTTTACATGTCGAAGTGCATAAGTGCATATTTTGCAATCAAAATCACCAACTATTTTTGTGCAAGTCATTCCGTGAATCTAGGTCAGAAGTAAAGCGGAAAACAGTTGCGAAATATAACTTGTGCAAAAATTGTCTTATTAATCACCAAGGCAAAGAATGCTTCTCTAGCAAAACGTGCCGTGATTGCAACGCCAAGCACAATACGCTACTACATGAAGCGTTTGCGACATCTAGCGATCAATTTACCAACGCCCCGAATACGGAATCTAACCAACGGAAATGCAATGTGTCTCAAGAGAAAATAGCGGAAATTCTCCTGGCGACTGCTTATGTCAATGTCCTAGCTGCTGATGGAACTAAATATAGAATGCGAGCTCTTATCGACCAAGGGTCTCAGACCTCACTCATCACGGAAAACGCCGCTCAGCTGTTACAACTACCACGACAGCGTTGCAAGGGCGTCATATACGGGGTGGGAGCTAGAGAAAATAATTGCAAGGGCGTTGTCAGTATAACACTGTCATCTCTATACAACGATTTTACCATGTCGACTGATGTTTTCATTATGAACACTTTAATAAATAAACTACCAAATCAATCGTTTGAAAAACCATCTTGGCCTTATCTAGAAACAATTAACCTCGCTGATTCTAATTTTTATACCAGTCGTCCTGTTGACATGTTGTTAGGGGCTGACATTTATTCGTCTATAATTATGAGTGGAATCATAAAACTCGATGCCTATCACCCAGTTGCGCAGGAAACACAGCTCGGTTGGATTTTGTGTGGGAACGTGAAAACTTTCCAGTGTAACGTTGTCATAAACAATACTGAAGATCTACAAAGGTTTTGGGAAATAGAGGATATAACATCTGACACAAATATGTCCGCTGCTGAAGACCAGTGTTTACAATTTTATACGTCTACCACCGAGAGAAAGGAAGATGGGTGGTACACTGTGCGGCTTCCTTTCAAGCCTAATTTTGAAGAAAGTTTGGGAACCTCAAAACCAATGGCCATCGCACAATTTCGGCTATTAGAAAGAAAATTAAGCAGAAGCCTAATAACAGCACATGATTATAAATTATTTATTAAAGAATACCAAGACTTAGGTCATATGATTCCTAGCGCACGCGCCGTCGCCGGTAACTCGACGCTCGCACGCGATTACTACCTACCGCATCATGGAGTTTTACGACCCAACTCTACGACTACTGCACTTAGAGTCGTTTTTAACGCTTCCGCGAAAACCACCACTGATCGAAGCTTAAACGACCTTATGGAAGCGGGTCCCAATTTACAGCAAGATTTACAAGCTTTGATTTTACGTTGGAGACAATACCATTATGTTTTTACTGCCGACATCGAAAAAATGTTTCGTCAGATATGGATTCATCCTGATGATCTAAAATACCAAAAGATCATCTGGAGAAATAAACCCCAAGATACACTTAAAGAATACCAGCTTACCACAGTTACATACGGAACCAAGGCAGCACCATTTCTAGCCATGAGGACTTTGAAACAATTAGCCTTTGACGAGACCCCTAATTACCAAAACAGTAGAGCGCCGAAGGTTATACAAGAGTCATTTTTCATGGACGATTTGTTAGACGGGAGTCATTTTCTACCAGACGCCATACAATTACAGTCGGATTTAATAGAGTTATTTAAATCAGGTGGCTTCAACCTACGAAAATGGCGTTCAAATACACTAGAATTATTACCAAACCAGAACACAGACCAAGAAAGTTTTAATTTCAAACAACCAGAGTCAACCAAAACGTTAGGCCTTCGTTGGAATCCAATAGAAGATGTCTTTATCTTTGAATCTAAAATTACCAAAACCAATAATCACCCTACCAAAAGATCACTACTATCAGATATTTCCAAAGTTTTTGATCCGTTAGGGTGGTTATCTCCGGTCACAACTAAGCTTAAGTTATTATTTCAAACAGTCTGGCTATTAGATATTAAATGGGATGAGAAGTTACCAGAAAACATCTGCGCTGAATGGAAGAAGGTTCAAGCAGATATTAACCAAATTGACCAGTTAAGATTGCCCAGATGGCTAGGCACACAAAATAAAGATTCAATAGAACTTCATTGCTTTTGCGACGCATCTACGAAAGCATATGCAGCAGTTATTTATTGTAAAATAAAAAAGGGCGACTCATCATCGGTTGTTCTAGTTACTTCGAAAGCGAGGCTTGTACCCGCGAGTAAAACCATCACCTTACCACGACTAGAGCTGTGTGGCGCACTCCTATTGTCAAAACTGTTAGAAAAAGTCAAGACCTGCCTACCAGATTACATCATTAAGGTATATGGCTGGATTGATTCCATGGCGGTGTTAGGATGGCTCAATGGGGAACCCAATCGATGGAAACCATTCGTCGCCAACAGAGTAAGCCAAATAACAGTCATTATGCCAGCCAGCTGTTGGCAGTACGTAAAATCAGCAGACAATCCTGCGGATTGTGCCAGCCGTGGCCTGAGTGCAGAACAATTTAACAAACACCCTTTGTGGTGGCGCGGACCAAAGTGGCTATCATTACATACTGACCAAGACCAACACCAAAAACCAATTTATACCACAGACATAGAAATCAAAAAATCTTCTCAAACTAATGTTGTCACGAAACCGGAAGACAGCATTATACAACATGTAATAAATAAACAAAGCACATTTACTAGAGCCGTAAACGTCATAGCCTGGATTTTGCGAGCGATAACACGTAATCGCAACCAGACACCTTATTTAACTTTAGCAGAATTACAAAAGGCAAGAGAAACAATCATTAGAGATACGCAATTATTAGAATTCTCATCTGAAATTAACCAATTAAAAATACAAGACTTTGTAGAAAAAAGGAGCAAAATTTGAAACCATTTTTAGACAAGAATGGCATATTACGCGTAGGTGGCAGGCTCGAAAACGCATACATCGATAGTGAAATGAAGCACCCTACGATTATCCCACATACCAGCAGATTAACTGAATTGTTAATTGACCATGCCCACAAATTAACTTTCCATGGGGGAGCCAGAGTTACCACAGGACACCTTCGGAAAAGATTTTGGATTGTGGGTGGTAATAGTGTTACCAAAAAACAGCTGCGTCTTTGCATCAAGTGCAGACGGACGGACCCTTACAAGCTACAGCAGCTAATGGGAGATTTACCAGCTTCCAGGATCAACCCATCTCGACCCTTTTACCATACGGGGGTCGACTTTACTGGGAGCATCCTAATAAAAACCAATAAGGGTCGCGGAGTAAAAACCACGAAAGGTTATGTGGCAGTGTTCGTGTGTATGGCAACCAAGGCCGTACACTTAGAACTAGTATCCGACTTGAGCACGTCATCGTTCCTAGCTGCACTGAGAAGAATGGCCGCTAGGAGAGGGGTACCAGGCCATATTTATAGTGATAATGGGACCAATTTTCTAGGAGCCAGTCGCGTTATAAACAGAGAATTGGAAGAGTTGAAGCACATTTTTACCAACGAATTCATGTCAGAAGTGATCGAAATGAACATCGAATGGCACTTTAATGCCCCATCCTGGCCCTCGGCTGGAGGCCTTTGGGAAGCGGCTGTAAAAAGCCTAAAGTACCACTTAAAGCGAGTTGTCGGTGAGCAGAAGCTTACTTACGAAGAGTTTATCACTATCCTTACTCAACTAGAAGCTTGCTTAAACTCCAGACCGCTATGCCCCCTAACAGAAGATCCTGACGATCTAAATTACCTTACACCATCCCACTTTCTTAGCAGTGGACCAACGCTTACCATTTTTGAGACTGAAAGAGATGAAAGAACTAGGTGGCAACTCACACAAAAAATATTTCAAGATGTTTGGAAGCGCTGGCAATCCGAATATCTAACCCAGCTGTCTGCAAGAACCAAATGGCTAGAGCCAAAACAAAATATCAAGGAAAATGACGTCGTCCTTATTCATGATGCCAATTTACCAGCCGGAAAGTGGGCGTTAGGAAGAGTTTTAGAAGTCCATCCAGGTAAAGATGGGCACGTCCGAGTAGTCACAATAAGAACTAAGAACGGAACTTTGAAGCGACCAATAGTTAAGTTATCAGTACTACCAGTTAACTCTGACCATAAAGAACAACCAAGCTCAGTACCAGAAACCAAACCGGACGTAAATGATCATGTACAAAATAGTAAAAGACGACCAAAGATGACCTGTAATTATTTATCATTCGTAATGACAATGTTTATGTTATTATGGACACCAATAAGCGGAAACTATCACGTTTCCAGTCTTCAAAACAATAACACCATGTTTTACTTTGACCAAATTTCGACCTTGTCTCTCGTGCGTGATGAATGGAAACTGATAGTTTATTATAATTTACAACCATATCAACAAGGAAACATCTTATTTAATAAATATCTCGACCATCTGGAAAGTATTTGTGCAAATTCTAAAATTAAAACGCAATGCGATGTCATATTATTGCAATTACGACACGGCTACGCGGAGTACGATTACTACAACACGATGCCTCTTAGTCAGCAGTTCGCACCGCAGTCTAGACAGCGTCGCGGACTCATAAATGGCGTTGGCTACGTCGCCCATAGTTTATTCGGAATCTTGGACGAAGAGTTTGCCGAACAATACAAAAAGGACATTGACATATTGCAAAGCAATCAACAACATCTTGCAAAATTGTGGAAAAACCAGACTTCAGTTGTTGAAGCCGAGTACAATCTTCTAAAGAGAGCAGAAAGTAGTATGGACAAGCAGCACAAGATATTTAACCAGCACCTTAATTCCTTAGAAAAGGCCACGAACGATTTGAAGTTAGGAATTGAAGGTGTTGCAAACACTAACGATTTTGCCATGTCATCGATAATCGCTACCAACATTTTGAATAATCTGCGACATATCCAGGACACCTTGTTAGAAACCATTACCAACATATTTCACGGAAACTTTAATATTCACCTCCTGAAACCAGACCAACTTCTACAAGAGCTGAATATCATCTCCGGCCAGCTGTCCAAAGATCTTTCGTTACCAATTGACAACATACGGTATAATCTGGCGAAGATATACCATTTATTGAAGGTTAAAGCAAGAGTTACCAGCGAGTATGTGATTTTCGAAATCAAAATACCATTTGTCAGTCGAGATCACTACGATATTTATAAACCCATACCAATATCCCGAGAAGTTAACGGAACCATGGTCACCCTAGTGCCAATTTCTAGCTATATTGCAATGAACCTACAAAGAGACGTGTATTTGCCTTTGTCCGATAATGATTTCCAAACGTGCATTAGCTTTGATGAAACCACACATCTTTGCTCTCTGCACAGTCCCCTGTACCAGATTGAGAATGACCAGTCCCTGTGTGTGAAAAGTCAAAACACACAAACCTGCAGAACTAATGTTGATACCTGTAAACAAGCGTGGACCCAATTACACAAAATAAATACCTACCTATTCTCATGTTGCGGTCAGTGCACCATAAGAATAATATGCGGAAATATGATTGTAACCGAACGAGTCAGCAAGGCCGGTGTTATCACTCTAGACGAAGAATGCGTTATCAAGGGCGAATCCTTTACCATAGTGTCGCATAAGCAATTTAGTAATCGGCTTGATATCCAACCAAAACTAATGACGCATTACATCCCGCCTATCAATAACGTCATTAATGTGTCCATGCCCAATACTACACTTGAAATAGAGCCTAGTGGATTCGAGAAGGATCTGAAGAGTATTGGAGACCAGATAACTCAACTGAAGGAACAGCACGGTGAAATAAGTCAAATTTCTTACCACGATGTTCACCACTACGTAGCCATATACGTATGTATAGGCGGGGCCGTGTTAGCAGTCGTCACCTGGGGTTGCTGCCGGGCGCGACGACGGCGCGCGGGGCGACGCGCTGCGACGCGCAGTGCCGTCAGCGCCGTGTGTAGTTCGAATGTTCAGTGCGTTAGTGTTAAAAATGAGTCTGACAGTGATATTGTAAGTGCTAGTGCTAGTGAAAAACCATTAAGTGTTAGCGGCAGTGATAAACATAGTGCGCGAAGAGATAAGGCAACGTCGCCTTGTCCACGTTACCACTTCCAAAACAATTGAACACTCCTAGATTAATAATTTTTGTTAGACCAAATGCCCAATCACCTTGTTAAGCACAAAACTATTGTTGATCACCTTGTATTTCATACCATCTCACCTGCACCGATACCATCCCTCATCTCATCTTTTCTCGCCCGGGAGCATGTACGGTCAACGTACATTGAACCTTTCGCAATCGCTGCGCCCGGCGCCCTAGACGCTTGGTCAGCATTTTCATACGTCAATCAATTATTTCATTTTTACTTTATAATTAGTTTCACACCAGTACACGTTCAGCTACCATACATACCGGGCGCGTGCTCACCTTACCATACCATTCTACCATTTAGTTTAGTTAGTCTAGTTAAACCAGAATATAGTTCCATTCCCGTTACCAGTGACTTTAATTTATCTACCATTCAATCTATAAATGTTAGGTGAATAACCATACAGGATATTTTTTTTTTTTTTCAATTACAAAACTAGATAGCACAAAGCATTTAACAATATTGCACTTCTGCATGGTATGAAAAAAATATTTTTTTACTTACCAGTGATCAGTTTACGCAACCGAAGTCGCGGGCAAAAGTTGGTTTGTCATAAAGTCTATAAGGTTTTGCCAGAGATGTGAAAGGAACCAGGAACCGCGAATCCGGAGCAATCTCGTGGCGTCACGTTCCGCACCGCATCGTCGCGTGAGCCCTAGCACAGCACGCTCGCTGCGGAGACGGCCGTTTTCCAGGTTCAGCGCTTTTATTTGCCTCACCACCAGTAAATAACGCATAAGTCAATAATTGGCAGGAATTAGCTTTAAAAAACATGTTAAGGCAGGATTTAGTATCGTGTAAGTTATATTCTTGAAGCTTTGATGTTGGTTTTGAGTGAACATCATCATCATCATATCAGAAATGTATTTTACTCTACACTGAATTATTCTACACTGATATTATAAAGAGGTACTTAAGCGCTTGTGAGTTTGTATGTTTGAGGTAGGTAATCTCCGAAACTACCGTTCGGTTCCAATTTCAATAATTATTTCTCTATTAAAAAGAAAATTATTACATTATCAGTGACACATATGTTTCTGCTTATGTATACATATAAAGTTCAATGCCAAGCGTTTTACTTTTTTAAAAGCACAATCAAACTATAGGGTTACATGCCCGTTGGCATTTGTTTTGCCCTTAGAAAAGATAAAACCAGGATGAAATTTGACCAAATTACATTAATTTAAAATCAGCCACAATAGTTTGAAAACAAGAATGTACAAAAATTACTTTTTATCCCGGATCTGTTATCGATTGGCCACCCTAGCTAAGGGGTTAAGGATACGTAGGTAACGAGCATTTCGTGGCCACCTTCGTGTACGTGACAGGGCAAACAGCCCGGAGCGTTCAACGTCGCCGTCACATTGCTTAACCGCGTATCGGATCTCTCAACTTTAATGGTGGAAATGTGATAATGGCCCAAGTTCCCACCTCTGCCTTCACAATCTACACACGGATATGAGGACTAGCAAAGTGACTCTAGCTTGCCTTTGCAAGTTTTTAAAACTAAGGTATGAAGGATGAGCTGGAGAAAAAAGTTGACTTTGAATAGGCTTAGGAGACACATCTACTATATTTAAATTGGTAGTTTGCTGAAATCTTGGAGGACGTTTTGATAAGCACGAATAACAAACTTGTTACTGGCTAAGTATTATTTTGTACTGATTTAATGTAATTTTCTTCGTCTTTGGCACTGCCTTGAGATTTTGTTTACGGTAAAGCGTAAATGATCTTCATTTGTAGAACAGGTCGCCGCTCTAAGTGATGTTGTAAAAACAAGCCGTTTTTCTGTTGTTTTAATAGAAAACACAATAAAGGAACTTTTGTTCGAATAATACTCGTTATATTGCAAAAACTCTTCTTAATTACAATAAGTGGTAACAAACTGGATCCGAAAGGTGGGACGTATGAAGGACGCCAGAGTTTGTAATGTAATTCGAAATACCTACTTTTAGGGTCAATCCGTGGCCTAAGTAAAGGTTGTTTTTTGTTTTTATTTCCTCTACCGAAAAGAAGGAGTCATCTGAATAAGAACCACCTCAGGAATTTAGGGTGTTAGAATAATGATAGCTCAAAAACTTCAACTAAGCTTTCAACTACCTACTACAAATGAGAATATATTGCAGTACATTCGTCTGGTGTTTATTACCAGAGGCAACAATGTGTGGTGGATAAGTACGAGATGGTGGACGGCACCTGACAATGTACCTAGCCTACGTGTTCCGACTACCCGCAGCCGTATGGCAGAACTTTGAAACATTGTGGGAACTTACTGCAATGTGTCATGTTACACGTTTCATAACGTAGCAAAATTGTAAGTGGGCAACCACACATAAATAACATGATTTCAAAGACCGATTCTTCCGATCAGATATTCCTAAATTGATGTCTTCCATTTATGCAATAAAAATCCGTTTGCTCTTAGACCTACTTATGATGAAAAGATCGACCTCTTCATCTTGCTGAAGCTAAAGCTTATCGGTTTTCACATTTGCCTATCTATCCTAATATATGGTGCAAGTACATGATCGCTGGCTGAAAAGCAAAGTTAAAACGCCGAAATAACCAAAGGTCAAACAGAGCCGCCAACATCACAATTCACTACAAAACTAGCGTTAATGATGTGAGCAGGAAGCTGCTAGATTCATGGGGGAGTGGGCAGATATATAGGCTTGAATCGACCCTATGGATGACCATTGCCAGGTATCGACGAAGAGGTTAGCCTTAACGTAGGCCTGGCCTTTTTAAAACAAAACAAAAAATAAATATGGAAAGATGCACTTGCTGCGAACAATGCGCTCCGGAAAATTTAGGCAAAAATAATATTCGGAGAGAAGTTAACAAGGTACTATGTTTTCTGATATTTTCAATATTCGACTTCTTATAATAAGATGAAGCTGAGATCCGACCCGAGTTTTCCAGATAGCTCTAAAAATAGATTTGCCATCGTACAAGTTCTCTGATAACACACATATTATTATATGCAGACCGCTCTGCAAATCTATATTTTCTACCCTTTTCAAGTCCGCGAAGAAAATTCAATTTGATGTGAACTTCCGTGGGTTTGAGTAACATCTCTCAAATAAATTTGGTTGTGGAAATAAAAAAACCTTTACGCATTTTATTGCAATGATAACAATTAAAGTGATGATGATTCAGAGATATAATGGAGTTAAAAATGTAAGTTACACGAACAGCGAATTCCGCAAAAGAAAATGAGGTCCGAGTATGTTATAAAAATATCTTATTATTTTACGGACGAGGTCTGTGGGTTCACTATTTACGATGATAGAGATACATATTAAATGGCAGTTAATCTCGCCATGATATTGTGCGGGCCCCAAGTTTGACGAATAAATATTTTTATTAGGTCCAAAACAATATGCATGATTGGATTTACCCAAACCGGGAAAATAATTCATTTCTCAATTGGAATTGTTGTGTTCCCATTACTCATTAACGCCTTTTGCCCGACATCGACGAAAACAGGGTCAACGCGAATGCTCTATATAAAAAATATTGCCATTATTTTGTCTAGTCAGTCCTCGAACCTATTCTTCAGTCTAAAAACAATTGCCATAAACAACGTGAAAACGATATTTTCAATTACGCCAAAAGCTCTCACAATAAATAACTTTCATTAGCATACTTATTCACCCTTAAAATAATAATACCTAGCCACAAATAATTTAGGGCGCCTACCTTGAAACGTCTTATAAAACTCACCTGTTTGCAAGTGGCGTGACATTTTACTTATTTCACAAATTGAATCAAAAATATAGAAACTCTTGCGACAACTACCTAGCTAGCCACTAGCGGACTGATGTCCGCGATAGAATAGAAGCCCTTATGAAAAACAGTCACACAATCGTAAAGAAACTCGCTAATGCCGTACATAACGCCAATAAGTAAACACGAACATAAGAAAATTAATAACAACAGTAATAAATACGAACCTCCAAAAGAGTCGCACACCCGGCCACCTCCAATTTTCTTTTTTCATTTTCACTGTTTAGGAAAAGATTCGGTTATAGTTTGTCCGCGAACATGGCATCGCGACGAGTTCCGAGCGCGGCGTAGCGACGTATCGCCGACGGCGCGCGATCAAGACTGACGAGTGACTGCACGAGGGCGCGGTGGCGCTCTGTGCCGTGAAGAGGCGTTGCATCGCTCTCGACCGTACCCCCTGTCTGAGCCCAACTTTCCTCTGGTAACACCCGCCGTCCCTGGCTTTGAGGCATTAAGCATCGAATACCGGGCTTTCTAAAAAAGTTAATGTGATTTACTTCATAGGTTTTGCATCCCGAAAACTAGAAAATAATGGCTCAAGGCGCGGAAAATCAAATTAGTGGACAATCTTTTCTGAATTGACTCGGGTCTGGGTGTGCTGAGAGACGCCCCTGGCTTATTTCCTTCAGAGAATAATGCTCAGTCTCCATTGGTCAGGTATCTTCCCGGTGAGGAGAATGCGGTTGCAAAGGTGGATAAGTATGCCCAAACCACGAGAGCCCATGGATTTCCACGCTTCGATAGGGACTCCATCGGGTCTGACAGCTTTCCGGTTCTTCATGCGGCGAAGAGCCGACAGGACCTCATCAGGCGTTACCGGGGGCACTAGTCCCTGATTTGGAGGTAGTTCAGGTGGCTGCACCTCTTTGTGCTGCTTGTTGAGCAGCTCGTGGAAGTAAGAGCGCCATCTTTCCTTCACCGCGTGGTCCTCGCATAGCAGGTTACCAAGAGTGTCATTTACACAGCGGCACATGGAAATATCCTGAGCCGCTTTGACTCTCGAACGTGCTAACTTGTAAACGAGCTTCTGCCCCTCAGACGACTCTAACTTATCGTACAAAGGACGTAAGTAGTCACGTCTGGCTCTGGCTACAGCTCGTTTAAAGGCACGTTTGGCATCCCTGTACGCGGCGCGATCTTCAGGAGATTTGGAACGCTCGCCACGCTTTGAAGAGGGCTTTCTTCACCCTGATCTCCTTCTGGACTGCTTCGTTCCACCACCAGGTCTCCTTGTCAAGCCCACGTCCACCCTGAAACACACAACGCCACCCTCGTCGCCCCGGTGATACCCTGCACCTATCCCAGAGCTGTTGCCCGGACTCACTATCCGCTGCGATGCACAGGTCACCGACAGCGACAGCAAAGTCATGGGATTTGGTTCCTTCAAGCAGCCACCACCTGGTTCGGGGCGGGCAGCGATCCCGGCATTTGCCTCGAGGCTTCACTCGCAGGTTTATCACAAGTAGACGGTGTTGGGCAGTGAGACTCTTTCCGGGTATGACCTAACAGTTAGCTACCTTGCCGATCTGGGCTCTCCTGGTGAGAAAGTATTTGATCTGGGTTGCGCTCCTACCGTTCTTGTAGGTGAACAGATGCTCGGGACTCTTTTTGAAGAACGTGTTCACGACGGCCAAGTCGGCAGCCATACACGTCCGGAGAATCTCTTCGCCTTCAGCGTTACGACTGCCAAAAACGAAATCACCGTGAACACGCCCGTATTCCTCACAATGTTCATGTGGGTGACCGTTCAGATCGCCACCCAGAACGACGCCTTGGGACAATGGAATAGTGCATAGGAGCTGATCGATTTGCTCCCAAAACAGTGCCTTATACGAATCGCTACAACCGACCTGCAGTGCGTAGGCACTTATCAAATTGGTCGTGACCCTTCGATAAGCACCCTCACGACCACAAGGTGGTCGCTAACGCGATTTACTTCCAAGACACTTTTCTGGAATTCCTCGGACAGCACCACCCCCACTCCATTGGCCCCATCAGGAGAACCCGCGTAGATCAGCTTGTAGCCGTGCACGATGTTCCAGAACCTGTTGCCTCTTCAGCGAGTCTCCTGCAGGAACGCCACGGCCACCCTCCGCCTGGCGAGCACATCGGCCAGCTCGCGAGCGCGTTCCGTCAGCGTGCCAACGTTCCACAATGCTAAACGGACCTTCCTCTTTAACCGGGCCCGACTATGGCCCAGTAGCCCTAACCCACTTAACACAGGGTACTCTCGGCTGACTTTCCATTTTTGTTTGGCTTGAGTTGGCTTTACGGGAGCGACTGCCATCTGACCTCCCAACCAATAAAGGGGAGCCGTCGCCAGGGCCTCCTTCGTTGATCAGCAGGGTGCAAAAGCTTGCAGGCGAGGTTGGCTTGGGGCCCGAAGATGTTGGAGGACCACCTTACACCCCGGGATAGGTAATCTCCGAAACTACCGAACCGATTTTAAAAAATCTTTCACTGTTAAAAACCTACTTTATCCCTAATTGCTAAAATTGTATTAAATTTGTTTTGAAATAATAAGTTTACAGCCAGATCCATTAACAATTATAAAGCAATCCGGGAAAAAAGCACTGTTGCTGGCCCCACTGTTGATTATACATGCAGACAATGTATCCACCTACTACAAAAATATACGGCTTTAGTAGATCTATATTTTTTATAGACACAATACATCTATCTTTTATAAATAAGTAGCTATAAGCTATGTTATGTGTTAAAAAATAATGTAATTTGAAAGGTACATAGATTTTGAGAATTATTACTACACAAGTATATCATTCCTTATCATTAAAAGTTATTTCATCATCAAGAGACTTTTACGAGATAAGTTTAGTCCGTTTTAACACATAAAATGGATTAATAGATTCTGATATATCGTGAAAAAAAAAACTACGCACACAAAATTATTATATTTTAGTTCACGGCACGCAGCTCGTGGCGCTCGGGGTGAGTGAGACGCGGCGCGCTCTTAGACCCCGCAACGACATCGAATGATTTTTCACTTGGTACGTACGTATTTCCAAAAACGTTAGGGATCCGTATGAAAACTTTGATTTGTAACCCAACGTGTGAGAAAAATTTGTCCACGCAGGCGTAGCCGCAGGCAGAAAGCTATCTAGATATAAAGTAAAACTAAACTTTGAACTTTCGGCTAAAATTATGTTAAATGATGACAGACAAACAATTTTAGGAAACATTATGGAGAACCGAACGTGATATACAGGTTGTCCCAAAAAGTAGTGTTTAGAATAGTTCAAAGGGCACACTTAATGCTTAAAGCATTCCCTACCAGTCAACTGAGAAAACAAAGAAATGCTGTTGGCGGGGAAAATTTTTAGTACGTACTTGAAACCCGACCCCGTAACATGTGTGCCAACAAACTCACCACTGAGGATGCACAAGACCGCGCGAAGTGGGCCAAGAAAATAAGAAAGGCGGACCCTACACACCAGTGTGGGTTCACAACCGGGATTGACCGCACGGATGTTGAATCTATCGGTTAGGTGCACTTTCAGTGATTCTAATCAAAGTGTATCGAAAGATATTAAGTTCACCTGGAATTCTAAGATACTTGTTTAAACAACTACTAAAAGGAAGTGCATTGCATAGAAGCTATTTTTAAATGACTTATCTTATCCTTCATACGACACAATATAGTTAAATTATTAAGTAATCTCGTTAGTTTTAAAGACGTATACAATGTCTAATCTTGCAAACCGAATCCATGGCAGTGCCTGTATCAAGTTACGTCTTGGTGAATTGAAAACCACTCCAATTACCCAACTTTTCTCGAGTTAAGCGCGGCTAAAATGTAGGACATGACTTCACCTCTTAAAAAATATTTCTTATAACACACGTTAGTACAAACTCCAGCTAAACAATATATCTTTAATATACACTCATATAATAACTAACTTATGTTAAGCTTCACTTAAAATTTGTATGTTTTATTTCAATCAGACTCAAATAAATGTATTTAAGTAGACTGTATCAGTACTTTCAAATCTTAAACTTGTTTTGGGTTTGGCGTTAGTAAAGTACAAGCAGTGTGTCATTTTGATACAAATAAACCTAAAAGAATATAAAACAAAGAGAAAAAAACCAACATAAAAGAATGTAAAACAAATAATCATGTAAACAATTCAAAAAGAAAAAGCGCTTACACCCAATCAATTCACCCAATCAATTCATAAATAAAAAAGTTATGTCAGTTTTAAGAATCACGTCGAACAAATAATAGTTCGTAAAAGTTTATGAAATAACTGTTCAGTTTAATTGACTGTACCTTTAGTTACCAAATATCTATTATGGTCTGGAAAACGATATTGAAAGGAATATATAGGTTAAAAAAATAATGTATTAGAAATATCCAGTGTAAGTTGTGCTCAGATAGTGATGATGATCCTTATTGAAGGTTCAGCTAAAGTGGACGTGTTTTGATTGGACGCGACCATGCGTGTTTGTGAGACGCACGCACGGCCCTCCCTGGTAACAGCTACATTTGGTAACGCAGATTGTTTACAATATTATTTTTTGTTCATATATTAAGGAATTAACCTATATACTGTCCCACTGCTGGGCAAAGGCTTTCATTATTAAAAACAAGTTATCGCTACAATTAATGGGTTTTGGCATAATCACCACGCTTGCCAAATGAGGGTTGGTGATCAGTTGATCACAAACCCGAGCTATGTTCTGAAAAATTTAAAAACATCCTTTGCCCAACCTGGTTTTTGAATCCGGGACCTCCGGAACCACTCGGAGGTACATAAATTATATGTAGGTACCCCACACTACAATATAACGGACTTAAAACAAAAGGTGAATTCCAAAATACCGGGTGATTATCAAATAACTTCCGAAAACGATATGGCATACTCACTAAGTGATGTAGAAACTATCTAAGCGAAAATGAAATTTATTTAACTTTCATTTCAAGGTCACCATACAAAACTGTAAAAATTCGATTTCGCACCTTGATGATCTCGAGCGGTAGCTCTTTTGTTTATAGGTACTTGCCTTGAGACATTGATGGAATAACGTTGGCTTGCAACGTAAGCATATACTGGAAAGATGCGTTCGTCCGTCTGAGACGTCTGTAAAATGCTAAAATAATCAAAGTAATAGTCACCATACAAATCACTCGAACGGTCAGTATTTTTTGTATGAAAACCTATTTTAAGGTTTTCATACAAAAAATACGTTAATTGAAAAAAAAAACGGTTGTAATGTTACTACATCACTTACTGGGTATGTCGTATCTTTTTCGCAAGTTATTTAATGATCACCCGGTACAACACATTTCTCATATTTTATAACAGGCTAAGTTAACACGTCTTTAAAGTGAAGATTAAAAGCAAGTTACGGCTTTTTATTCTTGAAAATCTTTTGTTCTTAATTTTTATGTGTAAAGAAAATATTAGTACTTTAAAATTAGTCCGGACTGCAAGTGCTCGGTCTCAGGTGGAACCTAAAGAACGGGAAGCACGTCTCACTGCGGATCATGATTCTCATGCACTATCGAGTGAACCTGAGACCTTTATTGACAGGGGAACTCGCTAGAACTCTCACAGAGCTTGAACAGGAAATGCTCGGCCTCAGGAGAAAACTGAACATCAGGACACGTCTTCCTGTCGATCTCAAGGGTCATACATTATCGCGTGAGTTTGATACCTTAACATACAAGGTAACTAGCTTAAGCTGTTAGAGAGTTCGGACAGCAGCAGCTTGGTTTAGTTTGAGTGGTCGCGAGTAGCAGCTGAAAGAGTGTGTGTGATCGTTTCTGAACTTACCATATAGGTACTTCTTTGAAGATAAAACTTTTTTTAATCACTGCTGTAGTATTAAATCCATTTATTGGTTGTTCGCCATTCTACCCCTTAGGCTGCTTTTCGACCAGAGATATGCTATGCTACATTGTTGTGGTGCATGCGTTTTATATCCACCAATCACATGTGACCACGGTTAGGTTAGCAACAATCCACGTTGTGGAAAAAATGTGGTCAACGTGGACGAAGTCGCGGGAAAAAGCTAGTGATAATTATAAAGGGTTATTACGAGGGGTAGCGATATTTTAGAAAAAGAGTGATAGGTAACCTCTTTTTGTTCTGTTTCAACTTCTTTTTCCTAACATTTATAAGGATAAAACCAAATTGCAGTATGATACCGTTCACGTTATAAAAAAACTCGAAATAAAACAAGATGAGAGCTTACTCCCCAGGGCCGGACTTACAACCCCAGGGCCCCTAGGCACTTGTCTGGAAATGACCCCCAACTTCAACCACAGCAGCAACGTTCACACATCAAACTTCAACAATGTTACAAATAATTAAATAGCACAAATTATAATATAGCACAGAATTTGTAAATAATTATACAGAGTTTACGATGGAAAGTGTCAACCTAAAAAACATTGTGACCTCGCTTGTGAAAAAATGTCTATCGAGGAAACTCTGCCACGTACAGTAGGTGCACGGAGGCTTTGGTTGACTTATTTGTTATTAAGGTGGATAAAGCGTGTTAGTGAACCATATGACTGCTCCGCCACTAGGCCCCAAGACTGGCCAGGCCCCTAGCCTTTTGGGCCTAGGCGTAAATCCGGCACCTCCCAGGCATCTTTGTTTACATAAGTGAATCAGTTTATATCAGGTGCCTGACTCTGGAACAGAATTTTATTGGACAAGCATTGCAGAAATGAAGCGAATGTGTATGAACTATGTAAAGATGAGTTTAGTTAGACCAAACGCGCTCGTTTCGTCCAAAGACAAGAGAATGCTCTGTCTTTGTTTACACAAAGAGAATTTGATAGAGTGGGGATAGAATGAGCATTTGCTCGTTTGATCTAAACCAACCTCAAACTTTACTTCACAAGGGCGACTGGAATATATTTCTTGCAGCGTCGGAGAAAAGCAAAGCGAATGCATGTTTTTTCTTCCTCCGTTTTTTCTTTCTAACAGAATAAATTATTTCGTATTTATGTAGCGTATTCATTATTATTATAGTCTAGCATTCATTGTAGCTTCGCAGAACGTTTTCTATTTATTGCGTCTAGGTACTTATGGTTTTTAGGCTGGGCACTTACGAGTACTTTTTACTAAATCAATCAGGAAATTGAACTTTATTGCTAAACTTTCATTTAACGAACTGTGAAATAACAGTATGAAAGTGTTAAACACTAATGTAACTCAACCACCGTAGAATACGGTTTACTTACGAAAGGAACAAGGGTTTATCTTTTAAACCTGAAATTCTATTCGGTTTTCACATGACGCTTCTGTTTTGTATGCAAGGTGTTTATCATTATAGAGTCTGGTTTTCGTCAGAAATTCCTTACACAGAAAAAAATAGCTAACTCGTAGATTAGATTTCAAGAGAAAATATATTTCGAAGACATTTTTAATGGCTCGACAGCTAACAGAAAAGCAGTAACGTATTTTTAATTACTCATACTCTGAAAGTAGGTCTGAAGTTGCCTGAGGAGCGGGATGAAAGTAATACTTTTCATCCCTAGGGAGAATCACTTTCAACTGACAGCTGTCTAATTATTTAAAAAAGAACTAGTTCTTCTACACATATCTATTGAACCATGTTCCAACTTCCTATACAGCCACGATGTAAAATTTAAATAACTTAAAGTTAAGTATTGATTAAAGAATATATATTTTTTAAATAACTTTATTATAATTTAGTTTCAACAATTTCTTTAAAATTACTTAGATTTGGGCAAAATATTTACTATTTTTCCAATGATGAAAATAAAAAATAATTGCTGAATAGCTGGCCGGCCACAGAAAAAAAAACAAATAAAATAGGCGGGAAAGCGGCAATTCGATCTTCATTTATTTTTTCGATTTGAAGACTTTTGTTTATACGTATAGCAGAGATTTGTACCTATAAAATGAGTTCATCTGATTCTGATATGAATTTAACGCCTGATTTTATAAGAGAAGAGGCTAAAGCGGTAGTGGAAAATAAAATTTACTCATTTTTTCTTTAGCTAATTCATGTTTTTATTTTTACTTTCCTTGTATTTGTAATGAAAAGCGCAGTGTTTACCTCGGGTTAAAGACTTATTTAGTCCCTCGAACTATTGGCGCCCTCACTACGTTTCGGGCGCCAAACCCCGTCTCGGGACTAAATAAGGGTAACAATGTACTATTACCATTACTATGGTTTTTTTCGGCTTACAGACTCAAGCAAATCTGGAGGTCTATGACTAAAACGGCATAAGAATTACTTATTTAACAGGATTTCGAACCAGTCGCCATGTTGACACACTCGTCATGTCCGCCCCAAACTATTAAACAACTAATTCTTCTCTACATTATGATTTTTAACATTTTTTTGCGAGGAAGTTAAGTGGTACTACAAAAAAATCCATTAACAATACCACTTAATTTTACTAGTTTCGCAAATCGAAAAAAGGGCCAGTGTAGCAAAAGAGCCCAAGAATTTAATATTTTATTGCACTTCAAATAGATAAAATTCACATGGAAGTAATATTTTGAAGTGTAAATGTACAATTGATGCTGCCTTATTGCTAAACACAGTAATAGAAAGGGTAAATTAGTGTACAAATAGCACTTTAATAAAAGAGAGCTTACTCTGCATTATTTAACTATTTGGAATGTATTTTGCAGTTAAAGTCCACTATCTGGTGAGAACCGCAAAATAGCTAACTTCAAAACTAGTTAGTGTAAAATCATCTTTGATACTGTTAACTTTGTCGTACAATTAAACGGCTTATCGTTCTCGAAAAGGGTCTCTACAAATTAAGGTTATATTACAGGTATACGTTGAAATAAAGGACGCGGGTGTATTGTACTACGAGTATATACTCTAAATGGGACCGCAAGCCACCTCTTGTTATGCTGCTTTACGTTGCTGAAAAAAAAAAATCCTCTAGTAGCAATATCTAGAGAGAAAACATAGGATTACGTTTGTATAGAATAACAGCGCTTCTGTATCTAACAGACGCTGGTGACTGTCATCGGCGTAAACTTATGGTACGGGGTTACTGGACGCCCTTTCTCCCGCCTCGACCACGCATCATTGTCTGCCAAGCTAGGTATTTTAAAAAGCTCCCTTTACCAGTTGCCTGAAGAATTCAAGTTTAGATTTTGAGCATCAAGTCAAGTGCAATACAGCCATCGCTGTCTGTCGAGTACCTATTACCTATAATTAAACAATTTGATCCCACGTTGCGTGTTGTAATGCTTGGTTCTTCTTTCTCACTGATGTAGTTGCTCAATTTGTATTTGACTGGCCTGTTGGCCCCATGGTGCATGGTAACGATCCTGCCTATAGCTTTAGCGCTCGAGGTCGTGGGTTCGATCCCCACCCATAACAAACATTCATCTGACGCACATTTGTTGTGGTTGTGAACATTTTGCACAGAGTTTTTGCTTGTGGTCGCTTAACGACCATTCGTGGTAACGGAGATGGCTCGCTGGCCGTAATTTGCCTTGTAGATAAATTGGTTTGTTACCTATTCGGAATACCAAACAGGATCTGCGTAAAAAGTAAAAAATCTGTTACGCAAAGGCCATTTAAGGGTCACACAACCCTCCGAAGGTCAATGAAGACGACAGAAGCCAGACATGGGTCAGTGAACATTTTCAATGACAAGTTTAACAATAGTATACCTACGACTTGGTTTGATTTCGAATGGTAATGTGAATAGTTGTTGGTGATTCAATGTGTTTACGAGCCTTTCGATACTCCATAAACGAGCCGTGAGCTAGTAAATAATTAAGTCGACGTGAGGACGGTTTTTGAATACCTAGTCTGACATTAAAATATACACTGATGAGAAAAACAGGCAATGTTACCTGTCTATTTTGGATATCTCCTCTCTTGGAGACACTAGTAAGTAAACTTTAAATAAAGAGCTATAAAACGTAGTCTTTAATTAGAAACTGTAATAACATTATAGTTTGATCCCTATTAAAAGGTCGCCGAGGTGGTAGCTGGGTTATGGTTTAAGTCAAGGAAATATATGTTTTCTAGCATACGGTAGCAATTAAGTCTACCTTAAAGATCTTAAATCTGACATCATTAATCGATTCACCACTTGTTTTTTTTTCTATTAGATATAATATATACGTGCTCAGAAAAGGTCAGGTCAGGAGTATCCATAATCGACGAGCATGTATGAGAATGATTGGGAGTGGTAGAAGCGCAAGAGGTGTGTTAGGACCGTAGCAAGTAGAAATATGTGGTCTCCGCCTAACCCGTTGGGCAAAAGGGGTGATGGTATGTATGTATACATGTATGTATGTACATGTATACAAAAATTGGGTCGTTATTTCGGCGTGTTTCGTTTTTTTTCCAATTGAAAAAAAAGTAAAGTGGTTCGCCTTTATACATGTCCCACTGCTAGCAAAAGGCAAAAGCCTCCATCCTTGAAATCAAGTCATGGCTACAATTAAACTAAGCTAAAACTGAAAAATAAAACGACATTATTTAGCTTGAACTTTTTTTATGACTGCTTATATAACTAGTGGCAGAAGGCAGAAACCAACCCTTAAAAAATCCTCTAAGAACTAGAAGTTTTTACTTTCAGGGACATCCACACATCTTTCTTCAGTCCAAAGGCACAAAGGTATCTTTATCACAAAAATATTATGTCTGAATTTGGAAAACATTTTCCTTTTGTAGTTTCAGTTACTAAGTGCATAACGACTCCGTTGCACTCAGGTTTTAGTCAGAGCTATATCTACCGTGCCGGTAAAGTACAAATGTAAATGCATTACGCTGATAAACTCTCATGTTCAGCCCTAAAATTGTGTAGAAACGCTTAAAGTTTGCTATTCTTATAGGTTCATTTAGTTACCTGCAATGCTATTAACATATATTATTAAGGAAAATAACCACGTACAGATAACCGTGGGGTGTCTCGTGCTGGTCTAAACATTGTTCAATCATAAGCACTTCCTCATCGAAGCATTCGAAGCGCAAGTTAGAGCAAAAGAGGCCTTGAATAGGGTTACTACGTTTCATCACAAAAATATTGACCAAATCATCACTTCCCAAACAATTATTTGCAACATTTCATTTCCCAAATTATTACTTAGCAAATGAACTCTTCGCAAATAATTGTAACGCAAACCTAATGTTTGGCAAGTGAACGTTTGTGTATGACCAATTTTCATTTGGTCAAATAATTTCAGTTGGTAAATCATATTTTACGCAAAATATAATAACCCAAATATTTACTATCTGAAGTTTTCAATTTTCCGTTTCTATTGAGTCAGTTGCTTAGTCAATGACAAAAATATTTGTATCTTTTTGCCAGTTGCACAGAATACACAAACGAATTCTAATAATAACATGCTATACTGGTAGAAATTTCTGGTTTTACGTTCAAAAATATGTTTCTAGTTGTGTGTGTGGTCGCAGTTCTAACCTAACAAAACAAACAAACAAACAAAAAATATCTTTGTTTAAATAGACCTGTAACAAGTACATTTAAATCGTCATTACAAGAAAAAAATATATACTAGTAATAGACTTAAATACTATAATAATATGAATACATAAATACACTGTATACAAACACAATTTGACTCTACCACCGCATCGGAAGTTTGATCTTATACTGAGAAGACCCGGCGAGAAACTCAGTACTTACTCTTTTAAACATGGTTCGGTTTTACAAAAAGAGTTAGTAAAGTACAATGAGTATTTAAAAAAAATATGCTTACGTTCTAACATTTCCTTAAAATATGGACCTAAAAGTACATCTAAACTACCGGATATAAAGCAAAAACATGTACAAAGTTTAAACAATTCAAGCCTAAATATTGTTAGATTTTTGTTACAGTAGTACAGTACAAACTAGTTATATAAATATTACAAGAGTTAATTAATCATGCACCGAGTAAAGAGCTTAAACCCAGGCCTTTTTATCCAAAAGGTAATCAGTTGTAGTGTAATAGCCCTTTTTTGATAATACTGTCTGGTAACTCACATAATGCCTTTAGGACTTTATTGTAAAAGTGTACACCATGCCCCATAAATGTACCTAAAACTATCTGTAACCTGAAGGATGGGAGCGCAATTTTATCTCTATTCCTGGTATTTTCGCCATGTGTTTAGTATAAAGGCTAATATTTTTCCTTACCAAAACAATACAGTTGTAAATGTATTGAGAAGCTACAGTAAGGATCCCAATTTCCTTAAAAAGCTCCCTAAGCGAGGCCCGTCCGCGAAGCTTATACCCATATGAATCTAATAGCTTCATGAATCTAGTAGCCTAACCTAACGGTTTCAAATTGTGCAACACATTTTCTTGTCTTCATATTTTTTGTCATAACAAATCATTTTACTACATGTCTTTTGTTTAAAAATGGTTTGCCGTAGTAAATCATTGGCTAAAAGACCAAATTCCGTAGTGAAATTATTCATAGATAATAATATACTGCCAAGTAAAAATTTGTCCAAATGAAAATTTGCGAACTTAGATCATTCGAAATGTTGCATTGTCATTATAAAAGGTTGCTAAAAATTGTTCGGCTAATGACATTTTTGCTAGTCGGCAGGATCCCGGAGTATCTTATATTATCGAGCACGTTTTTTAGGTGTACCTATTTTTATGTATTTAAATTTAATTCAAAACTTTGTTTGACTGAAAATTACAATAAAATATTTAGCTGGCATGAAAGAACTATTTACATGAAAAAGAACCTGACCTGACACGCCTTGTATCGTATGTATTTTGGTTTTTACAATGTCTATTCTATCTTAGTACCCAATTTTTTATTGTAAGTTACCAAGTTGTTATTTTTCTATATAAAATGTTATTATAAATTAGAACCGTACCATATATGCAATATTACTCTAACTAAAACATTTGCGGATTCTAAGTTGATTTTACCCTTTTTCAAAAAAGGGAAACATAATTAATGCTTGGACTTGCTTTTCATAATTTATTAATCCATACTTTCGCCGAACTCTGCTAGACAACTATTGACTTCTTGATTTCCGTTTTAATTAAGCTGAAATGTTTTCACTAACACTATTAAGAAAGTACATTTCACTGCGATTCCCTTAGCAACTGAAGGCTAAGACCCTTACCAAACCCTTACACATTGCGACTTTTTGTAGCGATACAAATGCGATTAAGTCTCGATGTAGTATCGATACAGTCGCAACACACCTACCTTTACACACACAGGTTACAAAGAGCAGCGATACAATCGCGATGCAGTCTTAATTTAGTAGCTGGCCGCGTAGCTGCTGTGATATAGTCGCGTCGCGATACAGCATCGACGTAATCGCGATAAAGAATTGATACAAACGCAACGACACAGAACGTATTGCGTCAACAGCCACAATCGCCGTCTGAATCGATGCACACCTGCGTGTGCATCGCTACTCACGCGCGGCTGCTTCGATGCGAACGCAATGCAACAAACGCTACAAACGCACGTTTAAATCGATTCAAATGCGCGTATGAATCGATACAAATACATGTTGATCGCTGGGGTAGCAATGCAGTCGCGCGACTGTCAAACGCGCGTTGGTATCGCTGCATTATGTCGCAATGTGTAAAAGCCCTAAGTCTTACAACGGTAGCGCGCCACTAGTAGAAAATTAATTCATTTGAGCGAACTTGCTAGCCAACTTAAAAAAGTACCATTATAATATTTAGCGAGAAAAACTGCCATTATGTGGCTTACTGAATCCTCTTTCTGTATTATATATGACAAATCACGAGCTTTGGGCACCTTAGCACATAAAAATAACAAAAAAATGCTAATGCGTTTACTAAAATCATAATTTCAAATGTTTTGTGGTTCACATTTTCTGATTTTGAACAAGTTTTATCTTTGCTTAAAGACATAAAAAGATTATCACCAAGAAATAATTGGTTTAATTCAATTAAAACATTAGGATACAATTGACAGAAAAATAATATGACATTAAAGACAAGAAGATGAAAAGTTTCTAATTTAGAAAACACTATGAACGTTTACTACATTCACCCGTCCGTAAAAAATCACGTACGCTACGCTTATCATTCAGAAATGGTGGAGGTCTCCGCTACCGTAGAACCCGTTGGGGCTGGGCATTATAATCATCGGGTGGTGCAGCAATACCTCTTCCGAGTTGACAGATTCTGGCGGCGTAAGATAACCGTCACCCGAAGTGTGACTGACAGGATCACTAACAGACGAATCAGAATTATTATTTAAATTAGTTTCATCCGGGTCATTCGCCAAATCTTCTCCACATCTGCTACCAATTGGAGCTGGTTGTCTGTTCAGTTAGAGACAGTACTTTTTCTCCCATCTGGAAACCTTAGCCACAGAAAAAGAATCGCGTTCTATCAGTGATCGCCAATGTCGGTTCTTCCTCATTATCTTGCGATTCAATAGGCATCGGGTTTCTGTTTTGAGAGTGCGATAAGGCAGGAGCGTTACTTTTTGACTGAAATTGCTCTCCATCCGCTGATGTAGTGCAATTTCAGTCAAAAATCGCTGATTTCAGTGTAGAGCAGCAATTTAACGAGACATTGTTGTGACTAAAGTATAACGAATTTGTTTCTGCCATTTCAAGAGTCATTGCTTGGGTATACTAGTATGCCTGGTCTTATGACAACTCAAAATTCTCTAAAAACCTCTGACGAGTCTTTTGATTTGTTGTTCCCGCAATAAAGGCATCTCTTATACACTCAAATTCGTATTGTTCTGCTTTGACATCTTTGAACAAACATGTTGCACTAGATTCGTCAGCACGTTGTTTACAAGCTGCAAGATTAAGCCGTGCGTGTATTTTATTATATCTTTCTATATAGGTGTCATTTAAAATTGAGATAGCTGAAACATAGTGTTGGCAATTGCGAATATTTACATACACACTCGGTGAAAAATGATTCGCAAGAATTATATGCTCGTTAGAGAGTTCGTGAGCGCTTTCAGTTGAAAAATTCTCGAAAGTAAATCGTCCACTTCACTCTAGAACTGGAGGAACATGGATCTAACTCGAACCTTTCTGGGCAAAGAGATCACGATATATTTGAAGCAGAACTTACGGTGGCAGTTGTTTGCGACATCGCTTAAAAATTTTCCTCTCGTGTTTTCTTGTAAGGCATTTTAGATTATTAGTTGAATTAATTGACATATAAAAAGATTATCACCAAGGAATAAGTGGACAGAAAAATAATATGACATTAAAGACAAGAAGATGGAAAGTGCTGTAAGCACTTAGTAAGTTAAAAACCTTAAAAAGCCTTTTCAAACGATTCACATCTCAAGCAGTGATGCAATTTCAAGGTACAGTGCGGCTACACACTTAAATGATGAATGCAATACGCTTGCAGTGCTAACAAAACCTACAAAAATGTTGCTGAGCCTAGCCTCCGCCTCCTGGCGACAAAGCGATTTTGACTCGGCGAATGTGGTACCCTAAAAGCTTAGAATAGTAAAAACTAAATAGCACGACGTGACGTGCGTACTTATATAACAGATCGGTAGTTATTTCAGCACACCCGTGCCGTGTGAAAGGGCAATAAATGAAAGCACACAAATAGCTGATGGAGGAACTCATAAACGAATACCTACCAGCTACTTTGAACATTATTGGGCTGCTATCAATTACCAGGCAGTCTTGTTACTTTTTTAATTGTTTCTATTTTAGGCATCACTAATAAGAATCCGCTTGCGAATATAATTTCTGTTTTCAGATGGCTCTCAGACTAAATTTATCCTGCTTTAATAAAAAATCTTTCAGAAGGTGAAAATGAAGCAAAAATGTGGCGCAATTTCATTTTAGCCCTACAAAAACAAACGTACGCTCAGTTTTAATTTAATTAGAGTATAAACCACGCTGTGGTCGAGGATTTAACTTTATCCTTACAGTCTTTGCTTAGATAAGTTAAGTGCGCGTAAGTACATACATAAGTGTATATGCAAAAGCTGAAAGCGATCTTATTCAAGCCGATTCCAGACTGACGACTGCACGAAGAATTTTTCTCTGGAGTAAATCGTCACGTTTTTGTCACATTTTTTCTTTTACAGATTAAAGCAAATCGAGTAGACGCGGTAACAGCGGAAAATTGTCAAAGTAGGACGGCATTTATCAACGCCATTCAGTGACGTTTTGCACCTTCGCTGAATCACAGGCTTCTTCGCTGAGAAAAGTCTAAATGGAAAACGCAAGGCCATCCGTGTATAAAACTGGGAGTGCCATTTTTTGATGCTTTTTGTGACGTCCAAGGTTAAAAAGAAAAAAAAGTTACGCAACGATAAAATGAATATTTGATTTGGCACTATTTACCACATAGAACATTACGTCTAACAGTGAATATCCAGCCTAATAAACTGTACTTAAATAAAATGTCTAACATATTTTAGATAAGGAACTTAACTGGATATAAGAGATTGTAAAATGGCCCCTGGAGTTTTCAAACCTAACTAAATAAGCAGCTTAACCAATTATAACTCTTAGTTTCCGTCCCCCAGACACATAATGGCTCACAACAAACACAGCACTGTTGACGTCTGTGGCAGTTACATTTTGACACTAATGAATTCGAGTTATTGAAAATGTATCTCTATTTACTCTCAAAAAATACTTTAAAATATGTATGATTTACGTATAGATCCTCACTCACATTGCTTTCAGCACGATCCCTGCGACGACTACAAGATCCCGCCATTAGTTAGACTATGTCATAGCGTACAGCCTTGCCTTATCACAATCGCTTAAATCCAGGTTCCAGGTTGGACTGACTGAGGAACTGGCTCGCTACCCTCAGTTTAGGGAATTAACTCGACAAGTTACGTTATGAGGGATTTTAAAGGCTCCTGGTTAGTATTATCGACGGTTAACTGTCTGAAATTCTGACAGTTAGCCAATGAAGTACATCTGAATATTACATTTTTCACATCTACATGTGCAACTATCGGCCTCGTCATCGCTTACCACCAGGCGAGACCGAGGCCAAACGCAAACCCATTTTAAATAAAATAAAATACTTCACACTTCAGGGATTTTGATGACAAACTCTTTAAGGCCACATACATTAAGGTCGAGATGAAAGTTTAAAAGAGAGGAATTAAGGAATATTATTATTACTTATATTCTTTTTTTTTTCAAGATCAACTTTTTAAACTAAAATTTACCTTAGTCAAAGCAGTAAAAATTTCAATAACTAAAGAAGCATAATAAGTCATGTAAAAGCTTTTTATAAGCATAAAATAGGAAGTCTATATGTATTACTTGCTCAAACTGAATAATTCTGCAAACTTTTCCAGGGCCGGGCTGGGCAGTAACATAGTAGGTAAGGCTACTGGTACAGGCCTCAGACTCAGACTGTATCTAACTATACATGCAAAGTAAATCCTACTAATATTATAAATCCGAAAGCTTGTGAGGATGTATGTACGAGTATGTTTGTTACTCTTTCACGCAAAGACTACTGAACGGATTTAAATGAAACTATACAGTAATACAGCTTATACATCAGAATAACATATAGGCTACCATTTACAAAGATTTTATGTAATTTGCCCATGATAGTGATATACAACATTAACGCGGGCGAAGCCGCGGGAGGAAAGGTAGTAACATAATAAAAGTATACTTGTTTATTCAATAATCAAATATTGCATAAGTTACACATAAAAATTTGTAAACTTGAAGTGATACATGTTTGGGTTTTCCAATCTTGTGCTCCTAAATTTTCTTTATCAACAGATCTACCTACTTCACTCACACATGCAAATCAACTAGAAAGAATGCTAAAGTTTATGGGACATAAAACACTTTTTATTTTCAACTAATGTTAACAATGACTATAAAAGTTAAGACGATCTATACTCCATTCATTATAACATTAGAAATAAGAGGCTCAAAGAAGCAGGGGTGCTTAAATGAATGACAATTTCCATTTGACGTTGCAATGCCGAATGACACAAGGGGTTTTCTATTTGGCCAGGTTATACACCTGAGTATAACCTGGCCAAATAGAAAACCCCTTCCGCCACAACGTAGGAAGGGATTATATAACATTTTAGATTTGTTATAGTTAGTGACAGTTACATGTGTTCGGATACTCAACCCCTGCTTTTTCAGGTTTTGAACATCGACAATATAGTTTTATGCTAGACAAAATATTTTATTTAAGCAAAAGCCTCATAAATTCTGAGGTTACTTTATTTTAAATGAGAACAATTAAATGTGATGTGTTATAATGTTTTGTATGAACTTTTACCACTAAGTGTACCCTAAAAAGAACCTTTTTGTACTTCTGTTTAATGCTATAATGAATGGATTATTAGTCTACAGCAGGACTTTTACTATAAAAAAGAAAGAATGAAAACACCGAAGTCGACGCATCGAGCATCAAGACCGCTTGGGACCGATGCCACATTTTGCTCGCCGACCGAACCGTGAAAATGTTTTAAGTTCGACGAAATCTATGCTCGTAAACAATGATTTATAAAAACTAACCATTGTTCTACCATTTTATCACAATATTATCATGTGAAAATATTACTACGATAAAAATATTGTTGTCATTGGTCGGGCGGTAATATTTCGTAAGTTATGATTCTTTACAGATTTTTATCACCATCTCTGAGACTATTAAATTATCTAAGAAAGTAATCGTTTGAAAATATGTAGGTATGCCATTTCTAGTCAGTAGGTATAGCACTGAATGTACTTATATGGATGGATATAGCTAAGTATTTCCAATACTTTAGTTCGGTTAGGTTGTTTCTTTTATCGTTCCTATAAATTTTCTTTTTTTTAAACTGCAGACTTTAAGCAGCCCACGAGTATGGCACTACATTGGATTAAGTAATAACCAATGCCAAAAATCATGATACTTTATTCAGGAGATTGATACGTGTTGTGTTGCACTTACTCGCATGTAGAGGAACCTCTTTTAACTAAACAAACTTTTTCGACGTAAAGATGCTTATATCTCGTTACTGAGAAAAACAAATCTAGGGTGTCATGAATGACCGAAAAATAGTTATTAATACTGTAGATTAATTGAAACTCATTTTTAGCGGGTATTTGGAATATTATTCGATGGAACTTAAAGATTCATTTATCTAAACTAAAAAACTACTCGTAGGCGGTGGATACACAAAACCTCATTGCAATTCCATAAGGCTTACCAGACCGAATTTACCGGTAGGCTAGAATAATGGAAGAGGAAAATCTGCACCTGCCAGCAATGCGCAAACTGACGTCATCTTTAGACAGACTGCAGGTCTTAACTCGCTATTCAGAACTTGATATCCTGTGTTTACCGACGAACTCACTGCAGCACACTACGAACACTTGAATTTTACGACACAGTTCAGCTATGCGCTGCGGAAAGATGAATACCTTCCCCTAAATAAAACAAGTAACATGAGTTTAGGTTAGAAGCCTCCAACAAGTCTTGTTTTACTTTTCCACAATAAGTTAGTAGAAATAAAGGTAGCACTATTTACTAGTATACGATGGGACGAACATTTAAAATTCAAAAGTACAGTAACAAACAATCCGAGAATTACAATTAGATGCATGTCGGTAGATATTCGACACCGTTATTGAACGGATGGATAGTAAACTATTTGATTTGCATTGTCAGAGGCCATTATTGTGCGTATAGCGGCAAAGCGGCGACACGGCGGAAGCGTCGAAGCACGCACACAACCAATGGTCGGCGTAAGCTCACTTTGTTCCTTGCATAGTAATCATGTAGCGTGGCCCGAGCCAGAGGCGATTGAACGACTTCATATGTACGCTGTCGGAATTATTCTACGACCATCTTTGTCATGGCCCTGCCACTCGTCCAGTTCGGAAAATAGGCAATATATGCGCCAGACAACACACCTCTTGTCATGGTCTCGAAGTAGGGATAAATATCCCTGTGTTACGAGGTACCAAACAAGGAATTAAGCCAGGGGCGTCTCCCACCCATACCCAAGTAAATTTAGAAAAGATCGTGTCCTGAATTGACCTGACCGGGGATCGAACCCGGGACACTACGGAATTAAAGGCGAGAAACCGTGCTACAGCGCACTACGCCAATCGTGCCGTCAGCAAAAGAAATGGCGATTAATTGCGCCAGTAGAGCAGTGTATGGGCATAGAGGGCAACATGCGGCAGCGCGAGCGGGCAGTCAGGGCTATAAGAGCAACAGTCATCGGAAGCCTGAAGATACGTACACAGCACATGGCTGACATTAAGCTTCCTTTGCTTCTGGTATTGTGGACTGTCTAAAACGGCTACGTGATGCTTGTAGCGCAGTATATGTAGGTGGACATTTACTAAATTATAATAGACTCTGTGTTTATACTTCAAATTATCGTAAGTATGCTTTGAATTAATTAAGCTATTTTAATAATTATGATATACTACACAACTATGGACTGTGTGTAAGATGTTCACCAACTTTCCAAGCGAACATTTTTTGTACATTTGTGCTCTTTTACGGCAATTCACCAACATTCTGCCGACCGAGGGGGTGTCTCTGGGAGCCAAGGTTAAGGAAATAGGCTTGTAAAGTTATTTATCTCGTTATGTTAGGTACATGACCAAATGACCATGTGTACAAGGTGTCTAGAACTGACCAAAAACTATACAATGCTTGTCCTGTGAACTTCAAAAGACTGATGTAGCTTAGCTCTATTTCTATTAAATAACCTCATTCATTCAACTATGCCTAAAAACCGGAAACACCCAAAAATTCCGAAACACGTAATTCCCAATTTCATAATTCCGCCACAACAATATACCTAATATTCAAAAGCACGAAAGTTATCTTTCCCAAAGTCGCAAATCCGATTTAAGAATTAAAAATCTGAAATTACTTTTGTCTAAAAAACGATATTCCGAATCTCAAAATTCCGAAAATTCATTACAGTTATTGGAAGTTTACATAAAAAATGCTATTTACATCTAAAATTAAGCTGACACCCGACTCACCGTGGTCATCCCGCCGTGATACTAGTCATAACTAGTCTGCCCTACTCTGAAGTGTAATTTAACCGCCCTCACGAGCCAAACGAGCGTAGCGAGCGGGCTGTGCCAGAACCGAATTGTCGGCAAATAAGCATGAGTGGCAAAAAATCTATTGATATTAAGTATACATAATCATTTTAAAAAATCCCTCGATATAATATTTTTCTTAGTAATAAGTTTTCAAAGTGAAGTTTAGTTTAAAAAGCTACTATTGGTTAGGTTAGGTAAGAACTGTGACCACATCGCACGAGCCGAGCGGGCGTAGCGAGCGCCAGAGCGCGAGTGACAGAACCGAATTGTCGGCACGTAACATGTAAAATATCTATAAATATATAATCGATTTCCGGTTTCTGATTTTCGGAATTTTGATTATTCGGAATTCATATATATGAAAGATCGGATTATTGTTGATTTGGAATTTTGACTTTCAGACTTATGTACATTCGGAGTTTTGTAATTTCGGATTATTAATATTCGGATTGATGATAATTCGGAATTTTGACTTTCGGGATTCTGCAACATTCGGAATTATGAAATTCGGAATTATACAATTTGGAATTTAGAAATTCGGGATTTTGACTTTCGGAGTTATTTTTTTCGGAATTACGTAGTGTACCCCAAAAACTATATTTATAATTGGTAGATCAAAACAATGTTTTCTTACATAAGAGATAACCGTTAGTGGATACACACACAACCCTCTCTTGATAGGATTAGCTTCCAATTAATGATTAATTAATCGAGTCTATTAGATGCGGAGCGTATCAACATAGACAACTATCCTATAGCAAACAGGCAGATGCTACTTAAGCCGATATTAGGAACATGATTACTAGTTAGTTTAAACCCGCCTGCAGGCTATACAGTAAACACACACATTACCTGCACGTTGTTTTTTTTTATTTTATTTAACAAAAAGCTACGTACAGTCAATTTGTGTTTAACAATAATCCATTACATTGGTAAATAGCTATAAACGGTAAACATAATGCAAACTTTAAACTGTAAAGTGGTGTTAAAATGTTACATTGGTTCCCAAAACCTGCCAGTTTGACTGATTACATACCGTAAAAACCTTAAGTTTGTAAATAACATGGGTCACAAAAGCAGCAAATGAATAAATAGCAGTTTCACGATAGTATAATTAATTTTAAAACGAATTCACACGTTGATTCAGCGACGTGTATCGTGCGTTGTCAGCAGGCAGCCGTCTTTCGAATTTCCGGAAAACGACTCACTGCGGCCAAAAGTCTTCCTTCATGAGGGTCGCCAGATGGTGGGTCGGCATTCTCACCACAAAATAATTAAAATTCACTTTGCGGCGAGATTCCAACCGTTCGACCCTTAGGGTGAAATTGGATTTTCTTCGCACATAGTCTACAAAGTCCTTTACTTGCGTGGACCAGTGTTATCTGGACACGTACAGCTGCGTCGCCCGTACTTCAGGATGCTAGGTGCAATCCATTTCAGTCAGTGCGGAGCCTCGATGGTTACGACTGGCGGGTTTCTTCTTCCTCTCAATCTTCACGAAACCCTCTTCATCGCATGGCTCTTTCCTCGGACACTGAGTCACAGACTTGCAAGGAAGCTTGCAAGACTTCGGTTTCTTCCCCTGAGGCAGCTTCGAGAAGGCGCAGCGGCGGCATCGGCGTAGCTGGCGGTCGGGGTAGATGACTTAGCGCTTGACGTCAGCGCGGTGGGGGCGGAGCGCACGGTGGGGCGCGCGGTGCATGGCGCTCGACAACAACAAGTGGCGAACATTGCAATTTCAAAATAACAAACAAAATAGAAAAAAAAAATTGTTGCTCAGTATATACTGAGTATTAACTAGGTACGAGTATTACCGCAACTTAATCCTTTGCTCCAAAATTTGCTCCAAATCTTACAATTTGTTGATATCTAATATTTAAGTTAACAATCAAGAGTCGTTGTAAACCTCATTTCACTGAAAGACACACATGTCATCTTGCATGCTAAAATGTCCGAATGCGTTTTTGTTGGGGTATTGCGGCAAAGTATTTACGCGGAGTAGATTATAAACAGGTGTATATTCGAAGTACATCACAATACAACAACATTTGACATACGTTACATGGAACTCGAAAGTAAACAATACAAATCTACTTTTAGTTCTATTTGGCAACTGCATCAATGTCGATACAGCATGCAGGTTGCTTTCCATCAGTTTTATATGCTTGTCTATTTTTTTTAAACATTGAGTAAGGAGCAATGTTACCCGTATCTTTGGGAAACTTTGCTCCAATTATTTCTGCCGCAAAAATCCGATACTTAACGCGTACAGAGCATAGTCATATCGGTCACACATAAACTTTGCTCCTAAATAAAAGGCTTGGAAAGTCCTTAAAGCCAAAAATTATAGAAAAACACCCCAAACGAAATAAAAATTCGTAGATTTAGAAATTATTTATTTTCATTACGTGGGAACTTTATAATCAGCCTTATTTAATTTGGTAACAGGAAAAGCTATTTTTATATTTGGTATCCATTATCAATGTTATCCATAAAATAACCTACTAAAATTATCAAAAGAAGAATTTTTTTTTTAAATCTTTAAAGACCCCACAATTGACTTAACCTGGGAACAGAATATATATCTTGACGACTATTTTTCTTTGGTAGACTAATGCATCCCAATATTACAATGCATCCCCCAATCTTTACAGTTTTGGAAGTGGTTTAGGCCACTTCCAAAAAGAAAAGATTTCTTCATTGAGGAAATGTTTGCTCGAGCATCGGAGATTTTCGTAATGAATGACACCTGGAAACAATTCACCCTCATATGTGACCACTACATTTGTCCCACCTCCTTCACGAGTGGAGTAAAGTTACCCCAATACGTGGTGCATAGTAAGAACACGAATAGAAAGGAAAGTTGACTAGACCATAACCTAGCAAAACAATGAAAATATTTGCGATAACACCTTGCCAATTATTTAAATCAACATAAAAAATTCATCTTTCCATAACAATTTCTTCAGTTTTTAAGATTTACATAGATTCTCCAAGGTCTTCAAAAAAAGTTTTTAACGTGCAGTGAAGCGATCGCATCATAAAAAAGAAATGGCGGTAAAAAAGGTAAATAAAAGATCAGAGTTGCCACCAACGAATAACTTTTTTGTCGAGTGCGTTCAAACAAAAAAAAAGTAAAACCCAAACCTTTTAAACTTAGTACTCAATATTTTTTTCAAACTAGGACCGTGGGGGCGCAAAGGAGGACCAAGTAGAATAGAAATATCTATTACAGTAGTTATCTAATCCCACATCGAGCAGAAAGCTTACACCCGGCATTTTTTCCCCTCAGGTAGTCTTTTGTAGTATGATAGCCCTTATTTAATAAAGCTGCTTTGATGTGATTTTTGAATCTATGTAGTGGTAACTCACAAATGACTTTTGTGATCTCGGTGTAATTATGTAAAATATCCTAAAACTTTTTGTAACCTAAAGAGTAGAAGCGCAATTTTGTCCTTATTCCTGGTATTTTTGCAATGTAAGCATATCATTGTGTTTGGTTTTGAGACCAATATTTTTTCTCACAACAACAATTCAATTGTAAATGTATTGTGAAGTTACAGTAAGGATACCAATTTCCTTAAAAAGCTATTTAAGTGAAACCCTTGCACGAAGCTTATAATAGATGGATCTGATCGCTAGCTTCTGGAAGACAAAGATGGTTTGGATATCCGCCGCTTGACCCCAAAGTAGAATGCCGTAAGACATTACACTGTGGAAATAACTAAAATAAACTGAACGAGCAGTATCAACATCTGTTAATAACCTAATTTTTCTCACTGCAAATGCGGCCGTACTAAGCCTGCCTGAGAGTGCTGTTATATGAGCATTCCATTGCAGTTTTAAATCTAATTCCAAGAAAAACTGTAGAATCAACAAGCTTCATAGTATCAATATCCATTTTTAGGTTAATGTTAAGTGGCCTATCTTTAACATTAGGCAACTTAAAATTAATACATTTAGTCTTTTTTTGCATTAAGCTGTAGATTATTTACTGTGAACCATTGTTAAACCTTTGAAAGTGCGTCAGTTTTATCATCAAAAAGGTTTTTATTTCTGTTAGTTTTAAAAACTAAAGACGTATCGTCTGCAAACAACACGACATCACAAATATCCTTTAAGTAAAAAGGTAAATCATTTATATTTCTAAAACAGGAATGAACCCAGAATAGATCTTTGTGGTACCCCCATTTTAACTTGTGATAACTGTCACGTTACGCAGGGGAATTGAGGTTCCCAGACGTAACGGAAGTTGCTAAACTGTCACGTTACGCAGGGGAATTGAGGATCCCCGACGTAACGGAAGTAGCTAAGACGAAGAAAAGAAAAACAATGAGTTGTATAGTAAGTGGGTAGGTTTATTTAACAGGACCCTACCTACCTAGCCTTAAAATTAAACTAACTATAAATTTAAATCGGTATGATCCGTGAGCTCACGGGGTTGGTGTGGGACGGAGTCTGGAGGGAAGAGCTGAGGCAGGAGTTGGAGTTGCTCCGGGAACAGTCGGCAGCAGGAAGGATGGCAGCGAGTTGGACGGCAGTAGGTAAGATGGAACTCCTCCGTTAGTTACTTGTTGGTTAGACTTGATGGTTTAGAAACCGCAAGATGACTGTTCGGTAAGCCGTCCTTTTATATCATTTTTGGTTCGCTTCTAGAATTCTATTTTTGTTTAAACACGAATTTGTAGACGGCGACAGGCAGGGCAGCAGCAGGTAGATAGGCAGCAGGAAGGATGGCAGCAGGTAAGATGGAACTCCTCCGTTAGTTACTTGTTGGTTAGACTTGATGGTTTAGAAACCGCAAGATGACTGTTCGGTAAGCCGTCCTTTTATATCATTTTTGGTTCGCTTCTAGAATTCTATTTTGGTTTAAACACGAATTTGTTTTATGGCATTCTGCCTCTCCAAAGAGTCGAGGTTGCTTCATTTATAGCTCTTTTGACGTCCCACTGGTTGTCAAATCCGACGTTGAATAATCAAAAATGACAGTGACAGAAAATTATAACCTAGATCTTTAGAAATAGGATACAACGATTAATTTCAGGTATAAAAAGGACCAAAACAGTGCCAGAAGAAGTTTAGAAAAACGTTTCGTCAGGAAAACTCCAGAGAAACTAAAGGATATTGTAAAATGTGAAGCTTCCTAAACACAAAGTTATATATGCAAGAAACTAATAAAGATCATAAGTAAGCAACTAATGTGTACACAAAAACCCTACATCCTGTAGACAGAACACTGTTAACATCAACTTTTTGAGTTCTTGAACTAAGTAACGAAATTATCATATCTGTAGCATTATCCCTTACCCCGTAAAAATCAAGCTTGCGTATAATTCTTCGAAGCACTTTCCTGGTTATTTACCGTCAATTCTAGCTGCCGTAAATTGATACACCAGCGGGCTACTCCGACCATTTCATAATTTGCCTTCATAAGGTTTAGACTATCAACTATCGAGACTCTTCCTCGCTTTTCTTTAGAGGAACGATTCGAATATCGGATTTTCTTAGGAACGGTCATTGTTCGTAATATTATTAAAAACTTGAAAATGTTGGTAATGAGCTATCTCGACTTAAATGAAGATGAATACCCAGTCTGTAGTATTAATTGGTGTAAAACATATTAAGACCTTTGGTTTAACTAGTAGTACTAACTTTCTTTCTTTCTTCGTTGCACAGCCCAAAATGTCAAATGTTCTCTTCTAAGGGTCTTTTTTTTTTCTTCTCGTGCCGGCCAGAGTCCAATACCTTCGGCACCAACACGTCTTCTTCTTCCCACACTCTTAGCTGAACTTAAATTTAAGCCATAAATTTAAGTAATTCCCGAACATAAAACTACATACACTTATTCGGTTTCACTGCCCGGCTTTGCCGATTAGTGCCGGCCCGCTGATGCTACCCGCCTAGTGAAAGCGGCCTTTTCTCGAAGATTCATTTACATATATTGGATTTTACCGCCCAGCTGTGCCGATGAATACCGGCTGATTATGTGTGTAGCTACCCTAAATCTTACGGTTGACTGGTACGAATAGAGAATATGTACTTCCAAAGGTGACCGTAGCATGCAAACGTGTGGCGACTCTGTAAAATCATTTTCAAACCCCTTTTAAAGAACTATGAACATTGAAATAGACAGCAGCAGATAGAACAGAAATAAATTTATTTTGACACTTAAAATACACACAGGTAAATTTATTTGAGGAACAACTGGAATTACCTCATTCCACAATTAACCTCCTAGAAAGGTAACTTTTCTCTGAAATCATTTCATCGTCATTTTATTTTCTAATACTGAATCAAAGATTTCTGTGTAGTTTATTACGAATTACCTTCTTTATTCTAGATAAAATGAGCTCAGGAAAATCGACTTGAACGTTTCTGATAAAAATACACCGATCGACAGAAGAGTAAATTGAAAGGAGTTCTGCCCCAATTTGATTAAACGCTGCTTTGAATATGAATAGATTTCGCACCAGTGCTCATACCTCTTGTTCTTATTTTAATGAAATTTTATCTGAGATTAAATCTTTGGAGCTGGCTGTGGATTACAATGAGCGACCATTTTCTTTTGGTCACTCTAAATGTGCTGATAGATTTGACTATTCACCTGTGTCAGTACATCGAGCATTCGTCGTTTTTAAATTTACTCGAACAACATTGCCAACATGTCGTTCGATGGTTTGTTACAACTTGATTTCAAAAACCAAGGTAGATCGTTCATTACACGGAAATGTTTTTAGAAAAGTGTTTTTGTCTGTACGGTACCATTCGTGAAACCGGCACATTAAAATTTAATTCTCTAGCAAATGCTTTAATACTGTACTCACATTATATCCAACCAGTCCAACCTAAGTTGCAGTTACAGGATAGTATTATGCAAACCTTATAGTTCTCTAGGCTCTAAAACGGATGCTAATACGGTTCTTACCGTCTCTAAAATCAATGCACCATAAATAAATAAATTCTAAAATATGCTATTCTGGTATTTTGCACCGTCGACAACATTCCTGTTTCGCCAAATGTATACTATTAGCGAAAGTTCCAAAGATACGAAGTCTGACCACTAACCAGTACTATTGGTTCTACCCGAACTTCACCGCTGATTACGGTGAAGTTTTAGTCAATATGGGCTCCACATAACTTCGTCTGTGTCCTTGAAATCTCCCTGCTCTCTATTATTTTTATTTCTTCCAAATAAATAAAACAAAAGCCAAGTCAACAGTATCACGGATGCCAATTGAAACTAAGTCCATCTCCAAAAGTGAACACTGACTAATGTTTACTAGAAAAACGGCCAGAGTAACAGTTCTGGAGAAAGCGAAAAATAATGAATGTCTCTTTTGCGCGGATAACTACCCTAACTGCCTAATTAGAGTCACGTTATGTAACTAGGGAAGTTCGCGTCGCTTAGAACAATTCCCATTTCGGTTATACACGAGATAAGCAGCCGGTGCAAAGTTTCGCAAAGACAGAGACGGTCGTATTAAGGTCCTGTAGTAGATGCGTACCGACATGTATGTAGCGATACTATTAAATAAACGTGAGGCGAAGATCCCTTCTTGGGGCTAAATGAGAAAATCATTTGCAATTGCTGTTATTGCGTGGAAGGCACTCCACTTTAGTAGCCTAGCAGAATTGATTCTATTTATCAAACATTTAAATCAGAGTGAACGTAGTTGATCAAAATTAATAAGGCTATTGTACTCTTAGCATGCCATAGCCTTTTATAATAAAACAAAATAGAACTTATTAAAGTTTCATGTATAAATTACATCATACTTAGAATACCATTATATCATTGAGAGCGTCGTAGCCCAGGAGCTAAGCACTACGGTTCAAATCTGACCAGAACCATCTTTGTGTTCAACGTTCAATTTGCGTTTCCACTGAAGCTGAGGCTAACAAAAATTTACCCATGATATTGCTCAAATCACACAGGCGGAGCTGGGATGTGTGATTTGAACAATATCATTGGTCAATTTTTGTGGAAACGCACCCTTACTCTCCGGTGATGGAAAATACCGATAAAAAAACCAAAGCAGTCCGGATAACGACGGAAGGCTCTCGAAGCCTACTCCGTTCATCGCGCACGTAGTAACCTGAATTTTCGGTCGTTAAAAAAATACTTAGCGTTTGATTTCTTGTTATTCTAATAATATTACATATATTGAACAAAATGCAAAAACTACTATACCTATGTAAATCTTAGTACTTAGGTACATTAATTCGAAGGTGATTTTGCGAGGATAGTTTTATCTGACAGTACTTAAATAAATTATAATATTACCATTCAAAGCATTTGTAAAAATCACGGATTCATAATAAAAGCATGTCTTTATAAATTTAACACGACAATTATTGGTGACGTACTTATACGCAGACTCAATCTACGCCATGATTTTTAATTATCCGAGATAATTACGTGAATTAGATAAGGGTTTAAAGATTAGGGTTTAAATAATACGAACATCACCTAAATCATTCAACAGGATTATGGATTAAGTATAGGCACTATAGGTTTTTATCAGAGCGTTTACTGCCCCAACACAAGACATTAAAATATTATATAGGTATTTATATTATTTTAACTTCAGCTTATAAGTCCACTACGAGACACAAGGCTCCATTGCAGCATGCATGCCATCGTGCCATTTCATCAGCTTGAAACACTATCTGCTGGCAGTGAACGAACGTTGACGTTTCAATTGACTAAAGGGTGACCCACCCTCAATTTATTTTGAGAGGCAGTCTCCACCCACATTAACACGAGTGCCTACTCTTAAAGAATTTGGATAAAGCCAAGCTTGCGAAAACATTGATTCGTTATTTTATAATGACCACCATTTCGAGATTGTTTGAGAGACAACAATTCTAATAGTTTTCAACGAAAATAATAATCATGACAACCCATATAAAACATTCAAGACTGAAAAATGCTTCAAAAGTGATGTCTTAACAAAGATAGAATTTATTGATTAGTGTCGAGGTTCCACTTCTAAGGGTTACGTGCTGAAATTCTAAAATCCTTATCATTCTCTTCAAAGATACTACATCTGAAAATAAATCTCTGGGACACCTTACACCGAGAAGATCTATACGTCTACCACGAGTTGCCATTTTACATTTACAAATATTATATATATACAATACTACATTTCGCGTGAAAAAAAGCTAATTTAGACCTTGTAAATCTGATAAATTAACCACTAATTACACATTGACAAAAAATCCAATTTTATAAACTGCCAATCTTATTGTTTCTGTGATTGTGACACTGTTTGGGTTATTCTTGTTCATCAACTTTTAACCTAGATTTCATATTTCACTGCATATTCTAAACAGGTTTAAACTTGCGTTTAGGAATAATATGTTTAAATAAATTCAATTAATTTCAAGAATCTTTTTTTTGTTTGAAGTGTGTAAAGTAGAAAATCCAAAAAAGAAAGCGGATTAAAATCGATATGTGTAAAGGATTACAGAACTATTTCAATGTACGGAACTCGTATTACGTTCACTTGAGTCCGTTTTGTTCATACTTTTTTTTTATTCATAAGGTGCGACCATTTAACACATTGTGCCCTGTACTGCATTTAAATTAATCTGTGGCCATTGTTGGTGGCACGGTACCCACGCGCCCTGGCGGCGATTCAAATGCAAATTGAAAATCGATCTCCCACCTCCATCGTTCCTTCATTCCCTTCCTTCTTAATTACTGACTTGCAGACGACAGCCGGTCAATGTTGAATTCGTCTAACTTTTAATTTTTTTGTAATGTTAAACAAAACAAAGGCCGCCCATCGCCGCCCGTCTAGAGAACTATACAAATTAATTACCCGCCTATAACGAGATGCGGGCGGCATTTTTTTTTTTAACTTTTTCGGTCAAGATCTGAAAGAGTGCGCCAGCGTGCCCAGAGTGCGCTACTGCTCAGGTGGGCGGAGGACCTGGCCGACCCGCTCTATGGCCGACTAACCATAGACGCGATCAGGCCGGTCCTCGACCAGTGGGTACGTAGGGAAAAGAGGCCCCTTACGTACCGGCTGGTGCAGGTACTTTCCGGACATGGCTGTTTTGGAAAGTACCTGCATGACATCGCCCGGAGGGAGCCCACCCCGAGGTGCGACCAGTGCGACGCCGCCCAGCACACCCTCGAGGTGTGCACTGCTTGGGCGGTGCAGCGTCGCACATTAGTGGATGAAGTTGGCACTGACCTCTCGCTCCCGGCCCTGATACGGGTCATGTTGGCGAGCGAGAGAGGGTGGGAGGCGATGGTCTCCTTCTGCGAAGAGGTCATGTCGCAGAAGGAGACAGCGGAGAGGGCCCGGGAGGAAGATCCTCTGGCGGGCCCTCTCCGACGCAGACGGTGGGGAGTGAGGAGACGGCGGTTTGCACGCGTTCTCCCTGCTCCCTAAAAGCAGCACCGGGGTGAAAGTCGGGGGGCTTTCATCCCATTGGACGGTGCTCCTGTCTGGGGGTATCCCCGTATACCGGGATGCCCCTGTTGCGTGAGGAGACCCGGCGAGAAGGCTGGGCCATCCGCCAGGGACGGCACGGTAATCCGAACCAGGCACCATGTCGTCCCGTCAAGGCGATGAGGTATACCGGGGGTCTTTTTTATTGGGTATGCCGTCACCTTCTGTGACGGAGAGTCCCACACTCCCCCGCTGCCCTACCCAGGTAGCGGGATAGTGCGTAATGCATTTTTTCCCCTGAAAAAAAAAAGGTGATGTTTGAAATGTTAAGAATGTAAGGCCAGCGAAACGGGATAAAGAATTTAAGCAAACTGGCGGGGGTTCAAAACATTTCAGTTTTAACGTCGAACTAACAACTTTTTTGATCGGGATCGGGATTCTAACCGGGAATTCAACCAGGAACGCGTATATGGGTTAATTTGTTCACCACGTCCCAGCATGGAGAGAAAATATCAGAAATGCCTAGGGCCTAGATCATTACGAGTATTATTATAGTTATCGAAATCGACTCGAAATTGAATTGTCACCAAAGGGTTGTTGCCAAAACATCAAGGTTTGGAATCAGCAACCGGGACACCACGCAAGCCACGGCGAGAAACCGCTACAGTACTATCGCTAAAATTTAGTAAAAAGCTGCAAATGGTGTTAAAAACATGATAATCAGAACGATTTAGTTTTAAGCCATACCAATCAATTTGACCCGAAGCACGAAAATAATAATAATAATAATAATAATATCCCTGGACATTATTCCACACAGCGCCATCTAGCCCCAAAGTAAGCTAATTAAAGCTTGTGTTATGGGATACTAGACAACGGATAAACATACTTATATACATTTTCTTTTGTAAATACATACTTAATATACATAGGAGACACCCAGACCAGTACAAACAGACATGTTCATGCACACAAATGTTTGTACTGTGCGGGGATCGAACCCGCGACCTCTGGTGTAGTAGCCAACTTCTTAACCATTACACCAAGTCGGTCGTCAAAAAAAATAAAAGAAGATAGGAGTTATGACGTCAGCTTTTTTATGTTATAGGAAAAACTTTTTTTTGGTCTGAAACCTATCGTGTGTAGTATCTTATGAAAGGGGTTACCGAGCCAATTCTTAAAATATATCGCATCAATACATTTCAGTCAGTTGTTTTAAATTAAAATAAAAATCATTTTCAAAACATAGGTACCACGCTTCGGCTCCTCCAGACGTGATACGGCTGAATATATTTTTGTGAAATATGCCTCAAATGGAACGTTACGAGTATATCTTCATATTCAACCCTAACAAAGGTTGTTGAAAATATTTACATGTAGTGTAGTGAAGAAGACTTAGACACTATTCAGGTATTCGTTTTTTTTTTGTTTTGAAAAATTAAATATCAAATGTCGTCCGGCGTCGTTACCTGACCTGACAGTGTGTGAGTGCATTTATGCGCGCTAGAAGCAGTGCATGTGTGCTCACTTAAGAGAAACTTAGAGTGTGCGAAATTGAGAGGGTAAAGCAGTCCATTACCGGCTAGTAAATCATCCCCATACGCCTCTGTATAATTTTGTTTGCACTCCAAGTTTCCTCGAGTTGTAGGTAAGTATCTATTTCCTCTAAAGACTGTATAACAGATCACCTGAGTCTGCAATGACTTGAATGGATTTCCGTTTAAGAAAACTTACTTAATAAAGTCAGCTGCTTTTTTTTTCAAAAAATATGCATTAGACTGCAGGTCACATTTTAGAAAACTAAAAATGTTTTTTGTAACTATGAAAGAATCATTTCATGGTCTACCTGTAATCAGCAAGTTTGGAAGCACTAGCCAAGAACAACATGCTTGCTAACTATCGTTCCGACAACATGACGAATTAAGAAATGAACTAATGTATGTACTGACGTATGCTAATGTCATTTCCATTCATTTTTAAATTGAACAATGAACATGTCATCGGAACTTCGATGGAAGCAAATGGGTGACGGAACGATTGTAGAATGTTGCTCTTGGCTACGGCCTCCAGCATGCAAGCTCTATGAAAGCAAATGCTTTCGTCGAAGCCCAACTTGGCGGGAAAAGCTTCTACAGGCCTTTAAGGTGAGAATGGCCAGCCCAGTGATTCGTTTGCATGACTAGGCTTGTCAGCCTCTTAGCTGGACCTCACAACCACTTTCCATCAGTTGGAGTTAGGACACATATTTGAAAAAATCTTACAATACAAAAATAAAAAAACGGACTCGTGCGTACTACTTTTTAAACATCTGGAAATACTTACATTACCATGTTTGTATATCTGTGAATGTGCTGTTTTTGTTAGAATGAACCTCCACTTGTTTAAGTTTAGTTCACGTGAAAGACATAAAAGTAAGCTTTGGTCGCATGTAATTCATCGGCATTAAACGGAAGTATCTTTTGTAATGCTCCTAGAATTGACAATAAAATTCCTGAGCCAATTCGTAGCATTAACGATACAAACGTATTTAAAAAAAAGTACATCATTTACTAGTCGAAAAATGTTATTACGAAGTGCGTGAGTACCTCCAAGATAAAAAAAATCTTTTTCTTAAACATGCTCGGAAATATTGTCATTACTTTTGAATAAAGAACACCCGAAGTATCATATTTACGTAGACTAAAAACCCAAAATCACTTCCCGGCGCGTTCTTTGAATTTCGAACGAAGAGCGCGCCGGCAATGTTGTATGAAACGGTGTGCTGTTTGAATTTAGAACTCTTTCATCTATCGTACACATTGCGTTCTCGTGGCTGTATAGCCACAGATGCGTTTACCTTTCGGCACAAAAAACAAATTGGCGGTAAAGCGGAGTTGTTATTTTGTTAATAATATTAATTAAATTTATTATGTAAAAGGCCCTTTTTATTTCCTTGCATTTTTTTAAGAAAAGCACTATATATGCCTCGGCCGAAATGGCAATTGCCTGTCTCGTATCATTGAAGTCCTCGCCTGCGGCTCGGCCTTCAAACTCATACTCGACCTGCAATTGCCTATTTCGCTGCCTTTGCAATAATGTACTATTAATTGAGAGTCCGATCTGCTAGCTAGGTTACCTAATGTTATTTAATATTCAGCTATGTTTATAATATTATTCCTAATTTATTGACATGTGTTCATTTTAATCATTTTATTGCTATTTTTATTTGTATTTTTATTAATCTGTTATGTTTTTCGTCATGGAGTTTTGCTATTATTTTTCACCATACCATCTTGTACTACCTGATGACGAATAAATGAATTTGAATGTGAATTTTATATTTGATAGTATGAACCATAAATCGACAGCATTGTATTTGTACCACTTTCAATCGAAATAAATGATTCTGATTCTGATTCATGTGACGTTTCTATCACTACGGTCCAGAGACAACCTATTTTATTTAGGAGGAAAAAGTTGACAAACTGCTGTCAAGTAAATTTAATAATTATTTCATTATTTTGTTTTTGATGAAAAAATTGTACGAGAAGGCTTTATTTTAACAGTTCTGTATGAATTTCATGTTCTATGTTTCTTTTTTACAACGCAAGACGTTTATTGCGCGACCTATAGCGTCTGATCAATGCGGAAATTCGTGATTTTGTTACGGTGTGATATTTGTTTGCTTAATAAGCTTAGATTAAATCAAATAGCGGAAGATACGGCACGTTCTTAAAATTGACTACTGAAAACGGGGATGATGCAAAACTACATTATCGTTGTGCGATGTGAAGGACAGAGACAAACGTATTTGTTTTGAGCTTAGCGTATTTCCGATTTAATGCCTTATTATCTTTGATTAAATCAAAATAGGAAGATAGTTGAATCGCCCCTAGCGCGTGGACCGCTTAAATCAGGCCCCCGATTTTTTGACAGGACTTCACTCTGACGCAAGCTTGTTTCACAAGAATATAAGGCATTATAACAATGTCTTTAGGATGATGTTGGGACTGCCTCGTTTCTGCAGTGCATCAGGGATGTTTGCTGAATATCAAACTGACGGTTTCGAAGCCGTCATTCGCAAAAAAACGAGCTCCCTGATAGCTAGAGTGAGAAGCAGTCCTAATAGCATCCTGAAGGCATTGGCAGATCGGTGTACATCGCCGCTCTGGTGGTGCTTTGTGCGGAGGGTAACCAACACGGGAACTTACCCTTTCACGTGATGGTCACTTGAATTTTATTTTATTTATTTTAAGTAAGTGAAGTGTTTGCTGAAAAGTCAATTAATAGCTTTTTATTTTTGAAATTCTTATTACTCATTTAGTTGTAATATGAATGTTTACCAGTGATGCTGCCATTTTAGATCTCATATTCCTAAGAATTATGTTCAGTGTTAATTTTATTGTACTTAATTGTTGTCTTACTATTTATTGTTGTTGTGCAATTGTCTTATGATTTTTTTGTAAAATGTTTGAAAATGTTAAGATTACCCGTGATATTTAATTGTTTATTATATTCATAAGAATCGTTGCAACGCCCTCACATGGCGTCACATGTACTTACATTACATACATTGACAACTTTCCTCCACGTGACACGCAATAAAAATATTGAATTGAATAGTCGTATTACTGACTCTTTGAAGAAAAATTGTAATGTAAGGATATCCTAATTTTAAGTGGACTTAAATTGTTAGAGTAGGTTACATAACATTTCGTAGTTCGAACATGCAAAGAATATGAGAATAGTTTCAAATAACCACACGGCCATTGGATTAAAGATTCCCAGACGCTCCTTCGAAGCTAGCGTTATAAAAGTCCGAGTTTGCAAATAGCTGCCGATCGATGCTAAAAGTATCAAGAGTGCTTAAGTTCTTACGTGGGAAAACAAAACAACGGCTCTCATTTCAGCTTGTTCCTCTTATTTCTTGGGTAGTAAACTAAAACTACGTAGCCCGAAGGAATAAAAGTAAGATGAGGATCAAGCGCGAGCTGGCTTGATCCGACTTAGTCCGAGATTTAAATGCTCGGTAATAATTTGTAAAAGAAAGCTCTTTCAAACATTGTGTCTCTGTAGCGCTTGAATATAGTTGAGAAAGCATTGCATTTATAGAGGCGGTGTGTGAAATGAAATTAAAAAAAACAATGTCTTATCCCTCATATTAAAGGGAAAAGGGATTGTGGAGACCTAAAATGATGAGAAACAATTTTAAATGACTTAGTTTTTTCTTCATTATTCAGAACAAATAAAGTCATATACTTATTATTCATTGTTTCTAGCTCTTCAAAGGTCTAGACAAAGTTTTAAGGTGGTTTTTAAAATAGTCAGATTTAACTACTCATAGTACAGCCAAGATGAAATGGAATCCTGACGGTTACAAGAAAACTTTATAGGTACCTAACCAAACTCTTCATGTCAGTCGTAAACTTGCTGCTTTTTTATTTTGTTCGAAGTTCTGAACAAATTTTAAATGAATGTTTACTCTCTTTCAATTTAAACATTTTGTAACAACCTACCTGTAAATAGCTTTTTCGAATAAAATTTAATTAAAATTATTTAAAGTACCTATGTGAGTATTGGTATTATTACAATTATCCTGTAGAGAAATTCGACTTAGTGAATTATAGTACAGTCAGCTTAAAATGTAGTATATCACACTACACCTACACGGTACATTTGAAAGTCTTAATGCAAAAACAAGAGCCATTTCCCCTTGCAATAATGTCATAACTTAGCTACAATTAGATGTGAAGGAAATATTTATTTCAACTGGTAAACCACTTTAACTCTCAATAAGAAGGTACTCAAATTTTTATGTGTAGTCATAATTCGCAAAAGATGAAGGATTAGATTATGGACCATATTTATGTTCTGAAACAATTAAATAGTAGTAAGCAGAAAAGATTTCACATCCATTGCACTGGTCTTAAAGTAAGGTTTGCTATGTATTGCAAAAACCTTAAACAAACAAGGTAACACAACATAAGTCTCAGTTATACCAACACATATTTACACTGATGTCATAATCGAACCTGCTACTATAAACTGGTGCTCGTAACCATTACGCTGATCGGGTTAGGGTGATATAACCGTAATATACGACTACATTAAAAGCAAGAGATTAATCTAACTGGTACGTCCAAATAGGCCTGCCTTAAGTGGACCGCCCGCCTCGGTCTTGGGAAGGTGCTTATTGACGTAACCGTAATTAGTCCTTTCGGGTCTCGATGCCCGATCGGGATCGCATTCGCAGCTCATTCAGGATAGTAATTATAATAATACATTACGATATAAGTGCGGTAGGCTGAAAATTACAGCCGAGGCTAGCCCGAGCCGTAGGCGAGGGCTACAAGAAAGCAGAGGCTGTAATTATCAAAGCGCACGTATGTCATACGACGTTTTATAACATATTTGCGAGGAAATAAATAAAACTCGGACTTTCTTAAACGAATAAATCTTTATTCACTTGTTGTAGCAGTTATTTTTTTTTTTACTTGTTACAAATAAACGATGCGCGCGCATCAGCGCTTTTTTAAGGCAAAGGCATTAAAAACAGATAGATAGATCACTAATGAAGTAAATTAATATTTTTGTGTTTTTGTTACAGATACATGGTTGTAATTTATCGTCAAAATTAATTATATTAAAAAATTAAATGTTTATTTATTATATTTTATCTCCCAAAGTTAATTTTATTTATAAAATGTTGACCTCTTTTCTGACATGAAAACTCTTTGCTAAGGTTTAAAAAGAGTACCGTACAGTACTCCGTTTTAGACGGAGCATCTTGATAAACCGTGCGTTTTACATTACAATAACGCACAAGTGCATAATGAGATACAATACGATATATTGAAATTGGTAAATTAAGAGACCCTTTACGAGCAAATATGTCATAAATAAGATAACTTGCTTTTGTCAGTGACTCCGTACACGCGTACAACATATTCACACTTTTTATCGATTTAAATCACAGCGTATTATAGTACAGCCATGAGTTCTGTTTACGACACGTGAACTACTTAAATATTATAAAAGTTAACAACAGCATTTTTATGTTACATATTTATATTTTCATTGTCGCTCTCTCTGGCTCGAGGCTCTGGATCGGGTAGGTACTAAAAAAACGGCTTGTACTGATGGAGGACTTCAATCACAGGGGGTCGACACACGAGAGAAAGAACAGTGAATGGAACAGACGATGGGTGCTTAGAGGTGCTTTAAGCTAGAGCACGGAACCCTTTACTGATTTTTGACTTAATTATACTTAGCTGCTTTTCAAAAGCTTTCGTGAAATATCTAGAATTTTAACTTTCATTTTACATCAAGTGCCGGGCATGTCGCTAGTTTCAGGACGGAACGAACTTAATGCCGATAAACAACAAGTTTCTGATGATGTTTAATTCGGATGCAAAGTTTCCGTCGCCAGAAACTTTCCACTAGGCGGACAGTTAAGCCATACCACAAATTAAGCCGAGGTCGAGGGCTGTACCCGCCTAGTCTCAGACAGGGTCACTGCTCGGACAGAACTTGTTTGTTTTCATTTTGCTGAAAAAATAACTGTTTGGTTGAGAAATGTGTGGGCTAAAATTTGAGATAGATAAGTGCATTAAAAGTTTCCTGGCAAGATGTTGGTTCAGCAAGGCGGCTGTGAGCAGCAGCTGACAGCCCTGTCACGCGTGCCTGCTGAAGTGCAGAAAGCGGAGCCAGCTCCCTGAGTGAATATAAATCAGAATTTAGTCGTTGCTATCTCTGTCTTTGCGATTGTGACTTTACTCACCCCTTCGGGCAACATAGACATAAATCGAAATATTTATAAAATATTTATCTAGTACTCATTTCAAATTAGAGTAAATCGTACGAAGAGGCCTGTACGTGTTAGCTTCGGCCCCACGCAAGCCTCAAAGGACCGGGTCCCTATGGGCCCGTGAATTTAATCCTACCAACATAATAATAATAATAGTTTTTTTAACCTCGTAAAAGCTGAGAAGGACCAACTCAGCAAGTACCTTGACTTGGCTCACGAGGTAACCGCCATGTGGACTGTTAATTCGACGATCATTGTCCCGATAGTCGTATCGGCAAACGAGCCTCGACCAACACCTTGAGAGGCTATCGCTCAGCGGTTGGGTCAAGGGTCAGATGCAGAAGGCGGGGCGGGGCTCCTGGACACGGCTCGCATTGTCAGGAGGTTCCTCTCTCTGCAGCCCTAACCACCGGTAGTCTGGGCCTTGCCTGCCCTGCTGCCGGCGGCACCCTAGGTTAAGGTTTTTATAGTATTTTTATCAATCATTGTTTTTATAACTTTTCATTATTCATACTCTGAAAGTAGGTCTGAAGTTGCCTGAGGAGCGGGATGAAAGTAATACTTTTCATCCCTAGGGAGAATCACTTTCAACTGACAGCTGTCAAATTATTTAAACAAACTAGTTCTTTTTCACATATCTATTGAACCATGTTCCAACTTTCTATACAGCCACGATGTAAAATTGAAATAACTTAAATTTAAGTATTGATTAAAGAATATAATTTTTTTAAAATAACTTTATTATAATTTAGTTTTAACAATTTCTTTAATATAACTTAGATTTGGGCAAAATATTTACCATTTTTCCAATGATGAAAATAAAAAATAATGGCTGAATAGCTGGCCGGCCACAGAAAAAAAAACAAACAAAATAGGCGGGAAAGCGGCAATTCGATCTTCATTTATTTTTTCGATTTGAAGACTTTTGTTTATACGTAGATATAGCAGAGATTTGTACCTATAAAATGAGTTCATCTGATTCTGATATGAATTTAACGCCTGATTTTATAAGAGAAGAGGCTAAAGCGGTAGTGGAAAACCTTTTACCACCCAAATCAAAACAAAGATACCTAAAATCGTATGACGATTTTATGAAATGGCGCGCTGAGAAAAAAGTGAAATCGTTATCAGAAAACGTGTTGCTAATATATTTCCAACGAATTATCAAAGACTTACAAACCTTCAACTTTATGGAGCTTGTATTCTATGTTAAAGACAACATTAAGTACTAAACACAATGTACATTTAAAGAATTTCGAGAGGCTAACATCTTTTCTCAAAAGGCAATGATGGATTTAAATCAAAAAAGTCCAAAGTTTTCACTTTTCAAGACGTAGAAACCTTCAAGCGCCTGATGAAATATACCTAGTAATGAAGGTAAGCTAATCTTTTTATTGTTATTCGCTTATTTATACGAAATTTGTATCAAATTGTAACTTTCTTTATTTTATACACCAATTAAAGAGATATAATTATCTACTTTTCAGGTAGTGTTGATATTGGCAATAAGTGGCGCTTGCAGAAGTATCGAACTAGAATTTTAATTTTTTTTTTAATATTGCCCGTCAAGATGACCTCGCTCCACCTGATGGAAAGCGGTCGTGCGGTCCAAATATGAGGTTGACAAGTCCAGTCATTCAACGAATCACTGGACTGGCCATCCTCACCTTGAAGGCCTGCAGAAATGCCTTTTCACGCCCCGCTTGAAGAACCCGGGACTATACGAGGAAGGAAACACATGTGCTGGAAGAGCGTTCCACGTCTGGATGGTACGACAAAGAAACGAGTCACCGAACCTTTTAGTTCGGGGCAACAAATGTTGAATTGTGTGTGGGTGACGCCGTAGTCCAGCACGCGTGGTACGGGAGTGGAAAGGTGAGGGTGGAATGAGCTGGAATAACTCGTCGGAGCATTCCCTATTGTAGAAGCGATAGAGAACACTTAGCCTGGCAATGTCTCTACGCAATTGGAGAGGCTCAAGGGTCAAAGTTGCCTCTGGGTTTCCAATAATACGGATAGCACGCCGCTGCAACCTGTCAAGAGCTTCGAGTAGGTACTTGGCGAAACCGTCCCAGAGATGAGAGCAGTATTCCACACACGAGCGGACTTGTGTCTTATACAAGAGACAGAGCTGCTCAGGCGTGAAGAATCGTCTCACTCTGTTCAGGACTCCGAGTTTACGGAATGCAGTTCTAATGACGCTCTCAATGTAGTCCCGCTGGTTTAGGTTGCTACGAACATCCATGCCAAGGATGTTTAGGCTATCCTTAATCGGTAGCGGGGTGCTCTGAAGAGTGGGATGGGAAAGGAACGGCGACGCCTTTGCTGTGAATGCACACACCTGCGTTTTCTTGGCATTGAACTCGACAAGATAGCATGCACCCCATTCTGAAATGAGGTCCAACACTCCGTCAAGCTCAACATCAAGACTTCGCCTTTCCTCCTCGATGTCAGTCTGCTTTGCCCCAGGGCGCTCGAAATAACGCGCGTGGACCGTGCTATCATCCGCATAGCAATGAATATTACCAAGAGATAACAAGTCATTGATATGCAGAAGAAACAACGTCGGCGACAAGACGGAGCCCTGCGGCACTCCGGCATCAATCTGGAGAAAGCGTGATTTTCGACCATCGCAAAGGACGCGAATTCTACGTTCCTCCAGAAATCCGGCGACCCAATCGCATAGGCGAGGTGGCAGACCATATGCCGGAAGCTTGGAAAGAAGCGAACGATGCCATACACGGTCGAAAGCTTTGGCAATGTCAAGGCTGACGGCCAAAGATTCCCCTTGCTTGTCCATAGCCTCCCCCCAGATGTGTGTTACGTACGCTAGAAGATCACCCGTAGACCGTTTTGGTCGGAAGCCGTACTGACGGTCGTGAATGAGAGAGTGATCCTCTAGGTAGCGGATGAGCTGCGTGTTTATGATCCACTCGAACACTTTAGTTGAAACCGAGGTTACGGCTAACTGGACGGTAATTGGCAGGGTCAGACCGGTCCCCTTTTTTGGGAACTGGTTGAACGTTCGCCTCCTTCCAAGACAGCGGCACAAGACCCGAATTGTAGGAGAGGCGATACAGGCTAGTGAACACTGGAGACAACTCCGCTGCACATTTCTTCAGCACCACAGCTGGAATTCCATCAGGGCCACTGGCTTTCCTGACATCGAGTGACCGCAGTTCGGCACGAACATCACACTGCCTGATACGAATATCAGGCATTGTGGAGCCGCAATGTGGTATTTCAGGCGGCGCAGCACCGCAGTCATCGATGCAAGAGTTTGCGGCAAAGAGGTTAGCCAGTAAATCGGCTTTCTCTTGCGGCTGATGAGCCAACGATCCATCAGGGTATCTCAGTGGGGGTAGCGAAGGCACGCAGAAGTTAGATTGCACGTGTTTAGCCAGTCGCCAGTAGGAGCGGCTACCCGTAGGGTGCGTGATGAGTTCTTGGCCAACACGTGCAATTCGCTGGGCGTCTGCTCTAATGTAAGCCCTCTTCGTGGCCTTGGTGGCTTTATCAAAGGTTGCTTTCAGGGAGGCAAGGTTTGAATGATCTGTAGGGATTCTTCCTAATCCTACATACCAACATATACATACATACATTACATAATTACATTATATATTTTCACATTATTTATTTACATACCTAAACCACAACATCTAATATAAAATCATATAATATGTACATTTAAATACCTATCTTAATACTAAATAATATATATACCTTATATAATAAGTATTTACAACGCATAAACACAAACAAATACACTTAACAATTACAACAACTTAAAAACATAAACCAGTAGGCAATAAAATATTTGTGTCGACATGCATCGCATAACGACCCAGTGGAAAACAACATTTTGTTAACTCATCCCTACTGTTCGCGGCCGGACGGCGCCCGCGCATATTATTGGTCCGTTCGGACAGTCAGCGTTGAGACATTGATGGACGCGAAGCCCATGTCGCTCGGCCCGACCGTTTGAACCTATTACGCGCTTACTATTTTGCTAATTGTTGTTGTCTATCGCTTGTGCCTGTGAACTATTTCTTCTTCCTCACTCCTTCTATCTGTACTATTGGTGTTGTGTATTTCTACTGTGTTGTCTGACTGTGTACCGCTTGCAATAAACAAGTTTCCGTGTAAGTGAGTTCTGAATATTATTTAATCCACACTGCAAACACACGACTTCACACCACCCCAAACTGGTGACCCCTGCTTGAAACGCAAAATCAGGATGAGTACAAGTGATAGCGATAGTACCAAAACTGCTATGTCACAGGATGGCGGTAACGGCAATGTTACCAAGCGGCGTAAGCAGAAGGTGCGCGGCACCAATGGTTCCGACACGAATGGACCGAAGTCGCGCTTCTCCAATATTCCCGACACAGCGATGCGGACCAACCTACGAGTGCTACCTTTTTCTCCGGAGGAACCTGAGATCTGGTTCGCACTGCTGGAAGGTCAGTTCGAGAGCAACGGCATCACGAGCGACTCAGTCAAGTTTACTAACGTCATCAATAATCTTGACATTCAGCATTCCAAAGCTGTGAAAGATATCATACTTAATCCGCCCGCTGAAAACCGGTATAAGAAAATAAAGACTGAGCTTATCAAGCGGCTGTCAGCGTCACAAGAGAAGAAGGTGCGTCAGTTGTTGGTTCACGAGGAGCTTGGTGATAGAAAACCGTCCCAATTCCTACGTCATCTTCAAGATTTGGCTGGCCCAGCTGTTCCTGAAGATTTTATAAAGACAATCTGGTGCAACCGTTTGCCTAATAATATTCAAACTGTTTTGGCATCTCAGACCACCCAGACACTAGAACAACTTTCAGAATTGGCTGACCGGATCCAGGAGATCACTTCACCATGCAACGTAACAGCTATATCAACATCTTCTTCTTCTACTTCTGCGAGTGCTATGCAGTCTTCGTCGAGCGAGATAGCCGAATTGAAGAGAATGGTGGAACACCTTACGCTGAAGTTGGAAGAACATACTCGTTCATCGCAGTGTTCCAGCATACGCTCTAGACCTCAGCAACGTTTCTCATCCACACGTCAAAGATCCAGATCAAATTCCAGCTACCGCAAATTCCCCATTTGCTGGTACCATGCCAAGTTTGGTTCCCAAGCCCGTAGCTGCATCAAGCCATGCGACTTCCACAAGGCGGGAAATGCTGCAGGCAGTCGCTGATGGCGACTGGTGATTGCCTCGCCTCTTCAGGTCGCCTCTTCGTCACGGATCACAACAGCAAGACACAATTTCTTGTGGACACTGGCAGTGACTTGTGTGTGTTCCCACAGTCGGCACTTCGTGAACGAAGATCAAAGACTTCTTACCAACTAAGTGCGGCTAACGGTAGTACTATAGACACTTTTGGCTTTATTGAGCTTAATTTAAACTTAGGCTTAAGGCGAGATTTTCCTTGGCGATTTACTGTGGCTAATGTAACAAAACCTATAATCGGTGTTGATTTTCTTAGCTTTTATAATTTAGTAGTAGATTGTCGTAATCAACGTCTTTTTGATAGCACTACTACTGCTTATGCAAATGCTACTGCTGTTAATGCTTGTAATATTTTTTCTGTGAAGGTTACGACGGGCGACACTAGGTTTCATGCAATTTTATCAAAGTTTCCAGAAATCACACGCCCTTCAGGCACTTTACTTCAACCTACAAAGCACAAAACAGTACATTATATTCGTACAACACCAGGACCTCCTATATTTTCATCTCCCCGCAGATTGGCTCCTGATAAGCTAAAAATTGCCAAAGATGAGTTCCAGCTTATGCTCAACAGTGGAACAGCACGGCCTTCTGACAGTCCTTGGGCGTCACCATTGCACCTGGCTCCCAAAAAGGACAACAGTTGGCGGCCCTGCGGTGATTACAGATTGCTTAATTCCCGCACAATCCCAGACCGCTATCCCATTAGGCACATACAGGACTTTGCCCACAGCTTATCCGGATGCAAGATCTTCTCCACCATCGACCTGGTTAAAGCCTTCAACCAGATTCCAGTCTTCCAGGACGATATACAGAAGACTGCGATCACAACCCCGTTCGGTCTATTCGAATTCCCGTACATGACCTTCGGGTTGAGAAATGCTGCACAAACTTTCCAACGTTTTGTCGATGAGATGACCAGAGACCTCGATTTCTGTTACTGTTTCGTCGACGATTTCTTGGTATTCTCTAGATCACCTCTCGAGCATGAACGACATCTTGAGCAGCTTTTCTCCCGGATGAAGGAGTACGGGATTTTGGTCAACACTTCCAAGTGTGTTTTCGGGGCAAGCAAAGTCACATTCCTTGGGTATGAGATCTCCGAAGCTGGCACTAAACCTTTGGAATCGAAGGTTCAGGCGATAAAGGAGTTTCCCGCGCCCAAAACTGTCAAGCAGCTTCGTAGGTTCTTGGGTATGGTTAACTTTTACCGGAGATTCCTACCCAACGCCGCTCAAATCCAAGCACCACTCAACTCTTTGCTTGCAGGCTCCGTAAAACCATCTCACCCAGTCGATCTTACTGAGGACAGTCTGCTGGCTTTCGGGAAATGTAAAGACAGTCTGTCAAATGCTGCTTTACTCGCGCACCCCGACAGTACAGCCGATCTTGCTCTGGTAACAGACGCGTCTGACACGGCCATGGGAGCAGTATTGCAGCAGTCCGTACAAGGCCAATGGCAACCACTTGCATTCTTTTCGCGAAAGCTTAGCCCAGCTCAGCAGAAGTATTCGCCCTACGATCGCGAGCTTTTGGCCATATACGAGAGTGTCAAATACTTCCGACACATGCTGGAAGCCAGACACTTTGTCATATTTACTGACCACAAACCGCTCAGTTATGCTTTTTCTGAGAGAAAAACTAACTGTTCGCCTCGTCAGCATCGTCATCTCGATTACGTATCGCAGTTCACGACAGACATTCGACACATATCGGGACAAGACAACGTCGTTGCCGATACATTGTCTCGCGTCGATGAACTGTCGATACCAATCGACTACGATCAGTTAGCTTCTTCCCAAGCAACTGACCCGGAATTGGCACAACTTTTAGGTGGTGAATCCTCACTCCGCCTAAAGAAAATAAATCTGCCCAACTCACATGGCGAAATCTACTGTGACGTCAGCACTCCATCACCAAGACCCTTCGTGACGAAACCGTTGCGGAAGCAACTTTTTGACAGTCTTCACAGCCTAAGTCACCCAGGTGGCAACGCAACCGCTAAATTAATAGCTGAGCGTTTTGTTTGGCCTGGTGTGCGCAAAGACTGTCGAGATTGGTCTCGTAAGTGCTTGGCGTGCCAACGTGCGAAAGTAAATCGTCACGTGTCGTCTCCTCTTGGCACTTTCGATTTACCCCGCGCTAGGTTTGCGTTTATCCACGTGGACATTGTAGGCCCTTTGCCAGAATCTCAAGGCTATCGATACTGCCTTACGAGTGTGGATCGTTTCACACGTTGGCCGGAAGTTACACCGATGGTCGATATGACTGCCGAAACCGTCGGCAAGGCTCTGATATCGTGGATATCCAGGTTTGGATGTCCAACCGATATAGTCACTGATCGCGGTCGACAGTTTGAATCCGCACTTTTCCAATATCTTGGAAAAATGATTGGATTCAAACATCGCAGAACAACCGCGTATCACCCAGCGTGCAACGGCCTAGTGGAACGATTCCACCGGCAAATGAAAGCGGCTATAATGTGCCACGCTGATAGCAACTGGGTAGACGCATTACCCCTTATCCTTTTGGGAATACGCAGCTCCTTTAAGGAAGACTTGCAAGCGTCTTCAGCTGAGTTGGTGTACGGCGAGCCACTACGACTGCCTGGAGAATTTTTCCACGCAACCACGTCTGGTTCCACCGACATCTCGGATTTTACCACTCGTCTGCGCCACTTAGCCTTGAAACTTAACCCGTCTCCCGCAGCGCGTCACAATAAAGACAAAATCTTTATTTACAAAGATTTAAATTCTTCCAGTCACGTTTTTCTGCGTGATGACTCATTGCGAGGTGCTTTACAACCACCTTATACAGGACCCTATGAGGTACTAGAACGGAGTGACAAAACGTTCAAACTCATGGTTAAGGGTAAAAGTGTCACTGTATCCATAGACCGCCTCAAGCCGGCATACATACTAGCTGACTCAACCCCCACTCCAGTACCTCCAACTCCTAATCCTGTTGTGACTCTTACTCCTCTCACTTCTCCTTCCCCCACTCCTATTCCGACTTCTGTTCAGGAAAATGTCAATAAGACCAGATCAGGGCGTACTGTTCACTTTCCTGACTATTATCGCCCGTAGTAACGGTCTCAGGGGGGGAGTGATGTAGGGATTCTTCCTAATCCTACATACCAACATATACATACATACATTACATAATTACATTATATATTTTCACATTATTTATTTACATACCTAAACCACAACATCTAATATAAAATCATATAATATGTACATTTAAATACCTATCTTAATACTAAATAATATATATACCTTATATAATAAGTATTTACAACGCATAAACACAAACAAATACACTTAACAATTACAACAACTTAAAAACATAAACCAGTAGGCAATAAAATATTTGTGTCGACATGCATCGCATAACGACCCAGTGGAAAACAACATTTTGTTAACTCATCCCTACTGTTCGCGGCCGGACGGCGCCCGCGCATATTATTGGTCCGTTCGGACAGTCAGCGTTGAGACATTGATGGACGCGAAGCCCATGTCGCTCGGCCCGACCGTTTGAACCTATTACGCGCTTACTATTTTGCTAATTGTTGTTGTCTATCGCTTGTGCCTGTGAACTATTTCTTCTTCCTCACTCCTTCTATCTGTACTATTGGTGTTGTGTATTTCTACTGTGTTGTCTGACTGTGTACCGCTTGCAATAAACAAGTTTCCGTGTAAGTGAGTTCTGAATATTATTTAATCCACACTGCAAACACACGACTTCACACCACCCCAAAGATCATTGAGTTACTGGGCCCTAGACCAAGCACGGTACGCCGCCTGTTTTTGTTCAACAGCTGCGGCACACTCGCGATTGAATCAGGGACCAGTTTTGCTAGCGCTGACGACATCAGTAAAAGGAATGTAGTATTCCATTCCGGTACTGATCTCGTCCTCTATAGCAGATGCACTCTCTGAAGCATTCCTTTCTCCAAAGCAGCACTGCCGCCATGGGACGGAGGTAAAGTATTCTCGCAATCCGTCCCAATCTGCCGACGAGTAGTGCCATAACCGCCGCGTCACCTCCACAGGTTGTGGGGAGCTGCACAAGGCACTGTAGCGCCAACCAGACAGTGATCGGAGGAGCCCATTGGAGCACCGACCGACACTTTATACCCGGCTGGGTGACTCGTCAGCAGAAGGTCCAATAAGGAAGGTGTATGACCGACAATATCTGGTACCCGGGTGGGCTGGTGTACCAGTTGCGTCAGGTCTTGCGTGAAAGCAAACGCATGGGCAGTTCGGTCTGCATGGTCTGTTTTTGATGAGCCTAACCAGGACTCATGGTGGGCATTGAAGTCTCCCAAAAGCACCATTTCGGCATTTAGGAACTGCGCCTGAGCGTTGTCTGCGGCCTGACTCAGATGTTCGAAGAGTCGAGTTGTCTCGGCGTCGCCTTTGTGGGAGCGGTATATGCACGCATAGACCCGGCTCGTGCAGCCCAGGTCCACGTGCACCCAGAGGATGGAGAAGGATGGGTCTTCTAGGCAGTGGAGACGGCTACAGCAGACGTCCGCCCTGACGAATAGACATACACCGGCTTGGAAGGGCTCTTTCAGCACATAGCCGGGGTAGTGCAGGTATGACGTATCGGCAGGGCGGCCTATCTGTGTTTCCGTCAAAAAGAGCATCGCAGGCCTCGCCGTCTCAAGGTGTTGATGGACGGCGTTGAGGTTTGCATGGAGTCCGCGGATGTTAGCGAACTCCACCTCAAACAGCGTGTTGGTGGGGGATGGTGATGCCGCTGTTGGCCGTTTTTTCATGCTTCTGACTGCCATAGAAGTTGGAGGATGGGAGGGGCGTGAAAGGACGACTGTAATCGATCGAAGCAATGAAAGACAAAGCGTGGTGCCCTGCATAAGTATGAATCGCGTGGAGTAGTGTAGGCCGGTCCGCCGGACGGAAGGGCCTCCGTACCCCCTCGGGTGTGGTCGCCGGGCCCCACCGGAACCGGGCACCACCCGGCACGACGATCCACCCCGAGATTATGCGCGACCTGGTGGGGCAGCCTCCAGAGGTGGTTAACCCCTTTTGGGCCCCTGTACTATGCCGCGGGCGGCCAGCGGCACCACCGTTTCTACGGGTCTCCCTGGCCGGCGGGCCGATACACACTACACACACAATACCGCCGCTAAGGCTCCCACTGGTCCAACAATTGCCACGATCACAGTCCCCCTGGCACCGGTTAGTGCAGTGCTGATCCCGGAACGCGACCTGACCGAGATAGGTCAGAATCACTTGGCGGGTTTTACACAACTGCATGGTGGTAACAACAACCGGCCGACATAAGACTCCCACCTGGAGAGCAGATGGTCTGCTGCAAAAAAACCCTTAGTCGCCTCTTACGACACCCATGGGAAGATATGGGGCTGTGGAAAGTATTATTTTAAAGTGCCGCCACCAGCACGGCACAAAACGGTATTTCGAGTATTCCTAAAGAGATAGCCACCTACCTTAATTTGCCAAACTCAAATCTATATTCGGGTCGCTGCTTTAGAAGAACATCGGCTACTTTGCTAGCCGATTCTGGTGCCGATTTAACTGTCATTAAAAGGCATGGAGGTTGGAAGTCGAGTAAAGTAGCTGAAGGCTACATAGAAGAGTCAGTGGAAAATAAAACTAAGATATCACACAGAGTAACGGAAATGATGAATCTTCATTCCACTGACTCTCCACAACCGAGCACTTCAAAAGATTATCCGGTGCAATCCAAAAATATTTCTGTAACAGCTGAAGAAAATAGACAAAAATCAATGTCCCCAACATTCACCCAAGAATCTCTGAATAATGTAGAAACACAAGTTTCCCAGAAAATATCAAATATCAACATACCCGGAAAAAACCTGTCACTAACTATAACCAATTGTTCTAATTTTACCATAAACTTTAAATAAAATTATCCCATCAAAGTTGTTGTTAAATGTAAAATAAAATTTACTCATTTTTTCTTTAGCTAATTCATGTTTTTATTTTTACTTTCCTTGTATTTGTAATGAAAAGCACAGTGTTTACCTCGGGTTAAAGACTTATTTAGTCCCTCGAACTATTGGCGCCCTCACTTCGTTCCGGGCGCCAAACCCCGTCTCGGGACTAAAGAAGTTACTTTCACCCCTAGGGTAACAATGTACTATTAATTTAAGCTTATAGTTTTATAATTGTAATTATGTATTTTCTTTTTATAAATATAATTCATAGGTGGTTTTATTGTGGTAAATCTTTGTTTTATAGAAATACTGTACACATTTTATACCTAACTTATATAATGAATAAAGAGAATAATCGTTTATTTCAGGCAATAAACAACCCATATAACAAAAATAGAAATTAATTAAATAATAATATGTAAAACATTTCAAAACAGTATAAGCTACAAATTAAAAATAATTATAGGATAATTATTTTTAATTTGTAGCTTATACTGTTATAGTTATAGCTTACTTAGCATTTTTGTCACGGTGTACAGATAACCAGTATTTAAAAATCGGGTTGTCAAGGCACCCAGATAACCTACGTTTCTACCCACGAATGAGAGTTTGTTGAATTAGAACACACGATTATGTATTTGACGGAACTTGGACGGGACTGAGAGACTTGATTAATCTTTTGTAACGAATAGACGTACGAGTCAGATTAGATCGTTAAACATCTCAGTCTTTGATAGTTTACAGTTACAACAAACCCTGAGTATTGTTCACTAAACAAATAGAGACTTTCTTGAACCAACCGACAGTACATAAACAATCATCTAAGGAGCTGAGAAAGATATAAATAAATAAATAAATATAGACAAATATGCGCCAGACAACACACCTCTTGTAATGGTCTCGAAGTAGGGATTAATATCCCTGTGTTACGAGGTACCACACAAGGAAATAGCCCAGGGGCGTCTCCCAGCACACCCAGACCTGAGCCAATTCAGAAAAATCGTTTCCTGAATTGACCCGACCGGGAATCGAACCCGGGACACTACGAAAATCGAGGCGAGAAACCGTGCTACAGCGCACTACGGCAATCGCGTCGTCTAATATACGAAACCACAATGGAATGCATGGCGTATCCTTAATCTCGGGATTGACACCACTACCTAGGATCCTATCCTGGTTCATCTGGTTGTCATTACATAAACGAGAAAAGGAAACTTTGACACCAATTAAGCCCATCCAGCATTCTTCTAATAAACCGGCTTAAAGCAAACCTAATTTTCAATCAAGACCGACGGTTAAGAATTATCAGACAGTTGCGGCAATCACAAGAAAATGTCAGTATTGTGCTTCTGAGCACGACCTATACGCATGCAAGAACTTCTTGAATAAGACCTCAGAAGATAAGTTAAGGATAATTAACAAATTACAAATTTGCCATAATATTCTTTATCAACATCATTATAAATGTACCTACTTCGTTGAAACGATGCAAGAAATGCAACGCGGCATATAATACGATACTGCACGATACAATTACGAGCGTGTCACCGAATGCAATGAACCCGTCTGCAAACGGCGCTAGCTGAAACAAACAAGGCGACAACTTCCAAATTCCTCAATCACGTAGCTACGCATGATGAAGAGATTTTGCTGACAACCCTTTCGCTACACATTAAGGGATCTGACGACAATTTTATCACCTTGAGAGCCCTTTTAGATCATAATTCTCAGAATTCACTCATCTCCGAAAACGTAGCACAGGTATTAGGCTTACAACGACGACAATATCAAGCATCAGTATTTAGCATTGGCTTCGGTTCTGAACAAGGAAAAGGGATCGTATCATTAAAATCCAGATCAATTCACGACGACTATACATTCGATACGCAAACTCTTCAACACTTGAAGTAAGCGGACCCGGAGTACAATATCTCCAAACTTATCGACATCTTGCTATCAAGGGACCACCGACAGCACCGATAGCACAACAAACGCTACTCGGGTGGATATTATCAGGCAATGTGAAGACATTCAGCTGCAATGTAGTATTGACCGAACTTGCAGACTTGACAAAATACTGGGAAGTAGAAGATATTTCCGAAGAAAGTCCTTTGAGATAAGAAGATATTTGCTGCGAGCAACTCTTCCAAGCTACGACAAAGCGACTAATGGATGGCAGGTACGAGGTCGCGTTACCCATGAAACCAGATTACCAACAAAACTTTTCTAAACCTAAGGTGCTAGCATAATTATTTAAACAAATTGAACAGTTTAATAACTAAAACGAAATTTCAATGCATTTTCAATAATTACTACATTAGTTGATCTATTCTCTTATGTGTGTGGTATGTGTGTGTTCTCTTAGTGGGATATAGCCTTGAAACAACCCCTATTGATGCTAACCAAGGGCTAGACTTCGACCGGGTCGCTAACATGCAGCTGATACGTAATTACGTAATGAATGGAAGATCATCATTTACTACGACGTGACGCCTTGCAGGGAAGGAATAGCTGCCTACAAAAAGTATTCAAAATATCTTCAAGATACATGCGCACCTATTCAAGAAAAAACATTATGCGACATCATTCTGGAACAGCTTAATCATGCATTTTCAGAATTAAAGTACTACAACTCCAAAACGCCACATCTATACGAATGAGACAAAAACGTAGGCTATTAACTTCGTTGGGAACGTCGCAAGCGTTCTCTTCGGCGTCCTAGATACCCGTTTTGCAGAACAAAATCAAAAAGACATAACCCTACTGGGATAACCAGAAATGTTTGTATAACTTGTTGAAAAACCAAACTTCTAAAATAGAAGTCGAATATAATTTTGTGAAACGAGCTGAATCAGCTATAGAGAAACAACTCAAAATGCTTAATCGACACCATGAATTTAGAAAAGGTAGATACTAATATTCTCAAGACAGAAATGGAGACTACACAGTATACAAATCAGTTTATTTTGGCCGTGATGTCTGCTAACGTCATGCATTCGTTCCTGAAAAATATACAAGATACACTCATTGACACCGTGACGAATATATACAATGGAAAGTTCAATATTCATCTAATCACACCACAGCAATTACAAGACGAGTACAACATCATTACTAGTCATATTTGAAATAACGTCATACTACCGATTAAAAACATCCAGACTGATTTCCAAAACATATATGTCATCTGTTAAAAATCAAGGCCAGAATAAGTCTTATTTCGAAAAACATGTAATCACTTGTCATTCTGGCCTTGTCAGCAGATACAATTTACGAATTAAATGAAATAATTCCAGTAAATAAATAAATAAATAAATATGCGCCAGACAACACACCTCTTGTAATGGTCTCGAAGTAGGGATTAATATCCCTGTGTTACGAGGTACCACACAAGGAAAATAAGCTAGGGGCGTCTCCCAGCACACCCAGACCCAAGTCAATTCAGAAAAGATCGTTTCTTAAATTGACCCGACCGGAATCGAACCCGGGACACTACGGAAATCGAGGCGAGAAACCGTGCTACAGCGCACTAAACCGTGTCGTCAAGTACCACAACAAACTTTTAGTAACGACATGATACAAATAATTCCACTGTCTGAATAAGTAGGAATGAACATACAAAAGGATTCCTACACTCCCGTGACAGTTGAGGACATTGGACAATGTTTAGTACATAATTCAGAGACATATAAGTGCTATTTACAAACCCCTATATACTCCATGAGATCAGACAAAGACTTATGCATAAAATCCAGAGAGATTAAAAATGAATTCCAGACAAGCAAAGCCGCATGTGAGAGCAAGTGGATAAACTTGAAAAGGTTGAACACCTATTTTTGTTGCGATAACTGCAATCTGAGAGCGATATGCGCCGATCAAGTTACGAAATACAGTCTGGCGCGAGCTAACTTAGTCAGCGTTTCTGACAATTGCGTTATCAAAGCCAACAAATTCGTAATTTATTCCCTTAATAAGTTATCTGAAAACAGATTGGAGTTTAGACAAGATGTGGGACGACTTTTGCTGTCCCCTTTAAGCTTGCTAATTAACATAAGGTTAGAACAACCACAAACAAACAGCACAGACGCAGAGAATTGCAAAACTGAAGGAAGATAGTTATTAAATGATCAGATATCCTATCATGACATTCATCACTACACCGTCATATACAGTCTGTTGGCTACGGTAGCAGTGGCTGGCATTGAAGCTACGTACAGATACATCCGACGTCGAAGACAGTGGACACGGAAGGTGCAGCAGGTCGCGGCACCTGAACCCACGCCGCGCCCCCGGCCTAGCAGCGTGAGTCAAGACCGGCTCGACATCCCCTTAGAGTCAACGCCAGTACAAGTTCAGTTTAAGATCCTTTGCCTTCAAAAATATTAAATATCTAAATGAGGTTATAAAATACAAATACCTCGAAATGGTTTTCGATTTATGACATGTTTGTTTTTTTTTCCATACCCAATTTTATTGTAGACTGGTATAGAGATGTCAGTCCCGGTTTATTAAGTTAGGTATAGTATATGTGTCTTAGGCTCGATGTTTTTGTTTTTATTACACCATGTTTTAAATACTTAAGTAAACCAATAAAAACATGATGAATAAAAATTGTCAAGAGTCTGGTAAAATAAAAAATTACCTAGGTACCCTATAATTTGAAAAAATATTTTTACCTTTTCATATAATATTCCCGCGAAGCTATTTGGTTGAGGTCATTTGCATCGAAATCCTGTGTACAGCCCTTTAACAACTTATTTACTTAGAACACAACACTTTTAAACAGCTTTAAGAGATATTTTCGCCATAACCAAGTCAGATGAAGATCCATGAAATACAGCAAACGAAAAGCGCAAGTTATCGAAGTCCAAGAGCAGCAAGGGCGTAGTTCTCCGTATTTTTGGTAGCTTTTAGTGATTATTAACACTAAAAGCAAACAGAGAAATACTCGCTTCGAGGAAACTAACGGAAAATGTTGTTTGTTTGTTATCGTCAAGTTCATAAATGGCCGACAGTAAATAATTTTTCAAATATTTTATTCGAATTTATTTTAAAATCAGTAACAGTTTTCCTGTAAATAACAAATAAAAGTTAAACACTCAAATAAAGTCAACTATTGAGAATCTTTCTTGTAATAATAAAGTACATATAAGTTGATGTCGAAGAAAAAATGCGAAACAGCGCCATCTAGTGATTAAGGGGTAAATTATGCAGTTTTTGCTTGTTCTACTAGTGAAAACACTGTGGACTTCACCATCACGTTTTGTGATGCAACTTCGGGCAACATTAAGGCCGCTAGGTGGCGCTGACTCGATTCAAATTGACATTTACGTGTTCGCAAAACGCGATGGTAAAGTCATTCACAATATTCGCATCGCTCACTGCAACTCGCACTCGGCACTCTGATATTTTAATAAATCAAAATTTATAAAAGAAAAAAACCATGACTAAATATTTTTTTTCACCGTTGGCAACAAAAATGTACTCCGTTTTATTATGGCTCTTTGGCTGGCTATATTCTATAGTCTATGGTTGAATAGCTAAAAATGACAGACAAGTGAAGTGACTGACTGAACGCAACTACGCAAACAATTTCAAGTTTTTGTTGAATCTGTGATTCTGTGCAATTCTGTGATATAAATTTCCCAGCTGGGAGGTGATCCTAAATTTATGCTTGGGTGTACTCCCTAAATACTGCATTTCTACTGCTCTACAGACTCATTACTTGTGTAACAAAGATCGAAATGTAAGTACACAATTTTGCTACGTGGTGTTTTTTACTTGTCGTTTCGAATCGATACCTTACAAGCTCTTTGTATTATGAAAGTCAGAGAACCAAATCAAGTACGTTAACCTTAGTAATTTGCCTAAAAATGCCGGACTTCACGTGTGCAAGTAAACAAGCCAATCGGTTACGAAGCTAAAACAGTTAACTACATGTATTCAATTCTCAAACGACACTATTACTCGTATAGGTCTGCTATAGTGAGGATAAAACTAATGTTACTTTGTAAATACTAACTCCAGCCTAATAGAAAATTATTATTTGAAATTTTACTAACTATCCAATTGGGGCATGTACCTACTTATTGGTATGGCTCAGAAGTTTTATCACCTATAGTTAAAAAGCCTTAATTAAGCTGTGTACAAACTTCACGCAATATTCAGGAAATTCAAAATAAATTAGTGCATTAGGTATTTTTAGGTAGTACTTAGTGGTAAATTTATTGTATAACATGCATTATTAAATATTATCCATTGAAATTTGTGCAATTTCTGATGAGATAATCATGCACTGTGAAACAGCTGTTTACATGTTATTATGAGCATGTCATTATTCAAATAACAAATGAGCATTTCACTATTATCTTTTTATTTCTCTCATGAATTTGACTAGGAAACGTTTTTGAACTATTAAATGAAATAAAAACAGGTAGGTACATACCTTTTCTACTTTCCACCTGCGAGGACTACCTCACAGCGAAGGCCACCAGGCCTTTTGTCTTTTAAAAAAGATAAGCAAAGCAAATACAAAGCAGCAGACTTAACACATTAATCGTCCACATAGTAGACACAATAAAATACAGTAAAAGTAATGCACTAGGTAAACAGTCAACTTGACATCTTTTCTTCTTTTTTTTTCTTGCAATTACCTTAAAAAACCAAACACCACATTCGTAGATTGAAGGAGTTGTAAGAATTATTTGCATTTCGTACTTGAAATAATAATAAATCATTTATTTGAAACTCATTTTAAACACAATAATTGTTCGTTATTTTATCTTAAAACAAAATACATTAAGAAACTTTAGTGAGTTAAAATATTCAAGAAGTATTTATCTAATAGGTTGGGGAAAAAGTTTCTTTAAATTTTCAAGGAAATTCAAAACTTTTTTTAAAATAAGTTATTACATTTAACTAAAGTACATACTTTGGTGCCATTTTGTTCGATTACTTTTTGCCATCTTGTAGGTAGGGACATGATCCCATTGCTATAGGAATTTTGAAGCTCCTGATCAACATACCACGAAAAGTGGTTTTGACAGTCCTCTCGTGATGTTATCCTGACACTGCACAAATAATTCTGTAGAGACCGAAACAGGTGGAAATCTGAAGGCGCAAGGTCAGGACTATACGGCGGATGCATTGACACCTCCCAGCCAAACTCTCTTAATTTTTGCTAAGTGGCTAAAGATGTGTGAGGTCTAGCATTATTATTTATTTATTTATTTGTATGGCAATAAATGATTACAGTTGTGAGGCTCTTAGGTTTTGGTTGAGCAGTACAGCAGCCTACTTTGATTATTCTTCAGCACCACCCGGAGGACACGTGCAGGGTAATCTTCCTGCGGTCGCAAATAACCGTTGTTCTCCAATAACCGTTGTCCTCCGCGTTATTATGATGAAAAACCACACCCTTTCTGTTAATTAATTCCGGCCGGTTTCTCTCCACTTCTTGCTTTAATCTCATCAGTTGTTAGCAGTAGAGTTCAGAATCGATGGTCCTGCCAGGTGGTAACAGCTCATAATGAATAATGCCCTACCAATCCCACCACACACACACAGCATCACCTTGTTGCGAGTTAACCCGGGTTTCGCCACAGTCTGTGAAGCCTGACCGGCCTTTGACCACGACCTTTTACGCACGTTCTTGTCGTACGTGATCCACTGTTCATCACCAGTTATCAGCTTCTTCAAAAATGGCTTGGTTTCATTACGATCATTCATAAAGAATCACAAATGAATACACGGTTCATTAGGTTTCTTTCAGTGAGCTCCTGAGGTACCCAAATATCGTGCTTTTTTTGTGTAGGTACCCAGTTTTTTTCAAATGCGCCAAAACTGTTTTGTGATCAATTTCCAGTTCATCAGCTACGTTGTAACTACTGATATGCTGATCTTGCTCCACTTTTTCACAAATGGCATCCATTTTATCCGTAATAGGGCGACCAGAGCGACGTGCATCTTTGACATCACGATTTCCGGATTGAAAACGCTTAAACCAATTTCCGCTACTCTCACAGACACTGCACTAGATCCATAAACACCGCAATTTTTTTTCACGGCTTGCGTTGCATTTTTACCTTTTTTGTTGTAAAATTTTAAAATGTATCGAATTTCTTCATTAGATTCACTCATCTTGAAAGTAAGAAAAACAAATGGAAATCACACATTTTCCTAATTAGAATTTGGAATTATCTTCTTTAAAATTAAAACTTTTAATGATACCAAAACCAGCCAGATACAAATAGTACAGCTAAAGAGATTTTATTACAAGGTCTTACATAGGGACTACCTATATGCGAAAAGACTTAATGACTTGAAGACTTAATGCGAAAAGACTTATAGAACAAACGCAGAGCTGAAAACCTTTATGAGCTATATTGAGTAACCACCCACATTTATTTCTGCAAATAGGTCTAAAGGATTAAAAAGGAATACCCTTACTAAACATTAATAATGAATGTCAAATTAGTTTATGCTTTCGGTGTATGAAATAAACCCTTTGTTGATAAGTAAATGGTAAAATTATCTGACTACATAGGTAGGTAATTAAAGAGATCCCAAAATCATTCCCTCCCACCTGCTGCTTATTTTGTCCTACAGTTTGTGTATTTGGTATTTTTCGAAATTATATTAGTTAATTTTATGTGAATACTAGCTTTCGGTCCGCAGCTTCGCCCGCGTTATCGTTATATATATCATAGCCAAAATATATAAAATCTTTATAAATTGTATGTGTTATTCTTATGTATACCTAAGCTGTATTACTGTAAAGTTTCATCTAAATCCGTTCAGTAGTTTTTGCGTGAAAGAGTTACAAACATACATACATACATCCTCACAAACTATCGCATTTATAATATCAAATAGAATATTATATATAATTTTCATGTTAATCCTAAGTAATGAAAATGTCCTACAGTGTGTAATTTAGGAATAAATAAATAGAAACTTAGCTCTGTGAATAGTTCCTATGTTTCCTTCAAAGAATTTATGTATAGTATGGATGTTATTCCAACTTGCCATTTTATTGTATAAAAAACTCATTAGAAATAATATATGTAAAGTAAATTTTGACAACATTGATTATCTACTTTTTTCGTAAAGTAAAAGGCTGGTTTAGTGAAAATTATACAGTAAAGTTCCATGTTTCCTATTTTTATCGAATTGAACTGTTAAGCTCTAAAAAACACGCTTAGGTGTTTTAGTAAACTCAAGCAATCATCCAAAAACACTAGAACAGTTTATCAAGAAATGAGCACTAAATGCACTTGTTAAAATGTACTGAAATGTTATTTTTACAGGCCACTTTTGTTTGTTTGCACGATTTTGTTTTTTGCATGGCGAAATGTGTCATTATTATCCTTTTATTAAGCAGAGCAGTCGCAATGCATGTGTCAATATTATTTCGTTTGAATGTTGCAATTGGCTAGCTGATGTCGGTTATTATTGTACTTTATTAGAAGGCCGTCTCTTCACGCAGGTACTGCAAAAAGTTCATGCCATTAGCATTGACTGAACTAATTTAAATATTAAATAAACTGCAGAAAACTTTTTAAAATCTGCTAAATCAGCATTTTAAAATACGTCTATGAATATTTATAGCGCAATTTTAAAACTTTTGATTAGTTCCAGCCTTTTTTTTTTTTTTTAGTATTTGTGCTGAGCTGAGCGGAATGGCTAGCGACGTAATTATGCAATATGCATTGAAGAGCCAAAATAGTGCTGTGTTTTTTTTATATTTTGACTATTTAAATGATCCAATATATATATATTCAATAAAATATAAATGCAGTATCCATATCAGTATGTTACATACTCTCGGCACTAGTACAGTTATAATGGTGTTATGTTGCGTGAGCGCAAGTAACAGTAGCGGCAGCGAGTGTGCGGAAATGCGCCTTAATAGAGAAAAAAACTGTAGGTACACGAAAACTTCAAATGGCTGATGAAAGAGACGCAACTATAGGGGGAGTGAAGGCGAGAGCGTGATGACGAATAGGTCGATGTACCCGTCAGCTCTACGCGCGGCGATCTCAGCACGCATCAGTGTCATGTCTTTGGAGTATGTACCTGAAATCTATAATGCGCTTGTATGTACCTGAACAGAAGCTACTGTGAAACAATGAAGTACTGAAATGTCGTTCTTACTTTTCTTCAAATCAAAGTTATTTGTAAAACAGTCAGCAATAAATATGTAGGTACAAATTTGAGGAGTGAAACTAAAATGTCCGTCGGCTTCGCACGCGTACTCTTTCTCCCGTGTAAATAAAGCATAAAAAATATAGCGTATTTTACTATCAGCTTCATATTGGTGAAATAATGTTTAAAATCGGTCCAGTAGTTTCGGAGCCTATTCAATACAAACAATCATATCTTTCCTCTTCAAAATATTATAAGCATAGAAGTATAGACAAGCCAAAAGTGTTAGGCTCTAATGCGGGGCTATACAGTGTAGCTTGTGACTGTACTTTGTTGAAATTTTTCTGATTAGGCGCCAAGTTACACCTGTATAGGTTTTATTCAGGAAATAGTATTTTTCATTAATGCGTAATATCAGCCAGCGATTTAGTTTCCGTTAGTATAATTGCAACCTCGAAGTAATTTAAGTAGGTACCTTATTTCATAAATATCTGACACGCATCGGTCTAATTTACTTGCTAAATAAATGAATAATCGATTTCGTAAGGTACAGAGGCGTTCACATCAAACTTTACAAAACCATTGCAAAATGGGTCTTATGTCAGCTGCATAAGGTGCCCCTATGTAAAGGTTGATGTGAACGCTTCTGTACGATTAATAAGATAATTAACTTCCTTCGGCTGACATCAACCGATGTAACTTAGCTTAAATTCTAGCGACTGAAGTATAAAAAGTGGTTATTACACTAATTTTTTTTTTACTAAGATAAATAACAGGTATTTTTGCCTTCTTGATAATGCGCCTTGTATAGCGTGTCGTGCTACCAGTACATTCATCGCGTCAGTTCAACTGCAAGATTCGCGTACAAATGCTCTACGCAGCTGTTGACAATCAACTACCAAAGGCATTAATGAAGGGGTTAATTCAGGAAACGATCTTTTCTGAATTGACTCGGGTCTGGGTGTGCTGGGAGACGCTCCTGGCTTATTTCCTTGTGTGATACCTCGTAACACAGGGATATTAATCCCTACTTCGAGACCATTACAAGAGGTGTGTTGTCTGGCGCATATTTATTTATTTATCTTGGGGGACCCGGCGGCTGGTAGGTAATTATCGCGCTCAAGTACATGGGTCTACAGGGGCCTGGTGCTGCCTCTGGAGGGATAACATTGCACTTTTACTTCCTATTGACGCAAAATTATTCACCTTCTGCTTATGTCGCCTACTGTACATTTGTGTGCACTCGATGCTGTAGCACAATTTCTCGCCTTGACTATCGTAGTGTCCCGGGTTCGATTCCCGGTCGACAACATTTCCTTGTCTGTTACCTCGTAACACAGGGATATTTATCCCTACCTCGAGACCATGACAAGTGGTGTGTTGTCCCGCGCATATTCATTTATTTTTCCGCTTGCTGCGAATAGGTACTGCGACATCGTGCAAGTACATACATTTGCAACCCATGTGTTGCCAAAGTCGCGGTCTACTTAATAAAATATTATGCAAAACTTATTATAGTTACCTATTGTCAAACGCTCGAGATTGGCCCAATTTTGAATTATCAACGTTATTGTCCATAACAATTGCCGTATTTACTTCAGGCTTGCTTGAGAACTTCTGTTTCTGAATTAAAATTGCAAGAAAAAATAACTAGCGTTAGTTATCTTCAATTAATAACGTCGATTACTATGTAAAAGTATGCAGGGTTTTACTTTTGTTTTACTTTATTAACTTGAGTAGGCCTTGCTTTTCCTTCCGACTAACTGGAAAAACCCTTTGCTGACGTGAATACGCGTGAGAAATAGTTAACGCAAACAATGATGACTTCGTGATTCTGCCTGCCTATTATACAGGTTGTCCCAAAAAGTAGTGATAATCGGAAGCCCAGTGATAGAGCAGCACTAGGGCTACCCGAATCACCCCATTGTATGTTCCGCGATTTTTGGTAGTTTTCGAGTAATGACTTTTTTTTTTATTAAAAAAAAAACTGGGTTTTTGGTCACTGTGGCACGAATAATCGAGATACACGTCTAATTTTTTTTCATCGTTAGCTGATACCAGACCTACTTTATTTAAAAGCATCTACATTTATAACACTGATCAGTAATTTAGAGAAAGAATATGAAACTGAAAAAATGGAAAATACTCTTTTTTCCCAAAGTTTTGAAGGTCATTTAAAAAAAAAGTATCATAAACTTTCTTATCCAAATGTTTTTCAAAAACTTGCCTATTATGTCAACTATTTATTACATTTCAACGGCATCATACTTAAACTTAAACATTAAATGTATCGGAAGTGTAAAATTCGAGATTTTATGGTAGAAAATAAAACTTAATTTATTACTAAACCAAATGCATTTCAACATAAATACCTACATCACAGTAAGTTTTTGAAATGGCGATTTTCTTGGTTAGATGCCTCAAAATTCCTATAGCAATGGGATCTATCCCTACCTACAGGATGGCGAAAAGTAATCGAACAAAATGGCACCTAAATACTTTAGTTAAATGTAAATAAACTATATTAAAAATTGTTTTGATTTTTTTCTTAAAATGCAAAGATACTTTTTCCCCAACCTATTATAACACAATGTCTTAAGGATTTTTTTCTTTAAACCTAGACATGCTACTGCGAAAGTCTTCTTATTTCATTCTATTTGTATAAAGTACTATCTTTCACGTATGAACGCACACATGTGAGTGTGTATAAGTGCATCCCTCTTACCGCCAGCCCATTTGAATTCTGCTTCCCATTATTTCCTGCAATATATGAAATCAAATGCAATTCCAAATAGGCCCTTCACAACATAGTGAGGCGTTTTACATCAATTTCATTCGCAGACACTTTACAATAAATTTTAACACAATGATTTTATTTATTTATTTTTAAAAATAAAGATAATAAAGATCAAAGATAGAAAAAAATAAAATGTAAAAGATGACATGGAGATAATAAGATTTTCAAAATGAACAAAATCCCGCAAAACGGTTTACACTTGGTTAGTTTGTGTTATAGTTCTTGCAGATCACGAGCGTGCGTGTATCTATCGAAATTAAACTTTATTGTTGGGTATTAGTAGCGTCGGCAGGCATTCGCGCTCGTAAAATGATTGGATTATACCTATATGCTTAAATAACGGAAAAATGTAAGAGTTTTGATATAAATCAGGGTTTTAAAAGTAAAAAAACATTATCTTGCGCAGTATCAAAAAAGCATTTAATTTTATATTAGTAGACAAAAATAGTATTCGTCCTGGATTAATAAAACTTGAACCCGCTACTTAGCAAACAAGATCGCTACCTACCGACCAATTCGAACTAAGTGAACAATTACATTAGTAGGTATATTGCCATTAAAAATTTAAGTCAACCGTGCCTGATAAGATCACTGATCAGATAATTTCGTAAATAAAGTCTTAATATTATAAGCAATTACCGCATAGCAGGTTGAATTAGAGAACGGGCCCGTACGTGTCAAACCGGACTGTGAGTCATGGTTGCCTGCCCACGGACGCGCGACTCCGACGTCCGCGGACTGGTGACCAGAGAACCATCCAATGATGACTCAAAATAGTTGCCTATTAATCTGGGTTACTGGGTATATGTGCAGTAGCAAAAAATATTTACCGTTTTAAGGTTTAAATTGCATGCACTATTTGATTCTGATTATTATTTACAGAAGAAAAAAACGGTCCACCGGTCCCTGTAAGAGATTTTATAACATTTTGGGATAGATGAAGCGATATTGTTATGAAGATCATATCAGATTTTATCTTGTTAAAACCACCCACCCGCCGGCATTTTGGAGATCAAAGACATGACAGTTTCTACACTGGATTCAGAATTCATATGGAAATGCGCTGGCGCTTACTCATTGCCACATTACACTTAGCTAATAGACCCTACACCTACCTATACCTGTAAATATAGCAGGGTGGCATAAACCTGACATCTGGGTTCATCAGTATTCAAATTCGCGTACTTTTACTAACTTTTCCATTAAACCAAACACGGGATACGATGGATACCAAAAGCTGCTGGTACTTTTAGTCCACAGATGATCATTTTTTCTCACCATTTGGCGGCGTAATCGAGTTTAAATTCCTTATCATATTTTCGAAAATAACAAAAAAAACATTCTTTAAAACACATAAAAAATACTTTCTAATAAAAACATCGTACCTACAACGCATATAAAATTGTAACTTGCTTTAATATTTTTGAAGCTTCGTGGTGGTGCTCAAGATCCCCAATTATAGATATCAAGTATGTTAAATTTTTAACGCAGGGGAAAGGTATTCATGATGTTGCATTCGAATACTGCTCTCCAGACTACTTCAGACGAATATGGAGTTTTTGAATTGCAAATATAAATAAGACTCACATCCCAAAGGGAAATACGTATATTTTCTCGACAAGATAACTTTCTTAAAAGTTTTACGATAGACTATTAACATAAAAAATGTATTTGTTTTTCAGTTAATGTTGGAGCCAGCTCCAGCTGATACATCATTTGTTTCACTAATACAAGGTAATTATGGTTAAATAAAATTAAACACCCTTTTTCAGTTCACTTTATCAATTAGTATTCCAGAAGTTATAATTTTATTTAATTTGAAGGCAATTTCCTTAGCTTTTTTAATATAAAAGGTTAGAACTATGTCTTACGCTCAATGTCATGCTTTTTTAAACAGTGCCATGTTACTTAGCAGTTCAATGTTCGTTCAAGTATCCGTACCACATGATCATTCTTTATTTAGCGTTCATATTTGTGAAATTCATGTGTCTATTGCCTGGGTTTTTGGTAATGTCTTTATTAGGTACTTTTTTGATTTGCATAGATTCAGATAGTTAAAAGACACCTTATTAATAGGGGAGGTATGGTTACATAAATTGATACACTCGTACCTCGTGTGACTCAAGTATTGTCAGTATCAAGTAGGTTACTGTAGCTATATTTAGATAAGCGCTCAGTTTTCTTATAAACTTATGAATAACTTACACATTGAAAACTCTTTAAAATTCACACAGATTACTGTAAGTACAAAATATTAACTCAATTTTGGTAAAACTAATAGAATTATTAACGACTTCATATTTGAATTAATCTTCATTTGAAATAGTAGTAATCGTAGTTAGAATATTTAAGGTCATTACTAAAATGTTTCGCAACAACTGCTACGTTACGGAATAGTTATTATAGTCGTTGTGAGCGCGGTGGTGAGTCACTCACTGCTTATAGCCTAAAGTGTAACCTGATTTGCTTGTCTGCCCGAGTCAACACTCAGTCGGCGCTCCCGACCTTGCTTGAGTGCCTTTTCACTTCTACAAACAGTTTTAAGATCATATCAGGTTTATCAAAGTATGTATTACTATCGTAGACAATACTAGTGTAGCCGTCGAGAGACAAAGGCGTGCCTAGGAATATTTAACACGATTACGGCGGCTGCACCGGAGATGCAAACTCTGCATATTTCATATATTCAAGCATTCTGCATACTCTGTTCGCTGAATTTATACCTACTGATTAAGGGAATATTCACCATATTGTACTGTTTTTTTTTGTCACTAGACATATTTTTAGGGGAGGATCAGATTCTAGCTTGCAAACCTTGTAACAATTTCTATTAATATAAGAGTCAGCGTTTTCAATCAACGTAGGGGGTCACGAAACCAAGAGCAGCCAACTCAGTTGCTACGTGTAAAAAGTGGCGTTGGTCTCGGCTAGGCCATCTGATCTTCATACGCACTTTTCGGCCAAGCTCATCACAATTTTCAGGTAAATGGTTTGGTTGCCAGCGTCATGCTGAAAATCCCATGAAAATAAGGCTAGTGAACAAAATCACCTGGAATAAAATCGTCGATTATATACATTACGAGTACAGTTCAGTAGATTCAGTTGTTGCCCCGTCTGAGTCAATAGTCACCCTCGCCGGTCAATAGTCACCCTCGCCGGTCAATAGTCGACCCGGAGCTTTGCCGAATTAGGTTTTTAAACTATCTGACGTCCTACATTAAACCTGAGTAGGTTAATAAAGGTCTGATCAATTAGTTAAGTAGATAGATAGGTTACAAGCAGTTGGATTTATATTTACGTAAGAAGTGCGAATGTGGCAATTTTATTCTCTGCACGTTTATTCATTCGCGTATTCAGATAGTGGTTATTTAATATTCACAACTGGCTTTATATATGTATATAGTTTATTGCCATCATTACAACAATAATGCTTTAGAGTTATTATATCCGTTTAAGCTCAAAGCAGTAATAGAGGCAAAGTTTTAATAGTAGATGTATCTCTAGCTGCTAAGTATTCAATACTATAATGTATCTCGAGGCTATTTATATTTACTGCCTGTGGTTTCAGTTGAAAGCAATGTACGCTGTTAGGGTTGCCATATTAGAAGACGTAGACAAGAGCAACTCGGAACTAAGCAACTTGTAGGAAACTCGCATAATTGTGACATTAAAATTGCATTTCTATACTTTCCAAAGTTACTACTCATAGAAACTTAGTGACTTTTGCTCTTGGCCAGGCCCTCTGATCTTTTTATTTGAAGGTTTATGTTCTGGCTTAAATATTTAAGCCAGAACATAAACCTTCAAAGCCATATGGCTACTATAGCAAATCAGGCATATGCTTCTAGGTTTACAGCTCCTTCACAAAACACGAGTGCCTGGACACATTTATGTTAAATTATTCTTTAAAGCGCTGTATTGCTTAGACTTATCGGCTAACATGACGTTGGTAGCTGCGCCCGCGTCTTTTTTTGCGGATGGAATTAAAATGTGTGTAGGTTTTTCTTGTCGACCCTTTTAATACGACGGTGTGATGGGCGTTTCGTTTGGCGCGGCGCGGTGTGTGCGGCGGACTGGCCCGACGCGCGACGGTGCCGGCACGCGGCAGTCCGCCGCGCGCACGCTACGTATAGCGTTAGACGAGCGCGGCCTTCATGCTTAGTGGGCGGATGACCGCTTAGCGCGGATCACACTGACTTTCACCCACGATCGCGATTTCATCAAAACAAAACATTTTACAAACGAGTAATATTCGCTCGCAACACCCTTTAAACCACTTAAATGCAGTGTCTTGTGAAAGCAAATCATCTCCTTAACATTTTTTGTTTGTGCATGACGTTGAGTGTTTCATCTATCAACATGCTGAACTAGGTACAGCTGTCGCGCCTGGCTTATAATGGTTTTGTGAAAGTCGAGGTTTAAGGGTGACATGTTTTTTTTTCTAATAAGACTAAATTAGTTTTAAATCCTATTTATTGCCCCTTTGGCTTAGTTATGAAAATAATATATGTAGGTGTTTGTTATTAAAGTTATTCGAACTAACTAAAGAATTCGTAGATACTTACTGAAATTGTTTCTTTTTGAGGAAGAATGTTAGACACTTGATAATTTGGGTTTCCTTTTGCAAGTGCCTACACAATAGTGGTAGATTCTATAATCGAATCAATGCATGTGTTCGCTCCATCGCCTAGCTCCTAGAAATTAAATTCAAATTATCCGAAGTGGCAATAAAGAGTGGCATAAGTTGTGACGTATCATTTGGAAGGGTGATGAATGTGGAGTTGATGGCGTGACCACGCGTTGATGCAGAGTGCGGCTTGGAGCTGGCGCGGGCTGAAGAGTCCTATATGGCAGATCCGGAGTCACCATGAAAGTGGATGCCGACGCGAGAGAGCCTGCCGCGCCCGCCACGCCGGGGACACCCATCTCTAGTAATACCGACTCGTCTGTTTCATCGCTAGACGGTTTGTAACAACCCACTTTGCACGTGCGAGCTCTGATTGCGGGAGCTAACACTTACTGCTTTTGGTGCTGCTATTTTCACTATGCTGCTTCTTGTCACCCATTTTAATTAATTAACAGTAGATTGCGATCGCATTTACGCTAGTTCATTAGCACTTTTTAACTGAGTTTTAATCATGGCTTGGCAGCATTGATAAAACAAAATCTGCCGAACGAATACAAGTGGTTTCTAAATAAAATGAAGTACCTATATAACGTGTACACCGCCGTACTTCTGTGTAGAACACCCCGTCCAGTAGAAATAACTTAACCCCGGTGCGTCGGTCATGCATTATTTTTTAAGTTACTTTCAATCTTATCGCGTTCCGGCTTTTGATTAATGAAGATATTTGTTGCTGTCTAAAAATACATTTATGTAACAAAAATATATAAATAGTTTAAGCAGTCCGATAAATAAGATTAAATATAGTTAATCTTAATATATAGTTCAAGTATGTTACCATAAAAGTGCACAGATCAATTAGATGTGCTGTGCTTAAATTGCTTGTTACACGCAGTTATTCGCCAACTACCTAGGCAGACGCTCAACCCTACAATCAATAAGGCGAATAAAATTGTACGGAACATACGGAAAAGTGGACGAGCTCGAACTCTTTACCTCTCTTACGCTATTGGATGCGTTGAATATGCAATAACGAAGTGCACTTATGCGTTTTTAACCGTTCATGTATTACAGTACCATTCTTATCCGCAAACTTAGTAAATTACTTAAAATAATTCTTATTTAATGCTAAGATATCAGCGTTCATTAATTACCATAATATGTGTGGTAGGCTACTTGAAAATGACTAACGACCTCGCTATTTGTATATTCTGAAAAAGTATCGTTTAAAAACTATCATAAAATAAATAACTAACTATGTAATAGTACAACCCCCCTACCATAAAATAATATCAATCAAACAGTAGAAAATGTAACTAGTAATCAGGAATAATGACTCTGATAAGTATTGGCCGACTTTTGGTCGCACAGAGACAAAACAACTCTTATGATAATAAAATGAAAGGCTACTCAAAGTTAAGGACTATTCTGCAAAACCAGCCTTATGCTGTTAACAAAATGGGTATTTTGTTAACAGCATAGGGCCCAAATGAAAAGCGTGACGTGCCAAACGTATGACCTGTGTGAACAAGTTTGGCACGTTGATACGTTTGGCACGTTGCTGGTCAAAATAATTCTGTAGTTCCAGTACAACTAGATCTGTAAAGGTGGCGGTTTACGCTCGCGACCATGGCAACTACTGGGCTTTGCATGGGTCTACCTGCGTCTCTGTCTTCTGTTCCGGGTTGCTCGCGAACTTAGGTCAATAGCCTTAGAGCATTAGCTTTTAGTTTCGTTTTTGGCCATAGTGACAAGTGGTGTCTCCCGTCTCGGTCGCGGCGGCACCAACCGCCACCTTCACGTGGGCAACTTTCTTTGAAAATTAATTTTAGTTCTGAAGCTATTCTCATGTACAGTTACTTAGTAAAAGTAAGTAGGTTGGCCAGTCATTTTCGCAGAATTTAATATAGCCACCTCTGAAGGAGAGATAATAAGCAGAATTTTTGTGTATTACTTTATTTTAGCATTCCTAAAATGGTCTCAAAAGTCTCATATAATCTCGTGTCTGCGTCATGAGTTATTCCAGGTCCAAGGTAAAGAAAAAACAGTATTGTGCGTTCATCTGGATCCCTATTGCTCCAAAGACGTTAACATCCATTGTGAAAATGTAGAAAATAAAAGTTGGAACAAAAGCTGAAACACATTTCACGCGTTCAATCTCTTTTGTAATAGAGGGCGGTTGAGCTCAACAGTACTTACAGGTTGACAGGGAAATTAGACCTATTTCTTGAAAAGGGTGCTTTTTGCAACAAATTCACCATTCATTTTCACATTTGTTAGTTAGCGAGATATTGGCGTTTTAAAATTTTTCCATAAGTTTCCGACTTGTCTCCGTAAAAATGTATAAATAAACAACCAAAGTCCGGGCACTCAAATTATACTTTTTAGATAGCGAATTAACTAGCAATTGGTCAAAAAATGGACTTGCCTTAGTTAGCTCTTAATAATTTTAGAAAGGTATTAATAGCTAGACTTATGGAATTTGGAATTTCTTTTTTAAAACTACATCAATTACTCCAAAAAAATGCATTTAAGCTACCTTAAACAATAATTTAAAAACAATATTTTTTATTTTCTAAAATGTAAAAATTGTTATCAGCTTCCTCTGTGGTTTGCCAAAAAAAAATCCATACAGTACATTTGTAAGATTAATTTTCATTCACTCAAAATTTCCATCAAGTTTAAAAGATATTTCGTTAGGGTAAGTAAATGAGAATTCAGATCAAGCTACAGCAGTGTCACAATCGCAGAATCTGTAGAAAAACACTATTTTAATGTAATTTTTTTTGGAATACCAAATGAATAATATTGAGATTTGTTTCTGCGTAGTTAGTGAAGTGACAACGTACGGTCTGCGAGGTTCACCGCTTTCTATCTCAAAAGCGATTAGGTGCAAGAAAAAATGTTTCGAAGAAAATTTGTTCCAAATTGTATGCTCTACAATATGTTAATGTCATTAGGACCGGAGAAATAGAGATGATCGTGAAAAAGTGTTTATTTTACCTTCGACCTTGATTAGCTTACCGCGCAGACACGAGATCATATGAGACTTTTGAGACAACTTTTAAAACGCCAAAACGAAACTATGCACAAATTTCAGCTTATTATCTCACATCGACGATCGACTTGGTGTAATGGTTAAGAAGTTGGCTACTACACCAGAGGTCGCGGGTTCGATCCCCGCACAGTACAAACATTTGTGTGCATGAACATGTCTGTTTGTACTGGTCTGGGTGTCTCCTATGTATAATAAGTATGTATTTACAAAAGAAAAACGTATTTAAGTATGTTTATCCGTTGTCTAGTATCCCATAACACAAGCTTTAATTAGCTTACTTTGGGGCTAGATGGCGCTGTGTGGAATAATGTCCAGGGATATTTTTAATGTCCAGGGATATATTCCGATGTTGATCGCTAAAATTATTGGCCTTTAAGCTATACTGCGCATTTAATTCACAGCTTTGTATTATTTTAATAGCACAATTAACACCATACCTAGCGACCAGTAGGTCACTACAAATAAGTAGGGCAAATAGTTATTTAATATAGAAATAATATAATGATCATATATTACATGTATTTATAATTTATATAAAATATACTATTTTGTCAAAGACACTTCTTTTGTGTTAATAATTTCATTTCCAAAAGGTCAAAAACAAAAATCTTACATAACGAAATTGCCCATCGTGTAATCGTCGTAAAAATAAATGTAATTCTTCTATACGTGTGTATGTCACCTAACTCCTCCTGAACGGCTTGTCCGATTTCGATGAAATTTTCTGTGTAGTTTTCAATGGTTGAAAAACACAATTGGACCAGGTAGGTAGCGCCCTGTAGGCGCTACTTTGCAGGCCACAACGGCGGCTGCCGAGTGCGAGAGTATATCATAAAATATTACAGAATGACTTATATGCATCGGGATTTTTACTTTTTAATTAGTCTGTGATTAAACCTACATAAACTATTCGTTAATTGTTACCAATATCCGTAGTAGTCACTCAGGCGTAGCTGTAAGTAAGTTTATGATTTGTTATTTCAGCCCCCGTTTTGGAACGAAAAAATCTACGGACTTGGTTTTCTTATAATTTTAGTGAAGTTAATATTGTTTTATTGAAGCTAAAAGCCTTTAGTTATCGTTAACTATGATCAGTTCATGATGGCTGTAGGCCTGGAGAGTGATCTTTGATGGGATGATGACCACAATAGATCAATCCTGGTCGCAGTGGACAATCGCCTATCTGACATCCTAATGCTAAACGAATAACGAATCGTTAACCATGATAACAAAAATGTAGACCCTCCGCTCCAGAAAATATTCAAAATAATCAAAATAGTTTATAAAATAACTATATATATATTAATATAAAATAACCCAATCTGTCGATATTTTTCTTCTGAATCGGTGACATATTTGTGTATTTTGATTTATTAATAGACGTATAGGTACACAGTGTATAATTGTGGTATCATTTAACAAATTTCGATATATTTCAGTGTTTACCTTGTCAAATATTTTCAGCTGTTACTTGGTGTAATAAATAGGCCAACTCTGTTAATTATTATATCAGTTGTAATGATTAGCAGATTTGGACTAGTTATCAGTAAACCATGTAGTTAATGTTACATTCACAGTAGATAAGTCGAACGTTTATAATTAGAGGAAAAGTCAGGACTATAGTTTTAATGACTACTTTGGTGCACAAAAAACTAACAAAAATGCAATTAAGGGTACCTACTTAGTTAAGTTTATAAGTAAAGCATGGGCACTTGCCTTAGCTGACGTAACGTAACGCTACCAAGTGAACTATTAATTTACCTAATTACTTACAAAAATTACGAGGTGCGGTTCAAATGTTGACATTTGAGTTTTTCCTATTATTAAAGCTAATCAAAACGTTCTGGTATAAATTGGCGAAGTTAGTTAATGTATTAATATCTCATTCCTCAAATTTGACACTCAAGCCAATAAACTTAAAGGACTTTCTGACACGTTGACCCCCGATTCCCGAAATTTTCAAACTAATTCAGAATTCTTATAAAGTTTTGGGTATCTGTTGTATTGATACTTCAATACTTAAAATTTGTACTAGCTTGAGTGTTAACGCCTAGTTTATGCGTGTGTAAGCCAATCACCTCTCACACGCACTCGGCAACGCGTCATCGTTCGCGAATTAATAGCCTAACATTATTTGTACTCTCATTTGCTTATCCACCGCCCTTACGTATGCACAATCTAGTAATGATGGTAAATAAGTAGACAATATATTTATATCAACATTACCTATACAATTTATGAATGCAGACATACCTGGATTACATTTACACAAATAATTGTTATTTGGCGTGATTCACAATAAAAGAAAAATAAACTGTCACGTGACATATCCAAAGATGATAAAATTATATTGTTGAGCGCCGCATCCATTACCCTGCAAACTCAATAAACACAAGAAAACGCGCAGAGGCAAGCATTGTTTAGTAAATAAATTAATTGAAGTGTCAGCTAAAATGTGTTCATAACATCCGCAGAGTGCGTGCAAGAACCGGAGGTGATACCTACGCCCGACCGGGCGCTACTCGCCAAGCTGGAGGAAGAGAACCGGAGGATCGAGGCGGACGCGAAGAGTGCCTCCCTCATCAACGTACACAGCCGGAAGAGTTCCGATACTTCGCAGATATCGTTGGCTTCAGGTAACCCGTCACCAACATTTGGTTTCGCAAACTCGGTGAGCAGAAGTGCGCAGTTCAGAACTTCTGGTTACCGAATTTGCACACATAAACTAGGCTACTTGCTGCATGAATAAATCTGAATCATGATTTAGTATAGTACATCAAAATATTATGCGCCGCCATCTCATTTGCTTTTTAAATGAAATAAATTTATTCAACCAGTAGTGAGTGACTATTTGTCCTAGATCAATTTCATCTGTAACCTTATATAATCGCAACGGTGGGTTCAGTCTAGGAGTTTCAGATCAAAGGTGACTTGGACAATTTTTAGGTGAATAATGAAATTTATGAAATCTCCGTAACATTTTTTCATTTATTTTAATAATTAATCGGATTAGTAACAAGCTTTACAAATATGAAATCCTACAATTATGTGAATTAGTGTTTTTTTTTAATTTAATCTGTTCTAATTTAAATGCCTAAAGTTCTTGGTAAGTCATAACAAAATATAGACGCTCGTTGTAAAATACAGGACTCGGTTTGCTTTCTTTGTTTTTTTGACCCCAACTGGTATATCGCAAGTAAGTTAAAAGTTTTTCTGAACAGTAAAATAAATATAAATAAAGAAGTAGGTTCAATGAAAAAAAAAACAATCATAACAAAGGAAAAAGAAACGAAAAAGCCCCACTTAAAAACAATTATCCTGAAAAGTGTATTGTGAAGGCGCCAAAGGCATAACCAAAGTACATGTTCGTTGATGTTTTAGAACAACATACAGCTAAATTAGAGAGAACCTATCCTTGTATGAAAAGAAGTAAACAGTGTATTATATCTCTTATCAGTATCACACAGCGATAGGCAAGATACGGTCATCTTGTAAAGTATTCCGTATTAGATTTAAGATGCATTGAAAATTTCCCAACATGGAAGAAAACAACGAGCCGTTTTATACAAGAAATGTATTGGAATTCTATTTTGATCTGATTCTGGAGAACTTTAATTCGCGTACGTATTCATTCATTTTACTATTCTGACGAAACTATTTACTCAGGTGTAGTGCCTAATTTGAGGTTACCTGTATTTTGATTTCGATCAGTATTTGCTTGGATTTTATAACTCGGACCAACCGCAATCTTTAAGTTCAGTCGAAATTTATATAGTTCATGTGTAATTCTAACTAAGCAAAGGTTTTTAGGACGTTGATGGGTTTTACTTGGCAAAACAGATATTTATGTAGACAACCCTGTGTGCACAGTTTGTCTGGTAAAGTTATTATTGCTATAGGACAGAGTCCCTAATTGGTTGAGCGAAAAAGACTGACTTTTATGCACAAAAAAGCACTTAAATTGGTTTTGCGCTCGTGTACAAGAACTAGGAAGATTGTAAATATCGACCTTTGACCGTATTTCAAAGAAAAAATGTGGCCCTGCAGTAGGCCAATTAAGTCGAATTTGCTTTACTTTAGCTACAAGCTCGAGCCATGAGGTCGAGCCCCGCGTCAGCAGTGGTAGCAACGGCGAGGAGGACCTATGGAGTCTGTGGGGCCGCATCGTCAGCAACTGGGAGACGGAGTGGAAGAGACGCAACCAGTTTGTGCGGGACCTGGTGCGGCAAGGAGTGCCGCATCACTTCAGGGGCATCGTGTGGCAGCTGCTGGCTGGAGTCGACTCCTCGCCTGAGAAAAGACTTTATGCTACTTACATTAAGGTATTTTATGGTGGGCTTCACACTCTCTTTTCGCTGAGCTCTTGCGAGAGCGGTCGTGGTCGTCATGTAGTAATCATAGTGTTCCGGGTTGTGATCATCTTCATAATTTCTCACAATTTTCGACTGTTAGTGCCAAAATGGGTAAAACAGGTGTTAACCTTGTCAGCGAATGATATACTCACATTTTATACAATGTAAACAACAATAAACGTATCAAAACATTTTAATCACAAAAATAATCAATACACCAATATTTGTTCTGGAGGCAACAATGGATGACAGTTATCATTATAGTTTTGATACATAGGCTAATTTTTTTAATACTTTTTAGAATTTTTGAAAAATATCAGCTTTTTATATCAGGCAAAATCAGCATGCGAGAAGGTGATCCGTCGCGACATCGCCCGCACGTACCCTGAGCATGACTTCTTCAAAGAGAAAGACGGACTGGGCCAAGAATCTCTGTTCAACGTCATGAAGGCGTATTCGCTTCATGACCGCGAAGTCGGCTACTGCCAAGGCTCCGGGTTCATCGTCGGCCTCCTTCTTATGCAAGTAAGCGCTGCCACATTTAAATGAATGCATTCCGGTTAGACTATACCTTATCCAATTTATGATGATAATTTTGACAGTTCACGCCTATGAAATATTGCATTTTTTTTTCGGTACACTTTGTACTACAGATAATAGCATACTTTATTGACTGGTACCGCCAACTTAGAGTAGTACCTTGCAAACGAATAACAAAAGATAATAGAAAATCGGTTGTGAAACAAAATTAATCTAACTTATAAACTTTGTGAACAAGAATTGATGAGAACTCAAGGGAGAGTTCATCTATTGATGTTGATGATGAGGATTATGAAAGTGATTTAGGGTTTGCACCATTGCATTAGTAATAAATAACTTTAAATACTAATAACTACCTTATTCAATTCAGTTGATAGCTTTTATAGGCGCAATATATTTATTTAAATATCTCTATATTGCACATTAAAATAAATAAAAAATTCCATTCTATGAAATAATGATACGATAATCGAATCGATTCACTAACGATTATAAACTACCACATCGCTATTGTGAGCTGTCAATTATCATCCTAAATTGGACAAACCATAGAAGTTTTCAGCCCTAAAACAAAAATATGAAGGAAAAATTTAATCGGGATGAACATGAATTTGTACCATGAGTTTACCGCAAGTAAACTAACTACGGCCACTTGTATTCCATTTTTACAACTAGCCCTTCTTTTACGCTAGTGACTGGCACCGGCATTAACTCATGGTGGGTGAATTTAGTTTTAATTAACTCGTTATTGCTTTACTAGCTTTCCGCTCGCGGCTTCGCCCGCGTAAACTTCGTTTCAGTAACATGTATATATAAAATATTTATAAATTATAGCCTATATGTTATTCTGATGTATAAGCTGTATTGCTGTAGAGTTTCATGTGAATCCGTTCAGTATAACTCATGGTGGGTGAATTTAGTTTTAATTAACTCGTTATTGCTTTACTAGCTTTCCGCTCGCGGCTTCGCCCGCGTAAACTTCGTTTCAGTAACATGTATATATAAAATATTTATAAATTATAGCCTATATGTTATTCTGATGTATAAGCTGTATTGCTGTAGAGTTTCATGTGAATCCGTTCAGTAGCTTTTGCGTGAAAGAGTTACAAAAGTACATATACATACATACATCCTCACAAACATTCGCAATTATAATATAATATTAGTAAGATTACAAGTTTGAATGTGGTGTGTGTTTGTTTTAGTCTTATGTGGTTTTCTTTTTAATGGTATTGATAATTGACATCATAGATGAGTACACATCAGTTCTCTTTTCTGCTTCATCTTGCTTGAGTTAAAATTGCACCAACCCAAATACTGTCAGTAGTCCGTGCATTTTTAAGGCGCCCATGCGGCGTCAATGAGTGCCCTGTTTTATAAGATTGTAACTAGACTTAAGCTGAATTGCAAATTGAAATTGGGTTGAAAGCGCATGCATTGTTATCTATATTGTTATATCTATGCCAATGCAATAGCAGCGATCCTGCCTTTACGAGGTGCATTCAATAAGTACCTAGCCTCATCGCCAGAGGGCGCTGTAGTTTCAAAAGAGTTTTACCACAGTGTAGCACATTCTTTTTTAATTCTTTTTTCAAATTTTCATTCCAATCCCTTCATTTGTTTTAATTTGACAACATATGGAAGCGAACGTGTCGATCGGTTTTACAAAAATGGAAAAAGAGCAATATCGTTCGGTGATTCGATTCCTATTTTTGGAAGGGAAAACGCGCATCGAAATCAAAGAGCGCTTGGATGCTGTGTACGGTGACTCTTCTCCATCGATGGCCACCGTCAAGAATTGGTTCAACGAGTTTGCACGTGGCCGTACGTCGGTTTTTGATGAACCACGTCCAGGTGCACCGAAAACAGCTGCTACTACTAAAACATTAAAAAAATCCATGATCTCGTATTGGCAGATCGCCGATTGAAGGTTCGGGAGCTAGCTGAGACTGTAGCCATTTCAGAAGGAACAGTGCATCATATTCTTCACGAGGAACTCGGCATGAGAAAGCTGTCGGCGCGATGGGTGCCGCGTTTACTCACACCGGAAAACAAGCGCAACCGTGAGACCACATCGGAGACGTGTTTGGCGCTGTTTAAGCGGAATCCAGCGGAGTTTTTGCGTCGTTTTGTGACCGTCGATGAAACCTGGATCCACTGGTACACACCAGAGACCAAGGAGCAATCAAAACAATGGATCCAGACCGGGGAACGTGCTCCAAAGAAGGCGAAAACTGTAAAATCGGCCGGAAAAGTTATGGCCACCGTTTTCTGGGATTCACAAGGTGTGATCTACATCGATTACCTCGAGAAGGGTGAAACAATTACAGGGCTTTAGTATGCCGATTTATTGGGCCGATTCGACACCGAATTAAAGAAAAAACGACCCCATCTGGCGAAGAAAAAAGTGCTGTTTCACCACGTCAACGCACCGGTTCACACGTCTGCCGTTGCCATGGCCAAATTGGTCGAATTACGCTACGAATTACTGCCCCATCCACCGTATTCTCCAGATTTGGCCCCTTGTGACTTCTTTCTGTTTCCTAATCTGAAAAAATCACTCGCCGGGAATAGATATGGATGAAATGAGGAGGTCATCGCCGCCACGGAGGCCTATTTTGCAGAGTTTGACAAAAACTATTTTTCGGACGGGTTAAAAAAGTTGGAGCACCGTATTGAATGACCCTTGTATTACCGGAGGTCGTGGGTTCGATCCCCACCCATGACAAACATTATGTGGCGAACATTTGTGTTTGTTGTATGTCTGGATGTTAATATCTATTTATGTATGTTTATCAGTCTCTGTCACCCATAGTACATGCTCTGCTTAGTTTGGGGTCAGATGATCTTGGTGTGATTTGTCCCGGATACTTATTTATTAATATTAATATTATAATCTTCTATTCATAGATGCCAGAGGAAGAAGCATTTGCGGTACTGGTGAAAATAATGCAGCAACATCGCATGCGAGACATGTTCAAGCCGAGCATGGCCGAACTCGGGCTGTGCATGTTCCAGCTCGAAAACTTAGTTCAAGAACTATTGCCGGACCTGCACGTGCATTTTCAATCTCAGGTATTCAAATTCTTTCGTTGATTTAGCTTCGAATTCTGAAACATTAAGGACCCTTTATACTGATAATGTCCCCTTTTGTAAGTGGGTAAGTAGAAAGAATCCGCTCGGCATGAAAGTTGGCAAGCCATGCTGTATCTCTTATTTATTAATTTTTTTAGGTATATCAAGAGTTTTCTGTATTGAAACTAGCACTTAAACTACTTAGTATACTTAAAAAACAAAAAACTATTTACTTACTGGGTAGCACCACATGGCAAAGTAAACAGACCACTAATTTAAAACTAAATTATTTATCATTTAAATTAATTGAAACTTAACACATTTGTTACTTAAAATTAAACATACGCCTGCTTATTCTCGATCTTTGTACATTTTACGCGTAATTGTTAGTAATGAATCATTGAACAGATCTAAATGTTTCCTGTGTTTATTGACTATTCTGCAAAATCGTGAAAGAGCAGAGTCTTGCCTAGTTTATTAAAAAAAAATAGCCAGTCTAAATAAATGAACTAATAGAGATAAACTTACACATACGTGAGGTCTACTCAACTATGACTGTCGTTTACAAATTCGAGCATAAAAGTTTAATAATAATAAATATCCCTGGACATTATTCCACACAGCGCCATCTAGCCCCAAAGTAAGCTAATTAAAGCTTGTGTTATGGGATACTAGACAACGGATAAACATACTTAAATACATTTTCTTTTGTAAATACATACTTATTATACATAGGAGACACCCAGACCAGTACAAACAGACAATGTTCATGCACACAAATGTTTGTACTGTGCGGGGATCGAACCCGCGACCTCTGGTGTAGTAGCCAACTTCTTAACCATTACACCAAGTCGGTCGGTAAAGTCTTTCTTCTTCAATTGTTATTATAAACGCTTGTATCATTGAAGTGCTTACTTTTTTTTTTATTTGTTTCAGAGTTTTAGCACTTCTATATATGCTAGTAGTTGGTTTCTGACGTTGTTTACTACGACTCTCTCCTTGCCGCTCGCTTGCCGTATTATGGATGTGTTCTTATCAGAAGGGATCGAAATTGTGTTCAAAGTGGCTCTTGCTATGCTCACCCTAGGCAAAAACGAACTGTTGTCACTTGACATGGAGAACATATTGAAGGTATGTTTATCTGTACTTGTTTATAGTTTTAGGTTGAATAATATCAAAATGTTGTAATTACGTTAATCAAAACGAAAATTCTCTGCATAAACATGTCCGCAAACGAACCTATCAAAATGTTTGTTAGATCATACTGCAAGGAATTAAATTGTCCCATTATTTCCTAAAACGTGATTGCATTATTGAATGCATAATACGTAAATTTATTGAAACTGCATATTAAAACTCCAATTCCCCAAATTTATAAAATGTTAATCATATTTTTGAATGCAATGAACACAATGCTCTAATTTGGTTTCTAGAAGTGGTACTTGTATTTTACTAGTAATTTGAATTTTACTTGCCAGTGCATCCAAAAGGAACTACCAGTAAAAGCAGAAGCGGATCAAGACGCGTTCATGAACTTGGCATACTCAATTAAAGTGAACCCGAAGAAAATGAAGAAGTTAGAGAAGGAATACACTGTGATTAAGACTAAGGAGCAGGGAGATATAGCTGTACTTAGGGTGAGTACCTGGACATGATGATATGGAAAAAATATGGCAATCTAGTGCCATGAATATTTTTTATTTTAAGTTCCGTAGATGATGTTGATAACCCTACTAAATACAAGCACGGCATTTTATTACTATGCCTGGGGGGCTAGCCAAGAGCAACGCGCCACGACGATTGCTACAATAGGAATGGTTTATGGGGATGACATAAGCGCCAGTGACAGCTTATGTCATCCCCATTTGAACGATTTCTGTCCTAGAAATCGTCGTGGCGTGATGCTCTTGGCTATCCCCCAGGAATGTCTAAATGACTTACTGTCACTTTTTGCAATCGAACTCTAATACAGCCCATAGTTACTACAAACTATACCTCAATAGATTTGGTTTCGTATGTCTAGGTGATATAGAGTGTGAATTTTGTAAATTTTTGGTTACCTGATTAATTATTATACTTAAAAACACACGCACGCAGTCACATTGCACGTAGTGATGTGCATCCCACTGCAAATTCGTAAGGTATTTTCTATTCGAAGCACAGTACAAAAGTAGCTTTAACAGTATCGTTCGTTAAATGTTTGATAAAATTGCTAGTCAGTGCGTCTGTCTTGCTGGTCGATGGCTCTTAGTCATTCGAAAATCTTGCCTCATTACGCTGCAGCTACGAAAAAAAAACAGGTATCATCACAGACATAAATTTAATAAGATGACGCGGGTGTACGTACTTCGCGTGTCGACAAAGAGAGCAATAGACCTCTTTGGACCTTGCTTCATTTAGTCCACCCTCAACCCTTATGGCAACTGATGTTAAAATCAATTAAATTTGCATTACTTAGTCATTCTTTTTCTGTGCACTAAATTAAAATCTTGAAAATTGTTGGATGACTTTCACTAAAACGCTATCGTGACGTCACAATAAGCACAAAAGCTGTCACGTTTGGTTTCAAACAAAAGGAGCGCCTTGCGTTATCTATTTAAATTCGTTGTCTGTGGGTATTCTCTTTTAGTTTGTGTTGAACGCTTTCAACTTTTACAGTGTTTACGTCAAGAGAACCGTTTATTAAAGCAGCGGGTAGAGTTACTAGAGAAGGAGAGTTCTGCTTTGGCGGAGAGGTTGGTGCGGGGGCAGGTGGATCGCGCGGAGGGGGAGGAGGAAACATTTGCTCTCGCGAGAGAGGTTCAAGCTTTGAGGAGAGCGAATGTTGACGCTCAGCAGCGGCTGGCGGTTGCGCAGGACGAAATACGCTCGCTTGAAATGACCATCGCTGAGGTAAGAAGTCTCTCTCTATCCTGGCTTCCTTCCCTTTTAGCTTTAACGATTTCTACCTTCATCTCACTTTAACTTCTGATCCCTTCTTTCCATACATCTTTACCTTTCTCTGAGCCTTTATTCCTGACTTTCCTGTATTCTACCATTCCTCCTCCATATTCTACCATTCTCTTTCCCTCTCTCTCTTTCCCAAGATTATATCCATCTCTCTCTCTCTCTCTCTCTTTCTCTCTATCTCTAAGAAGGTGGTGAAATAATCGTCCTGGGGTAAGTGGATCGTGCAAGGTTATGCGTCGATGCACAATTAAAAGACACTTATTTTGAGCAAATTATTGCCCTAGCTAATTTAATAAAATTGAACTCCTGTAGTTGTCTTTTTCACTGAAGCTTTGTTTCTAGTTACACCTAACCTTTTACTCATTTGTGCACTATGAAGTAATAAAATTAACCTAAGTATCGCCTGCCAATTGAGTGTTGATTGTAACAGGTTACCCGAAAATAACTGATACCGCCCAACCTGAGATGTTAACCGATTTACGGCCACCATGGCCAGAAATGACACGAGTACACTCATTTCAGGGTCATTAAATACGAGTACGTCACGTCGGTCTCGACCGAATACAACTGAGGTTTGCTTTTTATTAAAAAGGCAACGGCTTCCGATAGGCTCAGCGACAATCAAAAATAATTTTAGTATTATTCTGATAATTTTAAGAGCGTTAGCTGGGTGGTTCAAAAACGTCGCATTTTTGTGGGATTTTCGTGATTATTTCATTGAATTGAAATAAAACTTAAATTTTACTACTATTATTTAAAATTATTTGCTAATTATTCGCTAAATTAAATAAAAACAGTATTTTTTTCAAAAATGTACTGTACACAGTTAAAGTTATAATTGTGAAATTAAAAGGTGCATTCAATAATATAGATATAATTTATACTTAATTTGAATTCAGCTAAATAATCACGAAAACCTTAAAAATAGCGACGTTTTCGATCTACCCCAAACGCAATGAGCGTTTGTTTTTTGCGTTTGGGGTAGATCCTCTTAAATGATTTAAATAAATAATTATCTGTGACACTTAACAATAATATCACCTGACCCCAAATTAAGCAGAATTTGTGCTATGGATGTCAGTGGCGGTGACACTTTGAAACGCATAACGTTTATTGCCATAATTTCAATTAACATACCTAATTTGGCAAACAAATCAAAAAGCAATCAAATAGCTTTAAATTGTTAAAAAGCATAATCATCAAAATCCATATTCTTGTTTGTCATAATTTTTTTAATCATACCTTAAAACACATAATTTAATTATTCATAATTGTGTTTGACATACTCTTACAAAGCATAACTCACTAAAGGCGTAGTCTTATAAAGTATAACTGAAAATTTACATATGTTCAAAAGCATAGTTTTACAGATTTTTTTATAAATTTATTTGGCCATAAGTAATGAAGCATTTCTCACCCCAAAAAGCCTGTTCTTGATATTTTTATTTTAACCTCTATCAGGAAGAAAACAAGTTGGTCATATCGTTCATTGGTTAGGCCTGCGACCAAACGACGCGCCAGCGAGCGTGCCGCGGGAGCGGGCGGCGTAGCGCCAGAAAACTCGCTTTTCAGTACTATGCATGCATGCAAGCATGCTTGCTTGCACGCATTCTTGCTTGCACGCATTGCTTGCATATTAGTAAATAAGTGTTATTCCTTAAGAGTTTGGGGTTTTTGGAGTTAGTTATGCTTATTTCATGTATGCTTTTTGAATAGTATGTTTTTTTGAACATTATGGCAAATTAACATTTTATTATGTCTTTTAATACTTATGCTTATCAAAATTATGAATTTCTATGATTATGGTTTACAAATTTCGGCCATTTGATGTTATACGTTATGAAGTAATGCTATAAAGGCTTATGGCAAATGACTATTATGGCCATTAACAGTATGCATTGTTAGTTAATGGCAAAAAACGTTATGCGTTTTAATAGGTAACCATCAGAGACTGATAGACGTACTCCAATATTTCTAAATACATTAAATAGAAGATAATACCAAGACACAGAACAAACACAATGTTATTCCGGCGTGGGGATCGCATCCATGATTTGGCGCTAAATGTAGGATCACTGCCATTCCAACTTCCCTCAAAAATATAATCTAACTGAAGACCCACCCCAACAGAACAACTCTCGGCAGTCATCCCTTGAAGGCACAGAAGGCAGCACCGTGAAAGGCGAGGAGCTGGCGCGCTGTCTCCAACGCGAGCTGGTCCGCGCGAGGCTACACGCCGCAGAACGAGAGGCGGCCGAGCGAGAACTGACTGCGAGAATTGCAGAACTCGAAAGCGAGAATAAGAGCCTGAGGCGGCAAAGGGTTGACAACAATGTGGCGCACTTGCAGGTAAGTGTGAAGATGTGAGGCTAAATGAAATAATGATTTATAAAACAGAGAAATTACAGGCTTTACTTTACGTTATTTTTTGGGAAATTTTACTTTAGGAATTACTTTAGTAAACTCAATTTGATGAAAAAAAATATTTATAAATATCCATCACCACAAAAAATGCTGAAATTAAAAGAAGAATTAAATTCAAGAAAGAATTGAATCCAAACTTGAAAAAAATAATAAAGTACATATTTAGTTTGAAATTGAACACTTTTTTAGGTTTCTTCATTATTATTACATATTATCAAGAATAATAGCGTTGAACTCTAAACACGAGTTTGGTTTTAGGCATATAATAGTACATTGTTACCCTAGGGGTGAAAGTAACCTATTTAGTCCCGAGACGGGGTTTGGCGCCTGGAACGAAGTGAGGGCGCTAATAGTTCGAGGGACTAAATAAGTCTTTAACCCGAGGTATACACTGTGCTTTTTATTACAAATACAAGGAAAGTAAAAATAAAAACATGAAATAGCTAAAGAAAAAATGAGTAAATTTTATTTTCCACTACCGCTTTAGCCTCTTCTCTTATAAAATCAGGCTTTAAACTCATATCAGAATCATATGAACTCATTTTATAGGTACAAATCTCTGCTATACGTATAAACAAAAGTCCTCAAATCGAAAAAATAAATGAAGATCGAATTGCCGCTTTCCCGCCTATTTTGTTTGTTTTTTTTTTCTGTGGCCGGCCAGCTATTCAGCCATTATTTTTTATTTTCATCATTGGATAAATGGTAAATATTTTGCCCAAATCTAAGTTATTTTAAAGAAATTGTTAAAAAATATATATTCCTTAAGCAATACTTAACTTTAAGTTATTTCAATTTTACATCGTGGCTGTATAGAAAGTTGGAACATGGTTCAATAGATATGTGAAAAAGAACTAGTTTATTTTAAAATAATTTGACAGCTGTCAGTTGAAAGTGATTCTCCCTAGGGATGAAAAGTATTACTTTCATCCCGCTCCTCAGGCAACTTCAGACCTACTTTCAGAGTATGAGTAATGAAAAGTACATTGTAACGGGGTTTATTAAGCAGAGATAAATATGAACTCAAATTAAGCAAAACAACTAATTTATTTATAAAAGAAAACCAACTTAAACCAACATTCAATAAATATACGTGTTTGTGTGAACGGGCTGCGGAATATAATAATAATATTAACTAAATATTCTGAAGAGGGGAAGATTCTAAGAGGCTGGCTAAGGGAAGTCCCTAAGACATATCGTATAACACAAGCTGGCGTGCAGTTCGCTAACGACGCAACACGGGACTTTTAGTTATACGTTACGCTGATAGCCTATGTTCAGAGAGAACTGAGCGATTTCGACGACCGACCTAAGTCGATGCAAAGAAGCGCGCATCGGACGCTCCGAGCGCACACTGGCGTGTTCGCCAGCTGAGGCCGAGAAGGAGTCTTTCCCGTCAAAGTATAGCCTCATTTAAAAAAAAAATGCATAGGTATGTCACTCCCTGATAATGTAGCTTTATATTGGTGAAAGAATTTTTAAAATCGTTCCAGTAGTTTCGGAGACTATTCAATACAAACAAATAATAAAAAAATTCATGCTCTAAAAGTACGCCAATATAACCCTACGAAGCGGGACTAAAGTGACCTCTTTAGTCTCTAGGAAGTAAAAAGTAATTAGTTTTTTAATTTCCTTAGCATAGACAAACTCAAACAGCCAGTAAAATATACTACTATCTGGGTAGTGTGAACCATCTTCATTGCGAAAATGTTGAGAGTTTTAGTTCCATGGTTTGTCCGCAAAGAAGGTGACTGTGGTGTGACTGGTTCAGAAGAAAAAACTGACTGCGAAAATTTCAGAACTTTTATCGAGTAAATTTGTTCGGTTTTAAATGTTTTTGTACTTACTAAATTGACAAAAGTGAAAAGTACAGTTTGCACCTCGAGACTAAACGCCAGCTTAATATACCCTCGGTTTCATTACTATTATAGATTAGTGAGTGATAGAGGATTTATTTGACATTCGACATAAAAAACCATTTAACAGTAGATTTTCCAATACTTTAATAATGCACCGGTAGCCCTGTAACAGGACTGATTGACCAGTATCTTTAATATTTCCAGGATGAACTCATAGCCGTGAAACTCCGCGAGGCCGAGGCGAATCTATCCCTAAAGGAACTCCGCCAGCGAGTCACCGAGATCTCTGAAGCCTGGCAAAGGCATCTCCAAGTAAGGATTTAACTTTTAGATTACCTTTCTTTGCTGAATATAAGTGTCCAAGTGGAATTTCACACTGTGAAAAGTGAAAATCACTCGAACCCGTTCGACACATCTGACAGTTTCCTTGTTGTTTCGGAACGGATTCGGTTTACGTTTATCACTCTGACAAGTGCGAATTCTACCGGTGCCTGGAGCCCGATGAAATTCACCTGTCAGACGAAGGTTTTGCTCGTTTGGTCTCTCTATTCGACGAGGGTGAAAATCACTCTGCAAAAAGTGATTTTATTCGGACCCAAGTTGTAAACCTACTAAATCGTTATTTCAAGAACTAGAAAATTATAATGAAATGAAATGATGAGAAATGTTAACTTAGTACCAACTGGATCATGAATGACATAAGTCTGCTTGAATGATGTAAGCAACAATCGTCTTTTTTTAATCAAATTTGCTATCATAACTTTAATACACCTGAAGTACCTAAAGTTGAATTCTGACTTTACCGATGCACATTATTATAGGAATATAGACCTGAAACGCCAGCTCCACCAGTCCAATCGACTGTAGTCTCCGATATAATGGCTACCCCCAAGAAGTTGTTAAGGGCGTGGGAAGGGCGGTCCGCCGATATGCAGAAACTCGACGAGGAGCTCATGACTACCAAAATAAAGGAGGGGGTAGCACTCACCGAACTGAAGGAACTGAGGCTCAAGGTTAGTGAAATGAATAATAAAAAAGTCCTTTTTACGCTTAGTTCAATACAGTATTTAACACTCAAGTCGATTGTGATAATTCTTTTGCAGCAGGGAAAAACTACTCTTTTTTTTTAAATGAAATTTCCTCTGCTCTGCTAATTTTATGAAAACATGATAATTCAGTCTGTTCATTCTGTAAGTGTTACCATAGCAAGACGTCCAGATGGCGTGTTACTGGTATAAGTGTGGACTAGGTAGGATACTGAAGAAAGAAGATAGCCCATCTTTTGACCCTAGTTATACACTCTTTTTAACTTTATCTACCACAAAATATGTACAGAAGGCTGGACCAGCCTCGATTCCTGTTCATACAATTGTCACCTGCTTGCACGTTGAATCAAAACTTATGGCATTACACAAGCGTGCATTTTCCGTTGAGCGTGTCGAAACCGATTTGGCTGTCGAAGCTTAACTTACAAATTCAAAACAAAATAAGTAGAATAAAACATTTAAAAATCTGCGTCGCGACATTGCGAGCTTGCGATACACTTGGAGTGGGTGGGAAAAGTGGCATTTTTGTAAGATTTTCATGATTATTTTATTGAATTCAAATAAAAGTATCATTTTTTCCTTTGATCCATTTTGCAGATGACTATAAAAAAATACGTTGAATTGTCCAATATTAGTAGTTATGTAGTAGTCGCCAACTAACTGCTTAATGAAATGAAAAACATTATTTAGCGGTTAAGTGTGAAGAAACGTAAAAAGTTACAGTTATAATTTTATAAAATAACAAGGTGTACAACATCATCAACATCTGTCAAACATTACAGATGAAAAAATAAAATTTGATTTGAATTGAGCGATATAAACACGAAAGTCTTGCAAAAACGCGTCGTTTCCGATTCACCTATAGTGCCCCTTAAGCTCTCGGTGGAATAAGGTGGCTGAACGTATCTAAATTACTAACTAAGTTACACAAACCCTCTTCTTGAGGACCGGTGTCCATCAAAGTGGAGATAAAAGAGAAATGTGTATTCATAACCAATCAGATTTCGTTATTTCGACATTTCACAGACAGATTGGTTATCAAAACACATCTACTCTCCTTTCCGCTTGTGTAAACCGGGCCTAATAGCTGGTCTCCCACAGCTGATGGAGCTAGAAACGCAAGTGCAAGTGTCGACGAATCAGCTGCGCCGGCAGGACGAGGAGGCGCGCACGCTGCGCGAGAGCCTCGACGCGGCGCTGCAGCGCGAGCGGGCGCTGCAGGCGCGCCAGAGGGAGTTCCAGCACAAGTACACCGACTTGGAGAGCAAGGTCACTCACTGTTCCGCGACCTTAGCACAGCACCAGCTGCCCGGCAGCACGAGGAAGCGCGCACGCTGCGCGAAAGCCTTGACGTGGCGCTGCAGGGCGCTGCAGCGCACGGAAAAAAAGGAGAGGAGCTATGACGTCATGTTTCTTTTGTATGTGAAAACAATTTTTTGGTTTGAAACCTACCGTGTGTGGTATCTAATGAAAGGGCTTACTGAGCCAATTATTAAAATACGTCACAACATTTCAGTCACTTGATTTAAATTAAAATAAAAATCATTTTCAAAACATACCACGCTCGGGCTCCTCCAGACATGATACGGTTGAATAGTTTTTTGTAAAATTTCCCTCAAATGGTACAAAGGCGTTCACATCAGCCTTTACATAGGGGCACCTTATGCTACTGACATATTAAGACCCATTTTGCAATGGTTTTGTAAAGGTTGATGTGAATGCTTTGTACGTAATATCCTCATATCCAAATCTAAAAAAAGAATTGCAGACCAATTTTTTATTATACAAAAAAAGATGACGTCGCAACTCCTCTCCTTTATTTCTTTTTTTTCGTGCTACTGGTCTAATTGATTCGTATGGCCTAAAGATCAATCGTTCCGATTTTCATGCCTTTAACACCATTTGCAGGTTTTCTCTAAATTTCCGGTGTACCGCTAGCACTGTTAGGACGGTGTTACCTTGTCGCACTTCACATGCGCTATCTGCTAATTTCATACATTAAATATGATGTAAGCTTAAAATTATTGTATGAAAATTAATAGTGGTGCTACTGCAGCGCTTATTCGCGCGTCTAATTTGAAGACACCCTTAGTTTGAAGTTGCTAAGTCACCGTCAATGAGTGTGCACTATCATTTTCGCCGTACCGTAACGGTATTAATAAATATAAATATAAATCACTTATTTCAAATTTAAATCTATAAGAAAAATATAATTCTACTGTTACTTCAACTGTGTTCCATATTAACTAAATTTAAGATACTTAGTTGTTGCTTAGTACAATATAGATCTAAAAGTAAATTATATTAATGTTAACTTAAAAATATATTTTTTTACTTCATCACGACAACAAAAAACGCATCTTGTTGAAGTTAAATAACATGTAAATAAATCAACGTAATGTAATTGTCTATTGCAGGCTAAGTATGACTCGATGCAAGCAAATATAAGAAATATGGAGGACGCACAAAGAATAGCAGAATTAGAAACTGAAGTATCCGAATATAAATTAAAAGTGAGTATGACTTTTCAATATTTTTAAACAGAAAAAGAAGGAAAGGAACACACAGGAGAAATTCTTTACAAGTTTACGGTGCGCACACTTAGAGAAGGATGGTTGAATAGAAAGTCACTGGTAATGGTAACAGAGGGTTTATTAATAGAATAGGAAACTCGATTACAATGAAATGGTTTGAAATCCGATAGTCATACCAGTCGCCACCATTTAACCATAAGTCACTATAAATAGTGACTTATGGTTAAATGGTAGTATGAGTGAGAACGCGCAACTGGTATGACTATCGGATTAACACTAAAAGTAAAAATTATAAAGTTAATTAGAAATTACATTTGCGCCACAAATTGAAGCGTATGCGACGGGGGTTAAATGCTGACGCGAGACCTAGAGGTCAATGAACGGTCAAAGATTGTACAACAAGCTTGTTGATAGGTTTTGTATACAATACTGCAGCCTTTCACATGCAAATATTACAGTGGCCATCTGCAGTACCATTTCATAGCCAAACCACCTTTGTCATATCACTGCTTCTCTACCTAGAAAATGCAGTGAGAGACTGTCAAACTCAGTACAAATTGCTAAAAGAAAAGTATTTTAATATATGTATTAACATAATCGTTCAAAAATGAGACCTTACCAATCTGCCGATTCTAATTACAATAGGGTAGGTGACTATTCTTTTTGTTGAGGTATTATCGAAGACCTCCCAATAATAAAAACATTGGTAAAAGAAATATTTTGTATATACGAAAACGCCCCGAGATAAGGCAATTTTAAGATTCATTTTTTTTTATTTGCTCAAAACGCTCGATATATTATATATATATATATTACTGTATTTTTGGTTTATTTCAAATATTTTTTAGAATCGATCATTTAATTATTTATTTATTATATATATATATAATATTATATATTCATTATTTATATCATGTTATCAACTATTAAATTAATTTGTAGAACGAGGTAATGGCAACGGAAGGCGAGCTCCGCAACAACATGGACGGAGACACGGAGCGTGTGCGCGAACTGCAGGAACAGGTCGCCGAGCTGAAGGCCGAGGTAAATATGATTGGAGGATTTACAAAGAACAACACGCCACTAAGTCTAGGGTTAGGCCAGCGAAACGAGATAAAATAGTAGGCAATATATAATGGAGGAAATACTCTCACTTGAACGAGAGACGTAGATGATTCGTAAGGAGATTCCAAGTCAATCGTGTTTGTGCAATGCAATAAAGAATTGAGTATTGAATATTGAGGAATGTAAATATTGTAATTGAGCTGTCAATTATAAAAAAAAATACAAATACGGTTACGAAAATTACGAATCACTTCGTACGCAATCAGAACAGAAATGAACTTGATGACAAAATGGCGTCTGGCGGAGCTAAACTTATTTTGTACTTCTTGCGCCTAAACTCATTTTGTACTGCAGCTTTCCTGTACCGCAAATCACGCAATTACAGCCTCGTTGACAATGGACGACATTATTGCGTACCAGAGATTGTTAACGATAATAATCACTCGTTATCGTAAAGCAACTCTGTAACGGTCAAACTGTTTACATTCTTTATATCGTTTTGCAGGCCTTACCTTAAATGTGATAAACTCTAAAATGTGTTCACAATACATTTCAAAGTTGTCTACAAGAAGGGACTTAGTGAAGTGTTGCTCTGCATAGGCCCCCGGAAGCCCACATGCTCATAGAACACACCTTACTCAAAAGCAATGTTATTGAGACGATGGAAGACAATCCTTGTTTTCCCTTGCTTAAAAAATAAAAAGTTCTGCTCCGATTTTGATTTCTTGAAATAAGTCAATTTCATTAAGATGGATTTCCACTAGAATACTTCCGAATCATAGAGTTCAAATTCTAAACCCATAATATTTTCATTTTCAACCTCTGACTTGTTTCCATCTGCTCAATAAATAATTTATAAATACCAGTTTGAAAATTAAAATTATCATTTCATTATGTATGAAACTTGAATAAAACTTACTAAAAAAAACAATAAAACCATCTTGAGATGGTTTGATAAAGTTTTAACACAACAGCCCTGAAATCTGAAACTTTACTCAAACCCTTGCACACTATCCCACAAGATGTCATTAGAATTGAAAGTGACAGTTATACTAACAAAGCTGCTTAGGGGTCTCTGTCGTCAGAATTCGGGGGTGAAAGCTTTTGCTTCCCTAACACTGATCACTAACAACAGAGCTGAAACGCTTACAGGACTTGTAAATAAGTTGTTTTATTTGCCAATGACACGAACTTAGATCTGGGCCCAGATTCTGCTATTTCTCAATAGAATTGTAATTATATGGCCTGTTTTTGACAGTTTTAGTATTGTTAATCATGCCATTCAACTACAATTCCATTAATATATAAATATAAGAATCTTTGGCTCTGCATACATCCCATGCGCGCACAAGCGGCGGCCTAACCGCTTCATACTCATTGTTCGAGCATCGGCTTTATTCGTTTGGGCTCACAACACTGGGAAACAATGCATTATCATATCATATAACTACAGATATTGCCACTTTAAGCGCAAAACATTCCTTTGCATTGTAACTTGACCACGGGGATCGTGTCGCTCCTAAGTTAGAGTAGGAAAGAGTACGAGCGACTTGGTGAGGGAAAAATAACATATAGATTGTAAATCTGAGTGCCCTTGAGGTTGTCTTTAGACCTGTCCGAAGTGATCTCAGTGGGAGGTGTGTCAAGTGATGCATAAACTTTCCTAGTCACTCTTTCTACATTTACTTGTTTTCCCGATTTCAATATCAGCTGGTAAAATGTATCTTGTTTGAATCGAGTCACTTTGTGTTTGAGAGCTCACAGTATCAAAATGGATTTTCCATGTTTTATAGCATAAAATTACATTTATGGTTTATTTTTAAGTGGGAGAAAACCATGAAGACATGTCGTCGATCATTACATTATGCATACATTTGGGACTCGTTTTACTTAAAAATTACTTAGTGGTCAAATTGAACTCGCAGTTATGAATTAAAAAGAACCCTCCTCACCGCGCTCGTACTCGGTAAACGGCAGAGTCACCACGAGGGTCAAACTGCAATCAAAGGATTGCACAAGAAGTTTTTGCCTGCACACTAACCGTCACTTTCTACCATTATTGTTATCACTTGTGAAATATTCTAATTCTGCCACTATCACTAACAAAACAGACATCAAAATCAAACATTGTTATCAAATCATTTGTGACTAATGAAATCAAATTTAAAGCAGATACCCATCGGTCCAGAATGAGGTAAAAAAGGATGTTTTTAGAAGTTGTTTATAATGTACAAAGCGCTTTAATAGATATCTGTTTGACACCGCACAGTTTCCGACACCAATCACCACACCGGACACTGAGCCGTGGAAATGGCTCGAGTAAGTGTAACCATTTCAGTCCCTTTCCGGCAGCTGTGTTCACCTGGCGAATTCATAATTAGTTTCAACTAAAACATATTCTTACCAAGACATTGTAGCCCTTAATATTTCTGTCATCAAACCGAGATACTCTGCACAGATACTCAGGTTTTCTAAAGTAACCCAACGCAATATAATTAATATACAGTTACTAGCGTTACTTACATCCCAAAAATTGTATCTGAAACAGTTATGCAGCCCAAAAGTTAATAGCATCTGCAACTTTAAACTCATGTCATTCTCAATTAAAAGGTTAGGTCAATGTGTTCAAAACTCAAGTTTGACTTATTATTTGGTGGAACGAAGCAGTCCAGAAGGAGGTCAGGGTAAAGAGAGCCCTCTTAAAAGCGTGGCAAGCCTCCAAATCTCCTGAAGTTCGCGCCGCGTACACGGATGCCATACGTGCTTCTAAACGAGCTGTAGCTAGAGCCTGAACGTCCTTTGTACGATAAGTTGGAGTCGTCTGAGGGGCAGAAGCTCGTTAACAAGTAAATGACACTCTCGGTAACCTGCTATGCGAGGTCCGCGTGTTGAAGGAGAGATGGAGCTCTAATTTCCACGAGCTGCTCAACAAGCAGCTCAAAGAGGTGCAGTCACCTGAACTCCCTCCAAATCAGGGATTAGTGCCCCGGTAACGCCTGATGAAGTCCAGTCGACTTCGCCGCATGAAGAACCGGAAAGCTGTCGGACCCGATGGAGTCCCTATCGAAGCGTGGAAATCGATGGGCTCTCGTGGTGTGGCCATACTTACCCACCTTTTCAACCGCATTCTCCTCACCGGGAAGATACCTGACAAATGGAGACTGAGCATTATCACGCCCGTCTTCAAGGAAAAGGGCTCGGTGCAGGAGTGTACAATCTCGGAGTGTCAATATGGGTTTCGACCGGGTTGCGGAACCATATAACCCGTATTTGCCTTGAGAACCCGGTTGCGGTTGGTTGGTGACATGCTTCCCTTCCCTATCACCGTTGGAGTACACCAAGGCTCCGTGCTTAGCGCGTTTCTGTTCAGCGTAATATTAGACGTTCTGTCAAACAGCATCCTAGACCACCATGAGCAACCACCCTGGTTGCTTGTGTATGCTGATGATATGGCGCTAGCAGATTCGGACAGGGGACGGCTGGTACAGCTGGTGAATAAGTGGAAAAATTCACTTGAAAACGGTGGTCTGAAACTTAATGTGGCGAAGACGGAGTTGTGACCACAAAATGCCGATCAAGCTGAAGGGGCAGGTCTATAAAACCATTATTAGGCCTATCCTTTTATATGGCAGTGAAACATCGCCGTTACTAGAGCGACACAAGCAGGAGTTGCGCATCACGGAAATAGAGATGCTGCGGTGGATGTGAAGAGTCACGCAAAGATCGCGTGCGTAACACGCACATCCGAGGCAGCCTTCGTGTTCGTGACATCGCAGACAAGCTGCAGGAGTGCCGCCTTCGTTGGTATGGTCATGTCTCACGGAGATCGGCTAAGTACGTGGGCAACAAATGTCTGGCCATGCCGCACCCGCCAAGTACCGGTAGAAGAGGTCGACCCAAGAAGCGGTGGCTCGACGTCGTTAAGGGTGACATGCGTGCAAACAAACTCACCACTGAGGATGCACAAGACAGAAGAAGTGGGCCAAGAAAATAAGAAAGTAAGACGCTGGCCCCCCACATCAGTGTGGGTAACCGGGATGGACCGCACGGATGAGGAGAAGGAGGAGGAGGTTCAAAACTCAAGTCGGACCTTTAGAAACTTTCCGAAAGCTCCAAAACTCTCTCATCTGGGTTCAATGAAGTCGAGGAAGTATATTTAGCAAGTCGTTTTATAATAGATTAAAACCACTTATCGTACTCTTGCTTGATGACAAAAATATTAGTACTTAACTAAACTACTGCAACTCGGCAGTAATACATTTTTTATTTTTTCTTGTAATGGATCTAATGTTAATTTCTTTCACCAAATCAATATAATACTAATATGTCAGAAAGAAACAGTCATAAATAGTGATGATTAAAAAAAACATAGTAAAACCTAAATTAGAATGAAAAACTGTAAAAAAACTTACGAAAGATACTTACTGGCTTTATAATATAGTGGGTTCAGCAGGTGAACCCACCAATCGGAATTGTCATTGTGCTAGTACATTGTGTTCGTGTGGCGAGTGCAACTGCGGCATAGGCTTTGACCAGTCTCACATAGAAGTTTGCAACTTTTGCCATTTGCGTGGACTTGCGACATTTAATAGTAACATCATTTTGCACGAAACTATTGGGTTGGGTAAAAAGTCTTTTCGCATATAGTATGTATGAACTTGTAATAAAATATATTTGGATATACTATTTGTATCTGGCTGGTTTTGGTATCAAGAAAAATTAAAATCATAAAGGAGATAATTCCAAATTCAGATTAGGAAAATGTGTGATTTTCATTTGTTTTTCTTACTGTCAAGTTGAGTGAATCTAATGAAGAAATTCAATACATTTTAAAATTTTACTACAAAAACTGTAACTCTAAACTACTACTACTAAACTCGACACTGGACTAGGTCCTTAAACATCGCAAATTTTTGTTCGCGGTTTGTGTTGCATTTTTACCTTTTTTGTAGTAAAATTTTAAAATGTATTGAATTTCTTCATTAGATTCACTCATCTTCACAGTAAGAAAAACAAATGAAAATCACACATTTTCCTAATTAGAATTTGGAATTGTCTTCTTTAAAATTTAAACTTTGAATGATGCTAAAACCAGCCAGATACAAATAGTATAGCCAAAGAGATTTTACTACAAGTTCATACATACTTTAAGCGAAAAGAATTTTTCCCCAACCTTATATTTAATGTTATAATTTTTGCTAAATATAAGGAAAAAAATATATCCTACTAAAAAAACACACAAAAGACGCTACATGGTATATCGTATCGTGCGTGATCGTGAACGACAATACTAGTGATTGATTTGAAAGGAATACCCTACTCAAAGCGGCAGCAGCCGGCGAAGCGCCCAAAAGCATGCTAGTTTCTAATTGTATGCCTTATGAATCTAGTCTTTCGACTATTGTGCTTCGGACCCTGTGTATTATAGTTATTCTGCTTTTTGAGTTTATGCGTTTTAATACGTATGCCAAACAAGTTTAGGCTACACTGTTTCAAGCTTTTTGGAAATATGCCACTCAATATTAAACTCGTGACGATCAGAAAAATCTGAAATATGGAACTCGATATTATGAACATTACGCTTAGGATTTGTGAGCCTTTATGAAGACTTGTTAAAAATCGGGAGATTGTCGTTCAAAATCAGTATTTCAGTAAACTAAGGCCAATTTCGGGAGATCTTCTGAATTGAATCAATAACTTTAAAATTAATAGCCTCCATACACGTAAAGTTAAAAGGCGAAGTCGTCGTTTCGCCACACGCGCACAGTTCTGTCCATCTGACACCCGTCGGGCAAACCCATATGTGTATGGTATGGTAGGCTAATGACTGAATGATTTATTCGATGATTTCCCAACACTACGAATTTGCTATGGTTGTCAGTACGACATGTTTTTTTTAGAAATAAGACATGTAAGAAAAATCAGACCATACCTTTAGGTACTCTAGTACTCCACCTGTTAGTAAATGTAATTGTTTTGCATCGTCTATAATTTATCCCTTATGTGCAAGGTGTTATTGAACATGATCGATTTTAGCAATATTTGCAGTCGTTGTCCTCGCAAAAAGCAATTATGTTAGTTTTATGAGTAGCTATTGGTTGTAGTTAGAATTAGTAATTGGTTACTCGTTATTTGATGTTTAATAATAATATTTGGTGTGTGTTTGTTTACTTCTTGGGCCATTTTTGTTAAAACTAGCTTGCTCTCTCCACGCGTGTTATTGAATTGCCCCTCGCACGAAACCATAGATCCACCACAGCGCTTACAGTTATGTAAAACATATAATAATACGTACATTTTTAGACCCGCAACGCATCGGCGTTAAATACAAATTGCATCTTGATACATTTGCATGAAACTGTAAGGGTTTCGGTGGGTCAGTGATGCATGTCGTACTGCTTGTTTGTACATTCATTATATCATGTCTTGTTTGGGTCTCTATAGAATACAGATTTTTTAAATATCGAATTTCATTTCACAGAAAACGATTTTACCTGTTTTTCAAATCGCATAATAACTTATTATCGCTGTTTCATATAAACAAAAAAGGTTCATCAAAAAAACTTTTCCATTTAGCTTTTATTACCCGAATAACCATTCATCGAATACACATTTCACATGCATTTAAAAGTGTCAATTACACTTTTTATCGAAATATGTTCATAACGCATATTGGCCTACTCAAATACTCTTTGATTGATTTTTAAAGTGGTGGGTAGTTACAATGTCAATGTCTCTATTAAGTAATAGAATTGCGTGGAAATAGAAATGCAGCATATTTAACTTTTGTCTCGGCTCCGGCGCTACGGGGCTCCGGCGGTTACACCCTAGGGGTAAAGCAGACAAGATCACGTAGAGTCGGGGTCAAATAAGTCGTTTTTCAAAAGCATTAGTTTTTTGATTGCGGGTTATCTCGTTTTTCTTTAAGTAAAAAATTAATTTAGTAAAATAAAACATTCGTGAAAATTAAATTATGGGAACTAAAGCATCGATATAACAAAACATCGATGAAATGAACATAATGTGGAAATAAAATTCGATGAAATGAGTTTTATGGTAAAGACTATTCGAGGAAATGAATTTGCGATGTATTGCAATTTGATGAGTTGTAGCTCAGTAAAAAAAACATCTGCGAACAGTTTTATGGGAAATGAAATTTGTTGTAATAAATTGCGATAAAGTGATGGATCCCCCTTCGGTTCATTATCTTTACATTTTAACAATTTACTTCGCAAAAGCTTCATGTTGTATAATGGATGTTTTTTGTGAAACTTTTGTTATCGTAATTCAATGAAAGTAATTCATTTTTACTTATTTATAAACAATTTTGTTATAAGTTCATTATTTTTAACCAATGAACGTGATAAACATTATCAAGTTTATTTCAAGTAGCTAAACCTGTCTTTTATTATTATTCCAACTTAACAATTTATTGATTATTCAGGTGGGTTGGGTAGCAATGATTCCTAATACCTTAAACAGAGGGATACACTGGCGAGTAAAAATGAGTAACTAATGTCAACGACGGCATTTCTCATAAGGCCAATAAAGCTGGTATGAGTATAGTATGTGTGATATAGAAATATTTTCAATATATTTTTTGTTACAAGTTCAAGTTATCTTTACTACTTTAGTAGGTATTATGTGGTTACTTTTTTTTGCTTATCAGTGTTATTTAAATTTTTCTCACTGTTGTGATTGTGAATATTTCAGCATTAACCTAGTGGTTATTAGAAAAACAGTAATTAACAGCTAATTCAGACTTAACTACAACCCTTTTAATTTACTATGCTAAAAATCCTCACAGATATAGTTTGCTGCGATTTGTTGCGATGTACACAAGATAGCACGTCAACTTCATACGAACCTTATGCTGCCAGTATAATACTCATTATGCAATGGTCTTACAATGTGACACATTCTTAATGTATCAAACTTAAAGGTTGTAAACTAGAATTAAATTCATCTTCAAAGAACAGTTTTGGGAAGTATGACAGAAAATATTTTTAACTTCTCTAATGAAGAAGTGGTGGGTTTATTTTTAAATCAAGCTTAGGTCTATTGATTGAAATATTTAATAAAAAAGCATAGGTCCAGAACTATACCTAATCACAAAGTTACAAATAATATTACAAATTAAAAGAAGAATTTGAAAATAATATGAAAAATACTGTAAAATTTACAATAACAGGTTGCGGGCTCTTAATTTATGTTTATTGTCGTTGAATTTAACCCTACTTTACATACAGGCTTTAGCTTTGATACTTCACGAATGGGTCACATTGTATAAGTTGGCGTGTGGTTTTATTTTTTGAGGCGCGTTATTACATTGCGGTATTGGCGTAGGTCATGAGGCTAGAGGCGTGGAGAGCGCGCGCGCTGGGCCACACGGCGATCAGCCGCGCCATCTCCGTGGAGGAAGACCTCGAGGAAGACGACAAGTTTAAACTGATCTTGCGCCGAGAGTCCTCAGCCTCCCTCGACTTGCCCTCGGCGTCCGCAGCGCCGCGCAAGCTCTAGCCCCCCACGGCTCACATTCATACTTCCGCGGTAATGTATTACACTCTTCTACGAACAGTATCAGCAAGACGCTACTGAGTTTCAACACGTTTAAAACTTCAAAATATACGGGAATGATAACACTCGCCTTTAATGTCACTGACATACATTTTCGAACTTTTTAAATGGAGTAACTTAGCGGCGAATTGCACCGGGCTGCAGCCTCTGATACTAACTAAACCGTGTATCATTAATAGCATACGACATTCGACATTCAATTGTAAAGAAACCTCAATAACCAATGTTTTTTGAATTTATATCACTAAAGGTGGATTTATTAGTAAATCTAGAATTTGTATTATAACTCCACTCTGATTAGTTAGGTATATTACTAATGTTTTTGAAATTTATACTTTTATAATAATCCGTTTATCGCTTCTGCCAAGGTTAAGTACATATTCTTGTATTTTATTATAATGATGTAAAGTCACAGGAACTGTTACATTAAACAGTCTTTTATATGAAAATCTTGAGACGATCTTGACTGAATCGTATTTTCTAACTTCTATTGCTATCATTATGTTGTATTGTCCGCTAACTAACGCGTTTGTGAGAGAACGATTGTTATTTTATTTGATGTATTATAAATGTATAAACTTAGCGATATTATATTGTTTGACTCAAAGGTTTTAAAAGTTGTGACTTACATTTTTTTGGTATCTTAGCGTCTTACTTAAATACAGTATTTTATTTTAGTATCGGATCGAGTCTGAATATAAATAAGCTTACCTTCTTATTCCTGAAAAGTTAATCAGTATTGCACACTATTTTGCCTAATGCTCTGTCCTGAATGTCTATTACGAGTTTCGTTCACAACCCATCACGAGCTCACGACCACGTAAACGCGAATTTGTATGGCATAATGGTGGCGCCACTAGTGGCACGTTTACGAAACATTTTTTTTCTATGAAAATCTGCCTTTACTTTCTCGGTGCGAATGCTTTATGGAACTCGCACTTGGCACTCTATAATTTAGTCGCAAATGTGAGATGTCAGTAACAAACAATAGAGCACTATTCAATCCTTATTAGTGTAATACTGATTGTTTTTTTAATGAATTGGGGGGAATGCTTGCTTGTTGTTACCTACGTCAGGGTTAGGCGATGTACCTTGACTGGATAAGTCCTTCATTTGTATTAGCAATCATTCACTGTTTTGTGAGACTTTAAAATTTTTTATATTCACAAAAGTCTTTTGAAACCCAACAGTTTGTGATGTCAATTTACTACTAAGAACGGCTAGAAAATGCTAGATTCTTATGGGAAAACTTTGACTTAATATTTAGTTAAGCTAGTATATTTAACTTTAAACCATAGGACTTAGGATCTAAATGCAATATTCAACACACGCTTTTAATCGCAATACTGTTTGATAAATTAACTCGTGAGGCCAACTACTACATCGGTTCACTGTAGGATAGGCCTTTTGTATCGTAGTCGTGAATATACAGGTAGTGTTAATATTTCGTATGTTTAGATTATAGAACGGCAGGTAGATTGGGCATCCCTTTAACGTTAAGTACCAATCATTATTCGTGGAATAGACAGCATGTCAGCTTTGATTACTAAAAATTATTAATTAACTAAATCACTTTTTTAATCAGTAGAAGTATTCCTACAAAGGCCGAGAATTATTTGATCACGTTCATGTCTTGTTCTCTTCTTGCAGTGGCTTACCACTACTGGAGGTTGGCCGTCAGCTCCGCGAATTTCTTCCTATCTCTCGCTAACCGAACAAGTTCTTCCACGCTGTAAATTCCAGTCCACTCTCTGATATTTCTCAGCCACGACTTTTTTTTTCTTCCAACTCGTCTTTTTCCCTCAATCTTTCCCATCATTGTTTTTTGAAGAAGATGATAGCGCTCCTGTCTTAACACATGTTCGAGATATGCTACCTTCCTTTTTTTGATGTTCTTCATGAGTTCTCGGGATTTCTTGACGCGGCGGAGTGCCTCGTTGTTCGTGACTTTTTGGACCCAGCTTATTCGGAGCATACGACGGTAAAACCACATTTCAAGGGCCTCCAGTTTTTGGCGTATGTGTTCCTTGACGGTCCACGCCTCGCAGCCATAGAAATGTCGTATCAAGTAATTAATAACTAGAAAATATCAATGTGAAAAATAAACATGAATTGAATTTTGTTTTGGTATAAAAATACAATACAAGCAGTCTGTATTTCGTGGCTAAATTGTATTTTTTCTATGAAATTATTTTTTGATTAAAAAATTCTGATTATAGAAATAAACCACTTGAATATTTGGATGAAATATACGAAAACAAAGTCAAACGCTAATTTCTTATACTGTAATCAAGGTATTAACGTCAATTTGAAAGTAGACGTCATAACTTTATTGTTAGAAATGTTTATAAAAAGAATACCAAATTACGATGAAAGGTTAGTATTCATAGAAAACACAATATCGAACACTTTATTTTAAGCTCATCGAGAATTTCGTTAATGATAATTACTTACAGACTTCTATTTTCTGTCTTAAGCTCACTAAGTAGTTTTTTGTCAATATTCGCCTTAACTCTCATGCCGCGGTCTATAGAATAACTGATACTTTTATAAAAAAAACATTCCAATCGTATAGGTATAATTTATTTTATTAATATTTGTTATTTTATCACATAATATTATTAAACGCTAAGACAAATACCTAAAGCATTCGGATATTATTGAACATAGCTCTTCTGGTTATACATTATATTCCTAGAAGTAGATTTTGTTTATTTATTTGATATAGTAGATTCTTTATTTAATTTCTAACTAAAATAAATAGTATACCTACTTCTCCCTGTATTATTTTATTTTTTCTTTATCTACGTTACTATCTTTGAAACTCTTAATTGTTTGCTACTAAGATCAAAAGGGCGTAGGCGACCAATGTTATCGTATCTTCCCATAGTTACTAATGACAGTGCCGCGGCGCATAATAGGTATCCATACTTGTTATAAGCACACACCCGTTATATTGCCCAAGTTTATTATACATATTTAACAGTATTCATTACTATAAAAGCAAATTTTTTCATTATTCGATTTTTTTTTAAACTAAAATACGTTTGAAACATGAACTGCAGAGCTATGTCCAATACTTGCGGTGACAGATAGCTCTTACTAACGGAATGACAAAACGTTATATACGAGTACTTATTTGACGTATATTTTAGTAAGACTAGGATTCACATAAGTATCTTCAGGTATTAATTTATTCGAAATACTCATTATGACAAAAGGAAAACAAATATATAAAGTGAATGTTTATTTTATTTAATGGCTAACTATTACATTCATTGCGCTTATTGAATTCAATAGGCAAAAAAAAAATATCCTGTGATACTGAATAAGAGAATCTGCATGCTATTTATTAATATTTAAAGAAGCACGCGCTTTATTGTATGCTTAAAGCTACGTTGAAGAATATTATTATGACGTAATGGAACATAAAAGAGGACTTAATTTTTTTAAACCATTATTGCTTAAGTGGATCTCAAAAATTTACTGAAAGACGCGATGTCAAGATGTCACCTTGTCAATGAGCTGCCTATACTTACTATTTTCATATAGTTAACAATTGAACAACAAGAAATCATCGAATGACAAATCGTTATCGTATATAAGAATATTATCTACCATATCTACCTAAAAAATAAAGAATATTAATATTTCTACTCTAAGATTCGAAACCAGATATAAAATACGGATGTCTTTCCGTCATGACAGGTATCTCGAGAATGTCATTCCGTCATGGCAGGTATTAAAACGGTCGCACAGGTTTAGAAAGCTAGGAAGGACATTTGACTACTATACTTTAATTTAACGCCAATTTTTCCAAAGTTCACATTTTTGTCACACAGATAGTCATTCAATTATGGGTGCGTTCCGAGACAGACCAAAATCGATTTCAGCACTATCATCGTTACATAACGTTCCGAAACAGTTAGCGCGATGATGACAATTGTGATTCGGAACACGAAAATGTTTGTTTGATTGACCACTGTTCGACAGCTACCTAGCTAACCTCGCAGATCAGAAAGAAGATAACCTCGCGAGCGCAGCATTGTTATTTGTATGTAGGTAGTTGTGTTTCTTGAATCCACTTTAAAAACAAACAAGTAACCTAACCAAACGCTTACACACTGATCACCTGTCATTTTTGACAGACCGCCAACAGTGATTATGCTCGCGACCATGGGCGTCGTAATCGCAAGATGGCGGACGTTATACATAAGACCGCCCTATGTACCAGTCACTGTTAGCGCGATAACGGCGAATCGGAACGGGGTTATGGGTGCTGAAATCGATTTTGGTCTGTCTCGGAACGCACCCTATGAATTATATTCGATTTGCACTGGTTTTGTTCGAATGGCCCTGGCTAGTTGGCAAGTAAGTGTATTAAAATGTCGTCTGCATCAACACGCAGTTGCTGTACTACTCCTTTATCTTGCAGAACATTCTACTTAAAAAATGGCTAGGTGATAAGTAAATGACCATAAGACTAAAGCAATAAATATATCTAATACCAAATAACATAACAATTATTTGCGTTTTATAATTTATATGAACTTAACATTAATTAATTAATTCATTGTGTGTTTAAAATAAGTAAATTTGACAAATTTTAAGTTTAGTACTCTAGACATTGTATTAAACAATATGATTTTAATAACTTTTTTTCATCTTCAAAAACTGAAAAGACTGTTGTTTTTATTATAAACAAAGGACTTCCTTATGTTAAGGCACTTTACTAGGCAGCTTTGTACATCAATAAATCCATATTGAATCAGTATAATTCATCAATTTGTAAAAGGTTACAACATTTTGGTTCTAATTTAATTTGCATAGTTTTATTTTAGCAAAATTATGTAAACATCCTTTTAATCATCGACTATCTTGTAACATGATTTATTATTATATTTATTGAGTTTTTTTAGATGTACGCACGTTGTAGAATATATATTTCAATTTTATTTTTGTTATTATGAAATGTAACATATCTAACTTGCGTTAATGGAAGTTCAGTGCAATAGAAAATTAAATTATCGAAATACGGTCGACATTATATTAAGATCGACATGTGATGCCCTTTCAGCATTACGATTTTAACATCTCTTTTGAATTATTGAGGCAAGGTTTGAGGAATTGAGTTAAGTTAGTTTGATTTGTCATACATCACACTGGTTGTCAACTTGCAACGTGATGAATGTGCGATTGTTTAAATAATAATAACCTTTACTATTTGTAAGCAGCTAAAACAAGTTATAATTTTTCTGCAGATAGATAGATAGATAGTGTGTACCTACTCTTGCAACATTTAATGCTTAACTATCCTTGCTTCGCTCACATTCAAATCGTTACGTGGTGTGTTGATGAATTTATGGCACACCTGAACAATCTTAAAGAAGACTTTTTAATGTTACTCTCAATCATTTAAAAGAGTTTGTATTGCCGGAAGATAATATCAGCCGTACCAAAGTCAGGCAAGATGAAAGACTCTCTCGATCGACTTCTCACTTGTACTAACCTACATAATAAGTAAGCATTATTTGTAGAAAATTAAATTGTACTTATTTTATTATTGACTTTATAACCATTTTGCCAAAAATCCTACACCCGATGTAATTGTTTTGTTTTAATTTAATATAATGATCAGTCCAGTTACATAATGCATGAGCAATATGAGCATAGCAAAAATATTTTGTCAGCGAATTTAAGTATTTTCGTATCATGTACGTACATACAGCCGCGTGCATACTACGTACGTTTACTTGTGTGCTGTTATTTAAAGCGTTAAGTTTGTCATATACATATTTATGCACGCGACTGTATACATACTAGTAATAATATTCAATTTGTAACGTCACGTATTTTAGTAAATAAATTACTCTGTATAAATATGTTTGTTTTATTTTCGCTACCAGCCAGATCCTACTCAGGGCTCTTTAAATTTAGACGTTTCGTGACGGACGGACTTGCCGGCCGTCAGCAGTTTCGGTATCGTACTGCGCACGAATACCTAGTTTTATTTCATACTTAATAAGTTGTTTCTTTTATTTTTCAGTTAGCTAGGCTGAGTTATCATCCAACATTAAAAAAATAGGATTGTTTCTCAGAGTATTAGCGACACCGCGGTGGTTATGGTGCAGCGTGATCAAACGAGTGACTCGACCTTTATTGCACACCAGAACTCAGGAAAACAGTACAGTATAGACGATGATACAATTAGGTGGTCTTATAGCTAAGGAGCAATCTCTGCCAGACAACCAAAAAATATTATAAATATTGCAAAAAATATGCAAATTTCGTAAAAAAAAAAACTGGTACCCCTTGTGCCGTTCTACCACTTGCACTTACGCTTACGCTTAAAACTACTTTTTGCGACACCCTGTTTATAAAACTATTCTGTTATAAGAAAAATATGGTATTCTACTTCTTATTGTATTTTGTAATATTATTATATATTTTTTTCGTATTATTTATTAATCGAGCATTTAAAATTTCGATTGAAAGTAGGTTTGTTCACAGGACGGGAAACATCACTTACCTACGAGTATACGATACAATGCATCTCAACAACAGCACTACCAGAGACCAAGGTTATACCGGGTGATTATCAAAAGACTTACAAAAACGATATGGCATGCTCACTAAGTGATGTAGAAATCTAAGTGAAAATGACATTCATTTAACTAATTTTAATTTCAAGGTCACCATACAAACCACTCGGACGGTCAGTATTTTTGTAAAGAATCTAATTTTCGCTTCATAGTTACTAAGTACATCACTTACTGAGAATGTCATCGTTTTTGTAATCAAAAAAAGTATTTTGATAATCACCCGGTATAGACTGATAGCAGACATTCCTATCTACATTCCTACCGTTCTACAACGGAATATACAGGGTGTCACTAAAGTTAGTGCTAAGCGGAAGCCCAGTGGTTGAGCATCACTAAGGCCACACTTTTTTTTATTAACGTGGGGAAAACCTCATGGATACCTCGCCGCCTGGGGGAACGACGAGGTTATGTCGGACTTCTACCGACTAAAACCCCACGGTACTCGACCTCAACACTTCAGCGTCGAGGAAGGGTCCCTAAAAATTTTTGCAACGCTCCGCCGCCAGTGCTTCCCCGTATTGGGGTCCCCTCCAGCCGACCCCCCAATGAAGGGGGGAGGCCACGGAAGTAACTGGAGCACACAGGTACTTCCGCCGTCGCGGTGAAAGCCGTGCATTGCGGGCAAAAGCACCCCCGTACTCAAGCCCGGTGGCTCCCACCGTACGCGGACCCTACTAGGTCCGCAACCACGATCCACCTAAAAGGAGGGGCACCGCATCTGGCGGTGCGGCCCCGCCGAGCCGCAGTGCACAGGGAGGGCACTTTTTTGATTACTGTGGCGCAAATAGTTGAGGCTTTATTTTTCTTCATAGTTGAATACATGGTCTAATTGATACAGAAGCATTTACATGAACTATAGCACTGAAAAAATACTGTTTTTTCCCTAACGCCATTTAAAAAAAAAATATTATGTAAACTTTTTTCTCAAAAGCTTTGTGGCTAGTGGCTACACAGTTTTTTTTTATAAATATAAATATGCTCCAGACAACACACCTCTTGTAATGGTCTCGAAGTAGGGATTAATATCCCTGTGCTACGAGGTACCACACAAGGAAATAAGCCAGGGGCGTCTGAAGACGAAGTGCTGCAATGGCGCCTGCTGCAGCACACCCAGACCCGAGTCAATTCTGAAAAGATCGTTTCCTGAATTTACCCGACCGGGAATCGAACCCGAGACACTACGGAAATCGAGGCGAGAAACCGTGCTACAGCGCCAACCGTGTCGTCAATGTATTTCGGAGAATGCTTAATAAACAGAAAAGCAGCGCAACAGGGCCATGGCAAACCCATCAGAATGGAGTTAAGCAGTAAGAAATCTCGTGTATTGCCGCTCGCCGTGGCGCGCCTGGAACCGATGCTGGGCGTCTCAGCTTACGAGCCACGGTGGCTAGGGGTTTAGGTGGACGTTAGATCTTGTAGTTAGTGACATGATCCCATTGCTATAGGAATTTTGAGATTCTGATCAAAATACCGCGACAAGTGGTTTAGGCAGTCCTCTCGTGATGTTACGTGACCTGACACTGTCTAAAGAATTCTGAAGAGACCGAAAGAGGTGGAAATCTGAAGATGCTAGGTCAGGACCATACGGCGGATGCATTAACACCTCCCAGCCAAACTCTTATTTTTTGCTGAGTGGCTAAAGATGGGTGAGGTCTAGCGTTATCATGATGAAAAACCACACCCCTTCTGTTGATTAATTCCGGCCGCTTTCTGTCAACTTCTTGCTTTAATCTCATAAGTTGTTCGCAGTAGAGTTCAGAATCGATAGTCCTGCCTGGTGGTAACAGCTCATAATGAATACGAGTAATGCCCTTCTAATCCCACAACACACACAGCATTGCCTGGTTGCGAGTAAACCCGGGTTTCGCCACAGTCTGTGAAGCCTGACCGGCCTTTGACCACGACCTTTTTCGCTCGTTCTTGTCGTACGTAATCCACTTTACATAACCAGTTATCAGCTTCTCCAACAATGGTTGGGTTTCATTACGTCGTAATAAAGAATCACAAATGAGTACACGGTTCATTAGGTTTCTTTCAGTGAGCTCGTGAGGTACCCAAATATCGAGCTTTTTTGTGTACCCAGTTTTTTCAAATGCGCCAAAACTGTTTTGTGGTCAATTCCCAGTTCAAGTTCATTCATACTTACTATATGCGAAAAGACTTTTTCGCCAACCTAATATATCAATGAAAAACCTTATATAAAATGTAAGTTTCTGATAAATATCACTCTTATATATTTTCTTCTCTTTTAACTCAGTGTTTAAGAGTACGTTACTTCAGCAGGAAAGTAGCTTCTAGAGTGATTTGAGTGGAACGTAAAATTAGTGAGATATATGCTGTGGATGTGCGCGGCATAAAAAATTTGTGGGCGTTGTGGTTTTGGAAAAAAATGAAAAAAACGATTCCTGCTGCAGTAACGTTGTTCTAGCAGGAAAATTCTAAACGAATGATCGAAGTGAAAAATGTTGTACATTGGCAGATAGCTTACTTCTGGGGAAACATGTGCGCCAAAAATATAATATGTGGGGCTTCAGGTTTTCGAAATATTGCGTTTCCTGCTGGGGTAACGTTTTGCGGAATCGTGTTTCTCTCAAACCATGGCATGTGCGTCTCTTTAATAAACATTCACTTGTAGCTCTTGATTTGTGCTTGCGGCACATATAATAAGATTTTGAAAATTATTCTTACATTTTCAGTAATTAAGGTGTCTCTAAAATCTGAAAAAAAAATCACAGCGCCTAAATGAGAAACTGTATCAACTCGCTGAAAACTGCATTCGATTCCGCTTTACACATCTAATGGTCAGAAAATGTTTCAAAAGTTTACATACATGCTTTATCGAATAAGAGATCGAAATAACAAAACCACCGGTACATAACTTTGACGTCAAAATATAAGAAATCAGTTCATCCTGAGATAAGTGAGTGTTAACCAAAAAACAGTGAGTTTCATAAAATAACACTGAAAATTTTCAGCCTCCAATGTTTCGTATTTATAGAGAAATAAACAAAAATCAAAACCTTTCAACAACGACTGATTATCCGACCAAATTCGAACGACTACGAAAAAGCGACGGTTTCATACATATCGATGACCTTCTTAACTTACTCACAAGATAGTTTTGGCTAAGTACACTGAAGTAGAAAAACTCAATTCGACCAAATTAAAGGGAAATTATTGGCGTACGGGCACATCAACTCTATCGCTAACTGACAAAGACTTTTCATGGGTTTTTTGTCTGAAGAACGAGTGCAGTTTAAGAATCTAATTATAAGCAGTTCCTTACATGAAAATCATTTACAGGTTATCAACAGTTTAAAATTCTAAATATATCACGTATGAGTTTAATTCCCAATATATTAAAGGGTTACCCTTATTAAACAGAAAGTTTATACCTACTCCGAATAGTCCGAATATTATAAGTTCCTACCCATATTTCTAAATATCGATATTAAGGTTGTCTTAAAATATTTTTATTCATTATATAACATCTCATGATGTTTTTTACCATAAACATAATTTCTCCGAATGATAACTTGCCCGAACTTGATATGTCAAATTACTATTAATATCTTGAAGCTGAAGAGTTTGTTTGTCTTTGTTTGCCTGAACGCGCTGATCTACAAAAAGCAGCTAGTACGAAATTAGCTTAATGTTCTGTTCAAATTGTAAAATGACCTTTGAGTAATGTTTTAATAAATATTATCTGATTTTATATTACAATTGTTTCATTTCTACCAAAATCCAACTTGGTGCTTAATGTAGGTAAGTATTGAAAGGAAATAAGTTCCTTGCGCAGGCTAGTAAATCCGTGGCTTTGATGCCTCCGGCGCTGCAGGACTCCGCGCGTGCCAATCGTCGCAGACGGCTTTCAGTCATCTCCACAGCTTCCGCTTGCTGGCCGGCGGCCAGCTTCAGCTCGCAAGCCGCGTCGTCCCTACGCGCCTAGCTACGCGGCTATGAATTACACTTTTGGGGTAAGGCAAACAAAACTATGTGAAGTAGGTTTTCCGGTGATTATTTTCTGTCACTGAAACCTGATTTAATTACAAACGATTTTACTGTTTTTTGACTTTTTTTTGAGGTCTTATAGAAACATTGATAAAAAATATATTTCAATCGCAACAAAACATATTTTTGGACTTGCCCAAAACGCTAGCTACAAACTGCTGCCGTCAAATGACGTCATTTGCTGTCTCTTTCCTTGGGTTCTGCAAAACATTCGTTCGGCAGCTATATTAAATTTTGCGTTTAGAAATGTGGTTTCTTAACAAATGTTTCTATAAATTTCCTAACCAAGTTTAAAGGGCTATAAAATGAACCGTACATGAGTAAACAAAAGGCTTTTAAAGACCCCTTTTTAATGTATTTTTGATTACATTCATTAAATAATTTTTGAGCATCTGACGATGTTGTCAAAATACCCTATTCGGACATAAATGACTACATGAGAAATAAAGGGAACCAAATACTGATATCTAATATCGATACTTTAGGGTGTCTTTATGGGTTTGGTGCTGATACTATAAGCTGGCCGGCGAAGCCATACTTACTTTAAGAACATAAATTAAGAGGATAAAATGAGAATTTCAATTTAAAATTAAGATCTTTCATATAGGCTCATAGGTATAAGCTTTCATCCATATTTTTAAATTTTACTCTGATCTAAGATGAGGTTCTAATTATTGCCAAAAACCGATTGAACGCGATTGTACGGGCAAGAGTTTAGTTTAGGTAATACGTCCAGTAAAGAAGGTCATCCATATGTATGAAGCCGTCGCTTTTTCGTAGTCATTCGAATTTGGTCGGATAATCAGTCGTTGTTGAAAGGTTTTGATTTTTGTTTATTTCTCTATAAATACGAAACATTGGAGGCTGAAAATTTTCACAGTGTTATTTTATGAAACTCACTGTTTTTTGGTTAACACTCACTTATCTCAGGATGAACTGATTTCTTATATTTTGACGTCAAAGTTATGTACCGGTGGTTTTGTTATTTCGATCTCTTATTCGATAAAGCATGTATGTGAACTTTTGAAACATTTTCTGACCATTAGATGTGTAAAGCGGAATCGAATGCAGTTTTCAGCGAGTTGATACAGTTTCTCATTTAGGCGCTGTGTTTTTTTTTTCCAGATTTTAGAGACACCTTAATTACTGAAAATGTAAGAATAATTTTCAAAATCTTATTATATGTGCCGCAAGCACAAATCAAGAGCTACAAGTGAATGTTTATTAAAGAGACGCACATGCCATGGTTTGAGAGAAACACGATTCCGCAAAACGTTACCCCAGCAGGAAACGCAATATTTCGAAAACCTGAAGCCCCCACATATTATATTTTTGGCGCACATGTTTCCCCAGAAGTAAGCTATCTGCCAATGTACAACATTTTTCTCTTCGATCATTCGTTTAGAATTTTCCTGCTAGAACAACGTTACTGCAGCAGGAATCGTTTTTTTCATTTTTTTCCAAAACCACAACGCCCACTAATTTTTTATGCCGCGCACATCCACAGCATATATCTCACTAATTTTACGTTCCACTCAAATCACTCTAGAAGCTACTTTCCCGCTGAAGCAACGCACTCAGTGTTTAAGTATACGAATCCTCGATCAACGAGTGATTTATTTGCTTGCTGAGCTAGATTAGGTGTTGTGAGTGAGAGAAATACTTAGCTAGCTTGTCGTATCTAGAAATGTGACTTAATTTAACTTGTTAAAAAGTTAAATTATCGATTTTTCAAATTGTTTCAGTTCAGTTGACTGTTGACTAGTTTCAAAGTAAATTCCATGGCCAATGATTTTCCTTCATACTTGTCAGGCTTAGGACTGTCAACCTAATAAATAAAAAATGTTTAGGTTGGCGTATTTAAAAATCATCGGCTAAATACATTGATTTGAATGTACATTATCTACACTATTTTACATGTTTTTCTTCATTTACAGTATTTACATCTTTTTATTAAACATCGCAATATGTACATTATTTTTCACCTTTGAATAAATGAGCATTCGAGCTAATAAATAGTTCCTAATTGTTCCAGCTTTTTAGATGTAAGTCTTGACCTGTGTTCGGGAAAACTATAACCAGCCTTTGAAAATATACGCTCACATGGGACGGACGTAGCCAGGAGGTGAACCCATTTCAGCATGTAGCGGAAGAGATGTGGATACCCTTCTTTTCTTTGGTGCCACCATGTTAATGGATTGCCTTGGCGCGACAGCATTGGCTCTTGAATATACCTATCCACTTCTACTATGCCTGCGGCAATCGAATTTTCAGGACGCAATGCTGCAACTTCTCTGTCAAACTCTTCCCAGATCGATGGCGTTGAATTTCCTGCTGGATGAACGGCTGAAGAAGCTTCAACTTGGCTTTAAGATTATGTACTTGGTTGAGGAATGCTTTCTTGATCCAGCGATGTCAGCTTGACTTTTTGCTTTAAAATATTCAAAGCAGTTTCAAAGAGTCTATCATATTTGAATCCCCTCCGTTTGTACCTGGGATCGATTATAGTGGCCTCTGCGTACATTTCATTTGATTCTAGATGCGAATCGCCTGTCTAATTGCTGATCCAGGGTTGATAAAAGGCGTTGTATCTGAGGCAGGCGAGGAGTGTTGGGTGCAGCTCTTACTAAGCCTTTCACAAAATTTGACATGATTTTGTGGGGCTCACTTTTGATAGCGTAACATTTTTTTCGGCGGATATTTCTACTGTTACATATATCGTTAAATATTTTTAAGATAGGTATCGCTTGTTCTATAATTTTCCAGTCATCAGTGCTTAGGGACAGATCTTTCCGAAGTAGCGCCAACGTAGCAATCAAAGCATCTTTTATACCGACTATTCTTGTTAACATATCGTATGTCGAGTTCCAGCGCGTTGCTACGTCTTGCTTTAACTTTAAGTCCGGCACATTCAGTTGTTTAGGTATTTCTTTAAGCTTGGTATGTGCGTGTGAGCTGCGCCTAAAGTATTCAAATTCATTTATTCAGACAATAAAATTACAAGTCCACTTTTGTTAGTAACAATGATAACTTATTGTTTATGTTAGTAAATATAATAATTGCTAGGCACTGGAGTGTGAAGCGATATCCAGTGTCGGCAAAATGGACCGTCCATCCGTTCCCCAACAACACTCAGGAGGCTGCTGCCGCTGGCCCGCAGCCGCCGCGCTATCGAGGCCGCTCTTTTGCGCATCGTTGCACGAAAGCATTCACTGCGTGCTTCAACGAACATCCCCGACGCGCTGCAGAAGCGGGGCAGCCGCAACAGCGCCCTGAAGGCGTTATTATATTAAACGCGAAGGGCGTCTAGCGCTCGTTGCGTGTATCTTACCCACAGGCTGCACGTGTAAAAAGACAGATAGCCTTCACAAATACTTATGAGCTTTCTCAAACCACCAACCGACGCGCTCAGCAGCACCATGTCGTCTGCGTAGCTAATGTTATTAAAGCAAACGCCATCCACATGACAACCGACATGCGTACCTACTACTCAGCGCGACGATTAGCTCATTTACATAAAGGTTGATGGGAGAGCTCAAACCCCCCTGCCTCTCACACCACACCTCAACCTGTATAAATCCGACAGAACACCTGCCCATCGTACATTGTTGATCTGGTTTCCATAACAAAACCTTAAAACGCTGATTAACTCAGGAGGTAAATTAGTTTGGCTTAGTTTTTCCCACAAGACATCGTAGGAAACCAGATCAAATGAAATACACACATCAAAAGTGTCTAGGGATCAACATATATTTTTGCAATAACTTTTCTCCTGATTGATATTAATTAAATTTTTCTTTAAGGATTCATCAAATAAAGTGTTTTCGTTTGTCTACAGTAACGATAAACCAAGTCACCTTTGCGAATTGGCAAATTTCTTTATCAATGCAAAGGTGACTTGGTTTATCGTTACTGTAGACAAACGAAAACACTTTATTTGATGAATCCTTAAAGAAAAATTTAATTAATATCAATCAGGAGAAAAGTTATTGCAAAAATATATGTTGATCCCTAGACACTTTTGATGTGTGTATATTCGAAAACTTGTTTTACTTTAACGAGGGTAGAACTCATATGGCCAAGTGAGGCCTGTACTGCCATGTTTATACTGTGTGATAAGCAGACTATGTGGCGCCAGTTGCATGCCCTTACAGCGGCAATCATATTGGCTGTGTTGTCTCTTGAGATCGCGGCAACTTTATTTTTTATTTGCCAGTTATCCATAAACCTTTTTAGGAGGTCACATAATTTTTTTGCTGTAGGTATATGACTTACGGAATATTGTATACAGCCTAATAAAATGGTTTCTAATTTAATTTCTGCCTCATCGTTCGAAATATAATGTGCCGTCACCGCTACAAAGCTTTCGTTGTTTATCGACGTCCACCCGTCTGTCGATAAACATACCGCAGCACTATCCTTATCTATCACTATCCTTAAGTGCAGGAACTGGGGAGTTCACTTTGGCTTAAGGGACTAGGCAGTCTTATAAATGCAGGAATGGAGGAGTTCACTTTGGCTAAAGGGACTAGACAGTCTTTTAATCGCAGGAACTGAGGAGTTCATTATGGCTTAAGGGACTAGACAAAGTCTTTTAAGTGCAGGAACTAAGGAGTGCTACCTAGGGCGGAATGGACTGCCGGAAGGCGATGCCTAAGCATAGGGACTGGCACAAAGCACTAGGAAAATCAATAGATTTAATTCTAATGGGTGAATGTCCAAAAGCATTACATTTAGAGCATCATGATGGGCCGAAGCGGTTGGTTCACGTTATGAATTAACATTTCAGCATCATGGATCGAATTGTCGTCTTATGTCACAGATTGCAAACAACAAACCAGGGCTTGGTGCATCCGCGGTAGTGCCTGGGGCAGGCACACTGCAGCATGGCCGTGTTAGCAATCGGAGCCTCGTGTACGACGGAGAACTAAGGAACAACGACCACCTTGTCTTTATCTGGGCATCAGCGTTGAGACGTTCTGATAAGAGTGACAATAACGCGTAGTGTTCACCATGCCTTTATTCAGCCGCCTTGTTTAGTTTAAACATAAGTACTAAAGTAATAGCGTCCCATATTTAGGTTCTAGCATTAACCTAAAGTACCTTTGTAATTAGTTGAGTAAAAGTGTGTTGAATTAGAATACACGATTATTTATGCGGAACTTGGACGGGACAGGGAGACTTGATTAAGCTTTTGTATCGAGTAGACGTACGAGTTTATGAAATTGTTAAACATCTTAGTCTTTAATAGTTTACAATATTAACTGTGATTCCGCTTATGTATAGATTTCGTAAGATTATTTTGGAAAATATGTGTTCATGACCGATTATTCGGTTTATAATGCTTTTTTTTGGAATTATTTTTGTAGGTATACCTTGGCAGAATTATGAAATTTGAGTTTGTCTCGCTTGTTTTTTAACTTTTTTAACTAGGTTTTCATTTATTGCTTGCATGAAGTTAAACTTATACTAATTTTAATTAAAGTGCATGCTGTGCTTATCTACTAATAAGTAGTTACTATACAAGCCTAAGAACTTTAAAGGTATTTGTTGCTTTGAATATGTAAGATGACTGTTAGTAAGCCAAATAAATAAATAAACCATTGCTGTTGTCCTTATTTTCTCCCACAAAAGTATTCAATTAGGTAGGCAGGTACACAACTTTTGAGCTAGGTCTGATGATCCTTTAGTTGCTTTTATAATTTGATAAGTTTATGCAATAGTAATACCAGTCAATCAATTAAATAAATAAATATAAAAGTGCGCTAAACACACTAGTAATGGTCTCGAAGTAGGGATTAATATCCCTGTGTTACGAGGTACACAAGGAAATAAGCCAGGGGAGTCTCCCAGGACCCAAGTCAATTCAGAAAAGATCCGTTTCCTGAATTGACCCGACCGGGAATCGAACCCAGGACACTACGGAAATCGAGGCGAGAAACCGTGCTACAGCGCACTACGCCAACCGTGTCGTCAAATTAGTAGATTAGTAGGTATACCTTTCATTTCCATTTACATAAATCTTGTTAGATATTAAGTAAGTATCTATATATCCTTTTATACCTATACCGTTAATCGAACACATGCATTGATGACGGAAATCCTGCTCTGCTTTCATCGCCGTTAACATGCTGGTCAAAGTAGTAATTTGTTCCTGCAGTGAATACATTTTTATTAATTGCTTTCATGCGGCATATTTCTTTCTGTCTACTGAATGAATCGCTATGGGTATCGTCTTCAAGTCGCTTTTTCTTCTTTCTAGAGTGCACCCAGTTATCAACGACAACCTGTTTTTCCTTCATAAGGCTTAAATTCGAGTCAGACCCATAGATATTTGAAACTTTCGTCAGCGTCCGCTCAGTACTCATACTCGTACTGCGAGTAGGCCTACTTTTCACAAGGGCAGGTGATAGTGCCGCCGGGATGACGATCTGCAGAGTTCGTTAGAACAATACCCGATGGCGCATCAGGAGCGGGGCTGACTGCGCGTCATACGTCACCGCTTTACCTTATAATGATATAAGTACTGATCCTTGTTTATCCTATAGCGTGATCCATATCTCTTTTTAATTATCACTGTCTCTCAGCGGGCCCTCACGAGAAAATGAGGTTGAATTTTAAGATTGAGATCGTAAATAAATTTTAAGTTTATCAAAACTGCGTTTTATCTCTTACGTGCAAGGCCTAAATTAGGTTAAAATTATTATTACTTGAAATCTTTCATCTCATATTTTATATTATACAATCAGTTCGGTGGCATTTTTGGGCGGTGTTTTTCTTTCTGAGTGCTGAGTGCGAGTTACAGTGCGATGCGAATGACTTCACCATCGCGTTTTGCGAGAAAAAAGATTCGGCAAAGACGGCATTCATGTTGCCCGAATAGTCCGCTAGATGGCGGGGATTCGATTAATAATTTGACACTTACGTGCTCGCAAAACGCGATGGTGAAGTCTTTCACTTCTCTCATCGCAACTCGCGCTTGGGACTCGTCTTGATAATACCCAGGAAATACTTTTTTTACCCCCCCCCCCCATTCCGCGAACTTTTTGACCTCGCAATAGCGATGCGTTCCACTGTTCTCGTAGAGACACATGTGTATATATACGCTATACCTAGCGATTGACCATGTTCTACGGGATGACGAATGTGCTACTTAATTAGTCTTATATTTGTTCTACCGAAACATACATATGGTGCCAAATAATTGAAATGAAAGAACTTATACAGTTAGATCTAGCATATAACTAACTGCAGAGTTTGATTTTGTATTCATAAAGTAAGTAATAAGAAAAAACAACGCTGGCCAACACTTGTAGTTTAAGCAGTTTTTCTGAGAAACCGAAACTGAACAAATCATTAACTTCATATGTTTCGGTAGAACTAATATTATAAATAAATATGCGCCAGACAACATCCTCCTTGGGGGAGGCCTATGCCCAGCAGTGGGCGTCGTTCGGCTGAAATGATGATGATGATGATGAGACAACACACCTCTTGTAATGGTCTCGAAGTAGAGATTAATATCCCTGTATTACGAGGTACCACACAAGGATATCAGCCAGGGGCGTCTCCCAGCACACCCAAAATTATTGAACTTATTATCCAACACATTCTTTATCCCGTAGGACATGGTCAGTCGCTAGATATAGACACATGAGACTCACGCTTTGGTTTGAATAAGGACATAATATTTTTTTCACACCACATGCTCGACAATGCCGAATTATATGTTATGTAAACCTTACCGAAAGCAAGACATTATATCTCTTGGCTTTAGCCGGGTTATAATGTTCTATTATAACCCGCTGGTCAATAATGTGATTTTCACTTTCATAATTCTTATTGCTATGTCCATAAAGTCTAATTTCACTAAACAGAATGTGTCCTCAGCGGGCGCGGCGCGGAACTTCATTTGTTTGTCAAATCGAGTAGGCCACGCCAGCTGAAAGAAGTTGCTATAGCCGTAGCTAGTAGTACTACTAGCTTTAGAAGATTCTATAAATATTTCAAAGAAAAAATAAAAAATGTCGAGTGATGAAAGTATTTTAACTCCAGAAGCTATTAAATTAGATGCCATAGGCATTGTCAATAATCTACTCCCAGAAAAGTCAAAGGAAAAATACCTGAAATCGTTATCTTTCCATAATTGGACTAATGTCTCCAATATCAATTTGCACTTTTAATATGCTGTAATAAACACTATCTACTAAGCCTGGTTTTTTATTGTCTCGCATAAAGTGAGAAAAGTAGAGTATACACCACCGGGATAAAACTGTTGTTTTCTTGGGCGCTTGAATCCCTCACTGCACTCACGCAGTGAGGGATCTCACGCTTTGCTCGGGAATTAACTTATAACACCCTCGCTGCGCTCGGGAGTTAAATTGGGAGTTCTTCGTTACGTTCAGGATTCAATGTAGCGCCCGTGACATAAAACAGTGCTTTATCCCCTTGGTGTATAATCTACTATTTAAAGTCGTCCTAACAGAATAAAATGAATAACATTCGACGCATTCTTGGTAGACCTAAGGGTTGATAAGGTCATGGCGGTGTCTGCCGTGTAGGGATTTTTGCAGTCATGTTTCCAGTTTTTGTTGGATGACCTTAGAGCGTTAATTACTCCGTTCGGAAATCAAATTCCAGGCCAACTGCTTAATCTTTCAGATTCATGGATGAGGTTAGGAATTAAGAATGTAATTGCGTCTGGTTTCTCGGCAGTCCAAATTATTAAGGGCCCTCTAGGATCTTAAACTTGCGCCCTGGATACCAATATATCAATAGAGCTTGTCTAATTTGAAATGACGTTCTCCACTATTTTTTTCAGTTGATTTAGATGTGCCGAGTGCACTTTTACCATCATACGACGCGTGCTCCAAGGTTCGAGTCCAACCGGCTACTTAACGAACATAATCAGAACTGATTATGAACCGATCTAATGAGAACTGTAATCAGTGGCATGTTAAGATGTATAGAGTCCATAATTAAAATGTATAATTATTCGTGCGTGAATGCGGTGGAGGCGCTTGTCACCTCTGCGCTGACAAGCACTATGGTTTGTTTCTGACTATACAGTGGGTGGTAAAACTATTCTACAAAATAAAATAAGGTTTCTAAAGTCAAAGGTCCTTTATTTTCATGTACTTATACAACTTATTCTGAAGTATCACATGAATTCGTAATTAAATCGAAATAAACTTCTTACAGATTAGGGAAGATAAATATTTAAGCTACCTAGGTACTTCAATAGTGTCATACACACTACGCACTAACTTGTACACTGAAACATACCACTTTTGAGATTATTTAATAAATGCCACGTTATAAGTAATACATATCTAAGTATATTATACAACAATTTATTCAAAAAAACATTAAATTCCAACAACAATCTAAAAAGCAATGTTTTAAACATGACCGACAGAACAGAGTCACACTCGCCTACTCACTGATATGCATTCTGTATCTAGATCACTCGTACCTACTACAGTGTTCAACTACATATACCTCAATAAATGTGGCACACAAAATATAGGTGCCTCAATGTTGATTCTTATTACATTCCAATATAATAATAGTTAATGAGATCTTGATGTTTTATTACAAGTGGGTACCTAGTGCATATTTTTTTATATTAATAACAACTAAGATATTTTAAACTAAACAAACTATCATACTTTTAAGATAAAAATAAGTAACAGTTTGTTTACTGATAGATTTTAACGTACTTTCTTTGTAGGACAGCCACAACCTACACAAATAATACTTCTCTTTGTACAGCAAACCCTACAGCCACGAGGGTATTGTCAGCTATATAAAAATCTTATTAAACGCAACGCTCATTGCCGTCTATTTATTTCAACTTTATAATTATTTCTGGGGAACCGGTGGTAGTCACATTATGTTTGATTATGATATTTACTATCATAGTATGTATTATTTTATGTAAGTAAGTTTATTTTTATTCAGTATATTTTTGTTACAATTTTTTTTGGATTTGACTTGTCATAAGTACTTTTTATAAGTCTATATGAATAAAGACCTTTTCTACTTTTACTTTTTTACTTTACTTTGCTTACACCGTAACGATCTATAGCATTTTGAGAGCAGATTATACTCAATGAGAATGAAAAAGCGTTTTCATTTCGCATTGGCAAAGACATTCAAGTTAAGAGTTGAAAAGCTACCAAGTACCTAGAACAACTATGTACAAGTCGGTGAAGCTAAACTGAATAATTTAATTTATCACCAATGTAGTAAGCCTGGGGCGGTATTACCACCTCTTGTAGCCAGTCAAGTTAATATCCTTAAATGAGGGTAGCGAGCAATTTCGTCAGTAAATATCAGGCCTAAATCACTTTTGGTCAAACTTCACTAATTGAAATTCTAAATGTAAACACAATCTAATCATACAACTACATAATGTATGTGTCTACCTAATACAAACTGAATTAATTGGAAGACGAAATGTTGACACGTCCCTAACCTAATTTCACATCTACATGTATTATGTGCCTAATGAGTAGTAAATCGCATATCTGGTCAAATTAAATTAATTGAAAGAACAAAATATTTACACAGAATCTAACTTCACAACTATCTGTACCTAGTAAGTGAGTGTTATGAAGGAGCGGGGTTACCTGCCACAAGTATATGTTTATGCTTAATACTGTAACAGTAACTGTACATGATGTGTTTTAGGAAATAAATATTTTTAGATTTTTTTTATTTTTTTTTTATTTTTTTTTGAGTTTCAATAGGGATAGGGCAGCTTATAATCGTTAGTGAATCTTATCAATTCTTGTTCACTACGCTTTGAAAGTGTACATCGAGCTCCGATTCTTCCAGTAGATGTATTTGTTTTGGTATCCTCAACGACTTTTCTCCACTCTTAAAATATTTTTGACTTTCATGACTGGCTGTAGTGTTGTCGAACTCTTAGAAACATCGAATAATATTTAAGTTCAAAATCTTTATTATATATAATCAACGTTTTTTACAGATAATTGCAAACTGCTCGCTACGCTCAGTTTAGGAAACTAACTTGACAGTCTTTATGAGATGGTAATAAGCCCCCTGATTGATCATTGCAGCGTCGTGACGCTCGTGGAACGCAAGGTATATGCACATACATTTTTTTATTTTGCTTCCTTGATTACTAAATTAAATTATTATTATTATCTAAAAGATAAAAACATACGAGGGAAATTCAAAATATTGAAACACTACCCGCACAGGAACAACTGTGACATCACCTACCATGACAATGACAACCAATAGTTTGTCCCATGGAAGTAATAAGTACTTACGTACAACCGGAATGTGCAATCTGTTTAACTGAGTATACAAAAATACACTTTATCTACTAGTAGAGAAGGTTTATATTTCAAATGATAAGGTCAGCGGGCCAACTGAGATAGCGGATACAAGGTGAGGGTGTCCCTTTCCTTAACATTGCCAGCGCTCGTTAATTATTTAGCATGAAAATGTATTAAAATCAAGGCTTTTACAGCTTAGTCTGTTACGTCAAAATATACTGATAGAATTCAGAGTTTTATAGTAGCAACAATACTGTAATGGCGGCGCCGACATGGCGTCTACCTTCTTCAAGAACGCGTGCGTCAGCTGAAACATTTGCTAATCTAGGTGTTTTCTAGCAAAATGGTGAATGGGCTGCGGAAATGAAATTTGCATTATTTCTTTTCACAGTTAAGATAGAATTTAATGACAATTACATAAATTCTTGATATGGAACAACTAGGGTGACAATAAATTCATTTTTTACCTTTCATTGGAATCTATAAAACGTTGAGAAACCCTATGGTTTTCAAACTTGTCAGGTCACAAAACTGTCAGTGTGCCTTAGTCACAAAAAAGTAAGATTTTTATTAATTTCCGACATAAAGTTCGGTGGTAGGTTTTTGTTGTGTTTGCATGAGCAAAGCAGCACGTCCATCGGCATCATTGAGGATAGGGAGGCTTTTATTGAAATTTTGAGTAGTGGTTGCTGATAAGAGGTTACTGTTTAGCGTAGAGAACCCAACATTTCATCAACGATTAACGATCGCCGTAAACGGGATAGCAACTCATGGTAGACATAATGGGATCTGTGTTAAGCGCGTCCGGGGACATCGACAGCGACTTCAGAGCCCGAATTTCCGTTACTTAGGCCAAATGGCGTGAGGTGAATGGTGTCATTTGTGACCGCAAAATGCCGATCAAGCTGAAGGGGCAAAGCAGGAGCTGCGCGTCACGGAAATAAAGATGCTGCAGTGGATGTGTGGAGTGTCACGCAAAGATCGCGTGCGGAACACCCACATCCGCGGCAGCCTTCGTGTTCGTCTTTCAAACAAAAATTTAAATGCCCTATTGGCTATTTATTTATCAATAAAACTTCAGCTAATGTCCAAGCACAATTAATTCTGACTGTCGTAAGAATCTTACATGGTATTGAATATTACTGTGCGATCTTTGACTTGTGATGGTAGATATTATTACAAATCGTAAAACATTTGAAATCTAAGGTTGCAATTTTCACCTTCCAAATATGGTATCAAGTTTCAAACATCCGTTGCAGGACACTAATACCTATACATTGTATATTTGTCCCCCCCACATGATTAAATTGGCTAGAAATATTTTTGTTGAGACAGAATTAACTTCCGAGGTTGGAAAAATTGATTTTAATTTTGTTAAACAATTACACAATTTGCAAGGAAACGAAGGTTTGCGACTGGGGAACAAGAAGAATTTTTTTGGGTAGTAAAATTAATGTCAAATTAGCGGCGCAACTAATAAGTGCATCCGTAGCAGATTCCCCAGACTTTTTGAGACAAAGTGGCAGTCCAGTTTTCCAAAACAGCGAAGCTGCTGTGGAATACATTCGATGGCTAGACAGGTTATTTGATATCTTAAACATATCAGAGAAGAAAATGTTAGTATTTATAGTACAACATTTTTCAGCTAAACTTAATGATTTATTTGAACATCCAGCGCAAAAAGAATCACATCTTCTAAGAACATTAGTGTCTGATTCGTATTTTACCTTGCGAATATTTCATCACGCAAAGTTGAAGTCTATGGCTTGTTTAGGAAACCGTGTTGGTATGCGCTATAAATTGCACAAGACGATCTTAATTAGTAATATGTAATCCTATTTTGTAAAATAGGTAAGTACCTATATTAGTTTCTGTAAGATTTGCGTAATAATAAAACAAAGTTTTATAATAATTTATTTATCTTCTTTATTTACCGCCACCTACTTTCTGGCATCCCCAGTAGATCCTACTAAGGAATCTTACGCGAGTGAAACCGCGAACATGATCATCTTGCTATTTTTTCATAGTCTGTTATTTTATACATTCGTGTATGTAGGTGAATATTCTAATGCCATCGATTTTTTTATAAAATTGCCTAGGTTCAAACTTAGAGCCAGCTATCCCTGAATCACTTTTCATCAAAACTAACAAACACGTCCGCATTTATCCTCCTCCTCGCGTCGGTCTCAATGCTGAGGGTCGTGATCATCCTTAAGGAGTATCTTGTCGAGAATTATTTGTCGCCATCTGCCTCTGTCCGAAGCAGAGTGCTGGGCATCGTGCAAGGTGGTTTCAAGCGTGATGCGAATCTGGTCGCTCCATCGCATTTACAAGTTAGTTTAATTTAACTAATAATAAATAAAGAAAAATATTTTTTCTTTTCATAAATTATGGTCACCTTATTACAGTGAGATAAACTGACCTCGTACCTACTGTCTCACTAGGACCTTTTTTAGTAGCAGTGCACATTCCAGTTGTACGTAAGTACTTATTACTTCCATGGTTTGTCCAATTTAGGATGATAATTTTGACAGCTTTCAATAGGGATGGGGTAGTTTATAATCGTTAGTGTCTATCCGATTTTCAATTCATTATTTCATAGAACTTGTAATCGTTACTTTATATAGATAAACAAAGAAAATGTCATTCAAATATTTTAATGTGAGAGACAATTAAATAAATACAAATTTATTAGTGAATTAAATAAGGTAGGTATTAGGATTTGAAGTTATTTATCACTTACTTTTATTATGGTGCACACTCTAAATCTATTTTATTTTTAAGAGACAATTAAATAAATACAAATTTATTAGTGAATTAAATAAGGTAGGTTAATACCTACCTTATTTATTTAAATCCTAATGGATTTGAAGTTATTTATCACTTACTTTTATTATGGTGCACACCCTAAATCACTTTAATAATAATTATCGTCATTATCTCTAGAAGAACTAATCATATTAACATCGACTACTATTTAAGTTCAAAATCTTTATTCTAATTAATCAATGTTTTTAAGAATAATCGTATGATAGATAATTGGAAATAACTTTAATACTTATCAAAATTACCGTATTGAAATAAAATGTAAACCCCTAATCTAAAATTTTAATGTTAAATACATTTTTTTACACAACCGATTTTATGTTTTCTATTGCTATTCGTTTGCAAGGCACTTCACTAAGTGGGCGGTACCCGTCAATAAAGTACGATATCATCCGTAGTACTCTTTGCCGAAAAAATGCAATACTTCATAAGCGTGAAATGTCAAAATTATCATCCTAAATTGGACAAACTATAGTTTAGTATGAAGTTGCTGGGTTTTTTGTTATTGAGTGGTTGTTCTTGAGTTTCATCGTGAAAAGTTGGAATAAGTAGTGATATTGCTTACCTTAGGAGGACAAAGTTTCGGTTTCCTTTTAACAACGACTGAAACCGCAAATGTTTTAAAATTACGCTCTCACGGGAATTTGTCACCATATTATAAACAACCCGCTTCTTCTCTTTGGCGCATTTTAATTGTATCATTGGCGCATAGGTCACACAGTGCATTGAGTTAGTCGCGTGTCGCAATATAGGCTAGTCATTTTAGCAGAATTAATATGGCAACCTCGGAATGAGAGATAATAAACTGTTTTGTTCCAACCTTCATTTTCGCGTTCCTAAAGTTATCTCATAAGTCTCATATAATCTCGCGTCTGCGTCGTAACTTATTCAAGGTCAAAGGTAAAAAAGCATTTCGTCTGTATCTCTATTGAACCTTTCCTAAATGCAGTAGTAAGTAATTTCATTTAAATGCTTAATGTTAGTATTGCTTTCCTTGAATACTAAACTAAATAATTATTATCAAAAAGATAAAAACATACGACGGAAATTCAAAATATTGAAACACTACGCGCACAGGAACAACTGTGACATCGCCCACCATGACAATGACTACCTATAGTTTGTCCATTAGGATAATAATTTTGACAGCTTTCAATAGGTATGGGGTAGTTTATAATCGTTGGTAAATTTATCCGATTTTCGATTTATTATTTCATAGAACTTGTAATGGATACTTTATATAGATAAACAAAGAAAATGTTATTCAAATATTTTAATGTGCAATAAAGAGATAATAAAATAAATACAAATTTATTAATGAATTAAATAAGGTAGGTATTAGGATTTGAAGTTATTTATCACTTACTTTTATTATGGTGCACACCCTAAATCACTTTAATAATAATTATCGTCATTATCTCTAGAAGAACTAATCATATTAACATCGACTACTATTTAAGTTTAAAATCTTTATTATATTTAATCAATGATTTTTAAAAATAATCGTATTATGATTGGAAATAACTTTAATCCTTAACAAAATTACCGTATTGAAATAAAATGTAAACCCCTAATCTAAAATTTAAATGTTAAATATTTTTTTTTACACAACCGATTTTATATTTTCTATTGCTATTCGTTTGCAAGGCACTTCACTAAGTGGGTGGTACCCGTCGATAAAGTACGATATCATCTGTAGTACTCTTTGCCTAATAAAATGCAATACTTCATAAGCGTGAACTGTCAAAATTATCATCCTAAATTGGACAAACTATAGTTCAGTGTGAATGTGCTGGGTTTTTTTGTTATTGAGTGGTTGTTCTTGAGTTTCATCGTAAAAAGCTGAAATAAGTAGGGTGATATTTCTTACCCCAAGAGGACAAAGTTTCGGTCTCCTTTTAACGACTGAAACCGCAAATGTTTTAAAATTACGCTCTCACGGAAATTTGTCACAATATTATAAACAACCCGCTTCTTCTCTTTGGCGCATTTTAATTGTATCATTGGCGCATAGGTCACACAGTGCATTGAATTAGTCGCGTGTCGCATTAAAAGCTAGTCATTTTAGCAGAATTAATATGGCAATCTCGGAATAAGAGATAATAAGCTGATTATTTTTTCCAACCTTCATTTTCACGTTTCTAAAGTTGTCTCAAAAGTCTCATATAATCTCGCGTCTGCGTCGTCGTAAGTTATTCAAGGTCAAAGGTAAAAAAGCATTTCGTCTGTATCTCTATTGAACCTTACCTAAATGCAGTTGTAAGTAATTTCATTTAAATGCTTAATGTTTGTATTCTTACAGGTGACCGTTTTACAATCAATTACGTAGACAATGTTATATACTATTTTTTTTTATACATGCATAACAATATTAGAGTACATAATACTATTTGTGATATTAATGGAACTCATGTGGCTTAGGATAAATTCAAAATGCAATGCAAACAATACATTTTCGCCATAAATATTGAATAAACATAATATTATGTAAGCATTTCGACATTAAAACCAGTTCAAAAATCTAATATTTAATTATATCAGCACTTATTATTACATAAAATGTAAGACCAATACGGCCTTATTATTAAGACGTAATCAACAGCTATTTATTTACATTAAGACCTATACATTTTTTTATACAAAATTAAACGAACAGCGAATATAAGCATTTTATGACATATTGCGTAGTGCACAGGCAATAATACCATACATACTCTTATAAAGACACATTTCTTTGGAAATTAATAAATGTAGGTATATATAAATGTCATGAAACTATTTAGAAGCAATAAGAACATAGTTAAAATTTGCCAACCGCACTTACTGATAAGAAAGAATAGTACTTTGGCTGTGATTTTGTACGAACTTTACACCTTTGTCATAGTAAAAGGAGGGAGAAGTAAGCTGACTCGGGCCCCGAGCGAGAGATAATAGCCTAAACACGCAGGGCTGTTGCATGTAGTTTATTTAATCGTCTACAATGCTGCGTCAATCTCTGAATAATCAATCTGAACTACAAATCTTTATCCGATTAAACAATATTATGAATCTTAGTTAAGTTAGGCACTTAGGTACTCACCGTTCTTATACGGTAGGTAATGTGAAGAAATACAATTCTGGATTTGATGAGTTGTTAATAAGTCATCCATAAACACTGCAATGCCTATTCACGCATACTATTTTGTAGTAATTTTTGAGCTCGAATATAGGACGTACACGCACACGAAACAAAAATTTCAAGCGGCAGCGCAGGTTGTCGATGTGCGCGGCATTACCTACGCACGGCGCAGAGGGTTGCCAACTCTGCACCACGGGTGGGTGCTGAATGATACCTCAAAAAGTGCTAGGTGCTAGGTCGAATTTCCAAAAATAGTGATAAACATGTGAAATGAAATAATATATCACCGAATATTTCTTTATCTGTCACAATTATTGATAATAAAAAAATACAAAATGAGATTACATAGAAATCATCTTTGAATCATAGTTCATTCCCTATCATCTTCCCTGCACTGCTGTAGTTAAGATGGTTCTGGCTGACTTACACTTAGCTATATCCAGGTTGAGCTGATCTTTATAATTTAAATTAGTAAGGAAGATGGCTATTTAGTGCTAGATTGAGTGCTAAGTGCAGTTTATAAAATTTCAGTGCTAGAGACATGAAAATAGTGCTAGCACCGAAAGTGCTGACTTGGCAACCCTGACCACGACAGACTTACATTTCACCTTATATTTTATCAGTGTGCGTGCGACGCGCGTAGGAACGCGCATAGTACGGGCGCGCTCACATACAAACCGCGGTCGAAGCGTATTTATGAAGACAACCTACTTCTATCCTTTTACCATGCTTTTGTCCACTTACTGTCAGTTATATGGCTGGCAGCCGCCTGAAGGGTAAGCAGCCTAAAAATTTATTTTTATATACCACTATCTCATAAATACTCGGAAGTGACTCTAGTGTTCCGTGCACAGAATGGCAGTCAACTTGCATCTGAGTTCCCCACTTAGGCGTTACCTCCACGAGCGAGTGTATAGCGGCGGTATTATCGTCGTGCCACCTATTTCCATACACTCTCATAGAACGCGTCTCTTACACTTCATGAGTTATTTTAACCTATCAAAATTATGTTTCCGATTTCGTATAAAAAAGTAGCAAAAGTACGTGTGTTTTTCCGAAAGTGATTATGCAATTTTATTATGTGATTACTTATACCGTGAGGAAAATGATATGGCATATTCAGCAGGTGAACAATCATTTTAAGGTTTCCATACAAAATCAGACGGTCATTTGTACTTTTGTATGAAAAATTTAATTTAAATATATAATTTTACGAAAAGTAGTGCTCTCCCAATGATTATGTCATATTGGGTAGTTTCCTTACGGAATAAATAATCCTCCGGTAGATGTACCCGAATCCTTTATGTAATTATAGATAAGCAATTAGCCTATTTTCTACTGTCCCACTGCTAGAATCAAGTCATCGCTACAATATAATTTTAATATTTTTTCGACCCTGTCAGCAGTAAGAAAGCAATATATATTTTAAGCACATCAACACTTACTTAGGGAAGGTATTATTAACATTTTACTATTGAACCTTATTAAGTCGATATCAACATACAATTAACAATATTACCCAAAAAGCATATTATGAGAATCGACTAAAATTCGTTTATCACTATGTAATTCCAATATCTATTGGAGGAGCAATAAGTACTTTTAGTTTAAATACAGTTAGTGGAAAAAGGTTTTGAAGGGAGCTGTAGTAATGGAATATTAGATTCTTATCTTAGAATGGACAGGGGTTTAGCTAAATTGTCGCTCAAAGTTTATCCAGGAGAAAGCTATAGTTGTGAAAAATAACATTTTAATATATAGCCTGTTGGTGAAATGGTAGCGGCCCTGCCATTAGCGAAGGTCGTGGCTTCAGTCCCCAGCCAGGGCAAACATTCGTTGAGGATGATTGTGTTTGTTCTGTGTCTGAGTGATACTATCTATTCACGTATTTATTTCGAAATATTTCAGTAACTCTATTAGTCTGTAATACCTATAATACAAACATGCCTTGCTTAGTTTGGGGTGAATGATCTTAAGTTAGATGACCTTCGTGTAAGGTGTACCAGTTTTTTTATTAATTTTTATTTATGTTTATGTTACAAAGTTAATTAATATAAGTAAATTTACGACACTATGTGAATGATCTTGAGTAGATGACCTTCGTGTAAGGTGTACTAATATTTTTTTTAATTTTAATTAATGATTATGTAAAAAGTTAATAGATATAAGTAAATCTACGACACTATGAGATTGATCCATACGCAACTGACAAATTGTTTTAATTATTGTGCAGAAACTAACGACAATATTATCAAGCCGATTCAAAGAAAAACAGATATCAATGATTGACCTATCATACATATTTCATACCCTGCAAATACTGGGGGACTTGGTAATCAGTGCCTTTATATTCAGATGTAAAAATTCGAAACTACCTAGCTAAAATATGCGCAGTCTCTCAGAACTTACTGCTTTAATAGTGAGGCAGTAATTCAAACATATTTACCAGTCTGAGTTTGTAATAGCAATTTGAATAAAATGCATAAAATGGCAAATATAGATCTGTGTGTGTGAGTCTAGTAAAACATATAATAACATTAACTTGTTACACTTTTCTTCTACAACCACAAAATGAAATTATGTAACGGGGCATTAAATATAAGCTTTTCTGAAAATTGACGGTTCGTATGAATTACACCGACATATTCCCAAGTATACCCGTTAAAATTAACTAAGTAAATATTGTCAAGTAAGAAATCTAGATTGAAGCAGTAATTTATGACATAGTTTACAGTGTGAAGTGCAGTAACTGATAAATGCAGGCTAGGTTCTTCACTGACTGCGAACAGAATAAAACTGCGTTTAAGGCAGCGACAAATTGCTATTTGACGAAGGTTGCCCACGAGCGATTTCCACTTAAGCATTTGGTTGATGTCAAATGACAAAATTAATTTAGACTTTAGTTTTCTATCGTATACAGGTTGGTCTGAACACAAACACGTCAACCAAAAAAAAAACCACAACCCACCCTGTTGGATTATTATGATTTATTACTATTCGGTTCTCTTAACTTAAGTGTAGTTTTGAAATATATAGGTGAATATGTTTTTAAAAACAATTAAACACTGTGGTAATAAATTGTAAAATTACTTTAAACGATTGAAAGAACTATGTTAACTTTTACATTGGCTTTTAAAAATAACAGTCTGATTTAACAGAAATCAACAATAAGCATTATAGGTACTACTTTTTTACGATAAACAACTGTAGGTATATAAACAATCCTATAGATTTTTTAAATTGATGTCAAAGAAAGTAGGATGAGATTTTATTATGTATGATTAACAGACATGCATGGCATTATTGCATCACTCACTGAGTGTGCCATATCGTTTTTGTAAGTATTTTGATAATCACCCGGTAGACCTAATGCGAATATAATCACCAATATCCTTGACATAACTGCGTGCGAAAATGTGTGAACTCTGTCTACTCCGATAGTTTTGTTTCGTAATAGATATAGATTTCTAAAACTCGTTTACTGTGTGCATTAAATTTTAGGTCGGCCGATTTGAATAAAGAGTGAATGTACTAGAAACTGGGTGAATTAAAAGACTGTTTCCGCTTCCCTCAGTGAGGTTCATGTCATTCAAAAACCTACCACATACTATTTACTTCAGACTTTTTTATATTTTGCTCGTTACTAGAACAATGTTCAAAGTATTCTAGTTGTTACTAATCTAATATGTGTAAAACTATTTAGTTAAATAGTGTTTATTATTAATATAGTATATAAATCTGCTACTTTAAATATGAGAAGACGTCGTGAATATAATTACTGTTAACAAACATAAAATCTATATTTATAACTCCCCTTTTTAATGGGGAAATACTTGCTGTCCATTCATATCATAGAGGTGTAGAAAATATGTACTTCCGAGCAATGAAACATATTTTAATCCCCTATTATAATTAATATGCAGCAGTGTTTCTCTATTAAACTGAGTTGGCTACTCTAAAATACTGCGCTGCTTTAGACATTTTCAAATAGGATGAGTCTATACTCATCCTCACGTCACTATTGACGTTTGAACAATTCCAATTCAAAAACGTTGTATTTCGAATAATCTACAACAGTACTATAGAAATGTAAGTTGTAGACATTCTTAGAAACATAGTAAATTAAATACTACTCTGAGGTATACGTAATTATGAAACAAAACTAAAATTGTGTGATGCGTTATAGTAAGCACGCACTAACGGCTAACAAACAGACAAAATGCGAGCAGCTAGCAATGGAGTTGCGTTGCTTGGTGATTCATATTAAAACTAAAGTGTTGTCTCAATAGCACGGGTACTAAGATGAACAAAAACGTTTGATGATTGATTTAGCTGTTGTGGATTATAGTTGTGAATGTTTACATGTCTAAATACAATATGATATCTAAATGTATTTGTATTTTTTTCTGATGTGTAATAAAAGTAATCGATGTTTTAGAATTACAATATCTTGTCAAGCCTTTTAAAATTAGATTAATCACTCACGTTACAGACAACATCACTCCTACAATGGTGTGAAATCTTATTCTTCTTGTAGTAAAGTTCATTGCCGTCCAGTTTGGATTTGAATCTTTCTACAGCATAAATTTTTTCGATAAAATATTTCATCGTGTCACCTGGTTAGATACTCCAAATCCCAAATACCATAGTACTCATGCATGTGGGATAGACTATTGGTCATTTAGAGAACCAGGTGCTTGAATGAAAGCTAACAAAAAGGCAAATCGCTGATACTATTTATTACGATTTTATTCTGTTAAAAAGAACAGAACAGAACAGAGCTAGACTTTAAGCTGGTTTCTTGTTTGATTGTAAATTAAATCATATATTGACTGGCCTGTTGGCGCAATGGTAGCGATCCTGCCTTTAGCACCGGAGGTCGTGGGTTCGATCACCACACATGACAAACATTTATGTGACGAACATTTGTGTTCGTTGTGTGTCTGGGTGGTATTATCTATTTAAGTATCTATGTATTTAGAAATATTTAAGTATGTTTATCAGTCTCTGACACCCATAGTACAAGCTTAGTTTGGGGTCAGATGATCTTGGTGTGAATTGTCCCAGATATTTATTTATTTATATTTTATATCATAGTAAATTGTAAATTAAATATATGATTTTATTTACAATTCACTATGATATAAAATGCTGTCTTGCCACGAACGAGCAATCCGTTTCGTGTCTCAAAATAAAATAATACATTTGACATAATTGTACATAGTAAATGCATCAATTGTAAAAATCTTTGACCAAATTCGATTTCCAAGCTTCACCTGAGCCAAGGCATTCCTCAATCATATTGGAAAGCATTATAATAAATTGTCAAAGTTAGTAAAATGATTACTTTTTATATTTCCGCTTGTGTGTACAACTATTGTGTTTCTTTGGAAAAATATAACTTCAGCGTGGACCTCAATACTTAAGACCAACCGGTCAGCCCTGCTAGTGTACAAAATCAACCGAAGAATATATATCTAACTTGCCTACGCACATCCATCACACACTTAGCCTAACAAGAATACAAAAAATCAATATACATTTAGTACATAATTCCAACTGATATTCATTAAAATTCATATCACATCACATGCCTTCAATATTTACAATTCAGTCCATTCTCCACAGTCGATATATTAAAAGCGTATTTACATTGAACAGGCATTCATTCCTAACAAACAGATTTAGAGAGCACACAGTTCGTTCCTAACCATCTCTACCCTCAGGACACAAGAAACAACAAAATTTATTTGAAGGTGGTCTCCCAAGCACTTCACAACACTATGGCAAAGCAGACGCTACAGTCCCTGTGAACTCGCACTTAACCATTGTGACATGTTATACATTTTTATACTTATTACAAAATACCTAATTTACTTTGTCAATCTAGTGCAAAGCAACAGTATTATTGTTAACTACAATTTGGCCCGTTTCTCAACGGCCGCGAATTATCTAATGTAAGGTTTTTGATCTTTTGGATCTTTTTAATGCTTTTGAAGTCCTCACCCACGGCAGCATGAAGTCTCTGGAAGAGAAAGTGATATAGTATATTTTATATCGAGGGACTAAACGAAGCCATCATATACCAGAGGGAGTCAATGAAACCGAGGGTATATTAAGTTGGCGTTTAGTCTCGAGGTGCAAACTGTACTTTTCACTTTGAGTGCGAGAAAAATAGTCAATTTAGTCAAAAACATTTAAAACCGAACAAATTTACACTCGAATTTTCGCGGTCAGTTTTCTCTTACCAGTCACAGATTAACAAGTTAAAACACCTGGCGCCACCTTCTTCGCGGACAAACCATGGAACTAAAACTAGCAATCAAGATGGTCCACACTCCACAGATAATAGTATATTTACTGGCTGTTTGAGTTTGTCCATGTCAGATGAAGGAAATTAAAAAACTATTTACTTTTCACTCCCTAGAGACTAAAGTGGTCATTTTAGACCAGCTTCGTAGGGCTATATTAGCGTACTTTTAAAGTATGAGAAGTGAAAAATAATTTTAAATAAAAGTTGTTCATGTTCACATTGATCCATTATCTTATTTAATTAAAAAAATAGTTGAAAGTAACCATTTATAAGAACACATATTGCGCAGAAAGGTTTTAGCCCATTGTATAAAATCAGCTGCATTACTACTTAGTCTTCATACAGTACTGAGCTGCATAAAGATGGACTTTTACAGCTTGTATATTAGTTGGGTAACCTTTCTATAGCATGTAAACGCGTGACCTTGAGCTTCTTACGAGGTCCATAATAAATAAATCTGAGGGTGTTTGGTTTCAAACGACACTAATACCTATCGATTTGATCTGCATGCATGTTCTGCAATTTTTAAATGTTTTTTTAATTCGCTTTTGACACTTTTCGTCACTGCGGTGCCAGCTGTTAAGTTTTTTCTCATATTTCGATGAAATCTAGGCCTTCTTGATTTTGAAGCACTAACATCTATAGTGATTATCAAAATTCTAGAAAAAACATTATGAAATATGAAAGTAGGACGGGCCAATTTAATAAATCACAATTGATGGCAACTGCATATTCACTCTTGTCTTCAAGAGCAGAGTGAATAGGCATTCACTAGGTAAACATGTTCAATCATAAATCGCATCGTCACTTACGATCAAGTGCGATTGCGATCAAATGACTGTCTAGTCGAGTATAAAAAGAAATGTTTGTAAAATTGTCTTCTTTAGTTTAAGCAGTTATGCCCTACGTAACAAGGTAGGTAACGTTTGTATGTTGAGTGTCAAATGTGATTTATTAAATGAGTCCCACTTTAGTGATGCTTACGATTCAGGTAGAGCTGGCAGTATCTCCCCAAACGCCATGACGGGTAGCGTGTCCGTGATCTCTATGAAGCGCACGTCCCGCAGCGGCTGCGGCCAGATGGTGAACCGCGGCGGCTGCGGGCTGGCGGCGCCCGCGGTCCACGGGTCGCGCTGCCGCTGCCGCAGCCGCTCCACGTGCCGCTGCTCGCGGATCCGACGCATGTGCCATCTGAATAAACGTAGCCCTTTAGTCATGGACACTTTTTGTGAATTGTTGATAATTTAACCACAGAATAGACATATCATAATGCTGCTGCGACAGACTACGCAAAAGTTATTAGTTTGTTTGGGAAAAGAAAAATGTTGTTTTTATCATTATCATATATTTTTTACGTTTTTTATCTCCATAAGAACTTTCATTGTGCCTTACCAAAAATTTTGCAGAAATTGAATTTGCCCAATTGGACGAACCGTTCTCGAGGTTTGCGCTAAGTAACACATTTGGCGATTCATTTCTATTTATATTGACGACCTATATACGAAATACAGGGTTACAATTATGTCGACCTATCCTTTAATAGGTTGTAGTTTCCATCTCTGACTGGTTTGACTATGCAACACCATACCCCAAACTCAAACCTTTTCATTATATTGGACTTAGAAACATTGACACTATGGAATTTATATTTGCTTTAACAATTTTTGTGTATTTTTTGTGTAGTTGATGAATGAATGGTTTTATGAGTCTCAACACTAAAATTGCAGGGAAATGAACAAACTAGGTCGTAGTAGACTATTGATAACAAAAAAAGGTAACAAATCCGTAACAAGTATTTTTTTTTCAGGAATACTTATAAAAGTATATCACAGTTGAGTTGCAGGTGTGCCTTAAAATATCAATCGAGGATATTATCAGAAATCATAAAAAACTTAGATAAAAGGGTCCTAGGCATTTTGTTTTATATATTATCCGCCTCCTGGCCGAGTGGTTTCATAGCTCTGCTCAAAACCCGGAGGTCCCAGGTTCAATTCCCAGGTCCCGCAAAGTGTGTTTTCGGATTTTTCGGAACATAGCCCGTTTTTGATCACCCACCCGCATTTGAAAAGCGTGGTGATTACCCAATACCCATCTATCGTAGCAATGACTTGATTTCAATGATGAAGGCCTTTGCCCAACTGAGCAGTGGGATAGCACATCGGCTGATTACTTACCTACTTAATTATTATGTAACACAAAAAAATTAAGACCGAAAAGCTTTGCACAAAACGGTGCAAATGAAATGCGGACTATTTTTTTTCCTTTCTTCAATATTTTAAGTTCATACACCAATTTCTAAATAGAGCATTGTTAGCCCTGGACTAAAAATAGCTGAAAGACTTAAGTCTTGAAATCCTACACAAAGCCCTTGAAAAACGTTATATACGTTATGGTTTTATTAGGTGCGAAGCCCTAAAAATCGTTAAGTCAACCACTTTTCCCATGTACAAATTTAGTAAATTCTCAAAATTTAAACTGATCAACAAAAGTAAAATGATTATTTTTTTCTTTTGTTTCTTCCCATCCATTCTTGCCACAACGTTTTACGTGGCAACATATTGTGAGCATGAGGTATGTGTGTGACAGCTGACAGCTGTCATACCATAAACTGCATTTAACTTTTTTTTCTCTTCTTATTTAACGCTTTGTTGTTTTATGTAGGTACCGTAGGCACACTCCACACTCATGTTCTATTTTTTCTTTTTTATGTCACTTTTGCACTCAAGACACTTTCTCCACACACATTTTTAAATTTATTTACACACGCATACACTGTACACAAGAGAACCACACGACGAACACTCAACAACAGGCCCTGCCAGAACACCAGCGTCTCTGCAGTCTCGTACTGCAGCGACACATGCTGAGGCAGGGTCCTGATTGGCCCGTTTTAATTTTCAATTTAATATTTTTACTTTTTTACTTTGTTTGTTACTTTTATTATTTTATTATTTTTGTGCTGTAACATCATAAGGGTCAATAAATGATTTTTCTTTCTTCTATCTTTCTTTCGTCTCTAATTTAACTGCTTCAGTTGACTCGCATATTAATTCATTATGTTATTAAATATTCTAAAATTTGGAAAATACCTGAGCTGACGCCTTTCTTCAGCTTCTAACTTATGATGTCGCTTTTCGAAAACTTTATCATCCAAATTCTCAATACCCTCAACAGCGTAACAACTGGTATATGGCTTTTCCCGCCAACGTGGTACCTGTAAATGTAGAAAAATCTATTTATTTTCACCGAACATTCACATAACACAACACAAAAGCAGAATTAATAACGGACAGCTTTTTGAAATCGCCAATTAATAGCGTGTTAAAAATAATTCTTACACCACCTACTGTCCTGGTTGTGAACCCACACTGGTGTGTGGGGTCCCAGGGTCCGCCTTTCTTATTTTCTTGGCCGACTTCGCGCGGTCTTGTGCATCCTCAGTGGTGTCCCGGATTCGATTCGACCTAGTATGTATGTACTGAATAACAATTTTTGTTTTTGAATTGTTTAAATGAATTCTTTTTATTATATTCTTTTATGGTTGGTTTTTTCTCTTTGTTTTATATTCTTTTAGGTTTATTTGTATCAAAATGACACACTGCTTGTACTTTACTAACGCCTGTTGTAAACCCAAAACAAGTTTAAAAGAGTAACTGCTGAGTTTCTCGCCGGGTCTTCTCAGTAAGAAACAACTCCGACGCGGTGGTAGAGTCGCATTATGTCTGTATACTGTTTATTTACATATCCATATTATTATGGTATTTATGTCTATTATTTAGTATATTTTGCTGTAAATTTGACGATTTGAAAGTACTGATACAGTCTATTCGAATAAAGTTATTTGAGTTTGAGTTTGAGTTTGATTCCCGGTCGGGTCAATTCAGTAAACGATCTTTTCTGAATTGACTCGGGTCTGGGTGGCGCGGAGGGTTAATTGTAATAACAAAAAAAATGTACCATAATAAAGGTTGGTCAAATCCCGGGATATCCCGGTTTTTTCAACACATCGTATCGCCGAAAGTCCACCAGTTTTACAACAGTAGTTTACATGTAGTTACAGTTTTAGACCAAAAGAAATTGCAAATACTGAAGACAGATTTTGTAGAAAATTAAATAAAAATTTGACACAAAAACTATGATAGCGGGAGTTTTTGTCGGGCATTCGTAACATGCTTCTTCATACGATAAGCTAATAAACCTATGCTGCCCACAAATAAGGTCAAAAATATACTAGCCTTGTCGAAACCACTTTAGCTTACAATGTAAAATACACTATACTATTGCTACTATTATGATATGCCTGACAGCTCTTATTGTTCCGTGTTACGCATACTATTTCAAACTAAATAAAAAGAAACTGGCAAAAGAAAATGTTATAAACTATTAAAAAAAGTATGGTTCTTTCTAATCTTATCAATTAAATTATTGTTATTATTATTAACCGTTAATTAATGAAGTATTTGAAATTAAATTAATATATCTTTCCAGCGCCTGATGCGTGAAAAGGAACGCCATTCATTAGTGTATTGACACTACTAAATCGACAGAAAATCGATTAATAGGAGCCACCATCTTGTAATTTGTAATCACGTAATTAGCATCAGTACCAGTGCGTCTGCTTTGTGTGCTACTTTTTAACTATTATTTTCGAGATACCGCGTTTTATTCTATAACTAATTAGCCATAACCCGTTTATTAAGAATTAATTTAAAAATTACAAATCGGTAAATCCGATTCCATTTCCTTCGCCAACTCGATTAAATTACATTCGTCACAGCACTATAATTGACAATTCTGAACTGTCAGGGATGTTTTCATACGGCGAAAGTAGTATAGAGGAAATGGCCAGGTCAGTTAATACATAGGTAGCTTACAGTTCATAGGCGGGCGTTTCAGCCCTGCCCGATAGTTAGGAACAAAGTAATTTTTCTCTAGTTTCTATATTTAATACTACAAACCTCAACCGTAGGAACTTTGTGGTTCTCTCCTGTTTGGTCAACATCTTCCAGCTTGATGTCTGGATCCAGACCTAGGTACCACGACAGGTCTGGGTCACCAACCAAAGTGTGGTAAGGTTTATTCGTCACCATGCCGGGTAATGGGGACTTCTTAACACGACACGCAGCTGTATGAAATAAATGACAACATTAAAATTATAGTTATTTTCTTGATAGCGTTTATTTTAAACGAAAATTTAAAACATAAAATCTTTATTTCAGACATTTCATCCATATAACAACTAAACACAAATTTACACACAATTGTTACTTACAACATACATAATAACACAAATATAAAAAGACAACTTAAGTCACTAACCCTGTAACTACACCTACCCAGTGTTTTTGAATAGGGCAGTCAAAGCGAGCTGATATTGTCATTAGGATACTGTTTTGACTATCGCGCACTCTTTGCAGAAGTGAGGCAACCCTCTTACGCATTACAGCTTGAAACCCGTCCACACTCACTTGCGCGAACATGTTAGATGCGCTGCGAAACCGCGGCCGTCCTAACAGCATCCTAAGCGAGTTATTGTATTGGACGCGTAAGACATTGAAAGCTCGTTTAGTATATTGAACAAACCGGCTACTGGAGTAAAAATACTGGCAGAAAGCTTTAAACAAGGTTGATTTTACTGCTTCAGTGCATCCAGTAAACCTGCGAGCCAACATGTTACTCCCTACCGCCAATGCCCTACGCTCCCTCTCAACGTCACTGTCATCTTTTAAGTCGTCTGTAATAAAATGTCCTAGATTCTTGACACTATTAACGATTTTCAACTAAGAAACACGGGAGGAACAGCTTCAGGTTTGAGTCTACCTGACTTAAAAACTAACAGCTAGCTCTTCTTAGCAGTGAACTTTAGTCCGTGTATGATTGCAATTTTTTTACAGATCTTCTTATGCTCCCTGATTCCTTTTATCGACGGGCTCAGCAATACCATGTCGTCAACATAACTAATATTAATGACACAAGTGCCATCAATGAAGCATCCGACATTTATTTATTTATTTAATCTTTATTGCACAAAGAAAAGTACAATTGGCGGACTTAATGCCTTAAGGCATTCTCTACCAGTCAACCACTAGGTGAAGCAGAAATCATTACGGCGGGGCTTTGTAATTGCTGAGTACGCCGATGAGACCATTTATATACAGGTTAAATAAATTAGGTGACGTTAACCCTCCTTGCCTGGCTCCACATTGTAAGTTGTATTCGTCTGACAAAGTTTCAGCCCACCTCACCTGATTTATTTGGTTGCCATACCAGTATTTCAAAACGGATATACATTCCACCGGCATATCGTGCCACTTAACTTGTCCCAATGTATATTGTCCCTAACCAAATCAAAGGCTTTCGACAAATCAAGAAAGCACGCATACACCAGTGTCTTTCTATCTGTCAGTATGCTTAAGGCACAGTATAGCACTCTCGATAAATAAGCCAGATCGAAAGCCAAATTGAGCATCATGTAAATGTATGTGTCTACCGAGGTAACCATTAAGCAAACTGTCAAATACCTTGGCTATTACAGTCGCCAGGGAGATAGGAATGTAATACAGTTTATCGGATACATCACCTATCTTATTTTTAAGAATTGGCACAACTATGGTTCTTAATAAAGGTTCCGGTAAGTATGTGTGTCCTATACATAAATTAAAGAACATGGCCAGCACACGAGGCATATGAACTCCTGCATACTTTAAGTGTTCAATGCTGAGTCCGTCGTGACCTGGAGATTTACCTCGCTGCATACTTTTAATTATAGCATCCACTTCTTTTGCTTTAAAAAAATATACTGCGCTCAGGAGTGATGGTCTCAGCATTACTTGGTTCTTCAGATGTAATATTATGCAAAGGAGCTTTTTCACATGTGAAATTATCTATCGCTCACAGGAACGCTAGGCTTGATATTAAATTTATTTGTGGTCTTCCAGAATGCCTTGAAGTTTTTAGATAAATGATTTGAAGCAAGAATATCCATGTTAATTGGGTCTTGCTGGTCTTAACACCATTTTAATTGGGACTTGAAATTTTTTCGGCTTTCGCACATTTCGTTGTATACTATGCCATGCAACGGCATATTTGGTAGTACCCATAGTCGAAATTTATCTCTAGCATGCCTGTGAGCCCCTGCTACATACTTATTCCACCTTGCAAAAATCAACCAGTCTCAGCGTTTTCTGAAACGACGCTCAAGCGCGCTTTGAACTGTGCTTACCTGATCTACTCTCGAGTTCAGAATCTGTTCTTGAGTATGTTGCTTATTCTAAAACAAATATCAAACGGGTCTCAGTTGAATCGAGTTTCAAACAAGATTTGAGTAGAGTTTGCTTTTTGTCTATGAATTAGGCTTGTTTTCGTTTACAATATTTCATTTTTACCTCTTTTACGTTCCATTACAGCAGATACTCTGTGTTTATTGTAAAAATTAAACCGATACACAATGCATTTGCACCAAGAAAAGGTTTTATTAGCCTTTCAATACTTAACTTGTTCATTTAATGTAATTATTACACTGAAACTATTTCAATTTAAGTTTTATCTTGTTATTTGTTAATTTATGCTATTAACTGTAACGGACGTAATTGTAACCTGACAAGGGAGGCACTCGATATAATGTGCTTGGTGTGTATGTGTGTGTGGTTGTTGAGACCCGTTTGATATTCGTTTTAGAATAAGCAACGTACTCAAGAACAGATTCTAAACTCAAGAGTAGATCAGGTAATCACAGTTCAAAGCGCGCTTGAGCGTGGTTTCAGAATACGGGCCTAAGATCAGGGGATAGTGGTCAGACCAATAAACATCATGTTTAATATATACATTTTGAACTGTTTCACGTGCGGATTTAGTAACAATGCAGTGGTCTAACCACCTGTTGCAACCATACACATCGCTAGTAAAAGTATAAGATCCCGGTCCTACTCTCAAAATCTCATAGTCCACACAACTTAAGTCCATTTCCCCACAAAAATTTACCATTTCATTGAAAAATAGTGCATTTGGATGGGCATTGAAATCTCCTAATACAAAGACGGCTTCTACTTCACTATACTCATATATATAGCTTTGATTTTACTGAGACAATCTTTAAACAATGGTAAATTTTCCGAAGAATTACAAGGCATATATATACTAAAAACTAACACAAGAATTTATTACTGACACTGATTCAAACACTTTCTCCACAATAAAGCGACACCTCCGTATGACCTACCAGCAAGTAGGCCTGCTGCGGTGTCCACCGCTGCATTACCCGTGCATCCGAAGTCGTCACTAACTGTTTTTAACAGTGGCAGGTCATGAGGTAACAAGCACGTCTCTTGAAGTCCAATAATATCCGCTTCCTCACATAAAGATCATCAAAAGATCTTTTCAAACCTTTGCAGTTGAAACTTACAAGCTCACTTAAATTAGAATACTGCTTAATTTTGTACTATCCATTTATTAACTCATTGTTTTCCTGCAATCTATTCAGGCTAGATTGTATTCTTAGTTTTTCTTGGACATTGACAAATTTCCTGAAGGAGATACCGTCGTCTAGGAAAACATCCACGTTATGCTGCGTAGCAAAAATCTTGAACGAATTATAATCCCTTTTCTTCATGATTATTTTCTGTAAGGATACCTTTTCATTGGTTTTTTCATGAATGTAATTTATAATATCATTTCTAAGACATCTGAACATTGGAAATGAATAAGGGGATCTTTGTGTCCGCTGTCTTAAATTTATTATTCATATCTGCTTTTTGTTTGGTGCCTATGAACTTAATTTTAAGCCGCTGTTTTTGTACTTTTATCCAATCATTATAATTTTGAATTTTCTGTTAGCCATCACATTCCTAGATTTTAATTCACTATTATTCACCTGTGTACCTGTTAACTTTTGCTTTTCATTCAATGTATTTTCAGTTAGTTCTTTGCTCGGTATGTTTTTCTTTTATTCCAATCCGGTAACCTGTCGATAGACGAGTTTTTCGCCACAGTTGAAAATGCAGTAGCGGGAATAACAATGGTCTGCGGAGGCTCAGGTGGTGAAATTTGAAACATGTTCACTGCTGATCGTGAGTTCAGGCACGCCAAATCCAATTCCTAACCAGGTATTTCGCATAAATTTACTTGTGACTCACACCCAGCCAAGTCATCATCGATTGCGTACATGGATTTTTGAGGATCAGATAAAGTATTGTCGCTAGCAACATAAGACTCTTCATTATTGAACATCAAACTTTCTAACTTTTTCAAACTGCTTCTTATCGACGTAGTTCTCTTTTATATTTTGTAAATCCGACTTCAATCATACAATATCTTTTAATAATGAAGTCACATCAACGTGATCAAATGACACTGGCGGAAATCTGTTTAGGTCTCTGGCCACAAAAATTGGTATGATCTCCGGATCAGTTTCCTCAAGGTCTTTGCGTATATTTCCATCTCCTTTTCTGGTTACATTTCTCTTATTTGTTTCCATTGAGTCGAATGATGATTTAGCTTGCTGCACTTCATCTACTTTGAAGGCGGATATATATACTCTCGTTGTCCATAACATCTACTTTATTTTGGATGAATGCCAAAACTTCACTTATTACAATATTGCAGTTAGCAAATTTTACCATTTTTGACTTTGAAGCCATATTGGTTGCTCGTAAAAAACGCACGCCAATCACGTCAGTCACCTCTATTAGGTAACTAATTATTCTAAATAAAACATTGCACGTTTTTCTTTGCAAGTTTATCTCTTCTTTTTGTTTTATATCAATAAATTCCCATAATTCTTGTCGCTTAACTCAAGCTTTCATAATATTATACGCGTGCTTGAATTCGGACCGCGCGTCTCAAAATCGCGCAACGCGACGACGCCGCGGTAAAGGACGCTTAGCGGGACTCCGTTAAAGTTTTTAAAAACAAATGGACGCCAAAATTATTCCTCTTCACAGTTAGTTAATGAAACAAGTTATATGTTTCGTTTGATATTAGGAGTATTACGAGATGTTTTTTAAAAGTTAATAGTTCTGTTTTAGCACTGTTTTATACTATAGTTCATAATAATAAGTCATTGTCGCTGCACTTACTGTTTTTTCAGATAGCAATGAAAGGCCTTGGTATTTCCACTCACAAACAATGTCACTTCTTAATTATACTGAGAACATTATGTTAGGACTATTTTTGTAGTTAAATTCGTATTATGCATTTAATTAACATTTTTTACAGAGCTATTGTTTACTCTAGCAGTGGCGCCATCTGTGGTCGATTATGGATTAAAATGAAATTTAAGAAAATCAGTTTGTTCTGTGTTTAAAATCTGATCAGGACTTCCATCTAATATAAAATGCTCACCCTTGCCTTTGATCAATTTGGGTCTAGCCGGTAGGCCAGCCGCAATCACTTTTTGGGCGTTTAGACATTTTACAGATTTAGCAAGACCGGTTGCCGAAAGAGCTCGTTTTCGCCCGCGCTTGCTATCATCACTTATTCGTTTTATTTCCATAGGTTCACTCTGAAAATACACATAATATTATATAAAATGATTCTTTCAAAGTAGATACCTCATTTAGAAACCAAAAAAATACACTTACGCCGAAAAAATTGGAGCCAATGACGTTATTGATCTTAACTGCACGTTTTTTAATAGACTTGTCAGCCATAGTTTTGTCGGCAGTAGAACTGAAATCCACAGATCCCATCGCATCCAAATCTATCGGAGATCCTGTCGAAAAAAGATCTTGGAATTCAACCTCCTCCAGCGGCGGCAGAATGCTCGTGCCTAAATTGTTTGGATTCTCTCCATAGGAGAAATCACACAAACTCGTTTCGTTCCCGAGTTTGTTCGGGTTGTAGATCCGCCAGTCAATCTCTGGCTCTGTTTTCACTAAATCTAAGTCTGGTTCCTCCACTATGATCGTTTTTGCCTCCTTTTTTATTTCAGATGGATGAACATAAGTGTTCGGCAGGTGATACCGGTCAAGCTTAATTTTATGCGTAACCTTTATTTTGGTATCGGCAGGATCATAGATACGCCTGGAAGGAGTGGTGGTCTCGCCTAGACCGTCGTTGCAAATCTTCATCCTGCCGTGATTAGTTTTCTGTAACATTAGTTTTGGAATGGGCGACTGTTCCCTGAGGTCAGCTTCCCCAAGCTGGTACGGGTCTTCACCCGTCGGGGTTGTGTCAATTAGTCGTAGCCTATCCGATAATGACCCAGTAAATTGTGAAGTTCTTTTATTAATGGCGTTTCTTGATTTTCCGTAAGTATTTATCATCTTGGGTTTTTTATTTAAACTATAAGAACTACCGAAATGTTTATCGGCATCAAAAAAATTATCTGAAAAAGAAACACAAATGTTTCACTTATACATATACAAGTTTTATCCTTCGCTTGCTCAAAATCAATGATAAAATAGCCAACTTACTGCTTTTAGGAACTTCAACCCTAGGTGCAGGATTTTTAGACATTCGACTTAGACTTCCAATTCCAGTAGAAGTTCTTCTTTTATTTCTTTGTATCCTTTGGATGATAGGATTACCACTGAAATCATTGTATACCAAATTAGTTAGACCATATTTTAACTGTAGGTTAAAAAATTCAGACATAGATAAACATTATTTACCTATTTGATGTCACAGTATACAAAGCGTCAGAACGGGGTTCAGTCTTTATTTCTTTCTTGACAAATGAACGTTTACTTTCAATCATTGTAAAATTTTCACGGCTTAAATTACTATCCAAAATCGAGGGGCCTCCTAGGCCTCCTTGCAAGAAACTTGTTACGTCTGTAAAATAATATTAGTAATTTCAAATTTCAAAGCCTAATAATTATTCAATAACGAATACGTAACACATATTTCAACAAATAATAATATTTAAATTCTACTACAATTCGAGTTTACTTATATGTAATATAAATTTGTTTGTACTTTAAAAAAACAATGACAGCAACCAAACATTACTGCCTTAAAAAGCAATTGAATACCTTTGATGTTAGGTCAATAAATAAACAAAGCAATATGAACAGTTGCTGAATACATGTACCTTCTGTATTCCTGCGGAGTCCAAAGGAATCTTGCCCAAAAGGTTTAGTTTTGTTAAGTTCACTTTCGAAAATATACGGCTTTGTTCTGTTATCTGGCAATAGGAGCTCTGTAAAACTATTTAGCATTATCTGAAATTCAAAACAAATTTATACTTTCTGATCATTTTTAAATTACTATATCTAAGAGCGTCGTGCCCTAGTGGTCAGCACCCGAACTCAGATCGTGGATCGTGGGGTCCCGAGTTCAAATCTGGTCAGAACTAAAATCTTTGTGTTTATTGTTGAATATCCGACTTACTCTACGGTGATGGAAAACATCAATAAAAACCATGTTAACCCGGAAAACGGCGGTAGGCTCACCACCTGCCACGTTGGGTTCTAATACCATTGGTAAAAAGTGGGCATGGGTTGCCTCTGACTGACTACCCCGTTTGGGATAAAGTCGTTATGGCATGTATGTATATGTATATCTGAGGCGCAAACGAGACCTGACAGACTGATTTATCAATCAGTTTATTTTGACAGACATTGGATGGATTGCTGCTATCACTTTAGCTAACAACAAGCCTGGGCAGCTTTTAATTAAAGGTGACCCTGTGGTTAGTCACACAATAAGAATAATGGAATTAGAGAAATTGGGGATGTTGGATTCACAATCTAAAACCAATAGGACAACAATTTTCCCAGCCTCCACTATTAAGTTTGAGGAATACAATGTGTGTCTTAAATATGTTACCGTTACGTTCTTTAACATGATTAATGACGAAATTCCATACATATTTTGAAACTAGCTTTCCGCCCGCGACTTCGCCCGCGTGAACTTCATTTTTATACATGAAATCTTTATAAGTTGTAGCCTATTTGTTATTCTGATGTGAAGGCTGTGTTACTGTTAAGTTAAATCTAAATCCATTTTGTATTTGAAAGAGTAACAAACATACATATAAACTTTCGCATTCATAATATTAGTAAGATTTACCTGTGCTGGTGGACTTGGCTCAGCTTTGACTATTGTAGAGGTAACAGGGGGCCGTAGAGGCTTTGGTGGCGGCAGCCCTCCTGGGGGCACATGTACTAGCGGAGGCGGGTGCAAACTGTGCCGCTGGCTCACTGAGCTTACTCGTCTGTTCAGTTTAGTTTTCAACTGAAAATGTATTACCTTTATTAACTATACATATTTACGCACGGCCGTTAACATTTCATTTTCCATAGTACACAGTATGAGAGGTAAAAAATACAAAATACACAACAAATAAATCCCTTGCATTATAAACCCATCAAGTACATAGAAACAAAACAAAATACTGAAAATGTTAGGCATTGAAATAGAAGAACTTTTTATATTCCTGTAACCCAGGTTTTTAAACATATGATTAACAATGTGAGAAATATCAATCTCCAAGTAGTTGTTTTATTCCATAACAATTATACAGACTTGTATCAGGACATTTAACACAAAAAAAAATATAAAAAAGTGTTAAATATCAGATAAAATGACCAACCAACATGTTAACACAATCAAAGAGAAATTTTAACATTAAATTATTCATTATGAGTGAATTATTAAAAAAATATTTCCATATTAAGTAGGCTTTGTGTTTGTAATAACAATAAGTATTGTTAGTAACAATAAGTATTACTCAAAGATAATATGTTTAAAAATAAATTATGTCACTGGCTTATTTGCAACTGTTTTTATAATATTTAAGAATTAATTGACTTTTGTAAGAACTGTAAAAATTGTTTGTCTTATTAATGTGATTGTACATTTAATGATTATTCTCATAATTGACATTTTGATAAATTTACTAACAATATAAATTAACAAACATTTGCGTGTCTGCTTGCAGGCGGAATACTAACAACATACCATACTATTAAGATCTCGCTGTAAAATTGTACTCTTGCAAATAAATGATTGATTGATTAGTATTAAATATTCTAGAGATTTATATATTTGAAATATTAACTAATTCTTGTTTAAAACTCTAATTGTATAGTTCATTTCCAAGGCCTCTAATAAGGCACTGGTGTAATAATGAGTTATAAATATGTATACTATATTTAACAATAGCAAGGTTTTTAATATCTATCAAATAAAAAGAAAATTATATATATTGGAATAGTCAACTGGTGAATGATATTTTCCAATAAAGATATAACTATACTTCACAACAACTTCTAGTCCACTCTGAGGTTATCCCGAGCCCCTCTATTACAATCTTTTCCTATGAACAATAGGTATTGCACATGGCCAGAAGTTTGACACAACCCATACAAGCACTTTAAAATGGCATATAAGCAATTGTTAGTTTAGTTAAAACTTAAATATTCGCAGTACCGCATTAGTTAGAATATCTTTACCATATTTGTGGGTTAGTATAATATTTCAAATACAATAAAACGCGCAAACGCATCGCATCATATTATAAGTAGGAATGAGTTTTGTATTTATATTGGCTAATTAAACATTTAATCGCTTTGCTTAGCATTAGCACTGTTTGTTTTAGCATGTTAGTTTGCAATCTGATGTAAAATCCTCTTTTTTAACCTAACACAATATTATTTGCAGTACATATTATGTAAACTGAGTTTTAATTCATTTTTACATTTCCTCATACAATTTTTTACCACTATTTTATCACAAAGGAAAATGCTTGCACCTTAGTTGATAACTATTACTGCTTTTCTTGAACAAGTTCAGAAAAAACCATTACATTAAAACACCTATGTAGCATTGTTTCAGGTTACCAAATAAAATACTAAGAGTTAGACCAAAACCCACTTACTGTATCATTTTCTTGTTTCAAAGCTTGATGAATTTTTTCTCTTTTAGTTATGAGCTCGTTTTGTTGCTGAATAAGGTCCAAGTGATAGATGAGTAGATCTTTTAGCCTCTTGTTCTGACTCTCGGATGATGCTAACTTGTTAGTAAGTTTTGTGATCTCTGCAGGGGTGTTCACTACCAACTCCTTGTCCTCTGAGACCACACAGTGAGTGGAAATCTCAACCTCCTTGTCCAGTTGAAGCGTTTGTCTTCGGTCCGCGCATTCAGAGTCCGAGTGGCTAGCGTAAATGTGGTCGAATGGAAAACTCAACAAGCCGTCCTTCGAATCCAATTGATCCAAGGTCGATAAATCCGTGGAGAAATTCACCAAATTTGTTTCATTAATACTACTGCGACTGTTCATTTTTATGGAAAGCCAATCGCGAGTCGCTACGACGAGCCTGCCGGCTGTCAAAAACTAACAAACCGACACTAAACTTGTTCGTTTCATTACAATTTCATTGATCATACGTTAACACATTATCACAAAAAATACCGTTCGAATTTAATACGGCATTACATTGTCAAAACAGCGACAAATCTACGTAGGTTCCTATTTTTCTAGTCTGACATTTCTTTCTCGCACATGCAAAATGATAAAAGACGCATATTATCTATGCAATGGTTCCGACCACTAGCTTTTACAAAACTGTTTCTGTGGCGATTCATTTGTGGGAATAAATTAACTGTTATCAATCATTAATATCAAATCAAATATTTAAAACAAGGCTTAGTAAACGAAATAAAATTGATACAAAATTTCAACAAGCGTCAAGGCGTCAACCGTAGACATTATTTTACTTTTTAAGCTTGTCAAACACTGCGTAGTGATGTGCTTTCAAAAGAAGTTATATTTAAATTAGATTAAACTCGATCGATTGAAATATTTTTTCCATTCAGCAGTTGTGTTACAGCGGGTAATAACTTAACGAATAACATTACAACAATGCAACATTTACATGACTGGCCCTTATTCTCTAACTAGCAACTCCAGTCAATTGCTGATTGATCGCATTTTAACAGCTTGTCAACCAATGACGACGCAGTATACGACGTCAAATATCTTAGTCAAATAGCATTAATCGCTCTTATACTCGCAATTTTCTCAAAAAAAGTTTCGAAATTAGTGAATAGCCCTAAGGACCATTTAATGCTGCGTTTTCACCCACAAAAGAACAGCTGCTCATCCTTGCACTCTCTAGGAATCTCCCCTAAAGTCAATCCTCTCAAAAGCTCATAAAAATAAAAGAATACTCGAAAGATGCTTGAGTGGAAAATACAGATGGATGACATTATTGACATTATGTACCGTTATTTTCTGGCAACGCGAATGCGTTGTTGAAAGTCGCTTGCATTTTAAAAGCTTTTTAAAAGTCATAATTTTTTTTCTTATAACAGTAAAAATTCCCAAATTAAATAAATCATACATTATTTATGAAATTTTGAAATTCTATACTTACCAGAAATCTTTTATACTAGAATTTGATTTTTAAAATTGTTACATTTTACCAAAATCCAACTTGGTGCCACTTGGTGCCTAATGTACTCGGAGTACCTAAGTATTTTAAAAAATTAGGTTGCTTGTGTAGGCAAGTCATCATCATCCGTGTGTTTATCCCGGTTGTGAACCCACACTGATGCAGGCAAGTAATAACGAAAAATCCAATGCTATGGCTTCTGTGATAACTCCGGCACTGCAGAACACCGGCGGCGCCACGCGTGCCAATCGTCGCAGATGGCTTTGGCTCACCCCCTCGCTCACAGCCACATGCTTCTCAGCTCACAGGCCACCCTGCCCCTACGCGCCTACGCGACTCTGAATTACACTCCTAGGGGTAGGGAAAACAAGACTACGTGGAGTCGGTTTTGCGCGATTATTTTCTGTCAACTTAATTTTCATCAAATGTTTTTGGATAAACAATTTTATTATAAACTGATATTATGCAATAGTAAAATTCGGACATTATGATTTAATGACATGGCGGCCTATGGGAACCAATTGGCAATGGGAAAAAAAACAAACGTGTCATAAATCGAAAACCATTTCGAGGTATTTGTATATTAAAACGTATTTCAAATTAACACGCAGCTAGTTATTATATCCTCTTTGTTAACACGTTACACGTGTGCGCGGAGCGGCCACATCGACGTTACGTCACGTCAGTGTCGGCGCCCAGCTGCTGCTGGTATCAGTACTTAGTATCGATTTGAATTTCGATACTTTTATATCGGTACTTAAAAATCTTACAGCATTTAGACCGGAGACGTCACGCGAACTTATTTCTATACAAAAAAGTTTGCCATTTTCTGCGGGAGACGAGGTGTGTGCGTCAAAGTCAACACAAATGCATTTTTCGGAGACGTCGCTACACATGCACACTATGAAAATATTTAACACTGGCATGAACGAGACGCACAGAAAAGATCAGATAAGCTTTCAAAAAAATAAATCAACGGCACTTGCGGTTTTTAACCTCGTAAATGTCCTTCTAGAAAACCTAAATGCAGGTAAATTAACTACAGGACTGTTCTTTGATATGTCAAAGGCCTTTGATTTCGTAAACCATGTTATCCTTTTGCAGAAGCTGGAGTCGATTGGAGTAAGAGGACCCACACAGCAGTGGATATCCTCTTACCTAGCGAATCGATGCCAGAGCGTGGTAGTTAATAGAATAGTTAATGAGGAACTCACACCCTTTGCATCTTATTTGAGAAACACTTCACGCGGTATTCCTCAGGGTAGCGTTCTGGGCCCGCTGTTATTCATTCTTTACATAAACAACTTAATAGAAGCGACTAGTCATAAATGCGTTCTATTCGCTTACGACTTATCTATAATTGTGACATTAGAAAAAATAATTGATAATTCTATAAATATACATGAAATGGAAATTAATAAAACTGTTGTATATTATCAACAGTTTTATTAATTAAAATGGCTAGATAATAATGATCTCACTCTTAATTTGAATGAATCTAATTTTATACATTTTAATTAATCGAAACATGCGCAATATAATTTTAAACATAGCATAGACAAAATAGAAGAGATCACACGCACCAAGTTTCTCGGTGTAATCATCGATCAAGACTTAAGCTACAGTTACACATGCTCATTACTAGCACAAAAGCATGCTACTAATGAGCAAGTGCTACTTAGTAGCACGTGTGTCGAAGCCTTGCTAGTTATGAGCATGCTACTTTCGAGTATGCTCAAAAATCGATAGCCGTGCGATTTATGAGCATGCTACCTGCGGCGCGGGTGGAAGGGGGCGTGCTTTTAGCACGAATGAACAGGTTTGCTTATTGAGCATGCCACTAGGCTAGTATCAATTGAGAACTGGTATGTTAATTATATGGCGAGGTTGTGGTTTATCGGTTTATCTATACATAGTATATTATAAAGAGGAATGATTTGTTTGTTTGTATTAAATGGGCTCCGAATATACTAGATCGATTTTAAAAATTCTTTCACCATTAGAAAGCTATACTATCAGGGGCCGTATTACAATCTCTTATAGCCGGTCAAGTAAATTTCCCAAAATAAGGGTAGCGAGCAATTTCTTGCCTAGAGGATGCATTTTTATTAACCGGTAACCGCTGACTGGGTGAAAATGTAAGAATCGCTCGCTACGCTCAGCTTAGGAAATCAACTTGACTGGCTATATGAAATGGTAATACGGCCCCAGGTAGTGACATAGGCTATGTTTCTTATTAATTTGCTATAAATTATCTATATGCTATAAATTCGATAGTATCAAAACTATCGATAGGATGCGTGTTGATACTATCGATAGTTTTGCCCTATCGAAAGTCGAACACTTTACGCTAATATTGCAAGCTCATACAAGGTTTCGTTTTATTTCCAGTCGATAGTATCGAAAATACCTCGATAGTTACTAAAGAAAAATTATCTATAGTATCGATAGGTGTCGATAGTTATAAATAGTATCGATAGCATCGACTTTAATGGCGTGATTCTATCGATAGTATCGAAAAAGGTCAATCGCATCGCTTTATTCTCATTATCGATACTATCGATAGTATCATCACGAGTCGACAGTTTCGATAGAACTATCGATAGTACGACTAATTTTCAAGGTCAACTATCACTATCGAAACTATCGCTATCGCAACAACACTATTTCGAATCGAACCCGTGCTTAAAAAGCATGTGTGTTCAATCCTTTGCTTTGAGCACGGTCATTTAGTAGCAGGCTTAAAAAAGCATGCTAATAAAAAGCAAGTGTGTCAGTAGATGAGCGTGCTCGTTTGTAGCATGTTTATTAGCGTGCTAATAAGCATGCTACAAATGAGCATGTGTAACTGTAGCTTTAGGCTGGAAGGTACAAATTGAAAATATTTGTATTAGGCTCAATTGTTTCGTTTACGCACTCATTAAACTTAGGCAAGTTAGTAACACTCAAACCGTTCTAACAACTTATCACACTTATCTCGCTTCACTGCTGCGATATGGACTCATTATAATATGGGGTAACAGTGTTGAAAGAAACAGGGTCTTTACAGCGCATATAAAATGTAAGGGATTATTTTTGAAAGCCAGAGATACTAATACCAGACTTAAAAGAGATCCAGATAGGCTGGTCTTAAGTGTTACCGGAAATCTCAAAAGTACCTAAATAATTGTGTATCCATGTGTGTCAAGATTTACAATGAAATTCCCCGTGACAATAAAAAAAAAAAATACACATTTATAAGGTAAATAATTTATGACTTAAAGGAATTACTTGATCGAACATTTTAGTTTAATAGAAACTTTCATTTTGACTTTGTTTTATTCGATTGACATTGATTGTTTTGTTTTAATTGATATTTTACTATATTTTATTTGCTTTGATTTAATTCATTTATTGTTTACTTTTAACTTATATTGTTTTTTTCGTCCTACATGAACATTTGTATGTATATTTGCATGCTAACAATCCTGGCAAGACATGTGCACTTTTAAATTGTAATTTAAAACTTTATACCGTGTTCATATGCAAATGAAGAATTATTATTATTATGTTGGTACTTGGGAAATTCACGGGCCCATGGAGACCCGGTCCTTTGAGGCTTGCGTGGGGCCGAAGCCAACACGTAGAGGCCTTTTTGGTACCATTTAATCTACTTTGTGTGTGTACATCTGCTGAGTTTTGTCTCTTGATAAATATTGATAATCTATCTAGAGACAACACCCAGTAGATGCAAGGACTATGAAATGTGTTAAAATGTTAAAAAGTAAACACTGGGCTATGGAGGTGAATTGTTTGGTGGACTTGTATACGGGCTATTACTTGAGATAACGGACGTCTGCCATGCAAAATGTCTCAATGTTTTTTCTCCTGGCAGACGGTGACTAGCCACTCACTAAATAGGCCACCCAAACGCATAAGGTCAGCAAAGGCAGCAACATGGTCGTGAACGGCTCAAGGTGTCGAGAGGTGTACATCGCTTTCTACGGGGTGGATAAACCAACCCACCAACTCGCGACTTTGCATCTTTCACTTCCACCCTGCGAGTATTCCGCTCTAACGCTCCACTCTGGACGACCAGTTAATGCAAGCTAGAGGTGAGAGTCCTGCGGCCTTCCTTGGGGCCCACTCCGGCCGGCCGGCTAAGGCAAGCGCAGGCGGAGGGCCTGACCGACTTTCGGGGGCCAACAGCTCGCCACAAGTTGCCCTGCGGGTTAGCGTCGGGATGATGGTAGCCCGTGGTGTCGCTTCGCACCAACAGCTCATAGAACCGTCCTGCGGGCTTATTATTATTATTATAATGAAATTCATTTCACAGGTGTTTTATAATAAACGAGCTCAAACAAACTTCGTTTTGTCAAATGTTTGACAGGTGGTGTCCATTTTGCCCGCTTTTCTTCGATTTGTTTTACATTTACCATTCTTTTTCACTGTTTTTTTTGTAACTAATTAAAAGTTAATATTACATAAAAGAATACATTAGAGACAGCAAAGCGACGCTGAAAATTTGGTTTTAGACGAGTGAAACCCAATTTTTATTGCGTGTTTCACGAAACTGGTTTTACAAGTTTACTGTAAAGTAGAGATTGGCAATGTTTAATTTACACTAAGTTATGTTAAGTTATTTTAATATTTTTCGCAAATGTCAAAATTGATTTAAAACTTAGGTACTTATTTAATTAAACAAGTAAAAACCAGTTAAAACCATACTTAAGTTAATCATAAACATACTTATTTTTTCTCAATCTATACTTAAGTTAGTTCGGGAAAAAGTTTCTTGGCATTTTTTAAGAAAATCCAAAACATTTTTCAATATGGTTTATTTACATTTACCTAAAGTACGTAGGTGCCATTTTGTTCGATTACTTTTTGCCATCTTGTAGGTAGGGACAAAATCCCATTGCTATAGGAATTGTTTAAATGTTTTAAACTAACTAACTTTTTTTAAACTCTTTATTTCTGACACAAAATAAAGAGTTTACAGAAGGACCGCTCTCGCCTTTCTCTATCAACTTGCCTGATCGCCTAGGGTTGCTACTCGCTACTATAATCACCAGATAAGCGCGATTTGACAGTTAGATTGAATGGAGTATCATCATCATCATCATCCGTGCGGGCTATCCCGGTTGTGAACCCACACTCGTGTGTGGGGTCCCAGGGTCCGCCTTTCCTATTTTCTTGACCCACTTCGCGCGGTCTTGTGCATCCTCAGTGGTGAGTCTGTTGGCACGCATGTCATCCTTAACGAAGTCGAGTCAGTACCTGGCGGGGGCGGCATGGCCAGACAGTTGTTGCCCACGTTGTTTGCCGATCTCCGTGAGACATGACCATACCAACGAAGGCGGCACTCCTGCAGATTGTCTGCGATGTCACGAACACGAAGGGTGCCGCGGATGTGGGTGTTACGCACGCGATCTTTGCGTGAGACTCCACACATCCACCGCAGCATCTTCATTTCCATGACGCGCAGCTACTGCTTGTGTCGCTCTAGTAACGGCCATGTTTCACTGCCATATAAAAGAACAGGCCTAATGATGGTTTTATAGACCTGCCCCTTCAGCTTGATCGGCATTTTGGGGTCACAAATGACACCAGTCACCTCACGTCATTTGGCCCAAGCCGCGGAAATTCGGGCTCTGACGTCGCGGTCGATGTCCCCGGACGCGCTTAACACAGATCCCAGGTATTTAACACGGTCCGTGCGCTCGACCACGTCAACGGCGGACGGACTGGGTATCTGTGGTGTTGCAAGCCATGTTCTCCGTCTTCGCGACATTAAGTTTCAGACCGCCGTTTTCAAGTGAATTTTTCCACTTATTCACCAGCTGTACCAGCCGTCCCCTGTCCGAATCTGCTAGCGCTATATCATCAGCATACATAAGCAACCAGGCTGGTTGCTCATGGTGGTCTAGGATGCTGTTTGACAGAACGTCTAATATTACGCTAAACAGAAACGGGCTAAGCACATAGCCTTGGTGTACTCCAACGGTAATAGGGAAGGGAAGCGTGTCACCAACCGCAGTCCTAACTGTGGAACTGGATTCGTGGTACATGTCCCGGATAATGTCAATAAAGACTTCGGGAACGGCACTGGACCGCAGCGCCCAGCCGATCATCTCACGAGGGACACAATCGAAGGCCTTCTGCATGTCTTAGAAAAGTAGATGCAGAGGTGTATTATTCAGTCTGTATCCCTCCATGAGTGTTCTCAAGGCAAATATGGGGTCCATGGTCCCGCAACCCGGTCGAAACCCATACTGACACCCCGAGATTGTACACTCCTGTCAGATCCGAGAGTCTACAATGCGCTCGAGGAGCTTCATGGTGTGGGACATCACCTTTATGCCGCGATAATTGCTGCACTCCTGCACCGAGCCCTTGCCCTTGAAGACTGGCGTGATAATGCTCAGTCTCCATTGGTCAGGTATCTTCCCGGTGAGGAGAATGCGGTTGAAAAGCTGGGTAAGTATGCCCATCGATTTCCAAGCTTCGATAGGGACTCCACCGGGTCCGACAGCTTTCCGGTTCTTCATGTGGCGAAGAGCCGACTGGACTTCATCAGGCGTTACCGGGGGCACTAGTCCCTGATTTGGAGGGAGTTCAGGTGGCTGCACCTCTTTGTGCTGCTTGTTGAGCAGCTCGTGGAAGTAAGAGCGCCATCTCTCCTTCACCGCGCGGTTCTCGCACAGCAAGTTACCACATGGGACATCACCTTTATGCCGCGATAATTGCTGCACTCCTGCACCGAGCCCTTGCCCTTGAAGACTGGCGTGATAATGCTCAGTCTCCATTGGTCAGGTATCTTCCCGGTGAGGAGAATGCGGTTGAAAAGGTGGGTAAGTATGCCCACACCACGAGAGCCCATCGATTTCCAAACTTCGATAGGGACTCCATCGGGTCCGACAGCTTTCCGGTTCTTCATGCGGCGAAGAGCCGACTGGACTTCATCAGGCGTTACCGGGGGCACTAGTCCCTGATTTGGAGGGAGTTCAGGTGGCTGCACCTCTTTGTGCTGCTTGTTGAGCAGCTCGTGTAAGTAAGAGCACCATCTCTCCTTCACCGCGCGGTCCTCGCATAGCAAGTTACCAAGAGTGTCATTTACACAGCGGCACATGGAAATATCCTGGGCCACTTTGACTCTTGAACGTGCCAACTTGTAAACGAGCTTGATACTCTTGAGCAGGTGGACTAGTTTAGATACTTAGGAAGTACCTTGACAGCCAAGGGTGATACTGATGCTGAGATATTGGCGCAGCCTCTGCTGCTTTCGGGAAGCTGCAGCTGAAGCTTTTCCGCTCGCACGACGTTCGAAGGTCAACTAAGATCGCTGTGTACATGGCAATAGTACTGCTGAATCTCCTCTACTCAGCTGAGGCGTGGTGCATTCATCGCAGGCACATCCGGGCATTAGATAGATTTCACCTCAAATGCCTTCGTGAAATTTTTAATATAAAATGGACTGATCGCATTCGGAATACAGAGGTGCTTTGCCGGGCTAAAGTTGGTGGCATTGAAGCCTATCTAATGAGAAGGCAACTGCGTTGGTGCGGCCACGTCTCTCGCATGTCCGATGAGAGCCTGGCGATGCGCGTGTTCTTCTTGGGGCTCTGTGAAGGCAAACGCAAACAGGGTGGTCAGTTTCTTCGTTATAAGGATGTTCTTAAGAGGCATATGAAGAGATGCGATATTGCCCCTGAGAACTGGGAACAATGCGCAGTTAATCGACCAGAGTGCAGGCATCTTGTACAGTCGAAGGTCTTTGCCTTTGAAGAACAGAGGATAAAGGATCTCGACAGTAAAAGAGATCTACTGAAAGCCCGACCACCGGCGGCCATAACCTATCGGTATGAGAACGGTATCTTGAAATGTGATATATGCGGGCGAACGTTCACCGCTAAGATTGGCTACGTCAGTCACATTCGAGCTCACCAGCGGAGCCTTTAAATCATTCGCAGTCGCCGTAACCGTGTCAGCATGGAAGACATCATCATCAAACGAGCTTCTGCCCCTCAGACGACTCCAACTTATTGTACAAAGGACGTAAGTGGTCACGTCAGGCTCTGGCTACAGCTCGTTTAGAGGCACGTTTGGCATCCCTGTACGCGGCGCGATCTTCAGGAGATTTGGACGCTTGCCACGCTTTGAAGAGGGCTTTCTTTACCCTGATCTCCTTCTGGACAGCTTCGTTCCACCACCAGGTCTCCTTGTCAAGCCCACGTCCACCCCAAGACACACCCAACGCCACCCTCACCACCCCGATGATAGCTGCCTGACACCTATCCCAGAGCTGTTGCCCGGACTCACTATCCGCTGCGATGCACAGGTCACCGACAGCGGCAGCAAATTGATGGGATCTGGCTCCTTCAAGCAGCCACCACCTGGTTCGGGGCGGGCAGCGCTCCCGGCATTTGCCTCGAGGCTTCACTCGCAGGTCCATCACAAGTAGACGGTGTTGGGCAGTAAGACTCTCTCCGGGTATGACCTTACAGTTAGCAACCTTGCCGATCTGGGCTCTCCTGGTGAGAAAGTAGTCGATCTGGGTTGCGCTCCTACCGCTCTTGTAGGTGATCAGATGCTCGGGACTCTTTTTGAAGAACGTGTTAGATTGAAAGGAGTTGAGATGGGTGAATACGTTTAAAAGTATTATATTACAAGAATTCATTTACCGGGGTTCAGGTACAACCTGCTAGCCTAATGGCTTGATTGATCATACAGTCCTACCTACCTACCTACCCAGTAGGCTGTAGATAACACCATGCGCCACCGCTTCGGCGGTCACCTGTCGGCGGCGCTGCGCGGAAGCAGCAGCCGCGCGTGACAATAAAATAATATACCAAAAATACTGGTGTTTTACCAATGCATGATAACTATGATAAGATAAGTTACGGAAAAATTAAAAGCCCATTTGTACTGGATTTGAATGTGTTACGAAATATAATGGTTTACCTACCTATATACTCATAATACTCGTACATAGTACTACTAACTTGCAAACGTTATCTGAGTTTTACTTGTTTTTCAACATCATTTTGGTAACCTAAAAAACGTATATTCACAATTTCGTGTGGTGTTCATACAGCCAAATACACTGCAACAGAAATATCTGCGCGAAGCCATTTTTGACCATTGAACTATAATGTAAGTATCTGACGACGTGCAAATAATATCTCAATGTTTTTGACAGTGCGACTGACTGCGACGCTAAAACACCCTGACCTCGCCTGTTAACTCACGTCTCTGTGTGCGTGTGTCAAAAATGGCATGTTGTTCTAAGCGAGCTATCTGTCAGATTTGTGCTTCTGATCAAAATATCGCGGCAAGTGGTTTTGGCAGTCCTCTCGTAATGTTATCCTGACACTGCCTAACGAATTCTAAAGAGACCGCAACAGGTGGAAATCTGTAGGCGCAAGATCAGGACTATGCATTAACACCTCCCAGTCAAACTCTCTTAATTTTTGCTGAAAAGAAAAGATGTGTGAGGTCGCTAGGTTATCATGATGAAAAACCACACCCTTTCTGTTGATTAATTCCGGCCACTTTCTCACAACTTCTAGCTTTAATCTCATCAGTTGTTCGCCGTAGAGTTCAGAATCGATGTACCTGCCTGGTGGTAACAGCTCATAATGAATAATGCCCTTCCAATCCTACCACACACATTGCACGGCATCACCTTGTTGCGAGTTAACCCGGGTTTCGCCACAGTCTGTGAAGCCTGACCGGCCTTTGACCACGACTTTTTCCGCACGTTCTTATCGTACGTGATCCACTTATCATCCCCAGTTATCAGCTTCTTCAAAAATGGTTCGGTTTCATTACGTCGTATAAAGAATAACAAATGAGTTGCATTTTTACCTTTTTTGTACTAAAATTTGAAAATGTATCGACTTTCTTCATTAGATTCACTCATCTTGACAGTAAGAAAAACAAATGAAAATCACACATTTTCTTAATTTGAATTTGGAATCATCATCTTCAAAATTTAAACTTTTAATGATACCAAAACCAGCCAGATACAAATATAGCTAAAGAGATTTTATTACAAGTTCATACATACCACATGCGAAAAAACTTTTAACCAACCCTAATAGATGATAATAACCAGACACACAACAAACACAGATAAGTGGGTCGCCGGGAAATCTATGAATAAAAGTAACCTTTTAAAATATGTAAAAAATGAATGCAGTATTTAGTATAAAAACTAGCTATTTTAGAGAGAGGGGCAGAGAAGTGTGAGGCAAGTGATGTAATATCTCCAAAACTCTTCACCAATGCAATGGAAGATGCCTTCAAACTCCTGGAATGGAAGAAGTTGACCTCAACATTAATGGCGAATGCATCACTCACCTTCGGTTTGCCGACGATATTGTAGTCATGGCAGAATCGTTGGACGACCTCAGCGAAATGCTAGAAGACCTCAATCGACTTTCTCAACAGGTGGGCCTCAAGATGAACATGAATAAGACGAAAGTCATGTCAAAATTCTATGTAGCGCCCGCCTCAATATCAGTGGGGAACTTGTTTCTCGAAGTGGTGGACGAGTATGTCTACTTAGGGCAAACGGTCCAATTAGAAAGTTCCAACTTCAAGCAGGAGGTCACTCGCCGAATCCTACTCGGCGGAACAGCGTTCCGGAAGCTACGCAACGTCTTCACGTCCAAAATACCTCAGTGTCTGAAGACAAACGTTTTTGAACAGTGCGTGTTGCCAGTGATGGCCTACGGTGCCGAGACGTGGTCTCTAACTGTGAGCCTCCTGAATAGACTCAAAGTCACTCAGCGAGCTATGGAAAGACCTATGATTGGTGTTTCTCTGCGAGATCGAATCAGAAATGAGGAAATCCGTAGAAGAACTAAGGTAACCGACATAGCCAAACGGGTTAGCAAGCTGAAGTGGTAGTGGGCAGGACACATTGCTCGGAGGACTGATGGCCTATGGGGCAGGAAAGTTCTCGAGTGAAGACCGCGTATCGGCAGGCGCAGCGTAGGACGGCCCCCCCGCGAGATGGACGGCCGATGTGGTCAAGTCCGCGGGGAATCGCTGGATGCAGGACGTTTTTAATAGGGATAGGTGGAAATCATTGAGGGAGGCCTATGTTCAGCAGTGGACCACCTATGGCTGATATGATGCTGATGATTTTAATATTCAATACATACCTACTGTAATCTGATTACAGAAAACAAAAATTTTACGGCTACAAAACGATTAGTTTCTTTAATAGTAGGTAACCAAATTAAAAACTTTTTGTGATGTTTTTTGTGTATCAATTAATTTAGTTTATTTACCTTTAATCTCAGATTTATTCGATACCCTAAAACTTGATTTTACTCTTTCTGATACTTTAAATGAAACTTTAGGATGAGTTCGTTGCATTACCAATTGAAATCAGCATGTTAGTTATAGCAACAAAAAGTTAAAGAAATATATTAAAATTAATAAATACATTAACAAAACTAAAAAATTAGTTAATAAACAGTTGGACATCAAGAAATATAATATTTTAAGAAAGGAAAAGTTAGATTTAATCTCTGAATTAGAACATGGTAGCTTACTATTAGATAGTACTAAAATCTCCTATGAAAATGAGACCATGGCTCTTGAGCATAAGATTGCTTGCTTAGAGAGTTCTCTGAGGGACACCAAAAAAATGTATGAGATATCCCAAAAAGAGATCAGCGAACACATATTAGCTGCCACAGAATTGTTAAAGATGTCAACTTACAATGCAGAGAGGTTTGATTCGCTTATAAGCAAACAAATCACTTGCAATAATTGTTATCAACAAGTAGTGGAGATGGATACTGAATTGTCACGTGTTAAGGCCACGCCAACTGACTTATCAGAGCCTGCTAAGGTGGATAAATGTAATACTCCACAGGCTGCTCCAAATAATACTTTTATATTTTCTGACGAGCTAGGCCAAGGATTAGGCATATTGTTGTCTAATAAATCAAACCAACAAGTAATCAATTTATGCCATCCAGGTATGTCCTATTCTGACCTAGTTAGTAACATCTCCAAAGAGAAGCTAGGGGTAAACTCCACTGTGGTTGTCTTTCTTGGAGACTGCCGAACATTGACAAAAAAAGGGTTAATTAAAAATATTGAAACAATAATGGGCATTCAATCAAAGAACAAGTGTAAATTTATTTTGTGTGCATTCCCATACTCAAGTACCTCAAGTACTTTAAGTCAGAACAAGGTCATCCAAGACCTTAATTTAACTTTGTATAATCTGACATGTCGTCATAGTGACATTGACTTTTTTGATACAAATCTGTTTGTACCATACTTTAGGTTAACTGAAGATACTATGTATCTTCCCATTAGGACTAAGCAGAAACTAGCTACTTTGTTAGCAAATAACATTAACAATGCCGCTATTGGCAGTATTTTCTATTCTGACATTAGTACTAGTACTAATTTATCTATTTCATGTGATGCTCCTTCAGCGTCTTGTTTAAACTAGGACCTAGGACAACAGCCAAGCCCAAATACTTGAATTTATTCCACCAAAATATTCAAAGCTTGACGGGCAAAGATTTAGAAATAGAACTATTGCTGGAAAACCAAAATATTGATATTTTATGTTTTACTGAACATTGGCTGACTGATGAAAACTATCAGTCTTTTGTCCTTAATAATTTTAGATTATCAAGCGCGTTCTTTAGAAAAACCACTATTCATGGTGGTTCATTAATTTTTACTGCAAATAGTTTGAAATGTAAAGATCGCACTGACATTGTAGGCCTGTCCATAGAGCGTATTGTCGAATTGTCTTGTGTTGAGTTAGAGGGCTTTGTTGTGATAAGTGTATACCGTCCCCCAAAAACTATCTTAGATAGATTTGAGACAGTTATGGAAGAAGCTTTGGGTAGGTTAAGTGCTAAGTCTAAACCCATTATTGTGTGTGGTGATTTCAATATAGATTTGCTAGTAAACTCATCTGAAAGGAATAGGTTATTGTCGCTATTTAAATCCTTTGGTCTGGATTATCAATTCCATGAACCCACGAGGATAACAGCCACAACATCTACTTGTCTGGATAATGTATTTTGCAACTGTGTACCCATTGAAAAGGCAATAGTAACTGAATTAAAGTCTGATCATTGTGGGCAGAAGATAACATTTTTAGATTTAACTAACAATAGCGTTAATTACAGGAAAATAACATGTAGACCGAAGACGGGTAATCGCATTAATAGTTTTAAAACTAATTTAAAGCATAAAGTATCTTCCATTCCTTACAAGCAGGGTGACCCTGATGCAGTCTACAAAAGACTGTTTGATTGTGTTAAAAATGAATTTGATGCTTGTTTTCCCACCAAACAAGTTACTTGCAGAGTTCAATCTAAGTTTTGTGAATGGGCCACGCCTGGAATTTACAGGAGCAGACGTAAGATGTATGAGTTGTACGGCATGAAAAAATACAATTTCGATCCACTTTTTGTTGAGTATGTCAAGAACTACTCTAAAATATTCAGAAAAGCCTGCACTACAGCTAAGGCATTGCACATTCGTGATAAAATATCAAAGTCCACTAACAAAATAAAAACCACTTGGGACGTCATAAATCACGAAACCGGTAAAGCTAAACAGCGCGATACCTCATACACTCTTAATATTAACAATAACATCTTACAATCAGAAGCATCTGTTGCTGAAGCATTTGATAAGTATTTCAGTAATATACCTATAATCACTACAGCTTCATTAAATTCCTCACCAACTAGAGCGCAACATTTGTTGAAAGATAATGTATCTTGTTGCAGTGTATTCTTTAAATTTAAACATGTTGAGTCACTAGATATAATAAAAGCATTCAGATTAATTAATTCAAAAGATACCGCTGATCTTTGGGGTATATCAGTCAAAATTGTTAGCCACATAATTGACGTGATTGCCCCTTATTTAGCCGTAATATTCAATGATTGTGTTGATGAAGGTGTTTTTCCAAACTTAATGAAACACAGTAGGGTTGTACCACTTTTTAAATCAGGCAACAAACAAGACCCAGGTAACTTTAGGCCTGTTTCAATCCTACCAGCTCTCAGTAAGATCTTTGAAAAAATCATTCAAGAACAACTATTAAGCCATTTTTATGAGAACAATCTCTTACACAGTGAACAATATGGATTCACGAGAGGCCGTTCTACTACTGATGCTGGCATCGCACTTCTAAAACACATCTTTAGGGCTTGGGAGAATTCACAGAACGCTCTTGGCGTCTTCTGTGACTTGTCCAAGGCCTTTGATTGCGTTGATCACGATACACTTATACGCAAGCTTGATTTTTACGGGGTTAGGGATAATGCTTTAGATTTGGTAATTTCGTACCTTAGTTTAAGAACTCAAAAAGTTGATGTTAACAGTGTACTCTCTACAGGATCACAAGTTAAAATGGGGGTCCCTCAAGGATCCATTCTAGGTCCATTACTATTTCTGATATATATAAATGATTTACCTTTTTACTTAAAAGATATTTGTGATGTTGTATTGTTTGCAGACGATACATCTTTAGTTTTTAAAACTGACAGAAATAAAAACCTTTTTGATGATGTTAATGACGCACTTTCAAAGGTTTTACAATGGTTCACAGTAAATAATCTACAGCTTAATGCAAAAAAGACTAAATGTATTAATTTTAAGTTGCCTAATGTTAAAGATAACCCCATTAGTCTAAAAATTGATGGTAATACTATGAAGCTTGTAGATACAACTGTTTTTCTTGGAATCACACTAGATTCAAAACTGCAATGGAACCCTCATTTAACAGCTCTCTCAGGCAGACTTAGTTCGGCTGCATTTGCAGTGAGAAAAATTAGGTTATTAACAGATGTTGATACTGCTCGTTCAGTTTATTTTAGTTATTTCCATAGTGTAATGTCTTACGGCATTGTACTTTGGGGTCAAGCGGCGGATATACAAACCATCTTTATCCTCCAGAAGCGAGCTATCAGATCCATCTATAAGCTTCGTGCACGGGCTTCACTTAGGGAGATTTTTAAGGAAATTGGTATCCTCACTGTAGCGTCACAATACATTTACAATTGCATTGTTTTGGTGAGAAAAAATATTGGTCTCTATGCTAAACACAGTGACATACATTGCAGAAATACTAGGAATAAGGATAAAATTGCACTTCCACTCTTTAGGTTACAAAAAGTTTTAGGATCCTTTATGGGGCAAGGTATACATTATTACAACAAAATTCCAAAAACAATTTGTGAGTTACCTTTACATAGATTCAAAAATCACATCAAAACGGCTTTATTAAAAAAGGGCTATTATACTACAAAAGACTACCTTATAGATAAAAATGCCTGGGTATAAGCGCTCTGCTCGATGCGGGATTAAATAGCTCTATTGTAACAGATGTTTTATTGTAAGAGTTAATAGGTACCTAGTATGTATGTACTGACTAACAATTTTTGTTTTTGAATTGTTTAAATGAATTCTTTTTATTATATTCTTTTATGGTTGGTTTTTTCTCTTTGTTTTAAATTCTTTTAGGTTTATTTGTATCAAAATGACACACTGCTTGTACTTTACTAACGCCTGTTGTAAACCCAAAACAAGTTTAAAAGAGTAACTGCTGAGTTTCTCGCCGGGTCTTTTCAGTAAGAAACAACTCCGACGCGGTGGTAGAGTCGCATTATGTCTGTACACTGTTTATTTACATATCCATATTATTATGGTATTTATGTCTATTATTTAGTATATTTTGCTGTAAATTTGACGATTTGAAAGTACTGATACAGTCTATTTGAATAAAGTTATTTGAGTGAGTGAGTGAGTGAGTTAAATAGTTTGATAGATTTTGAAAATTAATTATTTGAAAAAGATTTCGATTTAAAAAAAATGCTTTTTTAAACGGCATTCAAAACTTTGAGAAAAATTAGTATTTCTCACTTTTTCGTAAAAGTGACAAGTTTGCGTTACAACCTTAAAACAAGTCGAGCTTTGATTAGCGCTATGGGTATAAATATTTCAAAACCAACTAGGTCTAGGATTTATTTAAAATGGTGAATGAAAAATCAGGTGCATTAAATAAATTCTAGACCGCACTATGTATGAAAAGAAATCCTTAAAATGTGTGTCTTTAAAATTATTAGTTACATTTCAATTCTAATGTTTATTTTCTATGAGCAATGAAGATAATTTTTTTTTTTATTTTTTCTCCATTTATTGAGATGAATAAACCAAACTGCATTCAGATATCTCGAAAATGTTCTGCCTGAAATGAGATTGGAACCAGTTAAATGTGGATAAAGAAACATCCTGGTCTATTATTTTTATGGTCTTCCTTCAGTTACCTACATAAAAAGCCTGATTTGAATTTTTGAATCATCAAATGGAATGATAATTAATTTCTACTAGTGTTAGGTTAGTCAGCCAAGTATTTTTTTACATAATCCGGTAATTGAAATTTAGTTTTTGACTTTAACCTAATAAATAATCGTAAATTTTCCCAAAAATAAAATGTGTCATGTGTTATTATTAAAACACCTGTGTGATGAATTGCAATAAAAGTAATCTACAAAATTTATCGAAAGCGTCAAGTACTATGTTGTTCATTTCAATCTGACATAATATTCGTGCATATACAGGTTGCCCCTGTGTGAGAATGTATTTGTGTGCGTCTTGTCACAAAATAAAGAGTTTACAGAAGGACTGCTCTGGCCTTTGTCTATCAACTTGCCTGATCGCCTAGGGTTGCTACTCGCTACTTTCTCCAGATAAGCGCGATTTGACAGATACCGCCAAAAATAAAATATATCTGGTGAAAAATACCTACCTACCTAGTAGGCTGTAGATAACACCATGAGCCACCGCTTCGGCGGTCACCTGTCGGCGGCGCCGCGCGCGGCGAGGATGCAGCAGCCGCGCTAGCCAATAAAATAATATACCAAAAATACTGGTGTTTTACCAATGCATGTTAAAATAAGTTACGGAAAAAGTAAAAGCCCATTTGTACTAGATTTGAATGTGTTACGAAATATAATGGTTTACCTACCTATAAACTTATTACTCGTACATAGTACTGCTAACTTGCAAACGTTATCTGAGTCTTACTTACTACCTTTCAACATCATTTGGTACTCGTAACTTAAAAAACGTATAATTACAATTTCGTGTGGTGTTCATACAGCCAAATACACTGCAACAGAAATATCTGTGCGAAACCATTTTTGACCATTGAACTATTGACAGTGCGACTGACCGCGACGCTGAAACTCCCTGACTTCGCCAGTAAACTCACGTATCTGTGTGCGTGTGTCAAAAATGGCGTGTTGTTCTAAACGTGCTATCTGTCAGAGCGCCGCGCATGTTTAATTTGTGGTCTTGTTCACCTAGTCAAGTATAAAATATTTTCAAAGTGTTCACTCTGACGCACACACGTTACCCCGTCCCCCGTAGAAAGTGGCAGACTTTTATGCATTAAGTTCGCGTGACGTCTCCGGATGAAACTCTGAATGCTCTAACCACGCTCTAACCAAAAAGTATTGCTCTAACAAAGGGGAGGGGTAGACGTGTCGATAAAAAACAACATAGATTTGTCTGTGGCTGTGACCATCTCGCATTGCATTGGGGAACAAAAGGCAAAGCTAATTGTAGATGGCGCCACCAGCGACCCAACTATTCGCTAGAAATATTTATTTTTACGGTTTTACATAATGCAAGACCCCCCAAACTAGCGTAATTGATTGTAGATTACTAAAATGATTATGAAAGTCAAATAAAACAATATATTTAGGGCTTTAAAAGTTAAAGTTTAAAAATCAGTTTTTTTCCGATAAAATTTCGAACTTTCTTATGCATGTTTCTGAACTAATAAGTTTAGTGTAATACATTCATGAAGTTTCGATTGACATGTAATAATTCGTTCCCAGACGCTTCGAATTTGTCAGTTTTCAACCTAAATAATCACGCAAGACACAGCCATTTTTATGCCCCAGAAGTACAGGTTTTATTGTTATAGTGATAATAGCAGATACATTGTTTTTATAATGAGTGAGCATAAGGCGTATTGTGAGTACTTGTGCTGTATTTCCACCATAATAGTCACCGGATTTAAAATAATCAGAAAATAACCTCAATGAGTCGGAAGCTCTCCAGTTTTCTCTTCTGGGAGACTGTTCCCACAATCTTCTCAGCTAAGTATCATTTGGAAATACATTCCCTTTGTTTTTACAATCAAAACTTTCTCTGTGTTATTTTGTATGGCATTTGACAGCTTTGACAGATAATTTAGGATAGGTCGCATAAAACGCCCTCTGTCGCGATCAAAAAGCAGTATTGTTCCCCTTTGTTTGTAAAAACGCGGAAACCGAAAAACTAGATTTTCTTAGAACTGTGTGAAAATATTAAACGTAAACTAAATACAATAAAATGAATAAGGTAAAAATGAAAACGGAATGCTGACAACTAAATAAATAAAAAATAAGATACATATAGCCAAAAGTACCTAATACAAAAAAAACCCTATACCTAAGTAAAGAATATAAGTAAGTGTAAGCGATAGAAGTAGACTGTATTCGATAAATTAAATAAATACGATACGACAGAAAATAAGACGACAAGTGGGAAGAGATAATCAAATGGACAAAACACTTACCAATAAAGCTGTGCTCTTGTGTGTGCCTCGGTCTTCGGCGGTTGGTGTGGGCTCCTATCACCTTTGGGAACTGGAACTCACCTCCAGCAACAGTTACCTTTCTCCAAGTACCTAATACCGGGTGTAGAACAGAGATTTGGTGTAGAACAGCAGTGTTTTCTCCAGTCGACTACTCTCTTTCCTTTTGCAACATAATACACGCGAAGCGACAACGAGAAGGGTTGTGTACTAAATTACAATATTACGAGAACGATAGAATAACGAAAAAATGTACTTGTGCACCGACAATCAACGAAAAACGATATTAACTTAAATGGCGCGCCGTTACAACTATGTATGGGCTTATAAACAAAATTTAAATTGGCCGGGGTTGCCAGGTGAATGGCGATCCTATGGCTGCGTTCAGCAAGCGACAATCCTGAACAGTAAGTAAGTATGTAAGTGCCGGTCAGCGCCCGAATAATTTGGAAGGCCTTCCTTTCTTTTCATGCCTACCGTAAAATAATAACACTTGGAAGGCGGGGTCCCGTTTTGAATGATGCCAAAATTATTTAGCTGTTACGGACGTAGGGATAAGGACTTACCGTCAGAGTTCAATGTCAAGTTTTTGTGGTAAGATCTCCCGACAGAATGTTTATTTGAATGGTTGTAACATTAAGAAGAATGTAAGTTATTTATTAAAATATGACATGTACATTCTCATAGTTTAACAAAAAAATATTTGGATTCTTGATTTTGGCTTCTTATTTTGGCGTTCCTTTTTTTAGGGTAGGTACTATCCTTATAGGCGTTATAATTTTAAGATGCCTGCCGTAATAGCTTAGTAATATCGGATAGCCTAATATTTACTTTGCTTGCTATTCGGACCTGTCCAACGTATCTAAACTGAGGTTAAAAAGCGCGCGAACTTATCTCCTGGCCATTTGCCAACGGTCCCACACGCAACACCACAACGTATACGTACGTAACCGTGAAAATAAACTTCTATGAATAAATTTTCACGGTTTATACATTCAAGAATCAGTATTCGGTTGGTATTTGGTACGCTAGAGCATTTATCCTTGAGATACCACTAAGGTTGTTTCTATTCACTCCAAAGCGATCGCTAAAAAGCTGGCGCACCAATTTTGGATATCGTATCATCCACCAGCTGGTAAGTCCATTTGTTAATATTTTAATATGGTATCTAGTATAAATTTAAAACAATCGCTGATAATTTTTTGATTATACCTATCCACACCTAAGGTAGTTTATAAGAACACATAGGTAACGGTAACTTTGTTTTTATAAAATTCGTGGGAGAATACCATCCATGGTCGTAAAAATATTTTCAATTAACTATTGACGAACCTTTGACAAATTAGTAGATATGTTAAATGCAAATATTAAGTTAGAAGTTTTATTGAGAAATGTAGGGGGGGGGGGGGGGGGGGTTTATGGGTCTAGATTGGAATCAAAGGCAATGAAATGTAACCACATCAATGTTTATCACCCTTTAGCCTACAGACTTCTTGAAGAAAGAACACACTCATAACTAGCACGAACTGTATAACTGCATGCTAAACCCAAAACTAATCTACACTCATATTATATAGTGGAAATATTTGATTATTGTTTATGTGTAATAGATTAAATTAAAAACTAATTTTAAGTAACTACCAGACTGAAAAAAAAAAACTTTCACCATTATTCAATTTAATATATTAATTTCTAAATAAAACACATATGCACTTAACTATTCATATCTGATAGATGGCAATAATCTGTTTCATTTCTCAGCTTTTCAGCTTGTATGATAGTGTTAACGTATGTTTATAACATATTATACAGTCAAGAACATGTCAAGCCGACGTGGAAGAAAAACATTATGTTGATCTCGTCATTCGTTTTTTTGCTGTTTTTTTTATTCACGTATCTATCTATTTATATGTCAATTCCACGTGATTTGATTCTCCTTCTGTGAAATCGAAGACAAAAAATATTGATTAATCAATAGTTTCCAATTTGAGTTATGTATTTTGTTTTGTGAAAGTATATGTTACACTACAAACATACATACCATCACGCCTTTTCCCCAACGGGGTCGGCAGAGACCACATCTTTCCACTTGCTACGGTCCTGACACACCTCTTGCGCTTCTGCCACTCTCATTAATCCTTTCATACATGCTCGTCGATTATGGGTACTCCTGACCTGACCTTTTCTGAGCACGTCTTGGACTTGTCCTATATACGTCCGTCTAGGCCTTCCCCTTTCAACAGCTCCATCCACCCTCGCCTTGTAAATTTGTATTGTTAATCGCCTTTCATCCATCCTTTCCATATGCCCAAACCATCTTAGCATTCCCATCTAAATTTTTGTGACAACATCCTCTTTCACACCACAACGCTCTCTTATTATGATATTCCTTACTTTATCACTCAATGACACTCCTGCCAAACTTCGCAACGCTCTCATTTCCACTGCATTTATCCTACTTTCATCCTTCTTTTGCCATACCCAACTCTCACTTCAGTACTTAAGCGTCGGCACTAACACCCCCGCATGAACAGCCAGTCGCGCCTTTTCTGACACCTTCTGGCTGTTCATAAAGGCACGCAGCGCTCCATTTAACTTATTCCCTGCATTCACTCTTCTATCAATATCACCCTCATGCATTCCATCCCTCGTGAACCAAGTTACAGTCATTAATAGATAATGATCAATCATTATACCGGAATTCACGGTGTGAGAAATTATTCACTATCATCGGTGACTGAGTAAGTATTATAAATTTAACCTTAGTTTCGATAAATATCAAAAATCTGAAATAACGTAAATATGTTCATTTTAACCGATTTACCAGAAGAATATAAAATAAACAAACTAGAAAATAGAGAGATGGGGTAGATAGTTTCTGGCACTTACGCTTACTCTTACTTCATTCGCTCGGCTCGGACTGATTATTTCCATGTCCTTTTGGAAAGTCTTTTAATATAAACCCAGTACAATACAGAGTATGACTGAATTTGCGATGTGTAAACAATGCCGATCTGATGAATTTCACATTGTTTTTTTATTTTAAAAATTAGAGATAAGGCCCTTTCTATTACGCATATTTCATAAATGTTTTTGTGAAACTCCTGATTGAATACGAGTTAAGGGTGAATTAGTTTAAAAAAAAAATTTTTACAGTTATAACACCAATAAAAAAAACTCTGACAATTCATTATACGGCTCGGCGCGGCGCGTCGTCTCCCACACCCAGCCCCTAGCCAATTTAGAAAAAATAGTTATCTGAATTGATCCGATTGGGAATCGAACCCGCGACACCATAAAAGTCACACAGCGCCAGTCATATTAAAGGCAAAATGGAAAAGTGCATCGTCAATTTATAAAATACAAAATAAGTGGTTTGATCCCCAATTCCCCACCCATGACGAACATTTATGTGACGAACATTTGTGTTTGTTGTGTGTCTGGGTGTTATTTTCTATTTAAGTATGTATTTAGAAATATTTGAGTATGTTCATCAGTCTCCGACGCCCATAGTACAATACAAGCACGGTAATATGTATTATCTATCAGTATTGTAACGTCATACAAACGTACGAAACGCGAGCTGTCCACGTGCCTCGGGTCTCGGGATGCGCTCGTGCGTGATGCAAGCAGTCGCGACTCGCGAATGTGCCGCAGTGACGAACGGAATATATATTTTTCGAAGAGAAATTTTCTTATTCGCTTAACCGCGTATTAAATTTCCGTCACGCCCAAAACTTTCAACTTCATAAGTCCTTAACCAGACCGTACATTGAAGTGCCGAATACATAATTTTCTATAGTTTTAAAAAAATCTTTTTCAAACTTAATCGTCGGTTTAAAGAATATATTGAGAAATTAAAATCGTGACGGGAAATATACAAAGAACACCTTGTCGTGAGAATGACCAAGATGATCTTGGTGTGAATTGTCCCTGATATTTATTTATTTATTCAAAATAACCATACAAATGTAACCATGAGTAAGTATGTCCACACACTGTCATATAGTGTGCTTCCTAAAGCCTCGTATCTATCCATTATGCAACATTTGACGCGCGACATGTTGCACAACGTTTTAACTCAAAGTTGTTGAACAGCAATGCCGAACTTTTTGAGCAACTTTTTCTGTCCACCCAAGCACAAAAACGTTGCCGATCTTGTTGAGAGTAACGTGTTACGCTTCAACTGTTGCCTAGTGGACATGAGGCTTTATGGTTACCCTTTAATAAACATCAAATGAATAAAACTAAACCACTATTTACCCTCAGAAGTTAAATACAGGAAACCTGCTTTTATGAGCAGTTAAAAGCTACATTATCCCTGATTGCTGTAACATTTTTCAAAAACGTTAGGGTCCTGTATGAAAACTTTGATATGTTACCCAACGTGTGAGAAAAATTAGTCCACGCGGGCAGAAAGCTATATTGTATATATCAATACCAGTGCATCTATGTATACGTAAAATAGACAACAGTTAATTGCATGCAGTGATAGTAAGATAATCCAACTAGATTTCTTATAAACATAGCATTTTATTTTCCTAATGAAGCGACTTTAATAATATAAATATTCATTCAGTTTTTTTTCCTTTTTTCATGACATAATTACATCTATCTCAATAATGTACCAATTAACTAATATTAATACCTATTAATTCTTTAGCAATTGCAATCAATATTGAATTTCCTCTTCTAAAAATATTTGAAATTAACACATATCACACAAATAACTGCAATTGAGAGATTGTTTTCAAAGATCCACTGTCTAAATACCATTGTTCATACTTAACAATAATACAATTTCACAATTATTAATAATTTCGATCTACTTGATTTGTACAACCGAAATCTTAACTTGTCTAAGATGTTGCACCTAACTACGCTGCGCACGCGCGTGCCGCTTCCAGTCTCGCTAGTTCAACGTACTTCCCTGAGCAATTAGCTAATGACTGCTAATGACAACGACGGTTTGCACAGAGCGGACCAACAGATTTAAGTTTAATATTGAACTACCGTCGCTATGCATTGTATTATTTTTGTTGATCTGTATTCGAAATTCGCTTTGTATATTTCTTTATGTTTCTCATATAAGTGAATTGTAATTCTTTTTGTGAAATAAATGTCTTTAACCCGAAATCTATGAAAATTGTAAGTGATTCTTTACTTCAAATTTTAATTAGTAATAAAGAACTGCAGTTCATCGGAGGCAATGATCGGCTAGTAAGCCAAGTCTGTAGTCGGTGATATAAAAATATGTCTTCTGATGGGTGAAATATATTCAGGAAACAAACACACATCCAGTGGTGATGAAACGCCTCCAATACCCGAGGAGGAGCTTGAGCAACAGAAAATCGAGCATGAAAGGCAAATGCAGAAGGTAAATTTTCTTTTATTAATTACGTTGTGATCACGGAGTTATTTTGTATTTTAATCATTACACTTTTTGGCCGGGTGGCAAGAGCGCTCAGCCCGTAATCCAGAGATCCTGGGTTCTAATCATAGAGCGGCCTATTCAACTGTGTTTTCGGATTAGGTCAGGAGCCGTATTACAACACAATCTTTTGCCACTGTCGCGGCGTGGCCGATTACGGTAAGAAGCTCACTTTGTATAAACTCAACATTAAAGTGAGCATTTTAGTATCGTGGGGTGAAGGGGGATTGTAATACGGCCGGGCCCCAGGTCAATTGGACGATGATTTCGATGATAAAGGACTTTTCCCAGCAATGCGACAGTAGGGCTGCTAGACAAATAATTTACTGTCGCTTATTTTTTGTACCACTACTAACGATATATGTATTGAAAGGGGTATTGGTATTCCGCTGTTAAGAACAAATCAGATTGAAAAATTCGATAAAGAATTACTCACCTCGTAGCCTGGCAATTTGGATTGAAGTGTTAGTGAATAAAACACTCCGAGAAAGTAAAAGTAGATAAAAATGGTTACCTGTAAAGTCGGTTTTACGGGCGAAGATTTTACGTGACAACGTCTTTTTCTCGGTAGAATATTTATTGATATGAATATAATTAAATTGCACAATAGGAACAAGGAATTGAATGAAAATAAGAATTGCGGCAGACCGATCATAGTTGAGTGGGAGAGAGACGCAAGGCATTCGGCGGGCCTCTCTCTCGTTCGGTGACTCATCGTAACGTTACCGAGCGTTACACTTTTTCATAAGTGACTCCCAGCCGCAACCTAATTTAAGACGTTGTCACGTCAAAAAATTATAAGTAGGAAATTAAGTGCGGTTTTTCTAGGAACAAAGAAGAAATAACCTAAATTCACCTGCCTGTCACCAGGAGAAGGAATGCCAAGCAAGAGAGGCCGAGGAAGTCCGACAGCTGGACATAGAGCTGCTGCATCAACGAGCTATCGAGGCCGAAGAAGAGCAAAAAAGAGAGGTATTTTTGTGTTTGTTTTATCTTACTCCACCTGATGGAAATCGGCAGTGATGTTCAGTTATGAGGTTGACGAGTAGATATAGTGATGAAGTTACGCAGAAACTAGTGGGCAGGTTACCCAGGTCAGCAGGCGTCAGGTTGACCTCATCTTGAGGGCTTGCTTACTAATCTATACTTAACTATAATAAAAAGAGGAAATATGTTTTTATTACGAATGGTCTGTTCGGGCTCCATCATTAAATCTGTATTTTTACTCAATCCGTGTAAATCACAAACTGAAGTTGCATGAGAGAGTTCATGCAAAAGCGATTTCACGCATTACAAACGTTGAACACCACATTTTACATCAGTAAAAAAAAACTAAAAAAAAATAGGGCGCTGTGTGCATTTTAAAATGAAAGTTCGGGAGCGTCATTTGGATCTCAGTTTATAAACAACATTGTGTTGTTCGTGTAGGGAAATATATAATGAACAGCTATAAATAGTAGATTGTTACACAAGGTGAGAAAGTTACCTTTTCAATGCACGAGATGGTTTGGCGCGCGAGCGTAGCGATAGCGCTAATAGTTCGAGGGCATTGAAAAGGTCTTTCTCACGAAGTAAACACTCTGCTTTTCATTACGAATATAAGGAAAGTAAATAAAAATCAGATACATAAGTTCAACCAACAAAATTTTATTGAAACATTACCTACAACAAAGTTGATGATACTTATTTCTATCTAAAGTTTATATTAAAATTAGAGCAATTGTTAAACGAGAGAGAGAGGTTACTTCCTGGGATGTTGATAGTTGTAGTTTTTTGTGAAACTTGAGCATCTTGAGTAAATATTGGTGATAGAAAAGGAATGTCAAAATAGAAGGTGACATTTGACAGTTATTTACTTTCAGCCCAGGGCTGAAAGTGAAGCTTTCAACCCTATGCTTAGGCAGCTTCAAGCGTACTTTCCGTGTATGAGTAATGAAAAGTAATTATCAAAGTTAAGTTTTTTTTTTCCATTGAACCATAAAAATTACAAGTGCTTCTTATCACTGTTTTTTTCACATCATTTGATCAATAAGCGATAACTTGGGTAATTCATGTCATTTTCTTCATAGTAAATATTTTTAGATTGCAGAGGCGGTGGAAGAAATGCGAGGACTGAACACCTCTTGGTCACATCACAGGCTATGTGACTTGCAGCGCCAGGCCAATAGGTGGCGGCACAGCAGGCCTTCGATACCAGATACCACAAAACATTACAGGGTAAGCTAATGAGCTAGTGTGTTTGCAAGACACACACTAATACATGTACCGTTAATCTATTTATTTGACATCAAACTTGGTACAGATTAAAAATCAACGAAAATGATGTTACAACATTATTTTTTTATTTAACTTGCAAGATTCACTTACTTTTTAGTAAGTATAGTAGTATAGTCTTGTCATTATCACGGATGCTGAACACTTTTCCAGAAAATTTTATCGCGAAATGTGGACAGCAAATAAGGGTTCTCCCTCCCGTTCGTCGAACACGTTATAACGTAAATTTTCAGTCTTTAAAAAACTACTGAGAGCGTCGTGGCCTAGTTGTTCAGCACCCGAACTCAGATCGAGTTCAAATCTGGTCAGAACTGAAATCTTTGTGTTCTTTCTTAAATATCCGACTTACTCTCCGGTGATGGAAAACATCGATGAAAAACCAAATCCACCCGGATAACGGCGGAAGGCTCACCACCTACCACGTTGGGTTCTAATACCATTGGTGAAAAGTGGGTTTCGTTCACCATGATGACACAGTCACTTGCCTCTGACTACCCCGTTTGGGACAAAGTGGTGATGGTATGTAAAACACCACTACTATCTAATACTAACCGTTCGAAATTTATGTTTTTATTTTGGTTTTCTAATGACCATATTTTATAGTACAAAATACCTACATAAATCCTATTCATAACATACCTACTACTTTTTGTGTCTTTTTTACCGTTCCAAAGTTTTCGAAACTTTGCAAAGGGGTGTGGGTAAAGTTGGCGTCATTTTTGAAATTTTGCGGCCACTCACCAAACCTTATTATTATGAAAGAACATATCGAGGGGAACAAACTTTATATGGAGCACATATAACTAAAGTATATCGGAGCTGAGATATTAGGTATTGTACTTTTACCGTACCGTAACTAACTACTCAATTGAACTTGATCCATACCAAGGAAAAGGTAATAAAGAGGCATTATTTATAATCCTTATTACTATTATTATTTATTATTATTACAACCATGCGACGCAATTAGGCTTCAAGAAGGCTAGTTCTCAATGTCCAGGTGCACCTGGGCATTGAATATTAGGCCAATATTGTTATTGCATTGTGGGTAAATAGACTTTCAGGAGTTTTACCCATGTAATGTCTTTAATAACGACGGTTAAAAATCAATACCTCCTATTTACATATTGACTATTAGAAAATGTCTTTGTGATGTCATCAGAAATCAGTCATTAAAAAAAGAAATATTAGAATTGAAAACAAATGTGTATTCTGATAACTCAACGGCTAAGTCGTCTCCTGTCCGGTGCAAAATTCTTATTCAAGAACTTAAAGACCGCTCCGATCGCGAGAAAAACATAATTTTAATGGGAATACCTGAGGAAAGCGACAAACAGTTTCACCTGCGACGAATCCATGATATAGAAGAGTTTACGAAGCTGGCTACAATAGTACTCGTGGATTGTCCTAAGCCAACAAAGTTAATGCAGCTAGGCAAGTACGTGCTTGGCAAGAATCGCCCGTTAAAAAAATGTTTTAATACAGATGACACACCCAAACTTCTGCTGCCAAATAGAGAAAAATTGCCAAATACAGTCAAGATCTACTCTGATCAAACTCCAAAACAAAAACAATATCTACAATCTGTTAAGGAGGAGTTGAAAAAGCGTCTTGATAATGGCGAAAAGGATCTGATTATTAAATATATTAAAGGAATACCCAGTATCAGAGAAACCAAATCCAACGAAAAAAAAACTTAGTTTGCCTTCAACACTAAGTAAAAGCCGCACAGACAGATTAAGTCATCACCTAGTAGAAAAATATGAGGATATACCGCTCACCCCATCATCCCTGCATTTCTTCTACACAAATCTACAAAGTATACGCAATAAAAATAAGTTCGATGAAATTAAATGTATTTTGAAAGCTATACCGAGAACTACACACTTACTATTTTTTACGGAAACATGGTTTGTATCTAAAGAAGATGCTGATATGTATCAAATCCCGAATTATGGGCATGTATATAACTATAGAAGAGATAAAAAAGGTGGCGATGTTTCTATTTACGTACATAATGCAATAAATTTTGAAATAACAGAAGACCACATCGAAAACGGAAACCACTTCCTATTGATAAATATACAAAAGCTATCACTAAATATTGGTGTTATATACAAACCGGATGGAGATGCTGATATGAACAACTTTCTAAATATATACTCATCTCAACTAGAGCAGCGGAAAAGATCCTTGGTTTTTGGCGACTTCAACACTGATTTACTCATGAAAGATATAACAGATTATGTCAACGAGACAAAGGAAGCTTGATATGAAATCTTGAACAAAATTCACCCAAACTATTGTACTCGAGAGACATCCAAAACAAAAACAATAATAGACCATATCAGCACTAATATAAATAACCACACATTTATTTTTCAATAATAGAATCATGTCTATCCGATCATAAACATCTGTATCTTGAAGTTAGAAAAGGAGCACTAAGGCTTAATTCAAAAATTACTTACACAGCATTAGACTACGACAAATTATATAAAAATATATCAGAGACAATATATAAAGTAAGAGATGATTGCTCCGGCCTGGAAGATTGCATATTAACAAACATCAAAAACAGTAAAATACAGAAAAGAAAAACACTTAACCCTTCACAAAAAGATTGGATTAATGAAAACATTATCGACGCAATAAATACAAGAAACTATCTATGGAAAGAAACTAAAGGTAACAAAAACGATGGAGAACTAAAGAAGTTGTTTATGAAAGAACGAGATAAAGTCCAAGTTATGATTATGACGTATAAGGAAAACTATTACCATAAATTATTCCAAGACACACATAACCAACCAAAAAAATGTGGGAAGTTATTAACACCCTAGCAGCAAACAGGATAAAAGATAGCCCTGCTCCCCCAAAGCTAATGTCCGAATCCAAGTTAGTTACTGACGGTACGGAGGTATGTAATTTGTTTAACTGGTTTTTTTCTTCGGTCGGTGCAGATCTATCTATCTAATAAAATACCCCAGAAATATCAAAATAGCACAGACAATATCTTAATGTACGAACACAATCACAAACATGACATATTATTGAAAGAACTAAGACCGTGTACTGTGAAAGAGGTAATTAAAATTATAGATAACCTAGACATCAATACTAGCACTGGATTAGACGGAATTTCTACTAAGGCAATTAAATGCCTAAAAAATCTTATTGTGGATCAGTTGGCCCATTCAATAAACGAATGATTCATGCTCGATATTTTTCCCGACTCCCTTAAGGTGGCCAAAGTGAGCCCTATACATAAGTCTGGTTCTAAAACGGATCCCAGTTACTACAGACCGATATCGGTGTTACCAGTTTTATCCAAAATATTCAAGGGACTTTTGTTTAACAGACTCAACGACTATTTAACCGAAATAAAGTTTTAAATTGAAGAACAGTACGGCTTTTGCTCGCAATCTAGTACCCTAACAGCTACAATAGACTTAGTAACGAAAATTAAAACTAACATTGACGAAAAGAAAATAGCTCTGGGTATGTTTATAGATTCAAAGGAAGCTTTTGATACGGTAAGTCACGAAAAGCTACGTTTGAAACCACATAACATCGGTATCGAGGACACGGCACTAAAAATGTACTGCACAAAACAGGCGCCAGATTGTAAAAGTAAATGACATTGTAAGTAGCTCACAGAGAGTAACGTTCGGTATACCTCAAGGTTCCATACTTGGCCCATTATTGTTTTTGATATACATAAACCACATTAGCAAGATAGGATTAACGGGCAACATAACACTTTATGCCGACGATACTTGCATATTTTATTTCGACCAATCAATTGAGGAAATTACTACCGAAGCTCAAAGAGACTTAGATGCGCTAAACGAATGGCTCCTTAATAATTTGCTTATCTTAAACACATCCAAAACATCCTACATGATCTTGTCGGCAAAAAATAAACAATTAATAATGAACTGATTAAACGGTCGAGTCGGGAGAAGTACCCGGGACTATACATTGATGACAAATTAACATGGAAGCCGCACATTGATCATGTAAAGGGGAAGTTATCATCACTGGTAGGAGCTCTTCATAGGATAGCACATTGCATACCACGGAAGATTAAATTAACCATGTATAATACACATATAATACCCTGGTGAAATCACACTTAAACTACCTTATAGAGATTTGGGGCTCAGCTGCACCCACCAACCTTATTCCACTACGGAGATCCCAAAACAAAGTCATTAAAGCTTTATTTCAATGTCCCTTCCATACACCAACCAATCAAAAATATAAAAGAACTAAAATATTCAATTTATCCCAATTATATAAATTCAACACATGCATTTTGATAAAAAAAAATACAAATTCAATTAAAAGTAACATAAAATTGCATATAAAAAGTAACCCTCACAATCTCCGAAACAAAATTATAGTACAATTATTAGCACCTAGAACTAACTATGGAAAGACGACAGTACTGTATTGGGGGGGCACAGCTATTCAATAAGCTACCAAACGCTATAAAAGAGTGTGAAAGCAAAAATATGTTTAAAAATAAGCTGAAATTGTATTTAGAGTCGAGTTCCGGCTAATTATTTTATTTTATTAAGTTAAATTTATATCAATGAAATGTAATTTTGTATGAGAATAAAGATCTTTAAACCTAAACCTATGTCATTGACGATAAGGTCGTAAGAAATCATATCTTAGCTCCGATATCACTTAGAACAATTCTCAACACTCAGATATGTTTCTTTATTAGGGTGCTATAAAACATGACACCACGGGTCCATACAAAGTTACTCAAACCCCTTTGTACTATATAGTAGGCCAAGTACGGGGTCTAATTTACGGCCAGGTGGTTCCCTTAAATTCCAACAGTGGCAATTGATTTATTTTGTGTGCAATACGCAAGATACGTCTCATTCATTTTTTCTGGGACAATTGAACGCACTTATGGCAAAAATATTGAGAATATACTCGTATTTAACTCATAAAATAAGGACAACTGACTGTCGCAAAGTTCGGAAGTCAAATTCGGGCTTATTGTAGTTGCAAATACTTCCACAGTAACGCAGTCAATGTTTTAAATAAAATTCAGTCAATGAAGATCTAGATTGCGTAAATAGATACAAGGTACAACGACATTTCGATAGTCATAGGAATACCCTTTCAAACGAGTTACCAAACGTTATTTTCGAAACAGAGCGTTCTCAAGAAAGCTTGCAGTGCTCAGCTGCCAAAACCCCAGTCTACCCAGAGCATCACTGAAGAAGATGGCATCTTTATCAACTTGTCGCGCCAATGCAAAGGTATGACAATCTATCAATTTTAAATAATTACAGTAAAAGCTGGTAAAACTATTAAATAACTCTGACCAGACCACAAACCCCGCTATTAGCAACACTAAAAATATGATATTTTGGATTCGGGCAGGATGAGAATTGTAATAATAGTGTCTGCCACTGCTTAGCGTTTGTGGACCATGAGAGTAAGCCTTCCATTCGATCGAGGCTCAAGAGCGAAACCACGCGATGCGGTAACGAAGCCGCACCGCACCTACGTTATATTACATACGAATTACTATACCATGCATGTCACACGACGCGTTGGCACAGAAGTACTCCGTAGCGTTGGGCCGCCGCGCACCGTGCTGTTCTGCTGTTCTGTTATTTATTTTATTCTGTGGCGCCACAGAATAAAATAAATAACAGAAGACGCACTTTCGACACAATCGCACTACAATATCAACATTCGGTGCGCGCCCATTCGGTCCAAAACAACTCTGCACCCGTTCTCGTACCTAAATCTTTGAACGGCCGGGACAATCGAAAGTAAATCTTATATTTAAGGCGCTACGAGCGTTCGCCGCTCGCTTTTACGATATCTTGCTTGGCGACCGTGACTGTGACGTAACCCGGCTGCCTGTCGCTCATAGGGTTGTGCAAGCAAATACTGGAATATGAAGCGCTTGCGTGTGCCACGTAGGTACCTATAAATACTGTAAACAAATACGCTTTTTCGTGATTTGTTTGTTAATCACTACATAGTATAAAATAGATCTTCAAAACTACGCAACAAATTTTGATGCGGGTTTTTTTAATAGTTAAGAGTGATTCAAGAAGAAGGTTTATATGTGTATATAACATTAATAATATGGTAGAGAAACACTGATAATTTTAGAGGTTTCTAATGTGATGTCGTAAATAAACACATTTTTTTGCGCTTTCAGGATTCTTGGGAAGTCTGTTAAAGGTTAAATCCTTATCTTTAAATTTTGTGTTAGTGCATCCGAATGCAGTACAGAAACGCTTTTGTCTCACCATCCTGTGAACTTTCAGCTTGCAAAAATAAACTGCCGCGTCGGTCGCGTCCTGCGTACTGCGTACGTGACACTCGACTAAATTGTCCACACGGGCGGACCGAACGCGTAGGTGATTAAGTAAACCGAATTACGTAGTGACACAGGCCTGACGGCGCGTCGCACCGCAAGCGCGCTGGACTTGTGACCTGCGAGGCGAGGCAGGGAGGGATGACGAGGTGCGGCGCCGGAGTGACAACGTGCCGTCACCCACCGCCTATGTGAGGCACCCGATAGCTCGAAATAATTGCGGTGTGGCGCCGCACCGCACCTTTACCGCGTCGTGTGCCCTCGTTCTATGACGGATTTTTCTATGGGAGAAACATATCCCTTACCGAAATCATTTCAAGCTATGTAAGCTCTCTAAAAATATATCACACTATTACATTTTAGTCACTTGTATCTATTGAATTAAAATAAAAATCATTTTCAAAACATACCAAGTTTTGGCTCCTCCAGATATGATTCTGTTGAATATTTTTTTTGACCCATAATAAAAGAAACAATAATATAAAATAGTAAAATAACAATGCATAACAACAAGTTTAGATGTTCTTGGTATCTACGAGGTACCTAGTTATAGTAAAGTATAGTTACTAAACAAATATACATTTAAAAATTCAAACACTACTAATACATAATGTAGTGCTTTATGAAAACGTATGGCGCGAAAGAAAGGAAACCGTGCCTGTAAGCCGTGGTAGTAGTAAATAAAAGTCTTTGGTAAGTTTATTTGTTTATTACATTGCTTATATTACACGGTTGATGAATACAGACTTAGCTAGTCCAGATGGCGCGTTCTAGGCGCAAACTAATGCACGATATTGGTTACACCGCTGCTTATATTGCATAATCAACCAACTAGCTGATGCTGATACCCTTCATACAACTGTACTTACACATTTTGTTGGTACGGCCAAATGGCGCCTCCAATCTCCCTGGTGTCCTAACTAATGAAATAGGACCCTTAGGCTTCGGGGTGGTGCTGCACTGCAGCCTTGCTGTTACCGTGCGGTTACAATGTGCGATGACCCTAAATTTAAAATGTCTTATTATTACGAGCAAAGCTCAGTGAATCTTAATCTAAAGATAATAATTCAGATTGACATCAGTTACAGTAAACATCACATACACAGTTTTTTATAAAGTAGATATTACATATTTTGTCACACTAAAAGTTTCCGGAATTGGCCACTTAAATAAACAATATTTAAAAAGTTATTACTACATTTGAAAAAGGACTCTTTAGCCGTGCAACACAATGATTGGTGACGAAACATGGATTTACAGCTATGATCCCAAAACGAAACAGCAATCGAGTGTATGGGTCTATAGAGATGAGCCAAAACCAACCAAAGTGGCGCGCGTAAAAAGTGTCTCAAAGCGGATCATTGCTTCGTTTTTAATAAAACTGGACACGTGACTACTGTTGCTTTAGAAAATCGTCGTACCGTGAATAGTGACTGGTACACGACCATTTGTTTACCGGAAATTATTTGCAAAGTTCGTGAAAATAACGGTACACGCCTTATCATCTTGCACCACGACAATGCAAGTTCCCACACGGCCAGAAAGAGAAATGAGTTAGTGAAGGCGAAAAACGTACAACTTATGAGTCATCCAGCATACAGTCCTGACCTAGCACCGTGTCATTTTTTTCTGTTCCCAAATATCAAGAACTAACTACGCGATCAACGGTTTTCATCACCAGAAGAGGCTATCGAAGAGTATGAAAAACACGTATCTGGCGTAAGCACGGAGGAGTGGCACCAAATGTTTTAAAAATTTGTTCAATCGTATGAAAAAGTGCATTGACGCAAAGGGAGAATATTTTAATAAACAATAAATTCTTTTTTGACCACTAATATTATTTTTTTATTATTGATTCCGGAAACTTTTAATAAGTGAAGACACTTAGCTTACAACTTACATCTATTTTCTGTTAAACAGTTGGGAAAAACCTACAGTAAGTTTATTATTATTATAGAGAATATTTTTTATTATTAAATAGAAGAATGAGCACACGCTGAAAATCATTAAAAAAAAGTACTTACACTTTTTCATCTAATACTTTTTCAAAAGATTCAGAACTTAGAAAAAAAACGTGTTCCTTGCTTATTCAGTTTCATATTTTCTTTTGAGTTTTGTTGAGTGCTATGAATGTAAATCACGTTGACCTGGTATTAATTTAACAATTAAACAAATAAGCATGGATCTCAGCTATTCGCGCCATAGTGACACAAAAGTGACTCACTCAGAAATTTTCTATGAATGGTAAAATAAATTTTCAATAGAAACTCGTACGTGTTTCTAGTGAGTAAAACAAGCAATTAGTCGTAAACGACATTTAAATACGTCTTATTGAAATAGCGGTACATAGCTGATGTCTTGTGATTGAAAATGGTATGGCACAATTGCACTTTTTTTTTCTTTATGTAATAGTTTGGCAATTTTGTAAATTTTTGACAGTTTGGAAATATCATAAAAACTACTTCGACGCCATCTTGGAACTCGAAAACTAATAAAAATCGCGAAACATACATGTGGGTAATTCAGGTAGGGCTAGTAATGTTCTACCACTGGCCTTCCGCTTGACGCTACTTTTTTTTGGGACACCCTGTATATTTATTAATTTGTTATTCGATTAGGATGCAAAATATCTCTTAATATTAGGTAAGACGTTACTTAAAATATCTGAATAACTACAAAAAAAAAATTCAAACGAAATAATTTATCGACTCAGGTATAAAATGTCCGAAGGAGACTGATTTTATTAATTTTGTTGTTCATTAATTTGGAAAAAAAAAAATTCTTACCAGCTAAAACCTCCATAGTATCGCAGAACGTACATGAGAGTGATTCAGGTAGCCCTAGTAATGTTCTACCACTGGCCTTCCGCCTGACACTACTTTCTGAGAGACCCAGTATATATATTAATTTGTTATTCGATTAGGATGCTAAATATCTCCCGATTCTTTGCGGATGACGCCCGAGGGGCGTCATTAATTTCTTCTGCGCATGGCGTGTGACGCCCCAGAGGCGTCATTTTTCAATTTGTTAAAACTCTGTTGAACGTCATTTTTACGGGTTCCTGCTAAACAAGACTACCATTATTTTTTATGTAGTTTATGCTTATACTGTTCGTTTCAAGATATAGCATCAATTTCAAAACTTCAGAGGTTGACAACCTTCGATTGATGCGAATTAGTTCTTCTTCTTATTTTATTTAATGGCGATCTCCAGGTTTATACAACAATTTTGCCAATGTCACGTGGGTAGCCACTACACGTCATTGGATTAATGCATGTGGATATAATTTAATATCCTAAGAAATATCTCGTAAATTCATTGTAATTTCAGGTTGTGAATTCTTATTTCGAACGTACTTATGGCAACTGAGTTTTTTTTTAATACGCATTCTGATTAATATCTAAGTTAAGTATGATTTGTAATACTGCAAGAGCCGCCAAAAGTATTCAATGCTTGCGGCGGCTCGAAAACTCAACATGAAAGTTTCTAGTACGTCGAAGTTAGTAGAAACCTTAATAGAGTATCTTTAAGGAATGTTTTAATTTGAATAGTATGTACGCCACGTGAAAATAGCCATCATAAAACTAAAACGTTTATTCATTGTTATACATCAGTCAGGTGGACTGCTTTGTCTTTACTAAAGAAAGAAAAGAATCTCATTGACTTAGCAATAAGGTTGGTATTTGGTTGGCATCCATGCAAATCTTTGACCCCTGAAACATCCTTGTCAATTTAAATTCTTTATTGCAAACTATGTCCTCCGTACGATTGGTGCATAAAAAAATATCTTTTCTTTCAATTTTCACATCACAGTCTGAATCCGACTGAGAGTTGATCCTAGGCAACCTGATAACTCATCATTTCGCATTGAGTTGCATCTTCATCACTCGGATTTGGCAATTCGGGGATACATTTGCGCTTTCGAATTGATTAACTATTATATCTTATTATGTAGTGGCCATTTAAATAGGTATCAAGATTATTATTATTTTAAATGGCTACTACCTACATATCACTGATTTTAATTGTATTAATTTAATTTTTTTTCTCTATTTATTATTTTATTTATTTTGTTTTTAATTCATTCTAATACATTAGCATTACAGGTTTCCCTAATGCGATATTAAACTTTATTAAACTTTTATTAAACTGTCCTCGTATTTTAATGTAACTATTATTTTTCATGTTATTTATTAATCCATATACCCCTTTCTACCGGGTACTAACATATAAAAAGAACGTGTGCCAAAACTTCTTTACATTAAAAAAATAATTTATAATTCCTTCAAAATGCATTGTCAATAAACAAATCATAAAAAGGTTCACCACACCTACTATTAATCAGTCACTTGCCCTCCATTTTGCTTGAAACACTTTATTTTAAGCTTAGAACACGCTTTAACTGATGAGAAAAGTGCTCAGGTCTGATATCACATGCAGATTGCACAAAAACGAGACTATACAATTCGGAAACAGAGAAGAATAAGCAAGAAGTTTTTATACATGACTGATGACGCCCTGGGGGCGTCATTTAAACCTGTGGCGTTTAACGCCTTAGAGGCGTCATGAAAAATTTGTTTGCCGCCACGGGCAAAAGTTTACAAAAAGTACCGTCGCAATGAATCGGAGGCAAGCCAGGACATTTGTATTTTTTGTGCTCATACTCCTATACAGTAGTAGAATAACGTGCATAGTTTCTACTTAGTACATGAGTGTAAATTATAACCTGGTAATTCATAAAAAGTACCTAGGTAAATTCGAATTGTAAAGCTCGATTAATTAAATCACAAATTTTAATATAATTTAATATAGTAGACGTTGATAAAAATATCAGTGTTACTACATAAAAAATTCATACAAAATAATTTATCGACTCAGATAAAAAGACATTGTAAAATTGCCGAAGGAGACTAATTTATTAATAAATTTTGAGAAAAAAAATATTTTTTTCTTCTTACCAGCTAAAACCACCTTATTTATAAAATAAACATAAAAGACGAAATACTTGAAATTTTGATAATGTTACTTAGGACAAAAATTAAGTAATAATGATTAAAGTTTGTTTTCATCAAAATCTTGAGCATACATCTTAACTTGAAAATATTGTATTAACTGAATGAACTTTAAATAACTACTTACCACAACAAATACATAGGAATTTAAACACAGGAGGCGTTTCTATATTTTAAACGCGCTTTCTCAAAATCATCCAGTTAATCATAAATTAAAACTTAAAAAGTAACGAATTAGCAATGACGGATCGAAAGCCTTGACACTTTTGGCTGAGTTTTTCCAAATCCTTACACGTTCCTCTTTGTTCTCATCTTCATGTGTTTTTTCAGCTTCCTGATGACAATGTGACAGTAAATTTAATATCTTCTCTAGTAATCCTAGCTGGGGCCTTATTACAATCCCTTAAAACTTGTCACGTTTATTCCCTTAACTGAGCGTAACGAGCAATTTCGTAATATGAACTTTGATTTCCAGCCAGTGAGCAGCTACCTGTCACTAATGTATTTTTAATATTATATTATATATTCTAACGAAATTCAGTCAGTTTAGGAAATTAACTTGGCTGGCTATAAGAGATTGTAAAATGGCCCCTGGTTATTACGATCTAATAATCTTGCTCGCATTTCTCTGTGAATTGAGCGTCCTGGCATTTTGGTATTATAAGTGCTCTAGCGAACCACCCCGAAATTCAGTCAAAACCTGCAAATGGTGTTAAAGGCATGAAAATCGGAACGATTGATCTTTAGGCCATACGAATCAATTTGGACCGTAGCACGGAAAAAAAAGGAGGAGTTATGGCGTCATCGTTTTTTTGTACCTATGGGAGAAAAAAGTTTTTGCTCTTAAACCTATCGTGTGTGGTATCTAGTAAAAGGGCTTACTAAGCCAAATCTAAAAATATATCACATCATTACATTTTATTAACATGTACCTACGAGGAGCATGCCAGAAGAAATTAGATACTCAAAAATTATAAAATTTATTCTTTATTACAAGTATCGATCTTTTCCAAGTATTCACCCTAAGCACGTATACACTTTTCCATAAGTTTGAACCAATTGGAAAATACCTGTGACCACTCTTCTTTAGACACCTCAGAAATCTCGAAATCATAGGCAGCTAGTGCATCTTCTTTGCTTCTTTGCTTTCTTCTTTTCTTTGCCTTTAGTTTTTCTTAATTTTTTGGAAACATGTAAAAATCACAAGGCGCTAGGTCAGGGGAATATGGTGGGTGAGGAAGGATTGACAATTTTTTTGTTGGCAGACGTGTGCGGCGCCGCATTGTCGTGGTGCCAAAGAAGGTGCCAGATTCCTGACTTCGGTCGCTTGTCACACCAAGCTGATATTACTGTTGAAGCACAAACTGTCACATACCATTCAGAGTTTACCGTTCCTTGAACGTTCGTTCGTTTGTTCGTTGCACTACAGTAGCAGCAATATGACCCGTTTTGCAGAAGAACGAGGCGACCATTTGTTCCTGTGTGCTTTGTGCACGGCGACATTTCGTTGAAGTTGGTTCATCTTCAAAACACCATACAGTTGACTGTCGCTTTGTTTCGGGATCATAGTTATATAGCCATGTTTCATCACCAGTACACGTTTTTTTTCTCGCCACCGTCGAATTTATATATCATGAATAGGCAATCCACCCGACGGTCTTTCTGTTCATCGGTAAGTTTGTGCGGCACCCATCTCGAACAACGTTTACGGAGAGAAAGGTTGTCGTGAATTATGGTTCGCATTGCTGCTGATCCAATTCCCAATTCTCGCTCCAGCTCTACAGCTTTACGTATGCGTAATTCGTCGTTATTCGCGAATACGTTTTTCGACTGCACGAACGTTTTCTTGTGTGACCGAGGTTGGCGGCCGACCTGTCTTCGCTGCATCTTCGAGACATTCCCGTTCTCTTTTAAATTCAGCAAATTAATTAAATAATGTTGCTCGTGAACAAGCAGACTCACCAAAAGTAGTAGCCAAAAGTTCAAAAGAATCTTGAGGCTTTAAACCTTTTTTATAGTCAAAATATGTCATAACGCGAAAATCACGTCGACTGAGCTCCATTGCTGCAAGCGAATTCCCGCCAGATTCCCGGAAAAATTATGCTCATTCAAATAAAAATAACAAAAATTATGTGTGTTCTATTTTCAAATATATCAATAAACAACCAGCCTTTAAGATGGTGTATAACTTGCCAGTGTCAATCAAATGAGTAAAGAGTATCTAACTTCTTTTGTCATGCCCCTCATATTAAATTAAATTAAAAATCATTTTCGAAACATACTAAGTTTGGGCCTTCAGATATGATACGGTTGAATATTTTTTCGTAAAATATGCTTCAAGTGGTACGTAATATTATAAATTATAAAAAAATACTATCTAAATGTTAACATTTTCAAAAATCCTTTCTAGGGTTAGATATGAGGATATTACGATCCATTTGAAGTATCAATCGTTTCGATTTTCATGTCTTTAACACCATTTGCAGGTTAACTTAGCGTAGGTACCTACCGCTAGCACTAGATCTCTTATTCCCAGTCACGTGACCATTAGGACGTCATGCAAACTCAACTTCTGCGCGGTGTGTTGGTATTACGAACACTTATTTGACACTTCATTCATTGGTATTGGTTTAGCATGGTACTATTTGATAGATAAACAATGGTTTGTTTAACTTTCAAATAATACCAGTCTAAAGCTTTTCAGTTGCAGAAGTATCTCTAAAAAAGTTGCAGCGATAATATACCAATACAAAGTGAGCATTTTAGAACCATGAACAGTCGCGCTGCGATAGCTGCGAAAATTGAATTAGTAAGTACCCCATCTTAGTGACCTTGTTATCTACCAAATACCAATATTTTCCCTAATTCAACAAAAATACTTTAAGTTATTATTGAAATATTTGTTTTAGGGTACTTATTATAAACTTTGATACTTTCAAGGTGAGAAAGAAAAAAGGAACATAATGTAAGTATATAGTGTTTGTTAACTTTGATACATGAGATAATATATTGAATGTGAAATGCACAATTTGGTCTTGAGGTTAATTTAACAATTGAATTTTTTTTGATAAATAATTCTGTCTAACCTTAAAAAACAAAATAAGTTTTCTTCGCCTACCAACAGTTATTCGGCATAACTGTATTATATAACTTTCCCACAAAGTATCATAAACCCGCATACTCACTTTTTGGCTTTAATCTCACGATTTGTTTCAGCAGTCACATCGCCTGGTTGTTCCTGAAACACAATGTTTTAAGATAAGATAGGATTTCTGTTATAAGTGTGTTTGCCAACCAATGAATATTAGAGCAAAGCAACTTACTCCATCCGTTTGTGTTAATTTTGCTTTGCGAGTGTTGGAACCAGTCTTAATCTGCAAGTAAATAGAAAGTGATAATTATCGCAATTATGGATTATTCAAATTATAGTGGGTACGAGTATCATTACTAAATACATTGTGAAACAGCAACAGATAGAACATTTGCACCGAACTATGGAAATCTGAGTCCGGATGAGTGAGTTGCGTCATCTTGAGAGCGTTTTGCGCTTTGATGCTTTTTGCATTTGGGGTAGATCGTCGCATTTTTTTAGGTTTTCGTGATTATTTAGCTGAATTCAAACTTTAAATATAAATTATCTCTCTATTAAAGAATGCACCTTAATTTCATGATTATAACTTTAACTGTGTACAGTGTCACAGCACAAAATTACGGCGATGGCCGGCTTGAAGCGGTGCTGCTGCGGGCTGGGGTAGTGTGCTATAAGTCTATGACCATAATTAGTATGGTTGAGAAGTTATAGCAGTGTTGTGACTTTTCAATCCCGTAGTGATAGAGCTCATGGAAGGTCTACCAGTTTGATATTCTACTAGCTGTGGTCGCGACTTCGAGAAAAACAATATTCAGTATACTGAAGACGAAGTGCTGCAATGGCGCCTGCTGCAGCACACCCAGACCCGAGTCAATTCAGAAAAGATCGTTTCCTGAATTGACCCGACCGGGAATCGCACCCAGGACACTACATAAATCGAAGCGAGGAACCGTGTACAACGCACTACGCCAATCGTATCGTCAAAAAAAAGCCATGACCTTTATTTGACCTGTAATATTAAATCATATATTTTGACTAGGTAGGTTCTTCGAAATTAGAATCCAGGAGCAAGCTAAGGTTCAAGTAGTACAACAAGTGCAAAGCTCACCAGAAAAAATAAACTTTGACCGAGTGCAAACGATTGACAAGGAAATCTCGTATTTAATTAAAACATAGCCGTATGGTTTCTTTCTAATCACCAACACGAACTTGGGAATGGAGACTTAATTCAAATACTTAGCTATCATATTTTCAGCACAAAATAAAGAGTTTACAGGAGGACCGCCGCTCGCGCCTTTTCCGAAACTTGCGTGACCGCCCAGGGTTACTACTATATTGGCTCTGAATTTTCAAAAAAGTATGTCTACGTAGGTTACACCTACTTGACCAAACCGGCCAAAAACAAAATTCATCATGTAAAAAATTGCACCAAGTTTGACAAAAACTAAAACACTTTTCCCGCGCGCACGACACTGATGCTCACTGGTATCGCCTGTGAACTCACTTGTCTGTGTGCGTGATCAAAATGGCGGGTTTGTTTGTTCTAAGCGGACTATCTGTCAGATGCGCCGCGCCGCATGCGTCATTTGTGGTTTCAGCGATGAAATCATTTCAATGATGTAGCCGATAAAGTATAGCGTGATTACTTAACTATTAACTCAATAAAATGTACCTACGTACAGCCTTATATACGTCCCACTGCTGGGCACAGGCCTCACCTTGACTATGAGGTGGACAGGTACGAGCTATTCTCCAACACGCGGGCTCAGTGCGGATTGTTGGAGAGGTGAATGTAAGGTCAGTGATAAACCTTACTGTCAGATGTTATAAAGCCGCCTTTTTAGGCCTTTGACTAGGCTTTACGACTGAAATCTTGCGACGTCAGCCGGGACAAACTGTTCAACGTGCCTTCCGAAGCACGGAGATACCCGAAAAACACATCACTAAATTTCGGTCGGGAGAGTAACCATGACTATCCAGAATCCCGATATTATCTAAATATTGGAAAAATTCAGGTTTATATTTTTTTCATATTTTATGTGTTAAGTATATATTATAATTTTATATTAAGAGCGCATCTTTGCAAGATTTTCGAGATTATTTCATTAAATTAAAATAAAACTAAATTTTTTGCTCTATTATTAAACCCTCTGCCACTTAGGAAAGATTAAAATACTATTTGGTACTTTCCTCGTGCACCAAAATGACTTGAGTTGGGTTTTTTTTTAAAACCCTTGTTTATTGATCTGCTATATCCAAATATTTTATTTAAGTTTAGTGGTCCTCGGATGCCACGTGGTGGTAATTATAACATAGAATAAGTACCTCCGCGTTTCCTCTCCCGTTAGCGCCCATACAATTTTTCATTTGAGCGGCGATAGCTGGTCTCTGTAACCAATTTATACTGATTATTTACATCATCATCAGCCTATCATAGTCTACTGATGGACATAAAATTGAGCACCATCGCGCCTGTTAAAACAAATCTAAACTAAATGCCTCAAGCTGAGGAGCTTGAGGCATTTAGTTTAGATTTGTTTTAACAGCTGTTTTTATCCCTATATTTTATGAAAGTTTAAATAAACAAAGTTTCGTCATAATCCATGCAGTAATATTCACGTGAAGCTGACACAAACAAGCAGGCATGCATAAATCCTAAAAAAAAACATGAAACTATCTCTATTTTATACATTGCATTAATTTTTCCAGTAAATTCACAGTAGGTACCTACACTTTTTCATTGCCTAAGATTTTATTATAAGTAAGATAATATTTTGCCTAATAATGTAGTCACTTACCCATTTTCCTTCCGGTAAGTGGGTTCCTTTAGTGTTTGGTGTTGTTTTCTTAGCTTTCTTGCCGTCCTGTAAAATTTACAATCCCTTGAGTATTTCAGACCATTCATTAAACTAGGGGTATAATTCAAATGGTGATACATTTTAACGTTGTGATAAAGTGTTTTTAAATTGTCTGTTAAACATTTTTTTAATTAAACTTCATATTAATATTTCGTACAATTAATATTGTATGTACCCATTAACTGTAATTATATTAATGGTGACGAAAAAAGTAAATCCACACTCGATTTACTTTTTTCGTCAACATTAATATAATTACAGTTTATGTTAATTTTTTTATGAATTTTGAGGCTAAGAATTCCAAACAAGGACTCCTTTGTCGGTTCACTAAGATAATAAAATAACAAAAATAACTAACTTGTTTTCTTATGTTACATTATTTAAAAACATCTTTCCTTTTTAAAATTCTTCGATTCTGTTGGCAAAATTAGTCGATCATTCCCCATTGTAGAAGCGATAGAGAACACTTAATCTGGCAATGTCTCTACGCAATTAGAGAGGCTCAAGGGTCATAGATGCCTCTGGGTTTCCGATAATACGGATAGCACGCCGCTGCAACCTGTCGTAAGCCTCAAGCAAGTACTTGGCAGAACCGTCCCAGAGATGAGAGCAGTATTCCACACACGAGCGAACTTGAGTCTTGTACAAAAGACAGAGATGCTCAGGTGTAAGAATCGTCTCACTGTGTTCAGGATTCCAAGTTTACGGGGTGCTGTTCTAATAACGCTCTCAATGTAGTCCCGTTGGCTTAGGTTGCTACGAACATCCATGTCAAAGAGGTTTAGGCTATCCTTTACCGGTAGTGAGCTGCCATGAAGAGTGGGATGGGGAAGGAATGGTTACGCTTTGGTCGTGAAAGCACACACCTGTGTTTTCTTGGCGTTGAACTCGACGAGGTTGCATGCACCCCATTCTGAAATGCGGTTCGAAACTCCGTCGAGCTCAGTGAGCAACAAGACTTCGCCTTTTCTCCTTGATCTCAGTCTGCTTTGCCCCAGGGCGCTCGGAATACCGCGCGTGGACTGTGTTATCATCTGCATAGCAATGAACATTACCAAGTGAAAATATGTCATTGATATGCAGAAGAAACAACGTCGGTGCCTAGATGGAGCCCTGTGGCACTCCGGCGTTTACCTGGTGAAAACGCGTTTCACGTCCATTGCAAAGGTCACGAATTTTGCATCCCTCCAGAAATCCGGCGATCCAGACACATATAGGCGAGGTGTCAGATCATATGCCGGAAACTTGGAGAGAAGCGAACGATGCCAGACACGGTCGTAAGCAATGTCAAGGCTGACGGCCAGAAATTCACCGTGCTTGTCCATAGCCTCCCCCCAGACATGTGTTACGTAAGCTAGAAGCTCACTCGTGGACCGTTTTGGCCAGAAGCCATACTGGTGATAAGAGAGGTAAGGCTGGTAAGGTGAATAAGAGAGTGATCCTATAGCGGATGAGCTGTGTGTTCACGAACCGCTCGTACACTTTAGCTAACACTGAGGTTACAGCTATTAGGACGGTAATTGGCAGGATTAGGCCGGTCCTCTTTTTTGGGAACTGGTTGAACGTTCGCCTCCTTCCAAGACAGCGGCACGAGACCTGAATCGTAGGAGAGGCGAAACAGGCGAGTGAACACTGGTGACATTTCCGCTGCACATTTCATCAAGACCCTTTCTGAAATTCCATCAGGATCACTGGCTTTCCTGACATCGAGTGACTGCAGTTCGGCACGAACATCACACTGTCTGATACGAATATCAGGCATTGTGGAGTCACAATTCGGGATTTCAGGCGGTTCCGCCCTACAGTCATCGATACAAGAGTTTGCACCAAAGAGGTTTGCCAGTAAATCGGCGTTCTCTAGCGGTTGATGAGCCAGCGATCCATCAGGGTATCTCAGCGAGGGCAGCGAAGGTACGCAGAAGTTAGATTGCACGTGTTTACGCAGTTGCCAGTAGGAGCGGATACCTGTAGGGTGCGTGATAAGTTCCCGAATGCTATTCGCTGGGCGTCTGTTCTAATCTAATGTAAGCCCTCTTGGTGGACTTGGTACCTTTACTGTAGCCTGCTTTAAGGGAGGCTACGTTAGAATTATCATTGAGAGCCTGGGCCTGGGCCCACATACCAGGGACCAGTTTTACCAGCGCTGACGACATCAGTAAAAGGCATGTAGTAGTCCATTCTGGTACTGATCTCGCCAGTGATCGTAGTTGCACTCACTGAAGCGTCCCGTTCCCCAAAACAGCACTGCAGCCAAGGGACGTAGGTGAAGTATTTTCGCAAACCGCCCCAATCTGCCGACGAGTAGTGCCTTAAACGCCGCGTCACCTCCACAGGGCACTGTTGTGCCAACCAGACAGTGATCAGAGGAGACCAATGGAACGCCAACCGACACTTGGCACCTGGCTGGGTGACTCGTCAGCAGAAGATCCAATAAGGAGGGTGCATAACCTACAATATCTGACATCCGGGTGAGCTGCTGTACCATCTGCGTCAGGTCTGGCGTGAGAGCAAATGCATGGGCAGTTCGGCCTGCATGGTCTGTTTTTGATGAGCCTAACCAGGATTCATGTTGGGTATTGAAGTCTACCAAAAACACAATTACTGAATTTAGGAACTGCGCCTGAGCGTTATCTGCGGCCTGACTCAGGTGTTCAAAAAGTCGAGTTGTCTCAGCGTCGCCTTTGTGGGACCGGTAGAGGCACGCATAAACCCGACTCGTGGAGCCTAGGTGTACGAACACCCGGAGGCAGGAGAAGGATGGATCTTCCAGGCAGCGGGACAGCAGACGTCCGCCCTGACGAATATACATACATCGGCTTTCGCTTGGCAGGACTCTTCCAGCACATAGCCGAGGTAGTGCAGGTATGACGTATCGGCAGGGCGGCCTATCTGTGGACACGCCGCGGCGCGTGCTGCGGCAGTTATCATCGCACGTGTATAAACATAGGGCAATATACGATGTCATTCACAGAGATGCGAGACGGGAAGAGAGGCGGTGCCCGCTACTGCGCGCGCGGCGGATCCTCAAGTAGTCAAGTGTGTAACGAAGCAAGGGTTGTACACTGTTCTAAACCAACCATATTTTAAGGAACATGAAATTCTCACATTACCTAGAATTTATATTCTAGAAAATATAAGCTTGTCCGAAAGTATCCAGAGTTCTTTAAAAAGCGTATAGACTGTGATCCTAAATACACATTGCGAAATAAAAATAAGCTAAACATACCATCTCGTCTAAAACTACACTAGCTATGGCTATAAAAATACATAATCACCTACCGGAACATATGAAAGACACAGTTAAAGAAAAAGAGTTCATTAATAAACTTAAACGATCACTTATTATTAAAGCATAATATACTCGTACATCAGTCGGTGAGTATTTAAGTTATAAGTCTTTAAAATTTTATAGAATCCAAAGCATGCTTAAACAATATATAATCTGGTTTTTATGTTAAATAGTTTATTAATATTATATTGTGGAAGTATAGTGCCCTCTGCTATATTGTCATGTCCAATCCGGACCCATAAATGCGCTATATTTCCAATTCTAGGACCTTTATTATACTTGTGGAGTGCAATAAACTGATTGAATTGAATTGAACTGTTCTAGAGAAAACTCTTTCAAATTTCATCGAATCATCAATACGCAGAATAGTTACTTTGAAGAAATTTTATCAGAGACTTGTGTTATAAATTGCGGTTTGAGTAACTTTGAATCGACCTGTGGCGTAGTAGCGGCTAGCAATAATTTTATCACTGTTTTATAGCACCATAATAAAGTATGTATTGTTCTAAGTGAAATCGGAGCCGAGATATGATTTCTCAAAGTACTATATATTATATTTTTTGCAATAGTTCTGCTAAAATAATAATTCTGAAATGTTACTTTATGTAGTTAGTTCAATCTAACAGCTGTTAAAAAGGATGCAGAAATAGCATAAGGTTTTCTTTTCAAAATGTACCTGTTGAGTATTTTTTTTCTAATTAAAGTATACCCAGAAATACATCAAGTTAGATATCCATAATTGTAATGTTGTCTATACCTGTTGATTATCAATTAACTTACAAAAACGATCTGGCATACTCACTAAGTGATGAAGAAACTATCTAAGTGAAAATGGAATTTATTTAACTAACCTTCATTTCAAGGTCACCATAAAAATCATTCAGACTATCGGTATTTTATGTATGAAAACCCTCAAATTAAAGTTGGTGAAAAAATCTATTTTTCGCTTAATAGTTACTACATCACTTACTGGGTAAGTCGGTATGCCATATCTTTTTTGTAAGTTATTTGATAATTACCCGGTATATAGCATTAGATGCTAATATTTGGCATTAGTATGTGGAACATAAGCCATCACGAAAAACGACCTTGACGTCAATGAAATCAAAAAGAAATTTTATAACAGTCAATATACAGTTCCTAACCGTCGATATTAGAGCCATTACATGGGAAAAAGACCTGAAAGTCTTTTTACCAATAATAATGGCCTAATATTGCACCTGGCCATTGGAAACTAACACTCATAAATCCTAATTGCGTCGCTTGTTTATTAAACAAGTACTTATTAAGGAGTATAAATAATGTCGCTTTTTTACCTTTTCCATGGTATGGATCAAGTTCAATTGAGTAGTTAAGTAGTTAAAAATTTAATAGCTAATATCTCAGCTCCGATATACTTTAGCTGTAAAGGTGCTCACTCACATAAAGCATTTACCTGTAATGTATCGTTACAGAGTCGAGCATTACAAGTGCATTACCTGTGATAGAACATCCTTTGCCGTATAGTTCTAAGGCGAATCATTGTGCGAAAAAACGCGCGAGAGTCTTCTTTGAGCGCTGAGTTAAAATGCTGTAATTGGGTTACGAAAATGGTAGTTAAGTATACCATATGAAAGCTAATCCGACGTCTGATGAAACTGAACATAACCTTTCTTGTTATAGTGCAAACTTACTTCTGTTTTAACGTTGCTAGTGGTTACACTGTCAGTGGAAAACCAACTACGCAGTGCAGTTTAAGAATCTGCGAGGTCAATGTTAAGCATACCTACTCAAAGTGACGGACATACTTTGCTAAGTTGGAAATAATATATAAATATGCGCCAGACAACACACCTCTTGTAATGGTCTCGAAGTAGGGATTCATATCCCTGTGTTACGAGGTACCGTGAACTTACTTTTTTTATAACGTTGAAAGTGGTGTCATCGTCTTCTTTATTACGTAATTGTAATTTGGATAATTCAATACACAATGGCTCACTCTGCAATTCAAAATATGTAAAAATTAATTTGTATTGAGTCTTGGTTTTTCTGTTTACTTTTCACTATAGAGACAATTTACAAGTCCTTCCAAATTTTAAATGTTTTAAAAGGTACATTTACTAGAAAAAATGATTCTGATAGTTTTTAGGTTTTAGAATCTGCGAGGTCAATGTTAAGCATACCTACTCAAAGTGACGGACATACATTGCTAAGTTGCAAATAATAAATAAATAAATATGCGCCAGACAACACACCTCTTGTAATGATCTCGAAGTAGTGATTAAAATCCCTGTGTTACGAGGTACTACACAAGGAAATAAGCCATGGGCGTCTTCCAGCACACCCAGACCCAAATAAATTCAGAAAAAATCGTTTCCTTAATTTACCCAACCGGAAATCGAACCCGGGACACTACGGAAATCAAGACGAGAAACCGTGCTACAGCGCACTACGCTAATCGTGTCGTCACATATTTCGTTATTCATTACGGATAGTGTCCCAAAGACATATTATAATATTTAACTTTCGGTGATGAGTTACTTACACGTTTCACTGCTGAATCGTCATCCTCGGCCACGTTCTCATTGGCTCTTTCCTTGTTGGTTTCTTGTTGTTTGGTATTTGGCCCCTGAGGGACCTGAAAAAGACAAAAGTATTAAAAACCAGAGTTTTGTCCTGATTTTCATTTCATCAGAAATCCGTGCAATAACGCTAAGCAGCGTTACATGTTTAACATGTTTGACACATTCAACCCCTTAGTATGATTATTTCATTATTTATTTAGATAACATTTTGACACACATGCACGCACACTCACACGAGCACACATGCACACTCACTCTCACACACCCACTGTGTGTGTAAACATAGTGAGACTTTAGCATGCATTTTTCCTTTTGCTATTATTTATGCCAAGTTGGGTTACTGTTTGGAAATTGTATCCTAAATATGTTTTGTTCCTCTTAAGGTTTTTACTATGATATGCATTGTAATGGAAGAGTGGGGCTTCCTATCACAGGTATTATCATATACCTACTTGGTAGGTCCCAGCCTTGGTTATGTATTTGCACTTACGTTGAAGAAATAAACATATTAATTATTTAAATAAATATGCGCCAGACAACGCACCTCATGTATAGGTCTACGGAAATCAAGCCGAGAAACCGTGCTACAGCGCACTACGCCAATCGTGTCGTCAAATGTTTATTTATTCATTACGGTTACGGATAAAGACAAATTTTTAATATTTAACTTCCGGCGAAGCGTTACTTACACATTTCACTACTAAATCGTCAGCCTCGGCTACCGTATTAGTTTTAACTTTTTTCTTTTTATTTTCTTGTCGTTTGGTATTTGGCCGCGGAATGTCCTGAAAAAGACAAAAGTATTTATAAACCAGTTTTTTTTTATAACCAGAGTTTTAATTTATTTTCATTTTACCAAATATCCGTGCAATATTAACGACTAGAAGCAGTACCTACATTTGTTTAAGTTTATATATATTCAGCAGTATGTGAAAAAAAATATCTGGACCAATATTGACCATACTAGCCATATACAGTGTGATTCTCTATAAAGTGCACATATTAAAAAAGTAGGGAAACTACAGTCAATTTTACCGACAGAAAAATGATCAAAAAAAATCCAAAAAAAATATTAGACATTTAAAAGAAAGCATTTGTAGTGGGGTACTCTATTCAGAAATAATATTATTGCTTTTAAACTAAATGCTTTATCGCAATGAAACAAAATTGCTGAAGATTACTGGGCATTTCTACGGGGACGACCGATTGACCTACTGGAGCGAAAAAACTACCTTTAAAACAGAATTACGTACTTGAAAAAAACACACATATTTATAGGACTCTTGACCTGATGACGAGCATATCTAGAAGACCGCCAGGTTTCTTATATCGCCAAAAAAAATCTGGAAGTTCAAAAACGGGCAGCATTTGGTTTAAAATGTAGTGTCCAGTTTACAGAATTTACTCGTTATTGTTTCATAACTTTTTAAATACTAACTTGCTCATTATAATTCGTAGATTCACAGAACAAGTGATAGACAATAAAGCCATTTAATTTATTATATTTACTGTGCATCCTTGGGTTTCAATACAGTAACACATTTTTAATTTTCTCTGAAGCTTGTGCCTCAATTCGGTGAATTTACTTTTGTTTACCTATATCACTAACTACGCGCAGTACGAACGCACACTACTGATTCCCGCCACCTGGCAGTGGCACTCGAGCGACCAAGCAGTGTTTACGGAGGACCTATCGCATTCAGGAACAATTTTTAAAAGAACGAAAGCATTCGGTGTTTTTGGGGTCGGGTCATTTCTCAAATCGGTGTGCGACATAAGCTTTGTTTATGAAGTATTTAATGAGATTTGTGCTAAATTAATTGCGTGGTTTACTGATATCTGCCAGTGTGTTTTGTAGAAATTGTTGTAATTAATAATGTTTTCGAGTAATTTGATGAATTGTGTTATTTTCTCCATTCCGTGGATTTCAATTCCCTGTAAAATGGGGCATCGAATTTAGAAAACTTATATAAATTGTCATCATCATCATCACCATCAGCCTTTGGAAGTCCATTGCTGGACAAGCCTCCCCCATCCAATCCAACGTCTTCGTGCAACCTGTACCAGGTCATCAGTCTACCGCGTAGGAGGCCTGCCCACGCTGTGTCTTCCAGTTCGTGGTCATCACTCAATAACCTTTTGTCCCCAACGGTCATCAGCTCTGCGAGCAATGTGGCCTGCCCATTGCCACTACAACTTGGCTATGCGATGAGCTATATCAGTAACTTTCGATCTTTTGTGGATCTCCTTGCTGCGGATCCTATCTCGCAAAGAAACCCCAAGAATAACTCTCTCCATAGCGCGCTAAACATCCCTGAGCTTATTCAAGAGGCTAGCTGTCAAAGACCACGTGCAGTAGGTTATCAATAGCAACCCGCACTGCTAAAAGACTTTAATCTTTAGGCTCTGTGGAATATGGGACGTACAAATTTCTCCTAGTTTTCCGAACGCAGCCCAGCCGTGTTGGATTCGTCGTGCCACGTCTTTATCGAAGTTTGACCTGCCCATACAAATAATTTGTCCCAGGTAAACATATTCGTCAACAACTTCTAGTATATCGTTTCCAATAACTACTGGTACGGGTTCGACAGGGACGTTCAATATTACCTTCGTCTTGTCCAGCATGTTCATTTTAAGACCCCTCGTTGGGATACGCAGCAGAGGTCGCCAAGCATAGTACCGAGGTACTCGAACAACTCCGTCAGTATAACTATTTCGTCGGCAAAACGAAAGTGGGTGATGCATTTGCCATTGATGTAGATGCCAAGTCCGTTCCAATTACAGAGCGTTGTTAAAGGGTTTGGGGGAAAATAAATTAATTCTCACGCCTCGCTGCAATGGTATCGATTCCGTGTTCTGGTCTTGTATACGCACAGACATAGTTGCTTTGCCATACAGACATTTCAAGCAGAAGGAGTAAAAAGGAAACAGAAAAATTATTTACTAACCCAACGTAAATAAAATACAAACAATTAAATACAATTATACAGTAAACAAGTACAAAATACAACAGTTTTTACAAAATGTTTATTGAGCTAATCAGGCCACTGCCTCAGCATGTGTCCCTGCAGCACAAAACTGCAGAGACGCTGGTATTCTGGCAGGGCCTGTTGAGTATTCGTCATGATCTTTATGTGTATGTGTGTGAATGAAACAGAAAGTACAAAAAGTGAATAATTTGCGTAAGCAAGTGTAATAGTGTCAGTCTGTCGCTTGCAAGTGAAGTGCGCCTTAAGCTACAAACAATTAAGAAAAAGAAAAAAATATCTATGGTCAACTTCGATATAACTAAAATCAATCTAGCATTGCTGCAATCGATCGACATGCGTGCAAGACTATTTGTAATGACTCTGGATGTAACACAGCTTATGCACGTGACTCATGAGCGATATGGGTCTATAGGACTTTATATTATCACCTTTTTTGAAGAAGAGTGAACAGCCTCTGGAGTACTACAAATATTGGTTTTCTACCTGCTCTCAAAAGTTATGTTGTTATTTCGTCCTCACCTGGTGCCAGGTGGTTTTTGAGCTGTTTCAGAGCCACTGCAATCTAGTACAGGCTGATGAAATCATGGAGAGGCCCTTCTTTCAGATCTCCTACAGTAATGTTGTGAAACACTTGGGTGTATATCTTGACAGTTCATTGAGCTGGGGAAAACATATTGGTGAGTTGAGCTGGAAAAGGTTCGCATCAGCAAGTTCTCTCAGTAGACTCCGTCACTTCTTACCTATACCCACCAAAACTGCTCTTGTGCAGGCCTTACTATACCGATTCTCGACTACATAGTCGAGAATCCTTCTGTAAACTCTTTATTTTGTGACATCACAAAATGAAGAGTTTACACAAGGCCTAGGGTTGCTACTCGCTACTATATTCGCCAGATAAGCGCAATTTGACAGAATCTTACTATCTGGTCCACCGTCAGTTCTTTCAGATCTTCTTCATCTAACGACTCTGACCCCATGAGTTCCCACCGAATGTTTGAGTACATCGGGCATTCGGCGAGTAGGTGAAAACTCGTTTCCTCGCTGTTCATGCACTCCGGGCATGTGGGGTCGTCTTTGATGCCTATCACAGTTAGGTGCCTGTTAAGTCTAGAGTGTCTTGTGGCGATTTCTATGACCATACGTACACTGTTCCTTGACAAATTCAGTAGTTGACCTGTCTTCTTCATGTTAATGGCGCTGATAAACATTTTGGACTGTCGCATACCTCTTCCATCGTCTATTTGTTGCTTCTGTGGTTTCTCTTTTGATAACTCCCTTAGTGATGTTGTGTGCTATTGGCAGCCTGGGTTCCGGACCCGCTAAGCCTTCAGCGGCACCACTCCTGGCTGGTTCGTCTGCTAGCTCGTTGCCGGCATTTCCCTCGTGTCCAGGGACCCAAGCAATCACTACTTCTATTTTGTTTGCGAGTTTCCCTAGAGCTTTTTTGCATTCTTTGACAGTTGCTGATGTCGTCTCTGCTATGCTAGGTGCTTTCAGCGCTGCCTGGCTGTCACTGTAGATAGTGGCCTTGGTGACGTTGTCCTGGTTGTCTAATATATCTGCGCATTCCATGATAGCGTATATTTCTGTTTGGAATATGCTGGCGAACCTGCCTAGGCAGATTGATCTGTTTATCACTGTACCATCCTCGCACCTTATGTCTACACCCGCGCCAGATAGCTTCAATGACTCAATTTTGTAGTCGTCTTTGTAGCAAACTGTTCCGCTTGTGTCTGTGTTCCATTCGTCTCTTTGTCCTATATGTACTCTGTATTTCTTGTCAAATATCTTTTCTTTCCTTGTTAGGTCGTTGTTGGCAAAGATCGTTGACATTTTGCTCTCAATTTCACTTCCAATGCGTAGATGCCCTCTGTCCGTATGGTCACCGATCCAGAGGTTCGTGCTCCTGAGTTTGAACCATTGTTCGGTCGCTCTTCCTTTAATCGCTAGGTCCGGCGATTCTAGCCCGAGCACGATCTCTAGCGCTGATGTGGGTATTGTTCTCATTGCACCTTTGATCATCAGTGCCACTAGCCTTTGGACCCTGTCCAGCTCTAGTTTGTTGGTCCCCGGTGCCGCCCCATGCCACCATACCAGTGATCCGTGAAGGATTCGTGGCAAAATTATTGCTTTGTATATCCATAGTACAGTCGCCGGTTTGATTCCCCATGTGCCGCCTATGGCTCTCTTACATTGCATCATGGCCATTTTGGCCTTAGAGCAGGTGTTGCTTATGTGTGCTTTAAAAGTTAATTTGCTGTCCAGCGTGACTAGTACTACTAACTTGCAAATGTAATCGGAGTTTTACTTACCTTTTAACATCATTTGGTAACTTAAAAAACGTATAATCACAATTTCGTGTGGTGTTCATACAGCCTAATACACTGAAACAGAAATATCTGCGCGAAACCATTTTAGACCATTGAACTATAATGTAAGTATCTGATAACGTACAAATAATATCAAAATGTTTTCGACAGTGCTACTGACCGCGACACTGAAACTCACTGACTTCGCCTGTAAACTCACATCTCTGTGTGCGTGTTTCAAAAATGGCGTGTTGTTCCAAGCGTGCTATCTGTCAGAGTGCCGCGTATGTCTAATTTGTGACTATGCCGCTTGTGCTTATTTAGAAAATTTCCTCAATAAACTCGAGCGCCTTCAAAACTTCGGCATACGCATCATCATCAGACTACGTAAATTTGATCATGGGGCATGCAGTCTCGCCGGAAGCTCCATCTAACGGTCCCTCCGCATTCCTCTTGCTTATAACCCAATCCTTTGTGGTCCGCTCCATTCGTCTGTGGAATTTCTTGCCCTTACCCATTCGCTAATCTCAATCCCTACCTTTTTTTAAGTCCCAGGTTAAATCATACTTCCTTTCTCTCTGACTTTATGTTAACGCTTGTTACTGATGGAAACTGGTGCTAAGTAATCCTTCTTCAGGATTTTAAATTGTATGTTATTTGTATATTAATATGATTTTTAGAATGTTTATCTTTTCACCATTGCACAGCCTTACTCAATCCCTATAAATCTCTCTACCGAAGGTTGACTGGAAGATATCGCTCTGTAGCTATAAGACCGCCTAAATTGTACGTTATTGTGTTTCTTTCTTTATTTCCCTGTTGTATTTGTTTGTGCAATAAAGTTTATTTGGCTTTTTTTCTTTCTTTTCCATGAAATCGGCCAACCGTGAACCTCTTCGGTTCCAATGGCCGTATCCAAATGGCCCCACTCCTAACTCGTCACCGTTATTTGCGCCCAGCTTGGCGTTGAAATTACAACGGTGTACCGAGTTTCCGAGGTGTGCTTGGCTTTATAGATGTCCTCATACATAACCTCGACTTCTCCCTCTGGGTTTATCGAGGTCGGTGCGTTAACCTGTAAGACCTTCAGCGAATACCTTTCGATGATTCTAAGTATAAAGAACGCTACACTGCTTGACACAAAACAATAAAGTTTTTAAAGTATAACTATCTTAATTGTGCCTAGCCGTTATAACATAATTATGGTATAACGTTCATTATGTTTATGATAATTACATCGAAATTATAAATATTGTTTCCACTTTCTGTTTTAATTTTTATTTCAAAATAAAATACGACATATAAGTACCTATATTAAATTTTGCTATTATCAATGGTGGATATAGTACATCCTACACATAAGTGTAATTCACGTCCCTTCAAGATTGCCATTTGTGGCAGATACGACAAAATTCTTGTAATAATAGTTGATTAATAAAGTCAGTAGTGACTTTTTAGGTGTTTAGAATAAAAATTTAAATACTTCTCAATAACTTTCATGAGCACTTCCATATGTGTAACAACCATAGCAAGTTTCATCGGCCTGCGGTGAGTAGAAAAAAAGTATGAGGTAACTAAACTTTAACACGCTCCTCTGTAAAGTAGGTGTTTCTCAAATCAGACATTTTTAATACCGGCGTTATGTTTAACATCAATTCTAAATTCGCTGGGCGATTTTTAGTTTTGATGATTCACTTTCTCAATTTGGTGCTTTCTCAATAGGTGCTTAACTTTTCTCATAAACCACTTCACAATATTTATCCCATTGTTATTTTTTAATTCAGGATGAAATTAACTTCAATTTTTGTTATTTGAACTACACAAAAAAACAAATATTAAATCAACCACCGCATTGAGAAAAAAATACTCTTTTAAAATAAAAATAAAAATTGTATTGGGGGCAAATATTTAGAAATTTTAAAACTATTTAGAAAAATAAAGGAAATACAAAATGATTTTCTGCAAAAATTCTTCAATTACAAATCGGTGGTATCAATTTTTTCTTATTTTTTCATTTCATGATCATGGCCTGTTATTAGTTATTAACAGAAACTTTGTTTCATTGCGATAAGGCATTTAGTTCAAAAGTTATATCATTATTTCTGCATAGAGTACCCAACTACAATTGCTTTTTTTTTAAACGTCCATTAAAAATTAAAAAACGATGCTGGAATTTTTTGATCATTTTTCTGTCAATAAAATTGACTATAATTTCCTACTTTTGAATATGTGCACTTTATAGAGAATCACACTGTTTATTACAACATTTGTGTCAAATAAATCATATTACCCAAGTACTAGGCCAATAAACTTTGATATACATGTAAGTGCACACTGGCTTGATATTACACCTAAGCCCAACTCACTAAGTTGCCTCACAAAAATGGTAATAAATAATAAAGGGTTTTTCAATAGGGATGCTCGAAGTTTGAAAGTTGATAGCTGCCATCTTGGAAAAGCGATAGCTGTCAGACTTGGTGGGAATACATATTTATTCGTGAAATTTCCCAATGGAACGCAACCCGCTTCAACAACGCGTAGAAAATGTTTAAATTTATTTTCAAAATCAGTGCTCTGTTCGCCTAACGTTCTCTCGCGTGGTGGTGACATCAACTGGCTACCAAGCTCGTGTGATCTAATGCTGACAAACCACAGACAATTGTTGCCCTGAAGGCCAACATAACTCGCGTTAATCATGAGATTGAGCCCCATTTAGGCGAAAATGTCGTCCAAAATTGGTCCACCAGGATACACCACCTTCAGCGGAGCGGAGCGGAGCGGAGGTTCCCTAGCAATTTCTTCCAAAACGTTTTCCACCAAATAGGGATCTTCTCTTAAAACACCTTCATTATACGGTGCTCCTGGACGGCGGCCTTCAATGAATGCATTATGCACACGGATGAAAACACGATGATCTGGATATGTTTCAGGTTGTGGTCCACCTCGTTGTAACAGCCGCTGTTGATACAGACGTGCCGCAAGTCGAGCGTTTCCTCTGGCATATCCATAATAATAATGCATTTCTGCATATTCTCGTGCCGTGTAAGGCATTATGCTTTGAACGAACCCACAAACACACAGTACGTATTAAAAGGGCAAAATCTAGTCCAGTAATCGTGCGAAGTCTTCGTTCCAGAGTCGTCAAAATAAAAGTAAATATGCAAACGAAAAGTCCGTTAACCAGCCAGTAGTTAAGAAGGGATAGTATAAACAATGTAAGAACGCGAGAGTGTAGTGTAATGTACTAACAAAACAGTTTGTAAACTTGGACAAAGGGATTAAAACTGATATCTGTAATGACGTCTGATGTCTTAAGACAGATTATCTCAAAGTAAACTTTTTTAATGCCATTGGAATTCAATTGAGTTCATGACTGACGAAATTTAATTTAATATTAAAATCCTCCCATTTCATAATTATTATTTTTTGACATGAAGCTCTTGCCCTAGCTGATTGAACTTTTACAAGTAGTGGGTCCACATAGTAGGCAAGTTTTTGAAATGGGTCCTGAATGGGTTATGTGCTTTTTTGGAGTTACACCACCCTAAAGAAAGAAGTAAAAAATCATCCAAATAAAAAAAGTTCACTGGTAATTTTTTTTGCTGAAAATAATTAGCCTGAGTTATAACTGCAGTGGTGTAATGAAAGGCCTATTAATTGTTTACATTCACAAAAAAACAAGGTTCTAGTAATAATACTTTAGGAGATATCATTAAAAAAATGCGTCATTTTGCGTACTCAGAAAAACATTTAGAAAAATGCTGTTTTCTCGAAAACTATAAATTTTCGCGGAACATACATGGGGGTCCTTGAGGACCCTTTTATCGACGGTTTTCGTTTGGACCATATGAAACCTGACACCGTGTATATTGAGTCCCAGGACCAGGTCGAATTTTTCTAGTTTCTTTGTTTTATTCCAATTCAAAGTTCGAGCTCTCTATGAAATACCCTATAAACCTATTTGATACACACTTCCTTTCGTTGATGTTTCAGTGTTTCCAGCGAGTGCGTTAGAATTTGAAGTGTTAAGCGGACCTTTTTGTATTATTTTTTTCTTTACTACTTCCGTCCATCCCTCCGAACGATTTAAAGGATTCTAAATGTAAAATAAGGCACATTAACATTTTTCCTTTCATATTTTGATATGAGAAGAACGTGTATCAATTATATTAAGTATTTATTATTATTTGTGTGAAAAAAACAATTGTTGTTGGCAGCGTCGTGGCCTAGTGTTTAAGCACTCAAACTCGGATCGCGGATCGGGTGGTCCTAAGTTCAAATCGGGCCAGAACCAAAATATTTGTGTTCATTGTTTAATTTCCGACTAACTCTCCGGTGATGGAAAACATCGATAAAAAACCAAATCAAACCGGATAGGGACGGAAGGCTCACCACCTACCACGTTGGGTTCTAATATTATTGGTGAAAAATAGGCTTCTGAGTGTTCCGTTCACCATGACGGCAAAAGCCACTTGCCTCTGACTACCCCGTTTGGGATAAAGTCGTGATGGAATGTTATGTTATGTGTGGTTCCCAATCAATTATTTGTAAGAAAAACGATAGAGATGTGGATTGATGAGATTGTTTTGCAACAGACACACCATACTAGTAACGTACCTTTGGTATCTCAGCACTCTGCCCGGATATGCGGGGTACGGTGCCGAATAATATCACGCTGCAGCTGATGCTTGAGTTTGTCTGTTAACAAAATTATGGCAATTAGCTTTCTTGTCTTTGTACTAAAGAACCTACAAAACTGCACAATGGTATTATATTAAAGCACGTAACAACACTACCCTACATTGGCTACAAAAGTTTCCTGGAAGCAAATCTTAACATAAATGTTATTATTACGTAAGTGCGAAGTGTTCAGAAAATTTAATTATAAATAGTTTCATAAAACGTATTTAAACGTAACTTTTACATCAATCGATTGATTTTAACTAGCATGAAGGTACAAAGTGATGCATGACTTACATGGGATAGTGAATCTTTTTTCTTGTAGTCTTCTTTAGTGGTATCAATAAAAACCTAAAAAAAAAATAACAGAAATGATTGTTATGAAAAACATAAGAAAATGACGTAAGTGGGGGGGAGCGGGGGGCTAGTTTTAGCAGGGGCAAGTAGTAACAAGCAGATTTTACCTAGATAGTAAAATGATATTCACTTTATTTTCAACCTTACCTACTATTTAATACCTATTCTATCATATGAGCGCGATCAGTATCCCGCAGGATTTAGCAGAAAGCGGTGTTGTGCAGGCGCTCTGATGAGCCCTGGTAACTTTTGATGACTTTTTTGTTTATATAATACAGTTTTTACTGATTTGAAATTGTTTCGCAGTTGCTGATTTATTCAAATACATTTAGTATTTGTTTAGTTCGATTATGGTAACTGTTATTTTACACCAAATAAGGGATTCAGATTTTTTATAGCAGTTATTTCAAGAAACCTTGCAACTAGTAACACTTTCATGAGGAAGTTAGGATTTTGTTATTATAAATGACTGAGAACCTAAAGTTCTTTTAAAGTTTAAAAAAGGAAGAACATGTTAATGTTAATGTTTAAGTATTTTTCTATTAGATAAGAATAAAACTTAAAAGTCTATGAATGTAATAGCATGCCGTGCCTAAAGTTTAAATGCTTAGTACGCTAAATTATTCGAAAGTCTGATTACTTCATTGGTTAAGATTATGACTGGCTGTAAGCCCAAAGTTCCTTCATAGTTAAAAAAAGGAAGGAACATGTTTTATCAATTTTTGTATATTTTTATTAGGTTGAAAATAAAATTTAAAAGTCTTAGGCTATTTTGGGGTGCCTAAAGTTTCTAGTGCTATGTTTCTATATGCTAAATAAAACTTTTGAAAAAATTAAACTAGTTTTCAAATCATACTATTATAATTTGACCCAATAATGTTACAACTAGCGCCCTAATCACGGGGTAAGTTGCAACACTCGTCACTTTTTTCTAAGCCGTTTCTACAAGAATTCGTTTCAGGTTCGATCAAAATTTTATTTGAAATCGATAGTTTAATAGTAGCTCGTTTGAACAGTACTGCTCCATTTCCTACATACCAAACAAGTTAGCATACCTAGCAAAAAAACGAAAAATTGTAACAACTAGCCTCCCGCGCCCCTACCTACAACTTAATTTAGACTGAAATACTCACCAGTTCTACTTCTGGGTTTTCGTCGTTAATGGGCCTGAATTTAAGAGCATTTTTAGGCCCCCGTTTAGAAAATTGGTTCTGCACATCACGCTCCTATAAGAATGACAGTAAATTTTCTATTTTAAGATCTTTATTTGTTTCCCACAAGAATTACAATAAATTCACTTGTGTGAGAAAAATATGTAAATTATAATAACTTAATGTAGGAGAGCGTACAATATTCTCTTACTAGGTACTAATGAAGGCGAGTTAAGTAAAAGACTGTAGTGACATCTATCTAGCTAAGAACTATCGTATCCTACATCGCGATATCAAAGTTATCCGAGCGATTGAACCTAAATACAAGAACCCGACAACAACCGTCGGGCAGTAGCCCACTAGACACAACACCCGTCTGGTCGGAGGATCCTCCCTTTTCAATGGTGGACGAGGAACTTTCCACTGGCCCGGCAAGCATCACAAGATGTATGGACGACTCAACCTGCTATCGACCTCCGGTCTCGGAGGGGAGTGATGTAGTGACATCTACCTCGCCACATACGAACTGAGAACTGTCGTATCCTACATCGCGACATCAAAGTTATCCGAGCGATTAAACATAAATACAATAATACACAACACCCGTATGGTCGGAGGATCCTCCCTTTTTAACGGTAGACGAGGAACTTTACACCCTGTTCCTCACGACCCCATAACTGGTGACCCCGACGTCTTCATCACTTCCTCAAGCTTTCGAGCAGCGAGTCAAACAGCCTTCTCAGCGACCTCGGCGCAGCACACTGCACTTCGGCCGGTCAGTAAGCAGAGACGCACTTCTCTCCTGGTCGACGCAGCAGCCAGCCACTACGCAACAGTGCACCACTCCGACTCACTGTTCGGAGCATCACCCCGACTCATCGGGGCATTACCGCAGACAGTTCCAACTCACCGTGAACTATGCGGCATCTGGCTCTGACTCACTGGAACATTCCACTATCGACCTCCGGTCTCGGAGGGGAGTGATGTAGCGACATCTATCTCGCCACATACGAACTAAGAACTATCGTATCCTACATCGCGATATCAAAGTTATCCGAGCGATTAAACCTAAATACAAGAACCCGACAACAACCGTCGTGCAGTAGCCCACCAGACACAACACCCGTCTGGTCGGAGGATCCTCCCTTTTCAATGGTGGACGAGGAACTTTACACCCTGTTCCTCACACTCCCCAAAAGACAAAGAAGTAAAAGGGTTAAACCACATATTAGACATGCGCGGCGCTCTGACAGATAGCCCGCTTAGAACAACACGCCATTTTTTTTGTCAAGTACAAGCGAAGTCAGTGAGCTTCGGTGAGTCGGAACTTCGCACTGTCGCGAGTGTTTTTGTTTTTGTCGAACTTGGTGCAATTTTTTACATGATGAATTTTGTTTTTGGCCGGTTCTGTCAAGTAGGTATAACTAACTTACTTCATTTTAAAAATTCAGAGCGAATATTGTAGTAACCATAGGCGGTTCACGCAAGTTTTGGAAAAAGGTGCGAGCGGTCCTTCTGTGTTGAATTCTTTATTTTGTGGTTAAACTTTAAAAAATCGAAAGAACACAAGGTTAGTTGCGCGCGACTGGAAGTGGCCTTACCAACTACGCTCAGGAAATGACTTATAATAATTAAATTAAATTAATATCCCTGGACATTATATTATGGCTTGATAGTATGGCTATTTACATAACACCATAATGACTAAATTATTTAACATAACATGCTATTTAAATAACACAACCCTTGCGAATTCACTAAGATTGCTGGTGAACTTTGTTCACCAAGATGACTGTTCGCAAAAGCGGCGTTTTACTGTACAAATTGGTCCTGACCACGGGCACCGCCGGCAGTGGCGGGCGACGCCTCCTCCGCACGTAGCGGTCCGGCACGCTCAGTTGCAGGTCGCGCAGGACCCCGGGTTGCACGCGGCGGTAATATGGTACCCTAAAGTGTCACGTTTCCGAGTTATTTGAAGGTAAATATCGAAATGAAAAGGTGATATTTATTGAAAAATCCACTAACTATGAGGCTTTTCGTGTCATTTTTAATGACAAATTCACATATATTAAGACATTTGAGCAGTATATTATCGATTTCCGCAATCTTCCCACGGCCCAGTCGTCTAGAAGAAATCGCTCATAGCGATAACGTTAATAATTATTTTGCCTATCCTATACTGTCAATTTGAAAATGTGTATTACCCTATGCAATATAGTATTGATTGATTTCAATTTGAATCTTTTTGGTAGTTTTTTTAACCTAAAAACAGGTAAAATCCACTTTACCTTCATTATTTTGAGCATTTTCAAATGTTCACTCCATGAAAATGTGAGAATACACATACCCAACGGTTTGAATGTCCTGAAATCGGTTATTTGTTGACAATTTAACACAGAAAAGCCACATCATTAGTAGATTATCACCTTTTTCATATCGATCTTTACCTAAAAATAACTCTGAAACGTGACACTTTAGGGTACCACATAATATGTAATTTTTTCTTTTTTTGTGTGTCCTCTATGTATATTATTGTATATGTAAGTACCACTTTCATCGTGCGCGTATAACAATGAACAAAAAATGGCGGCAAGTCACTATGCCATCCTCCATACAAAAATGTTAGAACCACTTCATTTATTGAATGAATTACATAATCTGTAGATACAAGTAAATGTCCGTATTTTTTTTAAACAAGGGAATAACGTATCAAGATAAAAAAAAATATGAAATAGGCCCAACTTATTATTGGGCATATCGCGATATGGCCGGCCAAATCACGAAGTGCCGGCGTTTCAAGAAGCGCCCGGGCACATCACGATCTGCCTAAACGAACGATCGACCCACGACTGGCCACGACAGGTTATGCCATTCAGGCGCAAAAAATCCCATAATGGTGGCAGCCTGATAAAAACGAGTCGCGTTTTAGTAGTATATGTGCATCTAATTTTGACAGCAAATGATTCACGGGACTCTACCGACGCTACCGGATGTGCCAGCAGTGCCGAGACGAGAACCTGGCGGGCATCAGCCAACGACGTCAGCCCGCAAACGCGCATGGATTTGCCCAGAGCACCCTCATGTCCAGGGTAAGTTCCTAATCGCTACAGGGACCTCTTTAGATCTAAGAAACAAACACTCAACATAGACAAATAGAATGACTTGACTGTGAAATATTAAGCTGATTGGATGTTATGTTAGTAAATATTTTCATCTACTAGCTCTATGATTGCGACTGGTTCACCTAAACTATAATCCATTTTGGTCGACAATTGCTTCATACATACATGTTTCAATGATACTGCATAGGCATTAATGTATTGAATGGTAACTGTGGTTATATATGAAAACATAATCGCCTGTATTTGAATAAAAGTAACGTATGTTTATGTACATAATTCAGCCAAATACAAACAAACGCCAACTCAACTAAGGCGTAGATGGGACAAAATGGAAAAATATGTCGAACGAACTCAACAAAACCCAAAATCGAATCATGACTGAGATTCTACACGAAGTAAAAAATAAAGGCTATAAATTATACCTTTCGGCATTAAAAGATGACATAAATAATAAAGAATAACTATCCACGAACTGAATTGAAAAATCGGTACCTGTCGTCTAAAAGTTTAAAATAATAAGAAATTCATTTATCCGCTAAGCTGTGTTTACGCAAGCACACCTAATGCTAATAAAACAACGTCAATCAATATTGAAACAAAGTAGCCTAAGCATAGGCTGTTACTAGCAGACCCCGACAGCAAGGACAAAGGGTTGAATGTGAGCGCTTGATTCTAAAAATAGCATGTCCTCATTGCGCAGGCTCCCCCGGCTAGACCAAAAATCGATACTCCCTAGGGGTGCATTGATTTTACCGCTTATAAAAATATTATCAATAAAGAAACTAATTATGCAGGATTATATTTTCTGCTTCGAAATATGAACAAAAAAACATGTTTATTCAGAAAAAATTACAGCATTCCAAAATGTTTCGCAATTGGCATCAATAAACTAAATAAATTGCCGATATTTAAATCTAATAAAATATCATTAGATACATAATCACAACACTTCAAATTCAGAAAGATAAAATAATAGGGGTACCAAAAACTTCATATAGTTAATTGTTATTCAATGCCAATGCCAATGTTTAACTCGCCCTGAGCTTACAAAAAAAAACGTTTGGGACATAAGAATATGCGCAACAAGTTTTGGATGGTCCCAATTCCCCTCCCCCGAAAAGTCCATAAAGTAATCGTACGTACCTGTAATCCAGATCCGCTCTCATCCATTATTATTGTACTCGTAATTTGTTCTGTTACTTAAACGCAAGCTTCGACAGCTAAATCACAAATGAGCGATGTCCGGACCTCGATCGACCGCCGCTGCATAGGGGTGTACACTGCATATACTTAGGTGTACACTAGTACCAACCCTTTCATAGAGTTTGTGCAAATTAGCGACTTCTTATTCGTTTCAATTTCGATTTTATGCTAAATCTAGCCAAAATGGGATTATAAAAATGTTTACCAATTTTGAAGGTATTTTACTAAATAAAAACATTAAATATGATAGACTGAATAAATAAAGCACCCAATAATCTGTGCATGTGTGCACTTTTAGCGCAGCTTCCCAGGTTAGGACACGCAGGTAGGTGCATGCATCGATTTCCGAGTTACAACCCGATGGCCTAGGTACGCTAGATTGCATAACAGGCGGTGCAACATATTTTTGCTTAAATAATTGTATTGTAGGAGTTTTTATGAAATAGGTCGAGTGAAGATTGCTGAATATCGTGTATGGAATCAAATAAATCGGATTTTAGTGTGATTTGTTTTGGTGTTCACTGATAATAAGGGAAATAGTGAACGTGAAAGAATACGAGTATATAGGTCAAGCCGTTGCGAGGCCGAGTGCGCATGCCCGCGCGGAACGACGCGCAGCCTGCGCGCCGCGCATCGCCATTGTTCGCTGGTCTCTAAGTCCTTCGCCCGCAATACAGTGAAAATAGTTCGCAGTTTATTTCCTGACTCCGTTCCACAGCACTCCAAATGTTGAGTACGTAAAACAGCTACAAGGACCCTGGTGAGTTAACCCTCCCTCAAACCTGACGTGCCCTATACACAATTCTTCGATTTTGGTCGTGACTAGAGTCCGATTTCGACGACAGTATGATTTACTAAAATACATATACCCCTAGCGGTCTAGATGTTAGCATTAGGGCATGCATGCTTCTCTATGTTTCCCTACTTTCCTTGAGTGTTAATACTATGCCCCAGCCCGTATCCTTTCTCAGTGTGTCGGTTCGGGGAGCACGATCGTGTGATCGTTTCATATGAGATAAGATGTTTGTAGGGAGTTAAGATGCCGTTGCTAAGCATAGGAGCGGAATGAGGCGCCAGGAGATGCAGAGCCGCGGGTCGGAGGGCGCCGGCGGCAAGGAGGGCTCGCAGATGTCCCGCAGCGAGTCCACGGTCAGCCGGTGCACGCCGCACACGCCGCGCACGCCGCTCGGCCCGCCCGATAGCGCCAGCGTTGACTCCAACCCAATGCCCACCATATATCGGTAACCCTGATTAAGCTCGGCCCGATGGTGAAGACAAATTACATATGACAGGCTGACGCTATTATCAAACTGAAATGAAATGGTTCCCAAATTGGTTACTATCATCAAACTAGCCCCCTGATTTAAGAACTCTTTGATGGACGATTCGGTAGTTTTCTTTTGATCATAATTTGCTTGATATCTAAGCTCTATTTTTAAATATGACAATTTCCTTTGTTGAGCGATGCCAATATATGATAATGTGTCTTCCCCTGAAGGCAAACACTCGTAAAGCTGAGAGCGCACTCCGCTACATCGCGCACCGCGATCGTCGCATGCGAGTAGGTAACAAACGGCACCGGACTTTACGTTGTTGTCAAGCATAGCCATTCAAAATCAAACTGTATTGTAACAGAAGATACTTGACAATGGTAAGAGGTCGGGACGTGCTACATCCGCCTGCTTAGCTTAAATCATGCAGCTGGTTCGTGAGAGACGCGCAACACAGGTACGGTATACCGATCTCTTCTATGTCACCCTGTCGCTTTAACACTTGTTTTCGCTACCTAATTTCCTAATCACTGTATAGTAGCAAGCTTTTTGTCCGCCTTGACGCTAACAATCCGCTTGAGACAATAATGTGGAGGCGTAGGGTAGATAGTCGCTCTACTCTAAATCGATCAGTATCGATGTGCAGGACTAAAAACTGAACACAATTTATATTGCTTAGATAGAGACTGCAGCGCTGCAGATCAAATATCTTAATAAAGTATAATTATTATCTTGGGTATGTAGAAACAGGTTAAAATCAAAAATAGGTTTTAGAAACAATGAGGTGCCCATAATATCACCTATAACATTGATGAACATAGTTATTTATAACCACATTTAATTAATCATTCATTTGTAGCAATCATACAGTAAATCATTAGTTAAAAAATAGTTGAACCACTCATTAGTTTTATTTCATACTACACTTTACGTAATTCATTTATAGAAATTAACTTACCAACTTGAGTATTCTCTAATTTAGGTTTATGTTGTACATAATGCATTTAATTTAACTTATTGAAAATTAAATACATCCGTACAAGTATACTAAGTTAATATGAACATAAACTAAGGCGGTCAAGATTGGATATGTTATTTCACTGCTTCAAGTATTATTGTATGTAACACCACACGAATTTCGAATTACGGTTACTTTCTTACTCTAAGCAGTTGAACATTTATCATAGACAAATGGAATGGTTATTTTCATCTGGCAGATAATGTAAGATTGAACCAACGATTCACTAAGAAAAAATTAAGTTTGAAAGTACATGGAATTAACTAGGTAGGCAGTGAAGTATTATATAATGAATACTTATTATCGAGATGATGACTTGTAATACACTGAACAGTATCATAAGCCTGATATAGGTATGTAGGCAACTTGAATATTTGACATTGATATTTACTAAGGATTTCTTTTGTTGCTTAGATGTCGCGCTCCAATTGCGTCACTCGATTGTATGGATGATTTCAGTGCTAACTCGCAGCAAATGTTGGATCAAGGTAAGAAAATTCTATACTTTCCGTTCAAAGCCGCAGCTACCTCGACTAATGTTAATTGTACTTTGTACGCTCAAATATTCGTAAGCATAATATTCAGAATGCAAGTTTAAAAAAATCACCAATATTTTGTATAGTAATTATTGTGTTGATTCATGCTCGCACTTCCTCCACTCACACTCCGTACTGAAACAAAGCCAATAGGCGCAGAAGCTCTGAAATTTATGGAACCTTTGTAGCAGTGCTACTGCATGTCCTCTGCAATTGTTTACATGCAAAGTTAGAGGGTCTGGAACATTCTGCTATAAATATGCTGCCATTAAGACCCAGCTTACTCATTTTAAAATATGTACGTTCGATTAAACATTATAATGCACTATCAATTTCAGTATTTTCTATCATTATGTTTAAAAGTATGTCAATGATATGGTTTGTTTCTAGACCTTAACAACACTTTGAAAAGATGAAAAACAGTCAGCAATGAAACATTTGCCGAACACGCAATAGTTTCTTAACATTACGACGACAGGAAGTGGCTTTCAGGACCAACTGTACTAGAATAGCGACTAACATAATTGTCTATGGTAGACATATGTGAGGACAACCAAAGAACCACAAACTAAGATTTATGCTGACCTTCTAACGTGTGACAAATATATAAGATATCAAAATGTCACTACCATATCATATAAATTCGAAACTAACAGAACAGCTAAAAGCGACGATGAGGCTAAGTTTAGGCTACAGAGGTACACCACTATTCTACTTTCACATGAACTTATCAAGATTGATTCAGAATTAACATGACCTAACAGGTTGAATATATATTTGCTTGAAATCATTTGAATACTCAGTATTTGTTCTGAATCGACCTTAATATTCCTGATTCGTGTTTTATCGTTACTATATATATAATGATACTCATACCTTCGGAATGAACCGTGAACATCCGGCATGTTTTCAATGTGGCTTAACATTAATGTCGCAAGCTTCTTTCTTAATAATTTTAGATGTTCGCTCCTTTTTGTTAGTAGGTAGAATATTTTTAAAAATTACAGGATTTACTAAAACTATGGCAATACATACAAGCATTTAACGTGAGTATATGACTGAAAGGTCGCGGAAAAAAAACCAAACAATAACGCCTCAAGGTATAAAACTAGATTTATTTATTATTTAGTATGCGCCCCCCTGATCCCTAGTCGTGAATAAATGTTTTAATTTACGCTTTTTACTGAGAACACGTTTTATTTTAACATGATGTTTACCAACAGCAGGGGAAGCGTCAGTCACACGTCACATGTCGGGTTACATGGGAAATCATACTACGATGGCTTCATCTGTGACTCCTGGTTTACGCTATAAAAACTTAGGCAAATCGGGGCTGAGGGTCCCCAACATTGGGCTGGGCGTATGGACCATGCTGAACGAGGATAGCGCCGAAGACGTCATCATGACGGCCCTAGAGAACGGCATCAACCTGTTCGACCTGTCTGAGGCCCATTGCGGTTAGTGCACATGATCCACGACACTCCTTTACTCAAGAACACTAGCTTTCATAACCGAAAGAAACTGCAAAAAATTATCTCTATAATGTTCTATTGCATCTAAAACATTAACTTGAACTGTTATTGCAATCATCATATTATATTAAAACGTACCTGGCTTTATAGTAGGATTTATTTAGTTATATCTGCACTAATTGTTTAATATTATATTGTATTTACTTACCGCAAATAACGCTAATTATTTTATCATGTAACTAAAATCACTCATAATACCACACCACACTGTTGTAATCACGTGCGCTATTTTTATATATCGTATAATCACTGACTGTTTTGTTCATTGCATATTCATATCGCCATAGTTTTAAACGAGCGACAATTACAAAACAATGATCATGGAATAATCTCAGCTAAAGGTGAAGCTGAACTGGGCAGGATATTGAAGAAAAGGAACGTCAGAAGAACAAGTATAATTATCACTACAAAAATATACTGGAGCACCAAGTAAGTAATCGTTTGATTGCGTTGTTATATCCACGTTTATATGTTAACTTGTTTGCACTGTGTTTAATGACTGAACTTAGGTTTCTTTCGAAAGAATAACATAAACTTCAAACGAGTAGGTATTGCCTATGTTGTCACTAATCTCGGAAAATGATGTCTTATTTCCTTGCTGATTTAACGATATTTCATCATTAGTTTAAATGACCTAATTAAACTAAGTACTTCTCTAATGTGCTATTTGTGATGTCTACGTCACAAAAAGGGGAACACCCATAAAATCCACGTAATACCGAATTTCAAAAATCCCAATTTTATAATTCCGAAAAAGTAATTTTTCCGAAAGTCACAAATCCGATATTTCAAATTTACGAATTTCAATAATACGAAGAATTAAAAATCCGAAGTTTCATTTGTCCGGAAAACGATATTCCGAATTTCTGGAATTGATTAGGATAGGTATGCTGCCTTCTCGCCGAAAATGTTTGCCAGATTATCTCTAAGACAACTAACAATTTGCAAATTTTTGTATGACAACGTTTCATTTGGTAGAATTATTGTTAAGCTGACATGACACAAAACGTTTGGGACATTTATCATTTGTGAAAAAAAACTCAGTCGTGAAAAGACAGAAATTCGGTTAGGTTATGTTAGAACTGCGACCAAAAAACGCCAGAACGAATTGTCGGCAAATTAACTATTCTGCTAAAAAAAAAGAAGTTCAAAAATATAATAGATTTCGAATTTATGATTTTTCGGAGTTTTGATTATTCGGGGTTGTGAAATTCTGACTTTGGGAGTTATGTTTTTCGGAATTATGCAGTGTACCCTACAAAAAGTCAGGTTCAACACACATCTATATCACGTCATATATACAGACATACAAATCCTACCTATCTTGCTAATTTGTCCGTACGTTTTGCATGTAGCATCCACGTACAGAGAGAGATAATATATTTACCATTAACACAAGATGAGTAAAAACGCTCGAAGCTAATACTTACATACCTACATTGCTTCATAAAAAAACATAACCAGCTTTAACTTTGAGCTTACTGCTTTTTAAATGGTTAGTTAACGTGAGTATTTAGATGTTAAGTGATCTTTTCTATCGACAGGTCGGATGAAAGAGGTCTTTCTCGAAAGCATATCATTGAGAGTGTTAAAGCGTCACTGGCTAGACTCCAAGTAGATTATATTGACGTAGTACTATTACATAAGGTTGATCCCGTTTGTCCTATGGAAGGTAAAATGTCTTGCAAATTATTTAATTTCCTTTAATTTATGTAAACATAAAGCTTAATATTTCATTTCTTTGTTTTACTCATGGCAGAATTGGTACGTGCCATGCATTTCGTGATAAATCAAGGATGGGTTATGTACTGGGGTACAGCTCGCTGGACTCCGACTGAGGTAAGCATAATTATTAAGCATAACTTAGTATTTTTCATCGCCGTTATTTAATAAGACAATATTGTTTTTATAGATAATGGATTCTTACACAAGCTGCAGGCAGTTCAACTGCATAACACCAATCGTAGAGCAGACAGAGTATCACATGTTCTGCAGGGAAAAGCCAGAATTGTACATGCCGGAATTGTATCATAAGATTGGTGTAGGTAAGAAAGAACTACCCCGAAAATGTATCTTCTAAACAAACTGTGATATACACAATACACATAAAACACATCTGTACGCACGAATTGTTTACCAGGTATGATGGTGTGGTCAGCCATCACCACGGGCAAGGGCTTGGGACGCGAGGAGATCACCGGTCTATTCGCCAAGTCACGCTTCAATAGGAAATACAGTACATTCAGTTGGTGTGAAGAAGATCTGGCTGTGCCTGAAGTAAATGTTCTATGAGTTTTATTCCATTTTATTCTAAATAATAATAAAATTGACTACTGAAAGCCTACTGATTTTAAACTGCATAGAACAAACATAAATGTTTGCCTTGCGTTGGCATCTATCTCACGACTTTAGGCTAATGTTGCGGTAGATAGAAATGAATTTATCAAAATGTTTTCAGATGCAAAGCGCCGGCAGCAAGGATAACGTGGAGGGAGAGGAACCGCGGACATACGGAGACAAACTACGCGACCTATCCAACTTAGCAGACTCACTCAGTGTGTATCAATACATCTTTTTTTCCCTACCTATCTGGTTCCACCTTATTTTCTGATATCTTTTTTTCCAGACTGCTCTATGAGCCAACTTGCAGTAGCCTGGTGCCTAAAGAATGAGTCGGTCAATTGTCTCCTGTTAGGTGCAAGCAGTGTGGAACAATTTAAAGAGAATATACATGCGTTGCAGGTAAATACTTGTTTCTTTTAATCAGGTTACCGTTAGTCGGGTAACAACTATTTCCCGATATTTGATGATAAGTATTTTCGTCTTTCCCATTTTTGTAGAAGTCTGTTTTTACTCGCAATATTTGAAAGTTTTAAAATACGAGATGATCGTTTAACTGTATTATTCGTGAATGCAGATAGTGCCACAGCTAACACCATCAGTCATGGTGGAGATAGAGCGTCTGCTAGCGAATAAGCCGCAGCGGCCGGCCATGGTGTCCACGCTCGCCATGCGCAATCAACAGAACAACAACACTGTGCGCATCGACATGCCGTAAGTTAGACTCTGATCAAAAGTTTCAACAGTAACTTCCATGGGCTAAAGCTGTGTCTGAATTCTCGGAATCCAAAATCGTTTTAAAGATTACCCCAACAAACCCTTTTCTGGTTGTGTTCTCGTCGATTGCAATTACCGTTTACTGATTAAAGTTCAAACACAAAAAAACAAAAAATTACACAGAAGTAAACACTTATGAAAATACGATTTACTAAATACCAGTGGTTTTCGTATCGAATATTTTTGATGTATCGCTTCGAACTTCCAGAGGCGCCACGTCTGGCGCCGCTACGCCTAAGACCGAGGGCGGAGGCCCGGTCGAGGGCAACGCGTCCGCCCCCAGCAAGGAGTCGGGGCGGGGCTTTTGTGAGATCCAGTGACCGTGGTGGCGCGGAAGCACTGACTCTGCTTCCAAATCTAGCAAATCAAAGGTACAGTACAGCATAGGAATGTAGTACTGTCTTATTTCTTCCAGTCTACTAATTAATATTATCATCCACAGGAATCACTTAAGGACTCTAAGCCGAAATTCTTTTTAAACAATGCCGGAGAGGTCATTAAGCGTACAGGTCAGTTAAGTATTTTACTTTTTCTCTAGAATAAAACCTCGCTACAAACAGATGTTGCAATAAAAAAAATACTATTCAAGTAGTTAATTAAACTTACTAGAGATTGAAGGATTGCCGCAATTCTTTAAGTATTTTAACAGCTACCAGCTACTTCCTACGCTCGAACACTACACTGATCGGTGGAATTCTTTGCAGAACAAGATGGCGTATCAACCGACGTGGTGATATCAGTGTCATCGATAAAAGGCAAGAAGCAGCCCGCCAGCGGGGGTAGTAAGGTAAAGAAGTCAAATTCAGTCACCGCGCGTCCGCGCTCCTCGTCCCTGCAGCGCTCGTCCTCGGGCCAGCTGTCCGTGTCGCGCGACCGCCGGCGATCCCGCATGGACCTGGCCTCGCCCTCCGAACCGTAAGCTTAGTACGTCATACGTGGACCGTGAACGGAAAAATCCTAAGAGCTTGCAGTCAGGTACGAATAATGGCCTTATAACTCACAGTCACAGGTAACAACATTTGAGAACTAATTACTTTCTTTCATAGCGAAATGCAATGATGGAAGACGCAACCAATCTGTGTAAACCGGGATGCTCAGTAGGTGATGTAGAAACTATCTAAGTTGAAATTGGATACTTTTTCCAATTGTTTTATACAATAAATATGAAAGTCTGTCTAATTTGCGCATAGATAGTTTCTGCATCACCTACATACTGAGCTCTCCATATAATTTTCCTTGCAGATCAAATAAACAGCCGGTAGATGAAGAAAGCTCCGCCTATTGGTCAAACATTCCATAGGTGCCCTCTTCGCGCTTAATTAGTTTTTCGTTCGCTGGTGTAACGGCATTGTAATAAAGGTCTAGAGCACTTTGGACACGTCTCTGTAACAACTGTGTCAATATAATCCTTTGGTAGTAAGTAAAGATGCAATAGAAAATCTATTGTACAGTAATCACTGGTGAAGACATTCGCAATCCAGTGCGACAAATGAAGACACCTTTGTATGTTTATATCATGTGTAAATTCATATCCAAGGTGCGCTCAACTTGATACGACAACCACTTCGTTTGCTGTTTTAATACGTGGATGCAAATACCTCAGCTTTAAGGCGACTGCAAAACTTAACGAAGCCTCCGATCCTCTAGATTGTTATCTACAGGGGATAATCGCAAGAATATGAATAATTCAGAATAAGTTTAGATACTTAGCTAATTTAGACGACGGGAATGATTAGATCTTTATACTTGGATGTGATGAATAAGGGACTGTGATTATGAAGGATTACTTGATTGTTCGATTAAAATTTAGATAGTTTGTAATGAATAATAACAATTTCTGTTGTAGAAACTAATCACTCTTCAAAATTAGAGGGTAGGATAAGAATAATGTCACACTTGAGGACAGTTTGTAACTTGAAGGTGATCGTTTTAACGACCGATCAAGTAGCTTTTGGTAAGGTAATGTTACGATTTATTCCTATTTTCTTAGCGAATACTGGATTCAAAGTAGTTTAAATGAATTCAGATCACATTATTAAAATGATAAGGAAAGTCTTACGAACACCGTAGTACTAGTGAGCCTTAGGATCTATCAACAACAAAGCATTACTATCGTTACCACGTTCAATTTTAAATGATTCCCTTGAGACACTAAATGAAGAAGCAGAGTCTTTTAGAACATTTTCCTAACAAATATAGCTTTCACTATCCGCTTTTCTCTATTAACTGGCTTAAACATACCAATCAGTTCAAATTTAATTCGTAAAACTCGAATTTTGGTAACAAAGTCCATATATACAGAATTTTGTGATTTTCAATTTTACAATTTTAAAGTCTATTAGGTTGTTATACGCTTTGGCTCTGCTTGATGAGGCACAAATATTTTTAACTCTAAGCACTATTGCACTTCCTACATCTTGTAAATGATAGGGTTCACATAATAGACTAGTTTCGTCATAATAATCGGTACCTATTGTAAGCCTTTTATCGCCAAATAGCATTATTTGAATAGAGATCTCCGGCTAAGTCGCGACGCGGCTAGGGTTACGCAGTTTAGTACCTATGTACCGGTTTCGGTATTGTTGATTTCGGCATTGCCACCAATAGGTGTCAACATTATTTTTTTTGTAAAACATTGTAGGCCCCTTTTTTACTATTATGAGTGTTTTCTTTTGTTCATGTTGAAACTCTGACTATTTATATTACCTTACACAGTGCCGGATTAACCCATATATATATATATATATATATATATATATATATATATATATATATAATATACATAAATTAAGCAATTGCGGCATCACGTTTTGGGGGGCACCAGAACCAGCAACGAAATATAAGTACGAGTATTTGCTAGCACATGAATGGCAAGGCTGTTAGCAAATCTGCGCTTTGTGATTGACCATGGACGTCTGAAGCTTGATCCTTTATCAATACTATACTTATCAGGATGGCCCCGTTTCAGTGGTACAAACATTTATTGTAGCGATTCCTCCAAATGATGACTTTGGAAGAGATCGCAAATTTTCCATCGAGTTACTTTGCATGATGTTATTTTTGACGATGCTAACAAACTTACATAACAGCAGTTTTTGTCCAGAGGATAAACATGTTAAGGCAGTTTTTGAAACTAGGAACAAATTTATTTAACCACAGCTATTTTTTAAACATTCTAACTGTTCGAAATTTTACAAAAAGTTACAGAAAAAGTGAAATAACTGTCTTGGTATTCCTTGAAAATGCAAACAATGCAAACAAGTGTGCATTGTTTTACGACAGCTAAGCAGTCGCACTTACCGCTATGCCAAAATTGAAATAGTTTAATTGCATATTTGAAATACGAGTAGTTTAAATAAATAATTGTTTTCATGAACAGTTGAAAAAAAACGAAAACAAATGCGCGTACAAGGGCTTATTGCGGCGTGTTTGCTCAAACGGGTACCGGTGAGTCAGTATCTATATGGATTATACAAGCTTATAAGTGCGTCAACGTTCGTACGGGTTCCGCGTATAGCAAAAGGCGCACCGGTATGCATGTACATGCACATTAAGCTAAAAAAAATTTTGCCCACTGAAATTGGGCCGCTCTGTTCAGTCATAATATGCTAAAGAGAACTATTTTTCGTGAATTTAATGCCCGAAAAGTCGCATTTTATTGAATGAATAAGAAAATCTGTGGTTTTTATCGGATGCAGTTATACCTACTCGACGTATCTCTTTCGTCCTTCATATTCTTAAAGGGTAATTACCGTTGTATTACTCTCTCAAACACTTAGTTTTTCGGACTTTTCTACTAATGGATAGGGGGGCCCACAGCCGTGGATTGCTTAGAACATCAAGTAGTCTTAATCCGGCACTGACCTTACTTTACCTTAAACTGTGAATAAATAAAATGATCTCAAACTGATAGTTATCCTTGTCTTTTATATGAAGAAGATTTCGTAGCAGTACCTAGTCGGTGTCGAGTACTCGTACATCAATAAAATTTAACATATTCGGTTGGCAGCCCAACTTTTAATGCTATTTGGCATTGTTTTATTTAAACTTGTTTGTAAATATTAAACTCTTGTTTACTTGTATTATATTCTATGAACGTCTTTACTTATAAAATGTAATAAATATTTGATAGCCTAATTTTATTAAACATATTAGCCTTCGGATATCTAATAGAATTATTACAGTTATTTGCGTGTCTATTACAGTGTTATTGGTATAAAATATTATAAAGGGTACAATTTCAACCCCGCGTATTTTATTGTATTCTAGTTCTAAATATTGTTGTTAAATTAGGATTTAATTATAGTGAACCAATCAGAGTCCACCGTACCTGCTAACATGTAATTAAAAGTCGTAATTGTTTTTCAATGTGACTTTATCTAGCTAATAAGTGTTATTTTAAAATGACATTATTGTCAAATTGCTTAGGTATTGTACAGTCAGCAACTATAGTCGCTGAAAACTGAATCTTAGATTCGGAATATAGGCGAGATTAGGTCAAACTACTGTTCTTGTTCAATATATCCCGTAAAATATATGTTTAGTTACATAGAGCTCAATATAATAATTCTTATCAGTGGAAAGTGTAATTAGAGTTAATAATACTAACCCCACACTCTCAAACGACACAATTAAAGTAATTCTTGTAAGTATAAACTAATAAACCGATGTAATGACTTGCCCAGGTGACGTTTGACAGTTCCGAGGTTAATTTTTAATAGTTTACATCTATAGAGTTTAATATTCTGCAGGGTCGTGATAAAGATGGTTTCTCCCGAAAAGTTATTGCCTTAAATTAGGTTGCCTGAAAATTCTACTTAAAAATGCCATAAAAATTGATTTTTTGTGTGATTATTGAACTTTAATGACAAAATAATTTTCAGATTTAAATCAAATATGATGCCAAAAAAGGCAATGTTTTATATTCTAAGATCTATCCTAATTTGAAATTTAAGTGCCCTTAGGTCATGCTACTACGTAGCATCAGCTGCGACGAACTTCTTTCTTTTAACTTTTATTTGTGCCATAATGATGAAGGCTCTATATTATTGGCATAATATATTTTTTACTGTTGTCAAAAAGCATCTCAGATATACTTAGGTCTTATGACCAATTGACTTAACACATATACTCATATGTATACTAAACTTCAGGGAAAAAAGTAAGTTCTCTGGAGTGGCCAGTTTTCTTGTCACCCTGTAACTTTGTACATAAGCTGATATTAATAGCACCAATTATTAATCAAATAGTTTAATTCTATTTTTGTCTGCAAACATGTATTTTGATATTTTAGTTTACTTACTTTCGAGAAAGTAGTAGGTATACGTACGTAGGTAGTTAATTTTTTTTAAGAAATAGGTACCTTTACTGTTATGTATGAAACGTTCACCTTGTTAATGTTCGTGTCATAATCATAAGATTTTACAAAAGTACTATTAGCGTATTGCTTACGACAAACAATAAAATAGATAACTTTGTGATCAGCTATGAAACAGCGATGTTAAGCCACTGCCTAGCAATCTTTCCTGGACAATCACAAACTTTTCCATTCTATTGAGCAAGTCGCTAGCGCTAACCCCTCTCACCAGTTGTCGTCGTGTATAGATGTAGCCAGGAATCGCCCAGCGTGCACTGCTTAGGAAATTATATGTTAATGTTTAAGCCATTATATGTTGTATTAAACTGAATAAAGCGTGCAAAAAGCGTCCTCGTATCATTTCATAACCAAAAGATCAGCTTATTCCCATTAAAACCTGAGCGTCGCATAGCTAAAGTGAATTGAGGTAACTGAGAGCCACGAGTCAGAGAACGGTAACTAGTCAATTAGTGAGTCTCATCCCTCCAATAGGCCATTGAGATCCTTCCAAGGATAAATATAGCATCGTCCCAGCTGGCGGTTCCGCTCGGTAAATGGGTATTGTGCACCGAGATGAAGTTTATGTGCCACGGCGCGCGCACGTGAGGTATCGCGCCGCAGCTCCAGCATGGCGGCCCTGGTGTACTTCGATTGGCTCGACTACCTGGTCTTCGGTGGCATGCTCCTGCTTTCCGCCTTCATCGGCGTTTACTTCGCCTTCTTCGCAAGGAAAAAGCAGAACACTACAGCAGAATACCTCATGGGCGGAAAGGAAATGGGCATATTCCCCATTTCTATGTCGCTGATAGCCAGGTATCGATTTACCGTACTCCTATTCACCGCTCTCTTTAAGTCAATTGCTCAACCCGTACAATGCCAGTCAGATAAAGTCAAACGCAAATATGATAGTTTAATTTTGCTTGAATAAAATAAAAATCTTTTAATGTCTGGCAGTATTTCCTTGCGATTGCCTGCTAGCGTGTCCCACCCACACCATAGCATTATATAGACGCGAAAAGAAGGGTTAAATACTGTGATGAATTATTAAAAAAGAAATATAATAAAACCCATTATTTTCAGTTATATATCTGGAATATCATTATTGGGATTGCCAGCGGAAATGTACACTTATGGGACGCAGTTATGGACTATTGTGCTATCAGAATGGGCAGTCTCTTTAACCATAGCTGTTATATACTTACCAGTATTTTATAATTTGCAAATAACGTCAACATATGAGGTAACATAGATCAATTTTAATGCCAAAGCTAGTTTTCTTTAGGTACTATGTTTATCACTACTTCAAAAGGATTGTGCATGTAAATGGTAGAGCTTTGCTTTGCGATATTCAACTATTTTTAACAAAACATTCAGGAAAAAGTCAGTCATAATAACTCATAAATATTTTTATTCAAACAGACCACAAAATGTGAACACATACTTTCGAATAGTCTGATCTAATTAATTAGTAAATATAAATTTACATACAATGATAATATCTATGACATAAATCATGTAAGTATTAGATAAATAATATTATGCGAATCTGCGAAAAAAATCCCCGTCATTAAAGTTGGTATTGTCTGATGGGTCAAGTTCTACGCGACGTCAGAAAAAATAGGATTAACAATCATTCTCGCTCAGTTCGGGTTTTTTTTAATTGTTAAATATCGACACTTTTGATGATTTTTAGAAACTGAGATTACAAGTTTCATAGTGTTTTGCAATTGTTTTCTTTCATAACGTGATTATAAATTTCTACGAGTGAAATTTCAATGCCTCCAATTACAAAAAGAAAAAGACTTAAGTATTCTTTTTTGAACCGGTATAACCTGGCATAAAAAGCGATAACGACTTAACGTTGGTTTTCGAAACATGCTGTAATACGTTGTGAATCAAGAATCATCTCATTAATTACTTTTTCAGTATTTGCGGCTGCGATTCAATCAAAAAGTTCGTCTTCTTGGGTCAATAATATTCATAATAAAAATGATGCTCTACATACCTATTGTTATTTATGTACCTGCTCTAGCGTTTAGTCAAGGTAAAGTATGTGTACCAGATGAATTGAACAACTAACAAATCCTATCGAATATGTTATTCAGACAGAGCTATTATTTTCCAGTGACTGGAATCAATCTTCATCTGATCACTCCGATCGTTTGCATTGTATGTATCTTCTACACGACGCTTGTAAGTAACTTCTATCGGTTGTTGCGATGTACAAATGACCTTATTTTATCCCCCACTTGAATAAACAAATTGTCTTTGAGCTATCTCGCATTGAGGTCAAGTAAATCATTCTTGTCGGCCAGTGGCGAGTCGCCGGCCTTTATGTACTATGGTCAATCTGTTAGTAACTTCTGGATTGCATTTGTAGGGCGGATTGAAAGCCGTAGTATGGACAGACACCCTGCAGACGGTATTGATGTATTTTGGCGTAATTTTCGTATTAGCCTATGGTACCTGGCGATTGGGCGGTGTAGGCAATGTCATTGATATCAACAAGAAAGGAGACCGACTAGACTTTTTCGAGTAAGTAATTGTTAAGACAGTACCTATATTACAAGACTTCTATAGACGACACACGAGAGTTGTAAAACTTCATGATTTGTAATTCAAGTTTTTTTGCTATTAAGCAATGTCACACTTAAAAAATAGTAAGTTCATAAAACCACAGTATAGGGAGTGCTATCGCAGAACAATTTTATTACGAGAGTACCGCAGTTTAAAGGTACCGTTTGCTAGTATGCTAGTTTAAAGTAACGGGAGCACTTCTTATGCCAGCAGTGTAACTCTCTAGCTGTGTTAGATACCCACAGAGCCTGTACACAACACAAAGAAATGTTAATTTAACATAACATTTTAATTTTCTTTAATTCATTTTTTTTATTTCAGTATGAGATTAGACCCAACCATCCGTCATACATTTTGGTCGACAGTGTTTGGCAACTATTTCAGCTGGCTCGCATCGTGCTCAGTGAATCAAGCAATGGTCCAAAGATGCCTGGCCCTGTCTTCCTTGAGAAGAGCTCGCATGTGAGTACAGAAACAAAACAATTAGTTACGAGTACATTACACTTTAAAAATATTGTTTTTTTCTCAGTGCTCAAGAGATAGCGCCCCCTTGCACTTTATCTTAAATAGATGCTGATGAGCGATTGTGTGTATCTGGCTGTTTACAAACTAAAGAACAACTCTTGTTTTAACTGAATATTTAGAACTGACCTTATTCGATGTCACTTTCAATCAAGAGCTTCTTTAATAACTACAAACTTTGCAGTCGAATTCAAATTTGACTACAAAATGTCAGGGACAGGGAGATCGATCTTCACTATACTTCATTCATTAAAACATTAGAAATAAGACGACGTTGCCATGACGATAACATACCTGAGTTTGTCCTGGAAAAATTGAAAACCCCTTCCGCCACTATGAATGAAGGGATTATGTAATATTATAGATTTGAGTTATGGTGACAGTAAAAATGTGTTGGGATAAAAACCCCTGCTTGTTTTAGGTTTTTACATCGACAATATGGTTTGATGCAGAACACAATAATTTGTATAAGCAAAAGCCTTATACATTCTGAAGTTACTTTATTTTAAATGAGAACAATTAAGTGTAACAGCTGCTATATAATTAGTTTTCAATAAATTCGGCATAAGTCTTAAAAGTAATTATTGTACTTTTACCACAAAGTGCACCCTAAAAGCCCTTTTTTACTTATGTCTAATGTTATAATGAATGTAGTATAGAACCGATTTACCTTACGCGCACGGGTTCTGTGATATAATCTCGAAATTGACATTCCGGATACCTACGTAGAGATGTAGAGAGAGACCAAGTAAGGTTGACCCGGCCCTGAATATCTAAAAGGATGAATAAATAGTAAAAATTATAATAAAAATGTTTTATTACCAAAATATTTCACGAAACATAATTAACTGGCCCCCACACTAGGCGCATTGCCTGTCCCGAGGAGGACAAATTACGATTCACAACATGAAGTTCGGTACAGTACATTACAAGTAAGAGATAACTAACAAAAATGCGAAAGAAAATAAAAAGTGAACATAATCAGATTTATCTAAGATTAATAATGTGTGTGTTGTGTGTGGGTATGTGTGGAAGTGTGAGTGTATTGTGTGTTTGAGTGTACGATAGTGGCTGTATGTAGGAGTATGCATCTATATTGAGTGAATATTTAGAGATAAGAGAACCGCAGTTTTCAGGAATATATATATTATGGCACTCAATATTCCAAGAATTATCTATAGCTGATAAAAGATCATGTGTAGCCTTCAAAAAGGGAAGAAACTAATATTTTGAGTGCCAAAAAAATTCAAAGTTAAGATAAGTATTCCTGCAAATTTTGTTTTTGATGAGTTTATAGCGGTTGAATCTGTGTGTGTGTGTGTTTTATTGTATTTAATTTTTGTTGTGTGTAAATTGATGTGGTTGTGTGTAAACATAACTATGAAGACATAAAAGCAGTATTTCGGTTGCATTAGGACATAGTAAAATTTAAAAGTAAGATAATCAAACAGAGCGATGCGAGGTGATTTCGAAGTTATCCAGAGGCTTTCTCATACGTGGCTTCCTCCCTAGAAAGTCTTTACAGGTCCAGGCTTTAGCTTGTTGCAGGAATTCATTATACGCTTGGTTCTGCGTGTAAAAGAGACAGTCAACGGCCTGGGTAGGGTTACCTTTTCAGAAGACTCGTTCTTGGATATTTGACCGGCCCGAGAGGCATAATCTAGGTCTAGCTCATCGAGTTCCACTCCAATTTTGACCGCTGTATTCATTACCAGATAATACGGGTTTTCATTCTCAATTTCTGTCAAACCCAAAATCTCGACTTCGCCCCGGAGGGACTCATGTGCTTGTTTGTTGAGTGCCTCCTGCAATTCGAACACCTGCAGCTTAAGCTGTGTGTTTTCCGCGGCTTTATCTTCTAGCTGGCCTATGCGTGATTCGTATGTTAGAAGCTGAGCAGACAGGGTATCAAGACGGTCCGTAAAAGCTGTCTGCATCTTGGCCATATCCAGCCGCAAATGTCGGATTTCAGCCAAAACAGGTTGTAAGCTGTCTGCGGCTGCGTCAGGCCAACTGTACATCAAGCTAGGAGCCTCGCTGTTTTTCCTGCGTAGAGTGACGTTCCCGTTATATCGGATTGGGGTATTCGTGTTATCCCCACCTCTTTTAGTACTAGCTCTGCAGTCAGGACAAACCCAATTTTTGGCTTGTTCTATAGCAAAGTGCGCAATTAGCGCATGCGAGATGAAAAACTTTCGTAAGTACAGTTTTCTGTTGAACAGGAGATCGATTCCTCATCCGTTATCGATTGACGGCAGCCAGAGCAGCTCATTGTGTCGAGAAACCAACAATTTGAGCTATAATATCTCACTTAAAAACAGCGAAGGCAGGAATTTCAACGGATCACTATGCTTACCGCAGGGATACAGTCCAAACGCAGCACCGATGACGCGATTTAAGCGTTCAAACGAGGCACGGGCGCGGTGATTCAGCGCAGTAGTGGGCCGACCGCGAGTTGTCGTAGGTCAGTTCGGCGTCAGGCGTTATTCAATATTTTTGAATTAATTTACTTGTATGTTCGTTGTAAAGTTGTTTTCTAAAAAACTAACTTCACGACTAAATGCACAAACTTCTCAGCTATTGATGGATATAAACTACGGGATGAACTTTAGACTTTTTACCACTGATTTTATTTAATATGTGCGGAGAGGACAAAAACAGGACTGCAATGTACAAGTACCGTACGGTGAAAAAAAGGACGGAGAAAAGAACAACAATCAAGAATAATTATTCATTTTGTTAGTTTGACTTTAAGTTAACTGAGCACAAGTAAGGACTGGTTTTATCCTTAATCGTGCTCAGTTACCTTAAAGTATTACACATATTCACCTTATCACAGTCTCTCATATCTAGTCAAGTTAATTCCCTAAAATTAGGGAGATTATATCTAGGTTTTAGATTATATCTAGCCTAGAAGAAGCGATAGTGCCGAATTACCGCTGACTGGCTGGAAATTAAACATCATAATAACGACATTGCTCCCTTCGCTCAGTTTAGGGAATGACCTATATCCGACGCGGTGGTAGAGTCGCATTATGTTTGTAATATATTCATATTATTATAGTATTTATGTCTATTTTTTTAGTATATTTTTGACTATTTAAAAGTACTGATTAAGTCTATTTTAATAAAGATGTTTGAGTTTATAACTTGACAAGTTATAGGAAATTGTAAAAAGGGCCCTTGATTGGTTGTGGTGCCAGCAAATAGCGACAACAATGAAAATTTTAATAAGACCTCAAACTATTTTGAACTGCCTCTTCACCAGAACAATATTCATCATGGCGGCGGGCATCTTCATCATCGTCTCGCTCTGCTGCTACACGGGGCTGGTGATCTACGCCACGTTCGCCACCTGCGACCCGCTGTCGACAGGCGCCATCAGAAAGAGTGATCAGCTCCTTCCATACTTCGTGATGACCATCACTGGGTCCATTCCTGCGCTACCTGGGATATTTATGAGTGGGGTCTTCAGCGCGGCCCTTAGGTATTCTTGTTTCAAGTCATTTACGTCTGTGCCGTGTTGATTGTTGAACTGTAAGACTTTGGTTAGAGGTGACCAAACAAAATGTTGGTTCGTTATTATAATGATCAGTTCGAAACGAAAATTACAATTAAATAAAAGGCCTAAAGCTATATTCTCTATTATAAAACCAATATGGATTGACAGTTTATCAAATGTATTTATTGTAGTTCGATGTCTACTGGACTTAATTCAATGTGTGGAGTCATTTTCGAAGATCTTATCAGACCAGCTTATAATAAGCCGATATCGGAAAAGACTGCAAGCTTCATCATGAAAATCATAGTAGTGGTCATAGGTTTGTATTTTTGTTTGTGTACTCGTTTTTAAAAACAATTACTCTACATAGTTCTTGATTTATGAGCAATGTGTACTTACTTCATCAGGAGGAGCGTGTGTGACTCTGGTGTTTTTGGTAGAGCACATGGGAGCACTGATTCAGGCGGGTAAAAGTTTGGCCGGCATAACGGCTGGAAGTCTGCTTGGTCTCTTTTCGATGGGACTCTTCCTACCTTGGACCAATGCGACGGTAAAAATCTCACCTAAAGTGTCATGTCAATAAGTTAATTTATTTCATCTATACTATACTAATCATAATAAAAAGAGGAAAGATTAAATCGTTTGTTAGTTTGAATACAGCTCATTTCAACACACGTTCTGCACAATCGTATATATTTTATTGCTCATCCTAGGCTCCAAAACTATTGGACTGATTTCAAAAACTCTTTCACCAAAAGCTACATTACTAGGTATTGACATAGGCTATTTTTTTTTAATTTTAACGGTATATAGTCCACCCGGGCGAAGGCGCTGACGTGCAGCTAGTATTGAATAATTTGTAATTCAAGTGCCAAGTGTATTAATGACAATTTTTTATAACAGTACATTTTTATTAGAGCTTGTGATGACTAAAATAATAAATTCAATGCATAGTCAATAAATAACCAACTAACATGCAACATGCAACTATGCAAGTGTGCAATTTTGAATTAAATTTACTGGAGAACAAACCTATAACCATACCGACCCCATAGCTGACAAGTTACTATTATTTAAACACAGATACTTTGGTTCCTCAGATATTCAAGCATCACCACCTTAGTGTTAGAATATTTCCTGACAGTTTAAAAAATCGTTCTGACCTAATTAATATTTCAGGGCGCCATGGTGGGTGGTATTACGTCAACTTTGCTCGTTGGATGGATATCTTTAGGAACACAAGCAGCTATGATACGCGGGGACATCGTGGTTGTGCCGAAACCAATCTCAATGGATGGGTGCCCAGCAAATGTGACCACGTATACTACTTCCACGCCGTCATTACTGCCTGCGGTTGAATTTGATCGGTAAAGTACTCGTAGTTTTCATTTTATTTACAGTAACTGGTACTCATTGAGAGTACTTTTGGTCACGAGAGGGGTCAGACACGCCGCACGCAAGACCTATTTCCAGATCCGGCTCGTTAAATTATAGACAGGGAAATAACCAACGGAAACGTCGGCTAGTCACTAAATCTACACACAACTTCATTTAACTTTCCTTATGGTTGAAAAAATCATCAGGTAAATGTTTTGTAATGAACAGAATTTAAGTTAAAATATTAACAATATACTATAAGCTGACTTGTATTTTTACCCATAGTAAAAAGACAGCGAACCAAACAGGTCATCAAAACCATAGATTTTGTGAAGATTCACGTTTTGCTAACGTTCTGCGCTGAAACAGTACTACATGGAAGTGATGTGACTGCGAATGAAGATTCTTCGCCTAAACCTATTTATTCTAGATCCACCTTTTCGTGAATGCGTACGCATAATCAACCTTGTGAATTTTACCGGATGTGAGTTGGCAATGCGGAACCGATGGTATCATACCGGTATACCCCTAGGCCCATCTCTTGGGCGGATCACGCACAATAAAAAAATTATTGCAATGTTATTTCATATGAGTGGCGCCTGAAAGATAAAGCTTAGTGAGTAATTGGAATGTTTCTTCTGTCAACAGGTCGGGTACGTTCTTCCTGTACAGATTGAGTTACTTGTATTACACGTTGGTTGGGATGTCAGTCTGCGTGCTCGTCGGGATTATCGTCTCCTATTTCACGCAGCCAAATGATCCGGCTTTGGTAAGTGCTAGTTCTTGCCTAGAGTAAGTTGTTTGCATGAAGACGCCTGAAACCGTGTTGGACAAAATATAATTAAAAAAAGGACCCTGTATAATGTATATTAATAGGCAGACTGTACCTATTAAATAAACAAATATTTGGGACAATTTACACTAAGATCATCTGACCCCTAACTAAGCAAAGCTTGTACTATGGATGTCAGAGACTGATAAACATACTAAATACATGCATAAATAGATAATAACACCGAGACTCAAAACAAACACAAATGTTCGTCACATGAATGTTTGTCATGGGTGGGGATCGAACCCACGACCTCCGGCGCTAAAGGCAGGATCGCTACCATTAAACCAATAGGCCAGTCAAAGTCAGACCTTATTATGTGCTTGGCTGTTTTTTTCTTTTTGAAGAAATGTTTGCAAGATATCTAATTAACAAAAAAACGAACACAGTCATACACGTCCTACTACTGGGCACAGGCAGGAGAATAAAAGTAGTTTTTTTCTTATACTAATCTTTTTGCGATCGGCCATCTAACTTACCTAACAAAATAGTTAGGTACTTACCTTTTTTCGTACGTATCCCTAAAGGTGGCCCTTAACCTGGAACATTTTCCTGTAAATGTGGTCCCTCACTTAGAGCATTTCCCTGTAATGCAACGTTTCACATTTCGCTTTTGAGCATTACATTACAATACTGCCTCACAAAACTTCAGGGAAGTTGTGACAAAATATTACACATTGTAACATCAAGCTGCGCACTGTAATGCTCGGTTCTCCTCCCTCACAACAGCATTACATCGCTCGACTTTGTTACGTTACATTACAGGAAAATGCTCCAGGTGAGGACGCACCTTAAGTTGTTTGGTGCGTGCTAATCCTAAGTACACCCTACGTTCGAAACGTATTTAATCATAAGGACTCATAGCACTGCAGCTTGAATAATTTTCTGTGGACCTAAGACTTGCACGATTGCGCTCTTTGAAGCTATACATTTTAGTTTAGCGAGAGGACTTATTTAGGAACATTCGATTCTGGACTTCTGTACAGTGGCGTCCACATCAAGCTTTACATAGGAGCACCTTATGCTTGTGACATAAGACTCATTTTCCAATGGTTTTGTGAAGGTTGATGTGAACGCCTCTGTACGTCTACCACGAGTTGCCACTTAAAATTTACGTTATCGTTCGCGTAATAATTGTATTGGGATTTGACATGGTCATGTCATGTCATGTCATGTCAAATCCCAATACAATTTTTTACGCGAACGATAATGTAAATTTAAAGTGGCATCTTGTGGTAGACGTACTGGTCATGATTTGCAACATGCATATCTGTTTGTACGTTTTCAAACCATTGGAAATTATTTACCTCTATAATGAATTATTTGAAATAGTCAAAAGTAGCGACAGACCATGGTAAATGCTTAGTCTAAGGTGTTTATTGCCTATTTTTTGAGCTAAACAGAGTTTTCCGTTACACATTATTCTATAATACCTGTGTCGCGTGATATGTCAAATTTATAAACTGTGCCTTTGATATTGATTTTAGTTATGTGTATTAGGCGTAGTGTATATCGGGGAGTTCTAATACCGTAAGAAATTGATAGTGACATAGGTACTCAGTAGAAAATATGTATCAAGGATTTCACATGACCGGCCATCAACACTATGGATAGTGATTTATAGTAATTTATACTATATTACACTATTATTAGCTGTGCTGTGATAATACAATGTTTATCAAAATCTGGCAACCATAGTTCAAAATTTCAAACTCTGCTCTGTCGGATAATGTTAGTGCAAGATTTTCATTTTCCTAACATTCAGATATTTTTTTTATAAAAATTCCGACTATCCATCTGTAATACGATGAAAAAATTACTTAGTCTCAACACCGCATGAGCCTGCCATAATAATGTTTTTACGGTATAAAAAATTACTAAGTAGTTCACATTTTACCGCCTTGGCTTGTGTGGTGTCCGGGTTTTATTCCCGGTCAGGTCAATTCAGGAAACGATCTTTACTAAATTGACTAGGGTCTGGTTGTGCTGGGAGACGCCCCTGACTTAATTGCCTGTCTGGTACCTCGTAACGGTTACCTATTGAAACGCATATACGTTCTTTGCCATAAACTAACAATGCACGCTGTTAATGACCATAATAGTAATTTGCCATAAGCCTTCATATTATAGCATAACTTTATAACGCATAACATCAAATGGCCGAAATTTCTAAATCATAATCATAGAAAGGCATAATTTCGGTAAGCATAAGTGTATCAAAAGTTTTTTGCCATGATATGAAAAAGACATAAAATTCAAAAAGCATGAAACTTGTATACATGCATAAGCATAACTCAATAAATCTCTTAACTCTTATGGAATAACACCTATTCACTAATAGTACACCTAATACTCAATAGTGAGTTTTCTGGTAGTTTGGTCGCAGTTCTAATCTAACCCAACCAATGAACAATACAATCAATTTGTTTTTCTTTCTGTTAAATCTAAAATAAAAATATCCCGAACAGGATTTTTGGGGTTTAAAATTCTTTATTATGTCGAAATAAATTTTTAAAAAAACGCTGAAAAAATTATGCTTTTTAACGTTTTTAAATATAATAATTTATAAGACTATGCCTTTATTGAGTTATGCTTTGTAAGAACAAACAAATTTATGAGTTTTAAGGTATGCTTAGTAAAATTATGACAAACAATAGTATGGAATTTTAATGATTATGGTCTTTATGATTATGCTTTTTAACAATTGTGCGTTATTATGTTTATGCGTAATGAAAAATTTACTAAAATCCATTATGCTTTTTGATTTGTATGTCAACTGAAATTATTGCAATAAACGTTATGCGTTTCAAAGTGTCACCCCTCGTAACACAAGGATGTTTATTCTTACTTCGAGAGCATGACAAGTTGTGTGTTGTCCGGCTATTTAATATTAAAATAAAGCACCAAGTATTTAATACTGAATGGAGTTATTTTGGTAGGTGCACCGCGACCTGTTGACGCCGATGATCCACCGCTGGCTGCCGGCGCAGGCGCCGCACTGCCGCCGGCCGCGGCTCACGCAGCACGACATCGAGATGAACGCGCGCGAGCTGGACAACCTGCGCGCAAGGATGCCTTACACCGTCAGTTCATGTCACAGGCAAATTCTATTACTTATACAAACAGCACTCAAAATTGGGATCCTGCCGTCATGCGAAACTAAATTTGCCATTTCATTAGTCAAACAAATTTTAGCAACCCTTTATTATGACAATGCAACATTTCGAATGATTTTAGTACGAAAATTTTCATCTGGACAAATTTGGCAAAATAATAATCTGGATAATGGCATTACGGCATGTGGTCTTTAGAAAAACATTAATTACAGCAAGACATGTTTAGGCAAAAACATTTAGTCAGATGATTTGTTACGACAAAAAACATTAAGACTAAAAAACGTGTTGCAGAATTTGACACCGCTGGGTTAGGTTAGGCTAGAACTGCGACCAAAAAACGCAAAAACATATTTTTAAATGTAAAACTTGCCATGTATGTAAGCTTATAATCGTCTTAAGCCGGGTACAGACTAACGCAATGTAACATGCGATGTAACACGCAATGAAAGAATTGGCCGTCCGCATCGTCGAAGTGTATCACGCAACGGAACAAAATTCCTATAGTGTGGACGCCTTTCGCGCCCGAACCGTGCACACTACGCGCACGAACGAGCATTACAACACGTGCGCACCGCGATGCGCCATTTATCGGTTATTTCGCCAAACACAAGGAGGCGCGCAGTGTGAACGGAGCGCCAGTGTGGGCGGGTTGAGTGTATCTATACTGCGGAACGCGCGCCAGCAATGGAGGAAGACACAGTAACAGCTACGGTAGAGGCGTTCTCGGCAGACTCTATCCCACAAGGGGGCCCTTTGAGTGCTACTTTAAATATTAGGGTTGAGAGCCTTCTGCGCTCACCCTACAGACCGGTGAAGCTGCTAAGGCCGTCGAGGCCAAGCAGCGGCGTCCTTTCAAAAAAAAAAAACTCGGCAGACTGAGCTACGTTCGCCGCGTGCATGTCGGAAACAGATGAGAGTAAATACATGCTTGGTTCGTGCGCGCGCTTCGTCCACACTTATGAAATGCTCCTTACATGTCACATTGCATGTTACGTTACAGCACTCTGTACCCGCCTTTAGAGTTTAGTGAAATTTACAACGTAACACGCTTTATGTGAATAAATCTTTTCCTAAATCGAATCAGCTAGGTTAGAACTGTGACACTGACAGCTAAACGCACGAGCCGAACGAGCGTAGCGAGCGTGCCGCTCACATATTTCTGAATGTATAACCAGTAATTACTAACAGAATAGTATAGAATTATTTAGTATTAGAAACAAATAATTTGTCATTGACTAAGCAATTGACTCAATGGAAACGCTGAATTGAAAACAAGATAGTAAATATTTGGGTCATTTTGTTTTGCGTAAAATATGTTTTACCAACTGGAATACTTGATCAAATGAAAATTGGTTAAAGTAAGCGAGTTATTGTTCAAACGTTCACTTCCCGAACATTAGGTTTGCGTTACAATTATTTGCGAAGAGTTCATTTGATAAGTAATAGACGACCGACTTGGTGTAATGGTTAAGAAGTTGGCTACTACACCAGAGGTCGCGGGTTCGATCCCCGCACAGTACAAACATTTGTGTGCATGAACATGTCTGTTTGTACTGGTCTGGGTGTCTCCTATGTATAATAAGTATGTATTTACAAAAGAAAATGTATTTAAGTATGTATAACCGTTGTCTAGTATCCCATAACACAAGCTTTAATTAGCTTACTTTGGGGCTAGATGGCGCTGTGTGGAATAATGTCCAGGGATATTTATTTACTATTTATTTATTATTAAGTAATAATTTGAGAAATGAAATTTTCCGAAAAATTGTTTGAAAAGTGATGATTTGGTCATTTTTTGTATTAGTTTCGGCAAATGTATTAGTTAAAGTTTTTTTTGTGACAAATTAAAACCGACGCCGTGCACTCCAAATACAGTTGGTTAGGATTTATGAGGTATTTTTTTCTTTGACCACCCAGAATGTATATTAAATGGCAAATACTTAAAAGAATTTGCCTACGACACATACGAGTATAGCACCTAGTCTAATGTAGCTGTCAGGATCTCAATGCTGCAAAACTTCATAAGCTTCGGTACGGATCGATAGATTGGCTGATTTGACTTAATTCATCCAATCATATCCAAAGAGGATATAATAACTAGCGTTATCATATTCATGACACATGTCTTTTACTGGCGTTAGGATTTCCGAGAAGTTGGATAAAACTAAATAGATTTTGGACCATCTCCGATTCTATTGCCTCTCTTGCCACTCTATCAAGAGCTTTAACGGGATCTAATAAGCAAGTCATCTTCGCAATCTTCGCCATAGTTTTTTTTGGTTTACATCGTTTGACCTTACTTAACACGATGTTCCATAGCTGGATAATGCACGTCAAACAATTTGACAAACTTAAGTGACATCCGGATTTCTGTCTCTTTCTAACATGTATGAGTCAATGGAGTGGGGATATATTGTTACTAAAAAAAGTGACGCCAAGCTCATTTTTTCTGTTCCTTTGACAGGACGCTGATGCAGATGGATACTTAACAACCATAACCATTTAAAGTATCGTTTTGTCTAATAAATTGCATTTAATTTGTTTTTTCTTCATCTAACTAATCCATCAACCTGACGTTAAAGTTATTTCAAAAAAAAATACTTTAACTTGATTGCTTTCACGTCTGGCATTTTGCGACGCCAATCTGGACAAAAACTTTGCACACTTTGCACTAGTTTGCACTAAATGATATCAAAACCGGGCTATATTGTTTTTAATACAATCGGTCCGGGGTTTAAATCGTAAGTCAAGAAGGACTGTAAATTGTTTTTGTTACAAAACCCCAGATTTATAATCAACCACCCAGCCGCATTTGGCAATATTTTTTATAAAGTTACAATAACCATCAAGTGGCATGTCTCACTAGAGGCTTTAACTTCATTTTTAAATTCAACCAAATAATAAATATTGATTAACTCTTTCTGTTTCAGAAAGTTGGTAGCAGTCGCGAGGACAATTTCGTGACACTGAGGAACAACAACAACGTTAGTTAGTAGAACAGTTGTCGTCCTAAAGGCTTAGATAGATAATAGCGAGTTAAATAGTAGTATTAAAATATTTAGAATTGAGCCAATGTATTTATTCCTTCATCAATAAAATTACCTATGAAAAACCAAGTCACTAATTTAGTCTTCTTAGGTTATTCCCATATTATACATGTATGGTGATTTTATATCTGGCATATATCATACATTGAGGTAGATACACACTGATCACACACAAGTAACACAATTAATAGTCAACATTCATTTTTGCAATCACGTTAACACTATAAAGCATTATAAATATAAAGCATTTGCCTAATCACCACGCTATAAAAAATTACAAAATTTGGTGAAACTTTGGAAGGGCAAAAAGGAAACAAAACATAATTTAGGTTTCACGTATTTTGTACATTATAATATAGTTTTTAGAATACCCAAAATTCTACATCAATTTCGAAAGCTAAGTATGTTTTTTTAACAACTGAAAATTCACATTACTGCGTGTTTGACAAACAGGCTTGATCTCCGACCTGCGGACATGTGACGTAACATATTGTCTGATTCGGGAACTAAACCCAGAACTCTAGGATTTCAAGCTAAGTATTTTTACCACTTTGCCATGGTCAGTTGGCGTTTCAGATAGCCTTGTGTATTTACCCTGTAAAGGGCATACCAGGTTGCAGTTTTTGATTGAATTTGGACCTTATGTTGAGGGAATAAAGTTCAAGACTTGGTGTCTATCATATGGACACAATCCTATAAAGGACATAATAAAAAAATCAAAAAGACTAATCACTATCCTCTTAAATAGATAAAGATAAGTTTAAGTTTGGTATACTAACATTTGTGGAGGTTTTCATTAATAAGATCAGCTGATCATAAACTCAGCAGAGTTTGTAATGTGGTTACGAAATTATAAACATACTTTAAATGTATTAAATAACTTAAAAAGCTATTAACACCCCGGCATAGAAGAAAAAATCAGATTCGTGTAAATTGTTCCGGGCATCGAAAAGCTAACGTGAATTGTTATGTACGTTGTTATTGATGAGTGATTGCGCCCACCGCCAGCTCCGAGTAATAATAAATCAGTACCAATTCGACTACTCGTCTTGTACGCTCCTTCCTCCGATACAGATCAGTGGCGACGGAAAATACTTACCCACAAAAAAAATAGTTCTTCATTTGAATTAATTTCAAGCTTTGATCACCGCAATCAAGATTGGAAAACGTACAGAGAGGTTGAACCAATGGTTAATCGCAAATGATATTACGACGGAGTCAGACAAGACGGCAGCCAAGAAACGAGCGATTCTACTCAGCTCCTTAAGCGAAGCAACTTACCAACTTGCAACTAATTTAGCTTTGCCAAATAGTTTGGACGGTAAATCTTATGAAGAAGTAGTGAAATTGCTAGACAGTCATTTCACTCCTAAGCGTTGCTTGTTCGCTGAGCGATCATACTTTTACTCTGCGAGTCAACACGTTGGTGAAGGTCACGCGCAGTGGGCGGCCCGACTTCGGGGTTTAGCAGCATACAGCGGGTTCAACAACTTGGAAGAAGCGCTGCTGGACAAGTTCGCCCGTGATGCTGCAGCTGCGTCGGGTTCATCGGTAACGGAGCTGGTTTTCAAGATAGCAAACACCAAGCTGCCTATGCGTCACAAATCTTCAGTGTGCGGCTACTCTAACCACAAAAGTAGTGAATGTCGGTTTTCTAAATAAGTGCAAAAAATGCAACAAAAAAGGTCATTTACGTTGTATGTGCGATAGTATTAAATATATGGAAACGGCAGAAGTGAGCAATAACGACGATGACGGTGAGTTTTTCAATATTATGTAGATCAATTTGCGGCGCGCCTATGTCCGAAAGCATATTAATTCAATAATCTGGATTTAAGGTTTGAGATCGACAGCGGGTCTGCCGTTACAGCCATGTCAGAGAATAATTATAAGCAGTTCTTTAAAGATATAACCTTATTACCGTGTAGGAAAAAATTGATAAGTTATTCCGGGACATCCATAAATTGTATAGGTATAGTTTAATTGCCTGTGACTTGTAGAAATCGTACAGAATTCTAGGCAGGGATTTTATTTCTATTTTCGAATTGCAATTGTTACCTATTCATTTTTGTAATACTGCGAAAGAGATTGACAACCCTGTTATCGATAAAATTTTAGCAGACTTCCCTGAATTGTTCTCTAGCAAGTTGGGTTGTTTCCCGAATTACCAAGTTGAATTACCGTTAAAAGTAGACGCTAAGCCAATTTTTTTTAGAGCCCATCCGATAGCTTTTGTCTTAAAAGAAAAAGTGTAACAAGAAATCGAACGATTAGTTACACTAGGAATTTTAAAACCTATCAAGTACTCTGAAAACCCATCCCCCATTGTCCCCGTTTTGAAACGAGACGGAACAGTTCGTATCTGTGCAGATTACTCTCAAACTATTAACAAACAGTTAGTAGTCGCGAAGTATCCTTTGCCAACAATCGAGGATCTGTTCTAAAAGTTACATGGCGGAGAACAATTCACCAAATTAGATATGTCAATGGCCTATAACCAATTAAGGATCGCAGACGATGGAAATATCACTTGTATTAACACTAATCAAGGTCTGTTTAAATATAGATAAAAGATTAGTCCTTGGCATATCAAGCGCTACATCTATATTTTAACGTGTCCTAAATAGCATTTTGGGTGACATAGACGGCGTTCTGATGTTCTTAGATGATATTCTGATAACGGCTAAATCACGCAGTTTACTTTTAGAGAAAATATATTTGGTGACGAGTCGGTTACGTGAGGCTGTCCTTACATTGCATAAAGATAAATGTTAATTTTTCCGAAAAAGATAAATTACTTTGGTTATGGTATCAATAAATGCGGATTAAAATCTCACAAGATAAGATAAATGCTATTGTCAAGGCCCCAGTGCCTCAAAATTTGCTGCAGCTTCAGTCATTTTTAGGGTTAGTTAATTACTACAGGAACTTTGTTGAAGAAGCATCTTCTATCCTTAAGCCCTTGTACGACCTTTTAAAAAAGAATGTAAAATGGCATTGGTCGGCCCAGCATGAAAAATCATTTCTTGAAATAAAGAACAGCTTAGCATCAGATCACGTGCTAGGCTAGCCCATTTCAATCCGAACGCTAAAATAATTTTAACCGGCGATGCTTCGCCAAGTGGATTGGGAGCTATCGATGGGAGCCAAGTGGATTGGGACCGAGAGACCTATCTCGTACTTTGAACACCGCCGAAAAGAAGTATGCTCAAATTCAAAAAGAAATAACAGCTGTTTATGGCGTGCAACGATATCACCACTATTTGTAATCAAGGTACACCTTTAATCCTCAAAACAGACCACAAACCGTTGATATACATTTTTGGGGCACATAAAGGTATCTATGAGGTTACCGCCAACAGGTATTCAATATTCTTATCAGTTTATAATTATGTTATATTATATAACAATAGCGCAGATTTTTTGTCCCGTGCATTGTTAGAACCGGTCGAGATAGCACACGGCGCGATCACATGCGCACGCGCGACTCGCACCTGCGGTAAGCATGACGGCGCGTCAGCTGACTGCCCGCGCCCTGCTCGTGAATGCACAACTATCGATCGCGGAACCTGCATTAACTTTGTAACTAACGGATCTTTGCCCATCACGTTAACCGAATTACAATTCGAAATACTACATGATGTTGTCTTAAGCCAAGTCGTAGAATATTGTAACTAGAGGGTGGCCACGGAAAGTTGCAGACCTTAAAATAAAACCTTATTACCACTGTCGTTTACAATTATCATACGAAAATATAAGCATAATGAGAGGTCACAAAATTGTTATTCCTTCTAAATTAGTAAATAAAATATTGGCAGAGCTGCATAGCTCCCACTTAGGCATTGTTAAATGCAAGGCGGAGGCACGCTCACGGTTTTGGTTCCCTGGTATTGATAGATGCGTAGAAAAAAATATCATATATTGCCCAATCTGTTCACAGCTACGTCCTTCTCCGCCACGGGCACCGCTTCAATCATGGAAACAACCTACACAATGTTTCCAAAGAATACATATAGATTTTTTCGGGCCACTAAATGGCAATATGTATTTAGTTATAGTGGATGCGTATCTAAAGTGGGTTGAATGCTATGACATGTCCCGATACGGTATCCCCGACTGTGTAGTTAGTGACAACGGCACATCGTTTGTTTCTAAGGAATTCCAACATTTTTGTAATTGAATGGTATCCAACACCTTACGAGTCCAGTTTACCGTCCAACAAGTAACGGACAAGCCGCATATTACGTTAAAATTGTAAATAAGTATTACTATCATCGCAAAATAAAAACTTGGTAACGCAATTAAATAAATATCTTTTTGACTATCGAAACTCTGAGCATTCCACTAATTGCTTTTCGGTAGACAGCTTAAATCCAGGCTAGATTTACCTACCCCAAAAGTAAGCTCACCCTCATCGCCACAGGTAGGATTAATGTAAAACGGAATCAGTCCTGGCAGAATAACACTTTTGACGGAACAAATAGAAAAACCATTATTAGAAGGAGAGAAAATACTATATAAACATTACATTACCAAAAACAAATTTAATTGGTGTAAGGGTATTATAAATAAGCAACTCGGCCAAGTCCAGTATTTAGTGGAAGACGTGAAAACAAAAAAAAATGGGAAAAGACATCTAAACCAAATAATACGAGCAGCGCCGATGAAATCTCAACATAACCAAATGACTGACAAGGAGATTACTTACCACTTGATATAATGAATAAATGAAATAAATGAAATGAAATAATGCCCATACGAGTGAAACCCTGAGTTTATTTCAACCTGCGTTCAGCCCAGGAGCTCCGAGTACCAGCTCCGGGGATGGGCAAAGAAGCCGAACGCCGGAAGCCAGCACACCACAGAGCTCCCAACGCCAGCGCCTATGCAATTGAGGAATTTGCCGAGAGTAGATTATAAGAAATATTTTTAAAGTTTAAATTAGAAGGGAGGATGGTTATGTAGGTAGTTATAGATGAGTGGTTGCGCCCACCGCCAGCTCCGAGTAATAATAAATCAGTACGATTTTTTTTTTTATATTGCCCGTCAAGATGACCTCACTCCACCTGATGGAAAGCGGTCGTGAGGTCCAGATATGAGGTTGACAAGCCCAGTCATTCAAACGAATCACTGGGCTGGCCATCCTCACCTTGAAGGCCTGCAGAAATGCCTTTTCACGCCCCGCTTGAAGAACCCGGGACTATAAGAGGAAGGAAACACATGTGCTGGAAGAGCGTTCCACGTCTGGATGGTACGACAAATAAACGAGTCACCGAACCTTTTAGTTCGGGCCAACAAATGTTGAATTGTGTGTGGGTGACGCCGTAGTCCAGCACGCGTGGTACGGGAGTGGAAAGGTGAGGGTGGGATAAGCTGGAATAACTCGTCAGAGTATTCCCCATTGTGGAAGCGATAGAGAACACTTAGCCTGGCAATGTCTCTACGCAATTGGAGAGGCTCAAGGGTCAAAGTTGCCTCTGGGTTACCAATAATACGGATAGCACGCCGCTGCAACCTGTCAAGAGCTTCGAGTAGGTACTTAGCGGAACCGTCCCAGAGATGAGAGCAGTATTCCACACACGAGCGAACTTGTGTCTTATACAAGAGACAGAGCTGCTCAGGCGTGAAGAATCGTCTCACTCTGTTCAGGACTCCGAGTTTACGGGATGCAGTTCTAATGACGCTCTCAATGTAGTCCCGCTGGTTTAGGTTACTACGAACATCCATGCCAAGGATGTTTAGGCTATCCTTAATCGGTAGCGGGGTGCTCTGAAGAGTGGGATGAGAAAGGAACGGCGACGCCTTTGCTGTGAATGCACACACCTGCGTTTTCTTGGCATTGCACTCGACAAGATTGCATGCACCCCATTCTGAAATGCGGTCCAACACTCCGTCAAGCTCAACAACAAGACTTCGCCTCTTCTCCTCGATGTCAGTCTGCCTTGCCCCAGGGCGCTCGAAATATCGCGCGTGGACCGTGCTATCATCCGCATAGCAATGAATATTACCAAGAGATAACATGTCATTGATATGCAGAAGAAACAACGTCGGCGACAAGACGGAGCCCTGCGGCACTCCGGCATTAATCTGGAGAAAGCGTGACTTCGACTACTCGTCTTGTCACTTGTGCGCCCCTTCCTCCGATACAGATCATGAATGGTGTTTGATTCAAGAAAACTGATGGGAGAATTAACACGTTAAAAGTTCGGCGCAGTGTGCTGTAGCACGGTTTCTCGCCTTGGCTTCCGTGGTGTCCCGGGTTCGATTCCCGGTCGAGTCAATTCAGAAAATGATTTGTTTTAAATTGGCTCGGGTCTGGGTGCGCTGGGAAACGCCCCTGGCCTATTTCCTTGTGTGTTACCTCGTAACACAGGGATATTAATCTCTACTTCGAGACCATTACAAGAGGTGTGTTGTGTGGCGCATATTTATTTTTATTTTAAAAAACATATCTTCGTATGAAACATACCTATGTAAGAAATCGAAAGTAAATACGCAAAGAGTCAACAGAGTTACAGTTGTCTGATGTGTCTATACGCCGCAACTTACTCTATCAACTGGACGTTGATTCCTAACTGACCTGAATAACAAATCACATTCAAAGAGTACATCTATCAATGAGCAGTTGGACGGGACGGTTTATTGAACCAGAACGCTTCATTTGATTAACCGGACAAGTGCCACTGACGCTCCATGACCTAACTCCACGTATCTAGCCAGTTGCGATCGCGAATGACGCGTCGCGTGGCATGCTTCTGGGGCTTTTAATTATTTTTTAAATTGTTTCTTGTATATAATTTTTCTGCAATAAAACATGAATCTAACAGAACAAACTTTTAACATATAATTCAAAGTTTATGTACTTTTCTAAAGTCTAAATTCGATAATAACTTTGAATCTATGAAAACCTGATAGAACACCTTCAGTGCAATACGAATCATTGTTGATACGTAAACAAAAGATCTTCTATTGTGTCTGGATGTATAGCACTGAATGTGTTAAAGTACTATTATTTTGTCAATAAAACACAAAAGGAAATAAAAATCTATATATTTAATTACACTTACAAAATCTGTTACATTACGTCGTATATTATGTACAACAACTCTTCTATCGAGACATGACAACAGATCAGATTTAATCTATACCTTTTTAATCTCTAATTTGGTTTTAACGTTTGAGATACTGTCATCCTCCACTCATGAGATTTGATTTGAACTATGTCTTTGGTATGGTCAAATACTGACCAATTATTTTATGTTGAACATTTGAATAGTGAATCATAATTGCCGTCAATTTTAATTACTCTAATAAGAATTAGCTCACTATAATAAAATAAGAAATATTAAGAAAATTCTTCACGTACAGTTTAGTGTGTAAAAATAAAAATCTAAAGAGATTTTACCCGGGAACTGTACAAGCTCAGTCGTCGAAGCACACGAGACATGGAGCAGCAACAAGAAGCACAAAAGTTCGTCAGCGTCACAGTCGTTAGATTAAGTGTGGGCACTGGGCCTTGGCTAGTTCAGTTCCGTCCGCTTGCACGTGCGCATGTTGACCGGGAAGAACACATTGAGCTCGATGAGCGTGGCGAGCACCAGGAACATAGCGTACATTGCGAGGCAAGCGCGCCCCACCGCCGCGTCCAGCTTGAACTTATTGAACCAAAATGTCAAATACAGCAGCAGCAGGGTCGACAGCAGCGATATTGCAGAGTACTCCAGACCCATTGAGTTGATTTTCACCTGTTAACATTAGACAAGTTTAGCATTTTATCAGAGCAAGGCTGGGGCCTGCTCTACATAGATTAATGTGACATACTGCAGCATTAAAAACACATTCAACATTCGTGATTAACACAATCGCTTTCGCACAAAACTATCAGTACTGAATGCGTGTACTTATATAATAATGTGTTTGAGTACATACATTCGCTGTGCTATATTTTAATCAAGTAAACGGTCGCTTTGCAAACAATAAGGAAAATAATCATTAAAATCTAACCCAATAATGTCCTGGTTCTGCTGGAGTGAGTGATGCTTTGATCAGCCACGGGAGACCAAGACATAGTAATATATCGAAAGTGTTTGATCCAATTGAATTACTTATACCCATGGAACCATGTCCTGAAAACACAGAAAACTTTCAATACGCGAACATGTGCATAAAAGTTTATGGTCAATAAGAAACACAAAGTTTAAAAATCAGTAGCATTTAGGTTATTGTGCAGTTTAAGTATGAAAATTGCAAATAAAGTTCAAAAGAACTGTCGTTAGAAGCCGGATAATGACATTTAAATACTGCATCTACAGTGATTTATACTGAGGAAATTTAATATTGACATAATAAAAGAGATGATGGCTTTATCAGAAATTATTGACAAAGCTTTCTTTAAATAACCCGTGATTAACATTGATAATAAGAATATGTACCCTTTTTAGCCACAATAACGCTAGAAACTGCCTCTGGCACAGAAGTCCCAGCTGCTAAAAATGTAATACCCATCACTGAATCCGGAATCATTAGTGTATCACCTGAAATAGACAGTCGAAACCTGTCGTTAGGGGCAGCTCACAAAACAGTTTTACTTATTCATAAATTACTTTATCATTGAACCATTCTTACCAATAATAGTAATCATCCATGCTACTATGTAGGACAATGAACCTATCCAGACGATGCACATTATAAATGTCAGTGGAAACCAATTCTTGAACCTAGGCTTTTCGCAGTCTGGGATTGTGAATAAGAATATCAGATGAATTGGCCAAGTAACAATCCATGTAGTCTGCAAAAAAGTTTGTGTAATTTTTGTTATTGAATTGTTTACTCTTTTCAGTATTTTAAAACTTGTTGTTCGTAAATGAACAGTCATGGTAATACCTTTGTAAAACAACTCCGGCCGCTTGGCCACTTCCAAAGAGAGTGTTCATATTTGTAAGCTGGTTTTTCGGGCACTTCCAAGTTCTGAGCTGCATTGTCATCGGCATAAGCAATCTCAACATCAATGCCCTTAGCTTCCAGTTGGACATAAACATCTCTGTCATCATTAAACTTTTCAGTTTGCAAATCACCACTTTTCTCATTCACATCTGGGTAAAGAGGTAATGCAGCTTTGATATTTCCGTTGTGTTGCTGGTGAACCATAAGTAAATCATTTTTGTTTGCAGGTAGAGGAGGTTTAACATTTTTCACTTCTGGAAATTAAGGTAGTACAAAAGAGCTTAATCTTAATCTCTCCAAATAAGTACGTATTTCGTGAAATGCGTGTACATTGACAGCTTTATAAGTCATATGATTGTAATAATAAACACAAACCATTATCCACTCCGACGCTTTCCTGTTTTTCGTCTTGCTTGTTAAGGACCCTGAACAAGCATTTCCAGCTCCCTAAAACAATTACACCAATATGAATATCGAAGATTATACCGTAATATTTATTTAAAAAAAATAAAGTCAGAATTTGTGATACCTCTAGCAAAATTTTGAATAGACTTGTCGTAATACATGACGCAGATGTAGACTCCGTATAGCATGACAAGAAGGAACGCCTCGTACCACTGAACGTACTCGTCGTGCATGATGCAAATAAGGATCGAGACCGTAATGCCGTAAGCGAGGCAATCCCTCGTCAATGGCCACCAATCCAACGGTACAACCTGAAATATGATTATTAAATACCAATTTGTGAAGGCGAAATGGTTATCAGTATAAGTTTTCAAGGATAAATTCAAAATCCGTTTCAACTTTGTCTATTTAACGTACGTACGTGAATAATAAAGAAAAATACAAGCCTGAGCCAGTTACTGGCTACAGACATAAAAATTATGTTCATCCACATCTACTAAGATAAATTAAATCACCTGTACTTTAGCTATCCTTATTTTTCTATGTCAAAAACTGTAATTTGTGTACAAACTAATAAATAAATAAGATGAATTAAAATCAAAGAACTTTCTTGGTTGAAGATATTGACCCCTAAATATGAATAATTGGTGATTGTATTTCATAAGTAAATTACTTACTAAAAATGTTGCACCGGTTTCATCTATACTCAAATTTTTTTATGAAGAGAAAAGGTTTGTTTTGTTTCTGCTCAGTAATCTTTAAAAAATCTTTCATCTTTTTAAGTGGCAAAATAAATTCATTTCTATTTCAATGCTACATTATCATAGGCTATATCTGTTTTCATTAACCAGGAATCAGTAAAAGCGAACGAATTCCGTCAGAAGCCGGTTATTAATAGTTAAGTTAGCACTTCCAAAAAAGGCAGTGAATAAATAATCTTGCTCGATAAACGTTTGATACCAAAACATGATTTTGACATCACATTTTTTTAGCTGTTCAGCTTGCTTTATTTTGCTATTTTTGGGCAATATTATGCTCGTATATATAACAATCAAAGCTGCATTTTTATGTGGACCATCCAAGCTCACCATTCCTGCGCCGATCCCACAGCAAGCAGCGACAGCGAGGATGTTGAAGACAGCTGAACCGACTATGGTGCCAACACCAATGTCACCCTCCGTGATGAAGGTGCCGATGACGTTGACGAACAGCTCAGGCGCGGAGGTGGCCGCTGCCATGAACGTGGCTCCAGCCACGTCATTAGTCATATTCAGCGCTGCAATACACAAACATCATTAAACTTAATGTATTCATCAAAGTATTTTGTTAAGAGCGTTTCATAGCAAAACAAATTAAGGCCAGATGCAACAGGACAGGACGTAAGAAGTCTGAGAATGGTATAATATGTTATTAACAGTTCTATTATAATTCCAGAAAAATCTACAATATGAACCGATTTCAATGAGAGTATTTTTTCACGTTTTTTTTTTTTTATTCAACAATGTTTCAACAGCTTTTACATAAAGTAATTGATCAAGCTATCTGATCGACAGAAACCGAAATAAAATAAATGTTTGAAACCGGAGTGCCCAGACAAGTACAGTTAGCATAGCGCTAGCCACAAATTTGATTTTCATCCATTTTGCCTAGCATTTTTTCCACCCTAATTACGTGAGTTTTTCTAAGCAAATCTCAAACTTCTTACTCTCTTCTCCGCAATTCTAAAATCTTGTGTACCGCATATACCTATTTCATTAATCAGCCCTGTTCCACACCCAGTAGAAATGCTGTCATAAAGAATATTATTAATACTATCAATAATCAGTTCGTTCTCGTTTTAAGGTTTGTTTGTTGTTCTTAATATTTTGTTTCCATAGCTCATGGCTCATCAATCACTTAGGTATTCCTTCTGGCTAATGTAATTATATATCGGCATATAATCAAGTACTTAAAAATGTTTACCAAACAAAACTTACTATCAGCTTCATTTCATTCCTAGAAAATTTTCTTTTCTCCGCGGGTAATGTCGATTACGTTATTGACGATAGACGAGTCATTGTTGCATGAAGCGCAAAAAGACTTCTCAGGTGGTACAATGAGATCCAACCACGCGTTCTTACAGTTTACAACTTTTTGCAGTTCGTTACATATTTGAACAATATGCTTTGTTTGAGATTTAAACTTTTAAGGCTATTAACACCTATTACGTTGGATTCTTGAACGTAACATCTAGTTTCGTAATCGAAGATGCTTCTAGAAAAATTACTACGCAAGTACTTATACTCGATTCATTTTAGCATTAGACAGAAGTAAAAACGGATATTTTTAATTTGTGGTAACAGTACAATAAACATTATTACTTTTAAGATTTATGCCGAAATTATTTAAATCTACTTAAATAGGTATCAGCTGTCTCACTTAATTGTTCTCATAAAAGTAACGTCAGAATTTATGGGGCTTTTGTTTTAATAAATTATTTTGTCTTGCATCAAACTATATTGTCGATGTAATAACCTAAAAGAAGCAGGGGTTTTTATCCGAACACGTGTTTACTGTCACTATAACCCTACAAAAACTAAAATGTTACATAATCCCTTCATACGTTGTGGCGGAAGGGGTTTTAAATTTTGCCAGGTTATACTCAGGTATTTCATTGTCCATGGCAAAGTCAAATGCAAATTGTCATTCATTTTGGCCCCCTGCTTCTATGTCTAATGTTATAATGAATGAAGTATATTAAGATACAATGTTATTACTAAAGACTGAAAACTCATTACCATAAAAATAAACACGGATAAAAGGTAGTGTTCTTCCCGCAACAAATTCTTTACATACTTATTTCATTATTTTTTTCAGACTACACAATAATAAAAAAAAAATGAGTTTTAACGTTATCAAAAACGCACACGCGTACATCGAGTATGTTAATATTGAAATATCCATCAGATGTTTGGTCCGGCATTTCTGATAAGTATGGCCCCGGCCTAATTCTAAATCTAATCTACCAAGGAAAAATATACTTAAAATTAGACAGTATGGGCATTTTAGGCTATGGTTATCTTAGAATTGGGAAACCGTGATGTTGGGGCGAATTCTGCCGAACAGCTGACCAAGCCACGGGAACACGCACCATGACATATCCTGTCGACAGCGGGCACGAAGAACTTCTCGCAGACGACGGCAAGCGCGATGAAGAGGTAGAGGGAGAGTAGCGCGTGCAGCACGATGGCGCCGTGCTGCCGCTCCAGCTCCGAGAACAGCCCTGAGGGGAAGTCGTCGATGGCCGGCGGCGTGCAGTTCCGCACAACCACTTCTGAAATCACATTACTTTATCTTAGCCATATGTTTTAATAGGCATGTCTATTTTTTACTTAGGGTCAGGAAGAACTAATTAAAGCGTCACATTGGTCTTCGTAGAAATTATTTATCCACAGCTTACGTAGAGCAATTTAAATAATAGTGGCGTCCCTAGTTCATTCATCCATATGCCGCTAGTTCAGCGTACCCTACCCCAACATCTTATTCAATTTATGAATCAAGTAGAAATATAACGATGTAGGTCTAGTATGTGTGTTGATAAGACTTTGAGTGTACTTTATTGTGAACTCTGAATTATTAATACTTAATAACTCGTAAAAAGAGTAGCGACTAAAACCAGCGGAGATTCCGTTAATGAATGTCAATAAAAATGTATCCTAGACCCTAACGTCTTTAAGAATAATTTCTGTTAAAAACTATAACATGTATTCGTAGCCCAGGTTTTGCTATAAATGACCAGGGAAGCAAAATTGCCTAAGAATACCCGTGTACAATACTGCTGCAAACGGCAAAGTCATCGTCACCAGAATGGCATCGCGTCAGAAACTCGACACCGCGCTCTAATCTCTGGACGGCTAAACTATTGCACTAGTAAAGTGTAACTGAGCTAGTAGTAAGTGGATTTAGTAGTTTTAGTACACGAAATCATTTTCATAAACGACTAGTTAAAGAGTTGTAGGTAGGTGTCGTCAGGTTTTTCTTACACAAAGTTAACAACAGCAACAACGTTATCCCAAATGTATCTTCACACTTGCAACAATACCCATTAAACTAGAAATTTACATACATACATCCTACATACCATCACGACTTTATCCCAAACGGGGTAGTCAGAAGCAAGTGACTGTGTCGTCATGGTGAACGAAAAACTCAGAAGCCCACTTTTCACCAATGGCATTAGAACCCAACGTGGTAGGTGGTGAGCTTTCCGCCGTTATTCGGGTTGATTTGGTTTATTATCGATGTTTTCCATCACCGGAGAGTTAGTCGGATATTTAACAGTAAACTAAAAGATTTTGGTTCTGGCTAGATTTGATTCGGGACCACACGATCCACGATCTGAGTTCGGGTGCTGAACCACTAGGCCACGACGCTCTCCTAGAAAAACTAGAAAATTCACAAGCTAATTTAACTAAGAAAATTAAAAACAAATGCAAACAGTTCACTCTTCTACTACTTTCAACTAGTAAATGAAAATATATAGATACATAGATAAGATTTTATAGATTTAAGAAATATCTTATCATGTCTCACAAAGTAAAATTCTTAGACGGAATTGTAACAAAATCAAAAAACTATATTGCTAAATACAGCTTAAATAATAACCCTAGCGAGAACACATATTTAAATGTGAGAAGAAAACACCTAACAATCATGTTATTCATATTTATTCACGTTGGGCTGATTCACACTCCAGTTAATGTATGAAAATTAGACATCAACCGACTAGAAAATAGCTTTTTAAATCTTTTGTATCACGTAACTAATTATCTAAAAAAAAACATTTTCAAACATTCCTGCCTCACCGAAACTACAGGGCGATTCTATTGTCGACTGGTAAAAATACATAAAATCAATTGGACAATATAAAAATAATAAATCTTAAAAAGTATTTTAAACATATAAAAAGACTGCTTCAAATGAGTGACATTTGTGTGCATGAACATGTCTGTTTGTACTGGTCTGGGTGTCTCCTATGTATAATAAGTATGTATTTACAAAAGAAAATGTATTTAAGTATGTTTATCCGTTGTCTAGTATCCCATAACACAAGCTTTAATTAGCTTACTTTGGGGCTAGATGGCGCTGTGTGGAATAATGTCCAGGGATATTTAATGAGTCCGCAACACCTGGATTTTTATGCGCAGGCCAGGCAGCTGGTTGGCCAAATACGTAGTCGGTACATGTCCTAATTCTTTGTTTTATTGAAAGCACAATTCTGCAAACCATTCAAACGTGTCAGTTGCGTCGAGTCAAGTTATCGGTGGTGAAAATACTATAGATTTGTTTTAACTAAAAGCATACACATACAATTTATTTCTGTGTTTGAGTTCCAGTCTGTACTCTGTATGCAGATAAATAACGGAGTCCGCTTATCGTTTCTCTTCTCCGACGCGGTGGTAGAGTCGCATTAAGTTTGTATACTGTTTATTTATATATTTACATTACTATAGTATTTATGTCTATTGTTTAGTATATTTTTTGACTATTTAAAAGTACTGATTAAGTCTATTTAAATGAAGATATTTGAGTTGAGTTGTTTGAATATGTATCTAAGAGAAGCAGTTTGCATGATTTTTGATGTACCTAACTATATGAAATTATTACTAACAGCGGGGGCTTCAAGAAGATCAGAGGCCAGGTACATTGACCTCTTTGGTTAACCCATGGCTTGGTCTTTGTCGGTGTCCGTGTCATGCGTACGTCGATATCAATTAATTTATGTTCAAGCGTTATTAAATTAGACTAGCCAAGAATGATACAGTGAAAAGCAAATGGTTATCATGATTGGGCAACCCACCAGGGCTGCTTAGCAAAAACCAGACTGTATATGTTTAATGTGTAATACACTAGGTACCGTGAACCCTTCCAACTATAGTCCGGGTTTACGGTTTTCTTGATTCACAACTAAAAATACGAATTACTATTTGCTTTGAAAATGCCCGGTATGGAGTACTACTTGGGAAAATAGAGAACTTATAGCTTAAAATCATTAATATTGGTCAGACAATTACAGTTACCAAAATATATTTTTTTTAATTTTGGACCATTGTTGTATTTCATGTTTACAACTTTGTTCCAACTCATAAATCCGCACGAAATCGTATGAAAATCTTCATTTGGACTATAGTAACAAACGATTATTATAAGAATAATCCATCCGTGGCCAAGTAAAGTAAAAAAATATATAACAGAAAAACTTGGAAAATACTATGTATTCAATAAAAATATAAAAACATATCTGTTAATTAGTCACCTAAATCATAAAGTTAACAGAAATTATTTAGTATTCTATTATTATCCAAAAATTTTGAAATTTGGAACAAACTGACCTTTTTTGTCCAGGTAGGTTTTAAAACTGTACAGTCTATAAATCTACTGTTAAAGGGAAACCATATCGGCGCATTTTCATTGCATGATGTACAAGTGCAGTATCTTGTTCTGTAGCTTAGAATAATTACAAATTACTTTAAGTTCTGTATTAAAAATGCACTGGCGACCAGGTTCTCGTACTTAATTGTGTCTAATTGCTTTAGTTTTAAATTTTATTGATCTTCTCGGTATATTATATTTATTTGACGCTTCTCGTTACGTTAAAGTCTTGTTTTCGATTTCAGATAGGCATAGATCCATGTGGCGGTCACTATAATTTTTATAGGACCTACCCCACCTTTCAGCGCGACATTGTACGTAATAACTCTCGCCCTTGGAACAAAAAAAAAATTATGCAAACAATCCTTTGAGGATGCACCATACCGCGCGAAGTGGGTCAAGAAAATAAGAATGGCGGACCCTGGGACCCCACACACCAGTGTGAGTACACAACCGGGATAGACCGCACGGATGATGATGAATCTTTTGGACTATTGTTTGAAACAAAGTACGAAAAATCAAGTAAAATAAAATTTAAACAACCATGTGAGAATACAATAGTGTAATAATGAATAACATTTCAAACTTTCTTTGTTGCATTTTAACAATACTGTAATGAGATCATGACCAACTTACCTTGAGGTAGTAAAAGTTTCAGTCTGATATGTTTTTTTTTTCAATTCATTGAAATTAGAGTTAGCGAGCTTCGACGAACACGAAAAATAAAACTGTCTTGTAACATTTGTCCATTTCTAATAAATTAATTAACACTCATAAAATCTACAAGATGCAGCCTATTCACCACAGAACTGCTTTATGTGTTCAATGGTCTCTTTGGACCATAGTTGCGATACAGGACTATAGAGTTGCATGGTTTTACGGTACCGTATTCAATAAATAAGTATAAATATGTATCGTCGAGGTTATTTCGTTAAGAAACAATTAAAAAATTCTAATTGATGTTTGAAATATTATTATATTTTTTCTAAAGTGGTTCACATAGTGAGAAATGTTAAGACCCGTCGAAGTTTCTACTTGGACACTCAAAATTCTCAAAAAGCGACTAAAAATGAATAATGTTTGCAAAAATTGAGGATGACACCTAACCAGAAAGTGGACGGGCTACCCGATTTAGATTGCAGTATTTGGAAAGTGGACTATCTATCTATTTAAGTACCTATGTATTTAGAGATATTTAAGTATGTTAAAGATCAGTCTCTGACGCCCATAGTACGAGCTCTGCTTAGTTTGGGGTCAGATGATGTTGGTGTATATTGTCCCAGATATTTATTTATGTATCGTCTTCGTCACGTGCAACTATACTCCATTTATTATAGCATTAGACAGAACTAAAACAGGTTTTTTTTAGGGTACACTTTGTGGTAAAAGTACAATTAACATTACTACTTTAAAGATTAATGCCGAAATTATTAAAATCTACTCATATAGCAGCTGTCACACTTAATTGTTCTGATTTAAATAAAAGTAACTTCTTGAATTTATAAGGGCTCGTTTATGGAGACGCGGAGCGTCGAGCGTCGCGTGCCACGCCGCGACGGGTGTTTTAACGTTCATAGTGAGGCGGCGCGTGAAGCGGCCTGCTCGCAAACTCAAACATATAGAAATGTAGAGGCTCGTTTAAGGAAACGCAGGGCGTCGAGGGTCACGTGCGGCCTGGCATGCGGCACGCGCTGCGCACGCCGCGTAGTACGCAGCGGCAGTATACATACGGCGCGATCGTTCAGCACGACACCCGCTGCGACTCTCGCAGCTTATTGGCATCCTTCCAGCCTTGTTCGACTAGTTACAAAGAACAAAAAGTGTGTATTGTAATACTGGACGACTTCATTGACATATTGCTTGAAGATAGTTATTACTTAAAAAGTATTTTATTTACCGCTATAGCGGAACCCAGATTCACAGCAGCCGAACGCTAACAATTTGGAGAATATGCAAATCTTTACTTTAGTCAGTAAGAATACCCCGCACCTCTCTCTCCTCCTCCTTGCCGGGTCCTTCGCGGCGTCGCCTGACGCTTCATCCGCCGCGTTCCCCCGTTGCGAAACTTACTAGTTCACCCGACGCGGCGCCGCTCGTCGCATGCGACGCTACAACTCAAACAAACGCTTGCAAAAAGCTTCTCCTTGAACGCTCCAAACATCGCCGTATATTTGTGTTTCTTGCGGCAAGCTTCGCGCACCGCACCGCTAGACGCCCCGCGTCTTTTTAAACGAGCCCTAAGGCTTTTTCTTAAACAAATCATTGTGTTCTGCGTCAAACCATGTTGTAGATGTAAAAACCTAAACCAAGCAGGGGTTTTTATCCGAACACATTTTTACTATCGTTATAGTGATAGTAAAAATGACAACCAAATCTAAAATGTTACATAATCCCTTCATACGTTGTGGCGGAAGGGGTTTTCAATTTTGCCAGGTTAAACTCAGGTTGTCATCGCCATGGCAACGTCAAATGCTTGACATTATCTTTAGTACCCCTGTTTTTTATTTCTAATGTTATAATGAATGAAGTATAGTCGCGTGATAAATCCGTCAATGCTCTTGTACCTACCTATATACCTTCATCGCAGCGGGCGCGGGTTAAGAAAACCACTCCGTGAGCTCTTAACCCACCAGACTTACGCGCGGGTAACTCAGTGTTGCAGGTGTTTGCCACTGACCACAAAATAAAGAGTTTTACAGAAAGACCGCGATGTATGAAGCAGCGCGGACACACAGTCTGAAACAAGACGTCCACTGTTTGACAATTTATGACCAGTTGATCAAACACCACACAGCACACAGCTCCTTAGCAAGTACAGTCCACAGATAAATTATTTATGATATTTATATTTATTCAAATCAATAGTTGTACTTATCATAAATACTACTATTTATATTTATTGTTTAGTACGTTTTGCATCTAAATGCATTCAGATCTTGAAGATGAAGAAGGCCGATGTTTAGCAGTGAACGTCTTATTGTAAAATTATGATAAAAATTATGAAATAGACGTAATGTTAACCAGCCTGAAAAAATTATATCAAACCACCAATAGGTAGTTCTAGAAAGTTAACATTAGTGACTATTCTATACAACCCATCAAAGATTTGTCGCGTGGTACCAACTCTTATCATCCGTGTGCTCTAAATAAATAAACGCAACAGCGGAACTTCTAAAAGCGGATCTCGGTAACAGCAAAGTCAACTAGAAGCACGTTACAAATTGCCTCAAACGAGCGCTGCACTAACTCATTTAACCGAATTAACCGATTTTAGTAAACACGCTGTGGCGAAGCCCACGTGCCGCAGACACACTCCATGTAATATGTATGTATGTGCCAAAATGTGCGTGTCAGGTCTCGTTTAGACACTCGCTTGTACCAAGTGCACTGTGAGGAAATTGACAGACCAAAGAAGGCAGGAAGTCCGCATTAACGCCGCATAAGTCTTTCGATCCGCTTGGCCTACTCGATAGCGGACTCTGAGCTGCTTTCATAGCCAACTTCTGTAATATTATTGACTACATTATGTTTAATAACTACACAGACCTCACTATTTAAAAACAATGACAATAAGAATTAACGATCCAATGCAATGAATTAGCTCTATAGTTCCTAAACAGGGCATTAATAATGTGTCATTTTTGGCAAGTGGATAGATCCAGTTGATTGTGATTGGGCAATGTCGTCAGCACATCACGTGAAGGCCGGCGGTGCTCAACCTTGCGGACTGCCCTGCGACGACGGCCAATTGACAATTTGCGAGGAGCGGTCGAGAGGCCGGATGAGGCGCCGAGTCGCCCCTGCCTCCCCCTTCTAACTTTGCCAGCGTCGCCTGCTGATGGCTATCTAACCAATTTACCTTATCACACCTCCCGCGCTTTCTTAACACTCCCCGCTACTGCACGCTGGCTGCAGCTACACGCCCCTGTTGATGGCCATGTATATACATAGTATATTACATATGTACAGAGGCTCATTGATTTTCCTCCTGTTTCACCTTTTACTAACATTAGATTAAGATCAATCTGTTACTAACACTAGATTGAGAAAATCTGAAATAAATTAATTTATATATATTATATTATTATTAGCTGAAAGCCCAACACAACGGTGACTGCTAACATCACTCCCGCACTTTTTTCTGTGCCCAACCCTCCGTGGGGAATTAATACCGATCGCTGTCCAGTTAGTGTAACGGTAAAATGCACATCATAGGCACTATGATGTTAATCCGCAAAACCAATTAGGTACGGTATCATCAAGGACCCTGTCTCGTTAGTAAGCTATAAATAGGTATCGATGCAAGATTAATGTCAATCATCGACTTGAGTCTCTAATCGCAAGCTCCTTTAATAAATTATTAAACCCACAGTTTTGAGGCCTGCAAAGATAAGGTCACTAAAGTGCACAGTGATAAAATATGTTTTAAATATTTTTTTAACGTATTAAATAATAATTTTTAGATTTGAAGAGTAGAGTGTACAATGCTTGAAACTTTGATAAGGATTTTGGACGTGCTTATTACTCGTATATTAATACTCGTACAATTGTAGGTAACTAATGAATAGTGGATTACTAGATATAATGAATACTTAAATTGGATATACTTAAATTATAATGAATATTTTACATTGGATAAAAGTACTGGTGCACGGATGATAACAAAAGCTACTGTGCAATGAACAAACACCGCCAGCCACACCCGGCTCCGGAGGCGCTTTTGTCTGCCTTTCACACAAAAACAACGTTAGAATACATTCAAACAACGTAACGTAAAGTATCGTACTTGGTACTCACCTATCTGGTTAATGTAGAAGGTGGGACACCGCTATAAATGTATACGCACCATTCGCTGAAAACTTCGTCACAGGAACCATGATGATGCTACCTCAGATTCCTATACTTACAAGACGACACCGTGTCTGGCGCATCCAAACCATGAGGCAAAACATTCACTAAAACTGGCACTCGAAAAGCTGGCGTCTCTTCTTCTGACTCCACGGAGTCACTCCGATGTAGCAAATGACCTGGCCATTCACTGAAAATTGGACGCACTCCCGACCTCCTTAGATGTAACCTTCGCGGGTGTGCGTGCACTCGAAAGAGGCTACTGCAGCCGCCGTCGACGGAGAAAGGCAGCAAGGTACGGACCCCGTAATTAGTTTACCCGCTCTCAATATAATGTAAGACAGTGGTCGTACCTCGATCGGAGGTGTTCATGGTGGTGTACGTGATGGAGCGCGACGCAGGCGACCGAGGACGTCGCCACTGGCGTCCGAATGCTACTGCTCACACTCAAACGGACATAATGGACCCGCCGGAGAGCTCGTCAAAAGAAGAATACGGGGGCCAATTATTTATTTCCATACAATATACGTAGGTACGTCGGGCGGCGCTCGGGCGCAGTGCGGGAGTGACTCCGGCGCGATCAGCCGCGCCTGGCCCTGCCTCGCCTCCCGGGCCCTCTTCATTTGAACTCGATTTGGCCTATTATTTTTCAATTAACTAATCATCAGTTCTTGTCAATCATTTCTCATATTTTCCTATCTTATCCTGCCATTAACGCACATCTGTCAGGCATTAATCAAACATCTTATTATAATGATACCGTTACGATCATGTAGTTTTCGAGTATCTACCTAATCCTATTAACATAATTTAAAAAAATTATCAATACAATTTTATATTTTTTAAATAAGCCCTCCAATCCTTATCTAAGATGCATGCAAGAAGTATGGAATGATGGGTCAAGTACAGATTCTGTTATACTGGTCAAATTCATTAATTATAAATTATAAGCATTATTTATTTAATTCGTGTAAATATTGTACAACATCTAGTCAATATTATTGAAAGTTGTGTGATGGAACCAATATGTCTACCATGAGTTGCCATTACGTCTACGGTGATGGTTGCGTTCAGAAATTTGTATGCCATTTTTGATACCTTTTTATATCACTAGGGGCGCTCGTATCGAAATCCATGTAAAAACGTCAAAACGGTTTACGCGAACGATAGCGGCTGTCATTGGTGTCAATTTATGGTAGACATAGTTTTGTTCCCATTTACAGTTGTATACAAGATGTCATATTTTACCTATTCCTTTGTAATTATCACATTGATAGCCTCTTCACATTAACGAATTGCCCGTGCAATTTTTTGGCGAGGCAAAATCGCAGTGTGGAATAAGTCGCGACGCATCACCACAATTTCATAGTGATTTATTAAATGCGCGCCTAGTAAGTATACCTGTCACCGGCAAAGTGTTTGTATAATTCAGGTATTGTATGCTATGCCTGGGCAATGTATATGTTACGGGCCGGGCCACTTGATAAGCACGGTCACAATGATTAATGGCCGGTCTGTATGCATAATGTCCTTGTCAAATGGCCAAAGTGAGTAAAATGGCCTGATTTATCACTATGTATATTGTAATTGATGATCATGTGGTCAGTAATTAAAATGATCGGGAATGAGTCAATGTTGACTTAGGCAAAATAATAAAACCAATTGACCTTTGATGTTTTTGTTTATTACATTAGGTAAAATCAACTTATAGGTGATGTAATGATTAAGTCACTGGCAATCTGTACAATTCATATATTGTATACAAAACCTAAGGCAAGGTATCCCTAGGGATTGTACAATGTACATACATATATTGTAAAGAATGCATTTCTTGGTATTTAGTTTTGTTCAATTTTACTAACAAAAAACTTTTTTAAAAAGAAGGTGTTCCGTTCTAGAAGGGGGTTTACTAGGTTGCAAGGAGCGAAGCGACGAGCATGTTAAGTTGACATGAACCAGAAACGAACTGGCCTCATTTTCTTTTTTGCTGTTTTGTACTTTACTTTACTTTATTTACAATGCCAAGGCAAAGTATAAAATGAACAATAGTTCTTACATTGCCTGACCGTTTTAGGCATTGTATACAATGCCGGATTATACACGTTGTCGGTAACAAATGGAATGCCCGCTGCGTGCTCTCCGGATTTCGCATTGCCGAAAAATCGCGAAGGCTCTGACATAAGTAGTACCTACTTCCGTTATTTGATTGTATGGAGTATGGTAACAAAGGGGAAAACTCCATGAATCCCTCTGACTATCGAGTCTTAGTCGACTAAGACTAAGTATTGACCACTTAGTCTTAGTCGAAAGCTGAACCTACCTTCAACACATTCGCACACGTTATATTCAATGTATCTTTCGTGATAAATTACCGTGATACATTACCTTATCAGTATTGCCGTAAGGGGTATCCTCATGCTTATTTTTATTTGTAATATGTTTTAGATGCATATCAATAAGCTGAACCCTCGATGAATTTGTTATCTGACTAGGCCAACCAAACTGCGAAGGTTTTTTTTATTTTTGGTTATTAAAAAAATTTAATAATCAGAATTAATTTAATCAATTTACCGATAATTTTACCTGTCATTTAGGTGCGCTGAGGTCCTTGATTGGACAATTTTTCTCCTTTGACTGTTTTCAAATTCTGGTGAGCAGCCAAAGTTATTGTTACTAATATTTAATTTTATGGCATTCTGTTTAATAATAATGGCTATTTCTTAGATAAAATTGAACTTCATCAATTATTTTCATTTAGAAGCTTTAATGAAAATTAAATCAATTATTTTAGCTTGAATGAAAATTACTACTTAAAGTTACCTACGCGTAATGATCTCAAACCGCATCTCCTGAAGAGATAGGGGCTTTTGTCCCATAATTTTGTCAGGTGGCTAAAATTGTGTTCCGCATTTAATATAAAAAATATATATATATTTGCCAGTAATCCTGTTTAGAACATAGATGGTTTCATACTGAGTAACTAAGCTGTTACTGTCCATCCCTATCGTCGCTCACAGTACATTACGATGACGCGCGGCGTGATTCCGAGAGCCCGCCCGGGTCAAGCGTCAATTTGTGGTCCCTTCCCAAAGATGCGTGCGACACGCAACTGTAGCGGGCTTAACTCGGTACTTGACTGCCTATTACCTATTTGACGATTTTCTTTGAATTAGCTATGTGTCTTCCAGATGTAGGTCGGTACAGATAGGCAGTAATTGATATTCACATGAACGACATACAACGTGGAACGTTCGTAGTGTAACAAACTTTAAAATGCTGTAAACTATGATTTTATTCACAGACAAAAAACATAAAATAAGAGCCAGCTCCATAATATTGTAAATCCTACAGGGGTTTTTTTTTCAAATTCTTCTTTAATTTGTTTAATTAGGTAGGTACCTTCTTGTAATTTTGTGCTTGTAAGTTTTAAAACTATAATAATTTTTTGCTAAATTCTCGAATTAAAAGCTTTAATTTGAAAATAAAATGGCTACCAATATCTTCTTCATTTGAGAAATGAAAGTTTTTTTAGTCAAACTTCTTTCGTCATGCCCTAGTGGTTAAGCACTCAAACTCGGCTCGCGGATCGTGTGATCCCGAGTTCAAATCTGGCCAGAACCAAAATCTTTGTGTTCATTGTATAATTTCCGACTAACTCTCCAGTGATGGAAAACATCGATAAAAAACCAAACCAACCCGGATAGCGGCGGAAGGCTCAACACCTACCACGTTGGGTTCTAATACAGTGAGTGAAAAGTCACTTGCCTCTGACTGACTACCCCGTTTGGGATAAAGTCGTGATGGTATGTGTTTCAATCTAAAATAAAGCAAACTAATTCAAGTATTTAACAACAAAAAATCATACTCTAGAGCTTACAATCACAAAATTACAAGTAATTAAACAAATTGAAAGAAGAGTTTGAAAAAACAATGGTATCTTCTGTAAAATTTACAATAATAAGTTGAGAATATTTGATTTTTTTGTCAATGAATTTATTCCTTGTTTACAGCTTTAAAGTTTGTGACACTACAAATCATTGTTATGTCTTTATCTATCTTGATTTTAGAATACACCTTATGGCACGATCTCAAGCCAAAATAAAAAAACCCTTGGTGTTCAAAGGCCTACTACTCCTCTTAAGCGGATGGGAAAAAAAACTAAAAAAAATTATACAATGAACTTGGACATATTATCTTCATTCCCTTAGTTTGATTTTGTTTTAGATTTTTTTTTATTTTACACTAAAAAAAAAACTTGAAAAAGTGTCTATGTAAAACTTTATTTTGCTAAGGCTCTTAAACTATTAGTGTTATCTTTATAGATTTTACAAGATAATATAGGCCTTAATAACTACTCTTTAATCTAAAGTGTGGTTTTTAAAAATACATCCTGTGTGTGCTTTAAATAAGAATCCAATTTTGTTCGCTTGATTTGAGAGAAAGACGCTTATTTGTCGTAATATAAACGATTTTATATATTTTGTAATGGTAATCAATCCAACTAAGCAAAATTAACTAATTTATCGACATAATTAGGTATTACTAAGAACCCATAGTTTCTGACGAGTAATAATAATCACATATCGAAATTGGCACATCCAATCAGAAGTAATCAAACGTTAAAATCAGGCTGCTCCATATTTTTTATTTCTTTTTAAATCTGTTTCGTGCACACAAAAAATGAATGCTTGCTACTAAATAAATGTTTGCTTGACTAGTGGCTATCTTGTTTTCTCAATTTTTTTACGTCAATTACAACGCAGAATGCATTGATGACAACTCTCGAGCAGACAATTCGCTCTGGCGAGATAAAACATCAAAAATTGGAGGGAATCGAATTTATTACCTTGTTATTATCCTTTTTTTCATATCGAAGGATAGAAAACTAAAAAAAATCCAAAATAAAGAAAGTAATCAAACAGCATATTTCATCTTAACCGAAAGTTAAAATATTAGTTAAAATATATCTTTCGGATGTTTGAAGGTACTTGCCTTAAAATAGTGATGAAATATCGTTTGCATGCAACGCAAGCGGAAAGATTCGTTTGTTCCATTGATATTTCCGTAGCTCAGTGGCCAGAGCAGCCACCCGGATTGTGGAAGACGCGGGTTCGAATCCTGCCTGATTTCATCAAGGTCTGAAATTAGATTTTTTCTAGTTTTCTATCTTTCGATTGGAATATATTTTTTTTCAGAATTCTTTTCACGGTTGAACCTCAAAGTTCAAATTAGAGCTACCAATATAAACATCACTTTAATTGAATTTTTAAGAGATAATCGTCATAAATAACAAGATTGAATGAGATGGGCTGTATGACGGGCAGCTGCTTCAAAATAAACTTTAAAACATAATTGAGTAATTCACCTAATAAACTTTCAAGTTTTTTCTCAACTCGACAAATATGAAATAAAAAATGGGTTTATGAGATGTTTTTGGTCGAATTTCATGTAGGTTATGAAGTTTTTTTACTGACATTAAGTAAATAAATATCTAGGAGCACGGTAGTGCACCTCCACGATGAGCCAAGCAAAGCGCAAAAGCACTGCCTATATACCTATCCTCTCTGTGCCATTTTTCCTTCCTAACTTGGCTTTGGATTATAATATTGATTATACAGGACAAACAAAATTTTGGTACGTCATATAAAGCAATCACTTACTTCTGCTGTTGACTGTACACCTATTTTAAAAATGAAGAAAAATCTACTAATTTCAGTAAAAATACTAACAATAAGAATGATTACTCAATTTTTTTTATTACTACTTCTGTAAGACACTTTTATTTGAAAAAAATATTATATTCCTGACTCTCTTTTAATCTAATCCTTCGGTATTCATTGAATTTACCAATAATTGGATTATTTTACTGTCTAACGTGATTAACTGTCCCTAAAATTAAATTATGCAGGGAATTATTTTTCTGATGATTAAATATTATAATTGATTGCATCAAAAAGCCTTTTTAAAGCTTAGTGTGTCTTTTGATATATTTAACAACCAACTTTTCGGGTAGGCAGAAAATAAGTAAGCGCAGCTCGCCTTCTGTACATACGATGTTTTGGTAAAATAACATGCGGGGGTGAAGGGGCAATCTAGTGGTTAACCACGCCCAACTAAACAAAAAATTGACAGATATAATCAGCTTAAAATAGTCACAAGGTTCTCCAAGATACAGGTATAAGCTAGTTTGATGTCCTCTGCTCAATGTAATTTTGTCTCAACCTTCCAATGCCGTATACTATGTGTATCAGCATGCATCCTGTAATAATTTCGTTCACAAAAGAAATTAGAAGGTTTTTTATAAGATCGATGCACAACCTTGTGTTCTGATCCTGTTGATAGCTGAAATAGCGAAAATATTGGTTTTTCGTTATTTTTACGTCTCTTGCTTAACCCTTTCAATGCTGAATAAAAAAACACAATAGGAAATCGATTGTCAAAAAACACCAGTGCGTGGTGTGGCATTGAAAGTGTCAACTTTTTTAAACATAATATAATTATCATCACAATTTTTATCACTTAGGTACCTAATATTAACTTAATCCATTCTAAATAGGTAGGTATATAATTTTTTATATGAGTCAATCCCCCCCCTCACACTAGAATCCGTGATGAATCAAGCCCCCCAAACTAAAAACCTGAATCCGCCACTGCCGTACAATAAATGTTATTCAATCTTTTGTCATCACGGTTACGTACCTACGCGCCGCTGTTACGCGTTGATTCAATCAATCCTCACAATTAGGCTTAATTATGAGATTTGAACACGAATATTATTACATACAGCTCCGCAGCTATGACTCACAAAAACGTGGCATACCTACACGTTTTAATAATAAACATTTATTTTTAGGCTGAGTTGTTTTAAAGCATCTGGTTATTGGGTGAAATAAATGTAAATTTATACCAAATACGCCCTGAAACAGTTACACGATACTCTTACGGTCATAGCACACTTTACCCGCACCGCAACAACACAGCTACAGCACGGCATCGCCTCGTATTCAGGCCGGCCGCGTGACGCAAGCTAGCAGTCCGGCGTACAGTAACTTATATATAGGGGTAAGCTCGCCGCGGTAGACGCGCCGTATGCTCGCAGTCCGCTCCGCTCTCCGTAAGCTCGCGGTGCGCCAGTCGTGTTGTATGGTAGTGATAAGCACGCTGACCGCCTGCCGTCGGCTTTTTCATATTGACATTATAAAATTTACTATGGTACACACTATTTAATGCTCTAAATTGAATGGCAAGTTAATTGCCGGGTTGGAGCTGTGCCGTTGCTGCGCCGTGAAAATGTAACCTTTAGTCTGATTCAGAAATTCTTACCTGTTGAAACTCTAACACCCCTGACATCAGGGTCCTTAGTACAATTGTTTATATCCAGTCAAGTCAATGCCCTAAACCATTGGTACCCAAAGTGGTCCAGGTGGATCCCAAGGGTCCACAGGAGACTCGAAGAGGGTCTATGTTGGCTTCATTTTTGTCGAGTTTTGGGAATATGGTAGAGATGTGTAGCTGCAGTGGGTCCACCGGAAATAGCTAAATCTTGAAAGTGGTCTATGCGAAAACAAGCTTGGGAACCTCAGCCCTAAACTGAGGGTAGCGAACAAATCAATATCCAGCCTAGAAGATGTGTTAGTGCCGCTGACTGGCTGGAAATGAAAGATCATAATACGAAATTGCTCCCTACGCTCAGTTCAGGGAATGAACTTCACAAAAAAGGACAACAAGGCCCTAAAAAAATTGTCATAACTTTACAGGCTTTATAGTACTTATACTAATATTATAAAGATGTAAGCCGTAGGTAATCTTTGAAACTACCGAACCGTATTTCAAAATTCTTTCACCAATATAAAGCTACAATATCAGGAAATGACATAGGCTAGTTTTTTTTCATTTTGGGTAAATTTTGACGGGAAAGACAGTCTACGCGAGCGAAGCCGCTGACGGACAGGTAGCTTTTTAATCACAAAAAATATACTATATTTCAAAGGTTGAATTAATTATGCGACCCTCACTATAATTACGCGCGGCCTCGTGATTTATTGCAAATTTTGGGGTAATCGCATTACGTTTTCAGGTCTAATTAACCGATTGGATTGTACTCGTAAATAAAACTTCATATTTCGATTAAATGAAAATCATAGGTGTATGTACTGACATTAATTTTTACCAGTTATTATGCTTTATTCAAACCAAAAAAATGTCGTAAACTGGGGCTTTTATTTATTCGAGTTTTTTTTTACAGTTTTTGTGGTGAATTATGCATATTCTGGTTCATTATATTGTGTCAACCAAACTATATATTTCTGACGTTTTTCTATTTTATTCTGTGGTTTGGGTCTTTTTTTCTGCGATCTAGGTGGCAAGATTGATCATTTTATGATAGAAAAAAGATTTTATTCACAAATGTGTTTTATTATGGGTCAATACGAAAGGTTGGATTCTGTATTGAACAGTCAAAACTTTCATCCGAAGGTCGTGAATCAGGAGCTTGAGCAGTTGGCTCATGCGCTCGAAATATGAAATGGTTCTTGAGTAATAACTAGGACAATTAAAGAATCAAAAGAAAATATGCTTGCTATTATTAGCACTCTATTTAATCCCATTTATTCCCAATCCCACGTCTTGAGTGACGACGCCAAATAAACTTATAAAATCTATGTATCCCATAATCCGAACTTAAATAGGTTTGCTGTCATCACCTTTTTCATGGAAAATAAAAGTCAAATAGTAATTTAAAAGCATCATCTTATAGTGATGTAGTTAGAAACTATTCGTTTGATAATTACAATTTAGAAATCAGTATTACTTTTAGGGATCTAAACAAGACAAAAAAAATCCTGCCTGGTTTTGCTTGTGATCCATAAAAAACTAATCATTTTTTTCATAAATACTTCAGTGCCTATATACCTACCTCCCCTGGTGCTCGTCACAGTATTTCACTTACTTACTGTAAAAAAAACCTCCGTTCTACAGATTGAATATAATAATGTCGCATCCAATTCAAATAAACTGGTTTCATGCAGGGACACGAAAATCTTGCTGACCTCATGTTAAAAGTTAGGGTGACTTTCAAAAATATCCTTATTTATTATCCAACAAACGCCTCTTATAACACAGCTCGTTACTTTATCAGGTATTTATTGATACCCGTGTAAATAAATGATGTACCTGTACCTCGCAAACAGTGGAAAGTTCCAAGCCACTCGAGGGCCCGTAATCTAAAGATTAAGGTTCTTAATGGAATATTTTTATCCATCAAACTATTTAGATACTTATTAGTCACATTTGTATCTAGATGCTAAGCCTTAGCCTTGGATTTGGTGACCCAGTTTGATTTGTGTTTACCAGTTATTTGCTGATTAAGTACGACTCAAAAAAACATTAATGAATAAGTGAGTAAGTGTGAGTTTGTCCGCATTACGAGTAAAACATACACTCAAGCCCATTTCACAAAATCGTAGCACTAAGAAGCCAATTTGTAATGAATTTCATTAATTAATTAATTGTCAATCGTATTCGTTTTCCGAATTGCTTGGGTTTTCAGGTACTTTCATTTACAGATTGTCAGATTGTCAGTTTAAGGGGACAAAGTAGGACTAGATGGATTAGAATAGATTTAATAGAGTGCGTAAACTATAGGCCACGCGCCAATATCTGTTTATTTAAAAATTAAAAAATCTTTTTAAAAAATGAGAGAATGACCACTAAACACTCCTAATGTCTGATAGTTAGACGGCACACTAACTACTAAGCGAGCTGAGTCAAAACACTGGCATCCTCCTGTACGTCTGCCATGAGATGCCACTTCAAATTTACCTTATCGTTCGCGTAAAATATTTGTATTGGGATTTCGTACAGCGCCGCTGTCTAGTCCAAATGGAACTAAAAAACGGTATCTTGATGCTATGTTACGTTATGGTACACCGTTTTTTAGTTTACTTACGTAGTTTGAAAATTGCCCCTTTCATAGTTTCATGGCTCTTCGCACACACTAAGGAGTAGTTAGGTACTCGTAAATCTAGGGCACGTAAGTTCAAGAATCATCAACGACACAGAGCAGTTGTGCGTATTGATGAAAATTGGAGTAGTTACCCACAATGTAGGTCAACTACCGACCTGCCGACTCTTGCCTTCGCCTCCAGTTGGATAACAATGTTACATATTCAGTTACTAACTCAGATCATCCTATCGCTCCCTACGGATAGCGCTGGTTGTTGACCTTACAGTTTTAATCTGGCCGATTGCGAAACTTATGTTGAAATTATATGTAATTAAAGATATTTGTTTAATAGACAAGGCCCCGGCTACCTGTGGCGATCGCAAGCGCCAATGCTGTTTGCATTAGTGTAGATAGCGCAGATATGAACACCTCCTAGTATTAATATTTGTTGATATCACTCATTTGCTTCAAGGGCCAACACCAGTGTCCGCGTACAGTGACTTCCCGACCACTCAGCGTACTGCACGTTTATGTTTACACATGTATCAGTTTTCGGGAAAGTTGTGCCAATGCTAATAAGCTGTATATTCAGCAAAATTTTTGACTTCTTCATTTGACAAAAGCTAAAAGCAGTTTAGTTCAATAGCATCGGCTTAGATTTTTGATTTCTAGTCACGTCTTTTAATTGATTCGGAATTAAATGGCCAACATGATAATAAGGACTAGAGGTGGAGAGTGCAAAGCCAGGGTGGCGTTGGTAGTTAGAGTGGTGATGTTCTTCGGCATCCCTGCAGCGTACCTCCTGTTCTCGTGCGCGAGCGCAGCGGCACTGTCGCTTGTCCGTGCCCCTCGCCATGCAGATCTTAACTATTTGATTACAGGTAAAATGAGCAGTTGTTTAAGATAAAATACTCTACCAAAAATGTATATGAATTTATTAATGTTAGCGTTCCTCAAACTTTTTAACTCTTTTAACATACTCGTATCTCTAAGCACATTTTAAACATCTAAGTTGAATTAATTATTGAATAAATTGTGTTTTGGGCTTATCAGGAACTATTAGGACGGACGATATTTGCTGTTTGTGACGATGACTGTCAAATCAAAAAATGAAATATTTTAAGTTTTGAACGTGTTTTCATATTTCAATTTAGTTTGGCAAATCGTTTAGATCAGTATTTTTATTAAATTAGCATGGTTTGGTACGAAATTGACCGTGGACGCATTTTCAGAAGATGTAGAGTTTCACCCTAGCCGCCGCCTCCTCGGGCTGGTGGACAGCGGCCAGAACTGCACTCCAGCTGCAATCCTGGAGTTCCCCTCAGATGGACTCACGCATGCGCAACGCCGGCATGTAAGTACTCAGTACTCAAAATGAGGGTATAGACAGGAAAGATTTTTCGAAAACTTAACCCACATGTAAGTTGAAATGTAAGAAGGTCTTCCACATGTAAGAAGACCTGGCGGAAGAAACACAGCGGTTACTCTTTTTCAAAAAAGGTTTTTCTTACAATTTTAATTTCAGCACTTTGTTAAAAATTCTTTTGACATTGCAACTGAGTAATAAAGTGTTTCAGTAATGCACTAAAGTTAGTGAACCTGAGCAGATCTACTTAAGCTACTAAGAGAAAAAAAATCAATGGACCGATAACCTGGTGCAGGTTGCCGGAAGCCGTTAGATGCTTACGGCCCAAAGCCGCTCGCTGTCGTGTTCTATCGGGCAGAACCATCTTTAACCTATTTTGGGCATGGTACATTACGATGATGGGGCCTTTCTATTCTAAGTAATTCTCTTTTATATATTTTAAAATCTAAAAAAATATATTTCAGGGGCACTCAGGATCGTGGGGCTCGTGCCCAAAGTTTCAAAAGGAAAAGAGGTGCCTGTTACGGGGGAAGTTTATGTTCAATGTCCAGAAGGAAACATACAAAATCTAAGTTTGATGATGATGATGATAACCTAAAGCTGCAATAGGTAGAATTATGTTGTAGTTGATGAATCATGTTAGAGAGTTACAGTTACTTGTGTTGGTTTCAGGGATACATCCTCGTCCACTGCGTCTTGGCCATATACTGCTTCATGCTACTGAGCACCGTTTGCGAACAGTACTTCGTACCAGCCATCGATATGATATGTGAACGTAAGTAAGACTAATAAATTTACATCCGCTCTTCTTAGGTTTGATTTACTAAGAGAAGGTTCAGATTTGGCAGCACTCTGAAACTTCACACAACTAGATACTTATGTTAATGTTTACTGCATTGTCTTGTAAACTTATTCAGTAATTTCAAAGCTGCTAGTAATCTTAATTATAGTGTGGACAATGAAGCCTGAACAATATTAAAAGATGTATGGACGCCATTCAACCAACTACTCTTGAATCAATAATGAAACACTGCAAAATTAGGTACGACTGATACCATTGGGTACATTTAATTAAGGTATCTTTCTACATCTACAAACCTAATACTATCTTCTTTAGATTTATTTATTATTTGTGCACACAGTGGTCAAATGGGCTGCTTTTCCACTGATAACTGATGTAAACTACTTAATAGACTATACTCGATGCAAAGACTTGCGGCATACGTTGCCATAAGTAAATCACTTTTGTTGTAGAGGCACGCGCAAAGGCGTGGACTGTCGATAAACTGCAATGTACGAGTACGTGCGTCGTCGATGAACAAATGTGTGTATGTTTAGGGTTACCGGGTAAACGGTGGGTCAGTTGGGTACAATAGGTCATGCACATATTGTCGAAACCAGTATAGGTACCGCTGCCGCTTGTACCCTCACGGGCGCCCCTCCGCACGCGATCTACTCTCGCCTGGATTCCGCGCTGCTGCGCTCACTGGGGGACGTCCGGCACTTAATTTTGCTGGGACAAGGCTTAAACTTTTTGAAATGCGAGTCGGTGTTTTGTCTTTAATTCCTAATTTACTATAGATATCGGTGAAATTGTACTATCACACCTAAGCCATGTTAGTATATCACATTTACAATCAACGAACTCTTTGTTAATAACATGTTAATTCTTGATTTTATCAAAAATCACTTCATGGTCAAGGGTGGGTCTGATTCACTGTGTACATAGTGGGTCACGACTCACTGTTGTACTTGATGTATTTTTCTTAAGGATTTGGTCATTGTTTGGTCAATGTTTTTTAAGACGTAAGAAAATCAATTTTTATTTTATCTAGGTAATCCATCAGTCGTCGTCCTGCAAATTTCAATTGAATCGCCATGATATATAAAAAATTGACAGTCAAAAAATATGACGATCCTTTTTAACTAAAAAAATGTATAATTGTTAAAAAATAAAAATATACGCAATACATATATTTGCCACTTTATATACTAATATATAGAGGTTTATGTTTTATGAGAAGTTCAGCCGTAACGAAAAAAATAATGTCATGATTCAATGGTTCAACTCTACTCTTTTATAAAAACCTTATTTACTCTGCTGTCCATAGGTAATTGGAGAATAATGATTTAATCATATTCTGAAAGGTAATAAAATACACAATCCATCAAAGTTAATTTCAAGCCAATCTGTTGTAAGATATGAGCTTTCAAAAAAGTGACCCACCGTTTACCTGATGACCCTAAATCAAAAATGTGACTATTAAAAATTGGCAAAAATGTGTTCGTCACGGTGAGGCTATACAAGAACAGGACTTGAAGAATCTTTGTGCGAACGGCTAATAATAAATGTCGCCGACGATGGTAGCGGCATCGACAAGTGAGTTGACAGAATGAAGAAAAAACACAAAATAAACGGATATATACCTACGATGGAGGCTACCTAAAATAATAAGTTCGTTGTTAGTGATTTTCTTCCTACTTTATACTCGTATAATACCAGATGCAAGTGGTCTAGGCCGTGCTCATGCCTAGGATTGTAACCGAAAAACCTTGATACACCAGAGATAATGACCGCCTAGACAGGAGAGAGCGTGTAATGTGGACGTGTGTAATGTAATGTAATGCCGTCTTCTTCGAGCCCTCGCTCGCTTGCTACCTTAACTAAACCGAACTTTACTTTCCCTTTCTTTACAATCAAATAACACAAAAATATTGTTTATCACTAGATAACTTTAATTCTGTTGTTATTGTTATGCGTGAAATTACTATTATTATTAGGTAAAATGCGTAGCGCTATCATCTAAATCGTAGGTATGTTTAAATTACTGCTTTAATATTTTTGGATTAACCTGAAACACTTTCCGTCCATAATCTCTAACATCGTAAAACCGGTCAATTTATCTTGGATACCTATACTCGTATATCAAGTCAAATATTGTTTAAGTAGTCTACTTGAAATGTCAGACTGTTAGCAGAGCGGATATCTTGATATTTTAAGTGGCTAATGTTGATTCTATTAGTTTATATCATAAACACCTATGCTATTGAATACTTACGTGTTAATTATAAGAATGATATTACGCCATTTTGAGAGGGACCGCAAAACGCGAAAGAAAATTACATGCATTGCGATTTTTTCTTATGAAGTTTTGTTCATTTTGTACAGTCAATAAAAAAAAACATGCTCTTCCTCATAAAGTTTGTACTTCATTATGTTTTCAAATGTTGATTTAAGTTTACTAGTTAAAGTAATCACACCATGAGCCAATGAAATGTGAAATTAAACATTTCCAAGCAAGGTGAGTTCAACGTTGCTCGCAGCGCAGCGTGAACAATGTAATCAAGACTCAATGGAGAAGCAAGCTCCTAAATTCAACACGTCCCTTCCCTTGCTCTCGAAACCCCTACACTTACACTTTGGTCAAATAATCAGGCTAGGCTGTTTGCTTTACTAAATTTGTTACTTCTATAAATGTTTATGAAATTAACTGCTATTCAATTCATCTCTGACAATCATCTCAGGCATGGTCTACGTGACTCTTGCGAAACGACCAAGTCTCACCTAGCTTGACAATTATTCGTACAGGGCGGTTTTGACTTTATTTTACAGTTAAAATAACAGTAAGGCAGCAAGAATAAAATAATTGCAAAAACAATATATTAGGTCGCGCTCACAGAATTAAAAATGCAGAAAGGCATATTAAAGTGTGCCGTTAGAAAAAGAAAGAAAAACTTAATTTTCTATAATTTTCAAACTGGATAGGTACAAAAATGCAATGAGGTTTACAGTGTAAAAATTCACAATATGAGTATTAGCAAATAAACATTGGAAACCAAAGAATGAAACGTCATAATTTTTTTTATCAACAAATCAATTTTAGATCTACAAAAATAGATAGTTAAACTTTTTGAACTAATAACAATGCAATCGAAAATGTTTTTGAACTCTTAACAATGCAATAGAAAATCCATATACACAAACCGGGTTCCGGGGTTGAAAGCGGAACTCCACTAATTTATTGAAATGTGGTGTCCAGGATTGGACATGGCAGCCGACGTGGCCGGGGCGACGTTCATGGCGGCGGCCAGCTCCAGCCCGGAGCTGTTCATCAACTGCGTGGGCACCTTCGTCACGGAGGGCGACCTGGGCGTGGGCGCGGTGGTTGGCTCTGCCGTCTTCAACGTGCTCGCCGTGCCTGCGTGCTGCGCGCTTTTCTGCGATTCGGTACAACTCCTATATTATCGATCTATGTACTCACCATACGAGTATGTTCCCATTTTCATTTATTTTTGAGACTTCGAGATATGGATGAAAACTGACTAGTTATAGTATACATTGCGCAGACTTCATTATCACCCTTTATTTAGTGTTGTACTATTTGCGACTTTCACAAATTTATTACTTTTTTCTCTACAATGCTGGGCTTGACACGATTCCATTTGTAGTATAAGTTATCCCATTTATACTCGTACTACTTCTCTAGTATAGATTTGTTCACTACTTAGCCACATAGCAATAAAAACAACCACACAAGTAAAACCATTCCAATCCACCTAAAAACCATTCTAAATCAATGTGCACCAACCCAGCATATTTTGTTACAATAGCGAACACTGTAGAAATTAACCAGAATTAGGCGCATCTGCGAATACATTGAACAGAAAACTGTAGTACCTGTTTACATGTTGGTACTCGTACTGTGACAATCTCTGCTTTCTCCGAGACGGCGTGTCTCACGCAGGAATATTATCGGTTCCAGGTGCGATTTAATAATTTGGTATCAAAGACATTGACCATAAAAATGAGCATGATAACTGCCTTGTGCCATTGACTGACAAGTGCAGTATAACTCGACTGGAGTGTCTAGTCTCTTGAACGCACCACTTAACCGTCAGACTTTCCTTGTAAACAATTAGCATGAGCAGGTAATTATTACAGTTATTATCACACTTGCGATCACGTTACATTGTATGATTGCCCACCTGCTATGTAACCGCGACAAAACTATAAAAAGGCGAATTAAGTAGGCAATGAAAGTCAATTAACGTGTGGTATCATTGACGTGAGGCAAACTCCACATCCGGAGAATTTGGTGGAATTAAAGAAATAATATACCACCGTTACCAGCTGGCATACTCGAATAAGGCTTAGGTTTAACTGTTTACTAAATTATAGTAAAGTTACATCCATAAAACATATTTTTCACCCAAAATTGGTAAATGTTCATCAAATTTTGTTACCCTATTTAATAAGTACTAAAACTTACTCATTTAAGTTAACTTTGGCCAAATAAAGCAACTGACACCTAAATAGATATCTTTAGCATACATATAGTTGATGTTTATCAAAATGTTAGCTGCAATTTTTTTGTATATTTCGCATTAATATAAATAACTATAATAATAAGCCCGCAGGGCAGTTCTATGAGCTATTGGTGCGTAGCGACACCACGGGCCACCACCATCCCGACGCTAACCCGCAGGGCAGCTTGTGGCGAGCTGTTGGTGTGTAGCGACACCACGGACCCGAGTTCCCCCGAGAGTTGGTCAGGCCCTCCGCATACGCTTGCCTTCATTGGCCGCTTGGAGTGGACCCCAAAGGGGGCCGCAGGACTCTCACCTCTGGCTTGCCTTCACTGTCCGTCCAGAGTGGGGCGTTAGAGCAGAATGCTCGCAGGGTGGAAGTGAAACATGCCTAAGTCGCGAGTTGGGGAGGTGGTTTATCCACCTCGTAGACGGCGGTGGACACCTCTCTACACCATGAGCCGCTCACGGCCAAGTTGCCGCCTTTGCCGTCTGCCAGGTATAAAACTTTTGAGACAATTTTTATGGCAGACGTCCGTCGTCTCAAGTAATAACCCAGTAATCCAGTCCACCGAATTTACATCCCCATAGCCAAGTTTTTATTGTTTTCTTTATATTTTCAATAGTTCATGCATCTGCCGGGTGTTGTCTTTGGGTAGATTTTCAATATTTATCTAGAGGCAAAACCCGGCAGATGCATGAACGATTGAGCAGTATTAAGAAAACAATAAAAACTACGGCCCGTGAATTTAACCCTACCAACATAATCATAATATCGTTTAATGGCCTCACAAAACATATCATTAATTAACAAACAAGACTTATATTAGGATTTGTGAGGTTCTGGTGTCTGTGATGGGTAAAACCTGTAATACAGATCAGCAGGCTCTCGCCCTCGGAACTTAAATTAGTATACATAAACCAAAAAAGTTAAAATGCTACGGCCAGATTTGAACGTGAAGATTCGCTCCATGACGAAATGCTTGGCCACATCAACGTGGATAATCTCGCGTCGTCGCGATAATCTAAGACGTCGCGATCATTATTTTAGATCGTATATCTTTAGGTTTGGCTCATGGGGTTCCTTAAAACTGGTTCATATTCATAATTTTGTATGAATACTAATATCCTCTCATTATGTTCCCCAATCCATGATTAACACGTTCAACCGCAAGCGCGCGAAGTGTAGCTATCCTCACGTACGTTGTCGCGACAAAACTCTTTAATGTGCGGCAATTTACCGACAGTGGCGCAAAGAGCATTTGTGTTCGCGAAGATGATTTTTTGGCCAGACCTGTAGCGACAACGTACTTAAATCTTCGCGCTAGCGAGCCGCGAGGATAACCTTATTTGCCTCGAAAACAAACATTACAAGCGTTGTTCTTTGGGTTTGGGTAGCGTTGCCGCGTAAATTGGGTGTGTCAAATTTGGTGAACATCTTCTTTGTCATGCTAATTTTATATTTTAGATATTCAATATTTGGTAGGCTATTCTTTTTTTGGTGTAACTTACTAGTTTAAGGGTGAACATATTAGGTTCACAAAACTTATTTTGGTAAACAAAATATTTGTACCCCTCGAATAATTGGTTGTGGCTACTTAAAACAATGAAAAATGCGATGTTATTGAAGGCGAAACTATACATTTTTGCAGCAGGTATAAATATGACCCTCAATTTTGATGATTTTGAAATAAAACTATGTTGATGCTGAATAGTTTTGGTTGAGAAAACTTTGAGAATAGAAACCTTCCATCTTTCAATAGTATCAGCCTAAATTAACTGATATTTTGTATACCGCCCTACTTATTGGTCGTGACTATTGTGGAAGCCTTAACCGGGTGATTATTTATACTGTCAGGAAAATGCTATGACATAAAATATTGCATAGGTGATGTAGAAACTATCTATTGAAAAAAAAACAAACAAAGTCAGTCAAACTTCGTATTTAATCCTAGCGCAGATTTGAGCTGATTTTTAGTAGGAAATTTCTACACCACCTACTGAGAATGTCATACACTTAAATGATTTTCCTTTTTGTATAAATTAACAGCTGTATAATTTCCTGTATAATTTGCGTTTGTTCTTCTTCATTGAGTGGCGATATCTGGGTTTTTTAACCACAATTTCGCCAATGTCACGTGCGTCCTCAAGGAGTTAGGTACTAGTTGTATTGTTTGAGGTAGCTCAGTCTTTAATCGTTAATATAGAGACTATTGTTATTTTCATGTGCAATATAACATTTATCTTATCTTAGAGAGTTTAATTTTACCATATGTTTTTCCTTAGGTAATTGTACTTAAGTATTCATGCGCTCGACTTACTCGCTTACTTGATAACCTGCATACAAAAATTCGCTAACATTTAAAATTATCCATTAAAATATTATGCTAAGGTGTGAAAAGGTCTAATAATTGTTCATATTCTTTCTTCGTGCCTCTAGTAAAAAGTAAAAGTAAAAAAACATTTATTCACATAAGCTTTTACAAATAAGCACTTATGAAATGTCAAAAATCACAACATATTAATATAAATAATAATAAACGTAAATGAAATAATACAAAAAAGTACATAACGTAAATACACATAATGCGAATCTAAGAGCATATATGTTAACCAATTGTCATCAAAAACCCGCAGGTGATAAATAACAAATAAATAAAATAACATAACATTCATTTATTTCAGGCGATAAACCCGTAAAAGCACCGTTTCAGAGGGTGGAAACTGATGCGCGCTTAAATGCGCAACTCATTGTCACGTACTAGGATTTGTAACTTGTGAGGTGATTCCTTCAAAATGTAAAAATTTAAATACGAGTAAATATTACGGATAGATCTAACAAGTGTATTCAAGAAGTCACCCAACACTAGTGTTTAGCCCGGATGTTCAGGATAGTTTGAACTATTGCAGGTGATAGACCTGGACTGGTGGTCGGTGTCCCGCGACTGCCTCATGTACGCAGTGGCCGTGGTCGCGCTGATCCTCACGCTGCTCGACGACAAGGTCTACTGGCACGAGGCCTTGCTGCTAGTTCTAATGTACACCTTCTACATTTTAGGTGAGTTAGGCTTATCGTGTAAGTAAAGTTTACACGAAATGTTTACAGTGTGAACGTTTCCTATAAAGCAAACGCCTATAGGCTACAATTTATAAAGATGCTATGTACAAAAATTTAATTCACGTGGGCCAACCCGCCGGCGGTAAGCTAGTAACTTCGTGAAAGAGATGTCTGTGCTTAAGGTACGATCTGCAACATAAGTAGCTGAACACTACCTACTCGTACTTATTTGGTCACAGTTGCAAATCTGCAGGTGCGCTTACACGGACAACGAAATTACTCAATTCTAGGCAATTTAGTCAATTCTGACGTCACGACCATGTCCATTAATTTACTGCGATATCTGTCCACATCTACGAATTAACCGCAATGTCGCTACCGTTCTTATTTTCTGAGTTCTGGGAAAATGGGATAACACACGGGAAAACCATACTCTATGACCAGATGATCAATTAATTAGTATTTTTTCCTATTTACTTATAAAATAATGTGTCGATGAAATAGTCTTTTTTTAATCTTTCAGCTATGGTATTCAACGGTCGATTAGGATCATTTGCAAAAAGCGGCTGCTGTCTACCTTCAAAGTCGAAGATGTACACCGAGATCACGCCGCTTCTAACAAACGGTATATAAAACAATATTTGATTTTGTTGTCAAGTTATTACCAAGGCTATGTACACCACAAAATTTACTCATTGCGCTTTTTCTCTGGCCAGTTCATATAAATTGCCAGAGAAAGCACGTACTTAACAAAATGTTCTTGCGGCGCGCATGTTAGCACAACAGCGGTTACACAGCCTGCTGTGCTGACCCTGTATTGCAGGGAAAACTCTTGTGTGGTCAGCTTCGAATCACAGTCTTAATGGTCACAATCACAGAATCAGCTTACTAAACAATAGTACCCTGATGAGTTTAGCACAACTGTGAAATATTACGCGTGGACTTGATTTTCAGCAGAAAGGCAAACCTATATTGAATTGTTTGTCCTCTGTAAAAAGTACGTAATTACTTCAATAAGTTAGGAAGTAATTTAGCACAAACAAATATAATACTCAGAAAGCATGAACTTTTCCGCAAGTGTAACCTAGTTTGCAGACAAGAAGCATGCTATTTTACAAGTCATGTCTAATTTCCAATCACGACTCGTATCGGTCTCCAACCGCGGTTGCATGTTTCACGTTAATGACTTTTTTCTGTTGAAATAGTTGCTGTAATAATTTACAATACTTGTCAAGGAAATTATTGTCAAACTGTGTCCGTGTTGCTGATGTCTTTTTATTAATACAAATTATTAGTCTTGTGCAATCTTAAACACAGTATTTAAATAATATAAAACAGTAGATGAACGATTCGAGAAAACAAAATGAGCGACACTACTACAACAATGTATTTGATGAAAAAAAACATTTGTCAAAATGGATGTCCTCAAAATGGAGATACTTTTGCGTACTATTTTTCTGATTATAGTAATAGGGTATTACTTGAGATTCATTTATACACGTTGATAAGTTTTAAAACGAAGTCCACGGGAACGCTGTCGCTAGCGACCTCTTGAACGCATAAGTTGTTGCCAGCAACGGCTAGTGGTTAGGTTAGTAAATATTATTATACATATATGCTAACAATGATTGACACTGGCAATACTAGAATAACATTTTTGATATCGTATTGACAGCTTGTATTAAGTTATTACGTTCTGTTTAACTAACCGTTACGAATTGAATACGAATCAATCACTGTTTTAACAGTTACTATAGACAACGAGAATGAATAATTATTGATCTGCATATAATATTCAGTTGTCAAATTGATGCTATAAATGGTAGAATCCATTAGCATACTTCATTAAACCAACTGAATAACTCATTGCATGAATGACTAACATTGTTGAACACTTTTTTGGTGTCTGTAGAGAAACAGCACCCCCTGGATGCGTCAGGTCGGATGAGCCGCGCGGTGCGCCACGAGGACCTGGAGAACGGCATCAGCATGGAAATGGTGAAGAGGCATGATTCTGAAGGATCAGGTGAATATGTGTATATTGATCCTTTATCTGACAGTTTTGAGAATATCCATAAAATAACTAAACTCACGGACGTTGCCCAATTGGGTTAAAGGGACCGTTTTCAGTGCACATTGTGCGAACAATGTTTGGCTATTGAGACAGAAAAGAGGGTTGAGTTTTCTTCGATACGACTGCAGCGTGCGACGTCTATGGGGAAAGTTGATTAACTGTTAAAGGATTTGAGTGAATACGGGCCGGGCCGGGCCGCCTTCAATTTAAAGATATCCATGGGGTAGGCTATCATCCGCATTGGATTTCTTGTGGCTGATGGTAAACTTTGTGGATTCCTGTTATAATACATAAATTCCTCTGGTGCCAGGAAGGTTGCTTGACGAAGTTAATATGTCAATAAAAAAAAAAATCTCTATCTTCACCAGATACAAGCAGCGTGAGCTCGTTGTGGTCATGGCCAGATGAGAAGACCTCCCCGATGCGGAAGCTGTGGTGGCTGTTGACGTGGCCCATCAGCCTGCTGCTGTGGGGCTCCATCCCCGACTGCCGCCGCCACCAGCGCCTGTACCCGCTCACCTTCGCCATGTGCATCGTCTGGATCGGCGGCGTTTCCTATGTGGTCGCTTGGATTATCACTATAATTGGTAAGTTGGTTTAGATACAAATTGGTACAGGCTCCAGTCAGAGGAATGAAATTGCAGATTTTTGAAAACCACTTTGCGCTACTTAGTTGTTTTTCAAAAATTTGTAATTTCATTATAGTTTCATAGTTTTGCTACTTCTTATCGCGCTTTGCTCTTGTGGGTCCTACAAAACTAACTTTTCTGAAATAAATAGTGACAATATCCAGGTTATCTGAATAAATACAGTCTTTAAAACTTAAGAGAACCTGTTCCAATCTTTACTAATTTCTTCCCTAGGTGACACCCTGGATGTTCCCGACAGCATCACCGGCCTGACGGTGCTGGCGGCCGGGACCAGCCTGCCAGAAGCAGTTTCCAGTGTTCTTGTGACACAGCAAGGTAAATTCCATTTTCAATTTATTTTATATACCAAAATCATAAGTTCTAGAACTAGAGCATCACATTTACAATAATAATACGGCTGAAAAACACTCGGAAAAATAATAACAGCTATGGGCAGCGGGCTCTTATTATAATGTTTTTGACAAGTAATTTTACTCTAGTTCACAGCCTTTGAATTTGGTACATCGTGCGTGGGTCACATTGTAGTATCTGACCGAACACCAATATCATCTGACCCCAAGCAACACTTGTACGATGGTGACAGATATTGATAAATATTTCTAATTTCATACTTTAAGAACACAAATGTTCAATCCATACGTCTTAGTCTTAGGAATCGAACCCACAACTTGCTGTGCTAAGGCATAGATTAAACGAAATTGTAGGAATCAAACAAAACATTTTGTTAACATTCCAGGAAACGGATCGATGGGCATCAGTAACTCCATCGGCTCCAACACCTTCGATATTCTCCTGTGCCTCGGCCTGCCGTGGCTGGTCAAGTCTCTCTTCTACCCTTCCATTCCAGGAAATCACTGGGTACGTTTATTTACAGATATCAACTGAAAAAAACTTGCAGTGACACAGAGAGAGACCAGAGTAGGAGTACCTGCCCTGAAATAGTTTAATTAGGGTAATTGATCGGCTTTAAACCAAAAGGTTTTTTTCATGCAACAAACACATAAATGGGAACAGAAAAACCCAGTTTTCATGTCTTGGAATTTAAAATCGGTCTCAAGTTTTCGTTACATCCTCCGATAAGTACTCATATCATGGTGCAGGAAAAGGACGGCACCGTATTAAAAAATAGACGATATAGTGGGAATAGGGAAGGTTAGTTTCAGTGTCACCAATGTAAGCCACGAATCTATGTATGTTTTTATAGCGTACTTAAGTAAACGTTAGTTTTAATTTGGAAAGTGCAGGCTTCTTATATTATATTACCAGTTAACCCCGCTAAACTAAAAACAATACAGTTAGGTTCTTTTTGGTTTTAAAAAAATACTTGTCGACGATGTCTTTAGCGTGTTCTCTATGACGCGCCGCGGTTGAAAATTCATATCTGCAATCCTGATTTGAAAAAAAACCCTGAAGAAATATAGGCAGTCGTAGATATTTTCTTTTTTGAAACTATAAGTTACAATGCCCAATACAATTTTAACCAAAATCAATCATACTCGTAAAAACTAAAGCAGCAGCTTGACCAGAATTGGCCAGGTGCCCATATCCACAACATTAATTCAGGGGCCTGATTCTGCTATTTAAAAGCCAATGGAATCGTAGTTGAATGGCATGATTTTGACAGTTTTAGTATGGACCAAACGTCAAAATCATGCAATTCAATTACGATTCCATTGGGTTTTAAATAGCAAGGCTAATTGTATTAAATAATTAATCAATTATCTATACAAACACAGTTGTTTTTTGTAAATACCCATGTTTGCCCTGACATTGGAGTCGTACGACGATTTTTGGCTAGCCGTGCCCAGTAGCGGTTCCAGGATTTTAGTTTGGAAGGGGTTGGACTCATCCAGAATTTTAGTTCAGGGGCGCTTGACTCTTTGTTTAAAATTCATATTAAAAAATTGATTAAGTGTAGGAAAGTGTGATGCTGTAGTTTTATTCAAAACTCGTCATAGGTGCAATGGACTCAGATATTTCCCACAACCTTTTTTGGTAGCTGGATCCACGCTTGACCAATTTGACCATAATATGCTTAATCATTTGCAGGTGGCGATAAACTCAAGCGGGTTGTCGTACAGCGCCATCTCGCTGCTGTCGACGCTGCTGGCCATGTACGGGTGCCTGGCGCTGAACAAGTTCCAGATGGGCTGGCGCGTCGGCGTGACGTGCGCGCTCGTCTACGCTGGCTTCGTGGTCTTTGCCACGCTCATCGAGCTCAACGTCTTCTTTCTCGTAAACCTGCCCATTTGCCCCCACTAGAAGATAGGTGCTATTGCTAAAACAAACGACTGTGTCGTAATTCTCCATAGGACGAAAAATAGGAGAAATTGATTGATCTATTGACTGAATGATATATCAACGCACAGCTTTAAAATAAAGAGGTTGTTATTCAAAGGTAAACCTAATGGTAAAGGTAATGGGGGTATCATTCCTTCACCCTCCCACGTCTAAAACTCTTAAAACGTGACACCAATGCTCTTGATAAAAGTGAGGATTTATCAGGAGCTAACAGGTAAAATGCATTGTGAATCCCTGCTGATGAAGGGAAGGACTTACTTAATATTATATGTTTAATAGCAATGTTTATAATTGCTAGGACAATGACTGATGGCGAGTGACTTAAAATTAAGTAACCGGGGCTAATAGAAAGGATCAAAAACGAACCTAAATTAATGGTTTTTGTAAGAAGCACATTTATTATAATGCCAAACAGCTCTAAATGAAGTGTTAAGAAATTAGGCCAGTAGGATTAGATTTGAAATCAGATTTAAATTCTACAAGAGATTTTATTGTTTTAATAGCTTCATTTGTTGCCCAACATGACCATCCTAGGTTTCCCCCCTGTGGGAGTTGTGCAAAGTTGTGGGGGGCATAATTTTATAATTTTTTGTCCCAAAATCGGTATTTTAGTGGTTTTACGGCAATATCTCGTAAAGGACTGAAGTTATCGCCAAGTGTAGAGCGTTTAATTTTGCATAGAATGAGACCAGATTTATATTATTCAGATAACTCGTTCTCATGCTGATGCTCCTCAAAGTTGTACGTATTTTTCAATTTGTGAAAAACCATCCACTTGTTTCTACAGCCCTTGAGGTGTAACAGGGGCACTAGAAGGTTGTGGTAGGCAGTGAGGATAAGGACCTCCAGAATATGCTTAATGACCCAGCCACACATCAGCTGCTCCACTTTTATCAAGCACTCGCTCTCCGTCCGCGGCTTCGCCTGCGTAGACTATTTCTACCGTCAACATTAAAAAATATAAAGTCTATGTCAATCCCTGATAATGTAGCATCATATTGGTGAAATATTTTTTTAAATCGGTCCAGTAGTTTCGGAACCTATACAATACAAACAAGGAGTCAAATCTTTCCTCTTTATAATATTAGTATAGAGAAGTTCGGCAGCCCCCACAACCTATGCACTACTCCCACAATGGGGAAAACCTAGGTTAGTCATATTGGGCAACAAATGAAGCTATTAAAACAATAAAATCTTTTGTAGGGTTTAAATCCGATTTGCATGTTTTGTCTGTTTAATTCTATTGGCCTAAAAGCAACACTTCATAAAACAAACAAAATTCAGCGCTAAGGTTGCCTGACCATTGATGCGGAGCGACGCAGGCGAGCGGAGTTCTGACAAATTTTAAGCAATAGGATTGGTTAAAGGCAGGCTTGCCTTGTTGGGCTTCCATCACGAATTCTCGCTCCGTGTCAATGGACAGGCAGCTAGACCAGAAGGGCAAGAAAATGTAGAGTGATGATAGCCGAAGGGATAACAAATCTACTTTTAGTAGGCTCAATTAGTTCGCCTAACTCAAATTATTGTTCTTTAAGATAATGCAACAAATATAATGTATGTTTGTCTTCAGTAAGATGAACAAGACCAAGGTATTGGCCCCCAGGTCAGCTATATTTTACTTAATATATTATTATTTATCAGATGCTACTCATACTAGTTTTAAGTTGGTAGGTTACTTAGTAGTGAAATTGAAATTCTAGAGCTACGTTCTCTCTGGCAGTTTTAACAATAATAAACGGGATTGAATGTTTTAAACTTTATTTTATTACTTATAGATAACTATAAAAAACTACAAACACTAGAATATATAAAATAATAATCTATTTACTGTAAGTACTTTAATTTTTCATAAATTGATATAATTTATCATGTTTTAATTATCTAAGATCAAATAACGCAAAAAACAATTAGTAATAACAATTAGAACACATAGCAAAAGTTCATACAAGAGTTAAGTATTGAATTTTTATGTTTCGAATTCATATGATTTCGCGGTACCTTCATCTTCCTATATATCCGGTGGGTTTACTGATTTATAAAAATAAAGTCCATTTGATGAAGATGCTCTAGCTTTCCGTACCAATTGTGAAATGAGCTTTAAATCGCATTTTTGACGAATCACAAATCTTTTTACCAACATTACACAAAAAATTTACATTAAATAACCTAATAGTCAATGCAATGTTAAGTACTGCCTAAATCAGTAGTTATAACTTTTTACAAAAGTGATCACGTATCGCGGGTTTATGCCTAAATATGCCTCCAAAGTGAATTACCCTCTCTAAGCAGAAAAACTTAATACGTTAACTGCGCGCTAAGAATGAAGGTGACAAAGCAGTTCATAACTTAACAGTGTTAAAGACTTATAGATTTAATTAATAACGGAATTAATCTGAACATTCCTATTGATTTATAAAGTGTATTGCACCCAAAAGGCAACGACGTGAAAAGTAGCTTGTAGCCGTGGGAAAATCTAAGACAAACCACATTGCGTCGACTATGTACACTGTCGCAAAAAGGTATATAAAACGATATGTAATACGACGAGCAAAACATAGTACATACTTACTTCAAATAAACAATAAAAAAAATGTTTTTTTGAAGTAAGTACCTACTAATATTAAAAAGAGGAAATATTTGATGTTTTTATTTAATAATTTGTTTGTTTGTAGTCAAATAAAGTTTGATAAACTCAAAAATACAAATTCTTAATTCAGTGTCAAGTTTTTACATATCACAATTGCGATTCAGGATTTCTTTTAAGTAATTAAATACTTGTGTTAGAAAAAGCCAGCTCTTCAAAAAACCGATTTAAAAATATATAACAAAAACAATAAATACTACCAGCGAGTAATGTAGGCTATAATTTTAGACTATATTTTCTCTTTTAAAGCTGTAGGTACTTCAACGGGAGAAATAGTCCTAGCGTACTGAGGCGAAAAGTTAGAAGTAAATACGAGTATAGCGTATAACCATTGAAGCTCGTCTTTGCAGTTTGTTAAGTGACGTAGAACTCTTTTCAGCCAAATTGTATTAAGGTAGGTAGTTCAGGTAACGTCGTTTCTATCATGTTTATGTCAGTGTTAAATTCTTGCTCGTTATTGTAATATCCAGACTGTAACTTTGATTCCCTTTCAGCTGGAACTTAGGTAGGTAAACACTTAAAATAATCTCGAATGAGTAACGAGTATCTTATACTTAACAGGTAACCTATGCAGTCCTATCACGGCTGGTAGTGAATGTAACATCAACCCAGGTCAAATATTCTGTAATTACTTGTTGTTCAATTAAGTTTGATTTTATTAATAAATCGATTCTAAACACATGAATAGGTACACATGAATCACATAATTTAATCAAGATTGTAGTTATTTTAAAATAATTGTGTAAAAATTCTGTGCATGGACTTTCATCATTAAATGTGTAAAAAAATATATTAATTAATTGATTGATAAAAGTGATTGCGTTTTCTTAAGAATTGAGGATGCTATTGCATTGTTAAATAAATAAATAAATAAGATTCAATAAGAGTAAATATTGTGTTTGGTAACCTGCCTACTTATGTACTTATTATAACAGATAGACTCTTTTATACTTACCTACATCTAGATTGTTGTTAAGTACTAATTTTAATACTTCCATTAAAAGTTAAAACTATGTTTACATTAATATAGTTTTATTTTATAATAAATTTCTTTACAGGTTTTGTAGGGTGGTAACTATAGTGGCAAGATCACATAAACTACAAATAAATATAAAATTATCTTCCTTTACTTGGTCCACGAGAACTAGAAAAAAGTAACTCAAATAAATGTAGGTAAGTAACTTATTTTCTTTCAAAACGTCCACGGTTTGTTCAAGTAAATTATTACCTCGCCAATGGCAAGTGAACACGTAAAAACACGGAATCGAATGATAATTAGTAGCCGTTTGTCGCATATATTACATCAGTAGAGCATTACGAGAACAAATGACAAACCGTATTGAAATTAATTATTTCGTCATTACACATAAGCCGTTCAACTTTTACATTTCGTTGCGAACAGTGTAAAAAAGAAGACAATACATAATCGGCGTCGGTAATTAGACGTAAGACACGCGAGGAAGACTGCGCGCACGCATCTCCGCCCGCCCGCGCCGCCGCGCGCACCGAGACGACACACCAGCGGGAAATCGAGGCCTTCCGCGTCACTTGCTACGATAAAAACTACGTGAACTGTATTTACAAAGATCAAACTATTACATCAACCATGCGGTAGATGATATCGTTCGTTCGCATCACACGACACGCTTTTTGAAAATCTTAAACATAGGAAAAATCTTAATCAACATCGCCGATTTTTGGCTTAATACTTATATAACAATAAATCACAAAATCACTTAATTTTAAACCAATTATCTACCGAGGCCTCTCGGTAGGATAGAGCTCAACAACCTTTGTAATAAGCTCGGCCTTTGCGTCGTCGTGTACATCATCGAGTGCATCGGGTTCATGCAGAACTTGATGGGCCTCTGCGAGGACCCTTGCAGCACAAACGGATAAGGATGCTTCATGAGTGGAGTCACAGAGCTCCCCACTAGACTGATAGGCTTCGAAAACTTCATGGGTTGAGCCCTGACTATGTCCGGTTGGCTCGCTCCTCCTATGAGAATTATTGGAATGGAACTGCTGGTCTTGATAGGCTTAGGAGGAGGTCTCGGGCTCGTCGCTTTTGGTAGAGGACGGGGCGTCGATGATACTTCGATAACTTCTTGAAGTATCGATTCATCATAATCTCGATTTTCATCCATTAGTGGTGATACAAAAACCAAGTGCCGCAGGCCGTTGATATCTTGGACTAGTTTAGCGTGCTCTTTGACAATGTCCTCGGCATTGGGCAGGAGGCGATCCAGCCTACGAGACATTATTTCATTGGTGTTTAGGAGCGGAAAAGTAGGAAACGTGGCTGAAGTAGGCTTCGCAGTAATCATTGTAGATTTTTTCGGGCGCCAACCTGAAAGTGATGAAATTAGTTAACAGTAGATTTGTGACGCCGCCGCTATACTTCCTTACTGATTTAATATCTGTAAATCAGTAAGTCTGTTAATAGTATAGTTTTTGACCCATGCTTCCAAAGAAATTACTAGCCAGACTTTGTCGAATGCACTGTAACAATACCACAACTTTTTACGTTTTGGCGTCGTTGATCTCTAGCCTCCTCACTGCATTTTTTAACGAGATATTCTATTAAGAAAATTTCAGCATTGCCAATATTGAAACGTAACATGATTGTCCTAAAGTGGTCCCATAACTAGAGCATTTTCCTGTAATGTAAAATTTCAGATTCGATTTTGAGCATTACAATACAGTACTGCCTCCCTGACGTGGCTACCATTTGCCTGTAATTTGCATTTCAGATTGGATTTTGAGCATTACATTACAATTCTGCCTTACAAAAAAAAACTTCAGGGAAATTGTATCATAATATTACACATTATATCTGACAACATAATGCGCGGTTCTCCTCACTTACCGATGTAATGCTCGACTTTGTAACGTTGCATTACAGGAAAATGCTCTAGGTGAGGAAGCACCTTTAAGTTAGCCAGTAGGCAATTGTACCGAACAGTTTCTGGTACGTCCAATTTAAGAAATAAATCAACAATAAATTTAGCATGATGAAACGGATTTTTATTTATTCAAATTATTAGATATCGAGCTGCAATTTTAGTAAGGCAAAATTGATTGGGTAGTATGAAGTCGATCCTTTTGATAACCATATAGTTAAGTCCTGCAGAATTGACAAAGATGTTAAAAAAGCCATGTCGGTAAAAAATCGCCAGGAATAATTTACCTTCGCTAATAATAGCCCGACCGCGTCTGTCACTCAGCGCAGAATGGTCAAAACAGTTTGTCTGGAACAAAAAGTGAACAGTGACAGAAAAAGATGTTATCATTTAAAGCAGGTAATACTAAGATTATATCGCATCAAGCGGCACTAATCTAGCAATATTACAATACAGTTAAGTTCATTAACTCGCTCGCGGCGTGAAAACAATGCATTACACTCCACATGAAATTCGCTTCAATGCACGTTGAGTTAACAAGACGGCAACGAAACGGAGATAATTACATTGCGATAGTGTTTTGTTAATAGGAAACATGTAAAAATTAAATTCAATAAAATGTATAGTAAATGGAAATCGGTATAACACAAGTCCAGTCCGGTGCATTCACGCTTACAACTAAACAACACATTCTTTTTTATCAGCTTCATTAGCAATATTAAACCTCTTTTTCTTAAACATGCTCGGAAATATTGTCATTACTTTTGAATAAAGAACACGCGAAGTATCATATTTACGTAGACTGAAAACCCAAAATCACTTCCCGGCGCGTTCTTTGAATTTCGAACGAAGAGCGCGCCGGCAATGTTGTATGAAACGGTGTGCTGTTTGAATTTAGAACTCTTTCATCTATCGTACACATTGCGTTCTCGTGGCTGTATAGCCACAGATGCGTTTACCTTTCGGCACAAATAAAAAAAAAGCGGAGTTGTTATTTTGTTAATAATATTAATTAAATTTATTATGTAAAAGGCCCTTTTTATTTCCTTGCATTTTTTTAAGAAAAGCACTATATATGCCTCGGCCGGAATGAAGTTCGACATTGAAGTCCTCGCCTGCGGCTCGGCCTTCAAACTCATACTCGACCTGCAGTTGCCTATTTCGCTGCCTTTGCAATAATGTACTATTAATTCAACCACCTACAACATAACAATTATGATAAAAAATCTGCATTTGTGAAATCGAATCTTCCTAGACCTAATTTATAAATTATCATGATCATTACGGTCGTTTTCGCCTTGTTTCGGCGGGATGGTTCATAGAGCCTCCCTAAAAGAGAAGCAGCCAAGGTCTTCCATAAACTAGCTGCCATTAGGCTACGCGGGCGGCGCTACGAGCAAAATCCGCGTGCCAGGGTGCCTACATTGAACGGCTTTCACCAGAACGGCGAATGTCCTCACGCACTTATTACCTTCCATCTTCATCGGGGGTGCAGGTGAACAGGCTCCGACCCTTGACCTAAGCCATACCCTTCTCAAGGGACTCCTCTTCGCCGCAAAGATGTTAAGAGTTGATTGGACTTTTAGTCAGAGGTGCCCTCATCGTCCCCCGATAGCATGGTGTCTATGAGGATTTCTCTAGGCAATTAAAATAAAGGCTTAGGTAGAGTTAGTAGACCACTAATGAGCTAAGTTCTCACTGTCAAGGCGCGGTGTGTTGTTACCTTTTTTTTGCAGCGCGTGTTAAGTGAACGAGTCGCCAAATATATGTGGCTTAAATGAGAGTATATTTTTAATTATATAAATAAAAAAGAGATGAAATTCAGATAACGTGGCAGTAGTATTTTTTATACACTTAGTCGCTATGCACTCATAAGGGTAAATTTATCCATGCCGTTAAGGCTAAGCATACTTAATTCAGATGCAAGGGTCGTGACGTAAGCTCCTTACAGACCGAATATTTCAAGCAACAAAATATTAGCTGTCAATCTCGCTGTATGTATCTCATTTGGTGTTATTGATATAAAAAGGGTGATCCAAATTGAAATTTCGAACTGTAATTTCAAAAAAAGCAGCGCGCAATATTTTACTAGTTTTTTCTTTACTGGTGTAATACTTGGTGTTTTACATTTATTTGAAAAATGGCGACATTAAAATTTCCGCTCTGGACATTCTGCAGGAGGTAATTCGTTCGTGGTAATTTTCGAACCATTTCATAGAAAATATTATTTCCCGGTTAAGCTCATTTTGCTTTGACTGGGTAAATTAATAAACCAAACTGACACATTTGGAGCGAGGATGACCCTTACGTGATACGACACAAGACACAATTGCAAGTACAAAAGGTTACGGTGTGGTCTTACGTGGCGTGGTGACGTGGTGTTTTTTAAAACAACAATAGTCAGCTGGGCAAAGTTGATATTGAGTGATGGATGAGCATGATAATCGATTATTTTTAGCACCACATGAAGGATATAAATGTAGAAAAAGAATGGTTTCAATAAGAGGGCGCAACATGACATGTCACACATCAACTGAAACGTTGAAAGTTTTGTAAATAAAGACTTGAGGACGCAGAGTCTCTTTAAACTTGTAGCGGCTATTTTGTACCGTTTAAAAATATCACCACTCGTGAACTTATTTTTAATTTTGATTACCTTTCACCAAAAATTTATTGAGTGCATATTTTACTAATATGCTCACTAATCGTAGCATATATCCTGTTTGTTCAAGTTGATAACTTATAATTGGGTAAAGCAGCAAAATAACGTGACCAAAACATTGTCTTCATGTTAACTAATTAGGTTTACCAGCATTTTCCTGAGTGGCTGAATTACCTGACATAAATCATCATACCTTGCATTTCGTATCGCGATACACAAAGGGATTTCTTTCACCTGTCACTAGTCATTATACTTCCATAAATATATCAACACTATCACTCGGTTAACACACGCATATTTTTTCTTTTAGGTGGGTACTTTTAGCACGTCACAAAAATAGGAAGTTTAATTATTATGGATGAAACCAACAGGGGTGATGACATAATGTATTTATAGTATTAAAAGGATTGGAGAATCTATGAAGTGATATTATAATTTATAAGCATCCAGCCCAACACTTCATCAAACCATCATCCAAAGCGGTAGGTAGTCATTCATTGAAATCGGTAGCTTCAAAAAAACTTTGAAATGTGCATAATCCTGCCTTCTGAATGAAACAAAACAAAACTGTAAACCAAATGATTCTTAGCGCTATGGTAGGCTGTTATTCCAGTTTCAACCGAGGCTGCTTTAACAGCCTATCACGGGTACGTGTCCTCCGTTCTAAGTTACGGTATTATTATGTGGGGAAATTCAGTAGAATTTGAAAGAGCGTTTAGGCTTCAGAAAAAATGTTTAAGGGCCATTTGCGACATAGAATTCTTAGACAGTTGTAAGCCGTTATTTAGAAAACTAAACATTTTAACACTACCCGGTCTATACATAAAAAACATTTGCTGCCTTGTCAAATCACACCCGCACTACTTTCAAAACCATACTGAAGTATCTCGCAGACGACCTAGGAAACAATATTTACATTTATTACACAAACCTCCTAGTCAATGCTACATATATAAACAAAATGCATATAATATGTGTCTTCTCCTATTTAATAAATTACCTAAATCATTGAAAAATCTTGAAGGTCATCAATTTAACAAAACCCTAACAAAATGGCTGCTTGATAAATGTTTTTATAATTTGAAAGAATACCTGTATCATGATCTAGATTTTGTAGTATAATTTGCTGTCTTTGTAGTTTTAACTTATTTTTATTTTGTACTTAACTAAGTTAGTTTAGTATAGGAATATACAGCTAGCGTTTTAATTTTACAAGACTGGGTTGAATACTCAAGTTAATTAGTGTATATTTCAAATTTTATTTTACTTATTTACTATGTGTAAGTACATTCAAATGTAGATAAGTTAAAGTTTTTATTGTAAAATAGTTTTGAATATAGTACCTACCTAACGCTTTGCTACTGTTTGTTTGATTAAGCAAAAAAAAATTATTTGATTTTTTATGGTACTTGTATAATTAAGTAATACTAGCACGAATAACAAATGTTTTACTCGTATGTACTCGTAGTACGAATAATTTGCACGCCTGTCTGCAGGCCGAATACACCGTCCAGACATTGTTTTACCATCGTTTTTCCTCAATGTATTCTTAGCAAATAAATGATTTACTTACTTACTTACTTACTTACTAAAACGAGCATGGCGCCTAATCTGAATAACCTAATTTATGCTATAGGGCAGACTATGTTAGCCTTTGCTTTGTTAGGTAAACAATATGGAAGGAAAATAACAATAATAACAAGTAATAATAACGGGTGTCATCCCTACACAAATACATCACTCAATAAATATTCTGAACCTTCCGCCCCTTACGTACACTTTAATACAAAAAGCAGTGATACTCAACACATGTAGGATCGTGAAAAAATTTCTGCAGATAGATGTGCAATCACCAAACCCACAATCTCGCCACAAGCTGCCTTGCGGGTTAGCGTCGGGATGATGGTAGCCCGTGGTGTCGCTACACACCAACAGCTCGCCACAAGCTGCCCTGCGGGTTAGCGTCGGGATGATGGTAGCCCGTGGTGTCGCTACACACCAACAGGTCGCCACAAGTGCCCTGCGGGTTAGCGTCGGGATGATGGTAGCCCGTGGTGTCGCTACACACCAACAGCTCGCCACAAGCTGCCCTGCGGGTTAGCGTCGGGATGATGGTAGCCCGTGGTGTCGCTACGCACCAACAGCTCGCCACAAGCTGCCCTGCGGGTTAGCGTCGGGATGATGGTAGCCCGTGGTGTCGCTACGCACCAACAGGTCGCCACAAGTGCCCTGCGGGTTAGCGTCGGGATGATGGTAGCCCGTGGTGTCGCTACGCACCAACAGGTCGCCACAAGTGCCCTGCGGGTTAGCGTCGGGATGATGGTAGCCCGTGGTGTCGCTACACACCAACAGCTCGCCACAAGCTGCCCTGCGGGTTAGCGTCGGGATGATGGTAGCCCGTGGTGTCGCTACGCACCAACAGCTCGCCACAAGCTGCCCTGCGGGTTAGAGTCGGGATGATGGTAGCCCGTGGTGTCGCTACACACCAACAGGTCGCCACAAGTGCCCTGCGGGTTAGCGTCGGGATGATGGTAGCCCGTGGTGTCGCTACACACCAGCAGCTCACCACAAGCTGCCCTGCGGGTTAGCGTCGGGATCTTGAAAAATTCTCAGACCAGAATCTTGGCGTGGACAGAATTTTGGCTTGCCTTAGTTGGCCGTCCAGAGTGGGGCGTTAGAGCTGAATGCTCGCAGGGTGGAAGTGAAATATGCCTAAGTCGCGAGTTGGGGAGGTGGTTTATCCACCTCGCAGAAAGCGGTGCACACCTCTCCACACCCTGAGCCGTTCACGGCCATGTTGCCGCCTTTGCCGGCCTTTTGCGTCGGCACATTTCGGGTGACCCATAAAGTGAATGGCTAGTCACCGTCTGCCGGGAATAAACCTTCTTGAGACATTTTTAATGGCAGATGTCCGCTGTCTCAGGCAATAGCCCAATTACCAGCCCACTGATTTTACACCTCCATAGACCGGTTTTAAAGGTTTTTCATAATGTGAAATAGTTCATGCATCTGCCGGGTGTTGTCTTTGGGTAGATTTTCAATATTTATCTAGAGACAAAACCCGGCAGATGTACCCATTGCAAATTAGAGTAAATGGTACCAAAAGGCCCCTACGTGTTGGCTTCGGCCCCACGCAAGCCTCAAAGGACCGGGTCCCAATGGGTCTGAGAATTTTTCAAGTACCAACATAATAATAATAATATTTTTTATAGTATTTTTATAAATCATTGTATTACAAACAAGGTTTTATAATTGTAATTATTTCGTTTTTATAATTATAATTCGTAAGTTGTTTTTATTGTTATAAATCTTTGTTTTTGTTGTTTCATGTTTAATAAAGAGAATAACAAGTTACTATTGCGAAGTTAAATAACGTATCATCATAAATATTCTTTGTGGCACACAAAAAACAACATTACAAGTTGGATAATTTAAACGATGACACGATGACCTAATTGGACGGCTTTATTGCTAAAAGCAATCACTACCAGACTACCCACAAGTAGAGGAACACGCGAGAAAGGGCAAGGCAAAGTGCACATGACAGTAAAAATGTTGAAACAAGTGAATATAAGGCAATGAACTGACAGCCAATTAAATTTTTAAAATATGTAACACCCTGATATATTTTTATGCCGTGAATAAGTAAGTGGACTTACTCAGGCCCGTATTCTGATACGACATTTTTAGTCAGGTAGAGAATTATGTAAAAAGGGTTACTTAACTTATGTTTGAAACGACGATAACATAAAATAGGGACATACACCCCCCTCATTCAGTTTTCATACGGGAAGATCGGAAAAACCCACAATTAAGTAAAGTTTATACTTATGTCATAAAATAAACTGGATCATCAAAACTAACTATAAAATCGAAAATTTATATTTTCGATAAAACTTTTATTCTTGGTTTTCTCTTGAATGTTCTAGTTGTTATTCAACTTTTATTGAACTTTGACTAGATTTCGGAAACTTAGAAGTAACAACTAACATGTCAACAAATTGTCCAAGAAAAATTCTGAAAGCTTGATTAGTTTCCGATTTAGTCATGTTAAACGGTCAATTTAAAAGATAAAAGAAGAGAAGATAACAAATTTTAGCTGTATGTTCAACATTTAATGAGAATCATGACACATAGGAGAGAAGTTTACGCGAAGGTATTGCTCTCCCTAAATAGGAATTCAATTCAGGTGATCTTAACAAAAGATGTCCTTTGAAAAACGAACTATCCGTTTACTTCTTTGTTTCATTATTAAATCATAATTTTTATGGCTTAAAAATTTCTTAGGTAATCAATTAAATGCTTTCAAACTAAGCTTAAATTAAAAAAATTTTCGCTTTACGTTAACCTGCCGTCTCATAGTTACGAGTATTTATTTTAAAGGAAACCAATGACGTTTTGTTCTAGGCAAAACAAAAACCCTTTCCGGTATGTATGATTTTTTGTAGGACATAGATTGTTGTATGTTTCGTACCTAAGTTAGTGCTGTTAAATTATCTAAGTATCCAATTTAAAGTATTTGACTTATAGTTTATACGCGATAAAACAAAATAATTATCACTACCTACAATTTTACGCAAGGCACTTAGAAGTTCACAGTCGCGTTGTCTTTTATCGTACCTGAGATGAAGGCAAATGCTGCCGACGGATAAAGTATCGAAAGTCGAGAGTTCCCCCGACGAGAAGCAGCGAGGTGACTTGCCACAGAACCGCCCACCGCCACATCTTGGCACGACTGAAGCCGCCACGAGCCGCCAGCCACCACCACCACACGGTTACCACAACGTTATCTAACCACTTCTCCCGTCACAAAACAGTATCATCAAAGTAATTCCTTCCTTTAAGACGATAGCGATTAATAGTGCTTAGCACGCGGAGCTTATTAATTATGAGTAAGTATACTTTGCCAGACCTAGGAGTGTTACCTTTGATACTGATGTTCAGAGGTTAAAAAGAGAGCCTACCGCTAGGCTTCAAAGGTAGTAATGTAATATGTAAATTTATGTACTAGGTATGCTACTAGCTATAACCCGCGAAGACTTTTAAACGTTTTACAAACTTTTTACTCCAGGCAATTTAGATAAAATGGGAGTGAGGTTACAATAATTCACACCCAGCTCAAAATTGGTAGGATTGTTCAAAACACTATCATTAATGAAATCGAAAAAGTCCTTATCGGTCCGACACTTGAAAAGAAAAATATTCGAGGTCAAAGGTCACCAAAGGGTTTTTCGCGATTTTCAGCAAAACGGTCGGTTTTGTCACAAAATTAGTGTTGGCAAAAATTGTGGATCAGATTATTATACTCGTTTATGTGACCTTTGACCCAGAATATATTTTATTCCAGGCGTCAGATCCATGAGGACTTTTTAGATTTCATTTATGATAGTGTTTTGAACAATCCTACCAAATTTGAGCTGAGTGCGAATTATTGTAGACGCGTACAGACACACCTTTTGCCACAAGCGTAACTCGTACGAGCATTGGCGCACTTATAAGCTCGTATAAGGCATATAGATACTGACTCAGTCGATACTCAACACGCCGCAATAAGCGAGTGTACGTGCGTTTGGTCTTTTGAAGCGTGTAATGTAGCCAAAACGAAACCGCTCTAAAGTATCATTTTTAATCCAGCTGTTATAGTAGAAAGGGTTACTTATACCATACATATACATATAGTTACCATACATATACATACATATAGTTTAGTATATTTTTAGTATTATTTATAAATATACACTTTTTTTTTGATATGCTTATCATATCTACATGTAATACGATTACGACCAATCGGTCAAGTGTGGGCTTCTAAGTGTGGCCAACCGTTTATCTACTTCCCTCACACTACCCCGTTTGGGAGTCAGCATATTGTAGCGTATGTTATGGTGATGTTGTTGAATGTGTTTAAGTAGTTAAAGTCAGAAGAGAGATCATTAGAACCTGTCTTATGCAATCATCGAGCATATTTACCCTTTCCCTGTCTCATGTATCACATAAAGTACATAATAATGGATTTTCTATTGTTATAAATCAGGGAACCTGTTATGGAACATTATAATAATATATATATAATATAGTATAAGTATTCAATTGTTACTAACAACTATTAACCAATCTATGGATAATTATATCTGAAAATAAATGATTTTATTATTATTATTATCTCAATGTTCTTAGGCGAGCCGCTCACTGGTAAGTAGCGGCGACGTCGTGGCGCAGATTACTTATAGCCCAGTCAACGAAGACGAAAACTGCCAAATAGGGGAAATAAATCGTGTGGAAGCGAATTTTGGCACAAATGTAGGGAATGGTGTCTGAAGCAACAAACTCAAACTACTCATGGAGGGGGGTTAACAGGTAGGGGGGTTGAGGTACTTTTTTTAAGTTTTTCTTAAATAACTCGTGAACGGTTACTCATGGAAAAAAAATACCTTACTAATCTACATAAAAATTCTAACAAAAAAAGTTCTAAACACTTTTTCGCTGGGATCAAGATTTAACGACATATTGAAGCAGAAAAGTTGGAGAGGATATCGATTTGAAAGTCCTACTTGTGGTTGTCTTCACCCAATATCAACGTGTTCTTTATGAAATCAGGTCGTGGAACGGTGGAGACCAAATGGTTTTCGGTGCGACAACTTCAACAGCTTCCATTCGCAAAGATGATTCTCCTCCTCCACAACTTCTCCGGATGCGACTCCATCACCCCTCTGATTTACGGAAAAAGCAAAGTTGGAATTGCTAAGCTGTTCACGGCTTAACCAGAATTGACACAAAAATCCCAGACATTTGGGGTGTGGGGTGCGATGCGGCTGCCGGAAAGCATCGCCTGCTCCAGTGTTTGCGATAGTATGCTCCAGCTCATGCACTAATGGAGCTCCCATCGTGAACACCATCGACGATGATGTTGTTGATGATATTTTAGTTTTAGAAGAAAGTTAGAAATGTTTTAATACATAAGTTTATTTTATCATTGTTCATCTTCATTCCTTCATATCTCACTAAATATTGATTCCAGAGAAAAAGTGAATGGAACTTTTTTGTAGAAAATTTTATGTAGATTACTGGAGTAAAAGGTTTTTTTTGCTAAGAGCCACCGTTTAAGAGTTGATTAAGACAAACTTTAAAAAAGGTTCTTTACACCCGCAAAAGCTTAATTTAAGCTTATTTTTTATTTATATTTTTATATTTTGAAGAAAAAAAATTAAAAATGGTTTATTGTGTAAATATTTAGTTGATATAAAAAAAATTTTTTGAATCGTTATGGTAAGTTTCAGTGCTGAATGCCTGTCCATCGAGACGCGAAGTGTAGCAGCGGAGAATGCAGGGCGCAAACGTGGACGTTTTCGTGTCTTGTGTCAGATACAAGCTACCGATGAATATTTGGTTTCTATAGAACCAGTATGAAATCATCCAATCCATCCATACGTAAACTGTGTCAGATCACCGCTACAGGACACAGCAACTAAGGCTCCCCTGTGATGGTGTGCCGTGTCGGCAACATAAAGTGTCTGCGTTTGCGCAGCGTCTTTGTCCATGGCCTAACTAGACCACAGACATCCCATAGTGGTATCCTGTCCTATTGCTTATTTTTGGCACAGGTCCGGTCCGCTTCTATATCAGTGGAGCGGTAGCCTAATGGTACAGATAGGTACACATGCTCAATACTAGCGCGAAAGCATGCCACTATTGAGCAATTGCTACTTAATAGCATGCTGCCCTCCTCAGACTAAAAGTCACTAAGCCACAAAATAATGTTTTGAGATATGAGCGAAAAACGCGGTTTATATTAAAATTGATGCCACTATATAGGCCGTACTAACAAAAACAAATTGAAACAGATAAAGATATTAAATAGCAAAAATCTCCTTATGGAATAACTAGGTTTAGGTAGGAATAAAAGGCATTTTCCTTTCTAGCTGAGCATAAATTATGTTTATTTTTGAATGCATCCTTCACTAAAAGTCACCTAAGTACACTGCAGCGCCTTTATAGTTTATGATGCTGCCGTAAAAAAGGATAAATTTTTCTTCTGGACCAATCTATTTTAATTTGCTTAGCTGAAATGTTGCTAACGTGCTTAACGACTTTATAGTTATTTAATAATAATTTCCTTCAGAATATTCCAGATGAAACAACAAAAATACGTTACTTAACCAATTGTTTGAATAAAGCGTTTATTAAAAATAAAACATTAACTTTTCTTACACAGCCTTCAAAGTGAAAATAATAAAATTCAAGACATGACTGTCACTGTAGGCTAGGTCGGTGTGACACCAACGGTAGTAAAATAATTAGTACTCATTAAATTACTATTTAAGCAGAGCTTGTACTTGTGTCAGAGGTAGGTATTATATGTCTGATCAAGTCACACATACTTCATTATTTCTAAAAACGTACTTAAATAGATAATAACACCCAGACACACAACAAACACAAATGTTCGTCACATGAATGCTTGTCGTGGGTGGGGATCGAACCCACAACCTCCGGCGCCAAAGGCGAGATCGCTTCCATTGCACCAACAGGCTAGGCAATTATGCTTTTCAAGGGTTTTTACTTTATAATAATATAAAAACAACAAAATCAACATTTAACGCTTTACAATGCTTGTTTTCATATCTGAAGATACTTATCTAGTATTGAAAGTTAGATGAAAAACAACCATTTCAAAATGCTAAAATTAAAGTAATCAATCAATATAAATACTAGAAATTATGAAATATTTCAACAAATTAATATTCATCATCATCATCAGCCGTTGGAAGGCCACTGCTGGACATAGGCCTCCATTGAACGCCACAGCGAGCGGCTTTGGGCCGAACCGCACACATCCGAGCTATATTGATGCGAGTTTCTAATTTACGATTTTATGCGGATCTTGTCGTTTCGGATTCTATCTCGCAATGAAACACCAATCTCTACAATTTCCTAGCGTAGTGAAATCGAATAGAGTCCTTATGTGTTAAGTATGTGTGTGACTTTTTGCATAAGCATTTTGGTTAGCGTTCATTTAGTTTTGTAATTCTTTACTTTTTTGGGTTTAACCACAGAATAAAATAAAAAGTTTAACGGCCATTTTGATAGAGCTATTTTTAAAACTACACGCATTAGAAAAATAAGACTAGACAGGTCGATAGAGATTTTTTTTCTACATACGAAGGCATTCTAAACTCAAAATCGACCCCTGAGGCTTATCGACTTTTAGCTAGGTAACGGACGGCAGCATGTGTGTCGAACGAAGCATTGCTAATAATGGCATGTATTTAATCGCCTAACTAATAATTCCATCTTGTCAAACAAATAAATAAAAAATAGCACCAAAAGTACTGAATTGCACACGTAAAACGCACTCTATGTAATTCAAACTGAGCATCAGTTTTCTGGTCTAAGCAAAACTATTTGAATTGCACGCTTATCTGTTTTCGGAATGCAGATCTAATAATTTATTCGTATAACAAAATATGTCGATCTATATAATCTAATTCAAACATTACTTATTCTGAAAAGACCATCATTTAACGATAGTTATTATATCCTCTTTACATTATTTTTTCTGAATTGAACATCATTTAATCGGTCATGCAAATCTAACTAAGCACACACAAAATCAATAAATGGGTATAATGATATGCATAACAGCGTTGTAGCTCTATTAAAAAAATACTACGAGTAATATGGCTTAGAAGTAAGTAGTGCTATGGGTAGTATCGACAGTTTAAATCTGACAACAAAGAGGATAAATTGTCTGAAAATACTATTGATACGCAGAAATACTAACGATAGTGTTGATACTATTGCACTTCGCCCTATATCAAACCGTAATTAGTAGGTATCCATACTTTCGATATATTATTACAGAATTAGTATTTTCAGCTATCAGGCGTCAATACTATCCATAGTATTGCCGATGTTATTGCTGTTCAACCCAAAAAAATACTATACATAGTGATAGTATTACTAGTATGAACAACAATACAATCGATAATTTTTTAGCCATCTGGCTGGCGTCGGGTACACCAAATAATTCCGAAAAACATAACTCCGGAAGTCAAAATCCTGAATTCCAAAACTCCGAATTTCATAATTACGAATGATTCAGAATCCCGAAAGTCAAAATTCCGAATTTTCATAAAGCCGCATATTAAACATCCGAAGTTTCAAAACTCCGAATTCTTCGGACTTATGAACATAAGTCCGAAAGTCAGAACTCTGAATTTCACAATCCCGAATCAACAATAATCCGATCTTTCATAAATACGAATGACGAATAATCAAAACTACGAAAAGTCATCAATCCAAAATCCATTATAATTGAGCAGAATAGTTACTTTGCCGAAAATTTCGTTCTGGCAAATGGTCGCAGTTCTAACCCAACCTAACCAAATGTATGTCTTTTCACGACTGAGTTTTTTTTTGAGCGAGGGGCTGTGCCGCGGGCACCCTGTGTCTGTGCCGACCACCATTCCCGGGATTTTCGGGATGACTAACGCAAGTCGGGTTTCAGCTTAATTTTATATGTAAATAGTAGATATTTTTGATGTAATCTTATAAAAATTGCAATGAACTTTTTCGTAATTTTGAAATTCGGAATATCGTTTTTCGTAAAAATGTAACTTCGGATTTTAAATCTTCGTACCTACTTATGAAATTAAGAAGATATCCCGGACGTCAGCCTGTACTAGATTAGGATGGCTCTCAAGCAGCTTAAAAACAACAAGGCGGCGGCTGATGACGGAATCACAACCGAGCTCCTGAGAGCGGGCGGTAAGCTGATACTTACGGTCCTCCAGACGCTCTTCAGTTCTGTCATCCTCGAGGGAAAAACGCTAAAGGCATGGGGCAAAGGCGATGTGATGCTGTTCTTCAAGAAGGGTGACAAAACTCTCTTGAAGAACTACAGACCCATCTCGCTTCTGAGCCATATCTATAAGCTGTTTTCCGAGAGTCATTACGAATCGTCTCGCTCGCAGGTTTGACGACTTCCAACCTCCCGAACAAGCAGGGTTCCGAAAAGGCTATAGTACCGTAGACCACATTCATACGCTGCGGCAAGTTATACAGAAGACCGAAGAGTATAACTTGCCACTTTGCTTAGCGTTCGTGGATTACGAGAAAGCCTTTGATTCGATTGAGACCTGGGCAGTACTGCAGTCTCTCCAAAGGTGCCAAATAGACTACAGGTACATTGAGGTGCTAAGGTACTTATACCAGAACGCCACCATGTCGGTCCGATTGCCATAAACGAATATATAAGATAAATGTTTATAATATGTGTATTGTGCTGTTCAATAATTTACCAGACGACTTCAGATTAATTCATGACAAATACATTTAAATCAAAGCTGACAAAATGGTTATTATACCACAGTTTTTACACTGTTAAAGAATTTCTTGAATTTAAAGATAAAATATAATAAATTCAATTTTCATTAATATTAATAATTATTATTGTAATATGTATATTTGCACGCTAGTATTAGGCTGAATGCATTGGACTCATTCTATCATTATCACCTGATGTATTTACTGTATTCTTGCAAATAAAACATTTGATTTGATTTGATTTGATTACAGAACCAGAGCTCTAATCCGATCCAACTACAGCGAGGCGTGAGACAAGGAGACGTTATTTCTCCGAAACTGTTCACGGCTGCGTTGGAGGATATTTTCAAGCTTCTGGACTGGAAAGGACGCGGCATCAACATCAATGGCGAGTACCTAACACACCTGCGATTTGCCGATGATGTAGTTCTTATGGCTGAGACCTTGGAAGACCTGAACATAATGCTCGAAGATCTCGGTAACGCTTCTCAAAGAGTAGGTCTTAAGATGAACATGGACAAAACAAAAATCATGTTAAATGCCCATATTGCACCCGCTCCAGTTAACGTTGGGAACATTACACTCGAAGTTGTTGACCACTATGTTTACCTGGGACAGACAGTCCAGCTAGGTAAGTCCAACTTCGAGAAAGAGATCTCTCGTCGAATCCAGCTCGGATGGGCAGCGTTCGGGAAGCTCCGGCATATATTTGCGTCCGAAATACCTCAGTGTCTCAAGACAAAAGTCTTTGACCAGTGTGTGTTGCCAGTAATGACCTATGGGAGTGAGACGTGGCCCCTTACTATGGGTCTCATAAGAAGGCTCAAGATCACCCAGCGAGCAATGGAGAGAGCGATGCTTGGTATTTCCCTGCTCGATCGAATCAGAAATGATAAGATCCGCAGGAGAACAAAAACAACCGACATCGCTCGAAGGATTGCATCGCTGAAGTGGCAGTGGGCGGGACACATAGCGCGGAGAACCGATGGCCGTTGGGGCGGAAAGGCTCTCGAATGGCGACCGCGTACCGGACGACGTTCCGTGGGCAGGCCCTCTACAAGGTGGACCGACGATCTGGTCAAGGTCGCGGGAAGCCGCTGGATGCGGACAGCGCAGGACCGATCGTTGTGGAGATCCTTGGGGGAGGCCTATGCCCAGCAGTGAGCGTCGTTCGGCTGAAATGATGATAATGACTTATGAAATTCGGAAATTTGAGATTTGTGACTTTCGGAAAAATAACTTTCGTGCTTTTGAATATTAGGAATATTGTTGTTTCGGAATTACGAAATTCTGATTTTTTAAATTCGGAATAATGCATTCGGAATTACGTGTTTCGGAATTTTTGGGTGTTCCCACCTGGCGTCAATTAATTATATCGATAGTATAGCCGAATTTAAACTCTTGATAGTTTTGATACCGTTATAAAAAAAACCGTTCAAATTTGGCAATACTATTGATAATATCGATACTACCGATAGTTTTTTTAGCTATCAGGCGTCTAATGTATTTTTGTGTTAACCCATTATATATTATTAGATCGCATAGCTCTGTATCTCTTGCACCCGCGTCGTCGTTGCAAAAGTACGAGTACGAACCAGAAGCGCGGTTAGAAGAGTTCGCGCCAAAACACTTTTCATAGAAATAGAAGAATAAAAAGTATAACAGTTAGGTGAAAAGTGTTTTAGTTACCTACACAAATAGTACATTTTTAAAGTGAATTTTGGTTTCGGAAACATATTAGATAGTTAAGCATCTTTAGAGATCAGTTTTAGAAAAATTGTTTTACGAGTGAACAATTTAGTGTGCAAGTCAGTACTTTTGATATGCTATTAGTATTTATGTTTTAAGGAAAATAAGTATGTTGCACGAACTAGATTTCAGTTGTGAATAGATTTTAGGTTTTTTAGACAACATGTTTTGATGAGCAGATAATTTAATTGTAAGTAGAAGAGTCATGTTTCTGATGTGCAATAAGTTTATTAGAGGAGGTTAGGAGATTGTTATGTTTGCATAATACTTTAACAGAGATGCAATTAAAAATATACCGCTAATAATTAGCAAGCTCATTTCGAGTTTGCTCAAAAATCAACGGGACGGATCTAGAACGGGATAAAAATGAAGCTCACGATACGAAAAACAGTAATTATGTAGGTACTTTTTCCATAATGTGAGCATCGCACGCATCATCTTCCATTGCGTATGATGCTGTAGATGCGATGTGTTTTGAGCATTATGGACGAAAATAATAATAATAATAATTTATAATTTTATTTAAAAAAAAAATTGTCAAAATTATTATTATGTTGGTAGGATTAAATTCACGGGCCCATCGGGACCCGGTCCTTTGAGGCTTGCGAGGGGCCGAAGCCAACACGTAGAGGCCTTTTCGTTCCATTTACTCTAATTTGAAATGAGTACATCTGCCGGGTTTTGTCTCTAGATAAATATTGAAAATCTACCCAAAGACAACACCCGGCAGATGCATGAACTATTGAACAATATGAAGAAAACAATAAAAATTGGGCTATGGGGATGTAAATTCGGTGGACTGTATTACTTGGTTATTGCTTGAGACGACGGAAGTCTGCCATAAAAATTGTCTCAAAGTTTTATACCTGGCAGACGGTGACTTGCCACTCACTAGATGGGCCCCCCAAAATGTGCCGACACAAAAGGACGGCAAAGGCGGCAACATGGCCTTGAGCGGCTCAGGGTGTGGAGAGGTGTGCACCGCTTTCTACGAGGTGGATAAACCACCTCCCCAACTCGCACACCTCGACATGTTCCACTTCCACCCTGCGAGCATTCCGCTCTAACGCCCCACTCTGGACGGCCAGTGAAGGCAAGCCAGAGGTGAGAGTCCTGCGGCCCCCCTTGGGGTCCACTCCAGCCGGCCAATGAAGGCAAGCGGAACTCGGGTCCGTGGTGTCGCTACACACCAACAGCTCGCCACAAGCTGCCCTGCGGGTTAGCGTCGGGATGATGGTAGCCCGTGGTGTCGCTACGCACCAACAGCTCATAGAACTGCCCTGCGGATAAATTATTATTATTATTTATTCATTATTTTAACTTTAATTTAGGCTTAGGTTTTATAATTGTGATTATGTATTTTGTTTTTATAATTATAATTCTTAAGTTGTTTTATTGTTGTAAATCTTTGTTTTTATAAGAATACTGTACAATTTTGATACCTACGTTTTATGCTAATGGAGAGAATAATAATTCTTGTATACAGTGACCAAAAAACATTCATAGGCCCATAAATTTTCTTAATTTACCGTGCCAGTGACAACAGCCACTTGTACGAAAAAAAATTAGCTGAAGTGTGTGAATCCTACTGATATTATAAATGCGAAAGTTTGTGAGGATGTATGTAAGTGCATGTGTGTATTTTTGTTAGTCTTTCACGCAAAAACTTATACATCAGAATAACACATCATTTCTAAAGATTTTATGTAATTTGGCCATAATATAACATTATAAGTGTCGTAAGTCGGTAAAATTCCTGCTCGCTGAGAGCCATATTGGCGTGCGCTGCCTAAATCGTTGGAGTTACACAAAAATAATGTACTGTCGGATTGTTTCTCATAAATAGTTCAAAATAAAAAAAAAACTAGTGCTTGGTTTCAGTTTCGGTTGAAAAACGCGAAGCAAGTTCTACATGGAAGCTAAAGGTAAATTAGCATTGTATCAATATAACAAAATAAGTAGTAACTTATATCTGTCATCATCTACTGTGGATTTTCTAATAAATTTACGATAAAACTTTTAGCTGTTAGGAATTCTAAAAAAAATCCTAGAAGTGAAGAAAACCCCAGGCAATACAGTCGAGGGCATCAGCTATAAGAAATAAAGTGCTTGATTGTTTCTGAAAATACCAAATACTTTTTAGAATATTTTGACGGTTTTTTTAACTAAAGTTCAACAGGCAACAGCTGTAATAAATAAGTTGAATAAAGTTGTGAACCAGGAATAGAAAGTTCAATTATGTAGAAAATGTGCCCTGTTGTAGTTAGCTGCTTAACACAAATATAAATTCAATTACCGCGGATAGGATATCAACCTTCACCGTTGTGGAAACAAGTGGTACCGGCGGACGTAGTCGCGGGCACAAGCTAATGAATTTATAAGTAAGATAAGAAGTAAACGGCTCGCAGTGAGAGCGCTGCGTCCGGATAACGCTCGTATCATACGAGGTCTGGGTCAGCAAGCCACCTCCATTAAGAACTTTAATTGAAAACAAACTTACAAAGACCTAGCTGATCCAAGTTTTCTAGAAATAGCCCGAATCAGTATTGATTACCTACTGCATTTGTACATGCGCAATGGAGATCATCTTTGTGTTCCATCGAGAGTGCATCGATCTGGACGCCACATTCACCCGTTGACCGAAGAGCGAGCGAACTTTACTTCATAATGTAAAATTTACTGTAATTAGTTATTATGATGGAAATATTTACTACTTTTTAAACACACTTGATCGTCTAGTGGCTCTAATTGCACCATTTTTAAGTTCATAATGCAGCTTATTAAACACGCGTGCTTTTTACTTTACGTAGTCGCACTAGTGCTTCTTCATTATATATTTTTTAAATATCAGCAATAATTTTAATGTTTTAAACAACAGTATCCAACTTTGTGCGAATAAATAAACGTCTTAGTCAAATATAACAAACAAAAATTCAATATTATCAAACTGTTTGTTTTTATCGACATTTAACATTTTTTTTTGTATAAATACATAAATTAAATTAATATTTAATTTATTACAATGTGTGGCTGTTCGGCGGCTTTGTTAGTGGCTTTATCTAGCACCTGCGCGCGCATAAGTTAACACAGCGCGCGGAAAAATAAAATCGCTGCCGCCATCTTCCACATTTTTTTGGGCATTCATAGCCTTAGACTCAAAGGCTTAGAGCTTAGAGCATTAAGATCTAAGTTTCATAGCTGCATTTTGTTTTTGTTTCGTTTTGAAAAATGACGACTTCAATTAATGTAGAGCTAAATATAGTGTGTACATACCGCCAGAAATTCTAATTGAAGCGCAAAATGCTAGTCACAGATTACAGAAAAGGATGCTAGTGACAGCCTGTTGCCATTGAAATCCAAAGATAAATACATTTTAGGCTACGCAAGTTTCATACAATGGAAAACCAGCAAAGACGCGAACTCCTTCTCCAAAAATGTGTTCATGGCATATTTCAGTGAACTCGCAAATAAGTACCAGCCTTGTTCCCTTTGAAGCATAATATTCTATGTTAAAAAGTACTGTGCGGACAAAAATGGCATTGACATCAAATCTTACACCAATTTAACTGTGTTCTCATAGAGACGCTCGGACGGCTATACAGGGTTACAGGGTAAGTCGTGCTGAATATTGAAGGACGTTATTATTTAGGTCATTTCTGATGAATTTGACTCTGTAGTATAGTGTCCGAAACTTAACGGTTATGGAGATATTGAATTTTAAAGTTTTTTTTTGAAAATCCCTAATTTATTTACTTTTTCGTAGATTTTTTTGGGATTAAAGCTCCTAAGGTCAATTTTTTTATGTATCTAGTTAATAGACATGACAATGAATGAAAATAAACATCCAAAGTTGAACCTACTATTATCAGCTTACAAGAACTGCTCGACAAAGGTTAAAATTAATTATTTTTTACTAACTTTTCTTAACTTTGAAGTGATTTTTCTTTGAAAAAATGTATGGAACTTAGTCTGCAAGCAATTTTACAAAAACTTCTACGTCTCTTTAGCTATTCAAAAAGGTAAAACACTTGATATCAAATAGGCAGAACATTGACCAATTAGCAGTTATGCTAGCAGAGGTAACATTTTTGTTTGAGGGAATAATAGCAAAAATATGTAAATACAACAAAAAAATCATAATAATTTTATAATTCATGTTCGCCGCGATTTCTTACACACAGTTTCATTCTTTTTCTTAAATTGCTTTTTATGACAGAAGTTCGCGAGTTCCGCCTTATTTCCTCAGCCGCATAAATAATTTTTTGTCTTAAAATGTTGATATTTGCGATCGGCGTCATTTGGTCGTATACGATGCTTTTCATATGACCCCACACACAAAAATCCATCGGCGTCAAATCGGGGCTCCTCGGCGGCCATGCTATGGGTCCGCCTCTTCCAATCCATTTGTTTGGATAATTCTCGTCCAACCATGCTCGAACACTTCTTCTGTAGTACGCTGGGCAGCCATCGTGTTGAAAAAACATGTCTCGTGTCAATAGACAAGTCTAGCATCAAAGAGGGTAACTCCTCCCTCAAAAAGGAGAAAACGGATAACACATCTACCACGGAAGAATCGCATGCGCAGACTAAACGCCGCGCCACCACGAGCACAAAAAATGTCTATTCGATCCTTTTGTCATTGTTTAAAGGTGTCCAGGTTTAAACCGGATTCTTTTGTATCGAACGGTATCGAAGTTCCGATATGTTGTACTACCACTTGGGTCGGTTTAAATAACATTATCTAAGATTTTAGTAACTTACCTAGTGGATGTTATACCATTTTGAATAGCTGAAGAGACGTGGAAGTTTTTAAAATTGTTTGCAGACTAAGTTTCATACATTTTTTCAAAGAAAAATCACTTCAAAGTTGAGAACAGTTAGTAAAAAATAAATAATCTCAACCTTTGTCGAGCAGTTCTTGTAAGCTGTTAGTAGTAGGTTCAATTTTGGATGGTCATTTTTAATTATTGTCATGTCTATTAACTAGATAATAAAAAAAAAATACCTTAAGAGCTTTAATCCCAAAAAAATCGACAAAAAAGTAAAAAAATTAAGGATTTATAAAAAAAACTTTAAAATTCAATATCTCCATAACGGTTAAGTTTCGGACACCATGTTACAAAGTCAAATTCATCAGAAATGACCTAAATAATAACGTCCTTCAATATTCAGCACGACTTACCCTGTAACCCTGTATAATAGTCGCAAATCCAAGGTTTTAACAAGTAATGAAGTCAGTTGAGAAGACTTACGGCGAGATGCTATTAGTCTAAAACACCAACACTAAAACAAAATTCCTCGATCTTTCACTATTATCGGCCCATTTTATGAAATAGTGAAATAATTTGAGGGTCTACGTTCAACAAAAGCAAAAACTGACCGCTTCTTCCAGAATTTTCAAAAAGATAAATGTACGAGTCAGCCCATCGAAGTGAACAAATTTTGTGGGATACCACAGGCTGACTCTTACACAGGACACAGTTTCAGAAGAACATCAGCTACATTGCTGGACAAGCTGACTCTTACACAGGACACAATTTCAGAATAGCATCAGCTACATTGCTGGCCGATTCAGGAGCCGATAAATTGACTTTTAAACGCCATGGGGGATGGCGATCTAATAATGTCGCTGAATCATATATCGAGGACTCCATCCAAAATAAAGCCAACTTAAGTGCCATGATAACACAGGCAATCCATTCGGTGCCACAATGTAAGAAGTTTAGCCTTAAAGAGCGTCCTTCCTCGTCATATGCTAATGATAATTTGGTATCTCCTATCTTTACTAATGAGGAATCACAATGCTATTCCACCTCCTGTAAGAATTTTCCACTATCTCCAACATTCAGCCTCTCAAGATCAAAGCAATGAAATAACTAATACCTAATACCAAATAAAATAACAAATATAAATAGATAACAAATACTTACGAGTATCATTACCGTACCGTATCATTTCAATAATTGTACTTTATAAACTGTTTTAAAAATTAAACTTTTAATTAACTAAATAAGACTGAACTTGTATTTATTTTTCCTTGCAAGTGTGTTGATACACGGCTCGGCTTAAACTTCGCCTCGAGTGTAATGAACACCTTAGCACACTTGTAGCATAATGTAATATTAGGTACCCCTTCGGCAATACAAACTAAGATATCCTTAAAGGCCTGCGCAGACGAAGGATTTGTCCGCGGAGGAGAATAAAGTCCGCAAGGGACTTACCACGGACTCGACGTACACGGTTTGCGATCATTGTTGTCCAGAAATTTAATGAAGCGCACGTTATGCAGGCAAACATTCTGAGATTACATTGTGCTGTAATTTACGTTAATTGAGAGAAAGAGAAGAAGAGAAGACGTATACGTAATTACATCACTCTCGAGCGCTCAACTCCGCTGTATGCGTTGCTGCTCATAGTTCGTTAGTTACATACATTTTTCGACCGGTCCGTCGGCGTTCGCGGTTACTCGGCGGACTTTTTGTACGGCGTACTTTTATAGTATAGATACAGGGATCCTACTCCGGTACAAATTTACGAAGTTTCGTGTAACTTTGAAAGGGTAAAACTGTCCCAAAAACTAGTAGGTATGGATATGTTGTGAATGGTTTAGAAGTATTTTTTACCACAAAACAGGTTTTTAGAAAATTAGAAAATCAAAATCAATTTCAACCGGTAGGTATGATTTTGTCACGACTGAAAATTCACTTATGCACGTGTTCGACTAATGGGAGTAGGGGGCCAATTTGTAAGGGATATTGACGGACAAAAAAGTATGTCGCGGATAGTCCCTCGTCGACGCAGGCGTTTACTAGATACTTACTATGCGAAGCTTGCAAAATTTCGGAGATTAAAAGAATTCCAGTGTCTTCAATTTTGAACATCTTATTGAAAAATGTGCGTACTTTTGTATTCGCGGAGCGTACTTTTGTATTCGCAGAGCGTACTTTTTCTACGCGTTCGTCGTCTGCGCAGGCCTTAAAGCGCTTTGCAGACGGCGGGGCGGGGCGGTCTTTGCGACCGCGAAGGAATAAAGACCGCGTCTGCCCGTCTATGCCCGCGACTGCCCTCACGGCGAACACAAAGCAAAAAGACCCTGCCGCCAGTCCCCCCGGGCACCTGCAGCGCGGTCTTTTTGCCCTCTGTGTGCGTTTGTAGTATAGGAGTCACTTTGTGCTATCGTTCGCGGCGACATTGACCGGCCCGCTCCGCCCCGCTGTCTGCAAAGCGCCTAAGTGTCAACAAAACTATATGACTGTGTGCAACAAGCAACTAGAGCACGCTTTAATTAGAGATTTAGCCACTTGAAGTTGACACGATAAGGCTTTTTTGTAATTCGAGGTGACATGATTGATCATTTTATTAAAAAAATGACTATTTCCAAATGTGTTCAATTGTGTGTCAATACGAAAGGATGGACTATGTTTCGCATGTATTGAACAGTAAAATTTATTTCCTGAAGGTAGTGAATTAGGCGCTTGAAAAGTTGGATCATGAGTCCAACAAAATCAAAATGAAAGTCGGCTCTTAAACTTCAAGTAAATTACAGCACATCGTAATCTCAGAATATTTAAATAACTCACAGACAACAAATGATCGCACACAGTGTGCGGTAAATCCGCGGCGCACTTTTCTCCGCCGCGGATTAAAGTGTCGTCTGCGCAGGCCATCAAAGGTATAATTAGGTAACTTTTTTTTGACGGTCCATTTTAGGTTTTAGGATAAGCGCTAAGGACACTCAATTCAACAGTGAGTAGCTTGCCTTAGATAAGTAAACCTCATGGTGGGATAGACTGCGAATTAGGTCGTCACTGAAAGAATCGGACATAAAATAAAAACACTTATCATGGTATGGTATCTTTATTACAAATACTTAGATGATACCTAATATTTACACATTAACAAAACGTTACAAAAGAGTTTAATAATATTCAGTAGAAGTTTCCACAAACCTAAATAACGACAAGAGAATATTTAGGTTCTGCAAATAGCAATCACTCATACATACATGCAACGCAGATCAAAGAGTAAGAAACTTTTAGCAAACAATAAATCTTTTCAATATGTTTTAACTAATTATTAACTAAACAACCTAAACATAACAATAAATAATAACCACGCACCTTCATTATTAGTATTAAGGTGGTCCCTCACCTGGAGCATTTTCCTGTTAGGTAATATTTCAGATTCGTTTTTGAGCATTAGGTACATTACAATTCTGCCTTACAAAACTTCATGGAAATTGTATTAAAATATTAGACATCGTGACAACAAATTGCGCACTGTAATGCGGGGTTCTCCTCCCTCACTGATGTAATGCTCGAATTTGCAACATTACAGTTTGCGCACTGCAATGCGCGGTTCTCCTCCCTCACCGATGTAATGCTCGACTCTGTAACGTTGCATTACAGGAAAATGCTCTAGGTGCACCTTTACAAAAAATAAATATTAAGAACGTGTTAACTCGTCGAAAACACAATCATAAGGTCAATGTATGTGGAATACCAGATATGCCCACCAAGTTTAAGAATATTTTAGTCATATTTTATATCAGTGATTTTGTTTCAGCAGTTCTTTCAACATATTCGTAACAGATACTAATTACTGTCCCAATAAGCTGAAACATTGACTTTACAACACGGGAAATAAATATTTTTTGACTAATTATAATGATAGCGATATATTTCTTGCTTATACATTACTTGCCACAGCTGTAATGGCGACGTTCACATAAATTCGGCTTTCTGACGGTTTACCAAACGGCATTCTTTCTAACATTAAATTAGCTGTTTAGCTGATTAGGAAGTTAGATATCTCAATCCTGGCTTCTGTTTAGAAGATTTAGTCTCAGTGGCGTTCATGCCATTCATGCCATAGGCTTATCGACTCACATACAATGACATTTTGTTTAATATGGTGTGTATTAAAATTTCCCTAAACAATTATGAAGACAGGAACGCATAATTTGTTTTTATCTATAAACAAACCAGACTAATTGATGAAATCTACCCTCTGAATGACATACTCATATAACATTGATCACATCATTCAGTCCTTAGGCGAAACAGTTAAATTACTTTCCTAGTTTTGTTTATCTTCGAGAAACAAATATGTATATATAATAGTATAATATATTTACAATGCCCATCAAACATAATATTGTACAACTGCATTATGTTTGTTACAATATGAATAAATGTATGATGGTTACCTTAGTAATTTGTCAAGTAATAACTATTATTTGCGTTTAGAGAAACGTGGCCAACACTATGTAATAATATATTCGTATTCATCACCATCAATCATCTGTGTATTAATAATGATATAAGCTTGAAATAAAAACATTATCATATGTATTGCTGATATTATTCAGCTGATATTATACGGTGAAAAACATCTTCTTCAGTGAAAGTGGCCATTGATATCGTTAATCAAAATATGGATGAAACCTTAGCCAAATTGTTCGTTTGGTCCGCCGCGCGCGCCTACTCTGCATGTGTGTAATGTGTTGCCTAAGTCAATCTTACGGGTGGCTTTTTCTGTTCTTTGCTTGTTTAGTGATATTATTGTATCCCTAAAAAGTTATTTACTACTACTCTTTAAAAAAAGCATTTCAATTCCAAGTTATTACACCGTCAAATAATTTTAAGATTTATATAAACACTTCATAAATTGTTTACCTACGAGATTAATGGTTACTTCTAACGAAGAAGATTTAAAAGACTACCTGTCTAAATTACTATATTTTGTGCTCTAAGTTTGAAGATGTAAAGCAGAGCCTTTTTTAATTACGGTCGAAATCTTAAAAAAACAATTTACAAAGCTTGGTTAGCGGTTCGAATATGTTGAGCTTTTAACCAGTCGCCGCAGATTCCATTAACTTTTTCGCGACATAGGTAATTTTTTATGACGTGCGCGACTGCGTATCCTATTATTAAACCTCCACATACCTAGTATAAAACCTCCACATACCTAGTACAAAACTTAACAGTGGCTGGCAAGGCTAGCGCTCCCGCAGAGCGCTTCTTCACACCTATGATTTATTATTTAGGCGCCCTTAGTGAGATATCTACCAGCGTTGCGCAACAAACAAGAACAATACGAAAGTGTGGCTAGTATCTACGAAATGAAGGCGACGGACATTGTATTTAAAGTATCAATATATTAATTATTTACTTTGGTTATTATTCTGATGAACATTTATTATTACTATAATTATATTATGCTTAAAATTTTGCAACTATTCTGCAAATATTCATTAACATTTTGCATTTGATTTCTGGAATACAAAATGATTACGGCATGGGTTTTTTACAAATAATAATTCACATTCCACGTTAGCAAGATTACCCAAGCAAAAGGGATCCATCACCGCACAGACATCGTATAAGTTAAGTTTGGTTAGATGACAAATATTACGGTAACTTCCGCTACTTCAAACTTGTACTTGCAGTATTTTACAAGACCGAAAATCCGCTCCATTTAACGTTTTATCATCTAATAATAACAGGTAAATTGTTAACATTGTGCTTTTCCTTACTTTACGAGACATTTCAGCACGAAGATAAATATCAATAATTACTTTAATTAAACATTCCCGTTTTTTAAAAAGTTTATATTAATTAAACCCTGTTTTATTTTAAGATTTAAATCCTATATTTTTTCTTGCTACTTCAAAATATTTAACTAATAAAACATTTCACAAAAGCAGAGAAATATACTTTTCATTTCACAAAATAAGGCCATCAGAACCAGAGTGGCCCTAGTGTATTATTATTTAATTTTGAAATGAATAATTAAAGTTGATTCTAAAAAAAAGTTAATTTCAAACAGTGGCCCAAAATCCAAAACAGTTTTTTTGTTCACATAAATGGCAGAGAACATGAAATTGTTATTATTCACTTTACTTATAAAATTATTGGCTAGAAACACTAAACCCTCTTTTTACAATCGGAAACAATGAATGCTTTAATTTACAGATATACATTTTTAGAGTAAACAAAACACTACGGATTCTTTTAAAAATCGAAAAAAATTATCACTGACATAAGGAAAAGTAAACCCCTTGCTCAAAGCATCGCTTAAGCCCCTTGTTGCAAAAATGGTGAATGTAGAATTATGAAAACTAATAAATTATGACATTATTTCAAGAATAACGGTGACTATGAAAAAGATAATCAAATGTTTTCGAAATACCTTTTTAATTAAAGGTTCAAGCATGTCCCGCTATTTATCAGTTAGTTTTGGTTCACTGTTGTTGTTTACTGCTTAGACCAAAAGTTACAGTCGACATTTTCGAACAAAAATCAACCAAAAATAGATTATTTTATTTCATTGAAAAAGATACAGTCCTAAAAATATGTACTTTATCAGGTATTTATTCAGGAATCAGAATGTCACAGACAAACATCGTGTAAGCTCTTCATGGTTATGGCTAAGCCCCCTGACTCAAAACCAAAATAATTGTAAGTTATTAACATCACTTTTCATCGCTGGCGTCTTTATTTTTCGTACATGAAGTTAGTTTTTTTTCTTTGAGTAAACACGGTGCTCATATTAAAACAAATGACTAACTTTTAATGAATTATTTGACAACGCGATCCTAGGTGAGGGGAAAATATAAGCCGATTAGTCGAATGACAACAAAAAATTGGTATTTATAGAGCTATGATAATCCCAATCAAAATATAATAAAAAAACAATAATAAAAACCTTTATTTTTTCTACAACCTTAAAAGTAAAAAACACAAGGTAGCTGAAACTAAACATCTGAGCTATATTTTCTAAGATTGCCGGAGACTGCCAGCACTCTCTTTACATGTGATCAAGTGAATATTAGCCCTATACATCAACATTAACACTATTTTTTTTTTGCGCAGCCTGTGCTACAAGAACCATGCTTTCTATATGGCTAAAGCTAAGAAAGACTATCTTCGAGGTAAGAAGCTCTGTTTTTTTAAAAAACCAAATCTGATCTAAACAATCAAAAAGTAACAAATTATTAATGTAAAAGGAGTACACAAGAAAGAATATGATCGTTTAAAAACGGAAATCTAATCCCTACATTCAAGGGTATATTTTTTGATTTACCACATGGAATAATTTTAATTTAGTAATCAGCCCTTTAAGACATTCTAGATATACAAACACATTCAATATTGAATTACAATCGTACCATCACGGTTAATTTTTTCTTTGTCCGATTCAAATCAGCAAATTTGCAACGGCTTTGCTAGCTGGACCACTCGGTGTGTGTCAACGAGAATTTTTTATACGGGGTCGTTTTACGACACCTAGTCAGCAGATGTAACTCAGATACCTCTGCCGATAGCCGACGGCATCCGTCGCCGGCGGCTAGTCGACGACGTCACTGACAGGACGACGAGAGCGAGAGCCCTCCACTCGGCGACCACGCCTGCAAGCGACTCCTTATTCCGTGCCGTCCGTTTGTTGGAGCGCTTTCACACAATTACCATTGCACAAATTGTGCAGTAAAAAAATCAATAACATTTTACTGTCGTCAATCACGTAGTTTCCTAAACGAGAACCCCATGTAAAATTGTTACATTTCCCCGAATATACGGTTCGTTTCCTAAGCACAGCAACTGCTCGTCGAAATAAACCTTTACTCCTACAACACTAAATCTTTTTTTACTCAACCAGACATTATTATATTTGATATATTCATGCGCAGGCAGTGGGAATACTACAAGCTGTGCTCCGCCACTAAACACACAAATCGTTTGACAGTCAATCTACTACACCATTCATAGATAACAATTTAATGTATGTATTACAATTACAAAAATTTAATTACTAATTTCTTTAAGAAATGTGTTTAATCCTATTATTTATTTTCCAAAATTAATTAAGAATGAGTATGCTTTGACAGTTTTGTTGTAACAGTTTTGTCATATCTCTTATCTAGCCAATCCGACCATATACAAATGATTCTCTTGAGACACCATTAGATAGTACAGCAGTACTAAAAGTACCATTGACCATTATTATGAGAACTTTTAGACAATTTCTGTAACAGCAACCTTTTTATTATGAAATAAATAATTGCACAATGACAAATGTTTCTGATCTTACGTTTCATCCTCAAATATAAACGTTATTATGTACCTCTAAATTATTGAGATATTAATAATTATTACAGTTATTTAAAAATGCGTTAGACATACACATCAACAGTGATTAAAACCTGTCTAACTTTTCTTAAATAACGTCTTATGTAAAAGGACAAAATATGTTTCTAACACCTAGTATACATTCCAATGGATGTGACTATTACACATCATTGGAATCAATATGTTCCCAATGAATTACTGCCGTTATTAAATTTGTCTTCTCTACGTAAGTCTAAAGTTTTCCGTAACAATCACTGGCTATAAGGGCCGGGGCAGTGAAATGAGTTCCCATGGAACTAGTGCTAAGTTCCTAATTTTGCTGTATAGAAATTCTATTATTTATATTATTTTTTATTATTATTTAGAAATTCTATCATAAGCTTTGTTATAAAATCCTTAATTAAGTGAATCTATGGGCTTTGAAGGCTGAATGTCTACAAGACTGAATAATCATCAAGTATTGAGTAAACCAATGGAAGAAGTAAGAAAAAGGCTAAGAACTAGGATTTACAAATACAAAGTAACATCTAACAGCATTCACTACATTTATAGTTAGATGTCAAAGTGAAAATGATTCTGGTGCAATGAACACCAACAAGCTTTATGCGGATCGAGTGCACGGCACCGGAGCATCCATACCCATTGTTTAGTTCGCGTGGTAGTACTTCCTACAATATTGCAATGTACACTCATAGCGTTAAATAGAGAAACTTTACATGCGCCTCTTCTTTTTTTAAATAGTGGCAAAGGCGACGGCAAGCTTGAGAATTTTAACATTGCGTAGAGAAACGCCGACACGTTCAATCCTGAAACAAATTGAAGCAATGATTTGCATTAACATTAGGAAAACGAGATGTTCAGAATTTTAATTTATTCAAATCACTATTGTAAAACGTCTTTTAAAAAGTGGATAATAAATCAAAAAACAAGGTACAGTCGCATTCACATCAACCTTTACAAAAACATTTCAAAATGGGTCTTAAGCGTGTGTAATAGTATATTTTATATCGAGGGACTAAACAAAGCCATAATTTACCAGAGGTGGTTTTACTCCCGAGCGTGCGAGGGAGTCAATGAAACCAAGGGTGTATTAAGTTGGCGTTTAGTCTCGAGATGCAAACTGTACTTTTCACTTTGAGTGCGAGAAAAATAGTCGGTTTAGTACAAAAACATTTAATAAATAAAAATAAAAATCACAAATGTTTCTTATTCCAGAATTCCAGAAGTCCATACAACTTCCGTAAGCCTTAAGGTAAATCTTCCGCGATTTTGGCGCCAAAAGATTATCTATTTAAAAGACAACAATTCTGAAATTTACCCGTTAATATATTTTTTTTCGTGATTTAGTTCCATGGTTTGTCCGCAAAGAAGGTGGTGTCATGTGTTTTAAATTGTTAATCTGTGACTGGTTTGGAAGAAAAAAAACTGACCGCGTAAATTTCTGAATTTTTGTCGAGTGTAAATTTGCTCGGTTTTAAATTAATTTATTAACAATGTCCTGTGACAGTGAAGAGTTTGACGTCGAGCAACGAGCAAAAGACAATAGATAATCTTAAGCCACCAAAACCGCGGAAGACCTTAAAAAACTTACGAAAGTTGTATGGACTGGAGGAATAAGAAAACATTTGTGATTTTCATTTTATTATATAATATGTATTAAATGTTTTTGTACTAAATTGACTATTTTTATAGCACTCAAAGTGAAAAGTACAGTTTGCACCTCGAGACTAAACGCCAACTTAATATACTCTCGGTTTCATTGACTACCTCGCAGTATATCATGGCTTCGTTTAGTCCCTTGATCTAAAATATACTTTTTTAGATGCCTATAAACTATCTCTCAATGCTCAGCAATGTACGAGGGTCGATTGAAAAGTCCGCAGCCTGATACAGAATTATTCAATTCTTCAAATCAAAACTTCCCAAATTATTAACCTCAGTTCAGTCTAGTTAACTGTGCGAAGTTTGAAACGTGTGCGATAGTTAGTTGTGATTTCAAAAAAAATTAATCAAGCAATCCACCATAATTTTCGCAAAGGGAGCAAATTGAGCAGCGTGCTGTGATTAAGTACCTCCATAAGGGGTTATCATCAAAAGCCATTCATGATGATATGGTCAATACATTAGGAGATTCTGTTATGTCATATTCAATTGTAAAAAAATGATTAGCAGAATTCAAACGTGGTAGTGAGAGCGTGAAAGACGACCCCGCACTGGAAGGCCTTCAACGTCGACTACTGACGAAAATACAGAAAAGGTACTTGATTTAGTTTTGCAAGACCGCAGATTAAAAATGAAAGAGAGCAGAGATTATAGGAATCTCTTATCAACGATTACAAAACATGAAAGTCAACGAATTGAGTATTCACAAGGTGTCAGAGAGGTAGGTGCCACGGCTGCTTTCAGTCGAACAAAAAAGAACGCGATTGATAATTTCACGCGACTGTTTGGAATTATTTGAAGCCCATCCAGATGATTTTTAAGTTTATTTGTTACTATGGACAAAACCTGGGTTCATTACAGTACACTAAAAATAAAACAACAATTAAAACAGGGGAGAAGACCTGGATCACCACCCCCTAAAAAGGCTAAGACGATTTTGTCGGCAAATAAAGTGTTGGCTTCAGTTTTCTGTGACTTGATGGCCGTGGTTATGGTTGATTAGCTTGAAAAAGATCACAATATAAACTCTGATTACTATTGCGCCTTACTAAGTCGTTTGCATGAGAAAATGAAAGAAAAACGTCCAGGAATGTTCAGAAAAAAGTCCTCTTTCATCAAGGCAATGCCTGTGCTCACACATCTGTGCAATCAATGGCTGAAATTCATAACTGTAGCTTTGAACTGCTGCAGCATTCGCCTTATTCACCTGATCTGGCACCATCAGGCTTCTTGCTATTCTCTAACCTATAAAAACACTTAAGGGGTCAGAAATTTTTGACAAACATTGAGGTCAAAGCAGCAGTAGATGCGTATTTTGACTCTCAGGACAATTTTTTTTCCATGGTATAAAAGCTTTCAAGGAGAGGTGGCAGGAGTGCATTTAACTTTATGGTGATTGCGTAGAAAAATAAAAATATAATTGATTTTGTGTGTGTCTATTTTCTTAGTTAGGCCGGATACTTTTCAATCCACCCTCGTATGATGAATCCACAGAAAAATTCTGCACTTACATAAAAGTCTGAGATCACTATGAAATGTGGAGTCTGCAGATAAACTTTACTTTTATCAGAGTAATTTATGAATCTGCGTCACCGCCGCAAGTATGTGGTTTACATTCAAATAATTATTTGACAGTGCTTGTACTACTTACTACTATTGTAATCACAAAGAAGCAAATAATATGTACCGACCGAGTACAAAATACAGGGTCACCATGCATTTGCGCAGCTCAGAATGTAAATAAATATTATGATTTGAAAAAATTGCATATGGCAAAGCCTTATTACCAATAGTACCAAAAAAAATCCAGAAAACAAAACCTCAATTTGAATAAAAGAAAGGAAACTGCTTAATTATGCTTGTTGGCACAGAGGATAGCCGCTCTGACCACAACGAATCGGGTCGATGGTTCAATTAAACAATCAAGACCTAACCACACTCAAAATTAGCAACAATAATATAGCGCGCCTATTAGCAACAATGATATATATATAGTTGTGCCTCGTGCAATAAAAGGCTACAGCTTGCCTAACCAGGAATGAAGCTCCCAAAAATTTTTTTTATTGCTTCTATATTTTAAATGTATATGAAGCTTAATAGGTACCCCATTCATTGTAGCGATGACTTGATTTCAATGATGAAGGCCTTACCCAGTCTTGGGACCGGCCTTCACCATCCAGGCTAATTACTTTACTTCATGCGTGCGTGAATGCGGTGGTGGGGCACGTTATTTCAGATTAGACAAGCTCTGCCAAAAGACTATGCGACGTGTCAAAGGTACACAGTACAGACTACAATCTTCCTTTCAAGCTTCAGAATATTTATGTCATAGTATGCCTACTATGTCGACTGTGATAAGCTTGTCTAGCTAAGTTGAAATAAGTTCGCCTATGCATATCAGGTACACAAGCAGAATTTGTTGTCAGGCAGACACCATTGAAATTTTTAGTTACAGTACGTCAACCACGAGTTGCCACTTTAAATTTACGTTGTCGTTTGCATAATTTTTATAGTAACACTTTACCGTTGATATAAACATTTGTAAGATAAACATTTATTTTAGTTGATGGTTCGCTTTTCGTGATAGTTCTTTAGGAGGAGCGGCGAAGTCATTTAAGCAGGGAAGAAATGCTCAGAGCCGTGGGAATGATAGAAGCTGGTTCCCGGCAACGTACTGTGGCTTTAAAAACGAATGCATTCTAATGAAGTCGCTAAAGCACAAGCAGGATAGAAAATACATATAACAAAATTAAATAGACCTACAAAAAATTATGTCCTGAAAGCAGAGCTTAAATTATGCCTGGCCCATGTCATGGTCCAACAAAACAATCTGAATTCTTCTTAGTGTTTATACTAAATAGGTATTCTAGTTTACTAAGAACAGAAAACTTCCTAATTTGTTCAGTTTTATTTGCCATGTTTGGAAAGTAGTAAAGTAGTTTCGGAGCCTATAGAATACGAACCAACAAACAAACAAACAATCAAATCTTTCCTCTTTGTAATATTGGCATTGATGACTGGATTTAGATAATGATGCTGTAATAGTAGAATGTTGCACTAGTCGTGACACCAATCATATGAAATAAATTATAATTATTTTTTTGCTTAGAAATTTTTTAATAATTTTCGCGAGGCTAAATAATTCGCAAATAAGAAATTCAAGCATATCGTCTTGTTAAGTACAATTAGGAGAGCATCGTGGCCATGTGACCCGGGTAACGGCGGAGGGCTCACCACCTATCACATAGGGTTCTAATACCATTGGTGAAAAGTGGGCTTCTAAATGTTTCGTTCACCATGACGACAGTCACTTGCCTCTGACTACCCTGTTTGGGATAAAGTCGTGATGGTATGTTATGTAATGTTAAGTACAATTACAGACATAAATAATATTCATGAAATAAATAACAGAAAAATTATTTAAATAAAGAAAACTGAAAGCCATATCATAGCATAGCAGCACAGCGCACTTACGTTCATGACTATTTCGTGTTGCAAGCTTACAGCTGTGGGTGACTACAGTTCTAGTTGTTGAGGCATGCAGTAATTACCAAGGGACAAAGTCGCATCATCTGCCTTAATTTTACTTTTTCAAGTGCAGTTATACATTAGTTTGAATTTTACCATAAATTATTATCACAATAAATCTTGAAGCATATTCAGTACTTGAACTGAATGCAGATTTTACTAATACCTTATATAATTAACAAATTAGCTAAGCCAGGTTTGTTAAGTCGATCAGAAATCAGCGTATTAGGGCCTCATTTTCCTCATCTTCTTTGAAATGTTTTGAAAATCTGTCGAGTTTCTGATCTTTAATTCCCAATCCTAGCTAGCAAGCAGCAAGTGATGTCTCAGTCTAAGACGCACAGCAAATTGGCACAAAACAAATGAGTTTACAGAAGGACCACTCGCGCTTTTTCTTTTTTCACTTGTGTGATTGCCCTGGGTCACTACTATATTCGCTCTGAATTTTTAAAATAAAGTAGGTAGGTTACACCTACATGACAGAACCGGCCAAAAACAAAATTCGTCATTTGAAAAATTGCACCAAGCTCGACAAAAACAAAAACCCTCGCGACAGTCAGTCTGGCGAAGCTCAACAGGAAAAGAAAATTGTATGAAACACATGGATTTTTTTATGGTGGCATAACCCGTTTAAGTTAAGACTAGGAACCAAAACTACATGATTGCGTAGACGGTGCGGATTCTCTTCTTTAGCCGTGTTATACGTCACCGCCCCAGCATGTCTTGCATGCAATTGACAATTTGTTTTTTCCCTTTTCCGTAATCTGTAGGTTTGTCATTATCGCCATGTGATAAAACTGTTTCTGTAAAACTTGTTATGTTTTAGTGTTTAAAAGCTAGTAATGGTGTAGTTTATTGGAATTTTAGTGCAGATTTTCGTATAAACAATTCATAACCGTTTTACATGTGAACAAATAGTGCAGTGCCATTTTCTATCGACAGTCTTTTAAAATTTCACATTTCACTCTCTCATGTCATGTCTTATTATGTTTACTTATGATATTTACTATCATAGTATTATTTTATGTGAGTTTATTTTTAGTATATTTTTGCAATTTTTTTTGTATTTGACTTGTCATAAGTACTTTTTATAAGTCTATATGAATAAAGATATTTTTTACTTTTACTTTACTTTACATGCTATTACAAAGAGTAAATTTTATCAGCTTTTACAGCCCTCCATTCCTCCGCGGCTCTTAATCCTCAAAATATTTTTTTTTTCTATAATGTTCATTCCCTTGCCAGTTTCAGGCAATGGCTAAAAAAGTTACTGGCAAAGGAGATTTATGGCACAAAAGAAAAACTACACCAATTAAAGCATATTTGCGGAAAGCATTTTCGACCTAAGGATTTTAAAAGGAAAAAAACTCAACTACGGAGAAATGCTATCCCATGTATTGATATTACTGCCAAGCCATTAAGTGATGAAGTTTTGAGTCAATTTCCACTCCATATAGCCAAAAAAGCTGTGAAAGATCAGCCTTCAGCACCTCAATGCTCAAATGGTTCGTTGTTCTGTTTACTTTGTCTTCTTTATTCATCTGTTTTTCACTACATAAACAAATTCAAAACTAAGAAAAAAATATTAATTACACATTTTACACTTTACAGAGCTGTGTTATTTGCGAAGAGTCCATTTGCTGCTGTGTATTAATTTGGGAAATGAAATTTTCCGAAAAAATGTTTGGGAGAAACGATGATTTGGTCATTTTTTTCGATGAAACGAAGGTAACCCATATTATGTTCATCATGGGCCCGATTTAAAAAGGGTTGAGTGATTGTATAGGTACATGCTTATGTCAAGTGAGCTCATTTTGTCTTACCTCCTTTGTCAATAAATAAACGTTAAAATTAAGGCCTTTTATTTTGAATTCAACCCCTTAATCCGAAGTAAAATAGGTAGGTTCCTACAGGTATTATTCGATCTCATTTTATCGATACCACCATATTATGTTGGTTATGATGTTGGCAGTATAGCTTGTCATAGTTTTTGTAAGGTTGAACTGAGCAGTCCATGCGTTTCATACATATTGCCTTTTTTTTTCTTGGTATGGGAGTCCCGTCTCTTATAACGCTACTTATTATATCCTCTTTGGCGACATTGCGAATGGTCGCGACACTGAATGCTCACCGGTATCGCCTGCAAACTCACTGTCTGTGTGCGTGATCAAAATGGTGAGTTTGTTCTTAGTGAACTATCTGTTAGAGGCGCCGAGCCGCATGCGTAAATTGTGGCATTGCTGAGATAGCTTCGATTGCAAACTAAGCCGCTTTCCTCGTTTAAAAACATCAGTTCGTACAATTTAAGTGTAGTCCAGCCTTCTTTCAGGATTTGCATGATAAAAAAAATAGTGCGAGTAGATGTAGTAATGTTTTTGACACAAAAGTGTTACCTTATTCATCTTTAGCAGCAGTAGTCGACGGCTTAGCTTGCTGCGGAGTTATAGTGATCTCGTCGTTGATCACGAGCGGCTTGAGATTGGCGACGGGCGCGGCCGCCTTGCCCTTGTCCATGACGCGCTTGGCGACCACGCTGTGCGCGGAGTACACGTGGTTCTCGAACAGCTTGTACATGCCGAAGGTGGCGGTGCACACCGTGCACTTGTACGAGAGGTGCGCCGGCTTCAGCGTCAGGTTGTGGTCGCGCGCCACGTGGTTCAGCAGCTTCCATTGGTACACCTGGACCAACAGTCAACTTTCAAATAGCTTTCTGTTTTAACAAATTATTTTACTATATGCACTAGAACACACCATTGGCATCTTCTCGAAATAAGGATAACCCATGTAACGAGGTACCAGGTCAGACTAAGCCGGGGGCAGTTCAGAGCGCACCTTGAAATTCTGAATCGACACGACCGGAAATAGAAGCTGGGCAAGTCAAGGTGAAAAACCACGGTCCAGTGCACTAAAGGAACCGTGTCGACAGATGCCTAAAACCGTCTTTGGTTAGTAATACTGTGTTCAATAACGATAAAAAAATCAAGTAATGATCAGTTATTTTTTGTAGATAATGGATTTAAAAAAAAACAACTTTAAAAAAACTATTCCAAAACAAAGCACTAAAATGTAAAGAAATAATAGCGTATTCTTCTAAAACTTAAACGATAATATAAGTAAGTACAATTATTGTTATTGTTGGAGTTGGTGTCAACCAAGGAAACACTACAAGATACCTAGCAATATACCTATTTCTTACATATCACGTTTACGTATGTATGTAGGTAATTACAAACCTACATTGGCTGACACCGACTCCAACAATAACAATTTGTACCTACATTATATTATCGTATACGTTTTAGAAGAATACGCAATTATTTCTTTACTTTTTAGTGCTTTGTTTTGGAATAGTTTATTTTGAAGTAGGTTTTTTTTTGTTAAAACTTTTGTTTCTTTCTTGATTTTCAGTGAATAGTCTTATTTATTTTATACATCGAAAAAGTATCGTCCAATTGCTCCTAAGAATTGAAGAGTTCCGTTACTTTGTCATGGATCTCATAGTCAGAACCCAAACTCTCATTAAACTACCCTTGAAATATATCCCTTCCAATGAAAAAAGAAGCATCGAAATCGGTTGGCGTGATATTGAGTTATTCGTCCATTTGATTTAAGCCTTAAATGATTTTCCTAGGGATGCCACTGTCAGAACTGGACCAAATTAAAATGGGACCACACTGGCAGCATCAGCTTTCAAATAAAAAAATAATTATCAAAATCGGTTGGCGTAATATTGAGTTATTCGTCCATTTGTAGCGCATTTTGTCTATCTAGATTTAAGACTTATATGGTTTTCTCATGGATGCCACTGTTAGAACTAGACCAAATTAAAATGGGAAGCACCAGCTTTCAAATAAAGAAAGAATGATCAAAATCGGTTCACCCAGTCGAAAGTTATGAGGTAACAAACATAAAAAAAAATACATTCGAATTGAGAACCTCCTCCTTTTTTGAAGTCTGTTGAAAATACACACCATACAACAAAATAACATAAAACTATATTATAACAAGGAAACTTTAATAAATTGTATCTCACCCTTCCACAGACAGGACATCTGCCAGCATCTTTCCCTTTATTTGCTGCTTCTTGCATAGAACTGGTAACCAGACCGTGCGAACCTAACAAATGTCGCTCTAGCCCTTGATCTGTGAAGAACCTAAAACAATGATACAAATAAGTTTATTCTGTTGGCCTACACGCCAATTCAGTGTTATCATTAATATCAGTAACTGTTTTGACAAAAACAGACAATTTTAAAACGTGACCATTACCACTTTGCCCTGTTCAGAACTGTTAAATGTTTCAATTGTGTTAAGTGCCATATTGAGAACGCATGACAATTAAGTAAATCTTAAGCCTTATAAAAAATGTGATACCAAATAATAAACAAATAAATTTAGAATAATTTTACCTAAATTGGCACTTTTGACAATTGAGTGGCGGTCGATTGTAAATCATCTTAGGATGAATTTTCACTTTGTGAATCCATTGCATGTGGTTCCTTAACTGCTCCAGGTCCTTTATGTATCCATCACAAATCTCACATATCACGAATGAGGTCTTGGACTGCTGGTTCTGCGGTTGGGCTTGAGGCGGAGGCTGGCGCGGCAGTGGTGTAATCGAAATTGAGGGTTGATGAAGTGGCTTTGACTTATTATTCTGAAATGACCACAATTACCATCAGATACTAAGGTGTAGGTGGAAAGTATGTAGTTCGTTAGAACCCGATATTTGTTAATTATACGATATAGATGCTATCTCAAAAATAAGCGCTTTCTATTATGCAAGTGGTTCAAAAAAGGAAAATAATTAATACAAAACTTGCGAGTGTCTAAGTTGGCAATGTATTTATTGGAATCATAAAAATGAAAGAACGAAAATTAAGATGAGTAGGCGGAAAATTACTTACAGGAAAATTATTTTGCATAAGAACTGGCGAGTTAAGACGCGGCATGGCGCCCCCTGCGCGCAGAATGGGGATGCCGTGCACGGGCGGCCCGCGCGGCGCCCCCGCCCCCGGCGCGCGCCCCCGCGGCCGGTAGGCCCCCGGCATGGACGGCAAAAAAGTACTCCTGCTCGCGCTGTTACCCACTGGGCCCCGGTTGTAAGTAATATGATATGGTCCCATTATACTTTTACCAGACTTTGCTATCTGAAATAAATACGAGCAATTATAATAAGTCATTTTAGTAGTTTTACACAAAATAAGCAAACAAAGTGAAACAACCTTTGGTATTTTAGCAGGCGGTTCCCAATCTACTGGGGGAGATAAATTCATTTCAGGTTTAAATTTCTTAGCACAGGTTATTAAATGTCGAGCTAATTTCCCCTTGCCATTGTCCTCAAATGGACAGTTGGCGCACTGGTGGTAAGATGGCGCCCGTTCTAGTTTGCCTCTAACATTATGTTCAGCTTCCATGTGAAACAAAATGTCCTGAGGGGTCCGAATCTCAAACGAACAATAGTTGCATTTGTACATGTTATTTTGCATGTGCGGCGTTTCTAAGTGATGCGCCATGACGAGCTTGGATTCTGATTTGAAACTACAATGTTCACATTTCTTTTGAGGATGTACATATGGTGCATTATTTTCCTTACTAAACTCTAAATTATTCATAAGTTGCACTATTGAGGACTCTGTAGCTTCAGTATTTTGTCCCTGTTTCTTTTCCTTATACAATTTTCGATTCTGTTGTTTTAACAAATCGGTTTGAACAAACTCCTGGACCAGATTCAATCCAATATTAATGAAGAACTTCCCAAGAGTGCAATCCATGGAGTTGGGAAAGTTTGTCTTGCTAGAGCAAATCGTATCAACAGTTAAATCTGTCACATTTTTGATTTGATCTATTGGCTCAGTTTTATCTTTTACTACAATTTTGTCTTCCTCATCACTTAAAGCTCCGTCAGATTCTGACGCCGATTCGCCATCCCACGAATCATCATCTTCTGCATTTCTGCGTCTCCATTGTTCTAAAATAAGAATAGTTTCAGATATAGCTAGGAACCATTATCATACTTGAAAGTCTAAGAAAATGTATAATGAAAGCAACTTCAATCTGTTTACAAGTTATAACTTTTTAAATCAGTGAAAACTGTGAATACATAAAACTTTCTGTCTTATCTAATAGACAAGGTTAAGCAATGGTCACTGTCATAATATTACTGCAAGGGGAAATCTATCTTGTGGTTAAATGACGTTCAAATAAACCTCAACAAACAAGTATGGTGGTAGAACACATCCTTGGCTGACTAACTTTAGTTGTCATTGCTATAAATTGATATAATTTCAAGATCAGTAAATTCTAAAATGTTAATTGAATCTACATCAATTTACTTTAACTACTAATCTGCCTAAAGTCTGTTTTTTTAGCAAACGAGTGCCGAAAAGTTGGACTATGTTGCTATTGGTCCTATTATCAACATAAAGTCCGTTCCACACAAACGCTGTAGTTACACGCACAGTTGAGTAGTCGACTATCTAAAGGAGTAGCTAAAGTGGATACACAAAAATGGTCGTTATGTGTCAATCATGCATGTGGTAACCAAGATCGAGACAAAAATGTACCAAGTCGACAATCATGTAGAAAACATGTTAGAGCAGTTAATTAATGGCGATCTGCAGAAAGATTGATAAGAAGCGATGACGAGTCTTACAAAAACGACGGCATAAAACTATATAAGTGAAAAATAAATTTATTTTCTGCATGAAAACTCTAAAATTAAAATGAAATGTTCACTTACATAGTTACTACATCACTTACTGAGTATGCCATATCGTTTTTGTAAGTCTCTTGATAATCCTTAGTAAAACCGAATCCAGTTTAAAAGAGTAACTGCTGAGTTTCTTGCTGGGTCTTCTCAGTAAGAAACAACTTCCACGCGGGGGTAGAGCCACATTATGTTTGTATATTGTATAATATATTCATATTACTATAGTATTTATGTTTATTACTACTAAGTAAGTAAGGATACTAAGGATATACTAATATCCTTTCTTTTGTTTTGACTATTCATAAATACTTTTAAAAATAGAGTTTGAGTAAGTTATGTATGTCATATTACAATATTAAAACATCATAAAACGCGAACAGAAAATTTTGTTACGAATATACTAAGTACGCAAGTAAATTTTTGAAATATTCAATATGAACAGGCCTCAAACCAAGAACAAAGGCGTCCATCTCACTCTGTCAATATCGGAAATGTGCGAGAGACATACTCAGTGCTCGTTTGTTAAAAAAAACAGACTATAGCAATAAATACGTTTTCTTGAAACAATTGCTGATAAAGAGTAAATATAAGTAAGTGTAAGTGCGTACAAACCTTTTCTTTGAGATTTTTTTTTCTTAGTTATTTCCTCACCATCTTCAGACTTTTGTGAAGATTTACTTTCAGATACAGAATCTTCATCATCTCTTTCTTTTTCTTCATTTTCGCTTTCCTGTTCTTTGATTTTATCAGATAGTTTCTCTTTCTCCTTCTCCTTAACTTTCTGTTCTTCTAATTCTTTGCCTAACTTGACTACAAATTCTTTAAAAGGTTTCAATGAAGGCTTTTCATACACATAAGGTACAATAAATGAAGGTGCTTCCACAACAAACATGTCATCAGTAAGTGATGGCAGAATTACAGGTTGAGGGGTGGGTGTTACTTGTGTGGCTACACTATTTGTGCCGGTCTTGTTACTTATCGGGGTTACTGTAGTACCTCGCGCGACAATGCTTTGATACAAATTTTGAGCAGCAAGGGCCGATTTTGACGGAGAAACTGTATTTTTACTATGAAGTAGTGAAGAACTTTTTGCAGATGTAATAGAATTTGTGTCAATTATCACAACTGTGGGTTCTTTCTTCTGGTTATTACCCTGTTTTACATGTTTTGCCGCCATCTCAACTAAAGCTTTAGTGTCATTGATAACTATTGGTTTATTTCTACGGTGTAAAGGATCTTTAAACTCTATTTCTTCTACAGACTCTTCTGCATTTTCCACATCAACATTATACCGTTTACGTTTTATTGCCCTACTACTACGTCTTAATGGAGTCTTTTCTTTGTCATTTAATTTCTCATCTTCTTTTTCTTCACAAGCCACAACACAATCATTATCACTTTCGATTTCTTGCACTTCAGGTTTTTCTGTATTTCCATTTTGACTACCAGGTTGGTTTTCAGAATCTAAAACTATTATGTCATTCGTTTTATGAAGTGTTTGGCTTGCCTGTGATTCATCATTGTCACCATCAATATCAGAGTCAGAATGAATGCTAACTGTGTCTGGAGCTCTTGGTTCTTCTGATATGGCCAACTCGTCATCACCAGAAGGAGCCTCTGAATCTGCTTCATTATTTGAATCCTGTAATTTTAAATTACACAATCAAATAAATAAATATTCTTGCTGTTATCTTAACCGCATCTGCGCCGCCGTCCCGTCACTTTGTGTAAACTTAGGGGACCTTTTAAGACATGAACAGTTAATTCATGTTTGTGAAATTGTGACGTCTTGCCTTGCATATAGACTTTCTATATTTATGTGTAAGTGTTAGTATTGTACAATGTGACCCGTTCGTAGTGTTACAAACTCTAAGGGTGTAAACTAGGATTAAATTCATAGATATTTTGTTTTTTATAAAATAAGAGCCCGCAAGTTATTATTGTAAAGGGGTTTGAACATTTTTGTATGTAGGTTGGCATAGCCACCTGCCGCTATTTTGTTTGATTTCTGTAGTTATCGCCGACGATAAAAGTGGTTTATATGGATAGAGGAGTCATAAACAAACAAAAAATGTCTGGTAATTTTGTACCCTAAAGTATCATGTTTCCGAGATATTTTAAGGTAAGGACGATATGAAAATGGTGATCCTAATGTAAAATCGACTAATTATGAGGCTTTTCGTGTTATATTGTCAACAAATAACAGATTTCAGGACATTTCAACCGTTGGTTATGTGTATTATCGCATTTTAATGGAGTGTACATTTGAAAGTGCTCAATATAATGAAGTTAATGTGTAAATACACATTAATTATTGGTAAAAAATCTACAAAAAAGTTTCACATTAAGACAAATATACTTTATTGCATATCAATTTCATATGTGGCAGCATAGGATAGCAAATAGTGACCTTATCGCTTCAAGCGATTTCTTGCTGACGACGTTCAAATGTCTTTAAGTCAGTTATTTGCTAACAAAAACGCAAAAAACCTCATAATTTTTAAATATTTAATGAATATCATCTTTTCATACCGATCTTTACGTTCAATTCAAATAACTCGGAAACGTGACAGTCTAGGGTACCATATTGTAAGACATTTTTTGTTTGTTTATGTGTACTCTATCTATTTATACCACTTTTACTGTGCGCGGCAACATAACAAACTGCGGCTGGTGGCCTATGCCACAAAGGTTCAAACCCCTTTTACAGGGGTTATTATTGGTGCTTTATTCGGGATTTTATTCACATGTTTTAAAAGAAGCTACAAGTTTGAATATTCCAGTGATTTGCAGCAATAAGAGTATTGAAACTATTGAAATTTATTCAAAATTATGTAGGACCTAGTTTTCAAGAAAAATCAAAATAATATATGTGTCGGCTCTGCCTGGTTTATTGTTAGTTATTCTTTTTGTTTATGTGTGTGTTTGTTTCAGTGTAAATAAGCATTGGTGAATCAATAAATAAATAAATAAAAATAGCTTAAAAAAAAATTTAACTCCACAATAAATAAGTTGCGGGCTCTTATTTTATGTTTTTTGTCGATGATTTAAATCCTAGTTTACAGCCTTAAACACTACGAACGGGTCACATTGTATATTGTGGTCAAATATGTAAGCTTAATGCAGTGATTTTATTTTATTTATATCAAAATTTCATAAAAAAATGAGACAACACTACCTAAATGGCTTAAGTTCTAAGGTTACGTTTTACCGTTTGTTATGAAAACAGAAATAGCGAAGGTACAACAAAAACCAGACCCGACATTGATCACTTTCAGCAACAGATATTTTGTACAGTTGTGGTTAACGGACGCGCGGCCCTAGTCGCGTATGAACCGATGCTAGAACCAATGCTCTAAACGGGTCGTCATCATTGCACTGGAAGTCTTACAAGGCAGAATTACTGATTACTGATTTAAAAAAAATATGCGCCAGACAACAAACCACTTGTCATGGTCTAGAAGTAAGGATAAATATCCTTGCGTTACGAGAAACCAGGCATTGACTTAAGCCATAGGCGTCTTCCAGCACACCCAGACAAGAGTCGATTTAGAAAAGATCGTTCCTAGAATTGATCACACCAGGCGGTAAGGTACGAACCAAATCTATCTATATAAATAAAAATGCATCGCCAAATGTGTTGCTAACTCGTAAAACTCATGAACGGTTGACCGGGAATCGAACCCGTGACACCACGGAAATCGAGGCGTGAAACAGTGCTTCAGCGCACTACGCCAACCGTGTCGGCGAATACTCTTGAAACATGACGCGAGACTTTTTTTGGAAATTTTTAACATTCAACAGAATTATTCTGAAGTTAACATAGAGTAATAACATATACTTTTTATCTATACTAATATTACAAAGCTGCAGAGTTTGTTTGTTTGCTTCATCGCGCTAATCTCAGGAACTACTGGTCCGATTTGAAAAATTATTTCAGTTTTAGCCATTTATCGAGGAAGGCTACATATTAGGTTGGGGAAAAAGTCTTTTCGCATATAGTATGTATGAACTTGTAATATAATCTCTTTGGCTATACTTTTTGTATCTGGCTGGTTTTGGTATCATTAAAAAATTTAATTTTGAAGATGATAATTCTAAATTCAATTTAGGAAAATGTGTCTCGATTAAACACATTGCCAGTAACATATAAATACTGTAATATTTTTTTTTTGTTTTCATGTTTAATAAAATCGACATCTAATAACATTATCTGAACTCTAAAAAATGTATGGACATCTTATGTTACCTGAGTTACCTGCCATGATTTCGATAATTTTATACATTTGATTGTTTTTTAATAAATTCAAAGCATACCTATTAATTTAATAAGCAGCTTATTCATTTGAGGATTTATTCCTGAGATCAGTGGCCATTCAATTTTGGTAAATGAACTAGATAATTATTTTCCTTAAAAGTTATTAGAAATTGATTAGTTCAATGAAAATAAATAAAAAATCAAGATATAGACACAATGAGGTTGTCTTATTTATTTATAAAAGTCAAAGTCTCTCTTCCTCATATACTCAAATTTAAAATAGCTTACAGAAGTTGTAGTGTTAAGGGTAATAATTATTCCTTCTCAATATCAGAACTGATTTCCACCAGCTCTAAATGATTACATCGATGCTTAAGTTGAATGCACTATTTATTTATTTAAAATGGGCACACTAACAGATGGTCGAAACATTGCTAGATACAAATAAAATAGAAGTTGTAAAGATTTTTTTTCTATAACTTTTTGCAGGTATACACTAAGAATTAAAAAAAAATCATAAACATGTTTCCTGTCACTTACTTTACAAGATATGTTATAGTACAATCATTTCACGAGCGCGCGTGCCGAGGCTCTTAATACCGAACAATAAAGTTCAATTTCGTTAGATTCACGCGCGCTCGTGATTTGCAAGAACTATGATTGAAATAACGAAATATTCAAGGTTTGAAAAAAAATACTTTCATTAAGGTAAACCAGTTATGAATTAGCTTTGAGATAAACTACTTCAAAAAGCAAAATGTTTTTATTTGCCTTTTTTTCATGGTAACTAGAGGTTCTACAGAGTTGGCAGATGCAATAAAATTTGAAAAAGGACCATGGTAAAGGATAATTGAACCTCAATAATCTATTTGTATTTGGGAAACTTTGTAACCACGGAAGTTTAAATCCTAAACATAGACTAAGTAAGTAAAACGGATTTCACTATACATCATGGAATAAGTATGTTTACAAACAATGTATGTTCAAACTCAATTAGATTACATTGATTCTTGAGTTTTTAGATTTGTGATAGTGATTAAATTTCATTCAATGACTTTCTTTAGATGAAATTATTTATTATTAGGTGTTTAAATTTGTTTTGTAGACATTGAATAAATAAAATTCTAAGAGATTTCAAGATTTTAAATTTTTTAGAAGTAAGGGTTAGAAATTCGTTTTTAATTTGTTATAATAACAGTAATTAAGAGTATGTATCATAAAAAGATAATAATATGAAAATTTACACAATTACCTGAGTTGAAACTTCAGGCTCAGCCTTTCCACTGTCTTCAGTGCATGGGTCATCGATTACCCGAGTTGAAACTTCAGGCTCAGCCTTTCCACTGTCTTCAGTACATGGGTCATCAATTCCCCGAGTTGAATCTTCAGGCTCAGCCTTTCCACTGTCTTCAGTACATGGGTCATCAATTACCTGAGTTGAAACTTCAGGCTCAGCCTTTCCACTGTCCTCAATACATGGGTCATCAATTACCCAAGTTGAAACTTCAGGCTCAGCCTTTACACTGTCTTCAGTACATGGATCATCAATTACCCGAGTTGAAACTTCAGGCTCAGCCTTTACACTGTCTTCAGTACATGAGTCATCAATTACCTGAGTTGAAACTTCAGGCTCAGCCTTTCCACTGTCTTCAGTACATGGGTCATCAATTACCCGAGTTGAAACTTCAGGCTCAGCCTTTCCACTGTCCTCAGTACATGGGTCATCAATTACCCAAGTTGAAACTTCAGGCTCAGCCTTTCCACTACATGGGTTATCAATTACCTGAGTTGAAACCTTAGGCTCAGCCTTTCCACTGTCTTCAGTACATGGGTCATCAATTACCTGAGTTGAAACTTCAGCCTCAGCCTTCCCACTGTCTTCAGTACATGGGTCATCAATTTTATCCTTCAAAATCTCCTCGTGCTGTTCGGAAGTCACCGATTTTTCATGAGAATTGGTGGTAGACTCTGGAATGGATTCATGGCTATTCCTACAGTCATTTTGTATCAATTCACTGGTTGGTTCTGGTTCAGCCAACTCCTTAGGAGTTTCTAGTTCAAGTTCAATTATTAATTCATTATTTTGCTCACTAAGTGAACTGTCAGTAACACCATTGTCTGCACAGCAGTTGTTACTTTCACTACCTATATTGTTACTGGTATCAGTGTTATTGCTATTTTCACAGTGGTTTGTATTATCATCACAGTCTTCCGAGGTAACTTTCTGGCAAATTTGTTTGCTAATTGGTGAATTTGGAATGGATAATTCCATAGGCTCCTCCATAGTGCCATTTACATCTCCATTCATCCTGACCTATAGCAACATTCCATGTGATATCCACCTGTCAAAACAATTCATTAGGTTATGTTGTTATACCATATGATGATAAAGAGAAAGAGACACCAAGTGTTTGAGCGTCATATTTTTTTATAGTGGATCCGCTCCTCCCCTCCCGCCACCCTTTTCCCCCCTGGCAAGGCGCTAGCAATCAAAATGGCGGTTTCATGGTACCTCTCTGTAGTAGAGCTACGTGTACATAATGTAGGTACATAACACAATCTCTTGTCCTATTCAAAATCTTTTATGGCTTATTAAATTTCTAATAGCCTAGTTTCGTAGGTAAATAAACATAGGACCTGCACAGAGAGCCTTAACATTGCAATCACTCGCAAAACACTAACAAATAACACCTAGATTTATGCAACTACAAAGATCATAATAACTTTACTATCTAAAATTTTGCGTAAAATTGCTTAGAAAATTATTGTTACACGGGTATTCACTCAAAATTTGAATAAAACAACGTAAACAATCAATGCCGGTACAATTAGCCCTTTTCAAACAAGTTTATTGAGAGGAAATACTGTTTTTGGGCTAATAATGGTCTAAGAATACATGAAACATGTTACCTATTCCAGGTTTTGCAGAGCGTTGTCAGAGAACCTTTCTGGTACACGGTCACTACTTTGGTTATTTCAATGGTGGAAAGTTGGAAACCACTATCCAAAATATTTTCCTTTCAAGTTTATTCTTGCACTCAAATAGTTTCACTTGAAAACTACTAACAAATTGACTTTGAGTTAATAGATTACAAACAATCTCAAACACTAAAATAACTGAGCATTAATTTAATTCAAAATTTTAATCGACAGCAAGACACCCTTACCACCTCTGAAATGCAATATGGCGGGCGGCCGCAAAATAGTCACGTGACCCAACCCACCGCGCTAAAATTTAAATGTTTAATGCATGATCATTATGATGAGTATCATTTAGTACATAACATCAGCGTTAATACATAATTAAATGAGACGCAAGTCGCAAACAATAATTTCTGGTAGCATTAATAAAACCAATTAACCGTTCCGTCTGAACAAAGCAAACAATACAACAAACGATATTTTGGTTTGGGAGTGTGAACTGAAAAGTTAATTACTTTTCTCTATGGTTAAGACTATGCAGCATTTTAAAGCCGAAAAACAATAATCACTGCTTAAAATCGCGATCTACTTGAAAGCAAGAAGCACAATGATCTTTTAAAAATAATGGAATCTAGTTAAGTGACCATTGGGTTGTAGATAATCCTGAATTTATGTTTCATCATGGCATGCCTTTCTGCCCTATTCAGTGCTCTGTACCATGTGTCTTGTAACATTATCCTGAAAAAAGTCCTAAATATTAAAATGACGAGTTGCATGGAATGCTTGTGGTTTCCGAGTTTATCATTCGATACACGAAAATTTTAAAAATCGATTTAAATTATGTAGCTGAAGCGGATAGGTACATCTCTATGGTCTATGCATAGTGTAAGCAAAGAGCTTAAATCACAGAAGCCTGTGGTGGTTGGTGGTAACCATTTTTGCCTATTCGTTGTTTATTGCCTACCTAACAGCCCATCATAGTCCTTTGCCGACTAACATCTCAGCTTTATTGAGTACAAATGATCTTGTAATATATAAAATAAAAAGGGTGACAAAAGGGTTAAAAGTTTACTCTAAAATGTAAATAACATCAAAGTATAGACGATGTAGGTTACCTTAGTTTTTATTGCATCTAAATCGATGCAGTATTACCGAAGTTATCGCTCTGAGAAGTTTAGACTTTTAATTTCCGAGATGTCGCGCGCTTCGTGCGCGACGTCACTAGTCCAGTGGTACCGTTCACGCCGCCCGCCGCCGCCCTATTGCAACTCGAGTAAAACTACTTGCGCGCACTGTGTGAGTTGTGATTCTTTTGCAGAAATAGGTTAATTTATAAATCTTTAACATTAGGTAGATATCCTTTTTTAGTAATATTGTAAAAAGTCATAAAATCCTTCAAGAAAAACAAGTCGGACAATCTGCCAAAAGTGGATAGCTTGATGGAGGCTCAATAATTTTTTTAAAAAAACTAGCGACTCGCCCCGGCTCCGCACGGTTGCAATGCTGATGCTAAATATACTACAGAATGTATACATATTATACGTTACGAGCTACTCGATTAACTGGCCAGTATTATTACGGGCCGGTACTAATGAATAATGACCAAGTGCATTGGTCAATTAGATAAATTAATTACCTTGGCCGGACCATATGAATAATGACAGACTACTCGTGGGCAGTATAATAGATCAAAGTTTGAGATAGCTTAAATTTATCACTTTTACCGGGCATTAGGAATAATTTCACTGTCAGAATCGTCCTTTGGCATATATTTTGGGTGGGAAAAAATTTCTTTATCAAAATATCTTTACTTTAGTTATAATATCAAAGCATAAAACGGCAGAAAGAAAATGAGGCCAGTTCGTCTCTGACACTCACTGGCACGCTCGCTTCGCTTGCTCCTCGCAACCTAATAAGCCCCTTTCTTACAGAGCGGAACACCTTCTCTTCAATAAAGTTTTTTGTGAGTAAAATTTAACAAAACTAATTACCAATAAATGCATTCTGTACAAATACATGTATGTACACTGTACAACCCCTAGGGATACATTGCCTAGGCATTGTATACAATGCCTGAATTATACAGATTGCCGGTGACATATACATACATTGCCTTTATGTTGATATTACATAATGTAATGAACGTGCTATTTATAAGAACACGCCGCCGGGGGGCATACATAATATAGTAGAGAAACACAGATAATTTTAGAGATTTCTAATGTGATATCGTAAATAAAGACATTTTTTTGCGCTTACATTGCTTACATTGCCTGAACCCTACGAGATAGATCTGAATAATGTACTACAGTTTTGTACACCTTAAAAAGGTCTACAAAAAAGGCTCCGATTGTATATGTCTATCTCTTAGGGATAACCCACAATAACAATTTTTTATCTTTTATGTTTTACGAGAAATAATGGTTTATTTACGAAGTGATTTTAAGCTATTGTTTAAAATCGCTTATCAATCTAATCTACCAATCCTTATCCAATTAAGTACCTTAAATACATTGTGCGTTTAATATAGATCAATATGGAAATTTACAACATGTAATTTAAATGAATATTTTTGAAGATATTACAGATTTAAAATGCAGGGACATCGCGGTTACGGCGGTACCGGCCGGCGCCTCTCGACTCGTGACGTCATAGCACGTTCGAAGGCAGAGCGTGTTTTAACAAAAAAGTTAAAACACAGTTTTTTTCGTAATTTTTTCCTCAATACAATGACATCTATAGAAAAAAACTTTTGTCACCCTCATTGCTTAATTCATAATTGGGTATGGGAAATAAAACAAACGACCTAAATAGAAAATCATTTCGAGGTATTAGTATTTTATACCATAAATATTAAACGTTTTTAAAGGCAAAGGATCTAGGATATTTCTACTTCAATACGTTGTGAAGCTGGGGTCATTTATTGGACCCCAGATTGCCAACGTACGCAAAGAGTTAAGGTTCATAATGGACTCTTGACGGTAATCAAATTGACAGCTCACAATTGAAACCTATTGGGTCGTATAAACGTCCTTTCACGTGAATGGTTGATAATCTATCCATCAACCAATCTAATGACGCGATCTATATCATACGTTAGAATTTTAGCTAGGCGATTCTACTGCGTGGTAATAATGGAGTTTCGAGATAGCAGAATTTTAATTCCCCCAGGTGATAAATATTTTTCCACAAAGTTATTTTTAATAATACGTACATTAATTTACGCCCATTCTCCAGGCGGGCAGGTAGGACTTAAAATTTCCCAAACGTTCCAGGTAGGGCTAATTGATAATGGGAGCATTTTTTTTATATTTATTTTAAATACCTTTTACTTTTTTAAGTAACTCATTTGAATATTTCGTTAATCTAGCCGATAGTGAATTTTTTATTAATTTTTAAACATTGCGAACTCATGACGTCATAAATTCGCTTAGTCCCACATGAGTTTTTCCCGGATTCGTGTTAATTAAATTACTGATTTACTGCACTTACGGCTGAAACAGAGCTCGCCGTTCATCATGTAGTATCTCAGGAGAATGTGAGAAGTAGACTTCATAATATACAATTTATTATGTCAAGTCTGAAACCAAGGCCTACCTGAAAAGGTTGGGATTAAAGCGAATGGGTGTAAATTAATGTACGTATTATTAAAAATAACTTTGTGGGAAAAATATTTTTCACCTGGGGGAACTTAAAATCTGCTATCTGGAAACACCATTAATACCATGCAGTAGAATCACCTAGCTAAAAGTCTCACGTATGATACAGATCGCGTCATTTGATTGGTTGATGGATAGATTTTTTTATCAACCAATCAAGTGAAAGGACGTTAATACGACCCAGTAGGTTTAAATTGAAGATGTCAATTTGATTACCGTCAAGAGTCCAATATAACATTAATGTACTCTTTGCAGGGTCAAACTGGGGTCATTCTTTTGACCCCAGATTGCCAACGTATTTGATTAAAAATATAATAGATTCTTTGGTTTTAAAAATGTTAAATATTTAAATGACGACCGACTTGGTGTAATGGTTAAGAAGTTGGCTACTACACCAGAGGTCGCGGGTTCGATCCCCGCACAGTACAAACATTTGTGTGCATGAACATGTCTGTTTGTACTGGTCTGGGTGTCTCCTATGTATAATAAGTATGTATTTACAAAAGAAAATGTATTTAAGTATGTTTATCCGTTGTCTAGTATCCCATAACACAAGCTTTAATTAGCTTACTTTGGGGCTAGATGGCGCTGTGTGGAATAATGTCCAGGGATATTTATTTATTTTATTATTTAAATAAGTTTTATAATACAAATACCTCGAAATGGTTTTCAATTTAGGACATGTTTGATTTTTGTTCCCATACCCAATTAGACTTAGTACTTTGTACAAAAACATTGTTATTGTTCACTACAGAAGAATCCTCATTGGTATTGGCAACGTTCGACGGTTTGAATTATGAAATGTTTTGAGATATTAAAATTAACAGCATAAGAATTGGTTCCTTTTCTGAAAGTGAATTAGATCATTGCCATTTAATATGCTTTGGCTTGGGTATATAGGAGTATTATATTATTTAGCTTACAACTCATGGGCGGTTCGGTCATAGCCGTTGTCAAGTTTAGGTAGAGCGCTTGGTTTCCAAAATGTAGGTTTTTTATGATGTACTAGCAGGTTTATTATTTTTGGGGCTGTGGGATGATAGTTTTTTATGAATAGCTTGTTGTTGCACCTGAAACGATAAAGAAGAAAAAAATAATAAGTAATTTGAGGGCTTCTGAATATGCGTTACAGTTTTTAGCCATTGTCTCCTTGATTCCTTTTCAACCGACTTTAAAAAAAAGAGGAGGTTCTCAATTCGACTGCATGTTTTTTTTTATGTTTGTTACCTCATAACTTTCGACTGGGTGAACCGATTTTGATCATTCTTTTTTTATTTGAAAGCTGGTGCTTCCCAAATGGTGTTATTATAATTTGGTCTAGTTCTGACAGTGGAATCCATGAGAAGTCATATAAGTCTTAAATGTAGATAGACAAAATGCGCGACAAATGGACGAATAACTCAATATTACACCAACCCATTTTGATAATTCTTTATCTATTTGAAAGCTGATTGTGTGGCATCCAAGGGAAATCCATATAAATTTTAAATCTAGATAAACCATATGCGCGACAAATGGACGAATAACTCATTATCACGCCAACCGATTTCGGTGTTTCTTTTTTTGTTGGAAAGGATATACTTCAAGGGTAGTTTGATGAGTGTCTGGTTAGGTTCTGACTATGGGATGCATGACAAAGTAACGGAACTCTTCAATTCTTAGGAGCAATTGGACGATACTTTTTCGATGTATAAAATAAATAAGAACTATTCACTGAAAATCAAGAAATAAACAAAAATTTTAGCAAAAAAAAACCAACTTCAAAAAAAACTACAGTCGGTGTCAGCCAAGGAAACACTACAATATACCTAGCAATATACCTATTTCTTACAAATCACGTTTACGTTTATATAGGTAGTTACAAACCTACATTGGCTGACACCGACTCCAACAATAATAATAATTGTACTTACATTATATTATCATATAAGGTTTAGAAGAATACGCAATTATTTCTTTACTTTTTAGTGCTTTGTTTTGGAATAGTTTTTTTTGAAGTTGGTTTTTTTTTGTTAAAATTCTTGTCTGATATACTCTGGACATTTTCTACTAGAAGCTGAATGAGAACCAGAACACAAAATACACATTACTTCTTCCTCATTAGCAGTCATTTACAGAATGTCCTAAACCACACTTAAAACATCTAGGCAGTGACCGGCTTTGAGGTTTAATGTGTCCTGGCAATATTGGAAACATTGTACTGTATGATAAATATACAGGTCAACACGTAATGAGTTGTAGCAAAGATATATTCTTTCAGGGAGGACTTGTCCATCAAATGTCACTACAATAGTTTGAATGGGGATGAATTCAGGTTTGCCATTAGTATTTTTTTTTAAAGGTTTGCCGCAAATTACAGGAGGTGTGATATTCCTCAATCCTCATTACTTCCTCTTCAGACCATTCAATAGGTACTCCTCTTACTACACCTTTTCGGGTTACAATATTTTTGGGTATAAACGCTTTATTGTAATGATTTAAGTTTCTTTATTTTGTAGGAAAGCATTGGCAACCTTGTACAAAAAAAAACAATGCTACTTATTCTTTTGAGGCTGCCATTGATAATATTTTTAAAACAATGTTTCTTCAAGAAATATCCAAAAGCTATAGTGTAAGTAGCTGTTATGTTCAGGGGTAACTTGCTCTTTTCAAACATGGACTACAAAAGGCGACGCATCAGTAATCAGATAAAAAGGTCTACCGGTAGGTTGACCCTGTTTAATCTTGTCTGACGCTTCTTGTGACAAATTTGGTACTGGCGTGAGGTTTGGATCACTTACACTTTCATTTTGGGAATCACACTGACAATATATATTTTCACTACAACTTGCGACCTGTGACAGAAGATTGACCCTTCGTTCTCTTTGTATTGCAAAGTTTGCAATGCAAAGAGTATTTGGTGCCATTATTGGCTACATGTACCTTCCGTTTCCATATCTGATATTGTGACAAAGTTGGACGCCGGTGGGACCAAGCCCCCCCAGTCATCGAATTCGTTCATTTCATCAATAAATAATTGGGTTAACTCACCTGACTCCCAAAGAAAATACATTATTATTACTTATACATTATGTACAATCCACCACTTAACTTATCCATATAATGAATAAAAATTTTACAAAGCTAAAAAGTCGACCACACTGTTTGACGTTCTTCGCGCTTTCTTTCCATAACTTTGAAACTGGCAAATGCACAAGCCGTGCGAGCCATAATAGGGGAAAAAAAACTTACAACCATAAACTTACTTTTGAACCGAAGCCATAAAACATATTTTAAAAAAAAAATTGTACACGTCAAAACTAGTACCTCATTTGTCTATGCTTTGAGCTATTTTGTGTGTTGACTAGTTTTCCAGCTGTAAAACACAACCGAAAAAAATTTATTCCCAGTTGAAATAAGTAGACTGTAAAATAGTTCGTTAAAATGAACAGTACAGCACCTTTTGACAGTATTTAGGTGTTATCTTCAATTGTGAATTGTTTCGTTATTGTTCTAATCTGTATCTACCGTTTTCGATTTTGTGTTGAAGTTGGTTGGTGGTGTAGATACCTGGTAGATGTCAGATCTTTTTTAATCTGTGAAGTCAGAATCACAGGTCAGAACTATTCAGTAAATCGGAGCAGTCAGTCAGTCAGATTCAAGTCTTCTGCAATAATATCTGTACTTGAAGTGTAATGGTGGTTAAATTTTTATAACTGCAGTGAAACTGATAATTGTTTTTGTGTATAAATATTGTATGATTCCTAATTTAATAAATAAGAACGAAATAATGATTTAAAAACATTACGTTTTACTTTATTTTCAAACTATTCCAAATGTTACTTGTTTTAATTCGTAGTATATGGTACAACTAGTCATTTGCTAATATAATGGTGGAAATAATGGCATATCGAGTGTTATTAGTTTTTGTCTTTGCAATATGTGTAAGGACAGAAGAAGAACACACCCCATCAGAGATGTCTAAGGCTGAAAGAATACTTCTGAGGTATTTATTGATTTTCATAGTGCTGTTTGTAAAATGGTATAGTTCCTTAAAAATGTAAAACATTCCTGCCCCAATCTTTATTGCCTAAAACCTTCTTTGATTTACCTTCTTCTGAAATATGAATGAATCCACATCCACATTAAGTTTATAAATATGAAGGCATGGAAGAGAAAATACTATGACAAGAAACCAAGTTAAATTCCCGTAAAGTCTGCTAGATAAAGATGTGAAATGATAAGTTATGTAAACTTATAAAAACATTACAATAAAAAAAAAAAATGATGGCCTGGGTGGGTATGGGAACAAAAATCAAACATGTCCTAAATCGAATACCATTTCAAGGTATTTGGATTTTATACCTTATCTAAATATTTACCATTTTTAAAAGCAAAGGATCTAGAATATCTCCAAATTAATATGTTGGCAATCTGCAGTCAAATGAAATCCCCAGTCAGTTTGCCAACGTCTGTAAAGAGATGACAGAAAAAGAGAGACAATATGGTTCTTAATGGATTGTTGAAATTGGAAATTGACATCTCACAATTGAACCTATTTGATCGTATTAACATCCTTTCAAGTGATTGGTTGATAATCTATCCATCAACCAATCAAATGACGCAATGTGTATCATACCTGAGATTTTATGCCAGGTGATTCTACTGCATGGTATTTCTTAATGGTGTTTCCAGATAGCAGATTTTAAATTCCCCCAGGTGAAAAATATTTTACCACAAAGTTATTTTTAATTAACTTACGCCTATTGCCCAGACGGGTAGGTAGGACTTAAAATAGCCATTCGCTGTAATCCCAACTCTTTCAGGTAGGGCTTCAGCTTCAGAATTTGACAAAATAAATTGTATCTGAAGTCTACTTCTCACATTCTCGTAAGATGCTACATGATTAACGTCAAGCTCTGTTTCAGCCGTACGTGCAGTAAATCAGTAATTTTCTCGTTGACTCGATGTTGCGAGTCGTCAAAAACGCAATTTTTAAAATTTAATAAAAAAATGTTACCATACCCAATTTTCTATATTTACCTCACCTTAAGATACACTGAAGATTAAATACTTAATAAATAGGGTTGGAATTAGTAATTCCTATCACGATTTTGGGGTTTATAAAGTTGGTCTTTTGTAGGAGTTGATGACCCCTTCTAAGTGACACCCCCTTCGCTGCGCAGTTTTTTTTAATTTATTTTATTTTTCTAAAAAGTTAGATTAAATAGGTTAGGTTTGACAAATGTCGTGAATTTAAATCTTCTGTTCAGTTAACTAAGGGGTCAGTCCGTTTTTTCACAGCGAACAAATAATTTGTTTTGCAATCAGTGACAATGAAAAACGGCGGGTTGTCAGTTTGATAGACCTGTCCTAGTGACTATAAAGTAGACTTCCTATTTAACAAAATATGATAATAAGTGACTAGAGCAGTGAATTCCTTATGCAAAATTTGAATGCCCTAAATAGAGATTGGGATCCCACAGCCTGGTAGAAGCTTCACTTTTGCCTCCTCCTTGCCATTTTGGTGAATACATGTATTCTTAATACTTCTGTTTAATATATATAACAAATGATAATAATTTTGAGACTGGACTTCTCATGTTCACTTACTTATGGGTTCTTTGATGTTAACTCTTTAATCATGTTCAAACTGTATGTTTCTGTTACAAAGTCAAAAATAAATTAAGTGTCGTTTTATATGCGTACATGTATTAGGTACATATAGGAGATCATTTTTTTTGGGCCTTTTCTCAAAGTGCCGTCCAACAAAAAAAAGTGGTCCATATAGGTAGAACTAGTCATTAGGAGCAATAATTATTATGGCATGAAAAAGTCGTAGGGTTGTCACAAGCCAAGTTATACAAGTTTGAAAATTCGTTATTTTTATACATTCTTTGATTTTTGAAAATGCTAGGTTACATAAAATAATGATAAATATTGCTTAATAAAATGATCCGATGCCTTTTTACTCTATCACAAAATATGTCAGCTAATAAGAAAACCGTAATTTTCACAAATAAACAAAAAACCCTATTTTGTTCCTACACTATTTTGGGCCACAGAGCCGTCTCCATAATGATCTGCTACCTCAGAATCCCATACAAAAGATCTTGTAACCACATTATAGTAAATCGGTTATAATAATGTTAGATAGGACAGTTCTCATAATTCATGCACATTTTCAGAGAGGAGTCACGAAGTATGTTCTACCATGCATATGATGCTTATATGGACAATGCATATCCTGCTGATGAATTAATGCCTTTAAGCTGCAAAGGTCGATGGAAAGGCATCACACCCAGCCGAGGAGACATGGATGACGCTCTTGGAAAGTAAGTGAACAAATGAATATCTTGAGAACATAAATTTGGCAACACATGACACAAGGCCACCTCACCCCACGCTAAGCAGAAATAGATATAAACACCCCCTTCACAAAGAACACAACTCCGGGCACATTATTTATTCCCAGTTGAAGATCAAACCCACGAACCACGCGTAGGAAGCAGGAAGCACGTACATTATGACATGCTATTGCCCATATCTAACTATGCTACAATAATATCGTCAGTATAGAAAGTGTGAAGGGCCCCATATGCGGTATAGATCTTCATATACGGTCCGTCGTTTCAGACCGAACGAAACCACAAATCATTGTCAATCATTGTATGTCAAGATCGTTACGTGAACATTTCAGTAACTAGACACTAATTATTGGTAATTTGGATGGGTCTGAAAAGACGGATCGTAACAAGCAATCGCACTTAAGGCGTTTGTCTAGGGAGTGTTCGTCCTATGAATACCGTCTACTAATAATCCTTGCCTAGTAAGGAAAGGATAAGTCTCAACTTGCTTGCGATGCTTAGCTATGAATGCAACTTAAATGCTAGCCTTGCAACTAACCCAGACCAGTTACGCAATTTTATCACCTTATCGATTAAGCTATGACGCTTCCTTAAACTGAAATACCTTTCATTAAACTATGCAAATAAAGAATGTGCCAGTTAACTATAAAAATTGAGGGCAGAAAACTGAAAACCTGTCAGTCTTAACAACAATGCAACAATATCAACGTAAGAAGGCACTTACGCGCGCTTGAAATAATGCTGTTTTTTGTCTAGACCAGTGTTATTCAATCTGTGGGTCATTTCATTCATTCAATTTTCGTGATATTTCATTGAATTGAAATAAAACTAAATTTTTTGCTCTATTATTGAGTGCATAATACTATTTAGAAACACATTCGCCAAAAATTTTCTAAATTTTGTTTTTTTTTTAAATTAATATGACACTTAAAAATTTACTATACACAGTTAAAGTTATAATTATGAAATTAAAAGGTGCATTCAATAATAGAGAGACAATTTATACTTAACTTGAATTCAGCTAAATAACCACGGAAAAAATGCGACGTTTACGATCTACCCCAAACGTAAAAAGCATCATCATCCGTGCGTTCTATCCCGGTTGTGAACCCACTCTGGTGTGTGGGGTCCCAGGGTCCGCCTTTCTTATTTTCTTGGCCCACTTCGCGCGGTCTTGTGCATCCTTAGTGGTGAGTTTGTTGGCGCGCATGTCACCCTTAACGACGTCGAGCCACCGCTTCTTACGTCGACCTCTTCTACCGGTACCTGGCGGGGGCGGCATGGCCAGACATTTGTTGCCCACGTAGTTTGCCTATCTCCGTGAGACATGACCATACCAACTATTACCAACGAAGGCGGCACTCCTGCAGCTTGTCTGCGATGTCGCGAACACGAAGGCTGCCGTGTATGTGGGTGTAACGCACGCGATCTTTGCGTGAGACTCCACACATCCACCGCAGCATCTTCATTTCCGTGACGCGCAGCTCCTGCTTGTGTCGCTCTAGTAACGGCCATGTTTCACTGCCATATAAAAGGACAGGCCTAATGATGGTTTTATAGACCTGACCCTTAGTTTGATCGGCTTTTGGGGTCACAAATGACACCAGTCACCTTACGCCATTTGGCCCAAACCGCGGAAATTCGGGCTCTGACGTCGCGGTCGATGTCCCCGACCGCATAACACAGATCCCAGGTATTTGACACGGTCCGGCCAAACGTAAAAGCAAACCCTCTTAAATGTGTAGTCTACTTTTCCTTTAAAATATGCAGCTGCTACGATAACAGTGTGTAATTGCCTTCAAGGCTGTACATAACTGCCAATCAGCAATCGATATTGTTATTCTGAAACAAAGTTTGCGTAATTGTATCGCTTTGAAGGAGAATCATTTTTTTTAGAAATAACATCATGATAAGAAAGTTATTCAAGTTCGTGCCATCCCTTGTAACTGCCCTTGCAACTCTTGCAAGAGCTATGCTGAACTGATCTCAGACTAGAACATTACGGTACGGAATCAGTTTGATGCTTTGATTCCCCTTTGAGAGTTGGGTTTGTTTTGATCGGTTCTTCCGATATGGTGACCTCGTTGCCATCCTTATCATTTTACTTACAAACTGATCGAGTACCTATCCCAAAATCTTTTGCGTGCTAAGCATATTTTTATCGTACTGCTTTACAGTTTTTATTTTATTGATTTATCCTGTCTTTCCAGTTTATCGAAGACTAGCTGTGTCGCTTTGTCAGCGTGGACTATTGTATTATGTAATCCACATAATACAATATATGTCCACACATTATTCTTGTTAAATAACAGCCTAAAAAGCCTGTGTAGTCGCTGATAATGTAGCTATAATCGGTGAAAGATTTCATGAAAGGTCAAAACCAGTCCAGCAGTTTAGGATCCTATTTCATTGCAAACAAACAATACAATCCTTCATCTTTATAATTTGTGTAAAGAATAAACCAAAATTGATTTTTCAGCTTTTCTCTCACCTTAGTCGACAGTTTGGACACCCTGGTTGTGATGGGTGACTTTTCCGAATTCAACAATGCCATCAGACTCGTCATCAAAGATGTAACCTTCGACCATGACATCGTAGTGTCAGTGTTCGAAACTAACATAAGGATTTTGGGGTAATCGACAGTCTAATATTATTTAATACTTTAATTTTATACACGTTAAGATTAAGCTTTCCATATTAAGGTTATTCATCGCCACTGTGGAGTACATTCGGGAGATTTCAATAGGTGAACATTCAACATATAAGTTACGTAAGAGCCGGTCACATCTCCTAATTGTAACAGTACCTACATTTGAATTTACCCTTGCTAAGCGCTTGACATTGGTTACTACTGTTAACGTTATTGAAAGTTAGATGTTGCAACTGGAGCTGAAATCCGTAAAAAAACTGAAATCACTGAAGTGAGCGAGTAAATTAAAGGGGCAATAGGAACATACAACGAATGTCACACAAACCAAGAGGTAGCGAAGACGCTAGAAACTGATAAAAACTCACGACTGACCGCTTTGAATATCGATCTATGTCTAGTAGTAGACGTCTTTGGGTTGCCACATATGATGATGTTATGAAAGTATGGCCAAGTCTAAGTTTGGAGTTCAACGCGATGGGTTCAAGCTAAACCTTATTCTCTTCATTTACTTTCTTAATATACTAGCTTGAGCACTATAGTTTCTAACAATAATTTATTAAAGGGGTTTGCTGTCGGCCCACGTGCTTGCAGAGTCTTTCAAACCAGACGTTCCTGTGCTGCAATGGTACAACGACGAGCTGCTAACCATGGCCGAAGACTTGGGCAAGAGGCTTCTGCCTGCATTCAATACTTCTACAGGGATACCTCACGGTCGAGTAAATATTGCATTTTAAAATTCAATAATCATTACAAGAAAATACATAAAAACAATGTTTGAAGCGGTTGGTAGATTCATATGCCTATTTATATGTAGACTATAGTACCCTACGACTACGACCCTACGACCCAAGGAGTTCATTTGTTCTGGTTTCCTTCTAAACAAAAATCTCAGGTTTAGAAGAACTTTATTTCTCATAATAAAATATACATTTCACTTTCTGAGAAATCGTTTGAACATAGTCAAAATCTACACACCAAGTCCCATAAATGTCCGGATCCTCAATACACTCGCATTCCAGATTAGTATTGCGTAAATGAGTTCCTTTATAGTATCTAGCTTTCACTCGCGTATCCATTCGCGAGGACTAATCGTTTTTTCATTCAGTCAAAGGCTTTATCTTTGTGAAATAGGGTAGGCTATATCTTCCTACAAAGGCTAATCTTAAATTAAGTTTAATTTAAATCAGCTTTATAGCGTTTTTAAATGACGTTAACTATATAGATGGTAATAACAGGTCCATAATTATGAAATCGTTTAGGTAAATCTCCGTCACGGCATCAGTGGGTTGTCGGAGTCCCGCGAGACGTGCACTGCGTGCGCGGGCACCATGATCCTGGAGATGGCGGCGCTGTCGCGGCTCACCGGCAACCCTGTCTACGAACAGAAGGCGCATAAGGCTATGGACAGGCTGTGGAGGATTAGACACAGGTGAGAAAGTTCTAACGTAGTTGCAGCCCCAGTAAGATTCGATTTTGAGGATCCGGCAAACCTGTTCATAACTGCCAACAAAATTTGCGGTCTTCACACTAAGATACACGTATGTACAGATCGGTTACCGATAGATTACCACAAATAGCGGCCGTCTGCGCATGTGTACTCATGAAGAAAAGACTGAAGACAAAGTAATATGGCACCCATATACCGAGGGATTATCAAAAGACTTACAAAAGCGAATAGAATACTCTGTAAGTGATGTTAGACTACGTAAGTGTTTTTTTTTTAATAACTAATTTTTAGGTTTTTATACAAAAAATACTGACTGTTCGACTGATTTGTATGGTGGCCTTGAACTAAAAGTTAATTGAATAGTTTAAATTTTTACTGAGATTGTTTCTGCATCTGCATTTTTGTAAGTCTTTTGATAATCACCCGGTATTAAACCAATGGCGTCGCGCGTCGCTCCCCTTACCCCGCACCTCCAAAGGAACTTAAAAAATGCATTCTGCGCACTGGTCATCTTTCGTGAACCGTACTGTAACAGCTACTCTTATACTCGTAATTCTAGCCAGCTTTAACCTTTTATCGGTGACTAGGTGCGGTGTGGGCGGTGCGGCTGATAGCAGTTAGCTTAACATGGATGTATTTGCCCCTGAAAAAAAATAGATGTTATCGCCCTTCGGCTTTATGTCTGTAAAATTCAAGTAAAGCACATTCAGTTTGACAGAACAACGTATTCAAATAAAAAAACGGGACGTTGCGGGACCATGGACCCCGTTTTTGCCTTGAGAACGCATCTGTATCCCTCAAACAGACTGAAGAATACACCTCTGCATCTCCTTTTCTTAGACATGCAGAAGGCCTTCGACTGTCCCTCGTGATATGATCGGCTAGGCGCTACGGCCCAGGGCCGTTCCCGAAGTCTTTATTGACATTATCCGGGACATGTACCACGATTCCAGTTTCATAGTTAGGACTGCGGTTGGTGACACGCTTACCTTACCTATCACCGTTAGAGTACTCCAAGGCTCCGTGCTTTCTGTTCAGCGTAATATTAGACGTTCTGTCAAACAGCATCCGAGACCACCACGAGCAACCACCCTGGTTGCTCATGTATGCTGATGATATTGCGCTAGCAGACTCTGACAAGGGACGGCTGGTACAACGGGTGAATAAGTGGAAAAACCGGACACTTGAAAACGACGGTCTGAAACTTAATATGGCGAAGACGGAGTACATGGCCTGCAACACCACAGATCCCCAGTCCGTCCGCATAGGCGTTGACGTGGTCGAGCGCACGGACCGTGTCAAATACCTAGGATTTGTGTTAAGCGCGTCCGGGGACCGCGACGTCAGAGCCCGAATTTCCGCGGTTTGGGCCAAATGGCGTGGGGTGACAGCTGTCAATTTTGACCCCAAAATGCCGGTCAATCTGAAGAATCTATAAAACCATTCTTAGGCCTGTCCTTTTATATGGCAGTGAACCGTTACTAGAGCGACACAAGCAGTAGCTGCGCGTCGCGGAAATGAAGATGCTGCGGTAGATGTGTGGAGTCTCACGCAAAGATCGCGTGCGGAACACCCACATCCGCGGCAGCCTTCGTGTTCGTGACATCGCAGACAAGCTGCAGAAGTGGTATATAATGTATATATATTTATATAGGATATGTATGTATATACCAGCCTTCGTTGGTATGGTCATGTCTCACGGAGATCGGCAAACTACGTGGGCAACAAATGTCTGGCCATGCCGCCCCCGCCAGGTACCGGTAGAAGAGGTCGACCCAAGAAGCGGTGGCTCGACGTCGTTAAGGGTGACATGCGTGCCTTGTTGGCACGCATGTCACCCTTAACGCACTTAGGATAATAACGCCCTTAACACCCTTAACTCACCACTGAGGATGCACAAGACCACGCGAAGTGAAAATAAGAATGGCGGACCCTGGCGGGATAGACCGCACGAATGATGATGATGTACTCAAATAATCAACAAGCAAACAGGCTAACACCTGTATCCAACCAACATATTTTGCATAATGTCGCTCACTTGATAAGTAAAGCACTGGTGATCATGTTCTTTATTGTTCAAAATAATCATATTTGTGAACGATGTAGGTAGTCGGCTAATATAGAAATGATGTCATACATAATACATTGTATTTCGATACATTCTCTTCTCATATTTTGTGAATGTGTTCCGAATACAAATTTTTAATAAGCACGAGAAATCGTGTCTTAGGCAAGATACCTATGTACAGACGGTCTCACATCAAGTGTAACATAGCAGTTAGCAAATTATACGTGCACCATCCTTTCGTCGTCATCCTCATAACTGAATGTGTATATTTTAACATTTTTGGCATATTATCTGTTAACCTTGTGCTCCGAGTTCCTTTTTGTTTCTTAGCATGTATATTCAATTGGTGACTTATTTGCATATGAAATACTCATTAATCTATTAGGCACGTACAAATTGTCAACATTTAATTTTATTGACGATCAACACTCTTCAGTTTAGTAACTGAGTATAAATTTGTAAGTCATTGGTATGCCTCAAAGATGCAAACGCAATATGGAGCTGAAATGGATCACTATTGGTTGTTGGGTGTCGGTTTTCTTGTTTAAAAACCATTTGTGTGACACAAAAGTAAAAGTTTCTAAAAATAACAAGGGTGATTACAACTTACCCAATTTTAAAATGATTCTAGCAAAATTTAATCTACTATTGACATAATTCCACAACTGTTAATCTCTTTACACATCAAATCCGCAGGGCTTGTTAAGTAAGGCATAACTGTGCTAGCGCGAGTATGAACACTGCCGCTTTGGTGTTAAGAGGACTTTAAGTGAAATTGGACAGTCAATGTGTGAAGTTAATATGACCATTATTCAATCTAAGGCTCTTAACAAACTGAGATTTTTTGCATCGCTGCACAGACGTGATTCAGTCGCGATGCAGTATCGATACAGTCACAAATCCTTCACTAGAGCAGCGATACTATCGCGATGCAGTCGAACGTGTTTTTATCTCTACAAAAAATAGTTATGAATAAAGGGCCCAAAACTCTGAGATTGCTTCGTTATTGTTTCTTGATACAATGCAAGTGCAAATAAACCACACGTTCAGGCGATAAAACATTTTTATTTGACCAAATATAACGAATAAATAAATAAAATAAATAAATATCCCTGGACATTATTCCACACAGCGCCATCTAGCCCCAAAGTAAGCTAATTAAAGCTTGTGTTATGGGATACTAGACAACGGATAAACATACTTAAATACATTTTCTATTGTAAATACGTACTTATTATACATAGGAGACACCCATTTGTAAAATTTGGTTGTCCGATCCTCAGAACAACAGACCTGATGGGAACTGTGATCAACATACATTCCGGCGACTGGGTTCGCAAGGATTCCGGCGTGGGTGCCGGGATTGACTCATACTATGAGTACTGCCTCAAGGCCTACATCCTGCTGGGTGATGAGAAGTACCTGGCCAGGTTCACCAGGCACTACAACGCGGTGATGAAGTACATCAGCCGGGGGCCGGTCATGCTGGCCGTGCATATGCATAGGTACGTACTTAAAAACCTTTATACCTATTATTTAGCTAAGTATGAATATATTCTGCGTTTGTTCAATCTTACATAAGCCGCCCAAACTTAGTTTTTGATATAATTTATTTGTGTTTTTATGTATCTTTCTTCCATCTAAACCACTTTTAGCGTGCGCGGAGACTTCGTAAATAAACAAAATGGCGGCAGGTTGCTATGCTAGCTTTTATACAAAATGTTCAAACTCCTTTAAACTATCGACTGTCAAACTATCGTTATTTAGCCAACCCTAAGCAACGCTGATGACACGATTAGCGTAGTGTGCTGTAGCACGGTTTCTAAATTGACTTGGGACTTTGTATGCTGGGAGACGCCCCTGGCTTCTTTTCCTGTGTGGTACCTCGTAACACAGGGATATTTATTCTTACTTCGAGATCATGACCAGCGGTGTGGTCTGGCGCATATTTAGGGTGCGTTTTTCAGAGATGTGCGAGGATGCGTTGCGAGCAATGTGTTTGTTACCAATAAAATCACGAAGCTAGGTGAATGAAGCAATTGTATTGGTTCTTAACACACACATTCCTCGCAACGCATCCTCGCACATCTCTGGTGGAAACGCACCCTTATACCGGGTGATTATCAAATCACTATGTATTTCACTATTTTAAGGTTTTCATAGAAAAAGTACTGACCATGTGAATGATTTGTATGGTGACCTTGCAATGAAAGTTAGTTCAATAAATATCATGTTCACTTAGATAGTTTGTACATTTGATAATCACCCAGTATATTCATACTAAGCCTAAGTAAAACTTGTCAGGCCTCACCTCCAATCGCGCAACTTCATGGACGCGCTGCTGGCGTTCTGGCCGGGCCTGCAGGTGCTGCTGGGCGACGTGCGGCCCGCCGTGGAGACGCACGAGATGCTCTACCAGGTCATGCAGCGGCACACCTTCATACCGGAGGCCTTCACCGCCGACTTCCAGGTATATCGCACATTTCGTCGGAGATGGTGCAAATACGCGTTAGCAGTCGATAATTCTGCATAACTGACTTCATAGGATTTTATCTTTGAAGACCGTCATAACTTTCTCCGGCAAATGTCTGATACGTGGCTTTTATCTGTGGTAAATCTGCGGATTTGCACTATCTCCGAGGAAATCATCGTATCAAACTTATGAAGAAAAATATTCGTATTTTTCTCCGTAAGTTCACTTCTGGTTGTCTGCCGCCTAAAAGGAACTCGTGGGAGTTTCTGTTATGAAATACTATAGTCATTGTTTATTTGTGCGATAAAATATCTTTATCTATCTTTACCCTGCAAATCTAATCAAATAATCTTGATAAATATACGTTGCAATTGAATGGGTGTATTCTGCTTTTATACTAAACAAACCACATAGTTGAAACACAACTATACACAAATATTAATGTTTCACAAATCTGGTTTCACCAAGGGTTTTTCAACCGCATGCTACATTCTTCTTCGTTTTTAGTGGTCAGTAATCGTTTGGTGATGTTGTAAAAAGGAGACATTCTTTGGGTTTTTCGTACGATATTTATCTTTTCTGTATATCGTGACCCAATCATCATTACAGGTGCATGAAAGTTACGGAGCATGTCCAGGTAGATGAATATATATGTTTCTTTAATTTTTGGATTTCGCTTAACTCAGTATTACATTACTTAGATTTAATTGATGGAAAGTTTTGCAATGCAGAGAGTTATTAAAAAAATGGTTTCGGCAACCCAGTGCAAATGTATTAGCACTAAGTACTTTCATTAAATGTTATAGCCCTCAGTGGTAGGATAGCCTGTGGCACAAAAGTTTATAATTTATTTACACAGTTAAAGAAAACATTGGCGTAGAAAATGGTTAAAAAAAGAAATTAGTACATTCATTCACAAGGTACTTCTTTGTCAAACACAGTGTGGTGTTATCGTAGTTATATAATTGTTTTTTATTGATTGTGTAAAATTTCATCTTACGCGTCCTGGGATAACCTCCGCTTATATAGAACCGCCAAATTATGTTTCTTATCAGAAGGATTGCATATGTTGATAAACTTAGACATACAATCCTTCCTATTATTTTTTTCATTGTTAAATGAACTTGTACTGATCAATAATTTGACCTTATTATGCTATCATTTACGATGACGTGTCTTCATGTTTATCGCTTTCACCTTGGAGTATAATCAATTCTTTAATGTGAAAATGTTGATACCCTACCATATGTCGCTGATGTAGATAGTAGTATTAGTAGTACTTACAGAATGCTTTAGGTAAAGTATGTATGTTATGTTAGTATATATAATGTAAACATAATGTAATAAATTGTATGTTATGCTTTTGGTTGCGAAGCAGATATGAGACAACATCACATAGTGTCCTGGGGCCTCACTCCCGTTCGTCCGCACGCGTAGTAGCGACTGTCAAATCTTGCAATCGGTACTCCGTTCTCATGAAAGCCGCTGCTTCGTCACGCAACACGTCTTTTGACATCTAGACGGTCGTAACCTTACTACGATTCTCTAAAATCACGAACGAAAACTTGATTTTGACAGCTTATTAACGGCATCTCCACCGTCGGAACGTCAATATCTACGGGGGCAAAATTGTTACCATTCTGCAGACAATAGATAGATAGATGATATACTTTATTGCACAAAAAAGGAATAAAAACAGTTGTATTACATAAAACAAGCAATTTGTACAATTTAGGCGGCCTTATCGCTAGAGAGCGATTTCTTCCAGGCAACCTTTGGGTAGGGGAACTTTTTAAAGCATGAGCTTTGTGTGGAGTGAAAATGAATCTATGAGAAAAACAACAATATATATATATATATACATAAATAAATCCATTAATCAATCAAGATTATATACCTACAAATACATATAAAATAAATGTATATACCTGTATATACAAAAAAAAACATACATAATACAATAAACATACATATACCATACACACATACAAATAATTATTATGGCAAGGACGTCGCAGCACAGTAGACACCAAAATAACCATGAGGAGCAGAAGGTCACAGTGAAAGGAAATACGCTTTGACACGGGATTTAAATATAGGAATGGATTGAGATAGCTTGATGGGCAAAGGCAAGGAATTCCACAGGCGTATGGATTGGATAGTGAAGGAAATCGAGTAATAACTTGAGGAATGTGGGGGGAAAGTTAAAAGGAGTTTTAACAAGACAATGAAAGATAGAAATAAATAAATGACTCTTATAGTTAATTAATTGAATGTAGTAATGTAGCAGCTACATAATAGAATGGAGATACGTCGACGTCTGCCGCCTAATTCCTACGTTAGATTCAAACGGGTAGGTATAGAACTCACATAATAGTACATTATTGCAAAGGCAGCGAAATAGGCAATTGCAGGTCGAGTATTAGCCGAGCCGCAGGCGAGGACTTCAATGATACGAGACAGGCAATTGCCATTTCGGCCGAGGCATATATAGTGCTTTTCTTAAAAAAATGCAAGGAAATAAAAAGGGCCTTTTACATAATAAATTTAATTAATATTATTAACAAAATAACAACTCCGCTTTACCGCCAATTTGTTTTTTTTTATTTTACAATTTGTGCCGAAAGGTAAACGCATCTGTGGCTATACAGCCACGAGAACGCAATGTGTACGATAGATGAAAGAGTTCTAAATTCAAACAGCACACCGTTTCATACAACCAAGAAGGCTAGAGACTAAGGAGAGATAACTCCCTGGAAAGGGTTGGACTAAATCCGTATCCCACAGTGACGCATGCGCATTACGCTTCTTTGCCGCGATCCTCGCGAAGTGTCAAAATTGGTCAACACAACCTCGAAAAACAACAACTGTCGCACGTGACACCGTTCAAAACAAAACCATGTGACCATGAAATGACAAATAGCTGCCGCTGCACATGCGCAATACAGCGTTTTGCCCGGCACAGAGTATACGACTTTCGGCCCTCGAAAGCTTACCCCCACTTCGGGAGTTATCTCTCCTTAGTTTCTAGCCTTCTTGCATACAACATTGCCGGCACGCTCTTCGTTCGAAATTCAAAGAACGCGCCGGGAAGTGATTTGGGGTTTTCAGTCTACGTAAATATGATACTTCGCGTGTTCTTTATTCAAAAGTAATGACAATATTTCCGAGCATGTTTAGGAAAGGTACAAACTTACTAGGACCCTCTTTAATAATTTATGAACAGAGTTGGTGCTGGTTTTGTGTCGTGCCATGCTTTATTTATGCCACTTTTATCACTTGTTAGCACAGTCCGGTATACTGGGTACCAAACTAATGTGCGATCGTCGAGGCTCTGCGGAACACATACTCAGGAATGATATAGCTTCTGTTTTTTAACGAATGCTTATCACACGATGGCACATCAAGCTTTGCATGTAGGCACCATAAGCTACTAATATACGATTCATTTTACGATAGACTTGCTAAGGTTGACCTGCTGTCGTAGGTACATACAAATCTTGTTTTTATACGAAATGTTGAAAATTATTACGATAGAAAAACGTTTACATTATTTTCATTTTACCGAACGCCTTGCTGTTAGCAATTTTTTTCAACACTACATTAGAAATAAATATACATACAACTCGTGGTAGACGTACTTGTACAATATGATTTAGTACAAAATAAATTTATTATTTAACAACATTTGAGTCACACACACCCTCTAACCATCATCAATCATCTAATCTAATTATTAGATGATTAATGATGGTTAGTTTAAGTAATCAGTAAATAAATGCTTTAGAAGATGACAGTTTTTTCAAATTTAAGCAATCAAAACACATGTTATGCTCGCCATCGATTGAATATCAAAAATTGAGAATCAACTTCAATGTTGTGCTTGACTGGAAAAACCTTACGAGAATTTCTTCATAATTTCTACGCTGGTAGTAAGTTTCACAATCACCCGCGTCCGACAGTACCGGAAGAATTTGAAATTAAGCTCTATATTTCTGCTGTGGAGGACTCCACTAGTTCTGTTGGCAGACTTTCGTCATTCTGGTTGATCTTACTGCGTCGAAAAGGTTCTTTAAATTTATAAAAGAATTTGCAAAAAATTAAATACTTCCGGTAGCAAGAAGCAGGAAAACATCAAATAGACACATTTGACGTTGGACGCTTATGACATAACAACAGGTTCTTTTGAGTGTATTAATTTTAAAAATAATAATTATGGCTTGAAAACGCTAATGTTTGGCTTTTATAGTCTCCTGAAAGAGAAACTGTTAGTAGTTTTCACTAGTAGTTTTCACAACTCAATTTATATAAATAATTGCTTAATTTTATTAAAAAATCAATGAAAAGGAATGAACGACCATTTTATTAAGGTTTTATGACACAGAGAGGCGTGCTTGTTGAAAGACCTTTTTTTCTGTTCATTTACGCAACTAGACTTTTTCTATCTATGGTTTACGATCGAACTTTCTTGGACCGAGCTAGAACCGGAGTAGGAATTTACTATGTCTGTCGATCGTCTTGCGCCTGACTTCGCTGCTCCGTCTGTCTAGAACCGTAGTGAGGCTCCTGATTACTCCTGATTCCAGAGCAAGGGTCTTCGTGTTATGGTAATGAATAGTCGATACAGTTAACCGCTTAAGCGCGCACTCCGAACTCCTACTCCTCTAACACAAGCTGAAATTTTAAATTTCGTAAGCGACAGCACTATTAACCAGTTCTATAATTGGTTTTATCAAAGTGATTTATCATTAATAAAGACAACGCTTACGATATGAGAATGTAATTTTTATCAGAATTCCATTTAACTTTATTTGCGTTAAAAGATGTGTTAATGCCCCCTAGCGGGTTGTAAACTCCTCATCTACTAGCTTGACAAATAAGATTACGCTTTATGAACTTGAACCACTCCCGCCAGTACTTAATCTTGGCATAAAAATTAATGATTCCGATTCATATATTTTACTGGAATTGTTCACACATGATCGTTTCCATCTGTCGGCAACGACAAATCTATCCTACCTAACCCATTGTTGGTAAGAATAGTGTGAATATCAACAGCTCTATCGATGACTAAAAAACTCGAGCCGACATAGTGTGAAAATTCACTAAGTCTGAGATCTATAGAGCTTGCTCGGCTTAATATTTGACTTATCTCAGATTATTATAATTATATTATATTATTATTATTATTATAATTAATGTGATAAGTATGTGCTTAGCTAAGTAACGACTATAGATCTCGGCCTTAGACTTTGTCGTTGCTGAAGTCAAATACTTCTAAGCCTCATGTTAACTTGTTGCTAAAGAGCATAGACAACATAAAGCAATGTCACTAGGTCCACTGGGGCCAACATCCGCTCCGGCCGGAGTTCCTCGAGTCCACGTACTTCCTGCACCGCGCCACCGGCGACGACCACTACCTGCACGTGGGCGCGTTCGTGCTGCGCGCGCTGCAGGCGCACACGCGCGTGCCCTGCGGGTACGCCGCCGTCAACGACGTGCGCACGCGCCAGCACGAAGACCGCATGGACTCCTTCGTCCTAGCAGAAACCTTCAAGTACCTCTACTTACTGTTCAGCGAGGATAAAGATCTACCTTTAAAACTTGAAGATTATGTACTCACGACTGAAGCACACTTCCTACCGCTCTCTTTGGCTATCTCCGGGAAAAACACTTCGTATTTCACCCTCAAGATTGATGACGACGACGGGAATAAATACAAAAAGTGAGTTATAATATTTTTTGGTAGCTACACAAATATCTGCTTATGCTAACTCCGCTGGAAAAATACTTAGCGAGAGATGACCGTACCCTATACACAAGTGCAACCTTGAAGAACAACAGCCACTAAGTTTTTACCCGTTCCTCTTTCTTTAAATGATTATGATAAAAAACACACTAGCACAAGCCTAATTCGAGAATTATTAAGTGTGATTACTAGTTCGGGTCTAGACAACAAAGACAAAGGTATCCCTCCTTATGCTATAAATCCTTGTATATATCCTTCATCAACCTAAAACTAAACTGTACGAGACAATAATAATTGGTTTTAAAAAGCTTACAATTCTTAAAACGAGCTATTTATTTGAACAGCTGCAGCTGGTAAGTGAATAATTTCAAAAATATTATTTGCTTATCATAAGCTGTTACGTCACTTCTAATCTTAACATACCTGCTCAAAGTTATTATTAAATAATCAAACAAAACTATGAGTCAAAGTAAGATAAGAACTAGTGTTCAATATTTTCTCTGTCGGATTTCGTAGTTTGCCATATGGATACTGAGTACGCATATAGCGTGGAAAACGAATGGCTGTAAGAACTGTATGTGTGTATGTAAGTGCAGAAAAGTTTTAAGAAATCTTTTGAAGACTAGTGAAGAATCGGTTTACATTATGTTTATTTATGATATTTAATATCTTTGTACTGTTGAGTATATTTTTGGCTACTGTACTACTTTCGCCGTATGATGATATCCCTGACAGTTCATAATTGTCAATCATATTGGGGTAACGAATGTAATTTAATCGAGTAGGAAATGTAATCTGACTTATGTACTGATTTTTAATTTTTAAATAAATTCTTAATAAACGGGTGATGGCTAATAAGTAATAGAATAAAACGCGGTATCTCTAAAATAATAGTTAAAATTGCACACTAGGCAGACGCACTGGTACTGATGCGAATGACGTGATTACAAATTACAAAATGGTTGCTCCTACTCATCGATTTTTTGGCGATTCAGTAGTGTCAATACACTTTTGAATGGCGTTCCTTTTCACGCATCGGGCGCTGTAAAGACAATCATTTAATTTCAAATACTTTATTTATTAACGGTTAATAATAATAACAATAATTTACTTGATAAGATTCGAAAGAACAATAGTTTTTTAATAGTTTATAACATTTTCTTTTGCCAGTTTTTTTTATTTAGTTTGTAATAGTATGCGTGACACGGAACAATAAGAGCTGTCAGGCATGTCATCATACAGTAAAAATAGTATAATAATTAAACTTGTCATAAATGCTTTTTATAAGTTTACATGAATAAATACATTCTTCTTTCTTTAAATTCAATTCAACCTCTCCTTAGTGGTTATAACTAGCGCTACCGTTTTGCTTCTACGTCTAATGAATATAATTGCCTAGTTTCTAACCGACTTTAAAAAAGGAGGCGGTTCTATGTTCGACTTTAATATTTTTTATGTAAGTCCAGCGATTTCTCCGTTTGTGACCCGAGTTGTAAACATGTTTTAGTTGTTAAGTAATGTGTCAGAAGTCAAACATGGCAAATGTTCTGGTTGCGCAGAACGTGTCCGAACACGGCGTCGCTGGTAGCGGAGTCGGTGCGGCGGCCGCTGCGGGCGCTGGTGGGCGCGCAAGCGGCGCGGCCGGTGGCGAGGCTGCGACCGCTCGCCGACCCGCGGCAGCTGGGCGCGCTCGGCGACATGGGCATCTCCGTGGTCACGCTGCCCGACGGACGCGTGCAGCTGCTCTACACCACCACCACGGTCAGTCACTTACACCTAGCTTGCGTCCCACAACGCGTCCAATTTCACACTCGAGAAGTGAAAATCACTCGGCCCGCTCCAAATTGAACCCTGGTGAAATCGAGGCTGATCGAGCTGGCACCTGACAGTTTCTGGTTGTTTCGAAACTGGTTTTTCACTCTGACAAGTGAGCCTAAGGAATTAGCCAAGTCAGAACTTGGCTAGTTTTCATATACGAAATATAATATAGCCTAATCAAGTTCTTAAGCTGTAATTTCTAATTTTATATTATCCTACTGACCATTGAACTTGGCACCCATTTAGATCTCACTTCTTTTGTCGTTCAAGTCAACAACCAAGACAATATCATAATATTGAACTTGGCTCTTATTTCACATTTATTTTTTGTTGGAATTTCATTACTTTTTGTACAGAAATTAACAGTACCATATTCAAAATAAAATCGAATGAAATAGGCTGCTTTCATCGGGAGGTATTAGATTGGAATAATTCGGTGTAAGGTAGGTATTTCACCAGACACCCACCCAGGATCAGTAATTCTGTTATGCGACGCATTGTTCAAAATATGTAATACTAACATTTACAGAATTACGAGTTGTGGCATGCCAATGCAATTCGATCCGAACGAATGAGGTTATTAAACAGGGAAAAATCTTAACACCGCCTATTAGAAACTTTTGAAAACCGCAATTTACTAGCGACAACTATGATTTATGTTTGGTAGTGTGTGATGCGATGCGTCCAGCTTAACCTGAGCCTTATTTCATATGGTTCATAAGGGTTATTGAAAAAACATCAACAACCTCGCAAGACCAGGTAGCTACCATAATACACAACAACATTTGTTCTACGAGTTTCGATAATTTGGCTTATTTTACTTTTATACAAAAATAAATGTCAATATAATTTTACGCCTGAATCAATTTTGTGTACTTTTGAAAACGAAATAACCTATATTTCTGAATACAGGACCGAAATTACCTATCAACGTTTCAAGTAAACAAAGTCGACGCCTCCTGATCCCTTTTTTTTGAAAAGTTGACCGATTAAGTAATTTTTTTCTTTAAAAATTAAAGAAGGACTGACTGCCGTGTTCCTATGTTTTATTTTTTTTATATAAACTAGTCAAATTAGTTTTCTGGATGTTTAAACACAGCGGAAAATCTGACCGATTTTGGAAAGTTCATAACTCTTTTAATAATTATTTTTATATAAAAATATTTCTTAAAAAAAATATTCCTCTACTAGCAATATCTAGGGAGGAAACAGGGGACTACGTTTGTTTGGGAAAACGGCGCTTCTGTATCCTCAAAGGTACAAGTTGGTAGCCGACTACACGCAGCAGCAGCAGACGACTTGTCGTCGCTTCATGTCGCCTCGACATGTTTGCGTCCTGTCGCTGCAGTCATGAGCTTTCGAACCCGACTGCAGACGGTAACAGCAGATGGAATCCAGTTAGTTCTGAGTGTTCCGTGAATGTCTGACGTGTTCGAGAATAGTGATCGCTATTTAACATAAAAACAAGTCATCATCGTCTTCTTCCTCTTCTAATAAAAGATATAAACTTTTATTAGAAGAGGAAGAAGACAATGACTTGTTTTTATCATACAGAAAAAGACGAAAAGCCAGACGTCCTATGCTTAAATGCAGAACAAGTGGGGGCACTACTGATCTGCGGTCGGGCGACAGTGCTGTCTGCTGCTCGACGACGCGTCGCTAGCTTCATGTCTCTAACTACCGAGGGAATTTCATAGAAATACATAGAAACCAGTAGTGTCGCTGCGGCACATCGTTCGCTGCAGCGTCATGTCGTCCATTTCCAACTTGTACCATTACAGTATCATACTTTTTTTTTTTATTCTTGGAACTAACTTTTTTTAATCCCATTTAGTAACAACACTAGTAATCAGTCTTAAAAATAGGTAAAATGTTTATTAAGTTAAAACTCAAAATAAAATTATTAAAATCCTTAAAACAAAACAAGTTCAATTGATAAACCCTGTCGAAAGACTAGTAAAAGGTGCTTAAAAACAATAAAAAGGTGGCTTATAACTTTAAGCTAAAGGCAAAAACACAGTTACTAGAAACCTGACCATTAATTGAATTTAAAACAAAATAAAATCTATTGGACAGTCCATAATAACCTATTAATTATATTTTAGGGTACCAATTCCTATAACATTCCCTACATAATACGATAATGCTTCACTGTGTAAGAAACCAAGCACACAGAATGAACGTACGCAAAATGAATGTGAAGAAACTTTCGAATTTCTTTCACTAGAAAGACCGCCGACCTCGAGGACGCCGCGAAAAGTAAATATTTTCAAACTAGTCCTGCTATCTACGAGTATCACTGACGTTTTGTAGTATACAGTATTGTCATGAGTAAGGATTGTACCAATTCCAGTGTTCAAAGTTTTAAAGCAACCTAATAATTAGCTTTTTATTGCGTGCTGTCCCATTGGACAGGTAGTGTCCAATGACTAGAAGTTGACCCTACATGCTTTTCTGGTATTATATGATTTTTTGTTAATAAATAATTAATTGGATAATTATCTCATTGGACCCAAAAATGGTTTACACTCTAAATTAGTTTTGAAACTTCTCACAATTAACTTTACTTTTCAAGTATAGCATTAAAACAAAATATTGTAATTTCTAGGCAAAATCTGCAAAGGACGCCGCGGAAGGACTTACTTTCATGCGCGAGATGTCCAAATGGAACTCGATGAGTGACGTAGAGAATGGCGTCGTGCCGGCCGGCGTCAAAGTGAACGACGCAGTCTTCCCGGCCGGGCCGGCGCACTTCGGCCGCGAGCTGGCCGGCGACGCGCGCGTGGCTGGCCGGCCCGCCTTCACCGTGCCTGCCGACGCCTGCTCCCCAATCCAAAACCCCGATGACATCAAAACCACTCTCGCTATCGCCAAGCGAGGCCAGTGCACCTTCGCCCAAAAAGTCCGCCACATCCAAACCGCCGGCGCCACCCTCGCCATCATCATCGACAACGCCCCCGACTCCACGCACGAAGGCACCTCACTCTTCGCCATGTCCGGCGACGGGAAAGATGACATAAAAATACCCGCCGTGTTCCTATTCACGAAAGAAGCCGACCACCTAACCAATGTGCTATACGAAAACCCCGAACTTATCGTCACCGTCGGAGAATTAAAGTCTATGAAGAAACAATTCGAAAAGAACTGCCAGGAAGGCAACTGCGAGACAGTTTTAGAAACTACTGACGTCACTGCGGACAAGGAGTCTTTCGATCATCTGAAGAAAGTGCTCAATCAGCTGGTCGCACAATTCGAGCTATCGCTTTCGAATGAGGATCAGAATGTACAGAAATCTTGCCACAAAGACGTCGATGTTCACTTGACCAAGGATAAATTTATAAGCGATGAAGTGCGAATGGAAGGAAGCCCTCCAGGTAGCGTTCCCGGCGTTCCTCAGAGAGAAGAGGAGGACTTACGAGAAGATGTTAATTCACCAGAAAAAGTTGACGGCTACTTCTGACACAACAGCTTTGGCTACAGAATCCTAAATAACTACTAAACAGGTACGATGTAAAAATATGTAAATATTTGACTATAAGATGAACTTCACTTTATGGGTTTTTGTGCCTTTTCATCAGCTCTTGGTTTGTTTATTTATCATTGTTATTTTATTATATTTTTATGGTGAAGCCAACTTTCATCGACGTTTTATAGTAATTTTTATTCTTAGTTCTTTACTAGAAAATAAGATCTCTTCAAGTGTTTTTAATGTAAATTAATCTACATCACAAATAGGGGCTAAGTAGCATCACATTTGCTGTAAATCTTTAGAACCCACTTACATTCTTTAGCATTAAAATACCAGAAAAAATGTGTTTGGCATTAAGTAATTAAATGATAAATAGATAAGACGTTAAACATATTTAAAATAGTGCAATAAAACTGTAAAAGAATCGTTCGCATTTTTATTTTGAAGCTTCTCAACATATATCAGTATGTATTGTTTAGTTATTTGATAATCACTCTGTATTTAAGGGTATGCAACTTACCGGGTGATTATTAAAAGACTTACAAAAAAGATCTGGCAAGTATGGTAAGATTGGTAAGTATCTGCAACACCCACTGAGTACAGTAGGTGAATGAAATTTATTTAATTAACTTTCATTTCAGGGTCACCATACAAATCAGTTGAATAGTCAGTATTTTTTGTATGAAAACCTTAAATAGTCAAGTAAAAATTCAAACTACAACGATATACCATATCGTTTTTGTAAGTTTTACGATGCACACAATATAGCACCATAACATCATTCAGGACAAACATGGTAGGATAAACTCTTCAAGAGTTCAATAAGAGAGAATCGGCAATACATTTTCGCCTACGAACGACCATCATAAAAATCTCATATTCCCATACGCCACCGCTAACTAAGTTTTAAACGTCCCAGTATCCCCTCGCTTGAAATGTCGCCGTAAACTAGGGGTCGCCAGAGATGTTTTTCATGTGTTTCTAGAAGTGAAAAAAATGGGGTTTCATTCTTACTAGGGTGACTGACCCAAATGCTAGCTCCGAATAAATAGTGAAATTATAAGGTTATCACTAACTAATTTGGGTTACCACTTTGAAAAATAAATAAATAAGATGTTTTTGTACCACTATCACCGTGCAGTTAATTGGCTCACTCTATGCTATTAATTGGTGGTGACGGAGCTAGTAAATGGTGAGATGGACATTTTTTACTCTTGCCTATATTTTTTTGAAATATCATCTTACTGATTGAATATTGAAACTAGAAAACTCGTCATAACGGATGAAAAAGGATTTTTCTATGTGATAAACGGGCATAAGTTAGAACTAACTCTTAAAGTTCTGATAATTGGGTCCTCCTACCTATATCTTTTTAAATTATTGATTATTATGAATAAGGTTAATAAAATTATTACATTGTCACATTATGTTTTTTTTGTTAGCTGAATTAACCGTTATGTCAAGTCTTCAAAGTTTCAAAATATATAAAGAAAGGCTTTGTTAAATAGACTTAATCAGTACTTTTCAATAGTCAAAAAATATACTAAATAATAGACATAAATACTACAATAATATGAATAAATAAACAGTATACAAACATTATGCGACTCCACCACCGCGTCGGAGAAGTTGATTCTTACTGAGAAGACCCGACGAGAAACTCAGTAGAACTACTCTTTTAAACTTGTTGTGGTTTTACAATGCGAGTTAGTAGAGTACAATTTGTTTGTTGATTAAAAAAAATGCTTAAATTCTAACATTGAAAAACAAACAGAACACCTAACAAGTACAGCAAAGCTACATAATATAAACCAATAGTCAGACATCCGTAGTTATTTATTCAAAAATCTAATTATTCCTAAGAGAGGTTCTACTTCGCCTCCCGAGTACGCCACATCATTTTCCTTAGTTGAAATATAACCTGGGGTACATAAATATTGTATGAAAATAGTTGTTGCTCTGGTCGGTGGTCTATTGATATCACTCGCTTAGTTCTAGTTCAGATTCAGTTTTCTCGCATAAACATGTATCATGATTACATAAGTACAGACGCGTTCACATGTACTTTTACAAAAGCATTGCAAAATGGCTCTTAATATGCTAAAAATAAAAAAATATCTGTAAAGATTTTCAAATTAAATTACTAATTGTATGGAATTTAAAGGTTAAACTACTTATTTATAGCGGGTGATTATCAAAAGACTTACAAAAACGATATAGCATACTCAGTAAATGATGTAGTAACTATGTAAGTGAAAATTACATTGTTTCCTTTCATTTTTTTTCATTGTTTTACATTGTTTTCATTGATTTTAATTTTACGGTTTTCATACAACCTTGAAATAAAGTTAAATTAAATTAATTTCATTTTCACTTAGAGACACCCCACACTAGCGTTATTTGAACTCCAGCGTCTAACCGGCGGCTCCCCCACACTAGCGTAAATTGGACGTTGCGTCGTCCCGGCGCCTGCGCAGCGTCGGCGCGGCGCTTGGTCGGCGCCGAACGCTGCGCTGGCGCTGGGCGTATTCTGCGCGCCGAGCGTCGCGTCGCGTCTCGCAGACGGTGAGAAAATGGATTCCGACGATTTTTTCCAAAATCACGCATACAACTTCTCTCACAAAAATAAGTACTACCTATTTGTTGGGTTCAAGGCGTAAGAAAACTTTTTTATTTATTAGGGCATTTTTAAAGTTTTACTCAATTCAAAAAAGCTTAGAGTTGAAGATTGTTGTATACCATCAATAATTATTGAGAATATGAAATTTTTGCGTCGTGTTCTAAATTTTTTTACATGTGTTTAGATGAGTTCAAAAAGTACGTAAAATGGTAAAATTACACATTCGCACCTAAGAGGCTAAGGGTGCGTGGCCACCAGAGAGGTGTGAGGTGCGAGGATGCGTTGCGAGGAATGTGTTTGTTAAGAACCAATAGAATCGTGAAGCTATGTGAATGAAACAATTTTATTGGTTCTTAACACACACATTCCTCGCAACGCATCTTCGCACATCTCTTGTGGAAACGCACCCTTAAAAGGTACATAAAATGTGGGTACGCTAACGGCAATAGCATTTGCGTTGTTCATTGTACTGTAGACAAAAATTTCGCGTCGAACGTCGGGAAAAATCTCGCGTCGAATGTCGTTGGGATAGCGCTGCGCTGGCGTCGCGCCGCTGCGCTGTCGTTGCGTATGCGTCGCGCTGGCACTCTTAGATATTTAGTTTCACATTAATTTTTCAAATTAAACTTTAATTGCCTAACTGTTTGTAGCAATAATAGTGTAGTACTAAATTTTACTCAAAAACATTTAGGTACACGGCCTAGTTTTTAAGAAAAATCTAAATATGTAAAAAACATGTGTAATTTTTCGGCAGTTTCAAATGTTTTTTTTTGTCTCTTTATTTTTAAATAACAGTCTATTAATTAAGGTATTCAACAAAAAAAATGTCAGAGCTCTATAACTTATAATCACAAAATTACAAGTTATTCAACAAATTGACAGAAGATTTTGAAAAGAAAAACAACTGTATTATTTACAATAGTAGGCTGCGGGCTCTTAATTTATTTACGATCGGGTCACATTGTATAAAATGATTTGCACTAATTTAAAAAAAAGTTTCTGAGAGATTTTTTCTAATGCTCGAATAAGCCTACCCTAAATATTTAGAAGAAGAATGATTTGATTTTTGTTTTTAAATTCCTATATTATAATTTGTTCTTAAGTACCTACTTATTATAAAATAATAATTGATGTGATTTTGTTTGGGATATAGGTATACGAGGTAGTCAGAGGCAAGTGACTGTTGTCGGCGTGGTGAACAAAACACTCCCACGAAGCCCACTTTTCACCTTATTAAAACCCAACGTGGTAGGTGGTGAGTCTTCCACTGTTATCCGGATTCATTTGGTTTGTTTTTTTATAATATTTACAATTTGAATTAATTGATTTAAAAAAATATAAAATGAAGTGCCTTGTGTACCTAAACTAGTATTTTAAAGACGAATGATTTGATTTTTGTTTATGGGATATATTTTAATTTGTACCTGTTTTAAAAAAAGATTGATTATACATAATTTCCTTTGTTCAGTCGTAGCACGTCGTAGCTCATACTGTTTTATAATATATTTCACGAAATCCTCGATATTCTCATTCTCCTGCGCCATTTTTCAAACAAATGCTACCAACTTTGTCACTTCTAGCAACACAATGAAATTATCTCTGGTGACCACTAGTTTACGGTGACAGCAAGCGGGGGAAACTGGGACGCTTAAAACTTAATTTTCCAGTTGCCACCTTGAGGTCAGCCGCCGGTGGCAACTAGGACATATTTTAAATAAATTCCCAGTTGCCACCGGTGGGGGTAAAGCTAGCGGTTGCGTATGGAAATAACCCTATAAAAATTACCTTTCTGGGTTTAAAATTACATTTATTTTTGTGTTCAATCACAAGAAATATTACCAACCATCATAAATATTACATTTAGCGGTTTAAAATCACGTTTACATATTTTATCGCACTAGCTGTCCGTCAGCGGCTTCGCCCGCGTAGACTTCCCCGTCAAAAAAACAGTATCTGACAGGGAAAATAAACCTATTCCTTGTAAAGCGTATTAATAGACGTTATTTGCAACAAGTTAAGCCCCATCAAACAGGGACGTATCACCATCTCTTATAGCCAGTCAAGTTATTTTCTTAAACTGCTGGGCACCTGATACTTTTTAGAAAGTTAATTGCGTATTTGCCTATTTTTTTTTGGATGTGTTATTAAAAGAGTGCTCAAAAATATAAACATTGGTATGAAAAATATCCCGATAACACTAAAATTCCCCGAGATACTGCAATTTTAAAAATCATTTAATTTGGACTTGCCCAAAACGCTCCTTATTGTGCTCCATACAAATTGTCTGAAGGTAGTGACCTCACATGACGACAATTTCTGTGTTTTGCAAAACATACACACCTACCTATAATGTTCGGCACCTATATTAAATATTGCGTTTATGGAAATAGTTTCTTAACACAAGTTGTTATAAATTGTGTATATTATCGTTTAGTAAATCTATGTTTATTCAATTTGCACTTTTAGAAAAGCATGCAAAGCACGCAAGTTTGAAGGGTCTTATAATATACGTAAGATCCTGGAGCGGAGCAGACATATTATGTCTTCATAGACATATTATGTCTGCTGTCAAAAGTACACCGACTGCGGAGCAGACATGTAAAGTCTGCGCAGCTGCGGTCGGAGATTTTGTCATTTCTCCAAATTTTCTATGAACGGAGTTAGGTCTAAGAGTCTATCCGATTCCGAATGTATGCCGGAAATACAAGGATGACATATCTGTCACCATTTTGTTTTTTTTGTCGTGCACTCGAGCGCACATTAATAGGCTAAAATGTTCTCACGATCTTCCTGTGAAAAAAATGTATGGAGACGTAACTTTTGACAATGAATTAAAGTAAAATAATGTTTTGTTATTTAAAATACCTAGTTATCTATTTCCATAAAAATCTTGTTTCATTCATCAGATCTATGTATTTTGGCTTTCAAAGTTGAAGAGAGTAAAGAGAAAATAAATCCACATATAATGTTGACTTTAACAATGCAGTAGTTTTCATTACCCGCTGGTTATAAAACAATAATTTATCAGTGAACATGACAAAAACAAAATTCATACAATTTCATAACAGGGGAGGTAAGAAACAGATAATAAAGCTAGAATACGAAAACAAGCAAATCAATGAAGATATAGAGTCCACATTCTTATATAGGGTCACCGGGTAAACGGTGGGTCAGTTGGGTACAGTGGGTCAGGCACGTATTGACGAAACCGCTATAGGTACCGCCGCCGCTTGTCCGCTCAAGGGAGCTCCCCCGCACGCGATACACTCTCGCCCAGTTCCCGTGCCGCTGCGTTCATCGTAAGACGTTTGGCGCTTGATTTTGCTGAGACACCACTAAAAGTTTTTAAAATACGAGTTGGTATTTTGTTTATAATTCCTAACTTATTATAGATATCGATAAAATTGTACTATCGCACCAATGCCTTGTTAGTATGCTATAGTATAGCACAATTAAAATTAACTAGCTCTTCGTTCTTAGCATGTTATTTCTTGTTTGTATTAAAAATGGCCCTATGGTCAAGAGTGGGTCTGATTCACTGTGTACATAGTGGGTCGCGAATCACTGTGTACTTTTTGTTAAGGCGATGTGCATGGTTCTGCTAATAAATGATAACTTGTTTATTGTTATTGTTTGGTTAAACCATAATAAAAGGATAGAAGTAAGCCAAGTCGGGCGCCTACCGTGCGATAGTTTCCTAAACACGTAGGGCTCTTGCATGTTGTTTATACAATCGTCAAAAATGCAGCGTTAATATAATTTCCTTTATCAAAATTAAACTTGCTGAATCCAGGTAAATCATAAAACACACTATTTTTTTGTTTATTTTTCTCGTTACACACTGAATTGCTTAGATTGCAACAGCCTGCCAGCTTATTCCGATTTGTTAAATGCCCACACGTAACATAACTGCCCTTTTTAGTTATTTCACTGCTCAATATTTATTCAATGATCCCTTTCAATTTATTTATGACCAATTTTTTACATACCAAAACTACTACCTATATACAACTGCTAAGTTTAATCATAGCCTTTAGTTTAGTTCAAAAAAAATGTTAAACCCTAATTTTAATGGTAGGGGGCGTAGTGAGTAGTGATCTGACCTACAAATCGTATCCGATTACACATAATGTAATGTGAAGAAATCATAGGAAAATAAAGGACAATTCTGGATTTGATGAGTTCTTAATAAGACATCCATATTCAATCACTGAAATATTTACGCATACTATTTGTAGCAATTTTTGAGCTTGAATATAGGACGTACTTGTACAGGCACACTAAATAAAAATTTACGCACGGCGCAGCCACGACTGTCGCCCCACGAGCTACCCTAGACTTTGTTAGTGTGTGCGTGCGACGCGCGTAGGTACGGACATAAAACAGCCGCAATCGCATACAAAAACCGCGCTCGAAGCGTCTTATATCAACAACGACAGTCAACTAATACGTCGAACTTAAACGATGTAGAATTGTTAAAATTGTAATACGTGATAATCCATATATTCGCAATTTCATATTATTTTTAATGTTTTATGAGAAGTGCAGAGCCTTAACAAAAAACTAATAATTTCATGCTAGTGAAAACTAAATAAAATACTATCTGTACAAGTTTTAAGATTCAAGGTGCCTAAAGCATAATGCCGATTTAGTTTTTTTATTAAATATATAATTTACTAGTCAAACCCCTAGACCCATTGTGTACCAGGGGGTGATTCATTGTTCACCACCTGGTGTACACAGTGAGTCAATTCTGCCTTTTTAAAAAAACCCTGATTACTCTACTGTCCCCTATTGGAGAATAATGATTTAGGCATATTCTGCAAGTTAATGAAATACACAATCCATCAAACTTAATTTCAAGCCAATCTGAATGGTAGGTTGAGAGATGTGAGTGTTAAAAAAAAAGTGACCCACCGTTTACCCGGTGACCCTATTCTAACTAAAATCAACCGATTTTCGTATGCCTTGTGGCAACTAACAAAAATTTCCAACAAAGCAACTGCTCTATTAGCATACCATGGCTATGTAGCCTCAAACCTAAAATATAGTATTCTTTTGTGGCGAAACTCAACCCAAATTAATACAGCATAGCACAGAAACGGTATATTCGAGCAATCTGTGATGTCTCACCAATGACCAGCTGTAGACTTTTGTTCAAGGAATTAAGGCTTTTAATATTACTTAGTCTTTACATTTTTGAAGTATGTAACTTTGTGACGAAATACCCAGCTTTTTTCAAAAAACTGGGTGATGTTATTAAATTTAATACAAGGTATCCAAATCGCCTTGTGCTGCCTAGCACCTCGACTGATATTTGTAGTAGAAATTGTCATACAATGTCTGTAAAAAAATTTAATCTTTTGCCAGGTGAAATAAAGAAACTGAGGGGTAACAGGTTTAGGCACAAATTACGCATGTTTTAGTGGCCAAATCTTTTTAATCAATACTTGCAAATGAAAATGAATTTTCAGAATATGAAAATTGAATGTATTGAAATGATTGAAATGTATTGAAATTTTATTATTGCATTCTTATGCTATTAATTAATAATTACTTTTTCAATATTCAATTGAAATTTGCATGCTGGTCAGCAGTTAAGTGTGTGAAACTAAATATTTAAAATAAGACATTTATGTACCACATTAATACTTAGCAAATAAAAAACTTTCACTTTGACTTAAAATCCGGGAAAAAAATTCAAATTTACTGCGGACTCAGCGGCATAAGTAACATGCATAGTCCCGCAATAGATTCTGAGAAATCTTACTAATATTATAAATGCGAAAGTTTGTGAGGTACCTAGTATGTATGTATGTTTGTTACTCTTTCACGCAAAAACTACTGAACTGATTTGGATGAAACTTTACAGTAATACAAGCTTATACATTAGAATAATACATGGGCTATAATTTACATAGATTTCATGTAATTTGGCCATAATATAATAATATAACGAAACGCGGGCGAAGCCGCGGGCGGAAAGCTAGTCATTCATAATGTTACTCGAGTCATACAAGTGGCTGCCACCCGCGAGGGGCCGCCGCAGATCACGCCATTAGAGTCATGTACTCACTAGAGGACAAAGTCACTCGACATGTCGCGAGCAGTCGTGGAATATTTACGTGCGACTGTCTAGCGACAATGTCGGTCGACAATTTTGTCGTCCACATACCTACCGAGTTGTGGTCTTTATGTCACCTGACATACTACACCTAGTGCCATAGTCGCAGATGTCGAAAAAACAAAGCGACACGCGTCCTCACTACTCAAATGCTGTCGGGCGACCGTCGAGGGACAGGAAGTCGCGACACGTAGATGTCGCCTGCGAAGTCGGGCGACCTCTCCAGGACTTCGCCCGACATAGTGAAGACGTGGCTTTAGGATTTTACAAGTGGCGCACGATTCGGGGAACAAACTAAAAGTTTAGGTACATATTATTATTGTTTTTTTTTAATATATTCTTCTGTAATATTGAATAATTATTAGACTTCGATGATGGTGTCTAAGACCCAATTCGCTCAGCTAGCAAATGATTTAAAAAAGGATAAACCTAAAAAAAGAAATCCTAATATTTTCAGAAATAAGCGGTATCTACGTAGGTACCTATTACCCACATGGCGACATTTACGAAATTTCGTATTTCTATCAAAAAAAAAAACTTATTTTATCCTATGTTGTTGTTAGTGTTAGGATAATACGAGTAAGTATTACAAAGGCAGTCGAATGATTTTTAGTTATTTAACCCTTATCAATTAATTTCCTATTTTATAGGTACTTCCTGGAGTTCCTGCCCCCCGATTCAGAATGAATTTATCGACCGATTCAAAGGAAAGAAAATCACCGAATCGGTCGATAACTTTGTTCTGAATCGAGGGTCTGCTGGACTGATACGCGTTAAAAGTCATTAGCTTTGCTATAAGTAAACTAATGAGATATTTTGTTTTATACCAAAGTACATACTAAGTATGAAAATCAGTATCGGATCAGTAGTAAAACACATATATTTCAAATATAATTTAATTTACTTCTCATAAACGGTAATAATGTTTGAACGGTTGTAACTAAAATATTTCTACAACCGCATTACTAGGACATAACTTAGATACTTACCAACTTAATAATCTTAGAAATAAATTGTATTAAATATATGACTAATGTATATGTTTATGTCAACGAGGTAAAAAAGTGATTGTACAGTCGAGCACAGCAAAAGGTTTGGACCCGTAAATTTTGCGGATTAAAAATATAAAAATAACATGTGAACACTGACTGAGAAACCAGTACCTACAAGTGCATTTAATGATTGATAATCACAACATAAACAATCAGAACATATTACTTTACATTAAAAAAAGACAACATTCCTGCTTTTTCCTTAGCGTTATTTAATGATTCTACATTTATCACTATAATTCACCATTATAGTGATAAATGTAATAAAAAGCCAACCAATATTTTGAAAAAAACCATTTCTATTTATTGGTTTTAAAAATCATCATTTAAATGGTCGTGTCTTAGGTGTGTATGTATACTCTGGTGTTTAAGTGGCTTTACATATAATTTGGTTTAAGTGCAGATTTCAGCCGTCGAGGTCCATGGGGGCTGTAGTCAGGGGCAGGCACCGGGGGCGGCGGCTGCGGCCAGCCCCCGCGGCGCCACTGGGGCTCCGCGGGCGACGGCGACGGCGGGGCCCGCGGGGGCGCGCGCTTTGCCTCCTCCAGGTAGGAGAAGGGGCGCTGCGCCGGTGACGGCCCCTGCTGCCAGGAGTACGACCGGTCGAACGACGGACTGCAATACAACAGTTGGTAAGTAATGCAATCATAAAAGATATGCATAATTCTATAATTATTTCTATACTGTGACTAAATGAGTTAGATATCTTTTCTTACAAATTACAAAAATTACCGGCCTTTGATGAGCTCTTGGTTGAACAAAATTTCACACAAATCTGCCTTGAGCATATTTCAGCAATAGCAATGTCATAGCTTAATAAAATGGTCTGAGCAATGTTAGAAATAATTTAAGACACCTAAAGGACAGACAATCCGGTTTATTTAGATGTTTAACTTATAGACACAACAGTAGGCTAGGATGGTATCAGTATGTCTCTTTTGATGAGCAAACTCGGCTTGAACAGTCAAGCAGAGCTGAAGAGATGCAGCTTTCCCTGACAGCAAGGTGAGCAAGGCTTGCTTTGCTCCTCGCAAGCAATGCGCCTACGGCGTTATTTCAATATTACGATAGAACTACGGTTGATAATACTAAAAATCATCGTCGTTGAACTGATTCAAGCAGTAACACGCTATTACATACTTGGAGAAGTCGTCCCTTTCCCTTCTGGAGTTTTCTCTCGTCAAAGAGCGAGGCGGCTCGTCGTCGCTCATGTACCCGAAGTTCAGTTGCGATCTTAAAATAAATGCAAAACATTCACAATTTATTTATGCGTCGTGGCCTAGTGGCTAAGAACTCCAACTCGGATCGCGGATCGTGTGGTCTCGAGTTCAAGTCTGGCCAGAACCAAAATCTTTGACATTCACTCCGGTGATGGAAAAACATCGCTAAAACCCCAAATCAACACGGATAGCGGCCAAATAACCACCTACCACGTTGGGTTCCAATACCATTGGTGAAAAGTGGGCTTCTGAGTGTTAAGTTCACCATGACGGCGACAGTCAGTTGCCTTTGATTACCCCGTTAGGGATAAAGTCGTGATGTTATGTTATGATAGTGTTTGTTATGGTAATAAACAACTGTTTTCTCGTGCTGTTTGTACGGGGGTGGTTCAAGAAAATACCAGATTATTTCTGTAGCAGTGCGAATCTCAGCTCGATAGTTTAGCATCAATAGCAGCGAATTCCATTCGAATTTTCCAATAAGTTGTAAAATATATGTCTTCTTAGCTAATCTTAGAATTGACTTACCCCCCATTACCATTGGCCATATTCGCTTGGCATGATGCACATTTAGGTTGCTCAGTATTTCTCTTTGAGCTGTAAGGAAAAAAAATATTACAACTCGGTAGCTTAAATAAATTATTTATTTAAGCTTAGAAAATGATTAACGCAAAAATATACAATTTACGAGTGCTGCCATTAATGGAACCATGACCAAATAATTAAAAAAAATATTAAAGTAGGTATATAAAAAACAGGATCTGTTACTTACTCGAAAGCTTTTAAAATGCCCATTTTGTGTATGGAATGCTGAAAAAGAGTGAATAAGTTCATAATAAGCTGTAATGTTAGTAGAAAAAGATTAATTCGTCGCTGACACTGCAGACAGCCCTCTCTCATTAATAATTAAAAATGAGTTAAATATACAGAAATATTTCTCTAAAAATGATCTAGGTCGCTGCAAAAGGTCAGATCTCTAACTAAAGAAATGAGCGACATATACTTCAGGCCTATATCAACTAACGTCTAAAAGAGTCGTTACAAAAAGGCCAAGTTTGAATGAGCCCTCTCCCGTTTCAGAAATTGGCGGTGCAAGAAGCCGTGTCAGTCATGCAGGTTCAAACATGTATGTGTATGTTTTGTTTACGTCCGGCCGTTTTAGTAAAGAAATAGTTAATTGATTTTATTTTAATAAAAAATAGTACCTAACTGAATTTAAAAATTATAACTGATTCGCTAATAAAAAATGTAAAACTGATTTTCTAATAAAAATTTGGAACTGTTTTTCTAATAAAAAATTATACAAATTATTATTTTACATTCTCATTTAAAAGGGCGTATCTAAACTATTTTCTTTTATAATTTAAGTTGGGGCATTGCAAAAGGGCCAGACTGATTTTAAAATAAAATTTTTGGAAAAAAATTGTAGGTTTTTTGGTATTATAATGTACATTTATACTTTTGGAATACGTTACAGTTTAGTTCTCCTACATCCATAGGATATTTTTTTAAGTTATACCCTAAATAACCTTAATAATTTGGAGTTCACATGGTTTTTGACTTCTCTTGAACATTTAGCAAAACTGAGATAGGTCTGTCTGCAGTGTCAGCGACGAATTATTCAGCTTCGTAAATTGCACTACCTATCTAACTAACTTCAGCAATAACTTTGAAAGTTACCACGAGTTTTTAGAATTGGTTGTCATTAACCTACCAAAGCGGTTCACTGCAGTCACTATTACGAGTAAGGTGGCGATCACAGCCTTTGAAATGCTCGTGGCTGATACGACAACACTCGCGGTGTGAGGATGTGCGAGTATGCTACCGCATTTTAGGGTTATGACAGTCGCTTGTACTTAGGTATTTCTCGTGACAGACCACGATTTTGTCGCAAGGGATCGATCGCCCGCTGCTACAATCGGCCGCGATGCACGGAAGTAGGAAACCTTCAAATAATGTGAGTTTTCAAAAAGAAAAGTATTAACCATTATATCACTTTGCGGACCTATAGCACAGATTACTTAGTAGTTACTACGTAACAGATAAATCACATCATAAAAAATTAAACATTTTGTTAATTATTGTAAATGCGTGCTGTCATGTGACAGGAATGTTTGCAAGGGCCACCTCTTTCGAAATAGATGTCAGTAGTCAGTAGGTACTTACTTTGCGTCATCGCGTCACTTCAACCGTAAGATTCGCGTACAAATGCTCGCTAAGCGGCTTTTGACAACCAACTGCCAAATGGGTCTAGGAGACCCGGCGGCTCGTAGGTATTTATCGCTCACATGGAGTGACAGATGTCTGCCTATAATAGGTCTATGTGTGGTTTGTAGGATAAAGCCACTCATTATACTGGGAGGTATAATGATAGCTTTGGTATTGTTATAACTGTGTTCCCTGTAGGTACTTAGGTGACTGAGCGTTATTTTCTGATACCCACCTCATATTCATCTACAGCTCGCGAATATTCCACTAGATAGATAACCAAGAGGACAAGCAACACGATGTTGATGGCGTGTCCAATGAATCCTTTGAGTGAGAGCGTCATGAGGAGAATGGCGCCGATTCGGACCATGTCCGCCATGTAGTTCATGGGGAGACCGGGGGACGAGTTGTTCTGCAAAAAATATATTCATTAACTTTGATCAATATATTTAAGAACGTAAAGAAGCTCTTATAATGAAGCTTACTTTTCCCAATAAATCACTTATAGTTGCACTACAAAATAGCATCAAGAACTTAGTAATCGCTAGTGAAAAAGTAATATATCTGTACTATATTTAACAGTGAAAAGTTATAATAAATTATCTACTCATGTTCATTTTTAAAATTTTAAAACATTGTTTTATGAAGCTTAGTAAAAATAACATTTTTTTTTGTCTTACAAGGTAGGTAAGTAGGCAACGCGCAAGCGATGTGTCTACTGTCGACACGTGTCGTGCCGATAAACTGTGGTAGCCGCAGACCATCAGACAATAAGTTGCGCAGGAAGTGTGAGTAGTGTAACATAGTTAATTCACAACCTTAATTTACAAATAAACTTGTACTTACCAACGTGTCTGTGATGAACGTGTAATCAATACCAAAATGAGTGGCGAATGTCAAGTCGACGGCAAGCGAGGCGGCGCAGGCGCCGACGTAGCCGTACGCCAGCAGCTTGATGAACTGCGGCTCTCTCTTCAGCACTAAAACTGCACAGATTAGTATTATTATTAGTCATATTTGCAACAAGCTAACCCGCGAGGTTAATCTTGAGGCTTTTTAACGGTGGGTTTCTTAATAGATAGATACAGTCTCCGTACTAGTAGGTACGCGACTTAAAGCTCAAATTGACAGTTCTAATATTATGATCTCACCCATCTTAGTAACTCTTCGGTGATAGAAAACCCAAGTTGCCCAGTGAAAGGCAATAAGCACGCGCCCTAACACGGTAAGTTGAATTACGTGGCTAGCCTGTGTTAGGCTGTGGTAACCAATGTAACTTTTGCTATGCCGCTAATTATGATTAATGTCAAAGTAAGTATTAATAAAGATAGAGGTTGCTTGCCAGTTGCCACTGCTAAACCACAAATTACGGACGCATGCGGCGCGGCGGCCCAGACAGCCATTTTGATCACGCACAAAGACAAAGTCAGTTTACAGACGATACCGGTGAGAATCGGTCACGCGGCGAGTTGCACTGTCGCGAGTGTTTTTGTTTTTACCGAAATTAGTGCAATTTTTCGCATGATGAATTTCGTTTTTGGCGGGTTCTGTCGTTACATAAACTTCCATACTTTACTGTACCACTACTACTATAGGAGACTAAAATTAATTGGTATGAAATTCAAAGTTTCCGCTAGAGGCGCGCTATACCGAAATCCAATACAAAAACGTCAACACTGTAGCTAGCGACTGCGATCGGTGTAAGTAAACTATTGGGAACGGTTACCATTAACCAACCTGTCATATAGACAATGGCCACGACGAGGCACACGAAGGAGGCGCTCAAGAGTGAGGGCTGTCACACGTAGGTTTTTGGTATAATAATGTACATTTATACTTTAGCAATACGTTTCAGTTTAGTTCTCCTACATCCATAGGATATTTTTTAAGTTATACCCTAAAAAACCTTAATAATTTGGAGTTCAAATGGATTTTGGCTTCTCTTGAACATTTAGCAAAACTGAGATAGGTCTGTCTGCAGTGTCAGCAACGAATTATTCAGCTTCGTAAATTGCACTACCTATCTAACTAACTTCAGCAATAACTTTGAAGGTAACCACTAAACTATTGGCAACGGTTACGAATAACCAACCTGTCATATAGACAATGGCCACGACGAGGCACACTAAGGAGGCGCTCAGAGTGATGGCTGTCATCACGAACACAGCGTAATCGGTGGTTATCCCCTCCAGCGTGATGGCGTTCAAGCAGTCTGCATCTGAAAATAGCACCCCAGTATTGCTTAGATAACCTCAGTCAGATCGATGAAGTTTCGGAAAGGGTGTTCTTCTAGCCTATATTATGGCCTAAAAGCTGAACATACTCCATGAGGATTCGCTTAACGACGCAAGAGTCAGTTATAAATTTTCTGACCGATTACCAATGCAACTATCGATACCTGTTAGAGCTATTTTTCACTTCCTTTTCCGAAGTAAAACTTGAAATACTCACATTCATGACAGCTCTTTATTGATAGGCTTCCTTCCGTAAAGTAAGGACAAATAGTAACAAAAGTTGCAAATCAGTATTTTACTCTTGTAGTTGGTTAAATATATAGTCCATTGTTAATGTTAGACAGTGATGTGGCATATAGTACGTAAGTGCTCTGTTGTTATATTTCCGTGTCTTTAATTGTTGTTATTGGTGTACCTGCGCTGTTTTAATAAAAGTAACATAAATGAATAAAATAAATATTTAGGCCAATCAAAAACTGAATGTTTAGAATCCATTCTGAGGTTAAGGAATAGCCAAGCCGGCTGAAGCTAACTGGGATCCAATTTGTTGAAATCTTACCTTGGATGTAAACCCTGAACACGGAAGCGACAAAAAAGTCCGAGCCGCCGACTGAGTCACCTGTCGTAGCCGAGCAGTCGTAACGGAATATCAACGCTATTATACTCAGTATTGTGTACATTAACGAAAATATCTGCAAAAATATAATTATACTTTTTATCCCTCTTTGTAATAAAAAGAAACGACTGAAAACAATTAAAGGGACAGCATATTTTGTTATTCAGAAATATTATATTTTCTTGACGAAAGGTTATATAGGAAAGATTGGTTTGTTTGTTTGTATTGAATAGGCTCCGAAACAACAGGACCGATTTTGAAAATTCCTTCACCAATATAAAGCTACATTATCAGGGAACTTATGCTATATATTTTTTTAATTTAGGCTATACGAGTACCTTGACGGGAAAGACAATCTACGCCGTCGAAGCCTGACGGACAGCTTGTTTACAATATTTTGATTCGCTTTATTTGTAGTAGTTTAAAATACAAAACTAGATTGAATAATAGAAAACGGCATGGATAAAGATTCTGCAAGCGTTCTCCGACAGTCGTTTCTCCATTGGACTGATCACCAATAGGACGTTTAGTTTTCGAGAGATTCATCGTAAGAATGTTTCACCTATGAACGTTTCGTCGTCGACAGAATGGTTCGCATTTGTGTGTTTCGACGACAGGCGTTTTCCACTATGGACTATTCACCGAAAGAGCTTTTCACCCGTGGACGAAAACTATCTGATTTCTATATTCATTTGAAAAGTCTATTTGTTAAACAAATATTTTATTTGCCATTATGTAGGATACAGTACCTGAAATATGTGATATAAATGATAAGAAATGCATTAGCCTACCTAACTAAAATAAATTGTATAGCATGCAAATAATAGAAAAATAATAAATTAAGAAAAATAATTAATACTAATTTAAGAAAAATAATTAATAGTAACCTAATCAGTGCTTAGTCAACTAAATTGATAGCATTAATTATTTAAATAGTATTTATTTATTTATCCATAAAAAAAAAAATCTAAATTATTAGCTGTTGACGAAACGCCACTATGTGAAACATTCTGACGATGAAATACAATAATTTTGTATTAAGGTAACTGAATTAAATATGATCATGAATCTAATTGTGATAAATTTCCATTGTAACATTTGTAACTAATTAAATTATGTGTACATTTGCTTGCCGAATCAGGCTGAATATGGTGACACTATTTTTTATTTGACATCTGTATAGGTACAATACATCCATGATACACCCATGTCTCTTGCAAATAAATAATTTGGAATTCGAACCTCTCAACAACGAAACGTCCTATTGGTGATCAGTCCAATGGAGAAACGACTGTCGGAGAATCATGGCTAAATAGGCAATTGCGCTCTTGTAAAATAATAAAATACCTATAAAATGAATGTTTCAAGGTAAAAAACTAGTTACTAGTAAAATAGGTACCTAGTAAACATAACATCAGGTATGGGCATGGTACATAAGCTAAAATAATTCGCACAGCGTAACTACATTACAGTTATTACATATTTAGAAATGTTTGTACATTACGATGGACACAACAGTTTCATACACGCAGTAGCATATAGTATATAAGTTGTATTTCTACACATGAACTAAGTTAAACATAAAAATATCATCGAAGGTAAAACAACATGTACTTACAATTGTCAGGCCGCATGATAATATTGATGTTAAAACCAGCTTCGATGAAGGTGCAGGCTTCGACGGCGCGAGCATTTTGCTATTTCACCTCTTGTAGATCAATAACAAACACGTCATAACGATCTAGAGTCCGTTTACGAAGGGACGGACTACCCACGTATCAGTGTTAATCATATCATGATAATTGTTATCGGTATTAATATGCGCACTATCTACATGTAGCTATGTATGTGCGCAATTTTAATTTTACGCGTTTAGTCAGCTGGTATGGGTAGGTTTCTAACTTACAGCTAGGAAAACCAGTAAATGGTAATGTAATTTATAACTAGTTGTGACGTCATGGCCCGGGGTGTTCTACAATTGATCGGGACTATGCTTCAGTGAGAACGTGCATAGAATATTTGACAAAAATGTCGGGGTCTTTGGTTCCTCTTATTCCAAGTAATGTGTTATGTTTTGTATATCAATCACCAATATAGCCAGCAAATATGTTAGAAGGAATGATTTGCTTTTGGTGCACTGTAGTAGTAGCTGGAACCACTGTAAGCCAAGTCAGTCAAGAAGGCTCATGGGAGCGTTGTTGCACAGCCAGATGTGGCATCGGCACCAGCCTCTAGGTGGCTCGTGGAGTGCACGAGGTTTATCGCACGTAAAAATACTTTTAGTGAATGGTATTTACCTACTAGACATTAAAAACAAAGTTAATATTTAAATCTATGTTGATAATGGATAGGTAGATTAGATAGTTCTTAAGCTTGGATGACAAGTGACAACTCATTACTAACATTTTGCTGGGATCCAACCTTAGAGGATCTTTAAGGGAGGGACCTATTAGGCCACCACTATCCGTCGTGTATCTGCTGTGTATTCGTCAGATCATACTAATCGTTTCGCCACAAATGCACATTTCTGTCCGGTAGGCACCCGATGGGCAAATTTATACGTGTGTAGCAAAATGACTAGTATTCATGAGACTATGATCTGACGGATACACAACACGGTTTAGGGGGCACACCGGATTGACCTTCGCCCACCCTCTGCCCGAGGGGCGCTCGCGCTCGAGCGCTCCACGCATCTCTTAGGCCCTGCGCGATCGACGCGCGTTTCCTATTACCTACATCGATTGCAGAGAAATAAGCTAGTTTGTTGATTTTATGCATTATAACAATCGATGTATTACGAAACGCGCGTCGATCGTTCGTACATCTGAACAGCGCCTTAGGGGAAATCCCGCGTGCGTGATGAATTCCGCACGATATTAAAAACTCCCTAAATACCTACGTACTACGTGTGTGGTGGGTTATTGATGTTTTTCTGTTCAAGTTGCCGCTTTCCTACTACAGAATCCTAATTGGGTCTTAGACGACATCATCATCGGATTCTAATAATTAGATACCTATCCAATAATACCTATAATAAAATACATTCAAAAAGGGAAAAATATGTGTGTGCGTGGGAAAGCCCAAATTAATTAAAAATAGATAATCGATAATCTACCTACACAATTTATAACAACTTTCGCAAAATTTAATATTGCGAAAGTTGTTATAAATTGTTGTCGAACAAATGTTTTGCAAAACACAGAAATGGACGTCATGTGATGTGACCTAAGACAATTTGGATCGAGTGTTTTGGGCAAGTCCAAAATATTTGATTTTTAAAGTTCAATATCTCGGGGAGTTTTAGTGCTATCGGAATATTTTTTTACCAATGTTTTTACATATTTGTGAGATCTCTTTTGATAACACAGTCATGTAGACTAGACAGGACTCGATGTCAGAAATGTCAACAAACACTTGAAAGTTTTAATGTTAATTGAAAAAACAACATTATGTAATGAAATAAACCAGGAATGTAAATGATGTGTTGTGTAATTGTGTTTAATGACAAAGCCTGAGAGTGTGCTGACTGGCTTGTTATGTCTGTTCTGGGCGTGGCGCCTCTTCGCATTCGTATACTCCAGCTACTCGATATCGGATGTGGTGACGCCTAGCGCCAGCCGCTGGGCCAAAGCCAGCCTCACGTTCGTTGTGATGACCGCTTCAGTACTTCTTCAGCTAGCGTCGCTCACCGAGTTCCCGCGAGTGAGCCTAGCTAACAGGATCCTGAGCGTGCCCACGCAGGTCTACTCGCTGTACTTCGCGCACAAGTACATCGGGCGCACTCTAGACAGTCGGAGAGTAACTATATTCCTATACTTAGTGACGTTCTTTTCCATATTGGAAACTTTGTATATGATGAAAATTGATTGGAACAGAATTGAATAAACATTTATTTGTAAACCCTAACGAAATGGATATGTGGACAATTTTATGTCAACGGTGGTATTTATAAGGTCAAATAAATCGATCCAACTGTTGAAGATTTATACCTGACTTGCAACTAAGTATTAAAATAAATACAACAGTCTGGTAGATATTTCATTTCAAATATATTTTTGAAAAAACAATTAAACACTATTACATATTTACAAGATTAACTAAATAGTTTTCAATGTGTACATTAAACCGCAGCTGAAACGCGGCACTATAAATGGACGAGGACAGTAAGAACGCTAATTCTTACTGTACTCGTCCGTTTATAGTCAAGGTAGGGGTTGGCGCCGAGACTGGAGACACTACTTGTTACTGTGGCTATAGGGCGCCAGTTGAGTTACTTACTGGCGGACCAGTGTCACGTTCCAGCTGTGACCGACTGTATATGTTACCGGCAATGTGTATAATCCGGTATAGTATTCAATGCCTAGGTATTGTATACAATGCCTAAAACGTTCAGGCAATGTATGAAATATTCTCATTTTATACTTTGCCTAGCTAAGTACTATACGAGTATACAATGCCGAATGCGCAGCAGGCAATGTGAGTCAGAAGGTTCAATAAAAAGAAAGTTCACTGTCTGAATCGTCTTTTGGCATACATTTTGGGTAGGAAAGGTAAACCGATTCGTATGTTTTCTTTATCAAAATATCTTTAGTTATGATATCAAAGTATAAAACGTCAAAAAAGAAAATGAGGCCAGTTCGTTTCTGGCATTCGCCGGCCGCTGCCGCGTCAAGCTCGCTTCGCTCGCTCGGCTCGTGCATGTCAACCTAACATGCTCGTTGCTTCGCTCCTCGCAATCTAATAAACACGCGTCTTACAGAGTGAAACATGTTCGGTGTAAAAATATTTTCTGTACTTATGTAAAATTAAACAAAACGAATTATCAAGCAATGCATTTTGTCAACAGTTATTTATGCTTTACGTTTTTTGAGTTTGAGTATCTCAATAAAACTTGACAATTAAAGGGCAAAATCTATCCCGTTCGTCGAACCTGTAGTAACGTGAATTTTCGATCGTCAAGAACATACACATACTTAGCGTTCGAAATTGAAGTTGATATTTTGGTATTCTAATAAACATATTTTATTGTACAAAATATATGAAACCTATACAATACATATTCCTTTTTACCCTTGCAAAGTTTCACGAAACTACGTAAATTTGAACCGTAGTAGGCCCCCTGAATTATACCTACACATTGTCGGTGAAATATACATTCTATTATGAGTATAAAAACCGTTGTAACAATTTAAGAAAGTTGAGGTAAGCAAGGTAGATACATATTGTTTTCAAAGCTTCTCAGTATTTCACGATAGAGAATAATGAGATAAGGAAGCTATAACAAAGTACGTAAGTAATGTAATGTTGGATGCGTACATTGTAAGTAGCATCTATTCATCAATAGGTGGTACTTAAATGTGCACAACAACTTATTGACTCAAGTTTTAACCAACTTGCTTCAATTCATAATTGAAATGCTTAAAAAGTTTTAAGGATAGAACTAACATAATACAGCTATCGTCTTTCTATCACCACTTATGCTACTTAATTAAAGAACGAAGAATAAGACAATTCGAAAAAAAATATTTACATTACTTATATGTAGACAATTTACAAAATTGCTTCATCGTTTAGTGCTCATAAAGTGGTAAACTTGTCCCATTTCATTGTTAAAAATACTCTTTTCTTTCGGTTTATTTGTAAATATGAACATATCTCCCTAATTTAAAATATTCCAAAATTCTTAAATTACTAATGAGTCGGCAGGCATCTTCCCGGTACCTATGCACGCTGACTCGCCTAATATAACACGTCTGATTCTGTTATTGTTGCTGCAACAATTCAAAAATAATCCTTGCAGACTATTACATTCACATCTTTAAACAATATTACATATGTGAATTACACAAATGGATTGCTAAAAAGTCTTCTAAGTTTCGGAGTAGACTTTATACTCACGACGTGACTGCGACATCGCCAGGTCTCGGCGGTGCTGGACAAGCGAACTTAAGCTGGAGGCTGCTCGGTGGACCGCTAAAAAAAGCATTATGAGAATTTTACAAATCATAATATAGTAAAGGGCTAAAGGAGGGCCAGATCGTAATTTCGCAGAAGGAAAGTATAAAACGGCAATAAAGTATACTAAAGGCCTGTTCAAACCTGATCAGCATTCGCTGCCGCTGTGGGTACAATACCGCGCGGGTTTCGCTCAGGTATTTAGTATCAAGTTCCGCGGCAAAATGTAACGCTACCCACAGCGGCAGCGAATATTGCTCAGGTCTGAACAGGCCTTAAACGACTAATCGTTTCTTTTATACGAATACTTAAGTATTGTTAGGCAACGCGGTATGTACGAACGAGAGCACGTCAAGCTTTACATAGGCACCTTAAGCTTCCGACAGTGCCAACTTAAGACCCATTTTGCAATCGTTTTGTAAGGATTCTAGTCAAAAAAAAAAGCGAAAACCGCTGTGCTAGAGGGAATTATTACTACTTAGGCATAGCTCATAGCTGGCAAAGTGCAAAAGTCTGATTGATTTTAACGAAACAAGATCAAAGATGTTGCGACATAGCATGTGACGCAGCGTGTGCAAATTATGAAATTTAGTTCAATTACCATGTGCGTACGCCTCCGTGACCGAGTGGGAGTTCTAACTAACTGAGCTCGTAACGCAAATCAGAGGACCTGGGTTCAAAGTTCAAAGGTTCCAAGGTCAACCAAAAAGTGATTTTTGAGCCAATACCCATCATTGGTGTCGTTATATTGATTTGAATGGTGCAGGCCTTCCCGGCGGTGGGAGAATATTTTAGGCTTATTACTACTGCTACCAAGTGCCTCTTTTTAAAAATTATTTTTATCTCCATTACTGAAATGCAGTCAGTTTCAAGAGTAACTCACAGGCTTTTCTATTGGACTGAATGGCCGTGTAGTCGGGCAGCGGCACCGGCGGTAGCTCCTCGTCCTGCATGCGCGTGGCCGGCGCCGGGATGTACGCCCACGGCCGCTGCCCCAGCTCGGCGGCCGTGCCGCGGCGGCTCAGTGACGCGGCGCTGTTGACAGGTGTAGGGCGCATTCAAATTTGCGGAAGTGTCACGCGCATGTAGCGAAAATATATGAGAATCGCGCTACTGCAGCGATGCATCAAAGCTGAACTGAAGCTGAACGCTGCTAATTCGAAGAAGCCCAAACTATATGTGTTTACTGGGTACACGGTGACATGGCTTTTTTGGATCGTTGCCGAAAGAAAGACGTAGGTAGATGTTTATGAGAATCATGTTTAAGAGATTTTGCAATCGTCAAAAGTAGTTTAAATTATATTATTCTAAGGAGTTTTTCTATTCTGATGTCAAGCATACCCTTTACTATTTACATATGCTATTTTAGTTGAGTTTCAAAATGAAACCAGTAGGTAGGTTTTTATATAAGATACCGCGTTTCAGATCTTCAGGATCCAGTAATTACTTGGGTACCTATTTCTGACAACTTCCGCGTCCAGACGTATTCCAAAAAGTTTCTTCAGTGAACTGGTTTCTCTGGCTGATGGACAACCTAGGCTGCTGCTAATCCGCAGTCTCCATCAAAGAACTGGTCTACTTTACTGGCCACCAGTGCTTCTAAATTTAATACATGAATAGCACAAGTCGAACACTGTCAAACTTAGGGAAAACATCGCGCAATTTTCCCAACGCTGCAGAGTTGAATTCAATGAGTTGGTTGATTTCGTGAGTAATCGTGAGATACTGCTATTTAGCTGGTTAGTAATGTAAGCTAGGAGTAATTTAGATTTAATTCAAGTAGGTTAATGTGTTTCATGTAGGCGAAAGCGTGTTCTAGAGTAAAGACTGCGTCTCAGCTAGCGTAGTATAGTGTGCCAAAGTAGCAATGACTTCACCAAGAGGCTGGTGGCACTAAAGTGGATTCATCAAGCTGAGGATAGGGCACCAATGGCTTGTTTTTGGAGGTTTATTTCCAGTATCATTGACGGATGCTGAAAATATCCTATAGGTATGATGGTGATAATTGGCGGAGGGGAGGGCTGGGTCTAGTGGGTTATTATAGGCTATACTGTTAAAATTGTTTGTAATGCAAGAAGGATCTGAGTTACAGATTAGGGATACATTACTGCACTTGCTGGTCCGATTCGGAAAGCGGCAGTTGCGGCATGGACTGCGTCGCTCGCGGCGGACTATTCCCAGCGATGACTTCACTGCGGCCGGCCGTGTCTATCACTTGGTCCAGTCGCCGCTGCTGCTCCGCTATCATGTTTTCGAGCCTCTGAGGTAAAGATAGCAGATTCTCGGGGAAGTTGACGGATCGTTTCTCTGCGTTTTGAGGCTTTGGCGACCTGGAAGATGTCAACTTTAGAGAATCGTGATGTCATATGATTTCAGGGTATTACTCCAGTGATTTGTCTCTCTGTTATTCTTTTTAGTTACCAAAATTAGGTTAACAAGATATAAACTGGAAAAATAACCAAAAGTTTTAATTGAGGCTTACATTGAGGAAAAATAGTTTATGCTTTGTGCACTCTGGTTCAGATAATTCTGACGCACTGAGCCCGCGTGTTTGTGTAAGGCCTGTGTGTGTTAGGCCTCAGCCTCGAATTTTGCGGGCAGCGGGGCGGCAGCGGCGGCGGGCGCGCTAGACTGCAGTGCACCGCTCGTTGCCCGCCCCCGCGCCGCGGTGCACTGCAGTCTAGCGCGCCCGCTGCCGCTGCCGCCCCGCTGCCCGCAAAATTCGAGGCTGAGGCCTTAGAGACTCGAGTACGCGCCCAGCTGAAGTATTTGAATCTTTTAAAAACGTGGTTCCGCTCTCCTTCTCTTAGGTTATTTTTTCTCCGCCGAATAACCGCGGATGCCCACGGAGCGTAGCAGATCAACGCACACAGCGGACTTTAGTCCGCGTTGCGCGAAGATTCGAAACAAAGGGATGGGCCCTAGTATTATCTTTTAAAACGTCTTCTCTTTTCCTTAAACTTAATGTTAATTGAGGCACAACGTAGGTGTTATCAGAATATATGCCTCCTTATCAAGCGCTTCAATAAATTTCTGGACAAAACATGCGCGAACAAAAACACGTGTCGGACTTTTTATTCGCGGAGCGTACTTTTCTCTCCGCGCAGAGTAAAGTCCTTCGTCTGCGCTGCGCAGGCCTTTACAGTTTGTATGTCAACGTAAATTGCGTTTACGCAAAGACCTAAACTAGAAAAGTTGACCAGATCATAGGGGCTCAAGCGGAATCCGAACCCGCGATCTACCATCCGGGTGGGCTCTTCCAACTGAGCTACCGATGCCGTTAACAGACCTGACGAATTTATCTCGTGTATTTTACGTTGTAAGTCAACGTTTGTTTGATTAATTTTCTTTGTATAGAGAGAGAATAGTGCATTTTAAAATGCTAAAATCAAAACTTCACTTATTGTGAGTGAATTGTGTTTACCTGTCAACGGAGGCATTGTAAGAACCCACGTTCGAGTTAGAACGGTCCACGGGTGCGCTCATTAGGCGGCCGAAGAGGAACGCCTTCATGCGTCTGAAGGAGCGGCTCAGCCCCGGGCGCGGCAGCAGCGTCAGCGGCCTGGTGTCGCCGGTGGTGCTCTCCTCGTCTTCCTCCTTGTCGCTCGTGCTGGTGTCTTGGGTTCTTGTCACAGGCGCTTCTACTTGCTAGAGTACATTCATAGTTTCCATGTGAACGTTATTTTATTATTATCATAATGTTATGGCTTGTCGCGCGAAGGTTAAATGAAGTTGACAAATATTGCCTGCTTGGCCTGTAACTTGCGCCAACACTTTTTTTTTAATTCTACATCTGATGGTTCCCTGAAGTGCTGGCTAATTTATACATATAAAGTTTATTGAGAACAGTTTCTGTAATGATCGTTTGTTTGCGAAATAAAGGGACGTATCTTAATTTTACAGTGGCAGACTTACTGTTCCTGTAGTGATGGGTCTGATCGGTGCATTGCAGTCGACGATCACAGAGAGAATCAGCAGTATGTTTATGACGAATAAGAAGACGAATCTGGAGTATATGATGACCATGATCCACGACGCCCAAGTGGTGTCCAAGTTAGCGGTACCGATGCCACTAACTGTTCCTCCCACGAAGTCCATAATCTCTGATAGTGTCTAGATAAAGGAGAATCACAGAATAACTCATGAACATAAATGAACATAAACCCTCGACAAATGTTTAAATTTGTCGAAGGTTCTGAGGCATGATAGAGACAACTTACACACCCTGGTGTAGAAGGAATCGTTGGAGTACATGACGACGGCCACCACGTCGACGACGCCGGCTGCCACCGTCGTCAGTACCCACGGCCATCGCACACATTTGCTCTGGGTGTTCTTCGCTCCGCCCACTAAAACAAAGTAGCTGTATTTGTTTTAAGATCTCAACTTTTATTCTTTTTCGACGTGTAACATTTAAGCTGGTGCCTAAATTTTACACTTTGTCTATCTTCTTAGGGTCAAAATCCCAATAAATACAATAGCTAGTGTAATTTGCAAAACTTAGGGTGTAAGGGGGTCCTCCAAAATCTTCGGGCCCCAAGCCAACCTCGCCTGCAAGCTGGTGCGCCCTGCTGATTAACGAAGGAGGCTCTGGCGACGGCTCCCCTTTATGGGTTGAGAGGTCAGATGGCAGTCGCTCCCGTAAAGCCAACTCAAGCCAAACAAACATGAAAAGTCTGCACAGAGTACCCGACATGGATAGGGCGTCGCCGGAAAACGACGCGCAGGGGGATCGCCCTACTCCTGTGTTAAGTGGGTTAGGGCTACCGGGCCATGGGCGGGCCCGGTTAAAGACATTAGTCCAGAGGAAGGTCCGCTTCGCATCGTGGAACGTTGGCACGCTGACGGGACGCGCTCGCGAGCTGGCCGATGTGCTCGCCAGGCGGAGGGTGGCCGTGGCGTTCCTGCAGGAGACTCGCTGGAGAGGCAACAGGTCCCGGAACATCGGGCACGGCTACAAGCTGATCTACGCGGGTTCTCCTGGTGGGGCCAATGGAGTGGGGGTGGCGCTGTCCGAGGAATTCCAGAATAGTGTCTTGGAAGTTAATCGCGTTAGCGACCGCCTTGTAGTCGTGACGGTGCTTATCGAAGGGGTCACGACCAATTTGATAAGTGCCTACGCACCGCAGGTCGGTTGTAGCGATTCGGATAAGGCACTGTTTTGGGAGCAAATCGAACAGCTTCTATGCACTATTCCATTGTAGCAAGGCGTCGTTCTGGGTGGCGATCTGAACGGTCATGTGGGTGAACAGTGTGAGGACTACGGGCGTGTTCACGGTGGTTTTGGTTTTGGCAGTCGTAACGCTGAAGGCGAAGAGATTCTCCGGACGTGTATGGCTGCCGACTTGGCCGTCGTGAACACGTTCTTCAAAAAGAGTCCCGAGCATCTGATCACCTACAAGAGCGGTAGGAGCGCAACCCAGATCGACTACTTTCTCACCGGGAGAGCCCAGATCGGCAAGGTAGCTAACTGTAAGGTCATACCCGGAGAGAGTCTTACTGCCCAACACCGTCTACTTGTGATGGACCTGCGAGTGAAGCCTCGAGGCAAATGCCGGGAGCGCTGCCCGCCCCGAACCAGGTGGTGGCTGCTTGAAGGAGCCAGATCCCACGACTTTGCTGCCGCTGTCGGTGACCTGTGCATCGCAGCGGATAGTGAGTCCGGGCAACAGCTCTGGGATAGGTGTCAGGCAGCTATCACCGGGGCGGCGAGGGTGGCGTTGGGTGTGTCTCGGGGTGGACGTGGGCTTGACAAGGAGACCTGGTGGTGGAACGAAGCAGTCCAGAAGGAGATTAGGGTAAAGAATGCGTGGCAAGCGTCCAAATCTCCTGAAGATCGCGCCGCGTACAGCGATGCCAAACGTGCCTCTAAACGAGCTGTAGGCAGAGCCCGACGTGACCACTTACGTCCTTTGTACGATAAGTTGGAGTCGTCTGAGGGGCAGAAGCTCGTTTACCAGTTGGCAGTAAGAGTCAAAGCGGCCCAGGATATTTCCATGTGCCGCTGTGTAAATGACACTCTTGGTAACCTGCTATGCGAGGACCGCGTGGTGAAGGAGAGATGGCGATCTTACTTCGATGGTGACACGCTTCCCTTCCCAATTACCGTTGGAGTACACCAAGGCTCCGTGCTTAGCCCGTTCCTGTTCAGCGTAATATTAGACGTTCTGTCAAACAGCATCCTAGACCACCATGAGCAACCACCCTGGTTGCTTATGTATGCTGATGATATAGCGCTAGCAGATTCGGACAGGGGACGGCTGGTACAACGGGTGAATAAGTGGAAAAATATAGACGGAGTACATGGCCTGCAACACCACAGATACCCAGTCCGTCCGCATAGGCGTTGACGTGGTCGAGCGCACGGAATGTGTTAAATACCTGGGATCTGTGTTAAGCGCGTCCGGGGACATCGACCGCGACGTCAGAGCCCGAATTTCCGCGGCTTGGGCTAAATGGCGTGAGGTGGCTGGTGTCATTTGTGACCCCAAAATGCCGATCAAGCTGAAGGGGCAGGTCTATAAAACCATCATTAGGCCTGTCCTTTTATATGGCAGTGAAACATGGCCGTTACTAGAGCGACACAAGCAGGAGCTGCGCGTCACGGAAATGAAGATGCTGCGGTAGATGTGTGGAGTCTCACGCAGAGATCGTGTGCGTAACACCCACATCCGCGGCAGCCTTCGTGTTCGTGACATCGCAGACAAGCTGCAGGAGTGCCGCCTTCGTTGGTATGGTCATGCCTCACGGATATTGGCAAACTACGTGGGCAACAAATGTCTGGCTATGCCGCCCCCGCCAGGTACCGGTAGAAGAGGTCGACCCAAGAAGCGGTGGCTCGACGTCGTTAAGGGTGACATGCGTGCCAACAGACTCACCACTGAGGATGCACAAGACCGCGCGATGTGGGCCAAGAAAATAAGAAAGGCGGACCCTGGGACCACACACACCAGTGTGGGTTCACAACCGGGATAGACCGCACGGATGATGATGAGTGTAATTTGAAAAACTTGAAAGACAGTTTTTAACAAACGTTTTAATGTACAAATCTCGGAGCGCAATTTATGCAAATGCTTGCACTTCGTTTACTTAACCTCGGGTAGTAATAAGTAGTATTTTTTTTCTTTAACATTCAATATAGTACTTAGGTAAAACTATTTTATACATAGGTAGATATCTAGAATATTTAAAAGTAGGTTCACCTAAGTATCTACTTTAGACTGGGCGTCGAAAGCCTACATCTTGCCCCACAATCTTAGATTAACATGTTGGTTGTCACTTCATCGATTCCTGCTGACTTTTTTGACCTAATAAGTAGGTTCTATAAATACTGCAATAAAGAAAATTTTGTAAAAATTTTGTACAATAAAGCAATTTAGTTATCAGTTTAATTAGACTTACTAATGATCAGGATGCTGGCCGGTATCCAAATGCCGGCGATGCCGAGATTGGTGCAGTTGATAATGAAGGTTCGGAAGGCAGTCAGTGGTTCGCTGGGGATCAGCACAAAGGCCTGGTTGGTGATGCCTTCGATCGCGTTCCCGATGTTGATTGAAGTTCCACAAGGACCGGGCTCTGTTTATGAGCAATATTTGTTTAAGATGAGGGTGACAACACAGTCGGAGCCAGCTTAAGATGTTCTCTGTGTTGTTACAAAACCAATTACTAAGATTTGCAACGGTTTCGTAATAAAATTCTCAAATGCAATGTAATTTCTCAATTAAAAATATCTTAGTGATGAAAATCTAATTTTTTGTCTTAGTAGATACAGGTGATGGAACTTACTGTGAAAATACATGATCCTGATGTAGAGCAGCATCGGTAGGTCTCTTAGAAAGTCTATTAAGCAGAAATACTGGGCCAGCCCCAGAGAGCAGAAGACGACCTGTCCCACCGCTTGAACCTGATCAAAATAAGACAAGTGTGTGTGCTTATGCGAATTCAGATCAGATTCACAAGCAACCCTATTCATTTATATGCTCTATGTACTTAGCTCATAGACTAACGAATACATATCTTAGAAATACTATTATTATGTGTAAGTGATTGAAATAAAAAGATAAAGTACATATGTTTAAGTTTAAGAAAGTTTATCTCTAGCGTGACATATTTCGTCATATCTACGACATCAAAAATTTAGAAGCATTTGTAGCTGATTATGACGATACTATCGAAAGATAAGGTATCAGATATGAGAAGAAAGTATGTGGAAGTACAATGCACCTAACTAACTATACCTACTACACCTAAGTAACAGACATAGTAACTAACATTTAAAAAAAAACATCAAATTCACACAAACGTAGTAGTTACATGTGAAGCAATTCGCAGCAGGAAAGGTGTCTAAGCTTAACACAACACAAAAACATTAATATTAACAAAATTAATAGATAAAAATCTAATGTTAATACCGTGATTTTAATCGATATTTTCGGATAAACGATTTGTCATTGTAGCAAATAAGATCCGAAAAAAATCCTTTTTAGAGCAACCCTTTTCATAAAGTTATTTAATGACGGAGCCACGTTTAAATTTAATTAAGGATCCGGTTTTGAATATCTGAAAATCAACACAAATGAATCACACATTTTTTCCCTAGATAAGACGTTGTTTCGCACTGATAACAAATTGACTCAGTAGAAGCGTTAAATGTATTATTGGTAACACGCTTGATATGGTTGGAATTTCAAATGAGGTCATGAAAAATATCCTATTGCTCAAATAGTTAAACATGCCTAAAGATAGAAAAAAACTAATTTCGGACCTTGAAGAAATCAGGCAGGATACGAACCTGCGTCCTCCACAATCCGGGTGGCTGCTCTAACCACTGAGCTACCGAAATCTTACTGGTCCAGACGAATCTTTTTAGTTTAAGCTTACGTTGCAACTGCTAGACAAAGTTATTTCATTAATGTCCTGAGGCAAAGTACCTTCAAACATCCGAATGAAATATTTTTACAAAAAAAAAATTAAACTATTTAAACTTTCGGTTAAAACGAAATATGCTATTTGATTTTTACTTTGTTTACTTTTAGCATTTCGGATCGAATTTCGGACCTTAATCCTGCCTGATTTATTCAAGGTCCGAAATTCTATATTTTCTATTTTTTTTATCTTTAGATATGAAAAACCAGCATTGTAAAATGCTAAAATAAACAAAGTAATAGTTAAACATGTGTTTAACTATTACTTTGAGTGATAGTAAAATCAAGTCCAACTTTCCGGTTCCAAATTAGTGAATGTAACTCGTCTAGGCAAACTTAGTGCCTAAGAGCCTGCGCTGATTCGTATATTTGTTTGATTATACAGGGTGTCCCTGTAAGTAAGGATCTAATCAAAATAGTCCAAACAAAAAGCATTATTTAAAGAGTCTATCAACGATACCAACTTATTTTTTTTGGGTACAAATATTTTGTTATTAAGTTTTGTGAACCTAATAATAAAAAAAACACCAAACAATATAAGTGATCCAAAAAAAAGAATATTCTACCAAATATTGAATATCTAAAAAAGTAAGTTCGCAAAACAAATAAAATTTGAGTAACTTCTCATCTCATCTGAAAAACTGATGCAGCAACTGTAAAATGCCAAAATTAGTAAATGTTCACCAAATTTGACATACCTAATCACAGAAAACTAAACTATTCGAAAGTGATTTAGGCTATGTTTTAATATGATTATGGTTATAGAATATTTATTTACGACCGACGACCGACTTGGTGTAATGGTTAAGAAGTTGGCTACTACACCAGAGGTCGCGGGTTCGATCCCCGCACAGTACAAACATTTGTGTGCATGAACACGCTGTTTGTACTGGTCTGGGTAGACACCCAGATATATATTATACCTATGTATAATAAGTATGTATTTACAAAAGAAAATGTATTTAAGTATGTTTATCCGTTGTCTAGTATCCCATAACACAAGCTTTAATTAGCTTACTTTGGGGCTAGATGGCGCTGTGTGGAATAATGTCCAGGGATATTTATTTATTATTATTTATTTATTTCTCAAAAGAATTACAAATTCACTTATGATTGCACAAAAAATTCAGTGAAAAATAATATAATAGTTTAATACGAGTAACTATGTTAATCAAATCGGAGAAAAGCGGGTGAGATATTATGATGAATCAAATGAAAAAATTAAAAAAACATACAGTCGAATTGATAAACTCCTCCTTTTTTGAAGTTAGACGGTTAAAAAAATTAAATATGGCAATAAAAATTATTACCAAAAAAAAAACTTATTTTTAAAGCAGTTCTCGTAAAAAAATGCACTACTGAAAGTTGTCCAAGTAATTGTGAAAATTGCTTATTAAATACAGATTTTTTGAAGTATAATTTACACTGTTATTCTCTTGTAATTATTAAAGTTGTGAATATGTATTCTGATGAAGAAATTCGTGTTTTTAGGAGTTTGTAATTTCAACACTTTTTATTAAACGAAAGTACATTTACTTAGTGTCCAGCCTGATGGAGACACAATCTTTTTTCACAATTAATTTATTAAAAAAAGGGAAACGTAGGGACACGCATAAAGTGGCAATACTGGCAATACTGATTGTTTGGGAAAAAAAATCTTTACTAGCAATATCCAGGAAGGAAACTAGGTTTGTATGGAAAAACGGCGCTTCTGTATCCTTTTAAAAAGATCGCTATTAGCAGAAAGGTCATCGCGAAATTTGTGCAATGTTTTAAATGCAATAAATAGTTATTTATTGCGTTCAAGCTATTATTTATTATTAGGTTGGGGAAAAAGTCTTATCGCATGTAGTATGTATGAACTTGTAATAAAAAATCTTTGGCTGTACTATTTGTATCTGGCTGGTTTTGGTATCATTAAAAATTAAAATTGATCCCTGGGGCACGCCCATACGTATGGTGGCATCGGAAGAGTTCGTACCTACCATTGATACTCACTTTTTGTATTCTATCAGTGTGTAGCGGTAACATTCTTTAAGGCTAAGTGAAATATTTGAAACACCGTAATATCTCAGCTTAATCATGATCTTCGCAGTCGAATGCTTTTGAAAAATCACAAAAAACTCCTATTGCATCTTGCTTCAGTTCCCACGCATCAAATATGTGTTCGATGAGCGCAAGACCTGCATCGGTTGTATTTCTATTTTTAGTGAATCCAAATTGATTACTATGTAATAATTTATTCAAAGCAAAGTGAGAGAGTAATTGATTCAAAATTATCTTTTCAAAAATTTTACTGATAGCCGGTAGAATATAAATAGTAGGGTATATAATTGGATGGGTCACTTTTCTCACCTGACTTATAAAGGGAACTTGACTTTACTAAATTTCATTAAATTAGGGAACTGACCCTTGTCAACACAGTGATTAAAAAGTAACGCTAAACTAGAAGAGATGGTATCTATGATTGATTTAAGTATATCAATAGAAATACCCATCCTCCGTTTTTTTATGTTAAGTTCTTCAAACGTTTTGAGGATGGTATGAGGAGATATATGATCAAAGCAAAAACTAGTGTTGGTGGGGGATGGGGATGCCGCTGTTAGCCTTTTTTTGTGTTTCTGACTGCCATAGAAGTTGGAGGATGGGAGGGGCGTGAAAGGACTACTGTAATCGAGGCAATGAAAGACAAAGCGTGGTGCCCTGCATTGGTATTACTGCACCCCGAAATTATGCGTGACCTGGTGGGGCAGGCTGCTGGTAGTCAGCCCCTTTTGGGCCCCTGTACTATGCCGCGGGCGGCCAGCGGCACCACCGTTTCTACGGGTCTCCCTGGCCGGCGGGCAGATACACACTACACACACAATACCGCCGCTAAGGCTCCCACTGGTCCAACAATTGCCACGATCACAGTCCCCTTGGCACCGGTTAGTGCAGTGCTGATCCCGGAACGCGACCTGACCGAGATAGGTCAGAATCACTTGGCGGGTTTTACACAACTGCATGGTGGTAACAACAACCGGCTGACATAAGTCTTCCACCTGGATAGCAGATGGTCTGCTGCAAAAAACCCTTAGTCGCCTCTTACGACACCCATGGGAAGATATGGGGCTGTGGAAAGTATTATTTTAAAGTGCCGCCAACAGCACGGCACAAAACAGTTAGTTCAACATGAAGGACTGTACCTTATGACTGATGACTAACGTTAAGAAACTGTGTACCAATTTGAATAAAAAGCACACCCTGCCCGACGCACATTAGAAGTAGATAGTAGATAGTAGATGAGCACGTCGAAGAGAAAGATAGCCAAAGTGAAGTAAAATAGTTATATTGTAAGTAAAGTGCAAAGTAAAGTATTATGGCAAATCTTTTCTTGAGTAGTGTTTGGTAGGGCGGTCAAAGTTCCTTACGTGGTGTCCCTAAGTACACAGTTACAAAAAATTGCATCATCATGTCAGGATTGTCAGGTAACTTAAAAAGCTACATTTGGCAGGAAATGATGACCGAATACCTTTCGAAATGGACGCAAGTCGCGTAAAAGATTCCAGATATATACTGCTGTTTGAAAAACATAAACTCGAGTATTTAAAAGACCTTGGTAACGTCCAAAAGCTGTTTTGATATTCCCCTTTTTCATATATTTTGACTTTCCTTTTAAGTCATTTATCCAAAAGATTTGGTTTTTCAAAAGAGTAATGTCGTAATATTTGAGGAAACTCTGCAGAGACAGGCTGGAAATAACGTGCACTTGTAGGTGCTAATAAATAATGATGCTGGTATAGTATAGTATAGTTGTGTTTATAATTTTATAAAACACCGATCTGCTTAAGCCAAGTTGGGAGTCGCTATGTTCTAAAATTCGCAAGCATCTGGTAAATTATAGTAATCATGAAAAAAACGGGTTGTTTCGAGCAACTATTTCCCCTATAAACAGTTTTAGCAGCCATGCCCATTGCATGACAGCGGTGAATATAAACAGGTGCCTATGCCCTATGCCTAGCTATATGTACTAATACTACTACCTATCTCTACTATACTAGTATGTACCTATAATTAATAACTTTCACCGGGCGATCCCTTTCAGTTCCTGCTGATGTTCGTAGTCGTTTTCGACCAAGTAAGTAAAATAATATATGGCTTGTTACTCAATTTAAAACTTGTACCTATTTATATTTCATAACTAACTTTCATTTTTTTCTAATTAACCAAGTAGATCCATATTGAAATAAATTTGCTGACTAACCTACTTCAATAATAAGAAATATGGGCATAAAGTGTTGAAATATTTTCTAATTATAACAATTGCTAATATATTCGCTTTGCATATTTCTATTTATTAACTTTCTTTAACTAGGTATGATTTACGCAATTATGGACCTCATGCCTACAACTTAAGTGCAAAAACGTAAACCACTATCTCTATTACACTAATTAAGATTGTATTAAGGTTTTATGTTTCGAAATATCGCCAGCACAGAGCATTTGATATGCATCGCCAGTAGCAGAATGGTATGGTAAGTACCTATCTAAGGCACATTAACCATGGGTAATTAATTATGAGCTAATAGACGCGTTCAAATGAAACGGTAACATCACTTACTAGGGTTATCACTCCCGCGCAGATCATGACTTTGTTGGCGGCCATCTTGAGATCCAGTAGGGGAAATTGGGTACCAAAGGGTTGGTGTGAGCACTCGAGATCGTGAGAGCGTGCTACAGCAGAGAGGCACTAAGTTCCTGGCTCTGCAGCATCACACTACGCGCAACGCAGCTGATAACGCATCTGGCACGACGACGCTCCCGCACTCTTGAGCGATTCGCGATCGGAATGATCTATTGATAAAACAGATAAAGGCGCGCCGTTTCACTCCTCTCTGTAGATACGAATGTAAGTATGTCCGTAGCTGAATGAGCACATTATCAAATGACATTAATATTTTTTCAGAATACTGTGCCTGAAAAGGTATGCGAGATAAAACTATATGGAATTCAAGAAAAAAGCGACACTGCCAGGTAATTAACTATTTTCACCCCACTTGAAATTAATAAATGTACACAACAAATAAAATTAACTAATTTTATTCAAAATGTACTGAAACGAAAGCCGACTGTTAAACACGCGGAGAACAACTGCCTCACGTGCTCTGTGAGACACCGACAAACGCAGTATGTAAATTACCTAACAGAGAATGGTATAAAAATGAACCAAGGTTTTATGCCTCTTATTTTACGATTAGATGCTCAAGCATTCATTAAGATAAGTCTTAAACAATAATTACCGTTTCTTAACGTAACTTTTCGTAATGGTTTAGATTGCTACCTAATAAAAACAAAAGAGGTACGAGTAAGTATAAGTCAAAAGAATGGTTAATGAACGAACTCCGAGTGTTTACTTGACACTTACTGACAATGGCATGAAGAAAGCCTATTTAATTATTGCTATTTTGTTAGGCAGTATGGTTGCAGGGATGCAGAGAAATTAACTCTAATGATTATTAGATAGATAGTTATTATACCATATTATACATTTCACAAAAGAAACTCAATGCTAAGTGGGTATTACCAACATAAATGTTCAATTTAGGCGGCCCTATCCTATCGCTAATAACGATCTCTACCAGGCAACCTACAGATAGAGGAAATATATCATAAGAATGGCAAGTACGTGCATAAATACGTAAACTTAATAACATAAATAAAATAAACCTAAATAATATACAGGGTGGTCCAAGCATACATGGCAATAATTTTTTTTATCTTCCCCACACTCAGGGACTTCCAAAAATACTCTTTAAATTTTGGCCTATTTTTTGTAGTTTTGTGTTATGATTTTTTCACGATTTTTTGGAAATTTCTGGGTTGAGTCACTTTTTCGTGACTTAAATTTGAATGTTCAACGGCATCATACTTAAATTTTCATTCAAAATGTCAGAAGGAAAAAAATCGAGTTTAAAGAGTTTAATGTTCAATGTTCAAATGTTTATTGCACTTCTATGTTGTACATACATGGTAAAATATAACTTGATTATAAGTAAACCAAAAACATCTTTCAAAAGAAACCCTTGAAGGCTGGTAGTTTATTGATATATTTGAAAATAGAAAACACATTTTTTTTTTTAATGAGCATGATTTTTCCGAGTATCTGGTGGCAATTCGCTTGCAGCAATGGAGCTCAGTCGACGTGATTTTCGCGCTATGTATTAGGACTATAGAAAAAGTTTAAAGCCTCAAGAATGTTTTGAACTTTTGGCTACTACTTTTGGTGAGTCTGCTTGTTCACGAGCAACAGTATTTAATTCAAAAGAGGACGGGGATGTCTCGAAGATGAAGCGAAGACAGGTCGGCCGCCAACCGCGTTCACACAAGAAAACGTTACGAAACGAAAAGATAGGAAGGGATTGAGATTTCCTAATAGAGAGGGGTAAGGAATTCCACATTCGGATAGATTGAACAGTAGAGGATTGCGTGTAGGAGTGTGAAGAATGAGGAGAAAATGAAGTCGAAGGTTTCGAGTCGATCGCATTTGTTGTCCGCGAGTTGGTTGCAGCAAGTGGATTATTCAACGAGTCTATCAAAATAATTCAACCACGAATTGTTAACAACGCAAAGGTCAATTTGTTCTGTTCAGGTACTTCCAACCAATAATTATAAAACCGACATAAATTATAATAAAGTGCCCTCAGAGAATTAATTATGGCTCAAAGAACTTGCCTTTTAAAAAATCAATAAAAACCAAACAGATCATGTTTGACCAAGTGACACAGAATGACCTAGAAAATTGAAAAAGGTGAATATGTGTATATGTAACGTAGAGTGTGTATGAAATCACTTAGCACTTATTAAGAGTAATTCACATATTATTCTCAGTTCATTGCTAACGAGGCAGCGCCGCATTTAAATAGTCTTCGTCTTAATTAAAATGTCACAAGATCATTCTTCAGCACACGCAAAGGTTATATTTGCTTGACTAAACATGGGAAAACTGGTAAGATTATATTTTCCACATTCAATATGAACAAAAGCACTAAAAAATTGATTACAAAAGATCACTAAACGGTTAAAATAAATACGTCCTAAAAATACAACCTTAACCTATTTTTTTTTCAGATTCTCATACTCTGTTTTGTCCAATTACTCGGTGGGATAATTTGCGGCAGTATTAGTGCTCCTATTAATTCTACAGATAAGAACAAAGACATGTGCGTACCTTCTCAGAAGTAATTAATACACCTAACTAAAACCCACTACTTATATTATTTAAAAAAATATTTGTAACTATAAATATCCCATTTTACTTTCATAGTAAGTAGTTATTTTTAATCATCCATTTTTAATTCAATAAGGTATGTCATACACGCCATGGTATATCAAGTGGGCATTTTAACAAACAAAACAGACGACATGGCCCCTAACGCCACTATGTGAGTACGAGTATCATACATTTTATTTTAAAAGCATTATTTAAAAAAACCTTCTCTGCATGATAAGTAAACGTTAATTTGTTAAGTAAACTAGGGGTAACTATAGCAGTCATAAGTTTATTTTGCAAGTACCATTGTTTCTAGTACCAACGACAAACCCTTGCTAAGCCTTCCTATAAATATTTATATTTCTTATTGAGGATCAACTTTCACACTAATTTGCTTTGATATCAGGGGAAATCAGGAATCTCTGACATTTTACCACACAAACGGCTCTGAAGTTGACCTGAGCAACATTCCCGCGCCACTGTTGACGAATGTCACCGCCCAGAGCATGATCCAAGTGGCGCCAAAATCTGGAGCTATGGATCGGGAACCAAAATCCCAAATTTCATGGTCTGCCCTGAAAGACATGGCGTCCTTACCGGATAATCAGCCAGCTACTAGTCAAAAGTCAGGTAAAGACATTCAAGTTCTTCTGATACAATATTTATACGGTACTATAGCTCTGCTGACTTCTTCGTTGTGGTATTGGGACCTACGAATGCAAAAATGTGCATGCTTATCTATCTTTTTTTATGATCATCATCATCATCATCGGCCTTCGAAAGGGCTATCCGCGAACAGCCTTCCACATAAATCACATTTATAGTTAGTGTTTGGGGAGGTGGTGCTGTTCTGATGCCTCTCAAAGCGTTTATCGCTCAAGATAGAACTCCAGGCCTTGTCATGTACGTCACGTCCATCCAACACACTTGCTCGCCGCTTATCCCTATCTTGGGCGAGCTCCTCCCATCCTGCACAGTCAATGGCAAAAGCCGTCATGTCCCTTTTGACGTAATCCTTGAAACGCAGCAGTGGCCCACCGACTGGTCTTTTTGCGTCTGCCACTGCGCCAATAAGTATCTACCTGTCGTGGAAGACGGGACGGTTCTATCCTATGTACATTATGAAATAGCCACCGCAATCTCCGCTGTTTCAGCAAGGCGGTGAGACTAGGCAGCTGCGCAATGTCAAGGATCGAGCCTCTCATTGGACACCCTGTCCTCTCACGTGATACCCAGGATACTACGCAGGCATCTCATCAAAACGCATTTAGTTCTCGTTCCTGTTTTGTATATGATGTCCAGATACCATCTCAGAATTTTCATAAACGTGTTTTACCTCAAATGGGGAAAAAGCAAACCTTATAAGAGCGCTTTGTTGTTTGTCTGTCCAAACACTCAACGCCAAAAACGGGGGCGGTCGTTCATGCCGCTTATTTTGACACTTACAAGGTAATCAAAACCCATAGGAGCCGTCACGAGCCTCGAGATCGATCGTACCCTGCAAAAAGCCTCGAGATCGACCGAGCTCTTAAGAAGGCTCGAGTTCTGGAAAAGACTCCCGAGTAGTCGAGCTTCATCCAAACGAGGCGAGCCATGTAAACGACACAGAGCTCCAGACAAACTCGGAAGCCTCGAGCCTTGTACATCACTATTAATCGTATGGGTTTTGATGGGAGCGCAAATCAAAAACAACTAAGCCTACTATTAAAAATCCACGGAATTTTTGAGTGGTTTTATCGTTAACCTATAGCATATTCACCTTTTCCTCACTGGGTAGATTTTCTGAAGCCCCATTCTCTTATCAAATGGCGTCATAATCTGGGTTGTGCGTAAATATTACTCATTTGGCCATTTATATGATGCAGAATAGTTTAGCAAGAAAAAAAAACATCTCATTACTCTTTACAGAAAACGGCCGATTGAATATAGCGCGTCGCAGCACTTCTAATGATTGGCAGCCGAAAATGGTTAGTGATGATGACGGACTCCCAGAAATGGTTATCAAGAGATCTGTCGACAACAGCTGGAGGGCTTTATTTAAGAGGGAGTTACCTGGTGACAAGTCTGTGAAAGTGGTGAAGGGCGCCGCCATGGTCCCGCCAGGCGCGGGAGTGCAGTCGGTCGCGCTGCCACCGCTGCTCGCCCTCAACAGCAACTTCTCTGACATACCTGTGCCGATCCCGAATACCTCTGTAGTGCACTACGCTAAGATTAACACGCTTATCCGTGAACCGTGAATGTTTGCATTATTGCCAGTCAAACAGTGCCCGGCTTTGGCTATGCATGGGATCATCATAGGAGTAAAGACTAAGTCATTTTACATGTTAGTGTAATCGGTGTTCAAGTTCAGTCGGAAATTTAAAGGTATATACTTACCAATAAACAGGAAAAAGAGAGTTTTTGTTTTTTATTACGGGGGCAGCTTTCAACTGTGTTAATCTACGTGCGCCGTTTTATCACCCTATTGTCAAAAGTAAGTAAACGCGGTATTAGATACAAAAAATAACGATACGGTAACAACCCAATAGACATGATAATAAGAAATGATAATATGCGTGTTGCTTTAACTATGGCCTAAGAAATTCAGAGCTGTGTTTAAAAAAAATATTGAGTAAACTTCCAACCTGTAGATATTGTACTTAAAAAATGTTTTTAAAGACGGTGAGGAATTTCAAGGCCAGGTATGAAAGCCGCAGTTGTTCCTCATCTTCAACCACCTTGACATATCGTTGTTTTGCTGTAACTTTCCTGTTAACGATTATAGAATAATAGTATATTTGATATCGAGGGACTAAACGAAGCCATAATATACCAGAGCTGGTTTGACTCGCGAGCGTGCGAGGGAGGGAGCCAATGAAACCGAGGGTATATTAAGTTGGCGTTTAGTCTCGAGGTGCAAACTGTACTTTAATAGTCAAAAATACAAATACAAAATAGTCAATTTAGTACAAAAACATTTAAAACCGAACTTTACACTTGACAAAAGTTCTGAAATTTTCTTGATCAGTTTCTTCTTCTGAACTGATCCACAGATTAACAATTTAAAACACATGGCGCCACCTTCTTTGCGGACAAAACATGGAACTAAAAAACTCTTAACATTTTAGCTAAAGTGGTCACTTTAGCCCCGCTTCGTAGGGCTATATTGGCGTACTTTTAGAGCATGAGAAGTGAAAATAAAATCATAGAACTCAAACTATTTATAAACACCTTCTGTGTATTTATATTCACCTATATATCTTTAGAGCTATAAACAAGGTGCACAAATAAAAACGTTAAACAGGGTGTTTCTTTCAAGGTGTCAAGCCGAAGCGGGGTGATAGCTGAGTACCGACCTAATACCTATCAATTTAACCCCATGTACGAGTATGTCAGGCGATTATTTGTAGTTTTAGAGTTATAATTTTTTTTACGATTTTTGATAATTTCTAGGTTTAGTCACTTTTTCGGTCACTGTGGCGCAATCTGTTGAAATAAATGCCTGATTTTTTTTCAATATACATGAATACTAGGTTTTAGTTGATTCTGAAGAATTTTATGCATTCAGGCATTCATAGCGTTTATCGAAACTCGAGAAAAAAATTGAAAAAGTTAGAGGTACCGTAGATACCGTACCTACGTTAAACTAGTAAAAGGTTAAAAAATCAAACATGCCATTACATGGTTTTCATATAAACGAACGGTGCGATGTTTAGATGTTAATTTAGGAAATAAGAATACAATTTGTAACCTCAGTTATAAAATTATAATATTTAACGACCTTATTAAGGTCAACATAATTCTTTGTAGCTCTTATCTTCTTTTCCGAGTTAGCTCGCACCCGGCTTAAGCAACTACGCAATTAAATCATTACAATACTAAGAAAACTACGAACTTTAATATACTTTGGCAAAAATGATGGGATTGTTGTGTCGGTAACTACGAGTACAGTGGTCCTGCCTTCTGCACCAGGGTTCCTTTATATCTGGAGCAGTTGTCTATTGAAGAATATGTAGCTTGCTGAGTTTGGGAGCAAAAAAAGGTATCACTTTAACAGGGAATGGGTCTGGCATTTCACTGGCATCATGTACTTCTACAGACAAGACATGACATATTGGTGTGTGGTCTGGCGCATATTATGTAGGACAAATTCAATGATCCTTTTGCAACCCTCGATGTTATGAAGACATACGTCTACAACTAAATCAATCATTGTAATTTTAATTGAGTGTTTGCTGATGTACTCATATATCTAACAGTAAAGAGTACACCCTCTGTATGTTCGTAGTAAACCTTTATTGATTAATACGATTCGGTCCTATATTTTATGATGTTCTTAAACTGACTAATACCTAAAACTATGGGAGACAGAAATTAAGATCTTATACTTCATACACTTAAAAGTCAAAATCATGTAAATGTTAAAGTAGAGTCTGTTGACCCCATGCGAATATTGTAAGGTGTGCCTGCTGGTACCGCGCATGTCTAGACCCGTCAAAGTTCAAAATCTGATTATACGAACTTTACATGTGGTTAACAGATAAAATATGCATCATTAGTAAAATGAATGGACAAATGAATATTTTAGCAAACAAAAACCCATGAATTAATTAATTAAACTGCTACAACCCTCACAAATCGGATACCACGCATGTGCAAATCGCACGCATGCGCCCACACCCTTTAATGATTTGTCTGACTCAAAACAGCATGTAAATGGTTTCATTTCAATGGGAGTGTGAACAAAGAGGTTTCTTTTTCGTTTGGGACTTGTACAGTAGTAGTATGTCTGTAAAAGTTCGGTAGCAGTAAATCAAAGCGCGCACGGCGCGCGGGCCGACATGAGCTCTCCTAAGCTGAGTGAACGATGTCCGAGCAGCATGAGCAATGGGAAAAAGCTGCTGACTCACGAGTCGAAAGAAGACTCCCAGGACAATTCTGTAAGTTCATTTAAATTACACAACGCTATATCTACGAGAAACTACGTGCCTATTAAACGTGAACACGAACTATTTCTTTTTATTTCTCAGATGCGAGAGTCCGGAAAATCAGATAGAGGAGGCAAAGGCGAAGAAGATTGGAGAAGACGGACCATAATCGTCGAGAAGAAGAATGGCACCTATGGCTTTACGTTGCAAAGTTATGGCATACATTACAAAAAGGTATGTAAATGTCAAAGTCAAAGTCAAAGTCAAAGTGATTTATTTGAGAATAGGTGTACATTTGAGATATTACAAAAAATAAGAATTGAACCAAAGCCATATTCCGCCAGAAGGCATGCAAACATATGATGTGAATGAATATTCACATCAAATTATGAAACACATAAGTATGCCAATTGGTTTTAACTGCCCTTAAGTTATTCTAGTTATTTAACACTTTATTTAAAATGTCAAAAGCTTTTTTGGCGACCATAATAAAGAGCCCTCACAGCATGCAATAGAATAATACTATGATAATAATCTATACATGCAAATCAATTTCATTAATTAACAATCACAATGGTACAATATGAATAACAATGTCAATATAGAATATAACATCTAACGGCTAAATGAACTGTCAGAAATTTACATTTAAAAATTCATTAATATTATAAGAGGCTGTAATGATTAAAAAACGCTTTAGATTAAATTCTAAAAAACGCTTTAGATTAAATATAATTCAAGATGCCAGTAGGCAAGTGATTGTAAATTCGTGATGCCATACAGAGTATGCTAATATTAAGTTGCGCAGTTTGATTATGAGGGCAACAAATTTTGTAATGTTCATCGTACCTACTAATACAAATTAGGTACCTACCAATATAGTTACTAGAGAGCTATCTACTCTAAAATGATGAAATTATATACCCAAGAAGGTATCAAGTAGCGTGACGTCCAGAGAAAAAGCTTAGCACTGGCCGTCTGTCGATGCACCGTCCAGCGGTAAATTGTACCCATTGTTTTTCTATTTAATTGTGTTCTAGCACTACGACATACTAAGGGCGGAAGCTCTGTTCAGGAATTTTATTATTGTTTATTCATGTGCAGGTAAACCTGCATTAATGAATATGATTCAAACATATAAAGGTAGCTTATCAGTGGCCAGCCACGAAAATGAGATAGACACATGTAGCTACTCGTAGATATCTAAACTTTTAGTTTTGAAAAAGATAAATAATTCATAAGATAAAGTAATTAGGCTATTTTATTGTAAACAATAATTCTTTATTAGTGATTGTATTCTTTGCGATAAGTTAAAATTGGCGGCGCGATTCCATTAACAAGTAGCTTGTGTATATTAAGACCGCTGGCATACTTACTTCTCTAGGTCTCGATTTGCAAATGCTAGCTAAATGACCCAACTGATAAGAGACTGGAAGTAGAACAACTACCATAAATCGACCAGATTGCTCTGAGAACTTCACTACCATAGTAACGGCGACATCTTAGTAAAACTTAGTAAACCATTTGAGCAACATAATGGAAACATTAATTTAATTACATACATTTCGTTATGGAACATTGGAATTTTTGATTAAGTTTCTCAGCTAGCGTCAGCTTAATGCGAATCGATTGCAATGCCATAGCGATTTCATATGTACAGCCAGCAACAAAAGTCGCTCAACACTTTGGTAATTAGTCACAGTGGTTAATCAGACAGCCCTTTGACATTTTCAAAGACCACTTTAACAAAGTACCACTCATACCTTTGGCCTAATGGGTAAAAAAGTTTATCTATGCATTCATTATCAAGTGATAAGTATTACCTAATACTTGACACCATTTTTTCAGCCAGTCAAAAATGTGATATTTTTTATCAACAGGAACAAGAAATAGAAGTGATCACATACGTGGACTACGTAGAGGCGGAGGGCCCGGCGGCGCTGGCGGGCATGCGCGAGGGGGACGTCATCCTGTCCGTCAACGGCGCTGACGTGGAGCGTGCCGACCACGCCACCATCGTCGACGCCATCAGCCACTGCGACGCGCGCATGCGCATGGTCGTCATCTTCGAAGATTGCGTCCGCAAAGTCGAACTTCACCTCAAATACATCAACCTTCAACGAGCCATACAGTCCAAAATGAGAGAATTAGAACAGCTAACCGTCCGCGAAAGACATCTCTTTGACACCAATTGGAAAACCCATAGCCTACCTTCGCAGAAGAAGAAAAATTCTCCATCAGATGTCATATCTGATTCGGAAGAAAACAATGGAGCCGACGGTATGAATAATTCGTATTGTCGATCGACGCTTTCTAGTGAAAATGTCACTGCCGCTAAACCGCCTCAAGCTAATGTATTTATGTATCAGTATTTAGATCCTAGGTATGGTGCATGCGTCATACAACCTAGTATAAGGACCGGTAGCTTCTTAATCACGGTTGGCTCTCCGAGAAACAGACGAGAGTGCCATCACTACGTCGTTAAAAATCCCGCAGAATGCCACCGAGCCTCGGAAACATGCAAAGCTGCAAATGGGAAACCTAACAAAGTCCATAGAACTAATCACAGCCACAGTTGCTCACCATGCATGCCTAATTATAATAATCAGGACGCAAATAGCCTTGAGGCGTATGATTTGGCAAGTCCGTGTTGCGACCCACATTGCGTGCCCAACGCCAGAAAAAAGATACGTCGTAAGAAAGAATGCTCGAAAGAACATAAAAGAAAAGATAAAAGTCAACAAATTGACAGATCAACGCAAAAGCCTGATGGCTGCACCCACTCTAGAACAAAGAAAGTTTGTTCATCTGGCCACTGTTCAAGTCGCTATCGATATTTAGCGACGGAGTCCACACAAACGAGTCAATGCAGTTTACAATCGTATGGAACTAGCAACGCAACGGCTCCTTGTGATAATTCGGCTTCCAGTTATAGTACCTCACTAAGCAGTGATACTCTTTTTTGGGATAATGATCGATCCGAGGCCAAATCGTCTCCTAAAATACAGTACCAAAGCTCCCATCAGCATGTTAAACCGAAATCTTGGGACAATCTAACAACCAAAGCTTTCGGTGGGTACGGCTTTGGTTACGGCTATTTAGACACAAGCACAAAGCACTCAAACCGTTCGAAGAGTCACGGTAGAAGTCACAGCGGGCGCAGCACGCAGAGTCACAGCGAGTATCAGCATCACGCACAGGAGAAGCACTCTCATCGACAAAGTGCCGCTCCACATCCACATCACTACTCTGTATATAGCAGAAGCCACAGTCACTGCGTGCCCACCAAGTCGACGGAGAGTCTGATCGTAGTGCCCAAGTACCAGCTGGAGAGCAGCGGCTCTGAGAGCCGACTGGCGTGTGACTGCGGAGAGTCAGTCGAGTGCTACCGAAGAGTGGCCACCACCAAGAGATCAGGGGACTCCGCCGGATATTATTCACAACATTTCATATACCCTACTCATTCGTACAAGAAAAAAGAATCCAACATTAGCTCAGAAATAACAAGGTTATAAATTAGCCGTAATTTTGTCTATTCAACGCTCAATATAAGGCCTAAAAGTATACAATTACCATTTTTTACTCTAGCTAAATGAACAAAACCTTATTGTAATGCTAGGCCCCAATTTTAGTAGCTTTATACTTGTTGATTTATAGTTTTGGATATTAAATAAAAAATGCAGTAGTTGTTTTACTGGTTTTAGGTAGACCGTATGCATGCACCCATCCATACCACCCATAAGCAAGCTCTGTAATGATAAAATTTAAGGATGTAGAATTTGCTCCCTACCTTTATTAAAAAAACAAATAAAAAGATGTTGTAAATGGGAATCGTCACATTTTCACTTACCTACTTTGTTCTAATGACCAAGTGCAAGTTTTATTCGATCACACTGCGTGCTTATACGGTGTCAGACCGGCAGTGCGGTCGTCTGCCTGAGGACAGTTGTTGATGTTCACCCTACTATAGAACAATCCCCTATGACGATCAATCAGGGGGCCAACTTCCGATAAATGTATCATTGCCTACAGTTTTACCGGGTTGCTTTTGTACGTTTGTAAACATGCATCGATATATCATCCAGAAAAAACTATCGTGACGACATAGTCTGCACAAAAAGACACCGGTAAAACCTTAGAATAATGTAATTATTCTAAGGGTGAAACAGTACATTGTATACGCAGTAACACAACGTAGCCCGTGACGTAGCGATTTATTTTGAACAATTTTGCAAAAACTTGCTAAACGAGTTTGATAAAACTTGAAATCTTGCCTTTAAGTAAGTTTTACCATAAACACCCACACCCAGTACCAAAACATATTTTTTTATCAAGAGGCAACAAGCCATTTTGTGTTGACCGGAATCAAAACCGCGACCCTCGGCATCTCAATCGGTATTCGTCAAACGCGTTTACTAGCTCTAGTAGGTAGGTACGCATCATTCCAAAGGGCCAAGATTAATATCGGTTCTTTTACTGACATGTTCCATTCCCACATTGATAATGTTGTAATGTAAATTAATAGCAACTATTAAATGTCATATTGTAAATAACCAACATGTATCTAAGTACTTTGAAATATGGATGACAATAATAAGAACTATAATAAATTGACCTTCACGTACATGCATACAGAGTAAATGAAATATTAACAAATACAGAAAATTAAACAATTTGTATAGGTACACGTAACTACGTTAACTGCTATTTATGTATCCGGAACTGGCCAGTCACAGAACAATATTAATAAAGTGATTATAAAACATTTAAAAATGAAACTCTTTGGCTGAAGAAAACATTTGTTCCACGTAGCTGGTGTTTATCCTTTGTGGCGTCATTCTGAAAATTGCGTGTCTTTATCACTATGGATTAAAGTCGTGAAAATTTTCGTGCAATGATTCATTACGATTTTCGGCGAGGGCTAATTTAAAAACAGTGCATCGATCAACTCACTTCGACTTTTGGGGATGAAGCACCATCGAAAACTACTGTGTGTGTATCACTGGTTTAGTGAGTTTAATCGTGGTTGGTCTGTGCTCACAGACGAAGTTAAAGAAGGTCGCCAAATCGGGTTACATACTTGATATCGTACGTCGATGTATCTATTGTCTACATATCTACAACTATGCATCAACGGTCGCTACATCTACGGTACTCCATATCGATTAGTACGTAATAATTAATGTTGCTGTTTCTGTCTAAATATCGATAACTAGGTATAGACCAACGGGTCGCTTTATTTACGATACTCCATATAACGAGTAATGTAGATTATAATGATGTTTGAGATACACACGACAATAAACTACTTCATTTAAATATTCTTCATTGCACAAAGGACACACGAATCATAAAAAGTCGTTTAAATCATGTTTGATAAATCATCATTGCTTGCATTATATATTATGCCTGCTTTGGCCTGGGTTAGTCAGACGAAGTCACTCCTGACTTTTTATAGGTCTTCGTGGTCTGCATTTGGCTTTTTGACGCCAGAGGCATCTCAAACTCAAACTCAAATAACTTTATTCAAATAGACTGTATCAGTACTTTCAAATCGTCAAATTTACAGCAAAATATACTAAATAATAGACATAAATACCATAATAATATGGATATGTAAATAAACAGGATACAGACATAATGCGACTCTACCACCGCGTCGGAGTTGTTTCTTGCTGAGAAGACCCGGCGAGAAACTCAGCAGTTACTCTTTTAAACTTGTTTTGGGTTCACAACAGGCGTTAGTAAAGTACAAGCAGTGTGTCATTTTGATACAAATAAACCTAAAAGAATATAAAACAAACAGAAAAACCAACCATAAAATAATATAATAACAAAAATTCATTTAAACAATTCAAAAAGAAAAATTGTTAGTCAGTACATACTAGGTACCTATTAACTATTACAATATAACATCTGTTACAATATAGCTATTTAATCCCGCATCGAGCAGAGCGCTTACACCCAGACATTTTTATCTATAATTAAGAGACGCGGAGGAAGGGCCGTAAATGATGATAAAATTTACTCTTTGTAATAGCATGAGAGAACGAAATGTAAAATTTTAAATTTTTAAAAACGTCTGTCGTTAAAAAATGGCAATGCACTATTTGTTCACATGTAAAGCGGTTGATTTTTTTATACGAAAATCTGCATTAAAAACCCAATAAACTACACCATACATGACCTTAAAACAAAAACAAATTGTAATAAGCACTAACCGATCTTCATCCAGCGGTCATTGTGCCATAAATGTTCGTTTTTTATTTGCTACGTACGACTCGTTTTAAAACCACATATTTCGCACGTTACTATTGGAATCTTGAATAAACACAAAATACTTGACAAATACCTATATCACTGAATTCGTTAGTTTTACTAGCTTTTAAACACAAAAACATAACAAGTTGTACAGAAACAGTTTTATCACTTGGCGATAACGACTAACCTACAGATTACGGAAAAGGGAAAAAATAAATTGTCAAGGTAGTCTTTTGTAGTATAATAGCCCTTTTTTAATAAAGCTGTTTTGATGTGATTTTTGAATCTATTGAATCTAACTCACAAATGGTTTTTGAAATTTTGTTGTAATAATGTATACCTTGCCCCATAAAGCATCCTAAAACTTTTCGTAACCTAAAGAGTGGAAGTGCAACTTTATCCTTATTCCTAGTATTTCTGCAATTTATGTCACTGTGTTTAGCATAGAGACCAATATTTTTTCTCACCAAAACAATGCAATTGTGAATGTATTGTGACGCTGTAGCGTCTTCATCTTCGTCTTCAAGGATACCAAGGATATCAAGGATACCAATTTCCTAAAAAATCTCCCTAAGTGAAGCCCGTGCACGAAGCTTATAGATGGATCTGATCGCTCGCTTCTGGAGGATAAAGATGGTTTGTATATCCTCCGCTTGACCCCAAAGTACAATGCCGTAAGACATTACATTGTGGAAATAACTAAATCAAACTAAACGAGCAGTATCAACATCTGTTAATAACCTAATTTTTCTCACTGCAAATGCAGCCGAACTAAGTCTGCCTATCTCCGAACATCTCTGGGCATAAGTATGATGAGTAAATATATAAAATATTACACAAACATTTAGCTGTCTAAAGAATTTGTTCACGTTGGAATCCGCACAACTTGAGAATTGACCCAAAACGGGCTCGTGTCGATTGGTGTAATAATATCTACACAGGCGATGAATCTTGGATATGCGTATGATCCTGAAACTAAACAACAATCAACGGTTTGAGTGTTCCAAGATGAGACGAACTCAACAAGTCATTTGTTCAAAAAGAACTTCGAAGCAAATGGTCGCATGTTTTTTTGGTATATAAATGGGCATGTGGCTACAGTGCCACTAGAAGATCGTAAAACGGTTAAATCTGAATGGTACACGACCATTTGTTTGCCAGAAGTCTTTGAAGAAATAAGATAGATAACCACCGACACGCAGAATCTTTCTTCATCATGCATGACAATGCTAGCTGCCACACATCGGCCGAAACAACTCGGTATTTGGAAGATCAAAAGATCAAATCAAAAAAACGGCTCATCCGCCGTACAGTACAACCCCGACTTGGCCGCCAACGACTTCGATTTATTCCCAACCGTGAAGAATAAATTACATGGTCAACGTTTTTCGAGCCGTGAAGAGGCTGTTGATGCGTTGAAATTGCACGTTTTTGAGATACTTCAATCCGAATGGAAAAAGTGCTACAAAAATTGGTTTCAACTTCCAACCTATGCAAAATTGCATCGAGCATCAAGGTGAATATCTTGAAAAGCAATAAAACTATAATAAATGCAATATGTTTGTTACACTTTGTTATTCCAGATACATAAATCGCACCCTTCCTGGAATAAGTCGCAAGTGAAAATCAACAAATTTTCAGGAGCGATAAAAGACTGTTTTAAAAATTACTAAATAGTGTTAAAAATGTGTAGTATAGGTACAGCATATTATAACTTGAATTAGTCGTGAGGGGCCAACATATTCATGTTCTTCAATTGCTCACTGGTAAAGGTAGAGCATTTTCGTGTTACAGAGTCGAGCATTACATCGCTGAGGAAGAGAACCGCGCATTACAGTGCGCAATTTGCTGTCACAATGTCTAATATTTTAAAACAATTTCCATGAAGTTTTGTAAGGCAGAATTGTAATGTACTTACCTAATGCTCAAAATCGAATCGGAAATGCAAATTACACGCAAATGCTCGTCATGTCAAGGCGGCAGTACTGTATTGTAATGCTCAAAATCTAATCTGAAATGTTACATTACAGGAAAATGCTTCAGGTGAGTGATTACCTTAAAAAGAGCGTTGCATCATTTTTCTACGAAACAGTTTTAAAACTTGATCTAGCACTTATGAATATTGCTTCTTTGACACATCACTTAAATAAAGCTGTTTGATGTTATACCCCTGTTGCAGGTAACCCTTTATTTGCGTGCTGATTTGTTCTTGAATTCAGAGCGTAAGTATGGTTTACAACTTTCTTCCACGAGCAACTACGTTTTGCCCTTTTCTTATGAAACTTCGCTTATTTTTGGTTGTATTTAAAATAACAGCTTTACTATGCGAAAAGAAATTAAAATATTTTTGCGTAAAACTGAAAAACTATTTTGCTATCGAGATACATTTTAGTTACAATAAGTTACTTGCATTAATTACCAGAAAGTGTTAATCGTGATTTTTTTCTAAGAGTTAGCTGATCGTTGCTTGTCTCTGCTGTTTCGTTCGGTATAAACCACAATGGCAAGCATTAAAAGAAAAATACAAATTTTGGAAAATAGAGTGATTCGCTCTGCAGTTATTGATAGTAATAGTGACAGCAGTGAATGAATATGTTCTACTAAGAAAAATAAAAAGGATTAAGAAACAAATCTGCACGAAAAAACCAAGTAAGTGCCTACAAGCGGTAAGTTTTATTTACTACCTACACATATCAACATGTTTGGAAATGTGTATGTCAATGATGTTATGCTAAACGGTAGGTAAAAATAAAATAATAATGCAGGCAATGCAACCAAAACCTTTGCGTGACATGTTTTGATAATAGGCATAAGTGAATTTAAAAAAAACTTTTAAGAAATGAGTTATATTTCTGTTCTATTTTCGATATCCCCTAATTTTTGTCTGTCCCATCACTACTTAAAAATACTTTCTAGTGCGGTTCAGGTCGATATCGGCCTGCCGCTTTCCCTGGGTTATTTCTTATTTCCTGTTTGGCATATCCCGGGGCTAATCTAAGGAAGTGAGAATCAAGGTAATTGTAACAGTATGAAAAAAAATTAAACATCCATGTTTTCGCAAATTTATAGTAGCATTTTAATATACCCTAGTGATGGTGTGTCGAGAAAGACCTGCCACGCACTGGCGGAAATATCGTTGGGGGCGCATTTCGACCTGCCGCCGCACCAGATGAAGGTTCATGATTTCACTTGCAGCAGCCAAGGTGTATATGCAACAGTTTAGTTTTTTTGGTGCCATTCCCTCATTTTTTGATTAATTTATGAAAAAAGTTGACAATTTGTAATAGCTTTTCTTGATTTATTTAAGCATTAAAAAAATCTCAAACGTGTACTTGCAACAATGTTCCAGGGGTGGTGCGAAATAGCAGCCCTTGTATCTTGAGTTTTTTTCTAGTTTCTGTCTTTATATGAAAAAATACTTTAGTAAAACGTAAAATAACACAATGTCACAATTAAGTTACTAAGGTTTTATGAACTAACTAGTTGTCCGTCAGCGGCTTCGCCCGTGTATACTGTCTTTCCTGTCAAAATATATATATAGCCTAAATAAAAAAAATTGCTTATGTCACTCCCTGATAATGATGTCTAAGAATTTTTAAAATCGGTCCTTTAGTTTCGGAGTAAAGTCAATACAAACAAACGAAAAAACAAATATATACCTACATGAAAATATGCGCCAGACAACACACCTTTTGTAATATAAATATGAATATGCGCCAGACAACACACCTCTTGTAATGGTCTCGAAGTAGGGATTATTATATCCCTGTGTTACGAGGTACCACACAAGGAAATAAGCTAGGGGCGTCTCCTAGCACACCCAGACCCGAGTCAATTCAGAAAAGATCGTTTCCTGAATTGACTCGACCGGGAATCGAACCCAGGACACTACGGAAATCGAGAAACCGTGCTACAAAGCACTACGCCAATCGTGTCGTCATAGGTCAAACAAATCTTTCCTCTTTTTAATATTAGGTTGGGAAAAAAGTCTTTTCGCATATAGTATACCTATGTATGAACTTGTAATAAAATCTCTTTGGCTATTCTATTTGTATCTGGCTGGTTTTCGTATCATTGAAAGTTTAAATTTTAAAGAAGTATACTTATTTCAAATTAAAATTAGGAAAATGTGTGATTTTCATTTGATTTTTTCACTGTCAAGATGAGTGAATCAAAAAATTCGATACATTTAAAAATTTTACTACAAAAAAGGTAAAAATGCTATGCAAACCACGAAAAACAAATGCGGTGTTTATGGACCTAGTGCAGTGTCTGTGAGAGTAGCACAAATTTGGTTCACGCGTTTTCAATCCGGAAATTTTGATGTCAAAGATGCACGGCGCTCTGGTCGCGCTATTACGGATAAAATGGATGCCATTTTTGAAAAAAAATAAAAAGATCGGCATATCAGTAGTTACGATGTAGCTGAAGAACTGGGAATTGACCACAAAACAGTTTTGGCGCATTTGAAAAAAACTGGGTACACAAAAAAGTGCGATATTTGGGTACCTCACGAGCTCACTGAAAGAAGCCTAATGAACCGTGTACTCCTGACCTTGCACCTTCAGATTTCCACCTGTTTCGGTCTCCTCAGAATTATTTAGGCAGTGCCAGGATAACATCACGAGAGGACTGCCAAAACCACTTGTCGCGGTATTTTGATTAGAAGCCTCGAATTTCCTATAGCATTGGGATCATGTCGCTACCCACAAGATGGCAAAAAGTAATCCAACAAAATGGCACTTACATACTTTAGTTTTAAATGTAAATAAACTATATTAAAAAATGTTTTGAATTTTCTTAATAAATGCGAAGAAACTTTTTCCCTAACCTATTATTAGTATAGAAATAAAACAAACATCTCGTTAGCTATTAGCGCTCGATAGAAATTTTACTTCCTTGTATGCGATTCAAAAGTGTGGCAAATTCAATCGCTATCGCCGAAATTGGGTGGGTGAACTTATATCTGGTGCGGGTTCATCTTGGGTTGCGATTTGTGGGCCCGGGTCAGATGGCGGACAGTGCGCCGGCGCCGGCCCGCGGCCCGCAGAGCGTCGCCGCGCCCCAGCCCAGCGCCATGCGTCGAGCCCGCGACCCGGCCGCCGCGCGGCTACCGCTGCAGCGGATACGCGCTGATACAGCCGCCCTCACCATCGCGCTTTTCGCATCTTCACTACTCACACTGGCGACATGTCAATCACAATCAGTAAGAATAATCCTTAAAACCTTCATTTTTCAACCAATAATCATTATTAGAGTTTTATGTAGTCCTATTTTTGCAGCGTCAGCAACTTTTTGTAGTATGCAAAAACCCGAATTGGAACATAGAATGTGTAACACGACCGTTGGATTCATTGGAAAGAGCCTTAGATATTATCATGGATTATCAGGTCGGAGACGATATATCCTGTGGGATCAGTGATTTGGAAACGATATTGTCGCACCGGAAAATAATGGCGGTAAGTGAACTTTTGTCTATGACCATTTATTGAATAACGTTTTTATATAAGTTGAGTAGACATCTTGCATCATAATAAATAATGTGTTTAAAGCGAAGCTGACGGATTTGCCTTTGTGCTAGCGACTATATCCACAAGATGACCACATCTACATTAATAACATAGTATGTACTTATCTAAAAGATATCAACATCTACATTTTATTTAAAATAGTAAGTAGGTATCTACTCACCTATGCATTTTGTCAGGTTAGAAAACGAGGGTATAGTTCTATTCACTAAAAACATAAAAACGTTAAAATTTAAACCTAACCGTTTCTTTTATAGCAGTCGTTAGAAAAACTTTTTATCTTAGAATAATTACATATAGAAACCAAGCGCGCCCATTTTGAAGCACCTCAATTGGAGAACGGACCGCTTTGCAGTGTTCATAACAGCTCCGTAATGTTCCATGTCAAAGCGCGCCGTACGTAAGCAAGTAATAGTCACGCAAGTGTGGATCGGATTAGTGCTTTATTTTTGGGGCGGTTGAATGAAGATTATCGTTCTATACGTTATTATTCTAAGCTTTTTATGTTATCTTAATAATTGGCTTTGCGATGTATACCTACTTCATGTGCTAAGCGATTATTTAAGTGCCAATTTTTTTCTATCATCCGCCAATGTGATGATTTCCTTTCTCTTATCGGAACATCCCAAAGTCAGTGCAAGTTAGTAGGTATCATAGGTAGCAATTGAATTATAAAACGTTAAATTCAAATGATAGGACACGAATATCTAAATGAGTATGACTCACCATACATAATTACAGGGTGTCTCAAATATGAATCCACAAATGTCGTTCGTGTGTGAGAACGCGTAGCGTGTTGCTTTCACTCTGTCGTCGTCGACAAAAGAGAAGGAACCGATCGTTCTAGGTTGAAGAAATAGTATTGAATATAGAACGAGACCATCCACTATTACCACAAACGAGCAAAAGTTTTTTAATTGCTTCCGAATGCTACGGTAATCTTATAAGTTCGAGTTCCCCGTTATTTTTTTTTTGAAAGCACGTATAGGCAATTCAGAATCAATTTCTTTGGCTAAGTTAATTTTGTGTGCTTCCTATCTCCTAACCTAGACTACTAAAAATTACAGACGCGTCACGTCACAATTGCAAGCGCCGACCTCTGGCGTCGGCAGCCGACGGCGGATGTAGACTATTGTAGACGGCAGAGGTCGACGGCATTTGTCGTCCCGTGTGTAAGAACTGTGAAAAGGGTTAGCGTGTGTTTATCCTACCAAAATATCAAAAGGTGCTCATCTAGATACAGGAACAACAATATTGTAGCAACGCTGAAAGAATGTCAAAGAGCTTTGGCCGGGAAGCCACGAGGTCCTTGTCTCGATGTTTGATATTAGATACAAATATTAAATATTTTTTTCAGCTTAAAACATTGTAATTATATTTAGGGCTTAGGTATATGTTTAGGTTTCTATCTGTCTGTATTGCGTGACACCAAAAAAATAATTATAAAATATAATTATTGTGGGATTAGTGTCTTATTTCAAAATTCTAAATTATTTAATGGACGCAGCGTAGATTTAGGTTAACCTGAAATAATAACTTCAGGCTTAACACAAAGAGAGGCCCTACCTAAAAGGCCAAAGATGCTATGTCACTGGTGAAACAGCGTTGCAAAACAAAACGCATATTAAAGGCTATTTTTTCGTTACCAAACGCCGATAGCCAGAAAGTCCTAGGAAGTTATGAACATTCGGCATACCTACACTAACATAATATGCCGTCCGTCATACACTAAAAATAAAGCATCAATCAACCCGGAAATATCATCTGAAAAAATAAATCGAGAGTGCCAGATCTCTGATAGGCATCACCAAAACCAACGAGTACAGTAGATATAACATCCATATATAAGATTTTTTCTTCACTAAGCTATTACTAAATATGGCAACGATATTTTAATGAAAAAAATCTAGCACTTCGCATCATTAAGATGCGTAGGTGTGTACTATGATAAAATTGGGGCTTGCTTTAATTATAATTAAATATATCTCCAGACCACAGACCTTCGCTGGTACAGGTTACCCGGGACACCCTGTATATGTATTTTACAATAGAATTACTTTTAAAATTAAAATGTTCGTATTGTTTATACATGCTTATGATGAAATATGATTACATGTCTAAGCTCAAAGCATTGATAACGCTTATGTTAAAAAATATAAGATAACTTCTTTCTGTCAAGGCTGAAGTAGTTTCCTTGGCCTATTTCGTTGCACAATTAACATTATCACACAGACGAATTAATTTATAATATATGTTAAGGTCATAAAAATAGAAAAAACATTTATTGTAGCACTTATATGAAGTTTTTCATTCTACAGGTAAGGCAGTTCAACGACGTTTCTAAGATATTTTATTGCAATAGCGAATATACGAGAACTGAAAATGTTCCAAGGCCACGAAGGCAAACTGAATACAAATTACGAGGACGATACAGGGGCCAAACACAATCGCAGTATTTGTCCATAGACAGGGGTAACGGTAAAGATGAAGGAAAAGCCGAAGCTCACTCAGCAGCGGACTCATCGAGAGCCATCGTCAGTAAGTATTAACTGCAAAGCTACTTATTGGTGTCATGCATAAGGAATAACAACGATGGTGTTTTAAAACGTGCTCCTTGTATACTCACGTAAGATTTTGGTTGTAGGTGGCAATAGCGGTATGGGCCAAGCGCAAAGTCAAACAATATATGACCCAAGTTGCGAAGACTGTATCGGATCACCCGGTCAAAGTGGATTAAATTCAATACGAGGACCTAGTCAACCTAACAACGGACATGGGTCATATAGCCCTGGTCAAATTTACGGTAACCAGCAAAGAACACCAAACGATAACTACATAAATGTACCAGGTGGTTCTCATGGGCAACGTGGAGGTCCTTCTCAACACCCAGGGACAGGTCCCCTTAATGAAAACGGAAGAGGAACCCAATCTTTAACTCCAGAAAACATTTTAAGCCATCCTGGCACGCTGAATAACTTTCCTAATAAAGGATCATTAAATCAACCATATGGGAACACAGGGCTCCAAAATGGTGGATCGCCTTCTAACCAAGGTGGAGTGCCAAGCAACTATAATCAAGTAGGAAGACCAGGTCAAAGTGGAGTTATACCAGGTAATGGTGGTATACCACTAAATCAAGGGGGAATGCCATTAAATCAAGGCGGAATGTTACCTGGCCAAGTAGGGGTACCACAAAATCAAAGAGGAATGCCTTTTAATCAAGGCGGACTGTCACCAAATCAAGGTAGAACAGTATCAGGACAAGGCGGTATACCACAAAACCAAATTGGAATAGACCTGGGTAGAGTTCCACCAGACCAAAGTGGAAATAGACCAGGTCAGGGCGGAGTACCATTAGGTCAAGGTGTAAAAATTCCAGGACAACACGGAATTATCCCAGGCCAAAGTGGACTATCACCAGGCGGAGGTGGTCTAACACCTGGCCAAGGTAGAACTGCACCAGGCCAGGGAGGGTTTATACCAAACCAAGGTGGAATAATACCAGGGCAAGGTGGAATAATACCAGGGCAAGGAGGAAATATACCTGGACAAGGAGGAATGTTACCAGGGCAAGGAGGCATGATACCTGGACAAGGAGGATTGTTACCAGGGCAAGGAGGAATGATACCTGGACAAGGGGGACTGTTACCAGGGCAAGGAGGACCGTTACCAGGGCAAGGAGGAATGATACCTGGACAAGGGGGAATGTTACCAGAGCAAGGAGGAATAATACCTGGACAAGGGGGACTGTTACCAGGGCAAGGAGGACCGTTACCAGGGCAAGGAGGAATGATACCTGGACAAGGGGGAATGTTACCAGAGCAAGGAGGAATAATACCTGGGCAAGGAGGAATAATGCCAGGGCAAGGAGGAATAATACCAGGGCAGGGAGGATTAATACCAGGGCAAGGAGGATTAATACCAGGGCAGGGAGGATTATCACCAGGAAAAGGAGAAACAATACCTGGACAAGGGGGCATGTTACCAAATCAAAGTAGCCGTGTGCCAGGCCAAAGCGGATATGTGGGACAAACCGGGATAGCACCGCATCAAGGCGGTATACCACAAAATCAAGGATCTTTGAATTATCCCCCAAATAGCGGTGGTGGTGGTAATGGTGGCGTGGGGCCATTTGGTTGGTCTATAATGAACAATTTATTACGGGAAAAAGGAGTTGTATGCTGCTTTGCACCTGATTCTCGAAATTTGCAAGGCCTAGGCAATATTGTCACTAGACAACCCTATAGCTCAGAAACCAACGGACTAGTAAGCGGTACACCAGACTCATATAACAACGGTCGACCATATGGCACAGGCCCACCAGGACAAAATTATCTAGGATATGATACTGTTAGAGGTGATAACAAACCACCATATGGTAGCTTTGAGCAAAACACAGCAACAGGACCATCTGGCCACGAAATTTACCAATTGCCAAATGGACAACATATAGGTACTGGCCACAACATACAATTCCCTTCGGGATCATATCCAGGGCAAGGACAAAGTGGACGGACTCCTTCAGGACAATATTCTGGACAAAGTCCAACCGGCCAGTTTTCAAATGGACCGTACACCAGTATAGGTCAAAATGGACAGACCTCTACAGGACCCTACACAGGGGCTGGTCAGGGTGGACAACTTCCACCAGCATCGTACACAGGATTAGGTCAAAACGGACAGTTTCCTACAGGCTTATATACAGGAGCTGGGCAAGATGGACAATCTGGCTCAAGGCCTACGGGATCATACTCAGGAACAGGGCCAAATGGACAATCCTTTTCAGGACCATACGAAGGCTCAGGACAAAATGTTCAAACGGGCTTAGGGCAAAACGGACAGTCACCTACAGGGCCTTACACGGGTTCAGGTCAAAACGGGCAGCAACCTTTAGGGCCATACACCGGACCATACACAGGACATGGTCAATCGGGACCGTTACCACCAGGGACATACACAGGTACAGGTCAAATTGGACAGACTCCATCAGAATACATAGATAGAGGACAAAACGGGCAATCACCTTTAGGGGCAAACACGGGAGCAGGCCAAAACGGGAACTCTTTTTCAAGGCCCTACACGGGGGCAGGTCAGACTGGGCAGTTCCCTTCGGGTCCGATTACGGGTTCGGGTCAAGGCGGACAGCCACCTTCAGGGCCCTATAGAGGAGCAGGGCAAAACGCGCAGCAGTCACCAACAGGGCCATACACAGGCTTAGGGCAAAATGGACAGTCACCTACTGGGCCTTATACGGGAACAGGACAAAACGGCCAGTCACCTACGGGGCCTTACACGGGATCAGGGCAAAACGGGCAGTTCCCAACTGGAACCTACACAGGTTTAGGGCAAAACGGACAGTCTCCTACAGGGCCTTACACGGGTTCAGGTCAAAACGGCCAGCAGCCTTCAGGGCCTTACACGGGAACAGGTCAAAACGGGCAGTCGCCTACGGGGCCTTACACGGGATCAGGGCAAAATGGGCAGTCTTCTACAGGGCCTTACACGGGATCAGGGCAAAACGGGCAGTTCCCAACTGGAACCTACACAGGCTTAGGGCAAAACGGTCAGTCACCTACAGGGCCTTACACGGGTTCAGGTCAAAACGGGCAGCAACCTACAGGACCTTACACGGGAGCAGGGCAAAGCGGGCAATCGTCTTCTGGGCCTTACCCGGGAACAGGTCAAAACGGGCAGTCTTCTACAGGGCCTTACACGGAAACAGGTCAAAACGGACAGTCTTCTACAGGGCCTTACACGGGAACCGGTCAAAACGGGCAGTCTTTTACAGGGCCTTACACGGGAACGGGTCAAAACAGTCAGTCTTCTACAGGGCCTTACACGGGAACAGGTCAAAACGGGCAGTCTTCTACAGGGCCTTACACGGGAACAGATCAAAACGGACTGTCACCTCCAGGACCATATACGGGATTAGGACAAAACATAGGAGTGGGACAAAATGGACAAAATTTTGCTGGCCCATACACTGGGGCTGGTCCAAGTGTACAAGGGCCGTATGCTGGAACCGAACAAAACAATTTACAATATCCTAATGGAAAGTACAGTGGAACCGGACAAAATAATTACCAACCTGGAGTAAATGGGCAGCTAGCCCCACAAGGGTTCAACAATCAAGGGGTAAGAACAAATAACTTTTTCAGTACATTACGTACGATGAAATGATGATTTTTAGAAAATGTTTTTTCTCAATTCAGTTTATTTATGATAATATCTAGTAAAATGTTCAGTAAACTTTTATTTACTACTAAAATTTACAGGTAGTTTAACCTAATGCAGTATGCGACAATATCTATAATTAAAAAAACCTTATATGTATAATCCTATCCAATACACTAATGAAGTCTAATCTAATTTATAGCTAATATACATACAATGCCGCCCTTACAAACTCACTCAAAGTGCATGAAACAATTTCCACAGTGTCCTTAATCATGTTAATGACACATTGCGCGGATAAGAGGCGCCTTCGCCAGTATGTTGGCTCTTTATTGAACTGCCTCTTCACCAGTTAAAGTCAAACATTTATGAAGCGAGGTTATACAATGTAGACTTAGAGGATTCCTTAAATAACATTATGTGGTCATCTTAATACAATTTTAGTATTGCGCCAGACAACACACCTTTGGTAATGGTCTCGAAGTAGGGATTATTATCCCTGTGTTACGAGGTACCACACAAGGAAATAAGTATAATCGGCCCCTGTGCAAACTTTCTGTCGGGACTACATACCTACTCTGTTATTTACTTTTTCGTTAAAACGAGATTAGTAAGTAGTATTAGGATAGTAACATTCGGGTTTTTTTGCCTAATTCTTCTCGATAGAATCAACCTCCGTCCGCACCGGTGGTAGTCTCATTATGTTAAATAGTCTACTATATTAGACTCAATTTCCGCTGATAACTTAATACCTATGTATGATAAAACTCATAAAAGTAAAGTTAATTAATTATTGTTCCATTTGTTTTCAGAATGCAGCACAAAATAAGGAATACGGTGGTAAGTATACATTTTCCATCTTATTAACACCTACAACCCTACATACTACTTACAGCATTTATAAAAGATAGAAACTAGAAAAATTCGACCTGGTCCTAGGGACTCAAGCGGGATTCGATCCCGCGACCTTCCACAATCCGGGTGGCTGCTCTTCCAGCTGAGCTACCGAGTCCGTTAACAGACCCGGCAAATTTATCTAGTGTATTTTACGTTGTAAGGTAACGTTTGTTTCATCAATGGTATAGGCAAGCTCCTTTAACGCCCGAAAGATATATTTTTGCAAATACTATTCAATAAAAGTGATACCTAATGAGTATCTATGTATGAAGCAGTTATTCATTGTTATTTTATTTTTCGACATAATCACTTTTGAGGTTTATACGGGTTACCTACTTACATATTAGAATGTCAAAAAACATAACGCCTTCATGAAAATATACGAACTCAAAATACCCGAATTCTGAATTGCATAATATTAAAATACAAATAATCAAAAAGTAAAACATTCAAATAACCTTACGGTTGAATAGCTCAAGCTCAAAACATCAAATGGCAGAATACTTCATGTATATACCTGACTTTAAAAAAACAACCTAATATAACAGATTTTTTATAAGTTCAAAATATTCTAGGGCAAATAAAAAACATGTTTGTGTGGTAATCAATAATTTTTACATTTATTTATTTACGTTGCATTTGTTATCATTTTTGTCGTATAATCATCACAAAAACAAATCAAGTTCATGAAGAAAATAAATATTATGATCATCTTCATAGAGAAACATCCATCACTAAAACACAGATAATTTAATTTCATATATTTTTTTTAATTTAGATTTTAGACGTGGTCCTTGACAGTTGGCCTTTTGAATAAGCTCAGGGTTGCTCAGCGCTCTATGGAGAGAGCTAAGTTTCCCGCGTATGCCGCGTTAGTGCGGCGGAAACGTCAGGGTTGTTTAAAGAACATGAATAAACAAAACGACTGAAGTTAAAAAAAAATGTTTTACGACTATATTACTGCAATGATAAGAATATTACAGTTGCTTTAATTTTATAAAATGATCAATGTTTTTTTCCGTCTTTGAAATTCACGATCATTAAATTTAATTGTTGCGAATATTTTAAATCTCAAACATAATTTTAATGAATAATCTTTCAGGAAACAGGTGCAATGTGAAGTAAACTCAATTTTCTTTAAAATATTCATTAAAGTGCTTTCTGGCCGATTCATCGATTCTTTTTCAAATTATTTATAATTGCTTTTTCTAGTTCTTCTACATAAATTATCCAATGATTTTGGTGGATCTTCCTCCGTAAAAAGATAAATTCATCTTTCAGCCATGAAATAACCTGTAAAAACCATGTTTTTTATTTGGGCTATGACATGACACCCAACAACTTCACAATAATTCACCATATCGTTACAATGCAAATACGTTACACAAGTATCGCTGCGTTTGTGCGAGAAACATGCAATGCGCGCGCTCTGCCTCGTGTGCGACAGCCCACTGCCAGACGGACCGTCGACGATCTACTTAGCGGCAGGCATTTATAAAACTTCGTTGCGCGAATGACGGAGACCTGGTATGGTGCCTGCCTGCCTACCACTGCCTGCCCAAAGGGCGCGGTGCACAACCGCATGGAGGGGGTCAGTGATCTGCGGCTGCCCTGTGTACCGCGGCTCGGCGGGGCCGCAACGCCAGATGCGGCAGCGGATCCACCTTATAGGTGGATCGTGGTTGCGGACTTGGTTATTTTCGTGAAACAACACAACTTTAGCAAGATTGCCGCGGCGATTTTCGCGTATTTCCTGACGCAGTTTTTTTTATTTGTTCTGCGTATAAGGGCCCGTAATAGTGGCTCCATGATTGAGGTACTCAATCATTGTCACTCCCTGGCTGTCCCAGAAAAGGGAGCCCATAATCTTACCGGCGGATGGAATTGCCTTAAACTTCTTAGGCGTTGAAGATGACGGCCTCTTCCAAGTCATGGACTGTTGTTTCGTTTCAGGATCATAATGGTGGAGCCATGTTTCATCCATGATTACGAAGCTAGCCAAAAATCGGTCAGGATAATGTTGTAACAATTCCAAATTGATTTGAGAAATCCGCAGTCTTGTTTGTTTATGCTCGTCTGTAAGCATTCTAGGCACTCAGCGCGCTGATACCTTTTTCATGCCTAAAACTTCATGTTTAATACTATGGATACTTACTTCCTATCGAAATCTTTAGTTCTTCAGCTACATAACGAACAGTAGGTAACACGACGATCTGCCAAAACAATTTTTTCAATTTTTTTATCATTTGTTTGGTAACTGCCGTCGTAGAGCATCCCGAGCGCGGGTCGTTTAAGATGAATCCCGCTTGAGTCTCGAGTTTTTCTAGTCTCTATCTTTGTGTAGAAAATATTGCATTGTTAAATGCTAAAAATAAAAATTAACTTAACCTGTAGCTAGTTTCATCTTAACCGAAAGTCAAATGTTTCTTTCGCGTGTTAAAGGCGCTTGCCTATAACATGGATGAAACAAACGTTGGCTTACAACGTAAAATACACTAGATAAATTCGCCGGGTCTGTTAACGGTAGCTCAGTTGGAAGAGCAGCCGCCCGGATTGTGGAAGGTCGCGGGTTCGAATCCCGCTTTAGTCCCTAGGACCAGGTAGAATTTTTCTAGTTTCTATCTTTGTGTAGAAAATAGTGCATTGTTAAATGCTAAAAATAAAAATTAACTTATTTATAAAAGAGTTATACTAATCGTAGAATATAGTTAACTGGTCTAAACTTACTGTTGCTACTTTTTGGCTATAGCTAAGAAACCGATAAGTTAACTCTACACTCATTTTTCGACGATGCAATTGGCGTAGTGCGCTGCAGCACGGTTTCTCGCCCTGACCTGCGTGGTGACCCGACTTGGTTTACCGGTCGAGGCAATTTAGGAAACGATATTTCCTGAATTGATTCGGGTCTGGGTGTTCTGGGAGACGCCCCTGGCTTTAATCCTTTTTTGGTACATCGTAACACAAGGATACTTCGAGATCATGACATGATATTATTTTTTCAGGCGAGCCACAGAATGTACTGGATCCTAACTCAATATCATCTACACTAGACGATTATGACTCGCAAGCCCAAGCAAGTGTTTCACAGGCAGTAAACGGCACCACTGCGCTAGCGTCTTCTAAAGGAGGCAATGAAAAAGGAAGAGCGCAAACCCAAGTAGAAGGTACCTACACAGGCACAGGATCATTTTCAGCTAACGCTGAAATAAGTGATGATATCAAAGCAGCACAAAGTCATGTGTCAGGAAGCAAAAAAGGTGCTTCCGGCAGCGCAGAAGGGAGAGGAAGAAAAAATAAATCCCAAGCATCCGTAGAACTTGGTTCTGAAACTGGCTCTATTCTCACGGACTCTCAAAGCAGTGGAGATTTACATTCATCAAGCTCACAAGTTCAAGGCAGCGTTAAAGGGGGAATGGCAGACGCGCAAGCCAAAGGACCTGGAAGTACTTCTTCTCAAGCTCAAATAGGGTTTACTCCATACAAAGATCAAGATAAAGAAAAACACGAACTTCTTAAAGTACCGTTTGAAGGCGGCGGTACAGCTTCTGCTCAATCTAGTGGAAAAATGGGAACTTCACAGTCACAATTACGTGGTACCTTTAAGTATGGCATAACCTACAACGGTGCAGCTCAGGCGGGTAGTAGTATAGATAAAGATGCAGTGTTTTCAAATCTACTTCCTTTTGATAAAATAGACGTGTATGATGAGAATAACAAAAACATAAATATTCACATAAGTACTACAGAACTACCAGAAGATGTGACAGTCAGTTTGACGGAAAATAATGGAGCGAGTACAACTGCAAAAATTGAAAACGACCATTCCATTAACACAGATGAAGCTTCGTTAGATCACAATCATTCAGATCATCACAAACAAAACAACCAGTTCTACACTACTGCTCGTCCTTCACCATTAGATAATCCACCGTCAGAAAATCCAAATATTGAAAACCCATCGATAGGCAATACGCGATCATTCCACAATAAATACGATGGAACATCCGCGAATGGAGTTGATTATGAGTATACTGTTGATAAGGATATGCCAGAAGAATATGACACTGATGATAGTTTCAGCCCAGATGGAGCTGAAAACACTCCTGGCGAGCAAGGTGAATATGCTAACTACGATGATATAGCTAAAGACGCAGAAGCAACACACCAATCGCTTCAAAACACAAATACAAAAAGCTACGAGATTAAGCAAACAACAGGTGGCAATACACAACACATTATTTTAGGCTCTTTAAACAACCACGATGCTAAAATAATACAAAGGAATTCAGAACACCCAGACGAAAAACGTATTTATCAACCAGGAGAGAGAGTGCCTGGAATGGGTGGATATACAATTCCGGCTGGTTTCACTGGCAGTGTGAAATCTGTCGCATCTAAAGATAAAACATACGTAGTCGGCACCAAGTATTCTCCATCGCAAGCACAAACTGTAAAACTAACCCCTGGATCGGGTAATGTCAAATATGTGAACCCGGGAAACTATGGACAGAACGTCAATTCTAAAGATTTAAGATCGCTTCGTAAGTATAAACCGGATGATAGATATGTTTCAGTTTCAAAATCTGTGACTCGGGACTTAGATAGTGAAAATAATATACGCAAACAATACTCTCATACCTATTACACTAAATCATCATCGTGTGGGTATTTTACTTTCACATGTACTATGGTCAGTAGCTCTGAGGGTAAAAAGAAAGTGTGCAAGCCGAAGATTCCAACGAACCCAGATGGAACTCCTATGAGATGCTAATAACGTGAATCAGTGTCAAATACATTTTCTAATTGAGTATTTCTTGAAATGTAAGGTGTGTTAGTCTCTAAGTAGATGTTTAAAATATGTGTTTCATTTCTATTTACCTTTTGAATTGAAACCTGTAAAATAGATATTATTGACATGAGGATTATTGAGGATATTGACTGTTAATGATCTGCTAGGTATGGTTGTGTAATATTTTAGTGCTGCAATACCACTAAAGTTTAACGATTTTTTTAAATAAAATGTTATAATTTAAGGCTTTATTTCTAAATTTTTTTTACACCCAGAAAAAAAAAAACTACTCGCTTAAGTGTGCTATACCATTATCCTTACGATGTGAAAATTCGCCACGATTTAGTATAACTATAATAAAACATACAAATATTTAATTTGATACATTTTATTGGAAATTTAGATAGGTACATATTTTCCAAGATTGGTACATAGTACACATATATTTATTTAGTACAATGATCATCACATCGACAAGGATAAACTCTGAAATGATTATTATATTCCTATACTTTAAGTATGCAAGTATTATCACAACAGGGGAAATAATAATTTATTTAGGTACGAAGATTTAGAACATGACTTCAAACACATTAAAAAACTACATCAAATCACTTACTGTTGAAAAAAGTATACAATGTAATCCGTAAGAAAATTTCAAGAATACACTGCAAGTTGGTTATATTTATACATAAGCTGGGCTAAAATGCTAGGTAACATCTAGTATGCATATGATGGCTGGTGAACATAAATCTGACGTAAGAACATTCAATAAGTACAATACTCCAGGAACTTAAGGTAACACAACACAAGCTATTATCAACTGACGCTTTATACAGGCGAGGCGGTTCGATGACACAAATGAACACTTGCGAGTAACGAGGTCTAAGCGTGAGTGTCGCCGCTGCAGCAATGCTGCAAGATGCAGTGCTGCGCTACGGCTATACGCAGTTAGAGTTTTCTTCTCAAAGACTACTGTTGAGCAGCAGATAAGTCTCCAACTCACCTGCTGCCTGCCCTACGCAATGATAGACATCCTTCGATATTATTATGAGTACACACATAGTTTAGATAACATTAACTTCATATGTATGTTTTGTTATGTTTTACAACTTTTCTTTCGGATAAAAATCATCATGACTCGTTTTTTCACCACATCAAGTTTAGTGTGCAAAATATGATTTTATTTTGAGTAAAGCTCTTTATTTACACATCCTGATTAAAATTCCTATTTTCTTCTCCTAGCAATAAAATAAATATCCAAGGAATTCTCCTCGGATATTTATTTTATTGCAGGCATTCGCCTGTGGGCGAACTAGCGATACGAAACTCCGTAGTCACTTTGGCATACCCCTTTGATTTAAAAATAAAACATCAGGTGATCGCATTCTAATAAAAAGTTCGAACAAGCCACCATCATGGGAATACAGTATATTATCTAAACAGCGCTGCAACAAAATGTATCTTTAAATTCTACCATTTTACGTAGATTGATAGTTTGAAATTTGGGCAGCAAAAGGCATATTATTCATTTCAATGACATTGTTATTATGTTATTTCATACAATTAAAACTCAAGCCTAGACACAAAAAACACTAAAAAAAGGGTCGAATTGTAAATTTTCAATTTAATTGTATTTTCATTATTATTATATTTGCCACATGCTTTTATACTTTAGTTCTGCAGAAGAAGTGTTTAATATGATGTCTTTCAAAATTGTTGTCTGCGAATGAACGGTTCTACTAGTTAAAGATTTTAAACAAAAAGCCTTTATATTTCACAAAAAAACTGCGATGTTTTTTTATTAGCTGCAGCGTATAATAACAATATGCCTTCGTCGCAAAAACCAATTACAAAGGTACAGACATGCAAAATTAACAGCTATTGAAATAAAAAAAAAAAAAAACTCATTTACATTTTATTATTAATGTTGAATTGGAATGTATTCTTAGGTAACAAGTTACTATTAAATTTATGCATATGAACTATCAATACAGACAGGCAGACTAATGATAATTTAAAAATATATATGAACATACGATAGCGTAAGGTTTATATAGTTAAGAAAAGTGACAATAAAATTAGTAAGATAAATATAATGTGTTTTAATTATGTTGACACAGTAACTAAATCTAACAACTACGTTTGCAGCCTAGCTGCACTGGATGGAAAATTAAATCTATGATGGCAAACAATATTTGTACATACACGCACAACGTCATAAACGAAACGAAGGTAGGTATGGTTACCTTGTACTATAATTAAATCGAATGTCTTTATTCTAAACATTCACACAACAACGATCAGTATCAGCGAGAGTAGGAGTCTCTGAACGTTAAAGATTGTATAGCAAAAAGAAATAATATATGGACGACTCCATTTAGCTTCTGGAAAATATATTTAAATGTTTTTGCTCGTCAAAATACTTCCGTCCTTAACTTAAGTTGATATATTTTTTTATTATCATGCGGAAGATAAACTTCTTTAATAAAGTTTATATGAAATAAAAAATTAAATTCAAGAATCATTGTAAATATTTTTTCACAGAAGCAGAAAATAGTTACAAATTTCAATTAACAACAATACTATATTACTAAATTTTTAATAAATATTAAAGTGACTCTTACTATTATATATTATGTATAAATTATTTATAAAATAAATATAGCTGAAGATAAATACTGTAAATTTTCGAGAAGGGTGCACTACCTGGTATGGGAACTACAGTCTTAAATTCCCTTAGTTTTACCAACAAAATTCTTAAAGTAAATTAAAGATAAGTTTATTCTATCATAAAATTTGAAATATTAAACCAGAAGCAGATTTTTCAACTATTGTAAAGTAAAGCATATATTCACACTGGGCTCTAAGTATATGAAAAATTTGCTAATTGACGTTTCACATATTTTTGTTTTATCTCAACACAAATCTATTTACATCTAAAAGCAGTGGTGTTGCTTTAGATGGTGGTCAATATATAGTGGATTCTTAAAGCTCTACAATTTTGAACTTCATTCGAAGGATAAAAATTCAAGATTACACTAGGTTTTTATATGATTACCTTATTGAGAATTTCTTAAAGCAAATATTGAGAATTTCTTAAAAGAAATTCACCTAACAATTATTCAGTTTACGTTTAAATAACGTTTATTACGTTGTGTCGCAACTCCACAGTATTTTCGATTTTTGAGAATTTTCATACCATAGTTTAACAATTTCTTATTTCCGAAAAAAAATTGCGTTCTCCGATTTTGCTTAGATAGACTAGAGCTTTGTTGAAGCATTTCAATATAATGTCACGTTTTTGCGATTGGTACAAATACAAGTAAATGCTCAGTCTTCTAAAACATTTCCATGTAATGAAACGTTCCTGCGAATGGTCGACGGTGTGTTTTCGGATTGCTCATGGCGAGTGAGCATATACCTGTAACATTTTTGCGTGCACTCCATAGATAAGAATATACAGTGTGAGTCTCTATAAAGTGCACATAATATAAAAAAGTAGGCAACTATAGTAAATTGTATCAACGAATAAAATTTCTAATAACCTAGATTTTTTTTAAATTTTTACACATAACATCACGACTTTATCACGAACGGGGTAGTCAGAGGTAGGTGACTGTTGCCGTCATGAAGCCCACTTTTCACCAATGGTATTAGAACCCAACGTGGTAGGGGTAGGTAGTGAGGCTTCCGCCGCTATCTGGGTTAATTTGGTTTTTTATCGATGTTTTCCATCACCGGGGAGTTAGTCGAAAATTAAACAATGAACACAAAGATTTTAGTTCTAGCCAGATTTGAACTCGGGACCACAAGATCCGCGATCCGAGTTGGAGTGCTTAACCACTAGGCCACGACGCTCTCACGAATTTTTAATGAACATTAAAAAAAAGCATTTCTAGTTGGGTACTCGAAGCAGAAATAATGTTTACTTTTAAACTGAATGCCTTATCGCAATGAAACAAAATTGCTGATGATCACTAATAACAGGCCATGCTCATAAAATAAAAATAATACGAAAAAATAAATACTGTAGATTTTACATATTTTTTTACAATAATCATAATTTTTTTCTCCGACTTCAGACTCACACTGTATACTGACGCAGAGATAGCCGTCCGCCACGCTGGTGATTATGTTCGATAGAATGTTCACCAAAACGCTCGTTGGTATTTAAAATCAAGTTGGACCAAACATCAAGCGTCATGTTCGCAATGTGGTTCGAGTAAATTTAAAAAAGACGAATGCTCTATGTTCTGTTACAATTAAATGCTCTAATCTATCAGCACCTTTAATTAACGCACTCAAATTTAATAACAATTCCTTTTGCTTGGATCAAAACAATTTAGTGAAGTCTTGATAAAACAAAATATCAAAAATATTTGTTATATTCCTTTGTTAGAAAAAACTATCAAAAATTTCTTGCATCAATTCTTAAATTTTAATGACGGTTAACGTAGAGAACCAACCTGAATGTATTTTCGGGCTCCGAAAACGCAAATAGCTTCTATACTTTACTAAATAGGGGTTTACATCCCGCCAGAACTGTTCGCCACCCACTTCTTTCAAGGAAGCATTGGCGTGGGAACAGCAAATCGTCAAACTGGGTCAATACCATCTTGCATTTTGTTTGAGAACTTACTAATTATTTTGATCTTGCTTACAGTAAAAAAAAAAATCAGTATAGATTATTAAACATTTTTTTACATAGAGACAGGAAATCCTGATGTTGATGATTTAATGTTAAAAAGATAGGGCCTTTTATTTTAGCATGTTTTGTTCGATTTTATATCAAGCGAAATATAACACGCTCATCCTATAGGCTATGTATGTTGCCTTATTTCTCATCACATATAGACGGAGATATATCTATTTATTAGATTGTCACCTAAGTTCGAAAATATCATGGATAAAATATATCTCTCGCCATACACTACGACTTTAATATCATTAAATATTATTGACCGTATTCTCAGCAACACCAATAATGTAAAAGGTAGATTGTAATACATTAACACACAGGCAAATCACAACAATTTCCAAATTATAAAATAATAAACCTCACACGCACATTCAAATATACAGCAAGTACACTAAGTAACACAATCAATGGAAAAACACACTGAAATATTTCAACATTTAAAATGAGATCAATCTTCAAAGTACAGTAAAATTTAAATATTAAGTACATTTTATGAGATTCATCAAAATGGCGAGATGAAAAACATTTCACAAATACTGATGGGTTAAGGAACTTGGATTTAGATGGCTCCATAAAAACAGTGATACGTATTATTTTTACTAACCTGATTATACACTTGATAGTCTATTGACTTTAGCAAATTCCATAGTTACATCTACCTAATAAATAATTAGTATGTACTACACGAAATAGTTTGAGCTCTTATGTGAATGTCACAAGTATCGTGCAACCGTTAACATGAAATAGCAGATCTTTTGTTCCATTTTTAAAGTAAGTAAATTATCGAGTAAGTAACGTAAAACAAATTAACAAAATTATTCCATAGTCACACATGTGCATACACATACAACTTATGTAGTATGTACATGCATCTTGTATTATTCGGCATGAACAACCGCAGTCAAGAAACCGTGAAAGTTAGGTATATTAGTTATGTATTTTACTTTTTTTCACTAGCGTAATAAGCGCATAGCTAAAATAAGCTCAGGCAGTAATAGTCAATAAATGTGTGATGTAACAGCATCATTTTAAAAATCTATCTAATAGCCTTGTTATTTTGAAATAACAACTAAAAGTGGTTGAAGCGCAGAGAACATTACTTTATAAGTAACGGAATCTATGAACTTAAAACTATGAACCAAATAATAACTAATGTTGACGGTGGGATAGTAATTCCTTGATCGACGTATTGCTCAGCCAGCGATGTTCGGTGATACCCAAAAATTACTCAAATGAGACGTAAAGTGTGACTGTCATGAAAACTCATAATCTTATAACAAATCAATTATTTCTAAATCACTAAGTGTTAGTGCCCTTACACATTGCGACTTTTTGCAGCGATACAAACGCGATTCAGTATCGATACAGTCGCAAGACCTCTACCTTTACACACAAAAAGCAGCGATACAATCGCGATGCAGTCGCGCGACAGTCAAACGCACGTTTGTATCGCTGCAAAAAGTCGCAATGTATAAGGGCCCTAATATGTGACGAGATTCACGTTGAATTAACAGCCTGGGTCATGGATTTGTTATTTGCGATTGAGATCGCTCGACCTAGCTAAAGAACATAAATAAAAGTAAGTAGGAGGAACACAAATAAAGGTAAATAGGACCTTAAGTAGCGCCGCGGAGCCTCTTTAGCCGCTCCTTCTCGAGGTGGTCCACCGGCGGCTCGCGGTCGAATGACGTCAGCTCCAGCCCTGGAAATGTATTACAATAATTAACGAACATATTTTTGTAGGGATAATTTAAATATTTATTGTAATAATTAATGAAGAGCTTCACCAAATGATTCCTTATGTTTAGATGCGTTACCAGGCGTTTGATTTATGAATATGCTCACAAGTTCTCTTAACTTCTCTACAACGCCTTTATTCGATTTCGAATAAATAAATCAACAGATATAGTTGAATTTTTCGTTGTATGACGTTTTTGACTAAGTCGTTTTTTGGTATAACAAACGCTGGGCATAAAATCTTACCATGTTATTGTGAAACTTTACAGTTGTACTATGGACGGATTTGGCAACACCGGATTTTCTAAAGATTGTCGTAATCGTTGTCGATTGTCGTAAAGTATTTTGTTTATTCAAATGGCAATTGCCTGTCTCGTATCATTGAAGTCCTCGCCTGTGGCTCGGCCTTCAAACTCATACTCGACCTGCAATTGCCTATTTCGCTGCCTTTGCAATAATGTACTATTCTTGCAAACAAAGTTAAATAGGTTGAAATGAAAAACTCCAAAATAGACGAATTTCTTTTTCGAAATACTTTAGTAATTATTAGAATAACTCTGCAATTTCTAGCTTCAAAGAATCTGTATTAAATGAGCGACTTTTTTAAATACTTAGACAACTTTCAGTAGTACATTTTTTTCACGACATCTGATTGATTATAAAGTAAATTTTTTGATTAAGATTTTTTCTTGTAAGTAATAATATTATTACTTTTAAAATTGACATGGGTTTTCTAGCTCAATAAAAAACTGCTTCGCCACGAAAGCGGGCACGTCGTCCGGGTCGGTCTCCTTCAACAGCGTAATGATGTCCTGGAGACTTCTCTCGCCTTTTTAGTCCCTCCTGCGAGACGGAATTCGGTCGGCATTGCCGAGCGTCTGGTAGAGAAGCACCTTGCTACTGACAATTTCTTCCTCCTTCAAGTTGGATTTGCAGATCTGCATGCTGCTGAGCTCGTCCATCGTGTCAATGGTGCTTAGAATAAACGCCAACAGCTCGTTGGTTATGAGTTGTGAGTGAGGTTCTTGGAACCTATAGCGGCGGTAGCCGCAACCGGCTACGTAGTTCGCAAACTAATTTATTAATTCAGACTGCTGAATTGCAGAACGCGATTTCCGAACGCGCATCGCACTGCACTCGACCTATATAAACGCGTGTCCTTTATGTAGGTAAAATAGGACATGACGACAGCAGTTATTTGAAAAATATATTTGATCCTAAATGCTTCATTAAAGTCAATAAAAAAAGACATATTCCTAATAATATGAATATCTTCAGAAATACACTCGTAGACATCCAAGCATAAAAACTATGCGGCTAAATAATAAATTCCGTGTTTTATCAACTCATGTGGCATATTTCCTTCAAACAATGTTAAATTGATAAATTTTATGTAATTATGATTCCATAACTATACTATAAGGCTACAATGCTAATTTTAATGAATTAGAATCTTCCAGTTTTGGACTTGTTTCCACTTACCGACTACTGTGTGTCGTTCTACGTGCAGCCCCCCGATTCAGAACAAAGTTATCGACCGATTCGGTAATTTTCTTTTATTTTTACATCATCTTTTGTTTGGGGCATGTCTGTTTTTTTTGAAATACACAAACTACTCGTAAATAATAAAATGCTACCGTTTAGCGGGTTATTTACCATAGTTAAATCAAGTTTACCGAATCGGTCAATAACTTCGTTCTGAATCGGGAGGCAGGTCACACGTACAGGCACTATCTCTCTGTATACGTACCGTTCTCTGTGAGCGTGGGCTGCTCGCTGAGGAAGCGCCAGACGGGCAGGCGCGGCGCGGGCGGCGGCGGCGCGGGGGGCTCGTCCGAGTCGAGCCGGCGCGCGGCGAGCTGCGTGTTCACGTGCCGCGCGAGGAGACCGCACTTTTCGAAGTTTACGCGATTGCCGACGAGCCTAAGGCAAACGAAAACCTAATTAGCGAAATCTACTTCAACTGTGACGGCGCAAACTCAATAAACCTACGGTTTCGCGCATGATGCAAGAACGCACGGTAACACAGACAACTTTTTTGGGCTGGACCAGTATGTCTAACATGAATTTACGTTTAAAGAAATTATTTTCTCATAAAAACTACATAGTTCACTTACAATGAGATAAGTACATACATTAATATCTATTATTACAATTAATGTCAATTTATATCAATACTATTATTACATTATTATAATTATTATTGATTGCCTCTGGATTTATTTACATTTACATTACATTTTACAACTTTCGGACATGGGTCTTAAGTCTATGTTTGTACGTATGTACTCTATCACATTCCTTTATGTCACTGGGTAGCCCATTGAACAGCTGTGCTCCCTCGAACAATATCGTTCTTTAGCCGTAGTTAGTGCGCGGGCTAATTAAACTTAGTTTGTTTCTATTTATTAAGTCATGATTGTTTACTTTTTTAGGTAATATTATACTAGTCTGGATGGAACCCCTAACAATTTTCTTGACTGAAATACAGGTGCCAAAAGCGTACAGTTGTTTAATATTTAATAAACCGGTTTTCTCATAAAATTCTTTGGTTGGTGTTAGGTAGGAATAATGAAATAGCACCTTGACTATCTTATTTTGGATTATTTGCAAAGGATTTAGGTTACTTGGAACAGCTGTGCCCCATATTTCGACTAAGTATCCTATTAATGTGACTTGACTAATGAATTGCAGATAATTTACACCAATGACATCCGCAGCGTTCGCGTGGACCGCGTTGTAGTTTCTGTATAGGATCTCAGTACAGCGCCCCTAGTGATTATGAATGGAACCAAAGATGGCATGCAATGGAGAACATTTTTTTTGGGCCTTTTCTGAAAGTGCCGGCCAACAAATAAAAGTGGTACGTGTAGTTAGAACTATTCATACGGAGCAATAGTTATTACTGGACAAAAGTCGTAGGGTTGTCACATGTCAAGTTATACGCGTTTAAAAATTCGTTATCTTCATACATTTCTTGAATTTTGAAAGTGCGTGGAAACATAAAATAATGATAAATATTACTAGGAGGATCTGAAGCATTTTTACTTTAGCGCAAAATATGTCAGCTAATTAGAAAAACGTAATTTCCACAATTAAGTAAAAAAAATACCCTAACTCTGCAAAATTAAAACTAATTTCATTTCTGACTACAATTGCTCCGTATGACTAGTTCTAACTATAAAAACATTATTTTTTTGTTGGCGGGCACTTACAGAAAAAGCCCTAAAATGTATGGCGCCAGAATGATCTCTTTCTGAAGTCAACTATCGTAGTTTATGAGACAGAAACTCATGGTAGACAACTCATGGTTTTTATTCTTTTTAAATACCATTCCTCATACTTACATTTGAAAAATTTACAGATAGAAACGATAGTATTGATTGCTCTTTACCAAGGTCTCTAGTATTGTTTTTGATTCATACTGATATTAATATTCCGTTTTTATACCAAAAAATATATTAAGATCAATTTTGTTAATATTCATTACGTTGTGCATACAGGCGTACGCCTGTATCTTGCTCTTGTTCGCCATATTATTTTAGTTAGAATTTTGGTCTAATTAAACTTAATTAATACAATATTTATTTACACCCAGAATTTTGTTTTATTATTTAAATTAAGGAACTGTTGAAATATCTGAAAAAAATATTAAAGGTATACATACTTGGATGGCGAGCCCTGGTTTGCAAAATGTAAGTCCCTGCAGGTAACAGACAGCAACGGCACAGCCGTCTCGGTGGGAGCTGCCGCCAGAGCCGCTCGGTACCTTCAAGAAAAACATCCTCTTTTATCAACCAACCATCTGAATCAAAGACCAAACCAATTATTGTGGACTATGAATAAAATACCTTGCATGATTGCCGCTAGGCTCGACACATAATTCTAACTGACGCAATTGTTGACCACAGACGGCTGAAGTACGACCCCACTGAAACAAAATCTTCCAATTAAAAGAAGGCCATTCCATTTCATACTATTTCAAAAATTGCCTTTTTATTACCGTCTTTTTAAGTCTAGTTATTGATGACATATTTAATGCACTAATAATTGCCATGAGTGAATTAAAGTTGCCTAGGTTAAAGCACTCCCTTGCAGTCATCACCCATTGCTCTATCACTCTAGCTCTGTATTTGCTTTTCACGCTCTGAAACAAAAGATATTATTACATTAGTCATCATTACTCATATTACAGTCGTCTAAATCTAATAGGCCCGTTTTGACAGCTAGCAAAGACCGTAGAATGTAACTCTGAAATATCCAACATAAAGACCTCGAATAAATAAAAAACAAATATGCAGTCTATGCGTTGAAATAAACACTTATTGAAGGGCGCGGTTAGTTATCTGTCGGAAAATATTTTGGGTTTTTTTATTTTCAGGCCATTCCTAAGAAATATGATACTTGGAATCATTTCGAAACGTCAAACGGTTACGTTCTCCGTCCTTTTTTTTAATAATAGTGATGTAACCAATACATTACTAAAACCGGAAAGCTCATTCACCAGTTCGAATCACTCCCAAGCAAACACATTAATTTAACTTAATTATCACCGACTATTCCGTTTAAATATGAACATCATACTAAATGTTAGTTAAGAAATCATTAACACGATAGACATCCTTACGTACATAGGTCTTATGTTGTACTTATTTGGCATTTTATTGTATTAAGGACACATATTTTTTGGTATAATGAGCCCTTAGGACAGAAATCTACAGCAAGCTTGTCCGGGAATCGATAAATGGTTACAGACGGTGGCGTTGACGACAGGTGCCGTCGGCAATGTCGACGGCAGTTAAGTATCTTAAAAATTTACCACAATTTTGGTAAACATGAATAAATAAAATTATACCTTCAATATGTCAGTCGCCACCAAATAGCTGAGCCGATTAAACCAATCGGCGTAAGCTTCTAAGTTTCTTGTAGATTTGGTTTCCACGGGGTGTAAGTTGATCGTACTCTTCCCGCAAGTAGACGCCGATTGGTTCGCCTGAGCCGGCGCGAATGTTTGGACGAACTCCTCCGGGCCCACAAACGAGAGTCGTTGCAACTCGACAACAGTCAATTGATTTGCTAATTCTACTGGTGTTAATCCAAGTGTCAATATGTCTCCCTATAAAACAAATGCAGGATTTACAAAATTATTACTTTTAAAAATTTACGATCAAAATAACTACACACATCAAAAGTGTCTAGGGATCAACATATATTTTTGCAATAACTTTTCTCCTGATTGATATTAATTAAAATTTTCTTTAAGGATTCATCAACACACACACATCAACGATTGTATCAGACGTCATCGTTCCTCTACAAGTGCAAATCGGTCCCTTATTTCAGTTAATGCATGATAATGCACGACCGCACACCGCAAGAGTTGTAAGACAGACTCTCGCCGCAGCTAACATCAATGTCCTGCCCTGGCCTGCTCAGTCGCCAGACTTGAACCCGATTGAGCATGCATGGGATTGCTACAGAGAAGAGCTCTGCCGAATATGGAGGGTATCCAGTCGCAAGAAAAAACCTTTTTTTGTTGTTGCAACGAACATGGGCGGCCATTCCACAGCGTGATTTGGATGAACTCATTTTGAGTATGCCAAACCGATGTTCTTGTGTTGTTAGTGTTCGCGGTAGAAACACGGATTATTAATTGTTTAAGTTACCCAATAAAATTTTAAAGGAAACTGTTATTTCAGTCTTTTTTTCGAACTTTAATGTTAGTGGTTCAAATGTCAAGAATCCCTTTATTAGGAAAATGGCAAATTTCTTTATTAATGCAAAGGTGACTTGGTTTATCGTTACTGTAGACAAACGAAAACACTTTATTTGATGAATCCTTAAAGAAAATTTTAATTAATATCAATCAGGAGAAAAGTTATTGCAAAAATATATGTTGATCCCTAGACACTTTTGATGTGTGTAGTTACACATAACAGATGTGTAGCTCAAGCAGAACCCCGCACTTCGTGCCAACCATGCGTTGAGCTTGCTTAGAATATTCTGCCAGTGTTACGCTCTGGCTGCGGTTGACAAAGGCTGCTATCTAAAAAATATTATCTTTGATAAAAATAATAACCTGAGTTAATTGGTCTACTGCTGAAACTTGAGGGATATCAACAAGCGTCTCTTCATATTGCTCCAGTGCTGTCAATTTATCAAGCAGTTTTTCTAACATCTGAGACACTTCCAGTCTTACTGAAGACATGTGTTCCGACGCACACCTGTCAAAACATAAATCATGTGTAATAATGCTGACTGCACGAGTGCATAATAATATTAAACAACCAATCAGTTCTCACCTTTGTGTAATGTTGCGCACCAGGGCCATGACTCTGTCGTCGCGGAAGTCGTAAGGAAACATACTAGTCCACTCGTTGAGCACCCTGACAAGAGCTATCATGTCATTAAGCTCCCTTTCGATCAACTCTCTGATCTCGGTATTTCCCTGTAAATATTTTGTACTTAGTATTTAAACCGTTTACAAATTACAGGTAATCAAGATATACCGCGACTGAAATACATGATAGCATCGAAAAATTAAAATGTAGAAATACTTACGATTTTGTCATAATTTTTGAAGTACCTCTTGCATAATTTATTGAGTAATTCATGTGGTTTGACATACAGACGAGAGCACAAAAGGAATGTGAACATGAAGGATTTACTGGAAGCTGGTCGTAACATGTCAACAAGAGCCTCCAAGGGTGCACTCACTATCAGACCATCTTTGTATTCTATGTCTGGTTTGTCTGCAGGAGTTGACAGTGCTGTGACACCTGGGGCTAAAGTCAACTAAAAAGAGAATGAAACAAGTAATTTATAATTTGAATAAAAGTTGAATGTAAGTACCTAACTGGTATAATTTTTGTACCTGTGGTGCCTCAACTTTTTTAGCAGTAACGAATTTAATTTCACTGCTCATTACAATATGTTTGCACGTAGTCTCCGACATAAATTTATTTCCTCTCACCATTGAGTAGTAATCATCATTCTGAAACCAATGCACAATTTTATTATGTTCATTGATAATAAAAATCATTTATTTTGGATAAGTTTCATCCATATGGATTAGTAACAATTACTTAGGAAAACAATCATATATCATAGGCGGATAAATATTGAGACTAGATTTGGAGCTGCAAAGCTTCTGGCTGACTGACTGACACAGGCAAAGAAATCTGAACACTATACAGCAAAATGGGTGATGAATTTAAAAATACCTGAATACTTACATCATAATAGGAAAGCCCCGTGCCATGCAAAAGCGAAGGATCGGGTGGTAGGGGCGCATGATCTGTTGGCGGCGGAGGCGCCGGCGCCGGCTCGGTGGGCGCCGGCGGCACTTTCACGTTGCAGCCGCTACATGAGGCCTCGTTCAGTTTACTCGCGTAATAATACATAGCCATTCAATTCTTCAATGACAATATATACTACGGCTTCAAAAGAAGCTACTCTGGAAGAGTTGAACCCATTCGGGATAATCTGTAGACAAATATAGGTAGAACTTTTATACAAAGAATTAAGGTATCCTGTCACGAATTTGTTTTATAAGTTTGGCAACCATTGGCATCTCATCACTAAAATGAAAAATGTAACAAATAATAAATTACGTTATTCACTAGGCAGTCATTCGGTCACAATCGCACCTGGTGATAAGTGGTCTATTATGTAACATGTCTGCCCAGTAAATGCCTATTAGCTCTTGTCTTGAAGACACCTACGTTGTATTATTCCAGAAAAATAAGCGCGAGAAGCAAGTCTACAAGCGAGTGCATGGGTATTACCCATACATGTACCCAACTAAATTTTTACTTGGCTGCCTTGGATACAATTCCTTGGAGGTCAGACGAGTAAAGCACCAATTGGTTTTTATGTGCAAGATATTGCACGGGAAAGTGGATGCACCTGATCTGCACGAGAAACTGGTTCAGTTGTTTGCCCCGAACAATTACCACCGCAGCAGGAAGCACCGACTGTTTGCTGTTGGTTCCAGCCGCACTGTGGCCCGTGCCCAGTCACCTATACCAAGGTCTCTTGCTTCACTCAACGCTCTCCTCGATGCAAATCCACATTCAGATTTGTTTGCGGATGAATGGTCAAAGGTAGTGTTTCAGTGTTTGTGTTTTTGTGAGAGTATGTAAATGTGTGTATTAATTTAGTGTCTGCTAATAACCAATATATTTAATGTAGGTCTAATTTAATGTTTTTATTTTTATTTCTGTATCTTTAATTATTGTTATTGGTGTACCACCGTTTTAATTAAAGTAAAATAAATAAATAAATTTGCTGTTCGCATTATAAGAAAATCGGCGAAACGCTTTGTGTTTGTGCGGATATGTGTGTCAGCGGAACCAACTCGTCCAGCTCGATCACACACTATCCATAATGGATTCTGTAAAAAAAAATCGACAGGCTGGCAACTTTGCGCCTGTGTTCAACATCAGCAAGTGTTTCCACCGAGTCCAGAGCAGCCAGCTATTACTTAGCTGATCCGCCCCAGAGGTGGCAGCAGTACTCCATGCACGGCTTGATTTGTGCTTCATACAACTGAAGCAGCTGTGCCAGGGTGAAGTGCCGTCTAACCATGATAAATCAAAATGGAGGATGGGTAACTAGCCTCTAGAACGTGGACCGCTTAAATAGGGCAACCGTCGCCAAATTTTACTCAGTCACAATATACGATTGACAGGACTTTACTCTGACATATGCCTGTCTCGCTTAGGCTAAGGTATTTGATTTAATCTAAGGTTTGCACCATTGTGATTTGTTTTTGTAATTATTTGCGGGTTCTTCACTGATTAAGCATGAATCCTGACCACAACGATCCTTCTATCCTCGACGACCATGGCCTGAAGATGGATTCCTCTCCCAGCAATACCTTGGTTCTGATGCTAGCAACTAGTCACGACCCCCGCGAGTTTTATGAAACCTCTTCTTATGATAATTAGTTATTGGTATTCCATATAAGAATCTCATGGTAGTTTCACACGTGTGCACTCAGAGCCTAGATTACTGTGCCATCTGGCATTCCCCTTTAAAATGTACTAGGTATAAAAAAAGAGCACTTTACATAGACAAAGCAAATAAAAATGTTATGGCAAAGAGCATCCAAAGGAAGACTTAGGTGAAATGTTGTTTATGGTAAGCTAGGAAAGGTGTTGATTAATAATAACACATCACCTACCTATTTACTCTAAGGTATTGACAAAAGAAACCTTTTACAAAAATCTAATTGGTTTGTTCTTAATGGTATTGACTAATACATTAACTCTGTTGGTAAGTTACAATTCTGACCAATACACTGCAGCTTGTCTGATTTTCATCAAGAACAAACTGATGGTTAAGAATCAATAATGTCTATTTAGTTGTTACCTATTCCACATGCAGATTTACAGATGGATCTTAAGTTTAAATTGGCATAAAAAGTTGAGGAGGTATTTACGATTTCCTAAAAAAAAATATTGCCCATAGAGTTACCAACTATTTCAAGCCAATCTTACATAACTATCTCTCCTGAAAATGACAAATTTTTAAAAAATAATTATTGATCATTCCTGTGATAGATATCAGTTATTGAATACCAAATATAATAATAATATTTCAATACCTAAAATGCATACTATATTCATCAGAAGAGAGAGAAAACGATTCAATGTTATAGTTAGTAATTTCTTCAAAAGGTAACTTTAGACATGTCGCAGTGAAGCGCCAAGCAGTTATTATTAGTCCACTTCAATGCTTGCAATAGCTACCAATGAGTATTGATGAACAAGCTAATCAGAGCATATATTTTTGATCTCCTACATACATTTTAGATTTAACAGAAATACATGAATATTTCAACAGTAAAACATAATATTCGGGCAAGGTACAATCACATTTTAATAAATGATTACTTTAGACATAGATTCACTGTCACTTGCAAACAAGGTTCTTGAACATATAAATGAAACATATTAACTCAATTTGAGAAACCAGTAGTAGTCATATTGACATCTGTTTGTTTGTAATAACACCTTAGCAGACTAAGAGCAAAATAGGTTTACAATGTTAAACTATAGAAAGCACAATAGATTTGATCGAGCGTAAACCAAATGCTGATTTAACTACAATCTACTTGGTACAATAATGTAATATTGGTAGAGGCAAGTACCTACCTACTTGCTAAGTAGTGCAAAATCAACGTACTTTCGAATGTGTGCCTAGTAAAAACAGTCAAAAAATGGTAACTTAATAATCGTTTATTTAACACAAAGAAACCATCGAAATATATGGTTTTAATTCATCTTTAGCTGAAATATCATACGTAAAATTTAGCGACAAGCAAATACAGTCTTACGTTGAAAGATGCGTTAGGTGAAAGTTGTGGTGTCCAATATGAATAACGATTTGCTTACCTTTTGCATATGTTTACTGCGATCACTTTGGGGCTCATAGAAACTTAACTTTAAAGCAATCAATACAGAAAATAAATTTGTAATGTATTGTATTAGAAATAATTTATTCGTAGACGCAAATAGCGCCACAGATAAATTATTGAGCCAGCAAGCTAACGATATGTAGCCCACAGATAAATAAGTAGCAAGCTATCTGATGTAGCCATAGAGAACAATATTATTTTAGCGCCATCAACTAGAATACAGATTAAATAAAAAAGCTCAACTTGTGGAAACTGAAGTTGTTGCCAGTGCAAAAATTTGATGTGTCTTTGAAAGCTCTCTCAAAATAGAATTTCAACACTAAAAATATAGGTAAATAAAGTTTTCAAGTTGCCCTTTTTTATCATTATTCTGCCCTTCGAGTTTATACGTTATAATACCCACCTATGCCAAACGATGTTAGCCCACACTTTATTAAAATATGTCAATGTCACACAATATTATGGCTCGAGACGATTAGGAAAATCAGAAATATGGGACATGATAATGTGACAATGAACATTGTGCTCAGAATTAGTGAGCCGTTTTTATGATGTGAGGCATCCGCTGCTGCAGCACTGCTGTCGAGCTGCTGACGGACGCCCTAACGTGAAAGCGGTCTAACATGTAATGCTAATGGATTTATAGTCACCCGCCTTTGACAGCTTTTAGTAAGTAAATCATTTATTTGCTAAGAATACATTGAGAAAAAACGATGGTAAAACAATGTCTGGACGGTGTATTCGGCCTGCAGGCAGGCGTGCAAATTATTCGTACTACGAGTACATACGAGTAAAACATTAGTTATTCGTGCTAGTATTACATATTTATGCAAGTACCATAAAAAATCAAATAATTTTTTTTTTGCTTAATCACACAAACAGTAGCAAAGCGTTAGGTAGGTACTATAATCAAAACTATTTTACAATAAAAACTTTAACTTATCTACATTTGAATGTACTTACACATAGTAAATAAGTAGAATAAAATTTGAAATATACACTAATTAACTTGAGTATTCAACCCAGTCTTGTAAAATTAAAACGCTAGCTGTATATTCCTATACTAAACTAACTTAGTTAAGTACAAAACAAAAATAAGTTAAAACTACAAAGACAGTAAATTATACTACAAAATTTAGATCATGATACAGGTATTCTTTCAAATTATAAAAACATTTATCAAGCAGCCATTTTGTTAGGGTTTTGTTAAATTGATGACCTTCAAGATTTTTCAATGATTTAGGTAATTTATTAAATAGGAGAAGGCACATATTATATGCATTTTGTTTATATATGTAGCATTGACTAGGAGGTTTGTGTAATAAATGTAAATATTGTTTCCTAGGTCGTCTGCGAGATACTTCAGTATGGTTTTGAAAGTAGTGCGGGTGTGATTTGACAAGGCAGCAAATGTTTTTTATGTATAGACCGGGTAGTGTTAAAATGTTTAGTTTTCTAAATAACGGCTTACAACTGTCTAAGAACCCCATGTCGCAAATGGCCCTTAAACATTTTTTCTGAAGCCTAAACGCTCTTTCAAATTCTACTGAATTTCCCCACATAATAATACCGTAACTTAGAACGGAGGACACGTACCCGTGATAGGCTGTTAAAGCAGCCTCGGTTGAAACGGTTTGCCTCAGACGTTTCAGTGCATACACGTATCGCTCTAGTTTGTGACAAATGAAGTCGATATGTCCTTTCCAATTTAAGTGCTGGTCAATTATTAAGCCTAAAAAATGTATGGTGTTTACTTTTTCTATTTCTGTGTTATTATATTTTATCTGAAATTCTGTCTCCGTAGTGTTATATGAGCGGAATTCCATTACTTTGGTCTTTGAAAGATTAATATAACTTATTTAAATCCAGCCACTGTATGATGTCGAAAAGAGCTTTATTTGTGATTTGTTCCATAGATTTCTTATCATTGCTTTTTATAAGTAAAGTTGTGTCGTCTGCGAAGAGTATGGATTTATGTTGAGTTGCATGAGGTATGTCATTAATATAAATTAAAAATAATAAGGGAGCGAGGATACTGCCTTGTGGGACGCCTGTGTTGTTGAGTAAATAAGTTGATGAGTAGTTTTTTTTTATAATAATGTTTTCATGAGGATTAGTTTGTATGATTTGGGTGCATTGCAATCGGTTTGTTAAATAACACTGTAGCCATTGGTATGGTTTACCTCTTACACCATATTTTTCAAGCTTGTGAGCAAAATGTTATGATTAACAAAATCGAATGCTTTCGACATATCGAGGAAAATGGCTGAAATTGGTGTTTTACTATTTATAGTTTCCGTTACGAACTTAATTAGGTCGAAGCATGCAAGAGAGGTAGAACTACCCTTACGAAATCCAAATTGCTGTGCATGTAGAACCTTGAATTTGATAAAAAAATCGTTCAATCTTTTGTGCATGGCTTTTTCTAGTATTTTAGACATTACCGGTATTATAGTTATAGGTCTATAATTATTCATATCTAACTTATCACCCTTCTTTTTAAACAGCGGTTTGACAATAGACATTTTTAATTGCTCTGGAAAGTGCCCTTGTTCGAAAGATAGGTTAATAATATGGCTGAGTGGATGACAAAGGTTATAAGCACTTACCTAGCTTTAAAATTCTAGTAGTTATGTCGTCATGACCGCTGGATTTACTGTTATTTAAGGCCATCATGATGTTATATGTTTCACTGTTAGATATTGGAGTTAGGTACATTGTGCTTATATTTTCGGGAATGGAAATTTGTGAAACAATAGCATTAGAAGAATTATTATACATTCATTAACGACCATCCGACAGCAAATCAATCATTTTGGGGGTCAATGCTACTCTCTTCCGTAGGTTTACCCCCGAGACCCTGACCCGACGTGCTAAAGAGTAGCTTTTTTCCAGTGGTAGGCTTCGGCCGCGGCAGGGACCACCCTCTGAACAAAGCCATGTCGCCAAACGGCTAACACCGTGTTCCGATATGATGTTCAGAGTTGCCATTGTTGATGGATGGGTCGGTTAGCCACCCACGAAAGGCTGCCCCGCCACCTTGCGAGAAATCCCAAAATGCTCCACCCTGCCGGTTGGCGACCGGATGGGAGGACCAGGTGGCCATTTTGGGGGGGTTCGGGCGTCCCCGCAGTCTCCAAGTTGGGCTTCTTCTCCGTGTGGCAGCTATGGGCTAGACTCAAGGTGAGCTGAGTGGCGTCTCGCTCAACTACCATCCATCCGCCTATTCACTCTTCAACAAAAACAATAATGAAAAGGACGAGCAATAAAAGGAAGGTTAAACAGCGGCTGCACTTCCTCCCACTAAAAGTGCATTTCACTAACATCCGTCGTCTGTACTCCAATATCAACGCAGTCCACCACCACCTCGACACTGAAAGGCCGCTGTTACTCTGTCTGACGGAGACGCAGATATAATGTCCAGCTGACGCGGCAAACCTCAGCTACCCTGGGTATAATCTGGAGCACAAGTTCATAGCCCACGCCGGAGTCTGTGTGTAAGCTCGCGATGAAATTTGTTTCAAGCGCCTTCGCAACCTTGAGAGACCCTGTTTTTTGGTTATCTGGCTCCTCACCGATACTGGCTTTATTCTCTATGCTGTTGTTTACCGCTCGTACAGTGGAGACCAGGAGACGACCAGGTTGTGTGATCACCTAGGCACGACTGCTGATATAGCCTTGGCTCGGTATCCCTCGGCGCAGTTAATCTTGCTGGGGGACTTCATTGCTCACCATCAAGAGTGGCTGTTCCCATACCAGAGAACCGACCACGCTGGAAAGGAGGTTCGCAGGCTCGCGCTGACACTAGGGCTTTCACAGCTCGTCAACTGTGCCACGAGGGTGCCTGATATTGAGTCACACACGGCCAAGTCCAAGTACCTGCTGCTAACGTCTGATCCGGACGGACACTCCGTGGCGGTTTCAGCCCCTCTGGGATCCTCTGACCACTGTCTGTTGAAGTCTGTCTCCGTTTCCCACCCGACCAGTAACGATCCCGGTGGCAAAAGAAGGTCGTGGCGTTATGCAGCAGCGGATTGGGATGAGATGCGGCAGTTTTTGGCATCGTATCCCTGGCAACCCACGTGCTTTTCTTCGCGTGATCCGTCGAGATGCGCTGATGCCATAACCGATGTCTTGCATCTGGGTATGGAATACTAAGTTCCGTACTCGGATGTGCCGTCGGGTGGCAAAGCTCGCCCGTGGTTCGATGCGGACTGCCAACGTGCTGAGGCGCTGAAGCAGTCTGCCTATCTTACTTGGGCTGATGCTCGATCGCATAAATCTCCGGACACCAAGGGTAAGAAGATCACATTAGCCGGATTGGTGCGAGACTCGCTGAATACCCGACCGGGAGTAAAGCGTTTTGGTCACTGGCTAAGGCGGTCGAGTCGAACTTTAGTCGCCCTTCCTTACCGCCACTGATAAAGCCGGATGGTTCTCTCGCTTATTCTGCTAGCGACAAAGCTAACCTATTTGCTGCATTGTTTGTGGAGAGCTCGCATTTTGACACCGCAGGCCAGTATCCACCGTCATTACCTCAACCAAACATCTCCATGCGTAATGTTTGCATTCGCCAGAGGGAGGTACACAATGTCTTGCGTTGTCTTGATGTGGGCAAGGCGAGTGGACCGGATGGAATACCAGCAGTTGTCCTGCGAAACTGTGCTCCTGAGTTGTCTCCTATACTAACACGCCTTTTTCGCCTATCTCTCAAGACTGGTAGGGTCCCCTCATCGTGGAAGCTTGCAAACGTTCAACCAGTGGCTAAAAAAGGAAGCCGTGCTGATCCTAATAATTACAGACCTATCTCAGTTACTTCCATACTCTGCAAGAGTATGGAACGTATACTAAACAACCGACTCCTGGCATACCTAGAAGATAACGACCTTCTCAGTGACCACCGGTACGGGTTCCGGAAGGTCCACTGGGGATCTTCTAGCGTATGCCACTCATACGTGGAGTGAGGCCATCGAGAAGCACGGGGAAGCCTTGGCGGTGTCGCTCGATATATCCAAGGCCTTTGATAGGGTTCAGCACGGCAGCCTAATAAGCAAGCTTCCATCATTTGGTATTCCTGTAGGCCTTTGTTACTGGATCACTGACTTCCTTAGTGGGCGTTCGTTTCGGGTCGTGCTTGAAGGGTGCACGTCTCAAGAACAGGCTGTTAACGCTGATGTCCCAAAGGGGTCGGTTTTGTCTGCAACACTCTTTTTGCTACACATAAACGATTTGCTTGTGCCCGGTACCTTTGGCTATGCAGACAGTTGTAGCTAAATATGTATCCAGTGCAAGGGTCACTAGGGAGTAGATCCGGACATGTCGAGAGGATCTTGTAAAGCGCATGAATTTAGCCCTAGAGGCTGTGTCCGACTGGGGCGATGCAAATCTGGTCAGGTTTAATGCAGCTAAAACGCAGGCGAGTTTGTTTTCGGCGAAGCGAAGCCCTTTTGATCTGGCTCCAACTTTACAGGATGTTTCTCTTCCTGTTGCCGACACATCCAGCTGCTTGGTATTGAGCTGTCGGCAAACCTCAACTTCGGCGACTACATTGAGTCCTCTGCAAAAACTGCTGCCAAAAAGCTTGGCATCCTATCCAAGGTTGGGCGGTATTTCACATCGGTGCAGCTGCTCCAGTTATATAAAGCGCAAATCTGGCCATGTATGGAGTACTGCTGCCACCTCTGGGGTGGATCCGCTAAATACCAGCTTGCTGCTCTGGAGTCAGTGGAGCCACGCGCCAGAAGGCTCATAAATGATCCGGCTCTCTCTGCCGGGCTGCGGGATCTAGAACACCGGCGCAGCGTTGCTAGCCTGTCAGTGTTTAACAGGCTTCATTTCGGGGAGTGTGCGAGCGAACTGCATGAGTTGGTTCCGCCATCTCCTTTTCACCATCGGAGCACAAGACCCACATTAGCCTTCCACCCGCACGTTTTGGATATTCCAGCCATTCGCACAAAACGTTGTGCGGACTCCTTCATAATGCGAACAGCAAAGGAGTGGAACTCGCTGCCTGCGCATGTGTTTCCGCACCAATACAATCTGGGTCTCTTCAAGACAAGAGTGAATAGGCATTTACTAGGCAGACAAGTACCACCACAGATCGCATCGTCACTTACCATAAGGTGCGATTGCGATCAAATGACTGTCTAGTCCTATATTAAAAAAAAAACAAATAGCAATGGAGGTAATTATATGCATAATGTTTCAAAACATAATAATCAAAACGAATAATAACTGAACGCATAGCTTAGAAAAAGAAAATATTTTAGTTCAATTAACCTACTAACTCTTAACATAACTAACCAAGTACTTATAAGTATAATTTAGTTTTGGTACTCGTCGGTCGCTGCCGTGGCACGCTCGCCTCGCTCGCTCAGCTCGTGCGATGGGGCCGCAGATCTAACCTAACCTAACTATTTCGGTCGAATTGATCTACCCTAACAAACCAAGTGAAATGTTGCCGACCACCGTTCCCGGGATATTTGGATTTTGTCTAAGTAAATGTTCTTATAAAAAACCATGAAAAAATGTATTAGTTTCTCTCTAATGCAAATTGCTTTCGAAAATTCGGCTACGTCCTACACCCCCTTTGTGATACCCCAACCCTATATGCCTTTTTTGAGTTATGCTTTGTAAGAGAATGTCAAAAAAAATATGAATATTAAAATTATGCGTTACGTATGGTAAGGTAAGTATGCTTATTGAAATTATCACAAACAATAATACCGATTTAGAGGTTTATGGTTTTTATGATAATGCCTTTTAACAATTTGAGTATGGGATAAAAAATTAAACATGTCCTAAATCGAAAGCCATTTCGAGGTATTTGTATTTTACACCTGATTTAAATATTTAACATTTTATATTCCCTCAGGTGAAAAATATTTTTCCACAAAGTTATTTCGTACATTTTAACGCTCATTGGCCATACGGGTAGGTAGGACTTAAAATAGCCATTCGCTATAATCCCAACCCTTTCAGAACTTGGCAAAATAAATTGTATCTGAAGTCTACTTTTCACATTCTCGTGAGATTCGACATGATGAACGGCGAGCTCTGTTTCAGTCGTAAGTGCAGTGAATCAGTAATTTTCTCCTCATAATTTATTTACCACGAATCGGGGGAAAACACATGTGGTAACAATAAGTGAATTTGTGACGTCATGAGTGTTTAATGTTTAAAAATTAATAAAAAATTACTCCCAGCTAGCTAGATCAACGAAATATTCAAATTAGTTTCTTAAAATAGTAAAAGGTATTGAAAAAAAAATTGTCCCCATACCCAATTCCCAACCCAAATCCACCCAATAACCCAATACCATCCAATAACCAATTTATTATGTTTATGCGTACTGAAATATTTGCCAAAATCCATTATCTGCTTTTTGATTTGTATGCCAAATAATGTATGTCAATTGAAATTATGGCAATGAACGTTATGCGTTTCAAAGTGTCACCGCATTTTTTATTAGTGACGGACAAGAACAAACAAAGCCAAAACATTTTTAATCGTTTCTATTTGTTGGATAGACATGAGTTAATGATTTTGAACTGTTCTTGAAGAAGTGCGGCTTTTTTCAAAGTGACCATAAATAATGCCAAAGTAATTAGGGCTTTCACTACTTATGCTAAGTAATAATATGCATTTAGACTGTTACATTAGGTAATAAAATGCATTTGGACTAATAAACTACTTAATAGTTATGCCAAGCATAAATTTTGAAAAGGTAATGTTATGCTGTATGATGTTAGTAATCAGATAGGCCAAGCGACTTTAGCATAATCGGGGTTATACGCAAAGTAGTCGCCCTCTAAAAACAGCGGCACTGGCCGCTACGCGACAGCACTTGAAGCCACGCAATATTGAATATTTCGGTATCGAACTCGCTTGTGTTGCTGTATGTCAACAAAAACAAAAACCAATTAAATGAACCTTATGTAGACTAGGTAGCGAGCGACTGCCCGGGCGCCGCTCATGGGCTCTGCCGCGTTGTCGTAATGTCGTTTAAACGGTAAACTGCGGAGGACTGTGAGTTGCGACTTGCGACTGTACTGCGAGTACTGCGAGTTGCAACTGTCCTTTGACTGATGGCCCAGTCGCCAATGCCACGAAAAATAAACTTAAAAATGTCAACTGTCATGATATGTCAGTTCCTTTTTAAAGTACATACTCTATGGTCAGTGCTTTTGAAAAAAACAAAACAAACAAACATCAATCAAACGAATGCAGGTATCCAAGAAACCTAACAAATTGGAATAACTGAGGAATGACTTGAGTATTTGTTGGTTTCACTCTGTTGAATATAACTGGATATTTTTATTATCGTGAGGTGAACATAGTACCTAAACTTGAATTTTAGTAATTCAAGTATACAATGCAAAGTGGAAACTCAAAACGACGGATTAACTCTACCACTTTACCAGCTATAGAAACCCTACAAAGGAATGTGCGAAAAACACCAACTTATTACTCGAGGTAAAATATATAAAATTGTGGTAGCAAGCAGTATATGAACGTCTCCGTGGCAGAGTAGTTTCAGAGCTGGGCCCGAAACCTGGAATTCCGGGCCTCGGGTTCAATTCCCTGGTCGGGCAAAGTGTGTTTTCGGATCTTTCGGAATATGTTACTATGGCTATGGCCCGGGTTTGTGATCGCATGCGTGGGAGATTAAGCTAATACCCATCAATTGTCACGATGACTTGATTTGAAACAGTTTATAGGCTATTTACTACTTTCTTTGTGGTAGCAAGAATACCACCAATCCTTCATTATTTATAGGAATCCATCCTCTGTAATCATTGTCTACTAAGTGTTCGTATATATGTTACGGAGTGCTATTGTGAAATAGATAGATTTTGCCTTTAGCCTGTACCGTGCCACTAGTACTACCGGTTTTTGCATAGCGCGCCATATGTTTTCGCGGAACACCCATATATTTGACTGACACTCAACGGGTTAATTATCAAGTTTTATTGAGATACTTAAACAATGTAAAGAATTGATAACTTTTGACAAAATGCATTGCTTGATTTAACTAGTTTTGTTCAATTTTACTTACATAAAACCTTTTTGAGCAGAAGGTGTTCTGCTCTGAAAGAAGTGGGTCTATTAGGTTGCGAGGAGCGAATTAATGAGCATAATAGGTTGACATGAACTAGCTGCACTCGCCAGCGACCGGCGAGTGTCTGAAATGGATTGGCCTCATTTAAAATATATGCCAAAGGATGTTTCTACATACAAACCTACATACATCACGCCTTTTTTCCAACGGGTTAGGCAGAGACCACATCTTTCCACTTGCTACGGTCCTGACACTCCTCTTGCACTTTTTCCACTCTCATTAATCCTTTATACATGCTCTTCGATTATGGGTAATTACGATTCTGTCAGTGAAACTATTCATAATACCAGGTCAAAGCGATAAATTCAAGCTATCTTAAATGTTGATATGAACCAGCCAAAGTAATAAAATTATCAAATTGACCGATGCACTTGGTCATAATTCAAAAGGACCAGATTAATACTGCCCAGTTAATCAAGTAGCCCATAGCATAATATATTTACGTAATTATTTTTTTTCAAACATTTGCTAAAATAGTTTATCTTGGAGTGTAGTTGGTTTTGATGGCTGATCTTAGCTTTTTAATGAAGGCAATTTTTGAAATCTGAGTGTAGATTTTCAAATTTTAATACATTAATAAAATAAAACCATTTCTTGATTTGTTCATAAGTTTAAAATTTTTAATAATTTTCCAGGAAATCTCGCAGCATTCCTTTCCATTTGCCACACAAAAAGTTATTAGATAAGATTGAATTTGTCAAGGCTGAACCAGAACCCTTAGTAAGTTATTCATGTTATAAAAATATAAATTAAAATGTATTGTAGATATATTAAAGTGATCTTAGACTATAAAAAGTTTCAGTCATAACTAGATAGAGGAATTAATTATAAAAAGAAAAATGTTATTGGGCAAAATAATAATGAAAACTCTTAAAAACTTGTTACCAGCTAATAAAATATATTCTTGATAATTGTTTTTTAATAGACCGGATTCAATGAAGCACAAGACGAGAGATACAGAAATGAAAGAAAGATTGCTAAATTACAATTGGAACCTATCAATTTGGATGAAGGTAAGGTCTTATTAGTTATTTGGGTTTAAGCTTTTTTTATATTTTTAATAATTAATAGTACTTACTATTTATTTAACTCAGGCCCTAGCACAGGGATGGAGAAATAAAGGCCTGTGGGCAAAGTCCGGCCTGTGACAAAATTGAATCTGGCCCACGATTGGAAGTGGTTATCTTTATTGAATTGGTTTGCGAATAACAACATTCGTAAATTGTTTGTTTTTACACAAATATTGCAAGGGAATCTCATTTACATTTTTAAGCAACAGACAGTCGCCGAAGTGAATGGTTAACAAAATCGCCTTTAAAATGAATTAAACATGAGTTTTGAAGACTTTAAAGCGATTTCTAAATATATTCGTCGTCATTTGCTGATTGAGGGGAAATGCAGCCGATAATCAACTTGAAATAATTGAGCAACAATGTGATGAGTCACTGATGACACAATAGCTTTTTATCGATGATACAAAGCATGAATCCTACAAAAATTTAACAAAATCAATTTTTTGGGTACTGCTAGTAACTGGAAAAGTCCTTAGCGTCATATGCACACACAGACAACATAAATCAACAGATAAATTAGACTTATTCATTCACGCGACAACATCTACACTTACACACACCCCTACACGCACGCGCGTACACACACACGTGCGCACCATCATAAACATGTACACCACACACACGCACACACACTCATGTAGTTATGCATTTCCCCTTCTCATTTATTTTTGACATCAGCAACTGTTAAAGAATGAAAAAAGCTTTATGGAGACTCGCAAACAAAGTAAAAGTAGTGATTGCTTGGGTCCCTGGACACGAGGTGAATGCCGGCAATGAGCTAGCAAACGAACCAGCCAGAGGTAGTGCCGCTGATGGCTTAGTGGGTCCGAAACCCAGGCTGCCAATAGCCCACAACATCACCAAGGGAGTAATCAAAAGAAAAATCATAGAAGCAACAAATAGACGATGGAAGACTGCAACAGGCATGCGACAGTCCAAAATGTTTATCAGCACCATGAACATGAAGAAGACAGGTCAACTAATGAAGCTGTCAAGGAATAGTGCTCGATGGTGCTCGAGAGATCGCCACAGGACACTACAGACTAACAGACTCCTTGAGGTGGTCCCTCACCTGGAGCATTTTCCTGTAATGTAATATTTCAGATTCGATTTTGAGCATTACAATACAGTAAGTAATGCCTCTCTGACATGACGAACATTTGCCTGTAGTTTGCATTTCAGACTCGATTTTAAGCATTTTTCCGTTATATTCAAAACTTCAGGGAATTATATTAAAATATTACACATTGTAACAACAAATTGCGCACTGTAATGCGCGGTTCTCCTCGCTCACCGATGTAATGCTCGACTCTGTAACGTTGCATTACAGGAAAATGCTCTAGGTGAGGGAGCACCTTTACACCTTTATAGGTATCAAAGATGACCCCACATGCCCGGAGTGCATGGACAGCGAGGAAACGGGCTTCCACCTACTCGCCGAATGCCCGATGTATTCACAAATTCGATGGGAACTCATTGGGACTGACTCATTAGATGAAGAAGATTTGAAAGAACTGACGGTGAATCAGATAGCAAGATTCTGCAGAGCTGCGTAAAGATTCAACTGGACGCCGTGAAAATGGGACAACCTAAAGACCCCACTGCAAGGGGGGCCTGGGAATATGGGTGAAATGGTCCACCACAAGCGGACCGATCACCCGGTCCACTGGCAGCGTCCCCAGTTGGAAATAATAATAATTGCTTGCGTAAATATTGTGATTATTTTACATGGCCCGTATATAAATATATTTCGCCATCCCTGCCCTAGCACTTTAGGTTATCAATCATATCAAATAATATTTATATTCATTATATTCTTACAAAAAAAAACTTATAAAACAGGCAACTGCAGCTGTTTGGTGCCTGTCTCAGTTGAAAGTTTACCAGGAGTTTTTATATAGAGAATTCATTCACAACAAAACTTAGTAATTGTGTGCTCTATTAACTGCTACCCCTCACTTTGTGGCTTCAGTTTAAAATGAACTTGTTATTAAGAACTCAATTATTAGTGTATTTAAGTTTGGATTCAATGTGATGTGATACTTCATTCATGTGAATTCACGCACACAGCCTCCTCTAACCGCCTTTTCAGCCTAATCCTGTCTAATTAATTTTGTATATTTTTCAGTCAAACCTAAAAAGAAGAAGATCAAAATACGGGAATCTAGCAGCTTACTACCTGATTATGAACCTCAGACAGCTGATCCTCTCAAAGTGAAGCCTGTTGTGGCCTCACAGAAAGAGGTTATAGATTATGTGAAGACTAATCCATCTTGTGGATTCTTGTACATGGTATATGCAGTGCACCCAGAAAATGTATACTTCACGCCTTATTATCTGAAGTAAGTGCTGCTTCATTTGTTTTGTGATCTTATTTATTGCTTTTAAACTTATTGTATCTGTGTTTTAGCAGGTTATCAGGAAAATACGGGCCAAAGCCTATTATTGTCATTTAAAATTATCCACTGTTGTGATCACAAATATTTTTGATATCTTTTAAAGTAATAATGTTCTTAATTCTGTCTGCAAAAAAGGAAACCAAGGCCAACCACAGTCTTCACCACCAATATTAGAAAATATACTTTTTTGAATTGGCCTAAAGGAATGACACCACAAGAGGTTTGGAGTCCAAGAGCCTAAAGCTTTTTCATGACTTTAGGCTTATTCAAAACGAAATATTCCTCTTTACGTAGTCAGTGACACAATGTTGTTAAAATTCATAGTTAGATGTTTGATTCAATAGAGTGGACTTCATGAACAATGCCTAGAAAGAAACTAAACTATTTAGGCTTTTTGTTTCCTAGGCATTCAAAAAAGGGCAAAAAGCCCCCACCATCTGAAGATTGTGAACAACACTAATAATACATGTTGGGTCATTGGCCTACTATGTTCCAAAAATGCTCTTATACTTATTGCACAATTTTGACTGGCCTGTTGACGCAGTGGCAGCGATCCTGCCTTTAGCGCCGGAGGTCGTGGGTTCGATCCCGACCCATGACAGACTTTTATGTGATGAACATTTGTGTTTGTTGTGTGTCTGGGTGTAAATATCTATTTAAATATGTATTTAGAAATATTTAAGTATGTCTATCAGTCTCTGACGCCCTAAGTACAAGATCTGCTTAGTTTGGGGCATAGATACTGCATGAAGGGCAACCGATGCTTAACATACATGAATGATTTAGCCTTTAAGTAGTCGTTCATTTAAAAGAGTTCAGTACCTACTCACCGAAAATTTTCATCGGTGAATGTAATTCTATTTTATTTAGATTTCACGTAGCTCATGTAATGTTGAAACAACTCCGACGCGATGGTAGAGTCGCATTATGTCTGTATACTGTGTATTTATATATCCATATTATTATAGTAGGTATCTAAATTTTACGATTTAAAAGAATATACTAAATAATAATAAATAAATATCCCTGGACATTATTCCACACAGCGCCATCTAGCCCCAAAGTAAGCTAATTAAAGCTTGTGTTATGGGATACTAGACAACGGATAAACATACTTAAATACATTTTCTTTTGTAAATACATACTTATTATACATAGGTATAATATATATCTGGGTGTCTACCCAGACCAGTACAAACAGACATGTTCATGCACACAAATGTTTGTACTGTGCGGGGATCGAACCCGCGACCTCTGGTGTAGTAGCCAACTTCTTAACCATTACACCAAGTCGGTCGTCTATTTTAAAGTTATATACTGTGAAAGTCTATTTTAAAGTTATTTGAGTTTGAGTCGTAAAAATGGTAACTATGGCAACAGGATAAAGTTTGACATTCCTAAATCTCCTCTCTTCTTTCCCCAGTACCACAATTAGTATATTTATCCTTTTCTGCTAAACACTATAGCTTGACCGCTATAAAGTCGACCCTCCTGATGGTGCGCGAAATGCGGGAGGGGGATGCTTTCGGCCAATCAATCACTTCAATCAGTCACCTGTCGCTTACGGACAGCGATAGACGCTCAACGTCAAAGCTTACGCGGTTGCAGCCGTGCGTCTGCTCTACATGAGATAAATACAAAAATGGAATTGCCGAGTCTACGTAATAAAAAATTAAGAAGTCAAGCAAAGATTATTATATATACATATAAAGATTATTTAAAATGTGGCGAAAGAAAGAAATTGGGTGTAGCGTCTCTTGAGGTGTGCATTCATTTCGGAGTGCCGCTGTACCTCGGCAGGCTGTCGGAGGTCTCCCTGCGGGGCAGGGAGATCCTCTTTGATGGCAGAGACGGGGTCCTCTTCCGTCATCCCATGAGGTGTGGTCTTCCCTAGGGTCCGTTATAGGGCCCCTGTTGTGTAACATAGGCTAAGACTGGGTTCTCCGCGGCGCGCTCCTGCCCAGGATGCGCGTCATTTGTTACGCGGACGATACCCTAGTCGTAGCGAGGGGACACACCGTTCCGAAGGTCGGCGCCAGCCTCGTGATTGGACTCATTGAGGGCCTGAAGGTCGCCTTGAACCCTCACCTGGTGCCTCGGTCTCTCTCAACGAGACGACAGTGCGGGCCATGGTCGAGATCAAATATCTGGGCCTCTTTTTGAGTGGGCGATGGCGATTCGAGGAACATTTCTCCCGCCTCGCGCCCGGATCGATATATCAAAATGCTGACATTATCCGCAGTATGGCGCTCTACGGAGCGCCAATTTGGGCGGATACTCTGACCGCTCACAACATCTCCCTCTTGCGAGCTCCGCAAAGAGTCATAGCGGTGAGAGCCATCCGAGGGTACAGCACCATCTCTGCGGAGGCTGCTTGCGTTCTCGCAGACATGCCTCCGTGGGAGTTGGATGCGCGAGTTCGCGCATCCAACGAGCGCGAGGAGTGAGGGGGCCTGGATGGTAATGGTCTCCTGCTGCGAGGAGGTGATGACGCAGACGGAGACCGCGGAGAGGGCCTGAGAGGATGATCCTCTGGCGGCCCCTTTTCGACGCAGACGGCGGGGAGCAAGAAGACGGTGGTTCGCCCGTTCTCCTCCTGCTCCCTAAAAGTAGCACCGGGGTGTAAGCCCCCCGGCTTAAGGCCGGGCTTACACCCTATTCCAAGGGGCTCCCGTCTGGGGGTGTCCCAGTATACCGGGATGCCCCCGTAGCATGAGGAGGCCAGGCGCATAAGCTGGGCCAACCGCTAGGGCGACGTGGTAATTCTTTAGGCTCCATGTCGCCCTATTCCATAGTAGCGAGGTATACCCGGGTGTTTTTTAGTGGGTCGGCCGACTTCACTGGTGGAGAGTCCCACACTCCCCGATTGCCCGACCCAGGCAGTTGGATAGTGCGTAATGCACTGCCTGGGTCATTTTTTTTGGTATCTCACCCGGATACCAAAAAAAAAGGTGTGTATTCATTTCGTTTTCTACATTGTGTTAATAAAGTTTTCATAGTACTTTCGATGTGTTTTGATTTTTTTTACATTGTTATTGCTATGTCGTTAGAGTTTGTCCAATTTAGGATGATAATTTTGACATCTTTCCATAGGAATGGGGTGGTTTAAAATCGTCTATGAATCTATTCGATTTTCGATTTTTTGTTTCATAGAACTTGGAATCGTTTGTTTACAAGATAAACAAAAAAAATGTTATTCGAATATTTTTATGTGCCTTAAAGAAATAATTAAATAAATAAAAATATATTGGTGAATTAAATAAGGTAGGTATTAGGATTTAAAGTAATTTATTACTTATATTATGGTGCACAACCTAAATCACTTTCATAATCATTATCGTCATTATCACTAGAACAACTGTGTCGATTATATTTAAAATGGTCAAATCCATTTGAGTTTTGTATTGAAATCCACACTAAACTCAAATGGATTTAAGTTTATTACGAGTATCAGTTAATTTGATGAGGCTATTTGAAGGTACCTATATTATGTGGTCTATTTGAATAAAAATATTTTTGACTTTGTCTTTCATGACTAGCTGCGTGTTGCCGAACTGTCTGTCTGGTGGCAATATTAAGATTTCAAAAACAAATATTAAATTCGAATTCAAACACAAACTCGAAGAATAAAAATGAAATCGGTCATTTTTATTATTGAGGGTTTTGATTTATCATTGGAACTAGAATTTTTTACCTACTGGAATATTGATTTGACTGTGTGTCTGTACTTTTTATATTTTAGGGTAGTCCCGTATGAAGAACTTGATAGAAGGAATTACTTGACAATCAGTCCTTGCGGAGTCACACATTACACTAATGAAATGGTCTTTACCAAACTTCAAGCATGGGAACAGGAATACACTATATTTGTGAAACTAACTGACGTGAGCTATTCGGAAATGTTATGCACATCATTGTAATGTTAACAAATTATCTTGTGCTGAAAGGTTTTTGTGGTTACAGATTAAATTTTTCAAATTGTATAGGTATTGGAAGGCATTTTACGTATGGCGAAAGTCCATATTATTCAGAAAATTCAGTAAACTGCGAACTAAAATTGCTAATAATCTTTTCATTCTCACACCAGTACTTGGCAAAGCCTTGCTGAGTATTCAAGCAATGTGTTGTGAAATGTATATGAAAAGTTTTGCTGATGTGAGCAAAGATATGGATACAGCATTCTTTTATTTTATTGAAGTTCAGGTATGCATAAGATGAAGTTTGGGGTTAATTTATTATGGGGTTGCTTTGTAACTGCTTTGATCTAATAGCCTGCCATTATGTTTCAGTTAAAACGTGTTGAGTATATTCGAGAGAAATTATCGGAATTCCGTAGTGTTGTGCTAGAGATCATAACCCAAGCATGCCACACAGCCTTGTACCAGCAGGGTTTCGTATACGACGATCGAAATGTACCTCCGTTTCAAATCATCCGGGGTAAGCCAACAGGTGGAATGTCTTATACTGAAAAAGCAAACAAGAGAAAATATTGTGAAAGACTAGCATGGTAACGTTTATGTTATGTCTTTTTGACTGAATTAATGCTTTTAAACTCGTATTTAAGACTCTATAATAATGTTTTTTTTTCAGCTTTATCAAACTCTCAGATTACATGACGAATTACATGTTGTACCGGCTTACTAAAAGATCTAACGGTATGATGGCTAGCATGCTGCGAAAACATATTGAATTCACTCCTGATAAGGCACTGTTGGCTGGTAATGAAGTGGATGAGGTTTTGGAAGTTTTACCCCGAGATACTGACACATGCAAGGTATAGTGGAGCACCTTCGGACAACATTAGTTTTCGGATGTTGCAAGCATTCAAGTTTCAAAGTCTTGAAGGATTATCCTCTTAATTCCAATGAAGAGGCAAATGAAAATTAGCACGCTATTAGTAGTCTTACTCGGGCGTTGCTTCTCGCCCGGTCTGCCTAGTAAACACTCGCGGGTGGTACATGCATGAAATCACCAGTTCCACAATAGAATCATTCTGTTATACCCTAATCTAATTATTACTTTTTCAGTGGGCTCTATTTCAAGTTGACGCTTATGTCTTGCCAAATGGAGAGGTAGAACTTAATCCAAGTCAAAAAATCATTACAACATATTTAGAAAAAATTACAAGCTACTGGGATGAACATGTTAGAACGTTTCACAACTACCTGAATGAGGAAACTCTGCAGATATTCGTCCAGCCGTCAATTATGGGGAAACAAGTAGAATGGTCTGCTGGTGCATCACCTAACTTGTACTTTTTAATGAATCAAGACAAAGCAATGGTTGATGATATTGCCTTCATTCCTCAATCAGTCAACTATGCTTACGAGTGCGTGTGGCTATTTCTTCAACGGATGCAAGGCTTTATGGAAAACTTTAAGGAGGCTCATGATATGGATACTGATATCATCAAAAGAGAGAGAGATATGAATGAGTTCCGAAAGCTTTGTGACAAACTGAACAAGCAAATGGAGTCAATAGAAGATGTTGTTAGCTATCAACCTCTGGGCCTTCTATTCTTGTGTTTGAGTCCGTTCCAAGAGTTGTTTAGACCTCAGCCTAGACGTTTATTTGATGTTGTTCTGAATACAACTCCAGAGTAAGTAAAGCCTATTCAAACATAGGTACTTAGTTGCTTAACTTGAGTTTAAATTGTTTTGTTCTGCTTGATAGTTTTTGTTGCATTTCTTTATAAGAGATGCGTGGTTCATGAAACATATGACTCATATCACGATAGTTATTAGTTTTGTAAATAGATCATTATTACCTTGAGATCTCGACTTCAACAATCTCCCACGTCCTTCGTGAGCCATAAAACAAAAATGCATCGAAAATAAAATTTGTGCTGCGTTTTATTTAACTGCTTTAAAAGTGTTGTAGCATTAAGTATTGATCAGTCTTCTGAAATTTTCAATATTTAAAATATTACAACATACCTATTTCTTAGCATTGGCCACACCTGCATTGAGGAGATCTTGGCGGGCATCGAGAATATAAACGATGATATCGTCAAGGAGCCCGAGGGCGCAGGGGAGTTGGTGGCCTTCAACTTCATGATGGACGGTCTGGAGGCGCGCGTGGTGTATCTGGAAGAACGCCTGGAGTACTTGCGCGAGCTGTACGATCTGATGGGAGAGTTCAACCTGCCAATTCCGCCAGATGACATGACCGATTACTTAGGTAACTCGATGCTAACCATTTACTTGATGATGATACGATTAGCGCATTGGTCAGGTTCGATTCCCGGTTAGGTCGATTCAGAAAATTTACTTTTCTAAATTGGCTGAGGTCTGGAGTTTCTGCTGGTTGCTTGAGTACTTTTTTGGTACCTCGTAACACAATACGGATGTTTTCACATGTTACCAATTCTTGTAAAGTTTTGTTTTATACGAGTACGTCAGTCAGACAGTATTCAAAACCTATAATAGCATTTCAAGAATATATTTATTCTTCTTAAATTAAAGAAAAATGATTTGAATTCCGTTATTTTATAACCAACCGGTCGTTTGTCGATGCATCGGCCGACAGTAAATTGTATTGTTTTTCTATTGTGTCTAGCACATACGACAGACAATGGGTTACGTGACTGCGAACGCCCATCATAGCGCGATGACGACACTGACCGGCGTACAAGCTGACATAACTGTCATACCCAAGTGAAAATTAGGTTATCTCTGACAGAGCGCGAGATTGTTGCCTGGCGGCCTGGTGAATTCCCTGCTATATAAAGTGCCTTCAAATTAGAGTAAATGTAAAAAAATATATACCCATCTTCAATCAGAAACGCATGAGATTCGTTTATTAAACCAGTACGCTAGTGTAACGCACACATTGCCCGTAAACTGGTGCATTTCACGTTCCACTGATAACAAATAAGTGGATATCCTTGTCTGTGTCCTCATTTCGAAAAGATTTCCATCCTCTTGCAACGAAAATTCTATACATTGTCACCTAGATCAATCTGAATGTGCCTTTTTTTCCATCAATTGCAGGGTTGAGCGTAGCGCTGGGTACGTTGAGAACGAACGTGGACGCTCGCCTCGAGACGCGCAGCAAGCTTGCCGGTTTGTTCGCCAGCCAGATCGGCAAGGACATAATGGAACTCATGCTTGACGTTAACAAGCTGAGAGACGAGGTTGCGGTGAGTTTAGTATAGGCTTTTTACACACAGGTCGCGTCACGTAAAAAGAACGCTAGGTGAGATAGGGGGCATGGTTCTGAGCACAGGCACAGAATAAACGTGGGGTTCATACTACTAATTTGGTCCTAAATTCGCTCACTGCGCAGGTACAGGCCAGAGTTCTCCAGGAGTTAAGATGTTGCACAACTAGTTACTTCATAGTTTCACTTTGAAAAATAATTTAAAAAAAAATTACCTGACTAAAAAAAACAGAAACTAATTTTTACTTAATTATTTGCTATAAACATGCCATTTCCTTATCTAAATAAAGCGTAAATAATCACCCGGAAGAAGTGTGTCAAAACTACATGAGATGGTTTTGGCAAATTGCTTACGAATACGGGCGATTAGCGCAGCAGATAATTTATGCGCTACAATCGACGATAATTGGGAAAAAGTACGTATCACTTACAGGCGAATTGGCTGTACGATGCCAACTCCGACATGGAAAAAGTAATGGAAACTCTCGAAGACCTCATGGAGAAGCTCCAAGCGTGCTCCGCGAGGGACAAACAGATCCGCGAGTGGCAGAAGATCTTCAAGATACCACCAGCGAGGCTGGAGGCGCTGGACGAAGCCATCAACGATGTTAAACTCAGACAGCTTCTGTGGAAGTCTTCGAAAGAATGGAACGACATGTTCCAGTCGTGGTAAGATTTTATCAATTTGAAAATTATTTAGTGATTTGCGACGATGTTCCTTAACTGGATAATGCACGTCATACAATTAACAAGCTTAAACATGGTACACTCGTGGCAGTGATAACATCCAGCTTTCTGCCTCTTTCTGACATGTGTGAGTGAAAGGAGTAGGGATAGGTACTGGAATAAAACGCAAACCCATTTTAAATTAAAAAACATACCTACATTGTTTCTAAGGAAAAGCGTGCTTACTCATAGAATGACGTTAAGCGCGCTTTTTTTGTTCTTTAGATAGGGCTCTGATGCAGATTCCTTGTAAATAAAAGTTCATTGTTTTTTTGTTAATATGACTCAATCAAGCAAATTTTGTTAGGCTCAATTGTATCTAACCCTCCAGTAAACTCCTCTCTTGATGAAATCAAAGGTCAAAATTATTGTATTTGTGGGAGACTTATCCTTACTAGTTTCGTCTTGCTCCTGCTTATAACAATAATGATGCAAATAAATAGGAAACTAGAAATCTGACCTTGAAGATATCGAGCGGGTTTCTAACCCGTGTCTTACAATCCAGGTGTCGGAAAATATTGATGTTGTAATTATATTTTCTTTTTTGTAGGTACGAACTACCGTTTAACACTTTGGATATGGATGAAATTCAAAACACAACTATCACTTACGGAAAAGTGTTTAATCAGTTGGACAAGGGAGTGCCTCCCAACAAAATTGTACCCAAATGCAAAGAAACAATAGACATTATAAAAGAAAAGGTAAGTATAGTCGATTTCCGATTTAATGGCTTTTTTTTTATATTGCCCGTCAATATGACTTCACTCCACCTGATAGAAAGCGGGCGTGAGGTCCAGATATGAGGTTGACAAGCCCAGTCATTCAAACGAATCACTATTGTGTAAACAAACATCACACCGTAACAAAATCACGAATTTCTGCATTGATCACACACTATAGGTCGCACATAAACGTCTTGCGTTGTAAAAAAGAAACATAGAACATGAAATTCATGCAAAACTGTTAAATTGAAGCCTTCTTGTACAATTTTTTCATCAAAAACGAAATAATGAAATGATTTTGAATTTTCTTTGACAGCTATTTGACACCTTTTTCCTCTTAAAATAAATAGGTTGTCTTTAGACCGTAGTTATAGGAACGTCACATGAATCACAATCAGAATCATTTATTTCTATTGAAAGTGGTACAAATACAATACTGTCGATTTATGGTTCCCCTAACATACAATTTTGCTATAAATTAAATGAAAGAAAATTGTGTTATTTCTTAATAGCAAATACTAAAATAATAATTTATGAATATGGGTTTTTCACAAAAGTTGCTACGAATTGTGTAGATTATCGAAGGGTATAGTTTTTTTTGCTCTACAAGTCTAAACATTCAAAAATGGATTTTTGCAGCCAAGTTTAAAGGACCATCAAATAAATTGTATATGTTACCGAGAATGTGTATATTCCGGCATTGTATACAATGCCTAAACCGTTCAGGCGATGTATGAAATATTCTTCATTTCATACTTTGCCTAGGCATTGTATGCAATGCCGGATGCGTAGCCGTCTATGTGTATAAAAGGGTGCACTAAAAAGAAAGTAAAGTCAGAATCGTTTTTTGGCATACATTTTGGATCGGAAAGATAAACCGAATCGTTTGTTTTCATTTTCAAAATGTCCTTAGTTATAATACCAAAGTATTAAACGGCAAAAATGAAAATGAAGTCAGTACATTTCTGCCACTCGCTGGCCGTTACCGCGGCACGCTCGCTTCGCTCGCTCAGCTGGTGCGGCTGGTTCATGTCAATCTAACATGCTCGTCGCTTCGATTCTCCCAACCTAATAAACCCACGTCTCACAGAGCAATACATTTTCGAGTTAAAAAGGTTTTCTGTATATAAAATTGAACAAAAAGAATAACCAAGCTATGCATTTTGCCAAAAGTTATTCATGCTTTACGTTGTTTGACTTTGAGTATCTCAATAAAACTTGATAATTAAAAGCAAAATCTATATATTCAACACATTACCAGATGACCACTGGGCATTCTATACAATGCCTTGGCCTATGCTATTATAAATTGCCTAGGCAAAGTATGCAATTGACAATCAAATTCGTAATATTTCATACATTGCCTAAACGCACCCGGCACTGTGTACATTGGCCTAGGCATTGTATACAATGCCTGAATTATACACATTGCCGGTGACATATATAAGTAAACAAACTAAAAGTTTTTATAGGGACCTTTTTTAATGTATTTTTTGATTATATTAAATGATTTTTATAATCCGATGATGTTGTCAGATACTCTATTGTTCGTCGCGCAGATCCCAGTGATGTCATACCTCCGCAACCCGGCGCTGAAGCCGCGCCACTGGGTGAAGATCGAGGAGATCCTGCGCACGCGCTTCACGCCGGACACGGTGCTGACGATGCAGGCGCTGGAGGATCTGCGCGCGTTCCAGCACGCGGAGGAGCTCATGGAGGTCGCCGGGCAGGCCAGCTCCGAGGCCGGCCTGGAGACTCTGCTCAAAAAGGTTAAAGGCTCTCTGTTAGAATACTACGGTGTGTACAGATAAAGGAGAGACATGCAATATAGGGTACCAGGTTGAGTCGACCTCATTCTTTAAGAGGTTGTAGTTACATCATCATTCCCGACTAAATTTATTAAAGTCACAACAAGATAAATGGACAGTAGAGAAAAATATAGATAGCTAGCTGTCCGTCAGCGGCTTCGCCTATGTAGAATGTCATGTGTGTGTCTTTGCCGTCAAAATATAGCCTAAATTAAATATATAGTCTGTCACTCCCTGATAATGTAGCTTTACATTGGTGATTTTTTTTTTAAATCGTTTCAATACTTTTGAAGCCTATTCAATACAAACAAACTAAAAAAAAAACTAACAAACAAATCCTTACTCTTTATAATATTAGTACTAATAGATTTAGAATAAAGTCAAAATCTTGAAAAGGGCGGAGTTTGGGTTTCGTTTTCATAATCAAATCAGTCAGAAATGATGGAAACTACAATCCTATAAAGGATCCGACCTATAGGACCTAGTCGACCCAACATGTTACCCTATACAGTGTGTTTCTCTATAAAGTGCACATATTAAAAAGTAGGAAACTATAGTCATTTTTATCGACAGAAAAATGATAAAAAGAATTCCAGCATTTTTAAAAAAAAATTAATGGACATTAAAAAAAAAACATTTTTAGTTGGGTACTCTATGCAGAAATAATGTTGTAACTTTTAAACTAAAAGCCTGATCGCAATGAAACAAAACTGCTGATGCTAACTAATAACAGGCCATGCTCATGATATGAAAAAAAGCGAAAAAATTAATACCACAGATTTGTAAATGGTTTTTGCACAAATTCATAATTATTTTTTGTTATTTTTCACAATTTGTATTTTTTAAATATTTGCCCCGATTTTTTTTTAAGTATATTAACGTCGGATCAGCTTTCATATGGTATAACTACCATGTTCTTAACCCAATGACAGCATTTTAATAAGGCGCTCAAAGAAGACTCTTGCGTTTCTTTTCGCACAATTTCAGTACCCAATTATAAATGTTTTTTTTCAATTTCTATGAAAAGTTAAAAAAAACGCTGGATTTTTTTAAAATATTTTTTCTGTAGATAAAATTGTCTACAGTTTCCTACTTTTTAATATGTGCACTTTATAGAGAATCACACTGTATATTCACAAAGGGAACCAGTTTCGCTAACTATTACAAGTTCTGAAAGAATTATGTACTTGACACATTAAATAAGAAGTATTCATGTTATCTTGCCGGCCGGAGTGAAGCAGTAAACAGTTAACTTTATTAGTTTTGACGAATCATTGAGTTGAGAGACGGCAGAGGTCGACGCTTGCAATTGTGATGAATTGCGTCTGTCATTTTTATTAGTCAAGGAGCTAAGCAGCGCACAAAATGATCTTAGCCGAAAAAATTAATTGTGAATTATTGCTTTATATTTTTGATAAGATTACCGTAACATTCGAAAGCAATTAAAAAACTTTTGGCTTAGTTTTTGGTAGTAGGGGATAGTCTCGTTTTATATTCTACCAGCTGTTGCCCGCGACTTCCTCCGCGTGGTTATCGCAATGCAAAATTTGAGACTCCTCAGAGCTAATTGGGGCCACCGCTCTTCCCCCTCATGACTGCCCACCGGCCTTGCACATCATAAATGCGCGCGTAGTATTTGATCATTAATTTGCTGCGGTGTTTTTTTAAAACTGCGATATCTCCTAAGATATTCATTGAAATCGAATGATGTAAAGGGCAATTTTGTTTTGAATGAAATACTCGTGATAAATAACTTATTTAATTGGATAAGGATTAATATATATCATGTTTATAAAACACCTTCGCAAATAATGCATTAATGTAGAACAAATTTAGTTAGCATAAAAAAGGTTTTATTGAACCAACCTTAAAAGATATACATATACTGTCGCGGACTTTTTTTTAGAACTTTCAATGGGTAACAATTCTGTCATACATGATTTTTGCGAAACTTTAACAATTTACGCAGCAAAAGCTCTCAAAAGGAAAAAAACCGCCTGATTCATTCTTCATTCAACATTCAACATTCTTCATTGGTGCTCCACTCCTATTTGTCTTAGCGTAGTAATATATAGCTTCCTCGATAAATGGGCTATCTAACACTGAAAGCATTTCTCAAATTGGACCAGTAGTAGAGATTAGCGCGTTCAAGCAAGCAAACAAACAAACAAACTCTTCAGCTTTGTAATATTAGTATAGATACTATTTCTTCAACCCAGAACGATCGCTTGCTTTCTCTTGTCGACGACGCGACCACAGAAGACGCACTTTCGACACAATTGCAATACAATATCAACCTTCGGTGCGCGCCAATACGGTCCAAAACAACTCTGAACCTGAATCTTTCAACGGCCGGGACAATCGAAAGTAAATCTTATATCTAACGCTCGCCGCTCGCTTTCACGAAATCCTGCTTGGCGACCGTGACGTAACCCGGCTGCGTGTCGCCCATAGGGCTGTACATGCAAATACTGGAATATGAAGCGCTTGCGTGTGTCACGTAGGTACCTATAAATACTGTTATCAAATACGCTTTTTCGTAGTTTGTTTGTTAATCACTACATAGTATAAAATAAAGTCGCTTTCATTCTGTCTGTCCCTATGTATGCTTAGATCTTCAAAACTACGCAACTAATTTAGATGCGGGATTTTTTAATAGATAGAGTGATGCAAGAGGAAAGTTTATATGTATTTATCATACATAATATGGTAAAGAAACACTGATCATTTTAGAAGTTTCTTATGTGATGTCGTAAATAAACACATTTTTTGATCTTACATTGCAAACCCTGGCTGAACCCTACGAGATAGATAAAAAAATGTACTGCAGTATTGTACACCTTGAAAAGGTCTACAAAAAAGTCTGCGATGGTATATATCTATCTCTTACGGGCCTTACGGGTAACCCACAATAACTATTTTTTATCCTTTACCTTTAACGAGAAATATGGCTTATTTTCGAAGCGATTTTAAGCAATACAGCATTAATACTTTTTAAATTATGTACCTTAAGTACATTGTGCATTTAATATTATAGATCAATATGAGCCTTTGTAGCATGTAATTTAAATCAATATTCTCGAATATACGAGTATTACAGTTTTAAACTTGCGAAAATTAACTGCCGCGTGCGTGACACTCGACTAAATTGTCCACACGGTCCACCCGTCGAGGTACATAAGTAAACCGAATTACTTAGTGACACAGGCCTGACGCGACGACGCAGTGTAAAATCAACGAAAGTGTTTCTTTGATGAAATCGATTTGACACATCCACCACCTGGCTCCTGTACAAAGTCTGCCGTCGACGACAGATGCCTGCCGTTCGTGTGTGAGAACGCTCATATTAAATCTTGTATTTTTTTCAAGATTCATCGTAACTATTCATTTTTTGGTAAAAGAAACTATGAATGGGGTTGTAAGTCAGTGCACATGTCAAGTGTGCCGTCAATCTGTGTATTTTCGCTTTCAGTGTAATTACTTTTTATGCATTATTATTTTAGTCAAGTCAAATTCAGACGATTTACATTAAGTTACATTGGTTTATTACAGCACGAGTTCATTATTTTTGTTAATTTACCTTTTCATTTCCGAACTCGCACTATGTTATCGAAGCAGTTTCTTTAGTTAGATCATCCACCAGATGCCCTCGGCGTAACTTCTTGTCTGGTACCTCGTAACACGACAATATTTATCGTTACTTCGAGACCATGACAAGTTGTCTGGTGCATATTTACATACATTTATAATTGTCTATCTCACCATATCAGTTGTTATAATAATCGATCATGCACAGGTTGAAGAAATGTGGGCAGCCCTCGAGTTTCCTGTTCTTCTCCACAAGGATGCCCGAGACGTGTACGTGTTAGGAGGTCTCGAGGAGATCCAGGCTGCGTTAGACGAGAGCAACATCTTCATCAGCACCATTCTCAGTTCGCGGAACTGCGGGCCCATCAAGAGCCGTGTTGAAGAGTGGGCTAAGAACTTAGACTTGTTCGCTAAGACTCTGGTAAACACACACATAAACATCTTCAAAGCTAGTAAACAACAAAAAAGTTCTGTACTGCCATTTTAGTTATTAATTCTTTGTCGCAACTTAATAATACACATAACATCTTGCTCTGTGAAGTCACACTGTTAAATAGGGCCACTTGATAAATCCGGTCACAGTGAATAATGACCGGTCTGTATGAATAATGCCCTTGTCAAATGGGCAATGTGCGTAGAACGGCCGGATTTATCACTTTTTTCGGTAATTTTTAATAATGACCACCTTGTCTTGCGCAAAATAATAAAACAAATTTATCTTAGATGTTGTTGTTTATTGCATTAAGTTAAATCAACTTAGGCAATGTATGTCACTGGCAAACAATCAGTAATTGTATACAATGCCTAGGCAATGTATCCCTAGTGATTGTAAAATGTACATACATGTATTGAGCAGAATGCATTTCTTAGTGATTAGTTTTGTTCACACAACACAAAAACTTTTTAAACCGAAGGTGTTCCGCTCTGTAAAGAAGATTTACAAAAATACCCCTAAAACCCTCTCCGTAATTTTTGTTTTGTTACCTCAATCGGTATCTGCAGTTTGATTATACGTTATCTTTTTTGCACCAACTAGCAAACATAGCCATTTTTTGCATTTTTCAGTGTACTAGAAAGACCTCGTATAAACACAAATGAAGACCTGATCGATGGCATGTTAGTTTCTTCCGATCCCTATGTGGCTAGTTTATGAAACATAACCACAAATAAATCTCTTGAGGGTGATGAAGACATCGAAGTCTATTAACAGAGCTCAGAGTCATTAGAGTCTTCTTTGAGTCTACGAGGATTATGCCGACTCAGTTCGAGCTAAGCTCAGACTTGGAAGTTTCAAATGCACCAGAGTGATGCAATATAAAATTATAAAAGTAAACTCGTATAGTTTTTTTATAAAACGATATAATCCTGTTTTAGATGAATTATAATAAATGTTTAGTATCTATATTTGAAAGGTATGTACTACAAAAAAAAAATAACGAGCTTAGAATGAAACTTTAGAAGTTATTAGTTTTGCCGTTTCTCCATACATTCGTCCCACTGTCGTTTATAGTATGAAATTATTAGCAGCGCGACTGTCGCGTGTTCCGTTTGACGCGCGACTAAAGTCGCCCAAATCCTAAGCACTTACATAATGTCAACTTCCAGTTGAAAAGCTGTTACACTTTCAGGAAGAATGGTACGCTTGTCAGCAAACATGGATGTACTTGGAGGTTATCTTCTCTGCACCCGACATCCAACGGCAGTTGCCTAACGAGACCAGGTTGTTCACCATGGTGGATAAGTCTTGGAAGGATATTATGAGGAAACTAGCAAAGGTAATATATACTTCTATCTATGCTGATATTATAAAGAGGAAATATTTGATTGTTTGTTTGTGTGCATTGAATAGGCTCCGAACCTACGGGACCGATATTAAAAATTCTTTCACCAATACAAAGCTACGTTATCAGCGAGTCACATTGGCTATTTTTTTTGGTTTGGGCTATATTTTGACGGGAGAAATAGTCTACGCTCGCGAAGCCGCTAAGGCTCAGCTAGCCTTACTTATATTAATCGTATAAATGCGAAAGTTGGTGAGGATGTATGTATGTTTGTTACTATTTCACGCAAAAACTACTGAACTGATTTAAATGAAACTTTATAGTAATACCTACGTAATAAGTAACAGCATATACATCAGAATTACACATAGGCTACAATTTATAAAAAAAAAATTAATTGGGCTATGTTAGATAGCAATTACGCTGGCGAAGCCGCAGGCGGAAAGCGTGTGCATTTTGAAGTGTGAGCACATTTTTCTTATCGCAAACTCAAATTGTTACCCACAATCATTTTAGAAAAAATAAACTGCCAGTAGGTCTGGGTCAGACTTACCCCGAAATGGACGCAGCCCATTGCTGCCCAAAAAAAGGCGTAGCCCGTTGCTGCACCGAAAGGCACGCAGCCAGCCGCGCCTCAGGCGTTGAAGCCCAAGCCCAGGGCTAAGTTAACCCCTCCTCGCTCCTCAGCAGTTGTTGTTACCCTGCGACCCGAGGCAATTGAGAGGGGGGTGGGTATCTTACAAGACGGCCCTTCTAAAAGCGAAGGAGCCAATCTCCCTCCCTGAACTAGGGATAGAGGGAGTGACGACCCGGCAGACCGCGACTGGAGCGAGAATGCTCCCAACTGCCGGGCGTAAAGAGTGCCGATGCTGCCGACCGCCTGGCAGCTAAATTAGCAGAGGCACTAGAGGGAATGGCGATCGTTACGAGGCCCACTAAGTGGGCGGACCTTTTTTTTATATATATTGCCCGTCAAGATGACCTCACTCCACCTGATGCAAAGCGGTCGTGAGGTCCAAATATGAGGTTGACAAGCCCAGTCATTCAACGAATCACTGGGCTGGCCATCCTCACCTTGAAGGCCTGCAGAAATGCCTTTTCTTTTTTTCCTTGACGACTCAGCCACGCGCGAAGAAGTGGTGGCTGCAATGGTGGCAAAGGGCGGGTGTGACCCTGCCCAAATCAAGGCAGGAGATATCCGCGTTGGGCCTTTCGGGACCGGGTTGGTCACGCTGAAATGCCCAATCGCGGCAGCGCGGATCTTGCTGGACGGAAGCCGGCTCTTGGTGGGTTGGAGTTCCGTCCAAGTCCGGGCTCTAAAGCCGCTACCCATGCGCTGTTTTAAGTGCATGGGCATAGGCCACACGCGCCTTCTCTGTCCCTCTGAAAAGGAGAGGGACGGGCTATGCTTCCGGTGTGGGCAACCGGAGCACAAGGCTGCGGGCTGCATAGCCGCAGCCCACTGCGTAGTATGCGCAGAGGCGGGGCGGCCTTCCGGCCACACAATGGGGGGGCGAAACTGCAACCCGAGAGGATGGCCAATAGGACCCAGTCCACTGGAAGTAGGCGCCCTACTGCGCCGGAGGAAGTTGCAATGCAGGAATGAGTCAGGTCTCTCATAGCAACTTCCTCCAGACGAACCTGAACCACTGCGCCGGGGCACAGGACATGCTGATACAGTCCATGGCGCAGTGGGGAATCGACTTGGCGGTGGCCGCAGAGCCATATTTCGTGTCTCCCCAGCCTCATTGGGCTGGGGCCACCGATGACTCTGTGGCCATCATAGCGGCCGTGGGTTCCAACTCGCGGCCATTTCAAGTGAGGGATAGGGGGCCCGGCATTGTGTCCGCCATTTAGGGAGACATCGCTGTTGTAGGCGTATATGTCTCCCCCAACACAGGCCTTCACAACTTGGAGGTGTTCCTCCGCGATCACGGTCTAGTGGTCCAAAGGTTGGCACCTCTCCCAGTGTTGGTAATGGGTGACCTCAATTCGTGGTCGACCCTCTGGGGGAGTGTGTCAACGAACGTGAGGGGACGGGCCGTGGAGGCCTGGGCGGCCAGCTCTGGGATGTCCCTACTTAACCAGGGGACGTCATTGACGTACGTACGCTGGGCAGGGAGGTCCGTGGTGGACCTCTCGTTTGCCACCCCTGCCCTCGCACGAAATATCCGGAACTGGCGGGTGCTAAGTGAGGTGGAAACAATCTCCGACCATAAATATATAAGGTTCGAGATTTCCACCTCCAATGACTCAGCACCACCCGTTAGACGACAAGGCCATTCCGCCTTTCCCCGGTGGGCCCTCACCAGGCTGGACCAGGAGCTTGCGGAAGAGGCAGCCATAGTGGCTGCCTGGGGCGCGACCCCCATAACATCGGGAGTCGATGAGGCAGCAAGCGAATTTCGTAACAACATCACGAACATTTGCAATGCTGCCATGCCCAAAATCCGAGGGCCCCCCGCTAGGCGCCACCATGTTTATTGGTGGTGTGACGAGATTGCCCTCCTTCGGGAGCAATGCTCTCAATCCAGGAGGGGCATATACGAGGGCCACACGTCGCCGGAATCGTGACGCGCAGACGGAGGGCCCGCTGTATGCCACTTACAACGCCGGTAAGAAAGCATTACAGCTGGCCATAAGGCAGGCAAAAGCAAGGGCCCGAGAGGAAATGCTGGACGACCTAACCTAACCGGGATTCCATGGGGGAGGCCATATCGCGCAGCTCCGCTTCAGCCGGAAGTTCGGGAGAGGGTAGTGCGGGAGCTGTTCCCTGAGCCCCAAATGCACACCCCCCGTCAATGTCTCCTCCTTCGAGGCCGCCTGACGATGAGCCGATCCCACTCGTCACTGACGAGGAAATGGAGACGGTGGTTGATCGGCTCAAGACAAAGAAAAAGGCCCCAGGGCCGGATGGGGTGCCGGGCAAAATGCTCGCTTTAGCACTTAAACACCTGGGGGGACAGCTTCGGGACATTTTTAACGCTGCTTTTACATTTGCAACTTTCCCGAAGCTGTGGAAGGAGGGCCGCCTATGCCTCCTTCAGAAGGCGGGCAGACCCCCGGGGGAAGCCGGCGCCTACCGGCCGATCTTGCTGTTGGACGAGGCGGGTAAGCTATTCGACCGGATAATCGCTTTCCGCCTCGTCCAGCACCTTAATGAGGTGGGGCCGAACTTGTCCTCAGTACAGTTCGGCTTCCGAGCAGGGCGCTCAACGCTGGATGCGCTGGCGCTTTTAAAAGCGGAGACGGAGGCGGCGTCCGCCCAGGGTGAGCGGTCGTTGGCGGTGAGCCTGGACATCGCCAACGCCTTCAACGGCCTGCCATTAAATAAATAAACAAATATCTGGGACAATTCACACCAAGATCATCTGACCCCAAACTAAGCAGAGCTTGTATTATGTTATAATTTTTATTATGGCGTCAGAGAGTGATAAACATACTTAAATATTTCTAAATACATACTTAAATAGATAATAACACCCAGACACACAACAAACACAAATGATCATTACATAAATGTTTGTCATGGGTGGGGATGGAACCCACGACCTCCGGCGTCAAAGGCAGGATCGCTGCCATTGCGTCAACAGGCCAGTCAATCCATTCGGCGTCATAAGAGAGTTAATCCGGTACTTCAGGGTGCCCTCTTACCTAGGCAGGTCGTTGGAGGACTACCTCCGCGACCGGGAAGTTCTGTACGAGGGTAACGACGGAATCCTCATTCGTCACCCAATGAGGTGCGGGGTTCCCCAGGGGTCCGTTTTAGGACCCCTGGGGAACCTCCGTTTTGACTGGGTGCTCCGCGGCACGCTCCTTACGAGGATGTGTGTAATATGCTACGCGGATGACACCCTTGTCGTGGCCCGAGGAAAGGACTTCCCAGAGGTGCAGAGGCTGGCGGAAGTCGGCGCCAGCCTCGTCATCAGCCGCATCGAGGCGCTGGGATTGAAGGTGGCCACCAATAAGACCGAGGCTCTACTCTTTCACGGACCTCGGCAGAAACCACCCCCCGGCGCTTCGATACGCCTCAATGGGGCAGTTGTGAGGGTGGAGGCCCAGATGAAATATCTGGATGCCTCACTTTGGATGGGCGGTGGCGGTTTGAGGGACATTTTTCCCGCCTCGCCCCCCGCCTAATCCGCGCTGCAGGCGCGTTGGGCCGCCTGCTCCCTAATGAGCGCGGCCCAGACCAAACGTGCCGGCGTCTCTACGCCGGCATTATAAAAAGTATGGCGCTCTACGGAGCGCCCATCTGGGCAGAGGCTCTCACTGCTCATAATAGAACCCTGTTGCGGGCTCCGCAGAGGGTCATGGCAGTGAGAGCCATCAGAGGGCACAATATCCGCGGGGGCCGCCTGCGTCCTAGCGGGTATGCCCCCATGGCAATTAGAGGCTCAAGTTCTCGCTGCTGTCTACCAGTACCGTACAGCAGCGAGAGCAAGGGACGCGTGCCTCTATCAAGATCAAATAGAGGGCGTCAGGCGTCGAGCGCTGAATGCGCTACGTTGGCGGTGGGCGGAGGACCTGGTTGACGCGGTTTATGGCCGGCAGACCATAGACGCCATAAGGCCAGTCCTCCAACAGTGGGTGCGTAGGGAAAGGCCGCCCCTTACGTACCGACTGGTGCAGGTCCTCTCGGGGCACGGATGCTTTGGGAGGTACCTGCAAAAAGTCGCCCAGCGTGAGCCAACGCCAAGGTGTCACGAGTGCGGCGTCGACGAGGATACCGCCCAGCACACGCTTGAGGTGTGCGTTGCGTGGGCGGATCAACGCCGCACTCTGATGGATACCGTCGGTAGGCTCCTCTCGCTCCCGGCCTTAATTCAGGCCATGCTCAGGAGCGAGCAGGCATGGACGGCAATGGTCTCCTTCTGTGAGGAGGTGATGACGCGGAAGGAGACCGCGGAGAGGGCCCGGGAGGATGATCCTCTGGCGGCCCCTCTCCGACGCAGAGGGCCGGGGGCAGAAGACGGCGGTTCGCCCGTCCTCCTCCTGCTCCCTAAAAATAGCACCGGGGTGTAAGCCGGGGGGCTTACACTCTATTCCATGGTGCTCCCGTCTGGGGGTGTCCAGTATACCGGGACGCCCCCGTAGCGTGAGGAGGCCCGGCGTGTAGGCTGGGCCGACCGCTGGGGCGACGTGGTAATCCGTAAGGCGCCATGTTGCTCGATTCCATAGCGGTGAGGATATACCCGGGTGTTTTTTTAGTGGGTATGCCGCTGGTCTTACTTGCGGAGAGCCCCACACTCCCCCACTGCCCCACCCAAGCAGTGGGATAGTGCGTAAGGCATTTTCACACCCGGAAAACAAAACAAAAAAAAGGTCTGTGTCAGACTGTAGTTTACTATCAAATAGTCGCCATTCCAGAAATTTCCTGCCTCATGTTAAAGTATAAAGAAATTCTTTTATTTTTCGGTTCTTCAAATCTGCTATTTTATAGCATGTTGTTCATTTATCTATTTATGGTATTAAATTTACATTTTACTTGCTTCGCCTGTGTGAACTATTTCTCCGGTTCAAATATAGCCTAAACCAAAAAATAGCCACGTCACTCCTGAATAGTGGAGCTTTCTGTTAGTGAAAGAATTTTCGTGATCGGAGCAGTATTTCTATACCTACATTGTAATATTATTATAGTTTTCTAAAACTAAACTAAGTTTCTCTATTTATGCACAGTTACTGTTTCAGTATTTGCACATACTTGCCCCTTTCATATTGTTTTTTTTCCTCTACCTGTATAGGTTGTCTGGTAGAAGTCGCTATCGGCAAAGAGGCTATCTAAATTGTGCATTGTTTTAATTACAATATTTAGCTACAATCTTTTTTAATGTAATGTACTATACAAAATATCATCTATAAAAATTATCCGGCATTATCAGGTACCCCTGGCGATGCCGGCCGCGACTCAGCCGAAGCTGTACGAGGAGTTCGTTCGAAACAACGAGATGCTCGACCAGATTATGAAGTGCCTGGAGGCGTATCTTGAAACGAAGAGAGTAGCCTTCCCAAGATTCTTCTTCTTGTCCAACGATGAGCTGCTGGAGATATTGGCTCAGGTATGTTTCTCAACAAGAATTTAAACGATGCTTTTGTTATTGTTCCCAAAAGTATTTCCTTTAGGTGCTTTCACATTGCAATTATAAAATGTTTGAAAATGGTTTTTGACCATTTTAGATTTTATTACAATTCGTAATTTGATTTCAACACTTCCAGACTGGGGAAAACTATGTATTGTTGCTGTAAAACACTGTTGTTTCGTATAGGAGTTTTTCTTTCAATTAATATTCTATTTTGTATTAGTTTTTCTATAGGGCTTGAACGATACTACTTTTTCATGAAGTAAAGTGACGATCTCACTTTGCTTTATGAAAACGTAAATTTGTTTATTACTTTTCGTACAAAATATAAGCATGCAGTCGATGTGAATATCATATTGATATCTCAAAAGTACTTTCCCAACCCTAGTAACATCAATTTGACACCTGTCATTCTAATTAAGCTATATTTTACGGACTATTACCAATTCAGCCAATCTTAATTATTTAAGTGTACATACAGAATTTAGTAGGCTAGTAAGCTTTCAGAGACAAATACGTAGTCAGAGGTGAGTGCGGCGAATGTTATACTACGAGGGTGGATTGAAAAGTATCAGGCCTAACAAAGAAAATAGACACAAAATTAATAATATTCTTATTTTCCTACTTAATCACCATCAAGTTGTATGCACTCCTGCCACCTCTCCCTCAAAGCTTTTATACCATGGAAAAAAAATTGTCCTGAGAGTCAAAATACGCATCTACTGCTCCTTTGACCTCAATGTTTGTCAAAAATTTCTGACCCCTTAAGTGTTTTTATAGGTTAGAGAATAGCAAGAAGCCTGATGGTGCCAGATCAGGTGAATAAGGCGAATGCTGCAGCAGTTCAAAGCTACAGTTATGAATTTCAGCCATTGATTGCACAGATGTGTGAACACGGGCATTGCCGGGAGAAAAAAAGTCCATCAAGGCTTTTTTCTGAGCATTCCTGGGCGTTTTTCTTTCATTTCCTCATGCAAACGACTTAGTAATGTGCAGTAGGAATCAGCAGACCTATGCAGAGGTCAGAATATCTGACCTTTTTCAAGCTAATCAACCAAAACCACGCCCTTTTTGAGACACAGAAAACTGAAGCCATCACTTCATTTCCCGACAAAATCGTCTTAGGCTTTTTAGGGGGTGGTGATCCAGGTCTTCTCCCCTGTTTTGATTGTTGTTTCGTTTTTGGTGTACTGTCATGAACCCAGGTTTCGTCCATAATAACAAAAAGACTTAAGAAATCATCTATTTCAAATAATTCCTAACAGTCGCGTGAAATTTTCAATCGCGATCTTTTTTGTGCGACTGAACGCAGCCGTGGCACCCACCTCTCTGACACTTTGTAAATACTCAATTCGTTGGCTTTCATGTTTTGTAATCGTTCATAAGAGATGCCTATAATCTCGGCTATCTCGGTCATATTTAATCTGCGGTCTTGCAAAACTAAAGCAAGTACCTTTTCTCTATTTTCGTCAGTAGTCGACGTTGAAGGCCTTCCAGTGCAGGGTCGTCTTTCACGCTCTCTCTACCACGTTTGAATTCTGCTAATCATTTTTTTACGATTGAATATGACAGAACAGAATCCCCTAATGTATTGACTATATCATCATGGATGGCTTTTAATGATAACCTCTTCTTATGGAGGTATTTAATCACAGCACGCTGCTCAATTTTTTTACAACTAATTATCGCACACGTTTCAAACTTCGCACAGTCAACTAGATTGAACTGAGGTAAATAATTTGGTAAGTTTTGATTTGAAGAATTAAATAATTCTGTATCAGGCCGCGTACTTTTCAATCCACCCTCGTATTTTATATACACTTTGACAAAAAAAAAAACAACTTCAAAATAAGTATTCCAAAACAGAACACTAAAAAGTAAAGAAATAATTGCGTATTCTTCTAAAACTTGTACGTTAATATAATGTAGGTAAGTACTATTATTGTTATTGTTGGAGTCGGTGTCAGCCAAGGAAACACCACAATATACCTAGAACCTATTTTCTACATCTCACGTTTACGTACTCGTATGTATTTAACCTACATTGGCTGACACTGACTCCAACAATAACAATAATTGTACCTACATTATATTATCGTATAAGTTTTAGAACAATACGCAATTATTTCTTTACTTTTTAGTGTTTTGTTTAGGAATAGTTTTTATTGAAGTTGGTTATTTTTTTTGTTAACATTTTTGTTTATTTTTTGATTTTCAGTGAATAGTTCTTATTTATTTTATACATCGAAAAAGTATCGTGCAATTGCTCCTAAGAATTGAAGAGTTCCGTTACTTTGTCATGGATCCTATAATCAGAACCTAACCAAACTCTCATGAAACTAACCTTGAAGTATATCCTTTCCAATAAAAAAAGAAGCATCGAAATGGGTGATATTGAGTTATTCGTCCATTTGTCGCGCATATAGTTCATCTAGGTTTAAGACTTATATGGTTTCCCATCGATGCCACTGTCAGAACTGGACCAAATTTAAATGGGACCACACGGGCAGCATCAGCTTTCAAAATAAATAAAAAATCAAAATCGGTTCACCCAGTCGTAAGATATGAGGTAACAAACATAAAAAAAACATACAGTCGAACTAAGAACCTCCTCCTTTTTTTGAAGTCGGCTAAAAGGTAGAAATGGTCATGAAATCTATAGGAATATATATTTTTAATGAGTTCAACGCAGCTAAGTACAGATCGCGTCACCTAAAAGAGACCGCTAGGCGACAGTGGAACGGATGATTCTGCGCACGGACGGTTCATGCCACCGGTTCAGCCCGAAATTGGCTTACTGCGCCTCCTGGCCAGTGTTATCCTCAGACACGGCAGCTATTCAAATTGCATAACTCTTCCTTTATAACAACCCTTTGACAGACGCGGAACCCTCATGCAGTGCAGCCTCACCTTCGGAAGTGCTTCGACGCGATCGCTAAGCTGGAGTTTGGCGTGAAGCTGCCCGAGAGCGAGATGGAGATAACTGAAGACGGCACGTTAATTGAAAAGGAAATGTCGTTCAATACCAGAGATATGCTGCAGGCCAAGCTGGCCAAGACTGCTAAGCCGGAGGATCTGACAACTGATATTATCGCCATGCTGTCACCTGAAAGCGAGAGGGTCAACTTGGGAAAGGTTTGTAATTTGTTGTCTATCACACATGATAGCCGACGATGGAGAAGGAGATTTCATAACCATTTTAGATGAGTTGCACGGGGCAAGAAAGAAAAAAAAACTGGCAAAAGAATATCGACCAAGATAAAATAACTATGCTATTGTTTGTATGGCAAAGTATTGACTTGCAAAAGCTCAATTTCTCCCATTTCTTCTTGAAATTCTTAATATTATAATTTCAAACAGACAAGCATTAAAGTCAAATGCTGCAGATTTTTATTCAACCAACAAGTCTAATTATACGAAGCTAAGCCTTGAGACTTTGAAGTTATGTAACGTAACATTTCGAATATTTAAAACGTTTGCATAACTTTATTTTTTAAATACAGGGTCTAAAAGCTCGAGGTAACGTCGAAGACTGGTTAGGAAAGGTGGAAGAAGCAATGTTCGCCTCTGTCAAGCGGTCCATGAAGAACGCACTCAAGGATTACTTGAGTCGCGCTCGGGCAGAGTGGGTGCAGTTGCATCCTAATCAGGTGAGATGTCAAATATTAATGGTCACTCTGGCTCAAAAAAGTCGCCAAACTATGAGAAAATGCCAAAGGCACTCACCATTAGGGTGCGTTTCCACCAGAGAGGTGTTAAGAACCAATAGAATTGTTTTGTCACCTCGCTTCGCGATTCTATTGGTTCTTAACTAACACATTCCTCACAACGTATCCTCGCACAACTCTGGTGGAAACGCACCCTAATGGATCAACGTACTACATAGTGGTTATCCAAACTATTACCGTCTTATTATTATTTTTAACTATTATTACTAACTCACGATTATTGTTTACATTCACCAAAGAGACAGGATTTGACTGACTTTTTTTACGGTCAAATTAGCTATAAACCGTCATTTTTGGTCATTCCCATCTGGTGCTTGTTTCAATATCACTGAATTTGTCAATAAATGACCGGTCAAAATAATATGTCTTTCGTACAACTCTATTCGTGAGGCACTGCCTGTCCTTGTGTAATTCGATATCACATTCTCATCAACATGCACAAGTAGTGTAATAATTTATCTGTCATCATTTTGTCACGATGTGGTTTAACCAAAATAATCTTAATCTGGTCTATCGTTACAGGTAGTGCTAACAGTCTCTCAAATAATGTGGGCTAAAGGGGTCCACGAACTTTTCGAGCTGGAGATTCCATTGCGCATCGATACGTCATTGCTAGAATACGAGAAGAGATGCATCGCGGATCTCAACGACCTCGCGGCTCTGACGCGGAAGGACCTCACGTCTCTGTTCCGGAAAGTGCTCTGTGCGTTGATCACTGTCGACGTACACGCAAGGGATACTATCCAGCATATGGTTGAAAACCATGTCCAGAAAGCGTAAGTAGTGTTGGCTATTTATTTATACCTAAGTACGCGCCTAATTAAGCCGGGTAGACTCGGCTGTCTTTGGGTTTGGGTGATGAGAACTGCCACCGCGCTCTAAGGTGCGTGAAAAATAAAGCTTCTGAAATAACGTTTTAGCGAAACTAAGGTCACAACATCACTGGACCGACTGCAATCGGGGAATATCTTGGAGAAGCCTTTTCTCTTGAGTGGATGGCGTACGGGTGGGAATGATGATGATATAGACGAAATCGGTCTTGTTTCAATCTGGATATTATTATTATACATAGATTGCAATTTCGTTGGTTCAGGCCTTACTTTTCCCGATACTTAATTATGCAGACTACAGCTACTTAGATCTCAATAAAAAACTCCTTGATAAGCTCGAAAGACTCCTAAATTTTTGCATGCGCCTCATCTTCGGTCTGCGTAAGTACGTCCACGTCTCCGAGGTCCTAGCTCAGCTTAACTGGCTTTCCATACGTCTTCCCCGTAACTCCCATATTCTTTATTTGTTGAATAGTATTATTTAATCCCCCAAGTCGCCAGCGTACCTCAAAGAGCAATTTCACTTTCTGCAACTAACTCGCGGACAACAAATGCGATCACCTCGAATACTTCGACTCAAATTTCCTCCTCATTCTTCACACTCCTACACACAATCCTCTACTGTACAATCTATCCGATTGTGGAATTCCTTACCCCTCTCTATTAGGAAATCTCAATCCCTTTCTATTTCAACGCAAAGGTCAAATCGCATTACCTTTCGCTGTGATTCTTCATATTTATCTTTTTAAAATTTTCTAGCTAGCTTTGGTGTATTCGTAATTTGTTTTTGTATTATCTATGTAAAAATTGTTTGCTTATATTCATACTATAATATGTATGTAATTAAATATCTTCATATGAATAAAGTATTATTTTATTTATGTTGTTAAGTTTACATATTTATGCACGTACTTGCCATTCTTATATTATATTTCCTCTACCTGTAGGTTGCCTGGTAGAGATCGTTATTAGCGATTAGGCCGCCTAAATTGTGCATTATTTTAATGGAATACTTGGCATTAAGTTTCTTTTGTAAATGTACAATAAAGAATATTATCTATTCATCTATCTCTAATGAGGCAGACTTTGTTTGTATGCATGACAGAACCTGAAATCACTTATTTGTTTTTTTGTTTCAAATGAATACATAAATAGACAGTGAGTGACACCCAGTCACAGAGCGTGAAAGCATGCGTTGTGTTTGATCGCGTCAAACACTCCAGCAAAACAGACTTTTAGTGAGTACCTTGAAGCGATTATGCTGGACGATTTTAAGTAAATGTACTTGCTAAAAGATTGCTTGTTTCGTGATAGAATGTGCTGATGGTCGCACACTAAGTAAATAGTAATATGAATATTTCCAGTAAATAAATAAATATAAATATGCGCCAGACAACACACCTCTTGTAATGGTGTCGAAGTAGGGATTAATATCCCTGTGTTACGTGGCGTCTCCCAGCACACCCAGACCCGAGTCAATTCAGAAAAGATCGTTTCCTGAATTGACCCGACCGTAAATCTAACCCGGGACACTAGGGAAATCGAGGCGAGAAACCGTGCTACCGCGCACTACGCCAATCGTGTCGTCAAGTCATCATATGAGCATGGCTTGATTAAATCTTAACAAAAATATTTTCAGAACCGACTTTGAATGGCTAAAGATGATCCGGTACTACTGGGAGGAAGATATAGACAACTGCGTCGCCCGGATGTCCAGCGCGCTTTACATCTACGGCCATGAATATTTGGGCGCTGGAGGTAAATTGTTTTTTTTCGATTCAAACCTCAAATCATTTAAGATAAACCACTTATGGAAGGCCCCCCTGAATGATGTTTGCTTTTTGCGTTTGGGGTAGATCGTAAACGTCGCATTTTTTTAAAAGTGTCTTAAATTTTTTTGTTTAAAAACGTTTTTTTATTTAATTTAGCAAATAATTGGTGACTACCTAATTTTAGACAATTCAATGTGTTTTTAAATAAAATAAAATGAATATTTATTGTACTGTAGGTTTAACATTTGTTGGGGGAATCCTCTCTTTAGGTTGTAAAACCTGTATTGGGAGGAAACCGCTCAATCGTGCTATATTCTTTTAAGTACATAGAAAAGGAGTGTACCTACATTATTATTTAACCAGTTGTTCCCACAATCTTAACATGCAATTTGTTCCTAACCACCAAAAACACAAAACAAGTTTGAATAGTAGATTATACACCAAGGGGATAAAGCACTGTTTTATGTCACGGGCGCTACATTGAATCCTGAACGTAACGAAGGACTCCAAATTTAACTCCCGAGCGCAGCGAGGGTGTTATAAGTTAATTCCCGAGCAAAGCGAGGGAATTAAGATTGAGTCCTGAGTGCAGTGAGGAATTCAAGCGCCCAAGAAAAAAACAGTTTTATCCCGGTGGTGTATACTCTACTTTTCTCACTTTATGCGAGACAATAAAAAACCAGGCTTAGTAGATAGTGTTTACTACAGCATATTAAAAGTGCAAATTGATATTGTAGACATTAGTCCAATTATGGAAAGATTACGTTATATTTTTATTCTGGTACGTTTATCGAGGTTGAGCTAGAGTTTATTTGAGTTGTGTTCAAGGCTTCGGACACTTGTGTCTGAGGGTCGAGTTGTTCCGTAAAGGTTGGAGAAGGTCGTCTCTGATGCAGTGGGCTTGATGTAAATGTGACGTGTTTTGAGGAAGATGACTGTGGTGGCAGAGGCGTCCAGGGATCATCAATTGTAGACGATGTTTTCATATTTATCTTTTCACCAATACGATAGCTCGTTCTTTCTTTATTTTTTATAGAATTTTTAATGTAGCCCTCTGCCACTGCATCGGACTTCCAGCCACCGTGTCGTTTTATTTGGGCCATGTCTGCTCCTGAATCTGCCAACAGACTCGCAGATGTTCGTCTAAAATAATGGCCTGTGTAAAGCTCGGGATTTTCCAATTTCAGGTATTCAGCAATCTCTCTTGGCATGGCACTAATTTTATTTTTGCCAATGACTCGCCTTGTACATTTCCCATTGTTGTAGCCTACAAAAAATCTGTTGGTGTTTATATTAGAAGGGCGTAAGGCTTGGTACTTTTCGACTATTGTGGTATGGTTTTCACGAATTACAAATGACCGTTCTCTATTTGTTTTTGTGTCCGGCAATTTTACTAGTAATAACTCTGAATGTTTTTCGATATCATTGACTTTTATATTCACGAGTTCATTTCCACGACAAGCACCATTCACTCCAAAAATCAACGCCACCTTAAACAAAATTTTTATTTTTATATTATGATTGTATATTTTCAGTTGTTAACGAGTATATATTTATTAATAACAATATTTGCGGTCAAATATTTACATTGAAAACTAAAACATAAATAATTTTTGAACTGTGTGACATAAAATGAGAAATAGATAGTGTATAAACTCAATCAATAAGTAGGTTCATAGGTTGTACTCACTTTTATGGCAAGAAAACTGTGGTCGGGAGCTTCATTCAAAAAAGTTTCCACGTTTTGTGTTGTAAGTATCTTTGACTTCTTTGCTCGATGTCCATCCGATTTCCTTTTTAAAAATGATAATAACTTGTTATATGTATTAATTTGGATACCATGTTTGACGCTTATTGTTGCCTTGAGCATCGAATAGATACACCACAGGCTGCTTGACTTCTTTGTAGCTGATAAATATTCAAAATAGACCAGAAGCACTGATTCAGACACAGACTTTGCGCCTTTTGCAGTTTTCCATGTGTCAAAATCTTTAAAGGCTTTCAGGTATTTTTCCTTTGACTTTTCTGGGAGTAGATTATTGACAATGCCTATGGCATCTAATTTAATAGCTTCTGGAGTCAAAGTACTTTCATCACTCGACATTTTTTATTTTTTCTTTGAAATATTTATAGAATCTTCTAAAGCTAGTAGTACTACTAGCTACGGCTATAGCAACTTCTTTCAGCTGGCGTGGCCTACTCAATTTGACAAACAAATGAAGTTCGTCTCAGTGCGAATCTAGTGGGCCACGGCCTCGGTCTTCGAAAATCGAGTTGGCCGCGCCCGCTGAGGACACATTCTGTTTAGTGAAATTAGACTTTGTGGACGTAGCAATAAGAATTATGAAAGTGAAAATCACATTATTGACCAGCGGGTTATAATAGAACATTATAACCCGGCTAAAGCCAAGAGATATAATGTCTTGCTTTCGGTAAGGTTTACATGACATATAATTCGGCATTGTCGAGCATGTGGTGTGAAAATCACATTATTGACCAGCGGGTTATAATAGAACATTATAACCCGGCTAAAGCCACGAGATATAATGACATATAATTCGGCATTGTCGAGCATGTGGTGTGAAAAAAATATTATTAACACTTAGGTACATTCTCACAACCCATAGAATGCACAGCAAATAAATTGAAGTACACAAGTGAGTTGTCGCCTAGAACATTGGTGAAGTAACGTTGGCTTGCAACGTAAGCATATACTAGAATGATTCGTTCAGGCCAGTAAAATTTCGGTAGCCCAGTGGTTAGGGCAGCCACCCGGATTGTGGAAGATGCAGGTTAGAATCCTGCCAGATTTCTTCACGGTCTGAAATTCGATTTTTTCTAGTTTTTATATCTTTAGATATGAAGAACATGCATGGTAAAATGCTAAAATAAACAAAGTAATGATGTTGTCCCACAGGTTTTCGCGTTGCACTAGGGTAAAGCGTTTTTAAAGCATTTTGTAACTCACTTTACACGTGTAGCCTGTGGACAAATAACACTCAACGAACGTATAGCGCCCTGCGCACTCAGCATAATAACGCATTCAGGAGACTGATGGGGCCGCCCCGTCACTGCAGTGCGTTTGGGATGCTAGCTGCAGCCGTAGTGGACAGCCTCTCGGCTATCATTAGGAAACGCATTGCGTCCCTGGTGCGGCGGGTACGGGGCGGCTCCAACAGCCTCCTGAGGGTGGTTGCGGCGAAGCTGGACACGGACAGTGTCATTATGCGACACTGGACTCGGGACCAACTCGCCAAATACACTAATATTAAGTACAATCACTTTATTTACTAACATAGTTTTTAAGATTGATTGTTACTAACACTATGAACTCATGTTTCCGAAATAAATATTTTTATTATTATTTATTATTATTAATGAACATTAAATGCCTATTCACTCTTGTCTTGATGAGGCCCTGATTGTACTGGTTTGGGAACACATGCGCCACACAGTTTGCTGTTTGCATTTCCGTGCAAAATCATATATTTTTCGTTTTGACAGCCCATAAAAACATCTACAGCCGTGTCTCCTGCGACCCTGTTTTGTCGCCTGCGGCGGAAGGGGTAATTCATTTCATCTTTGCTTTTGAACATTGCGGTTGTGCATTTCGTATTTCCTGATTTTCTATATAAATTTATTCTTTACCCACTTGGGCTACGTTCCAAATCGAGTGGAAATTACACTCTGAGGAGTGAAAATCACTCGATCCCGTTCCAAATTGAGTGAAAACGAGGATAAGCGAGCTGTCGTCTGACAGTTTCCTAGTTTTTTCGGAACGGGTTCGGGTGACGTTTATCACTCTGACAAATACGAATTCTACCGGTGCCTGGAGCCCGATGAAAATCACCTGACAGTTGTCAGACGAAGGTTTTGCACGTTTTGTCTCTCTTTATTCGACGAGGGGGAAAATCACTCAGCGAAAAGTGATTTGGAACGGGCCCCTATAGTGTATTGTGTGTGTTAATATGAATAAAAAATATATGTAATTAAATATTAAAAGTACGTCGCTGTAGATAGGGTCGAACGCGAAATCAGTTTTTTTTCCTTGTTTCATGTAAAATAACTTCTAAAATATCGAGTCTTCTTCTTCCGAAGTCGTTTTGTCGAATAGGTAGATGTTTGTTAGATGTTCGTGTTTAAAAAGTCGCAGGAGACTGAAAATGTTTTGCTAACATGTTTTGATAACATGTTTTGTTCGTTCATTTGTTATTTTTAGGCGCATGAGACACGCCTTTAAGGTGGGCATAGACTAGAGCATTTTCTTAATTATGTCATTGTAATGTAACGATTTTACGAATGCTCCAATACGGGTAAATCCTCATTTTTTAAGAAATATTTCCATGTGATGTAACGTTCTTGCGAATGGTCGACGATTTGTTTGACGTTATGCTCATGGCGAATGAATGTATACCAAAATGCTCGCTGGTTTTTGAAATCAAGTTGAACAAAACATCGAGCATTATGTTCCCAATGTGACACGAGTACATTTTAAATCGATTATGCTGATAAAGTGAATGCAGTAGTAGTAGTAATCTATCAGCAACTTTATGTGGCAAATAGCGTAAAGCCTAATATTTTTTAGGAAGTGAGACATGCCTTATTTGATTCAGGTGTACTGGTGATAACCCCTCTGACGGACCGTTGCTACCTGTGCCTCATGGGGGCGCTCCAACTGGACCTGGGCGGCGCGCCGGCCGGGCCCGCGGGCACCGGCAAGACCGAGACTACCAAGGACTTGGCCAAGTCGCTCGCCATCCAGTGCGTCGTCTTCAACTGCTCCGAGGGTATGATAACGCATCGTTTTAACGTATCTTGTTTAGGCGTACTGGTGATAATCATATTTATTTATTTATTTATTGCTTTCTCGTATGTAATACAAAGGTCTTAAAAGTAATAATAGTAACAATACATTAATATATTAATATTAGCTATGTGCAAATATTAATATGCGCATACTGGCACTTTCAGCAGCGGGTACGGAGAAAGGGGGGGGGGGGGGGGGGTAAAGGGGCTCAGGCCTCCTTTCAAATACATCTTAGTCTAGTCATGTTATCCTTCTTTATAAATTCGTTAGTAGAAAAGAAAGATTTTAATCACTTATTTGAAGTACAAGGCCAAACGCTTCAAACATCATACTGGGTGAGTCTATCTCCTCAAACTGCAATCTTGGGTCCATTATTGCCCAAATTCATCTGTACACTTTGTCTTTATGTAACAAAAAGTGTACGACTATGCCTCGGTTCCTTTGATAATCCTATATCTTGCGGTTTGAGAAGCTCAACACTAAACAATTGTTTGCAGGACTGGACTACAAGATGATGGGACGGTTCTTTTCCGGCCTGGCGACGTCCGGCGCTTGGTGCTGCTTCGACGAGTTTAACCGCATCGACATCGAGGTGCTGTCCGTCATTGCCCAGCAACTGATCACTATAAGAAACGCTAAAGTTGCCAAACAAACAAGGTAAATACTTCTGTGAAAATAGACTGTGTAGAATGGACATGTGGATACATAAGGACTCCGGATCAGCGCCTGGTCAAAATAACAGAAAAAAGCGTTCTTAACGTAATTTTTTCTTCAGTTACTATGTATTTCTGCTCCTTTCTCATTAATGGAAGAAAGAGACAGAAGGCAGGATGTTACTGTGACACCTGTGCTTTGTTTAAGCTTGTCAAATTGTTTGACGAACATTATCCAGTTATAGACTGTCATTGACTATGTGGTTTAACTTGTTTTGACCTTGAGACACTAAAAGAGATCGTGCTATTAGATCATCTATAGTATCATCTGTTTCTACACTGATATCTTTGGTTCTTATTGCTGGTTCAGGTTTCACCAGTACGTGTTTGTTCCAGATTCATGTTCGAAGGACGCGAGATAAAACTCGTTCGCACGTGCGCCGCGTTCATCACCATGAACCCGGGCTACGCCGGCAGAACGGAGTTGCCCGACAACCTGAAAGCTCTGTTTCGACCCATCTCGATGATGGTACCTGACTATGGTACGTGAAATTCTGATTTCCTGCATAAACAAACAAGTGGCTGTTTCCATCGTTACCTACTCCTATCTCCCGCTCCTAACTCTCCCATCTATTCTCCCTCTGTAATCCAAAATCTAGCGCATGTGAATATGACGAATTTGGGCCACCGTTTTAGTTGCTTAAAAAACATACAAGACTTCAAAACTGGATTCTCAATTCTGAAATAAAACTCTTATTCCCACAAAGCACTAATTGCGGAAGTGATCCTGTACTCGGAAGGGTTCGAGTCGTCGAAGGGTCTCGCCAAGAAAATGGTGCAAATGTACAAGCTGTCGAGCGAGCAGCTGTCTAAGCAAGACCACTATGACTTTGGCATGAGGGCTGTCAAGAGCGTGCTGGTAACATGCGCACTGACACACTTGCACTTTAGCTAGAATTTTGTAGGATATTAACTATAGATAATATTCCCAGAATTTGGTTTTGAACGTAGTAGTACAATGCAGAAAGTTCCGCCAAAGATTTGCACCATGGATGTGTGTGAAGTATTGAGTATTGGTTGCAATAAGATGTAATTTAGTTCACACAGTAAACCCTCTGTAAGATGTAAACTGCCTTGATCTGACCATAAATGACCATTGCCAAATTTACTTTGATTTAAGTATTACTGTGTTATTATTTGTTTACACTTATTACTAACCTAAGATTAGTTTTGAAAATGGCTCAAGGAACCGAAATTGATTGACTTACATTTTTGGTAAAATTGGTTAAAGTTGGTCATTTTGATCTGATCCTCGTTAAATAGCCAAATCCAGTAATTTCATATCTCAAGATGTAATTGTTTTTATTTTTATTTTGTGAAGAGAGCCAGGCTTGCCTTTTTGACATCACGATTAGGTGTGTTCCGTTCTCTGCGGTTTCTCGCCTTGACTAAAGTAGTGTCGAGTTACGAGTGTTATTTCGTTGCGTTTGTTGTCTCGCAATTTTATTAATATTCTTAGGTGATGGCGGGCGCTCTAAAACGGGCCAGTCCCGACCAGCACGAGGAGATGACTCTCCTGTGCGCGCTGAACGACAGCAACCTGCCGAAGTTCCTCGCCGCGGACGCCGTGCTCTTCGGCGGGATCCTCTCCGACCTGTTCCCCGGCGTCAGCTTGCCTGTCAGAGACTATGGGCTCATGGAGGAAGTTATTGGTAATGGGAATTATGCATACGCAATTCAATCGCAGTCATTGATAATAATAACACCGAAACTGCTTATGTGCTCTCAGTATTAGGCCCGATTTCCACCAAAGCGGAAAGGAGAGCAGATGTGTATTGATGATCAATCAGATTCTGTTTTTTCACAGACAGATGTGAAAATAACGAAATCTGATTCGATTATCAACACACATCTCCTTTCCTCTCCGCTCTGGTGGATGCCAGACTTCGAATGCGCATCCCCCTAACACCGTTTTACAATAAGTTAGGGACATTTTAAGGGGGGTTTTAAATATCGAATTGTTTATAGAGAGTAAGATATGCTATACTTTAACTAAAGATGGTACAAACCTGCCAAACCGCTGGTAGAAATCTAGTTTTAATATTTTTGTTAATTCCTACAGTGACAACCTTACTGGAGAAAAAGAAGCAAGTTGAGATATGTCAGATCCGCAAGGTGATTCAGCTGCACGAGACGATGATCGTGCGCTGGGGCGTGATGCTGGTCGGGCCCACCGGCGGCGGCAAGACCGTTGTGCTGCACGTGAGTATCGCGGCTGACAGGAGGTCAATGCGGTGGGATTATAGATGTGAAGCCGGTTACTAACATTTCTAGCCTAGCGGGTAGAAACGGCTTATTTGGCTTTTTATCATTTCTAGCGATAACTAGCGGCTGGAAGCGGCTGCTTACATTTTATTGATATTTTCACAGGATTAAGTTATTTCTTTTTGTTGTTAGTGTTCTGATTTATTTACTATAGGATACATTTAACCTAAATAAACATACAAAATGAAATTTGCATCTGTATTGAGTGTTAAATATTTCGTCTGAATTAAATAAATTAGCAGGTATAAACGATTGATTCCATGTTTATTTAAAAAAAATAAAAGAACACAATAAGTGCTACTGTATAGTAAAATTAACAGCTTATCAAAAAAAATAGGTTATAAATTGAATTGTTTTTCTCGGGTAACAATTGCTTACTATCGGGTATCTATCTACCCGGTAGAATTAACGAAATATATTTTTGGCAATGTTTCTATTTTGAGAGGTCTTGCTTTAACATCTCAATAAAAAAATATGGTCCAAGTTTCAAGTTTCATGGAAATTATTCCTTAAGGGTTAGTTGATGTTAATAGCAGGTACACATTATTTTTCTCATCAAATACATTTTATTATACTTCTATCTATCTCTCCGTTTTCCGTGTGGCTGACTATAAACGTAATTTGACTGTCAAAAACAGGTACTCGGTGACACGTACACACGTCTCTGGGAAAACGAAGTGGAGGGCACGCAATACCAGTTGGTGCACAAGTACATCATGAACCCGAAGAGCCTGACCATCGGCGAGCTGTACGGGGAGGTGAACCTGCAGACCCTGGAGTGGCACGACGGGATCCTGCCGCTGTCGCTCAGGACCGCTGTCCAGGTAGTCACCTGTTTCTGAACTACGGTGAATTCACTGTCACTGGTCTACCAGACCGCAACGAAGTTTCATAAGCATTTTCATGATAAGTAAGGCGAGCCTATATTATTTTGTTCCTAAACACTAAACTGATATGATAACCTTGAACTTGAATGTATAAAAAGGATTGAGGCTACTGTTCAGGGGTAATAATTTACTAATATCAAATAAATGTACCGAATCAGTCGATACTTTGATCTGCATCTAGGTTATAACACCAATAGTGATTGTTACACAAGGTGAGAAAGTTACCTTTTCAATGCACGAGATAGTTTGGCGCGCGAGCGTAGCGACCGCGCTAATAGTTCGAGGGCATTGAATAGGTCTTTCTTCCGAGGTAAACACTCTGCTTTTCATTACGAATATAAGGAAAGTAAATAAAAATCAGATACATAAGTTCAACCAACAAAATTTTATTGAAACATTACCTACAACAAAGTTGATGATATTTCTACTTAAAGTTATATTAAAATTAGAGCAATTGTTAAACGAGAGAGAAAGGTTACTTCCTGGGATGTTGATTATTGATATTTTTTGTGAAACTTGAGCATCTTGAGTAAATGTTGGTGATAAAACACTCTCTTCACCTGGGCAATCTTTTGAAGTACTTGGTAGGTAATTTATTGTTTCAGTCAACTGATTTGAAATGTTTACCTTGCTATTGACCGATTTCTCCATGTAGCCTTCAGCTACTGTACTAGATTTCCATCCACCATGTCTTTTTATTGTAGTCAAATTGGTGCCTGAATCAGCTAATAGAGTCGCTGAAGTCCTGCGGAAGCAGTGACCCGAGTATAAATTAGGATTTGGTAAATCAAGATACGTGGCTATCTGCTTCGGGATACTGGATAATATGTTTTTGCCAATTACTTGCCTCAAACATTTTCCTTTTTGGTAATTGAGGAAAAAACGATCAGTTCCCATAGCAAGTGGTCGAAGTCTTTGGTATTTTTCTATTATTTGTACGAACTCTTTCTTTACTACGAAAGTTCGGTCGACTTTTATTTCAGTACCTCTTAACTTGACTCCCATCATTTCACCTTGTTTCTCTATGTCATGTTCCATCAAATTTACCAGTTCAATGGTTCTGCAAGCGCCACTTATGGCCATTACCAACACGACCTGAAAAGTAAATACAAATCTTTAATGGGGTTTTTATTGTAAGTAGGTTACCTGTATATAATTTTTAACACATTTTTATGGATGCGATGTTATTTAAAAGAAATCGTTACCGTTTACCGTCGTCTGACGCTTGATTTTAGAAGGTTTGGACCTATTGTGCAGTGAAAACTTTGGATTTTTTCGCTATGTATCCACCTTTTTAGGAAAGATGATAGTTTTGCGAAATTCTTAAATGTATATCGTGTTTTGTATTTAAAGACGTCTTTTACATTGAATATACGCTCCACAGAGTTGAAGATTTATAATTTTTGGATAATTGAATGAAATATGTTAATAACACGTTTTCTGAAAAAGACTTCACTGTTTTTTCAGTTTTTCATAAAAAGTTCATAAGCTCTTATGTATCTCTCTCTTGATTTCGGCGGTAAAAGGTTTTCCACAACTGTTCGAGCTTCTTCTCTAATGAAATCAGGAGTCAAATTCATATCTAAGTCTGATGAACTCATTTTGCAGAAAATAAACTTCTCACTCGATTTACGAAACAACTGAATGAAGTTCGCATAGTTGCAATCCCGCCTTTTTTTTGTTTGTGGAATTCAACCATTTTTTTTAATATTTGTAAAAAAGCATACTTAGACAATGATGATGGAATTCCCCCGCCTTATTTTATTTAAAGAAAATATATTTTTTTTCATCTATCGTAAATGCTTAGCTCAAATTTATTCAATTAAATACTAATTAAGTGAAACATACATTAATGAGTATATTCCTGCTTCGATTGTTCGAATATTCATTTGAAATCAAGATAAAGAAATTTCAAATACAGCTGTGGCTAAATAGAATACATCGACTTGCCGCAAAAGGAATTTCAAAATAGAAGGTGACATTTGACAGTTAGTTTTAGTTAGCCCTAGGGCTGAAAAAAAAACTTTACAGCCCTAGGGCTGAAAGTGAAGCTTTCAACCCTATGCTCAGGCAACTTCAAGCGTACTTTCCGTGTATGAGTTATGAAAAAATAGTTTTTATGATGCGTATGCTATAGAGTTCATGTAAGTGTACCCCCTATCAAAATAACAATGCTTAGGTATATTCAAAATCTCATTTTTGGTAAAATTAAATAATTATTGACTGCTAGCTCGTATGTTCTTCATTTAACGATCATAATAGAGAGAAGTAACTATTCAAATACGATTTTATAATTTTGATATTATGAAAAGTACATTACTATTTCACAACTCTTTATAATACTTTTTCTGAATAAGAAAGGAAAAATATAGACTCTTCTATTCCATCAATTTAAAAAAAAGCTTAAAACCTTTCGTGATTCTTCTATTCGGTGCGTAACCACTGTTCAATTCGGTAGTGCGAGAAGGCCGACCACCAGTGGCTGATCTGCGACGGCCCAGTGGACGCGGTGTGGATCGAGAACATGAACACTGTGCTGGACGACAACAAGATGCTGTGCCTCTCCAACTCGGAGCGGATCAAGCTCACGCCCTATGTGCACATGGTGTTCGAGGTGATTACTTGGAACCTTGCAGCTTGGTATTCTATGATGCGGCACACCGTGGCATACAGATCACGTCACGTAAAAGAATTAGCGCTGTCGCTTATAGGACACCCCCAAGAGGGGATAGTGCGCAGAACTATCCCCTCCACTGTGGAAGGGGATAGTTCAGCGCACGAGTGCAGTATACACTAAGCGGTTCATGCCAACAATTTGGCCCTAAACTCGCTCCTGCGATTTAGAAGGCATGGCGCAGCTCGGAGGTAGGAAAGTCCTTATGCAAAAAAATATATTCTCAACTATCTAATTCTGTTATAATTGAAAAATCAGTTTAACAAGGATTATTTATGATTTGACGTTTATCGGCTAAATACCATACTCACATGAATAGACGACGTACTACTGTGAGTCAAACTATATTGTATATTGAAGTACTAATTATTTACACTAACATGACATAGGAAAGGTTTGTTTTTTATTTCTAATAAATAAACTCAAAAACTGCTACAAATAAACTATATTTTTAATTTTCAGACTATATTTTAACAGGAGCAAATAGTCACGCTGCGTGTTTGCTGGCGGAAAGCAAGTTTTCAATCAACAAATGACAGTTCTTTATCGAATCAACTTTGATTTACTAGATATCTGCGACAAAGCTCTGCCAAGAGCACATGAAAAACTGTGCTTAGCGTCATTCTAAGCATATTTTTCCTTAGTTACAATGTATTTCTACTCATTTCACTCATACTCGTAGATGTCAGAAAGAGACTTATTACTGCCAAGCGTGTGCCATGTTTAAACTTTTCATTCGTATGACGTGCCATATCCAGTTTATGGAAAATCATTGGCTTTATAATTATAGGTAGCGGACTTAGCCCAGGCGTCGCCCGCTACGGTCTCCCGCTGCGGCATGGTGTACATCGACCCCAACGAGATGGGCTATCTGCCCTATGTGCGCTCTTGGCTCGAAGAGGGCGTCGAAAAGAACCTCTTCAATGCCGAAAACTCGGAATTTTTATATGAACTCTTCAAAATGCTCGACCTGGGGTTCGAGTATGTTAACACCAAATGCTCCGTGGGAATTAAACAGGTAATTTCTAGTTGTTCAAATCCTTGAATAATAAACTAATTAACTAATTTTATAAAGAGGAAAGATTTGATTGTTTGTTTTTTGTATTGAATAGCCTTCGAAACTACTGATCCGATCGTGGAAATTCTTTCACTGGCAGAAAGCTAAACTATTCAGCAGTGATATAGGCTATATTTTATTATGATTAAACAAAAAAATCAGTGTAAAATAATAGTATGTGTGAATTAAGTCGGAGAAAAGCGGGCGACACATGATAATGGAAATGAGCTGTCAAACATTTGACAGAACGAAGTCTGTTGAGGGTTGGGGCAGCTCGTAGGTAGTAAAGTAAGTATTACTAGCAGTAGGGCTAGCACAAACTTCGCCAGCTAATTGAGTGTAGTCCAGTCAATGAATGCTCCCCCTCGGGCACACCTCGGAGGGGTAAGCACTTTTAGTATGTTTATCTCCTAACTAGTCCAAACAAAGTTCCAAAGTCAAATTTTCTGCTTTCGACTTTTCCATCTAGAATAATTCATTGTCTAGGCTAGTGGACATTTTAAATACTCAACTGCAAATTCGCCTTCTGCGCTCGCCCCTCGCTTTCTAGGTGGACATCAGCAAAGTGTCAGCCCTGTGCTTCTTGCTGGGAGCCCTTCTCTCAGAGCCGGGCGATAGGTTCCCCGACAAGGCCGCAGTGAAGGTGTACATCGCGTACTGCTTCATCTTCTGCTACGTGTGGTGCGTCGGCGGGAACATCCTCGAGGCCAACCGCAAGGGCTTCGAGGAGCTCATCAAGCGCCAGTTCGAGGAGTTTGAGGAGGCTGAGTAGTTAGTATTCACTGCTGCGTCTAGTTGGCGATATAATACTTGAGGTATTTCCCGATAAGGATGTGCGTAGACAAAAGACAGAGACGCGAGACATCCCATTATAAGCCTGAATGATTTATTTTTAAAAAATGCTGATGCTTGGGTATTGTCTACTCTTGCTTCAGAAGTTTTTAGAGTACGCCTTTTTTTCAGACCAAGTAACTTTATTTTTTTAATGAGGAAATAATTCAGTATCGTATATTTAAAACATATCGTATATTTCACACGAATTTATTTAGATCTTAGTTGTCGCTTTGCTTTCAGTCTCAAACGCTCTGACTCTTATTTGCGAAAAAATAAATGATAAATGTTTAAGTGCATAACTCACTTAGCCTCATTCCGTTGCTCAATCAAACTCTTCATTTCCAGTTTCCCCCAAGGGTTCAATTTCTTCGACATGTACATGGACACGAAGCAGCGTAAACTCAAGGTGTGGGCGGAGATCATCCCGGAGTTCTTGTATGACTGTAATCGACCGTTCTTCGAGACCCTCGTGCCCACCATAGACACGGTCCGCTACGGGTACCTCTTTGAGAAACTGCTGGCTAGCGGCAAGCCGGTCATGTTCACTGGGAACACAGGTATTGTAATAATTAAAAATAATTGCGCATAAAAACAAATAACGAATTTTTTTATAACCAGTAATAACAATCCCGGGTGATTGTTCATTAGTTTAGGAAAATGATAAGATAAATCAGTCGGGACATTTGTATTTTTTGCATGAAAACCTCAAAACATTTTTTTGTTTTTTATTTACTGCATTCCATTTTCCTAAACGTGTAAATAATCTACTGGTATATGTGACTATAAAAGTAGATGAATTATGTAAGCTAGAGCCTAGAATATATTGTATGATGTTTAAACAGCTAGTAATTTAAATTAACTGACTTTACACCGAGTTATGTAGACTATTTCAGCTTTTTATTTTTTTCAAGTATGTGCTTGCAAAAACTGGCACGATCTTTTAGCCTTAAATGTCATTGAAATTATCAGGTGTTGGAAAAACTTGTGTTGCTGCAGAAGTACTCAACAAAATGTCTGCAGGTGGATATTACATACCGGTTATACTGAACTTCTCGGCACAAACAAGCAGTACAAGAACACAGGTACGTAACGAGTATAATTTATGGCTAGAGTTTCGGTTAATTGCAGATGTATAATTTTAAAATAAAATTGTAGGAAGTCATCGAGCTACGATTAGAAAAGAGACCTCGTAAGGCCATTGGAGCTCCACTTGGAAAGAAAGTGATTATATTTATTGATGACGTGAACATGCCCCGGTTGGACGTTTACGGAGCTCAACCAACCATTGAACTGCTAAGGTAAGTTACATCCATCTAAGAATGACATGAATTTAGTTACATTTTTGAATTGGATGATGATCTTTTCATAACATTTTATAAAGAAATTTATGGAAGAGATTTAATAATCAGAAGTAGTTCAAATTTTCTTAACATCGATAGCCTAATTTATTAATAATCATAACATCCCTCACCTTTATATATTACGTGGCACCAAAACATTGCACCCAAAAAGTCGGTTAAGTGGAAATCTTTAGGGGTGCCTTCATCGGAGAACAGTGGTTTAGCCTCGCGTCGTTAGGCTTGATTAGTCTAACGACTGACGTCAACTCTTAGGGCGCAAATTAGGTAAAACTACTCTATGTTTGAGACTGTATTAACCAACTAAGAAAAAGTGTAATAAAAATGTCCATTCACTATAAATTAATTATTTTTTAAAAATAAATAAAAATGTACACTTGCAGACAGTTCCTAGACTTCAACGGAGTGTATGACCGCGACAAGCTCTACTGGAAGGAGATACAGGATGTAGTGTTGTCGTGCGCTTGTGCTCCTCCCGGGGGCGGTCGGAACCCACTGACCGCGCGTTTCGTGCGCCATTTTGCGATGTTCTATTTATCCGCGCCTAATGCTGATGCTATGAAGACCATTTTCAAGGTAAGTTGTGGTTTATTTTATTACCAACTAGCTGTCCGCCCGCGGCTTCGCCCGCGTGAACTTCATTTTTCTTTCCCGCTTTTCTGTTTTTTTCCTGAATTTTTCCTGAATTTTCTTTGCTATAAACCTCACGGAGCCCGAGACCTTTCCAACGAATGCAAAACCGTGGAAATCGGTCCGTGCGTTCTGGAGTTATAGCGTCAGGAAGGAAAACCCGACTTATTTTTATATAATAGATTTCAGCAATCACAGCGTTGATTTTCGTTGGACCGTAGCAAGTGGAAAGATGTGGTCGGAAAAAGGCGTGATGTCGCTTATTTATGTTTAGAAATCGGACTAAGACTACAGCACAATATAATCTGAATGTTTTAGAATTGATATTCTGAAGAGGCCTATGTTTCCGTCGTGTGTAGAAAGAGAGTGTAAGAAAAAAAATTAGCATTTTCTAGAACAAGATCATTTCAAGATGTATTCTGAGCGAGACCAACCCAATGGTTCCATAACGAATATCTTTAAAAGCTTCATAAAATATATCTATGTGTTGATCTCATCCCAATTTTTCAAACAGAGTCGGGTAGCATGTAATGTATCTGATACTGGATCAAGTAAGGATGTAGGCGATGTAGTCCGCTTGAGCAAGACGCGCAGTAAATTCGCAACGACTGGCCGAGTGGCGGAAAATTGGGGACACAACGCCTGCTCGTGTGGACGAACCGTACACACTCATAGGTTGATACAGTATCAAATACGGTACACTACTTCAAGGAAAATATGGGGCATCGACTTACTTCGTGTTCCCGAAGATGACCGAACGAAACTAGGCAGCATATGATATAGAGCTGTTCTTGCTAAATTGCCCTAACGATTATGGTTTCTACGAGAGATAACGATATTGTGATTTGTGAGATATTTATGTGCTTTGTAACTGTCATATTACATAACTCCAAATGGGTAAATAAAATACATTTGAATGTTGAATATATTACTAAAGGATGAATAATATCTTGGTAAAATAAATAAATCAACTTATACTGTGGATCATTTAGGATCTAGAACATACTACACGGCTAAGTGAGAACCTGGCATTGGATATGCAAATTCATAGCGTAGATAATATCTTAGTTTTGTCAAAATCACATGTATTTTCAATAAACAGGCCATACTAAAAGGGCACATGGAAGACTTCGTGCCCGAAGTGTCCGTGCTCGGCGAGCCGATCGTGAACGCGGCCGTGGACGTGTACCTCAAGATCTGCGCGGAACTTCTCCCAACTCCTGCCAAGTCGCACTACGTGTTCAATCTGCGGGATCTGTCCAAGTCTATGCAAGGAGTGCTGCAGGCCGATGCCGCGTATATGCGCTCGCCGCAGGCCATGCTGAGGTAAGTTAGGATTTCAGGTGCACATTAGAGCCATGCGCCGTGACAGCAGGATTCACTACTTGTCACAACGGCTTTGTACGGACGCCAGTCCGCGTGCGCGACACAGACGCGAGACACCCTAAACAAAACTGTATGTTTTACGCAACAATTATCGTTTTTGAAACAGAAATTTATAAATGAAAAGTATAAGGATTGTAAAACGTAACACAATTCCTAATTAGCCAGAATGATACAGAATTTAATTATAAACACTTTTATTGAATAATTTAAGAACTTATTACGAATAGATATCATTTTTATTGTATCAATAACAGGATTAAATTGATTGAGTGGAACAGGGGACAACAGGACTCTATTTTCGGTAGTTTTTTTCGCTTACCTCTCCTCTGGGTTCCTCCAATCTGGTGGGTAGGAAGTTAGCTTAACCAGACAGTAAGTAAATTTAAAAAGTATGAACTCACACATTTTTAATTTTACAGGCTCTTCTATCACGAATGTTTGCGTGTGTTCCACGACCGCCTGATCAACACGGAAGACAAGAGCTACTTCCTACACCTGATGAGCACGATCTGCCAGAAGAACTTTCAGCAGCCGATCCTGGAAGTACCTGACGATGCCATCATTGAACACCCGCCCTTGCTGCTCTTTGGAGATTTTATCAATTCCGCGGTGCCTAAGGAAAACAGAGTTTATGCTGAAATATCAGATATTCAGAAACTGATGATCGTTTTGAAGGTGAGTGCGTCCGGTGCTATGTAGTAGTCTATGAATTCACTTTGTTTGATATGTAAAAGGTTCGATTAATACATTAGCAAATTGTGTAGTCTATAATTTTTAGTGATTAATAGTGCTGCGTGGTTATTTTTTTGGTCCCCATCATCACCACCACCCATTATACTTTGGGACCACTAAAGTGGTTCTGAATAAATTGGACTATTCATTCAGGCGACAAAATACATACACTACATAAGTCAAAACCTCATTTAACTCAGCTTATAATATTGCCACGTTCGTTCGTCAGTTATGCTAGATTATTCAGTTTACGAGTTCTGGAGTGAAATAAAAAAATGGGCAAGGGCAATGACTGTCAGCAACATAAGTACGAGGATCATTTGAAAAGTTCTTAACCTAACATAGTTAGAGTCATGGTCTTTATTATTATAACTACCCTTATTTTGTAGCAAGATGAGCCCCATAGTGGCCGGCCTTCGATTGCTTCCACTGATGAAAACAAAGAAAAAATCTGTGATTTAATTTCATCTGACTGAAGATTGACTGTCGAGGAGATGGCTAAGACTGTAAGCATCTCTTTTGAGCGAACACATCATATAATTACTACCGAACTTGGATTCTCTAAAGGTGTCGGCGCGGTGGGTACTGCGGCTGCTTTCAGTGGAACAAACGCAACCGACTCACAACTTCCCGCGACTGTTTACAGTTATATGAAGCTGACCTACTAGAATTTATTGAAAGATTCATAACCATGGATGAAACCTGGGTTCACCACAATACATCAGAGACAAAAGAACAGTCGACAATGGATAAGAGTAGGATCATTGGGGTTCCAAAGAAGCCAAAGGTGGTTTCATCGGATGTCAAAGTCATGGCATCGGTTTTTTGGGATGCAAAGGGTATAATTCTGGTGAACTATTGAAAAAAGGGTGATACAATAAAATCCTATTACTATTGCAACCCGCTGCCACGTTTGAGAGAAGAAATCAAAGAAAGACCTACAGGTTTATTGACAAGAAAGGTCTTGTTTCATCAGAACAATGCGGTGTGAACACCTCTGTGCAATCCATCAGTGTGGCTTCGAATTGTTACCTCACCCCCCATATTCACTGGATTTTGCACTGTTTATCACATTTTTATCTGTTCCCAGAGCGGATTTTTTTTTAGTTAGTAAACATTTTTTTTACAAATGAAGAGGTCACAGCCGCCGTGGACGCTTATTTTGAGGAGTTAGACGAAGATTTTTTTAAAACGGATATCGAAGCCTTACCGGGTCGATGGAAAAAGTGTTTTGAGCTCGGGGGAGAGTATGTTGAAAAATAAAAATGAAATCAAAAACATGTGGTTTTATTAAGTATTAAAGGCTAAAAACTTTTCAAATGACCTCGTAGCTTAACAATAGCTTTTTCCAAGTTCTCAGCAATTAAGAGGGAAGTGACAGATGGCGGGTAAAATGAGAACAACTATGGCAAAGTACTAAAGAGATCAGGTACTTAGTTATTTAACTGGGGCCCGTATTGGCTTTTATGTCAATAAAATCGTAATTCAATGGCGTGACGTTATTTTGACAGTATTCGTATGGAGCAAACGTTGAAATCATTGACATTTAAATAGCACCTAATCGGGCCGCAGTTCTGCTGTTACCATATATTTCCATATCCATTCAGGAATATCTAGAAGAGTACAACTCCACGGCTCGCGCGGAGATGCACCTAGTGTTGTTCATGGACGCGGTCGAGCACGTGGTGCGCGTGGCCCGCGTGCTGCGCGCCGAGCGCGGCCACTGCCTCATGGTGGGCCCCGGCGGCTCGGGCCGGCGCAGCGTCGCCACGCTCGCGGGACACGTCAACGAGTGCAAGTCAGTACTATTAGTGTCTGAAATTGGTGCCCTTTGAATTACTTTGAATACATAAAATTATTTATCCAAATTTTAAAATCCCTAACAGAATTGACGTGAAGTTATTTCACCCAACAAAAAAATCCATGATATGATGCGTCTGTGTTTCCGGATACTTCACACCTCTAAATCAAACTACGCTCCCACACAGATTTAAGTTTATTTGTTTACACAAAGACAATTTAATCTCTGTAGGAGCGTGGACTATTCCTTGAACTAAGAAGATCTGTAGGCCTACATCACGTACAACTAGTCGCGTGATATATCCGTCAACGCTCTTGGTTGAAGCAGCGCTGACAAAGATAATTATAAATAAAGATATGCTAATCATTCTTTTTTCTTTTTTTTAATTTATTCATTAATTCTGTAACATTTTTTTTAAAATTTTATCTTATACAAACCTTGCCTTTACAATAATTACACGAAAAATTAGCTCAATTTGTCGAGCCTTTCTCGCGTTTTGCTCTTAGCAACACATTTGGCGATTCATATTTGTTTGGATTATCTCCTATATTACACTACCAAAATACATAACATCATACATTTTATTATAGGACAAATTTCATCTTCATAAAATTATTTTGATAAAGATTATTTATTTTGATAAAGATTCATGGTTTGTTCATGAAAAAGACATCTCAACTTCACATTAAATTTATTTCTTTCATTCAACAAAACAACTTTCACTCAACTCTTGTAGTTATTCAAATATAAAAGCTAGGCTATGCAGTACCACGGACTTTTTTGTAGAACTAATAAAGACTAACGTTTTGGTGAACATATGTTTGTCTATTCTGAACCTAACGGCTAACTAAACAGTCAGCGCACGTAAAGCATCACATCTCGCCCGCTTTTTACATATATTATTATTTATCACTGAATTTTTTGTTCAATCATAATAAAATATAGCCCATATCATTTTCCTTAATAGTGCAGCTTTCTGTTAGTGTGTTAGTGAAAAAATTTTCATGATCGGATCAGTATTTCCAAAGATTACCCCCTACACGCAAACAAAGTTAGAAACTTTACCTTTTTATATAATAAGTAAAGACTATCATTATTCGATCGTCAGATGCATGGGAATGGAACTGAAGCGCAACTACGACACGCCGGAGTTCCACGAGGACCTGCGCCGCATGTACATGCGCGCCGGCGCCTCCTTCGAGGACACCGTCTTCCTCTTCACCGACACGCAAATCACTAAAGAGGAGTTCTTGGAGGATATCAATAATATGCTCAATTCAGGTAAAAAACTTTGCGGCTAGATGTATTATACATTTTTCATACATCGCACCTTTAGTAGAACAAGGCCACAATTACAGTTTCTGTAAGGTCGTTCTGTTTCGATATAACGACATATTATACAGTTTTTCCAACATATTTGTCAATTTTTTTGTTGAGGTGTATCGAAAGGCCTCTCAAAAATAGAAAAATTGGTAAAAATATATCATAAGCCCCGAATCGCCCCAGGATATAGCAATTGGTTTTCGTCATTCTACTGAATGGCGAAAATCACACTTTCTTCTGTTCCTTTAAAATAACGCTGATAAGAAGCCTATGCAGTTCAAAGGTACTGCATTGGTTCACGAGTAACAATTCACTGCTCAATGCTAAGAAGGCCAAATGTATCAAATTTTCTATGCCCAATGTAAGACAGGTCGATACCATTATAAACATGAATAACGAGCCATTAGAGATTGCGAATTCCACTGTATTTCTGGGAATTACTCTCGATTCCAAGTTACAGTGGGGTCCGCATATTTCTGCCCTGGCAGGAAGACTTAGTTCGGCAGCTTATGCTGTTAGAAAAATAAGGCTCCTGACTGATATCGCAACAGCAAGATTACTTAGTGTACTTCAGTTATTTTCACAGTGTTATGTCGTATGGTCTACAGTTGGGGGGCTCGGCAGCGGATCTCAACAACATCTTTGTTCTTCAAAAAAGAACCATCCGCTCCATTTACAACCTTAGACCACGCGACTCGCTTCGTGAAGTATTCAAAGATATAGATATTTTAACGGTGTACTCTCAATTTATTTATGATAATGTAGTATATGTCCGTAAAAACTTGCATCTCTTCAAGAAAAACATTGATGTTCATAAACTCAATACCAGAAATAAAAATAAGCTCGTACCTCCCAGTCTAAGACTGCTTATGGTAGGGAAATCATTTGTTGGTCAATGTGTAAAATATTTTAATGAGATTCCGCAAACTCTTGTTGAGCTGCCTCTTCACAAGTTTAAGTCACAAATTAAAGCTAAGTTAATGAAGCGGGGTTATTATAGTGTTGAGGATTTCTTAAATGATAAGCATTTGTGGTCATCTTAGGTATAATCTGCTCCCCTGCACACTTTTTTGTTATGACTTTACTCTTGTCAATTCAATTTTTGTGTATAAAAACAAGATTAAAAAGAGTAACCATCGAGTTTCTTGCCGGAGTCTTCTCGATCGGAAACAACCTCCGAACCGGTGGTAGAGTCACATTATATTTAATTATGATATGAACTACCATAGTATTATTTTATGTAAGTTTATTTTTATTCAGTATATTTTTGCTACAATTTTTTTTTTGTTCATAAGTACTTTTTATAAATCTATATGAATAAAGATATTTTTTACTTAAAAAAAAAAGGTCAATATTGGATTTAACGAGTGTCTTATGGGTTCGGGGACAATGAAAATTGTTTGTTGATTAACAGGTGAGGTACCGAACCTGTTCGAGGGCGACACTTACGAGCAAGTGCAGACGGGCTGCCGCACCGACGCCGGCAAGAGCGGCATCAACCCGGCCGACCGCGACGCCGTCTACTACTTCTTCATCAACCGAGTGCGGGCCAAGCTGCATCTGTGCATTTGCATGAGCCCGGTGGGCGAGGCATTTAGGTAAGTCTTTCCTCAGCTAGCCAAATATCGAGATGCCAGAATTTACTCTAGCCATCCGTTTATGCCGGTCGTTTTATTCTCCAAAACATATATGGTAGGTCCCTGGCGAGCCTCTCGTCGTTATACGGGTTGCTTGCGATTTTGAATTGTTAAGTTAGCTGAAAGATGAAGCCGAGACCACAGAGGCTCCGAGCTGGCATCAAAAATCAGGCAACACATGGAGTTTTCGTTCTGGAAAGATCTATCTCCGTTTAGGTAGGTATTACAAGCTTAAAAAGCTAGTCTCCGATTAATCGGCTATTAAACCAAATTCATAGTCGGTCCATATCAAACGTTATGTCTAATTGAGAAGGCAAATTGAAGAAAGTTATAGTCCTAAGAAACCTGATTATGCTGCTGTATTATCATTACGTAAATGTGAAACGTTATTTTCGGTTTTCAGGCGGCGGTGCCGTATGTTCCCTTCCCTGGTAAACTGCTGCACCATAGACTGGTTCACGAAGTGGCCACCGGAGGCGCTGCTGTCAGTGGCGGAGCAATGCCTGGCCCCAATGGGCGATATGAATATCGTCCGAAAGATCTCGCGACTGTGTGTGACGATGCACGAGGTTTTTATTTTCTCCATATCTTTTTGTTTGATATTTTTGCATCAACAGTAATTTAGCTGAGTTGTAACTGATTCGGTGTACCGCCTTACACTATGGTTTTGTTAAAAGACTGCCTAAATGTTAAAAATATTAATGATTGACCATTTCTTTTCTGAATATCACTCTCAGTGAGTGATAATCTGACGTAGAAAGAATATTGCTCATCTCTGACGCTCGTCGTCCGGACTAGGGAAAAATTACGTTAGACTGTCTTATTTCACGGAATGATGCTTTTGTCTCTATTATTTATTTATGTCATTTCATTAAATTCAGTATCCTTCAACAGTTTGCTTATCCAGTCAATATAACAATAGAGAATCCATTGTATCACTTGTGTTATACGGGTCACGAATTCGGTTAACTATCTCCTAAAAAATATTTTAACTGTCTACCACGAAAGCCGGGTACTCAATAACAAGCTAACAAGTAACCGTAACCGTTGCATATCCTGTTCCCAAAAGGCATGGTGTGTACGTGGTTTGCAAACCTACTGAGAGCGGTACGCGTGCGGCTAGCAGCGAGCCGACGATTACAAGGTACTCATTAACCGTAACCGTTACTGTTGCCAAAAACATAGTGTGTACGTGGTTCGCGAGCCTGCAACGAGCGCTACACGAGCCGTTCACACAGCGAGCCTACGATTGTCGGTTTTTGCCGCGAATCAAATGGCGCTCGGCGCCTCGCAGTGCATGTAGACATCATGTACACAGTAGAACCTCGTTACTGTATCTGTTTGGTTACGGAAATAAGTACGCTCGGTGAAAGCGTTCGTACACACTAGGACCTCGTAACTGTATCACGCAAGTTACGGTTACGGTTCGCTCTAATGAGTACCCGGCTTAGGAATGGGTTTTTCCAAAGGATACTTCTTTTGTGTAGGACGTAGATGTAATGACTGACAGGCTGTACCAAGAGATGAGGCGGTACTTCTACACAACCCCCAGCAGCTACCTGGACTTGCTGAAGCTGTACCTGACCCTGCTCGACAAGAAGCAGCAGGAAATTATCCGCGGGAGAGACAGGATCTCCTGTGGGCTGCAGGTGAATGTCATTTAGTGTATTAACAGGTTCGCTGCCGGCTCACAAATCTGAGGGGTGCGAGGCGAGCACGTTTTTTTTATACAAAATGGGTTTGCGTTTGGCCTCAGTCTCGCCTGGTGGTAAGCGAAGACGAGGCCGATGGTGGTACACGCTTACCCAGAAAATGCCTATTCACTCTGGCCTTGAACGAAGTTTGTCAGGGCCGCTAGTTATATATAAAATAAATAAATAAAGTCTGAATGAATCGTTATAAATAATATTGAATAATTTTACTTGTTTCATTTGTATTTCCAATAACAAATAATAAGGATACTTCCTTGCAAATAATCTTACGAGTCATAGATACTATTTTCATTGTTTTTTCTTATTCAATTTACAGAAATGTGAATAGCGATTTATCTAATTTCAAGACCTGTTTTATTATGCACAGGGCACTCCACCCCGGGTGGTACCCCTCAATAAAGTACTACATTACTGTAGAACACAAGTCATTGGCCAATACTTGACAGCTGTGAATATTTAGTATGGAAAAATGTTTTTGCTTTTATTAATTTTTTTCGTCAATTTGCCAATGTTTTTAATACTTATTATCCTATTCACGATGTAGTCAAATCCGAAAAACAAAAATCATAAAAATCGGTGTACCCGCACTCTTGAGTTATAAGTGCTGTAACTAACACGACTTTCTTTCATATATAGATTTTTAAAAAACTTGATAACGAATAATTTATATCGAAACAAAATATTTCTATGATCTTGTAACTATATGGAGCAATAAATGACATGACTATGACTGTTAAATCGATTTCAAGTTCTTCTTTAATAAAATCGATTATTATTTATAATCGAATTGGTAACATGTGAAGGCGTAACTAATTAAATCCACAAGTTTGCGGCAACCGCGGTGGCTGCGGTCTCGTGAGTTCAGGAAAAAAAATCGGCGGAAAACCACGCTGTCAGTTCCTAGCCTAATAGGTAGGAAAGATCCGCAAGATGTGGCCCAAAGTATTCAGGTTTGGTCCCCAGTCTAGGCAGCGTTACCGTTACTATAACTGGGAGTGCCAGGGAAGACGACGTGGACGTACTGAACACTTGCTCACAAAACACATGGGGTCTCCCTAGAGTTGTAAATTGACCGTCACACACGATAAGCGATGTCTGATAAGGAATCTGATAATGATGATTGATTTACATGTCAAAATTTGTGCATTTCAAAACCGTTTCATAAATATCTATTTTTGATACTACTGGTGGAATCAAAACGACATCTTCTTGGCTGCGTTGGCTCTAATTCTCACGGTCAATAGTCGTAGAAGAGTTTATTGACTGGCAAACGTGTTGAAAATATATGCCGTTTATATCACCGTGACCTTTTACGGCAGAGAAAGGATTAAAATGTTTCTGATGTTACCGAAGAAATGACCGAATGTGACCGGTCAAATAGGCTAAGTGTCTAATCTGCTCGGTCAGAATGGTCAGTCACATATAACGTGACGGTCCCTTTACAACTCTAGGTCTCCCCCAAATTGATGTTGCCCTGACATATGTCAAAGGGACAGCTAAACATGTGAGGACTGCTCAGCTTTGATCGACGTTTCTGGATTCTGGCGTAAGTCTATTAGTAGTTATGATAGCATAATAGTCAAAGCAGACACGTGGTTAACGGAAGACGCCGGTTCGATACCTGCTCCACACAATAAGCGTTGTAAAAATGCCAAAATTAAGTAATGAAAATACATATGCGCCAGAGAACAGACAAGGATTTCAGCCAATGGCGTCTGCCAGAAAACCCAGACCCGAGCCAATTTAGAAAAGATCGTCTCCAAAATGCCCCATCGGGAATCGCATTCGGGGCACGAAACCGTGCTACAGCGCACTACGCCGTCAATTATTATGTTATTAAGTTATAATTTTGGTTTAGAAACTATACGAAACGTACGAAGTGGTAGGCGTGATGGAACAGCAGGTCCGCGACATGGAGCCGATCCTGGCGAAGAAGGCGGACGAGGGCATCGCGCTCGTCAACCGGCTGAAGGTCGAGCAGAAGGCCGCCGACGAGGTCAAGCAGGCCGTCATGAAGGACGAGGCCGCTGCCAAGGTTGGTGGGCTGGAGATGACCGGTCGTATTGCCCCAGTCAAATTTGATCATAAATGACAGTCAGTAAAATTCAGTATCTCGGGTTATTTCCTACGCTAATCTCTAGTTAGTGATAATAGTGAGAATTAATAATAAGACTCATGTATTTGTTATTTTAAATTAATTTGACATAAACGACCGCGACCGGTCATATGATTTTGAAAATTGGTTTGCCAAGATTAAAATTTGATAATTATTTATTATCTTTTTCATCTCTATAGCAGATCATCACGCTAGATCAGTAGATGTCATCCCATAGGGCTCAGCCAGAAGGAACACGCCATTGCGATGCGATTCTACCCGAAAACAACAGAACTTTAAATGTACGAGTATTTAATGCCATTTCATTAGCCCTTTGGCTAGTACACTACAGCGCACTTAAAACTACACAAGTCAAAGTGCGACTGACAAATCGGTAATTCACACTCTCAAGCTAATTGAAATAATGTTACTATCAGCTGTCAAAACGGAAAGTCTCATAGGGTCACTGTCTATTGATAAAAACTGCACTGAAATCCGTCGCGAAGAGAAGGCAGAGAGCGACTATGTTTGGAATCCCCAAAAGTTAGTTAAGATTCTTCATCTAGTTTTGCCTTACATAGAGATGGTTAACTTTTGCCTTGTCCTTGCTAGATAAAAGCGGAGGAAGTAAAGCAGATAGCGGACGAGGCGAAGGCGGACCTGGCGCTGGCCATGCCGGCCATGGAGGCGGCGCAGACCGCGCTGAAGGCGCTCAACAAGGCTGACATCAACGAGCTCAAAGCCTTCCAGAAGCCGCCGCCGCTAGTGCGCTTCGTTATGGAGCCTATCTGCATACTCTTCGGGGCTAAGTCAGTCTTATAATCCCTATTAATGTTATGAAAGCAACTCTGTTTGTCTGTTACGCTTTCACTCCTAAACTACTGAAACGATTGTGGTGAAAGGTACAGAAATAGGCTAGGGCTTGGGAAAGGATATAATATGCTGCCTTTTATCCCAGAAAAACTCTTTGGAGGGGTCGATATAGGGGGTGAAAGTTTGCATAGAAGTTCGTCATTGTTGGAGATAAAACCATGAAATTTTGTACTTGGCACAACACAACAAACCATGGCACTTGTAAAGTAACTATTCCAGGCAAACAAAATCAAAAAGCTAGTATTGAAATAAATAAATATCTTTGACATCTTGCACCGATATTATCTGACCCTAAAACTGTGCAGAACTTGCACTGTGAATGTCAAGACTAATAACCATAGTAAAATATTTATAAATACAAACTTAATTAGATAGTTCCTGGGAACTAACGAACAAATCACCAAATCACCGAAAAATCAACAAATGACGAACATTTGTGCCTGTTCTGTCTGGACAGAACAGGCACAAATGTTCGTCATTTGAATGTTTGTCCTGGGTGGGAATCATACGACCTCCGGTACTAAAGGCAAATTAAAATACACACCCTGTATTTACAGAGGGGCAAAACAATAAACCCTGTATATAGATATGGACAAAACAATACCTTCTTAATTTAGAGTCCTACTCACATGAGTGATCGAAAATACGCAAAACCATCCTTTTTAGCTACGGAACTGTCAAGGCGCGAGTCTGATTTGCCCGATTTTCGTTTGTTCCAGACCCGACTGGGACTCGACAAAGAAGTTGTTAGCCGACGTGAACTTTATTCGCAACTTGGAAGAGTTCGATAAAGACCACATTCCGGACGCGACGCTCAAGAAAATCAAAGTTTATCTGACGCATAAGGATTTCAACCCAGATACAGTCGTCAAAGTTTCTAAGGTGGCTATCTTTTGAAATTCCATTTATTTCTTATGACCCAAATACCCAATTCACGAGACTTCCCTCTGGGTTTGAGTAAAAGCAAGTTCGGTTCTCTTGTGACTCTTTAGTGTTATAGCAATGATATCTATACTACTTTTGCCGTATGATGATATCCCTGACAGTTCAAAATTGACAATTATAGTGATGTACCGAATGTAATTTAATCGAGTTGGCAAAGGAATTGGAATCGGATTAACCGATTTTTAATTTCCAAACAAATTTATAATAAACGGGTTATGGCTAATAAGTTATAGAATAAAACGTGGTATCTCGAAAATAATAGTTAAAAAATAGCACACAAGGCAGACGCACTCGTACTGGTGCGAATGAGGTGATTACGAAATCATCCATTTTTTGTCGATTCAGCAGTGTCAATACACTATTGAATGTCGTTCCTTTTCACGCATCAGGCGCTGTAAAAATATATTAATTTCATTTAATTTACTTCATTTATTAACAGTCAATAATAATAACAATAATTTACTTGATAAGATTCGAAAGGACAATAGTTTTTTAATAGTCTAAATTAGTCTAAAACATTTTATTTTGCCAGTTTCTTTTTATTTAGTTTGAAATAGTATGCGTGACACGGAACAATAAGAGTTGTCAGGCATATCATCTTACAGTGAAAATAGTATAATAACGATTTTATTCTGACCTTGTAGGTTTGCCGCTCTATGGTGCTGTGGGTACAAGCTATTGATATGTACGCCAAAGTCTTCAGAGTGGTCGAACCCAAAATACTGGCGTAAGTGTATAACCATTGATGATTCTAAATCGATACTAATATTATAAAGAGGTAGGTTTGTTTGTTTGTATTGAATAGGCTCCGAAACTGCTGGACCGATTTTAAAACTCTTTCACCAATATAAAGCTACATGATCAGGGAGTGGGCGTATATAGGCGTACATAGGCTATATTTTTTTTAAATATAGGCTATATTTTGACGGGAACGGTAAAAACCGAAAAAAGCTAGTCAGTGATAATAATATTATAAAGAGGAAAGATTTGATTGTTTGTTTGTTTGTATTGAATGGGCTCCGAAACTACTGATCTGATCGTGAAAACTCTTTCACTAACAGAAAGCTAAACTATGCAAGAGTGATAAAGGCTATATTTTATTATGAACAAAAAAACCAGTGAAAAATTATAGTATAATTATGTAAATCAAGTCGGAGAAAAGCGTGCGAGATATGATAATGGACACCATACTGACAAACATTTGACAAAACGAAGTCTGTTGGGACAGCTCGTCTATACCAGCCCCCCGATTCAGAACAAAGTTATCGACCGATTCGGTTATTTTCTTTAATTTTTAATTCTTTTTTTAATATATGTTTATTTATTTATTTATTATTTGGCGCAGTAACAAAATACTAACTAATACATACATCGATTTTGAGTACATTGTAACATGGTCAAATTTGCATTTCGTTCACCACTCACAACGTTTAAATAGATTTAAAGAAAAGAATTACAACATAAATTAAAATCTCACTTCATTTTGTGAGAATGCATTTCGAAACCCTCCGAATTTCTCAAACTGTTTACAAATGATATGATGTTGTTTTCATATAATTTAGTTTATGAAAACTAAAGGCTTTAACATATAAAAATATTAATTGCTACCGTAGTAAGCGGGTCATTTACTATAATTTAAACAAACTTACCGAATCGGTCGATAACTGAGTTCTGAATCGGGGGGCTGGTCCCTGACACTTCACGAACGTGCGCGTGGAAATTACTTACCAGCTGCCGGGAATTGGAACTCCCATTTGGCAGATGATTGTTAACAGCCGCGTAGAGCATTTGTTTGCGAATCTTGCGGTTCAACTGACGCGATGTCTTACTGTAGGTACTGACTACTGACATCTATATCTACAGAGGTGGCCCTCGCAATATACGCCTGACACATTTTTCTATTGATATATTTAATTTGGCTCTAATACGTTAGTAACTATTAAGTAATCCTACAATTCCTTTATTTACCTTTTTGGTTGACTTTGACAGGCACAAAGAAGCCGCCGGCATTTTGAAAAGTGTCATGGCTGTGTTGAAGGCTAAACAGAAAGAAGTGGAAGCAATTGAAGCTATGCTTGGTAAAATGTTGGATGAACTGAGGGTAAGTTTTTTTTAATGTTGTACGATAGGGTCTTAGACACCATCATCGGATTTTAATCATTATCCAATATTATAGAAAAATACATGATTAAAATAGATATATGAAATAGATATACCAATCGATAATCAACACAATTTATGACAACTTAATATTTAATAAACGCAATATTTAATATAGCTGCCGAACAAAAGTTTTGCAAAAAACATAGAAATAGAGGTCTTGTGACGTCACTGCCTTATGACAATTTGTATGGAGCGTTTTGGGCAAGTCCAAAATAAAATATTTTTCAAATTCTCAGATCTTGGGGAGTTTTAGTGCTATCGGAATATTATTTTACCAACGTATACATTTTTGAGAGCTCTTTTAATAACACATCAAAATTTTGTCAATAACCTAATTAAATAATGATGTGACATAATTAAGGGCTGCATTATACGAGGGTCATTCAATAAATACTTAGCCTACAAAAAGTAAACGAAAATTTTGGAATAGTGGCAATTTATTTTTCAACATAGTAACATAGTCTCCTTTTAGTTCGATACACTTAGCACAGCGATGCTCCAACTTTTTTAACCCGTCCGAAAAATAGTTTTTGTCAAACTCTGCAAAATAGGCCTCCGTGGCGGCGATGACCTCCTCATTTGATCCTTATCTATTCCCGGTGAGTGATTTTTTCAGATTAGGAAACAGAAAGAAGTCACAAGGGGCCAAATCTGGAGAATACGGTGGATGGGGCAGCAATTCGTAGCGTAATTCGACCAATTTGGCCATGGCAACGGCAGACGTGTGAACCGGTGCGTTGTCGTGGTGAAACAGCACTTTTCTTCGCCAGATGAAGTCGTTTTTTCTTTAATTCGGCGTCGAATCGGCCCAATAAATCGGCATAGTAAAGCCCTGTAATTGTTTTACCCTTCTCGAGGTAATCGATGTAGATTGTGAATCCCAGAAAACGGTGGCCATAACTTTTCCGGCCGATTTTACAGTTTTCGCCTTCTTTGGAGCACGTTCCCCGGTCTGGATCCATTGTTTTGATTGCTCCTTGGTCCCTGGTGTGTACCAGTTGACCCAGGTTTCATCGACGGTCACAAAACGACGCAAAAACTCCGCTGGATTCCGCTTAAACAGCGCCAAACACGTCTCCGATGTGGTCTCACGGTTGCGCTTGTTTTCCGGTGTGAGTAAACGCGGCACCCATCGCGCCGACAGCTTTCTCATGCCGAGTTCCTCGTGAAGAATATGATGCACTGTTCCTTCTGAAATGGCTACAGTCTCAGCTAGCTCCCAAACCTTCAATCGGCGATCTGCCAATACGAGATCATGGATTTTTTTAATGTTTTCCTCCGTAGCAGCTGTTTTCGGTGCACCTGGACGTGGTTCATCAAAAACCGACGTACGGCCACGTGCAAACTCGTTGAACCAATTCTTGACGGTGGCCATCGATGGAGAAGAGTCACCGTACACAGCATCCAAGCGCTCTTTGATTTCGATGCGCGTTTTCCCTTCCAAAAATAGAAATCGAATCACCGAACGATATTGCTCTTTTTCCATTTTTGTAAAACCGATCGACACGTTCGCTTCCATAAGTTGTCAAATTAAAACAAATGAAGGGATTGGAATGAACATTTGAAAAAGAATTAAAAAAGAATGTGCTACACTGTGGTAAAACTCTTGTGAAACTACAGCGCCCTCTGGCGATGAGGCTAGGTACTTATTGAATGCACCTCGTATCTTGGTACTTTTGTGTTTTTCCATTGTCTTTATCTATTTAAATATTATGCATTTGGAATTTACTAAGTAAAACTTAGCAGACTCAGACACCTACAAGCTATGCTTAGTTTGGGTTCAGATTATCCTGATTTAAGCTGTTCTAAGGGAAGGCTAGAAAATGTGATAAAGTTACTATTACTGAGTTACTTAGCAAGACTCGTACGCAATAATGTCGTCCGGTGGTCGACGATGGCTGATATTGCGTGACTTGTGGTACAGAAAATCTTTCAGTACAGAAGACATTATTAAGATTTGGTGCTGGAGCGGTGTGGACGGTAACCGCAGTTTTGTCTATAAGTTCATTCCTCTTTTGTGAAGTAATACGTTTCGTATTCATATTTGTTTAGTTTTCTGAAATTTACAGCTTGGTTGAAAATAAATAAAATTAAATATCTGGGACAAATTACACCAAGATCATCTTACCCCAAACTAAGCAGAGCTTGTACTCCTTAATACAATAGATAGTTTCGTTATGATCACGACTGATCTCGTTTCGCTGGCCCTACCTTGGAATTTAAATTGTTTGGTTGGTACAAAGGTGGTGGAAGAGGAGCGTATAAAGCTGCAAGCCGACGTGGACCTGGCGGCGGCGCGGCTCGCGCGCGCCGGCTCGCTCACGCAGGCGCTGGCCGACGAGCAGACGCGCTGGGAGGAGAGCGTCAAGGTCATTTATCTTCACCACACTAGTTATACCTTTCCAAATAATTAAAAAGCACACGGGCAAAAACTGTCAGTTCGGCTGGTTCATGTTAACATAACATGCTCGGCGTCGCTATACTCCTTGCCACCTAAATAACTCAAACCCTAAATTACCCGTCTCCAGAATTTATCTTCGCAAACACTGTGCACATAACTATATAAAATGGGTTTCCATTAAACAAGATATTGCACGTCATACATTTGGCGTGGCAGTGCTTTCTGTCTCTTTTTGACATATTGTATAAGTGAAGGTAAACACTTTTTTTGTACCTTTATCAGAGCACTGCAGATTCCTCTTAATACAAATTTCATTGACTCTATAGCATCAAATGCCAAAAGAAATAGGAATGAAACCTTTGGTCTTTACCCACCAGCACATCCGTCATTGCACAACGCATGTGTTGGTATTTCTCGACTTTCCTAAGACGAGCTGGATTTTCGCGATCTTTCTGATCGTCCTATGTTACGTTAGGACTTATCTAATTTGATTTGCTTATGATTTATTTACTTTCTTTCCCTATATTTATTTGGCCAATCTCAAACTCAAACTCAAGTTTGATAATCCTATAATTTGACATCTAATGTAGATTATTTATAATGGTTTATGTTAATGAGTCATTCATGTCCGCAGAATTACTGTCATTTAATATTGATAAGAAGAATCAAAATCTGGTACAAAGTATGCTATTATTTGCTGCCCATTATAAATAGTATTGTGTAGGCTGCTACACACAAGCTGTACTGTACGACCGGCGACATCATCGTAGCGTCGGGCTGCATCGCGTACTTCGGCGCCTTCCCCGCGCACTACCGCCGCGACCTCGAGCGCAGGTGGATCGACCAGTGCAGAACGCTTGAGATCCCCTCTTCAGATAGCTTTGAGTAAGTATTAGTTCCCTACTACTAAGGTAACCTTGTTTGATACAAACAAGCTTTACCTACTGGCTGACCATAGAGGAAATTCAAGGGGGAAGGGAAAATCTACGTTAGGTACGCTCTTTAGTACAAAATGACTGAATCAGAAGTACAGAAGTAAGGGGACGTGTTGGTATAAGACACGAATGAGGTAATTACAAAATAACGCTGGCCTTTAGGCTTGGTTAGATGACGATGAAGTTAACGTCATCAAACCGAGCACAATGACGTATATTTGGTCATTCGCAAGAATTATTGGCTATAGATTATTAAAAGGCCAAAATGTTTGAAGATTACTCTTTGTCTTTTAAATATGGTACTCAAGTTACTAGTGAGTGTAGATATAGTTCTTCAGAAAAGAACTCAGTTCCTTTATATATTTCTTATGTATTCGTCAACAGCCTGATATCAATAATGGCGGATTCCTTCACGGTGCGAACCTGGAACTCTCAAGGCCTGCCCCGAGACGCCGTGTCCACGGAAAATGGCATTCTGGTCACCCGGGCGGGGCGCTGGCCGCTCACCGTCGACCCTCAGGAACAGGTGAGTAACAGAATAAGTAGATAGGTACCGTACAAAAAGATCACTCTCGAACAAGGGGCAGGTTAAGGTAATGAAACTTTTCCTGTTCCAATTCATTATGCACATTGGGCTATATCCGTTCACCAGTGTCCAGGTGAAGACCCAGTTTCAAGTGCTATGTTTAAGTCGTACCATATAGGTCCTGTCACCTAAAAAGAACGCTAGCCAGGTCCTGGGCAGTGAGTGAATTAAGGACCTGAACCCGTGCCCAGAACCATCCCTTCCTCTGTCACCTGGCGTTTTTTTTACATAACTGTGCACTACACACGTTACATAACACGGGAACTGTGGGTATATGTGAGCTAAGGATGTATTTGTTATCTATTAGTATATTCTTTTACTATTGGCGTTATTAAGCAGGCTTAAACAGGTTAATGCAGTATCCCCTAGCCTATATTAGCCTGTGTCAGAGAGATACCGCTCTTACCATTTTTAGTAGTGAAAAAAATATTACATCTGTGGATTTACTTTTATAAGGTTATGGATCATCTTTTTTATAGCTTAGCTAGAAATAAAAAAAACACATCATTACCACACCTTAACCTATACAGACCTTAACGTTGTACGTCATAGGCAAACAGATGGGTGAAGAACATGGAGCGCAACAACGGTCTGCAGATCACGAAACTGAACGACCCCTCGTACCTGCGCATGCTGGAGAACTGCATCCGGCTCGGCTGGCCCATGCTCATCGAGGACTTGGGCGAGACGCTAGAGGCCACGCTCTCGCCGGTGCTGCTCAAGCAGACCTTCCTGCAGGTAATGTGGAGCGTGCGTTAGGACGGATTGGCAACGTCGCAACCTTGGAAGATTCTCGTGATAACTTTATCAAATTCAAGTATAAGTAATACAGACCGGTGAAGCTGCTAAGGCCGTCGAGGCCAAGCAGCGGCGTCCATACAAAAAAAAAAGTATAAGTAAACTTCTTAGTAAGCGTAAGGTGGCAGGGTTAGTGACGTCATTTATGCCATCGCGCCATCTGTCAATAGCGCATTTTTATTTAACGCTTTTGAGCGCGCTAAAATCCTTTTTTGCCTATACGAGGTGCATTCAATAAGTACCTAGCCTCATCGCCAGAGGGCGCTGTAGTTTCACAAGAGTTTTACCACAGTGTAGCACATTCTTTTTTAATTCTTTTTTCAAATTTTCATTCCAATCCCTTCATTTGTTTTAATTTGACAACTTATGGAAGCGAACGTGTCGATCGGTTTTACAAAAACGGAAAAAGAGCAATATCGTTCGGTGATTCGATTCCTATTTTTGGAAGGGAAAACGCGCATCGAAATCAAAGAGCGCTTGGATGCTGTGTACGGTGACTCTTCTCCATCGATGGCCACCGTCAAGAATTGGTTCAACGAGTTTGCACGTGGCCGTACGTCGGTTTTTGATGAACCACGTCCAGGTGCACCGAAAACAGCTGCTACGGAGGAAAACATTAAAAAAATCCATGATCTCGTATTGGCAGATCGCCGATTGAAGGTTTGGGAGCTAGCTGAGACTGTAGCCATTTCAGAAGGAACAGTGCATCATATTCTTCACGAGAAACTCGGCATGAGAAAGCTGTCGGCGCGATGGGTGCCGCGTTTACTCACACCGGAAAACAAGCGCAACCGTGAGACCACATCGGAGACGTGTTTGGCGCTGTTTAAGCGGAATCCAGCGGAGTTTTTGCGTCGTTTTGTGACCGTCGATGAAACCTGGGTCAACTGGTACACACCAGAGACCAAGGAGCAATCAAAACAATGGATCCAGACCGGGGAACGTGCTCCAAAGAAGGCGAAAACTGTAAAATCGGCCGGAAAAGTTATGGCCACCGTTTTCTGGGATTCACAATCTACATCGATTACCTCGAGAAGGGTAAAACAATTACAGGGCTTTACTATGCCGATTTATTGGGCCGATTCGACGCCGAATTAAAGAAAAAACGACTTCATCTGGCGAAGAAAAAAGTGCTGTTTCACCACGACAACGCACCGGTTCACACGTCTGCCGTTGCCATGGCCAAATTGGTCGAATTACGCTACGAATTGCTGCCCCATCCACCGTATTCTCCAGATTTGGCCCCTTGTCACTTCTTTCTGTTTCCTAATCTGAAAAAATCACTCGCCGGGAATAGATATGGATCAAATGAGGAGGTCATCGCCGCCACGGAGGCCTATTTTGCAGAGTTTGACAAAAACTATTTTTCGGACGGGTTAAAAAAGTTGGAGCATCGCTGGGCTAAGTGTATCGAACTAAAAGGAGACTATGTTGAAAAATAAATTGCCACTATTCCAAAATTTTCGTTTACTTTTTGTAGGCTAAGTATTTATTGAATGACCCTCGTATCAGACCGCAGCCTGAATTTGAGTAAATCTTCCAAATTCGTTCAAATTCTGATGACCGATTATCATGCCAGTTGATTATTTATACTTTCAGGAAAATTATATGGCATATTCAGCAGGCAATATAGCCACTATTTTAGTTAAAATTAGAATTTTTCAGGCCTACTTTTATTTCAAGTTTTTCTACAAAGTTAGTTAGAAAGTAATTTTCCTGAAACTTTGAAAAATCACCAGGTATTTTAAACTAACACTGCGTTCAAAGCGTGACCGCACAATTCGCATTCTCCTGTCACCAGGCAGGCCGCCTGCTCATCCACTTGGGCGACAGCGACATCGAGTACGACACCAACTTCCGGCTGTACCTGACCACGAAGCTGGCCAACCCGCACTACCTGCCCGAGATCTGCATCCAGGTCACGCTCGTCAACTTCACCGTCACGCTCTCGGGATTAGAGGACCAGCTGCTGGCGTTAGTCATGCTTTTACTAGCACTCATTTTATGTTCCCGTATTTGGTTATGATAAGCACTTCATATTTAAACATTCTAACAGTACATTTAGATTATCTATCGTAGCAATAGTTAGGCCACTAGGATTAGATTTGAAATCAGATTTCCCCTCTCTCTGAATTTTTTTACTGTTTGCAATATAGTGTTTAACTAATAAATCTAATTCTATTATATGTGAACTTCTTGATTGTCGTGGTATCATAAATAAGTTAGGGAAGTAAAATTATAAATGCTAATACCTAATATGTAAAACAAGTTTTGGTTCTAGATGTCCTAGATGGTTGGTTCGAGATGTCCTACAACTTTTAAAACGAACACTTGTCGATAATTTCAGTCCTTTACGAGATATCGCCGGCGTCATCTTTTTTGTGAATGGAAAAAAAATAGTTTTTGCTCTTAAACCTATCGTGTGTGATATCTAATGAAAGGGCGCACTGAGCCAATTCTAAAAATATATCGCATCGTTACACTTTAGTCACATGTATCAAATTAATTTAAAAATATTTTTCAAAATATACCAACTTTGGATCAAGTGTCTCAATTTGAACTTTTTATACATGTTTCATCTAATCGTAATTTTATCACATTTTGTTGAATTAAAAATAAACATTTCCAAAACATACCATTTTGAAAATATTTTTTATTTTTACAAGTTTATTTAATACAAGTGACTAAAATGTAATGATAAAATATATTTTTAGAATTGGCTCAGCAAGCCCTTACATTAGATACCACAAACGATAGGTCACAGACAAAAAAAAAATTCTCCCATAAAATAACAAGATATCGCCATAACTCCTCCATTTTTTTTGCGGTGCTGTTAGTCAAATGGATTCGTATGGCCTAAAGACCAATCATTCCGATTTTCATGCCTTTAACACCATTTGCAGGTAAATTTAGCGTACCGCTAGCACTAATACATCTTCACATTAACACCATCTCATAGTAGAATTAGATTTATTAGTCATAGGTACACTATATTGTAAACAGTAGATAACTTAGAGAAAGGGGTTTGAACCCTTGTGGCATAGGTCACCAACCGCCATTTTGTTTTTTTCTCGATGTTTCCGCGCACGATGGCGGTGGCATCCGTATAACAGTAGATTTCCGTTTGTTTATCTGTCCTCTATCCATATAGGCCACTTTTACCGAGCGCGGAACCTTCGAAAAAAAGTGGAACATGTGGCTATGCCAGCTTCCATACAAATTGTTCAAACTTCTTTGTAAATAATATTTAGTTGTAATAAATTATTTTTAATCATGCAATTCTTGTTATTAATAAAATATTCATTATTAGATTGGTGTGCTAATTTGTGGAAACCACCTTATGAACTAATATTTATGGTGTAACGTTATCTCACACATTAAACACCTACAATAAATTTTTCTTGTTCACACTGCGTTAATTGTAAACATTGTTCCCACTTTACTGCAGTTAGTTTCTGGGCACCTGGGGCCTGATTCTGCTATTTAAAAGCCAATGGAATCGTAGTTGAATGGCATGATTTTGACAGTTTTAGTATGGACCAAACGTCAAAATTATGCAATTCAATTACGATTCCATTGGCTTTTAAATAGCAGAATCGGGCCCCTGTAGATACGCATAGTTCTATAAACCTTGAAGCAATTTTAAAACCATCATAGTACCTATTCAATGCCGCCGCACTCAACATTCATCTAATGGCAATCATACTTCGACGTAGTTACCGCTTTGATAGTTTAATTAAATAGCTGCCAGGCCTACAGGTTTTTAACCCCAATAACTTTCTAAGAACACAGCACGGCCCTTAATGTTTTCATGTTATATAAACCGAATCCTTACTGCTTTCATTTTGAGGCTTCTGCTAAGTGTTCTTGGATTAGCCTTGCCACGTTGGGTTTAAATAAGTTTTCATCAGGATGACAACTGTCAACTTGCCTCTGACTACTCTGTTAGAGATATAGTCGTGAGGGATGTGACCTACCTGCGCAGTGAGCGAATTTATAGCCAAATTGGTGGTATGAAACTCCCTTCATGCTGCACCCATGCGCAGACCATCCCCTCGACTCATAATAACAAATTAAATTTTCCACTTCGTCTAATCTAACCTATCAGCCTAAATCAGCTTATTTTGTCCTACTCCAGGGAAGGAGGGGAGGACCAATCTCCTCCCAAATGATTTAAAGCCATGTTGGCTAATCCTTGCCGCCTTCGCCGTGAATATGCCATATCATTTGACAGTATAAATAATCACCCGGTATGTAAGTTTAGTTTTGAGGGTTCCACAAAGTATTCTTCGATTAGCCTTTTAAACCCCGCGGCAGAGACGTGGTGCGGCTGGAGCGGCCGGACCTAGAGCTGGTGCGCTCGGAGCTGATCGTGCGCATCAACGCCGACAAGGCCACGTTGCTGGAGATCGAGGACAAGATTCTGAGGCTGCTGTACGCGAGCTCGGGGAACATTCTCGACGATGAGGAGCTCATCGAAACGCTCAACGAGAGTAAGGTGAGGACAAGTGTTTTTTATTGTAAACTGGTGGTGAGAGTACAAGGGGCATGCCAAAAGAAATTAGATACTTAAAAATATACAATTTATTAATCATTACAAGTATCGATCTTTTCGAAGTATTCACCCTAAGCACGTATACACTTTTCCATACGTTTGAACCAATTGGAACATACCTGTGACCACTCTTTTTTAGACACCTCAGAAATCTCGAAATTATAGGCAGTTAGTGCATCTTCTTTGCCTTTAAACCTCTTCCCCTTTAGTTTTTCTTTAATTTTTTGGAAACAGGTAAAAGTCACAAGGCGCTAGGTCAGGGGAATATGGTGGGTGAAGAAGTATCAACACAGTTTTGAGTTGACAAAGTCAAGTGTTCTGGCAGACGTGTGCGGCGCCGCATTGTCGTGGTGCCAGAGAAGGTGCCGGATTTCTGACTTCGGTCGCTTGTCACACCAAGCTGATATTACTGTTACAAACCATTCAGAGTTCACCCTTCTTTGGCCCTCTAGCACTACAGCAGCATATGACCCGTTTTGCAGAAAAACGAGGCGTTTCTGTGTGCTTCGTGCACGGCGACATTTCGTTGGAGTTGGTTCATCTTCAAAACACCATACTGTCGACTGTCGCTTTGTTTCGGAATCATAGTTATATAGCCATGTTTCGTCACCAGTCAGTATCTCTCACACGTTTTTTTTTCTCGCCACCGTCGAATTTATCTATCATGAATAGGTACCAATCTACCCGACGGTCTTTCTGCTTATCGGTAATTTTGTGCGGCACCTATCTCGAACAACGTTCACGGAGAGAAAGGTGGTCGTTATTTATGGTTTGCATTGCTGCTGATCCAATTCCCAGTTCTCGCTCCTGCTCTACATACGTAATTCGTCGGTTTTCGCGAATACGTTTTACGACTGCACGAACGTTTTCTCGTGTGACCGTGGTTGACCTGTCTTCGCTTCATCTTCGAGACATCCTCGTCCCCTTTTAAATTTAGCAAACCAATTAAATACTGTTGATCGTGAACAAGCAGACTCACCAAAAGTAGTAGCCAAAAGTTTGAAACATTCCTGAGGCTTCAAACCTTTTTTATCGTCATCATCATTTCAGCCGAACGACGCCCACTGCTGGGCATAGGCCTCCCCCAAGGATCTCCACAACGATCGGTCCTGCGCTGTCCGCATCCAGCGGCTTCCCGCGACCTTGACCAGATCGTCGGTCCACCTTGTAGAGGGCCTGCCCACGGAACGTCGTCCGGTACGCGGTCGCCATTCGAGAGCCTTTCCTAACCTTTTTTATAGTCACAATAAATCATAGCGCGAATATCACGTCGACTGAGCTCCATTGCTGCAAGCGAATTGCCGCCAGATTCTCGGAAAAATGATGCTCATTCAAATAAAAAATAAAAAAACATGAGTTATATTATTCAAAGAATTTTGACGTTATACACACTGACCATACCGCATACTGCAGTACTTTGGCCATGTCTCTAGACAACTCCAACAGCAAGCCCATCCGAGCGGAAAACGACAAAATTTTCTTTCCAAAAAACGAACGAGTTGACGTCGTCACGAGTTTTAATCAAGTAAGAAGTTCGTGAAGATTTACTTCTTTGGAAGAAATTCAATGAATGCGAATTTCATCTTAAAACATAACAACAAATTTGAATTTAAAAAAGCAACTTAATAATGTATTTATAATCTGTCATTAATAGTTTTTTTGTAAGGCCAGTACTTTTTAAGTTATTTAAAAAAGTTTTGTATATCCCTAGACCATGTTGTTGTGTGTAGATTGTTCTGGTTTTAAGGTCAATACAAAAGACTAGTTAGTGGGTTTTGTGAGGTCAATATGACAGACTATTGTGGTTTTGTGGTGGCGTTTTGTGTCTAAAACAGTCGATTGGAAATACTAAATTGTCTCTTGTGGGCATGACAGGCTGAGTATTGCTTTAAATATTAATGATGTGAAGTTATTTTTTAATGTAGCCGTTCGATATAGTCCATATCTTTCGATATAGTCGTTCGTAAGTAGTTCGTTCTAGTGGTAGGTGGCACTATTGCAAACGGTTTATGGATAGATTGTTACAGATCACTCCAACATGGCCCGTATAAAAATGGCACTTCCAGGTCTTGACCATTTTGAATGCGAACGCGACCTGGTTTCTTTTGGGGTGAGATAGGAGAAATGGAAAAGGGTCTTACAAATATATTTTTGGTCGCTTACATTCAATCAAGCCAAAAGAAGCTCTTACAAGATGGGTGAGCTGGTTCACAACGGGTTTATTATAATATTTATCATTTACCAGGGGCTCTCGTTGAAATGGATGTGAATAATGTTATTTATTTATTTATTCTTTATTGCACATAGTCTGTTACAAAGGGCGGACTTAATGCCTAGAGGCATTCTCTACCACGGTTACGGTCACGGTAGAGAAATGGAATGAACATAAATGAATAAATAAATTTCTCACTAAAACAAAGCAGACATTACAATAGATAGATATTTTTATTTAAAGAAGAAACGTCAAACGTTTCTGGTGAGAGACTACGTAATCAATCTAATAAATGTTAATTTGCAGCTAAGGATGAAAATTTGATCAAACAAATTGACGAAACAGGCCAAAGCGCAGAATGAATTAAATCTTGGCGGGAGAAGGTTGTATTACACTTTATCAAGTGATTATTATTGCCATAACATTTGAGACTGTGTCAATAGACAACTTGATACATTTTATTAGCCGGGCCCGAGCAAGATTTTCGATACATAAAAACTGTAATCTGAGAGCGTCCTGGTCTAGGGGTTAAGCACTCCAACTCAAAACGGGGATCGTGTTATCCCGAGTTCGAATCTGGCCAGAACTATCGTTGTGTCCATTGTCAAATTTCCTCCTAGCTCTTCGGTGATGGAAGGCATCGATGGGAGACCGGATCGGCCCCGATAACGGCGGAAGGCTTACCACCGAAGGATACAGTAACAAGCAGCATGCGCTTATCTTTTGATATTGAATGCCAAGCAAGGTAGAGGAGAATTTTACAGATTATTGCAAGACTAAAATAGAAGAAAGAAAATATACAGGGTGGTCCAACACATACACGTATATAATTTTTACTTTAAAAAAAATCAAGCATTTATCTCAACAGATCGCGCTACAGTGACCGTTTCGTAAAAAAAATCATAATTCGAAAACTACAAAAAATCGGGCAACATAAATGGGGTATTTTTGGATACCCCTGAGTGTGAGGAAGCTAAAAAGAAATTATTTAAAAGTAAAAAGTAGAAGTAAATAAGAAGTACAAACAAAAATATAAAAAGCAACTAGAATGTAGAAAGATATTGCCAAAAAGGATCTTGCGGTGCAGGTCGCCAATATGGCCCCCGACGGTGAGAAGCACCTATTACTGGCCGGCGACCAGCAACGCCACTTAACCTATGGGACGACGCAGCACGCCCTTTCGTAGCAACATCTACGACCCGCACTATCCCGTCCCTGCCGGGATACACTGCTGTTACTCGCCCACGTGGCCAACAGTTTCTCGGATGGGTCCCGACTGCTACGAGTACAAATACGAGATCGCCACCTTAAGTTGTCGGCTTTGAGGGATGGTTTTACGAGGGACGAGAGTTGGCAAGTATTCCTTGACAAAACGTTGCCAAAAGTGATCTGCGAATCTCTGCGCCTTCCTCCGATCGGCCCGTCTATGCAGGTCTGTGTCATCAAATGTTCCAGTGGCCGGTTCGTGGCTGGAGCAGCCGATCAAAAAAGGAAAAGGGGTGATGGCGTGCTCCGAATCGATGTCCACTGCTACGTGCGTGAGTGGCGTCGAATTAATTATGCATTCTGCTTCGAGGGGGAGGGTGTACAAAACTTCTTTTTTGGGAGCAAGCTCCCTCAGGGTGACAGCAATTGTGGTTTTCACTGATCGCACTAACCGTTCCCAACAGCCCCCCATAAAAGGCGCTGATGGTGGGATAAAGCGCTTTAAATTTTTACGGTCTGTGAAGAAATCAAAAAGCTCCGGCAGTATCTTCGCGGCGCCGACGAAGCAGGTTCCGTTGTATGAGTGTCTGTCCTCTTCTAGCGATGAAGCGCCGAAGCGCCATCAGGGCGAAATCCGACGACAAATTATCTACCACTTCTAAGTGCACTGCTCTGACAGCATCATGCACGTAAAAAGTGCTATTCACCTCTTCGCTTTCCTCCTGCAGATGGTGACGTTGGCGGGCCCGAAATAGTCTAAACCGACGTTGGTGAAGGGGCGCTGGTGATGTGCCAACCTCGCATCTGGAAGATCTCCACACGGTGGGGCTACAGGTTTCGTCTTATTATTGCGGCAAAACTGGCATTTTTGTGACCGCTCCGCACCGCTCACCGCTGGTCGTAAGCCGAGGACGTAGAGGCGCAACTGGTTGACAACGGATTCGTTGTTTGCATGAGCGAAGTTGATGTGCCAGTAGTGAATCAGGAGTCTTGTTATGTAATGTTTGCCATCCAGGATAATCGGGTGGGACTCCACTTTTTTCGTAGCGCCAGTACGGCCAGAAAGCCTCAGTAGCCCGTCTTCTCTCAGAAAGATTGAGATGTTTTTGTGTCTGCTGTCCTTAGAAACGGGAAGCGCTGCGAGAAAGCGTCTTATATAGTGAGAAAATGGGTCTACTTGAATTTTCAGAAATAAGTGGATCTCTGCAACGTTGAGATCTTTTACGGTAAGTAAAATTAAATTTTAGTGATCTCGGAGGGATTTTGGAGGAAATTTTGAATTTGGATGTAAAATTGATCGAAAGACTCTTAAACACTGATGTACTCGAGCTGTGGCGCGAAGCAAGCGTAGCCACCTACTAAAACGCTGGGGGTCCGCAACTACCGGTGAAGGCAGTTGTCGCGGTTCAGCAATCAAAAGTCCTACCGATTCCGAATCACGTTGTAGCTCTTCGGTCACCGGTGGGACGTTACACACTGGTTTGCATGGACAGTCAGCATCGGGTGACAAAAGGAATGAAGGGCCAGTGAACCAACGTGATGAAGTTGAAAATTTGTCTCGGCTACGCGTAGCGTCGTCAGCGACATTTAAAGCCATGGGGACGTACCGCCAATTTTGTATACTAGTTGTTTCGGCTATCTCTCCCACACGAAACGAAAGCTTTCAATAAACAGGCGTCGATACGAAGCCATTTCAACACAGTCAGCGAATCCGACCAGTAAAAGTTTTGATTAGGCTTCCGCCTATGCGCACGGTAAGAACGGGCAAGGAAAGATTTGATCCCAATCAACGCCAAACTTCCAGGTTTTTTGAAAAAGTGCACGACCTTTCATAATAACCGGGATTAGAAAACCTAGAGGATCATAAATAGACATTAACAAAGAGAGAACAGACCGTTCAGTAAATTTAGTTGGTAATTTTGGAAGAGACTGTAAGAAATGCAGGCTATCCCCACTGAAGTTCCATGTCAGGCCCAGTGCGCTAACTTGTGAAGGAGAAGTTGGACCTAAGTTTACTTCAGTAACATCTGTGGCGCGCAGGTCAGAAGGGATCAAAGCTAACGCTTCCTTACGATTTGACCGTATTTCAAAACAAGCAGCCTTGTGTATACACAGTATCTCCGATGCTCGTTTGGCAGCTTCGCTGGAACTGTCAAAACTGCCCAAAAAGTCATCCATGTAATGGTCCTCGATAATAGACCGTACAGCATCAATATCTAGATTCAAATTGACTTGCGTTTCTATTTTTAACCCATAGCGCAGTACAGGGACTAGATGCTGCACCAAATATCATCGAAGACATTCGGAATTCTCGGAGTGGTAAATCGGGGCTGTCTCTCCATAAAAATCTTTGGGAGTCTCTTTTTTCAGGTCTAATCTTAATCTGCGGAAACATTTTCTGATATCCCCTGACTTGAGAGCAACCTGACCTTCCCTAAATCGCAACGCGATGCTGAGCACTAAAAGATCAGGTCCAGTCAACAGCAGTGAATTGAGGCTGATACCAGCACACTTCGCTGCAGCATCATGGACTACGCGCAACTTCTTTTTGTGAGGGTGGACGACTCCAAAATGAGGGAGGTACCACGGGATATGACCTGAAGGAGGACCTGTACATAGTTCAGCATAGCCCTTGCTGATCATGCCTTTAATATTTTGTTTGTAAGCATCAGCATAAGTAGGTACTATCTTTAGCCATCTTACGTTCAAGACTCGTGAACCTAGAGAGAGCCAACTCGCGGCTTTTGGGGACAGCTGTGATGTTATCACGCCACAGCAGGCCCGTTTCGTACCTCCCTGAATCTTGTCGTTCGGTTGTGCCCTCGAGAATGTCTAACGCGCGTTGCTCACTAGCGCTACGATGATCTACCTTTGTAATTCCTATTGAATCCAGATCAAAAAAGTCTTTGATGAGTAAGTCTAACGAAAGATCGTTGTCGTCAACAGCGGTGATGTGGTTAAATGATTCGACGTATTGAGACCTATGTGAAATGGTACCGAAGAGATCCCAACCTAACGCCGTAAGGGCAACTGCTGGCTGATCACGAGTGCCATGGCGAACTGCTTTAGGAAGCGTCACTTGCCAATTGTCTGTCCCTATGAGGAGCATAGGCTTTGCATCATCGTAGCTTAAGACGGTGACCAGTTCAGACAGATACTTATACTCGACAATGTCTTCTAAGGGAACAGATTGGTTTTTAATACCTAAGTTAGGAATAGCGCGCGCCCTAATTTTAAATGTATCTGCACTGTGTCGGCCGTTCACCTTGATGTCGATGAAACTTATGTCAGCCTGTGTATTCAACCCACCAATACAGTTAATGTTTAATTTGCACTTATGCCCCTTAGCTCCTACCGAGTCCGCCACAGATTTATCCAAAAGCGTCACGGAACTCCCATCCTCCAATACGGCGTTTGTATCGTAAAAGTGAACATTTATATTTTAAGATATTTGGGAGGTCATTGATGTAAAGAAGGAATAGCAAGGGGCCCAGGATGCTTCCCTGTGGCTGTCCTACTCCATTTTGTTTAATGTCTGACTTAAACTCATTCACTTCCCCACAGTAAACCCCTTACTATTTATACATACTGCTTTCTGTTGCTTAAGTAGCTATAAATCCATTCATTTGTTACGCCACGAATCCCATACAGATTGCATTTTGTTAATAGTATTTTATGAACCACAAAATCAAACACCTTACTCGTAGTACACACATCAACATGGTCTAGGGATATTTCAATTAAACCTAAATAACTAGGAGGCTCTAGCACCTCATCTCGGTATTTTAGAGCAGTCATATTGCCCTGTATTCAAACGAGGTCCGTTCTACCGCCGAAACGAATTCCTGCCCAAACCATAATCGTGCCACCTTGATACGCATGAACTTGTTGTGGGTGCTGCAGCCGATTTCAACGTCCAGGTTCTCTCCAAACGCGTACTCTTCGCGAATCAGGATGGAATTCAAACCTGGATTCATCAGTAAAAAGCACAAGTGACCATTGAGAATGGCTCGATTGCCTCTCCTTAGAGCTGGTACCCGAGGTGGCCTACGAGCACGTAGGTTGACTTCATGCAGTCGTCTTCTCAAAGTTTGACCGCTTACCAGCAAACCATACTCTCTCTGTAGCCTTTGAACCAATTGCATTGCCGTTACATTTGGTTGACTTCGTGCAGCATTTACTATGAGTCGGTCCTGTACATGTGTTGTAATGCGTTGAGGTCCTCGGTGCCGTTCCACAACTTCCCCCGTGACACGATAACGTGACCAAAGCCTGGATGTAACGCTCTGACCGGTCCTCATGGCTTCAGAAACCGCAATTTGGGTAGCGCCAGCTTGAATCATGCCCACTGCTCTTAACATTTCGTTACTGGTCAAGTGTCTACGTGGCATGATTAAAAGAGCACCGGAGATGCGTTTGACAAAGATTTATAGAAATTTATGGAGTTTTAATCAAGTTAGAAGTTCGTGAAGATTTACTTTTTTGGAAGAAATTCACTGAATGCGAATTTCATCTTAAACAAAACCTTATATACAAAATTGAATTTAAAAAAGGAACTTAATAATGTTTTTATAATCTGTCATTAATGGTTTTTTTGTAAGGCCAGTACTTTTTAAGTTATTTAAAAAAGTTTTATATATCCCTAGACCATGTTGTTGTGTGTATTTGATATAAATTCCAGCTTGATAGCCTTGATACCACCGCGCGTTCTTGAGTCAATGGGTCTTGACAGACAGACCGACGGACGGATGGACAACAAAGTGATCCCATAAAGGGTTCTGTTTTTTCCTTTCGATGTACAGAACCCTAAAAATGCATAGGTAGATATTTTTTGTTTATTTTGAGTTTGCAAGTTATAGCATAATAATAAAATTGGTGCAAAAAATATGTAGTAAAACAATGATTAAATAATAAAAAATACACACTGATTTCACTGTGTGGTCTCACTAGCGACATAATTTTAGAGGATTTACGTAAAATGATTTTCTTAGCTTAATGTATTTCCAATACACAATTTTTGTTTCCAATCATTTAGTAGAAACTCTCTACTGATTGGCAAATACATTACACTTTCAAATATTATTTTCGTAAAACAGCAAAAGAATAGACAATTAGACATGTGGTTTGAGGGACCAGTATTACTCGTAGAGCTAGCGTCGATAAAAACAACTCGTATTTATTTTTACAATAGGTATACTTTAGGACTTTACTGAAACTTACGGGAAAAAAGAACAGTTTTATTAATTAAATTGTGCAATATTCGTTAAAAACGCTATATTATTTATGTGGATGAGGAGTTATTATGACTCCAGAAACGTTAGATGTTGAACGCATGTCATCTAAGATAATTCATAGTCAAACTTGTAATTTTTTAACCCAACGTTCTACTCAGGTCAGAGGCCTTATTACAATCGCTTATATCCAGGCAGGTTAATTCCCTAAACTGAGTTTAGCGAGCAATTTCGTCAGTAAAAATCCAGCCTGGAAGATGCGTTGGTGCCAGGCAACTGCTGACTGACTGGAGGGATAGATCATTCTACGAAATTGCTTGCTACGCTCAGTTTAAGGAATTAACTTGACAAGTTAGAAGGGAATGTAATAAGGCCCCAGGAGTATAGGATATTGAAATAATAAATTTCATCTTTTTATCTAAGTTAATTTCTGTCGGTGATACTGTGTCAGCTAAAACTGATTATATAGTAGAAACAAAAATCTATTTTTTTCTCTGCTTATGTCGCTAAATATTCAAATTATTTGTCATCAATAGGAAACATCGGAGATAATAAACGCTCGTTTGGAAGAGACAGAGGCGACCGAGATCAACATTTCGGCGGCTCGCGAGAAGTACCGCACCGTGGCCACGCGCGGCGCCGTGCTATACTTCGCTGTCGCGCAACTCGCCGATATCGACCCCATGTACCAGTTCTCATTGAAATACTTCAACCAGGCAAGTATAGTACATGCGCAAAACAGCGCAGCTTATCGTAGCTTATTTTATTGGTCGCCACTTCCTCGCATGAATAGGCACTTAATATAACTAACATTTTGTCATAAATTGGGTACTCCGGTCATTGACCGAAAACCAATTACTATAATTATTACAAATAACCTTTGACAAAATTCTACTTGATAAATGTGTGTAAATAATTTAACTTTTCATTACATATATCAAAGCGAACAATATTAAACATGTCAGTTGATAAAATGCATTGCTTGGTAGCGCTTAGCTTCTTTGTTTTTATTATCTAGAGACGGAAAACCTATTTTTTATTCAGAAAGCAGGTACCTAGCCAGAGAAAGTACTCCGCTACGTAAGACATAGGTTTGTTAGGTTGCAAGAAGCCAAAACCGTCAATTCCGCCGTGGCAAAAAAATCCAAAAAAATACCGATCTACGTTCTTTATGTACCACAGTCGTACCACTCAAGTTAGGTACTTTTGATATCTCTTAATATGCAAGTTTTTGAAAAACATTTCATATTTCTATTCTAAATTAACGATCAGAGTGCTGAGTGAGAGTTGCAGTGAGAGAAGTGAATAACTTCACCATCGCGTTTGCGAGAATTTGGACGTTTTTTGAATTTGTATGGCATCGAGTGAGCGCCATCTAGCGGCCTTAATGTTGCCCAAATTAGCCGCAAGATGGCGTTGACTCGATTTCATACTAATTGACATTTACGTGCTCGCTAAACGCGATGGTGAAGTCATTCACTTCTCTCACTGCAACTCGCACTCGGCACTCAGTGCTATAAATGTAAATGCTTCTATATCAAGTAGGCCTCGTATCCAGCTATGAAAACAAAATGGGCATGAAAAAAAATCATAACTCGAAAGCTAACAAAAATCGCGGAACACATGACACTCTATCACTGGGCTTCCGCTTATCAGTACTTTTTGGGACACCCTGTGCCATGTTACTGGTAATAACTGTTAATAAAAGTGTATGCAAGCGTTGACAAAAGATCGCGAGAGAAGTTTGCCAAGATCTGAAATTAGTAGGTTGAATCTGAAAAAGATACAAAACCTTAGTAGGTTTAATAGTATAAATAAAAATATAAGTAGTATCATAATTAAATAAATATAATAAATAATTTATCAGCAGACTGTATTTGCTAAAGAGCTGCTTTCTTGGATTTGTTGCTCAACTGATGGTCATCAATTGTCAAACGCGCGAGACAGCGGAAGTCTTGTTTCATAGGTACTTTGTGTCAGCTCTGCTTCATACAAGAGCGTAGACGGATTTATCACGCGATCTTACTTCATGGAATTGTCAACGCTCTTACACAGATTAAAGGGACGTTGTTCATATTTACACGCTCACATCTAAATCAACTAAAAAGGTAGTTGGGAGCGTCATTTCTAGTTAGACAAGCTAAATGATGCTGTTGAAGTTTCATTGTACACAGAGACCAAAAAAGTAATTAAAATCATAACTCGAAAACTACCAAAAATCGCAGAACATATCTACCTGGGGGAAACCCTATAGATGTTCTACCACTGGGCTTCCGCTTAACACTAGATACTTATTGGGAAACCTTGTATAATATGTTAACATATTATTATGTAATGACAGCTCTGCCTCTGTTCCGTTTATTTGCTTGTGTGCTAGCGGTAGGTACCTACACCCCGAAATTTAGTCAAAACCTGCAAAATGGTGTTAAAGGCATAAAAATCGGAACGACTGATGGTTAGGCCATAAGAATCAATTTGACCCGTAGCACTGAAATAAAAGGGAGGATATTTTACAAAAATATATTCAACCGTAACATATCTAGAGGAGCCTAAACTTAGTATGTTTTGAGAATGATTTTTATTTAATTAAACAAGTGACTAAAATGTAATGGTGTGACCTATTTTTAGAATTGCTCAGTAAGCCCTTTCATTAGATACCACACACGATAGGTTTCAGAGCAAAAAATGTTTTTTCCCATACAAAAAAACATGTCGCCATAACTCCTCCCCTTTTTTTTATTTTTGCCGTGCTACTTGTCAAATTGATTCGTAGAGTCTGAAGATCAATCGTTCCGATTTTCATGCCTTTAACACCATTTGCAGGTGAATTTAGCGTAGGTACCGCTAGCACTATTGTATGTGATCATACTCTTGGCGTATTCAGAAACAACCCTTCAAGTTGTCTGTTTCTTTTGGGCCACTTGTCAAAGAGCAGAATGCCATCCCGAATTACTATGACATTACTATCTTTGACCTATGATAATAAGCTGCAGATTCCCTCTTAATAGAATCCTATTTATAATAAGCAATCTGCTCGTAGCCCTTACGTAATTCACTGCAGAGATATTCCAATTATTGGTGCCTAATCAATATTGCAGCTGCACATGCGTCCCTGTCCACGTCGATAGTCCACTCTTTGTTGTAACAAAACAACTCATCCGGGCTTACGTAGTTCATGGAATGAGGTCATACATATAGACCGATAGCGCTAGGCTATTTTGAGGTCAAAGGTTGAAAAACTCTAGTTGATTATTTCCTGCCTGTGGATAGAATCGTACCTGAAAGCTTATTATTGCGTTTTGTGTCACATCTGACTGTCGCATAATCAGCAATTCGATTATTTGTATGGGATACTTTTCATTCACAATAAAACTGCGAAAATTAGGTTTAGGTTTAAAGACTTTATTTTCAAAAAAGACTTACTTAAGTCACTTGCATGAAAACAAAAAAAATACATGAGTTAACTTTTTACCTGCACCACCAAGCCTTAAATATTAATTTAGTACTACTTATATTTAACTATAAACACGAAATATTTAAGTATAAAGTTCGTAATTTTCAATTACAAAATAAGACAGTTTGCACTTAAAGCTGTTATTTATGTGTGAAGGTATGCTAATAAACAGTTTTGATCCCTCAAAGGTGATGCTTTTGTTAGCATAATTTGTACGTATGTACCGATGGCAAGACAAGTAAACTCGGCCAACGAAGACTGCGTTTGCTGATTTTAGAAAATTTTGGTGAAAGTTATGTCAGAATGAATGTTTTTATCTATAATTTTTCGAAATAAAAGGCAAGCGCTACACACGTAAAGTTGCTTTATGGTCAGTAACTTAGTTTCTTCGAAAAGTTTTTCAGTAGGTGTTAGCTAGGGGTAACGAAAAAGTGTTTTTATTACTTTTTCTTGCATTCTTTGAAGCTCCTGTAGCCTTGTCTTACCGGCAGTGCCCCAAATTTCAATAAGGTATAGTAAATGTGATTTAACAAGGTAGTTAAAATTAATAATGTAGCGTACTTCATTTCCTAGGGATGCATTGACTTATGTTACGTAGTGAACCGGTGAGTGAAGAAAGTTTGCTTTTAATATTTGATCGATTTGCGGATTCCATGTTAAATTACTATCCATTCTCAATCCAAGGTATTTTTCACAAGTTTTCTGTTCCAGGGGTGTATTGGCAATTGTTAACGGTTCATGTGAAGGAATGGTTTTATTTTTTGCTTTGAATATAATGTAACAGGTTTTTGAGACATTGGCTGTCAGCAGATTGTATTGGAACCACTTGAACAAGACATTAAAAATCTTCTTGTGCTTGTTGGATCACATCATGCACATTAGCTCCGTGACAGAAAAGCCACTGAGTCCCAGATCTTCTATGTTATTTATGTAGATTGAAAATAATAGGTCCGAGTATGGATCCTTGGGGAACACCGTATGTAATAGGCAAAGCGCAACTTTGACGATTATCAATCTTTACTACTTGCGATCTGTTTGTGAGATAGGATTTTAGTAATTTTAGAGCACTGCCTTTGATACTGATGCTTTCTCTTTCTAGCTTCTGTAAATGGATTTTGTGGAAAACGGTATCAAAGGTTTTTTTAAATCTATAAATACGCCTAACACAATCTTTTTTTTCGTCTATGTTATCTTTTATTTTTGTTATAAGGTCAATTGTTGCTGCTGTAGTGCTGCTTTTAGATCTAAATTCTTAGGTACTGGTGTTTGGATATGGTAGTTAAATGATTCTAGGTATTGTAATAAACGGCTGTATATAATTTTCTCGAAAATTTTTGATAAAACCGACAGTACAAAGACTGGACGATAATTTCCTGGGTCAGTTGTAGATCCTGATTTGTGGCTAAGTGTCTTGACATGCAGTAGAAATGATATTCAGAACGCCGCGATGTTCTGAATATCATTTCTACTTCTGAACGAGCGACGCGTCGCTCTCATCTTTAATAATTCTCTCCTGGCCGCTAGCGGAGGTCTGTTCGCTTATGCCGACTATGATTATATTACTTTCTCGCTTTTTACGCTCTTGCACTTCGCAAATTAGCTGTTCATTTAAACATAATAATATATTGAAATCAGTTGCAAGCAAGTTTAACTTGTTTGCGCCATAAGATATCTTTGTTTTTAATTGAGATAGTTGAGCTTTTGTAATACCTAGCTCTGACGATATTTTCGAAGTCTCAGATTTGATTTCCTGAATTTGCGCACAAATGTCGGCTAATGAACGGCTCGTCTGTTCATTTGAGGTTCTTAAATCAGTAATTTCACCTTACATTTCGACAATATTATTGTTTATTTGGTTTGTCATTTTTGAGCTTTTGTACCGATAGAAGTTTCTAGTAATGTTGTTATGCGTGACAACTCGTTTCGTATCAGTTTATTTTATTCGAGCACGAGCACTCGTTTTCCGGTTGTTTTCGTTTACGGAACATTATTTGTGTGTCAGTTATTCTTGATAAGTCGGGTTGTGAGCCCGCAAGTGACGGTTTATTCAGTAGGTACAAGCTACAATGCTCCTCATAAGCCCTGCAGACAGCGTAACCTAGATAAGTAGGTACTCACTGTGTGCGAGCGAGTCAAAAAATCGCAACTGCTCTCTTCCCGCGGGGGTGCCGCCCGTACGGATGAAGTACGGCCACATTAGGAATGGCCATGTTAGGATCGGGAGACAAAATAAAGAAACGATACAAATCGAGAAATGGCGACATTTGATTGGCGTATTTGTTGTCTGCTCTTATCGTAGGTTGCACATCTTAGCCCCGCTGGAGTTGAGTTTACATTTGATTCTAGGTACTTGTTCCGACAGATGGACCTAAATAAATTATTATTCATTCATACGCAGCATGCATTCATATGCATTCATTCATGCAGCAACTATGAATGTATAATGATTTATTTAAAATCTAGACATTTGTCTAGATTTTAAATAAATCAACACAAAACAGCATACGTAAAAAAATGCCCGCAAATGACGGACGGACGTAATGACAGCTAATTTTTTTATACTCACCAATGTAGCTAACTACCAATGTTGATAAAAATCAATATGTTTCTATTCGGTTTTAAAATAATTAATGTCAAAAATCGTTGGTTTTAATTATTGAAGGTAAATGAATTGTTGGGGTATTGCGGCAGAGTAAATACGCGGAGTAGATTACAAACAGGTGTATATTCGGAGTACATCACAATGCAACAACATAACAATACAAATCTAGCTTAGTTCTATTTGGCAACTGCTTCAATGTTGATATAGCATGAAGGTTGCTTTCCAACACACCCCTTCAACTCATGCTCGCGTAGCTTAACTGATGATACTAATTCTAACGCGTTTTTCAACAAATCATATCTTACGCGTGGCAAAGGTTTGGTGAGAATATCTGCTAACATATTCTCCGTTGCCAAATGCTTTAACGTGATATACGATTTATGTTCACGAAGCACATCCCTAATAAAGAAATGCCTGATATCAATATGCTTACTTTTCGCATGATAAACACCAGGATCTTCAGCAAGGCAAATCGCGGCTAAGTTATCAGCATGTTTATTTACCTTTGACAATTGATGAAGATGAAGCTCCTTCATTAAGACATTCAAATAAACTGCCTCCTTCATAGCTTCAGCTGAACTAACAAACTCAGCTTCACAGGTCGATGTTGCAACAATACGCTGCTTTTGTGATGCCCAGGAAATGCTAGCTCCACCTAAAATAAAAACATAACCCGTGTATGAACGTCTGTCAAGTACAAAGTTACCCCAATCGGCATCCGCATATCCTTGTATGCATTGACCCGTCGGTTTGTACCGCAAACCGATATTTAACGTACCATTTAGGTACCTTAGGATTCGCTTTGCTGCTATCCAATGAACCTCTTGAGGGCTCTCCGCAAATTGTGCCATCTTTGCCGTAGCATTCGCGATATCTGGTCTTGTCGCGACACTCAAGAACATGAGCGCTCCAATGAGTGATGAGATGAGAATGGAAAAGATTTACCTTCCTTAACCTCATTGACATATTTCCCACTTCCAGCGGTGTTTAACCGGATTACAGTTTTCCATGCCAAATCTTTTTAAGATAGTTTGTATATATCTCTTCTGCGACAAATTATATTCACTCCCATTTTTCTTTATATCAATTCCAAGACAAAAAGTGGCTGGTCCGAAGTCCTTCAATTCAAACTTTCCAGCCAACTCCTGCTTGAAGTTGTCTATGGCAATTCTCTTACGCGACGCAACTAAAATGTCATCGACGTAGACGACAAAAAATAAATCAGCTCCGTCTTCGTCACACTTATGGTATAAGCAAGGTTCACTTACTGTAGGTTTCAATCCCATTTCTCTAAGCTGCTTATCAAGTTTGTCATTCCATTGTCTTCCCGCTTGTTTCAAGCCATATAAAGATTTCTTCAAAAGAGGTATCCCCCCTGCTTTAATATCTTCAAGCATTTTTGATGCCTTTTTCCCTATACCGTCACTCGCTTTCCCTTTACCGTCTGTTTTTAGTTTATCTAAGCTTTCTTTAAGCAACTCTAGAATCTTCATATAAATTGTTTCATCGAGGTCTCCATTCAAGTATGCTGTATTGATATCTAACTGATCAATGTCCATATTCCATTCAACTGCTAAAGCAACCAACAGCCGCACCGTGGCTATTCTCGCAACTGGAGCAAATGTTTTAAAATAATCCAAGCCATATTGTTGGCTGTATCCTTTTGCGACAAGTCTGGCTTCCTTTTTCTCTGTTAGGTCAATATTTAGCTTCGTTGTCAATACATATCGACATCCCACAACATCTCTATCAATAGGCTTCTTCACAATCTTCCATGTGTCATTATTCACTATTATTTTTTATCTCTGACAAAATCGCTTCCTCCCATTGAACCTGTTGATCAACTCCTAGGGCTTTTTTCAAAGTAGTTTCAATAGCTCCAGCAAAATCAACACAGTCAAGATATCCCTCCGGCTGGGACTCACTGTCACTATTTTCTATTTCTCTAACTTCGACCATATTATAGATTTTACGAGGGCGTCCTACATGTCCTCGCTCTATCCTCGGTCTTCCAGGGCCTTTTTTCAAAGTGATACTCCTTTCGACTTGATCACTGTCATCACTCGTACCAGTAGTAACCGTACTCTCCGTACGTTGCACATTACTCATTTGCACAATTGGTGAGTGATCAACTGGGATTTCAATGCTTGAGCGTTCATCGCGAATTTTTACACTAACAGGCTGTCTATCAGGAATCTCCACTTCGACAGGTTTTCTCTTAATACAGCTTTCTTGCTCACGTTGCAGTTCTATGGGTTTTTCTTTCGGCACATTACTGTCAGCTTGATTTCCTTCTTGAAACTTCACATCTCTGGAAATCACTATCTTTTTCTTCTCAGATATCCACACCCTGTAACCACCTGATTGAGCTGGATAACCAACGAATATGCCAGGAGAACTTCGTGTGGCAAACTTATCTTTTCCTAGTTCCTTATCCAAAACATGTACTTTAGCACCGAATGCCCTGAAATACCCAATATTCACAGTCTTATTAAACAACTTTTCATATGGAATTTCACTATTCAAACTGCTTGTCGGACATCTGTTACGCATGTAACATGCGGTAGCTACCGCTTCCGCCCAAAAACTTGGAGGTAAACCAGAAGATAACAACATGCACCTTGCCTTCTCCAATAGAGTTCTATTCATCCGTCCTGCAATGCCATTACTCTGAGGCGTATATGGCGTTGTAAGCCGTCTACCGATTCCATTTTCTTCTAAAAATTCTGTAACAGCTTTGTTTAAGAACTGAGTACCATTATCGATACGTAAATATTTTACAACCAATGACATTTTCAACCTGACTTTTGAAAATTTTAAATTTTGATAGTACGTCACTTTTATTTTTCAGCATGAAGACTTCACACCAACGAGTACAGTCGTTAATAAAAGACACAAAATATTTATTTCCTCCGTTTGATTGAACTCGCATCGGGCCTACCACATCAGAATAAATAATATGCAACTTTTCGTTACATCGTTGACTGGGCTTCACACAAGGCAACGAAACCATCTTACCCATAGCACAAACATCACAATTTTGTAATTTCGTATCTGACTTCGCAGCCTAAATACCTGATTTTCTAAATACTTAAAAAAGATCTCTAGCATTCAGATCTCCCATGCGCTCATGCCATCTATGCCAATCCACATCCATATTTCCTGAAATACCAGATGCCAAAGCATCCGGTTCCCGTAAATAATATAAAATACCTTTACTATCAGCAGTCAACTTAATCTCATCATCCTTTATTGCATACGCTACATCTCGTTTAAATGTAACTATGCAGCCTCTATCTGCTAGCTTGGAAATGGAGATCAGGTTGGAGCGTAGATCCGGAACTAACAAAGTATACTCGAACTGGATTTTACGCGTCATGTCATCATTTCATGCTAATATCTTAACCGTACCCTTACCTTGCGTGATCGTTTGCGAGTCGGTGCCTAGTTTTAAGGTCTCATTCGTTGGCAGTACCTCATCAAACCTTCCCGCGTCATTACACATGTGTGAACTACAACCGCTATCAAATAAACTCACTCACTCCACCACCACCACCACCACTCCTGAAGACGCTTAGCTTCAACAGCTAGGCAGTCATCTGAAACATAATTTAGAGATAAAGCTTCATGATGTTCTTGCACATTGGTAAATGACTGGATACAATTCCCTTCTGAGGTGCTCTTATTCTCGGACTTCTTCTGTTTCACATTGCAATCCGATGCCCTGTGTCCCGTCTTGTGGCATTTAAAACATTTATATTTAAAGCTTGTTTCAAATCTACTCTTCTTTTTTTGATGAACATACATCGTCCCTTCTTTTTTGTCATTGAATTTGGTGTTGCATCTGAAACTATCTTCTTCCATGATTTTCACCCTCAGTTGCTGAGGTGTTGGCAGCTCATCTCTGGGCTCGATTGCACATCTGAAGTTCTCATAGCTTACTGGCAAACTATACAGCAGCATAATCGCTAACAAATCGTCATGTATCACAATGTCCATCTCCTCGAGCTTGTCTACTGCCTCAAAAAACAAATCGAGATGCTTGGTCACCTTCTGATCCTCACTAACATGAGCCTCTTCATCAGGGTTGCCTTCTTGGCAGGGCCTCGTGACGCAAACAAACTCTCCAGCTTCAACCAAACCTCACGTGCAGTCTCCAACCTTTTCACATGACGAACTACACTCGGATCCAACGCTAAAATCAACTCATATCTCGCCTTTCGGCCTGCCACCTTCCATGTCGATAGTGAGCTCTCATCCGTGGGTTTTGATTTTCCACCACTTATATACTCCCAAAAGTCGTGCCTTATCAGCAGCGCTTCCACCTGTATTTTCCAACTATCATAGTTATCCTTGGTCAATAATTCGATACATACACTGGCCATTTTGTATTCGACTGACAGACTATCACCAAAAAATTTTCACAATAACTTTTTTACACTATTTACACACACGCTATTGCTCTTAGCAATATCTGGGCCCATAACCTTTGTTGGGGTATTGCGGCAGAGTAAATACGCGGAGTAGATTATAAACAGGTGTACATTCGGAGTAAATCCAATACAACAACATTTGACACGTTACATGGAACCCAAAATTGAACAATACAAATCTAGTCTTAGTTCTATTTGGCAACTGCTTCAATGTCGATATAGCATGAAGGTTGCTTTCCAAAATGAATAAACATAAAATATTTGTAATCATTAGTATAAGTAGGCGAAGTAAATGACATGTGCATTTCAAGTTCTACTTTATTTCATTTTGTTTATTGGTCACTGTTAAAGAAACAAATACTGATTGACATTCTCGATTTATGTATTTATTAATTATGGCAACATCATTCAAGGAATCAAAACTAAATTCTGGCAACTTTAAACAATTTAATATCTTTTGAATTTTAAAAGATGTCCTCGGTTCGCAAAACAAATTTCGAATGCTGGAAGGCTTTAAAAATAAAGAAAATGATTTTGATATAGTAGTTATCTTGAACAGGCAGACAAACCTGTACCACATAAGAGCATTCTCCTTGGCTCCTTTGACATCGTCAGATGTAGAAAGGTCTTTTTCCACCTATAAATGGATTTTAGATATAAAGAGAAATAGATTAAATATAGAAAATATAGAGAAAAAAAAAATTACTCGTAGCTCCGTTTATCAATTTACGCTTATGTGAGGACGTTCATCGACCTACACTGAATGACACTAATGTCCTAAAGAGGTAAGCGTTAGTGAGTTTGAGAGTTTGTATGTTTGGGACAGTTTGTATGTTTGTACATAATCTCCGAAACAACCGAACCGATTACAAAAATTATTTTACTGTCATAAAGCTACTGACACAAATTAATGTATTAGGTTGGACAAACGATCCCGAAACTACATGCCAAATAGAAAAAAACTTAACTATTTTCGAAACCTCAAAACCCAGCACTACGGGTCCAATAGCCGGACCTGTTGGTTGGTACTAGGAAGCTACTACTACTTTGGTTGCCATATCGTTTTCGGGAGTTATTTGATAATCACCCGGTAAATACCTGCATGTATTATGTACCTCTAGGTATTATTGTATTTGTATGTATAGGTATTATTGTATTTGTATGGCAAGCTATTGATTTTACCTCAGCCTCTTAATCCGGTCAATTTCGACATCCGAGGTTACAATAATTCGCACCCAGCTGAAAATTGGTAGGATTGTTCAAAACACTATCCTAAATGAAATCTAAAAAGTCCTCATCGATCCGACACTTTAGGAAAAAAGAATCTGGACATTTTTTATAGATAACCATCTAATCTATTTTTTGGTAAAAGTGATTGATGATAAAACTAACCGTTTCGCTGAAAATCGCGGGAACCCGTTCTTGTGAACTTTGACCCAGAATTAAAAAAAACCAGGTGTCGGTTCGATGAGGACTTTTTAGTTCATTTATGATGGTGTTTTGAATACTCCTACCAATTTTCAGCTGGGTGCGAATTATTGTAACCTCCCCCCCATTTTTTGGTCTAATTTAACCGGGCTGTCACTTCCCCAGTTGGGATTTATCTGGGGTCTTTCTTTTGTATGTTTCTTGAGAAGTTAAATCACATTAACTAGGTACATTTGCCCCTATGCAATCATTACTAATTATATGATATATTTTTACAGGTTTTCAATGCCGTTATAGAAAAGAGCGAAAAACACGACGTCCTCGAAATTCGTCTAGATATCTTACACCGAGAGATTACACTCTCTGTGTACCGAAACGTCTCTCGGGGTCTCTTCGAGAGACATAAGCTGGTGTTCAGCTTCCTTCTGAACATGGCCGTCTTTCTCAACGCGGGCCTCGTCACTCCAGAACAGTGGAACTTCATACTCCGAGGACCAGCCGGAACTAAAGTGGTGGGTTTTTAGGTAGCACTTAAATGAGGCCAAGATTAAGTTGTTTTAGACATTCTTCACGTTTGCATCTTGCACGGTCTTCGTGTCTCAGAATAAGAAGACCAACTCATTTTCAGCAGCGTCCTTAAGTTCAGGCCTCCGCACTGTCGCCGGAACCAGCTAAGCAATGTACTCTAGTCAAACTCAAAAGATAATTCTCCGTTATTCTGAGAAATTCAAAGAGTTGATTATATTTTCCAAAACATATCTATAGTTTGTCTAATAAAGGATGATAATTTTGACACTTCACGCCTATGAAGTATTAATACATATACTTTTTCAGTAAACTGTACTACAGTTATTATCTTAGTTTATTGACGGGTACCGCTCATTTAGTGAAGTGCCTTGCAAACGAAAAAATATAGACCAGAGAAAATCGGTTGTGAAACAAAATTTATTTAATACTAGCTTTCCGCCCGAATTTTCTTTGCTATAAACCTCACGGAGCCCGAGACCTTTCCAACGAATGCAAAACCGTGGAAATCGGTTTGTGCGTTCTGGAGTTATAGCGTCAGTAAGGAAAACCCGACTTATTTTTATATAATAGATTTTGTGAACAGCGTTTGTGAACATGAATAATTGATGATAAACTTAAGGGACAGTTCTTCTAGTGATGGTGACGATGATTATGAAAGTGATTTAGGGTGTGCACCGTTATATGAGTTATAATCAGCTTTAAATCCTAATACCTACCTTATTTAAGGGGCCGTCACCAAATGACGCGCGGCCGTAGCGCGCGTGTGGGCATCGTAATTTATTGCAAATTTTGGGGTATTCGCATTACGTTTTTAGGTCGAATTTACTGATTGGATTTTAAATAAAACTTTACATTTCTATTAAATAAAGATAATTTTTAACAGTGAGTAATTATGCTTCATTCAAAACAAAAATCTGTCGTAGACTTGGGCTGTTATTCGGGAAAATTGAGAAAGTTTAACCTTTTTTGCAGTCATTGTGATGATTTTTGCATATTCTGGTTCATTATGTGTCAACAAAGCATGTCCGACGTTTTGGTCTTTTCTTTCTGTAACTATAGCTTTATAAGCTTTATTCAGAGATTTAGTCACTTGAAGTTGACACGATAAGGCTTTTTCGTAAATCGAGGTGGCGAGATTGATCATTTTATAATAGTAAATAGATTTTATTTATAATTGTGTTTCGTTATGTGTCAAAACGAAAGGTTGGACTATATTTTTATGTTTTGAACAGTCATTTTTTTCCGAAGGTCGTAAATTCGGCGCTTGAAAAGTTGGATCAAGCGCTCAAAATACGAAATGGTTCTTTTAATTCACTTGAGAGCGCCCAAGTGTAGGTATTTTATAGTCTTATTATATATTTTTTTTCTCTTAATCTAACGATTTCAAAGTTCTATGAAATAATAAATCGATAATTGTATAGATTCAATAACGATATAGGTAGTACTATCCTATCCCTATTGTGCGCTGTCAAAATGATCATCCTAAATTAAACAAACTATAGAACTTAGGTAACTATACTATTAGGACTTCCTTAGAGGATTGCATAGCTGGGATTAAGGATTAGTACACTTTGATGAAAATACCGAAAATAGGTCAACCATAACGAGTCCCGACATTATTTTGAGCACTTGTCTATCTATACTTAATATATGAAGAGGAAACATCTGATTGTTTGTAATGAATATGATCAATGAATAGGCTCCGAAACTAATGCACCGATTTTGAAAATGCTTACACCAGCGGGCGAAGCCTCTGACGGCAGCCAGTTTACCTTTAGAGCATGTGGAAAGTTAGCCTAGCTTAACTACTGAAGGATTACGATATTTATTGACGTGGAGTGTAGTGTATTGCCGGATCACAATATTTATGGCTGGATTACTGGAAATCCTTGTGAGCTGATTCTAGATCTTGGATCGTAATATTTATCTTGCGTGTAGCGTCGCGCGTCAATAAGCAGCGAGACGGCAGCAATGGTGGGCAAGTTACCATGGCGCTTTGACTAACTGACCCCGGCGACCTTAAAAAAATAACGCATAGAAGGATAAATAAATAAATAAATAAATAAATATCCCTGGACATTATTCCACACAGCGCCATCTAGCCCCAAAGTAAGCTAATTAAAGCTTGTGTTATGGGATACTAGACAACGGATAAACATACTTAAATACATTTTCTTTTGTAAATACATACTTATTATACATAGGAGACACCCAGACCAGTACAAACAGACATGTTCATGCACACAAATGTTTGTACTGTGCGGGGATCGATCCCGCGACCTCTGGTGTAGTAGCCAACTTCTTAACCATTACACCAAGTCGGTCGTCAAAGTATAGTCTTCATACAACCGCCCCGTCAAAAATGAAGCACAAATCTGATCCACACATGCGTGACTATTGCTTGCTTACGTGCGGCGCGCTTTGACATTGAACATTGCCGAGCTGTAATGAACACTGCAAAGCGGTCGGTTTGGAGCCATTTATGGCTCCAATTAAGGTGCTTCAAAATGGGCGCGCAGACTTGGTTTCTATGTGTAATTATTCTAAGCCGGCGACATTATCCCCGAAGATCTGATGTCCATAAAGTTTCTTCCTGTGGCGAAATAGCGCAATGTCAATGCCAATTTTCCTCTAGGCGAAATCGATTTCCTTATCACCTTATCCTGTTTACTCATAAGGCGTTAAAAAGGTTATCAAAACAGACATCAGGCATTCGAAAGTAATTTTCGTAGTCGTCATTTCATCGCGGAAATCGAATTTCGCCCAATAAATTTAAATGTGTACCTATACTATTATCTCTTTTATAGCCAGTTAAATTTAATCCATCGCTTTCTTATCATTATTTTGTTTAAAGAAAGGGCTACAATGATTGCTACACAAGCTTTAATTTCCACTCTGTCTAGGGTCCATCACGTCTGCCTCGTACAAAGAAAGCTTCAGTACTAACGCAATTCGTTTTGATGGTGTAGGGTATGCTGTGATCCCGCCTAAGATACATCAATAAATATCGTGATACTTGTCACAATATTTATTGACGTGTAGTGTTCCCCTTACTTTACGGAAAATGCTCTAGGTGAGCGACCACCTTTACGCAGTACTCTAAGACGTCGTTTGATTCACGTGCGAAATGTCAATCTAACTCGTCCCAACTCCTAACACTACCAGCTTTGTCTAGCCTTCGCTTGAATTCGCATCGGTCGGGACTCGCTATGGATTTACATATTTTACACACTTGCGTTTTGATAAATGTACCTATCTACTATTATTGCATTAGTACATATTAGGTGATAATATCGATCTAGTGTGCTCGAATGTACAGCTATGAATGCCCCTTCGTAACTGAGTTATATGATTTTGGTGAGTTACCACTTTTCTCCTCCAGGGAACCCTTGTGTAATGCAGTTGCCTCATCATTTTTTTTTTAAACTAAAGTTAATTTACACAGGTACCACCAAAGAAACCTCTTATAGAGACTCTGTCGGACCAAATGTGGCTAGCAGTGAATCACTTGAATGAGACCGACGAGAATTTCGCAGGCCTCGTCGATGACTGCCTCAGGAAAATACCGATAAAGCTGGGATCGTTTAGTGTGGTATGTTTTCAAGCTTTATCACGGCCTATGCCTATTTACGGTTTTTTTAACAATGTTGTTGTCATTAGGCCTTATGAATTGTCTAACTGAACAAATTGATTCAAGATACTTTGGCAGCGTAGGTGAATGATAAAACTACGTGCTTCTTTCCTACCACCGACGGAATAATGTTGAGCTTGAAATGATAGTTTTTAATTATTCTAGTGTGTACACATTTCCGCCATGCATTTAGAAAATGAGTCGATTGTTGGCACTCTTACTGTGATTGTCAGCTAAAAACAGATATACCGAAAAACCGAATTATTTATATGCTTTTCCTTTACAAAACCATATTGCAGCTTTCAGAATATTGAGTGTCAAAACCGCGGGACCAAGTGAAACATTTGAATACTGGATAGTTGAAGAAGTTAATTCTGCGTTTGTACTTATTAGTAAGTACCTAGTACCTACTCAAAAAGTTTGTACTTAAATGTTTTTTAATTAATTACATTTTTAAAGTGGCCAAGTTCCAAACGTTTGAACATAAATTTGTATATGACGATTGTTAGTACCTCGTTCAGACCTAAACATATATTTATTACAAGTTTATAGCTTATAAATTACTTAATGAGTTTCCAATATTAATAATAATTATCGTCTGTTATTTTGTTCTAAGCAGTAACGAAGAAGCACTCCTTAATAATCAAACAAAAATGTAGGGTGATGTCATTTATTACACAATCCACTTGGTTGATCCGTAGTGTTTCCATATTGAATTGCTCTGGTTGCGAATGCGTTATTTAGTTATAACATAATTAAAAACATGAAAAGGGCGATTTTGTTCAGATTTCGATGTTGGAAAATTAGGAAAAGTTAGGTATTGCATTTTTGCTTCTTTATCACCCTGTAAAGTTTAAAGCAATGAAAGACAAAAATATAACAGGTATATTTATAATTTTACGCAGTAATAACAAGATAATATACCTACCTACATAATAAAAACCAATGATCCAATGAGTCTCCGGCGTTAATTATTCCCAATACGCAAAAATCTCCTAAATCTAAAAATATGAATAATCTAAACTAGTAATTAAGGTATGTTAAGGTATATACACAAGGTACTAACAATCTTCATTTTCAAATCTCCGTTGAAGCTTTTGAAACTTGGTAAACTGGGAGTAGTCCCGCAATTCTGACGTCAGAATGGCGGGCCACTTTAAAAATGCAATAAATACAAAAAAGTTTAAGTAAAATTTTTTTGAGTAAGTATGGGTACTAACAAGTACAAACGCAGTGTAGGGGTTAGATAACACAGCACTACATGCATGTCAATCCATTGTATGCGACTTAGGCGAGTGACACGTATGTGTGCGCTACAATAAATCAGTAATTTCATCAGCGTTCGGGAGTAATCCCACGCGCGCTGCCTTAACCTATAGGCAATAAACGGAGTTAACTGAAAACCTTATCTTTTATTTATGTCACCTCTCCTAAAGTGGTGACCCCGAACTGTAAATTTTTGTGAAGTGCGCAACCTTTAAGAAGATTATAATGGTTACCCCTCCGCCGGTAGCAGCATCAGAGTTGGAAGCGATTACTCTTTCCTCAAAAGTTCCGGATTTCTGGACAGACTAGCCAAGGGTTTGGTTCGTGAGGACCGAAGCGATACTGGCACCACAAAAGCTCTCAGACGACGCCAGGTACGACATCGTGGTTTCAAAACTAAACAAAGAGGCGATTCAGCAGGTCACGGATATACTGATTGAACCACCAGCAACCAAAAACTTCGACACTCTGAAGGCTTGATTATTACAAATTTATGAAGAGTCCAAAATTAGACAACTCCAAAAATTTATGCGTGAAATCGAGCTAGGGTATCAGAAACTCTCGCAGCTTTTGAGGCGAATGCGAGAGTTGGCCAAGGATAAACTTCCCGACGGCACACTGCGGATTTTGTGGCAAAGACATTGCCCAAGCGCAGTGCGAGCTGTGCTAGCTGTTTCGGAGACCAAGAACCAGGACCATCTGTCGACCATAGCGGATAATGTTTTAGAATCCACGCGGGCCACACACGTCGTCAACGAAGTAACGCAGCAGCAGCCCACGGTTTTCAAGGAGGCCGAAATGATCATGGCCGAGGAAGCCAAGTTAAGCCTCAAGGTCGTTGACCTAGAAAGATCGCGGGCCAGTTTCCAACCCCGCCGCAACTACAACCGTTCGCGCTCTGCTTCACGAAACCGTAGCCACAATCTTTCTGCACAGCGGCGAACGCCGGAGAGTCCAGACTGGCTATGCTTTTACCACCTTCGCTTCAGAGCCAGGGCCCGGAAGTGTGAGGAGCCCTGCACATGGAAAAATCGTCAGGAAAACTAGGAGAAGTGCAGACCACGACGGAGCTCTGCGCTATTGTTCCCTGTAACCGCCTGCGAATCTTGGATATAAATAGTAGATTAAACTTTCTCGTCGACACAGGTGCTAACGTGTCCGTAATACCTGTAAATAAAAAATAGTGCTCGAGAGTGCAGTGATTACAAGTTGTACGCAGCCAATGGTTCCGAGAATAAGACTTACGGGGTCAAATCATGAACGTCAAGATAACGGGATCACTGCTTGTTTTAAACAGACTTCCCAATCTCTTTTTTAAGACTCATTTTGGTACTTTTGATACCTTTATTTATAATTTAGGTACCTTCTTCATTTAAATGATGCATAGGATCGATGCTGGTCCCGTCATCGTCACAAAACCACTTATCATTGAAGTGAACAAACGACTCTGTGTTTCAGTAGCCAACCAGCACATCTGGATAATCACGTAACATTTCCGGGATTATGTATAGTTATTTTTTAATTACTTCTTACATTTCTGAAGATTTTCGCCTGCTTTTTTGTGAAGAGTAAAGCTAAAGGTTGAATAAATTTTGCTGTTCGAATGAAGGCTGGCATTTTAGCTCGTGTATTTTTTATTTGATCATTTTATGTAATCTTTTTATATGCGAAACCACTAAAAAATTGGGAATTAATGTAATCGCAACATCTATCAATCATAATTCAAATGTAATGAAAAACATATTTAAACAATTTTGTCTTTATGTTGCCATTTCTAGGTGGGTGATTCTACAAAAATTACAAAATTCTAATAATATTGAAGTATGATTTAATTACTTCTTTCTCAAAATAATTATTACACTTAAATAAGGATGACAATAATACAAATAATTCAAGTACTTAATTCATTTTTTTTTATATTGCTTTTTATTCATTTTGTTTGACTGGCCTTAAGTACTTAGGTACTTACTTGTTTTCTGAACAAATTTGTCGACAAAAAATATTCTCTTTAATAGTAGATTATACACCAAGGGGATAAAGCACTGTTTTATGTCACGGGCGCTACATTGAATCCTGAACGTAACGAAGGACTCCAAATTTAACTCCCGAGCGCAGCGAGGGTGTTATAAGTTAATTCCCGAGCAAAGCGAGGGAATTAAGATTGAGTCCTGAGTGCAGTGAGGGATTCAAGCGCCCAAGAAAAAAACAGTTTTATCCCGGTGGTGTATACTCTACTTTTCTCACTTTATGCGAGACAATAAAAAACCAGGCTTAGTAGATAGTGTTTATTACAGCTATTAAAAGTGCAAATTGATATTGGAGACATTAGTCCAACTATGGAAAGATAACGTTTTCAGGTATTTTTCCTTTGACTTTTCTGGGAGCAGATTATTGACAATGCCTAGGGCATCTAATTTAATAGCTTCTGGAGTCAAAATACTTTCATCACTCGACATTTTTTATTTTTTCTTTGAAATATTTATAGAATCTTCTAAAGCTATGAAGTATGTACTACTAGCTACGGCTATAGCAACTTCTTTCAGCTGGCGTGGCCGACTCGATTTGACAAACAAATGAAGTTCGTCTCAGTGCGAATCTAGTGGGCCACGGCCTCGGTCTTCGAAAATCGAGTTGGCCGCGCCCGCTGAGGACACATTCTGTTTAGTGAAATTAGACTTTATGGACATAGCAATAAGAATTATGAAAGTGAAAATCACATTATGGACCAGCGGGTTATAATAGAACATTATAACCCGGCTAAAGCCAAGAGATATAATGTCTTGCTTTCGGTAAGGTTTACATGACATATAATTCGGCATTGTCGAGCATGTGGTGTGAAAATAAATATTATTTTTAGATAGTTCAAAGTGTTCAAAATATTCATAAGTGTTTATACCTGCCAGCCATATCCTGCTAATATTCACTGAAATACCACACACACTTCCAACACTACATTTCTGAGGATCATCATCATGGACATGACATCTCTCCAACAATTCCTTGAAGAAGTAAAGGCGATGTTTGCGGACAAAATGACGGATTTTCAACTTAACCTGCTCCCTCTTCGACACCAACCACCATCAAATCCGTAGCTGAAGACTTCGCATCTTTCAAGGTATTCATAATGTCTACGCTGACAAATTTTCAGCGTCAAGTGACGTTTCTGACTCAAGAATGCGATCGGCTGGAGATGCGGACCAGGCGCTAGATATTACTCGTTCAAGGGTTTACTGAGGCAGAAGACGAGGACACCTGTGGAGTTGTACTAAAGGTTGTGGCGGATCATCTGAAGTTGCTTTTGGCGAGAGACTCCATAAATCGCTGTCACCGCCTTGGTAAGTCCTCAAAAGATAGGTACACCCCGGCCTGTCATCTTGAAGTTTCGCCAGATTGATAACAGGGAGAATCTCAGTACGCAAAGACTGCTTTTAAGGGCTCGGGGATCCATGTTTCGGAGTTTTTAACAAAAGTGCTTACGCCATGACTCTTTCCTTGAGGCTAGAAAGTGACTTGGTATGTCTAAATGCTTGAAGAATAACGGCACGATAGTCATAATTGCGCCGGACGACAGGCATTATGAATTGTTTTTTTTCTTGAGTCTAATGTAATGTAATAGTCTAATTATAATTACTCTTGCAAGCTGCTGGTAGGTTGAGAATTCTTATTAGCGTGTTGCATTATTCAATAAGTGGATTTATATTATTTAGTATCGTTTGCATTTTATTTAAAACTATTTATTTCTTGTATGTTATGGATTCTTTAATTAGCACTGGGGACCAAAGTGACCACTTCCATTCCTTCTCATCATCATCTGATGAGTTTTTATAGAAACTGTTCTAAAAAGCTGAGTGCAAGGTTTTTTTGAAGTCTTCCATAGTTCTTCTCGTGAAATTAAACAATCAAACAGCAAACGGAAATCGAACCCGCAACTTTACCCAGTACCGGCACCACGCGTACAGGCCGTGAGATAAAACAAGCAGTTAGGTTTTTACTTTAAGAAATAGCACAGTGTAAGCTAATGCTATGCGAAGCGATTCAATCTAATAGACAGTAATAGAACAACTTGATACATTATTACTAATGCACGCAACATAGCATTGAATCGTTGAGCACTATAGCACAGGTTTTATATTATAAATTAAGTTATCCCAACACGATTATTGCATTACTCTCTGGGGTGTCTCAATACTTTAAATGTTGATAATTAGTAATAAAGTTATTTTATTTTATTTATTTATTTATTATTTTAATTAAGTTCCTAGGTTAAGTATTTGCAGATTTTTACATTACATACAGCAGCTTCATATTTAGACACCATTTATAAGATATACTTGTCCAATATCTTTTACATTTCATACCAGTTTAATTCTGTTTGAAACTTTAGTTTTTTTTACTTACGATGGGCAGATCATACAGCAAACAAGAAGAAGTAATAATGGCACATAATGGCGCAAACGACGCAAACTCCACTGCGGCCGAGAGAAACCTTGCACTGCACGGTTTAATAACAACAGCGATACTCTTCTTTTTGGTAAAGATCAGCGTATATTTCTTATTCAAAAAGAGTAACAAAGGAGTTAAAAAATGGGCAAGACAGGAAGTATTTTCGGCTGTCTCCTTGAGTCAGGTGGAAAGACCCGCTCAACAACTTGCTACGGTCCAAGATGCCTAAATTCATGTAAAATGTTCTATTCTTTTGTTAACCTTTAACTTGGATATATTACATTTTGATTTAAATTACAGTGTGTGAACCTATTATTACAACATTCAGGTGTTTAATCTCAAGAAATGTGTTCTTGTTATTGTTTTACGAGCGTTAGGTAGCGTTAGCTATTAGTTGTTATCTCCTGTAGTCCTGTCTGTGCAGATACTTAAACCTAGTAGGTAGTTTAATTGTAACTGTATCTCGTTGTTTTTAATTATGTATTTTTTCAAAAAAGGGAGGAATATTGTAGGGGTTAGATAACGCAGCACTACATGCATGTCAATCCATTGTATGCGACCTATGCGAGTGACACGTATGTGTGCGTTACAATAAATATGTAATTTCATCAGCGTTCGTGAGTAATCCCACGCGCGCTGCCTTAACCTAATAAGCAAGAAACGGAGTTCTCTGAAAATATAATCTTTTATTTATGTCACCTCTCCTAAAGCAGAATTAACTTCCTTTAGTATACACGGTGTCGGGTTTCATGTGGTCCAAAAGATACCAACGATAGAGGGGTCCAGGGGCTACTCTAAGGACCCCCATGTATGGTCCGCGAAAATTTATAGTTTTCGAGAATATAGCATTTTTCTAATTTTTTTCTTAATACCCAAAATGACGCATTTTTTTAATGATTTCTCCTAAAGTATTAGTACTAGAACCTTGTTTTTTTGAGAATGTGTTCAATTAGTCAAATAGGCCTTTCATTACACCACTACAGTTGTAACTCAGGCTAATTATTTTCTGCAAAAAAAAAAACTGAACTTTTTTTTTTGGATGATTTTTTACTTCTTTCTTTAGGGTGGTGTAACTCCAAAAAAGCACATAACATAAAACTTCAGGACCCATTTCAAAAACTAGCCTACTATGTGGACCCACTACTTGTAAAATTTCAATCAGCTACGGCAAGAGCTTCATGTCAAAAATAAAATCTGAAATGGGAGGATTTTAATATTAAATTAAATTTCGTCAGTCATGAACTCAATTGATTTTCAATGGCATTAAAAAAGTTTACTTCGAGATAATCTGTCATAAGACATCAGACGTCATTACAGATACCAGTTTTGATCCCTTTGTTCAAGTTTACAAACTGTTTTGTTAGTCTTCCCTTGGCTGCTCTCGCGTTCGTACATTGTTCATACTATCCCTTTTTAACTACTGGAGGACTTTTTGATTGCTTATTTACTTTTATTTTGACGACTCTGGAACTAAGACTTGGCACGATTACTGGACTAGATTTTGCCCATAATACGTACTGTGTGTTTGTGGGTTCGTTCAAAGCATAATGCCTTCCACGGCACGAGAATATGCAGAAATGCATTATTATTATGGATATGCCAGAGGAAACGCTCGACTTGCGGCACGTCTGTATCAACAGCGGCTGTTACAACGAGGTGGACCACAACCTGAAACATATCCAGATCATCGTGTTTTCATCCGTGTGCATAATGCATTCATTGAAGGCCGCCGTCCAGGAGCACCGTATAGTGAAGGTGTTTTAAGAGAAGATCCCTATTTGGTGGAAAACGTTTTGGAAGAAATTGCTAGGGAACCAGCAGCTAGTACGCGGTCAATCGGTCGGCGTCTCGGTGTTCCCCATCAAAGAGTTCACAGAATTTTGCGCAAGGAAAGCTACCATCCATTCCACCTACGAAACTTCCAATACTTGCTACCTACAGACTATGACCGACGTGTGGCTTTCTGTCAAGAGATGATTAAACTAAACTAAACTAAGAGAAGCATAAGAGACAATAAGACAAAAAGACGACTCCTTCCAACGTCTAAGAAGACAGTTTATTAAACGTTGTCGTATGTGCATAGCTGAAGGTGGACGTCACTTCGAATATTTATTATAGTAAAAAATACATAATAAAGTATTTTTGTAAAATCGTTGATATGTTTCTACTTTTTTTCATGTTATCCTCTAATTTTCTGTAATGAATCTATCAATTATTGAAGGTCATTTGGGCCTTAAGCCCTTGCAGCAGCTGATTGAAATTTTACAAGTAGTGGGTCTACATAGTAGACAAGTTTTTGAAATGGGTCCTGAAGTTTTATGTTATGTGCTTTTTTGGAGTTACAGTTAAAGAAAGAAGTAAAAAATCATCCAAATAAAAAAAGTTCACTGTTTATTTTTTTTGCAGAAAATAATTAGCCTGAGTTACAACTGTAGTGGTGTAATGAAAGGCCTATTAATTGTTCACATTCACAAAAAAAATCAAGGTTCTAGTAATAATACTTTAGGAGAAATCATTAAAAAAATGCGTCATTTTGGGTACTAAGAAAAATTTTAGAAAAATGCTGTTTTCTCGAAAACTATAAATGTTCGCGGAACATACATTGTGGTCCTTAGAGTAGCGCCTGGACCCCTCTATCGATGGTTTTCGTTTGGACCACATGAAACCCGACACCGTTTAAACAGTATTCAAATGTTTCACTTGGTCCTGCTTTTCTAACACTCACATTATACTTTGATTTTGTTGAATGAATATTAAATTGTTGAATTACCAATTAAATGAATAAATAATATTTGTGTTTTTCAGGATATACATGTTAACAAGAAGGACAAAACACCCCCGACAGTTAATTGGAATGAAAAGCTATCAACGTTCGAGAAGTTAATGATAATTAAAGCTATCAAAGAGGAGAAATTAGTGTTCGCTATAGCGCAATACGTTAGCACCAGCCTCGGCGCAGTGTTCATAGAAAGTCCGACAGTGCAACTGAATACTTTGTGAGTACCTATTTGAATGTCAGCCGCGCAGCTAATTTAAAATGGCCCGCACCATCTCGGCGAGGTCACCGCTCCCTCTCACTTGATAGTGAGCGAAATGGTGCCAGTATCGATCGAGTGACCTCTCCATGTGTTGCACTTGCAGACTAGCACGGGCCCCGCTCGCTGGACTCATAATAAAACTAGTAGCATTGCTTCTTTTGTTCGATGTAGGTACCTCACGAATTGATCGATAGGGTCCAATGAACCTCGATCATTTTGATCGAAATTGCGATAAATCGTCTGATCTTGCAAAATAAAGTGTGTATTGAAACTTAGGAAAAGAGTTTGAGGTAGAATTGGTAATGCTTACGGATAATGCACTTTTTTTGTTCGTATTCATTCTGATAACAAAGGCTTTGAAGACACGAGTGCGCTGTAACACGGTTTCTCGCCTTGACTTGCGTAGTGTCCTGGGTTCGATTCTCGGGTCAATTTAGGAATCGATCTTTCTAGATTGGTTCGGGTCTGGGTGTGCCGGGAGACGCCGCTGACTTATTTCCCTGTCTGGTTACTCGTAACGTGACACAAGGATACTCTGGCGCATATTTATTAATTTTTATAGCGTTGATCAATGTAATGTAATTAAGGTTTTTTTTTTACTTTCCAGCAATGCTGTTGGAAAGATACACTATAAATAGATGAGATGAGTACTATTTTGATGTATCACGAGTGCAAAACAGCCAAGGGCCCCGCTAGAAAGATCAGACGATTTACTACAATTTTTATCAAAATGGTCGCGGTCAGAAAATGTTTTTCACAATATGTATAGTACAATAATTTTACGAGCGCGCGTGCCGACGCGACGCTCTTAATACCAAACAATAAAGTTGAATTCCGTTAGATTCACTCGTGATTCACAAGAACTTTAACACAAATGCATGCACACATTTAGGTCACAAGTTCCTAATTGTCTATTTCTCATTAATTTGATTGACTATAGAATATAATCTTTTTTTCTAATGATATGAAAATCAATCGCTCAAGGACAATGTTTTTCATTATTTTTGATTTCGCGACCCCTTTACATGTTGAAAGATTCTGGCGACCCCTGTGCCATAAACAGACAAAGAGATTATTTGAAAGACTACCTTAATGATTTTCTCTATTTTCGTTCCATTTTTTCTTTGCTTCCTTGAATAAGTCAAAAAAACATTTCAAAAATAGCACCACTATTTGACAAATTTTCGAAAGTACGTTTTACTGTAGTGTAGAACTTTACATTTTTCTTTTTGCCAGTTACCCCTGAGTAAGGTTTCACGACCCCCCTAGGGGCGCGACCCACAGATTGAAAAGCACTGCTCTAGGAGATGGAATGACTGACTGACTACTATCAAGCCTTGATATATAGAAAACCTTCCTTGAATACTAAGAATATGAAAAAATAATGAAATAGAAAGTTCAAAGCCGATTTGGCTTAATTTAAAACTTTTTGCATCGGTGAATAGGTAGATATAGCATTCGACCAATCAAAATCGAGATGTTGTCGCGCAAAGTTAGGCCGGGCTGTTTTGTGGTGAGGTTTCAGCTCCACTTTATTCGTTTTCCGCATAAAGGTGGTCCCTCACCTGGAGTAGTTTCCTGTAATGTAACATTTCTGATTCGATTTTCAGCATTACCTACATTACAATTCTGCCTTACAAAACTTCAGGGAAATTGTATCAAAATATTACACATTGTAACAACAAATTACGCACTTTATTGCGCGGTTCTCCTCCCTCACCGATGTAATGCTAGGTCAGGTGAGGGATCACCTAGAGCTTTTTCCTGTAATGCAAAGTTTCAGAGTCCCGCACCTTAATGTTAAAAGCGCAAAATGGTAAACCCTGGTAAAATTGTAATACTTAGAGCAATATTTAAAAAAACAGTTGTAAGTATAGCTATGTTACTCGTAGCTTCTAGTTTTTGGAAAAAAAAAATACAAAATTAAATAATCAACGTTCATGATATGACCAAAGAAATAATCAAAACTTTTTAGTGCTTAAAATGAAATTTACTACCTACATATTATAATAAAAAAAAGGTATCAAAAAAAATACTAACCGTCAATAAGAATCTCAAATCACATTAGTAGTAAGTACAAGATTCAAAAATAAAAGAGAAGAGATAAAACTTTTAAACACGAAAATAACATTGTCCAAATAAAATAGTAAACCATTCATGGCATCAAAAAAAAAATTGTTTATGTTTATTTACTGATCATTACTAGCCCGATCAAAATTGGTAGGATTGTTCAAAACACTATCTTATAGAGTTGTAATGGTAGGGTACTTAGCGCCGTTTTCTTAACGTGGTTTCCTCGGTGTTCTTATTTCACGGATTTGTAGTGATTCTGTTTAATTTGAAACTGTTGAGTAATAAAATAAAAATAGGGAAATTACATCGTCTGATTTATAATTCTCTAATACTTCTGCTTTCTCTTATTCTTCTGTCTTCTTATGTCTCCTCGTTTGGAATCAAACGAATCCTCAACTGTTGGTGATTCAACATTGAAGCACGACCGGCCTTGACAATTTGTACATGCTAGAGAACAAAACAGACCAACTTTTTTCCAACCACTTTTAATAAGTAGAGAAGTCATAATATGTTGTATAAACAAATTTTGACGATTACAACTCTTCCAACTTTTTTAATAATTGTTATATCTCAGAAACAGTAGCTCTGAGGAAAAAAGTATTTCAAGTCATTTTTTATATATAATTATCTGATCTACAATTTTTGTCTTAGGTAATTTTATGATAAAACTTACCGTTTTGCTGAAAATCACGAAAAACTCATTTTTGTGACCTTTTACCCATAATATTTCCTTTTTCCATGTGTCGTATCGATGAGGACTTTTTAGATTTCATTTATGATAGTGTTTTTAACAATCCTACCAATTTTGAGCTGGGTACGAATTATTGTAACCTCGGATGTCAAAATTGACCGGATTATACTATCAAAATCAAAAAAGTACTAGGTATTAAGAAAGTAATAAAAAATCTGAATTTTATTCTACAACGATCTTCTTACTTCAAAAACTTATGGAAAAGAAGTGAACTTATGGAAGAGTATGCGCAGGGCATCCACTTGTGGTTCGTGGACTTCGCCAAGGCCTACGATAGTATAGTGCGAAATTCATTATATAACATCCTAAGGATAATTCCTTATTGTTCCTTTTTCCTTCAGTATTGTAATCAAAATCCCATCCAAATTAGTCAAAATGATAGAAATAGCGGGTTTTGGTTGGAGGGAAGTAACTGGTGAATTTAACATTGAAACCGGCTTATAGCAAGGGGTCGCTCTTTTGCCCACGTTGTTTAATCTAGCATTTGACTATGCTCTAAGAACACACTCGACGGAGGAGTGCAACTAAATGGACAACATCGGATGATAGGCTACGCGGACGATCTTGCTTTTCTAGGAGAAAATAAATAAGATTTAGTAATGCCAGCACAAACGCTAGAGACTGAAGAAAATAAAGTTGAACTCAGAATTAATCACAGCAAAACAGAATAAGTACATGCGTCTTTTTAAAAATATCGGAGCACCTAGGGTCAATTTACATTTGGGTTGGGAACAATAGTTACAAAGGAGTAGAGAAGTTTAACTATCTGGGCTGCACTTTAACTGACACTAACACCAGGGAAGACGAGATAGATTTCAGAGTACAAAGTAAGCGTACCCTCCGTTGTAGTGCAGCCCAACACAAAGGGTTGGTGTCAGGGCTTCTCAGCAGGAACACTAAAAAATAAAATCCGCGTTTATAAAACAGTCATCTGGCCTATTCTAATGTACACTAACTCTCAAAGAAGACCAAACACTGTTAGTAACAGAAAGAAGAGTTCTGCGAAAGATTCTGAGTCCAACACAGACAGAGGATGGAGTGTGGAGAAGGCGAAAAAATTGTGAGATCGAAGAAGCCAATATCATCGGCCAGATTAAAGCTCACAAACTTCGCTGGCTCGGCCACTTATAGAGAATGGGGGATGATCGTGCGGTCAAGCGGGCATACTTAGGACGGCCGAGCGGTCCTGGGTTTACCAAGTCATGAAGGACTCGCGCGAGCTCCTGGTGGATGACTGGCAGGAGGTGGCGCTCGACAGACCGGAGGCCAAGGGTCACTTTGGGTTGCTGCGCTATCTAAGTTAGTTAGTTAGTTATCTGCAAAGTTTGAGGTTATTTATTACTTTCATTGACGCTGGCGTGCACGCGCGCCGCGACTACTGTCCTATTTAAATTCGCGTAACCGGCACGTGCCGGGTCGCTTCATTACTCAATGCTACGTCTGTTTGCCATCTCCCAGTAACGCCCTACTAAGCCGTGGTTCGTGTTGTCCCCCCTTGGGAGGCACATTACTTACATTTTTGGGTTGAGAGCCCTCCGCTCACCCACTTGTCCGGCTCAATCCATCAGCGGCTAACAGCATTTGTCACTAAGAAAAAAATAAGTAAAAAGCATTGTTTTTGAAATAACGAATGTTCATTATTTAATTTTGAAAATAGATATGTTTTTCCAAAAACTGTTCAACAACTAGAGCTATCCAACTGATTATTTTACCATTTTTCTCTTAACACTGTGCGCTTTTATAATTTTGCGCCTTTATCATTTTGAGCTATTCATATTTTGCTCTTTTACCATTTCGAGCTATTCATATTTTGCTCTTTTACCATTCTACCAGGGTTTACCATTTTGCACTTTTAGCCGCATGCGCTAGGCTGGATATTTACTGACGAAACTGCTCACTTTTCTTCAGTTTCGGGAATTAACTTGGCTGGCTTTAAGAGATTGTTATAAGGCCCCTGTTGATAAATCCGTGAGTTGAACAAATAAAGCATTGCCACTACTAGTCTTATGAGTCTAGTGGGCCCCCGCTAGGCAGACACATATGATAACGCGCTATTAGAGAACAGGATGTAGTTCCGGCTGTCTGAGCCACTCATCCCACAATGATCTCGCTTATCTAGATTGTTAGCGAATCGTTAGTGACGGCAATAGTGACAAATCCTGATAATAGTTTGATTTCGCCTTTCGATGGTAGCTAAGCTAAGGCAAGGGCCACTTTCAACGGTTACGTAGTAGTACGGTTATGTAGTTTAAAAATGGGTAGTATTTAACTGCAAATCAAAAAATCTTACTTTTGTATGACATAAAAATCCCAATACCAATCAATTATACTTATTGCAGAGCAAAATAGCTACCTCAAAATATTAATATTTAAGCATCAATTTATGTTCGTGACTCATTACTATTTATTTTAATGTAAAGCATTTTAATTAACGTATAGGTATCTACCTAATAATTACTAACTTACAGTAAACTATTTACATCTTTTTTTATTAAACTGAGGGTCTATTTTTTAAACTAGAGTTTATATGAATAAAACATCTTTTTATTTGAAAAAATAAGCTAATTATTTATTAATCAGTACATAATGAGATCAACAATAAAATTCTAAAATCACATACAAATCGACTTTCTGTAGATTTGTTGAATAATGAGAGCAGACCTTGCCTTGGCTGGACTTCCGCGCCCCCTTTTCTGGCCAATAGGTTTTTTTTGGGGTAAACTACACTACATAATTCCGAAAAACATAACTCGCAAAGTCAAAATCCTGAATTCCAGAATTCCGAATTTCATAATTCCGAATGATTTAGAATCCCGAAAGTCGAAATTCCGAATTATCATAAATCCGAATATTAAAAATCCCCAATTTCAATACTCCGAATGTTCATACGTCCGAAAGTCAGAATTACGTATTCACAATCCCGAATCATTAAAATACGAATCAACAATAATCCGACCTTTATGAATACGAATTCCGAATAATCAAAACTCCGAAAAATCCCAAATCCGAAATCTATTATATTTTTATAAACATTTTACATGTTACTTTGCCGACAATTCGGTTCTGGCACTCTCCGACCGCTGCCGCGGCACGCTCGCTCGGCTCGTGCGGGCTCTTGAAATACACTCTAGTGTGTAGGGCAGAATAGTATCACGGCGGGATGACCACGGCGAGTCGGGTTTTGAGCTTAATTTTCTTATATGTAAATATAGTATTTCTCATGTAAACTTTTAATAATTGAAATGAATTATCAGAATTTTGAAGTTCGGAATATTATCGTTTTTCGGACAAATGAAGCTTCGGATTTTTAATTCTTCGTACTAATGAAATTCGGAAATTTGAAATATCGGATTTGTGACTTTCGGAAAAATAACTAATAATTGTCGGTAGACTAAACATAAACAAACAACTATTCCGTGGTCTGCATGAAGCATAAATGCAAGAGTGATAAATATATCCTTCTCACTCGCTCTTAGATCCGCGCGCACTTTGCCGTCCGAGAAGTGATAGTAAGCGCGTGGAATCAGTTTCCAATAAGGTTTAGGTTTAGGTGTAAAGATATTTATTCTCACTTAAGACTTAAGTCACTTACATGAGAACATGGCTTAAATAAATTATGATTTATGTTAGTCGTTATGAAAACACAAGATTGAAAAAACAAATAAACACATTAATAAACATTACAAAATCAGACAACATTGAAATTGACATACTAAGTACACAATGAAGGACCCGTCCAACGCATTCACTTGCATTTTTAGAATGTGTTGTTTGAGATTAGGTATTCGGCCAGTTGTTTGATTGATTTGAAAAAATAATGCCATTTGAAACTCATTACTTTGTTAAAAGGATTAATATACTTGCTGAGCGTGTCTTCTGAAATTCTAAGACATTTATGTCAAGCAGGGTTTGATAATAATATGCGCAATATGAAAGAGTCGTAAGAATAGTTATTTTGTTAAGGGTGTAAATATTATGTATGTGCGCCCGTGCTAATTTGCTGTGCAATCAGCATATTTGATATGAGAATAGTTTAATGTATAGTAAAGAAGTTTATTGTCGCGCGTCTGAGGAAAAAATATGATATACTATTGATGTATTTTATTCGAAAGATTTGTATTGCTAATTTTGCTATACAATTGGTTTCCTTGCAGTCAAATGATATATTTGATGAGAAAATAATTTAATTATTTAATATAAGTAGATGGATGATAAGTTGTTTGCTGTGCATTTAAAAATAAGCCTATAAAAATCTTGACAGAACTAAAAAATGTTTGCTGCGCAAAATTTTTTTCCACTGACCGTTCAATAATAGATAAAATAAATGCGCTAGCTAATATAAAATAAGCTTGTAATGCAGGTAGAAATGTTTTCAATGGTTTTCGCTCTAGCTTCATGAATAAGGTGAAAAAAACCCCATAGTAGGTGTATATAATATTTGTTTATTTAGGTTATTATTTTCTTCAGCTAATTTAACCTTATACAATGGCAAAATGAGTAGGAACATAAACAATGTGAAATTTGCGAGCAGGCTGTATTTTTTTTAAATAATTACCTTTAAGTACGAGATACTTCGGAAACGCCGATTAAAGCACTGCGCAGACGACGGCGCAGGGCGGATTGCCAGGCAATAATACTGCTAACAGTTTAACGAAGGAAATCATATAATATATGATTTCCTTGATGATTATTATTGCGAGCGCAATGTGGCAGTATACATTGCGCACGCAATAACACCGCCCCGCCCCCTTGTCAGACCTGCACTTAAGCGGAATCTATGTGTCATGTTTCATTTAATGGTTCAGAACCTTAAATGGAATTTGAGAGAAATCACATGAACATAATTTATTGTCGAAGTAATGCAGATTCTGATACAGTTCGCCCTAAGCTTACTTTTTAAGCTCTACTCGCTAGCACAGATTGAGATCAAAATAAATGCATGAGTACATAATGCATCTGTTGAGATTCGGGAAAAATCTAGTTACAGACATAAATTACAATAGATGACGCGAGTGTACGTACTTCAAGCGTCTAAAATGTTCGCAGTGCACCCCTTTTGACGCCGCTTTATTCATCAAGATTTAAAAAGTGGCAAGCTAGGTTTACGTACAAATGGAGTGCCTTGCGTTATCTGTTTAGATTTATATCACTACATCTAGTAAATTTAGGTGTTGGTGTACAACTAATTACCTCAGTACATTATTTATTATTAAGATACTTACGTCAGAGGACTACTATATTGATCTATCGAAATAAAAATACTTGTTCCATTAGCTAAAATTCACAACACACACAGTTCATATTTCATTCGTTATTAGCTTAAGCCGGGTACGGGCTAACGAAATGTAACATGCAATGTTACACGCAATGAATGAATTCGCCGTCCACATCGTCGCAATATAACATGCAATGTAACAGAATTCCTATAGTGTGGACGCATTGCGTGGCACGAACCGTGCACACTACGCGCGCGGATAGTGCATTTCAACTAGTGCGCGCCGCGATCCGCCATTTGTCGGTTTTTTCTCCGAACAAAGGAGCGCGCAGTTTGCACGGAGCGCCAGTATGGACGGGATGTGTGTCTCTGTACTGCGGAACTTTCTTCTCGGCAGACTGAGCTATGTTCGCCGCGTGCATGTCGGAAACAGATGCGAGTATGTACATGCTCGGTTCGTACGCGCGCTGCTGGGATAGTGCGTCCACACTTATGAAATGCTCCTTTCATGTTACACTGCATGTTAAGTTACAGCAGCCTGTACCCGGATTACACATTTATACACAATCTCTTCAACATTGTGCTTCACAACTTCTTAGCTTTATATGAACAAGCACTTTGAAAGTAGGTAGGTACTATAAATACATCTAATTGGAATCACAAATAATCACAATATGCTTTTTCAATAAAGATCCATTATGAATAATAACAGATAAGGTAGCAAAGTACCTAGGCTACAGTGTAAGGATCCCATGCAAATTTCTTGTTTTTCTTTCCTAGAGCATTGAGTGCATTCATTTCATCATCAGTAAGCTTGAAGTTTAATGTTATATTTTCTTTAATATGAACAGGATCTTTTGACTTTGGTATGACTGCAACATCTTTTTGCAATGCCCACACTAAAAGTATTTGTGCACAAGAAGCATTGTGATCTTTTGCAATTTTTATAACCAAATTATCTTGAAGCACTTCATGGTTGGATTTGGCTCCACCAAGTGATCCATGGGCTTGCACGACTATGTCACTCTCTTTGCAGAATTTTAATAAATCATTTTCGAAATTATATGGATGCCATTCGACCTGAAACAAGTTGTAACTAGTGGTTAGCCAAGGCAAATAAGATCAGTGCCATGTTGCAAAATTCTTGGTTGCTTAGTTGGTAAATTTAATTAGTACTGAGTGAAATTTCATTCTTCAAACTTGACCAATCATTTTATTTCATATGAAATCATTTTTTTCATTTCAAATAAAATGATTAGTCAAAAAACATAACAAATGTCATTTTAGTAGGCAATAGTACCTAGTACATAGAGATGCCGCGAATAGTTGTTATAGCGAATAGTCAAATAGCGTTTAGTCGCCATTCCCTATGGCGAATAGTCGGATACTCGCTATTATTATTAGACATTTAAAAAAAACTCGACAATTTCTGGGTAAAGTCACTTTTTTGTCACTGTGGCGCGAATAGTTAAGGTACATGCCTGATTTTTTTTTCAGTGTTTGCTAAATAGTAGGCCTACCTGATTCAGAAGCATTTACATTTATAGCACTGAATAATAATTTAGAAAAAAAAATATGAATCTGAATAAGTGGAAAATACTGTTTTATCGCTAAATTGCGAACGCCATTTAAATGAAAAGTTACATAGGTAAAGTTTTTGTGGCAACCCTACGACTTTCATGCCATAATAACTATTGCTCCGTATGACTAGTTCTAACCATACGTAACGAACCACTTTTTCTTGTTGGCCGGCACTTTGAGAAATGGCCCAAAAAAAATGATCTCCTTTACGTGATGAATAGTTGATATAATAGTTAAGTTTCTAAGCTCTATCAGTGGGCTCCTTTGCTTATCACTATTTTTTGAGCATCCTGTATAACGCTTGTGGAATCATTTATTTGTTATCTACTGAAATCTATTTTTTATAATGTTAGAAAGAACTTCTCATTTTACGTTAGCTTGCTAAACGATACTTAGTCACACCAGCAAGCTCTGTTTATTCGAAAGGCTATTTTCTGAGGCAGGTTAGATATATGAAAAAAATGCAACTGACTTGATCCCAATTGTGCAGAAAAACCAGCAAATCTATGAGAAAAACTAGATTTTTTGCACCATGTTCTGCCCCTTTTGAATTTTGAATATTAATTTTTTAAAAAGGCTACGAGGTGCATTCAATAAGTACCTAGCCTCATCGTCAGAGGGCGCTGTAGTTTCAAAAGAGTTTTACCACAGTGTAGCACATTATTTTTTAATTATTTTTTCAAATTTTCATTCCAATCCCTTCACTTGTTTTAATTTGACAACTTATGGAAGCGAACGTGTCGATCGGTTTTACAAAAATGGAAAAAGAGCAATATCGTTCGGTGATTCGATTCCTATTTTTGGAAGGGAAAACGCGCATCGAAATCAAAGAGCGCTTGGATGCTGTGTACGGTGACTCTTCTCCATCGATGGAAACCGTCAAGAATTGGTTCAACGAGTTTGCACGTGGCCGTACGTCGGTTTTTGATGAACCACGTCCAGGTGCACCGAAAACAGCTGCTACGGAGGAAAACATTAAAAAAATCCATGATCTCGTATTGGCAGATCGCCGATTGAAGGTTCGGGAGCTAGCTGAGACTGTAGCCATTTCAGGAGGAACAGTGCATCATATTCTTCACGAAGAACTCGGCATGTGAAAGCTGTCGGCGCGATGGGTGCCGCGTTTACTCACACCGGAAAACAAGCGCAACCGTGAGACCACATCGGAGACGTGTTTGGCACTGTTTAAGCGTAATCCAGCGGAGTTTTTGCGTCGTTTTGTGACCGTCGATGAAACCTGGATCCACTGGTACACACCAGAGACCAAGGAGCAATCAAAACAATGGATCCAGACCGGGGAACGTGCTCCAAAGAAGGCGAAAACTGTAAAATCGGCCGGAAAAGTTATGGCCACCGTTTTCTGGGATTCACAAGGTGTGATCTACATCGATTACCTCGAGAAGGGTAAAACAATTACAGGGCTTTACTATGCCGATTTATTGGACCGATTCGACGCCGAATTAAAGTAAAAACGACCCCATCTGGCGAAGAATAAAGTGCTGTTTCACCACGACAACGCACCGGTTCACACGTCTGCCGTTGCCATGGCCAAATTTGTCGAATTACGCTACGAATTGCTGCCCCATCCACCGTATTCTCCAGATTTGGCCCCTTGTGACTTCTTTCTGTTTCCTAATCTGAAAAAATCACTCGCCGGGAATAGATATGGATCAAATGAGGAGGTCATCGCCGCCACGGAGGCCTATTTTGCAGAGTTTGACAAAAACTATTTTTCGGACGGGTTAAAAAAGTTGGAGCATCGCTGGGCTAAGTGTATCGAACTAAAAGGAGACTATATATGTTGAAAAATAAACTGCCACTATTCCAAAATTTTCGTTTACTTTTTGTAGGCTAAGTATTAATTGAATGAGCCTCGTACGTCACTAATTAACTTCAACACGACTGATTTTCGGTCGGCCGGTATAATTAATAATAATAATATAATATAATAGGTATGTTTTGTTTTTTAAGAAAAATTAAAGTATTATTTAAATGTCTTATTTTTTTTCATTTATAGTTTATTTTTGACAAGTATTCGCCGAATGTCGAATAATATAGACACTTAAAAAAATGACCAGTAATGCCGAATAAAGAATACTTAATAGCGAGTATTCGCGGCACCCTAGTACAAAGTGTTCACTTCATTCCTATATTCCTGATGATTTTTTTAAGACAATATTTATGTAAAATGTGTGATTTAAAAAAAGTTACTGTGATTTAAAAAAAAGCATACTTGATTTACAGCAGGTACAACTCCATGGTTTGACATCATCAGTTCCCGAAGGTGTTTCACTGTATAATTAGAAACACCAATAGCTTTAGCTAGTCCTTCATCATAGAGTTGGCACAAGCCACGCCATGTCATGTCGCGCAGTTTACAGTTGTTAGGACTGTTAGCAGGGAGCTTTGAGCTTCCAGGAAAATTAACTAAATATAAGTCGACATAATCCAATCCCAAGTTTTCCAGAGACAAGCGAAGGGCGGCTGATGTTATGGTCTTCCCTCCATGGTCATATGAAGCTTCAAATAAAGCAAACAATTCAAAACACATTCATTTTAAATACAAATTGCAACGAAACTAGAATTACATGAACAGACATGTTATCGAAATAAAATAAGCATAGCAGAACTTACCCAGTTTGGTTGTGATGAATATGTCTTCCCTTTTAAGTCCATATTTGGGCAATAATGCATTGAGTGCACTTCTTATATATATTTCATTTCCATGCACAGGGGCTGTATCTGAATAATAATATAAAACAAATGAGAATCTGCTTTTTGAAATTGTATCCAGGTCAGTATTACAAATTGTAGTAAAGTATAATCCTGATGACAATGTGGTTTATGAAGATGAAATTCTCGTAGAAGGAAGGAAAGTTCAGAAGATGACTATTATTTGGAAACAATAACAAATAAGGATAAAGATATGAAATAATAGGATAATGCGTGTTTATATCATTAACAACTTGTATCATACCGGCTGGCTTAAAACACAAAGTCAAAAAAAAAGTCCTAGGGTGAGACCAGCTTTATAATGGAAAAAAATACCATTTTGCCAACCTAATTGGTCATGGTTTTACCTTAAAGATTAAAATCTTCTTAAGTGTGCATATGAAGTAAACGCAGATGTTTTTTCTTTTTCAGTACTGATATTTACCCCTTGAAATTGATTAGGTTTCGTGACAGCCTGTATAAACATATAGCGAAACAACAAACCAAGAGAAAACTATTTGGAAATATAGTTTTTACACCAACTGGAGCTAAGATCGACAGTTAAGAGTCATAACTGTAGAGCTTAATTCCAGTTGGTATAACTTATGACAGTAATTAAAATTTACCAAACATACGGTAACCAGCCTCTAATGCGTAATCAAGAGATTTCATGATAGAATTCTCATTCCGAATTCTGAATGTTCCAACTGAAAAGAAAATGTATGTATTAAAATGCATGTGACAAATATTAATGTGGTGTCTGGTTGATAGGTGGAACATAGTGTTATTCATGTATGTAACATTAACTATTAAAACATTGTGTATAGAAACCAATAGAATAATGAAAAAAAATTGTATTTCTGAGTACTTACAACCAACAGACGGCATTGTTGTCCCATTGTTTAAAGCCAATCGTGGAGGAAATAGTGGTTGCGAATCCATTGTTGGTTTGGTTTGCGTTGTTGCCTGCACCTTTAACAAAAAACAACAATATCACAACTACAAAATAGTTTGTCTAGCTAGTATGAAAAATAAGGCAGTTTAAAATAATATGAAGAAAGTAATTAAGAAAGTTTAATAAAAATAAACCACAGTTTGAGCAACTTTTTAAAGTTTATTTTAACTCTTTCATGACTGTACATAACATAAATAATTGAAAAAATATTCTTAAAACATTTAACAAAAGTGTTCTTCAACCGTTAGCAGATGCTCACGCAAAAAAAGTTTGTCTACCACTTAGTTGTATCGCCTTTACTTTCAATGACAGCTTTAATGCGAAGCGGCAGGGTGGCAACCAACGCTGCACACTCGTCAGTCGCAATTGACTCCCACACAGCCAAGAGTTTAGCCTTTAAGTCGCTCTTCGATCTAGATGGATTTTTGCAGAGAACTTTTTTCATTTTACACCATAGGGTCTTGACCGGCGACAAGTCTGGGCTGTTACATAGCCATTCTATTGTAGGGATGCTCTTTGACAGTAGCCATGCCTTTGTTGTCCTTGCAGTATGGCATCAAGCACCATCTTGTTAAAAAATGAAGGAATCTTGATGTTTGAGTGACGGAATAGAGGGCAGTAGACTCTCTTCCAAAATGTTTTAATACTTCCTAGCATTGATAGAACCATCCACAAGCTGCATCCCACCAACACCTTGTGGGGACATGCAGCCCCATATCATAAGGGACGCTGGAAACTTTGGAAACTTAATGTTTCGTTTGATGCAATCAGTATGAATTGTCTAATTTTTGTTCAAACTCACTTTCTTTTTTTCATCACCAATTGTCACTTTAAATTTGGACTCATTACTAAAATGACACTACGCTACTGATCAGAAGTCCAATTTAAGTAATCACAAGCAAACATACTTATTTTTCTTTTGTAAAGCAGTCAATAGTGGTTTCTCCTTATCGGTGTAAAAACCTTAACCCATTCTTTTAAACACTCTTTTGCAGGTATCAACTGAGACATTTTTGTGAATAATGTCTCTTCATTGTATCGCTCCAGCACGAGCACGACAATTTTCTCCAGGATTATGTTTTCTGCTTCACTTGTGGAACGTGGTCAGGCAATTTTCTTCAAACAAGAATACTTCTTGTTCTTGGAAATACTTTTCCATTCTTTTTATAGTGCTGAATAGATTGCACTGTAGATCTGGGCAGTATCAAGTCTTTAGATATTTGGTAACTTGATTTGCCCGCCTCTACCCCACAAACTTTAAGCTTTCAAAGTTCTTCACATTTCACATCACTTCAGAATGTATACAGTCTCACTTGTAAAAATGACACAGAATTATGTACTTATAAAAACTTAAATTAAAAATAAAAAATTAAAGAGGGATTTTTTTTAATTAACTCACTGATAGACAAACTCTTTTGTATCGATTAACAACCTATACTACATCATCACCTTCGCCGTATGTATGATGATATCCCTGACAGTTCATAATTTGTCAATTATAGTGCTGTAACGAATGTAATTTAATCGAGTTGGCAAAAAAAATGGAATCAGATTTACCGATTTTAAATTTTTAAATAAATTCTTGATAAACGGGTTATGGCTAATAAGTGATAGAATTGAACGCGGTATCTCGAAAATAATAGTTAAAAAATTGTTCACAAGGCAGACGCACTGGTACTGATGCGAATGACGTGATTACAAATTACATAATGGTCGCTCCTATTCATTATTTTTTTTGTCGATTAAGTAGTGTCGCATCAGGCGCTGTAAAGGTATATTAATTTCATTTCAAATACTTAATTTATTAACGGTTAATAATAATAATAACAATAATTTATTTGATAAGATTTGAAATAACAATAGTTTTTTAACAGTTTAAAACATTTTCTTTTGCCAGTTTCTTTTTATTTCTAATAGTATGCGTACACGGAACAATAAGAGCTGTCAGGCATATCATCAGTGAAAATAGTATAAGATGAACTGTTTTGCTTACAATTTCCTCGAGTTCAAAGCAGGATATTTTTTAATTTAAAAGGCTAAAATAGTTTATTGCTTCATAATTTTAAACAGACCATCTACAGTTATGATAAGTAACATGTAATGTTACTTAACTGGACAAAAATAATTAAGTTAGAAAAAATCTTTCTTCATATTTTTCATACTAGATGAACTATTTTGCATCAGGGCTCGTATACCACTGTTTCATAAAATAAATGAAATACACAAACAAGAAAGGCAAAATTGGTAAAGTAAAAGAAAAACTTTTTAAGTAGGTACCTTTCTTTAAAAAAGCATGATGCGGATTGTGGAATATCTACTAAACAAATTTCTCAGAGATTTGATATGAGAGGGAAACACAGAAAGAAGTATTGTCCACAGAAGAGAATGGTTGAATCAATTAAGGAATAAGGTCTCAGCCAGCTCAGCACAGACTAACTACTAGGGAAAAGTTATGTAATGCACGCACAGATGTGATGTGAACACAGGTCGGTCACAGTTCGCAGACTATTAAGGACTAGGGAACGAACGAACAAGTTGATGTGAATGTGAAGTGAATCTGACTGACAACAGGTGACTCACTCACTCCGTCGCTCGTTCGGTCGCTCGGTCGCTCGCTGCTTGCTCGAAAAAGTGACAGTTGTAATGAGGGGACATTGCTACCGGTTCCTAATCGACGTTCAGGCCCCCGATTCAGAACGAAGTTATCGATCGATTCGGTAAATTTGTTTTAATTATGGTAAATTATCCGTTAAACGGTAGCATACAATATTTTTATATGTGAAACCCAAAAGCCTTTAGTTTGGGTGTTACGAATAATTTAGACGTATTCCATACTGAAAAGATATTTTAAAAATAAAAAAAATACCGAATCGGTCGTTATCTTTGTTCTGAATTGGAGAGCTGTTAACCTTAGTCAAAATTGATTGAGAATATTATAAAGAGAATTTTGATTGTTTTTTGTTAGTTTGTATTGAATAGGCTTTGAAACCACTGAACAGTGTTTAAACATTATTTTCCCAATATGAAGCTACATTATCAAGGAGTGACTTAAGCTATATTTTATAAAGATTCAACAAAACATTTAGTGAAAAATTATAGTTAAGTAAATCAAGTCAGAGAAACGCGGGCGAGATGTGCTGCTTTACCGACGCCGCGACGTGCAACAGACAGAACGAAGTCTGTCGAGGCAGCTCGTATTGAATAAAATGGATCTGATTTGTTACAGATATGCTGACACGGCGTCAAACATTCCTCTAATATTCGTTTTGAGTACGGGCTCAGATCCATTTGGCGCTTTTCAAAAGTTTGCCACAGAAATGGGCATGAGGGAACGTGTGCACTCAATATCTCTAGGCCAAGGACAAGGTCCCGTTGCAGAAAAATTGATCAATAATGCTAAACCGAAAGGCGATTGGGTTTTCTTGCAGGTACGATTGTAATTAATGCTCTCTCTTTTTGAGAGCTTCACTACTCGTCATACTGACTCAAACGAAGTGGGAAATTTTAGGTCGTTCGCTTTATTCATCAGCATTTGCCGTAGTCCCCAACAATTAGGCCTCAGATAAGTAAATGTAGCAAACACACAAAACACATTTATAATTTAGCTCAACGCGGGTAGATTGTTTTCATTCTCATACTCTCAGGCAATATACAACGCATTTTTATTGACTGTCGGTTGCAGGTGTTTTAATTTTAGTATTTAAAACTTTGGATTGTTTTTCGTTCATCAGAAACTCGTTATTTCAGAATTGCCACTTGGCAGCGTCATGGATGCTTAGTCTGGAATTGATAGTAGCAAACTTATCCAGTGATCAAGGTGCACCTCATACAGACTTTCGTCTGTACTGTAGTTCGATGCCCACGCCGAAGTTTCCAGTATCAGTGTTACAAAACTCAGTGAAGGTCACTAATGAACCTCCAAAAGGACTTAAGGCTAATGTGAAAAGAGCTTTGATAGAAATGGAAGAAGACTTCTTTGAGAACCATGGTAACTAAGGATCACGTAAGGAACGATATATATTTTGAATTTTCTGCTGTACCTTAACCTTTAAAATTATGATTCTACAGTACTAGGCCAAGATTGGAGAACAATGCTATTTGGAATCTGCATGTTTCATGCAATTATACAAGAAAGAAAAAAATTTGGCCCTCTAGGCTGGAATATAACATATGAATTTAATAACAGCGATCGAGAATGCGCTATGCTCAATTTACAAATGTTTTGTGAAGATGGTCATATACCCTGGGACGCCTTAGAGTATATTACCAGTAAGTTCTGGAGTTTTATTTAATTTATCTTTGGTTTTATCGTCTTTTCATTTCCAACATAAAAAATAATAAATGAAGAATACGCCCCAGCTAGTGATGTACAATGCCCGGGCACACTGCCAAGGACTGGGAATATTGCCGGCAACGTTCCCAAAGTGGAAATTTTGTGGGAATTGTGCTTAATTTTTCAGAAATATTATGATATTATATAAATTGAAGACACGATTGGCGTAGTATGGTTTAGCACCGTTTCTTGCCTTTAATTCCGTAGTGTCCCGGGTTCGATCCCCGGTCAGGTCAATTCAGGAAACGATCTTTTCTAAATTGGCTTGGGTCTGGGTGTGCTGGGAGACGCCCCTGGCTTAATTCCTTGTCTGGTACCTCGTAACACAGGGATATTTGATATATTAGACTTCGAGACCATGACAGGAGGTGCGTTGTCTGGCGCTGTGTTGAATATACTTTAATTTTTAATCTGCCGGCAATATTCGCATGCAACCTTTTTGAATAAGTTTAAGGATCAATAAGTGATGACACATATTCATCACAATTTTGAATTGGATTTTAAGACTTTTAAACGTTTTCTTATATTAGAAATAGAAAGGTTCGGTATCAGAAACATTTTTGAACCAAATAGCTACATTTTTCCTACAAAAAAAAACATCAATTGTTTTAAAACGCAACAGTCATTTTATTTTAAGTAATAAAACACCATAAAAAATATTTAAAAAAAAGTATGCAATATTTTATATTGAAAAATTATGTTATAATGATGAATCATAAAAAAAATCAAACAATCTCAAACAATAATCTTTTAATTTAACTAGTTGAAACCTTAATTATTGGCAAAAATTAAAGTATTGTAAATTAACTTACTAACAGTATTTTAGGCTTTTCCAGTTGTTTATACTTATTAGGAATTTTAATACAATAAAATCACATATAAATTATTTGGCTTCTACTCTGAATTCAGAGGATCAGATGATCATAATATATCTAATTTATCAGAATTGGTATCCTCTACGAATATTTCTGTGACTGACCTAAAGTCGACTGGTTCCAAATCTAAATCACTTATTGAATCGGTTTCTACGTTACTAGTCTCTGTCAAACTGACGTCAGATCAGATGTCATGTCGCTGCTGGGCGCTGGGACTAGCTCTCAGTAGGTAGTAGAGCATGTCGAAACATTCTCGTTCATGCTTTCAATTATGAGCTTTAAAGCACATTTTTCCTGCTCTTTATGTTGTTAGTTTATTTCTTTTTCTAGTGTGGAATATGAGAGAATGTAAAAAATGATATTTCTATCGATTCTGAAGTAGATGGCACTGATTTTTTTTATAGCAATATGGCCCAAAGGTGTATTTGTGAAAAAAGTGGTTCATCATTCTTTTGGGTCGATTGTATTAGCAGCCTGCCAAATTATATTTCTTGCATACAGTCCATTTCGACATTTTTAGTCAGAAAGCTCTTTTATCACATTAGCAGCGTTATCATCGCTGGCTAGGCTCTTATTAGCATTACATCTCTAAGTTGTCTTCTACACCCCGGCGGGCTCCCCGCTAACTAGTACTCATACTATTTTAGAAGACAAACCCTATCGGACGCCCTAAGCAGGTACGAGGGAGGGTGGAGATAATCAAATCTTAGATTCTAAGTAACAAACTGTTTATTTATTAATTAATTATTATTAATTTATTAATTAATTTTGCATACCCAGACGTACCCAGACGTACCCCAGATTTACACACGCTAGTTGTTATTGTCTCGAAGTAAGGATAAATAGCCAATCCCCCAGCACACCCAGTCTCAAACCAATTTAGGAAAGTTCGTTTTCTGACTGAACCCGACTGGTAATCAAACCCGAGACACTTCGCAAAATCAAGGCAAAAAACCGTGCTACAGCGCACTGCCATAGTAAAAGGCAGGAGAAGTAAGCCCACTCGGGCCCCGAGCGAGAGATAATAGCCTAAACACGCAGGGCGGTTGCATGTAGTTTATTCAATCGTCAAAAATGCTGCGTCAATCTCTGAACAATCAATCTGAACTACAAATCTGTATCCGATTATATACAATATTATGAATCTTAGCTAAGTTAGGTACTTAGGTACTCCCCCCCCCATGAGCCTTCACCTTGTCGTGGCGGGGGGGCTTAGTACTGGTGGCATTTGGAACCACCGTGAAGCTAAGAGGGCTCAGGCGTGGCAGTGTGGTGGACTTCCCACCCACCCACTGCCTGCCACCGGGCGTGATGGTGGTATGGTGCCTGCCTGCCTACCACTGCCTGCCCAAAGGAGCACCTACCGGCGCAGTGCCTTAGGGCGCGAGATGGGGGCCGCGGTGCACAACCGTTTGGAGGGGGTCAGTGATCCGCGGCTGCCCCCCCCCCCTGTGCACTGCGCACAGGGGGGGCCAGCTGCGACCTTTTAGGTGGATCGTGGTTGCGGACCTAGTACGCGGACCCTACTAGGTCCGCAACCACGATCCACCTAAAAGGTGGATCCGCTGCCGCATCTGGCAGTGCGGCCCCGCTGAGCCGCACTGGCGGCGGGGCGTTGCGATCCTTTTTAGGGATCCCGCCTTGCCGCTGAAAGTGTTGAGGTCGAGTACCGTGGGGTTTTAGTCGGTAGAAGTTCGACATAACCTCGTCGTTCCCCCGGGCGGCGATTATCCATGAGGATTTCCCCACGATAAAAAATAAGAAAAAGGTACCTACTTAGGTATCCAGTCACCGTTCTTATACGGTAGGTAATGTGAAGAAAGACAATTCTGGATTTGATAAGTTGTTATTACGTCATCCATAAACACTACAAATACCTATTTACGCATACTATTTTGTAGCAATTTTTGAGCTCGACTATAGGACGTACATATGTCGTACACGCACACGAAACAAAAACTTCAAGCGGCAGCTCAGCGTTGCGTCGATGTGCGCGGCATTACCTACGCACGGCACAGCCACGACTGGCTTACCCTAATTCACCTTAAATTTTATCAGTGTGTACCTACGCGCGACGCTCACTCACATATAAACCGCGGTCGGGGCGTATGTATGAAGACAACACTACTTTCACTATGGCACTACGCCAATCGTGTCGTCATGATAGATCCGAGTTGACTTGACTAAAGCTTAAACGTGCGTTGAAGTTAATTAATGACCTTTATTGAGACCTTAATAAGCTTTATGGTGTGGTTCATTTCTAATAAATGAGTGCCATGAAAAGAGGTTCTTACATTAAGTGTAAGTGTAGTTCGTAAAATAATAGTATGTGGAAAATTGTTAAATGAGTTAATAGCTACGCCTAACATACAATTTAAGGTTCAATTACTTATGGTGGTCGAGTGACGGATATGTGGGATCAGCGTTGCCTAACAACAATATTAAAATTGTTCTTTTCACCACCTACTTTGGAAGATGACTACACGTACTCGCTTTCTGGTAAATACTTTTGCCCGAGAGTTGAAAAGCTAGAAGTGGTCCGTGAATATATTGAAACGTTACCTGTAATAGAAGATCCAGAAGTATTTGGCATGCATGAGAACGCCAATATTGCTTTCGAGGTAACTATTTCATATTAGTAACAGGTTTATTCATAACATTTTCTGAACGGGATTTAATTGATATTTTGGACTAAATGATGATAGATTATTTCTGAAAAATGAGTAAGTGTTTGTAAAGAGATTAATATTATAAAGATTTGTAACTTACTTGTTGCATTTTAAGTACTATTAATCTAATACTAACGGGTTTTTGCAACGTACAATTACGGCAAATTGCTTTACCTATTTATCTCGACTTTCTGCGACAGTTGCAGCTGGTGGTGCGTGGCGTCGCGACTACTACGGCACATTTTCAATAAGTAATTGGGTATGGGAACAACTTTTTTTTTTAATGTTTTTTTAAATACCTTTTACTATTTTAAGAAACCAATTTGAATATTTCGTTGATCTAGCCGGTAGTTATTTTTTTATAAATTTTTAAATATTGCGAACTCATGACGTCCCAAATTCACTTAGTGTTCCCACATGTTTTTCCCTGATTCGTGGTAAATCAATTATGAGGAGAAAATTACTGATTTACTGCACTTACGACTGAAACAGAGCTGGCCGTTCATCATGTAGAACCTTACGAGAATGTGAGAAGTTAAGTTAGTTGATTTTGCCAAGTTCTGAAACCAAGCCCTACCTGAAAGGGTTGGGATTATAGCGAATGGCTATTTTAAGTCCTACCTACCCGTCTGGGCAATGGGCGTAAATTAATGTACGTATTAATAAAAATAACACGTATGATGCAGATCGCGTCATTTGATTGGTTGATGATAGATTATCAACCAATCACTTGAAAGGACGTTTATACCACTCAATAGGTTTCAATTGTGAGATGTCAATTTGATTACCGTCAAGAGTGCCAACCTCAGATTGCCAACGTATTTAATAAGGTATAAAATACAAATACCTCGAAATGGTTCTCGAGTTAGGACATGTTTGATTTTTGTTCCCATACCAAATTACGTCCGCAGTACAGTCAGGTCGACAAAATACACTTGGTCCCAAGCAGACGATAGCATCCTTCTTTCCTATTGGAATTTTAGTTTTTTTAATTTTAATATTTTCACGTACAATCCTGGTTTGTTTGGTAATGACGATCAGTGGAGAGGATGTTCGGCTGCGTGCTCTATTCACCAATGAAGAGACAACGGCTTGTAGGTAACAGTGAGACCAGATGGGACCTTGGCACACTCGGTATAAAACAAGCCAACTCACACTGACAGATCCTTGCACGCCTCTCCGCATCACCATCCTTGTCATTGGCAAGCCGTTGTCTCTTCATTGGTGAGCAAACAGCCTATGTGACCCTGAGCATGATGGAGCTGAGCTTTTTCATGTTCAGGAGGTTTGGAAGAGAGAAAAAAGGTATTGAAACAACTTTTGGTGAGCTGAGAACCTGCATTTCTATTTTCTACTATACGGGAAGGAATAGGAATAACGAACAAAATTAGATCAGTATTGAAGAAATACCTACTCCATTACGGCTGTCTGTACTCCGTTTTCTAAAGTGACGATAGAAAAGCGCTAGCCGAAGAATGTTATGTTAATGTTATATTATACCTATGCAGACACCAGGTGTTTACAAAGTCGATTGCAGCTGCGGTAGTTCATACATTTTAATATCAGACAAACGAAGCGTACAATAAAATTGAGTATAGGAACAAATTTTAAGGTATTATTTTTTTAAAAAAAAAATAATACCTTTTCCTGTAAGAGGACCTAAGTTAAATATTTTTTTGTTCTAGCTGGTAGTTATTTTTTTAATAATTTTTAAACATTTTGAGCTCATGACGTCATAAATACGCTTAGTGTTCCCACATGTGTTTTTTCCCCGATTCGTAGAAAATAAAAAATGAGGATATTACTGATTTACTGCACTTTTGGCTGAAACAGAGCTCAACATTCATCATAATATATCATCTCACGAGAATGTGGGAAGTAAACTTCAGATACAATTGTTTTGCCAAGTTCTGAAACCAAGCCCTACCTGAAAGGGTTCAGATTAAAGCGAATGGCTATTTTAGGTCCTGCCTGCCAACCCGTCTGGTCAATGGGCGTAAACTATAGGACGTATTATTAAAAATTACTTTGCACATCAATAATTTGACCTTGTGGAAAAATATTTTTCATCTGGTGGCATTTAAAATCTGCAATCTGGAAACACCATCAATACATATCATTTGATTGGTTATGTTCAAAGAATTTCACATAAAAACATTAATGTTACATTATTAATTATACATTTTTACCTTTAAAATGATTTGATTGGTTGATGGATAGATTATCAACCAATACCAAAAGGACGTTTAAACGATCCAATAGGTTTCAATTATTGTGTGTGAGATGTATTTTGATTACCGTCAAGAGTCCACTGAGAACCTAAAACGGTTATTATATAATGTACTCTTTGCGTACGCTGCCTATCTGGGGTCAAATGGAGGCCAAACTTATTCAATTAAAAATATCCTGGATCCTTTGCTTTTTAAAATGTTGAATAATGAAATAAGGTATAAAATACACATACCTCGAAATGGTTTTCGATTTCGGACATGTTTGATTTTTTTTCCTATAGCCAATTGCCATACTGAAAAAGGACTTGAATACTGAATCATTTTCACTAAAGAACCAGAAAATGAAGTAATCATTCTTATTGTTTGTATTTTTACTGAAATCATTAGTTTTTTTTATTTTTTAAATAGGTGTACATAGACTCGGCCAGAATGGAACATCTCCTTTGTAATCGCAATACAGTAACGCCCAAATAAGTATTCACAATATACTCGTGAATACAGACGTATACATCCTACTACGAGTAATACTACTTTTTGTACTATAGTGTTAAGTTTGTATGTGTGTATGTTTGTTACTCTTTCACACAAAAACTACTGAACGGATTTAGATGAAACTTTACAGTAATACAGCTTAGACATCAGAATACCACATGGGCCACAATTTTCCAAGATTTTATGCAATTTGGCCACGAAAAGTTCACGCTGGCGATGGTGATGGGCATCACTGACACCACAGAACATCGAACTATATATTTGAGGGAGGAAGGTGTCTCCGTATCAGATTAGGTTTGTCCAAGATAACAGTTCCGTGCACAACTCCAGAGTTGTTCAAAATTATAGTACTTGGAAGGTAACATGGACCTGGAGTTTATTCCGATGCCACCTCACCCGACTTAAACCTGATCGAAAATTTGTGGGGCAAAATGGTTTAGGTAAGTATGGGACTGTACTCAAGCACGAACCACTGCAAATTAAAGGAATCACCCAGAAGCCCATGAAAGGAGACAATTTTAGCTACAATGCGGTATAGTCTATTCGAAGACATATTTCTGACGTAATTCTAGCAGATGGTGGCTATCTGCTAGAATTACGTCAGAAGCTGGATCGTTATAAAAAAAACGCAGACATTGTGAGTGTAGTTTGTCGTCCTGACGTGACTGTACTGCGGATGTAATTATTAAAAATGTGCGGGTAGACGAATATATTTCACCGCACCCAGCCAGCCGACGCCGCTTTATATTATTCTGTGACGCCGCGCACCACTAGTCCGTTCGGGACTACGGTGACATGCGATAATCTCCGAAACGTCAGAGATATACAGGGTTACTTCATCAACACCATCCAATTTTTTCCCAGACATTAGGCATCAATCGCAAACAGCTTTTTTTAAAAAAATGTGGGTCTTTCTAACTTTTACATTAATAAAGTTTTTTCGAACAGATTATTCGTACGGCGTGGTTACTTATCCAAAATTAAATTTCAACTTCTGAATAAAGCGCGGGCGGGGGCTGAAGAGGCGGCGAGCCCGCCGCCACTCACGTCACCCAGTATCAACGAAACCAGTGATTATTTTATACCATTGAGTAGTTATAATTGATGATTAAAAGAACTTCCTGAAGTGAAGTTCGCTCGTCGGTTTAAAGACCTGTTTGTTGGAGGTCTTGCGGGCCGTTTCGAGCCTGGACGATTATTTGAATATAGTTTCAATTCTGCACCAGTTTTTGTGACTGCTTTAGCCGACTTTAATGTTTCAGGTAGATTATCCCCGTAAAAATTCGTCAATTTTCGTTTGTGCTTGGTGCTCTTATAAAGTTTCTTCTGAAAACAGAGTCGCAATGTTAAAGGTCACAGAGTAACCGAATTGTGTATAAGAGCTTTTTTCATAGATCGTGATTTCACTCTTGAGCATTGAGTTGAGTGGTGATAATTTCACCTAGACACGACAATGCTCTGGCCATTTGCTTTTGTTCGATTCCTTTGTCACGCTTGGCTATACTAGGCGGCGGGATGGCTGCCTTGATTTCTAAATTGATAGCGGGTGAGCCTAAAAATAAGCCATATAACAGGTACCGATTATTTTTCAATTAAGCTTTCACGGGTGTCTTTGTCCAGAGCTTCGATCTGTAACAATATGCTTTAGACGAGAGGCTAGTTCTGTTCTCAGGTCTTTCCCGTATTTAACTTTTGTCACCCAGTAATTAAAGCAGAGCGTCGTCTAACTTGGGTCGTGTTGCGCCTCTGCTTTTGAGGTGTTACGGACCTCTAGGATATCGTGATTTGTATGCCCAGCTGCTGTTTGCGTAATGTCCACCACTGGTGGAGATGGTAGCGGCGGCGGCGGTGGCGGCGGTGGTGGTGACGGCTGCCTTGCCTCGCTTGAATTAGCAACATTTAAGTTGGGAATGTCACAGGATTCATGTTGATCTGCCATCATCCAGTTAGCCGTGAGCGAACCATCCGGTTCCAAGCATGGGCGAGGCTGAAACCGTATATTACATTGCTCAGCTTATATCTTTATATTTTTTGCATAATCATGTTTGATATTAAAAATAAAAAAGGTTTTAAATTAATAACAATCTGAATTAAATCAGATAGTAAGTAAAAAACTATTTTTAAAGGTATTAACTATCATTTTCAAGCAATAAAAACACTACTGTATCAAGAAGTGATTATGGTACCCCCACAGGGAGCAGGAATGCTATGTATTCTTTATATTTAGCGGCGAGTCGGCCACAAAAACCGCTCAGGTTGCAAACTTATTTTAACCTCATGTCGATACGAGAGTTTTATAGACCACTGTGTGGTGTGTGTGAGTTAATATAGTCCCAAAGACGTCTTTGGTTGCACGTTCTACCTATGCATGGGTACTTAAGGACAAGAGTTTGTAGAAAAAGACCGTGTAATGTCAAGGCTAGCTATTTCAAGATTGTAAACTATACTATAGGAGTTTTAACTTATTAAAAAAAAATGGATCATACATGATTGTCCTTGGTTATAGTAAATTCACATCAGGCACTTCCTCGTTAGCGGATACAGAAACGTTATTTTCACCAACAGTATTTTGAAATTAATTTTTCGCTCTAATTTTTTCATTTTAAGCATTAATTTTGCTAGATCGTCTTTTAAACACGCCCAATGCTTTCTTTTTGGCATTTTGATGAGCGGAAAATGATTTAATTTAGGGAAGATAAATGTGACCGAGTGGTGGAACACTTAAAATGCGTCTGACGAGAATTACCTAGGCAGTGTCGAAGAGACCGATAGGTACTTTATAATGAACTACCCTACAAAACTTTTATTTAAAATATTCCTTACTTTCAACTATAGTGCAGAGTGGGGTTACTTATTATGCGTAACTACATGTGTCATATAGATAATAATATTTATTCTAGGTACTAATCTCTGAAGGATGAAGCGCGGTACAATAACAATAATAACTTAACATTTTAGTACTGAAGGTTTTTAGAGTGCCGAGTGCGTGTTGCAGTAAGAGAGGTGAATGATTTAAAAAAAAAACCCAAATTTGTATGGCATCGAATCGGCGCCATCTAGCGGTCTTAATGTTGCCCGAATTCGCCGCTAGATGGAGCTGACTCGATTTCATACTAATTGACATTTACGTGCTCGAAAAACGATGGTGAAGTCATTCACTTCTCTCACTGCAACTCGCACTCGGTACTCTGAAGAATACGTATTTTGCCATTTTCTCCATAGATCCTCATATTTCAAATCGGATGGTGTTTGTAAAGTAGCCCTGTATAGGTTAAGCAATTTGCCGTAATTGTTCGTTGCGAAAACCCGTTATTACTAGAAACTGAGATTATTTATAATGAATTATATTTTGTCTAACAGAATAAGGAAACAAACACTTTGATTCAAACAATAGTGGACGTACAACCGCGTTCAGGTGGTGGCGGTGGCGGCGAAACGCCGGACCAAATAGTGTGGCGCATTTGTGATCAGACTCGAGTTGTTGTGTCCCATAAAATAGACAAAACACAAATAAATCCAGATCTGATGCTGCCGGATGACGTGGGTCAATTGCAATCGCTAACGACTGTTTTATTACATGAAACTGACAGATTCAATACATTGCTTGGATTAATACATTCGTCGCTGAACGAGCTGCAGAAAGCGATAAAGGTTTGCTCTCATTAAATTATGTAAAAAAAATGGCGGTTAACCGTGCTACAGCGCACTACGCCAATCGTGTCGTCAAAATATTGTTAATGTTTTAAGTTTGTAATTTTTTATTTCGATGTATGTTTCAGGGAATAGTTGTTATGTCAGAAGCTTTTGAAGAGGTTTTTACAGCATTTTTGAATAATAAAGTTCCTGCAATGTGGCATAAAAAAGGGTATAACTCATTAAAATCTTTGGGAAGTTGGATACACGACTTGACTTTGAGAGTTGACTTCGTTGAGGTGATTGTTCTTCGTTTGCATGGTTAAAAACAACACGCATCTGAGAGGAATCCTTTTGAACTTATTTTTTTATTTTCAGAAATGGCTCGTTGACGGAAAGCAACCTAGTAGTTGGGTATCTGGATTATTCTTTCCGCAGGGTTTACTGACTGGTTCCTTGCAGTCGTATGCGCGTCGCTACCGAGTACCGATTGATGCGCTTATGTTTGATTTTTACCCAATTCCATTCTTCCTTTCACAAGATGATGTCTTTAAAGAAAATAAAAAGAAAAGCAAGGTTAATATGAATTTTAGTACAAACTACAAAATATTGTGGTCTAGAAAATATATTTTTACTGGATTTTGAAAGTGGCGATTTTGGTACATCACTAAATCCTTGGTTGCGTTACGTTTTGTTTCGTTTTGCGCATAGGCCATAGGTCCATGACGCAGGGCGTTTTGAATTTTTAAATTGGTAGCTATTGGAATAATTCAAAAACTACGAGTATACCGGTCTGATTTTCTAAAATTTTCACCAATTTAAATAAAGCTACATTATTACGTGAATCTTTCTTGATAAAATAATATTGAATCTGTTTTTTTTGAAACTAATGGATTTCATGAGTACTTAATGATGTAAGTAGTTACTTTATGATAAAATAGGATGAGGAAAATCGATTAATCACTATTTTATAATGTGAAACACTGTTATACGTAGACAAGCTCTAGTTGTACAACATAAAGGTCAGTCTGTGTCGTTGGCAATAATTGAAAAAATGCGATGTGCTTTCTTTTACTAGCTTCATGACCAAATTACACTGATCCGATGCCAAAATTGAATTACTTACCAAAATTTTCTAAAAAACACCGTAAGGTCTTTTTGCCGTAGGTATCCGGTATAATTTGAACAGTTTCATATAATTTATTTAGCCACTAAAACTTTTCCGGTACTACCTAGTTTTACCTTGCTGGTAAATCTGCCGGTCCGGCCAAGTGGAAACCCGGCCTAACTTCTTAACTATAGATTTTAGCGGAACTATTGTCTTTTCTATTATGTACTAACTTTCTAACTAGGTACATACAGGGTTATATTTTGAACACTATCCAAAATTTTCCAAGATATTAGGCATCAATCGAAACCATCTTTTTTTTAATGAAAAAAGGGTAGGTCTCTTTAACTTTCACATTACAATATTTTTTTCGATAGGATTATTCGCGCGGCGTGGTTAGTCAAAATTAAATTTCAACTTTTGAATAAAGCGCGGGCGAGGAGTTGAGAGGCAGTTAAAGCCCACCGCCACTCACGTCGCGCTGTGTCAACGAAACCAGTGTTTTTTTTTACGTTTTAGTAGTTATAATAACATTTTAGTACCTACTGAAGGTTATCAAACAGAAAAATACGTATTTTGCCTTCTTCTCCATTGATCCTCATATTTCAATTCGGATGGTGTTCATAAAGTAACCCTGTATAATTTTTACCACTGAAACTAGACCATCCAGTATATAGAGAAACCGTCGTGGTTTATGGAGGATTAAACACTCCTACTGCTTCTGGCTCCTATTACAATCGCTTATATCCAGTCAAATTAATTTCCTAAACTTAGTGTAGCGAGCAATTTCGTCGTCAGCCTAGGACATGCGTTAGTGCCAGGTAACCGTTGACTGGCTGGAAATAAACAATATTACGTAATTGCTCGCTACGCTCAGTTTGGGGAATGAACTTGACAAGTTATAAGAGATTGTAATAGGACCCCTGAGTTCAAGCAATCTAGTTTATTTAGTGTTTACGAATTTGCGGTTGCGTGACATTTTATCAAACACATATGACACATGACATAGGCTTCTGGAGTGTGCCGTTTACCTACAAACGCCAATAGTTTTTTTTTACGCTGACTTCCCCTTCAAATAACTTACCTTTTAGAGAAAGCAAAAAACATGCGTTTTAATGTGTTTACTGTCGAATATCACAGGACGAAGGCGTCAGCGTTTATGGTAACCTGGAGTCGCCAGAAGACGGTGTCAACATCCATGGACTGTTCATTGATGCCGGCCGCTGGGACATGAAGAGGAACTGCCTTGTGGATGCCCTGCCTGGTACTGTTGAAGAGTTATCATGCCATAGGCTGGGTGGGCGAGATAACTCATGCCCACCTTACCGCTTACAGTAGGGTTACCGGGTAAACGGTGGGTCGGCTGGTTACAATGGGTCATTTATTGTCGAAACCTGTGTAGGTGCCGCTGCCGCTCGTGCCCCCCTTTCGGACGCGCGCCCGCACGCGATCCACACTCGCCTAGATTTTGCGCTTATGCGTTTACTGGAGGACGTCCAGCACTTGATTTCGCTGTGACACGGCTCAATTTTTTTAAATGTGACTTTTTTAATTTTGTTTTTAATTCCTAGTGTACTATAGATACCTATCTATGAAATTGTATTATCACACCTAGAACACGTTAGTAGGTATGCTATAGTATTTCACAGTTAAATTATAATTTACTAGCTCTTTGCTATTAACATGTTAATACTTTGTTTTTATCTCAAATCGCCGGATTATCCGCGGTGTACTTTTTTGTCCGTCAAAATAGATCCCTTACAAACTGTATCGAGCAACGCACACAGCAGCGCCGAAGTGGCAAATTCTATTTCGCGCTTATTTCTATTACTATTACTATTTCCTAAAATGTTTTCAAGGGTGTAGACTGTAGATACTAAATTGAGAACTCTATAATTGAATTAAAATGTTATAACTACCATAGGGATTACTGGGGTGCATGACGTACATTGAGAGTAGTTTTTTCAGGGATTTTTCTTGCTAAGAGTTGTTCTTTTTTGTGAAGATTTTGAATGTTTGGACAGGGCAAATGAATCCTCCACTGCCGGTGCTGTGGCTGGCGCCGGTGCTCGAGCTGCCGCGGCCGGACCCGCGCTACGAGGCGCCGCTGTACAAGACCGCGGAGCGCGCCGGCACGCTCTCCACCACCGGACACAGCACCAACTTCGTGCTGCCGGTGCTGCTGCCCGCCCACCAGCCGCCCCCCTTCTGGATCATACGCGGCACTGCCCTGCTCACACAGATCACGGACTAGCACTTTGTATAACCTAAAGGCACGAGAGAACTTGCTTCTGAAAGACTACAGGAAATCTGGATAAACGGCAAGCGCGGATCAACCACGTGGGCACAGTGGGCTACAGTCTATTCAGATGGAGAGGCATCGGAACAATCGGGAACAATGCTGTCCTCGCCGCCCTAACCATTTTCGGTCCAGTCGGCATCAAAACTAGTGAATGTTATAGTAGAGATAGATTTTTATAAAAATAGATCTGTAAACCAAAAGGGTAAAAATATTAATACTAGTGATGTTTTTTGAAACTCGATTTATTCATTTAAACTGGTTTAAACTTCGTATTTTGAACAATGTCTGAAAACAAGTGTGATATTATATGGAGAACATGTAAAGTAACAGTCATTAAAGTTAGGCGGCTCTGTGTGTAGGCGACGAGCGCGGTGGAGAGCCCGCCGCGCGCGACCGGCGGCGGCGGGCCTGCCCCATCGACCCTACATTATATAAATTATGTGTAATTATAAACAGTGTACACCTCAATAATTACATTTACTTATATCTCCACACAGACCTACATATAACATTACCGTGTGGGTGAATGAATATCACAGTTTTTATTTTGTTAATTTACACAGGTCGGTGTCCAATTCTAGCAGTTTTTAATGTTAGCTTAATATTAAAAGAAAATTAGAAAGACCTAGAGCGGAGCTCGATTTACTTAACTATGATTCTCGCTAATGTTATTCGTGAACAATACAGTTCCCTTGGCTTAGGTTTCTTGTTGCACTCTCAAATCAGAAAGCATGCAAATAATTGTGATCAATATTAATTAAGCTTATATGATTTTTTAATAAAATCAACTAATAAAACTACATGAATTTGTGGTTACTATAATAATATTAATTATTAAAAATAACTGTTCTTTACAAAGTTTACATGTCAATTGGTCTGAAATGTAGGCCCATGCGGGAACGAGCCCCGCGTATACCACTGATGAGCTTACATTTGCTACAAGTGAACTGATACGCAATGAATGGCTTATATAACAACTATATAAAACAATTACTAAGAAAGTATTCTTTAATAATTTAAATCTTTACAATAAACACATTACAAAACACTGTACCCTTACAACTGACCAATGAAAAGTATCACTATAAACCATCTCATGAACTGCTGTAATATAAATAGATAGTAAACATTGTGAAGCCACCTGCGGAGCGCGCGGCGTCGTCTCGCCTGATAAGGTACGATTCACAGTTTCACACCGACTGAGTCGCGCGTCGAAGCGCAATATATAAATTTAGAAGCGACAACAAAGGACAATCTAAATCTACATTAAATTCACGGAATGCGCCCGGAGCCGATCGGCTACCGAAGCCCCACTCCAATATGGACCTAAACTACTGTTGATACGCTTTACATTTCATACCAAGTTATAAATGCGCTCCGACGCGCGCCGTTCGGTGGGAATCGTGCCTAAAAAGTGCTCTTGCGCGCGGGCACTCTGCTCTACCTAACCTAACTACATAAACGATAATTTTATTACCATATACACTCTCATGAATAATTTTTATAATGAAATGAAAATTCAATACCTATACGAAGCTTATTTGCCTCGATAGAATGCGAGAGCCGTACACGGTATTCAAATTGACCAATATGGTGAATGCCACAAGAATGAACGCTTAAAATTTAACATCAAATCACACAACACAACAATAATCATTCGATCTTAAATTACGTAGAAAAAGAACGGAATGAACAATGTTTAGCATTGACGGGTGTAACAGCCCTCGTAAGGGTGGGAAATGCAGCGCGCGGGAGTACGGGAGGAGGCGTTGCGAAGCCGGGGATCGGGAGGGGGGCGGCACCCAGGGCCACCCCCCACCACGAATTCTAGTCTTCCGACATGAACGAGTTCTGCGACTTCAGCTCCTCCAACCGCGTAATCTGCTGCCGCATGTACATTATCCTTTGGACAACACAAAAAATATTATTTTTAATTTTATAGTACCCTTCAGAAAATTGTTTCCTAAGGCCTCTTCCTCACCGGCTCGGTGAGTTTTCCTTTCGGTACCGCCTCTGCACCGATCCGTCATTCGAAGGCAATGAAGATTGTTCAGTTAATTAAACAGATTTTTTTTCATTATTTCTATGACAAAAGTCAATGTGGCATAGTAATAAAGTTGCTTTCTTTCCATGGTAAAGAATTGATGCTGACTTCCCAACGATATTACCATTTCGGTATTTACCTACTTTTTAACAACCTATAGCGATTTGACGATACTTATCGACTATATTAAGAACACTACAGATCAAATTGAAGAATACTGGCAATAAATAAATAAATATAAATAAATAAATATCTGGGACAATTCACACCAAGATCATCTGACCCCAAACTAAGCAGAGCTTGTAATATGGGCGTCAGAGACTGATAAACATACTTAAATATTTCTAAATGCATACTTAAATAGATAATAACACCCAGACACACAACAAATACAAATGTTCGTCACACAAATATTTGTCATGGGTGGGGATCGAACCCACGACCTCCGGCGCTAAAGGCAGGATCGCTGCCATTGCGCCAACGGGCCAGTCAACGAAAGGATCAGGAAATGTTTTTTTTTTTAATGGAAGCAAATCATTGTCTTTGATATTTATATCACTGCTCACTATAGTTTGTCCAATTTAGGATGATAAATTCTGACAGCTAACGCCTATGAAGTATTGCATTTTTTTCAGCAAAGTGTACTACAGATAATAATCCTACTTTATTGACGGGTACTAGCCTAGCCAATGAATGATTTTGGATCGAAAAGTCGAAAGCAGAATATTTGACTTTGGAACTTTGTTTGGACTAGTTACGAGATAAACATACTAAAAGTCCTTACCTCTCCTAAGTGAGACCGGCAGCCCAAAGGCAGGCCTGTCTCACTACGTAATTCGGTTTACTTATTCACCTACAAACTCGGTCCACCTGTGTGGACAATTTGGTCGAGTGTCACGCACGCTGTACGCAGGACGCGACCGACGCGGCTGTTTACTTTCGCAAGTTCAAAACTGTAATATCTTCGAAAATATTCATTTAAATTACATGCGACAAGGGGTCATAATGATCTATAATAAATGCACAATGTATTTAAGGTACATACTCAATTTGAAAAGTATTATTGCTGTATTGCTTAAAGTCGTTTCGTAAATAAACCATATTTCTCGTAAAAAGTAAAGGATAAAAAATAGTTATTGTGGGTTATCCGTAAGAGATAGACATATCGCGAACTTTTTTGTAGACCTTTTTAAGGTGTACAATACTGCGGTACATTTTTTGATCTATCTCGTAGGGTTCAGCCAGCGTTTGCAATGTAAGCGCAAAAAAAATATGATTATTTACGACATCACATTAGAAACCTCTAAAATTATCAGTGTTTCTCTACCATATTATGTATGTTATATACATATAAACCTTCCTCTTGAATTACTCTATCTATTAAAAAAACCCGCATCAAAATTAATTGCGTAGTTTTAAAGATCTAAGCATACATAGGGACAAACAGACTGAAAGCGACTTCGTTTTATACCATGTAGTGATTAACAAACAAACCATGAAAAAACGTTTTTGTTTACAGTATTTATAGGTACCTACGTGGCACACGCAAGCGCTTCATATTGCAGTATTTGCATGCACAGCCCTATGGGCGACACGCAGCCGGGTTACGTCACGGTCGCCAAGCAGGATTTCGTGAAAGCGAGCGGCGAGCGGTCGTAGCGCCTTAGATATAAGATTAACTTTCCATGGTCCTGGCCGTAGAAAGATTTAGGTACGAGTACAGGTGAAGAGATGTTTTGAACCGTATTAGCGCGTACCGAAGGTTGATATTGTATTGCAATTGTGTCGAAAGTGTGTCTTCTGTTTTTATTTTATTCTGTGCCAAAGGTTATATGACAGAAAACGTAACAATGTAGAACACATTTTTGAAAATCGACCATTCTTCGAAGCTCATTAGCTAGGCAAAGATTGGTGATAGATAAAAAAAGTAAACGCCAAAGTTGTAGAGAATTTTATCAGCTTTCATTATATACACACATCAAAAGTGTCTAGGGATCAACATATATTTTTGCAATAACTTTTCTCCTGATTGATATTTATTAAAATTTTCTTTAAGGATTCATCAAATAAAGTGTTTTCGTTTGTCTACAGTAACGATAAATCTGCATTCGACTTTTCCATCCACATTCCTTTATGAGCATTCATTCATTCGTCATCATCCGTGCGGTCTATCCCGGTAGTGAACTCACACTGGTGTGTCGGGGTCCCAGGGTCCGCCTTTCTTATTTGCTGAGCATTCATTGACTGGACTATACCGCCCACTTAGTGAAATGCCTTGCAATCGATTAGCAATTCTAACATTTAAATTTAGGATTAAGGGCGGCTAGCACAACATTGCATTTTAATACAGTTTAATTTTGTTAAGTATTAAAGTTATTACCAATTATCTATCATACGATTATTCTTAAAAAACTTTGATTAAATATAATAAGGTGTTGAACTTAACTTAGTTCTTCTAGTGATAATGACGACAATGATTATGAAAGTGATTTAGGGTGTGCACCATAATAATAAAAGTAAGTAATAAATATCTTCAAATCCTAATACCTACCTGATTTAATTCACTAATAAATGTTTATTTATTGAATTCTCTTTATTGCACATTAAAATATTTGATAAACATTTTCTTTGTTTATCTATATAAAGTAACGATTACAAGTTCAATGAAATAATAAATCGATCGATAATCGAATAGATTCACTAACAATTATAAACTACCTCATCCCTCATCATATTGAAAGCTGTCAAAATCATCATCCTAAATTGGACAAACTATAACTTTGGTGGTGTAAAAGTGGACATTTATCCAAAAAAGGTTTTGTTTTCTATGGTAGTGATTTATCTGTTACATAGTAACTAATAAGTAATCTATGCCTGTACTCTTCATTTATATTCCGGTCAATTTCGAAATCCGAGGTTACAATAATTCGCACCCAGCTCAAAATTGGTAGGATTGTTCAAAACACCATCATAAATGAAATCTAAAAGTCCTCATCGATCCGACACCTGGAAAAAAATATATTCTGGGTCAAAGGTCACAAAATGTGTTTTTCGCGATTTTCAACAAAATGGTAGCTTTTATCATAAAATTAGTTAGACAATAATTGTAGATCAGATAATTATCTTTTAAAAATGTTTTTAATACTTTTTTTCCTTAGATCCACTTTTTCTGCGATCTAAAGATTCGAAAAGTTGGAGGAGTAGACCATAACAATATGGTCAAAATATGTTTTTACATATTATGACTTAACTTACTTATTGTTAAGTATGTATACCTAGCTATAGTAACGCGGCTGCGCCCGCGTCTTTCTTTTGTAATAAATCAGTGCGTTGACAGCCGTCTTGAGTTTCACTCGCCCCGTGTATGCTTATGTATCACTTAATAAAAGTGGTTGCAAAAAAATTGGCCTGTTTTGTTCTCTAGCATGTACAAATTGTCAAGGCCGGTTGTGTACCAATGTTGAATCACCAACAGTTGAGGATTCGTTTGATACCTAACGAGGAGACATAAGAAGAACAAGAAGTAGAGGAAGCAGAAGTATTAGAAAATTATGAAGTAATTTCCCATGTTTTTTTCAATTTACACCGCTTTTATCATTTTCAACCCATGCCAATAGATTCAAAGGAAACAGAATGAATCATGCAGGGCACAGGTAGGCTTATTCCACGGATCTGTTCCGTGAAATAAGCCTATCAAGGAAACCACGTTAAAAAAACGCGCTAAGTACACTACCTCCTGTGCATATAACGATTACAACTCTTCCATATTTTTGAATCGTTACATATACTCGTATCTCAGAAACAGTGGCTCTTCGGAACAAAGTATTTGATTTTTTTTTATAAGATAATTATCTGATCTACATTTTGAGTCAAAACTGATTTATGACAAAACTAACAGTTTTGCTGAAAATCGCCAGAAACCCGTTTATGTGACATTTGACCCAAAATAATTATTTTTCCAGGTGTCGGATCGTATCGTAAATGAGATCTAAAAAGACCCCATGTCTTTTTAGATTTCATTTATGACAGTGGTTTGAACAATCCTACCAATTATGAGCTGGGTGTGAATTATTGTCACCTCACTCCTATTTTTTGGTCTAATTTGACCGGGCTATTGTGATACCAAAGATGCAGAAAAGCCAAAGTTCTACACAGTCGCCAAAATTGTTACTGACAGAGGCCAGTGGAGAAAATGTATGCGTTCCAAACTTACACCTCACCATATTCATGCATCTTCAGACATGAAGGACCGACCAAAGAGAGAGAGAGAGAGAGATAACAGTGTGTTTGTCAACTTACTTTTGTTCCTGCAGCGTGGCCTGTATCTCAGTGTGGCGCACCAGCGAGCGCGCACACTTGAGCTCGGCCGACACGCGCGTGCACTGCAAGCAGCCCAGCTGGTACGCATCCTCCGTGAACTTGTGGGACTGAACAGTCACATTCAAATAAATATTTAATCCACTTTAGACATTCATAGTAGGGCTAGCGCGAGCCCTGGCAGCTACGTTATCGTATATAACAGACCTAATTAAGTGGACATGTTGAATACTCATCTTAATTTATTTGATATGTCAAGATAATTTATAGTAGTTAGGGTGTTTTTAATATTATGCGTGATATTAAAAAGACCTTACTACCCTTCAATTAATACTCAGCTTCCTGATTCAGCTTCACGATTCTTGACCGATTCGGTTATTTTTTTTAAAACTATTTTTATTTTGAGGTTTTCATACACAGTCAGTCAGAAACTTATATTTTTTGTATGAAATTATCAAAATATAAGGTAAGGTATATTAATATACGTCACTGGCAATGTGTGTAATGCAGGTATTGTATACCGGTAAAAAATTCCGGGTGCGTTTAGGCAATGTATAAAATATTACGAATATGATTATCCCTAGGTAGGTTTTGTATAGAATACCCAGTGGTCTTCCGGCAATATGTGAAATAATTTGATTTTGCCTTTAATTATTAAGTGTTATTGAGATACTCAAACAAAGCATACATAACTTTTGACAAAATGCATTGCTTGGTAATTAGGTTCTGTCCAACTTCATACACAGAAAACCTTCTTTAACAGAATGTGTTAAGTTGCGAGCATGTTAGTTCGACATGAACCAGCTGACAAGTGACTTGACATGCCAGAAACGAGCTGGCCTCATTTTATTTTTTGCCGTTTTGCACTTAGCTATTATAACTTGAGATATTTTGATAATGAAAACAAACGGATCGATTTATCTTTGTTACCAAAAATGTATTGATTTATCTTTGTTACCAAGGGACGATTCTGACAGTGAACTCTTTTACACACATTGCCGGCTGCTTTTTCGGCATTGTAAACAATACCTAGGCAAAGTATAAAATGATACATTGCCTCAATAGGCATTTTATGCAATGCCGGATTATATTGCCAATACTTATACTTGGTCCTGCTAAACATTAGTGGCATCACAATTCGTTAATATTTACCTGTTTCTCGAGTATGTCCGCAGGCCAGCCGCTGACGTGGGTGGTCAGCTCGGGGCGCACGTAGTTGATGAGCGACGGCGTGAGCATGATCGGCGCGTGCAGTACGCCGCCCACCACCGACGAGTACGAGCCCAGGGATTCCACTGCATACAAATTGACGTTTTAGGACTTGCTGTAGGTTTTGATGAAATTGTTGCCAAATACATTTTTAGCCTATTACCTAGCCTAACAAAACAAAATACATTTTAACAATCATCATGTATTTTTGTAATTTTACACGAAACACTTGACATATTATGACGACACGGTTGGCGTAGTGCGCTGTAGCAACGGTTTCTCGCCTTGATTTCCGTAGTGTCCCGGGTTCGATTCCCGGTCGGGTCAATTTAGGAAACGATCTTTTCTAATTTGACTCGGGTCTGGGTGTGCTGGGAGACGCCCCTAGCTTATTTCCTTGTGTGGTACCTCTTAACACAGGGATATTAATCCCTACTTCGAGACCATTACAGGAGGTGTGTTGTCTGGCGCATATTTATTTATTTATATTTATTATTTAATTTTATTCCCACTCACTGTATAATCGATATACTTCACCGAACCAAAAATAATGGTCAAACAATGGTCGATGGCATTAATTTAAATCACGCCTTGGCCGTCTCGTGTCGTGTCCTTTACGTATTACCCTTCATAGTGTAAATGTGAGACAGCCGCATCAACTAATAACTTAAGAACCTTTTACATTTGATGTAATCGCTGCTCTAAAAACCGAGGGACATCATGACATAACACCATTCAAACACATACTAAGCAGTGATTGTAAAGTTAACTACAAATAAAACATATCTGCCAGTTCAGGTTCAATTGCTATGAATTCACGTAGGTTAAATTTATCGCTTAGGCCAGTATTCTGAAAAACTCACAACCTTGGGCGAGGTTGCCCAGTGCACTTGAGTGCTACCGTGTCCGAATTTGGTACTCGCTTCTGTCCTACACTAGATATATGTACTGCATTCTGATCTTGAAGAAAGAAAGGGAGAAAACAGAACTTGACGAACAAGACATGACATGTTAAAATGATTAATTGCAATGTTTTGTGTAACTAACACTGCTATGTAACTATACTTTATAGATTGTAACAGATGGATGTACTAAATAACATTGAACATACTTGTGGAACTTGTGCTTGTAAGTGAGGGGAATAATAGCTTAGCCTTATTAGATGGGTTGTTCTTAATTAAGGTCATTTTTATCCTACGTCCGATGTCTTGCATTAAACGAATGAATCATACATAGTATTCCAGATGTTCTTGTCAATTTTACACAGCGTGCTCAAGTCAGAAACACGCCATTTAGGAATTATTAAGGAAAATATCAACTTTTCAAATAACCACATCCACGGAGTTGGTTTTTTTTTGGATAGGGTTTTCAAAAGAATTGATCCAATATCTACTAAACTGTTTTGTTATCAGAATGTAATCCTTTGATTAGTCGACTTCATTAATAACTGGTAAACCTCAATGTAGCCAAAATATCAGCAGCATGCAAAGGTGAGGCAATAGACCGAACATTAACACTCACTCTTCCTCGGCAGCGCGTTCTCGAGATGCAGCGGCGGCGCGTGCGGGTCTGTGTTCTCGGAGTGCGTGGGCGTGGGCGGGCCGGTGTCGCGGAGCGGCGTGCCGGCGCCGTCGCGCCCGGGCGTGGCGCTGCCGCAGCCGCCATTGTTGGCCAGCGCCAGCGCCAGCGGCACCGACACGATGCGCGGGAGGGCCGCCGCGAGGAGCGAACCGCTCTGGTGTTGTAAAACAGACTCAATATAGGCAACAGAAAAAGTGTGCTTAAGAGCGTTCGTTGAGGGTGGATCGGAAACGTATTTTTGTAAGATTTCATTTTAATAATTATTTTCTTTTCGTGATTATTTTATTAATTTGGAAAAATTTGGAATTAAAAGTATCACTTTTCCTCTGTAATGTTTTGCATTTATCGTTATAACAATACATGGAATCGGCTAATGTTAGATAATCGCCAATTTATAGCTAGTGATGTACAAACCTCGAGGTGTCGAGTTCTAATTTTGAAGCTTCGAGGCGGATTGGCCGGACTCAGTGAGCGCAGTAGGCTCACTGAGGTAGGTAGGTAGGAGGCTCAGGTAGGTAGGTGGGACGCGAGCCCAGCCGAGTCGCGAACTACCTGAGCCACGCCTCGAGACTTCAAAAGAGTTCTAGCCTTCAAAAGAGCTCGAATCTAACAAAAGAGCTCGAACCTTCAGAAGAACTCGAGTCTTTCAAAGAGCTCGAGTCTTCTTAGACCTGGTCACTATATTATTTTACACGATGATTAAAATGTCTCTTTCTTATAAATGAACCTTAATTCTTCAAAATAACCTTCTGGTCACATATAAATAAATAATAATAAAAAATATGCGCTAGACACCTCTTGTAATGGTCTCGAAGTAGGGATTAATATACCTGTGTTACGAGGTACCATACAAGGAAATAAGCCAGGGGCGTCTCCCAGCACACCCAGACCCGAGCCAATTAAGAAAAGATAGTTTCCTGAATTGACCCGACCAGGAATCGAACCCGGTACACTACGGAAATCGAAGCGGGAAAACCGTGCTACAGCGCACTACGCCAATCGTGTATCAAAAGCTAAATGCCAACACATATTTTATTGCCTGCTTTGAAAAGGAAGACTCCAAACGGAAACTAACTTGAGCGCGACGAGCCCTGAAAAATCCTCGAGATCGATCGAGCTTTCAAAAAGGCTCGAATTCTGGAAAAGACTCACTAGTCGTCATGCTTTATACAAACGAGGCGAGCCCTGTAAACAACACCGAGTCCTTTTGTCTAGAGCTCTCGGAAGCCTCGAGACTTGTATAATCACTATATAGCTCAACTGAATAAAACCCGATTTTACTGAATAAGTGTTAAGAAAAGCGAACATTCCTTAAAAATGATGCTAAAAAATAAAAACTTAGTTTAAATTCAGTGATATAATCACGAAAATCTTCCAAAAATACGACGTTTCCGATCTACCCCTTAACTCGCTATGATCCTAACAACATTCAAGCAGCTGGTCGGTGTTGAAGTCGAATAAATCAAACCATAACTCCACAACTAACCAATCAAAATCTAACTTTTGAAAAACATAGTGCAACATTAAAAATTAAATATTGAATAAAACTTGAATGAAACACGTCAACATATTTTTTTGTAAATATGTGTAGACAATGAAGTCTATAAATAATTATTTACCAGAACAATACAATTACTATTTTATAATTTGGTGTAAGCCATAAAACACATTAGTCAACTTATTACTTCAATATACCCGACAGCTAAAAGGGTGTTTTAAGATTGGTTAGTATGCGGGAGTGTATTACGCAGTATACATGTTAGGCGGTCTTCAGTGTGATAGTGCAACACTCGTGCAGATACAAGCAATGGATCATAATATAGCAGTCCGGTCCTCACCGGTTGATTTGAATTGTCGAGAACGACCACGGGCGGGACCGAGTTGTTCTCCAAGTTATTTCGCGCGGACGCTTCCCTGGCGCCGTACGAGTTCTCGGAGATCGGTGTACTCCGGTCCGGCGATATATCCATATCCTGTAGTGACTGCCCATCTGAAATAAATTCATACAGAATGTTATTTTACACAAGGTCATGAAGTAGGATGTGTCTGTGACTGAACATTAGTGATGTATTGTCAGGTATCTCCGTGCTTCGGAAGGCTCTCTAAACAGTTCGTCCCGGCTAATGCCCGAAGCCTGCAGAAGAACTTAGGGCGCGCTATGGGCCCAAACGTCAAATTCGTGGACTCACGGAAACTTTCTGAACTATCGAGCCTTGTTTTTTCTACATGATATATAACATTCCTAACAACTTTTGGATAAATTGTTATAAAATTGATAGTTTTAGAGAAAAAAAAGTATGTAGCTTTTTTTGTATGGAGATGAATACATTTTTTTTTTATTTCAAAAAGTTTTCATATTTAAAGTCTGTGACTACAATATAGTCCTAATACAATATAGTCCTAATCATTTCCTACCTACAAAATAATAGATCACGTGCGGCCACTTGCGGCTTTGCGAATAAAGTTGCAGCAAAGTTTCATTTTATATTTGAAGTCCACGAATTTGACGTTTGGGCCCATAGTGGGGCGGGTTGATCTAGATACGCGGTAGCGTGTCAAGCTAAGTTCAAGCTAACAGAACTGGCGAGCAGCACCGTGTGTAATATTACACGAACCATTTGGAGCCACTTTTGACCCCCTCAGAACTCCCAAAACTATTTTACGTAAACATATCAAATTTGGCTTATCTATTGAGACCCGCGAGTTAGATATGTATTCCAAATGTCATAAATACAACTAAAAACTATTATTTAGATATGAACGTCCTAAAATCTTCTTTTTGTGACTGACTGACCTGTAGATCAAAACGAAAACCCAGTTCCAGATCACCTAGTAAGTTCAAATTTGGCATCCAGATAGGTAGTTGAGTGAGGAAAAGAAAAAATCCGAAACTAGTAATAAGTTAAAAAAATAATGTTTCAAAAATGTTGATATTTCCAGTGTAAGTTGAGCTCAGATTTATGCGATGACGATTGATCGCCTCAAACTTTTTTCGGAGATGCACAGTCCCCCCTGGTAACAGGTACATTTGGTAACGCAGATTGATTACCATGTAGGCGTGGGCGATTATACAACATTAACTATTGTACATATTATAGTATGTTGAGTAATTCGCAAATAAACTGTCAATGTTCGAAGTGCTATCAACTTCGATCTGTCGTCTTCCTATATTCTTAATCTTCGATATCTACGTGTCAAGTGGAAGGAATATTGATAACACAAACACGTAGAACTAGCTGAAATTATTCTGGTAACTGGTCTGAGAACGAAACGGAATGCTCATCAGGGCCTGTTGGCAACACCAACATTAAATTTGTATTTTTTATTCTAATGGCAACATTGCCGCATGTGTTTCCTGTTCTGTACATGTGAAGTTCGTGAATACACGTTTTTCTGCTCAAACAGTGATAATCGGTGCTTTTATTATATTCTTCACCCCGCTGCCCTTCAAGGTCACTACCGCTAGCATATTTATAGTTCACTGCATTGAAGATCACTTTAGACATGGTCCATTCGCCGTTTTATGAAAAAGCGTCGCAGTGTGAACGAGTGAAGCTACTAAGCAAGCAGTGCAATCGCCATTATTGCTCAACATATTTGGCATTTTGCGCTTTGGTACGTGCAATTCACGGAAAACATAACACATCTGATTTCTGCTGCAAAGAAGGCGTATCATCTGGAAAAAGTCACGTCGACATCGAATCCTGTACTAATAACTGTGATTAGTGCTCTGCCGTAATTCGTCGAATTAAAAATTCCCGCGTTATCATTCGTGCTACTTCATCGACTGTGACCGGAAAACAGCTAGCGGAACAGACAGCCAGGAAGCGTCGAGTCGCCATTTTTTTTTTTACTAGATACCTATTTGTGTTGGTTGGGTTTAATTTATGCCAGTGCGCTAAAAAAAATGTACAGTTTTAGATTTGTAGTTTATAAATGTTGTGAAAGTAGACAAAGCAGGTAAGTCTAGAAAGAAATCAGAATGAAAAGTATATATGAATTCTTGCATTCTTACGTGGAAGCATGTAGATGTTATTACTTGTTACATTCGATCGCATAATCACTCATCTCTATATCATTATTTACACAGAGTACGTGACATGATGTCAATCTAATCAATATAGTTGTATAAATAAGTACAAAATGGAAGAGAAGTGTAAAGAATTGGTGAGTGCCAGAGGGCAGCATTGACGAGACTGTACAATACTGTGCTAGATGACACCGACGCATTTTTGAAATGCTAATTGAAACTAAAAAGGATCGCCTCATTGAAATATTCAAACAATATGAGGTTCTAAACATGCACCTCAAGATAGTGAAAAACTTGAAGACTATGAGCACAAATGTCTTCAATGCCTTGCCCGAACGAATGCCGCCATTTCCTGCAAAAAATTACACGAGATACTTACTATTGTGAGTACACCCAATTTCATAACCTGTTTACATCTATGATCCTCAACAACAATTCATTAGACAATGTACAACGGTTGTATTACTTGAGGAACTGTCTGAAAGGTGAACCGTCAGACCTTATAAAAAACTTGCCCATATGTAATGAAAGTTATGTGGAAACGTTAAAAATTTGGAAACAGAGGTTGGTACCTCTGTTTCAATATATTATTTAATTATAAATGAACACATATCACAGATTTTAGACATTAGTAATGTAAGCTCAAATGTATAATCTCTTAGAACTTCATTTCATATGTAACACAAAAAATAGCAGCTTTAATTTTTTAAATCCTAATGTAGATAAATGGGACCCATTACTTATTTGCACACAGCGCGTGCCTTTCAAATGGATCGAAACTTATAATCAGAGTCGTCCATCAAGGAATTTCTGGAGTTTCTCGAAAGGCGAGCCGTCTCTCTGGAGAGTGTAAATGGACATCAAGCCTAGCTAACTCCATCAGCCAGGCCTCTAAGTATGCGGTGAACACAGCACCCACCTACGTGAAACCACCTTCATGACAAGATTGTGAGTTGCCACACATATTATTTTGAATTGTCTGTTTTTAAATTAAAATCAGTGTTAGACAGAATAACATTTATTAATGAAAACAACTGTTGCAAAATTTGTCTCAAGTGTAAGTACCACTTTAGATGTAAAATTCGCAAAAGGCAGCACAACACACTATTACATGTTGACGAGCAAGTCGCTCCCGTGGCATTACTATCAAATGATAGTAATATTCAGACTTTACTTCCTACATGCCGAGGTTGTCAAGGCCCTACTCGATACTGGGTCACAGGTATCATTTGTTACCAATAAATTAGTGAAAACTTTAGGTCTTTCATCGAAGCAAAGCAACATTAAAATTGTCGGTATTACTGACACTACAAATAAAATCAAGTTTAGTATACCGCTTCAAGTTCAATCTTTGACTTCGCAGTTCAAATTAACTATCAACTACAATGTAGATGATCAAATTACGTGCCAATTGCCACAGATAAAATTGCCCAATTTTATATTCTCAGCTGATATTCAATTGGCAGATGAATTCTACAATATACCTATTGATATAGATATGTTAATAGGGTGTGATGTTTTTTCAGTTGCTCCTGCCTCAACCCCAGCAGAATAATGAAGATTTGGCTGGGAAGATTGCCTGAATGTCTCCAATTTCATACAGCTGCTAATAAAGGTATCTTTACTATGTACTAACTGTGACTCTAATATATATGAGACCTTGAAGTCATTTTGGAAAACAGAAGATGTTCCCTATGCTCTTTAATGAAAAGTCATCAGAAACTAAGTTATGTCAACAGATATTTCATGATACAGTAAGTTTAAATATCAATCAATTTCAAGTAGACTTACCACTCAAAGTGCCGTTACAGCAGCTTTATGATCATTTAGGCAATTCCTTTGATCTAGCGCTTAAAAGGTTTTCAAATTCAGAGAAAAGGCTACATAAGGAACCATCTTTGTATGAGCAATATAAAAGGTTCATTAATGAAATTATAAATCAATAATTTCATTCCTGGTCACTTTATTAATATTCAGGACTATGATTTACAAAATGATGCAATTTATTTCCGTCCACACCATCCTGTGGTTAATGAAAACAGCCAATCCACAAGGCTTAGAGTTGTCTTTGATGGATCGATGAAAACTAATAAAAAAGTTTCTTTAAATGATGTACTTCTGAATGGCCCTGTTGTTCAACGAGATTTATTTGACTTTATTTTATTATTTCGCCTTGGTAATGACATGTTTAGACCACAGATATAAGACACATGTTTAAATGATGCATTAAGTTAAATCCATAGCATAGTCCTTTGCAAAATATCCTGCAGAGAGAGAGTCCCAATGAGGAAGTCAAGTGTATACAATTAGATACATTTACATACGGTCTTAAGAGTTCCAGCTATCTTGCTACTCAGTGTTTAAATGAACTAGCCACTCGATATGAAAGCGAGCTCCCTTTGGCAGCCTTTGTTATACGTAACCGTAGCTATGTCGATGATATTTTATATTCAAGCAATGATTTGAATTCCGTTCTGGAGGCCAAAGGCAATTAATTAAAAGGCTTAAAAGGGGTAATTTTCAGACGTTAGTCTGATTATTATTATTATTACTTGTTGTGTTCACAAGTGGGCATCAAATGTCATCGAGGTTCTAAATGAAATTCCACCAAATCAGCAATATTCTGATGTAATAGATTTAAAAGAGAAGAATTTAACTTTGAAAACTTTGAGTCTCAATTTCAATGTTCAAGATGACAAGCTTACCCTTGCATACCCAGAATCTTCTAAAGCAAGAACTCTGACCACTAAACGTGAGATAGTAAGTTACATTTCGAAGTTTTAGGACCCCCTTGGTTTGATTTCTCCTCGACTTTCGATAGCAATATTGTCTTAGCAAAAAGTTTTATTCAGAAACTATGGGCTGAAAAAGTTTGCTGGGATTCTCCTTTACCAGATCCCTTACAAAAGGAATGTTCATTGTTTGCTACTGAACTCGCTCTCATGCCTCCCATTGCACTTGCACCTAATACCAATACTGAAGGTGCCAAAGCTATACTATAATTGGGTATGCTGATGCCTCTAGCTCAACAGCCTATGGCTGCTGCGTATACCTACGGGTACTCTATGAAAATGCTGATGCAACCTTGCACTTGCTTTGCTCCAAATCACGCTTAAATCCTCTTTACAAGCAGGTACAGTGCCAAGACTGGAGCTCAATGCTGCCCTTTTTCTTTCAAAACTTATTGTGAAAGTTCATGAGGTAATGTGTGCTAAAATAGAAATAGATAATGTATTTCTGTTCACTGACTCACAAATAGTCCTTGCATGCAGGCTACTCAGCTACATGCATATGTCGCCAACAGAATAAAGGTTATTTTGCAGTTATCAGGTGAATGGTGTTGGCAATATGTCAACACGCATGAGAATCCCGCTGACTACATTACACGGGGTGTCTCTCCGAATGATCCGGCCTGCAATACAATGTGGTGCCAGGGTCCCCATTTTCTTACCGACCGTGAGTATAATTTCCATAAGGGTGACATAGAACTGCCCACCATGCTGCCAGAGGTCAGACTTAATAACTCTGTATCTATGTCCCAAGACTTCCCTGTAGTTCCGTCTGAATTTGCTCTCTCCAGCTGCATGACTTCTGCTAAAGCTCAGAATAATCATGATATTGTATTTGAAAGGCATTCCGACATACATAAATTAACTGGAATTGTCGCGTATGTAATGAGGTTCTACAATAATTGCAAAATTTAAAACCGTTACCTAAGAAACAAAAACAAACTGGAACAAATTACTCATTTTTCAGCTGAGATATGTGGTATTAAAGAAAATAAAACTATATGTGAGCCATTGAAGTCTTCACATCTATTTCTGGATGGTAATGGGTTGCTCCGTGTAGGTGGACGCTTGCACAATTCCAGTTTACCTTATTCACAGAAACATCCATTAATATTACCAAAGGCTTCCCACATAACTAACATTATTATACTTTCCGAATATAATTCACAAATGTATAACTTGTTTGAGAATAATGGCAGAAGCCTCAAAACAGCTTTTGGGCTCGCTTCTCTCTGAAGCAGGGGAGCAGTGGCGTCCTTTTCAAAAAGTAGGAAATAGATGTCGCGGGTCCGATAAGCGTGAAGCAATCTCACGTGAGGCGCTCTGTAAAAAAAGAAAAACAGTTGGCGGAACAAAATGAGAACGCAGCAAGGAAAAACAATGGGCGAACAGGCGGTTTGAGTGTGAGCTCTTCCACTCGATGCGACCATTCTCGGCACGCAGCACCGCACCACAACGGCATATCGTCCTGCCTGCAATGGCGTGGTGAAACGCTTCCACCATGCCAACACAACAAGCGCAGCAGCAAGTGCAACAACAAGCACCTCTACGGGCAGCAACACATCAAGCGCAGCAGCAAGAGCAACAACAAGCTTTGCAACAAGTCCAACAACAACTACAACGGCAGCAGCCACAACAACAACAGGAACAGCAGTAGTTCCCCCACCTGTATCTCACGATGCCACTACGAAAACGAGAGCTGGAAGGACAGTCCGGTTTCCTGACTACTTTCGACCCCTGTAGCCTCTGTCTCAGCAGGGGGGTAGTGTAGTGTCATTCGTGTGTTTTTTATAAACTTTGTTTATAGTTATTTTTGTAAATATAAATTAACAGTACAAGCAAGCCAGGCGTGCGACTAGAGAGGCAGAACCTCTCGCGCTTCACCGCGTTGCGCAGTACGGCGGTACCATTTCAATATGGGAGCCGTCTGCGTGCGTCGAAACCGCTGTCCGCTGACGCCGGCAGACACCAGCAGCAGCCTACACAGTCCGCTCCTAGTTAAAGGCCTGTTCAGACCTGAGCGGTATTGGCTGCCGCTGTGGGTAGCGGTACATTTTGCCGCGGAACTTAATAATAAAGAACTGAGCGAACCCGCGCCATATTGTACCGCTAACCACATGATTTTGATCAACATGCTCTCCCCCGAGCTCAAAACACTTTTTCCATCGACCCGGTAAGGCTTTGATACCCGTTTTAAAAAATCTAAGAGGTCATACTCTTCATTTGTAAAAAATGTTTACCGCCTAAAAAAATTTCCGGTGTCGGACGGTGCTAAATCCGGTGAATATTTGGGATGAGGTAACAATTTTATTCGAAACCACACTGATGGATTTCAAACCAAGGATTGCACAGAGGTGAGAACGCGCGCATTGTCCTGATGAAACAACACCTTTCTTCCTTTCTTAAACCTGTACGTTTTTCTTCCATTTCTAGCGCGAGTTGCGTAAAGAAATGCGAATTACTTTACTAACTACTTAATTACTTCACCATCGCGTTTTGCGAGACAAAAAAAGTGAATTTGTATGGCATAGAGCCAGCAGCACCACCTAGCGGCAAAATCGGGTAACAAAATGCAGGAGTACGAGTTTTTTCCACTTCACTAGTGACCATCGAGTATGGACTCCCAGTCGAAATCGAGCAGGGTGAATCTCGAGTGTTTGGCTGAGTACGAGTTACAATTTGACAGCATTTACTTCGTGAGTGAACAGATAAACGCGAAACTTCAAATTTTACAGTGAAAGCGGATAGAAAAACGGTGTCGTGGCGATTTTTCTCGTTTAGATAATGTTTTCGGGGGTAAAAGCACACGATGAGCGCCAACAATGCCCAAGTCAAAGAAACATGCTTCGAGATACATTCAGTATATTGTTTGGTCTTTCAAAGCAGCAGACTATGGATAAATATCGCCCAACTAAGGAATGTTCAAGCTCTTGTGCAATGGGCTAACTAAGGCAGTGTATTTATTTAGGGTCCTCCTGAAGAGATTCCTTTAATCAAGGTATGTAAAATAAATGTTAGAGTTCTTGATATTATTATGTGTTTTGTTTATAAACATGACTTTGTTTGTATTTGCTCGTAGGATCATAAAGCCCATAGGAATTGTGAACCATTTTTCTCAGAAAAACTATAGTTAGAGGTTAGTTGGCATAGAGGTTACCTGCCGAACGCTCGCAAAACGCAGAGGTAAAGTTATTCGCATCTCTCACTGAAACTCGCACTTAGCACTCAGGTTGCAATAGTAATTGGAGTTTATTGTTTCACACTTTTTTAAATAATCCACCAGAATTATAAACCTTTGCATCCCAAAAAACCGATGCCATGGTTTTGCCGGCCGATAAAACCACCTTTGCCTTCTTTGGGCCACCCCAAAGAAGGCAATCGAGGTTTTATGGTGCAGATCCTACTCTTTTTCATTGTTTCGAATCTTCTTGTCTCTGGTGTATTGTGGTGAAGAAACCGTTTTATCCATTGTTATAAATCTTTCAATAAATTCTAGTGGGTCAGCTTCATATAGCTCAAAACAGTCAGTTGTAACTCTAAACGCGAAGTTGTGAGTCGGTTGCGTTTGTTCCACTGAAAGCAGCCGCGGTACCCACCGCGCAGACTCCTTAGAGAATCCAAGTTCAGTAGTAATTATATGCTGTGTTCCCTCAGAAGAGATGTGTTCCCTCGGACTCACCCAAAGAAGTTAAAAAACGGGCGCTTTGAACTGTCAGTTTGCTATTACTAATTCGGACTTTAGAAGAGATCGACGCGTCAGGTATAGGTTTGGTAATTCAAAGGTAAGAGCAGTCGCCCGGTTTGCAGATTCAGATACATGTTCGATTTCCGTGACACTATAGATTAACCCCCGTAAAGTCAACCCTCCTTATGGTCCGCGGGACGCGGGCGGCGGGTGCGCCCGGTTACACACGGCATTACGGCCGCGGCGAGGATCTCAACACAATATGATCAATAAAATCTCCGTGTTGCTATTTAGGTAATTTGTAACTTCAGATGTGTTAGTATTTGTTTAAAAATAGTTAAAAATTAACTTATTAGATAATAATATATGAGACCAAATACGGCCGCTTTTACTTCACTTTTTAATACCTAGTTGTCATAGACACGCCAGTACCTGTCTTATTCACATTTATGTCTTCACCTGGAAAAATCATGAATACATTGTACTAACGACATAGCAATGGCAATGTAAAAAAAAACAAAACACATCGAAAATACTACGGAAACGTTATTAACACAAAGTAGAAAACGAAATGAATGCACACCTGAAGAAGACCCTTGTGTAATTTTTTTCTCTGAAAATAATTCGTCGAATTTAAAATCTTTGGTAATTCCATGTTTGTATTTATCTCATGTGTAGCAAGTACACAAGGCTGCCACCGCGCAAGGTTTGACGTTGACGTCTAACGCTGTTGTCAGCCGACAGGTGATCGATTGATTGGCCGAAAGCATCCTCCGCCCGCGTCCCGCGCACCTTCAGGAGGGTCATCTTTACGGCGTTCAAGAAGCTATAGTCTTTCACTTTATGTCTCTATTATTTATATCTTTGAATCGTAATGATTTAAAAAATAAAAGCATTGTGAATGCAAATAACATAAATCCTTCGTAACTATATTAGGTACGTCAGTAATAAATACCTTTGCCGTCGTGCGCAGGCGCCGAGTGCTTGGGGCGCGTCCGGTCCAGCGCCTCGTCGTCGCGGTTGTTGCTGTTCCAGTACCTGTCCCTGTCCGATGCGCTATTTGTTCTGTTACTAGATTTTTCCGGTTCTCTTCTGCCTGACCTCGAACTTGACCTCTTATCTCGACCTGGAAGAAAAGAGACATTCATAAAAAGGCTGAATTTTTATGACCTGACTAGCTTTCAGCCAGCGGCTTCGTCTGCGTTGATTATTTCTCTCGTTAAAATGTATCCTGAAAATAAAAATATAACCTATGGTACTCGCTGGTAATATAGCTTTATAATGGTGTTATATATATTATTTGAAATCGGTCTAGTAGTTTTTGAGTTTATCAATAATAACACCCAAACGAAAAAAAACGATTCTTTCCTTTTTATAATATTAGTGTAGGTGTGGACAAATACTGCCTGGAACAGGCAAGAAATTCGTCATAGCTGAATGTTTACTTAGGATTTTATAACGTTATCCTCTTTTACTAGAAAGTTAGCCGCAGATATCAGATCGCTTTCATATTTTAGGGAAAGTAGAGCGCCAGATGGGAAGGGCCAAAAAGTCAAAATTATAGTCCGCCTATCCATTTATTAGCTTTTGTCAACCCGCGGTATGTCCTAATTGCGATACTGATTGGCGGTGAAATAGACTCAAGAGTCCTCGGAATTATCACGAACATCATCAATGTTCTTGTTTAACAAGTTCCAATTGTACGTTATAAATGCTAATTTGGCTGCGCTGTGTTGATTTTTTTTTTTTTACTGTGGGCACTAAGATACCGCTCTATAGCAGCAGAAGTGCATTGTGTGTGAGAATTCGGACAGCGACTTAGCATAGCGATGTACGAGGGGAGGTCAAAAAGTTCGCGGAACGGGGGGTATGGTGGGCGAAAGGTCCCTTTTTTCTAGCCACACTATTTTGGACATCCATAAAAAGTATGGATACGAAGTTTCATTAAAATCAGGCGATATTCTTCGGAGATACAGATCATCAAACCAGTCCATCAGGAAGAAAATCCTTACGCCGCACAGTATTAGAATCAAGTTGAACAGAACCTCCAAAAATACCCTTTAAATATACAACAATTTGCTGACAATTCGGTTCTGGCACTCGCCAGCTGATGCTGCGGCACGCTCGCTACGCTCGCTCGGCTCGTGCGATGTGGTCACAGTTCTAACCTAACCTAACCGACTGAAGCTTTTTAAGCTGATGTCCGTTTTTTCTAATTTCACCCAAGTAAAATACCATAGAAAACTGTACCGATCTATCAATATCAGTGAAAATAAATCAACTGTTTGATAACTTTGGTAAATAAAAATTTATTAGATTAGGGAAAAGTCTATTCGCATATGGTATGTATAAAAAAGGTAAAAATGCAACGCAAGCCACGAAAAAATTTGCGATGTTTATGGACCTAATGCAGTGTCTGTGAGAGTAGCACAAATTTGGTTTAAGCGTTTTCAATCCGGAACTTTTGATGTCAAAGATGCACGTCGCTCTGTTCGCCCTATTACGCATAAAATGGATGCCATTTTTTAAAAAGTGGAGCAAGATCGGCATATCAGTAGTTACGACGTAGCTGAAGAACTGGGAATAGACCACAAAACAGTTTTGGCGCATTTGAAAAGAACTGGGTACACAAAAAAGCTCGATATTTGGGTACCCCATGAGCTCACTGAAAGAAACCTTATACGGTTCATTAGGTTTCTTTCAGTGAGCTCGTACTCATTTGTGATTCTTTATTACGACGTAATGAAATTGAACCATTTTTGAAGAAGCTGATAACTGGTGATGAAATGTGGATCACGTACGACAAGAACGTGCGAAAAAGGTCATGGTCAAAGGCAGGTCAGGCTTCACAGACTGTGGCGAAACCCGGGTTAACTCGCAACAAGGTGATGTTGTGTGTGTGGTGGGATTGGAAGAGCATTATTTATTATGAGCTGTTACCACCAGGCAGAACCATCGATTCTGAACTCTACTGCGAAACAACTGATGAGATTAAAGCAAGAAATTGAGAGAAAGCGGCCGGAATTAATCAAAAGAAAGGGTGTGATTTATCATCAGACCTCACACATCTTTAGCCATTCAGCAAAAATTAAGCGAGTTTGGCTGGGAGGTGTTAATGCATCCGCCGTATAGTCCTGACCTTGCACCTTCAGATTTCCACCTGTTTCGGTCTCTTCAGAATTCCTTAGGCAGTGTCAGGTTAACATCACGAGAGGACTGGCAAAACCACTTGTCGGGTATTTTGATCAGAAGCCTCAAAATTCCTGTAGCAATGAGATCATCATGTCCCTACCTACAAGATGGCAAACAGTAATCGAACAAAATGGCACCTACATAGGTACTTTAGATAGATGTAAATAAACTATATTAAAACATGTTTTGAATTTTCTTAAAAAATGCAAAGAAACTTTCACCCCAATCTGTTATACCGAGTATTAAAGTTGAGGGAAGAGAGCAAATCCGGGGCATCAGTAGCTGAATGCACCATCTTGTGAAGACAAAGCAAGTCGTATGTTTTACGACGAGTATGCAAAGGTACCAGGTCAAACTTTAAAAGCCTCTCCCTGTAGTCTCTGAGCGAACGTCCATAATTGCATTTACGTGAAATAAACCTTAAGCACTTCCTCTGCACTCTCTCGATGCTGTCGATACGGACACCATAATATGGGGACCAAATCGGACAACTATACTCTAAAATACTTCTAACCAAGCTAGAAAACAGGCACAAGATACTACGGGGTTTGCGAAAAGCCTTGGTTGTTATCATTATAAATCCCAATAGTTTGTAACTCTTTTTCAGAATATGATCATAATGAGGCCTGAAAGTTAATTGATCATCAAACAAAACACCTAAATCCTTAACAATCTCCTTTCTGCCCAGTATCTTGTCCTGAACAAAATACTGCTGACCAACCTACTCGGTTCTTTTTCCTGGTAGAAGAGATGATTTATGAAGAGATTTTATTATGATTGAACAAACAAGTCAGTGTAAAATAATAGTAAATGTAAATCAAGTATAAAAGTTTCTTGTCTCCTTATTGCATGGCGTGGCAACTTGTAATAGAAACAACACTATAGCAGGAGTATCGTTTATAAGTGTACTATTATTTAACTTGGTGTATGTTTTGTAAGTTGTCCTAAATAAATAAATAAAATAAAATAAAAGTCAAGACACCAGCTGTCAAACATTTGACGGAACGAAGTCTATCGGGGCAGCTAGTATACAGGATGGTTCAAAAATACACGTTGATAAATTTTTGTTAGCTTCCTCACACTCAGGGGTATGCGAAAATACCCCATGTATGTTACTTGATTTTTTGTAGTTTTCGAGTTATGTTTTATTTTACGTATTTTTGTAATTTCTGTGTTGATTCACTTTTTCGGTGACCGTAGCGAGATCTGTTGAGATAAATGCCTGAATTTTTTTACGTGAAAAAAAAACCTACCGTGTACGCTCGTGTTCAAACCTCCGAGTTGAACATCATGAACCGCCTATAACTATTATACCTAGTTCACTCGTGTATCTCTTTCCTTTACCGTTTTCACTATATTTATTAATCCGGGCATTTTTTCCGGTAGAAAAAACGAAACACGTACCTACTAGTACCTAACCTAACCAAACTAAAACATTTTATAGTCTTACCTTTCGGAGTTTCCAAGTAATTTAAAAAATATCTCTAGGTGCGTTATTGAGGAATTCATGCAACCAAAAACAGCACAATATTTTCTACAATTGCTCCTTCCCATAGTAAATACTTGTACTTGTTTTAATCAAAAAATCGCGCGCTTACTGTATAATAAACACCCCACCGTCCGTTCATCACTGCGGCACATTCGCGACTGCTTGCATCACGCACGAGCGCATCCCGTCCGAGACCCGAGGCGCGTGGACAGCTCGCGTTTCGTTCGTTTGTATGAAGTTACAATACTGATAGATAATATTACCGTGGCAAAGGCCTCCATCATTGAAATCAAGTCATTGCTACAATTATTGATAGTTTTTGTGAAAAAAATATTTGTTATAAAATAAATAATTACTTGTAAAGATATTTTTATAAATATGATATTATTCTTGTCCAAACAAATAGTTATTCATCACCAGTAGGTATTTAGTTTTGAACAACATTTATCTTAACATCTTTTGATTTCAATTAAAACCTTAAGAGGTATCGTAGTTTTAAAATAACTAATATAACTTACCACATGTGTGTAATGAAAAAGTAATTCTAATTAAGAAACCACAGATTCACATTGTGGTCATACTAATTTTTTTATTTCTATTTGTCTGTAAATACATGAACATTTTTACTTTCATCATGGTTTGTAGGTACGCATTGTAGGGTCGCACTAAAAAAGGTTTGCAATTTATGTCAGAATCTAAGAAGATTGGAGGCCAATGACACCCCCGAGACGCCGGATTAGTACTTAGCTACCGACAGTTCCATACGTTTTTTTTCATATCGTTACTTATAATCGAGTTTATTAGTAGAAGTCTGTCATTGCCCTGTATTTCACATAGGCAAAAAGTATACGATGATCTTATAATTTATTTTCTTCATGAACTGAATTGTTTTTGTGATGATCTTTACGACAAAAATGATAACAAAATAATGCTTAACCAATAATTTAAATGATTGATCACCACACAAACTTGTTTTTAATATTCCCTGGTAGGATGTTTTGAGTTTGAGCTATTCAACCGTAGTCTTTTTGAATATATATTTTTTTAATATTTGTATTTTAATATAACGGTATTTAGAATTCGGGTATTTTGAGTTCTTACATTTTAAATAAAGGTGTTTTGTTTTTTGGTATTCTAATATGTACACGTACTGGACTCTGAATAAGCAAGTGATCATGTGGAAAAGAGGACGTAGTAGCGGTCGTGTGGGTGAAGCACTTGGTATTGGCAAACGTACTGTCGGCAGAATAGTCACTGAAAAGTACGGACCTTAAGGCAGTGAAAAAAATCAACTTCGCACGCCTAAAAAGCAGAAACCTGTGACTGGCATAGATCAGTTTGACATCGAGGCCATAACCGACGGCTATTCCACGAAAGGGGAATATCCTACTCTGGCAAAGTTGCGAGCAACCTTAGCAGATGCTGGTTTGTACAAAGGATGTATGGAGTCATTGACAAGAACCATACATAATACCTACTACATAATATAACTAACTGACACTTTTACTTTTTTTTTATTTCTGAATCATAACTCTTTTGTATTCCAACAAAACAGCCCAAAGAGATCGGACAGGACCTCATACTAGAGCTGTGAAACGAACAAATTTCTGAACGCACCTATAAATATTTAACAGCCAAGTGACAATTTTTCATTTCTAAAAAAACATGAGACATCTAATGTTTCCCAGCTGAAAAAATACAATGACTTTTACCGATAACCTTGTTCATAAAGTGTTCTATTTCAATTTATTCTGATACTAATTCAGAAAACCTGTAATCGATTACCTTCCTCTAGGAATGTAAATCGACCGAATCGAAATCGAATTTTTGGTACCCATTTTTTTGACCACATGCCTCAATACAATCAGTTTGACATCTGTTAAAACGTATATCTTAGAATAGTTAGACTGTAATTGCCCTAAATTTTGGACCCTAACTTACCAGTCGGATCCAGTCGTATCATGGAACTACTGTTTTTTGATAGGTAATTTAATAATTATCGAATAATGTTAGTAATTATCGAGGTGAGAGGTGTGTTGTCTGGCGCATATTTATTTATTTATATATTATGGCCATGGGCCCAAGGAAGACTCCATGCAAGGGCACAAAAAGGGTATAACACCCCAAAAGAAATTTAAGATGTGTCCGTCCATAGGCTGGAAAAATCATGCTCATTGTTTTCTGTGATACAGAAAGTTTTCTTTTCATAGACTGCAAAGAAAAGAGTGTCACTTTAACTGGAGTATACTACGCTACGCTATCAAAACGTCTCTTAAGATCCTGTGAGTTAGAAACGATGGGGAAATTGACCAAAGGTGTGCTCCTTCTGCACGATAGTACACAAGTGCACAAGGCTCAAATTTCGAAGGCTGTTATACAAAGAATGGGCTTTGAAATCTTAGGATTTCCTCTCTATAGGCTAGATTAATCCCCAAGGAACTATTATCGGTTCCTAAAAAAAAAGAGATTCGAGGGAAGTTTTCTAGCGATGCAGAGATGAAGCGGGCAATTTCAGCCTATTTGGAGGACAAACACAAAATATATTTTTTCTAGCATATTAATGAATTTATTGATAGATTTAACAAATGAACTCGAAAATAAATGCCATCTGACCTCCCAACCCATAAAGGTGAGCCATCGCCAGAGCCCCGTTTGTTAGTCAGCAGGATGCACCAGCTTGCAGGTGAGGTTGTCTTGGGGCCCGAAGATGTTGGTGAGCCCCCTTACATCCCAATTAGGGCTTCCAAATACCGGATATTTTCAATACCGGTATCAATACCGGATCTTTTTTCGAATCCGGTATTAATACCGGTATTACGGTATTGAGGTGAAAATGTATAATTATTATTGTTAAATGCGTTTTTTGAAAAATTAAGCTGAAATAGTTACAGATTTCATTGAAAATGAACTTTTATAAATATACAAAGCAAAATTATATCGAATTCAGTGATTTGTTTTATGCGTTTATGATTTTTACAAGTTAAAAAGTAGGTAAATTTAAAAATTAAAACTATGTTACCTTTTTAAAATTGTCACTGAACTAAGAGTTTTTTTTTAATGTGCAAGCTCTTTTTAAGAAACTGACACCGGAATCACCAAATAGTTTAAGGGATAAACTCGCACAACATCTAATATTTACATCTGCTTTTAGGCTATAATATCGTAATTGCAAACCCCTTACGGTAAACAACTCAATTTAGTTTTGCTTTAGACTACTAAAATTTTTATACTAAAACTGAAAAAAATATCGTAAGTATCATGAAGTTATATGAAATAATCTGACATGTTATGTTGTGTGTTATTGTAAACGACACTTAAAAAACGCGTATGAACTCAAAATCAAATAACTTTATTCAAATACACTTTCACAGTAAGTACTTTCAAATCGTCAAATTAAAAGCAAGATATACTAAATAACATAATTATTATAAAAATATAGATATATAAATACACAGTATACAGACATAATGCGATTTTACCACCGCGTCGGAGTTGTTTCTTGCTGAGAAGACCCGGCGAGAAACTCAGCAGTTACTCTTTTAAACTTGTTTTGGGTTTATGATTTTACCAGTGCAAACAAATAGTATTTAGAACCGTATTCCTATAATATATTTTTGTTCATGATAATGTACTTAAGTAAAAGCAATTACTAATAGCTTTATTTTATTCTGCTGCACAAAGTTTAACAGCTGAATTGATAACAGTACCCTCCAATTTTCTATGAAAAATTTAAAACAAAAGTAGTATTTTTACCTATCAAAATGTTTACGACTAACCAAAACACTATCAAAAATCGTAGTCATTAATTTTTTTCCTCACTTATTTTGGGGCAAAAAAAACACTTTTGAAAATTTGGTTGATTGTCAGATTTCTCAGCCGCACGACTCAAAATAAATCATTAGTTTTAAACCTTAATATATCAATTAAGGTTTATAATTATGATCAAGTATGGCCTATTCATTAAAAGGACAAATGCCACAAACAACGCATCTATACTAATATTATAAAGAGGAAAGATTTAACTGTTTGAAACAAATAGGCTCTGAAAGTACTATTTTAAAAATTCATTCACCAATATAAAGCTACATTATCAACCAGTGACAGGCTATTTTTATATTTAGGCTTTATTTTGACGTGAGAAACAGCCGATAGGCCAAAGCCGTGGACAAACAGCTAGTTGTAAAATAAAGTAAGATACAATTTTGTTGAATTTTAGTCGAATGTGAGGGTCGAAGGAACGCAATAACTGCGACTTTATTCATTTATTTCAGTAGATAAGGTAATCCCGTCCGTTAAACAACTTTTTTTGGTAAAAAGTGTGCAGATTGGCCAAAAATAAGGGACATTTTGCAGTTTATTCGTGAGAATTCCAAGCATCGACACTTACGGTATTAAAACCGGTATTGGATTTCAATACCGGTATTGAGAAAAGGCCAAAAAATCGCCTAATACCGGTATTGAGCAATACCGGGATCCCGGTATTGGAACCCCTAATCCCAATTGATGCCGTTAAAGTAACTCATTAAGATTTACATGGTAAATAGTTAAAAGTATAGTGAAGTTATTAAAAAATAGGACGAAAAATTTAAAGTAACTTTTTTTTTAAACAGCCTTAAAAGTTTAGGGAGTTTTTTTTAGAGTTATGATAATCGTTATGGATTCTTCAGAATCATCTAGCGCTTTTATTCATCTAATAAGGAAAACAATTTAGGCATTTATCTCAACAGATCACGCTACAGTGATTAAAAAAAAGTGACCCAACCCAGAAATTTTCAATAATTAGTAAAAAAAAAAACATAACTGGAAAACTACAAAAATCGGGTAACATACATGGGGTATTTTTGGATACCCCTTAGTGTGAGGAAGCTAAAAAAAATATTAACGTGAATGTTTGGACCACTCTGTATATGAGGTATGTTCTCTAGAACCATATCTTGTGTGGGGGGAGGGAGGGCCGAGCTGGTCTTACAGCGTTTCTTGGTCATATGTATAGTGCATAAAATAAGCTTATTTTATTACATACTTTACACTCCAATCTAATTCATAGATAAAAACTACGGAAACAAAATTAATCCCAAAGCGGTAACCGTTATGTATTTGTTTATCTCGTAAAAGGGGAATGTTTTATGGAACAACATATTTTTCCTTCTTTGGTAGAAATTTATTTCTCATAAAAATTAAATAGTTAATTTACAATGAGATACATTAATATTATTACAATGAATGTCAATATTTATATATTTGCCTCTGGAAAATTACATTTTACTTCATAAGTGATACAGTTGAATTACGATAACAAAGTTACTCACAAAGCGATATTCGCTCAGTCTTTGTTCATATCGTAAAAGCGGGTTGTTTTAGGGAACAACTTATTTTCCCTTCTTAGGGTATACAGTCGATTTACGAACAAAGTTACTCACAAAGCGATATTCGCTAAGTCTTTGTTATTATATCGTAAAAGGGGGTTGTTTTATGGAACAACAATTTTTTTTCTTGCTTAGGTAATACAGTTGAATTACGAAACCAAGTTTACTCACACAGCGATATTCGCGTAGTCTTTGTTAAATTCGTAAAACATACTGCGAAAAATCATACACAAATCGCAGTCTAGCCACTGGGTGTGACGACATTTCGTTAAGTTCTATATTTATTAGCAACTTGAGTTCTTTATTTAAGATTTATAACTATTATTAAGCATTAAAGATAGGGTTTGTTAGATTATCATATACGAGGGGTGTTCAATAAAAAGTAATAATAGCTTAGAAACTCCTCGAACAAAAAAAAAGTAAATACTGGCAGGTAAACCCCAGACATTCGATAAAATGAAAAAAAAAACAACTTATTGATGTTCTTTTCTTATTTAAAAAAGAGAAGTCATTTGTTTTCGTCGTGTCGGATTGTGGTACGCAAAATGGATAAAATTGAAATTAGCGCCGTAATAAAATACCTCTGCCTGAAAAAAATTACTACTAAGTAAATCTAGACTTGAAAGGAACTTATGGGGTTAATGCTCCTCCGTATTCTACGGTTGCGCGGTGGTGTGCTGAGTTTAAGAGAGGAAGAACTTTAACTAAAGACGACCTGCGCTCGGGACGCCCTACGACGGCAGTTACCGAACAAATGATAAAAAAAAGTTGAAAAAATAGTTTTGGCTGATCGTCGTGTTACTGTTCGTTTTGTAGCTGAAGAACTAAAGATTTCGATAGGAAGTGTCCATAGTATTATATACATGAACATTTGAGCATGAAATAGTATCAGCGCGTTGGGTGCCTAGAATGCTTTCAGACCAGCATATACAAACAAGACTGCGGAATTCTCTAATCAATTTAGAATTGTTACAACAAGATCCTGACCGAATTTTGGCTCGCTTCGAAACTATGGATGAAACATGGCTTCATTATGATCCTGAAACGAAACCACAGTCCATGACTTGGAAGACTTCTCTTTTCTGGGACAGCCAGGAGGTGATAATTATTGAATGCCTCAATCATGGAGCCACTATTACGGGGCTCTCATACGCAGACCAACTAAAAAAAACTGCGTCAGGAAATACGCGAAAATCGCCGCGCCAAACTTGCTAAAGTTGTGTTGTTTCACCAAGATAACGCCCCCGCACACGAGTCCCGAGTTGCGATGACTGCTATCCAAGATACTGGATTTGAATTGATGGAACATCCTCCATACCCTAGTAAAAGGAGAGAGATGTAGGTTGTCTTCATACATACGTTCCGAGCGAGGTTTGTAAGTGAGCGCGCCCGTACAATGCCCGTACTTACGCGCGTCGCACGCACACAGACAAAATATAACGTCAAGAGCGGTAACTCTAACTCAGTCGTGGTTGCGCCGTGCGTAGGTTATGCCGCGTACTTCGATTTAACGCCGCTCCGCCGCTTACAATATTTTTTTAGTTTGCGTATACGTACCTCCAATATTCAAGGTCAAAAACGGCCACAACCAGGATGTGTAAATATTGCAGTGTTAATGGATGCCCTAATAACAGTTCAGCAAATGCAGAATTGTATTTCTTCAGATTACCTACCGATCATAACGGTGAGTACCTGCCCAACGCACTCCGCTCAATTGGTCGCTGCGTAATACGTAATAAAAGAAGGTTAGGTACAGTACTTTTTAATTAATCCCATTTAGACCGATCACCAAACTGATAAAATTACATGATAAAAAATTGTAGTTAGCTCCTGGTCTATGCACAAAAAAATACATCAAGAAACTTCGTAAGATCCCAATTCTTTGCACACCCTACAGGGTAATGAGGCCTAGTTTTTCTATGACGGCTGAATAAACTAAAAGCGACAGCCCTACGTGTTTAGGCTATTATCGCTTGTTCAGTGCCCGAGTTGGCTTACTTCTCTCTCCTTTTACTCTGTCCGTACTCACCCGACCTTGCGCCTAGTAATTTCTACCTGTTCCCGCGGTTAAAAGAATAACTGAGAGGTCACAAATATGGCAATGATGAGGAAGTGATTGCCACCGTACATGATTGTTTAAGCGATCAAGATGAAGATTTTTTCAAGAATACAATATACCAAGTGTATAAACCTCAGGTGATTATGTCGAAAAATAATATTACAATAAATAATATACAACTGCTTCATATGTACTCATTATCACTTTTTATTGAACACTCCTAGTATGTGGGTACCTTCGGGTAACGATGGCGCCAGTCGACGCAAAGTCTGCTTTCTGCTGGCGTTTGCGTAATTTTTTCTCCAATTTTCTCATCTTGCGCCTAATGTACATTAGGCATCACTGTCTTCGTTGTTACTGCGTTTCGGCATTTTGTTGCACGAAAATAAGACACTGCGTGTTGACTAGCGTAGCACTAAAACGTGAATGAGGCTTGAAGTAATGGCCGGTAGATCGGAGCGTTGGGGTTGCCACTTACAGGAGTAAATGAAAAGCTGTCAAATTATTTATCAAACATGTTTTATAATGATATTTAAACTATAGTGTATTAGGTTGGGGAAGTCTTTCGCATATAGTATGTATGAACTTGTAATAAAATCGCTCTCGCTATACTATTTGTATCTGGCTGGTTTTGGTATCATTAAAAGTTTAATTTTAAAGAAGATAAATTCAAATTATATAGGAAAATGTGTGATTTTCATTTGTTTTTCTTACTGTCAAGATGACTTAGAAAAAGTCTTAATCTAATGAAGAAATTCGATACATTTTAAAATTTTACTACAAAAAAGTAAAAAATGCAACGCAAAAAACTTGCGATGTTTTTGGACCTAGTGCAGCGTCTGTGAGAGTAGCACAAATTTGGTTTAAGCGTTTTCAATCCGGAAATTTTGATGTCAAAGACGCACGTCGCTCTGTTCCCCTTTTTACGCGTAAATGGATGCCATTTTTGAAAAAGTGGAGCAAGATCGGCATATCAGTAGTTGCGACGTACTTGTAGCTGAAGAACTGGGAATTGACCACAACAACGTTTTGGCGCATTTGAAAAAAACTGGGTACACAAAAAAGCTCGATATTTGGGTACCCCACGAGCTCACTGAAAGAAACCTAATGAACCGTGTACTCATTTGTGATTCTTTATTACGACGTCATGAAACCGAACCATTTTTAAAGAAGCTGATAACTGGTGATGAAAAGTGGATCACGTACGACAAGAAGGGGCGAAAAAGGTCGTGGTCAAAGGCCGGTCAGGCTTCATAGACTGTGGCGAAACCCGGGATAACTCGCAACAAGGTGATGCTGTGTGTGTGGTGGGATTGGAAGTGCATTATTAATTATGAGCTGTTACCACCAGGCAGGACCATCGATTCTGAACTCTACTGCGAACAACGGATGAGATTAAAGCAAGAAGTTGAGAGAAAGCGGCCGGAATTAATCAACCGAAGGTTTGGGTTTTATCATGATAACGCTAGACCTCACACATCTTTAGCCACTCAGCAAAAATTAAGCGAGTTTGGCTGGGAGGTGTTAATGCATCCGCCGTATAGTCCTGACCTTGCACCTTCAGATTTCCTCCTGTTTCGGTCTCTTCAGAATTCTTTAGGCAGTATCAGGTTAACATCACGAGAGGACTAAACCACTTGTCGCGGTATTTTGATCAGAAGCCTCAAAATTCCTATAGCAATGGGATCAGGTCCCTACCTACAAGATGGCAAAAAGTAATCAAACAAAATGGCACCTACATACTTTAGTTCAATGTAAATAAACTATAATAAAAAATGTTCTGAATTTTCTTAAAAAATGCGAAGAAACTTTTTCCCTACCTATTATGATTAGCGGGTCGCTACGTGCAACTACAATTGTTCTCTAATCTCGAGAATGAAATCCGAAGATATAATTTTGTTTTTTGCGCCATATCATGCGTAGTTCCACCCTCTGGTGCCCGCTTATCTTTGAATTTTACGACAGGTTGTATAATGTCATTTAACTACATTGTCGGACAGCTACTTCTACTGAGAAAACCAGGCAAGAAACTGGGCAGGAGCTCCTTCAACGCAGTTACTAACTGCACTACAAAAATGCTAATGTTGCATCAAAAATGCTGACTTTGCATCTAAATTGCTTTTTGACCATGTAAATTCTTATTTAGATGATCTAATATTTTTATGCGTAAGTTTTATTTTACTAAAGTGTTTTCTAAGTAAAGTTTATTTAACTTAGATTAGGTTAGAACTGTGACCACATTGATGCCATACCGATTGCCGGCAATGTACGTACACTTAGTACAAAAAAAGGGATTGATAATAAGTATGTACAGAAAATCGTGGAAACATGATATTATTATGTGAAATTCTGATTTTTATCAGACATCCTTTATTTGCAGAACACTCAACACAACATATTTCATTTAAAATAAAAGTATTAAACGTTTAAGGCTGTGTTCCAAAACGAGTGGAATTTCACTTTGCGGAGTGAAATTCACTCAAACCCGTTCCGAATTGACCCCGAGTGAAATCGAGGATGACCGAGCTGTCACCTGAGAGTTTCCTAGCTGTTTCGGAATGAGTTCGGGCCAGATTAATATCCATAATGTAATGCTAAAAATAATCGAAAATCATGCCTATAGTACCCATTATTGACTGTATCTGGCTAAACTTCATTGATGTAAAAAATTAAGGTCCAATCACGCCACCTGACCACAGCGCACTACACAGTAACTTTTTTGGCTTGCAAGTGTGTCTCATGCATCACGTAACTTACTACACACGTTACTTTCCGCAGAATGTCCAGACGCGGAAATTTGACTGTTGGTCCAGTCAACTTTAGACAAAATGAAATCTAATTAAATTTGCTACAAGTTTTATTCATTCAAGTTTTTCGATTTCTTGTATAGTTTTCGAGATTAAGCTCTTGAAAGTCTGTAATTTTGTAAAAAAAAATTGTGCTCTGCATGACCGGATAACTCGTCAACGATGCACTGATGTCTAAAGGTTAGGGCGGCGTTATTGTAGATTGCTCGGAAAACCCTTTATTTCGATTCAATGGTTTGGGTGTTTATTTTTTAATAATGGTTTTACAAAATATAGAATACGCTTAAGGATATTGTCTAGAACCTGTGCTAATTTGTTACATGATAGGATTTACTTTACTCGATCATGAAAAAATCCGGAACCAGGCATTATATATACACACATCAAAAGTGTCTAGGGATCAAGCATTTTTATGCGGATTTCTTGAGATTGAGATGTGGCTTTGTAATAAATTTATGATTTTATACATTTATATGGATCCTTTTTGGTGCATTTCATTATTTGAAACAGGAACTGTCAATCAAATTCGAGTAAAAGATGAAAATCAGCTGTCAATATTTTCCCTATAAAAACATACAACCAAGAAGGCTAGAAACTAAGGAGAGATAACTCCCTGGAAAGGGTTGGACTAAATCCGTATCCCACAGTGACGCATGCGCATTACGCTTCTTTGCCGCGATCCTCGCGAAGTGTCAAAATGATCCTCGCGAAGTGTCAAAATTGGTCAACACAACCTCGAAAAACAACAACTGTCGCACGTGACACCGTTCAAAACAAAACCATGTGACCATGAAATGACAAATAGCTGCCGCTGCACATGCGCAATACAGCGTTTTGCCCGGCACAGAGTATACGACTTTCGGCCCTCGAAAGCTTACCCCCACTTCGGGAGTTATCTCTCCTTAGTCTCTAGCCTTCTTGCATACAACGCATTGAAGACATTATTAATGCTACTGTTTCCCTACTACTGATTAAAACCAACGTTATTATGGAGCGGCGACGTCATTTAAGCAGGGAAGAAATGCTCAGAGCCGTGGGAATGATAGAAGCTGGTTCCCGGCAACGTACTGTGGCTTTAGCTCTGAATACAAGTCAGAGTGTTATCAGTCGACTTTGGACACGTTACCGAAGCACTGGTACCGTGGCTGAGCGCCATGGAGGACGGTATCGCTGCACCACACGGAGACAAGACCGATACATTCAAATCACAACTCGAAAAGCTCCAACAATAACCGCCATGATGTTAGCCGTGAGGCTTCATCACTCTTCAGGGAACTTAATTAGCGACCAAACAGTCAGAAACCGCTTGCATGAAGTGAACCTTCATTCCCGAAGACCGCTAAGGGTACCACCTATAGCAATGCACAATCGTAGGATTCGATATCGATGGGCTCTTGAACACAGAAATTGGGCAGAAGAACAATGGCGTTTCGTGTGCTTTTCTGATAAGTCTCGTTTTGGTTTGAGACCTGATACAAGACGTATACGACACTGGAGAACCCCTGGACGCCAACAGCGATTAAAATCCTGCCAGGAAGTCCATCCTTATAGTGGTGGAACCATCATGGTATGGGCGGGTATTTGGGTCGGCGGAAGAACTGAGTTGATTTGGATCAGAGGCAACCTCAACGCTCAAATTTATGCTGAGACGATTGTATCAGACGTCATCGTTCTTCTACAAGTGCAAATCGGTCCCTTATTTCAGTTAATGCATGATAATGCACGATCGCACACCGCAAGAGTTGTAAGACAGACTCTCGCCGCAGCTAACATCAATGTCCTGCCCTGGCCTGCTCAGTCGCCAGACTTGAACCCGATTGAGCATGCATGGGATATGCTACAGAGAAGAGCTCTGCCGAATATGGAGGGTATCCAGTCGCAAGAAGACCTTTTTTTGTTGTTGCAACGAACATGGGCGGCCATTCCACAGCGTGATTTGGATGAACTCATTTTGAGTATGCCAAACCGATGTTCTTGTGTTGTTAGTGTTCGCGGTAGAAACACGGATAATTAATTGTTTAAGTTACCCAATAAAATTTTAAAGAAAACTGTTATATCAGTCTTTTTTTCGAACTTTAATGTTAGTGGTTCAAATGTCAAAAATCCCTTTATTAGGAAAATGGCAAATTTCTTTAATAATGCAAAGGTGACTTGGTTTATCGTTACTGTAGACAAACGAAAACACTTTATTTGATGAATCCTTAAAGAAAATTTTAATTAATATCAATCAGGAGAAAAGTTATTGCAAAAATATATGTTGATCCCCTAGACACTTTTGATGTGTGTATTATTAATAATGAAATTTTTAAACGAATTATTAGTCGGTAAAATGTGAAAAAAGCACATAATTTTTATAAAGAAATATTCGTCTTATTCTTTAGTGACTGTGCTACTTTTTTATTTTCAACAGACGTCATTAAAATGATATTTATTCCGAAACTAGATCGTTGCCCAGCGTATGACGACACGCCCGCCGCCCGTCATCCCGCCAGGCGCGCTCAGGCTCTTGGCAACGTCGGACTTGAGTCAAATTTTCTACACGAAAATGTGTTTTATTTTACCTCCAAAACTTATCATTTGAATTAGATTATTTTAGTTCTTCATTTTATTGAAAATTGCAGGAGACACAAAATTCTTCTTAATCTTAATGTTTTAGTTATTTTACAAATAAATTTTGAAGTTACGCTATGCGACTGCCATCTAGCTTCGAATAGCCAAAAAGCAAACAAATGTGTTGTGCCAAAGTCATATGTACAGACTTATATTTATTTTATTTTATTAAAATATGATCCATATGCCGATGTGTTTGAAAGTATGGCAAACGCATTTATATTCATCATGAAGTGATAATAGGATGTGACGCATTCTTTAAGTTGTCACTGTCAGAGACAAATGCAGAGGCGACATACAGAGGGATGTTTTTTGAAAACATTATTGTGACTATTATAGTTTCATGTAAGGAAGAAAGTAAAGCGAATTAAAACACCTGGCAAAACATAAGTATTGGGTAGTTTCATACAAAAAGGCTCAAAAATGGTAATATCGAAATCAACAGTACCAATAACAGTAATTTATAGATGTAATGTATATTATATTGTTCATGTTTTTCTACCGCGTTTACCGCACAAATTGTCATTATGTACTAAAGAACTTGACACTTAGCACTTATGGTTCAAACTTTAGAAATAGGTACTTAATAACATTACTTTTGAAAGTTCTATTCGTATGGTCAATAGTTAGTGCTATATAGGTGCATGATGAGATAATCGATTATTTTTAGCGCCAGGATATTAATGTGAGAGGGTTCAACTGAAACGTTACTGACTGCCATAATGCCAGGAAACGCAATTAAGCTTACCCAGCACCTAGAGCTCTGTCCCTGACACCCCCATCATTACAACTTGACGGTGGTCATCTCTAGCGCGAAACCGGAGGAAACCAGGTTTCACAAAGATTGGACGGCCTGCACTTGTACTGTGTACAAAAAAGCGTTTCTCTCCACCGGATGGTAGGCGGCCGTGAGTTCCAGATATAAGGTTGACAAGTACAGAAATGCAGTTACTGCCGAGCTGCAGGCCAATTCGGGCAGGCTCGGTAAAAAGAACCGTATCGTACGACACGGTAAAACTGCCGATTCTAATATTCGAAAACTTGCTATTCAGAGTAATCGACTTTTAGATTCGGTTCAGATAGAATTGCCGTGCCGTACTACGGTACTATCCTGTGGCCACAGAGTAGTTATCCTATTCGTTCATTTGTATCAACGGAGACTGTTTAATTGTATTTACGGAGGTTGTTATATTCTAAGTTAAAAAGTTTACTAATTTGTTGAACCTAAAGTAAACATAGATTATTTAGGTTTTTAATAACTGCGCACTCTCCTACATTTTAGGTTTGGAATTCGGTGGTAGCCGATGGGTGTCGACCTCACAATCGTGACGTCGCAGGTTCAAAACCCTGTTGGGCGTGTACCTATGACTAAAGTTTGTCTCTCATTACGTATATTTCACCCATTGAGTAGGTATTAGTGACCACTAGAAATTGTACAAATCATCTAGGTATAATACATAGATACAAAAGCTTAAGTTTACATAAATTATGCTTTATCGAACTTAGGTTAATTCAGTGAGCTTGCTTAATTTTATGTTTATTTCAGGTCTGAAGTTGATTGATGATTAGAACCGTACTCAGTTCCGTTCGCTGTACTCAATAAAAGAAATGCAAAGCAAAATGTGTTTTTTATTTTAAATTATAAAAAAATATTTATAGGCTAGGTATTATTATGTTAATACATAAACTTATTATATCTTCTTTGGTGTGTACTCCAACACTAGCCCAGCAAACAACTAAAACGTGATTTGAATACACCTATGCAGCGCTCCACACAATTTCAAGCTGTAATATACGTATATCTGTGTAATGCGCTGCAGGGGTATCAGTTTCCGCGTAAAGTAACAGCGACTTATTTACTAATAGTTTTTATAACTACTCTTAACTATTTTCTAAACAAACCAACCACAGTTGAATCAAATGCAAACCTTTTTAATCACAATTGTTACTTGTAATCTAAGACAATGTTGAGTTTTTGTCCAGTTTTCTGCCATACCGGTAGATCGAGACCAACATCTAATAGTATCGAATGTCAAAATTACAGTGGACAATAGTATCGAATGGAACAGTCAAAAAGTTATGTCCGAATAGCGCCGACACGATAAAGTTATCCAATTCGATTAACCTGAATTGCATTATACGGTAATTTGACCGAATTGGTCGGTAACTCAGTTGTCGAACGTGTCCGAATCGCCCTGCTGGTCATCCTCAGCATTCACCTTACGTGTTGGCAACAATAAGGCCCGTATTCTGAAAGGACGCTCAAGCGTGAATCTTGACTTGAAACTCGATTTAAGCAGAGATCTTATTCTAAAACCGCCCCTGAGTACAGATTCATTCATCACAGTTTAGACTTATTCCGAAAAGTCACTTATGTGCGAATCAGCGCTCAAGTAGAGATTTGCTTGTCAAAAACGATGGATTCCTTCAAGGAAGGATCCTCAGATATTTTTGACGTCCTCAATAAATAAGGATAATTTCATTTTCTCATTCCTGGATTAACTACAATTTGTAATTAACCATAATTAGAAATAAATTCAGTACCTATAAAAAACAAAGTAACTGGTATGCTTATCTATATGCAGGGGTAGGTATAGTAAACCACACACACATACACACCAAGCACAGATTATATCGAGTGCCGTACGTTACAGTTAATAGCATAAAGTAACAAATAACAAGATAAAACTTTAATTGAAATAGTTTCAGTGTAATAATTACATTACATGAACAAGTTAAGTATTGAAAGGGTAAATAAACCTTTGTTGGTGCAAATCCATTGTGTATCAGTTTAATTTTTACAATACACAGAGTATCAGTTTGTAATGGAACGTAAAAGACGTAAAAATGAATTATTGTAAACGAAAACAAGCCTGATTCATAGACAAAAAGCAAACCATTCAAATCTTGTTTGAAACTCGATTCAACTGAAAGCCGTTTGAAATTCGTTTTAGAATAAGCAACGTACTCAAGAACAGATTCTAAACTCAAGAGTAGATCAGGTAATCACAGTTCAAAGCGCGCTTGAGCGTCGTTTCAGAATACGGGCCTAAAACTAAATAATTTTATTATTTTTGTACAATGGCAACATTTCCTTCTTGCTAATATGTCTGTAGCGTACGTGTGTCGTCTGTGAGTAAAATAAGGATATACAATAAAAGTGTAAAGTGCGCAATTATGTTGTTTTTACTACAAGCCCCGCACCTCCATAACAAAGCTGCACATGATCCTTCTACCAACGAGAATCAGCGGCATCGGATGACATCGCAAAATTCAAAGACGCCTGACCAAGCACATAGAGGAATCAATCGCAAGTAACGCCCGCTATTTTCATTTATTTTACCTCCGAGATCGATCGTGCAACGAGAACAGAGATTGTCAACCGGCAAACAGCCAATTACGTGCCTGCTGCGATACCCCATCAGCCAATCACGGACCGGCTGCGACGTGTGACATCATACCGGATTTTTCATACGGTCATAGAGAACGAAGATAGTCGACTCTAATTGCAGAGTTGACTATCTTTGTTATCTATGACCGTATGAAAAATCCGGGCACGTGTGCCTGCTGCGAAACCCAACAGCCAATCACGGCCTGCTGCGACGAGCGACGTCAGACGTGGATTTTCCCAACACTCTGCGGCCAGAGCCGACATTTTTTCTTGTCAACTCCCGCCGCCGCGTGCGATCAAGAATTTATGCAAGTTTTTACAACGCAAAGTGTAAAGTTTATAGTGGACACTAAATAATTCTTCAGTTTGTGTATAGTAGTAGCGAAATGTCCGATTTAAGTGTTAATTGCTAACCGTAGCTACGCCAAAGGTTCGATAACAAGGCTTAACAAAGCTTTCAAGGACGACAAAGATGGTTTCAATGATTTGTCATTGGAAAAATTACATGCTAAACGCAGTCGTTTGATTGAGGTTTTTGGTGAGTACGAACGTTTTCGCATACGAATTTCTGCCGAAGACCCTGAGCTTTCGGAAGATGATGGGGAAATGGAAGAGACTTACCTCGATTTACCTGGCAGTCTCGACACTAATATACGACAAACAAGAGGTGAAATTGGTGCCAGAACCAGTCCACAGCGAGAAATCAGCCTCTGGATTGAAATTACCTAGTGTCATAATTCCCCCATTTACAGGAAATACACTGAATACTTCCAATTTATCAATTTGTTTACTGCGATCCACAAGGACACTTCATTGTCACCTGTCTAGAAGTTATATTATTTCAAAAGCTTTCTCAGCGGTGAACCTAGTTCATTAATTATTAATTTGCCACTGCAAGATGAAAGTTATAAAGAAGCACTTTCTTTATTAAAAAGTCGGTACGACAACAAAACAAAAATCACACCAGAACACATTTATGTGTTGCTTGACTTACCTACAATGACTAGGTCTAACATAAGAACATTTATTTCAGAGGTTAAGCAGAACCTGGCAGTGCTTACAAATTTAGGAAAGCCTGTTGACAGGTGGGATTCCATAATGCTGTGCATTTTATGTAGGAAGTTGGATATAAACACTAACCCTGCCTTCCAAATGGAGGATTCAAGCCCCAAACCAAAGGGCAAAAGGGTTGGAGAACACCGACACCATCTACAAACCGCCTGAGCGGCTGGCAAGCCATGCTACTGCTGTAGCTACTGTTCCTGCCACGCCTGCATCTTGTCTACTGTAAGTGTTCACATAAATTATTTTAAGTGTCCACGCTTCAAACTTGCACCAATTCAAGCTCGCTTGGAGTTTGCTATAATAAACAAATTGTGCTTCATTTGTTTGTCTCAACACAAGCGCAAATGTAAATTCCATTTTCGTTGTGCCGAATGCAAGGGAAAAGACCACAATAGCCTTTTGCACCATCATACGCACATCCATCAGTGTCATTGTCTGCCGCCACCCGAGGCCAGATTTTATTGCCAACTGCAATAATAAAGCTAATAGGTCAGTCCGGCATGTCAATTTACGTCAGAGCATTACTTGTCAGCGCTTCACAAGCATCATTTGTGACACAAAAGGTTGTTGATTTGTTACAAAAACCTTCTCAACATTCAAATGTAAATATAATAGGTATAACCAACAAACAACAACAAATTGAAAAAAGCATAAATCTTGATGTACATTCCATAGTTTATCCATTCAAGATAAATGTTAACTGTCATATTGTCAAAAATATAACCACCAAGCTGCCGCAGACAAAAGTTGACCTGTCAGCTCTAACATTTCCGCCCAACTGCAAACTTCCCGATGAAAGCTTCAACATGCCTGGTGATGTGAATGTTGCTTGGAGCTGATATATTTTTACAGGTGCTGTTTCAACAGCCTGAGAGCAGCCAGGTTCCTGCGACTTCTTCCAGCGCACAGCAGCCATCAATAGTACACACAGCCTTCGGTCATGTTGTGGCAGGTCGGAGCAACATTCCCGTTAACAGTCAAAAACAGGTTATACTCGTATCCTTGCTTTGTACACAATGTGACAGTTCTATCAGCAATCAGTTGAATGCCTTCTGGGATTCTGAAAAGGTACCTGAAATCTTCCCAGAGCATGAATATATTAAGAATCTTTTTTGAGGAACAACCGAACTTTAGAATAATAAGTATCAGGTTACAATGCCCTTAAAAGTACCATTAGAACAAATGAGCTCTGAACTAGGGGAATCAATTCACTTTAAATTTAGAGAAAAAGCTCCATAAATATGAGCCTTTTTTCCTTGAATACAAAAAGTATATTGATCAGTACATTAAATGAAATCATGGTGAGCACTGCGATATCAGTAGTTATGATTTATCTAAAGATCCAGTCTATTTCCTATCTCACCATGCAGTCATTAGAGAAGACAAATGTACTACAAAACTTAGAGTAGTTTTTGATGGATCCATGCTCATAAATAAAAAAGTATCACTTAATAACATGTTGCTCAATGGCCCAGTGGTTCAAAGACATGTTTGAAATCCTAATATCATGCAGACTTGAAGGTTAATTTGTGACATTCGTATGAATGATGTTCAGGGGCATCGATTTAGATCCTTCTCAATGATCACTGCAAAATATCCTATGGCGCGAGTCACCAGATGAACGCATCAAGTGCATAAGGCTAGAATGTGTTAGTTATGGCCTTAAATCATCGGCATACCTAGCCACGCGCTGTCTCATTGATCTGGCTGAAAAATATGTGGATTCTTATCCACTAGCCTCGTCTATACTTAAAAACAATACATATGTCGACGATGTGCTCAGAACTAGTTGATCTTCTTGCTCTGGGAGGGTTTCAGCTACACAAGTGGGCTTCAAACAGCAGCTCTGTTTCGGAGAGGGTTCCTAAGGAATAGCAACAGTTTGCCGACCATGATTTGTCAAATAATGACATAGCAGTCGAAACATTAGGTATTCACTTCAATGTGAAAGAGGATACTTTTAAAACCTCACGTCCAGAACCTTACAAAAGCTTGCATGACACAATATTGAGCTATATCAGTAAATTCTATTACCCGTTGGGACTAATTGGCCCAATTTTTGTACACTCAAAAGTGATCATGCAGCTGTTGTGGGCTTCTAATTCAGACTGGGATTGTACTCCTCCAGATGATATTCGCAATTTGTGGTCGGACTTATCCCTGCAAGAAAACTCTTAGAACGACCAGACTAGAACTGTACGCTGCGATCCTATTGGCTGGCCTAGCTAAAAAGGTACACGCCACACTGACTGCGCAAATAAATGTCAATGAAACACACCTTTTCTCCGATTCGATCGTATTAGCCTGGTTAAAAACCAACGTAGCAAAATTACAAACCTACGTCGCAAATAGAGGCAGGCTTATAGGAGAACTTACACATGACTTTCACTGGCATTATGTGAACACAGGGGACAATCCTTCAGGTTGCCTTAGCAGAGGTCTTCAACCTCATGAGCTTGAAGCTCATCACTCGTGATGGCATGGATCAACATTTTTATTAAATAAAGATTATGCTTTCCAACCAGTGGCGCAGCCCATCATTCAGGTTCCAGTATTAAAAGCTAGCGATAAAAACAAAATGGTATGTGCTGCAGCTATCACCACTGATGGCAATATTTTGGAAAGCTTAAAACATTCTCAAGCATAAACAAGTTGATTCGTGTCCTTGCTTACATTGACTGATTTTGTAAAAATGCCAAGCCCAATTCGCAAAAACAGGTGTTGATTACTGCCTCCGAATTAAGTGATGCAATGACAATGATAGTAAAACATGAACAACAACATTTTTTTTCAGATGAAATAAGGTCTCTGCATTCTAACAAGCAAGTCACAGGTAACTTGACGCCGCTCACACCCTTCATAGACGGTGACGGTATCATCAGGGTTGGTGGTCGATTACAAAGCGCATCTATTCCTTATGCTAATCAGTAACCCTGCAATGTTGCCTAAACATTCAGTTATTACTGACTTGATTGTGAGAAACGAGCATAAAACTTTATTAGATGCAGTACAACAACTTGTCTTGTCATCTATAAAACAACGATTTTGGATTGTTGACGGATTGCGTACCGTAAAGAGTAATACATAAATGTGTAATCTGCCACAGGTTAAAAGCCGCAGCCACAACTCAGCTTATGGGTTCCTTGCCTTCGCCACGAGTCAACGCGTGTCGCATCTTTCAAACGGTTGGCTTGGACTTCGCTGGGCCGGTTTCGGTAAAGAATAGTCGCATCAGAAAACCTATTATAGGCAAGGGTTACATAACATTATTTGTATGCTTTGTCACGAAAGCTATCCACCTCGACCTGTGCTCGGATTTAACGATAGAGTGCTTTCTCGCATGTTGAAGCATGTTGAAGCATGCGAGAAAGCATTTTATTGCAAGAAGAAACCTGCCCAGCGACGTCTACTGCGATAATGGCTCGACATTCAAGGGGGCAAGTAACAAATTAGACGAGTTCTATAAATTACATTCTTCTTTCCCAAAGTCATCAACATGACGTGCAAGCATACGCTGCACAAAGAGGTATCAATTTCTATTATATACCAAGTTACAGTCCCACGTTCGGTGGCTTATGGGAGTCTGGCGTGAAAAGCGCTTAAGAACACCTAAAGCGTGTGAAATAGAGGGTGTGCTAAACTCGCGTCCACTCACCGCTGTCACAGTTGATCCGAATGACTTCACATACATTTCTCCAGGTCATTTCATTACAGGCGCTCCTCTCAATACCTACCCAGAACGTGACGTTAGTGGCACTCCTACGAATTTACTTCGATTTCGGTCTATAACCGTGAGTATGAAGCAATCCTTTTGGAAATATTGGAGTAAACATTACCTAAACATGCTGCAAAATAGGCCCTTTTGGCGTTCAGTAATACCTAACGTAAGCGTTGGTACTTTGGTAATTTTACGAAGCGACAATATATCCTCTTAACTGGCCCATGGCCCAAATAACTAAACTCTTTCCTGGTCAAGATAACAAGGTATGAGGTATAGAGGTTCGTACTGCTAACGGGCATACTCACAAAAGATCTCTCACCTAAATATCTGTTTTACCAATAGATATCTAAAGCCTCGGTTCCTCGATGCATGGCGCTTTCAGAGAAGAATCCGCGAGTCATTGGTCCAAAATATATTATGAAAAACTGCCCACAAAACTAAGAAGCGAACCATCGGACAAGGCATTTGGACGCCAGCTAAAGAGCCTTTTATTGAAAAATCCATTTTATTCTGCAGTGGAATTCTTGAAAAAGGATTTCACTGCAGCTTAAATTGACTGTAAATTGTTTATTTAATTTATAGATTGTGTAACATTATTTGACATTGTTTATTTTTTCTTTTTGACATGATATTGACTACATCTTATTTTATATTCTATTTTGTGACTGCCTTGACATTGTTTTATATTTTTTTTGGGACTTTTTGTATTTAATTTGAATTATTGTGTTATTGTTCCATACATATTTTGTTATATTTCTTCCTAATTTATTTTCTTTGGCGATCTTATCGTGAAAATCCTTTAATTGACCATGAACACATGTTATTTAATGTGTATTTTTGTAATGAGAAATAAATAATCTATCTTTCTATCTATCTAAAAATGTAAGTCGATAAATAAACAATGTGTAATAGGTACTTACCAATACTTACTTATCTTAATATGTAGTACATTGTGTAGGTACTGCAAACCTCACCTACCCATTGTTGTTTAACAGTGCTACTTACCCTTTGTGGTCCTTAATGTTTAGATTTTAATATGACACCTACCTTGTTCTGTGTTACAGGCATGACGTATTATGTAAAAACAATAGTATATATGCCCGAGTTTTAAACTCAATTTTATTTATAAGTGTGTTACTTGTGGAGATGGATAAGCAAAAAGGCGGAAGCAGGGCATACTTAGGCCAGTTTAATTTTTATGTTATGTACCTATCCTTTTTCAAGATATCAGTCTTATCTTATATTTAGATTGTTTAATATACAATTAGTTATTAAGCTTCTAACATTCAGCACACATTCAGTGAGTTAGGATACTTATTTTAAAGATGTGCTTATAATTTAAATACGCTCCACTGCCATTAAGGATATTGTTTTCTTTATTTTAAATCTAGATATTGAATTTTTCTATCTATCTAGTAATAATATCAATTTGTTATTGTTAGCTATATTTGCTATAATATTTCTTTAACATTCATGTTCAGAATATTACATGCACTTTCTATTTGTTCATGATAATCTCAAATAGGCATGTATTTTTTAATTCATGCACATTTGCATGCAAGTTTACTCACCTAGTAATTAATATTGTACCTATATAAGATATGTTCTTTAAAGCTGCCTTTGAGCAAAAAATAACTTACGAATATTTTGATGTAAAAGCACATTGTTTCCTTTGTTGCTTTGGGCCCCCAATTATGTTGGCAACATTAAAACTAAATAATTTTATTATTTTTGTATAATGGCAACTTTTCCTTTTTGCTACGATGTCTGTAGCGTACGTATGTCGTCTGCGAGTAAAATATTAATAAAAGTGGAAAGTGCTCAATTTTCTTGTTTTTACTACCCGCACCCCCACAACAAAGCTGCACATTACGAAAATCCGCAGCTGAATAACACCACCTTGGCAGTGTTGTGTTCCTGCTGGTGAGTAGGTAGCCAGGTTATTGGGGAGCTGTTGTATGGTCAGCTGGTGGACATCATTTATTCATACTGACGCCCTACGTTTTTACATTTCTGTAGGGCCTTCAGAATGAGGATGGATAGCTGAGTGATTCCTTTGCATTACTTAGTACTTGTCAGCCTCATATCTGGACCTCACGACCGCTTTCCATTAGTTGGAGTGAGGTCATCTCGATAGGCAATATAAAAAAGTTATGTGTGTGAAAAACTGGAACGGGAATAGGCGTAGTAATCTTGAATTTAGCATTTAGATTGCTCGGATAGTGTAGGGGAACCATAAGAGAGGATTTCCTGAATTTATAACGGTAACGGTACCGTGTATGTAATACGGAGTCACGGGCAATAGCTAGATAATAAATGATTACGGTTTAACATTAATTAAAGTAGTCCTTTAAGTAATAAAATACCGATTTATGAAGTTCACTTTTGGAATAACTGTTGCCAAAACTGAAAATTAGTCTTGAAACTCTATGCGACGGCCTACAGAAGAATATTAATATTTATTCAGAAGATCTTGGATGGAAGATGTCATACATATTGTTGTGTTAGTGTTTGTAATTACAAAATCGCTATTTGAAAGGATCGCATCACGGAGATGTGGGGGTCTTGGCAAATGTCGCGTAATTTTTACCCAGTAAACAAATCTTAGGCCCATATCCAAAACAAAATCTTTACTTGAGTATAGATCTGCGTGACGTTTTCGTATGAACTGACGTTTTGAAATCTGTACTTAAGTACAGATCAGTGCTTGGGTACGTTTCTAGAATACAGGCGCTAAATTGCGAGAATACTGAGTTAAATAAGTATTTATTTTAATAGTAGTCTTATAGTCTTTCATACAGAGACGAGCTTGAATAAAAATGATTGAGCAAATAGTGTTTTTTTTAATGAATCCGATGCAATCAAGCACAAGTTTACACGAAAAATACGCATTTGGTAGTTTGTTTTGACGCATAAAAAATTATAGTTGTTTTTTTTTGCATAAGTCTATTTTGGTCAAGTTTGCAATTAAACCCATCTAAGGAAAGTCATAACTTTGGATCGCAGCTTAACGGACGGCATAAGGTACCCAATGGGGTACGCGGACGACTTTGCTCGTGGAAAGGAAAGAAGAGGTGATTCTGGTAGCTATTAGAGAGAAGCCCAGAAATTTGGCTACAGAACAAGCCAGCGATCGAGTATATGCATATTCGGCGTTATGAGAATAGGTTATAGCTTGAATCGCAAAGTTGGCTACTACACCAGAGGTCGCGGGTTCGATCCCCGCACAGTACAAACATTTGTGTGCATGAACATGTCTGTTTGTACTGGTCTGGGTGTCTCCTATGTATATTAAGTATGTATTTACAAAAGAAAATGTATTTAAGTATGTTTATCCGTTGTCAAGTATCCCATAACACAAGCTTTAATTAGCTTACTTTGGGGCTAGATGGCGCTGTGTGGAATAATGTCCAGGGAAAGCTGGCGATGTCTCGTTTTAGGGGTCAGTAGAATCACGCATCTGGGTCGCACGATCACAGACACTAACACCACGGAAGCAGAGATTGACACTAGGATACAGAATGCCCTTTGATGTAGTGCAGCCTTACATAGGGTAGGTATTGGTATCTCAGTTTCTCAGCAAACGTTCGAAGGTCATGATTTATAAGACAGTTATCAGACCGATTTTGAGATATGGCTGTGAGGCCTGAGCCCTGACCCTTAAGGAAGAGGTCAAACTTCTTGTGGCAGAAAGAAGGATATGGCGAATTATCCTGAGGCGTCCAGACACAAGAAGTGGCATGGCGAAGAAGGAATAACCTAGAGTTGGAAGACTTGGTGGTGGCTGAACCGAACGTCATTGGTGAGATAAAGGCCACAGACTTCGCTGGATTAGCCACCTTGAACGAATGGGGCCGTGTTGTGCGGTGAAGCGAGCGTATGTAGAACGGAAGGATGGCCGTCGTCCGGTCGGTCGTTCCAGGCTCCGCTTGGGGGATAAGGTAGTGAAGGACCTGTCCGATCTGCACGCCTGTGACAGGGGCACGAGACGGTGCAGGATGGACCGTAACAGAGACTTTTATTATCGTACGCCAAGACTAATTTTGGGTGATTGCGCCGTCTAAGTAAGTTAAATAGTATCTACTTATATCGTCTGCATGATTAATTAGAAAAAAATATTACTTATCGAAAAAAATGTTCGCAATCATTCCACGAAAATTCATATTTCAATAAAAAATGTGGGAGTTATGGAATGACGTATTACGTGTATGAATTTAATAAGATGAATAGCTGCGGGGACGAAAGCGAGGAGCATATTAAGAGTACATGAACCAGCTTTGCGAAGACAAGAGAGCAAAGCGAGCGTACCGTGGACGGAAGCGATCGCCAAGTCTTGTTCTCATTCATGATGTTTTGATATACGTTGGTTGTTCAAAAAACTGATTTATTTCGAAAAAGAAAACAAATAATTTACTGAAATACACTAGAGTTAATTATACTTTTTAAAATGTGTTTTATGAATATTCAAATTTATTAGTATTATTATTTTTTACTATTTTTTATACATTTCATCATGGATTTCATGAATATGTTTTTCGAGCATTAGGCAACTATCGATTTTTGTATAGTGTTGGCTTACTGCAAGAAGTCTTTGACAGCCAAAAATCATCAAGTGATGTTTAGTCAACATTTCCTTGAAATATGTCTCAACACCACTTAAGAATTCTGTGTAGAATTCGTATTCGGTACTTTCGGCATGGTAACCAAATGTTGGTATTCGGCCGAACATTCGGTTGATATGCCGAATTATTACCGAATGTTTAAATTATTTTTAATATTGGTGATGATGGTGGTGATTGTGCACCACACCCACCCGTGACTATAGTTGCTAAATTATATAATTTTACCGAAAACGCTGGTAAAATACGGTCATTTCTCGCACGCGTATAGTTACAAAAACACTATGACGTTGCCCGTTAGTGCAGTCCGTCCTATTGCGTGTGCGTTGCGGCACATGCGCTGTTGCCGTTCCGCTGGTGGTCGGCGCGGCACGGTGGCCGGCGCGGCGACTGACCAAGTTAGACCAAGTAGTTGACTTGGCTTCGTCCGGCTGACTACATGCCCACGAGTAGGTAGCTGTATTTTTATTGGAAAACTAGAATTTATGAAGTGAAAACACAATGCTGGCGCCGCATTCTCGTTGTAGTCGTTTATTACTTTTTTTACCGAAAATTATCGTAGTTTACCGTAAAATACCATATTTTACGTAAGATATCGTTTTTTTACCGTAAATTACCGGTGTAATATTACCGCTTTACATCCCTAGCCAGGACTAAGCCCGTTCCGTTCAAACCGGCAATTCAGGGGACGTGATTGTCGTAAGGGGGGAGGGCACGCTCTGGGATGATGTTTAAATTATTTTTAATATTTAAAAAAATACATTTTACTATAAATACCTACATTAAGATTAACAGGTATTATTTATGAAAACGACAAAGAAAAGCTTGAGTATCAGATATTAGGTAATTTGCAACAGAAAAACTAGGAATTGACATAACTATTTGTATTTTCGGCTGGCCCTGCCCCATAATACCAGCAGCGTCTCTGCAGTCTTGTACTGCAGCGACACATGCTGAGGCAGTGGCCTGTTAAGCCTGTTATAATTTTGTAATATACGAAATAACCTTTTGTATCAGATATTAATTCAAAAATGAAAAAAATAACACATGTGAGGAAACTTTAATTAAATATCAACGTTTGGGCGGTTGCGCCCGGCTCTTGCGGAGCGCCACATCAACGAGTACGAACTGCTTTCCGCGCGGAATTAATCCGAATGATTCGGTTCGGCACATTGTGGACCGAATATTCGGCCGAACATTCGTATTCGGTTGAACCTATATTCGGCGCATCTCTAATTTTTTGCAAGTAATATCTTTTGCAGTAAGCCAATATATACCATTTTAATGGATCTACTTTTTCCTAATGTATTTTTTGCCTTTTGAGAATTTTTGATTCCTTTTACCTACCATCCAGTATGTTTTACTAGCCTATTTAAAAACAATATACCTCCCAACCAAGTGTGTTCTGAAAATAATTATTTCTATAGGGTTGTTGGATTAAATATTTGGTAAAAAGATATTTGGACTGTGGTTGATTTAACTCTTGAATGTATGTTTCTGTTGATTTAGGGTATCTTGGTTCTTATCGCAATATCTTGTTCATTGTTATGGTCCTAGATCTGTACTGTACTTCTTGTGTTTATCACCCAATAATATCAGTAAAAAGGTCAGCAACATCACACAGACAGAGAATGTGAATATACTTTAGGTCCCAGGACTGTAACTAGCACTAAACTGGGCAGTTTATAGGCTATGAATTAACATAATATAGGCATCTAGGAACAGATTCAAAACTTACTGTTTCTTGAAGAATATGTTGGATCTTTGGATGGCATCCGCCTTGAGTCCCATTCTCGGGGCTTCTCCCACTGTGACACTTCACTGATACAGTTATAATAATACTTCTTTCCTGATGAACTAGTATGTTCTGTCCATTCACCACTCTGGCTATGGACGGTCAGAGGCACGTTTGATGAAGATGCATTTCTCTTGTCATATTTACTAACACTAAGCCTACTTTTTTTATCTGATTCACTTCGTTCATGATTACTTCTACTTTCACTATCTTTGCTACGTTTCTCCTTCGGTGATCTGACACTATCTGAAAATGTTTAAACACAATAATTTAATTCAAATCCTAGCATGTATCCTAAATCAACTTAGGTTTACATTCGCTAGGCAATACATTTTTTGACACAAATACATTCGCGCCTGTGCCTAATTATTTAATCAATTAACTGTTACTTTTTAATTTAGGAGTAAATGCCTTAGCTACAACTTAACTACTACATTTTCAACTGCTTATAATATTATCATGTTAAGTTTCCTCGGTTTAGTGCTGACACAAATTGGAATAAATAGAAAGGGCAAGACCTGTTCTAGAGTAGAGTTTCAGGACATAACACACTTAGTAATAAGAGATATATTATTGCTTTTCCTATATGTGACAAATAAATTATACAGTTCATATGATAATTTATGAAATAACTTGTGAGATAATAGATGATTGGGTAGTTTTTGTGAAATAATGAAGTTAAACTAGTCCTATATATTTTTTAACAGATGTGATTTTCATCCTAGTATATATATATATATATATTTAGATGTAAAGTCTTTTGATGCAGCTAGGAACATTTTTTCTAGGAAATTATGCCATTTATCATATAATCTAATATTAATTTGCCATTGCGATGATGGCATGGAAGATATAATTATTAAGTATCCATATACTTGAGCTTATAAACCCCTCTTTTATGTCAATTATATCTTCAAATCAAATAAAATCAAAAATCATTCATTAATCTTCAATATCAAAAGATGATACATATAGTATCTAAACAACATAACACAAGGAATCTAAGCCAATGGTTTGGTCTTGACATGAAGAACCAAAATTATAAGACCATTACAAATAGCACCCCTCAAAATGCAAATAAATATATTTAGTGGGGATTTCATCTAGGGGTGAGATATCATTAACAGGATTATAGCTTGCATTCAGTTTTATAGAAACTATACTTATGGAGTTTACTTTTCCAATTTTTGTAAAAGTAGCAAATGATCCTTAAGTACCCTTGAAATGTGGTATGAGTGGGCTATCAAATACATTGAGACTTTCATACCTGTGTACTTATTCCTAGAGGATTTGTAGTCTCTATCTCTCTCCTTTTCCGAACCTTTTTGCATATATGCATTTCGGGATGTATATCCTCTGTCTTCTGCAACATGGCTGTAGTGGTGGTGTCCATGGCTGGAGTGACTCGCATGTGTGCTATGCCCATGGGAGGACACATTGCCATTGGGGGATCGGAGAGGTGTGTATTGATTGTCTGAAGAAGTGTACTCAACTCTTCTTTCACTCTTTGAATGGTATTTCTAAACAGAAAATAACACTTTTACTTTTACATTATTATACTATTCTTGCGAAAATAACGTAATTCACTAGGCAGGAAAAAACATTGCACAAAGCATCTAACACATTGGTTTAGGTGACTCAATTGACATGTAAACATTACCAAAAACATAGTACTGTCAAGGTTTGGTAATAAATAACAGTGCAAGTTTTAGGGTGTAGTTTGAAGCCGTACAACGTAGACTCTCTGAAAAGCAATGTTTGACAGATTACTTTATCTTTGTAAAGCAAACATCTACCTATAATTGGATTAGAATAAAAGTGGATTAGTAGGCAAAAGACGTATCATAAAGCGTAACACTGAAAACAATGACGGTAGAACAGGAAAAGTACAGATGGAGGCAGCTATTACGTAGAAAAGTAGGTACTTATGTAGTTTAGATTCGGCTAGTAAACTACACCAGGAAATGATGCGATCAGTGTTAAAATATATAGCCTGTGAAACGCAATTACCTGATATGGATGGGCCTGATGCTTCTCAAAGTACCTGAAAACAAAGAAAAATGTTAATACCTTCAACCAATTTACAGCAAAACTAAATCGGCGACCGCCATCTACAGATAGCAAAGCCGAGGCATCTTAGACCCTTATCATACCCATCGCTTATTCGCTGAGGTTTCCTTGCATGCATTACCATCAATGCAAATGTACGATTTATTACGTCCTCAGTAATAAAATGCAAAATAAGACTACTGTCATGAAAACAGTTTTACAGGAGGCCGTGATATATCTTGATGGACGCCATGTCACATTCAAGACACTCAAGCAAGAGAGAGCATGAATGAGACAAAAAACTATATCGACCAATATCGACGAATAATCAACGACGACGAATACGAATGACGATAGAATAGAAACTTTTAGTCTATGGCAACCAGTGAGGTTGAGTGAATGAAGGTTTTCGATACTTTTACTGCCACCAGTCAGCGCTGCTGTTGCGTGATGTCCAAACAGCTGTCAGATCTAATTGATTCGTACCGAAAATAAAATAGTTTTTTGAAATTATATTGTTGTTTGGAGGTGTTATTGATTTTATAATAGATAAATGGCAGAAAGAAGTCGTCGAACTGAAGATTGAGCTCAAAAACAGAGGCGCAAAAGCCACTGGTACTAAGGAAAAGCTCATTGTAAAGTAACTCATGAAACTAATATTAGTTTACAAAATTTGATTTGGTTTTTTAACTTCTTAATTGCAGTTATTTGTGTATCATTGAGTTGTAGTTGATTAATGTATTTTAATAAAGCAAAATAAACCATGCTTTATTAATGTACAATAATCAACTACAACTGACAAATCCCAAATAACTATATTAATAAAGCATAGTAATTTTTTTTACTACTTTTATGTTGGAGTAAATTTATCACTGCGAATGGCTACAAGCCACTGTTTTAATCGGTTTCATCTCCCGTAGGAAACGTATGTCCTCCAGTTTTATTTTCACACATTGGTAGTGCACAACACCCTTGGCCTATAAGAAAACAAAATTCTTATAGTGATGTTTATAAGAACAAATAAACAAAAAAAATGATCGAAAAATACAAATAATGTGTCAAATTTGACAGTTGATTGGCCCCCACGGTTCAGTGCTGCCATCTCAAGCAGGCCATTTCAGAAAACCCTCTTTGGCAGATTCTAAAGACAGTAGACGAGTAATAACTATAGAGGGCAGCACTTAAAACCCTTACAAATTGCGACTTTTTGCAGCAATACAAACGCAATTCCGTATCGATGCAGTATCGATACAGTCGCAAGCTTGACCCCTATAAAGTTGACCCTCCTGATGGTACGCAGGACGCGGGAGGGGGATGCTTTCGGCCAATCAACTTGGAGTTTGAATGCTCTAAGCCAATCAATCAATCAGTCACCTGAGACGTTCAACGTCAAAGCTTGCGCGGTTGCAGCTTGCAGCCTTGTGTCTGCTTCACATGAGATAAATACAAAAATGTAATTACCGAGTCTACGTAATAAAAAATTAAGAAGCTTGCTTTAAAATGTGGTGAATTTTTTCCAAAAAAAAATTGGAACAAGCGGTATTTAGGTCTAAATAAAGATTTCATAGTATTTTTGATGTGATTTGATTATTTTACATTGTTATTGCTATTTAGTTGGTATAATGTATTCATGATTTTTCCAGGTGAAGACATAAATGTAAATATGAAAATTTCAGAGGCTACTGGCGTGTCTATGACAACTATTAAAAAGTAGAGTAAAAGCGGCCGTATTTGGTCCCACGTCTAATAAATAATTGATATTTAATCAGTTTATTTTTATTTATAATACTAAAACAAATACTAACACATCTGAAGTTATAAATTTCCTGAATAAAAACACGGAGATTTTATTAATCAAGTGTTGAGATTTTGAGATATCTCGCCGCGGCGTAATGCCGTGTGTATCCACATTAGCCCCCGCCCCACGTCCCGCGTCAAATCAGGAGGGTCGACTTTACGGTGGTTAATCTATACACACAAAAAGCCACGATACAATCGCGATGCAGTCGCGCGACAGTCAAACGCGCGTTGGTATCGTTGCAAAAAGTCGCAATGTTTATGAGCCCTTAGTGCTACCTGTCTGCATGCACCACAGAGCAGAGATGATACACTATGTTGTTAGGTAAGGTAAGGGAGGGCTTTGAGCCATAAACTAATTTAGGTTCAAAAAATATACATGCAGAATAACTGACGATCACCATACTTTTTTTTGTTTTAAACAAGCAAACATGCAAGCCAGCAAACATGCAAGCAAGCAAACATACAAGCAAGCAAATATGCAAACAAGCAAGAATTGTAAAATGTATGCAAGGAAGCAAGAATTATAAAATGTATGCAAACATACAAGCAAGCAAGCATTGTAAAACGTAGGCAAGCAAGCAAGCATTGTAAATGTAACCATGCAAGCCAGCATGCGAACAAGCATGCTTGCAAGCAAGCAAACATGCAAGCAAGCAAAAATTGTAAAATGTATGCAAGCAAGCAAGAATTGTAAAATGTATGCAAACATACAAGCGAGCTAGCATGCAAGCAAGCAAGCATGCATTGTAAAATGGATGCAAGCAAGCATGCATGCATGAGGATTGGTCTTCTCAGGCGCTTCGGGAAGTGCAGCCCTTTCGTAGAAAATCACAGTCACCCACGCTCGCTTGCGCAGCTTCGGCTTAAGGCTTCACTACAGCGGGCAAGGGTTGCTCTCCCTCCGCTCCTCCGGCTCTTGAATTGCACTCTAGTGTAGGGCAGACTAGTATCACGGCGAGGTGACCACGGTAAGTCGAGGTCTACCCAGTTCGGATCCAAGCCAGCTTACCTAAATGCAACCGTTCTCGCTCGATCGCCAAAATTCTGTTAAATGTTGTATCGGCACAGTAAAAGTATGGCAAATTAAAAAAGTTTAAGGAGACTCCGGCCAGTAGCGAAAAGTTAATTTAAAAATCGGTGAAACGTACAGTATTCGCAAACTAATAATGCGCATGCAAATCTTCGCTAATTGTCGTTTTCCCGGAAACACCCGAATCATTGAATCGTAAGAGCCCTAAACAATGCACTTGCATTTTGCACATTGTCCGAAAAGAATAGGAGTCAATATCATGTGTACACAATAGAAAACAATTCGGGCGGTCGGCGGCGGTCGCCGGTCAGTCAAAGGTCCGTCAGTCGTCTTTATAATACACACAACAACATGATCTAGGGATATATGAAACTTTTTTAAATAACTTAAAAAGTACTGGCTTGACAAAAAAAACTATTAATGACAGATTATAAAAACATTATTAAGTTCCTTTTATAAAATCAAATTTGCATATAAAAGGTTTTGTTTTAAGATGAAATTCGCAATCATTGAATTTCTTCCAAAGAAGTAACTCTTCACGAACTTCTAACTTGATTAAAACTCCATAAATTTCTATAAATCTTTATCAAACGCATCTCCGGTGTTCATTTAATCATGCCACGTAGACACTTGACCAGGAACGAAATGTTAAGAGCAGTGGGCATGATTCAAGCTGGCGCTACCCAAATTCCGGTTTCTGAAGTCATGACGACCAGTCAGAGCGTTATATCCAGGCTTTCGTTACGTTATCGTGTCACGGGGGAAGTGGTGGAACGGCACCGAGGACCTCAACGCATTACAACACATGTGCAGGACCGATTCATAGTAAATGCTGCACAAAGTCAACCAAATGTAACGGCGATGCAATTGGTTCAAAGGCTACAGAGAGAGTATGGTTTGCTAGTAAGCGGTCAAACTTTGAGAAAACGACTACATGAAGTCAACCTACGTGCTCGTAGGTCACTTCGGGTACCAGCGCTAAGGAGAGGCAATCGAGGCAGAAGATTACAATGAGCCATTTATGCACACGAAAACTGGAACCATTCTCAATGGTCACTTGTGCTTTTCACTGATGAATCCAGGTTTGGATTTCATCCTGATTCGCGAAGAGTACGCGTTTGGAGAGAACCTGGACGTTGGAATCGACTGCAGCACCCACAACAAGTTCATGCATATAATAATAATAACAATAATAAAAGCATTTATTTATCCATATCAAGGTGGCACGATTATGGTTTGGGCAGGAATTCGTCTCGGCGGTAGAACGGACCTCTTTTGGATACAAGGCGTCATATTGCCTGCTCTAAAATACCGACATGAGGTGCTAGAGCCTGTAATCTTGCCCCACAGACAGCAAATGGTACAAAATTTCCAGCTAATGCACGACATGCCCGTTCACATACGGCGCGTATCGTTACAAGTTGGTTACAACAGCATGATATCCAAGCTTTAGACTGGCCTGCACAATCCCCTGACCTAAATCCTATCGAGCATGCCTGGGATATGCTTCAGAGAAGAGCTCTTAGGAATTTCCCTGAAGATATTGTGCATGAAAACTAGCTTTTCTTGCATCTTAGCAGGACTTGGGACAGTATTCCACAACAGGATATTGACACCCTTGTTTTGAGTATGCAGAACCGCTGCAGATGTGTCACGAGAGTCCTAAGTGAATCCACGGATTATAAATTTTAAGTTTTCAACAATTTTTATAAAAAAAATAGTTGTTTTGGTTAGGTTTTGATGTTTCAAAAATAAAGTTAAGATTGAAATTTTGTCTGAGTTTTTCCTCTTCTTCTAAGATTTTTTTAAATTTAACTCTATCTAAAAGTTTATTTATCAGATCAGATAGACTATTAAACAAGGTTTATTTTGATGTGTAGGTGTCTTAACAAAAAGTTATTTAGGTTTAATTGAAATATCCCTAGACCATGTTGATGTGTGTATATTGGTGATGACTGCACGTGTTCTCTCTGTGTGGAATTAAATAGAGCTGATATTACACACCCTTCTTGGTTTTGTTTTCAAAGGTGAATTTAATTTCAACTTTAACTATCTCATTCAAATTTAAATAGTTTATTTTGTAAAATAGGTAAATATACTAACATTTTTCACGTTTTTTTAATATTAAAAAAATTGAAATACCTACGTTAAATAGATATTAAGTACTAGAAAAAACAATTTTAAAATCAGATTTAGGCTTATATAAATGTAATAGAAAGATACACATGCATAAATAAATAAATAGATATAGGAATAAATAATATTATAAAGTATACTAGTACATAATGCAATACGAATAAATAAAAATATGCGTAACTCTGCCCATACCATTTTCATTCAGACGAATTCTTCCTAAATGGATAAATTTAAACGTGGAAAGCCGCTTAAGTCACAAGCACGGCAAATGGTATTTAATGTGTACCTTTATTTTTTAAATGAAGCCAATGTTTTCAGAACAAACCATGATGGTTATTTAAAAGAAAACAGGACCGTGTTACAAAAGCTACAGGAATTTAACGACGAACTTTGAGTAATATCTTAAACGAAAAAAAAACACAATCAATCAATGAAATTTTCACACCGAAAAAAGGAAAACCTTAAAGTAGATTTCGGCTAGGACTTGATGATTTCGACTACTGTGTTATTCGTATTATGATATACAATATTCAGTTGACGCTCAAAGAACTCCCAACTGTGGATAATTTGAGAAAAAAGTTGATCGAAGCTATTCATTTCAATGGCTGTGCAGAAGTCTCTGCTACTTATTGAAAAGCATGATTTGACGTTTAAAAAGGACCAAACATCTAAGAGAAATACAACAGCTGAGGAATTCTGTTGAAAACATAGTGTTTATGGACGAGTCATACGTGCATACATCACATACTAAGGGTAAACTTGGCAAGAAAGCAGCAAAAACGGTATCAAACAACCCATTTCCAAAGGAGAGCGAATAATTATTGTACACGCAGGCAATGAAAAAGGTTTCGTCCCAGGGGCTCTAATGTTAAATAAATGTGTCGACTCAGAAGGTGACTATCATAAAGAAATAGAAGCAGAACGTTATCAAACTTGGCTACGCAATCAATTGATTCCCAACTTGCCTCCTAATAGTGTGTTTGTAATTGACAATGCCCCATTTATTACATAATAAGCTGTCTGTGAAACAGATAATTCTATAATCTAAAATAATTCTACTAAATTATGCATGAAGAAAATGCACTTAACCACTCTATATACATATCGTCTTCCGACGGTCGGGGAATACGACCGTTGCCGAACAGTGACGAAGATTTCTATGCGCATTATTTATCACTTTGCTGTAGTTCGGTAAATTGACACATGTCAAATGATATTTCGATGGTTCCAAAACTGGCAAACAATACAGATAGCAAAAAAGACGTCGGTCAACCGTTTTCGGTCGAATGAAAATCGAACAAGTAAATTTTGGACAACTAATCGGTTCCCCAATGATGAGTGCCATTTATGCAAAAGACACCTAGTGCCATTTTTGTAACTAAAAACTATGATAGATTGTAGGTATACCTCATTTGTTACATTTGATTTGCTTCGATAAATTTTGTAAATTAATATAAATAATATGTTATACAATATAGTTTTATAACAGTAATTTAATAGGTAGTTTTAGAATAATTATTTAAAGAAACCAAGTCCGCGTATTTATTTTATTCTATGTCCGCGCGCCCATTTTGAAGCACCTAATTTGCAGAACCGCTTTGCAAAGAATATTCATTAAAAAGGGAGACAATCCGATAGATTTTTAAAATAGGGATAATTAAATTCAATAGATGGCGCTCCTAGTCTCAACTTGAAATACACCGGTTGAAAACCTAAGTAAACCAATGTTAAACTTTTTTTCAGTTAGTTTCGTTAAATTTATGATTAAATTATGTTTTGATATTCATTTCAACATTTTAAAGTTTAAATATTTCACGGTGATTCTAGCAAGACTAAATTGCTTTTTAGCATGCTCAAAACAGTGAGTTTCGCTTAAGGTGGCATGAGATGGCGTTTGCGTGCGTGATTTTCATGTACTTTTAAAATATTGTTGATGCTTGGTTGAAAATCAAATGAGCAAATGTAAACATGTAAGTCATGAAAATTGAACTTTCTAATTGAATTTCTAGTTTTTAATTAAATCGGTTTCAGAAAAAGTGAACCCAAAACATGAAATAATAATAAAGGCCCACAATTTTTAAAATCGGTTGTTATGCGTTATTTTAGGTAAAATCAACCTTATTGCTTGGCATTAAGGATCATTTGTGTATGTTAGCTAAAGGCTAACATAGGTTTACATTTTCAGTCAATTTTATTGTTATTTTATTATTAGTGCAATAGTTAAGGTGCGCAACCACCTCTTGATCAATCTTATTATTAACCTATGATTTTCCGTATATTTACATACTCTGTGCTATGATGCAGGTTCGGATCTGGCTGAATTCATGTTTTATTGTCTTTTTGTATGTAAATAGAGATAAATTGACAATATTGTGTGTATAAAAATAAAGAGTAGGTACCTACTCGTTTCATAAAAAAATACGTTTTTTATCTTTTCGTTGGTGACAGTAAGGCCTTTTCCTAAGCGGATCGGTACCTACGTTTTCGTTTCGGTACAATAAATCTTTCTGCTGAAAACTTTTACTGAAAACCACCGGATGTTTTCGGTACGGTATTGTTCATTCGATAGTTGTTGTGACTTTGTGAGTGAGATGGACTGACTCAGTAAGCGAATACCCGCGGCTCTGCATAGAATCTGTATCAAAACAAGACAATTACTTACTTTTTAGCAATAGAAACATTTTATACTTGTACATTGCGTGTTAGGTTTCAATTTTATTTATTCTGTTCCATACTTTTACAGAAAACTTGTACCTAGGTAATCGATTACCATTCCTTAGGAATTTAAATCGATATCTCAAAAGAATCGTATATTTTTGGTACCGGTTTTTTTGTGTGGGTCAGAATGACGGTTTATTAGTTTCAGAAATGATTAAGTTGAATATAAAGGGAATGTAGTTGTACCGGCAATGTACTAGTTAGTACCTGTATTGAAATTCAATGAACCTCCATGAAACCGGAACAATTATAATAATAAATTATTAAAAAATTCTGGGTTGAGTCACTTTTTTGGTCACTGTGGCCGGATCTGTTGAAATAAATGCATGATATATTTTTTTAATACTAGCTTTGGTGGATTTATAAGCATTTACACCCGTAGCACTTCAAAATCTGAAATTGAAAAAGTTATAAACCATGTTACCTATTTTCTCAAAGCTTTGAAAGCCATTTAAAAAAAGAAGTAGCATAAACTAACCAACTAGCATACATCATGTTAGCGGAATAAATGAATTTACTTGTTTTTATTATAAACTTTTTGATCCAAATTATTTCCAATTATTTTCATGATGAATGAAACTTCAGTAGTTATGAAACTAGTGAAGTTTTCAAAAATAATTTGGATGAAAATGTTTATCCCAACTACTTTTTTTATAAATGGCTTTCAAAACTTAGAGAAAATACTTACATAATTTCTAACTTACTCAAATTTATTATTTCTTTACTAGAGTTTTGATAAGCGCTATGGATATAAATGCTAATGAATACACTAAACCTAATAATCACTTGAAAGTCAAAAAAATCAGGAAATTATCTCAACAGATCGCTTCGCGCCAGTGACCGAAAACGTAACTCAATCCAGAAGTTTACAAAAAATCATAAAAAAATAAATAACTCGAAAACTACACAAAATCGGCTAACATACATGGGATATTTTTGGATACCCATGAGTGTAAGGAAGCTAAAAAAAAATATTGACGTGTATGTTAGGAGCATCCTGTATAATAAAAAATAATAATTACGGAAATTTTAGCATTTTACTTGAATATTGCCCCCATGTGTTAAAATGGGATTTAAAAGAGTTATGCCTTGATAATTATTATACTCCTACATTCCAGCTGGTCAATTAAACATATGTTTTTCCTCACATAATTTATTTTGTTTTAGCCTGACTCGAGTTCACATTCACAATGCTTTTAGGGTGTTTTTATTAAACTTTTTATCAAGGTCCCACACAGGCTAAAACAGATTACTTTAATTGTAGTTACTAAAGTAGCAGATAAATCACTATATAGAAAATAAACAATTTTGCAATTTTAAATGTGTGCTGTCATGTGACAGGCAGATGTTGCCAGGGCTACCTCTTTAGATATAGATGTCAGTAGGTTACAGCACGTCATTGCATCACTTTAAGAGAATGCAAGATTCGCATACATATTATAGCTCTACGCGGCTGTTGACAACCAACTGCCAAATGAGTCCTGGGAGACCTGGTAGGTAATCGCGCGTGAGTACACGAAGTGGCGAAGGCCTGCTGGCACATTGTTAAAAACACCCTTAGGAAGTGAACTGCCAAAACAAGCACTGTAAAAATGAGTTGTAGGTTATAGTCTATTTTAAGTTATCTTTATATTTCCCCATGTTAAGTGGCCTGTCCATTGACACAGCAGATTTGCAGAGCATGTCTGCCTATTGATGGTTTGATGGGGCAGCTCGGTAAAGCGAGAAAGTAACAAGAAGCAGAGTAATGAACTAACTGTGCAGGGCTAGACTGAATTCATGTGAATCCTGTTTGTCGGCTTCTCTCCTCCGCTACTGATACACATTTGCAAATTTAAAACTGGTTCACAAATATCTGTCCACAATCTAGATTTTAAGGGGTCCCATTGGTTAATATAGGCACTGCTTTGCTACACTTCTTACTTTCCTGCACCAGTGGATAGACAGCCTTATGTGAGCTTTGTGTTTGTATTATATTTTCTCTGTGCGGTCTGATTATGTTTCCAGTGCAGCTGCCTTGCAGAAAACACTTTATATAGAGACAAAACAAGTATGTATACTGCTGCTGGCTCATAACTGTTCATGGCAAAAGGGCAGAAAATAAATAAAAAAGTGTAAGTTGTTATTTATTAAATAGCACAATTTCCACTTTATAATAGATTTAGTTAGGAAGTTTAATACTCGTTATAAATGGTAAATTTGTTACTTTGTTCATTGAGAGGCTTGAGACTCAGAACCAATGAACATGAAGTGCCTATCAGTTGGATTTTAAATCACTCTGCTCCTTCCTTTGCTGCACCATCTCTCTGATGTTATCTTCGCTTTCTTTTAGGTTCTTCTCTAGATACTGCTTGCTTTTTTCTAATTCTGAGGAGCGAGAAGTCAACTTTGACTCTTGGTTCCTAAGTTTGGTCTTGACTTCGCCCAAATCAGTTAGGAGAAACATTCTGCCAATAGATTCGTATGTATTTGTTCCCGCAGGCAAAGTGTTTATCTCATGTTTAGTTACATCAATGTGTTGCAGGACTCTTTTTAGAATAGCTATTTGCAAATCAATGCCATTAATCTTTTTACTCGTCTCCACCATCTTCACTTGTAATTCACCAAACGCTTTTTTTAATTCTAAATCAACCGGTTTTGCCATTTTAGTAGGGAATAAGCTGATAGTGAGTAATTTAAAGATAGTTTTACAGACTTTGAGTCACACAGCGCAACCAAAACTGTTAATTTGAGGTTCTTTCTGCTAGGTTTGACAATCGACATTGACAATGACATTTAGGTCACTTTTTTTTCGTTCCTCTTTGAACAGGCTAAGGTCTGACACCATGCTGCCTTGTCAATGTATCAGTTTATTGACGTGACAACGTCTTAAATTAGGTTGCGGCTGGGAGTCACTTATGAAAAAGTGTAACGCTCGGTAACGTTACGATGAGTCATCGAACGAGAGAGAGGCCCGCCGAATGCCTTGCGTCTCTCTCCCACTCAACTATGATCGGTCTGCCGCAATTCTTATTTTCATTCAATTCCTTGTTCCTATTGTGCAATTTAATTATATTCATATCAATAAATATTCTACCGAGAAAAAGACGTTGTCACGTAAAATCTTTTTTTTCCTTGTGAAATATTTTATATCAAAATCCGGGTCTCAGTAGTTTCGAATGACGCTATGATAAATCTTTGGTTAGATCTTGTGGGGTTCTTCTTTGGGAACGGCTAGGCACAGGGAATCGAAGCCAAATCTTCAGGATAAAATTGATAAACTTTCGTGTAATGAAAAAGGCAAAATAATAAACTTGACAACGAAAGAAAATATTCTTAAACTAACTCCTTATTTAAAAAAAAGGAGTTGAACTGCAACATACTCCCCCAAGTTGCAAGTACTTCACAAAATAACAACCACCAAACAAACAGAAAATAACTTACGTTTGCTAAAAAATGCTTAAAAATCAATTCGTTGTGGTACCTTGACCACGCGACCAGCACGTGTGCGATAGCTCGCTTGTAGCTCTATGGAGACTGCAGATGTATTCTGTGGATGCGGTTAGATATTTAGGAAAAGGTTGGCTAACATCATTAAGCTCATTCGACGCTAGACATTCAAGTGAAAATAATCTTTGTAAAGGCCTAATACGAATTCCGCTCGCTGTTCTCACCTCAGCTACTCTACTTATCCCATCTACCCCAGTCCCCAGGAAATATTTTTATGATCACACCAAGTGGCCACTACGTCTCCTATCTTAAGCTCAGTCAACTTTGCCTTTATAAATCTTCCGTTGAAACTGTTGAAAGTGAAAGATACTCACTTTGAAAACGTTGTTTTATGTTGTCCTTTAGTTGCTTTATGTAACGTAGTTTTACTGTCAACAAACTGCTATTGATGTAATCAATTGCCTCTGCATTGTCTGCTACTGATTTGCAATGCAAGAACTTAATAGGTGTCAATGTCAAAGGTCCTAAACTATGATTAATCATTATTTATTTGCACTACACATATAAAGTTATACAAATGTAAAAACTAAAATGTACATAGACCCTTTAGGGGTGTTGCAAAGACATCTTACAAAAACTCAAATTGAAATATAATTCAGTATGACCTCAAAACTACATACGTAGGTGTACCAAGGTAATTAAATATCTAGTAATAGTCAACACTTATAGATTAAGACTAAATAATAATTAATCAAAACAAAAAAAAACAAGATAAAAAAATAAAAACAAAAAAATTTTAGACTCAAAATATTCCTTCAAATTGTAATATGCTTTGCCGATGAGAAATGTTTTAAGCAAATCTTCAAATTTATCACATTAGGGGGCTTTTAAGGATTTTGGTAAATGAATAAACACTTTAACAGCCATGTAATGAGAACCATGCATCAGAAGGGTGTCGCGCTGTTGGTAAAATTAAATCATTTTCTCGGCGTGAGATGTACCGTGTTGGTTTATCGCCAACTCTTTCAAAATAGTGTAATTGTTTTTTATCTAAACGACATAATTCAATGATAGGCAGGATAACTGTCAGGATCTTCATTTTCACAAATACGGGCCTGCATGAGATTTTCGGTGCCGTCAATGTTATTATTCTAAGGCAGCGTTTTAGTAGAACAAACACAGATTATACGTCTGTTGCATTGCCCCAGAGTGCAATTCCATACCTCATCCACGCACCGGCATGGCTGTGGTAGGCAATCAGCGCACATTCTTCGTTCGTACTTTTACGAAGTTCCCTTAGCGCATATGAAAATTGGCTCAGTCTGCTTAACACTATTTCTATGTGTTTTTTCCAAGACAGCGTTGAGTCCATAGTTATTCCTAGTAGCGAAAACGAATTTACTTCCTCAATCTTTTTGCTTTCATGAAGTACACAGAGAGGTACCTCTGGTCTCTGATACGGGCGAAATTGCATGATTTTGGTTTTTTCTAAATTGGGTATAAGTCCTATTTTTTTTTAAGTGTGTGACTATGTTTGTTAGTGAATCTGTAATTGAATTGTGTAATGTATGTAGTTCGTCATAGTCGCCAGAAATTAACAGAGTTGCGTCATCGGCAAACAAAACTAGGTAATGGGGAACTACAGAGAAAAGGTTGTTGATGTATATAAGAAATAATAAACATCCTAGTACACTGCCTTGCGGTATAGATCCAGAAACAACTTCAGTCGAAGAGTTAACTCGCACTAGTTCTCCTGTCTCTTCGCTAAAATTAGTAATTTTAATTAGAGCGGTGAACATAAATGTGTCGAGTCTCCGTAATAATTATATCAAAACAGCTGGAAAAAGTGAACACTTAAGGTTGAAAGTATATCGACCTGGGAGATTACTAAACCAGTTATTTAGTGGCGTAATAAGAATTAAAATAAGTGAATTTGTGTACGAGTTATAAGCAAAAACAATTCAAAAATATTGGTGGAACTGTCGTGTTCGTCTTGACCTACGACAACCCGGGCGCAGCTTGCTGCGGTGAATCATCGAAACACCGAACTACGAGGAGCTGCCGTTTGACTATCGCCTGTATTACAATGGCGCCTAGAGCAGTTAATTGTGCGGGCTGCCGCGCGGTGATATTCGAAGGTAATCCGTTTATGAATTGTGTCAAATGTAAACAGTTTTTTGACTTGCTGTGTGCGAATATTGCTGAGGAAGGGTACGCTACGCTTACTGCAGTGATAAAAAGCAACTGGATTTGTATGGAATGCCGTAGTAAAATGCCCAAAGGGGACAATACTCATACGCCGGTTCGACAAAAACTTATGCATGATATTACTATCGCTAATGATTGTTTGGCTGATGTATCAATGAGTAGTCCGGATAATGTAACCGTCCGCACGGGACGTTCTGCACGGGTTTCGAGTCCAAGTGAAGTAAATAATACATTGCTAGATGAATTACGACATTCCATTGTAGGCGAAATCCAGGAAATGCAAAATAAATTTGAACAGAGATTAACGATAAAAATTGGAAATATAATTAACGAACAATTTAAAAGCTTCAAATTAGTACTTAATGATATGATGACAGGAATCATGAATAAAATGTCGGAGCTAGAAAAGAAAATAGATACGATACCCAGCACATCCTCTACTAGCACTACTGGTAACACTACCTCGAACGATACAGGATTTGAGCCCCCAACACCTACATCCATCACCCTCGTTCCCCCCGTCCCTCTGACTAACCAACAGAATAACACGAAGTGGGCCACTAAAAAGAATATGGTAAGGAGCGCCATCAGTCCTAGTTTGGCTCCATCACAAACTAAAATAACGGTGGTCGATCAACCACCTTCTACCATCGGAAACAAAGCCGTTGAAGGAATTCAGGAAGAAAAATGGGAAGAAGTAAAATCTAGGAAAAGGCGAGCAACTTTGACAGGGGTGCTTCGTGGAACGGCGGCACCTGGCGTCACTTCACTGAGCGCGGCGGAAAGATGGAGGTATCTACACTTGTATTACGTGCGAGAGGGAACCACTGTCGAGGAGGTGCAGGCTCACCTTAAAGCTATATGTGGGGATGACGTTTGCACTGTAGAAGCACTGAAATCACGAGGACGATATGCATCTTTTAAGTTGGGCGTTCCGGCGAAGCAGGCTGATAACGTGATGTTGCCAAAGCAATGGGCGGAGGACATATGCGTAAAACCTTGGCGCCAGAACTTTCGGACCAATGAAAAGCCACAACAGGCTGCAACGACGACATAAGTACATTCATATGTGTTACCAGAATGTGCGGGGCTTACGTTCTAAAACGAGCCTATTTCTTAAGAATGTAACACAGGCTAATTACGACATAATCGCATTGACGGAAACGTTTTTGACCAGCTCTGTGACAGATGGCGAGCTTTTCCCCTCTGGATATGAAGTGATTCGTAAAGATCGCTCTGGAGATGCTGGATGGGGAGGAGTATTGTTGGCTGTGCGCGATTCGTGCGTGGTTCGTGTAATCAGTGATATCAGTGGTGTGACACCAGATAAAGAAATACTCTTTGCAGTTGTTACCTGTAAAAATATAAAATTTCTGTGTTGTGTTGTATATTTGCCGCCTAGTTATAATGATGAACAGTATTTAGGAGTTTTGACATGTCTAGAAAATGCGACTAATGAGTATTCTAATCTCAATTTATTAATATTAGGTGATTTCAATTTAAATTCTTGTAGTAATAAGGTAAAAATGGAGTTTAATAATTTTTGTAATTACTGTGACTTACGGCAGTTTAACATTGTATTGAATAACCGTGGTAGTATGTTAGATCTTGTGCTGAGTGATTATGAACTCGACCAGATAATGGTATCACGGGGTCTGGATCCGCTAGTTCCTGAAGATGGATACCACCCCTCCCTAGATGTAACCATCAAGCTGTCATACGGTGAGTCGTTGCCCCAGCCCATGATCTCACAAGGTAAGGATTGGTCCAGATCAGAGAATAGACCTGATTGGAATTGGCGGAAAGCAGACTTTCAGGGTTTATATTCAGCATTAGCGGATTTAGATTGGTCTGATTTAATGGCCATGACAGATGTGAATTTAGCAGTTGACCTTTTTTATGCAAGATTAAATGATACAATTGGTTTGTTTGTACCGAACAAAAAACAAGTTTCTGGTTGCAAGAAATATGTTTATCCAAAATGGTACACGCCTGAGATAATAGATAATATAAAGAATAAACATTATCATTTGAAAAGGTTTAAACTAGAGGGAAAGCTTTTTAACAAGGAATTATTTAGCTATTATAGATGGAAGGTTAAAAATCTAATTGACAGCGCATATAGGCAGCATCTCAAATTGACCCAGTTAAATATAATTGACAATCCGCTTAAGTTTTACTAATGATTATAAGTTACATGACGCGCCTTTGGTTAGAGTGAATAGCATACGAGACTTAGGTATAATATTAGATACTAAATTAGACTTCCACAATCATATTAAATCTATTTGTAATTCGGCTAATAGGACACTGGGATTTGTAATTAGGACTGCTGCTGATTTTGACGATGTTAGGGTAGCTACCTCTTTGTACAACGCGTACGTTCGAAGTAAACTAGAGTATGCTGCGGTAGTATGGGATCCCTACCAAAAAAAGTATAATCTCCAGTTAGAACGAATACAGAGAAAATTTGCAAGATGGCTTTACAAAAAGCGTCACGGGTATTACCCATATCTGTATCCGTCTTCATTTGTTTTGGGTATGGTTGAATTAGAAAGCCTGAAGGCTAGGAGGGTAATGTCAATGCTAAGGCACTATCTATCCATAATGCACCATAAGCTAGATAGCCAGTCAGTGTTAGAGAGGGTTAGCTTACTGGTGCCCAGGAGACTGATGCAGAGCGAGGAAAGGACGGTGGCTCCGTGCCGTAGAACGCGTCTTTTAAAGAGACCAGTGACACGAACGGAACGAGCGGCATTTGCGCCAACAAACCGCGCTTTACTCTTGATCGGGGACATACTCACTCAGCATGACGAAATGGATATTTTTGCGGACAGCATGATGAGTTTGCTGACGTCACTCCACGTAGTTATTGATAAAATGTTGGCATTTGATTTAATTAATTAATACGTATACCTTTATTTCTGACATATTATTCTAGTTTTGACATTTTGATTAGTAGACATTTTATAATTTTTATTAATTCTTTAAGATTATTCCTTTTGACATTTTTGATTAATAGACATTGTATAATTTTTTAATTCTTTAATATTATTCCTTTTTGACGTTTTTGATTAGTAGACGTTGTATGTATCATTTTTATTAATTCTCAAATTTTTTTGTTTTTTTTTGTTTGTATGGTTTGGTTTTTGTTGTTTTTATATGATTTTATGTTGTTATTAGTGTAATAGTTGTAATTTTTTAATTTCAAGCTTGTGTGCGTCTTGGTTCTACTGTAAGCCACAATTGTATTATGAATAAATAAATAAATAAATAAATAAATTTGGACAACTTGTTTCCTGTTTCTGAGGTAAGATGTTAGCCACTCAAGCGCTTGTCCTCGTATGCCTAGAGATTCACCATGTTGGTTTTTACTTATATTATTATACTTTTCAAGGAATCTGTAAATTCTTTGGCAAATTATCTTTTCAAATATTTTCGAAATTTCCGGTAAGAGTGCGATTGGGCGGTAATTCGTGACAGAACTTTTGCCTCCCTTTTTAAAAACAGGTTTTTTAATAGCATATTTAAGGCGCTCCGGGAATTCCAGTTCTGCGTAAGATTGATTAACCAACATTGTTAAAAGCGGTGCCAATGCATCTTCGCAGTGCGCTAGGATCGTCGCCGGAATATCATCGTGCCCACAAGTGTTATTACGCTTCAGACTAATAATAGTGCTTTTTATTTCTATTTCAGTAACACCACCTAAATAAAACGAGTTTGACAATGTGTTTGATTCGATAATGTTAGGCATTATTTTATTGTTATTAGAACAAATTAGTTAAAAATATTTTTTTAATATGTTGGCAGTAGCAGATCGTTACGTTTTTATTTTGAATATTTAAAGTTATATTTTAGTGCTTAAAATGTTTCATGGGTTTCGTTTTTTCTTCGATCATATTCCACATCACTTTATACTTGTTTCGAAAAGTTTTGAGCCTGCAAATATTAAATTTTCTTTTTTCTTTATTTATAACTATCTTAAATACTTTACAGTATGTTTAAGCATACATTCTTAAGACTTTAGTATCATATTTCGTAGTAAGATATCGGAGGAAACGTTTGTGATAGCTACTTTTCCGTATTCCTTTTGTAATCCATTTTGTTTTGTGAGTCGTTTTAAAAGTTATAGTTCGTAACAACGGTATATGTTTATCTAGAAGTTTCTTTATTTGTGATTGAAATGTTTTGTAATTAGTGTTAATGTTATAATCAGGGGACAAAATCTTAAGCCAATCTACTTTTTCTAGTTGATTTTTAAACATTGTCAAATTGTGCTCACTAAATGTTCGTTTTTTAGTTTTGTATCTTACCTCATTTTTAGAATGGGTTTCATTCAATAAAATTTGTCCTATCAACGTAATAAGGTCAGACAATTGATAATTTTTAACCTCTGTTTTTATATTTATGTTCCCGCTTAATATGATTTGATCTATGCAAGATGCACTATTTGTTATTACACGTGTAGGAAAGCATCCATTTGTGTAAAGAATGTTTCTATGTCCCTATCTAATCGATAAATAGATACTATCAGTAAATTATGATCGGTGATTTCTATAGCACAAAATTCTACAGTGAATTCTACTGAATATTCTCTTGAATATTATTGCGTGCAAAAATGGCAACTCCTCCATGAATGTGGTTCTGGCGAAGGCATTCAGCTTTTAGATCATAACCATCCAATGTATAAAGATGATAGTCTCTTGGTAATAACCAATGTTCATTAATTACAATTATATCAACGTTGGAACCAGATAGGAATATGTTTAAATCGTCTACCTTATTTGTTAGGCATTGAATGTTTTGACACAAAATAAAAGTACAGTAATTAGACATACAGACACAAATGAACATTTCTTTAGTTTGCCTTCATTTTCAAGGCTTAAGGTTTCATTACTTTAAATACAGCTAAAACTGCTTACAATTTTATCTTGGTAATTAATTGAAATATTAGCAATGGTGATTAGGTATTTCTTTAAGAATATCATCTAATAAAACTTTGAAGCCAAAATTATTTACTTTTCCATTGTGTCTTCAGGGAGGCAGTACTGTAATGTAATGCTCAAAATCAAATCTAATACGTTACATTACAGGAAAATGCTCTAGGTGACCTACTAAACTTTGTAATAAAAGCGGATTCTAATTACAAAGATCTCGCTAGTATAGATAATAAAACAGATGTTTTAATGTTGAGGCAAATAAACTAGACAGGAAATCTTACAAGCGATACAATTATGATCTGCATAAATTATAGTTATTATCTGAACATCAAACAATCAAGATTTTTGTTAGAATCTATATATATATGTATCTACTGGTACTCAATATTGTCCTGGTAAACTACATTAATTAATGTTTCGACTCTAGTATTGTAAATATTGGCGTAATGAGAGTATCTAAATATCGGTAAACATAATATGACGTTAGTATGCTGTACAGATAAAAGTGTTTTTCTCAGATTTTGTACTAAATCATTATAATTTTTAGAATGATCAAAATCAGTTTCCACGATCATTAACATTAATCTTTGACAGAATAGTTAATGTTTAGTTTTTCATTCAGCCCACCCAGTAGTGTAGTTAGGTTGCCCTCTGGCGTACGGTAATGGCACATATCTAGTTTCTCAAAGCGTCTTCTAAATATCTTGGAGGTACTGTCACGGTCAATGCAGCTAATCAGGCATAATTTAGTTCTGTTGTTTTCCAGATTATTCATTTCAATTTTGGGTACATCACTACTAGCAACAAATGCAGCGGCAGTTAAAGCAATTTCGGTAGGCTTTTTATCGAGGTTAACGCTTGAAGAACTTATGAGGGTTTCTGTTTTTGCACTGCTTGTGCTTGACTTCCTCTGTTTGTTGCATTTTAAAGGTGTTGACATACATAACCTGTGTGTTTTACCTTATCGTCGCCTCTTATGCTTGCATTCCGGAATAGTGTTATTATTTCCCCATGCTCTTTAGTTTTTTTATCAGCTTCATGTTTGACAAACTTAATTTTAGAATTTCCTTTTGAGTATTTTCCAAGTTCTTGTGCAATCTTTGTATTTCTTCCTTCATTTCATAAATTTGTAAATCTTGTATCCCATTTCTATTGTAGAAATCGTCGCGGCGTGTTGCTCTTGGCTATCCCCCCTGGTAGCTACCTTGCCGATCTGGGCTCTCCTGGTGAGAAGTAGTCAATCTGGGTTGCGCTCCTACAGCTCTTGTAGGTGATCAGATGCTGGACTCTTTTTGAAGAACGTGTTCACGACGGCCAAGTTGACAGCCACACACGTCCGGAGAATCTCTCCGCCTTCAGCGTTACGACTGCCAAAACCAAAACCACCGTGAACGCGCCCGTATTCCTCACACTGTTCACCCACATGACCGTTCAGATCTCCACCCAGAACAACGCCTTGAGACAGTGGAATAGTGCATAGGAGCTGGTCGATTTGTTCCCAAAACAGTGCCTTATCTGAATCGCTACAACCAACCTGCGGTGCGTAGGCACTTATCAAATTGGTCGTAACCCCTTAGATGGGCATCCTCACGACCACAAGGCGGTCGCTAACGCGATTTACTTCCAAGACACTATTTTGAAATTCCTCGGACAGCACCACCCCCACCGCATTGGCCCTACCAGGAGAACCCGCGTAGATCCGCTTGTAGCCGTACCCGATGTTCCGGGACCTGTTGCCTTTCCAGCTAGTCTCTTGCAGGAACGCCACGGCCACCCTCCGCCTGACGAGCACATCGGCCAGCTCTCGAGCGCGTCTCGTCAGCGTGCCAACGTTCAACGATGCGAAGCGGACCTCCCTGTGGACTAAGTCTTTAACTGGGCCCGCCCGTGGCCCTGTAGCACTAACCCACTTAACCCCCTGCGCGTCTTTTTCCGGCGACGCCCTATCCAGGTCGGGTACTCTTTTCTTACGAACCATAGTTAACGGCCTGTGTTGGCTTTACGGGAGCGACTACCATCTGACCTCCCAACCCATCAAGGGAAGCCATCGCCAGAGCCTCGTTTGTTATTCAGCAGGGTGCACCAGCTTGCAGGTGAGGTTGGCTTGAAGCCCGAAGATGTTGGTGACCCCATGCATGTATTTAAGGTAAGATTATTTTTGGTTGACCCTGATGCGTCAAAAACTGGGCAAAGTTTTGTAGTCGCACTTGACTCTTTAACGACAACATGATGTGGTAAATGGCCTACGTTTTCATCAGCCTACTCAACTACCTCAATTATGCCACTATCTTGCCACTCCTTAAATACCTCATTACAGTCGTTTAAAATTCCTAACTTTTCTAACTTTAACGTGCCTGCTTATAAGCGCCTTAGCGCAACATTATAATTATAATGTTGCGGATCTCTTGTTTGCCAGTACCAATTGGTAGGTAAGTCAAAGACTGTATCTTTATCTGTGGAAATTAGAAAAAAATTACCGTTTACCTCGGCCTTCATCTATAATATGTCCAGTACTTAAAAAAAAACTGTCATTTCTGACTTTACAACTTTCTGCCTCTTAACTTCTGACTCATCTCAAATGCCTAAAGTTTCTAATTTCCACAGATCGTCAACACCGTATGAACAAAATACAGTACTATTATATATACTTACTTACAGAATTTCCCAAGTGATGCTCACTTACGACCCGCCCCTGAATGCTCCAGCCCATTTTAGTCTCAACTGCTATCAGATTATCGTCCACGTTTACTGATCGCCCCGTCAAAATGAAACCTAAAACAAAAGAATCGATTAATAAAGATGCTTCTGTTATATCACTCTTACAATCTGTAATATCTACAACTTGGTCCTTTAGAGCGCCAAGTATGCTTCTGTATTACAATGGGTACGAAAACAAAGCTCTCTTTGATTCAATGCTACAATTTTTGTATGGTTTTGGCTTTCAAGTAAGAGCTCATAGACATTGAGTCTCTTTCTTTTTAACCACTCCGCCGAAGAGAACGTGAGTTATCTCTTGTTTGCCAGTCGGAACCATCTTGTTTCTCTCCATAAGCCTTTTTTTGACAAACGTCCGTTGCGCAACAGAATCTAGAAGTGCTCTAACAGAAGATTTCTTGTTGTTTATCATGACATTCAGTTTGACAGTAGGTAGCAAAACCGTATTCGTGGAGATGGAAGAAGACTGGTTAGCGATAGCTTCATCTCTGGGAGCGGGTTTACTCATCACAGTCTCCGGAGTACTCTTTACCATATAATTGCACATAAGTGTGTAGTGACGGCCACCGGGCCACCACAGAATATACATTTTGGATATTTTCTGCACAGTGCACCTCTTAGCATTGCGATGCGGTTTCAAACAAATAAAGCATGCATTCTTTTTCTTAGAAAATTCTTTTCTCTTTTCTAAAGTCATCGTTATGGCTGTATTACACTCTGTACTCGAATGACCGCATTTTTCGCACCATAAGCAGACTCTTTCTACTGTAGTAGGTAACATTTGGATTTTTGCTTCCTTCTCTTGTGTTCGCTAAAACTCTTGCCGATGGGATAGATGGTTCTGTTTGAGAAAATCCTGAACGTGCCAAGCTGATTCTTTCCTCGGACTCTACTTCTCTCTTTAAGAATTTGAGCAGTTTTGACAGCTGGTTCGGTTTATCGCCAAACTCCTGAGACCTATTCCAAGCTCTGAGTGTGTCCTTTGGGAGCGCTGACTCACCCATTGGATATAGCAAGGAAGCTTTCTTATCTTGCGTTACTTCAAGTGATTCCAGTGCTAGAATTCGTGTCATCAATTGGTTATATAGCGCTCTAGTGGATACTTTCAAAGCCTTATTATTTAGTTCTAGTACTAGCTGTAACCACTGCCGGACATAATATTCAATTAATAAATCATCTTGCGCAAATCTTTCTTTTAGCTGCTCCAAGACTCTTGAATAATTATCAGATGAAGATAGAGTCTAGTGTATTTATATATTTATGGGTGCATTATTCATGTATTGCTATAGTGTTTTCTTTTTAGTTGTGTGCACAGCTGTCTGTCTTCTTTTGTCCCACTTTTTGTTGTATCCTGTAAGTTGGTCTGCTGGAAGAAATCTCTTTTTAGAGATAAGCTAACCTGTACTTCTGCTTTCTCTAATGTTGTCCCTTGTAATGTATCGTGTGTGTAAGAACTAATAAATAAATTAAGGATGATGGCTCATCACACCTTCCCGGGCGTTACTGCCTATTCCATACTCTGGAGAAGATATTGGAACTTGTCTTTGATACTCTAGTTTTCATCTTCATCAAGTTTCTTAAACTCAAACTCAAATAACTTGATTAAAATAGTAGTAGTATCAGTACTTTCAAATCGTCAAATTTACAGCAAAATGTACTAAATAATAGACATAAATACCATAAAAATATGGATGGATACATAAATACACAGTATACAGACATAATGCGACTCTACCACCGCGTCGGAGTTGTTTCTTGCTGAGAAGACCCGGCGAGAAACTCGGCAGTTACTCTTTTAAACTTGTTTTGGGTTTACAACGGGCATTATTAAAGTACGAGCAGTGTGTTATTTTGATACAAATAAACCGAAAAGAATATAAAACAAAAAGAAAAAAAAACAACCATAAAATAATATAAAACAAAAGTTCATTTATACAATTCAAAAAGAAATATTTTTAGTCAGTACATACTAGGTAGGTACCTACTATTAACTATTACAATAAAACATCTGTTACAATAGAGCAATAAACTGAGTCCAAAACGCCAGCCACTTAGGTATCTATTTTGCAATCAAAAGTCGGCAGCTCTAATTTTGGCAAACGCAAATTTCTATTACCGTGTTACTGTTTTTACTGAGAATTCACTTCTTGGCTCTTGAAGTGACAGATCGTGTACCTTTCGGCTCAGCAGCATGTGCCATTGGGAGTCGTACACGTCAGCTGCGTCTGATTCAGCCTCTAATCTCTCTTCATTCTGCGTTTCTGAACCCAAAAAGCTGCTAAAAATTCGGTTTTGCAGAACCCTTAAATCAATCAAATCTTCGAAAGTCTGACTTAACTTTGTGAAATCAGCTTTTATGTTGATAAGGGGTTTCCTACTTGAAATCGAATGCCCTTTGCTCGAATATTAAATGCTCGAAAACTTTTCCTCGAAGATTTATATAATATCGACAAATCATGAGCTCGACAGATCGCTACATTGATGCATAAAAATCTCGAATGACGTGAGCTCCAAGGATCGAATGCGTGAAGACGTTATTTCGAAACATAACTTCTCGAAAGACCATATTATGAACTTATATTATGTAGGAGGTATAGCAAAAACCTGCAATTTTAACTTCCTAAAAATATGTCAAGGTTTAAGTAGTAGGTATTTATATGTTTGTGTAGTAGTCAAAATATTTATCATTATTTCTACATAGATTTTTTTCTCAATTTCTTCTAATAACAAATAATATTGATTGTTATTAAAATTGCCATTTAAATTACTCATACACGGAAAGTACGCCTAGGGTTGCCTGAGCATAGGGTTGAAAGCTTCACTTTCAGCCTAGGGCTGAAAGTAAATAACTGTCAAATGTCACCTTCTATTTTGACATTCCTTTTGCGGCAAGTCGATGTATTCTATTTAGCCACAGCTGTATTTGAAATTTCTTTATCTTGGTTGTAAATGAATATTTAAACAATCGAAGCAGGAATATACTCATTAATGTATGTTTCACTTAAGTAGTATTTAATTGAATAAATTTGAGCTAAGCATTTACGACAGAAAGGAAAAAAAAAAGTCTTTAAATAAAATAAGGCGGGGGAATTCCATCATCATTGTCTAAGGATGCTATTTTACAATTATTTAAAAAAAAAAATGGTTGAATTCCACAGAGAAAAGAAAAGGCGGGATTGCAACTATTCGAACTTCATTCAGTTGTTTCGTAAATCGAGTGAGAAGTTTATTTTCTGCAAAATGAGTTCATCAGACTTAGATATGGATTTGACTCCTGATTTCATTAGAGAAGAAGCTCAAACAGTTGTGGAAAACCTTTTACCGCCGAAATCAAGAGAAAGATACATAAGAGCTTGCTGTTCAAGATGGCCGCATGCTGCTTGTGTGGTATCTGCATCAATATACACACATCAAAAGTGTCTAGGGATCAAGCATTTTTATGCGGATTTCTTGAGATTGAGATGTGGGTTTGTAATAAATTTATGATTTTATAAATTTATATGGATCCTTTTTGGTGCATTTCATAATTTGAAACAGGAACTGTCAATCAAATTCGAGTAAAAGATGAAAATCAGCTGTCAATATTTTCCCTATAAAAACATACAACCAAGAAGGCTAGAAACTAAGGAGAGATAACTCCCTGGAAAGGGTTGGACTAAATCCGTATCCCACAGTGACGCATGCGCATTACGCTTCTTTGCCGCGATCCTCGCGAAGTGTCAAAATGATCCTCGCGAAGTGTCAAAATTGGTCAACACAACCTCGAAAAACAACAACTGTCGCACGTGACACTGTTCAAAACAAAACCATGTGACCATGAAATGACAAATAGCTGCCGCTGCACATGCGCAATACAGCGTTTTGCCCGGCACAGAGTATACGACTTTCGGCCCTCGAAAGCTTACCCCCACTTCGGGAGTTATCTCTCCTTAGTCTCTAGCCTTCTTGCATACAACGCATTGAAGACATTATTAATGCTACTGTTTCCCTACTACTGATTAAAACCAACGTTATTATGGAGCGGCGACGTCATTTAAGCAGGGAAGAAATGCTCAGAGCCGTGGGAATGATAGAAGCTGGTTCCCGGCAACGTACTGTGGCTTTAGCTCTGAATACAAGTCAGAGTGTTATCAGTCGACTTTGGACACGTTACCGAAGCACTGGTACCGTGGCTGAGCGCCATGGAGGACGGTATCGCTGCACCACACGGAGACAAGACCGATACATTCAAATCACAACTCGAAGAGCTCCAACAATAACCGCCATGATGTTAGCCGTGAGGCTTCATCACTCTTCAGGGAACTTAATTAGCGACCAAACAGTCAGAAACCGCTTGCATGAAGTGAACCTTCATTCCCGAAGACCGCTAAGGGTACCACCTATAGCAATGCACAATCGTAGGATTCGATATCAATGGGTTCTTGAACACAGAAATTGGGCAGAAGAACAATGGCGTTTCGTGTGCTTTTCTGATGAGTCTCGTTTTGGTATGAGACCGGATACAAGACGTATACGACGTGGACGCCAACAGCGATTAAAATCCTGCCAGAAGGTCCATCCTTATAGTGGTGGAACCATCATGGTATGGGCGGGTATTTGGATCGGCTGAAGAACTGAGTTGATTTGGATCAGAGGCAACCTCAACGCTCAAATTTATGCTGAGACGATTGTATCAGACGTCATCGTTCCTCTAAAAGTGCAAATCGGTCCCTTATTTCAGTTAATGCATGATAATGCACGACCGCACACCGCAAGAGTTGTAAGACAGACTCTCGCCGCAGCTAACATCAATGTCCTGCCTTGGCCTGCTCAGTCGCCAGACTTGAACCCGATTGAGCATGCATGGGATATGCTACAGAGAAGAGCTCTGCCGAATATGGAGGGTATCCAGTCGCAAGAAGACCTTTTTTTGTTGTTACAACGAACATGGGCGGCCATTCCACAGCGTGATTTGGATGAACTCATTTTGAGTATGCCAAACCGATGTTCTTGTGTTGTTAGTGTTCGCGGTAGAAGCACGGATTATTAATTGTTTAAGTTACCCAATAAAATTTTAAAGAAAACTGTTATTTCAGTCTTTTTTTCGAACTTTAATGTTAGTGGTTCAAATGTCAAAAATCCCTTTAATAGGAAAATGGCAAATTTCTTTATTAATGCAAAGGTGACTTGGTTTATCGTTACTGTAGATAAACGAAAACACTTTATTTGATGAATCCTTAAAGAAAATTTTAATTAATATCAATCAGGAGAAAAGTTATTGCAAAAATATATGTTGATCCCTAGACACTTTTGATGTGTGTATTTTTCCATTTTAAGTATGCGATTGTGAACAACGCCTTCAATAAACTTTCCCTGCAGATGGACATTTTCAGAAAACGTGTTATATAATTCATTAAATTATCCAGAAATTATAAATCTTCAATTCTGTGGAGCGTTTATTCAATGTTAAAGACGACTTTAAATACAAAACACGATATACATTTGAAAAATTTCGCCAATATAAACTTTAAATAGAAACATCATCAACTACAATGTCCGGGCAGAGTAGTCGAGACAACATCTGTGTTATTTAGCTCCGCAAATATTCGTGTGTCCATTTTTTTTTTTTTTTAGGCGGCAATATCAACAGCTTACTACGGTATGGCTTCGAGCGCGATTCCGTGCGCGGGATGTCGGTCTGAGATGGACGAAGATTGCGGTGTTATGAGATGCGCTCGCTGTAGGCAAGTTTCTGATCTTATTTGTGCTAATTTTACTCACGAAAACTACATTAATTTGTCTAAGGAATTGAAGAACTCCTGGATATGCCTCGAATGTCGCAGCAAAATGCCTAGGGGTGACAATTCCGGAACACCACTGCGTCATACACACTCATCGCATGATATGAGTATTGCAAGCGATTGTCCTGACGTATCGATGTGCAGCATGGATAATGTGACTGTACGCGGCGGCGGTATGCGGTGCGCCAAGGCACAGAGTAAAATGAATAATTTGGGCGAAACTATGGATAATGTACTCGACACGATACGCGCGTCTGTGCATGAGGAATTAAAATCTTTGCAAATGGAGTTTGAAAGTCGTTTAACGACAAAAGTTAGCAGGATAGTTACTGATTGTTTTATGGCTCGAAAATCGAAAATATATATGTTAAAATCTGCCATTTGTCTAAGAAAATAGAGGAGCTAGAAAGCAAAGTCGGTGCTGTGACACATACTGGTAGAGATAAGTCAGATTTTATTTTCCAAACAAGCAAGTCTGAGCAAAAGAAAACAGTAGTATTGTGTCGTATCCCTCTGTGCAACCTCAAGCTGTTCGATCAATCACAAAAAGATGTTTCTCTTAATATGAGTAGTCACAATCCAGTGGAGTCAGGTGATTCAGCGGAGGTGGAGAGGAAACGACTGCGGCCATCGCTTTCGTCTGTCTTGCGTGGTACAGCAGCTCCGGGAGTGACTGCGCTTGAAGCATCGGAAAGGTGGAAATATCTTTTTTATGTGAAGCAAGGAACGCCAGCCGATCAGGTACTTCAACATCTGAAATCTATTTGCAAGGAGGCAGTATGTACAGTCGAAGTGTTAAAATCACGCGGCAATTACGCGTCGTTCAAGATCGGTACTCCGTCCAGATTAGTGGATACTGTTTTGAACCCCGAAAATTGGGCGGCTGATATAATAATATGTATAAAGCTTTGGAGGCAGAATTTTCGTAAAGGGAAAGAAGATGAGAAAACCAAGCAAAATTAGGTCTACAGAAATATGTTATCAAAACGTCAGGGGCTTACGAACGAAAACCATAAGTTTTATGTCGTTTATTCAAGCATCGGAATTTGATATATTTGCGATCACAGACACCAGGTGTAACGCGTCGATTCATGACAATGAGCTCGTGCCCCCTGGTTACAATATACTACGTTGTGACCGAACGGACGACGTAAGCACGGCGGAGTGTGTCTGGTGGCCACCCCACGTTACCAGCTGCGGCAGGTAACGACACCGGATAACCTCGACGTAGATGCTCGTTCTTTTAAAATGATTTGTGCCACTGTATTTTAAAAAAAATACTTTTTATTTGCTTGTTGCGTGGTATATATTCCGCCACAAGCTGATATCAATGAATGTTATAGAAAAATTAAGTGTAAGATTCAACGATAATATTTTAGTTTCAGGAGATTTTAATTTGTATTCTGCCAATGTAGAAGTTTGCAATTATTTTGAATGTTTGTTATCGTTTTGTGACTTCAGTCAGAGCAATGTTGTACAAAATTGTAATAACAGGCAGCTGGATTTAGTTTTAAAGGGCGGCGGTGTGTGCGGTGATATATCGGTCTGTGAAACGGAGGGTTTGCAGCCTGTAGATAAGTACCATCCGCCAATCGCATTTAGCATATCAGCGGTAGAAGTCGTCACACAAACGTGTGAGGGATGCTGACTACAATCTTCTCCGTGCACTCAATGGAATTTTAGAAAGGCTAATTTCCATCTATTGTATAAATATGTAGCAGAGATAGATTGGAGTGAAAAAACCTGACGATGCGCTAAATTGTTTTTATTCTAATATTTATAAGGTTATATGTGATTGTGTCCCCACTAAAAGGCAGAGGACTTAGGATTCGAGGTTTATTTATCCGGAATAGTACACAAAAGATATTATATCAGATATCCAATCAAAACATAAGCTGCACAAGCGATATAAAAAAACCAAATTAAGGGTTCATTATGAGGAGTTCTCGCGGTGTAGAATGAAAGTGAAGGAGTCAGTGAAAATCGCTCATAACAGAGATAGGGACTTGGTGCAAAGTAATTTGGTCGAGGATCTGAAGGCGTTCTGGGATTTCGTAAGAACAAAAAGAGGTAGTTCAAATACACAGAATATACTGAAAGACGGTCGGGTTTTGTCCGAAGTTGAATGTGTGAAAGAGTTTGCGGACTATTTCTGCTCCGTATACCAGCCGGAGCCAGCTGTTTTAGATGTGGCTGCAGCGATTGCCGCAGCGCCGCCTGACGCAGCGCGGGTGCAAGCGCACGCGCTGCGGTTGGCCGACGTGCAGCGGGCATTGACGAAACTAAAACCTAAGCATTCCAGGGGTCCTGATGGTATTCCGCCCTTCATTTTCAAGGACTGTTACAAAGTACTAGCATACCCGCTACTGCACTTATATAACACATGTCTTAACAGTGAAATATTTCCCGATCAATGGAAGCTGACGAGAGTGGTCCCTGTTCCTAAGAGTCGAGAGAGAGCGAATGCACGTGACTACAGACCGATAGCTGTTTTGTGCACACCTGCAAAAGTGTTCGGATCTGCACTATATGACTCAGTATACTCGCAGGTGAGCGCCCAATTATCAGACGCTCAGCATGGATTTCGTCCGGCGCGCAGTACAGCGAGCAATTTATTGCATATGATGACGCAGTTAGTGCCCGCAGTAGATGCTGGAGCGCAGGTTGACGTAGCATATTTCGATTTTCGAAAAGCTTTTGATACCGTGGATAATGATGTGCTTCTCGGGAAGCTGGCACGTGCGGGCTTCACGCCGAAAACGCTTTCTTTCCTTGCCAGTTACTTTAGAGACAAGCGTCAATACGTGGACTGGGCGGGACAACAGTCGAAACCGTACTACACTAGGTCAGGTGTCAGTCAAGGAAGTAATTTGGGCCCCTTAGAATTCAACTTGATGATAAATGACTTGCCCGGCGTTGTATCGGAATCAACTTGCCTGCTGATGACCTGAAATTGGTCCTAGAAATTAGTAACCAGTCGGACTGCGAGAGGCTGCAAGCAGATATTGACAAGGTTGTGCAATGGAGCTACGAGAATCGGTTGCAATTCAATGTGCCCAAATGCTCGGTAATGTCTTATACCTTGTCATGACAGCCGCATCGATATCAATATCGCATTGATGGTGCCTTGTTGCAGCGAGTAACCAGCGTGAGGGACCTCGGCGTGCACTTCACTGCTGACCTTACTTTTCGGGAACATATAGTGAAAGTATGTAAGAGGGCATACCGAAATTTAGGGTTTATCCTGCGACAATCACAGGGATTCACTAATTTGAAGGCGATACGTGCGTTGTACGAAGCATTGGTAAAGAGCCACCTCGAATGCAATGCGCCCATTTGGTCGCCCCATGAGGCTAAATATAAGTTGATGCTAGAAAGGATACAAAACAAATTTACGAGATTCTTATACTTTAAATTACACGGTGTCTATCCTTTCTAGCTGATGTACCCAACACTGTTTGTATTGGGTATGGTAGTCTACAACAAACTGCAAGTAAGACGGGGCTTGAGTCTAGCAACATATTTGTTCAGAATACTGCGAGAGCGAGTGTTCAACCAAGCTGTTTTGCAGACAATGACGCTATGCGTACCGGATCGGTATTATAATTGTTATCAACAAGTAGTGGAGATGGATACTGAATTGTCACGTGCTGAGGCCACGCCAACTGACTTATCAGAGCCTGCTAAGGTGGATAAATGTAATACTCCACAGGCTGCTCCAAATAATACTTTTATATTTTCTGACAAGCTAGGCCAAGGATTAGGCATATTGTTGTCTAAAAATTCGAATCAACAAGTAATAAATTTATGCCATCCAGGTATGTCCTATTCTGGCCTAGTTAGTAACATCTCGAAAGAGAAGCTAGGGGTAAACTCCACTGTGGTTGTCTTTCATGGGGACTGCCGATCATTGACAAAAAAAGGGTTAATTAAAAATATTGAAACAATAATGGGCATTCAATCAAAGAACAAGTGTAAATTTATTTTGTGTGCATTCCCATACTCAAGTACCTCAAGTACTTCAAGTCAGAACAAGGTCATCCAAGACCTTAATTTAACTTTGTATAATCTGACATGTCGTCATAGTGACATTGACTTTTTTGATACAAATCTGTTTGTACCATACTTTAGGTTAACTGAAGATACTATGTATCTTCCCATTAGGACTAAGCAGAAACTAGCTACTTTGTTAGCAAATAACATTAACAATGCCGCTATTGGCAGTATTTTCTATTCTGACATTAGAACTAGTACTAATTTATCTATTTCATGTGATGCTCCTTCAGCGTCTTGTTTAAACTAGGACCTAAGACAACAGCCAAGCCCAAATACTTGAATTTATTCCACCAAAATATTCAAAGCTTGACGGGCAAAGATTTAGAAATAGAACTATTGCTGGAAAACCAAAATATTGATATTTTATGTTTTACTGAACATTGGCTGACTGATGAAAACTATCAGTCTTTTGTCCTTAATAATTTTAGATTATCAAGCGCGTTCTTTAGAAAAACTACTATTCATGGTGGTTCATTAATTTTTACTGCAAATAGTTTGAAATGTAAAGATCGCACTGACATTGTAGGCCTGTCCATAGAGCGTATTGTCGAATTGTCTTGTGTTGAGTTAGAGGGCTTTGTTGTGATAAGTGTATACCGTCCCCCAAAAACTAACTTAGATAGATTTGAGACAGTTATGGAGGAAGCTTTGGGTAGGTTAAGTGCTAAGTCTAAACCCATTATTGTGTGTGGTGATTTCAATATAGATTTGCTAGTAAACTCATCTGAAAGCAATAGGTTATTGTCGCTATTTAAATCCTTTGGTCTGGATTATCAATTCCATGAACCCACGAGGATAACAGCCACAACATCTACTTGTCTGGATAATGTATTTTGCAACTGTGTACCCATTGAAAAGGCAATAGTAACTGAATTAAAGTCTGATCATTGTGGGCAGAAGATAACATTTTTAGATATAACTAACAATAGCGTTAATTACAGGAAAATAACGTGTAGACCGAAGACGGGTAATCGCATTAATAGTTTTAAAACTAATTTAAAGCATAAAGTATCTTCCATTCCTTATAAGCAGGGTGACCCTGATGCAGTCTACAAAAGACTGTTTGATTGTGTTAAAAATGAATTTGATGCTTGTTTTCCCACCGAACAAGTTACTTGCAGAGTTCAATCTAAGTTTTGTGAATGGGCCACGCCTGGAATTTACAGGAGCAGACGTAAGATGTATGAGTTGTACGGCATGAAAAAATACAATTTCGATCCACTTTTTGTTGAGTATGTCAAGAACTACTCCAAAATATTCAGAAAAGCCTGCACTACAGCTAAGGCATTGCACATTCGTGATAAAATATCAAAGTCCACTAACAAAATAAAAACCACTTGGGACGTCATAAATCACGAAACAGGTAAAGCTAAACAGCGCGATACCTCATACACTCTTAATATTAACAATAACATCTTACAATCAGAAGCATCTGTTGCTGAAGCATTTGATAAGTATTTCAGTAATATACCTATAATCACTACAGCTTCATTAAATTCCTCACCAACTAGAGCGGAACATTTGTTGAAAGATAATGTATCTTGTTGCAGTGTATTCTTTAAATTTAAACATGTTGAGTCACTAGATATAATAAAAGCATTCAGATTAATTAATTCAAAAGATACCGCTGATCTTTGGGGTATATCAGTCAAAATTGTTAGCCACATAATTGACGTGATTGCCCCTTATTTAGCCGTAATATTCAATGATTGTGTGGATGAAGGTGTTTTTCCAAACTTAATGAAACACAGTAGGGTTGTACCACTTTTTAAATCAGGCAACAAACAAGACCCAGGTAACTTTAGGCCTGTTTCAATCCTACCAGCTCTAAGTAAGATCTTTGAAAAAATCATTCAAGAACAACTATTAAGCCATTTTTATGAGAACAATCTCTTACACAGTGAACAATATGGATTCACGAGAGGCCGTTCTACTACTGATGCTGGCATTGCACTTCTAAAACACATCTTTAGGGCTTGGGAGAATTCACAGAACGCTCTTGGCGTCTTCTGTGACTTGTCCAAGGCCTTTGATTGCGTTGATCACGATACACTTATACGCAAGCTTAATTTTTACGGGGTAAGGGATAATGCTTTAGATTTGGTAATTTCGTACCTTAGTTTAAGAACTCAAAAAGTTGATGTTAACAGTGTACTCTCTACAGGATCACAAGTTAAAATGGGGGTCCCTCAAGGATCCATTCTGGGTCCATTACTATTTCTGATATATGTAAATGATTTACCTTTTTACTTAAAAGATATTTGTGATGTTGTATTGTTTGCAGACGATACATCTTTAGTTTTTAAAACTGACAGAAATAAAAACCTTTTTGATGATGTTAATGACGCACTTTCAAAGGTTTTACAATGGTTCACAGTAAATAATCTACAGCTTAATGCAAAAAAGACTAAATGTATTAATTTTAAGTTGCCTAATGTTAAAGATAACCCCATTAGTCTAAAAATTGATGGTAATACTATGAAGCTTGTAGATACAACAGTTTTTCTTGGAATCACGCTAGATTCAAAACTGCAATGGAACCCTCATATAACAGCTCTCTCAGGCAGACTTAGTTCGGCTGCATTTGCAGTGAGAAAAATTAGGTTATTAACAGATGTTGATACTGCTCGTTCAGTTTATTTTAGTTATTTCCATAGTGTAATGTCTTACGGCATTGTACTTTGGGGTCAAGCGGCGGATATACAAACCATCTTTATCCTCCAGAAGCGAGCTATCAGATCCATCTATAAGCTTCGTGCACGGGCTTCACTTAGGGAGATTTTTAAGGAAATTGGTATCCTCACTGTAGCGTCACAATACATTTACAATTGCATTGTTTTGGTCAGAAAAAATATTGGTCTCTATGCTAAACACAGTGACATACATTGCAGAAATACTAGGAATAAGGATAAAATTGCACTTCCACTCTTTAGGTTACAAAAAGTTTTAGGATCCTTTATGGGGCAAGGTATACATTATTACAACAAAATTCCAAAAACCATTTGTGAGTTACCTTTACATAGATTCAAACATCACATCAAAACAGCTTTATTAAAAAAGGGCTATTATACTACAAAAGACTACCTTATAGATAAAAATGCCTGGGTATAAGCGCTCTTCTCGATGCGGGATTAAATAGCTCTATTGTAACAGATGTTTTATTGTAAGAGTTAATAGGTACCTAGTTTGTATGTACTGACTAACAATTTTTGTTTTTGAATTGTTTAAATGAATTCTTGTTATTATATTATTTTATGGTTGGTTTTTTCTCTTTGTTTTATATTCTTTTAGGTATCAAAATGGCACACTGCTTGTACTTTACTAACCCCTGTTGTAAACCCAAAACAAGTTTAAAAGAGTAACTGCTGAGTTTCTCGCCGGGTCTTCTCAGCAAGAAACAACTCCGACGCGGTGGTAGAGTCGCATTATGTCTGTATACTGTTTATTTACATATCCATATTATTATGGTATTTATGTCTATTATTTAGTATATTTTGCTGTAAATTTGACGATTTGAAAGTACTGATACAGTCTATTTGAATAAAGTTATTTGAGTTTGAGTTTGAGTTTGGAGACTGGCCCGCCTATTCGCCACTCCACGATCGCGAACTAATGTTTTAAAACAGGCGTCATTGACTAGACTAGAGCATTGCGAAGTCTTAACAAAGTCGCAGATTATGTTGACATATTTCACTGCTCCTTGACTGAATACACAAAAGCAAGCAAGCAAGCTTTTTGTTTTGTGTAATGAAAATTAAATAATTTAATCAAATTTAAGAATTACTGTAATTATTCATTTAAATTAAGGATTTGTTATTTAAGTATTATTATTATTTTAATGTTTTTTTTAAATCAAATTAATTTTTTGTTTGGCTTCACTATTGTATTGGGTAATAGTCCTGTAAGAATAGTGTAAGGTTTTGAAATAAATAAATAAATAAAATAAATAAATCAAAAAAACTTTGTTGTAGGTAATGTTTCAATAAAATTTTGTTGGTTGAACTTATGTATCTGATTTTTATTTATTTTCCTTATATTCGTAATGAAGAGCAGAGTGTTTACCTCGGAAGAAAGACCTTTTCAATGCCCTCGAACTATTAGCGCTCTCGCTACGCTCACGCGCCAAACCATCTCGTGCATTGAAAAGGTAACTTTCTCACCTTGTGTAACAATCTACTATTGTAGGTACGTCGTCACATACTACATAGTTAAACATACATTATAGTTCAATGGTCAAAAATGGTTAGGCACAGATATTTCTGTTGCTGTGTATTTGGCTGTAAGAACATCACACGAAATTGGGATTAAACGTTTTTCAAGTTACCAAATGATGTTGAAAGGTAAGTTAAACTCAGATAACGTTTGCAAGTTAGTGGTACTATGTACGAGTATTATAAGTATATAGGTAGGTAAACCATTCTATTTCGTAACACATTCAAACCCAGTATAAATGGGCTTTTACTTTTTCCGCAACTTATCTTAACATGTATTGGTAAAATACCAGTATTTTTGGTATATTCTTTTAAATGGTACGCGCGGCTGCTGCATCCGCGCCGCGCTGCTGACAGGTGACCGCCGAAGCGTTGGCTCATGGTGTTATTTTTAGCCTACTAGGTAATTAGGTAGGTAGGACTGTTTGATCAAGCCGTTAGGCTAGCAGGTTGCCCCGTGACTTCGGTAAATGGCTTCTTAAAATATAATACTTTCATACGTATTCACCCATCTCAACTCCTTTTAATCTAACTGGACCCCTTTTGTAAATTTTTGTTTTTGTCGAACTAGGTGCAATTTTTCACTTGATGTATTTTATTTTACGCGGTATTTGTCAAATCGCGCTTATCTGGCGAATATAGTAGCGAGTAGCAACCCTAGGCGATCAGGAAATTTGATAGAAAAAGGCGAGAGCGGTCCTTCTGTAAACTAAACTTTTGTGCTAAAGTGGTCACTTTAGTCCCGCTTAGTAGGGCTATATTCGCGTACTTTTAGAGCATGAGAAGTGAAAAAGTATTCACAAAGGTATGGGTGGCCAGTCCTCGGCCACAGTCTTAGTAAAAACTGGTCGATAGTTTTGAATCTGTACCTATATAAAACTTTTATACATAATGAAAGTTGATTTATCTGTCCCATTATGCATACCCTCAGTTTTATAGACAGAGCCACCACCCGTTACGCCAACATAACAGTCGTACATGGTTGACAAAAAAATTACCTTCATGATTCTTATCTTCCTTGGTTTATCATGCACATCAATGTAAGTTGTCATTAAAATGAAAAGAATTGGAAAGGCTATTGATAAGTATCCCACGGTTTTGGTAGTGGAAGGGGGGAGGGAGGTTACGTATTATTCCCCCCTCTCGGAAAAGAATAGTTTTTGAGATATGAATTTTTGTGAAAAAATGTATGGAACATGACATATCCCACGAGATTTCCGTAGTGGGAAGGGGGGGGGGTTGTCTTTCCTGTTTTAAAATCTACTATTTAATATGTAGTGAAAGATTGTGTAAAGATTGATGTCAACGTTTTTGTACCTACTATGTCAGTAGCGGATCCAGGGGCGGGGCTAAGGGCTCGAGCCTCCCTCCCACAATCACCTGAGTCCATCCAGGACAAATCTTAAATTAAACTACGTATATTATACGAGGGTCATTCAATAAATACTTAGCCTACAAAAAGGAAACGAAAATTTCCTTCCTTTTAGTTCGATACACTTAGCCCAGCGCTGCTCCAACTTTTTTAACCCGTCCGAAAAATAGTTTTTGTCAAACTCTGCAAAATAGGCCTCCGTGGCGGCGATGACCGCCTCATTTGATCCATATCTATTCCCGGCGAGTGATTTTTTTAGATTAGGAAACAGAAAGAAGTCACAAGGGGCCAAATCTGGAGAATACGGTGGATGGGGCAGCAATTCGTAGCGTAATTCGACCAATTTGGCCATGGCAACGGCAGACGTGTGAACCGGTGCGTTATTGTCGTGGTGAAACAGCACTTTTTTCTTCGCCAGATGGAGTCGTTTTTTCTTTAATTCGGCGTCGAATCGGCCCAATAAATCGGCATAGTAAAGCCCTGTAATTGTTTTACCCTTCTCGAGGTAATCGATGTAGATCACACCTTGTGAATCCCAGAAAACGGTGGCCATAACTTTTCCGACCGATTTTACAGTTTTCGCCTTCTTTGGAGCACGTTCCCCGGTCTGGATCCATTGTTTTGATTGCTCCTTGGTCTCTGGTGTGTACCAGTGGATCCAGGTTTCATCGACGGTCACAAAACGACGCAAAAACTCTGCGGGATTCCGCTTAAACAGCGCCAAACACGTCTCCGATGTGGTCTCACGGTTGCGCTTGTTTTCCGGTGTGAGTAAACGCGGCACCCATCGCGCCGACAGCTTTCTCATGCCGAGTTCCTCGTGAAGAATATGATGCACTGTTCCTTCTGAAATGGCTACAGTCTCAGCTAGCTCCCGAACCTTCAATCGGCGATCTACCAATACGAGATCATGGATTTTTTTAATGTTTTCCTCCGTAGCAGCTGTTTTCGGTGCACCTGGACGTGGTTCATCAAAAACCGACGTACGGCCACGTGCAAACTCGTTGAACCAATTCTTGACGGTGGCCATCGATGGAGAAGAGTCACCGTACACAGCATCCAAGCGCTCTTTGATTTCGATGCGCGTTTTCCCTTCCAAAAATAGGAATCGAATCACCGAACGATATTGCTCTTTTTCCATTTTTTTAAAACCGATCGACACGTTCGCTTCCATAAGTTGTCAAATTAAAACAAATGAAGACATTGGAATGAAAATTTGAAAAAAGAATGTGCTACACTGTGGTAAAACTCTTTTGAAACTACAGCGCCCTCTGGCGATGAGGCTAGGTACTTATTGAATGCACCTCGTACATTTATTTTCGTAGTAAACACTTACCTTACCTATTATACGAATTTCATCTCTTATTCTCAACTTCATTCATTTATATTTTTACGTTTTAAGTCTCTTCTCGTCGGGTGGTCTTCCTCCGGGGTCCCGAAACTAAATCTCAGGATGTGTCAAGCCCTCAAATCAAGATCCTGGTTCCGCCACTGCACTCTGTGCTTGAGCGTCGCGTCCGCTACTAAACGGGTGCATTAAAATGTATAATACCGAAGTGCAAAAGATCGAATTTCATAAAACCTAAAACGGAAGACCAAATACAAAAATGCCGAATGATCATTTGTCCGAATGTTCAAAACCCCGAAAGTTACTTGACCGAATGACCGATATTCCGAAGAAATAATAAAACAAATATAATCGAAAAAAAAATTCAGTTGTAAGAATCACAGACAGAATAAAGTTCTTTTTTTGGTCCGTTTCCCAGCAAAATCCCATGCAAGGAACCGTTATTTGAATTATCGGTTTCAAGCAATGGTGGTGTGCTCCTTGCTTTTTGTTGAGGAGGTTAAGTACCTACCTACAACTAATACAATGGTTGTGTTAATGCCGACGCACATTCTCTATTGCTCAACTAATACAATTTATAATTTACAATTTTTATATTAACTGAATTGATCAGTCCCTAATCAAGGTACCCATTTAAAGATTGATGTGAACGCCCCTTTTGCGTTTGGGCACAAAATAAAGAGTTTACAGAAGGACTGCTCGCACCTTTTTCCAAAACTTGCGTGAATTGCCTAGGGTTACTATATTCGCTCTGAATTTTTAAAATGAAGTAAGTCATACCTACTTGACAGAACCGGCCAAAAACAAAATTCATCATGTGAAAAATTGTACCAGTTCGACAAAAACAAAAACACTCGCGACAGTGCGACTTTCCGACTCAGCGAAGCTCACTGACTTCGCTTTGTAAACTCATGTCTCTGTTTGCGTGCGTCAAAAATGGCGTGTTGTTCTAAGCGGGATCTGTCAGAGCGCCGCGCATGTCTAATTTGTGGTTTGGGAACTTGTTCCCTAATTAGTCTGTGGGTTTGGGGTAGATCGTAAACGTCGCATTTTTAAAGGTTTTCTTGATTATTTAGCTGAATTGAAATTAAGTATCTCTCTATTATTGAATGATCCTATTAATAACATAATTATAACAGTAAATTTTTAAGTGTCTTATTAATTTAAAAACACACCTAATTTGAGACAATTCAATGTGTTTTTAAATAGTATTATGCACACCACACATTAATAGAGCACAAATTTCAGTTTTATTTTAATTCAATGAAATAATCAGGAAAATCTTACAAAATGCAGTGTTTTCGATCCACCCCCAGCTAACGCTCATATGCTTAACAATAAAATGAAATTAATAAGAAATCATTTATGTCGAAAATCTTTATTTTCATTTTCATTTTTACACAAGAAGAATTGTTTTTAATAGGTATTTCTTATAATATGAATTTCTTAGGATTAAATTAATGAATGTAATACTAAATGAAATAAATTCTTACTTAACAAAATATACTTAGAAATAAATCGCTCATAAAACATTGATTTTAAACACAATAATGAAATATTTACACAACAGTCTAAAATTAAGTAGTAAGTATAACATAAAATTTAAAATGATTTAATAACAAATACAATTTCATGTGACCTTATGTAAAAATATGTCAAGTAAATTAAAGCTAAAAGCTTAGAAGTATCGTTTTTGAGATAATTAAATAATATTTAGTTATTGATCTTGCAAACACTGCTCCTACTTAAGAAATGTGTAGGTATTTGAGAATAATAAGCTGGCTAAACTAAACAAATATGCAATAAAAACGCATTTCCTTTATCACTGTGGAGGGCTAGTTTTGTTCTACATTTAGCTATAACTAATTCATTTTAACAAGGGACATTCAATTGTTAATACTTGATATGATGGAAATGGAAACAGTCTCTTATCTTATTGGTGAGTATAAGAAGAATTTACTACCCGACCACAATACCAGTAGAAAAGTCAAGTCAAAATACGGATTAACACGTTTTTGGAGTTTTCTTACACACAACCAGATGGTTTAATAAAAGTAACATCAATATCTCATTCCACACATAGAAAAAAAGGCCAAGGGAACATCAAGTATTCCTTTCACACTTGCGCTTCAGTGGTTGGAATGAGAGGCTATAACTACTATGTATCACAACAATGACATTGCTTATTTATTTAAACATTTGGAACACTTATTTGGGCGGGTAGTTACAGAAAAAAGATACAAAATATTTAGCAAAGATAAACTTGTCATGTAAAACAATCACCTTCAATGTGATTTTAACGTAAATATGAAATATAGATAAAACATCTTCACAAACTCTATTTCAAATCTACAAACAACTTAACATTAAAATTTCCTATAACAATTGTCACATTTATGATTACATTAAAGGTTCACGTCGTAAATTTAAACTAACATTTTAGAGCCAGGAGGGACGATTGATGGAGTCGTAAGGTTGTCGTACGCCGAGGCCGGCGGGGTATCCCGGGGGGTACAGGCCCATGATCTGCGCGCCAGTCTGGCGTAGGAGTTCCTCCTGATGCCGCTGCAAGTACTGCTGGTACAGAGGGGAAGAAGTGTCCGCACCGACATACGGATATCCGGCACGTACTTGGGAGTGCCCGATGAAGGGGAACGCGCCTGCAGAGTGACTCGAGTTCTGATGTGCAGGTTTCACCAGCTTTTCGGCATTGGCTTCAGCATTGTTCCGTTGTTGATGAGCCACCGCTGCTGCCATATAATTTGCAGCCATCAATTGGTTTGCTGTGCTATTTCGAAAATCTTCTATAGAGAAGCCAGTATTATCTCCGTACAATCCCCCGCCGAGAGCCATACTTGCCATACTCGTTGTACTTCCAAAGTTAAAGGCGCTTGCAGGTATTATGCTCGTTTTTACTGAAGACAGTACATCTGTGCTGCATGGAGATGGGTGATGATAACTCTGAGAGCTAATATGATGTTTTGGTTCCGATGATCTTTTCCGCTTGCTTTTATTCTTCGACTCAGATTGTGAAGTTACACTACTTGTTGTTTTGTAAATACTATTATCCTTACTAATTGATATGGCAGGTTGAGAATATATGTTTACAGATGTAGTCGGGTGAATATCTGATGATAGGCTTTTGTTGAACATTTGGGCCATTTGCAAGGTCTTATCATATTGTGATAAAGTGCTCCCTGCAAAGCTCGATAAATATCTTTCCTCAGTAGAGTATCTGTCCAAAATTTGTGGAATTTTCGGTAGGTTTCGTAAGCTTTCCAGTGGAATGGCTGAATGGGTACTATATGGTGTTTTGAATGGTAACGACCCTACTAATGGGTGATTTTGAACTAGTTTATCAGATTTTTGCGATTTGGCAAGAGTATCATTAATTTTATTTATCATTTCAATGTCATTACTTGAAGACGCCACAGGCATGTGCTCACATTTATGTAGACCTCTTGGATTGGGTATCCTCAATGCTGCTGGGAGATTTTGTTGCAAGTCTTGTGTTCTCTGCATAGTTGACCTAGGCACTCCATAATTATTATAAGATTGCTGCACATTTTTGTTATAATTAATCGCATGTGAACTTACTGTCTCAGCTTTATGTTTTTCAGTATTGTTTGTACTGTAATTAGTTGCATAATCTGTAGGCAACAGATCCTGTTTTCTGATCTGATTAGTCATTTTCCAATTGCCGTAATCTAATGCTGCGGGAGATGGTGTAGTGTTACAAGCAAAAAGTTTCTTGTTGGCTAGTTCTATATCGTTTAGCGAGAAATTATTTATAGGTTGTGCACCGGAAAGTATATCATATTGATTATGATGAACATGAGCAACATTTTGGTTCACACTCATATCATTATGAGAGCGGTCATGAGAATGCGCTGGAGGTATGTTATTGAAGCTGATGCTGGCTAAGCTGGTTGATTTTGCACTAGCCTTTTGGTGGTGCTGGCTATTTAATCCAAGATTAATTGCAATTGCTTCAACCTCATAGCCTTTTCGTTGAGGGTTCAAAGCTGGTTTTGGCATTTCTCTGGCCATGGTGAAATCAATTTCATGAGGTTCACCACTGTTTCTTCTGTCATATTCAATGTTCAAATATCCCATATTCACCATATCAGATCCATCTTTCTTTCCAATGCCAATCGGTTTATTTAATTCCATTCTTACTCCATCTTTTTTAGTGTCTTGTAATGTCTCATTACTGAATGAAATATCCCTTTCGACGCTTTGCCGCTCCATATAGTTCACAACATTTTTTTCACGAGAACTGTTCAATTTCGCCATTTCGGATTTCTCGCTCAATGCTAAAGCTATATCGTCAACAGATGGAGTAGGTAGTGATGATATAGAGTGAAGCGATTGAGAATTTTTTTGAAACTCATTCTTATTTGGTACCACTCCAGTTACATCTCTAGTCTCAGTGGTTTTCTTCGTAGATGTTGGGGAAAGATCAGGTTCGTTATAAGCTCGTTTTTTGACTGGAAATAAGGAATTTTTAGGATCCGACAGAATTTGTGGTGCACTGGACTGTGGCGTTTGATTAGGTGCTACTGGCTGAGGTGAGTGTTGCGGCTGAGAATAATTTGATTGTGTTTGTGAATATGGAGAGTGTACCGGTGAGAATGGACCAGTGTACTGATTTTGTTGAAATGAATCTGGGCCTAAAGATGTGTAATCCTCATGAACTCTAGAGGGCTTATTGACAACTGTTGCTTTTGAAGTATCATAATACGGTGGAGGGTTTTGGCTATAAGTAGGTAGCGGGCTTTTGTTATGGTCAACGAAATAATTTGGAGTTGTAGAGCCCAACACATTATTTGAAGCATAAACATGTTGGTTGTATGGTGAGTACGGCGATTGCGGGGCCTCGCGTGGACTGCAGCTCTTTTCAGGGCTGCTCTTGATCGATGTTGTATCTTGATAAAACCCAGCGCGTATAGTTCCATTGATAATTGGATATGTTATCTTTTGGAAATCGTCTGTTCTAGGAGAAGCAGGGGACCGCAACAAAGGCGATGTATGTGACATTTGATGTCTCGGAGAGTCAAGATCTTGGCTAAATGAAGATCTCTCTGACACTGAACTTCCTGTGCTAGTCCTCCTCTGTCGAGTTACAGAAGCACTAGGTAGAGGACTGTCGCCTCCATCAGGGTTCGGAGTATCTGGGTCAATCGGAGAATCATATTTAGTCGCGTTTTTCGGGCTTGTGGACTTGATATCAACATTAGCATTTTCAGAAGGCTTTGCCTGTATTGGAGTATTGTCTTCAAAAATTTTATCCTCTGTTTTCTTCTTAACGACCGCCGTTGTAGTTGTATTTTTAGGGGCACCGAATGCTTTAAACCAAGCGCTTAAATTGGGCGTAGCTTTTTCCTGGCTTGGTTTCATAAATTCTGGCGGATCAGTTTCTACTTCAACATCTTTCTTGGTGGGTGGAACCATTACAGGTTCTTCTGTCTTTTCAACAGTTGGCTTTTCCTTTTCATCTTCAGGTTTTGGCTCTTGTTTCTTCGCAACTTTTGTTTCCACCTCATTGCTTGGTTTATCTTCATCGTTAAAGTTATGATCGTTGCCAAGAGTGAATTTGACAGTTGGCAGAACTGATCCAAGACTTAATTTGGGGCTGGATTCGTCACCTTTGCCGGTTTCTCGTAATTTGTTGGCTGGGCCCAGCGGTGTGACTTCTTCAGACTTTTCAACATTTTTATTGCTTATGTTTGTTAGTAAGTTGCCTTTACCTTTGCCGGGTTGTAACCTGTCAATAGTCCTTTGAATTTCTCTTCTTTTCACCAATTTAGGCTCACGAGAAGAAGGTCTTTTGCGAGAAGTATCTTTTCGGACCAGTGCCGACTTCTCTCCTTGCGAGGGAGTGCCAAATTCGTCATCTAAGCGACTATTATCATGCTCTTCTGTTGAAATGGTTTGGGCTGGGCTATCACAGGGAGAGCTTACTGCAGAGCCTTTAGGAGCATCATCAAGCCACTTACTAATGTCTTTTACAGCTTGTTCTAATGCTTCGGAGGCAGATTCATTTTTAGCTGCGTTTTTCTTTTGACCCTTTTTATTTATCAATTTACCTTTTGTGTTTTGAATGTCAGAAAGCTCGTTATCAGAAATTTCATCATCAGCCTCTTTAGTGCTTTTTTCGTTAGTGTTACTTGAGTCCGATGTCTTGTCAGCGCCACTAGGGCTCGGAGTAAATAAACTATTAAATAATGAAGACTCTTTATACTTTTCGTTTTTAGCTTTTAATTTTTCGATAGTTTCTCTTAGTTTTTGATTTTTCTCTTTTTCTGGAATATGTAAATTTTGTTTGTCAGCAGCCTTTTGTTTGTAGTCAAACAACGAATCCCAAGCATCTTTAGCTGCGTGTCGCCTTCTAAGCTTGATTTTGTCATATTTGTCATTAAAGAAGTCCACATCACTTGTCTGATTGTTCTCAGATTGATTTAATTCAGTAGGTGATGGAGTAGGGGTGTGTATAGATGGCAAGGGGCTGGCACTCCGGCTTCTATTAGAGCTTTCTAGCGACTCTTGCGAAGCAGCACGTTTAATAACTACTTCGACAGGTTCAGCAACTTCATGGTGTCTGTTCTTCTTCTTCTTTTGTTTTGACTTTTTGCCGTCCTTGTCTCTGTTCTTACCATGTTTTTTACTATGTCGGCTTTTTGAAGACTCACCATGTTCACCCCGGTGTGATTCTCTTCTGCGATTTTTAGAATGTTTACCATGTCGATGGTGACTTTTACGCTTTTTCTTTACTTTGCCTTCTTTCTTTTTGTGAGATTCTTTTGACTTTTTATGTTCATCTTTAGGTTTCTCTTCACTTTTCTCCTCTTCCACTGTATCTGACGCATTTGATCTTACTTCACCTGTAATTGAAAATTCACTTTCAGTAAAATATTAAATGTTTGGATATATCAGGTTGGGGAAAAAGTATTTTCGCATATAGTGTGTATGAACTTGTAATAAAATCTCTTTGGCTATACTATTTGTATCTGGCTGGTTATGGTATCATCAAAAGTTTAAATTTTAAAGAAGATAATTCCAATTTCAAATTAGGAAAATCTGTTATTTTCATTTGTTTTTCTTACTGTCAAGATGAGTGAATCTAATGAAGAAATTCGATACATTTTAAAATTTTACTACAAAAAAGGTAAAAATGCAACGCAAGCCGCGAAAAAAATGCGATGTTTATGGTAGCACAAATTTGGTTTGAGCGTTTTCATTTCGGAAATGTTGATGTCAAAGATGCATGTCGCTCTAGTCGCCCTATTACGGATAGAATGGATGCCATTTTTGAAAAAGTAGAGCAAGATCGGCATATCAGTAGTTACGACGTAGCTGAAGAACTGGTAATTGACCACAAAACAGTTTTGGCGCATTTAAAACAAACTGGGTACACAAAAAAGCTCGATATTTGGGTACCTCACAAGCTCACTGAACTGAAAGAAACCTAATGAACCGTGTACTCATTAGTGATTCTTTATTACGACGTAATGAAACCAACCCATTTTTGAAGAAGCTGATAACTGGTGATGAAAAGTGGATCACGTACGACAAGAACGTGCGAGAAAGGTCGTGGTCAAAGACCGGTCAGGCTTCACAGACTGTGGCGAAACCCGGTAACAAGGTAATGCTGTGTGTGTGGTGGGATTGGCAGGGCATTATTCATTATGAGCTGTTACCACCAGCCAGAACCATCAATTCTGAACTCTACTGCGAACAACTGATTAGATTAAAGCAAGAAGTTGAGACAAAGCGGCTGGAATTAATCAGCATAAAGGGTGTGGTTTTTCATCATGATAACGGCAAAAATTAAGAGAGTTTGGCTGGGAGGTATCAATGCTTCCGCCGTATGTGCTGACCTTGCACCTTCAGATTTCTACCTGTTTCGGTCTCTTAAGAATTCTTGGCAGTGTCAGGTTATCATCACGAGAGGACTGCCAAAACCACTTGTCGCGGTATTTTGATCACAAGCCTCAAAATTCCTATAGTAATGGGATCATGTCTCTACCTACAAGATGGCAAAAAGTAATTGAACAAAATGGCACCTGCATACTTTCGTTAAATGTAAATAAACTACTTATATTAAAAAATGTTTTGAATTTTCTTCAAAAATGCGAAGAAACTTTTTCCTCAACCTATTATATACAATTTAACAATGTAGAACTTCACTTGTTTAAGGAGATTTACCTGTATCGCTATGAGATTTCCGTTTCTTCTTCTTTAAACGAGTTGGAGATTCACTTGGCTTTAATTTGTGTTTTCGAGATGGTGTTGGTATTTGATATTCAACAGCAATTTCTTCATCAGAAGACGATGACCTATGCATGTATTTTTCAGTCAAGCGATCAAAAGCTGCTTGTAAGTTATCCACCATAGCTGTATACTCTGAAAAATAAAACACTGTTAGAAATTCAGACAAATGTAAAAATATGTCGCCTATTTAAAAAAAAACTGACCATTATCTTGTCCATTGTACAATCGGCAGTTGTTAACAATAAGTTTAAAATCAGCTTTAAATGTTGAAAAGTCTGCATAATATCCAGTGTCTAGTCTTTGCTCCATTTTACGAAGATCCATCGGTCGTCGAATGACTGCGTAGTAGTTGGGAGCGTACTCTTCCTCGACGGGGTCCATAAAAGGCCAGGCATCTTCATGCGCAGTCAGTTGCTCGAGAACTTTATACATGTCAGTTTTAATGTCCTCCTCCGTTTGGCTGAATCTAAAAACAATTAATGTTTTATAATCACCTAACTAGTATTAATTTGAAGAAATTCAAAAACATATAAAATTATTTTTACATCTGAGAAGTTTTGAGTTTTTTCCTCGTACTGTTGGTGGTTGGTTCATCACTGTCGGGTATCAAGATTTGTCCAGTTGCAGAAGCAAGAGAGTTATTGGTTTTTCTTCCGGACTTTATGGGTTGTTCTGGCGGTGGTTCTCCTTTTTGAGTAGCAGAGGAGTTTTTTGACCGTTTACCTTGACCCTTTGAGTGTTTTGGTACTTTTAAAGGCATTTCTTCTCTTTCACTTTCTGAATGATTACTGTCAGACTTATCAGACTTTTCAGACGTTCCCGATGACACTGATTTAGACCTAAAACAACGATTTAGGGGGTATTTAATCACAGGTGAAAACTTTTATTGGTGTCAACTATTAGAAAATTCTAACAATCGCAGGAAAGAATCACACCGGAGTGAACATGGTAAGCCGACAAATAAGCCTACATAGCATAAAATTGTCTTTAAAGCGAAAAAAATATGAGGTGGTAAGGGTTCCAGGAGCGGAAGTGCGGAAAGCAAATGTATGGCTCCACCACGCTACCGCGGCCGGTTTCTGTGTGCCAAGAGGCATAGCAACGGTTACACCACGCTACCGCGGCCGGTCTCTGTGTGCCAAGAGGCATAGCAACGGTTACACCACGCTACCGCGGCCGGTCTCTGTGTGCCAAGAGGCATAGCAACGGTTACACCACGCTACCGCGGCCGGTCTCTGTGTGGCATGAGGCAGAGCAACGGTTCTTAATTTGATAGACCAAGAAATAACGTAAACCTGGGAAGATCAGTTCCCAAAGGTGGCATGTTAGCACAATAGCCAGCCATCATTCACATTTTAGGGCTTGAAACAACCCTTTACGCAACGCCATCACTCAAGAAATTCAGCTCACCAAATTAGATAATAAATAACACACATCATTCTAAATAACAGTTATGAAATGTAAATTTTTATCGGTCGTTGTTAAATGTGCTTGTTATAAAAAATATATACGCAAGCACCAATATTGTTCAAGCTGTATTTGTGCGTCAGCTGTTATTCTGTAGCAGTAAGCAGTAAAACATAAGCTAAATCTCATTAGGAGCTTTCATTATGCACAAGCTCAGCTGCTGATGTAAAAATCCTTCATCATGAATAACCTACACCTCAAATATTCAATACAGGCACAGAATAGGTGTACGCACGACCCACGCTTGTCTCGCTTGCGATAAGGTCAAAACAAATAGGTTTGTTTGTCTTTGTTCTTCAACATCGCACAACAATAAAAATAATCATAGCTCGCTATCGGTAATGGATGGCCTAAACATCCTTGGCATGGATGTTCCTAGCAACCTGAGCCAACGGGACGGGACTATATTGAGAGTGTTACGTAAACTCGGAATCCTAAACAGAATAAGACGATTCTGCACGCCTGAGCAGCTTTGTCTTTTATGTAAGATCCAAGTTAGCTCGTGTGTGGAATACTGCTCTCATGTCTGGGACGGTTATCCCAAGTACTTGCTCGAGGCTCTTGACATGTTGCAGCGACGTACTATCCGTATTGTCCCGGGGTCTACAAGCAGGCGTGAAAAGGCATTTCTCTAGGTCTGCAAGGTGAGGATGGCCAGCCCAGTGATTCGTTTGCATGTCTGGGCTTGTCAGCCTCATATCTCTATCGACGACGTGTTAATATGGTAACCTAAACTGTCACCCCGAGTTGTTTGAAAAACATGAAGAAGGTAATATCACCTAACCATTTACTTAATATCAGGGCCTCGATTCCACTAATTTAAAAATGTTTCAATGGAATCGCAATTGGGTCGTAATGTCATAATATTGAGAAATTTGGTATGCTGCTAAATAATTAAGGACAATCGCCATTGGGCTATTTGCTATTCTGCTCTTCAATGGTGCTACAATAGTTCTTTGATGGTAGACATCGGTATTCTACTCGTTATTTGACGCTTGTTTGACATTTGAACCAAGGGTGTCTCGATGACGATTGTGTCATTGAACAACAACACCTTTTGCTGCGCTTTTGTTTGTTGATAAATTAAATATTTAATTATTAATTTAATTATTTTTAGGCCATATTTAACTAGCTCTAAATTTAGTTTCGTTGTCATATTTTAGCGATACATTAAAACTAATCAACGCTAGTGTTCGCAAATGTTACACGCCCCTTCCTTCATGAACCCTCCTGTGTATGCTAAATGTGATGTGATGTGATTGAAAGTGAAATAACTCCCTCAGCACAGGGTTGGTATGGGCAAACCTCGACCGTCTATGTGTCAACCATGCGAAGAAAGAGGGTGTACAATAAGCAAAAGCGGTGTCTTCATGAGCCCTCCCAACCCATGTGTTTGAAAGATGTGATGTGATTGAAAGAGAAATAGGTGGCTCAGAAGTATTCGTAAAAGGAAAATTTCAACCGTCGCGGCGTCATGTCAGCCAGTCAAAGGAGGGTACTATTACAACAAGCTCAAGTTGAACAATTATGAGGACAACGCCAATACTTAAATATCTAATAATACAAAAATTAAATACATTTATGAAACTTTTAAATCATATTGCTATTCATTTCAGACATCAGTATCACACTCTAATAATAATATTATTGTATTAAAATTGGTGTGCGGATTAAGCCAAAACCCATCAACTGTAGGGGAGACCGGATTCCAGTGATGGAGGCCTTTGCCCAGCAATAGGGCAGTAAATAGAAAATTACTTCACTTTAATGTATAATAAGGAAACTAAATAATGTAGCCCACATTTTATAATTTAAGTGGTCTAAAGTAACATTTGTTCATGTTTTATCAACAATTCGCTTAACTGCAGACACATATTTTTTTGTGTCTGCAATTTATGTTCTGCAGTTTCATTATTGCAGAAACTAAGGAATACATTTATTCAATGATTCACTCTGCCAATGGCTTAATAGATTATTCAGGGTTAGTTGAAGTAAAATCTCAACCGTTGAGTTAACCATTCAAAGCAGTGAGTTATTATTACAGCAAACCCTTGTTGAAAAGTTATATAGGCAACGCTCATTAAAAATTTACTGAGAAATTCAAAGAAAAAAATATTCTGAATATTACACTTATACAAAGTAATGCTTATTCTCTACCTGTCTGCTCTGCCTAGATGAAAATATGATATTATTCCACACATCCAATTACCATTCTAATATATGCATAAAATCAAATAATAATAATAATAATAATAATGAAGCAGAAGGTCTATGCGTGGGCAAACCGTATCCGTCGCTACAGAGAACGTGTGGACAGATATGTACAAAATCGCCTTTTCCAAAGTGACCAAAGGAAGGTGTACCGAAACTGGGAAGAGACTAACCAACGTGTGGGCGACGGTCAGCGACCGGATGCAAGTGTCATGATTGACTTCTGGCGCAGCATCTGGTCGATGCCTGTCGAGCACATGGAGGGTGACTGGATGCGTACTGTCGAGCATGAATGCGAATCCATCGAAACCATGGAGTCAGTAACTATTGACTCCGAAGACGTTAGTTGTGCAATTCAGACGGCTCAGAACTGGAAAAGTCCTGGCCCGGATGGATTGCACAACTTCTGGATCAAGTGGTTTCGATGCTCGCATTCGTGCTTGGCAGTGCAGTTCCAGGAATCCATCGAGGTTGGTTCTCTCCCTAGTTTCCTGACTTCTGGTGTCACTTTCCTTTTATACAAGTCAGGTAGTACCTCGGAAGCAAAAAACTATAGACCCATCACGTGCTTACCTACCATCTACAAGCTCCTTACGTCCATTCTAGCAAAAAAAATTAACTCGCACATCGTTGCGAACAATGTTTTGGCCCCTGCTCAGAATGGATGTAGGGTTGGGTCCCGAGGTACTAAAGAACTCCTCCTCATAGACACGACTATTTGCCAACAAGTCCGGCGGAATCGGAAAGCTCTTTCAACAGCCTGGATTGACTATAAGAAGGCCTATGATTCGGTGCCCCATTCATGGCTCAGGAGGATCTTAGAGCTGTATAAAATTGATACAACTTTGAGATCTTTCTTAAGCACATGCATGGGGCAGTGGATCACAGTCCTTCGTCAGCCAGGTGGTGGAAATGGCTCCCCTGATCCGCAGGACTTCATAAGGATAGAGCGAGGTATTTTCCAGGGCGATAGTTTGAGTCCTTTGTGGTTTTGTTTAGCTTTAAATCCTCTTAGTACCTTACTAAAGGATTCAAAGCTAGGCTATCGGCTTCGCAGAGGGGGTGAGTCCATTCCTCATTTGTTGTACATGGATGACCTGAAGCTGTTTGCACCAAGCCCCCAGGTATTGATGGAACTGTTAAAAATAACTGAGATTTTTAGCAATGCCATCAAGATGGAGTTCGGTGTAGACAAGTGTGCGGTCATGCATGTACAAGAAGGGAGGGTTGTAGATTCACCGAATTTACAGCTCTCTGAGACGATGACACTCAGATCCCTCTCTGAAGCCGAAACCTACAAATATCTTGGTATGTCAGAGTCATTGGGTATATCAGTAGCAGACGTCAAGCAATCGGTGAGGGAGCGCTTCTTTAGTCGCCTTACAAAGGTACTCAAGAGTTCTTTGTCAGGTGGCAATAAGGTGCGCGCCTTCAACGGTTGGGTGATGCCTTTATTGATATACTCCTTTGGCATACTAAGATGGACTCAAACTGAGCTGGACGCCCTGGATGTACGGGTTCGAAAATTGCTCACAACATTTCGCATGTTACACCCACGCTCGTCTGTCATGAGACTGTATATCCCGCGGAAGGTGGGAGGTCGTGGCTTTTTAAATGCCAAGAACCTTCACAACCGCGAGGTGTGCAGTCTTAGGAGGTTTTTCCTCAGCAACGAATGTGGGATACACCGCGATGTTGTGGCAGTTGATAAGGGCCTCACGCCACTATCCTTGGCGAATGAAAACTGGCGTCAACCACCGGTGCTCACCACCGACGACCGCAAGGAAATATGGAGGAGTAAGGAGCTGCATGGGAGGTTCTATCGGGCCTTAACAGGGCCCGATGTGGACCTCTCCGCATCGGTAAACTGGCTACGCTTCGGGGACCTCTTTGGGGAAACCGAGGGTTTTGTCTGTGCAATTGCTGATGAAGTTATCAAGGTGAATAACTACCGGAAATACATCATGAAGGACGGTACGGTCGACATCTGTCGGGCATGCCGCCGTCCTGGCGAGTCTATTCGCCACGTTATTTCCGGTTGTTCTCACCTTGCTAACGGAGAGTACTTGCACAGGCACAACCTAGTAGCCAGGATCATCCACCAGCAACTTGCTCTTCGATATGGCCTTGTCGAGTCGGAGGTACCGTACTATAAGTACGCACCGGTACCAGTTCTCGAAAATAGTCGTGCATTGCTCTATTGGGATCGCTCTATCATCACGGACAGGACTGTTGTAGCCAATAAACCTGATATCGTGCTGGTAGACCGATCCCAACGCCAGGCAGTGCTCGTCGACATTACCATTCCACATGACGATAACCTCGTAAAAGCTGAGAAGGACAAACTCAGCAAGTACCTTGACTTGGCTCACGAGGTGACCGCCATGTGGAATGTTGATTCGACGATCATTGTCCCGATAGTCGTATCGGCAAACGGCTTAATAGCGAAGAGCCTCGACCAACACCTCGAGAGGCTCTCGCTCAGCGGTTGGGTCAAGGGTCAGATACAGAAGGCGGTACTCTTGGACACGGCACGTATTGTCAGGAGGTTCCTCTCTCTGCAGCCCTAACCACCGGTAGTCTAGGCCTCGCCTGCCCTGCTACCGGCGGCTCCCTAGGTTAAGATTTTTATGGTATTTTTATAAATCATTGTTTTTGTAACTTTAATCTTAAGTTTTATAATTGTAATTATTTCGTTTTTATAATTATAATTCATAAGTTGTTTTTAATGTTATAAAATCTCTGTTTTTGTAAGAATACTATACAAATTTTATATCTAAGATTTATAATTAATAAAGAGAATAATAATAATAATAAATAATCTTTATTGCACAAACAAATACTTACAGCACGTAAAAACAAAAAAGTAAATATTTAGTACAATTTAGGCGGTCTTATCGCTACAGAGCGATCTCTTCCAGACAACCTTCGGCAGAGAGATTTAAAACAGAGGACGAGTTAGGCTGCGCAAAAGCTATGGAAAAAAAAATAGTAATTACATTTGAATATTATGCTAATATAAAAATAAATAAATAAATACATCTATGTATACACACATATATTGTTTTAGATTACCTAGCACCAGTTTCCTTGTGTAACGAATGATATCAATTAAATTGTATACGAGGGTCATTCAATAAATACTTAGCCTACAAAAAGTAAACGAAAATTTTGGAAAAGTGGCAATTTATTCTACAACATAGTCTCCTTTTAGTTCGATACACTTAGCCCAGCGATGCTCCAACTTTTTTAACCCGTCCGAAAAATAGTTTTTGTCAAACTCTGCAAAATAGGCCTCCGTGGCGGCGATGACCTCCTCATTTGATCCATATCTATTCCCGGCGAGTGATTTTTTTAATTGTTTTACCCTTCTCGAGGTAATCGATGTAGATCACACCTTGTGAATCCCAGAAAACGGTGGCCATAACTTTTCCGGCCGATTTTACAGTTTTCGCCTTCTTTGGATCACGTTCCCCGGTCTGGATCCATTGTTTTGATTGCTCCTTGGTCTCTGGTGTGTACCAGTGGATCCAGGTTTCATCGACGGTCACAAAACGACGCAAAAACTCCGCTGGATTCCGCTTAAACAGCGCCAAACACGTCTCCGATGTGGTCTCACGGTTGCGCTTGTTTTCCGGTGTGTGAGTAAACGCGGCACCCATCGCGCCGACAGCTTTCTCATGCCGAGTTCCTCATGAAGAATATGATGCACTGTTCCTCCTGAAATGGCTACAGTCTCAGCTAGCTCCCGAACCTTCAATCGGCGATCTGCCAATACGAGATCATGGATTTTTTAAATGTTTTCCTCCGTAGCAGCTGTTTTCGGTGCACCTGGACGTGGTTCATCAAAAACCGACGTACGGCCACGTGCAAACTCGTTGAACCAATTCTTGACGGTGGCCATCGATGGAGAAGAGTCACCGTACACAGCATCCAAGCGCTCTTTGATATCGATGCGTGTTTTCCCTTCCAAAAATAGGAATCGAATCACCGAACGATATTGCTCTTTTTCCATTTTTGTAAAACCGATCGACACGTTCGCTTCCATAAGTTGTCAAATTAAAACAAATGAAGGGATTGGAATGAAAATTTGAAAAAAGAATTTAAAAAGAATGTGCTACACTGTGGTAAAACTCTTTTGAAACTACAGCGCCCTCTGGCGATGAGGCTAGGTACTTATTGAATGCACCTCGTACTTAGTACCATAACATTAATAAATATTAAAACTAGTTACGCCTCTGTGGCCGACAGAAGGAGGGGTGGTGGAGTGGTGACAGAGCTCGGCCCGAAACCTGGAGGTCCCGGGTTCAATTCTTAGGTCGGGCAAAGTGTGTTGTCAGATTTTTAGGAACATAGTCCAGATTTGTGATCAACAACCCGCATTTGGCAAGCGTGGCGAATAAGCTAATACCCATCAATTGAAGCGATGACTTGATTTCAATGATGGAGGCCTTTGCTTAGCAGTAGGAGTGTATATAGGCTAATTACTTTACTTTACTATAGTTACATAGTGTGTGGGGATTAAATACATCTATGAATTATCGTAGACTTGATTTCAATGATGGAGGCCTTCGCTCAGAAGTGGAACAGTCAGTATATAGGCTAATAACTTTACTTTTATTTAAGGAATAAGGAAACTACTCATATTGACCACCATTTGAATATTAAGTGTTTTCAATAACATATTTTGTTCATGTTTGATAAACAATTCACACTATTGCAGACACTAAAACTATAATTTCACTACAGAAAATGAGTAAACGTTTATTGTAATCAGAAAAATCATTTATTCACTTAAGATAGATTTTTAGCTGGGTTTGTTGTAGAAAAATCGTATGCGTTGAGTGGAATGGAAATATATTTTACAGAGCTAAGAAAATGTCGTAGTTCAGTTACAAAACACTGCAAGGAATCCGCGAATACGTCGTCATCATGAACTTCCCTCAAAAGCCAGTTGCTAGCATGATATGATAGGCTAGGCTTCAAATTTGAGGATTGTAAGTGCTTCCTTGTGGCTTGCGCGCTGAGTTAAGCAGATTCTCCATGGCCTCCACACTCTTTTCGGTTGTTCTTCGCTTGAAGGGATCTTGATCTAGATATTTTCTGGTTCTTATGAAAAAAGGAAACCGTCGAGGATCCTGAGTGCCTGAGGCCTGATACTGTTACGGGTAGTTAGTAGTTTAATGATTATAATTTCCATAAAATCCAACCAACAAAACTAAAATAGTTTGCTTACTTATTGTTTGCACCTGACATTGACATAATGGATCAATGACAGGCAGGCAATGTTTTCAACTTTTTATAAATTTAAGGTTTTTTAGATCATATTTCACTAACAAGACACTTTATTGCAGACAATATAATTAAAATCCAATCCCAGAAAATAAGGAAATTGTTTATTTCAATCCAATCAATCATTCATATACTCATACAGCGGCATGGTAGATTTTTAAAAGCAACACCGTTCACTATTCTACTCAGACACCATTACGATGCCATTGCGATTCTATCGAGACCCCATTCAAGTTTTTGCAGAATGCCCAATTTGTAACAGTGGCAATTGAATTTTAATTGAGTCTTGATAGTATCGCTATAGTCTGTCATTTTAGATAAATTAGTGGAATCGAGGCCCAGGCTTTTCGTATTACATATTTTGTCAACAAATAACAGATTTTAGGACATTTGAACAGTCTGTTATTTTCTTCCACAATCTCCACTCATCTTAAAGGCGTCTAGAAGAAATCAGTTAAAGCGATAAGGTCACTATTTGCCTACCCTATGCTGTCAGTATCACTTTAAAATTGTATTTTTTCTATGCAATAAAGTATATTGGCTGTATCCATCTTTTTGCCAATCCCAGAATTCCTTTTGAAAAAAAATTATTGCCTTGACCCTCCAAAAACGCCTCTACAGCTGTCATCACTTCGCTATCGTCGTCAATTTTTTTGCCTCGGAGGTGTTCCGTTAGCCGTGGGAACAGGTGAAAGTCACTGGGGAGCCAGGTCTGGCGAATCGGGTGTTTGTTTGAGCCGGTGCGTTGGTGAAACAACACCCCAGCTCGCAGTTTGCCCCGTCTTTTTTCCTTGATGGCCTCCCGTAACCTTTTTATTTGGGCTGCGAAGTAAGAGTCCGTAACAGTGGCTCCCTTTTTCAAGTATTCCACCTTATTAATTACTTCAGCGTTCCAAAAACGGACGCCATAACCCTTAAAGAAGGGAAGAGGCTCGTTTCTAAATCATTGACTGCTCTGTGGTTTCCGGATCAAAATAGTGGATCCAGGTTTCGTCCACGATCCTGATCCGCTTGGAACTTATCGAGATTCAAAGAAATGTCGACATGTTTTTGCTTTTGCTAGTTAGTTAACATTATCGAAACCCAACGCGCAGCGACCATTTTCATATGTTGCATTTAGTTCGCAAAGATTCTTTGAACACTGCTATATGAGATCCCTGTATAACCTCAGCTACATGCCTCAGCGTTCTGACACACGAACGGCATTAGCCGTCGACACGTCGACAGCAGTCTGCAAACGTCAACGGCAGACTGAACGTTAAAGAAACACTCTTGTGGCTCTCACTCTGTCGTCGGCAACAAAAGAGTTGAGAGCACTATTAAGCAATTCAGAATCAATTTCTTCGGCTAAGCTCATGTTGTGTGCTTCCTAGCTCTTGGACTACTAAAAATGACAGCCGTCGACACGTCGACAGCAGATGTCAGCGGTATTTGCCGTCCCGTGTGTAAGAACTGTCCTCGATTTGCCAACACGACATATTCGACTTTTTCACATTGTCTGCAGTGAGAATCGTGGATGGGAGGGGAGTCCCTTCCGATGTTCATATACTGTGGATGTTCGACCAAGCTTAAACTCCTTTGCCCAGCGCGCAACTGTGGAATAGAGCAGAGTCCGCCAATGTTTCCACTAGGTCACTGTATATGTCTTAGTTAGTATTTTTTTAAAACATAGGTCCTTGATGACAGCTCTGATTTAGTTTTTCTTAATTTTGATGTTTTCTCTCTGACTGTTCGTATTCAAATGAATCTACCTCCCGGGAACCGTGGCCTATTTATATGATATTTTTATGTTGGAACTAGTATATTTAGAAGGGAGCAAAAATTGTTTTTACATATTTTTATGTGCTCAACAAATATCCGATTATCATTACTTTAAGATCACCCCTCGTACACTCCTTAAATTTTTTTTGTTCATTACGAATCTATGTGTATCATTGTGATCGTGCGTGGGATATTTGAAAAAGCTATGCCAGCTTTCATGAATTTGTTTAAACATTCTTTCAAGAATGTTTAAACCAACTTATTTATTTATTAAAGTTACCTCAGCAAATCCCGCCGCTTAGCCCTGTTCTCCCGCGCGAGGTCTGGTGTATCTTTCCTTTCTTCCTCCTTTTCACCGTCATGCGTGCTTCGCGGTGTTGTCTTCTTTTCTTTCTGTTTTATTTTTTGTAAAACACGACTCGATGTTCGCCGCGGAGCTAGTTCTAGTAACCTACAAATTAATAAATGTCTTATTATGTAGAAAACGTAATTTTAGTACAATTTTATGCTAGCATTATTATTCTCGCATAATTTTTGCACCCTATCTGTAATCATGCTTGGCGAGTTTGATGTTTACAAAATAGTAAAAAATTGCAAGATAAAACACACAGCAATACATCTCTACTACGTGGGGCGCACTAAAAGTTTCCGGAATTAATAATGAAAAAATACTATTAATGGTCAAAAATTAATTTATTGTTCCTCAAAACCCACAACTAAAAAAGCCCCCAAATTTCGGGGGATTCCCCCCAATCTAGCATCAGTGCAGTCCTACCTATCTACCTAGTAGGCTGTAGATAACACCATGACCCACCGCTTCGGCGGTCACCTGTCGGCGGCGCGGATGCAGCAGCCGCGCGTGCCAATAAAAGAATATACCAAAAATACTGGTGTTTTACCAATGCATGTTACGATAAGTTACGGAAAAAGTAAAAGCCCATTTGTACTGGATTTGAATGTGTTACGAAACATAATGGTTTACCTACCTAATACTTATAATACTCGTACATGCAAACGTTATCTTTTGCAAATTAGAAAAACTATATTGTTTTATTGTTGTAAATCTTTGTTTTATAGGAATACTGTACAAATTTTATACCTAAGTTATATACTGAATAAAGAAAATAACATGCATAGAAACAATAAAAAACAATGTCAAGGTTAAAAAATAAACAATTACAAATTCAAAATCATACAATCACATACCATTAAAATAAATTCAAATGTCAACGAAGATTAAAATTCACAATTCAAATATTCGTTAATAAAATAAAAATACTTTTCCAACAAAAGGTTTCCCAGTTGGCGTCGGAATGCTTTTAAAAATGTTTCAATAAAGTTACATTATCTGTGAGTGACATAGGTTATATTTTTATTAATAATCAGGCTATATTTTGACAGGAGATACAGTTTACAGTTTCCATCACGCGCAGGCGCAAAGGTAGAACATTAGTAGTTCTTCCCGAATCAGTTACGCGATTTTTAGTAATTGACGAGAGTCAATGAAACCGAGGGTATATTAAGTTGGCGTTTAGTCTCGAGGTGCAAACTGTACTTTTCACTTCGAGTGCGAGAGAAATAGTCAATTTAGTACAAAAACATTTAAAATCGAACTTTACACTTGACAAAAGTTCTGAAATTTTCGTGGTCAGTTTTTTCTTCTGAACTGAACCACAGATTAACAATTTAAAACACATGGCGCCACTTTTTTTGCGGACAAACCATGGAACTAAAACTCTCAAGATTTTCCCAATGAAGACGGTCCACACTTCACAGATAATAGTATATTTTTACTGGCTGTTTGAGTTTGTCTATGTCACATGAAGAAAATTAAAAAAACTAGTTACTTTTTACTCCCTAGGGGCTAAAGTGGTCACTTTAGTCCCGCTTCGTAGGGCTTTATTGGCGTACTTTTAGAGCATGAGGAGTGAAAAAGTTATTAATTTCTCATTGCAAAAATACACATTCAGAAGCATGACATTCTCATCAATTCATTCCAATTAGCTTGTAGCATTGGATGCATTCGCGTCTGTTGTTAAGTATTCTAGACAAATAATGGCGTCGCGACCCGTCTTATGTTTCGCTCGCGCAATTGCCCAGTTTTTATATCGTGACTAGCTTTCCGCCAGCGGCTTCGCCCGCGTGTATTTCATTTTAATGACATACAGGATTGATTCGCAAAATCCTGTCTTAGTAAGCACCTACGTCCTAAAAGGAACACCTTTACAAAATTTGAGACTCCTATTATAGTTCGTAAAGAATAGGATGATTAGAACGACACAGAGATTTATTATCAGTGGTGAATCATAAAAAGTGACGTGATAACTTTGTACCGACGGCAAATGAGCGACTACACTTGTTGAAATATTAAAACGCGAAGAATCATTCCAATTTGTCATGTTCAGTTATTACATTTTGAATAAGCGTATTTTATATATAAAATATATTTTATATAGCTCTGGAGCTTAAAATTGCACATTTTTAAAAATTCATAGGAATCTATGCATACAATAAAACAGCAACCGATATAAACCGGTAAATACGAAATATTTTGTAGATCTCAATGGCCATGTATAATTTCAACGATCATATACGAAACAACATTTAAAAACTTATATTTGTCTGTTTGTATGCTCTTCTTCATCACATGAAAATGGATTTAAATGAAATTTCCACTTAAACCATAAGAACTGAATTAAACACAATCTACTTTAAATTCAATACTGAGCTAAGTCCGTGCGGATGCAGTTATTGTAAAGTTTGTAAACTAATAGCAAACTATTAACTCATGTCGCTAATATTTTAGAGATGGGACACATCAATAGTTACTCAACGATGGATAAAATTATAATTTATTTGTTTGTTATTATTCATTAAATAAGTCTTACCTTTAAATGCTTTCACACTGTAATTAAAAAATGTTTCAAAAAGGTTTTTGACCATTATCTGACAATGTTATTTTTTAACTTTTATTTTATTTTATTGCAATTCGTAATGTGATTCTAACACTTCCACACTGGGGAAAACATGTATTGTTGCTGTATAACCCTGTCTGTATAGCCCTGTATTATAATATTTTCGAACGCACCTTCTACGTATTCCTGAAGTAAAGTGAGATCGAAAAATGTATAATACTTTTAGAATAAATATAAGTTTGCAGTTCATGTGTCAATATGACATCGATTTCTCAACTGTACTTCCCCAGCTCTAGTTACATCAATTTGAAACCTGTCATTCTAATCAAGCTATATTTCACGGACTATAGCACTAACGAAGTTTCATACAAACAAACTATCAACCTCAAAAACCACCCCTTAGGAGTCGAATTTCGCAAAATCCCGTCTTAGAGAGTGCCAACGTCCTAAAAAGGAACCCTCATGCAAATCAAATGGATGACGTGCAGTAAAAATTCTATCTGTTTGATATGGTGATCCTGGGCTCTGGCTTGCAATGTTTTTATGTCACTGGGCTAACCCACTGCGCCGGCGGCTTTGGTGTATAGAGGCTTGAACTGTTTAGATTCAAGTCTTCATAATAGCTTATTCATTATGAAGAGCTTATTTTCAGTGATATGTTACACTACATTATTTCCGGAATAACAAGAACACTTACTACATATAAATAATACAACACAATTAATTTACAATTAATTAAAATTATTTGTATTTATATTTGTTATTTGTAATTTCGCACTAGCAATTCCTTCAGGGTATAGAGCGAAAAGTTATTTTACAGCACAACAATATTGCACATCATATCGCTTTGCGCACTTTGCACTCGGCTGGCTTAGTGGTAGGAATGCACACTGGGTCATAGTAACTAGTAGGTTCACAGTCAGAATTTACTGGTGAACATAGGCCATTATTAGCTTACATTTATGATCTTAATGATTCAAGTTTAACACTTGCTACCCTAATTAAAAAAAATACTATCTTCTATTTTGAAACATATAATTTATGTAAACATTCAAATAGAATATCATGATACATCTGACCTATCAATGTTATCTATTCAAAGATCTAAAATAATGCGCTCAGCATGTCTTTGGCTCATTCACTGCCACTGCTGCATTTTCAAAATCCTTTACTGTTCTTTCGAAGGCATATATTTGAAAAATTAAGGTATGCCGAAGCAGGGAGACAGTAAATGAGTTCAGAAACATTTTAGCAAATGGATAAATAGCGAAAATATTCTTATGAAATAATTATATATCATTCAATTCTAGATTAAAGAACAAAATCAAACTTTTTAAGTAAGAATACTAATAATATTTATCTTGCAAAATTATTGATGAATGCAAAGCAAAGCCTTATCCCCAGGTTTTAATTATTAGTATATATAATATCGAGGGACTAAACAAAGCCATAATATACCAGAGGTGGTTTGACTCCCGAGCGTGCGAAGGAGTCAATGAAACTGAGGGTACATTAAGTTGGCGTTTTGTCTCGAGGTGCAAACTGTACTTTTCACTTTGAGTGCAAGAAAAATAGTCAATTTAGTACAAAAACATTTAAAACCGAACTTTACACTTGACTTAAGTTCAAAAATTTTCGTGGTCAGTTTTTTCTTCTGAACTGAACCACTGATTAACAATTTAAAACACATGGCGCCATCTTCTTTGCGGACAAACCATGAAACTAAAACTCTCAACATTTTCGCAATTAAGACGGTCCACACTCCACAGATAATAGTATATTTTTACTGGCTGTTTGAGTTTGTCTTTGTCACATGAAGGAAATTAAAAAACTAATTACTTTTTACTCCCTAGGGACTGAAGTGGTCACTTTAGTCCCGCTTCGTAGGGCTATATTGGCGTACTTTTAGAGTATGAGGAGTGAAAACATATAAAGATGGATATTGAATCTGTTACTTCTACCATTGTTTTAGGAATTACTGCCCATAAGCTTAAATTTTTACTATTGGATAAATCAATGATTGCAATTAAATAATAAAACATATGCCTTTACCATACCTTTTTCTCTGAAGACGTTCTTTCTCTTGAAAGAGCTTTGGTATTTCAGGTAGAAAGTTTTGGGATAGTGACCTATACAACTCCTTCTCAACCTTGCTTGTCGCTTTACTAAACTTTTGTGTCAGGTGGGTCCAGTCTTCCTCAGTAAAGCACACAACTTGCCAGACACGTTCTGAGTCATCGTCATCAAGCCAATCGTCCCCATAAAACCAACCACACTTTTTGCTTGGTTTACTTTTCTTTTTTTTGCTTTTGCCTTTCAGTTTCTTTATTACATCCTCTCTATATAACCTTGTGCCATAGAAATACCAATAGGCAGAATCATTGTCATCCCATCTAAAAGAAAACAAGCAAATTAGTGATATTAACAAATTAACAGCATGAAGATTTCAGGTCAACGAGTGCACCTACCCTAGTGCTTCAACTCTTAGACTTTCAGCTTCAAGATTTTTAAACAGATCAAGTACATCTTCAGCATCTAAACGAAAGTCACAAAGAGCATATAGAATTTCCACTTTAGTACGAAGGGGGAGGAATTGAAAATCAATATCAGTATTGAATGGATTGCATCTTCCTGTTTCCTGACATTTTCTCCTGAACAGGCGCCTCAAATACATCTGGAATGAACACAAATCAGCTGTAAAATTAACTCATGACAATCTCAACTTAACTCATTATTGTGGTAAAATGAGGTAATACCTGATAATTGAAGGCTGAGATATCATTGTTCCCTAAACAGCCGTTCAGGAGGCGAACTATTAACTCTGTCAAGAGAGACCTGCCCGAGTCCTCTGTTCCATCTGTTAGAAGAGCCTCTTCTAATTCCTACAATATTGTGGCGTGTTAGTGCGCAATTCAATCATACTAGAAGATGAACACTAAACTCAAGGCAGAAAAACAATGAAATTACCTTAGATTAAATCAAAATTATTTGATTTAATCAATGGAAATTACTATAAATATCATCAAATGACTCACTTCGATGTCAAAATCCAAAAGATTGAATGCAGTCCTGAACAGGGAACAGAAATATGCAATAGACGGCACTTCCCACCATGATTGCAGGTCCAAAAATCGTGTGAAATTCATTCAGACATCACTTTTAGGATTACTGTTCTTGATAAAACACTTAAATATGATATTCTGCTCGTCTGAACTGAAACCCACATAAAATATAAACCCGATATTTTGCACCTCAAGTTGTCAAAATCGTGAGGTTGGCAGCATTGAATTTCACCCGCCCGCTAACTTCCTCATCTATCCGCTCACACCTATCAAGGTGCCAGCGGCGTAGTGAGGAAGCTTGCGGGCGGGTGAAATTCAATGCTGCCAACCTATCGATTTTGACAACTTGAGGTGCAGTTATAAAAATTGGGTTAAACATAACCTAAAAAGGCGTACACTTTCGTAGATTGCTCAATTAGCTTTGTGTAAAACAGGGTTTTACGGTACTATCCCATTTAAAAACAACTTTAAACACCTCAAACAAAATTTATTTAGTGTCTGAAGACAGAGAAACGAATATGCGTTGTGTATAGGGACACAAACGCCCTAACAGTTTATAAAATGGTACAATTACATTGCTAGGAATGCTTAAAAAGTAATATCTGTCATAATTTAAAATGATAATCAATACAATATCAATAATTAATTACTCTTTATTTTTTGGTATTACTTAAACAACAGTATAAATCCACTAATAATAAAGAGAAAACAAATGATCCAAAATTTAGAGGAAGTTTGGACATGCTAGGGCTACCATCTCTTTTTAATCTTGTCTATTCGTTCATCGATCTTTGTCTATGGTTGAGGTTTTTCGCGTTGTTTGTGGTGTAGTTACGTTCAACTGGAATGTGCACTGCTACTAAAAAACGGTCCTAGTGAGACAGTTGGTAAGAAGTCAGTTTATCTCACTCTAATAAGGTGACCATAATGTATGAAAAGATAAAATATTTTTCTTGTTTTATTGTTAGTTAAATTAAATTAACTTAAAAATGCGATGGAGCGACCAGATTCGCATCACGCTTGAAACCACCTTACACGATGCCCTTCACTCTGCTTCGGACAGAGGCAGATGGCAACGAATAATTCGCGACAAGATCTCCTTAAGGATGATCACGACCCTCAGCATTGAGACCGACACAAGGAAGAGGATCAATGCGGAAGCGTTTGTTAGTTTTGATGAAAAGTGATATAGGGATAGGGCTTAGGGCTGGCCCTAAGTTTGAGCCTAGGCAATTTTATAAAAAAAAATCGATGGCATTGGAATATTCACCTACATACACGAATGAATATAATAACAGACTAGAAAAAAATAGCAAGATGATCATGTTCGCGGTTTCACTCGCGTAATATTCCTCATTAGGATTCACTGGGAATGCCAGAACGTAGGTGGCGGTAAATGAAGAAGATAAATTATTATGATACTTTGTTCTATTATTACGCAGATCTTACAGAAACTAATATAGGTACCTATTTTACAAAACAGGATTACCCATTACTAAATAAGATCGTCTTGTACAATTTATGGGGCATACGGTTTCCTAAACAAGCCATAGACTTCAACTTTGCGTGATGAAATATTCGCAAGGTGAAATACGAATAAGACACTAATTTTCCAAGAATAATTTCATGTGATTCTTCTTGCGCTGGATGTTCAAATAGATAATTAAGTTTGGTTGAAATTTATTGTAAGTACTATAAATACCAACATTTTCTTCTCTGATATGTTTAAAATATCGAATAACCTGTCTAGCCATCAAATGTATTCCACAGTAGCTTCGCTGTTTTGGAAAATTGGACTGCCACTTTGTATCAAAAAGTCTAGGGAATCTGCTACAAGCGCTTAATAGTTGCGTCGCTAATTTGACATTCATTTTATCGCAAAAAAAAAATTATGTGGGCGTTACAAACATTGTTCCCCAGTCGCAAACCTTCGTTTTCTTGCGAAGTGTGTAATTGTTTATCAAAATTAAAATCAATTTTTCCAACCTCGGAAGTTAATTGTCACAGCAAAAATATTTCTAGCCAATTTAATCATGTGGGGTGGGATAATATACAATGTATATAAGTGTCCTGCGACGGATGTTTGAAACTTGATACAATATTTGGAAGATGAAAATTGAAACCTTAGATTTCAAATGTTTTACGATTTGTAATAGTATCTACCATCATGAGTTCAAGTATCAAAGATCGCACATTAATATATATACCATGTAAGATTCTTACGACAGTCAGAATATATTTTGGTTGGACATTAGCTTAAGTTTTATTATTAAAAAAATAGCCAATAGGGCATTTAAATTTTTGTTTGAAAGACATATTTGAAACTCAAGCACTTCAGTAGCCAGAGCTTCTGATCACTTGTAGGGTATTAGGGTATATAATATCGGAGGATTTCCAATTCCAATACTGATTTGCGATATTAGACCGCATTATCGGACTTACGATATTAATAACGGTATTGCACATGTTTGTTATAAATTGCACATGTTTCGTTGTAAGGGTAGATTGGGCAAAAAAAAATGAAATCAATACATTCTTTAATTTGGCACAAATTTTTACGAGCCTCAAGTGTTTTATAGTTTTTATTTAGGTTTAAAATCACAGTTGTCGCATTATACTATCATCATCATCATCATCTGTCCGTTTATCCCGGTTGTGAACCAACATTGGTGTATAGGGTCCCAAGGTCCTCAGAGGTGAGTCTGTTGGCACGAATGACACTCTTAACTACCTCGAGCCAGCGCTTCTTGAGTCAACCTCTTCTACCGGTACTGGCGGGGGTTGCATGGCCAGACATTTGTTGCGCACGTAGTTTGCCGATCTCCGTGAGACATGACCATACCAACGAAGGCGGCACTCTTGCAGCTTGTCTGCGATGTCACGAACACGAAGGCTGCCGTGGATGTGGGTGTTCCGCACGCGATCTTTGCGTGACACTCCACACATCCACCGCAGCATCTTCATTTCCGTGACGCGCAGCTCCTGCTTTGCCCCTTCAGCTTGATCGGCATTTTGCGGTCACAAATGACACCATTCACCTCACGCCATTTGGCCCTAGTCGCAGAAATTCAGGCTCTGAAGTCGCTGTCGATGTCCCCGGACGTGCTATACACAGATCCCAGTTTGTCTACCATGAGTTGTTATCCCGTTAACGGCGATCGTTGATCGTTGATGAAATGTTGGGTTCTCTATGCTAAACAGTAACCTCCTAACAGCAACCACTACTCAACAGTTCAATAAAAGCCTCCCTATCTTCAAAAATGCTGATGCGACGTGCTACTTTGCTCATGCAAACAACAAAAACCTACCACCGAACTTTATGTCGGAAATTAATTAAAGTGTTACTTTTTTGTGACTGACAGTTTTGTGACCTTAAAGTCCTTCTGAGTTTGAAAACCATTAGGTTTCTCAATATTTTATAGATTCCAATGAAAGGAAGATAATGTCACCCTAATTGTTCCATATCAAGAATTTGTGTAATTGTCATAAAATTATATCTTAACTGTGAAAAGAAAAATCGCAACCAGCAAATGTTTCATTTCCGCAGCCCATAACACAACACCTTTTCACCATTTTGCTAGAAAACACCTAAATTGGCAACCGACGCACGCGTCGCTTTCTTGAAGAAGGAAGACTCAAGACGCCATGTCGCCATTACAGTATTGTTGCCACTATAAAAATAATAAATAAATAAATAACTAACGTTGTGGTCTCAAAACAAAGATGTAATTTTGCTTTATTTTAATTCAGTAACGAACGTGTTATACTATTAACTCTACTAAACATGATATTATCGAGCGCTGGCAATGTTATGGAAAGGGACACCCTCACCTTGTTTTCGCTATCGCAATTGGCTATCTGACCTTATCATTTGAAATATAAACCTTCTCTTCTAGTCTAGATCATAAATAAATAAAAAAAAAATATATATATCTTTGGACATTATTCCACACAGCGCCATCTAGTCCCAAAGTAAGCTAATTAAAGCTTGTGTTATGGGATACTAGACAACGGATAAACATACTTAAATACATTTTTTTTGTAAATACATACTTATTATACATAGGAGACACCCAGACCAGTACAAACAGACATGTTCATGCACACAAATGTTTGTACTGTGCGGGGATCGAACCCGCGACCTCTGGTGTAGTAGCCAACTTCTTAACCATTACACCAAGTCGGTCGTCAAAAAAAAATCATAAAGTGTATTTTTATATACCCAGATAAACCGATTGCACATTCCAGTTGTACGTAAGTACTTATTGTTTCCATGGGTGTGCGTGTGTTGTGCACCACAGATTACTATGTGCACTGTCCACAGGTAAAAAATTATCTCATCCCCTCAATCCCTCGCAAGAGGAACTTCCGCCTAGTGATGTGAAAAAAATAGTAAGCAGGTGTTCATTTCATCATTAAAATTCATGTTACAACAATCTAAGATTGTTATTTTATTAATTTTCTTGACAATATTAATTTACATCAAGCGTTGTACTTTCGATACACTGATTTATTGGACTGCCATGATCATCACATCATCAGATATTTTCACAACGAACAAACATTCCCATTCATTGAAGCTTATTTCGGAACGAGTTTGCCGTCATTTGCAACTTGTTCCACTGTAATCTGTGCTCCCTAGTTAGTCTGTGTCATTTGCCAATCTTCTCTTCTACTCTACCTTCGTAGGTACATTTTCATATCAAAAACTGTTTTTTATGAAATATTTCAGGATTTTTTAAATAATTTGATAATACTGTGGGATCTCGTAATTGTACATCATGAAATTATACCATAAGGTAAGGATTCTATCTTCTCTTACTGTATCTTGAAAAGTGCTTCACTAGGATTTCTTGAATAAACAATCAATAGAAGGTCATCATCCTCCTCTTTGGCGCTAATTCAATTTATTTCAATTAATTCTGGTAATAAGAAAAGGAAAATAAGTCCTACTCCTCGTGTAATACACCTTGATAAATGTATGTGTACAAGTTTGATTGTAGGTTGTAATGTAAACTATTTTATGTTTACTTCATTATACAAATCTAATATTTTCAATGCATTTTAGATAACAGTGAAACACTGATTAAATTAAAAACCAATAGGCAGATATGCCACGGGATATACTGAGTGATAGTCTCGCAGTCTTGAGGATTGTTGAGGTATTTATTTTGGAGTTTTTATATTTGTGTCTGATTTATTGAAGTAATATTAGCAACATTTAAATTACATTTCTTGCAACCAATTACAAGCCTTACCACCACATTTATGGGCTGGTACCATTTATTTAAAAAGGCTGATATTAAATTGACAACTTAGTGCTCACATTCAAACAATAACAAAACAGGGTGGCCAGAAAGGTGATGTCCAAAAATTTTTTTTAGTTGCCTTACACTTATTGGTATCCTAAAAAACCCCATGTATGTTAACCGATTTTTAGTAGTTTTCGAGTTATGAACTTTTTACTAATTTTTGAAAATTTCTGGGTTGAGTCACTTTTTTGGTCACTGTGGCGCGATCTGTTGAGAGAAATGCCTCTTTATTTGATGAATAAGAGCGCTAGATGATTCTGAAGACTTCAGATCCATAACGCTTATCATAACTCTAAAAAAATCATGATATTGGAATAGTTTGAAATGCTGTTTTTTCCCTGAACTTTGAAGGCCATTTGTAAACAAAAGTTATCTGAAATTTTTCATACAAATCTTTTATAAAAACTTTACATTTCTTGCAATTTTCTCTTGACTATTTACCATGTAAATTTCAATGAGTAACTTCAACGGCCTGATACCTAAATTTTCATTCAAAGTGTCTGAAATGTAAAATTCAAGTAATCTGTGTATCAACTAAAATTTGATTACAAGTTCACCTAATGGATTTATTTATAAAAAAGGTCACAGTGTTCAAAATGGTGGCTTTTTAGTTTCCCATAGATTTGACATTGTTTAAAAATATTTATTTTATCCCAAAAAAGTCTAAATAAACGCATTTATAGCCTTATTTTGTTTTTTTGCTGATGTATTATCTGTATTGAGCAATAAAATGGTTATTTTGAAAGCGTTTTATGGCTTGTTTTTCATTGATGTTTTTAGTTTCCTTATAATCAACTTTCAGGGCCCGTTCCAAATCGCTTTTTGCAGAGTGATTTTCACCCTCGTTGAATAGAGAGAGAGGCAAAACGAGCAAAACCTTCGTCTGACAGCTGTCAGGTCAATTTCATTGGGCTCCAGACACCGGTAGAATTCGCCCTTGTCAAGCGTGATAAACGTCGCCCGAACCCGTTCTGAAAGAACTGGGAAACTTTTAGGTGACAGCTCGGTCATCTGTGATTTCACTCGGGGTCAATTTGGAACGGGTTCGAGTGATTTTCTCTCCTAAGAGTGTGATTTCAACTCGATTTGGAGCGCAGCCTTAGTTGATACACAGATTACTTGAATTTTACACTTCTAACATTTTTAGTGAAAATTTAGGTAGGATACCGTTGAAGTAACTCATTAAAATTTACATGGTAATTAGTTAAGTGTGTAGTGAAGTTTTTAAAAACAATTTGGCCTTCAATGTTTAGGAAAAAAACAGTTTTTCTAACTTTTCCAATTTCGTGTGTGTATGTGGATCCTTCAGAATCATCTAGCGCAATTATTCATCTAATAAAGAAAAAAAAAACAGGCATTTATTTCAACAGATCGCGCTAGTGACCGAAAAAGTGACTCAATCCAGAAAATTTCAAAAATTCTAACTCGAAAAATAAAAAATCGGGTGACATACATGATACATGTAATACATGGGGCGTCTCGGATAAGCCTGAGTGTAAGGTACCTAAAAAAAAATTTTGGACGTCACCTTTCTGGCCATCCTCCTGTATAATTTGTTTGTTTAACCTGTAATTACAGGAATGTATCACCCTGTTAACCACCAATGAAGTTAGCGAAAAAACCAAAGTGATCAGTTTTTTCTTGAAATTATTACTATTATTTTTGCATTGCTTCTGATTAATAGTTAATGTTGGTGAAAATACATTTGCTTTGCACCTTACTCGTATATTAATGAAACCTAGATGTTGTTGTGCTGTTTTTTCAATTGTTACATTTGACCGGCCACTACAGCCAGGCTTGCCATAACATTTTGACATTGTAAAATATTCTATAGTACACAAATGAATGCTCTAATTTGAATGACAAGTTATTTGCCGGGTTAGAGAAGTGCTGATGCGGTGCTGGGATAGTGTGTATGAAATCATTTAGTCAGGTCATGCTTTAGATTATTTTCATGGTTATAAGCAGATTTGATGCTCAAGATTCAGAATTTGAATTAATATTTAATTTGATAATTTCAGCATGAAGATGAGGAAAATTGGCCCTTAGAAGACAAGCCATCATGTAAGCAAAATAATAAAAAGTTGCACCATGTTCCCATGAATAGTCAGCAGAACTACCCTAAAGATGATTGTGCATGTTATTATAATTATGGGTGAGTTATTGTAAATCGCCTTACCTGCATTCTTGTTTTGTAATGTGAAATTGGTAAATAACTTGCTTCTGTCTTTTTATTGACCTTGTTCAACTGTGTAACTAATCCTAAAAAGAGTTTAGCAAGAAGGCAAGAGACAACATAGTGAATTGATCTGCAAAACATTATACAAAGAGAAACTTCTCTTGGCACATGCGCCCTAGTTATCTACCTACTCATTATTTTACTAATTGACCAGTAACTGGTAACATGGCTGTTAAATTGTTCAAGATCACCCTGCAATTTTTTATAAACCTAAATTATCTGTCATGAGCTTTTTTTTAGTGGAAGATGTTGTTAATTAACCAGAATTGAACATTTATGCAGGTTTGGTATACATTAACGATAATTGTATATTTTTAGTCTTGGTGAAGGTGGTACCAACAGACAAATTGATCCTGTATATCAATACAAAACCAGTAGTTTGCCAGCAGCTTCTTCCATCAACCAATCCTGGGATGAAATGGTGTGTTCCGCTCTAAGATTGACTCCTGAGGACATCGCAAACCAACTGACGTTATTAGATTTGGTATCATTCAAAGCCATAAGGCCAGAAGAATTAACAACCTGCGGTTGGAACAAGTTGAACAAGTCGACAATTGCACCTAATGTAGTTGCATTTACAAAGAGGTTTAACAGGGTTAGTGCCTATTTAATTTCAACATACAAGAGTTTAATTTACCTTCTTTTCAAGCATAAATACCATCCTTCTCTATTTTGCACACTGCTAATTGTGAGAAATGTCAGGAAAGTGAGAAGCGAGGAGATTAGTGCATATTAATGGCTGTCAGGGGTTTGGTTTGGGTCCTCGCTCTCTGTCCCTTTCATATACCTGTGATGATGTCACTAACTTGTTGAAGGGCTAGGGTAGAAGACCCCTCTACAAGTTAGTAACTAACTCATTGCTTTCTGTCTTATTTGTTTTTTTTAATGGGTGTTATTTTCAACTATCCATATATTTTAAATGATCTATTTTCGTTTCAAAACATTCACAATATGTGAAAATACACACAAATGATATTAAACAAAAGAAATGAAAATCAGATCCTATAATTATTGCGCAACGTACCTAACAGTTTTCATAGAATATCATTTCATATAATAATGACCCAGCTCCCTTCATATAATTTTTATTTCCTTGATTGCTTTATAAACCTTGAAATCCTTGTGTACCTACTTGCATAATAGATTGCGTATATTATAATATGCCTGATTGCTAGCTTGCAGTTGTAAAATATACCATTTACGTTATTGAATGAAATGATGCATGCATGCATGCAAGTTATTTACCAGGCTGTTAGTTGAATCATTGTTTTGAATAAGTTCACAATAGAGCATCATTTATTTGCAGGTTAGTTTTTGGACTGTGCAGGAAATATTAAATACTCAGTCACCAAAAGGAAGGGCGGAAACCTTAGCACATTTTATAAAAGTAGCTAAAAAGCTACACGAACTAAATAACTTACATTCTCTCTTTGCTGTCATATCTGCATTACAGTGTGCTAGTATTTATCGGTAAGTGTACATTTATTTGAAATGTTGTTAGCAAATTTGGTTAAAATATGTGTTTTTAAAATAAAGGTCATAAAGGTAGTGAGTATACAAGTTTCATAGCGAACACAACTCACCTTATCCACATAATAAACAAATACTTAAGTACCCAATTGAGAATACAAACTTTATTGCCACAATACATCAGTAGAAAATATAAATGAATAATTTGGCTTTTTAGTTTGGTACAAAAATATTAATTTGAATATAATTAGTCACAGGTAAAAGGTACTGTAAACCAATATAACCAACCTCAGCAAAGTACTAAAGGCCAGGGCTAGCTTTCAGACTAATCCCTTAAAAGTTTGAATCTGAGCCTCGTGGTGTACGGTCAACCACATTAGTGGCTAAACATTAAAGTACTTCCCATAGTAGCAATTTCCCAGATAATTGCTACGAAAACTCCAAAGTTTATGTGATAAGATATTAAAGTGTTAGGCGACTTTCATTGCTGCATTGCATTGACTGTACGTTCGTCGTTTCGGGTTTCCATATTGCGGGAGAAACCTTCTCAGTGGAACATTACTTACTGTTATTCATCATTACACAAAATATTCATTCAACTAAAATATGTCTGTGGAGCTACTCAATATGTAGGTACTAGTAATTTTTTCATTGTTTGTAGGTTGACGAAAACATGGGCCTGCTTATCTAAAAAGGATAAACAGCAGTTTGATAAACTCGCTGAACTGTTCGGAGAGAAGGATAACTGGACTGCATTGAGGGAATATTTAAATAGTATATCATTGCCTTGCATACCTTATCTGGGTAAGTTGTTTTTTCTTTACTGAGATAAAGAGGACATTATATCTATAATATTATTATAAAAAGACGAGTGTCCAAGTAGAACATTAATACTCGTTGACCGTATCATAGCATTTAAATAAGAGTAATTTGTTAACACCGCTTATCTAAAGCTTTTAGCCATAAAAAACCTTAGTAGATAGTAATGTTAGTTAATATTCCTAAAGTCCGTAATCTGATGACTAATTTGACTAAAGAGTTAAATAGGGCTTGTGGACTTGTCCATTTACCAAATAGATAACTCATTTGTTTTATGATTTAATGTTGTTTTTGTTCTGGACAAAATTAACGATCTGACTAATGCAGGTCTGAAATGATTCGATTTTCAATCGATTTATAATGAAACCTCATAAGAAAACTGACACATGATAATTCGGGAATAGGGATATGGCAAATTTTTAGAATTGATTTTGTTTCATAGATTGACCCTATTTAAACACGAAAATATACTTACTAATACGTAATCATGTGTCTTCTAAAACACAGTGTTAGCTGTGAAGTAGCAGTCCTAATATTAGTCTTAAATAATGAAAACTTATCAAATTTTTCGTGGTTTTTACTTTTGGATTGACACCTGAGGGCCAAGTGCGTAACTTACTTGGCTTTGCAACCTGTCAAGGCTGTGAAATTCAAAAGCGCTTTGATATTTGCCGGTTAAACGTCAATTTTTATCTTAAAATGAAAGTGTTTTTATACATGAAAACACAGAGGTTAACAAGTTATTTATTTAATCTTGGAAATAGCTAAGCGTGATTTGTGTTAGCTCTGATGGGAACGTGTAGAATGAAAACTCGGAGTATGAAAACTAAAAAAAATACGAATCGATTCAACATTGGTAAGTCTTATAACAATTTATCCCTCTCGCATCAGCAACAATGCGTGAACAGACATTATCTGAACTTAGTAGGTACTTAAACATTGTGTTATTTTACCTACCTATCCAATATCGAGTGTAACAGGCTCTATTAAGCTGTGTCTTTAGGACTTAAGATGTCATCTTAGGTCTACGTGTACAGGCTTAGCGTCAACTATGACGGAAATAAAATTACACATCCTGTGAATCCAAACGATATAAGTTACAATAGTTTGACTCTCAGGCCCAAAAAGGCTTTTGATACAGGTTTTAATGCAATATTGAATGGTAAGCCCACAAGCTTTAAAAAGTCAGTGTGACTTTTATTAAAATCATTGCGCTAAGGAGAAGTCACTCTTTCTTTACAACCAATGCAGCGGATGCAAGGTGGGGCATAATTGAATATGACATACACTATATAGCCTTTTTTGAGACCCATATGGCCTTTTTTGAGACCCATATGGCCTTTTCTGAGACCCATATGGCCTGGCCTGCCTTATAGTTTATCTTAAGCCATTTAGAACAGAAACATCCTATTCAACTACAATTGCGAGATGTTTTGAAGAAGGTTTCTCAATTTAAAATTAACATTAACCCCATAGCACTCATAGCAGACATAATTAGCTGTTCTCTATTGTTATTTTTAATGCTAAGATTTGAGTACTTATACTTACCGAGTAATGTAGGTACTAAATAAAATGCAATTTATTTGTACATAAATAATATTACAATTTTTAATTGTATTACAATGCATTCATCATATCATCTCCAAAGACGCCTTTTGGTCTCAATAACCATTTTACAAATTCTCAGAATGAACTATAGTAGATGTCACTAGAACAATGTTTCAAATCAGTACTATTAAAAATAAGTTGTAATTGTAGAATTCCAATCATTCTCCCCCACTGCAGTTTCCTTACCAAAATCTTGAGATGTTTTTGGTAAACAAAAAAACAAAGAGTGAAATGAGACCAATGACTCAATGATAATTCAACTCAAAGACTGCGGTCAAGTCGGACAAGTCAAGTCTAGATGCACATGTGGCACAAAACACTTTCATCTAGTTTTTCATTAAGATTTAGTGAACTTTTGCAAGACCAGGATTGGTTTGTGAAAATCAACTTCCTAATATTTTTTCTGAACTACCATTAGCAGAGCCTCACGGATGGTTCTTTATAGTGATTTACAACTATCGCTATCATCTGGCATTTCTTCAACACTACAGATTTTCTCAGCAGTGTCAAATTCGGTTGCAGAAATGCCACGGGTGTTGAATGACAGGGTATTGAAAATACAAACGTCTAGTACATTAGGACAGGTCAATTCTAGTCACTCAGATTGCGGAAATACTCAGATGCTAGAGACTTGTGGATAGCATAATAACTATCCAAAGTCTATTTTATGGCCCACACAGGAGCAGGTATACACTGGAATACTCTCAGAAACACAGTTCAGTATAAATAGATTAATTTAAAAATTCAAAATAAATTAAAAAAAAAGATAATTAAGCAAATATAACATTTTAAGGAATTTCAGACTTTTGAGTCTTGCAAAAATGGCTGTTCCCGTAGGACGTTCTCACAGTGGCAAAATGTGATTGTTTCTGAGAGGATTTCAGGAAGGACATCTCAGAGAGTGAAGATCCTGCCTAACACTGTTCACCAACTGAATTTGTAGCTAAATGCAGTATACTCCGCTGAGTGCAGTGCGCTACAAAGAAATCAGACACTTCCTTACTACCAACGCAGCGGATGCAGGGTGGGGAGTTCGACAACTACAGAAAATCACTTAAAACGTAATCTGTTAGAAGCCTTTATCCATGAAGATCCGTCATTTCATGCCGTATGTATATCTGAATCATGGTTGACAACAGACAAATTGCACTTACTCAATGTTACTGGATATAAAGTTGCAGTATCTTATTGTCGGACCATGAGAAAGAAGTTCAAGTTCAAGTTATTTATTTGCTAAGAATAGGTACAAATCTTGTTAATATATTTTACAGTTCTCTATTCAGTTAACAATACATTAACATGCAAAAATATGCGCTTATTAATAATAATTTCCTAAGATTGTATTTAATTATTACATCACATCATAAATCATTATTTAGTCAAAAATTCTCTTACAAAAGGAGACTCCAAACCTTGTAACAAACAAGTATATTGTAAGATACTGAAATAAATATTTTGTATTTTTGTACTATAATAACACTTTTCTATAAGCCACATGCGCATTTTCCTTGTCATTAATGTAGAAGGCCCACACTTAAACTGCTTTGGGATTTTATTATAAATTTTAATGCACATTGCGTAGCAACCCTTTTGGAACAGTGAAGTGTTTGGGCGGAATTCTAATACAAGTCTATCCTTGTGGAATTCTAATACAAGTCTATCCTTGTCTCTTGTATTTCGAGGATATATATCCCTAGCACGCTTAAACAATTCGGGATGCTTGATGACAAATTTAAAGGCTTCTAATATGTACATGCATGGAACGGTTAACAGTCCTAGTTTGACAAACAACGGTCTGCAAGAATCAAAAGGGCCTTTGCCACAGATAGCTTGTATGCATTTTTTTTGTGCAATGAATACTTTCTGCACGTCTGTTCCATTTACCAACAATATTAGAAGCGACATAACCATAATGAGCCGACAAGGTCACATTAAGGGAAGTTTTCTTTGTTAATCTCCTTAAGACATAAACCTGTGGATTTTATTGCAAACCTTGTGCACATGAGTAGTGAAGTTTAAACTCTCATTTAGTTCTATTCCTAAGAAGGTGACACTGTCCTTTCTTGCAATGATTTTGCTGTTATACCTTACATTGACATGTTTTACTGAGCGTCCTCTTACATTAAAATTTGCAAAATTGGTCTTACCTTAAATTAACATTCAAATGATGAGCATTAAGGTATTGGATTATATTTTTTTAACAGTCTTATTTATGTCACGTTCATAACTCTCTACGTCGTCATAATAATTTGATTCAACAATAATAGAAATATCATCAGCAAACATTGTACATTGGTTATTAGTTACTTTTGGCAAGTCACTAATGTATATCAGAACTGGTGGCGGAGTGTGTATCTTATTACTTGAATACATCCTATGTAAAGAAGTTAAATATATAACTGATTTGTCTATTGAATATGTGCTTGAAATGTGTGCAGTGGAAATACAAAAGGAAAATATATTGCTAGTATGTATGTATTGTAATAAGAAAAATGAAAGTATATTGTATAATTAACTAGCTTTCCGCCCGCGGCTTCGCCCGCGTGAACTTCATTTTTCTTTCCCGCTTTTCTGTTGAAATTTTTCCTGAATTTTCTTTGCTATAAACCTCACGGAGCCCGAGACCTTTCCAACGAATGCAAAACCGTGGAAATCGGTTTGTGCGTTCTGGAGTTATAGCGTCAGGAAGGAAAACCCGACTTATTTTTATACACACATCAAAAGTGTCTAGGGATCAACATATATTTTTGCAATAACTTTTCTCCTGATTGATATTAATTAAAATTTTCTTTAAGGATTCATCAAATAAAGTGTTTTCGTTTGTCTACAGTAACGATAAACCAAGTCACCTTTGCATTAATAAAGAAATTTGCCATTTTCCTAATAAAGGGATTTTTGACATTTGGACCACTAACATTAAAGTTCGAAAAAAAGACTGAAATAACAGTTTTCTTTAAAATTTTATTGGGTAACTTAAACAACTAATAATCCGTGTTTCTATCGCGAACACTAACAACACAAGAACATCGGTTTGGCAGACTCAAAATGAGTTCATCCAAATCACGCTGTGGAATGGCCGCTGATGTTCGTTGCAACAACAAAAAAAGGTCTTCTTGCGACTGGATACCCTCCATATTCGGCAGAGCTCTTCTCTGTAGCATATCCCATGCATGCTCAATCGGGTTCAAGTCTGGCGACTGAGCAGGCCAGGGCAGGACATTGATGTTAGCTGCGGCGAGAGTCTGTCTTACAACTCTTGCGGTGTGCGGTCGTGCATTATCATGCATTAACTGAAATAAGGGACCGATTTGCACTTGTAGAGGAACGATGACGTCTGATACAATCGTCTCAGCATAAATTTGAGCGCTGAGGTTGCCTCTGATCCAAATCAACTCAGTTCTTCCGCCGATCCAAATACCCGCCCATACCATGATGGTTCCACCACTATAAGGATGGACTTCCTGGCAGGATTATAATCGCTGTTGGCGTCCACGTCGTATACGTCTTGTATCCGGTCTCATACCAAAACGAGACTCATCAGTAAAGCACACGAAACGCCATTGTTCTTCTGCCCAATTTCTGTGTTCAAGAGCCCATTGATATCGAATCCTACGATTGTGCATTGCTATAGGTGGTACCCTTAGCGGTCTTCGGGAATGAAGGTTCACTTCATGCAAGCGGTTTCTGACTGTTTGGTCGCTAATTAAGTTCCCTGAAGAGTGATGAAGCCTCACGGCTAACAGTTGTGATTTGAATGTATCGGTCTTGTCTCCGTGTGGTGCAGCGATACCGTCCTCCATGGCGCTCAGCCACGGTACCAGTGCTTCGGTAACGTGTCCAAAGTCGACTGATAACACTCTGACTTGTATTCAGAGCTAAAGCCACAGTACGTTGCCGGGAACCAGCTTCTATCATTCCCACGTCTCTGAGCATTTCTTCCCTGCTTAAATGACGTCGCCGCTCCATAATAACGTTGGTTTTAATCAGTAGTAGGGAAACAGTAGCACTAATAATGTCTTCAATGCGTTGTATGTTTTTATAGGGAAAATATTGACAGCTGATTTTCATCTTTCACTCGAATTTGATTGACAGTTCCTGTTTCAAATTATGAAATGCACCAAAAAGGATCCATATAAATTTATAAAATCATAAATTTATTACAAAGCCACATCTCCATCTCAAGAAATCCGCATAAAAATGCTTGATCCCTAGACACTTTTGATGTGTGTATAATAGATTAAAAAAGCTTCTTATCTACTTAAAAACAAACTGCTCAAAATTTAACATTATATGAGGCGGTGATTATAACTTAGATGTTTTAATGAATAGCAATTCAAAAACAAACACATTCTTAGATTTTATGACGGACATCATTTTACACAACTAATTACCAAACCTACACGTAAAACAGCATGTTTAGATCTAATATTCGCCAATGCAAATGTAAACTTATTGAAAACATCTGTAGAAGAATTAGGTTTTTCTGATCACGCCGGTACAACAATACAAATTAAATCCTTCTCCCAAATAAAAAAATCAGTATGGTATACAGAAAAACGATTATTTAATAAAAATAACATCAACAATTAAAATTTATAAATTGGCTTGTGATATTAAAACCGGATAGTAACGTTAATGAAAACTATTCCATAATTAATAATACTTTAAATGATATTCTTAATAAATGTATACCTAAATGTAAAATAAAAATCAAAACAAATGTAAAAAAAAATTGGCTTACTGTCGGAATAAAAACATCATGTAAACAAAAAAGACTACTTAAAATACTCATACAACATACAAATAATGAAGTTTTACATCAACACTATAAATCTTATGAGAAAATATTGAAAAAGACTTGCAACAGCTAAGAAAATACAGTACTTACATAAATAAAATTGTGAAATCATCAAATAAAGTTAAAACAATGTGGTCTGTAATAAATGAAAGAACAAATAAAAAAGCACGTAAAGATAAATGTAATATCAGTCTCAAAATTAATAATATCTTAACTTCAGAACCTTAGGCTGTAACAAATTGTTTCAATAATTTATTTTCATCTATAGGCGAAAAGCGAAATGCAACAGCTACAGGCTGTCCAGTGCTTTACCTTACTAAAAACAGTTTTTACCTGAGACCCGTGGACATCAGTGAAGTATTTAAGATAGTAAAACAATAATAAATAAAAATAGTTTGTGTGTTTTAGGATCGATGGAATTCCACCAAAGTTAATAAAATGCTGTGCGATGGAATTATCTTTTCCACTTAGTATACTCATTCATCAGTCTTTTACAGAAGGAACTTTTCCTGAAAAATTGAAGAAGTCATTAATTAAACCTGTATTTAAGAAAAACGACGAAAAAAAAAACCAGACAGTTACCGTCCTATTGCCTTATTACCTACCATTTCCAAAATAATTGAAAAAGCCATGTGCAACCGTGTGTATAATTTCTGTGAAAAATTTAAAATCTTTAATGTGAGTCAAAATGGTTTTCGTAAGAAACGATCTACCGTCTTAACAGTTTACAAATGCATACAGCAAATTGTTGATCTTATAAATAAATTGATCTTATATGTAAATACTAGTTGTGTCCAAATTCTGTGCCACATCAGTAGTTGAAACATTTTTTTCTGGCCAAGCATCTATGACCCTTGATCCACTCCAATTGCGTAGAGACATTGCCAGGTTGAGTGTTCTCTATCGCGTCTACAACGGGGAATGCTATGAAGAGATATTCCGATTTGTCCCATCCTCACCCTTCCACTCCCGTACCACACGTGCTGGATTGCGAAGTCATCCACACAGAGTCCAGCGTTTGTGGGCACAAAAAGATTCGATGACTCCTTTCTTTGTCGAACCATCCAGACGTGGATCGCTCTCCCAGCGCATGTGTTTCCTTCCTGTTATCGTCCCGGGGTCTTCAAGCGGGGCATGAGAAGGCATTTTTGTAGGCCTTCATTACTGTGCTTGTCAGCTTCATGTCTGGACCTCATGAGGTCATCTTGACGGGCACTATCAAAAAAGAGCGAGATATTTAAGGAACTCTTGGTTTTAATATTCAACTAAAATTTTGAATGAGTCTTGAAAGACAATTCAGACTCTTATTCTTGCTTTCTGGGCGTAGAATGCATGACTTTGCTAAATTGGACTCATACAAGGCATGCTTATTCAAAAATCAGTTAAAGTCTGACTTGAAGTCTGACTGAGTCCAGACTTGGAATAGACTCCAGTGCTACGAGGCCATGTGGATGGACCGTAACTGAGCATACCTGTCAAATATAGGTCGTAAAAGGTGAATTTGTGCATGTGGTAAGATAAAATCTCAGAATTAAATTCATCGGTAATGCATTCTAATAACCCTCCATGAAACTTTATCCATAAATAAGTGACATAGTTGATGATGACCTGGTCCTTAATCAAGAAAAACTGCAAAATGCACTGCCCTCTAAAGGGATGACAAAAATTTTATAAAATTAACCCTGCATACGTAGGTCACACTATAAGTTTTTCGTAACTCAAAAAAACAACATGTTATAACCAAAATATTCTGTTTATTGCTTTTTAAAATACTCTTCTTTACATTTTAAACATTTTTTCATGCGATCGAACCATTTTTTAAAACAGGAGGACCACAGATCTGAAGGCATGTTTTCTACATCCTGATTGAACGCTATCACTGCGTCTTCGGAGTTGATAAAAGTGAAACCTCTCATCAAATCTTTGATTTTGGGGAAAATACAGAAATCACAGGGTGCTAGGTCGGGGCTATGCGCAGGATGGGTAACGAGTTGTACTTATTCGGAAGCTAAAAATGACTTTGTTTTGTTGGCCGTGTGTGAAGAAGCGTTGTCATGATGTAGGAGAACGCGGCTTTTGGGTCGTCTTTCGCGAACTTTTTCTAACACACTGGGTAAACAAATAGTAGAATACCACTCGGAATTAACACTCTTTTGATCTTCAAGTGGAATTGTACAGATAGGACCCGAAGCTGAGAAAAAAAACGCGATTATTTTTTTACCAACGTTTCTCGCCTGCCTCACTTTTGTTGGCCTGTTCTCATTTTCAAACACCCATTCACAAGATTGCTGTTTTTTTTCGGGTTCAAAACAATAAATCCACGTTTCGTTTCCTGTGACAATGTCATAAATATCATTAGAATGTCCGTGGTCGTACTTCAGTAGCATCTGTGAGCACCATTCCACGCGAGCCCGCTTCTGCTCCGCTGTCAGTTCATGAGGGATCCAACAACAACAAAGTTTCCGAACCTTCAATTCTTCGTGTAAAATTTTCTGAATTTGACTCATACCAATCCCCAATAGCCCTCGAATTGTCTCATAGGTAATCCGCGGGTTATCTTCAATTAGCCGCTTAACAGTAGCCACATTATTTTCGTTGACGGCAGTTGAAGGCCGTCTTTCACGAAAATCGTCATGTAAAGAAACTAGACCTCTCTCAAATTCAGCAAACCATCGCCTCACGGTGCTTAAACAAGGTGCTTCTCTCCCAAAAGCATTTTGAAGACGAGCGGCAGTCTTTCAGAGAGAGATTACCTATAGAGGTTATTTGAGAATGCTTAAATCTCCTTAATTTTCTTTCAAAACTTAAAAAGACGATCAACTTTATTTGGTTATTAATGCTTGAATCTATCTTATTTCCTTTCAAAACTGAATTAGAACATTAACTTTATTTTATTCTTTAATGTGTTAGAAATTCATATTACAACTATCTCCACCTAGACAGTTTGTAAAGTTAGATTGATTGCTAAAGATCAACTCAACTGGAAGAGAAGGATGCATGACTTTCTAGTCTATCTACACACATAAGGTTTCTAAGCTTGGTTAGAAATGGTTTTGTCGATTATTTGCTAATAATTTCATTTTGATAGATCCATAAATAGAGAGAATTGTTCAAAATAATAAAATATTGTTATTTTAAATGATATTCTTCTAGCAATATTTGTTTTTTATTCAACAATAGCGTTATGCTTAACACGAGCAGATAACAAACAGGTCTTCACAGCCAACACTGTGTTTTAGAAGATACATAATATAACTGTTTTGCATTACAACAAAACAACTATTATGTGTTGGAGATAACACAGTGTTGCGGCAAGGGCTTGCTGGTGAGAAGACTATTGAATTTCACAGCTTTGACAGGTTGCAAAGCCAAGTAAGTTACGCACTAGGCCCTCAAGTGTCAAGCCGAAAGGTAAAACCAATGAAAAAATTGGCAAGTTATCATTGCTTCTTCACAGCTAACACTGTGTTTTCTCCAACACATAATAGTTGTTTTGTTGTAATGCGAAACAGTTATATTAAAATTAGTCTTTTGAATTCCCGCCAAATCGCTCCAAAGTGTCACGTGACTATGTTTACGTCAAAGACCGATAAACAATCTCACGCTCTGTCAAAGTTAACCTGATTTTGACTTGTGTATGACAGTTATGTCAGCTTGTTTGCCGGTGAGTGACGTCATCGCGCTTTGATTGGAGTTCGCAGTCACATGCTAAAATGGGTATTAAATAACGCAATTTTAATTAATTTTCTTTAATTTATGAAGAGTAAATATATTTTTAAAATAGTAAGTAATCAAGGTTAGTAAATACTGTCTTTAATGTTAAAAACATAACTTTACATGAAATGGTAACTTGTGTCAACATCCCTATTATCCATTTAGTAAGTCTGCCAGTTAACGTCACGTAGACTACGATGTTTAATTACATCAACGTATATTATGTAATTTTTAGTCTATTACTATTCATTAGGAGCACTGTATCAAAGTCACCTTTTGAAGAAATGGAAGAAAAATAATTGATGAAATCCAAGAACATGTCCTTTTTATTTACAAAATCATTGCTGCGAAAATTTATTCTCTTTATAGGCACCCTGTTCTTGATAAAATATTTAATAGATTAATATGAATTTATGAAGAAAAATTAATGATGAAATCCATGAACATGTTCTCTTTACTTACAGAATCTAAATTGCGAAAATTGATTCTCTCTGTAGGAAACCTTTTCTTGATAAAATATTTAATCGATTAAAATGCATATGATTTTACTGTTAGAGCTTGTCTACTCTGAAATGACGCCCCTCCACCGCATTCACGCGCACATAATGTAAAGAAAAGTACCGAAATTAATAACTCTCCCCCACTGCTGGGCAAAGGCATGCATCATTGAAATCAAGTCATCGCTACAATGGAAAGGTATCGGCTTCATATATTGCAACCACGCTGCAATAACGTCAGGGGAAGCATTCGAAAATTCAATATCCTATTACAACGTCCTTTTGACTTAAAAAATTAAATGATAATGATTAAACTATAACTTTTAACTTCATTTGAAAGTAAAAGCAAACATCTGACTAATTACTATTAAAAATATAAACATTTAAAAATTACTACCCTGGCAGAAGTGACGTTATGACACTAGAAAACAATTAACCGGACAATTATGTCAAGAAAAAAAAACACAAAAAAGCCCTAAACTATATACTTACACAGGTGTCATTGATGTTAAAAGATCCAAGCTTCACAACTAAGTGTCGTTATTGCTCCAAAAATATAAACATAATTTGTCACAGTTACCTTAGTAACGTTGTAGCTCCAGGAAATAATGGGGGCCGCGCGCAACTGACCAATGAAACGTGGTTTCTCCCAGTGGCGTCCAGATTCGCACCAAAACCATAACGACACTAATCCCCTCACGCGGAAGGAACTTAAGCATACTACCACAGTGTCAATTTTTTTTGAGACCAAGCAAAGAGAAAATTGGGTGTATTTTCTTATACTCAGTACAGTTTTAACAAAAAATATTTAAGTGACGATATTGTACCGTATGTGCGATATTTTTTTTTAAATATAGACGCAATAAAAAAGTACTCTTGCGCGTCATTTATGGTTAGACAAGCTTCATTAAATGACTTGAAACTTCAAAGCCAGAACGTCGGTACCATTCCTTCGTGAAATGGACTATATCGACTACTGGCGGCGTAAACTCGTGATATAGTAGGACTTCAGCAGAATTTTCTGTCGATGTAAGTGCTAAAGTAAGCTTACACTGCAGGTATATTTCTGACCGACTTGGTGTACATCGACATCGCTCACCCCGCGGGCTCTCCGCATCGCATCGCGAAGATGACAGTTGTCCTGAAGGCCCTCGAACGGTACCAGAGCTCGGAGTACAGCATCGCGCCGTTGCCGCACGTCGCCACCTTCCTCAACAGCGTGCGGTATATAGAGGAGCTGCAGAAGTTCTTAGAAGATGACCAATACAAGTAAGCAAAGCCTTTCGACGTTGTATTATTTTATTGAGCCGGAACATTACGTGCGGATCCCAACCCGTTCGTAGTGTAACAAACTCAAAAGCTGTGAACAAGGATAAAATTCATCGACAAAAAACATAAAATAAGAGCCCGCCACTTATTATTGTAAATTTTACTTATTTTTTGCGTTTTTTTTTCAAATCCTTTTTTCAATTAATTTAATTAGGTACTTGTAATTTAGTGATTTTAAATCCTAGAGCTGATTGACTGATGATTATTTTTTGTTAAATACTTGAATTAATATGCTTTAATTTGAATTACTAACAATATCTTCTTCATTTGAGAAATAAAAACTTACAAAAGGCACAAGTCTGTAATGTTCCAATGATTTGTAGCAAAAATAGTGAAGTTTTAATTTTTTTTTAAATATGTACGTTTACGACCTAGTTTTCCAAGAAAACTCAGAATATGTAAAAAATCTTTTTTTTATATCACATGGTGGCAAACCAGCTTACGGCCCGCCTGATGGTAAGCAGTTACCGAAGCCTATATGGACGCCTGTAACATCAGATTCATTACGTGCGCGTTGCCGACCATTTAGGAGATACATATTAACTCGCCTCTTAAAGGACCCCATACTGTATTCCCCCGGGAAAACCTCGGTAGGGAGTTTATTCCACAATTGGATTGTTCGCGGGAGGAAATTCCTCTTAAACCGCACTGTGCGCGACCATTGGGGTTCCAGTGTGTGAGGATGAACACCCTGTCGATGGCGAGCGGTGCGATGATAAAATGTAGCTGTGGGCATCATTTCAAACAGTTACTCGGAACACAACCCATTGTATAACCGGTAGAACACACATAAGGAGGCCACGTCTCTCCTCATACCTAATGGTTCTATACCACTTGCGAGTTTGTGATCATCAACTATTCTCACAACTCGTTTTTGAACCGACTCAAAAGGCTCAAGCTGGTATTCTAGTGCTCCCGCCCAAAGGTGACAGCAGTACTCCATATGGGGCCTGACTTGCGATTTATATAACAGCAGTCTTTGTTCCGATGTGAAGTACTGCTTCGCTATATTAAGCACACCTAGCTTTTTGGATGCCAGTTTGACCTTATCATTCAGATGACTTCGGAATTGCACATCACTGGAGATGTCAATACCGAGGATCCGAATACTCTTAGAGATAGTAAGTGGTGTGTTGAGGAACTGTGGGGTAACAAGGAATGGGATTTTCTTAGCGGTGAACGCACAAACTTGTGTCTTGGTAGGGTTAAATCGGACTAAGTTATCCCGGCCCCAATCGGAGACTTTGGGCAAAGTACTCTCGATTTTAGACACAAGGTGTTCGCGACTTTTTTTCTGGAGTTTGTTTGCACAGCCCGTGTAAAATGCATCTCCTGTGCTGTCATCTGCATAGCAATGATTACTATCAAATGAAAGCATGTCATTAATCTGCAGCAGAAACAGCGTTGGAAATAGCACGGATCCTTGTAGGACGCCAGCGTCATGGTTTCGGAGCAACTGCCGTCTACTACGGCTCTTATGCTACGGCCAGCCAAGAAGCTAGCAACCCATTTGCACAGACCCTCTGGTAGCCCGTAAGCTGGCAACTTCGATAGAAGACCTCGGTGCCATACCCGATCGAATGCCTTCGCTATGTCTAGGCTTACTGCCAATGCCTCACCTTGACTCTCAATAGCCGTATGCCACCGGTGTGTGAGATACGAGGGTCATTCAATAAATACTTAGCCTACAAAAAGTAAACGAAAATTTTGGAATAGTGGCAATTAATTTTTCAACATAGTCTCCTTTTAGTTCGATACACTTAGCCCAGCGATGCTCCAACTTTTTTAACCCGTCCGAAAAATAGTTTTTGTCAAACTCTGCAAAATAGGCCTCCGTGGCGGCGATGACCTCCTCATTTGATCCATATCTATTCCCGGCGAGTGATTTTTTCAGATTAGGAAACAGAAAGAAGTCACAAGGGGCCAAATCTGGAGTATACGGTGGATGGGGCAGCAATTCGTAGCGTAATTCGACCAATTTGGCCATGGCAACGGCAGACGTGTGAACCGGTGCGTTGTCGTGGTGAAACAGCACTTTTTTCTTCGCCAGATGGGGTCGTTTTTTCTTTAATTCAGCGTCGAATCGGCCCAATAAATCGGCATAGTAAAGCCCTGTAATTGTTTTACCCTTCTCGAGGTAATCGATGTAGATCACACCTTGTGAATCCCAGAAAACGGTGGCCATAACTTTTCCGGCCGATTTTACAGTTTTCGCCTTCTTTGGAGCACGTTCCCCGGTCTGGATCCATTGTTTTGATTGCTCCTTGGTCTCTGGTGTGTACCAGTGTATCCAGGTTTCATCGACGGTCACAAAACGACGCAAAAACTCCGCTGGATTCCGCTTAAACAGCGCCAAACACGTCTCCGATGTGGTCTCACGGTTGCGCTTGTTTTCCGGTGTGAGTAAACGCGGCACCCATCGCGCCGACAGCTTTCTCATGCCGAGTCCCTCGTGAAGAATATGATGCACTGTTCCTTCTGAAATGGCTACAGTCTCAGCTAGCTCCCGAACCTTCAATCGGCGATCTGCCAATACGAGATCATGGATTTTTTAAATGTTTTCCTCCATAGCAGAAGTTTTCGGTGCACCTGGACGTGGTTCATCAAAAACCGACGCACGGCCACGTGCAAACTCGTTGAACCAATTCTTGACGGTGGCCATCGATGGATAAGAGTCACCGTACACAGCATCCAAGCGCTCTTTGATTTCGATGCGCGTTTTCCCTTCCAAAAATAGGAATCGAATCACCGAACGATATTGCTCTTTTTCCATTTTTGTAAAACCTATCGACACGTTCGCTTCCATAAGTTGTCAAATTAAAACAAATGAAGGGATTGGAATGAAAATTTGAAAAAAGAATTAAAAAAGAATGTGCTACACTGTGGTAAAACTCTTTTGAAACTACAGCGCCCTCTGGCGATGAGGCTAGGTACTTATTGAATGCACCTCGTACACCAGTCGAGCGACCGTGGCGAAAACCGTATTGACGGTCACTTAACAAATCATGTTCTTTAGGTATCTAAGGAGTTACGTGTTGATTACACGCTCCATCACCTTGGAGAGAAGGGAGGTTATAGTGATAGGCCTATAATTCGATGGGTCTGAGTTATCGCCCTTTTTGGGCACTGGATGCACATGAGCAGTCTTCCACGAAGACGGAACTTCCTTTTTCTGGTAAGAAAGTGCGAAAAGTCGCGTTAATACAGGACACAACTCGGGAGCACACTGTTTGAGCACCACTGCGGGTATGCCGTCTGGCTCACTCGACTTATGAACATTGAGACAGAGCAGCTCTCCCCGGACATCTCTTTGTGAAATCTTGATTTCCGGCATGGAGTATCCGCACCACGGGATGGTTGGCAATACGGTATGACCATCGTCGTTTAAAGTTAAGTTCGAGGCGAAGATATTAGAGAGATACATAGATCAGCTTTGTCGTTAGCGTGGTATGGCCAGACTTCGCACTTGTGGTAAGGACGACTGACAAAAATTTCCCTCGGCAGCTTTGGCGAGCGACCAGAAGGCACGGCTTTCAGAGGGGTGACGTGCTAGTCGCTCACCAATTCTGCCGACGAAATTGAATTTAGCCCTGGCAATTGTCCTTTTACTGAACCTCGAGGCAGCATTAAGTCGACGTTACATATAAGAATTTGAAAAAAAAGTTGTAACCCCTGTAAAGGGAGAATGCCCTAGTGACTATGGAAGTTTGTATCACTATCAAATTTATTGTCCCTCTACATAATGTAGATTATTTTTTCCTAATAATTTCAGTTTTATTTGTTACAGTCATTATTATTTTTGCAACTATCCGCAGTTTGCGGCAATTTAATTCTAAATTTAGCAAAAATAACAACTTGGAATAGATTCTGTCACCTTTTTGACGGATTAATCGATAGAAACTGGCGTTCTTTGTTTTACTTGAGTATTTTGGAGAGGTAAAAGTACTCCAGTACCCGGAGACAGAAAAGGTAATGAAATTGTACAAATAAAGACAGCTTTAATTAGATTGATTTCTTTTTATTCTTAATTTTCATAAACATATCAGAATCAGAATCAGAATCATTTATTTCGCTTGAAAGTGGTACAAAGATGTTAAATATATAAATACAAAGTCCTCACATTTTACTATAGCATAGCATGCAAAATTCATTATTATAATTTTAAGTTTACATGGAAATTATTAATAATCATTGTATTGTCAGAATGTCACCGAAACACCCTTAAAACATGAAATACAAAATCACAATTATTTTCGTTCACAACAAACGAGACTCAGAGAATTTAAAATATTCACCCATTGAGTAGAAGCATCTTTCTATAAACCACCGCTTGAGGTTTATCTTAAATCTGTACCTTTATTTCGTCATTTAATTTATTATAAACTTTTATAGCCATGCAGTAAGTGCTTCTACTGTAAAGCGTCGTAGAGATAGCGGGTAGAACCAGCTTATTCGGATACCTTGTATTAAAATTACAAACCTCTTTTTTCTTTGTGAATAGATTTGAATTGGTTTTTACAAATATACATATTTCATAGATGTAGATGCATGGTACGGTTAGCAACTTGAGATTTTTAAATAACGGTCTGTAGGATGTCAAACCGTCAACCTTGCAAATAGCTCGGATACATTGTTTCTGAGCTATTAGTGCCCGGTTTGTGTGGTACGAGTTGCCCCAGAGACGAATACCATACCTCAGCAGGGAGCATATGTATCCGTGGTAAGCCCGAATAGCGACACTAGTTTCGCTAACTCGTGTTAGTCGCCACAGTGCATTTGCAAAAGAATTTATTTTATTGCAAAGTTTATTTATATGCTCTGCCCATGCTAATTTATCATTAATTAGTATACCCAAGAACAAAGTAGTCTTGGATTCTCTAATGGGATTTAATCCGGACGAAACATTCAGGAGGCGTTTTTCACCATTTTTGTTGATAAATTGAATATATGTAGTTTTTTCTAAATTTTCCATAAGATTATTACTACCTAACCATTTTATTATTTTACTGATAGTTTCATTTATTTCGTCATTATATGTTTCTGAATTGTTGCATGGAATAACAACCGATACATCGTCGGCAAAAAGTATACAATCATGTCGAGTTACTTCTGGAAGACCATTTATATAGAGCAAGATTGTCAAAGGGCCCAAAATGCTACCCTGCGGCACGCCAACATCGTTTAATTTCATGGATGACCTGTACTTGTCAATTCCATCCTGGTATTCATGTGTGTTATCTCTACATACTGATTTCGATTGTCAAAGGTAACTTTTAAGCCATTCGCTTGCAATTCCTCTTATACCCATAGTGCTACATTTATTTAGTAGTATTTTGTGCGACACGAAATCAAAGGCCTTGCTCATATCGAAGAAGACAACCGTGGCTGGTATACGCTTGTCGAAATAATAAGACACTTAATTAAGTAGCGTAAAAGTAGCTAAAGATGTGGATTAACCTTTTTGGAATCCGTGTTGCTCAGGTTTTATTAATTGAAATGCATTTAAAAAGCTTGTCATACGAACGTGATAGCTTTCTCAAAAAAAATTGGAATCGTAGGCAGAAGAGATATAGGCCTATAATTCGCTATATATGTAGTTATACGTTCGCTATATATATAGTTATATAGTCGCTATACGTTCTTTGCTTCCTTTCTTATGAAGGGGCATGACTACAGAGGTCTTGAGGATTTCGGGGAAGACACCAGTCGAAAATGACAAATTAATCAGGTAACTCAATGCAGGTGCAATTTCCATAACACATGATTTTAATATTTTGGTTTGTATCTCATCAAATTTGATTATCTACTTGTTCATCAAATATTACTATCTAAAAATTGGACTGTTGCATGGATCGTTGTGGCGGCCCTAACTCAGATACCGAGCTATAGTAAGTAATATAGGATATAGTCATAATTTAGGAGCTGGTACAGGCTTATCTTGAAAGGCATTTTGTAAGCAAGCAAAACACTCTGCACAGACTACGTTTTCACGTGAAACCTGAAAAAATAGGATTAACTAAATCATTAACAAATTATCTTTCTTTCTTCATCAGATGCCTAATTAGAAATCATAGATTGAATAATTGTTGATAATAATTTGTTATTGAATGATCACTCAAAAATGAAAATGATGATGTGTTTTAGACCAGTGAACGCCATGCCATCGCTACTTTAGGAGTTTAATTATTAGATCAAACATGACGTTACTGGTGTGGTTGAAATATGCGTTTAAACTCAACTGCTTTAAATTTTTCATGCCAACCTCATGACAGGTAGGCAGACAGTCAAGTGACATGCATTTGTGTACTCCGTCCAACAATTATTTTTAACTTTTGACAGCTCGCGTTACTGGTTCGATTTCTGATTTCTACGGATAATAATGAACGTGTGTGGTGCTCGGCGGAATTGTGGTTATAAAACCCAGCAATCGCTACTAAATAAAAGAAGGAGTGTAAAACGTTGCTTTTAAAAATCGTAATTGGCATTTATCATGTACTCACGTCCTAGGCTCGATGTCGCTTTCTGAATGGTATGTACGTATCTACACGAGGGAAACGGAAAGCTAAACTACATTTTCATCTTTCACAACTATTATCTTGAACATTTTCTCCCGGAGAGTTCATAATTTATTATAGAAAATCTATTGTGTCTCGTTCCGCGGCGACGAATGTGTAATAGTTAAAATAAAAAAAAGGAATTATTGAAGTAACAAACTCGTGGCACTATGTGTATTGTGCGCCTACCCCTTGGCATTCTCCCTTACAATAATAATTTTCGGGCTCTTATTTTATGTTTATTGTCGATGAATTTTATTCTTGTTTACAGCCTCTAAGTTTGTTACACTACGAACGGGTCACATGGTATGTAAAAATGAATCGCCCAATGTGTTGCTAAGCGGAAAACTCGAGAACAGCTCGACCAATTGGGCAATTCTTATTTCATGTTCTCGTAAAGGCATAAGGAAGGTTCTTGTGGAGAGAAAAAACGTAAATATTACAAGGAAAATAATGAAAACCACACTTTTATTTTCCCAGCTATCAAATACTTGACAGGAGGAAGTGGTTGAGGTAGCTATACTATTTTCGCCTTATGGTGATATCCCTGACAGTTCATAATTGACAATTATAGTGATGCAACGAATGAAGTTTAATCGATGGTTTCAAAATATCGGCAACTCATCCGATATATAAATTATTAATGAACGTTCCTAATAAGGCTAATAAATAAGATAAAGAATAAAACGCGGTCTTTCGAAAAGAATAGTTTCAACTATATTAATAATTCACTGCTAAAACTTGATTCTTGTGGACTGATATCAGAATCGGAATCGTATTCTACTGTTATTATTATTTGCTGGTCTCTTATTCGGTCAATTTGGATGAATTTGTCCCAGTCCTCCATTATGGTTTGACGAGTTTTTTCAACGACCTTTCTCCAATTTTCACCGGTTACATATTGACATGCATTCACTGTTTTTTCGGCATTGTACGTACCAAACAAAAACCACATAACGAAAAGCTTAACAAGAAAACTCAACAAAAACAGCAACTAAAGTCAAAACAAACAAATACGCAACTTAGATGTAACGTAAAAACAAACCGCATACAAGGTAGACGCACTTCGCACTCGTACTGATTTATTTAATTACTTTTTTTTCAATTGATTACTTTTTAATAAAATTAGACATTCGGATTATGATGATTACTATTGTATCTATTGTATGCCTGTGAGGCGGAACACAGTGAGACTCTTAAATATGATTATTGATATACCTGTGATTCACAAAAAAGTTTATTTCTCTGTGTATCTGACGTGAATGACGTGTATTCATCGATTTTTTGTCGATTCAGTAGTGTTGATTCACTATTGAATGGGCGTTCCTTTTCACGCATCAGGCGCTGTAAAGATATATTTATTTAATTTCATTTATTTCATTATTAACAGGTAATAATTATAACAATAATTTACTTGATAAATTTCGATAGGACAATAGTTTTTTAATAGTTTAATAAATTTTCTTTTGCCTGTTTCTTTTTATTTCATTTGAAATAGTATGCGTGACACGGAACAATGAGAGCTGTCAGGCATATCATCTTATAGTGAAAATACTATAGTATATACTTATATTTTGAAGAGGAAAGATTTGATTGTTTGTTTGTTTGTTTGTTTGTATTGAATATGCTCCGATACTACTGATCCGATCGTGAAAATTCTTTCACTAACAGAAAGCTAAATTGTTCAGGAGTGATATAAGCTATACTTTATTATGATTAAGCCAAAATTCAGTGAAAAATAACAGTATATGTTAATCAAGTCTGAGAAAAGCGGCAAGATGTGATGATGGACACCAGCTGTAACATTTGACAGAACGAAGTCTGTCGGAACAGCTCGTAAAAATATTATTAAACACGTATACACTTCTTCGGCCCGAAATCCAGAGGTCCTGGCTTCACATCCCAAGACCAAGTGTATTTTCGGTTTTTTCGGAACTAGGCCGGGGTTTGAAACACTAAACCGCATTTGGCAAGCGTGGTGATCAAATATCCATTAGTCTCAGCGAAGCGTTGATTTCAGTGATGGATGCCTTGGTCCTTCAGTGCGACAATAGGTTTTTCTTTCTTTAGCCTATCGCTTAAATTGCCCGCAATGTAGCCATCCGCACCAACAAAAAGGTGGACTTTGCTATGGACTTAACTTCTTGTATTTTATCTACCATTTCTTTTTTAATCACGCTTTGGGCATTAACAATGATAACGTGTTTATAGAATACTAACTTCCTGATAGCGGCTTCGCCCGCTTGAAATGATTCAGCTATTTGCTATTTATTATATTTTTTGATGTCTGATATTGTTTGCCTTCAGACTCTCTCAGAAATTGGAGCCACCGTCGCCTATCGGCAGTTGCACTGGCTCCAAAGAATCTGTCAAAGAAGTGTTGGCACAAGGACCTTCGACTCCTAGTGTCAAACTGTCACCTTCTCACCGACTTGGTTCAGGATCTCTTCGACTGCAAGGAACATATCACCAATCCAAATTCATACCGACGCATAGGAAATCCCGCTCTCTCGGTTCCAAGTAAGTAATTAGATAAGATTGCAATTCTCTCGCTGTTCCAAGTTTTTTATGTAGAGCTGTCAGTACCTATTTAAAAAGTAATTTAATCACTATCGCTGAAGTTACACTCATTTCTTACACTCATTAGAATCAGACTTACTCGGAGATATTATTATGTGTAAGTAATAATAATGCCTAACTTTTTTATAAAGTTCTGTTAAAAGAAGAATATAAATATCTCTTGGTGGGTTTTGTATGTGACTCATTTATCTGATGTGTCCTTGCCTTTCCAATCTGATGTGTGTCCCCACACTTTCCACGCATATACATTATACACTCGAGTTACATTTCTTTAATTATGTCTGTCCTAATATTTATTAATTGCTACCAAAGACATGATCATATTTTAACCTCAATGATTTATCACTTATATACAGTATGTTTTTCCTCTTGGTATTGGTAATAGGTTTCGTAGTGCGAGCTTGCCAAGAAATTTTCACAAGGTCAATTTTGGTGTGGGGTGAGTTCTTTATTATGGTTGATGAACAAGATGGCTTGTATTGTGGTAATGTGTAGACAGTAAATATAAGTATATATTTTTTATAATAACATAGAACATGTAGGTAATAGCATGTCTTAAGCTCGTGCGTGATTTCTACTGAATTGCTAAGAAGGCATTTTGGATTCTAGCATACAAGTATAATACAAATGATGCATGACTATAGCTGATTATGCAAACACTTCAACAAAATGCACACGCGTTACTAAATCATATTCTCAATGTCTTCTTCCATACGAGACGGGACATACGACTATTTTGTACCCTCATTATGTGATCATGACTAAGAAGTGATTTAAATAAAGTATTTTAACATAATAATATTTTGATAATTAAATTTATAATATTTTTACTTACCCTTTTGTGAGGGAGAGTCCATGAGTGGTGTTAAGGTAATATTGTCAATACAGTTTAAGGAATCTTAGTTGTATTTAAAAACCAAGTGAAAGACTTTTGATTACCACACAAGTTATTTTTTAATTATGGTATAATTTTGAAGCATAGAAAATTTTTTTTGTTTAAAAACATTAACTTTACACTGTTAAAGTAATGCTAAAGCATGTGTTTGATCAGAAACTTGAGCATTCCGCTGTCACAGCCACACGTGCCCTTATGATGGCTAGAGTTACGTATTTAAACTGCTTCTTGAAATGAAAAAGGAGGGTGATGTTAGTTAAATCAATGTAAATTTCAATTATGTAAACCCGAAATGAAATAGTTGTGTAATCAATGGTACGTCTGGAATCTTCTAACCCTATTTAATGATAAAAGTAGTCTCGATTTCATTACGATCAGGCAAACAGCCTGATTGACATAAGGGCAGTGCTTATCTTTGCAATCACTTTCAGTATCGACTGATAGCAGCATTAATTTCTAAAACGTTATTCCGTGCCCAGTATGACACACAACCCTTCAAATATAATAGGTTTTATTTAATTACATTATAAAAAGATGTAAAAATAAAAGAGCTTCACATTGATTTACCTAACACCATGTAGGTATCATGTATTTTTAAGCCGTATCTTAGACGTCTCACTTTGAGGTTTCATTTAGTTTATTATGAAAAATATCAACATTTTGGGCGATGTAAAATAGATTTATTTTATTTGCGCTTTTTGAATATAGCTTTTGTTTCGTGGGACAATTTCGCGCACTGTTAAGACGTTCATTATCGTTCATTGCTCGCATCAAAATTACTACTTAAAGGCCTGTTTTCCGCCAAAGCGGAGAGGAGAGGATATGTGTATTGATAAGATTCAGAGTTCTTAATTTCCACATCTGTCTGTAAAATGTAGAAATAACGAAATCTGATTGATTTAATACTCATCTCCTCTCCTCTCAGCTTTAAAGAAAACCGGGCCTAATGCTCGCGTGCGGTGCTTCCTCCTTCTTATAAGGGGGAAATCCTTTTACTTATAAAGATCTGCGGCCTTATTGTCTGAAAACTGCAGTGGCGTTTGCGGCGATCATGTTCATGAAGCTACTGACAATATACAGAAGGAAATTAAAAAATAAGATAGTTGCATTGCATTACAGCATTTGCATATGTATTGGGTGAATAAAACATAATCATAGTAATTAAGACTAAGTAGCAGCTAGATACGTATTTGTAAAGATTACGTAGGTACTTATTTGTAATGGTATCGAAAGCACTTTCTAAAGGCAAAAGACTTCACGACCTAAAGAAAGTGGCTGGTAGGGACTGGATGGCAAAAACGGGAAATCGGGCTTTGTGGCGCGCCCTAGGGGAGGCTTATGTCCAGCAGTTTACTGCTATATGCTGAAGAGAGGAATTTCAAGCGTTTACTGAAGGAGTTAAACTTGCCCTGAGTAAACGTGACTAATTACTTATGTGCTGAAAAACTCACCTCTTTTCAGCACTGTTAAAGCCTGATGCGCTCTAACATTTACTTGTAGCGACTTTGAATGATGAAGCGTTAGTTTTGTTGGGATTTGAATCAAAACTCTTGAAGCGTATTAATAGAAAATTTACTTATAGCGTTTACAATGAAGTCAGTTTTGCAAATGTAGTACAAATTTGAAAAACAATAGCTTCTTTCTAACCGCCATCGTTGTCATTGGTCATGTGGTGATGGTGGGATAATTGGCGTCTCGCCGTGGCCGCTGAGCAGCTCAATAATTCCCGTTTTGGTAGTGATTTTTTCAGGAAGTCAAACAGATTTCCACCTTGTTTATTTATGCTGTCATGCCCCCCCCGGCCTTAAGAAATGCCACTTTCAATGGTTATGATTGGCGGTCTTCTGCCCATAGTGGGCATATCTGGGCAAACGCCTGATTATGCCGGTGCTGGTTTTGATGTCAGCCACTCTTGATACACTATCGTTGCCTGGGACAGTATAAAAATGCGGCATAGACACCACTCCAATCGAGGTAGGTGGTCGTCTTTGATGAGTACCAGCATGTTAGGCTTGAGATCTGCTTGGCGTGTCTTCTATTTGGTCCTTATTTGCATCTCTGAAATGTATTCCTTAGACTTATTGCGCCCAGTGGTGCTGGCGTATTTGTTCTACTCGCTGGTAACGCGTTAGAGCCGACGGAGTAGCATTCTGAAGGTCTTTGCGTGGTGGTGCTGTCAGTGGACGGTTGAAAGTTTCATTTTTCGGTTTTTTGCTTATATCAAAAACTAATGATACTCTACAAAATTAATGCTAATTAAATTTGCTACAAGTTTTATTCAATCAAGTTTTTCGATATCTTGTATAGCGATCTCTTGTCTAGTCCAAACAAAGTAACGAAGTCAAAAATTGTGTTCCAAGCATTTCCCTTTATACCTTTTTCTTGCCGCACACAAAAGGGAGGGAATGTACTCATAGGCAACGTCTTATAATGATTTTGTAAATATACGCGTGCGAGATTAAAAAAATAAATAATCTATTTCACGTCGTAAGTCACCGGTGATTTAACCGTGATTTATATAAATTACCGTGAAATACCCGTATTTTACCAGCGTTTTCGGTAAAATTACGTAATAATGCAACCCTAGTTGTGACCCTGCGCTCTGACAGCTAAATCGGTTACGTTCAGCGGCGCACAGTGTAATAAGAAAGCTCGTGCTACGCGATAAGTTTCGATTCCGCGTGTAAGCTACCTAAACATAGCCTTGATCGATAGCACGGACAAATAAAAAATTAATAGTGTGACTTGTAAGATAAAAAAAGACTTTTTAACTTGTCCGCGTTTCTTGAGAAAACCTTCTGTACGTAGTACTATTACCTATTCTGTGGTAAGGAGGAATGAAGTGAAAAATATTTTTTGGGCTGGTAGCAGCATAATCAATGATATCTTGTGAACAGAAAGAAGAGAGAAACCTAGTAAATTCATTCATCAACCCGACAAAGTTCCTGCCGTTGTCAGAAAATATGTCAGATGGTTTACCGCGACGAGAAATGAATCTGCTAAAGGCTGTGTAGTGAGCATCCGTTGACAAGTCACCTAATAATTCTAAGGCGCGAGTTGCGAAACAGATAATCGCAACATACGCCTTTAAAGTTCGTGCGCCGCGATCCCTTACGATCCAAAATGTAAACTGCAGAGCGATTCTTAAAATCTCCCAATAAGAAAAGAAATACGCCGTGTAAACCGTACACACTCCGAAGAAGTGTTCGCCTAACCTTGATTTGTTATTCTCAATTTGCTTCAAAGTCTGAGTGAAGCGGAGTGAGTGTCGAAATGGGATAGGGCTCGCATGTATGTGGCAATTTTGAATCGATAAATCGATAAAACTTTGTTTAGTTTTATAAACAAGAATACTCTACTAAACGACGAGGAATAATGTGATATAACAGTATTTTGGCTAAGTCTACATTATTTATTGTATAAACTTGAGGTAAAGTATGAAGAATATTATCTTAATATCCACATCGCCAAGGCCTTTTGGGCCAATGCCATAACGCTTGACCAGTGCTGTTGCTATAGCGATAGCTTCGATGGCGATAGTTGACGTTGAAAATCGTCATACTACCGGTAGTTCTGTCGAAACTATCGACCCGTGACGATACTATCGATACTATCGATAGTGAGAATTAGGCGATACTATTAAACTTTTTCGATACTATTGATAGTATCGCACCATTAAAATCGATACTATCGATATTATTTATGACTATCGTCGCATATTGATACTATCGATAGCTTTTCTTCAGTAACTATCGAGGTATTTTCGATACTATCGATAAAACGAAAAAATTTATGAGCTTGCAATAGTATCGTAAAATGTTTGACTATCGATGGGGCAAAACTATCGATACCATCGATAGTATCGAGACTATCGACACACATCCTATCGATAGGTTCGATAGTATGACTGATTTTCGAGGATTTTGACTGTTGCTCGATAGACTATCGCTATCACAACAACACTACGCTGAACAAAAAAAAACTAAAAAAAATGGCAACAATGTTGTTGTGTGTTTAAAAAGTAAACTTTCGTAATTACGTGTTTTCAAACTAATTATGTTTCCATATTGCTTTATTTGAGTGTATATCAAATAAAACATGAAGTAAGTATGACTACGTTCACTGTTCTATATTATAAACAAGCAGTTTTGGTTAATTGACGATTAATAAATTTAAAATGTGATTTGCAGAACTATGAAACAGAAACGCTGAAAACTATTCTGGGAGGGATCCCAAGCTTACCCAAGGGCTTGATTAAGGTGGAGTAGGGTTGAGGCGTATTTACGCGACCACGTTTTAAACTAGGTTTCTGCTTCCAAGTACGTAAACCAAGTTCCAACACGGAAATACTCGCAACAGCTTCACGGTATTTTACTAGGACGCACTCGGGCTTTTCAGTCGGCAGGCTCACTAGCCCTGTACAAATACTCCTTCTAGCTTTTCCCTGCCATTCATCTAGTTACTTTTCTCATTCCTTCACTATCCAGTCTATTCGCTTGTGGAACTCGTTACCGTCACTTATCAGGCAATCCCAGTCCTTACATACTTTCAAGTCCCGAGTAAAAGCATATTTCCTCTCTCTGTAACCTGTATTTTATTTATCTAGTGCGTGGATAAACCAAATATTTTTGTTCTCCTTATTACTATTTCTTTGTGTATGTTGATATTTATCTCTAACACGTATGTTATATGTTTATATTATACTATTATTATCCATTATAAATTCACGACCTGTGTATGGGAGTACTCATACAATATGTTTTAATTTATCCTATGATCTCTCATTACCTTACCCACTACTCTTATTTTATTAGTAAATTCCTTACACGTGGGTTGCCTGGAAGAGATCGCTTCCTAGCGATAAGGCCGCCTAAATTGTACTTGACTAAGTTTTTATTCGTTTTTAAGCACTGTTGTAATTATTTTCTTTGTAGTTGTACAAGAAAGTATGTTTATCTTATCTTATCTTATCTTACTTTCCACACTTGCAAGTGTCACTGTTTTTTTTGAGCCCTTCAAATTTAAGTTAGGAAATTTTTGATTTACAGTGATAGAATTAAGGAACATAATCGCGTAAGCAAAGCTATAAACTTGCAATCCTTTAAAGTATTTTTTTTGCTGAAGTCATTGTAATCCTTATTTTAATTAGAGTTAATATTCATTTGCATCAAAATACTTTTAAAGTATTTTACTCCTGAGTCCCCGACCCGCTTGGGCCTCCGCGTTCGCGTCTGATCGGCAAGCTGCCGCGTAAGCAAGATAGGTGACATATCGAACTCGTTCTCTCGCGTGGTGCGATTAATTTGACTAAATCTCGGCCTTATCTTTGTGCATTCATGATCCTAGAACAGATTTCCGGGAAATTGCAAATGCGCGCAAAGTGTACTTACAACAAAAATATAACGAGCCTGAGCCTATTCTATTGTAACATAAATAAAGTTTGTTATTGCACGTACAATCAAAAACAATATGAAAACTTGTAATAATATTTAGGTTTTTTAGCTCGGCACGTGCGTCGTCAGTCTAATAATAACTGACCTTGACATTAGAAGATTTGATTTATTGATAAAAAAGTTGAGAGCTTTGATAAGTTATTTCAAGACAAGGCTCATCAATGTTTAAGGCGCATGCCTTTAACATTGATGAAACAACGATAGCTTACAACGTTAAATAAATACACTAGATAAATTCGCCGGGTCTGTTAACGGCCTGGGTAGCTCAGTTGGAAGAGCCAGGGGGGGTTCCCAGCACACCCTGACCCGAGCCAATTTAGAAAAGTGCGTTCCTGAATTGATCCAACTGAATCGAACCCGGGAAACCATGCACGTGAAGCCGAGAAACCGTGCTACAGCTACAGCGTATGGAGGACGTAAGGTGAACCTTTACAGAACTATTGCAAAATAAGATTTATGTTGGCAGCGCTCACATGTAAATCTTGACTTGTAAGCCTTATTCAAAATAAGTTATGTAAACAATTAACAAATTGTTTAAAGTTGAAAGTCAGAAATAAGAAATTAATTAATTAAGTAGCCTTCTATGAAGCCTAAGCTAATCTACAACAGAAATTAACGTTTTGAAACTTGTCGGTTCTTTTCACGCGATTATGTTTCTTATAAAAACACACGTATAGTCTATTTTACCATGAAGTAATAGAAATACTTGCAAGTATTTTGAAACCTGGTTTTTGGCCTTGGTATTTCATGGAGTACGCACTAAGTGGCCCTGGTTTTGGATTTTGCAAGTACGACTCATGCTTAGTGGAGAGTTCTAAGAGAGGTTGGCCGCTTAAATGAACAGCATGGAAGGAAGAACAAAATCCTAGAAACGGGAGAATAAGGTATTTTCGTTTATCAATAGAATGCATTGACAGTACAAAAACATAAATGCAGTGCAGTATATTTAATTTCAAGAAGGCTTTTGCCAGAATTTCGTGTTTGCCTAAATATCGCTACTTTATGAGTTTATCATAATATTTCAGTATAATTTTTACCTAAGTTTTGTAGCCTGCATGCATGTGTATGCATGCATGCACCAATAATAATTAAGGAACATAGTTTTTGTATTTACTGTAGAACATTGTTTAAAGTTATGTGTATTTTTTTGTTCTAGGCCGACTAAAAGTGCTGTGAACGCAGCATTACATGCTCAAATTATGCCTTCTGGGCAAGGTGCAAGCCACCCTTTGCACTCTTAGTCTAGGCTTTAACTCCACAGTTATAAGTCTAGGCTTTGCAATAAAAGTGAGTTGACAAAGTATACATTTTATTCAAACGGCTAACAAAATGCCAAGTTGGGGATCCAAATATGTGTGCGTTTATTTGAGTCATGATTAGGATTATCAAAAACTTATTTTGAATTTTTGTATTATAACCACATATTTTTGTGTTATGTAATGAAACGAATTGTTAAAATTTATAACATAAATGTTTTTCAAAACAATGAAAGCTTGTAGATTAGGTTACATTATCTCATTTGACTTACATAAAATTGTTGTGTAATATACTGACTATTTTTTGTTTCAGTTACAGGGATCCGTAGAAGGCTCGTCAAGCGCCACTTAAGCAGCAGTGATTGTAGAGTGCAGCAAATGACTGGATGAACAGCAGTTAATCAGAGCAGTCAAAAACAGCACTGCTAAAAGCTGTTGCTGTATATGCAGCCAAGGCAGACCATCAACAGCTTATCCGGAAATTGCTGCAAGGCAAACGGGTTACAATTAAGTCCACAATCCACATATTCTGGTTGCTACTTTCGTTGTTTTGAGAAGTGTTATGAAAATTAATAAAAGTTACTGTGATTCAATAATGTCTTTCTTTCTTTTACCTGTAGCGACTAATATCGCTACAGTACACGCTGCCGCCTATGAAATGCGCCAGAGTCGGAAATCATACGATGATCACACGATGTGACGTCACGATGTGACGTCACGTCTATCGTTCGAACTCAGCCGTAGTAAGATGGCCGTGCGCAGCGCGCCTCGATTGGAACCCGGACGCCGACGGACCGCCTGCGCACGCCGCGGTCCTGCCCGCTTCATCATGGCGTCGTAAAATATTTCCCACCAGACGCGCGCCTATAAAAGCGCGCTCTCGGGATGCATGCAGCACATAGCTGTTTACCTGCTATGTGCTGCCATGCATGATCTCGCGTCAGTTCATGTATTTCAGTCGCATATTAAAGCATAATTTAAATAAAAGCTGGTTTTTCACATTTATTCAAATAAATAAATTTAATTAAATAACCTCAAATTAACAATGGAAATTATTCATTCAATAATTAAACTGGACGCCAGACGCCACAAATTATTTTTAAGGTCACGTCTACAAAACTGCCCATTTATAAAATCATTCTGGGATCCTGCTAACGATGAGCCAAGGCAGCACTGCTTGCTGGGTAGTCCTCCTGTTTGGTTGCAGATATTATGCACGACACTAAATGCTACTACTTCTTTAGCCACCATGTCAGAATCATAGTGAACTAGTGAAGTACTGGAGTACCATGTGAACCAGCAAATAACTGCCTTTCACTGTCCATGCTTACAGATTTCAAAAGTACATTGAACTTTCAATTACATGGACGTCGAATTTTCATCTTGACTTCGGCTGGTAGATAAAGCATAGTCTCCTATATGCTTTGCACACACTTTTCTACACTCCAAACAAAACAATGTTTTAATTATTTCACCGAAACATGACCAAGGATTTGATTATTTCCACTCCTAAAATACAAACTCGATCACTCTGTAGTAACTTTTCATTTGACAGATTATTTCGAGTTTCCTGTGTCAACATGACGGTCGAGTTCATGTTTAGAAAACCAATTAAACGTCATTCCTATACATGTGATGTCAAAAATATCTTTCAACTTAGTTCCATTCAATTACACTATCCTAGTTTAGGCGCTACTGTCGTTTTTTTGTTTAAGGAATGCTAAAGTTAAATCGCACAGCGAATTCCGCGTGCGGGGTACAAAGCAAGTTTGTAAGAATAGCTCGGCTGGTCCCATATAATCGACCCCGAGGTGCATGAAAGGAAACCCTGGAGTCAACAGTAGACATAGTCACAAAAATAAAACTAAACTTAGATGCAAAAAATATTGCTGTTGGGGATTCATTGATCTCAAAAAAGCCTTCGACACCGTAAGCCATTCTTTATTACTGCAAAAACTTGAGAACATTCGTGTCTGCGGCACTGCATTGAAGATGTTTCAGTCATACCTAACAGATAGGTGTCAAATGGTAAAGATTAATGATGCCCAAAGTAGTCTATTGCCGGTGACGTGTGGTGTCCTACAAGGTTCCATTTTGGGCCCGTTATTGTTTCTATAATACTCCCCACTTTAAATTCAGACGATACATGACTTTTTTTACTTTGGTCAAATATATATACAAAATTGTATGAATACAACAACATATGGTTCCAATATAATCTGTTAACTGTAAATATGTAGGATACATACACACAAAGCAAAAAAAAAGACATTGCCGGATTCTCCACTGACTTTTAACAATATACCTCTTGAAGAAAAGCAGTCTGAGAAATATTTGGGTGAAAGAATTGATAGGTATAATCGTATAGACTTCATAAAATTCAAGATTTCACCGTTGATAGTAGCAAAATGTATTGCAAAAAAAGTACGCATCAATAAAAAAAGATCTCTTTGGTTATTGGTGGGCTAATTAGTACATATCCTGTATTATTATTTTGTTATTTAAATTTACATTTGACTATTATTGTGCACATACTTACCCTTTTTTTTAACATTTTCCTCTACTTGAGTTGTCTGGAAGAGATTGTTTTTTAGCAATAAGACCGCCTAATTGTGTCATCTTACTATTTCGTGTAATACAAACCTTCATTGTTATTTTTTTGATGTGCAATAAAGAATATTTATTATTATTATTCTCTTTATTCAGTATAAATCTTAGATATAATTTTTTTATAGTATTCTTACAAAAACAGAGATTTATAACATTAAAAACTACTTATGAATTATAATTATAAAAACTAAATAATTACAATTATAAAACTTAAGATTAAAGTTACAAAAACAATGATTTATAAAAATACCATAAAAATCTTAACCTAGGGAGCCGCCGGCAGCGGGGCAGGCGAGGCCTAGACTACCGGTGGTTAGGGCTGCAGAGAGAGGAACCTCCTGACAATACGTGCCGTGTCCAAGAGTACCGCCTTCTGTATCTGACCCTTGATCCAGCCGCTAAGCGAAAGCCTCTTGAGGTGTTGGTCGAGGCTCTTCGCTATTAAGCCGTTTGCCGAAACCACTATCGGGACAATGATCGTCGAATCTACATCCCACATCGCGGTCACTTCGTGAGCCAAGTCAAGGTACTTGCTGAGCTTGTCCTTCTCGGCCTTCACGAGGTTATCGTCATGCGGGATGGTGATATCGACGAGCACTGCCCGGCGTTGGGATCGGTCTACCAGCACGATATCAGGCTTATTGGCTACAACAGTCCTGTCTGTGATGGCAGAGCGATCCCAATAGAGCATCGCACGACCATTTTCAAGAACTGGCACTAATTATTATTATTATTACGCAATGCTGTTTACGATTCTCTAGTAAAATCAGACTTTTAATATCTCATAGAAATATGGGGGAACGCATTTCATTTAAAATTAAATAACTACTAATTTTAGAAAACAAAGTAGTCAAAGCTCTATTCCACTATCCACATTCAACACCTACTGTAAGGCTCTACAAAGAAACATCCCAGATGGACCTCAAGCAACTATATAACTACACGACATGCATATTTATTAGAAAAATATTACCTAAGAACATTCTTACACAAATATCATTACAAAAAAAACCAAACACATTACTACATACAATGAGAACCAGTTATGGCAAAAAGTCATAAGACCGATCTTGATGTACGAATGCGAATCCTGGATATTAACGCTGAAAGAAGAGGTGAAACTCTTGGTGGCGGAGAGAAAAATCATGCGCAAAATTCTGGGTCCATTCAAGGTAGAGGATGGACGGTGGAGAGCGCGGAAAAACTGGGAGATTAAGGAGCTAGTCGCTGAACCCAATATCATCGGGGAGACGAAGGCGCAGAGACTTCGTTGGCTTGGTCACCTGCAGAGCATGGAGGAGGATCGCAACGCCAGGAAGGCATTTATCGAAGTCCCGAGTGGCCGCCGACCTGTCAGACGGTCCAGATAGCGCTGGATTGACGTTGTGGAAGCCGACCTGCGAGAACTTCGAGTGGATGATTGGCGAGAGTTAGCACGGAATAGAACCCAGTGGCATTCTCTAGTGTCGGAGGCCAAGACCCACTTCGGGTCGCTGCGCCAAAGGAAATAAGTAGTATGGTCAAAAGTCAATAACTCATAAAGGCGTCCAAATTTACAACAAACTACCTTCAGATATAAAAAATGCGGAATCCTATAGTATTTTTAAATCAAAACCACTGAAAAGTATAAAGAATAATCATTTATTACTATAAACCGTTTGGATATCGCAGACTGAATTCCTGAGGTGAATACTGTCCCAAACATTTTTAATTTTAATTAGTAATAAGTTCTCATGTAAGTGACAAAATGACTTTATGAGAATAAATATCTTTGAACTGATCCGTTGCCATACCCTTAATAGGTGTGAGTGTTTTAGTGCGGAGACGGGAACACGTAAGATAATAAAATTGTAGATTGTTTGTTTAGCGACGTTTCTCCAACCAACCGGCCACAAAGTTTCCATAATTACGAGTACATACAACAGGGCCTGTGGCGCTGCATGCAGTAGCCGTCTGTGCTCGGCACGGAACAGTAGCGATGATAACCAATGTTTATCTGAGATCATCAGTATGGTATGTTTTTTGCAGTATGAAAACTCATTAGAATTATCTAGACGCCCGCCAACCCTAATTAGTGTGTTTTCGTCTAGGAACGGGGTTAATTTGGATAAGTTGTGCGATTTTTCTGATTTACCATGTTTCGATAGTGACTTGTGGACATCATGAAATGATTCTATCTGTGCGAAGTGTGTTAGCTTATCCTTTTTTTTTATTATTTTTCGTGTTATGTACGAAGCGTAGTAAATAGGCACAGGCGCGTATCGTATGAGTTGTGAGAATCTATGAAAAGGAAACCAATTGTTTTGCTGATGTGAAGTGTGATGCATGTGTGTTGTGTTTGGTTCTATCTCTGGCAATTCTGACGTTAACATCCTAAATTGTCCGTGTTATTGTTACTAATAGCGTCGAAGTAGTGGTCTTGTATAAAGGGTAAGCCGTCCCACCATAGGTTATTAGTTTGAAGTTCGTCTAAGTATGCGCCGCGAGACATTATAGTAAATGTAGGTAATGGGGATCACTTAAGCGAGAATGAAAATAAAAGCAAATATATGAATCAACTATTTATTGCTCTGTTCTTATTATAAACTTTACTTACTATACTATCAATTGAGATCAACTTTAATCACTTTGGCTTATTAATTTTGGTACAATATAAAATTTAAAAAAAAAAACAGTTTTATCACGATTGTCAACACCGGTTGGCAATGGTGATCAGCATGTGGACAATGGTGATCAACACATATCGCACACATAATTGTGCGCAGAGTCCCATCCAGTACAATCGGCATGAGCCCAGAGCCCACAACATACAAGACACAAGTTGCTTGCATCTTCTGTATGCGTTGCAGTTAATACTCTTTCAGGCTCTTGGACGGTAGAGATGCCGGTTTCGTCACAATTGTAAATATTTTTCGGCAAAAATTTGTATTTTTCCATTAGTTCTTCTAGCAGCTTGTAGAATCGTTCAACTTCAGTCTTGTTAAAGGCTGTAACCCTACTGATGCTAGTAGCTTCGGTCTTCCTCACAGAAATATTATTCCTGGTAATAAATCCCTCAAACCGAACTCGACCAGCCAATCTTGTACTCTTATTAAAATCGTGTTTCACATTTAGGGCTTCAGCGTATTCAAACGCTGCTCTTTTTATTTTGTTTGGGGTGCAGCCGTAGAATATGTTGGCCATTTTCTTGATCAGGTCCGTGAATTCTTTTTCCATTTCAGGAGTGAAGACAGTTTTACGGCCGAGACAAGGTGCCTTATCAAAATATTTTTTGTACCTCTTGTTAAGACTGGCAAATGGAATATTCATGGTCTTCGCGGCTTTTCTTATCGAATAATTCTGTTCAACGATGAGCTTTATAGCCCTTTCCAGGTCGTCCATAGTCCAGTTAGCTTTATTAGTCTTTCTAGTACGAACTTTCGGCATCTAAGAACAAAAAAACATGCTGTTTTACCGAGATTAGGTAGTGTGGGCAATAGGGATCACTATGTAGGTAATTGGGATCACCCGATTCCGATTACCTACATGGGCAAAGAGACTGAGAAAAAATCCTGACAAAAAAATTATAGGTTATAATAACAATATCGCTGATAAATTGAACACTAAAATGCTACGACTGTCACACTTTACAAGTACAGAAATAAATATTTGTTATTTTGTGACTTACCTTCGGATTTATCAACTCTAAAAATTAGATGAAAATGGCGCGAAACCTTCACACGCCTGTCACACTCCGACGCATCGCGCGAACTGAGTAAATTACCGGTCGCGCACGAGAAAGACGTATTGCTATCGAGTCGTTATGTTGGCATCGGTGGTTCGCGTTCCATTTTTGTTATTTTGAGGTGATTACCATTGCCTACTGACTCCCATTGCCTACATTTACCCTACGCTGGATTCTGTTCACCTGCTATGTGCTGCCATGCATGATCTCGCGTCAGTTCATGTATATCGGCTGTCCTGTGCTGAAGAAGGGTTTTAGTAAGTTAGGGTTCATGCGTAACCAGCTGAAAAGGATAGTCGAATCAGTCCAAAACATTACACAGCTAAATTGTCAACGTAGCTGCGTAGTGACTGTTGTATTTTTTCACAGCCTAGCACCTAGCAAGGCGCCACACAGTGCCCACCGAGGGCGGATCCAGCTTGGGGGGGGGGGGGTCACATAGTCGAGGTCAAGTCACAAGAAGTCATAATTTAATATTGATAAAAATAGATACAAGTTAAAGTAGGTTTTTATTAATAAATGTAAGTAATATACTTAAAAATACCTACCAATATTCCGTAATATCCGTCTTCTCCTAAAACGCGTTATCACTTCATCTACTTCAATAGGTACGTTTTTATGGACGTGGAGAAGTGCCAGTCCTATTAGACGTTCTTCAAGTGCATTGGATTAAAGTTCTGATTAGAAAATTTACTTTAACTTTGATGTTGTAGGTATTTTGAAATGATACAATGTTACGAAAGGTCAATTTTCACTTGAGCCCAAATCAACTCCATAGCATTGTACTGACAATGGTATGGCGGCCTTCTTATTACTGTGTCCATGCTGAAGCGCCAATTCATCAATTTTGTATTTTAGTTTTGCAGGTTTATTTTCTTTTACCAGTTGCAGCAATTCAGCTTTTAACAATTTAGTGTCAGCTTCAACGCCTTGTCTTTGTAGCCATGCCCCTATGTCAGCCTTTGTGTTTGCTTGAGTAAGTGCTTTATCTATTTGAACCGAATGGTAAGATGCATTGTCCATAATGATTATGCACTGTTCGGGGAGGTTTGTTTACTAGTTAGTGAATTTATTTGCGTCCATTTATTCGTGATATTCTTTTGTCGTTTTAGACTCAAGCGAGCAAGGCATCATTCACAAAACCTTACCCAGCTGATCCGGCGTGGCAGATTATTAAGCGTCCGCCTTTTCCCATTGGCACTTTTGAGCAAGATGCCTTGGTATCGTCCGTCCACGACTGCGGCACAGTCTCATCGACAAATATGACATTGTCTTAATTTCTGACTTTGTTCATTTCCGTCAAGAAACACCCAGACCCGAGTCAATTCAGAAAAGATCGTTTCCTGAATTGACCCGACCGGGAATCGAACCCGGGACACTAGGGAAATCGAGGCGAGAAACCGTGCTACAGCGCACTACGCCAATCGTGTCGTCAAAAGCAATAAAATTTTAATCAGTGCTCCACCTAGGTCCAGCCCAGGGGAGGGGGGGTCATGATGGACTAAGAATACCTAATAGGTCAAATATTTTTGAGATTTTTGACAATAAGACGCGTTTAGTTAGTTTATCGTAGTCAGCATAAAATTCAGTGTGAAAGTGACGTGTGTCAGATTCATTATACCAATGCGTGTGACGAAGTCCCTACGATTCTGTTTCAACGTTAAATACCCATTATCGAAGTAGGAAACAACATGACTTTAACACCTTTGTAATTTCGTCACATATATGAATTTGGTCTTCTAGACAGTCGCAGGAGGTTATTAAATCATCTACGTAGAAATCCTCTCGAATAGTCTTACTGATTTCCTCTTGCTATGAGGTTCCTGTCGCTAGTTCCTTTGAGCATCTGACGCTGAGATGCGGTGCTATAGGTAAAAGTGTTCAGTTGCTATATATAGTGGGGTTGTCGCGCCATAATATTAGCTGTAAATCGCTGGATGTAGCTAGAGCTGGCGGTACATTTTCTCGATGTCCGCGCAAGCTGTCTGTGTTGTCTGAACCGCAACAAGATGGCAATTAACCCTGTATAGGTGGACCCATGGTGGTATATTATTGAGCGATTTTCCTGTAATAGTAGGTGCACTGCCAATACTGCCATCATACACAACTCTGTAGTTTTGTTGTCGTACTAGTAGGGCGGAGGAACCCGTGATGAGGTAGAAAATAATGTGGCTTTTTGTATATTTTGATCTTTGACATGTGTCCTAACTCAATGTACCTACTTACTCTGTTATACATTGAGTGTATAGTGCTTTATAGCTTGGTGTACGTTGCAACCGCCGTTCCTCCTCCTCCTCCTCACCAGATACATATAATAGTTAGTCTAGGCAATGCCTCGAGCTCCCAGAACCTTTTAACCTGTGCGTCTAATGACTGTGAAAAATTTCAAAAGACATGAGAAGTGTTGCGTGTGTTAGTGTAGATAGGTCCCAAAATTATCCATCCTAGCATGGTGTTCTGTAGAACTGGGCATTTTTCTAAGCGAATATTTTCTTCTTCAAGAAGGTCCCAGAGGCAGTTGCTAGCTTCTGCGACCCCCCATGAGCCTGACGGGGGGGGGGGGGGGTAGTACTGGTGGCAGGTGCAACCACCGGGAAGCTAGCTAAGAGGGCTCAGGCGTGGCAGTGCGGTGGACTTCCCACCCTCCAACTGCCTGCCACCGGGCGTGGTGGTGGTATGGTGCCTGTCTACCTACCAATGCCCACCCAAAGGGGCCCCAACGGGCGCAGCGCCTTAAGGCGCGAGGTGGAGGCCGCGGTGCACAATCGTTTGGAGGGGGTCAGTGATCCGCAGCTGCACCCCCCTGTGCACTGCGACTCGGCGGGGCCGCACTGCCAGAAGCGGCAGTGGATCCACCTTTTACGTGGATCGTGGTTGCAGACCTAGTAGGGTCCGCGTACGGTGGGAGCCAGCGGGCTTGAGTACGGGGATGCTTGCCCTCAATGCACGGATTTCACCGCGACGGCGGAAGTACCTGTGTGCTCCAGGTGCTTCCGTGGCCTCCCCACTTCATTGGGGGGTTGGCTGGCCCTCCATACTGGGAAGCACTGGCGGCGGGGCGTTGCGAAGCTTTTAGGTACCCCGCCTCGAAGCTGAAGTGTTGAGGTCGGGTACCGTGGGATAGATTTCTTTTATGTACGCGGCCCGTAAGTAGAGGTCTGAAATCACATGGAAGTTCGCCGTCCTTCTTTATGAGGATGAGGATTTAAGACAACAATTTCTTGCCTACTAATTAATGTTCTCCAGGTCTTCTTCATTAATAAGCTTTACAGCATTAAGAGTCTCGCTTGTATTAAAAGATAAATTTGAATATCGTCCGCATAGATGTGATATTTGCAATTTTTTATGCAGTTGGCCAAATGGCTTGGTGTGAGTTAGTGAAACTTCCTCTGAAAACGACTTGGTTCCAATTTCGTTTGTTATCTCAACACGTTGCGACCGGCCACCAAGGAAACTGGAGATCCACCTTAAAGCGATGCCGTCGAATCCATAAAATGCCAATTTGGATAAAAGAAGATTATGGTTGATACAGTCAAATTCTTCATTTGGTGATGAAGCCCCATCTAAAACCACAATTTATCGCTGGTTTGCGGAATTTCATCGTGGACGTGCTAAGCTATGTGACGATCCTCGTCAAGGTCGCCCAAAAACAGCAGTCACCTAAGATAACGTTGATTTGATGCCGCGCGTAAGCTGTAGAGGAAGATCGACACATGAGTCAAATACAAATAATCTTGCATGGACAATTAGGTGTAAAAAAGTGGTTTTCCTGGTGGATCCCGCATGCGCTTTTTAAGGAGCAAAAAGCGGCTCGCGTTACTTTGTGCGTTAGAAATCTCTAGAGATTCGGAGGATCTTCAAAGGCTGTATACAGCGTCGTATCAGATGACGAATCCTGGATATACGCATACGAACCCGGAACAAAAAACCAGTCACGAGTTGTTCAATTTGTTTGCCGCACGTTGTCTCTGAACTCCGTAAAGAGAACTGCAACCGCCGCATCATCCTCCATCACGACAATGCGAGCTCTCATACCGCCCACAAAACAAAAGAGTTTTTGGAGCAAGAAAACATTGAATTATTAGACTATCCGCCGTACAGCCCTGACCTAAGCCCGAATGACTCTTATACTTTCCCCAAAATTAAGAATAAATTGCGTGGTCAACGATTTTCGTCACCAGCCCCCCGATTCAGAACGAAGTTATCGACCGATTCGGTAAACTTGTTTTAATTCTAGTCAATTACTTGCCTGGCGGTAGCGTTCAATATTTTTATATGTAAAGCCAGCTTTCGTTTTCGTCGACCAAAATGTATGTATAGACGCTCCCCATACTAAAAAATAGAATTAAAAAAAAAACCGAATCGGTCGATAACTTGGTTCTGAATCAGGGGACTGAAGAAGCTGTAGACGCCTACAAAACGGCCGTTTTGAATACCCCAACTTCATTCATGGAATGAATGCTTTAATAATAGGTTCAATCGGAAGGAAAAATGTGTCAAGTTTCAAGGAGAATACTTCGAAAAACATAAATAATTTTGCACATTAAAAGTTCTCTTGATTCCCGAAAATTTCAGTGCCGCCCTCGTATATAGATTTTTGTATGGTTACAAAACACCTTCTTATACGAGTATATCTTCGTTATCTTAAAGATTAATATTCATTCTACAAAATTGTGTTGTTTTTTATTCGTATGATTATTTAAAAAGATGTAACTTTTTAACTATTTCAGGCACGATTTTTTTTCAAAAGTTGTACCTTTTTTTTGAGAAATACTCAATTACTGATTAAATAAACATATGGGCCAGACAGCATTATACACCAATTGTTATGGTCTCGAATTTTTTTAATGATCTTCTAAAGCGACAGCCTTTATTTCGAGTTTATTAAAACCATGAAAGGGACAAAAACACTCAAACAAATTCTTCAAACCAAGCTTCAAAGCAGAAATTTTAACTTCAGTATGAATAAGTTAGTTTATCAAGGACTTCTGAATTTAATTATCGGTTATTGGAAACTTCTTAAACGGAAACACCGTTTTAGACACCCCAAGAAAACAGAACTCGTAGATAATGCTCTAACCTAGTTAGAACTTAACGACCGATTAGTCTATTTATTTGAGGGCCGCTACTTAAAACACCTTCTCTTGCGGTCTCACTTTGTATCTAGAATACTAAATAGATTAAAAAATATGGTGCCTTATTAAATGCGTAAAGTTTCAAGTCTTGCAGTTGATTCTTATGGAGTTCCCTCGTCTGGAGCCAATAGGCGTAGAATCAAGTCATGCTTGTCATCAGAGCAGAACCAACATGTAAAATTTAATCTCCCATGAAAAACAGGAAGTGGTTGCAGTATAATTCAGCTTGCGAGATTTAATGAAAATAAGAACGATGCAAACCGAATAAAAGCTTGAAATACAATCAAAATAACGTCAGAATGTCCGGTTTTCGTGTTGGACGTGTTTGAAAAGCTGTTATTCAGGAATGAAACTGAATGCAAACATTTATTGGGAATATTTTCCCGCTTAAAATTTTAATCGCTTCCGCATTTTTTCGCTGGAACTCGGCAGCGAATATCGTGTGGCCACTCGACAGAATAAAAATAAAAATGCTTGCTTCATACTCGTTGCAAACCTTTTCACGTCAAAAATAATTAGCTCTCGAATTGCAAACAAAGTTGTTTTAACGAATTCAAATGAATATTCATGCAGTATACTCCTATTAATTCCCGGCATTGGAGTAAAACGGTAAACGGCTAATTTTTTTGTTCATCAAATAACTAATGAATTCGACCGAAATACCATGTAAGAGCTTTTTTCTCGTAATAAACTAACTAACATCTAATTGCAAACACTGTTATTGGGTTTTGTAATCAACATCAAGGAGATTATTTTGGGACTCTTCAAGTGTAGGCATTTTTGAGACTACATTTAACACCTTAGGTCTTATCATCACCTAACATGACCTAACTTTTTTTTACAATTTACACCAAGGTCATCTGACCCCAAATTAAGCAGAGCTCGTATTATGGGCATCAGAGACTGACCATATTTCTGAATATATACAAATAGATAATAACACCCAGACACTCAACAGCAAACACAAATGTTCGTCACATAAATGTTTGTCATGGGTGGAGATCGAACCCATGACCTCCGGCGCTATAGGTAGGATCGCTGCTATTGCACCAACAAGCCAGTCAAAGCCTGCTGACCAGGTTCCTCACACTTAGTAAATTGTGCAATTTGTGCATATACAAGTATCAGTTTCTATAAGACAGAAAAGTGAATTAAGATAAAAACATTATAAGTCAGTCAATTTATTGCTCTCTTGGAGTGGGAAGGACCTTGATCCTCGTCGGACTTTTGATTTGTCCATCTCTTATTTGGCAGGGAAAAATATTTAGGTGTAGTTTCAATTTATATAATTAACTCATTCTGGAATTTGTGGTGAAATGTTTGCCTACTTCGGCTATATACGCCTACCGCGTCAAAAATAAAAAGAACTATGCGATAGGAATACTATTAGTAATGAAAAAAGCTAAATAAAATGACACAGTACAGCGTGACATATTGATGAAGAAACTTTACGATATTGGCATTCGGGGCTAAATGGCCATAGGTGGTTTAGATCATACCTTTCAAATAGAGAGCAAGCTGTATAAATTAGGGTTTGTACCCGGGTAGTCCCGGAACCGAAAGAACCGGAAAACCCGGGTTTTTTCGACAGCTTAAGAACCGGGTAAAGAAAATTCAAAACCCGGTTCTTTCGTTACTTTAGAGTTTTGCATAGTTATCTAAAAATCTGTTATAGGTATTAAGCATGAATCGTCACCAGAAAATTGCGAAAGTATAGAGTATTGTTTTAATTTGACAACTTATGGAAGCGAACGTGTCGATCGGTTTTACAAAAATGGAAAAAGAGCAATATCGTTCGGTGATTCGATTCCTATTTTTGGAAGGGAAAACGCGCATCGAAATCAAAGAGCGCTTGGATGCTGTGTACGGTGATTCTTCTCCATCGATGGCCACCGTCAAGAATTGGTTCAACGAGTTTGCACGTGGCCGTACGTCGGTTTTTGATGAACCACGTCCAGGTGCACCGAAAACAGCTGCTACGGAGGAAAACATTAAAAAAATCCATGATCTCGAAAGTGCAGATCGCCGATTGAAGGTTCGGGAGCTAGCTGAGACTGTAGCCATTTCAGAAGGAACAGTGCATCATATTCTTCACGAGGAACTCGGCATGAGAAAGCTGTCGGCGCGATGGGTGCCGCGTTTACTCACACCGGAAAACAAGCGCAACCGTGAGACCACATCGGAGACGTGTTTGGCGCTGTTTAAGCGGAATCCAGCGGAGTTTTTGCGTCGTTTTGTGACCGTCGATGAAACCTGGATCCACTGGTACACACCAGAGACCAAGGAGCAATCAAAACAATGGATCCAGACCGGGGAAAGTGCTCCAAAGAAGGCGAAAACTGTAAAATCGGCCGGAAAATTTATGGCCACCGTTTTCTGGGATTCACAAGGTGTGATCTACATCGATTACCTCGAGAAGGGTAAAACAATTACAGGGCTTTACTATGCCGATTTATTGGGCCGATTCGACGCCGAATTAAAGAAAAAACGACCCCATCTGGCGAAGAAAAAAGTGCTGTTTCACCACGACAACGCACCGGTTCACACGTCTGCCGTTGCCATGGCCAAATTAGTCGAATTACGCTACGAATTGCTGCCCCATCCACCGTATTCTCCAGATTTGGCCCCTTGTGACTTCTTTCTGGTTCCTAATCTGAAAAAATCACTCGCCGGGAATAGATATGGATCAAATGAGGAGGTCATCGCCGCTACGGAGGCCTATTTTGCAGAGTTTGACAAAAACTATTTTTCGGACGGGTTAAAAAAGTTGGAGCATCGCTGGGCTAAGTGTATCGAACTAAAAGGAGACTATGTTGAAAAATAAATTGCCACTATTCCAAAATTTTCGTTTACTTTTTGTAGGCTAAGTACACTCAGCGGCACGGAATCTTGGCCAAGCACTTTTTAAGCGATAACAAAAGTTTCAAGTGTTTAAAACAAATGTTTGTTATGAAGGTAGGTCCTAAAAATGCTTAGCTTTATTTTAAGAGGGTAACTCATTAAGTTTGAGCGTTTCATAGTGTGAATCGTGAGATTTAGTCGCATCGCGTATTTCGAGCACTGAAGTTGGAGTTTTGGATTTTGTTTTATGCGAAGTTTACAGTCCCGTTTTCGAAATTTCGTTATTTTTTTGGTTTTCATTGAAGTGTTAGATTACTTAAAGAGCAAAAAAATGCCATTAACGCCAGCACAAGTTGCACATGCGGTAGCCCTCATTGACTAAGGGCTCACCCAACGTGAGGTCGCTGTTGTACTCAATGTGCCGCGTTCATCAATGCAGTACACCTTAAAACGATACCGTGAGACTGGTAGCTATCGCCGTAGACCAGGCAGTGGAGGTGTAAGGTGCACATCGGCTCGGGATGACCGTTTTATCGTTTTGGAAATTCTGAGAAACCGCTACCTCCCTGCGGTTGAGATCCGCCAGCGACTCCAAATTGCAAGAGGTGTGAATGTAAGTGAGCGCACGATAAGAAGACGAATGGAGGAAGTGAATCTAAGAGCGCGCAGACCAGCCCGTGGTTCAGAACTCCTCAGACAGCACCGAGTAGCTCGACTTCAGTTCGCCCGAAACCACGCCAACTGGACACACGAGCAATGGGCTAAAGTTTTGTTCACGGATGAGTGTAGAATCGCGTTACGTGCTCCAGACGGTCGAGTACGAGTGTGGAGAAGAAGAGGAGAGAGGTTTCTTCCCATTACCACCACTGAAACAGTTAGTTTTCACGGAGGCTCTATAATGGTATGGGTAGGAATAAGTTCCGACGCTCGTACGGATTTGGTTATCGTTGACAGTCGGTTAACTGCAATTCGGTACATCGAGGAGATCCTTCAGGATCATGTTGTAGCTTATATGGGGCTTATTGGATACGACCAGTTCCAGTTAATGCACGATAATGGACGCCCACACGTTGCACGATGCGTTGAGGACTACTTGCAAGACGTTGGTATTCAAAAATTACAGTGGCCTGCGCGCAGCCCAGGCTTAAACCCCATAGAGCACATCTAGGACATACTGAAAAGGAAAATTAAATCCTCCTCCAACCCACCACAAACGCTAGGCTAGCTTTGAAATGCAGCATTGACCGCTTGGGAGAGCTTATCGCAAGTTGATGTCAGAAACATCATCCAGAGCATGCCAGATCTGATGCAGGCAGTCATCAGGGCAAGAGGTGGAAACAACCGATACTAATGTGTACAAAAACCCTAAGAAATTTTGGTAACTTTTTATTGTGTACTGCTTAAAAATTGAGTAAAAGTTTCTGTGAAAGTGTCACTTTTCATCTAAATTTTCTTTTTAATGCAATAATTTAGTGCATACTCAAAAAATGGTTAAAAGGATTCAAACAGTGAATATCGATTCGATTTTTATTAAATGAAATGCCATAAATATGATTATATTCAAACTATAGCAAAATTAAGGGGTGGCCAAGTTTCCGTGCCGGTGAGGTATTTATTGAATGACCCTCGTATGCTATTGCGCTGGCAGATTCGGACAGGGGACGGCTGGTACAACGGGTGAAAAAGTGGAAGTATTCACTTGAGAACGGCGTGGGCAACAAATGTCTGGCCATGCCGCCCCCGCCAGGCACCGGTAGCAGAGGTAGACCCAAAATGCCATTAACGCCAGCACAAGTTGCACATGCGGTAGCCCTCATTGACTAAGGGCTCACCCAACGTGAGGTCGCTGTTGTACTCAATGTGCCGCGTTCATCAATGCAGTACACCTTAAAACGATACCGTGAGACTGGTAGCTATCGCCGTAGACCAGGCAGTGGAGGTGTAAGGTGCACATCGGCTCGGGATGACCGTTTTATCGTTTTGGAAATTCTGAGAAACCGCTACCTCCCTGCGGTTGAGATCCGCCAGCGACTCCAAATTGCAAGAGGTGTGAATGTAAGTGAGCGCACGATAAGAAGACGAATGGAGGAAGTGAATCTAAGAGCGCGCAGACCAGCCCGTGGTTCAGAACTCCTCAGACAGCACCGAGTAGCTCGACTTCAGTTCGCCCGAGACCACGCCAACTGGACACACGAGCAATGGGCTAAAGTTTTGTTCACGGATGAGTGTAGAATCGCGTTACGTGCTCCAGACGGTCGAGTACGAGTGTGGAGAAGAAGAGGAGAGAGGTTTCTTCCCATTACCACCACTGAAACTGTTAGTTTTCACGGAGGCTCTATAATGGTATGGGTAGGAATAAGTTCCGACGCTCGTACGGATTTGGTTATCGTTGACAGTCGGTTAACTGCAATTCGGTACATCGAGGAGATCCTTCAGGATCATGTTGTAGCTTATATGGGGCTTATTGGATACGACCAGTTCCAGTTAATGCACGATAATGGACGCCCACACGTTGCACGATGCGTTGAGGACTACTTGCAAGACGTTGGTATTCAAAAATTACAGTGGCCTGCGCGCAGCCCAGGCTTAAACCCCATAGAGCACATCTAGGACATACTGAAAAGGAAAATTAAATCCTCCTCCAACCCACCACAAACGCTAGGCTAGCTTTGAAATGCAGCATTGACCGCTTGGGAGAGCTTATCGCAAGTTGATGTCAGAAACATCATCCAGAGCATGCCAGATCTGATGCAGGCAGTCATCAGGGCAAGAGGTGGAAACAACCGATACTAATGTGTACAAAAACCCTAAGAAATTTTGGTAACTTTTTATTGTGTACTGCTTAAAAATTGAGTAAAAGTTTCTGTGAAAGTGTCACTTTTCATCTAAATTTTCTTTTTAATGCAATAATTTAGTGCATACTCAAAAAATGGTTAAAAGGATTCAAACAGTGAATATCGATTCGATTTTTATTAAATGAAATGCCATAAATATGATTATATTCAAACTATAGCAAAATTAAGGGGTGGCCAAGTTTCCGTGCCGGTGAGGTATTTATTGAATGACCCTCGTATGCTATTGCGCTGGCAGATTCGGACAGGGGACGGCTGGTACAACGGGTGAAAAAGTGGAAGTATTCACTTGAGAACGGCGTGGGCAACAAATGTCTGGCCATGCCGCCCCCGCCAGGCACCGGTAGCAGAGGTAGACCCAAGAAGCGGTGGCTCGACGTCGTTAAGGGTGACATGCGTGCCAACAAACTCACCACTGAGGATGCACAAGACCGCGCGAAGTGGGCCAAGAAAATAAGAAAGGCGGACCCTGGGATCCCACACACCAGTGTAGGTTCACAACCGGGATAGACCGCACGGATGATGATGATGATGATGACTCACTTAAGAACGGCGGTCTGAAGCTTTATGTGGTGAAGACAAAGTACATAGCCTGAAACACCACAAATCCCCAGTCCGTCCGCATAGGCGTTGACGTGGTCGAGCGCATGGACCGTGTCAAATACCTGGGATCTGTGTTATGCGCGTCCAGGGACAACGACAGCGCGACGGCAGAGCCCGAATTTCCGCGGCCTGGGCCAAATGGCGTTGGGTGACTGGTGTCATTTGTGACCCCAAAATGCCGATCAGCTGAAGGGACAGGTCTATAAAACCATCATTAGGCCTGTCCTTTTATATGGCAGTGAAACATGGCCGTTACTAGAGCGACACAAGCTGGAGCTGCGCGTCACGGAAATGAAGATGTTTCGTTGGATGTGTGGAGTCTCACGCAAATATCATGTACGGAACACCCACATCCGCGGAAGCCTTCGTGTTCTTGATATCGCAGACAAGCTGTAGGAGTGCCGCCTTCATTGGTATGGTCATGTCTCACGGAGGTCGGCAAACTACGTGGGTAGCAAATGTCTGCCCATGCCGCCTCCGCCGGGTACCGGCAAGAGAGGTCGACCCAAGAACTGACTACTGAGGATGCACAAGACCGCGCGAAGTGGGCTAAAAAAATAAGAAACGCGGATCCTGGGACCCCACACACCAGTGTGGATTCACAACTTGTATAGACCGCACGGATGATGATGACTCTTTTATTTGCTTTGCATCAGTCAGTCAAACTGTCAAAAGTAGTGAGTTTATCGTCGCGTCGCGAATCGCGCGAGTCGAACGTGTTGAAGTTGTTTGTTGGGCAGGCAGGTGTGGAGGAATGTAATAGGAATTGCTACCCTAAAATATAATATTATGGACTGTCCAATAATTCGATTTTTTTTTGTTTGAAATTCAATTAATGGACAGGTTTCTAATAACTTACTGTGTCTTTGACTTTAGCAAGTCATATGTCACCTTTTTATTGTTTATAAGCACCTTCTACTAGTCTCTCGACAAGGTTGATCGATTGGACTTGTTTTGTTTTGAGGATTTTACTTTATTTTATTTTGAGTTTAAACTCAATAAACATTCACTTATTGCTGAGACTGATTACTAGTTTTGTTACTTAATGTGAATAAAAAAAGGTAATACCAAGATAAAAATAAGAATGATACTGTAAAGAGGATACAGAAGCGCCGTTTTTCCATACAAACGCAGTCCTCTGTTTCCTCCCTGGATATTGCTAGTAGAGGAATAGTTTTATTGTGAGATATCTATTGCTACTATGAGCATGTCTCTTTGCTTTCCTTTTTAATATAAATTAATCATTAAAAGAGTTATGAACCTTCAAAAATCGGCCAGATTTTCCGCTGAGTTAAAACGTCCAGAAAACTAATTTGACTAGTTTATATAAAAAGAGGAGAACATAGGAACACGGCCACAGTCCTTCTTTGATTTTTGATCAAAAAAGTAACTGAATCGGTAAACTTTTCAAAAAGAGATCACGGGACTACGAAACGTTTGTTTATGAATTTTAATAGGTAATTTCTCTCTCTATCGCACTCTGCGGGGGGCTAGAGGTTTGCAAAAAACAGCAATAGATTTTACAAATACCTATTTTTCAATTCTCGCGACCGTGCTGTGTCCTCTTAAAATGTCCTAATAAACCTACCTACCTATTTAAACAGTATTTTTATTTAATTGAATACCTTCGAAAGCAGCTATTATTGACTTTTTCGAATATGTAAATGTGCACTCAAGTGCTGTCCAATGACTGAATTCTACTGTCCAATGACTAAAATATTGTGCAGTAAATTTGGCTAATTTTTTATATAATGATGGGTTTTCGCGTTGTTACTGATGCATATGGTTTTTAAGAATATATACTATACATGGCTTCGTATTAAATTAATTAAATAAGATAAATTTTAGTAACCTGCTTTGTAAATGTGTTCTTGAACTTATCAATACCTTCGCTGCTTAAGTGTCCAAAGACTGGAAGCTTACCCCACAACAACTTTTTTCTATATATCTATCACACGAGAACTTAGCATTTTTTTACCGACTCGTTGCGGGTGGGCGTGGCATCAATGTTTTTAACGTGTGGCGTATGGCACGAGATGATCAAACGCCACACGATATAACTACTTCAAAATAAGTTTCAGAAATAAAACTATTATTGTTTATCACGTAGAACAAGCCTAGCTTCCGTTTTTGGGTATTGTTTGAATTTTACAAAAATTTTTGTTCACAACCTTTTCTAGTTGTTTTATTAAATATTCTTATTATTTAAGAAAACTAATCATAAAATAGTAGTAGTAAAAATGCAACAGTTTTACGTTCTTTATCCGATAACAATCACCTCTAGACGTGAATAATAAACTAATTGACGGGAATGACGGGTATAATGAAATAAGGATTGACAAAATATCAGTCAACCTTAGTTTATGATATGAAAAAATAACGGTGCTATCCTACATATTAATACTATAAATGCGAAAGTTTGTGAGGATGTATGTATGTATGTATGATTGTTACTCTTTCACGCATATGGATGAAACTTTACAGTAATATAGCTTATACATCAGAATAACACATAGGCTACAATTTATAAAGATTTTATGTAATTTGGCCATAATATATAACGATAAGTATAATAATAAAAATAATTTATTCTTTATTGCACACAAAACTTACAGTACATAAATAATTTACAATAAATGATAGTACAATTTGGGCGGCTTTATCGCTAAAAAGCGATCTCTGCCAAGCAACCCACAAGTAAAGGAAATTTGACGAAAAGGGCAAGTAGCACTTTTTTTTTCAATTTTATGGTAGAATGGTTGAGGATACGGGTGATGACAGGAGAAAGGAGATCAAGGAGGGGTATAATCATTTTACGACTAATGCTATCACTACCGACCGCATCAGAAGCGATAGAGTGAACAATCTTCTCAACATCACAATCGTAAATTTGACTAAAAGTAAACGACATGTAGTCAGGTGCTGGAAGAGATGAAAGTTGAGTAAGTGTGTTAGACTTTAAAGTACTATCAATGCAAGTAGACGAAGATAAATGTTTATTAAGAAGGTCGACATTTACGTCATTTGGGATAGAAGCTTCACGGGTTCTTCCAATTCCAATAGACTTAAGAAATTTCCAAACTTTTACTGGATTTCCATTTTCTACAGATTTATGAATATGGCGTCGTTGAGCGTCCCTACACAACCTATTGCAGCGATTCCGAATAGCTTTGTATTTATCCCGGTTTGCCTCAGATGGGTTCAATTTGTAGAGACACTTAGCTGAGTTCTTTTTGTCTCTTAGTGCCTTTAGCTCATCAGTGAGCGAGGGTGCAGGAGAATGTTTGATTTTGACTGGATGGACTGGAACATGTTTGTCGTATAGCTGGATGATAAGAGAGTTAAAAAGAGAAATCTTCTGATCTACACTCCCAGCATTGTCGACCACGGACCAGTCCATGTTAAGAGAATCGCGTCTTAAAGATTCAATGCTCATTCCACCAAAATTACGTTGCATAACTTTTGCTTTAGCTTTTGGAGGACGAATTTTGTAGGACAGATATAGAAGATCACGGTACGAAAAAGCATCTGCATGATGTTGGCCGTGTTTGGCGACGTGGTCAATAGAAGAAGTTAAGATGAGATCTAGAAGAGATGGAATACTGTTCGGAAGGAAATGAGTGGCATGAAGTGGAAGAATATTTAAGTTTGAGGCATCTATTTTAGATGAGAGACGAGAAGTGTAAGAATCTTGCTTCAATAGGCAAGTGTTAAAATCACCCATCATAATTGTATGCTTGTATAAGGGAGTCAGGTCCTCTAACAGTTTTTCAAGGGAGGGAAAGTAGTCTACTCTCTTAGAAGGGCTGTAAAACACGCCTAGTAGAACTTTAGAGTTAGCAAGGTTAACCTCAAAAAAGAGATATTGAGATGTATCAGAGGAAGAAGTAGAAGGCGAAATTTTGATTACAGAATAAGGTATATTAGCCCGCAAGAACATTGCAACACCACCCCCGAATCGGGAAATACGGTCATTCCTTACAAGAATGAAACCTGGGAGCGAGTACGTTGTGGATGGGAGGGAAGGAAAGTTTCAGGCACAAGAATTGCGTGAACAATCTTGGTATCAAAGGTTGCTAGGAGATCAGTGTAATGACCTGGAATGCTTTGGGCGTTGATATGGACGATGTTGAAATTCTTAGTCACATCAGAAAAAGTAGAATTAAAAGCCTCAGAAAGAGGTAGAAAGGTGGAGTGCAAACTGTCATTGTCTTGTGAAGAAGAAGATAAAGAAAGAAAGTGATCACTTTGGTAAGTAATTAATTTGGTGGTCTTTTGGTAAGTATCGTAAGTCGGAAAAATTCCTGCCCGCTGAGAGCAATATTGGCGCGCTGCCTAAACCGTTGCAGTTACACAAAGATAATGTACCGAAGGATAGTAAGTTCAGCTCAGATAAATATTACCTACTACCATAAAAAATAGGGGTCAGCTTTAGCTGGACATGGACTAGTTGCCGTGATGTTTTCGAACAAAAATCCAAATAACTTGTGGTTTTCATAACTCTTAGAATGTTTGTTTTAAAATGTATCTCTTTTTGCAGTTTCGTAAAACCTACAAAATTCTAAGAACCTTATGGGTGCGTTTCCACCAGAGATGTGCGAGGATGCGTTGCGAGGAATGTGTTAGTTAAGAACCAATAGCATCTTGAAGCTAGGTGAATTAAACAATTCGATTGGTTCTTAACACACACATTCCTCGCACATCTCTGGTGGGAACGCTAGCTATGCGATTCTATTGGTTCTTGACGAACACGCGCACCCTTACGCGTGAGCTATTTATAGATTTAATGTATTTTGTATTTTAACCCTTTTACCGCCCGTCATCACCGTGATATTGCGGGTTTCAAGAATGCTTTATTAGGCGCCACGAACGTAATATTGCGTGATGCTACAGTTATTAAAAAAAGTACAAATTCTATCGACTTTGTTCACTAAATCTTATTATTTGACCTGACAATACTCTATTTTAAAAGTACTACATACATATATGGTAGCTATTTAAATGAAATAATAAATGGTTCTCAGTTCGTGATATATTTCTTGCAAAGCACGAGCGCGCGTGAATCTAACGAAATTAAACTTTATTGTTTGGTAATAAGAGCGTCGGCACGCGCGCCCGTATAATGATTGTACTTTACCTCCATGCCTACTTCGCCGATCCCGTGATTTCACGTAAGTAGTGTTGTACCACTACCACATAGGAAACTTCTGATGCGAAATTATTCAATAATATACAATGGTTAATGGTTGATGATAGTTTACTAGTAACTGTTTTTTACTAAACTATCATCAACCATTCACTAAAATGTAATAGTTTTTAACGATATAATTATCAATTCAAAACCCAATTAGATTAAGTGAAATATTATATGGAAATTGACTAAGAAATATAAATTTTCGATTTATCTCAGAACTTCTCTAGTGCAGGTGATCAGAGGACGCCGTAACCGTAATTTTACGTGCGGCTCAAGGACAACCAAATACATGTAAACCTGTAAACGTCAGTTGCGCTGGCGCCGTCGCCGTGATAACACGTGCACATATTATTATTTATTCTTGGATAGTGTCGAAAAGTTATCGAAGATGTTTTAAGACGAAGGTCTATTAAATATATATTGCTATCAAATAATGATATTCCTAGTAGTGGGAGTTCAACGGACAGTGATAATAAATTGGTATTTTATTTGTAAAGTCTGTTTGTTGAACCCACGCACAAAAAGACTAGACTAGATATCCCCGTAATAAATATTTCGCTGCATTGATAACTTTTGAATCCGGTGATTGAAATCCGGTCACAAGTGTATTATGAACATAATACATTTATTACGTAATGCTCGTGCAGGAGACAGCAGAAAAACAAGGCCGTGCTAGCCCGTGTCCATCTCCAGAGTATTAATTTTTATATGAAGACTCAAGCCTGATTACTTATTGTTTGAAAACAAAATATACAGTACTACTAATGAAGAAATAGGAATTTGATTAAGTCTTTATTAAACTTTATTTTTATGTTTATCGATAACTATATCTTACAACATTATGCAAAATTCTACCTAAAGGTTGCTGGCGCTAAATGCACGCCACTCGTGTTATGAAGTGGTGATTAAAGGGGAGCCATTTCGTATTTTGAGCGCATGATCTAATTTTCAAGCGCCTTATTTACGACTGACGACTACGAAATTTTGACTGTTCAATACAACAAAACATAGTCGCACCCTAAGGCTGCGTTTCCACCAGAGATGTGCGAGGATGCGTTGCGAGCTTGCAAGGGATGTGTGAGTTAAGAACCAATAGAATCGCTTCATTTACCTCATTACATCGAGCTTTGAGATTGTATGGGTTCTTAACTCACACATTCCTCGCAAAGCATCCTCGCACATCTCTGGTGGAAAAGCAGCCTAAAGCTTACTATAGTTGCAGAAAAAAACGACCAAAACGTCAGACATACGAGGGGTGGCTGAAAAGTTTTGAGCATAAAATGTTAAAAATGCTGATAGAACAATATAACTATTTTCCAATATAATCTCCCTCTATTTCAATACACTTCTTATATATTTATTAAAAAGGGCTTTTAACCTCGTCAGTAAAATTCGCCGTTTTTGTCTTCAAAATGTTCGTTTACGGCAGTCTTCATTTCTTCGTCACTGGAAAATCTCCTTCTTCGAAGGTCTTTTTTAAAATTCTAAAAGGGGCAATAATAGCTAGGGTTGTGTGAGGCGGGTGGTGGATTTCTTCGAACCCTGTCTCAGCCAGGACACACCTTGCAAATCGCGCAGTGTGGATGAGCGCGTTGTCTTTTAAAAAATCCGTGTTTTATCAACAGTAATAAGGCGAGAAATAGCATCGTCAGAATTTTCGCTACAGATGTCTAAAAACTCGTGCAAAGTTGTGACTCGACGCTACTAGTCCAGCGGCGTGAGCATTTTCGGCACCCATCGCGCACACCTCTTTTTTATGTGCAGGTGTTTATGCAAAATTTTGACGATTCATACCTTGCTAAATGCATTAAGGCATTCTCAAGGCCCTGGGTTCGGGACACCAGGCACATGTGGGACTCGGAACTCCTGGGAAAACAGAGACCCCTACCCACTAAAATCTGACGGTGTTCATCTTCGGCGCAGAATGGTTGGGACCCGGGAGAGCCCACCAAGTGTCCGAAGACACGCGTTACCGTCGTCCTCGGGATCGCAGACCGAAACACACGCAGCCCCCTCCGCGTGCTGCCTCTTACGACAGCCAGGGATACCTCGGTAGTATTCTCTTCCCCTAACCGCAGGGCAACATGGCTTCAGCCATCTGCCACAATTTGATTGACCGATCTCTCAGAACAAGTTTTTTCAACTTTTTGATGTTTTCTTCGGCAACGGCGGTGTTTGGACATGCCCGGACACACCCGGGATGACTCGGACATGGTGACGGTTACGGTTCAATTACTTAAAGCGCCATGAAGCTAATGACATGAAACTTTACATTTAAATGATACCAGCAAGCAGTGGTGTGATGCGCGGGTCATTACTATTACTTATAGGTACTTAGGGTCAAAACTTTTCAGCCGCCCCTCGTATAGTTTTGTTGACACATAATGAACCAGAATATGCATAATTCATCTAAATAAACTGTAAAAAATGTTTGAAAATTTCTCAATTTTCCCGAATAATAGCCCAAGTTTACGATGGATTTTTGTTTTGAATAAAGCATGATTACTGTTAAAAATGTATGTCAGTACATCTATGATTTTTATTTAATCGAAATATAAAGTTTTATTTACAATCCGATCAGTAAATTAGACCTAAATACGTAATGCGAATACCCCAAAATTTGCAATAAATTACGATGCCCACACGGCTACGGCCGCGCGAAGTTTTGGTGACGGCCCTAACGGCGATAAGGTAGATGTCCCTTTTGCCGATAACGTCCCAGTATCCGATAACTACTAAGATTTTTATTTTTGCTAATTTCTACTAAACAGATTTTATAAGTATTTAAATGGCAAAATTTTGTTAGTAATATTCTTTGTATTTATAAAGGCAACACTTAACCATAACCGAAATGGTGTCTTAACTGTATAACATAGAAAGTACTGTGCCCGAAAAATAATTTTAATTCCGAAGTTTTGTCACTGAACTACGCAACCACCAGGTTTTATTGCTTAGCTTGCTGTGCTGATGCTTTTAACCATAGGGTAAGAGTGTTAATTTACTTATATATTTGAATTAATTATGTAGCGATATAACCTGAAGCTCATGGCAAATTTTATTGAAAAGTTATTAATAATACTATTTACATCTATTGGTACACGCAAATTGCTACTTGACCCAATACCCGTTAAAATCGTATACTATTTTAACGGGTTTTGGTACACGCATCAGCCTAGTAGTAGCCGATGCACCAAAACCCGTTAATGTACCCTATCTCCTTGAAATAAGTGTCACTTTTGAATATAATAATTAAATTATTGCAAACCTTTTTATCGGTTATTGGGACAAACGTTTGACAATGTACCTAAGCTCGTCATAGTTCTTAGCTACTTAAGTATAAGTGTCATTTTCTTCTATTGGGTTTTCTTTGAATCTCATAATTAGGTTAGAATAATGGTGACATTTGTTATAATAATGTCATACAACTTCATTCTGATTTTTTATTCGATATGAAGAGTATTCATCGAAAATTAAATTATATATTTTATATTTATTTGTATAATGTCAATAAATCAAGTAATACAGTTAAAAAATAATGCTGTTTGTATTTACATTCAATCAATGCAATAAATACCATTCAAATATAAATAATTTAGGTTTATTCATCATTATCATGACTTAATTATGTCTCCTATAGAAGGACTCCTGATAAATAGGTAGAGAGCTATCCCTAGCTGCTGTATCTCATCATGACGGCTCAGTGCGAATTGGTGGCTGAACCAAAGAACCACCGAGTTGCTTTGCTTGTAGTTTGCTTGACACACATATTCGCACAAATTAAAGGACTATTGAAAGGAAATAAGGATGCCTCGGAAGCACAAGTGGTTTGCGCACTAGCTAATTACTTGGGTCATCGAGGCATCCTTCTTCATCATTTCACCCACGTGACACTAACTGCTGAGCATAGGCTTCTTTCAGATTATTATTATTTATTTATTTATTTATTTATTATTTCGTACACAAAGAGACAAATTACAGAGAAAACAATAAGGAGTACAAAAGTACAGGTTAGCTTATCCCTAGAAAGAGATTTCTTCCAGCAGACCATGGCGACAGGAAAACTCATTTAAATTTTCATTTATTATTCTATTATTGATAGACCTGTTGGCGCAGGGGTCCTGTTCCCTGCGGTTAGGGGAGAAGAATACTACCGATGTATCCTTGCCTGTCGTAAGAGGCGGGCAAAAGGGCCCTTGCGACCCCTGCGTGTGCTTTGGTTTGCAATCCCGTGGGAGACGGTTACGCGTGTCTTCGGACACTGTGGTCTGTGTTATCGTGCAAAAGAGTCGAGCTTGCTCCTCCCGAAGCTGGCTGCCAGGCGGCCTGGCTCGCCGAAGAGTCCTGCGAGGAGTCTCTCCCTTGTTGGGGATCCCGGGTCCTTTCCATTCTGCGCCGAAGATGACGACCGTCAGGTTTTAGTAGGTAGGGGTCTCTGTTCTACCAGGAGTTCAGTCATCCCAGATGTCCCGAACCCAGGGCTTTGGGAATACCTAAATGCGATATCAGCTGATTCCACGAACGATGTTGGATAGATGATATAATTCATGGTTGCTTATGCAATTGGATGTTCAAAACGTATTTGTAGGTTCTTTACCTAGAACCAGATCATTGATTTTCATCAACCTTCCATTCAGATCTTCTATCTTGCCCACATTTTCAGTATGGTTTACACATTCTGTTATTAAATTCACAAATCATTCGAGGTTATAATTTGAGTCCTTCATCACATTCATTGATATTACAGGTATTGCTCTGACCAGACATTTGTGACAATCTCTTATATAGTACCTACTTCTTGGAAATAGTTGGAATCGTCTGGTAAATTTTAAACCTTAATTTTTCCCCCAAACCGCAAAGAGTATTTTCAAAGATTTTATCACCTTTCCACGTTGGAGTATTATTATCATAAAAGGCCGACGAAATATATTTTCTTTTTGATCAATGTGGCCGGGTTTAGCGGTGTTTGTTTGGTTACTTGACACACGCTTGTCGAAGTTATTTGCACCGAAGAGTAATAATTGTTAATACTTTCTAGGTAAAGGGCTTGAATCCCACCTAGTACAAACATTTATGTGACGAAGCCTGTTTTTGTTGGTTGCTGGGTGTTTGTTTGTAAGTATTTCAGTAATTACTTTAGTGCCAAATAATGAATTAATTAATTAGGGTCTGATATCAGATGGCCATTGTGATCATCATTCATCACATTAGCATTACAAACAAATGTAAGTACATTTTTGCTAAATCAAGACGAAGACCCTGTTAGAAGCTAGCGTGTAGTATAATTCTTGTTGAGAAATAGCATCTATTTTGGGTCGCGTAGTAAGCTTAAAGAGCCTTAAAATGCCCAACGTAAATATTATGATTTTTTGCATCGAAGAGTAATAATTGTTTGGGGTGTCATGTGTTCAATGTACTGTAATTTTTTAATAACACCTGTATAACCATGTGACAAGCAAATAAATAAATATGAAATATGAAGTAATTGGAAATTTCTACATCCATTCTGAATTGGAAAACCAATTAATATAGGAAATTCCTAAATACATTCTGAATCGAGTCAAGGTTTTGAAGCAGAGTTATGAAACTTTTTTGTTAGGTACGCCAGTCTTATCTGTTTTTTCCAGATCCCTTTAAAAGGTCTGAAAACAGCTACTTTCATTAGCTGAAGAACATGAGTCGCATTTAGATAGAAAGCGGTTGATTGAATGCTTCTCACGGCTGAAGGTACTATTTCCGTGAACAATGCCCATCTTAGAAATATTATTGTTCTTTGAGTATCACAAGCCAGACCAGTTTGCTATGTACTCATAGAATGACCAACCCTTTGGTATAACTCTTTTAGAAATTTTGTGCGGCATCGACTTTAGCTATAACAACACCATTGTAGGTGCCTATTCGACTGTGTTTGCGGTGATCAGCACTGTCACGTATTTTCTTTTACCGCTGGGGATAACTTTGTAATATTTTTCGCCCTACCTTCTACTAACACTCGGTTATCTGCAGGGGAAAAAAGAATGCGCTTTCTTCACAGTTTAATATTCGCCTAGGATATTGAGCCACTTCTTCCAGTTGTGCCAATATAAAGCAATCTTCTATATCCTAAACCATTGTCCATTACGATTTTGTGCCACTCGTTGGCCTACTTCAGGGTTCCTCTCATGAAACGATTCAAACCAGTGACGACCCATAAGTTTGTTATTCTATTCTAGCAATCGAAAACTATCTCTTGTATAAAATTCACGTATGAAAGAGATAAAGCAAAAGATTCGTATTATATCGGGAATTGTGTTTCAAACCATAATAAGTTTTTTATTTTTTCGCGGTTTTTTAAAATTTTTGATTTGTTGTTATAACACTAAGAAAGATTGTTTTTATGTTCTCATAATTAATTATAACATAAATAAATAATTTCCCATAAAGTTATGGCTTTTCTTTAGGAAATTATAGTAATAGCCTTACTAATATATACACACATTAAAAGTGTCTAGGGATCAACATATATTTTTGCAATAACTTTTCTCCTGATTGATATTAATTAAAATTTTCTTTAAGGATTCATCAAATAAAGTGTTTTCGTTTGTCTACAGTAACGATAAACCAAGTCACCTTTGCATTAATAAAGAAATTTGCCATTTTCCTAATAAAGGGATTTTTGACATTTGAACCACTAACATTAAAGTTCGAAAAAAAGACTGAAATAACAGTTTTCTTTAATATTTTATTGGGTAACTTAAACAATTAATAATTCGTGTTTCTACCGCGAACACTAACAACACAAGAACATCGGTTTGGCATACTCAAAATGAGTTCATCCAAATCACGCTGTGGAATGGCCGCCCATGTTCGTTGCAACAACAAAAAAAGGTCTTCTTGCGACTGGATACCCTCCATATTCGGCAGAGCTCTTCTCTGTAGCATATCCCATGCATGCTCAATCGGGTTCAAGTCTGGCGACTGAGCAGGCCAGGGCAGGACATTGATGTTAGCTGCGGCGAGAGTCTGTCTTACAACTCTTGCGGTGTGCGGTCGTGCATTATCATGCATTAACTGAAATAAGGGACCGATTTGCACTTATAGAGGAACGATGACGTCTGATACAATCGTCTCAGCATAAATTTGAGCGTTGAGGTTGCCTCTGATCCAAATCAACTTAGTTTTTCCGCCGATCCAAATACCCGCCCATACCATGATGGTTCCACCACTATAAGGATGGACTTCCTGGCAGGATTTTAATCGCTGTTGGCGTCCAGGGGTTTTCCAGTGTCGTATACGTCTTGTATCCGGTCTCATACCAAAACGAGACTCATCAGAAAAGCACACGAAACGCCATTGTTCTTCTGCCCAATTTCTGTGTTCAAGAGCCCATTGATATCGAATCCTACGATTGTGCATTGCTATAGGTGGTACCCTTAGCGGTCTTCGGGAATGAAGGTTCACTCCATGCAAGCGGTTTCCGACTGTTTGGTCGCTAATTAAGTTCCCTGAAGAGTGATGAAGCCTCACGGCTAACATCATGGCGGTTATTGTTGGAGCTCTCCGAGTTGTGATTTGAATGTATCGGTCTTGTCTCCGTGTGGTGCAGCGATACTGTCCTCCATGGCGCTCAGCCACGGTACCAGTGCTTCGGTAACGTGTCCAAAGTCGACTGATAACACTCTGACTTGTATTCAGAGCTAAAGCCACAGTACGTTGCCGGGAACCAGCTTCTATCATTCCCACGGCTCTGAGCATTTCTTCCCTGCTTAAATGACGTCGCTGCTCCATAATAACGTTGGTTTTAATCAGTAGTAGGGAAACAGTAGCACTAATAATGTCTTCAAAGCGTTGTATGTTTTTATAGGGAAAATATTGACAGCTGATTTTCATCTTTTACTCGAATTTGATTGACAGTTCCTGTTTCAAATTATGAAATGCACCAAAAAGGATCCATATAAATTTATAAAATCATAAATTTATTACAAAGCCACATCTCAATCTCAAGAAATCCGCATAAAAATGCTTGATCCCTAGACACTTTTGATGTGTGTATTTCTAGCATCAATAAAAATATTATATTTTAGTGAACTTTAACATAAGGCAACTGAGTTCAAATTCGCAATAAAAAATAACGGGTTTTAGGACACTTAAACGCTTACTAGTACAAAATTAACGGGTATTGGTACAATTCAGTGTTTTTTATATTTCTCTGAATTTATGTGTATTAGCATTTACATATTTAGAAGTAAAATTATTTATTCATGAGCTAGATTAAATTACTTGAATGCTCATGTAAAAATATTTTTTGTACCTCTACCCATTTTTACGTAGCAGACGTGCAAACTCAGCCATGTTCAAAACTTAACGGTTACTGGGACGTTTACCTTATGATGCGCAGAATACCGAACAATTATGAACAATTTCCACCTAAACTCCTTGTTGACAAGCGAGAGTAAGCCCCTTGGTAATTGCATGAAATTCTAGACTATTTGCGGCATTTAGTTTGTGTTCAGTCCAGTTGAACTAAAGTTGACTGTTTGAGTTTCCATAGTTCTACCTGTTGAAGGCATTTAACTATGAATTATATTCTGGGAAGTAAAGCATGTTCATATGAAAGTATAGGCTGCCTATTTTATTAAGACCGTTTACCTATGCTTGTAGTAGTGACATGCACTGACATACCAGTATGACATACGCTAGTGTGCGTGCTCTCTGCGGAAACAAATTGACACTAGTGACACTATGACACTGTATGTACACTATTGTACATGTCAATACTACTACAAAGATAGTAAAAAGGTCTTCTTGAGTTGGAACGTCTATAACAGCAAACACTGCTTTAGCTAATCCACATGTTTACGCATAAGTTAAGAGCGCTATAAATCAAAAAGTCAAATAATTATGGCTAACTGACGCATGAAAAATCCTACTGCATATCTTAATTTATAAATCCTTTAAACATTTTTTAGTTTAAGTGTAAGTGTAAAGCAAAAAAAATTCGTTAGTATCTGTAGTTTACAACACGGAAGGTTTAAGGCACTAATCACGAGGTAGATCGCCAATGAGATGAACTAACCAAATTAGGGCTGCACTGTGCACGTGTGGTCTATGAGCAGCAATCAAAGGAATGGCGTCGTCTGAACAAGCGGTGAACAGAGCTATTTCAAGTACAGCAGGTCTAGAAGTGAGAAGATCCGGTAAAATAACTTAGATTACTTACCAAAGGAAAAAGTTCTGAAGGGTACGATGTCGTTTCACCATTGTTGTCTATCTCTTAGTCTCACGCTCAAGTCTAGTATTGATCGATTCATTTCCATTTAAGCACAAGGCGTCATAGTTTGTCGAGTTGGTCCTTCATTAGATGTACTAGGAATTATTTAGAAACCATAAGGTGAGCTGCACCATTTTTTTTTCACCTTCGATATGAAAATTAGTATGTGCTGCCATTAGCAATCGTAAGTGATTTAGGTTAGCACTGACTGAAAATCGAACGTGTAAATACTCCAGTGAAAATTTACGAGGTTTCGTGATATTGCAAATTAGGCCAAACTACACTCGGTTCCAAAAATAACGGGTCAGTCACATAAACCCGAATATATCCCGAACTACGTATGCCATCCTAATGAAACGAAAACTGTTCAATTGAGAATTTAAATCTACAGATAAAAATAAAATAAAACTTAGCTGCACTTACAATATTAATCTCTAAATTAAAAAAACTAAAGTAAGTAAATATTTTTCTTATGATTAATTTTATTTATGATTGTTTTTTTGCTGTTTTTCATCACTTTCTTCATTTAATACTCTGTATTGCCTCCACGAGCTCTTCTGACAGCTCCCAGGCGATTAGGCATGCTGTACACCAAATTTCGGGCCGATGCTTAGGAATACCTTCCCATTTCTCCACCAGTGCTTGTTTGAGCTTGGGAAGCGTGATTGGTGGGAGGTTTCGAGCTTTCACGCGTTTCTGAAGCTCGTCCCAGGCGTGCCCGATGGGGTTTAAGTCCCGGCTTCGCGCTGGCCATTGCATGAGTTCGATACCGACCTCTTCAAGGTAGTCATGTACAATTTTGGCGGTATGGGGCGCGCATTACAATGCATTAATATGCCATGCCGGTCCATCCTGGCCATGAAAGGTCCTACATGTTCATTGAGGATCTCTTTCACGTACCTCTCTGCATTTAGAGTTCCATTTTGAATGAGTACCAGCTCGGTGCGGGCCTTGGCAGAAATCCCAGCCCAAACTTGTACGGAGCCTCTACCGTACGTCACTTTTTCCTCCACACACGCTTGATGGAAGCGCTCCCCTGGTCTTCTGTACACTAACTGAATACCATCATGCTTATAAAGCATGAATTGAGACTCGTCCGTGAACCCTAGACCAATCATCTAGTGTCCTGATGTATCCTGTCTAAGTCAACTATGTCATTGAGTTCAGATGCTGACTTTTTTGTTTGACTTTCTTTAGGGCAATATAATGTATTATAAAATAATGTAGTATATTTATTTTGAAATATACAAGTATGTATATTTGCATGATTGGTATAAATCATATGTATATATGTGTTATTATTTTTAATATATTTAAGTATTAATATCTGAGATTTGTTGTTCTCGCTGCCAATTTAAATGTTGCACAGCCCAAAATTCAAATGTTTCTGTTATACCTTGCGGTTGACTGGTAGAAAATGCCTCTAGGCATTAAGTCCGCCAAATGTACTTTACTTGTTTGTGCAATAAAGAATAAATAAATGAATAGTGTCCAGTTTAGGTGCTCGCGCACGTATCTCTGTCTTGCAATTAGATTCCCCGTTCCAGTTTGGGGCCATTTGCGGGCCTCAATGGTTTCAAATTTGCTTCAGCAAGACGTCTTCTTACTGTTTGAGCGCTTAAATTACCACCTCCAAAGCGAATAAAGTGAGTTTTTAGACCAACAGCAGTGTGAAAACGATTGCGGAGCATTGTAGCCACCAGTTGTCTGTCTTCCCTGGCCGTTGTGCATCTTGGTCTGCCATTTCCATGTCTCCTTAGGTGTGATCTGGCCTCTTGGTACCGCTGGACTACCCGCTGAACAGTCGACAAAGATACACTAATGTTTCTGGCTGTTTCACGCTGGCTCCGCTCAAGTTCCAAAAAGGTTAGGATTTTGGTACATTCCCTAGCGTGACTGCCATGCTTCACCTTACAGAATATAATTATGCACGTGGAAGACGTTCACGATATTTATTTTTGTGACAGAATAGAAATGGAAAGTATCCATGATGACATGAAGCAAAAAATATGTTCTTAAAAATAGGCATTTTTTAAAATTTGGTTTTTCTAATGAAGTTTTTTTACATCAACCAGTTTAAATAATATGTTATTAGAAGCGCAACTAAAAAGTCTTTATTCTGTTTTTTATTTCATTGATCTATTTTTCACAGTTCTGGAGGTAATTCAATTTTTGTGACTGACCCGTAATTTTCGGGACCGAGTGTACATACAAAAACGGGCATTGTAATAGTATGATGTGATGTGTGCTATGAAGTTAAATGCTGAAATAACAAAAAATAATATAAATTACTAATAAATATGTTTATTAATGACTATGGATTTACGTTTGACTTTTACGTTTCCTACCTGATGTTTTAGCGATTTAATACCTATTCGTTCGTAGGCTTGGTTACAAAATTTGTGGTTTGTCCAAAGAAAAAGGTTTTGTAGGGTAGATCTCGTACGTTGAGTAATAAGACTGCAGGCGATCTTACTCAAGTTTTCGGTGAACGTCTAAAACATATTCCTGACTGCAATGGCTTTTAATGATCATTTGAATGAAATTTTACATTTGTTAGAAAATGTAGCAGCCTGTTTATCGATTTCAAAAGCGTCAGTTAAGTCGCTGGATCAAGTGCCGTCGCGGGCCATAAACGCGCGTACCGGACACGCGTGCGATAAACGCCTAGCTTCGTGACATAATTCAAATGCTTTTTTCAAAGTTTTTCAACGAGAACTAGAATGTATTAAGATTATGAACTCTCGATATTCCTTATTCGAAATAAAAAATAGTAACGTTATTCGATAATATTGATTACTACGAGTATATTATTTTTGTTAGTTACTTAAAAATAATATGATGTTCTCAGGTTTTAGGTTTTCAGGAACCATAAATTGCAAATTTTCCCAGTGATATTAATAATTGATTTCGCGTGAAGTTATAAATAAATCGAATTAAGGCCTACCATAAGAGCCTTTTCGCACTACGCACGATTTCTAATCTTCAATATACAGGGTATCCCGGGTAACCTGTACCAGCGAAAGTCTGTGGTCTAGGGACCCCAATACCTATCGATTGGATTGGACTCCATGTATGTTCCGCGATTTTTGGTAGTTTATGAGTTATGTTTTTTTTTTACGAATTTTCGAAAATTTCTGGGTTGTGTCATTCACATTATTATTATTTTTTTCATTGTTAGTTGAATAAGAGGTCTACTTGATTTAAAAGCATTTACATTTATACCACTGAATAATAGTTCAGAAAAAAATGGAAACTGAAAAAGTGGTAAATACAGTTTTTGCCCTAAGTTTTGAATGCCATTTAAAAAAAAGTTACATAAACTTTTTCTTCCAAACCTTTTTTAAAAACTTAACTATTTTATTAAATATTCATCACAAAAATTTCAACGAGATACTTTAAAGCCATCATAGTTAAATTTTCATTCAAAGTGTCAGAAGTGTACAATTTACCGATCGGTAGCAAATAAAACCTAATTAAAAGTAAGCCTCATGCATTTTTAGTACAAATATTCATCACGAAAAGTTTAAACAATGGTGACTTTTTTGTTTAAAACCAATCCTACATAAGTAGAAAAAAATATTTTTTCTACGTAGGTAGATAGAATGACAATTTGCATTTGACGTTGCCATGACGATGACATACCTGAGTATAACCTAGAAAAATTGAAAACCCCTTCCGCCACAACGTATGAAGGGATTATGTAACATTTTAGATTGGGTAGAGTTATAGTGACAGTAAAAATGTGTTCGGTTAAAAACTCTTTAAGGTTTTTACATCGACAATATAGTTTGATGCAAGACAAAATAATATATCATGAGTAGGTTCTCATTTTAAAAGGATGCCAATGATATCAAAGTCATCCTGTATAGATAGCTAAGTTCAAATGGTTACACCATATGCTATTTGGTTGAACATTCCGTGATCTTCTAATTGGCCTAAAGTCATAAGCCGCCCGCAATGTGCGAAGCGGTTCGTGAAATGGGAATTCGCATGTTATCGCACTAAACCATACGGCTTTACTTCTATCAGAATTTACATCTGATATCAATGTAATGTGTCTGAATATAAATCCATATTAATCCCCAACGAATTTACTGGCCGCTGAAATATCAATTGCTTATTAATTATTAACGTACACCTATACTGGATTAGGAAGTTTAGAAAATTTGTATAATTGGAACGAGTTCTGTAAAGCAATGGTAACACACCAAAGTAATAGGCGTTAAAAGAAAATTCAAAGCTTTCAAAACTGTGCTGTTTCCAACAATCTGGAGTTGCCGCGTCATTTTACATCGCAAATTAGCGATATTTGGCCTCTTTAATTTTGAATGATATCACGAAGATGTCTAACCTGGTGTTCTGCTTTCGGAATAAGCTAAATGAAAATGTTGCTTTTTCTTCATGGTCCGCACGGCCATCTCTGAGGAAGACAGACTTCAGTGCAGGTGTGGTAGCACTTCAGAGCACGGCTACACGTGGACACGTGTGTGTGCTCGATATTATCTTAGATACCGCTACCGATTAAGGATAGCCTAAGCATGGATGTCCATGCCAGCCATCCTTGGCATGGATGTTCGTAGCAACCTAAACCACTGGGACTACATTGAGAGCGTCATTAGAACTGCATCCCGTAAACTCGGAATCCTGAATAGAGTGAGACGATTCTTCACGCCACGGGACGGTTCCGCCAAGTACCTACTCGAAGCTCTTAACAGGTTGCAGCGGCGTGCTATCCGTATTATTGGAAACCCAGAGGCAACTTTGACCCTTGAGCCTCTCCAATTGAGTAGAGACATTGCCAGGCTAAGTGTTCTCTATCGCTTTTACAATGGGGAATGCTATGACGAGTTAATACATCTTATTCCACCCACACCTTTCCGCTCCCGTAATACGTGTGCTGAACTACGGCGTCACCCACACACAATTCAACACTTGTTGGCCCGAACTAAAAGGTTCGGTGACTCGTTTCTTTGTCGTACCATCCAGACGTTGAACGCTCTTCCAGCACATGTGTTTCCTTCCTCGTATAGTCCCGGGTTCTTCAAGCGGGGCGTGAAAAGGCATTTCTGCAGGCCTTCAAGGTGAGGGTGGCCAGCCCAGTGATTCGTTTGAATGACTGGGCTTGTCACCCTCATATCTGGACCTCACGACCGCTTTTCATCAGGTGGAGTAAGGTCATCTTGACGGGCAATATAAAAAAACATTATATATAAGTCTTAGGCGTACAGTCGCAAGCATCAATACATCACAATAACCATATGAAGCTAAAAAGGTATTAGGTTGAAAAAGTTTCAATTAACTTTTTCTCTGGGATTAATATTTAGTGAGATATGAAGTAATGAAGACGGACAATAATAAAATAAACTATGTATTAAAACAATTCTTACTATCTTCTAAATCTAAAATATCAACATCATCGTCGATGGTGTTTTCGATTCGCTACGTTAATGCATGAGCTGGAGCATACTATCGTAGACACTAGAGAAGGCTGGTTTAGCCGTGAACAGCTTAGCAATTCCCACTGTGCTTTTTCGTAGATCGCAGAGGTGGTGGTGGAGTCGCATCCGGAGAACGTATTACGAGTTGTTTAAGAAAATCTTTAAAAAAGTACCATATCACTAACGTATACCCCCCCACCCCCACCCGTTAGCTCCACCCCCATCCGTCAGTACTTTGAGTATATTCCCTGCATTTGTTCATTCAAATTCGCTTTTACACGAATTATTTCCCCTATTTGGCAGTTTTTTGTCTTCGTTGACTGGGTTAATGAGGCTGAAACTGAACTTCTTGTCAATACTTTAGTTGATTCAAATCGACACGTACGTGACATATTGAGTCAAAATATTTAAAACGTAAGGTTGAAAGATATACTTCATTGTTTTGATGTATATTGCTAAGGCAGGCAAAACAGGCATGAATTGACAACACATCAGGTTCTACAAACTGTTAAATATATTGTTCAGGTGATAAGATTCAAGGCACAACTTGATGTGTTGTTGTCTGTACATTGAGAAATGTTAACGTAGCGAACGAAGCACGGTCAACAGAAGTCTTGAAATGAAATACTTTCGAGCGTCCAAGTGAAATGGAACAACTTCGTTAAAAGATGGAGAGTTTTAAAGTGATAGCGGGAAACTTTCTGCTTACATAGAGCTATAAATACTTAAGTCTAAACATAATAACCTTAGCCCGTCGTACAATGGAGATATTTTATTAAAGTCTTAGGAATCTCAACACTATGGAACCTTTTACTATATTTTATTTTCTCTCTTCGATTCACACTAGGCCGCTTTTTTATGCACATTTCTAGCTTTATTTATTTATGTTTAGAAGTTTTACTCTTCAGCTAATTGTATCGAGAGATATAATGGTAATCGTAGCTAGTAGACTGATAGTCTATCTATAGATATACTAGTTGTTGCCTGCCCGCGGCTTAAGTCTGCGCGAAATTTTTATATAACCTTTCATTTTCTATTTAATTCCTTGTGAGAACCATGGAATGAATGGACACGTTTTTTAAATGGTTTAATATTAAGGATAGAAAAAGTTTCGTAGATAACCTATTAAATAGCCTATTTTTTTTTGTATTATTTATTTCTTACAAAAAAATCACAATTCGTACCGGAAATTCTCGTCTGCCAAACTGCTGCGTCGGCAGTGGTTCTCGAGATTATTACTCTATACGCAATTTTGCTTAAGGTATAAATAATTAATATTTTTTCTAGGAACAAAATAAAACTATGTCTAAAAATACATTAACAACATTAGTGACCGTTTGATAGATAATAAAAAACCAAGAATTTACATAATGTTTCGTTACATATTTGTTGTTTGTCAGTAACACTTAGCACACATTTTTGGTTTTTTTTTTACTATAAATATATACTATGGCTATTTACTACAGCTATTACTACGGCTATATAAGGCTATTTTTTTAGATTACGGGCACATTGAGAGGTAATGTTTAGTAAGTATGCTTTTAAGATGTTTCTTAGATATAACATTATTAAGCAGGTTCTGTGGTAGTTGGTTGTGGATTGTTGGAATAATCCATCTTCTCGTTCGCTTACCATAATAGTTTTTAACTCTAGGTATTTTTAACTTCTTAATTTTCGACTGCTGGGTTGGGTTTATATTTAAGTTTCATTTTAAATTCGCTTTTACCAAATTGCTCAATTATTAATTGCATTTTTATTTTTTTCTCAATTAGTACGATATTACATACCTAATATAGTTTTACATATTCACTATTGCATTGTTTTTTTGCAGTTTCATCTATTAATAGTTTTAATATTCTTGTTTGAAGTAATTTAATTTTATTTATGTATGTAGGAAATGTAAGACCATAACTACCCAATCCGTAGGCTATTGTCGCCTCCACAAGAGCGTGATACAGCAAGTATAATATACCTCTATTTACCATAAATCGTAGATAATACAATTTGCCCATTACACTCCGCAGCTTTGCACACACACGGTCAACATGTAGGTTCCATACAAAATGTCTGTCAATGGCTAGCCCCAGGTATTTATACGAGTTGACATGGCCCAGGTTTTGACAATTACAGTTGACACTTTCACTATGTAGGCATTCATACGAGTGACCTTTGATTTTAATGCTAATTTGTTTTTGATGACTATAAGGGGATGTTATTAGTAGGCATTTAGTTTTTTCTAAGTTGATTATGATTCCGTTATCGTGAGCCCATTTAGTAATGTTGTCAAAATCGCATTGCAAAGCATTTTGTATGGAGCTCTGATCTTTGCTACAGTACATCAGGCAAGTGTCATCAGCATACATACATGTGATACAAGACTTAATTACATTTACCATACTATTCACATGTATTATGAATCCAACTGGCCCGTATACGGATCCAGTCGGAACACCGGACTTTACTAAGCCTATTTCACTTTTTGCCCCCACAACGCTGACTTCTATCGTTCTGTTTTCAAGATAGTTTCGGAACCAGGACTTGACGGGTCCACGAACACCGCAATAGTCCATTGACTGCAATAAACCATAGGCGCTTGCCTATAACACTAATGAAACAACGTTGGCTTCCAACGTGAAATACACTAGATAAATGCGCCAGGTCTGTTAACGGCCTCGGTAGCTCAGTTGGAAGAGCAGTCACCCGTATTGTGAAAGGTCGCGGGTTCGAATCCCGCTTGAGTCCCAGGACCAGGTCGAATTTTTCTAATTTCTATCTTTGTGTAGAAAACAGAGCATTTTTTAATGCTAAAAAATAAAAAATCACTTAGCCTAATATTGTTTCGTCAGTTTTGTACGAAAGCAAACAACTAAATTTACGCAAGTAATGTTGATAAATTTACGTAATAAATTAGCTATTATCTGTGATTTTATTTTATTTATTAGATAATAGCGAGATGATTCTGAAGAATTCACATCCATAACGCTTATCATCATAACTCTAAAAAAAAGTTCAGGGAGGTAACCGCATTTCTAACTTTTTCAATTTCATAATTTTTTTTAGAGTTATGATAACCGTTATGGATGTGAATTCTTCAGAATCACCTATCGCTGTTATTCATCTAATAAATAAAATAAAATCAAGCAAATATCCAAACAGATCGTGCTACAGTGACCGAAAAAAAAAGTTACTCAACCCAGAAATTTGCAAAAATTATAAAAAAAACATTACTCAAACTACATAAAATCGGGTAACATACATCGGGTATTTTCGGATACCCCTGAGTAGGTGGAAGCTAATAAAAGTTTACTGACGTGTATGTTTGGACCACCCTGTTTACTGTCCCACTGCTGGGCAAACCCTCCATCATTGAAATTAAGTCATCGCTACAATTTTATTGATGGGCATTGGCTTAATCCCCACGCTTGCCAAATGCGGGTTGGTGATCACAAACCCGGGCTACGTTCCGATAAATCCGAAAACACACTTTGCTCGACCTGGTAATTGAACCCGGGACCTCCGGGTTTCGGGCCGAGCTCTGAAATCACTCGGCCACGGAAGCGTCGCCATAAAAACAAAAATACACTTTAATTAAATGGTCACGTTTCTATTAATAGTTTTAATGAAATTCATGGAGAAACAAACATTACCACATAAAAATATACACCTATGAAATTTAGTAAATTTGTTTGAAAGCTTTAATCTTACTAATATTATGAATGCGAAAGTTTGTGAGGATGTATGTATGTATGATTTTTACTCTTTCACGCTAAAACTACTGAACGGATTCAAATGAAACTTTACAGTAATACAGCTTAAACATCAGAATAACACAAGAGCTACAATTTATAAAGATTTTATGTAATTTGGCCATAATATGTAACGATAACGCGGGCGAAGCCGCGGGCGGAAAACTAGTATGAGCATAATGTAAGTAGGTAAATGGCAGTCCCCTTAATTTTACATACCTACCTACGTGTATAATTATTAACAACCTCCTTTTTGGAAGCCGGTGAAAATAAATGTAAAAATAAACCTTAATAGTTAGTCAATATTAAACTCTACCTAACCTATTTATTTTAAACGATGTTCCATTTCACGTTCCATCCGATCGGGCGTGTTTAATAGGCGTGAATATTGATAATTCCCCTAGGAAGGCGAGATGGGTATTTCGAACAGAGTACTGAGCTATTTCACATCTCGAATAACAACTGTAAGGGTGCGTTTCCACCAGAGATGTGCGAGGATGCGTTGCGTAGAATGTGTGTTGTTTAAGAACCAATAGAATTGTTTCATTCACCTAGCTTTGCTATTCTATTGGTTCTTAACAAACACATTCCTCGCAACTAAGTCAGATATTATGCCTATAAGCAGTTTATCTTGAAGGCAATTGATTCAAAGTCAAAATTTCTTTATTTGAATAGACTATAGGAAAAGCTCTTTTAAATGGTTAAATTATCTGATAAACCTAAAAAAACTGCTAGCTTCCTCCTAGTCGCAAACTAAACTTTGTTATCGCATACATTGTGTTCTTTTAATGTTTTAATAGGAGTATTCTTTTAATGTTTTAATAGGAGTATTAAAACATTAAAAGAACACAAACACAACAAGGTCTTCTAAAACGGAGGTTTTAGAATACCTAACTCAGGTGCAGTTAGGCGCGTGGTTTGAATTATAACCGGCACATGAGCCCAAACTAAGAAGAGCTCGTACAGCGAGTTTAATTCTCGAATTCTAATAAATAAATAATAAATAAATAAATATCCCTGGACATTATCCCACACAGCGCCATCTAGCCCCAAAGTAAGCTAATTAAAGCTTGTGTTATGGGATACTAGACAACGGATAAACATACTTAAATACATTTTTTTTTTTGTAAATACATACTTATTATACATAGGAGACACCCAGACCAGTACAAACAGATATGTTCATGCACACAAATGTTTGTACTGTGCGGGGATCGAACCCGCGACCTCTGGTGTAGTAGCCAACTTCTTAACCATTACACCAAGTCGGTCGTCCAATTACATTATACTTAAAATGAGTCTAACATTTTTCTACTCCACTAAATAACAGTAAGACCAGCATTGACATTCATCAAGCTATTCTGAAGCCTGAAAAAAGGGTAAAAAGTTAAAAGGTTTTTATATGCTATAAGGCTGATTTCAGAGTTACGCGTTTAATCAGCGCCGGCTACACGCGCGCTTACAATTACTCTAGCTAGATAGTCAGTAACGTTGGAACTATCTAGTGTAATTTGTAAGCGCGCGCATGTGGCCGGCGCTAATCAAACGCTTGACTCTGAAATCAGCCTAAATGTGGATAGAGGTGTTATTTACCGAAGCGAACAGACCGAGCATAGAATCATTCATTAAGTACAATTCCAAAATTCGAATTGTCGTGGTATCCTGTACTTAATACAATGCTAACAAAAGCGTGTGAAAATACTAAGAAAAATAATATTTCAAACTTTCTTATAGCATTTTTTTACTATGACTTTAACACTATATAGTACTAACGTGGTTTCACGGAAACCCGTCAGTAATGTTAAACTTATAATACTCAGAAAACAACAGCAATTTCAAACGAATATGTGGAAGGTTGCGCCAGGGGAAGCAAGAAATAACTTAACCGCAATCTGAGTCAACTAGAAATCTAGAATGAAAAATATTTGCTCGGGCTGAAAGGAGCTGCAGCGCTGTTCCTAGAAATATTGAGTTAACACGCATTGTTACTGGTATTACGATGGACTTGATGGAAGAGTTCACTTAGGCCCGTATTCTAAAACGATGCTCAAGCGCGCTTTGAACTGTGATTACCTGATCTACTCTTGAGTTTAGAATCTTTTCTTGAGTGAGTACGTTGCTTATTCTAAAACGAATATCAAATAGGTCTCAGTTGAATCGAGTTTCAAACAAGATTTGAGTAGAGTTTGCTTTTTGTTTAAGAATCAGGCTTGTTTTCGTTTACAATAATTCATGTTTACCTCTTTTACGTTGCATTACAAGCAGATACAATGTGTTTATTGTAAAAATTAAACCAATACACAATGAATTTGAACCAAGAGAAGGTTTGAATAGCCTTTCAATTCTTAGCTTGTTCATGTAATGTAATTATTACACTGAAACTATTTCAGATGAAGTTTTATCCTGTTATTTGTTAATTTATGCTATTAACTGTAACGGACGTAATTGTAACCTGACAAGGGAGGCACTCGATATAATCTGTGCTTGGTGTGTAGGTTTGTGTGGTTTACTATACCTACCCCTACATATAGATTTGCATACCATCCTCATCGTTTTTTTATAGGTACTGAATTTCTTTCTGATTATGGTTAATTACAAATTGTAGTTGTTCCAGGAATGAGAAAAAGAAATTATCTATATTTATTGAGGTCGTCAAAAATATCCTTGGACGACCGACTTGGTGTAATGGTTAAGAAGTTGGCTACTACACCAGAGGTCGCGGGTTCGATCCCCGCACAGTACAAACATTTGTGTGCATGAACATGTCTGTTTGTACTGGTCTGGGTGTCTCCTATGTATAATAAGTATGTATTTACAAAAGAAAATGTATTTAAGTATGTTTATCCGTTGTCTAGTATCCCATAACACAAGCTTTAATTAGCTTACTTTGGGGCTAGATGGCGCTGTGTGGAATAATGTCCAGGGATATTTATTTTTATTTATTTATCCTTCCTTGAAGGAATCCATCGTTTTTGACAAGCAAATCTCTACTCAAGCGTGGTCAGGAGGTCACTTGCGTGATCACAGATCAAATCTCTACTTGAGCGATGATTCGCACCTGAGTGACGTTTTGGAATAAGTCTAAACTGTGATCAATGAATCTATACTCAGGGGCGGTTCTAGAATAAGATCTCTGCTCAAATCGAGTTTCAAGTCAAAATTCACGCTTGAGCGTCCTTTCAGAATACGGGCCTTAGTTTGAAATACTGTTTGCCTTTACTGTGAGACGAAACTGATACGAGAATGTATTGACCTGCCAGTGGCGCAATCGTTGTGCCTGCCGCTCCAGTTGTTGTGGGTTTGATTGGATCTCGCCCGAACAGTCTTCGGGCGGAAATTTCTGTTTCCCTGTGTTAACATATGTATGTATATTTTATAAGTCACTATCGCCTTAAGAACAAGCTCAGCTTAGTAAGGGTTCAGATAATCTGGGAAGAATGTCACAAATATTTTTTGAAAAGTCACGGCCATGAGATATTGCTGATCTTTTGAACAAATACGTACTTTAGGCATGAGCGTTGAATAAACGGACCAGTTAAATTAACCGTTGCAGTACAATCAACGTTTCAACGGGTAACCGTTGATTGATTAACTAGTTAATTCATAAACGACCAAACCTAAAAGTCCATGTGTTATTATAAACAGCATCAACGACTCCTTAACGTAGCCGTTTAATACAACTATTCGTTTGATCACGTCTTCTGTTACCAAACTTCGTAATCGAACGAAGGTGAACACTAATTCAATGACAGTAAGTTGTAGTTTCAGTGGCTCAAATAAAGTTTTTAGTCTATTAGCTATTAAACAAGTTTAAAGTCTAGCAAGATGCATATTAGATAATTTATTTTCGCGGGCGCGAAAAAGCGAGCAATAGTGATCTGTGCATTGCACTCGTAGCGCAGCTTGGGGGGACTGGACGGTTGCTACCAGTTTATGACTGCGTGTGTATGCGATGTTTTGGTTCTGTTTTATTGCATTTAGTGACAAATTACGCTCAAGGTCAAGTCGATAGCAAATTGCATTAACGCGGGTTAGTTCAAAGTTATTGATATAATAGTATTATGTACTATTGTATATTGTTAGTTAATCAAAAGTTAGTTTATTGTTTAGGTGTAATGTAATCATAGAAACTTCTAAATATAGTGGAACTTTTATAAAGTACCAGTAGTTATTGAAAATATCTGAGAAGTGAATTGTGGCATCATTTTGAAAAAGACGCTAGTAGTCAAAAAGCTAGTACATATTACATTTTGTGCAAACAAAAAAATATCGTATAAGTCGACTACGCTAAACTTAAAAGTCACTCAAAAGAAAGCATATTTATATTTACCTCGTTGTCTTCTGAATAGGTTGATAATTTAATAATAGGTAAGTATATTCATACTAAAAACATACCAAGATTTTTACATTCGTAAACCGTATAAATAAATGCCCTGCATAAACCACCCACAACCGCACCGCATTGCAATGCAACGGTCAGCTAGAGTTAAGAACGTACATTTTAAAAGTCTAGGTTCATCAACGAAAAAAACGTAAACTTCCCTCTACTACTCTTAACTTAGACAGTTGGCACGTTAACTAGTTGACGGAATCAACTGTTTAAGTCGTTGATGAACGAAATTTAAAGGTTTAGTTTCGTTGATGCTAAAAGCTTAAACGAGCCACCCCTGACTTCTATTTAGAAGTTGGTCCTGAATAGTTTGCGTGTCCATTTAGCGCTTAAAACTAAGTTCAATTGAAGCTCACACGGCTATAACTTTGTCGAGATACCAAGCCTTTTTGCGAGGCATATGAAAACAACGGTAGTTAAAATATCAGGTAAACTTAAATTGAAATTTAAGAGGGTTCTCTTGGGTTTAGAACCTCAAGATATGAATTAAATTTATTTGTGCGGTTTTCACCCAAAAGAAATATTTTGTGCGTTTTTAATCGTTAGCTTTTCGGCATATGAAATTCTGATCTCGAAAACGTTGACTGTTATGATTTATTATTCATGATTTTCATGAAGCATGCATGGGTGTTTTTTGAACTTTTGTATTTTCTGTGCAGCATCTTCGGCAAGAGTCATACAGAAGACAAAGTAGACGAAAGGACTCCGGCTGGCTCCGTCAACCTGCTAGACGACACGTTGCTGGAGTCCCCAGGATCAGTGGTCGGAGATAAGATGTCGCAGTCGCTACCACACTGGTAAAAGATATGCTAGATTGTTTTATTTTACATACATGTATTTTAACTATACTAAGTAATATATGTATTAATAATAGAAAATAATTTTGAGTTTAATTTCTCCATTCCGCGAACTTTTTGACCTTCCCTCGTAAGTTGAAAATGTTGAAATCAATTGAAAAATGGCGTATTGCAATATTTGCAATCACTAAAACGCTATTATCTAAATAAATATCGTGAAAAAAGCATAATAAATTGTCAAGTTTGGTTTTCATACAAACGAAGCTCCTAGATTTAATCTGGCATTACAATAAAAACGCAAGTCAGCAAACTTGTTGCTTTAGAAAATCCCTGTTCAAAGGATCAAATAAACATGAAGCCGGTATTTTGCATTTTCCTAGAAACGAATTTTATGTATTCTTTTTAGCGACTTAACGACGGTGGAACCATTGGAGTGCGACTTCCAAGGCTTCGTCCGAAGGAAAACTTTCTTAAAGGATGGACGGAAAATATCTCTGTCTTCGTGGCAGAGATACTGGCTGCAGATGTCTGGAAATATTCTCGTTTTTTACGCGGCAAAATCTTTCAAAGGGTAAGTTGAATAGCATTGAAGTTTTATCTCAAATGCGGCTAAAGCTTTATGCTACTAGTTCGTAGAAAATTTCTTAGCGAGTGAATTTATTCAGAGGTGAATTTATTGCGTTTAAATTCTTTGTTTTACTTTTATTTGTATCTCAATGTAATTTTGTAATCATGATTACAAAAAGTATAAGTATATATAGACAAGATTTATTTACGTATACTTTTTGTAATAGTTGTGCTCTTTTAAGATATTTATTTAGTGATTCGCTCTCGAATTCTTTCTAACACGTCATTCAAGGTTAAGCAGCATTTTTTTTTCGTCGGTGCTGCCCGATAGTAAGCGGCTACCGCAGCCTAGGGACGCGTGTAACACCGTAGGGCATAGCCCAGCGAGTTGCCAAACCTGTAAAAACCTTATTAAATCCCTCTTGAAGAACTCAGTGAATGTGCACGATTCGCTTGGAATTAAGAATGTCAAATTATCCGTCCTCACTCCACTGATGAAACATGTCTGCATAGGAGGAGCCGGGGAGACTTCCGGTCCGAGCGCTGCAAGGTAATCGCCTTGGAGGGCTGGACCGCCACCTGGAGCGATTGCGAGGCGGCGGACTCCTTCCAGCTCGTCAACCACCATGCGGGAACTCTATACAAGTTCAAGTAAGTAGTTCATTGAAAATTCACTCGTTTTCACTTCAATTCATAGTTATTGCCATTGTTGTTCCCACATCGATTTTATTTTTCTTTCTAGCAGTAATCATTATCTTATCTTTTACTTAATTCACTATTCTTTAGAGAGGTTCCCGTGGCTAAGTGACGGCAGTGGATCGGCAACGATCCGATGTTAAACAACGCCAGTCAGGTCGGCTTATGTATGGGTGACCATCCCGACCCAAATTAAGTGATGTATTTTTCGGGCATCTCCGTGCTTCGGAAGGCACGTTAAACAGTTGGTCCCGGCTGACGTCGCAAGATATCAGTCGTAAAGCCTATTCAGAGGCCTAAAAGGCGGCTTAATAATAACATCTGACGGTGAGGTTTATCACTGGCCTTACAATCACCTCTCTAACAATCCGCACTGAGCCCGAGTGTTGGAGTATGGCTCGTACCACCTCATAGTTGAGGTGAGGCCTGTGCCCAGCACTGGGACGTATAAGGCTGTATTTGGAAATCGGTTTAACGTTGCCTGTTCTGATCTGAAACAGACAAACCGATTTTGTTTCAGTTACGGTTTGAAGGTGACTTGATAACGAGTATTAGTAACAAACATCCGTTTCTAACAAAGCTCTCAGAATTTTAGGCAAGTGTTAATTAACCTTATATTGTTTTAGAACCGGTTTAGAATCAAGCGCAAAGCAATGGGTGACGAAAATAGAAGCAGTAACGAACAAGATCGTGAAACCTTTGCCGGCCAACCTCATGTCCTTCGAGTAGTCTAGGCGGCGGCAAACGTACGTACCCGTTCCTTGAATGATTATTGAACTCTCGGACAATCTAGTTTTACCACGTAGGTATATGTCTTTATTTAGTACGCTTGAAAATCATGAACAATTTTAATTTATTATAGGTTTTAATTTATTATAAGTATCGATACCACCTATTAAATACTTGCCCTCTTATTACAAAAATAAATAGGAGAGCTTATAAATGTTCTCTTTTAAAAATAATCAAATGATTTTAAATGTCAAAGATAGACAACTGGAAAAAAAAGATTTTGGGTCCTTAACGATTCAGGGTCCGAAATGCATAAAGATGTGAATTTGACTGTGTAGGCACTTTTTTACATAAAAACGAACAAATGTATTTACATCATATTTTTTTATAATTGATATCAAACTTAACTACTTTCAGGTCATAAGAATGTTTTGTATGTCATTGGGTTTTGCTCTTGACAGGTAGTTCGTTTTTAAATTACGTGGTACGGAAACCTAAAATCGATGAGCAGGTATATGAGACGAGAGATTCCTTAAAGCGAAAGCACATTCAGTAATAGTATTAGAATCACAATGATTGCCTTGTAATAGCAAATTTCTAATGTATTTTTTAACTTCACCTATAAGATTTTTGTATTGGAATTCTGACACATGTTGAAAAATCCATTTTAGGTTTTATTCGATGCAGCATATTTATATTACATGTTACTCATTTTGTTTAATTCTTACTCTAAATAATTTTAAGTGATATTATGTACCCAAAAAGATATCCTTCCTACCTACTACTGTTATGTTGTAGATTTTTGAATTTTTATTAATAAATAAAATATATAACTTTGAATCTAAATTGTACAAAAGTATAATAATTACAATCATAACAAAAAATTATGTATTGTAAAGTTGTACTTTAACATTTTCTGTAACCAGTTTAAGTTTTGTATGTGTGATTCCAAAGAACCTTTTTAGGCACGCTTTTTGTTTTCTTGTGTTAAGTGTTTTTTTTTCTTAAAGTTACAAGTATTTGTAATATACTTAATTAACAAATACGAAGATGGCTCTTAAAACATGCTGGCAACAACGTCTTACGTGTTAACTGCAACCTGACATTGTTTTTTCGTGAAAGAAACCGCTGGGTATAGTACAATCAATTTACGAGCGCGCGTGCCGACGTTCTTATTACCGAACAATAAAGTTTAATTTCGTTAGATTCACGCGCGCTCGTGCTTTGCAAGAACTATATATTGCGACACGGAACGCGTTGTTTTTTTTTTGAAAAAGTTTTTTATTTCTGATTTCCACCTTTGCTGACGTCAAAGGTTTATTTCAATAGATAAACATTCATTCTATGGTTTTCGTCCATGTGCTTTGAGCCATCTACTATGCATGTTTCTGTGATCTATCAAATGATGGTAAAACTTTTGGCTGTCGTACCCATAATACAAACAACGAAACAACTTACCGCATCTGGTTGCACCGACAGACGAGGTGTCTGTCTAGACGTTTTTCCTTGATCCGTATTATGGTGATGTAAATATTGATCTGTATTAAGCATTTTCTCATAGACCGCATACTCAATATTTAATAGAATAGCCCTAAATATTTTCGTAATACGACATGGAAATAATAATATGAGGAAAAGAGATTAACCATACTCCAAAAGCGTAGTATATTAGTTCCTGCTATAAGTAAAACAAGTGATAAAAAATGATGTATTTTGGTACAAAAATAATAGTTGTTATGTCTTGCATTATAACTATAAATAGCAAAGTCACGTCTTCCGCACGGATTACAAAAGTATGTTCTGATATATTGTAATGTTATATTATTAGGTAGAGATTCTACGCTAACATGGACAACCCCTTAAAATACTGTTTCACTGTGCTTATGACACGATTCGAACGTAGTAAATATTTCGTTAAGAATTCTGGTAGCAATCCGAGAGCTTGTTTTAAAATAAGTATTCAACGCCAAAATGACAAATTTCATTTACTAGTGTTAGAATGTAGCAATACAATAATGTATCTTTAAACTGATTACTATACTGTCTATTTATAAAAACAATCGCCTCTTGATTGGTGATTGCACGATTGCATCCAGGTTTTCTTTGTGTGTACTTGACGCTTCCAGAGTGCTGCGTGCATGACGGTCTGGACAGGTTGTTGTCTGTCACATCCTATCCCAGAAACTCGACGCGTTGAAATGTCCTATGATCCAGTATGGATTACACCCTAGTGGGCCTTATTGACAAGAGCTGTCAGATATCAAGTTCGCAACTATGTAATCAGAATAGCAACACGTGCGCATATGTCTTATGCTTTTTCACACACATCAAACATTTTAGAGCCATGTTAATGTAGATAATCTTTAAGTAGGTACTTGAACATGTCATTTTATGTAAACTACATATATTTTATTATATAAGTTTCTTTAATTTTACTTAATTATATTTAACGACTTGTCAATTTCAGAATAGAACTGATACGAATCTCACAAAATTGTAATAAGACAGGTATAGTAGCTATGTTTCTTGGACAATGTGATATCAAAATGTTTCTTTAGTTGTTTTGACAACACAACGCGCTAAATATTGTGCTTGCATTATACGAACGTTCGTGGAAGCAAACTGTTTACTCACACTTGGGGGACTTACCAACTCCCAGACAGTACAACACTGCGAAATAATGAGTGTGGAGATGCACTCCCCGAGGGGCTGCAAGCGAGGTCAGCTCGCTAGCGCAGCCTCTGCGGCGGTTTGCGCAGCGATTATATCATTTGCGCTTGTTTTAGCTTAAATAGACTAGTTTTAATGAACGAGGACTCGTAACAAAGACTAGACTCCTAACAAGTAACGCACGCAGCGTTAGCATAGGACTATAAATAATGACCTAGAGTAGTCGGTGCTATTCCAGTGTGTATTGGTAACGATATAACGATGCGTGATAATAAGTATAGCAATGAATTAGTACATATTCTAATTGTCTGTATAGATTAGTTTAGGGTTAACTCGAGTCGTTAAGGGGTAGTTCATCGGCGTGTTTACTATACTCGGATATTATGCTATGTCAATCTTCTATACACTCATTTCATCGACTTACATTCGTGCCATTGTAATTGTAGGTACGATCAGCAAATCGTTTACCAAACCACTTAGTTACCTGCTGTTGTGCTGTTTTTTAACTGACTTCAATTAACTGATATGGAAACGAAAAAGAGATGTTCTATATGAGGCCACTACTTGTACCATTTGTGAATTGTGAAAACCAAATACTGAAAATATATATAGGTACGTTTTTATAGTATTCGTTTTTTTTAATGTTTAAAAAATCTAGAGGTAATCACGGAATCAGACAAACTTTTTAAATACAATTGTGATTACTAATCAATATACTACAAAAAGGTTTGATGCGTTCGGAAATAAAGGGTGTAAAAAGACCCTTAACGAATCCGACATCTACGTATTCTGCACCTCATCAGAACGACTTTTTTCTTTCTATACCATACCTGGGAACTCAATAGTTACCAAGTTACTAGAAGGTCAAAGTAAAAAGAAAAAATCTCAAGATTTTAATGAAAACAAACTCTAATCATTATTACTTAATTTTTGTCCTAAGAAACATAATCAAAAAATTCAAGTATTTCCTAACAAAAAATTGCTACAAAACGTTCAACTCGCAATGTACATTGTGCGTACCCCTTGATTATACGTAACAGCCAGGCACCGGCACAGAAGCTCAGGAGCGGTCTGTTGCACGCGTTACATTGCGTAGTCCGTTTTTAGGTTTAAAATTGACTCCTTTATTGAGTTTAACGTAGTATCAAAATAATTATTTGATTTTGAAGGTTCCACTGTTTATTATTTTGCAAAGATTTTTTACATTATTTTGAACAATTTAGATGGAGAGATTTTGGGCACAATTTCTGTATGCACTATTCCATTCTGTCACTCCTTTCTAAAAGCCCTCAATTCTACTTTGTACAAAGTAAATAACTTTTAAGATAAAAGAGCAAAGCCTGTAAAGCTTTTATAGATAAACGGATTAAGTTCTCTCAAAGGGGCAAGCCGAGTTCTCCGAGCGCGGCTTCTAGCCGATCGATCGGTAGACAAACATACATTGAAGCGATCTTTGCTCAACTTCGTCGTTGCAATTGATTGAGTAACATAGTCTTAGATTCAACAAACATCGTTTAGAAGTACCTTCTGCATTTAGTATTTTGGATATATTATGATTCAAAATAGAGTGCGTTACTTCAGCGGGAAAGTAGCTTCTAGAGTGATTTGAGTGGAACGTAAAATTAGTGAGATATATGCTGTGGATGTGCGCGGCATAAAAAATTTGTGGGCGTTGTGGTTTTGGAAAAAAATGAAAAAAACGATTCCTGCTGCAGTAACGTTGTTCTAGCAGGAAAATTCTAAACGAATGATTGAAGAGAAAAATGTTGTACATTGGCAGATAGCCCACTTCTGGGGAAACATGTGCGCCAAAAATATAATATGTGGGGCTTCAGGTTTTCGAAATATTGCGTTTCCTGCTGGGGTAACGTTTCGCGGAATCGTGTTTCTCTCAAACCATGGCATGTGCGTCTCTTTAATAAACATTCACTTGTAGCTCTTGATTTGTGCTTGCGGCACATATAATAAGATTTTGAAAATTATTCTTACATTTTCAGTAATTAAGGTGTCTCTAAAATCTGAAAAAAAATCACAGCGCCTAAATGAGAAACTGTATCAACTCGCTGAAAACTGCATTCGATTCCGCTTTACACATCTAATGGTCAGAAAATGTTTCAAAAGTTTACATACATGCTTTATCGAATAAGAGATCGAAATAACAAAACCACCGGTACATAACTTTGACGTCAAAATATAAGAAATCAGTTCATCCTGAGATAAGTGAGTGTTAACCAAAAAACAGTGAGTTTCATAAAATAACACTGTGAAAATTTTCAGCCTCCAATGTTTCGTATTTATAGAGAAATAAACAAAAATCAAAACCTTTCAACAACGACTGATTATCCGACCGAATTCGAACGACTACGAAAAAGCGACGGTTTCATACATATCAATGACCTTCTTAACTTACTCACAAGATAGTTTTGGCTAAGTACACTGAAGTAGAAAAACTCAACTTAAACAAATAAACTTGTACCTAATCTATGACGTTTTATTAAATTATTGAAGATGTTTAAAACTATATTTTTTAAATATCTGTGAATAAAGACGTGTTTGTTACGAATACCTATTACAAAAATAAACCTGCAGATACAGTTTATAAATAAAAAACCAATTAACACAACAATGAAACCATACATAAAGTATATATTTTGATTTATGCTTCAAGCAAGATGAATTATTAGCATCCATCAATACCTACCATATTAATCCCTTTTTGACATCACCTTTCGCCGCTGTTTCGCACCCATTGGCCCCGCGCTACCCGCTGCTGGCGTCACGAGGAGTTGCTTTGTCTAGCTTGGAGTGAGTGAGACAGCTAGTAAGCGTGCGGCATTAGTGGAAAAGAGGCGGTAGATGAACGCCACTCTGTTATTAAAAGTCATGCGAAGTGTTTTTTCAATATGAAGTGCGTCTGGGCCAGGGTTACTATTGCTACGGCGATTGCCGTTTTTAAGGGAAATTCGACCAAATTAAAGGGAAATTATTGGCGTACGGGCACATCAACTCTATCGCTAACTGACAAAGACTTTTCATGGGTTGTTTTTGTCTGAAGAACGAGTGCAGTTTGTCGCAAGCCAATCTTATTCTTTTTTGAATCGCATAGTTAAGACAATTACCCCCTACCAAACACGGTAGTCAAAAATTTGGCAATGGCAACACTATTTTGCCGAGTCGGAGCTCTGTCGGACGCTTGTTAGCAACTGTGACGTCTGTGACGCTTTATTACTAAACTTGTTGTTGTTTGTTGATAAACAAACAGTTGCAGCTCTCATGGCACGTTTGTTGCGGTGATGCAACCGGCATTGATAATAAATACCAATAGTGAAATTAGAAATTAGTTAAAAGTGGTGTTATAATATTCATATTCAAATAATTGGCACTTATCAAGTTACGATGACGATCTGCAATGGTAAGTATTTAAAGGTATTGTTTGACTTATTTAATTAACACTTACCTACCAAGTACCAATACTAAAATTTAAACTACTATTAATATTTTATAGATGAAAGTTTGTTTGTTTTGATTAGGCTCCGAAAATACTAGACCGATTCTGAAAATTCTTTCACCATTATAAAGCTAAGTAAGTACATGATTATCAGGGAGTGAATGAGACTTTTTCTTAATCTAGGCTATGTTTTGGCTATGTTTTGTATGTTAAGGCTATGTTTTGATGGGAAAGACAGTCGCTGACGGACATTTAGTCTAACTTCTTACTAATATTAATTTCTAATTACTTTACTAATCTTACTTAATCCTACTAATACTATACTTATTATATTATAATGCGAAAGTTTGTAGAATGTGTGTTACTCTTTCACGCAAAAACTACAGTAAGTACGAATTTAGATGGATCTCTATAGTAATACAGCTTAGACATAAAAATAACATAAAAATAAGCCATACTTACTTTAAGAACATAAATTAAGAGGATAAAATGAGAATTTCAATTTAAAATTAAGCTCTTTCATATAGGCTCATAGGTATAAGCTTTCATTCGCATTTTTAAATTTTACTCTAATCTAAGATGAGGTTCTAATTATTGCCAAAAACCGATTGAACGCGATTGTACGGGCAAGAGTTTAGTGTAATACGTCCAGTAAAGAAGGTCATCCATATGTATGAAGCCGTCGCTTTTTCGTAGTCATTCGAATTTGCTCGGATAATCAGTCGTTGTTGAAAGGTTTTGATTTTTGTTTATTTCTCTATAAATACGAAACATTGGGGGCTGAAAATTTTCAGTGTTATTTTATGAAACTTACTGTTTTTTGGTTAACACTCACTTATCTCAGGATGAACTGATTTCTTATATTTTGACGTCAAAGTTATGTACCGGTGGTTTTGTTATTTCGATCTCTTATTCGATAAAGCATGTATGTAAACTTTTGAAACATTTTCTGACCATTAGATGTGTAAAGCGGAATCGAATGCAGTTTTCAGCGAGTGGATACAGTTTCTCATTTAGGCGCTGTGATTTTTTTTCAGATTTTAGAGACACCTTAATTACTGAAAATGTAAGAATAATTTTCAAAATCTTATTATATGTGCCGCAAGCACAAATCAAGAGCTACAAGTGAATGTTTATTAAAGAGACGCACATGCCATGGTTTGAGAGAAACACGATTCCGCGAAACGTTACCCCAGCAGGAAACGCAATATTTCGAAAACCTGAAGCCCCACATATTATATTTTTGGCGCACATGTTTCCCCAGAAGTAAGCTATCTGCCAATGTACAACATTTTTCTCTTCGATCATTCGTTTAGAATTTTCCTGCTAGAACAACGTTACTGCAGCAGGAATCGTTTTTTTCATTTTTTTCCAAAACCACAACGCCCACAAATTTTTTATGCCGCGCACATCCACAGCATATATCTCACTAATTTTACGTTCCACTCAAATCACTCTAGAAGCTACTTTCCCGCTGAAGTAACGCACTCTTCAAAATACTTAATTATTTATTTTATTTATTAAAGTAAAAATTGCACAACATAACAGCAATACCAGGGCATTGTACAATTTAAATAAAAACAGTTATGAAATAATAAAAAAAATACACAGCAATAGTTATAATTTATAACGGCCCTCGCAAAATGTGAGGCATACATTGACAATAACGTGAGGCTTCTCAGCAAATACATCACATGGTACAGTTGCCAGAAGGAGGTTCAGATCGTTGAGCCCACGTATGAAAGGTGAGAAACGGCGAGCCTGAGTTCTGGTAGTTGGCACCGCCAGTAAGTTGTGCCGACGACTACGCGTATAATTGTTAGGCACAAAAAATGTGCATAAACGGGTCACCAACTGGTGACAGTCAGATTCACCGCGTAGGATACGACAAATATAAACAACCAGTGTAGTATGTGGTATTACATAATTATTATGTGGTAGTGGAAACTACCAACCTAAAGAAGTTACGTAGAAGAGCAAAAAAAGATACGTAGTGTGTAATTGGAACGTATCTAAGCTATTCGTAAATGTAATTATGGAGCCATTTTGCATAGATGTGTAGTCTACAAACAGTTGATTTAATAATCCTTAAAGTTATGTAAGGTCATATTAAGGTATGACATTGTTTAAAATACCTACTTGCAAAATAGTTTTAAAATCGGGACAGGAAATTATAAATTGCTCAACTTTATCCATAGGTGCCTGCAGGCGTACTCACTTTTTGTATAAATAATGTTTCACTTTTTGTTACTTCATCATTCAGTTAATATGTTGTGTCAGTTCACACGACTTGGCCGCCTGGGTATTATTTGACACGTCCCATCCCAGCGGGAAGGCCGAGGAATTGAGGCCACCGCAGATCACAAAGTGGAACATGGCGTGGGTTCCGGTTCCTGAATGATTTAAGACAAACATTTTTTAGTAACTAAATAGTTCTGCTTTTTCGATATTTACGGGAACTATATATTTTTTTATTTCAACATATTTTTGCGGCTCGTTTTTTAAATACGATGATACGAATTTTGTGGTTTGAAGTATTAAAGTTGTCCAATTGGTTAATTGTTACAGAACACGTACAAAATATGTTAAATCTATCCACAATCACTTCCACGCAATAAATTTGTATTCATGAGAACCTAATTTTCGGAGTAAAGATTATAATAATATGATTATATATCACTAGAGTTTGAATCTAGGTTGCGTTGAAAAACTGTGTAACTAAAACTACTATACGTTAAAATAATTCAAACCCTAGCTCCCGCAAAATACAGTGCCGGTTGCAAACCGTTGGATATCGTAACATGCAATAATAAGATAGACAGAAACTTCGTGTGCCTTTATTACCAACATTTTCTTCCTGAAAACTGAGTTTATTCAAAAAGCTTTTTGAATTCAGTGCGTTCGATTTTATACAGCGAAAAATTCTTTTCACGGTATAACGACGTCAATTTCTATTTATGCGGTTGCGAATTCCACCTGAGATAACAATGCATAGATCCAGCAAACTCGTTTGGTTCCTAGAATTATTGACAATATTCCAACCGTACCTATTCGGAGAATTCAATGTGATTCCGAGTTTCACTTTACGGAAATATTATTAGTGTGAGTTGAGGAGGTAACGAAGCGTCTTCTTTCAGGGACTGGGAAACCCGCGTATACGGTTCACTCTTGTGTGGAATAACTAGTTCTCTCACTTGCCGTGCAGAAGTGTTAAAAAGCCCGCGAACCTACTAAAAACTTTTTTAAACCAAATACCTTCCATTTGGAAAATTGTTTGATCGTGAAATTCTGCTAAAATATTATATTACAAACCAATACCAACCATATTTAAAAAAAAATAGTTTCAGATACTATTTTACAGTTGGGCAATTTTTTTCGTTGTTGTGCCGATGATATTGTAACTAATATGAATATGACTTGTAAACAAGTCAAAGAAAAATAATATTTCGGTCTAATTCGTCCTGCGTAGTCTTCTAAAACATGATTGTTTTCCTATGGTTACAATACCTGTTGATTAGTGTATTTCGGAAAGTTTGGTTAGAATTGAGTCAATTTGAGTCTCGTTCAAGAATGACGATATTAAAAAGGGCAGATTAAGAGTTACCTTACTAGCGACCAAGTATCAAAAGATTAATTGCCCCCTCAAAAAAGGAGTTAATTTTTTACACGAGATTAATTTACTTCAATAATTTTGATGCCTTAAAAATAATCAATGTTATGATGTAAAAAAAAAACATCAACTAAAAATAAAGTTTTAGGAGAGTGGATCTTCATTTAGTTAAGTATATTTTTTTTTTAACAAACATAAATAAACTTACTTAAGATTCAATAGAATATAATGATCGTTGCACGTTCATGATTTTGAACTTAATATCTAATAACATGATCTTTTTATTTAAGTATATATTTTGTCTACACCATCAGACTATCATGGATTGCTATAAGTTCGCTTGGGTTCTATAAACAACTAATTTACATAAAAAGCCCGTTACAAAAAAGATGTAACGAATTCCAATTTAATGGCACAATTTGCATGGTGAAAATATTTACATTCATCATCAATATTAATACAGTGAAGGCGAATGCAAACACTGAAATTGGTGTACCTCTAGCTAACAGCAAAAAGTTATTGTATTTTGAATGGAAGGTTATTAAAAACATAATTAAGGCGAGTGTTACATCACTTTTTTTTAATACTTTTTACGAAGCTTCTATTGTTACGTACAACAACATACCTATTACAGATAATTTTTTTAAAAGCAACATAACCAAAGCTATTAATAAATGTATGTCCATTTTAATTATAAGTGTAGAGATAACTTCGCGAGGCTATGCTATGCTGTGACTGAATCTGGTTTAAAATTATTATCTCAACTCATACAGGGTTTCCAGAATAGTGACGTCTAAATAGTAAGATTAACCCGCGAACTCTGAAACGACAGTCAAAGTTGAGCACCCTTCAAATTGATGATGCAGGACAGCAGTATCACGAGCCAGTAGTAATGAAAGGAACACATTATGTACGTGCTCAACTTGACTGTGGTTTCTGAATTCAGGCGTTAGATTCCATAAGCAGAGAGAGATCCGTGTCCGAGTTCCGATTGCGATTTTATTGCAGCCGCACACTTCTCCTTATTGCTGGAAACTTTTAACCGCTGGTTTTGGAAATTTAATAAGATATTAAGTTTTTATTTTTATCTTCAAAATCATAGCGAATAATAAATGTATAAAAAAAGAAAAACATTAAGGGGTCAAAAATGTTACTTTGTGATTTCACCTCTTTGGAATACTGGATATCTTGTATGAGTACATTATAAAACGATCTTTTTTAAAATTCTAAGACTTTTTAATTACATAAATTGCATAAAAATAAGTGATCAATTGATCATTCATCGACATTGTGTAGGTGGCGTTATTCTGGGCTACACACAAATTAGGATATGAATGTTAAGTTAATTGCAACGATGTTGAATGGTCAGCTTTATTGGCTTACTTAATTGCAAGCTAATTTCTCAAAACTATGTTGCATTGCAGTGTCACACGTGACACGATTGTTTAAAGTAATGAAAACTATGTTATTAAGCTTTCTACGATATCTTTATTTGTAATAATTTGTTAAGTGTATTTATGATAAGCACGTTGTGCTCTCGTGTTCAATAAAAGTCTTGTCAAATTATTTTTGTTTTTTTTACAATCCCTTCATGATAACTTCAAATGAAATAAAAATTAAGTATTCAAGGCTTAAATGACTTTGTACGTCTAATAAAAAAGTAGATATTATTTTGTGTTTCCCGATAAAAAACTTCATAAGATCTTGAGATCTCAAAAACATTTTTTTAACAATGTAAAACTATAGTTAAAAAATAAAGAAAACTTAAAGTTAGATTATTGGCGCACCTAGGCAATACTTTATCGCACTAGCGGGCGAGTTGCACCGGTGCATCGCCGCCGCAAGCGAGCAGGACAGCGCGCGCGCGCCTCCGGAGCGCCTCCGAGAGCCCCAAAGTCGAGCTTAAGGTGTTGCCACCGGTGCGTGAATTGCGTGTGACCCAATTCATGGACTGAGCTTTACTTTTGATGATAAAAAGTGGCTAAACGATGAATCGATGTAGAGTTGTTTGTGCGGGGGTGGTGATGCGGCGTGCGCGGGGAGGGCCCTGTGTTTGCGCGCGCCACCGCGCCGCAGTGGGCGCCCGCGAGCAGAGCCGCCGGTCGCGACGGGACAAGCGCCACGCACTCCGCACCGCAGTTCCGCGCGAACATACCGCTGCCTAGGAGCGGTACGAACCGCGACGCCGAGCCGGCGTTACCCCAAAACTGAATTAAACCGTCACCAGAAATGCCTCTAAAGTAAGTTATGAAACTTTCAAAAACTTTTTTGTAGTCGTAAAACTTTTTTTAAGTGTAAATATTCTTTTTCTTCATATAATATTCTAAATTGTTCTATTTGTTTTTACGTTCTTTGTGTTAACCCACGACATATTTTTGTTTTGGGCATGTGTTTTTTTATTTGTCTTTTCAAGATCAATTAACCTTGACGATTTAAAATTTGTGTGAATTTATAATATATTATCTGGTAAATCATTTTAATTTTGGCTCTGTCCAATAGCTATTATCGACAAATATTTAAAAACGTCTTGCAACAAATACGGATCGCATTTTTTGGCCATCACCTAAAAATATATCATTTTCAAAATATTTCTGTCAGTATCTTGCAGAAAGTTTCAAAGACAAGAACTCAGTCGAGAGCATAATGAAAACTATCTGAACGTCAAACACGAGGTGCCACTTTAAATTTACCATATCCCAATACATTTTTTTACGCGAACGATACCGTAAATTTGGCAACTTGTGGTAGACGTACACGTATTAAAATAGAAATAACTTAACGTGATCGGAATCGGACAACAAGGTTCCAAATGTTCTGAAATCAAAGACAGAATGACTTGATAAGAATTTGATTCAATTTCTTAAACTCGTCCATGACCAAATTATTTAGTCAATAGGTACAGTTTCGGAATCTGAAGTCTCAGAATTTCTGGGTTGTACACGTGAATTAGTATTTCTGAGTTCCCCGCTCAACGAACACTTAACTAAAATTAAAATAATTTAAATGAATGGGTTGACTACGAATTTCTGGATCCAGGCGTGTGGTAGATAATAATGTTTTTTTTTCCTTTGTAAACGCCCAACACTTTAGGACTTAAGAAAAAAATCCACATGAACACATGGTTTTCACTAATAATTGGTATTTCGTTCTGCCTTCAAATTGTCAGCTTAATTTTAATGAACTCGATAAATCATTATTTTACTTGCATAGAAAAAATATACTTCTATATATTTAGGTATAATACACCTTTAGGCATCTTTATGAATAAGATTAATTTGCTATATTTTGCTATTTTTTTTATTTTGTCTCGTAATTCTAATCATTACAATAACGCTTATTATGATAGCAGTATTTCTCATCTCTCCAGAAAACAGACACATACACAAAGTCTCAGTACAAGCAATTGTAGAGTCTTTTAAGTTTGTGTGACGATTGATACTCTCGAATAACAGCCGTAAGTCCTGCGGTGGAAAAGTTGATGAATGGTATTACATATATCAGTTAATAGAAAATAGTGTTTTTCACCAAAATCAACTGACCGTCGGGCTCTAAACTAAGTAGAGCTCGTACTGTGGGTGTCAGTGACTGATACATCCATATCCATTTATAAATATATACTCAAACATATAATAACACCCTGACACAGAATTAACACAATTGTTATTAAATGTTTGCTCTGGGTGGGAGTGAAATCCACGCCCTTGACTAGCCAAACTGGCTAGTCAAATACGTATTGAGTATCCGCAAACAAGTCTCCTGCGGTCCCACGTGCTGAGCAACGCAGGTGCAAAGCCATGGCGGTCGCTCACTGCCGCTGCTAGGTGAATCCCACTTTATCCATTGACATACACAATTGACATTTAACTGTAATTGATTTAGCTGTACAAGAGATTGTTTATAATTATGTCTCACTTTATGCACTGACGACAAATAATCGCAAAAGGAACAAATTTTTTGAAAATACATGCATCATCCCACCTAACCTGTTCATAAGGTACATTAAAGAAGATCAAAAGATATTAAGTAAAATAAATATAACAATGTTATTTCATTAAATTATAATCTACAAAAACTCACATATACATTTTTAACAGCGTCAGTGAATGTCACAAAAGATAAATTAAAATATTTTTATGCACTAAAACATAGCCAGTATAGAGCAATGGCAGTGGCAATGGATTAAGAGGGACAAACAATCTCAGATTATCCATCAATGAATACAGTAGGCTACATCCCTGCTGCTGAGGCTAGCCAACAAGCCTCAGTGACGGCGGTGCTCCTGAGCCCACGGGCTGCTTCGCTCCTACATGCCTACATGGCCCTGAATAACCCTCTCGCTTGGGGCAGGGCAGACAAGAATACGTAAAGTCGGGGTCCACTGCGTCGTTTTTAAATAGCATTCATCATTGAATAGCAGCATTCATGAAAACAAATAAATCTGGCCAAATTTTATGTCAAATGAAAGTAATGGCTGATGAATGACTTGTTGGCCAGCTTCGGCCTCCAGCTACAGTAGCGCCGTTGAGCGAAATCCTTCAGAGACTATTAAAAATTCGCCATAAGCCACGGACGAGGAAATTTTTACTCGTCCACGGCTTGTGGGCCAATAAATTATTGAAAATGAAATGAATGTCAAATATTAAATTATGGGATTTATTAGTTCTTGCAAATGAAGCATTATCCATATCTATACTAATATAAAGAGGAAATATTTAATTGTTTGTTTGTATTGAATAGGCTCCGAAACTACTGATCCGATCGTGAAAATATCTTTAGCATAAAGCTAAACTATTCAGGAGTTATATAGGCTATATTTTATTATGACTGAATAAAAAAATCATTGAAAAATAATCTTGTATGTAAATCAAGTCGAACAGCAGGCGAGGTATTTATATGATAATGGACACAAGCTGTCCAACATTTGACAGAGCGAGACTACAGAGACAGTGTACTGTATACGAATGTAGTCTTATACATACCTACTTATATATTGGAGCTGTAAGAAGCAAAGTGTCGAGTTGGTACAAGGAAACGCTTTCTATCTGCTTCTATCTTTACAAGCCATTCGTTGTCGCAGAAATACGGCTCCTCCCGTGGGTAGCACTGTGCTCGCTTAAAAAAATTGTATTGGAATTTGACTTGACATGACATGACAATGTCAAATCCCAATAAATGTTTTTACGTTAACGATACCGTACATTTAAAGTGGCAACAGTGGCAACTGATGAAGACGTACAAGAGAACATTATCGTGGAGTGTCTTATTGCGATGCATTGTGTCGTGCGAGACGGCGTTTGAGCACTAATTTGATCTGTTAGGCGCTCTGCCGCTGTGTCTGAATCAGGGGTAATTCAGCCTTGATTAAATAGATAGCATTGTGCATTCGAACGTCGGATGTTAACAATGCCTACTAAGTAAACAGTATACAGTGTTATCTACAGATGTGATTTATTAAACTTAAAAGCTACAAACAAGGATTAAATTCATACTCATGGACAAAAAACATAAAATAAAAGCCTGCAACCTACCGTTATACACCTCGATGATAATTTTTCTTTTAACTTATCCATGAATTACCTATCCATTTCTATTCTCTTAGCTTGTTTCAATACCTTTTTTCATCATAAATGGGCATGCGTTTGGCCTCCGTCCAGCCTGCTGGTGGGCTGCGATATAGATATAGCTGATGGTAAAAGACGCTTATATAGGATGTTGCAAAAATTAGAGTGATTCGGGAATTACCTTCATGTATGTTTCACGATTTTAAGTACCTGGTTTCCGAGTTATATATTTTTAGTATGTTTTTTTTCCATTTCGTGGTGTTTGTTTTTTAAATTAATTTTGTTTACCTACTTATAATTAAGTTTTATTAGTACCTATTTTAAGTTTTATTAAAAACTTAAGGAAAAAACTGTATTTCCCCTCCCTTGAGTTTCATATTTTTTTCTAGAGTATTGTTCAGTGATGAATGTACATGCTTTTGAATCAAGCAGGCATAGTACATACCTATTCATCTAATCTAAACTATTCGCGCCGCAGTGACCAAAAAAGTGACTTAACCCTGTCAAAAAAAAAAGTCACTCGTAAACTGCTAAAAATCGCGTAAAAACATACATGGGGGTGATTAGTGTAGTCTTAGTGATGCTCAATTACTACTTTTTGGGACATCCTGTATAAATATTTATCAGATTATGCAGGTTTATGGCAAAGATATTAATGAACGTCATTTAGAAAACTCGTAATGTTTTAGTTTGAAATGGTACCTTGAGAATTAGCCGAGCGGAAGCTTAAGGGTGCGTATCCATCAGAGATGTGCGAGGTTGCGTTGCGAGGAATGTGTTTTTTTAAGAACCAATAGAATCGCGAAGCTAGGTGAATGAAACAATTCTATTGGTTCTTAACACACACATTCCTCGCAACCCATCCTCGCACATCTCTGGTGGAAACGCACCCTTAGAATGCCTGTCTGCCGCAACAATGGTTGGTAAGTCCCTAGATGCGGAGACTGGCACTGAAGCGGAGAGAGGGTTAGTTGCTTCTCGCAAGGGTGGGGTGATCACTCTGTGTAGTTATTAAGCACACTCGAGCCGCAGCTGTTGTTCCCCTTAACGATTGAAATTCCCCACGCGATATACCGAAATTTAATCAGGTTAGCTACTATTACGAAATATACTTACTATTACTTTGGTGAGTTGGTAGTGATCCTCTCTACTAATTACCCAGGAAAACTATTATATCGAATATCATTTATAATATTCTTATCAAAAATAATTATTCCATTTCGAATCCTTGCTAATGACCCAATAATATAGGTAACCAAGTGACAGGGACCGAATTACTAATTATTCAGATAATTTTATCTGCAAACATACTTGATTAGTTAAGAATAGACGGAAAGATCACAAATGTTTAATCACATAGGCGATCACAATCCTTTGCGCCAACGGACCTGTCGAATATTGAACATTCCATTTTCACTTTAACCACTAACTCTGTAGTTGTAAAAAAGTTTAGAGTAAAAACAAAGAGGCGAATATAGAATGCATAAGAGTGAAACCAATCACTGTATTTAAAAAATAAAGAGCTAGTAGTCCAAGCGCAGCGCAACTAACATTCAGCCATCGCTCTCGACGAGGCTCTTTTGTGTGGCACAATACTCGCGTTTTCATCAGCTCTGCTCTCGTAATCGCTTCACCTTTTTACACATTCCATCAATATGCGCACAGACCTTTCCTCAACTGTACCTTTCAATGAATCTATACTATATTATTATAATGATATTATAAAGCTGAAGTGTTTGTTTAATTGATTGAACGCGCTAATCTCAGGACTACTGGTCCGATTTGTAAAGTCTTTCAGTGTCAGATAGCCCACATATCGAGGAAGGCTATATGCTACATATCATCACGCTAAGACCAATTGGAGCGGAGCACCAATAAAGAATGTTTCGAAATCGGGGGTTTTTTTCTTTTTGAGACCTAACGCTGCGAGCGCTGCGTAAACGGTTACTGTTTCGCAAAAATAATGTGTGACAGAATTGTGCCATTTTAAAAGTTCTAAAAAAAACTCCGCAAAAGCATTTGTCTATCTTTTAACGTTGGCTTACTATAACCAAATTTGTTCTAAAATAATTCATTATTCGCGAAGGTGTTTTTATAGACCCGGGGGGCTAGCCAAGAGCAACACGCCACGACGATTTCTTTATTAATAGAAATCATTCAAATGTATAAGTATGACATAAGCTGTCACTGGCGCGTATGTCATCCCCATACATTTGAACGATTCCTATTGTAGAAATCGTAGTAGCGTTTTGCTCTTGGCTAGCCCCCTGATATTCAAACCTTATCCAAAAAATACGTTACTCTACACAAGTATTGATTTTAAAACAAAATTGCCCTTTACTTCATTCGAGTTCAATGAATATCTTAGCAGATTCGCAGTTTTAAAATAACATCGCAGCAAAACAATGATCAAATACTGCGCGCGCATCTATGATGTGCAAGGCCGGCGGGCAGTCATGGAGTGATCAGGGCGGTGGCCCCAGTAAAGTAAAAAGTTAGGGTTAGCCCAAAGTAACTATATCACGCCGACGAAGTCGCGGGCAGAAGCTATTTATTAATAAAATTAACTAGATATTATAATAGAAAAAAATATATTTTATTAACTCAACAGTACAAGGAACAAAAATAATACTACAATGCAAGAAACAATTTTAACAAACAATAAAAATTAAAAAAAATACAGAAGCGGGTTAATCATGTCCCCTGCCTCAGCACAAGCCGCAGCAGTGCAGGGCTGCAGAGACGCTAGTATTCTGGCAGGGCCTGTGTGTTCGTCTTAATTACTTGCAAGAAAAACAAGCATAATTACAAGACAAGAAAAACAAATAAAAAAAAGACTAAATGAAAGAATATCATTTTTACTGAAAAATGTATGTGTGTAAATATGGTTGGACGAGCGCTAATGGCATCACCATGCATTTTCAAATTGGACATTTAGAAATAATAGCAGCGTCTATCTGCTGCTTCTCAAGAAACTAAAAGTTACTAGATTCTAAACTAAGAAAGTAGGTCGGATACTTAAATATAGTGCTTTCGGGCCAGCAACGGCCTTTATATAAAGCAGACCACAGCACTGTCAATGGACCGAGTTCAAACTTTCGCGAATTCAGGTCAACCCAAGCCAAGACAAGACACAAATCATTTTAGCTTGCCTACTTTAGAAGCAACAGAAGCTATACTTAAGGGGAGGTGGTTCACAAAACACGTTAGAAATTTGAATCTAATAAAATTTACTGATATTGTTATGGGGATAACACAGGGAATTAATTCGTTGGAAACATGATTTGATGAAGTTGGCTCGATAGAATAAATTCACAAAGTTACCACTTTTCGTGACATTTTGTCTTCTATATCTGGTTTAATCCTAAAATCCAGTTCCATCCAGTTATCTTTAAACTTTGTGTTGATAAAGGACCCATCTTTATCAAAACAAAGTTTAAAGATAACTGAAGGAATTTCATCCGATGTTTTTTTTATTACATACATTTTCGGTCCGCGTGGCGCTCACCAATTTTCTTCGGGAAACGTTGTGCAGAACAACCTGGCCTTAATATATTAGTGTAAAAACCGAGACATTTTCTTAAAGTTAATTTAACTGGTTTAGATATATGTGCCAATATACAAACGGCCTAAAGCGTGAATGTTACTGGCGATTTGTATAATTCAGGTATTCTATACAATACCTAGAAAATGTGTAGCATACAGGGATTTATTATCGGGCATTTCACGATTGTTCTAGGATTTTAGCTAAATTCCAGCTCTTCCTATTTTCCTACGCTACGACATAAACATTGCCGAGGTATTGTACAGAATACAGGATTATACTGATTGCCGGTAACATACAGTATGGTCCAAACATACACGTCAATAAACATTTTTTAGCTTTGATAGTTTCTGGGTTAAGTCACCTTTTCGGTTACTGTGGCGATAAAGATAAAGGCCTGTTTTTTTTTCGTTATTAGATGAAAAATTGCGCTAGTTGATTTTGAATCAAAACTAAAAAAAAAGTTACGAAATTGGAGAAGTTAGAAAATACTCGTATGTTGTTTTTACCTGAACTTTGAAAACCGTTTAAAAAAAAAATTCACTTAAATTTTTCATTCAAATTTTTTTTTAAAACTTTTATGCACTTTCAACTAATTACCATGTAAATTTCAATGAGCAACTTCAACGGCATCATACCCAAATAAATTTTCAAGTGTCAGAAGTGTACAATTTTAGTAATCAGTGTATCATCGACTAGATTAGATCAGTATAGATTCTTAGTCCCAGGAGTTCCTGGTAATGACACGTGTAAGCGGTGAAGGTCGTGCCAGGGTCGCAGTTTATACGCAACAAATTGAGTCCTAATTTCGATGAAAATCCTTCGTAAACCTGTAGGCGGTATCTTAACAATCTATATCTACTAGTTTAGTCTATACTTAACATTATTATTAAAATTTAACTTAGATGCCTGAAAATAAATGATATTAATATTATTTATTTATTTATTATTTATAATTCATTTTATAATATATTATTATTTTGATTTTTATACTTTATGTATCTCGGCATACAAGCCGGTTTTTGTGGAAAATACGGGTCAAAGCCAAGTAATATTCCCATTTTTAAGTAATACTATATAATTGGCGTAAAATCATAGGAATTTCAAACTCATTAAGTGCGTGTGATTTTTTTTGGGGTTGAGTTATGTGTTGTGGTTGACCACATAAGTATGAACGTGAACTGTGTGTTTGTCTTAGGTGTTAGTGAGGATTATGTGTCTGTGAGTGCGATGTATCATCAATCTGCAAGATATTCCTAACAATCCTACAGGTATTTAAAATAACTGCTTTTTGTAAAAGAGCATAAAATGCTGTGGTAAGTTAAGCGCACTAATCGACTGGTGCAGCTGTTTTGGGATAACACCTGTCGTGGACAGGACTATAGGTGCTATTGATACTTTCTGCAGTTGCCACATACGTCTAACCTCATCTTTCAAATCTATATATTTCGTGAGTTTCTCGGTTATAGATGTTTGCAAGTTGTGAGTGTTTGGAATGGCAAAATCTTAATGTGGGCTGTTTTAATATTTTTATCTATCAGTATTATGTCGGGCCTAATTTAGCGGATGGTTTTGTCGGTAAGTATTGCTCTATCAAAGTATAATTTGTGGGTTTCATTTACAAGAATAGTTGATGGAGTATATTTGTAATGCGGCACCGGTGTTTGCGTCGATAATTATTTATGCGAGTATTTGGTGGAAAATGTTCGCAACCTGATCGTGCCTATCTTTATAATGTGTTTGGACAATTGATTTGCAAGCACTAGTAATTTGCTGTATAGTTTCGGAGCTGCTGTTACACTATCTGCATGAATCTGTGGGTAGGTTTCTAATTTTCATGATGTACTTTTGATAGTTTCTAGTTTCTTCAACTTGGTCTTGTATTGAAAGAAGGAACCCTTCAGTCTCTGGGAACAGTTCTAATATTATTATCATAAATCTGAAGAGTTTATTTGCTTCAACGCGCTAATCTCAGGAACTATTGGTCCGATTTGAAAAATTCTTCCCGTGTTAGATAGCCTATTTATCGAGGAAGGCTATATGATATATTAGGTTGAGGAAAAATTTCCTCCTTCCTAGAAGGAAATTCTAGTCTTAACAAAGGCATATATGTAGTAAAATCTAGATCTAACTAGTAAAGCGCGTTCTATCTTAAAACTGGTTTTAACTGTAACATATACTACTCTGTCAAGAAAGTACCGGGAAAAGATCAATAATACACACAAAGTTTGTTATTTATCTAAATTTATGTTATCACCTTCAAAGTATGCTCCTTCAGAAACGATACATTTACGCCAACGAATAATCCAATCATCAAAACATTTTTTAAACGCTGTTTCCGGAATTGAGTTCAGTTCTCGCCGCGAATTCTCCTTTATGTATTCTACCGATTGAAAACGGGTGCCACGAAGTGTTAATTTGAGTTTAGGAAAAGAAAGACGGCTGGAGCCACATCTGGTGAATATGGTGGTTGCTCGATAGTATTTGTTGAGTGTATGTCAAAAATTCGTGCACAATGATGGCCTTGTGCGAAGGCGCATTATCGTGGTGCAAAATCCAAGAATTTGCTTTCTTAAATGCCGCATAACACTTAAATAATATTCTTTATTTACCGTTCGACCTTCCGGCAAGAATTCCGAGTGCACAACACCGCGATAATCAAAGAAAACAGTCAACATGACTTTTACTTTTGATCGACTTTGTCGTGGTTTTTTCGGTTTCGGTTTAGATGGAAGGCGCCACTCCGAAGCTTGTTGACTAGTTAGCATGACAAACTCGTAAACCCACGTCTCGTCACCAGTAACAATGCGTTTCATGAATGTTGGGTCGGAATTGACTCATTCTAGCATGTCCTCAACAACTCATGCGATTGAGTTTGTGGAGAAAATTCACGTCTTTTGGGACTACTCGAGTGGTAACATGTTTCGTACCCAAATGATTAGTTAAAATGGTACGGATCGACTAGTGCGATACAGAAAATTCGGCGGCTATCTCTCTCAAAGTTGAATGACGATTTTCAGTCACTATTTCCTTCACTTTTGCGATGTTAACTTCAGTTGCACACGAGGATGGCCACTACTCAAAAGCACGTGTTTTTGATAAAGTGCCTTCTGTAACATTTTCAGTGACTCCGAACACGAAATTCCATTGGCCATACAAAATTTAAGACAAACTCTCTGTTCGATGTTTTTGTTCAATATATGAAATTCGCAATACACACTAAATATGATATAACTAAAAACAGCACTGTATTTGATATAAATAACATATGCAACTCAAACTCCGCGCCGAATGCACAAGAAACATGTGCACTTATTTTAATGTACCACCTAGTTACAAATACCATGTTTTAAGCAAATAAAGAATTATTTATTATTATTAATGGAACACAGTTGTGCCAATCTAACAACAACAAAAAAAAAAATGAATTTGGAACCATAAACAAATCTTCCATTCCCGATACATTTTTGGCTGAAGTATACTTCATCATTTTCCGAATACGTTTCTAAGCTTCACCGAACAGTTTATAGGAGCAATACTCATTCATACTCTTGTTCTAGCCAAAGTCATATTCGCCAAGCTCGTGAAACGTGAACTTTTAAAAATATAAAGAGAATGAAAAATTAGTATGCAGAGCTATATTACACCTTTATTTAAGTATACACACATCATGTACGGCGCGATAGAGAAAAAGGACAAATACTTAGTATTTTTTGGTCTATGAAATATGATATCTGTTGTATAGGACAAGATAGCGACGAACGAGTTTACAGGCGTAAGGAACAATGCAAGTAAATTAGATGGTACTAAAGAACTGATTCTAAGTATCGTGTAACACAGGTTTTTTATTAGATACATTTTACCTTTTCATAGTTTCGAAACTTCGTAAATATTTCATTTGAGACAGTGTCAGCAACCAATGTTGGGCGACCACTGAGCTATTTCCACACTATTTTATTGCTTCAACATGTCAATATTTCAGAACCCTTGGTCAGTTACTCGAAAACGACATTTATTTGCTCAGAATACTCCTGAGTAAAATTGAGCGCTAGGTTAGGTACATCGTAGTCGGCTTAGTGAAAAGATCATCATCATCATCATTTCAGCCGAACGACGCCCACTGCTGGGCATAGGCCTCCCCCAAGGATCTCCACAACGATCGGTCCTGCGCTGTGCGCATCCAGCGGCTTCCCGCGACCTTGACCAGATCGTCGGTCCACCTTGTAGAGGGCCTGCCCACGGAACGTCGTCCGGTACGCGGTCGCCATTCGAGAACCTTTCCGCCCCAACGGCCATCGGTTCTCCGCGCTATGTGTCCCGCCCACTGCCACTTCAGCGATGCAATCCTTCGAGCGATGTCGGTGAAAAGATGGGTTTACTTTATATTACGAGTATTAATACAGTAGGTAACAATGTGACGATCTTCATACCAGAAAACATTTCGCAGCATTTTTTCCGAATCCGATTCTGAATTGAACATTGAATAAAGCAAACCCGTAGCCGCAGTCGCATTGTACACTCGGTGGTTGCGCGGTGTTCCGGATGATGCATTACTTAGTGGATTCTCTGCGGCAAGAAATTCCATTATATTCCCGCCCGCTGCGAAGGTGAACGATATTACCGATCAGAGCAGACGAGCGACTTTTTTTGTCAGCCACCGCTTTTGCAAGGGCTAATGCGACTTGTAAAATGCGGCTTCGGAACTACCCTATTATCGGAACAAGAAGAAGAATGTCCAGGCTAGATAATAAAATCTTTATACCTATATAAAAGAAATCGTGATAAGTAGTTACACCACTTATAACTCAAGAACAGGTGGACCAATTTTTATGTTTTTTGTGTTTTTGGATTTGTCTACATCGGGAATAGGATAATAAGTATTAAAAACATTGGGAAATGGACGAAAATTAAAAAGCAAAAACATTTTTCCATACTAAATTTTCACAGCTAATAATTTGCCAATAACTTTTGACAGAACGAAGCAGCTATAGGTTAACCGCCGTAAAGTCGACCCTCCTGATGGTCCGCGCAACGCGGGGTGGGGGGGGGTGTTAGCACTCCGTGTTGTTATTGAGGAAATTTATAACTTCAGATGTGTATTATGTCTTCAGAATGTATTTGTTTTAGTATTATGAATAAAAATAAACTAATTAAATATAAATTATTTAAGTATTAGACGTGGGGAAAATACGGCCGCTTATACTTTAATTTTTAATAATTGTCATAGACACGCCAGTAGCCTATAAAATTAACATATTTATATTTATGTCTTCACCTGGAAAAGTCATGAATACATTAAACTAACGAAATAGCAATGATAATGTAAAATAATCAAACCACATCGAAAGTACTATGAAAACTTTATTAACATAATGTAGAAAAGGAAATTCATTTATTTATGGATAAGGCACACCAACAGTACATACATAAACACATTTTAAAACAACAGTAAAACCGACGCATCGGTGCCGAAGATTGTAAATTTATAAGAAAGACAATCTTTGGTCTTAAGGTTCTCTATGCCATATGCCTGATGAAATAAACGCAAGGGGTCTCGTGAACGAACGCTGAGTACCTACCCTAGATCCGTTGAGAATGTACTGCGTATGATGGGGCCCACACTACACTTGCGTACTTCAACAAACTACTAACTAACGCGTTGTATAGTGTTACTCGAGTTTTGACTGATCGAAAACCCTTAGTTACTCTTTTGATGAAACCCAACATCTTGGAAGCTTTCTTGACTATACTATCAATATGCGAAACAAAGCTTAATTTACCATCTACTATTACACCCAAGTCACGAATCTCTTTTACTTCCGAGAGCACGGTACCCGCCTGAAGAAGACGCTTGTTCCAATGTTTTTCTTCGAAAATAATTCGCTACATCATAAAGCATTGACTTCTTATTTTTTATTACGGAGACTCTGCAATTCCATTTTCGTATTTATCTCATGTGGAGCATGAGAAAAAATTGTATTGGGATTTGACATGACATTTTTTTACGCGAACGATAACGTAAATTTAAAGTGGCAACTCGTGGGAAACGTACTGTTATTAGCTTCATTCATTGTGATCTGTAATAGTACATTATGATATAAGTGCAGTAAGTTGAAAATTACAGCCGAGGCGATATTGCTAGCCCCAGCCGTAGGCGAAGGCTACAAGAAAGCAGAGGCTGTGATTATCAAAGCGCACGTATGTCATACGACGTTTTATAACATATTTGCGAGGAAATAAATAAAACTCGGACTCTCTTTACTAATAAATCTTTAATCACTTGTTAAAGCAGATAAACAATTTATTACTTGTTCACAAATTAGCGATGCGCGCGCATCAATTTTTAAGGCAAAGGCATAAAAAACAACCAGTTTACTAATAAAGTAAATTAATATTTTAGTGTTTTTGTTACAGATGGTTGTAATTTATTGTCAATATTAATTAAATTAAAGAATTGAATGTTTATTTATTATATTTTATCTCCCAAAGTTGATTTTATTTATAAAATGTTGACCTCTTTTCTGACATAAAAACTCTTTGCTGAGATTTAAAAAGTACCGTTCGTTTGAGAGGGAGCATCTTGATAAACCGTGCGTTTTACATTACAATAACGCACAAGTACATAATGAGATACAATACGATATTGAAATTGGTGAAACAAGAGACCCTTTACGAGCAAATATGTTATAAAACACAATAACATCTAACGCTTTTGGTTTTCTAAATAGTCAAATAAATAAATAAATAAATAAACATCTGGGACAATTCACACCAAGATCATCTGACCCCAAACTAAGCAGAGCTTGTAATATGGGCGTCAGAGACTGATAAACATACTTAGATATTTCTAAATGCATACTTAAATAGATAATAACACCCAGACACACAACAAATACAAATGTTCGTCACACAAATATTTGTCATGGGTGGGGAGGGGATCGAACCCACGACCTCCGGCGCTAAAGGCAGGATCGCTGCCATTGCGCCAACAGGCCAGTCTAATAAATAAAATAAAATAAAAATAATCCTACTGGTATCCGTGGGATTACCCCAAATGAAAGTTCCGTACGACTTCAGGGAGAAAAACTAGGCAAAGTAGACTTACCCTAGAGCGTCATCGGTACGTCTACCACGAGTTGCCACTCTAAATTTACATTATTGTTCGCGGAATAAAATGTATTAAGATTTGACATTGTCTCATTTGACCAGAGCTCTATATTAAAAGGTCGTCACTGCAGAAGCTTGCAACCTTTCTAAATTAAAATCTACTAACAAATTATCTACCTCTGTTATCTGCCGCTTACGTGTCGGCCATGCCTGTACCCCAGTATTTCTCAACAAAATTCATATTAGAGATACGAGTAGCTCATTGTGTGGATGTGGTTTGGACGAGGACTCACCGGAGCACATATTTTTTAACTGTCAAAAGTACCCTATTTGTCTATATGACACTCTCCCTTCTAAAGTTCCTCGCCCGATTAACCCAAACTTTCTCCTCTGTTCTCACCATTACTTTAAATATTTGTGTGACTATATAAATATGAATAGTATTAAACTCTAATTAGCATAAATCCTCACAATCAGTGTGTTACCCTTATTTGTGAGTAACTTTTTTGTTTGTGATTGTCTCCAGTGCTGTCTTTGTTTTAGGAGGTGCCGGCCTGAAAGAGCTCGATGTGGTGGATTTAGTTTCTTAGTTCCTCTTACACCGACCACTATCCATCGTGTCTCTTTGATCATGTTCTGGGCGGAAGAAATATGAGCCTAAAATTAGATCCACTGACCAATCCTCTGTAAGGCTTCTTTCAGCCTTACTTTGACATTGGCAGAATTTGTGTGAAAGGAAAACACACAAAAGAGCCAGAGAAAAAAAAAATAACGTGAATTTAAAGTGGCAACTCGTGGTAGACGTACGGCACAGAAGAGTGGCTTTAATTAAAACACGTTCATATTCTTTTTAGTCCGCTTATAAAAAGCGTTCCGCTTCGCCGTGCCTCACAATACACACACCGTCATAATTAGCGGAACATAAAAAAAGGGATGACTAATGTATTTTTCTCGTAACACAAGCCGGTTACACTACATATTTTTAATTTTAGGTCTAATTTGATAATGGAACATTAGTCGACAGTCATTTTTAACATTCGTTCATTTTAATTTTTAATTCTTTCATCTCTATCCACTGCTTCGAAGTTGGTTTTCCGTTTTATTTTAAAGTTCGTAAATTTCATTTGAAAAACGTTGTAGTGCAGTTTTATGAGGCTTTTGTGTTTTCTCTCTTAATGATCAGTTACGAGAATCTAAGCATGCCTGATTTAACGCAACCAGAAATCATTAGGGCTGATGAAATGAGAAGAAATGGTCAATCCAACAGATCGATTGCCACAAGAGTTCGTCGATCGTTATCAACGATTCATCGCAGCATCCAACGCTTCAGATTAACGAATTCTCTAGTAAAGAGGAGAGGACAAGGTAGGAAAAGGTTTACTTCAAGGAGAGATGACCGTTTCCTACAACTTCAAATTTGTCGGAACACGAGACTAACGGCGGTGCAGGCCCGAAACGTATTGTAGGAGGTTCGAGGAGTAAGAATCAGTGAGCGGACAGTTCGCAGTAGATTCAAAGAAGTCGGTATAGTCTCATTTGTGCCCGCCAAAGCACCAAAACTTGAGAGACACCACCGCACAAACCGACTATACTTTGAACATCGTCATTGGGACTTTGACGAATGGGGACATGTTCTCTTTACTAATGAATGCAGAATTCCGTTAAATCAGACTGATGGAAGGCAGCGAGAGAAAGCGAGAAAAGCTCTCCTGAGTCTCCATACTCAGGATAGCGTTGTATCCAGTCTAATTTTGAAAATACAGTGGCATATGGCGGCGGCTCAATTATGGTTCGGGAAAGAGTATGTTAATGATAGCTCGCACAGAGTTAGTAGAAGTTGACGGCGGCAATCTGACTGCTGATCGGTATATCAGGAAGATTTTAGTAGAACATGTTGTACCATTTGCCCCCCTTTAATGGCAACGACTTTATTCTAATGCAGGTAAGCTCGGGCTCACAGTGCTCGCACAGTACAGGCATACCTAAACCATGTTGGTGTAACGATGATGAAGTAAGTGGCCAGTACGCTCCCCGGATAATGGATCCTATTGAACACGTTTGGGACTTGCTGAGAGGCGTGTCAAATCAAGATGCACATTTTTTGACTGTACTCTGTAAACTCAATCATTGTAAACAACATTTTTTGAAGAGAGTAACTAGGTATCGAGTTTCTTGCCGTATTATTCTCGATATGGAATCAACCTCCGAACCGGTGGTGTCACGTTATGTTTATGCATATATTTATTATTATTGTATTAATTATATTTACGTTTATTATTATTATTATATTTTGCTTTATGACCATAATAATAAGTGCTTGTAAAAGCTTAAGTTTACATGAATAAATATATTATTATAATGCCACCTCCCAACAATCTGGGCGAGTTGCGAAACGCATTACTCGAAGAATGGCAGAGGTTGCCCCAAGAAATCATTGACAGCATCATCCGCAGCATGCTCAGACGGATGGAAACCTTGATCAGAGCACGGGGGTGAAACACTCCATATTAAACAGTCATTTCGTCACAAAATCTTAATTTATCAGTTGTTTTTCTGTCATTACGAAATCGAAGAAAAATGCATTTTGTTTAGTTTTTGTTTCATTAAACTTTCAGTGTGGTGTTGCAATGCAAATTAATGTCAAAACATGATAATTCAATTGTTTTTTCATGATAATTATTATTTGTTTAAAAATAAAAATAACTATTTAATATTCTACCTTTATTTATGTTCCGCTAATTCTGCCGGTGTGTGTATTATTTCATGTTTGAACATAGTGTACATATGAGTTCACTGTTTACCCCGCCCCGCTAGTCACACTAACGATCTTTCGCATTTTGTGTTCTGTCACGAATTGTTTGCGATGTCAATACAACTTACTCACGCGGTTGAATAACTTCCCCTAGCCCTTTTTGAAAGCAGTATGTATCTTACTCCTACTAATATTATAATTGTGGCACTAGTGTAATTTTAATGACATATATATTAATTTCACATCAGATCCTGGTTTTCTTATCATGGGACCACCCTTGAAATATCTCCGTTTCAAAAAAAATACATTAATATCGGTTCATAAGCGACGAAGTTATCCACGAACACACATAAAAAAGCATATATACGGTCGCATTGAGAAACTTCCTCCTTGATTGAAGTCGGGTGAAAATAAATCTAAATAAATGAAATTATGAAATAAATTTAAACTAATTTTTATTCTTGTTTTTTTTTTGCACCAAAAGGGCCCCATCATCCTAATGAGGGTGACAAAAGGGTTAAAATGTTACTCTAAAATATAAATAACATCAAAGTATAGACGACATCGGTTACCTTAGTTTTTATTTCATCTAAATCGATGCTGTATTACAGAAGTTATCGCTGCAAGAAGTTTAGACCAGTTTTTAAATCTCCGAGATGTCGCTCGCTTCGTGCGCGACGTCACTAGTCCAGTGGTACCGTCCGCGCCGCCCGCCGCCCTATTGAAACTCGAGTGAAACTACTTGCGCGCACTGTGTGAGCTGTGATTATTTTGCAGAAATAGGTTAATTTATAAATCTTTAACATTAGGTAGCTATCCTTTTTAGTAATATTGTAAAAAATCATAAAATCCTTTATGATAAACACGATGGAAGAAGGATTTCAGAAAGGCCAGTCGTACAATCTGCCAAAAGTGGATAGCTTAATGGTGGCTCAATAATACACACATCAAAAGTGTCTAGGGATCAAGCATTTTTATGCGGATTTCTTGAGATTGAGATGTGGCTTTGTAATAAATTTATGATTTTATAAATTTATATGGATCCTTTTTGGTGCATTTCATAATTTGAAACAGGAACTGTCAATCAAATTCGAGTAAAAGATGAAAATCAGCTGTCAATATTTTCCCTATAAAAACATACAACGCATTGAAGACATTATTAGTGGTACTGTTTCCCTACTACTGATTAAAACCAACGTTATTATGGAGCGGCGACGTCATTTAAGCAGGGAAGAAATGCTCAGAGCCGTGGGAATGATAGAAGCTGGTTCCCGGCAACGTACTGTGGCTTTAGCTCTGAGTACAAGTCAGAGTGTTATCAGTCGACTTTGGACACGTTACCGAAGCACTGGTACCGTGGCTGAGCGCCATGGAGGACGGTATCGCTGCACCACACGGAGACAAGACCGATACATTCAAATCACAACTCGAAGAGCTCCAACAATAACCGCCATGATGTTAGCCGTAAGGCTTCATCACTCTTCAGGGAACTTAATTAGCGACCAAACAGTCAGAAACCGCTTGCATGAAGTGAACCTTCATTCCCGAAGACCGCTAAGGGTACCACCTATAGCAATGCACAATCGTAGGATTCGATATCAATGGGCTCTTGAACACAGAAATTGGGCAGAAGAACAATGGCGTTTCGTGTGCTTTTCTGATGAGTCTCGTTTTGGTATGAGACCGGATACAAGACGTATACGACACTGGAGAACCCCTGTACGCCAACAGCGATTAAAATCCTGCCAGGAAGTCCATCCTTATAGTGGTGGAACCATCATGGTATGGGCGGGTATTTGGATCGGCGGAAGAACTGAGTTGATTTGGATCAGAGGTAACCTCAACGCTCAAATTTATGCTGAGACGATAGTATCAGACGTCATCGTTCCTCTACAAGTGCAAATCGGTCCCTTATTTCAGTTAATGCATGATAATGCACGACCGCACACCGCAAGAGTTGTAAGACAGACTCTCGCCGCAGCTAACATCAATGTCCTGCCCTGGCCTGCTCAGTCGCCAGACTTGAACCCGATTGAGCATGCATGGGATATGCTACAGAGAAGAGCTCTGCCGAATATGGAGGGTATCCAGTCGCAAGAAGACCTTTTTTTGTTGTTGCAACGAACATGGGCGGCCGTTCCACAGCGTGATTTGGATGAACTCATTTTGAGTATGCCAAACCGATGTTCTTGTGTTGTTAGTGTTCGCGGTAGAAACACGGATTATTAATTGTTTAAGTTACCCAATAAAATTTTAAAGAAAACTGTTATTTCAGTCTTTTTTTCGAACTTTAATGTTAGTGGTTCAAATGTCAAAAATCCCTTTAATAGGAAAATGGCAAATTTCTTTATTAATGCAAAGGTGACTTGGTTTATCGTTACTGTAGACAAACGAAAACACTTTATTTGATGAATCCTTAAAGAACATTTTAATTAATATCAATCAGGAGAAAAGTTATTGCAAAAATATATGTTGATCCCTAGACACTTTTGATGTGTGTATATAAAAAAAACTAGTGACTCGCCCCGGCTCCGCACGGTTGCAATGCTAATACTAAATATACTACACATTGTATACATAATATACGTTACGGGCTTCTTGATTAACTGGGCAGTATTAATACGGGCCGGTACTAATGAATAATGACCAAGTGCATTGGTCAGAAATAAAAATAATTCCCTTGGCCGGACCATAATGAATAAAGACAGACTACTCGTGGGCAGTTTAATAAATCAAAGTTTGAGATAGCTTGAATTTATCACTTTTACCGGGCATTATGAATAATTTCACTGTCAAAATCGTCCTTTGGCATATATTTTGGGTGGGAAAAAATAAAATTGATTAGTATGATTTCTTTATCAAAATATCTTTACTTTAGTTATAATATCAAAGTATAAAACGGCATAAAGAAAATGAGGCCAGTTCGTCTCTGGCACTTACTGGCCGCTGCCGTGGCACGCTCGCTTCGCTCGCTCCTCGCAACCTAATAAACCCCCTTCTTACAGAGCGGAAAACCTTCTCTTCAATAAAGTTTTTAGTGAGTAAAATTGAACAAAACTAATTACCAATAATAGTAGATTATACACCAAGGGGATGAAGCACTGTTTTATGTCACGGGCGCTACATTGAATCCTAAACGTAACGAAGGACTCCAAATTTAACTCCCGAGCGCAGCGAGGGTGTTATAAGTTAATTCCCGAGCAAAGCGAGGGAATTAAGATTGAGTCCTGAGTGCAGCGAGGGATTCAAGCGCCCAAGAAAAAAACAGTTTTATCCCGGTGGTGTATACTCTACTTTTCTCACTTTATGCGAGACAATAAAAAACCAGGCTTAGTAGATAGTGTTTATTACAGCATATTAAAAGTGCAAATTGATATTGGAGATATTAGTCCAATTATGGAAAGATAACGTTATATTTTTATTTGGTACGTTTATCGAGGTTGAGCTAGAGTTTATTTGAGTTGTGTTCAAAATATTTATAGAATCTTCTAAAGCTAGTAGTACTACTAGCTACGGCTATAGCAACTTCTTTCAGCTGGCGTGGCCTACTCGATTTGACAAACAAATGAAGTTCGTCTCAGTGCGAATCTAGTGGGCCACGACCTCGGTCTTCGAAAATTGAGTTGGCCGCGCCCGCTGAGGACAAGTGAAATTAGACTTTATGGACATAGCAATAAGAATTATGAAAGTGAAAATCACATTATTAACCAGCGGGTTATAATAGAACATTATAACCCGGCTAAAGCCAAGAGATATAATGTCTTGCTTTCGGTAAGGTTTACATGACATATAATTCGGCATTGTCGAGCATGTGGTGTGAAAATGCATTTTATACAAATACATGTATGTACACTGTACAACACCTAGGGATACATTGCGTAGGCATTGCATACAATACCTGAATTATACAGTTTGCCGGTGACATATACATACATTGCCTATAAGTTGATTTTACATAATGTAATAAACCCGCTATTTATAGGAACGCGCCGCCAGGGGCAAACATAATATAGATTAAAGATTTATAATGTGATGTCGTAAATAAACACATTTTTTCGCGCTTACATTGCAAACTTTGGCTGAACCCTACGAGATAGATCTAAATAATGTACTACAGTATTGTACACCTTAAAAGGGTCTACAAAAAAGACCGTGATTGTATATGTCTATCTCTTAGGGATAACCCACAATAACCATTTTTATCTTTTATGTGTTACGAGAAATGATGGCTTATTTACGAAGCGATTTTAAGCAATACAGCACCAATCCTTATCCAATTAAGTACCTTAAATACATTGTGCATTTAATATAGATCAATATGGCAATTTACAGCATGTAATTTAAATGAATGTTTTCGAAGATATTACAGATTTAAAATGCAGGGACATCGCGGTTGCGGCGGTACCGGCCGGCGCCTCTCGACTCGTGACGTCATACTCGTAGCACGTTCGAGGGCCGAGCGTGTTTTTAAATATTTTCAAATGGCCACTTTGATCCTAATTTTCTCAGCCGATTTTAAAGATAGAAAAAAAGTAAAAACACAGTTTTTTTCGTAACTTTTTCCTCAATTAAATGACATTTATAGAAAAAAAACTTTTGTCAGACTCATTGGCCCAGGGCCTTAAATAGGTAAGAGACGGCGCTGTAGTCACCGACCACTTAAATGGCCGGTTAGCACATCTTAAAAATTAGCCAAACCGGTCCAGTCATTTTCCAGTTTTGTGAGACTGGTGAACCGCAATTCACAAATATACTTCAGTTGTACAGCTATTACCTCATTAGTAATAAGAAACAAGGGCATGGACCAACTTGAAATAGGCCAATGAGGTTTGGCGAAATTAAATTTAGCACCAATAATTTGAGACTAGTCAAAGGACATCAGTGTAGCCATGACCTTATTTCTATACCTAATTTGGTAAAAACAAATTCACAAATTATGAAATACCAAAGGGTAATTACTTTGAACTGTGTCTGTTTTTGATTGGAATTAAACTCGTAATGGCCTGCTGAAGCTGAAATGTTAAATGCATAATGTAACCGAATTCGGATGCAGCGTAATATGAGCTCAACTGGATGCGACAGCACTTCACCTCATTCCAGACATCCCATTGAATTATTCTATTATAATAGTCAGTAGGTACTCTAGCGCTTTAGACAGAAGACAGCGATTATCCGATTCGTTAGCAAACTTATGAAATGCACGATCAAAATTGAAGGTTTTATAGGATACTCAGGTTAATAAAAGTTGTATCTACTAGTCCAAAGAAGCCCACACAAGTCGAGTGGATGCGGCAAGCGTTACATGAACAACAAAAAGTGTATATTTTTCATCCGAAACTGAATGTACAAGTTCAACTGCGATAAGCGGATGAGATTTCAATTCAGTTTAAATTTGACCTGAACATACAAACGAAAAAACATTGCAGTATAACATCATTGAATAATAAAAACATTTTTGAACCAATATTTTATTTACATTCCTTAGAATGAAGTTTAAGAAAGAGCAATTGAATGAAATTTGTAAATTAAATACTATTTGAGCACTGACTGTACTGTATAGTGAGCATACCTACCCCGGGTGTAGAATTCTTACCATTCAACTTTCCAGATTCAGATTAAGGGTAAGGAAACTGGTGAGAACCACGCGGACCGAAAATCACTAAAATAATTGATAAAAACATTAATTGATATAATGAAAACACCATCGGATAAAATCCCCCCAGTTATCTTTAAACTTTGCTTTGGTTAAGGACCCATATTATCAGATCAATTATTTTAGGAATAAAACCAAAAACAGAAGACAAAATGTCACGAAAAGAGTTTTTTTTATATCGAGCCAACTTTATCAAATGATGTTTCCAGATGAATTCCCTGTATTATCCCCTCAACAATATCAGTAAATTTTATTAGATTTTAATTCCACTGTTTACTACTTCAAAAATGAATTCTAAAAACGTGTTTTGTGAACTACCTCCCCTTGTGCATAAATCGACTAGGATTATTACACACATTTTTATAAACACGTAATGTCATAAAAATCTCATTTAACTCTGTTATTACACTGCCACGTCCACCAATAAGCTGTCACGTCGTAGTTATCGAGTTGTACATAACACAAAATCTGAATTTCATAGCGGCTTCAGTGCGCGAGGTAAAAATTTCATACATACTGAAGAATAAGTACCAAAATTCGTACAATGTTTGTCTTAACAACAAATAATCACAATGTGAACTCGCGTTCACCTGTGATTAACGCAAACGCTATCTTCCCTGGTCTATGCCCTAAGGTAGTACAATGTTATATTACTTACTTAGTTGTTAAACATGCGGCCCGGTCATTGGCATCAACATACTAATAGAAGCTTAGTAACAATTTTACTTCATACTGACTGGTAATCCAATGTGCATTGTCCGCAAAAAATGGGAATATGTGTGTGTTCACATCTGCGTTGGTAATTCGGTATTGATTGTGAGCTAGGAGAGGGGCGGAAGGCGACCTTGGAGCGCCCGGCCTCTAGTGAAGCTCCCGAAGGCTGACCTTGACTCGGGACCGCGTGCGCGCCCGGCTCTCTCCCAGACTCCGGATCACAACACTACTCCTCAACGTCGCGTCGCTCTGTTCTCACGCACCGACCTTCTACTCCAACGCGAATTATTAAGTGTGTTTTGTTTATCACGCTGTGCAAGCCGAGCGAGTGAGTTTTTGTGATTTATTTTCTGTGCCATACTGTTATCAATCGCTACATGTTGTACAAGTCCACAAATTTCGGTGAAATTGGTGGAATTATGTCACCAAACATTTTTGGTAGTTACTTGAATCAAATAATGAAAGTTGTACATGTACATGGTTTTAAGTAACGATTGGTATTTGTGCTATTTGTGTCAGAATTTATGACACAATTAATATTGTTATTTATGTGTAGTTTGGGTGCAATGTAAAATTAAAATCAAGATTAATACAAAATTAAAGATAGGAAGTTTTCATCAGCGATGTCATAATGTTTTTCTGGAATGTCGGAGTGTGAGGCACTGCGCGACGCTGACCTTGGTGCACCGCATCTGCGCATTGCGCTTGAAAACAAGCATTGCGCTTTATCAGTTCTTACGTGTATATTCTACTAGCGAATTGTCGTGTCTGTGCATTTGGAAAGACAAAATTGTTATCAATGCTTTTAATATGTGAGTGTTAAATCCATGTGCTGTTATTTTGCAAGAAGAACGGCATGAATGAAGCTGTGTTATAGTGCTGTAGTATTTGCTAGAGTTAAAGGTCAATGTCGGACCGTGAAGTTCACTAGAGTTGCGCAGTGTGAACCGCCGGCATCAAAGTCTTTATGAACTGCTGAAGCTTCCCTAGTGCACCCTTAACTTTACCTCTTAATTCAGATAAAGTGAAGTTACAAGGAATAGACCGCGATACCACAAGAAGCCTGAACAAACTGTAAGTTTGCGTCAAATGCGTAACAATGAAAAAAGTCGTTTCGCATATAGTATGTATGAACTTGTAATAAAATCTGTATCTGGCTGGTTTTAGTATCATTAAGAGATTAAATTTTAAAAAAGATAATTCCAAATTCAAATTACGAAAATGTGTGATTTTCATTTGTTGTCAAGATGAGTAAATCTAATGAAGGAATTAGATACATTTTAAAAGTTTACTACAAAATAGGTAAAAATGCAACGAAAGCCGCAAAAAAAAATTACGATGTTTATGGACCTAGTGCAGTGTCAGTGAGAGTAGCACAAATTTGGTTTAAGCGTTTTCAATCCGTAAATTTTGATGTCAAAGATGCACGTCGCTCTGGTCGCCCTATTACGGATAAAATGGATGCCATTTGTGAAAAAGTGGAGCAAGAGCGACATATCAGTAATTGCGACGTAGCTGAAGAACTGAGAATTGACCACAAAACAGTTTTGTCGTATTTGCAAAAAACTGGGTACACAAAAAAGCTCAATATTTGGGTACCTCACGAGCGAACTGAAAGAAACCTAATGAACCGTGTACTCATTTGTGATTCTTTATTACGACGTAATAAAACTGAACCATTTTTAAAGAAGGTGATAACTGGTGATAAAAAGTGGATCACGTACGACAAGAAGGGGCGAAAAAGGTCGTGGTCAAAGGCCGGTCAGGCTTCACAGACTGTGGCGAAACCCGGGTTAACTCGCAACAAGGTGATGCTGTGTGTGGGGTGGGATCGGAAGGGCATTATTCATTATGAACTGTTATCACCAGGCAGGACTATCGATTCTGAACTCTACTGCGAACAACTGATGAGATATAAGCAAGAAGTTGAGAGAAAGTGGCCGGAATTAATCAACAGAAAGGGTGTGGTTTTTCATCATGACCTCACACAGCTTTAGCCACTCAGCAAAAATTGAGAGAGTTTGGCTGGGAGGTGTTAATGCATCCGCCGTATAGTCCTGACCTTGCACCTTCAGATTTCCACCTGTTTCGGTCTCTTCAGAATTATTTAGGCAGTATCAGGTTAACATCACGAGAGGACAGCCAAAACCACTTGTCGCGGTATTATGATCAGAATCCTCGAAATTCCTATAGCAGTGGGATCACATCCCTACTTACAAGATGGCAAAAAATCATCGAACAAAATGCCACCTACATACTTTAGTTAAATGTAAAACTATATTAAAAAATGTTTTGAATTTTCTTGAAAAATGCGAAGAAACTTTTTCCCCAAAAATTAATAATTTATCTACGTATAGAGCGTTATTCGTATAGAGGGGTTCGTTCACATCAACCTTTACATAGTGGCACCTTATGCTGCTGACATAAGACCCATTTTGCAATGGTTTTGTAAAGGTTTATGTGAACGCCTTTGTACCTCAGCTGCACTGTGTCGTTTGAAGTGCCCGTAGTTGGCCGTAGATGATCGTAGATATCCCCGTAGCGCTGCGTTACGGATATGCTACGATTTACAAGCCGCGTAGCATTGAAAGCTTTTCTGTGCAATTTATTTAAATGCAGCTTTTATATTCGCCGTCGTGCGCTTTTAGCGTGGTGGTTGGTCGTTTCTGTGTTATGTGAAGTCATCGTTTATTATACAAAGGGAAGAGATAAACGGGCAGACTTATGCTCAATTATCACATAGTAACAATCATTTAACCTCATTATAATATGGTAAAATACATAGTACATCTTGTTGTAAGATAAGCTAAGATAAATAAACTTTATTGCACAAACAAATACAATAGGTAAATAGAGAAAAAAACACAGTAATTTACAATTTAGGCGGTCTTATCGCTACAGAGCGATCTCTTCCAGACATCTTTCTTCGATCTTTTCTTTTCTTCTTCTTGTATTATTCTTTCATATAGATACGTCCTAGGTTGATGTCAGAATGCACCAGCTTTATCATAAACAATCATCTCTGAGGGGTAGCTGCTATCCCTGAAGTGGCTTCCAACTAAGTCTTATGACAGATTCCTGAAGATAGTGGGTCAGATAATGGTGGGTTCAATGATAAATAAACAACAATCAGTTTTTGTTTATCTGTGGACGCGACGGCCGGAGACCCGGAGAGGATTGGGCGCGCAGCGTTTGGCGCCGCTCATCCGTCGCGGTCGTGCCCGACACTTGCACTTCAGTGGGAACTAATCAAGAATTAATTGACCCTGCTCTAGTTCTGCCAACGAAACCGGTTGGTGGGGGACGTACGTATACAGGCATCAATGGTGATGTTTTTAAGTTTACGCTACAAACGCGACTTTCATAGACTTCTGTCGTGATCATGCTCTTCAAATGTTATACAGACATTGGTTCCACTTGCACACCAGGTTCGAGAAGACTTTTTCCAGTAGCAGGACAATAAATTAGGTTGGAATTTTTTTTTCTCGCATATAGTATGTATGAACTTGTAATAAAATCTCTTTGACTATACTATTTGTATCTGTCTGAAGTTTAACTTTTTAAGAAGATACTTCCAAATTAGGGAAATGTGTGATTTTCATTTGTTTTTCTTACTGTCAAAATGAGTGAATCCAATGAATAAATTCGATACATTCTAAAATTTTACTACAGAAAAGGTAAAAATGCAACGCAAGCCGAGAAACAAATTTGCGATGTTTAAAGACCTAGTGCAGTGTCTCTGAGAGAAGCACAAATTTGGTTTAAACGTTTTCAATCCGCCCCTATTACGGATAAAATGGTTGCCATTTTTAAAAATCGGAGCAAGATCGGCATATTAGTAGTTACGACGTAGCTGAAGAACTGGGAATTGACCACAAAACAGTTTTGGCGCATTTCAAAAAAACTGGGTACACAAAAAAGCTCGATATTTGGGTACCTCACGAGGACACTGAAAGAAACCTAATGAACCGTGTACTCATTTGTGATTCTTTATAACAACGTAATGAACCATTTGTCAAAAAGCTGATAACTGCTAATGAAAAGTGGATCACGTACGACAAGAAAGTGCGAAAAAGGTCGTGGTCAAAGGCCGGTCAGGCTTCACAGACTGTGGCGAAACCCGGGTTAACTCGCAACAAGGTGATGCTCTGTGTGGGGTGGGATTGGAAGGGCATTATTCATTATGAGCTGTTACCACCAGGCAGGAACATCGATTCTGAACTCCTAAGCAAGAAGTGGAGAGAAAGCGGCCGGAATTAATCAACAGAAAGGGTGTGGTTTTTCATCATAAACTCAAAATCTTTAGCCACTAGCAAAAATTAAGAGAGTTTGGCTGGGAGGTGTTAATGCATCCGCCGTATAGTCCTGACCTTGCACCTTCAGATTTCCATCTGCTTCGGTCTCTTTAGAATACTTTAGGCAGTATCAGGTTAACATCACGAGAGGACAGCCAAAACCACTTGTCGCGGTATTTTGATCAGAAGCCTCGAAATTCCTATAGCAGTGGTATCATGTCCCTACCTACAAGATGGCAAAAAGTAATCGAACAAAATGGCACCTACATACTTTAGTTAAATGTGAATAAACTATATTAAAAAATGTTTTGAATTTTCTTAAAAAATGCGAAGAAACTTTTTCCCCAACCTATTATAAGCTTGACTACCTTCATTACTTTATAAGTTTTTTCTAGAATGAGCAATAATAAAAAAGTATTTTTTTGAACGTACGAAAGTTATTAAAGGCAGCATTATAATTCATAAAATAAAGTTAATGGAAAATGTGCTGAGTACGATGTTATGACCTCAATAAGTTCTGAAGCAGCAAACAGAATAAGATTTCGCAAGGAAATTACTGAAGGTATAAACTGATATTGATAGCGGTTGAGAGTTTTTATTTTATGATTGGGTTGAAGGTGAATTCCGAACTGTAAAAGGCAGATAAATAAAAATTAAGAATTTGAAACGGCAACTACAAAGTTCCGAACAAATTGTGTCAGCTTTATGTTCTTCTATTTTGTAAATGTTTGAATTGGTTAGTTTCAAACTTGGAACTTACTTTAATGAAACAAAATTATTCTCATTTATTCTGAAAATTATGACTACTAACAATTATAGTTTTTCTGAGTATCCTTCAAATTAATGCTGCCCTGTCGCATGACAGCTGAAATAAAAAGGACAACTGGATAAGTGAGGAATGCTCAACTTTGATTATTGTATCAGAGTTCGGGCGATAGATTTAATCTTATATTTTTCAGAACTGGTATAACTTAGCCTCTAACTTTGACGTTGAGTTTGTGACATCACGTATCGTCTCACCAGAATATCTCATAAAATCATTTTCTGTAAAGCGTGCATCATAATATATTACAGTGACGCCATGTTCTCGAGACTACACAATTATTAAATGCCCCTTCCCTGGAAATTCGAAATTGCGCTGCTGTTTTATCACGTGAATAATTAATTCCACACTAGAACGTAGCCCCGAGCGTCAACACTGGCCAATCTAAAATAAAGCCACGTAGTGTAAAAGCCTTTAAAGCGTTTGCTTAGCTAGCCGGTTCCGCCTAAAAAGGCAATGTTAAAGAGGGCTCCACATACCAAATATTTGAAGCTCAACTCGACGCGAACCGGGGCTAAGCTTGATCACGCTTATCGGTTTGCTCAACAGCAATATCGGATGTTTTGATCTATCTGGAACGTCGGGTGAACTCGTTTGTGTGCCCGGAACCCTTACGTAACTACTATCGAAGTTGGCAGCAGGTTGTGATATAATATAATATTATAGTGCCTTTAAACTAACGGTTTTTTTATAAGCTAAGTTCGGGCTCCTGCAGACATGATACGGTTAAATATTTTTTGTAGTATATGCCTCAAATGGTACGTAATAATAATATCTACATATCAAACACTAAAAAATAATTTTGAAAATATTTCATTTTTTTTTATAATAATTTTAAACAATCGACTGAAATGTAATGATGCGATATATTTTAGGAATCGGCTTTCTCAGCCCTTTTATGAGATACCCTTACACGATAACAGACAAAAAAATATATGTTTCCCATACAAACAAAAAGATGACGTCGTAACTCCTCTCCTTATTTTTCTTTTTTTTTGTGCTACGGGTCAAATTGATTCGTATGGCCACAAGACGATTGTTCAGATTTTTTTGCTTTTAACACCATTTACAGGTTTTTACTAACGGGGTCCAACGCTAGCACTAATAATGTAATTGTACGCATTCATTAACAAGCACCTTGATTGTTAATTTTTTACGAATAGCGGATTTTAAACTGAACGACTACTTTAACACAGTCACTTACTCGCAAAAGTTGATATAACACGTTAAACAAGCCATTAATTATCACCTCGTGTCAATGCAACCGGATGCGGTAAATTGTATTGTGGTTTCTATAGTGCCAACGAGTACTACTCGTACTCGTATGTCGACAGACGACGTGTTATGGCAATGTTGCAAAATCATTGCATTGCATAAATGAGAGAAATCACTATAATTTATTTTCCGAGTTTGTTTCAGTAATATGGAAGAATAAAAATGTTTACTTTTAAATCCACTCCTTTAATTCGCATTATTAGCAGGAATTGTAAAATAAGCGTGTTTTTTTAATTAAAGATTATTAATTAAAACATATTTGTCTAACTATTAGTAAATTGGGCTAGTTACCTGCGAGGACAGCGTTTAAACGCTTTTAACTCGGCAGCAATTAATATGTTTTAATTGACTGTAAGTGTTGCCCCTTGAGAACTTTACAAGTCCAGAACTCATTTTGTTGTTATTATATCAGTATATCTTTTAACAAAAAGCTTCAAGTATTAATTGATTTTCAAAAAACATTTTTTTTAAGCTTTAGCCAAGTTTGGGCTAGCTGGTGACGAGCCCAAACTTGGTATGTTTTGAAAAATGGTTTTATTTTAATGTAAAACAAGTTAATGAGATGTAATGATGTGACATATTTTAAGAATTGGCTTTGTCAGCCTTTTCATTAGATATCACACACGTTAGGTTTCAGAACAAAAAAAAATCCCCTTAATAAAAAGATGACCTCATAACTCCTTTCCTTTTTTCTTTTCCTTTCTTTTCTGATTCTGCTCCCAAAAACATGAAAATTCATCTCTTAAATGATATTCTTGCTCGTCTGTTACCTTAGATTACATAACTAAACTTCTACGTTAAATTATATATCAGCTTCCAATTCATGATCATTCACCCTTTGTCTTTGGTCAACTTACTGACTGTATGATGTTAAGAGAAACATTGTGTCAGTAGCTTCTAATGGCGTCGGTAGCGATAGCATTAGTCGTAATATGCTCGTACCTATCCTTGATATCCTAAATCCAACTATCACTCACATCCTTAGTCACTCACTACACTCGTGCTCCTTTCCCCTTGCGTGGGAGGATGCGCAAGTCATTCCATTACCCAGAAAACCCAACCCTGTATCTTTCTTTGAATATCGTCCTATTTCCATTTTCCCTTTCCTGTCTAAAGTGTTTGAACGTGTTGTCCACCAACAAACCAGCATTTTCCTTTCAAAAATCAATCTCCTGAATCCATTCCAATGCTGTTTCCGTCCAGGTCATAGTACTACTGCTTTAGTAAAGGTTACAGACGACATTCGCCATGGCATGGATAAAAAAAGTCATACTGTGTTAGCATTGCTAGATTTTAGTATCTGATGCTTTCAATACAGTGGACTTTGATATCCATCTTGGTGTGCTGCGTTCTCTCAACATATCTCTAGCAGCACTTGACTGGTTTTGGAGTTACTTGTATGGACGCCGGCAACGCGTACGTGTCGAAGATTCGTTTTCCACATGGCGTGATATCTCGGCCAGGGTTCTACTAGCGGGCGTCTTGTCCCCTCTACTCTTCGCCATTTTTATCAATTAAATTTCCCGTAATCTTTTTAAATTCCAGATTCCGCCAATTCCAGATTATGCTGACTGTTGTTATCTGGATATCACTCAGACACTCCTAATTAAGCCAGAGAGACTCCAAAACTTCTGTATTTGCATAATCTTTGGCCTACGTAAATACGATCATGTTTCTGAATTCCGCGCTCAACTAAACTGGCTCCTTATACGCCGCCGGCGAGATCTTCTCTCCTTACTTTACTCCGTATTGTTAAAGTTGATTAAATTTTAGAAATCTGCCAGGAGCGATGTTATGCGCTCGAACCGAAAACTCCATTTAACTTTCCCCTCACATTCCTCAGGACTTTTTATTAGAACGACTCAAAATTGAACTTATTTACTACACGAAAAGATACATATTTCATAGTCAGTATTCAGAATACGTTTCACTACACAGCACTATGCCGCGAGGCATCTCGTAAATAAAGTTAAATTTTGAGTAGTTCTATGAAAAAGTGCGCGCAGAGCGCGGCAGCGTTGCGTCGCGTCTCGGTGTGAATTGAATTTCTATACCTAATAGAAATTTCAGCCATTTTTGCTGTTTTTATTTTATTTTTGGGAATAAAAAGAAGTTACACGGTGCGAAATCAGGGCTATAAGCAGGATGACCTAGAAGTTTGACCGGTATGCAGTCCAGAAAAATATCGAAATCTCTCTTTTTGTCATTGTGAAGTACTAAGCAGCTCGCGCAGTCTCGTATTAGGTCACCTGGCGCTTCGTTTCTGGATTGAATTAATTAATCCGAGATCCGTCACGCGCCGATAAAGCCTGCACCAACCTACTCGTAACTATCATACATAAGGCACCACCACACGCGAACCCGCCTCGAGCGACGCGCGCGGTGAGGCTGGCGCCGGTCATACCATCCTCTTGAAGCGAAGATGCCTAATATTAATTAATTAATCATTTATTTCAGGTGATAAAAACCCATATTGTTACATACAAATGAAATCAAAATTAGAAGTAATAAAAACATAAAATAATTGAGAAATAAAATACAATAACAACACAAATTTAAAACATTACAAATAACTCCTTTATGGTAGTATCTCCATTCGACATTGTGGGATGTGTCTATCACAGCAAGTAAATACTCGTAACAAACTAAGATTACTCTTATGGAGACGAATCTTTGTAATTTTTCGTTTTAAGTACATAAAAAAACTGGTTGTACGTTATACTTTATTATTATACTCGTAGTAATACTTTAATATTAAATAGGTCTCTCTCTTGATTTGCTGATAAAAAGAATATATTATATTCTTTTAAATTGATGTTAGTTTTCGAGTTGACATGTTTTTATCAGCAAATCGTAATCAATGAAGCATTAGAAGCATTTTGTGGTCGCTTATTCTCGGTGTACTCTCGTGTTCTCGGCGTGCCAGCAACAGGTAGCAGGTACGTGTGCATTGCGTCGTCCTAGTTTATATGGGGCAATTAAATTGATTAAACATACATTATTAAATGTCGTTTTAATCTCGTTGACGTAATGGGTTTCACATTCGAAACATATACTATCACACAGTAAATAGTAGCATTGGTAAAATATCTTTCGAAAAAACGATCATAACGTTTTGTATCTGCTATTAGGTTAAGTAAACGAGAAATGGCACTGAGAATCACAAGTTAACCACAGTTTTTGTAAATCCAAAGTTATAATGAGAAAACCTGGGGCTTTGTCATATCTCCAGTTGCTGCATTTGTTTGCATAATTGAATCAACAAGGGGAAACACATTTACAAGCACACGCATTCAACATTTCTCCCATTAGCATCATGTGGTTTTCGTTCAAGAGTAAAAAGGTTACTAGGTGAGAGTGCTAAGAAGTGAGAGTATTACGTTGGGCTAGGAATATAAATAAAGTAGTAGAAATAGTATCTGAAAGTCAACTACCGAAAGTAAAAAAGATTCCATTGTCGAGAGTCGTGTCTCCGGTTTTGGAATTGGATCCAAACGTAAATCTTAAATTTTTCAAAAAATATTCGTTGTGATATTCATTTAAATAACACTCGTTTTATTACAAAGTGCACCTATAACGTTCAAATCTAAACGAAGTTTTTCAAATTTCAGTATCCGAAATTCCGACAAAATGGGTTTAATTTTTTATCACTAATATTTTAAATATGGGCGCGCATAGGGAATAGCAGTCATTGAAATATCATTTATTTTCCTTTTAAAAAAACATTTCCTAAATCCCATAACAATTTACCTATACAGTGTTCAGTAAAGTTGAGTAACAGTTCTCTATTTGTAGAAGTAAATAGGCAGGTAAATGACCAGGCATATACTTGCGCAGTAAGCCAACTGAAGCATTTATTGGTGGTACTTGTATTAACAACTCCGTACAAACCTTATCCATCTTCTCCACTGTAAATTGTCATTGTTTATGTGGCCGATTATAAGAAGATATAAACATAGTTATAATAAATGTAACAGTTTTTGTTTATAGAAGCTTTAGGGCTTTTATAAGATTTCTGAAATGTTACTGCTCGACCTGCACCGTAACACGCTAGCTGGGCAGGTCCAGTGACATTGCACGGCCACAAGCTTCGCTTTTGTATCAGAGTGCTAAGTGCGAGTTGCAGTGAGAGAAGTGAATGACTTCACCATCGCGTTTTGCGAGCACGTAAATGTCAAATAGTATGGAATCGAGTCAGCGCCATCTAGCGGCGAATTCGGGCAACATTCAGGCCGCTAGATGGTGCTCACTCGTTGCTATACAAATACGCGTTTTTTTTCTCGCAAACGCGATGGTGAAGTTATTCACTTCTCTCACTGCAACTCGCACTCGGCACGCTGATGCCATAACGTAGTTAATAATTCAACGCTCAATTTAAACCACATACGAGTATCTCTACAGGCGTTAACAAAACCTTTACATGAGCATGAAGGCGTATTAAAATAGCTGTGAAATTGCCCTGAAATCATATGCATCACTAAAAGCCAGTTAATTTATTCGCAACGAGAATCGCAATTTAATTTACATTTCCTCAGCCGAGCGGGCCCGCCCCGGCGCGCGGCGTGTCGGGCAGCGCCTAACTTTTTGTTTTCATTATAGGTACTCTTAACATCGGCTAACGACCACATCATGGCCTGGTCACCGAGCAGTCGCCTGTGGCTTCTTCCGCTACTAAGTCAATGGTAACTAAGTTTACTTTGTTCATTTTAGCAGTCAGAAATAAACCTTTCAGTAGGTAATTGTACCTAAGTTCAATGCTATTGAACTTACAATTATTGTTAAGTATTTATTGTTCCAGCAACAGTGGAAATTTGACTGGACAAAATATCGTATCCATGTATTTAATACAAATACAAAATTTTAGCTTTTAAACACTGAATGTCATTGTTTATCGATTGTGCGTATTTTCCGCTGTGAAGTGGAACAGTATTCGTATTTTTATAATAAGTAATTTTTTTTTTTTAAAGCCGTCAGACATTTATTAATACAATATATAAATCTTAACCTAAAATTAATTTAACTAAAACAAAACATTATCTATGATTGTGCGTATATTGCAATACCGCTAATCTTTCTATGATAAACAATGGTGTCAAGGTGGTAATAAAAAAAAAGTACTACTTACATAATGACCTTTTTTGTAGTGACTTAACAACAATGAGATATAATAGAATTAAAAAAATCACTGCAACCAATAGATGCATATTCATCTTAAAATTTGACTTTGTTTTTGTCTTAACTCTAAAAACTTCAAAATGTTTTCTTCCAAAATGTCTATAGTGCATTGTGAAATTTTTTATGAAATCCTTCTAACAATTATTAAAAAAATATTTTACTTAGCTACATTTTAATGATGCGTCAAAGCTGATCTGCATCCTAGTCCACAGCTGAAGCTGTGTGTCATGTTAATACGAGCTTAATATTTCAAGTGTTAAAAATAATTTTCAAACTTTAGTTTTGTATATGAATAAAACGCTCTTCAAGTTTAAATGCCCAACATAACAAGCAGAGGCAGTTGGGATCTAAAAGTCTAATTCCAGCCATGAATATGCATTATTCAGTAGCGATTTGCTTACGCAAACTACTTCAAATTGTCGGCGCGCTTTCCATGCTATTTCTGTACCGGGTGTGTCCTTCACGTTGTAATTTTTTTTAAGTTTGTTATCGTTTTTCTTGAGTATGTGTTTGTTAAAAAATAATGTTTCGTACCTCGCGCATTTTGATCTACAGAAGTTTTACTTTGATTTGACTGACATTGAATATTGACATTCAAAACGAGATTGATCTTCGCGCAGAAAAAGAAGCGTACCCAAACTCAGATCATGGATCGTGTGGTCCCGAGTTCAAATCTGGCCAGAACCAAAACTAACTCCGGAGAGTTGATGGAAAACATCGATAACAAACCAAATCAACCCGTATAACGGCGGAAGGTTCACCACCTGTCACGTTGGGTTCTAATACCATTAGTGAAATGTGGGCTTCTGAGTGCTGCGTTCACCATGACGGCACAGTCACTTGCCTCTGACTAGCCCGTTTGGGATGAAGTCGTGATGGTATGTTATGGAAAAGGAATCGTGCGGGTAGGAAGACCACCCGTGCTTAGATGCAAAAATAAATGACAAACAATTAATAAATATGACTCAGAAATAGTATACAGCGTAAGGGAGAACAACAACCATGTTAACTTTTTAGTCTTACAATAATAATAATCTTTTTTGCTTCATTATTATCATTTGTATCAAGTTCTCGTAATCACATTTTTTTGTTATTTAAGGGTTACCTAAACTACGTTTGTAACCCCATAGTTATACCTAAGGACCAAGATAGTAAAGACAGTGTGGTTGCACAGATATGCCCGCAAGGATGATGGGCGGGCTCAGCGCGGGCGCCGGCGCGGACGTGAGCGTGGCCGACAGCCCGCTGGCCGGCATCGAGTCGCTCACGCAGGCCTCCGTCATCGCCGCCATGGGCGTGGCCATCGTCGTCTCCAACTTACTCATCATTGCTGCTTTCCTCAATTTTAAACGTAAATCCGTAGAACTTATCTCAGCTTAGCCCATTCAAAGCACATGGCCTTAGGGCAGTTTTTTTATTTATTTGTTTCACTAACGTTCGTTTATACACAGGTACATTAATTAGATAACGATACCAGAGGTGGGTTTAATACAGTAAAACATAATAGTTAAGATACAGTGATGGGATACCTACTAAGGTGCAGAAGTTGACCTGTACGTCTACCACGAGTTGCCACTTTAAATTTACGTTGTCGTTGGCGTAAAAAATTGTTGGGATTTGACACCGTCATGTGTCATCCATTGTGCAAATATTGAAATTGTCCTAGATATTTATTTATCTATTTATCCCAATACGTTTTTTTTACGCGACCGGTGACGTAAATTTAAATTGGAAACTCGTGGTAGACGTACCGGACCTTTATAATGAACGAAACTGTACCTAATGAACCTACATATATATGTTATGTTATTTTAATATACTATTGTTCAAAATTCTTACTAGAATAATAAAGTTATTAAAACAAAAGTAATTAAAATGTTGTCGCAAAAGTTATAAGCGTCACGGGCGAGAGTGCGAGGTGCTAGTGACGCTGCGCTTATTCATCGAAATTCTTACCTTCTTAAGCAAACTCCAACTTAGTAAAAGCGGAATTTTGCACGAAGATAGTAATTAAGATAAAACTTCGGTGGTTTTTATTACTCGTAATAAGGGCCCCATATACGGTACGATTGATCTTTATGATCCGATCCTTTCAGACCGATCGGATCGACGAATCGTTAATGTATGTAAAGATCGTTAACGATTACAGTAACTAGACACTAACGATTCGTGGTTTTGATCGGTCTGAAACGACAGAACGTAAATATTAATCGTACTGTTTATAGGCCCTTTAAAATCCGCCCAGAATAGGAAGAATACCCAGAAATTTCTTTATTATTATTATATATTTCGTGTTAAGTATTCCTTATTTCTATCGTAAATATTTCACATGAAAGGTTTTTGAGCAAGATTACTGTGCTATATATAGTCTCTATAGGAAGTACTCTTAGTGTATACCGTCTAAGAATAACATACTCTGACCATTGTCATCAATGGAGAGTAAACACAAACCACGAGAGTACGAGACTAGACTTATTTAAGATCTGGTGGCCTACTCTGGTTAAAATTGACGAAGTCTCGTCAAACTTTGGAAGGGTAAAAAGGGCACAAAACGAAGTATGTTATGAAAAGGTTTACTGTATTTTTTACAATAAAATATGGTTATTAGAATGCCAAAAACTCAACATCAATTTCACACGGTAAGTATGTTTTTTAACGACTGAAAATTCATGTAACGACGTGTTCGACGAACGGGAGTAGGCCCCTGTCCCTAAGTATACTCATATTGCACTTGCTATGGATTTAGATAGATAGAGACATTACACTGAAAGTTATATAAACCTAACGGGCAGCAAAATAAATCTAGAACGCGAGTCCAGCATCGTTATAATCCTGAAAGCTAGAAAAACCAGCTGGTTCCTTTTAAAAGTAAAAAAAGTATACTCAGCATGTTTTTGTGCATACTCACGTTTAAACATGAAAATATTAAATATCCTTTTTTAAAGAAGAGAACAACTTTAGTGTAATAAATATTAAAAGAGAGTGCTTTGAGCCTTTATACACTGCGTGTTCTTTCTGAGCGGCTAATTATTTATAATTATTGTACTATGGATAAAATATATATTTTTTTAATTATTAATCGATTTACTTAGTGCGCACGATATCTTGGCAATACACTGCGTTTTTTTTAATAGATAAATGCTCTTTTTAGAGATCCTGATCTCACCATCCCATTATTTAGGCCAAGAGTGGTCGACAGCGTCTGCTTGCTTATGGGTCATTCATTAGTCTCTTGAGTGGACAATGCCTGTGTACCTACGTACCTGAATTATCAAGTATTTCTGAGAAAACACGTTGTTGCAAGCTAAGGAGACTAGTTTCTCCTAACTAAAGAATAAATTAAACGAACGAATAAATTAGTAATAGCCATTAATTTCAGAAGAAACAAAATTTGAAATACCTTGTAAGCGAGCACAAGGGAGAGAGTTGGCATGTGAGCTTAAGTTTAAGCAGTCATCAATCGGAGTAGATACAGTCGAAGTCCTTCAGGCCTTATGAAAACTGAGCTGGTCACGTTTTGATGCTTATTGTGTATCCGATTGAGAAAAAAAAAAAATTTTTTAATTGGTTTTAATTGAAATAATTGACCAGGGAATGTTAACTGCAAATCGAAACAAATAATTTAATAGTTAACTTTATTTAAAGTTTTGTAATATATTTTCTTACAAAAAAGTAACATCCTGGAGTATTTTAGAATGCCAGCTGTCAGAGGCCCAAAAACATTGGGTTTCGACGGCTTTGACATTTTCTTAGTTTTGGCTTAATTTAACGCCATGGCGTTAGTGCGTAGATTAAATGAAGCGAAAGATACGCTCTTTTGAATAAATGTCTGTGCATTTTAACGAGAAAATGCTTAACGACCGAACTCTGTAAAGCAAGCTTTTGACGCTCCATACTAATCGCCACACAATCCGGGCGTTAGGCATTCATCTCCTACCTGGAAGCCTCAATTGCTCAAGCTCTATCGTGCCATCTAACATCAAGTAATTACATTCAACCCGATTAAACACGTATCAATCCGTGAATTATTACATAATAACGTTACACACGCATCAATGGATTAGTCAGTCTTAGTTATCTTGTAGATAGATGAGGCTTAGAAAGGGAGGTTCGTTGCTAAGAGGCCGAACCATCATCACCGACTAGATAAGATTCCGGTTAAATATAAACGGGAGAAATCCACCTGGGCGTAGCCGCAGGGCTAGCTTTACCCCTGCGGCTACGCCCAGGTGGATTTCTCATGTTAAAATACCCTAATATACTACTCCCTGATAGTAATTACTTTTATTTTAGTATGAGAATATATTTTATTGCACATTGCACAGAATACAGGTGTCACTGGTAATAAAATCAGTGATAAATTAATTACATTGCTATATTTTTCCTATCTAAGGCATGCGCAATTTATCTCGTTCTTTCTTAAGTGTATTAATTATGCAGGTACGAATTGATCAAAGCAAAACAATAATTTACACTAAAGTTAACAAATATTGTTAAATTTTGTCATTCGGGAAATCTTCAATTCTATAGTAATTCTATAGCCTCTGTTAATTATCATATTTTTAGGTTAATTTTAATAAATTCACATGTAAGTGTTTGAGTTCGTTTGGTATTTTATTGTACATTTTAGGGCCGTTTTAGAATAGAACACGAGTCGATTACATCACGTCTGTTTATTACTCGTTACTTATTCGGTCTGAATGAAAGGCGCGGAAACAAATTGAGAGCAGATTTAACAAATGGGGCATCTCAATAAGGTAGGCAGTCTAAAAATGTATGCTGAATAAATAATAGGGGCTGCCACGTATCAGCAATTTGCAGCCCAAACGTGGCTCGAATACATTTTTGCTGACATTTAAATGTATTGGTGAAATAATTGTTAAAATCAGTCCAGTATTTTTTGAGTTTATTCGCTACAAACATACTACACTTACATTATTACGTAAAATCAGCAGAAATACGTCTATGCGACCCTGGGGCCGACTACCGTTCGTCGAACATGGTATGGTTTTAACACATTTATGAACTTAAATATTACATCATCGATATTATGTCGATATTGATTAAGCATTACTCGATAAATGCCTTGGGCAGTTTGCAAGGCCAATAAAATTGAATTTTAGTTTGTATAATGAATTATTATAAATGTATCTGTACCTCAATTTGATGCTTTTGTGTCCTTACATATTTTTAATGTTATTTTAAGTTATTATTAGATATTATTCACTGAAATTAAGGAATTATTGGAGTCAATTTTTCATTCTATTCCATTTTCAAATCTAGGACGTGCAATGTAATAAGTGTAATTATTTAACTTTAAATCTGGTAATAAAGAGGCTTAAATAGATAAATAAACAATAGGCAAAGTCAGTGGACGGAGTGGACCTTACTCGCCTACCCCTGTAAGTACCCAGGGGGTATAACAAATATCTTATTCCAATCTGTTCACTGTTGTTGTTTTATTAACTTAGCAATTTAGGCTTCTTATTTTTTTTTGAAAATGGTCTGTGGTGGCTTGCCACTCTTTTTAAGTAGGTGTCTACTGTTACAAGTTATTGAATGAGATACGTCTTGCAGTATTACATTTTAAACAAGAGCCAAGACGTAATAATCCAATTTTATGGCTTGGTATATTGTTTGAGCCCAAGCTAGTCATGGAGCTTAGTAGTATTCATTACATATCTTAATATTGTTTGTAGCTAATCTATGTCCAACCACATTTTTACTGTGTGTTTATCATTATTAATGGATACAAAAAACGGTTTGATTCCATTTGATCATCACACACACACACAGCGGTTGCCTCTTATTGTACGAATATTTGTATGTATAAAACTGAGAACTCTGTTGCAAGGGATTGACAGAAGGAATCCAGGAGGCAGCAGTGCTGCTGCAGCACCTGTCCATGAACTAGTAGCTCTGACAGAACACGGAAATGCTATTTTACAATATGTTATGATGTCTTTTTGATGTGAGACCTGAAGCTCAACTATATAACCTTGATGGCCTTACCTAATCAGCAAATATTCATTAAGACCCTGACTAACAGATCTTAGGTTTTATTAAAAATATTAGATTAAAAAGCGTGTAAATTAAGCCTCTGTTTTGTTACAACACGGTAATCCCAAGAAAGAAGTACCGTAATAGTAGATTATACACCAAGGGGATAAAGCACTGTTTTATGTCACGGGCGCTACATTGAATCCTGAACGTAACGAAGGACTCCAAAATTAACTCCCGAGCGCAGCGAGGGTGTTATAAGTTAATTCCCGAGCAAAGCGAGGGAATTAAGATGAGTCCTGAGTGCAGTGAGGGATTCAAGCGCCCAAGAAAAAAACAGTTTTATCCCGGTGGTGTATACTTTACTTTTCTCACTTTATGCGAGACAATAAAGAACCAGGCATAGTAGATAGTGTTTAATACAGCATATTAAAAGTGCAAATTGATATTGGAGACATTAGTCCAATTATGGAAAGATAACGTTTTCAGGTATTTTTCCTTTGACTTTTCTGGGAGTAGATGCGTAGACATCTAATTTAATAGCTTCTGGAGTCAAAATACTTTCATCACTCGAATTTTTTTATTTTTTCTTTGAAATATTTATAGAATCTTCTAAAGCTAGTAGTACTACTACGAGTAGCTACGGCTATAGCAACTTCTTTCAGCTGGCGTGGCCTACTCGATTTGACAAACAAATGAAGTTCGTCTCAGTGCGAATCTAGTGGGCCACGGCCTCGGTCTTCGAAAATCGAGTTGGCCGCGCCCGCTGAGGACGGTAAATTTAAAGAAAGGTATTTTGAAGCTACATATTCCTAGATCTAAAAAAGTTAATTTTCTGAAGTTATTGTGACTATTTTCACATTTTGCGCTTCAAATGATCAGTGTGGTCCCTATAGAAAATAGACTGGGCATCAAACGGCTTATTAAGCGACTTAAACTGAATATTAATGCTGTTTGTTGGCACTCGCATTACTTCATATTCAGTATTGGAAAAACATTCAGTATTAAAGCTAGAATGTAATAATTAATTGGGCTATTTAAGGCTGGAACGCTAATGGAGAATAATTATACAAATTGATATTCGCCGTGCAGGCCGCACGAAGGCTCCAATTAATATAATTAGATACCGTGAGCCATACTTAGCTCATAAATAGCGGTGTGTTGCCTATCATTATTGTACATACGAGAATTGTTAAGAGGGTAAGATAATGACTTAGGGTGCAATCGTTTAAATTATTGCAAATTATAACAACAAAGTAGACTATTTCTCCCGCTTAGTAATAAATAGCCTATGTTGTTTTTTCCTTAAAATCGGTTCATTAGATACTTTCGGAGAGCCTATTTAATGTTGGGAAAACAATCAAATCTTTACTTTCAATCATTTTAGTATATATTATATAGGTTTTGTCATATTATATGACCTTTGTAGTTGCTAGAGGATTATCTAACAGTGAAATCGAACAGTTGTCAACACTAGTAAAGCAAATAAATGCAAACGAAAGATTCTTTAGTTCAATTTGTGACGGTTTCCTGATGTTTCAGGCCTGTCCAATGAAGTCATCAACTATTACTTGCTATCGTTGGCCGTGGCCGACCTGCTGTGCGGGCTGCTCGTGGTGCCGCTGTCCGTGTACCCGGCGCTGACCGGCCGCTGGATGTTCGGCAACCTCATGTGCCGCCTGGCCGGCTACGTCGAGGTCACGCTCTGGTCCGTCTCCGTCTACACCTTCATGTGGATATCCGTCGACCGTTATCTAGCCGTCAGAAAGCCTCTCCGATATGAGACGGTTAGTGCGACGGTAGGTATCTTTTTTATTACTATCCGCTTTCGAATGCCTTTCAGCTTGCAACTAGCACATTATTCGTTTTCATTATTCGTATTCATCAATCACTCATCCTTATTGAAGAAAAGCAAGTCATGATTTAATCACTAGAACGTTAAATGAAACTTTAAGAAGAAATTAGAAGTACACTCGGCACATCTAAATCAACTAAAAAGTAGTAGGCTCGTCATTTGAAATTAGACCAGCACTTTCCGATGTAACAAGAACACATAGGTATTTATTAAAAATAAAAAACGAAATCAGAATTTAGCTTCATATTCATTTTCATTTACTCGAATTGCAATATACCTCATTACATTGAATCGCTTAGCAATTGATTAAATATCTATATTCTTTTGGAAATGCTAATACATTTTTATTATTAGGTACAAACCCGCACACGAAGTCAATGTTGGATGGTGTTCACCTGGGTCTCAGCGGCCATGTTGTGCTGCCCTCCTCTCCTCGGATACAAAAAAGATGCTAATTTCGACAAGGAAACGTTCATCTGTATGCTAGACTGGGGCACGACGTACGCCTACACGGCCACGTTGGGCTTCCTGGTGCTCGGCCCCAGCGTTATATCTATTTGTTATAATTACTTTTACATTTTCTCCATGAAACGCAAACTTAGCAGCGGAGCTCCGATCCACGACAAGGAGTACGCCACGGCGCTGGCCGAGAACCTATCGAACCCCAGCCATTTCTTCAGCTTCTTGCTGGTGATCGCCTTCTGGCTGAGCTGGGCTCCCTACGCCGGCGTCCGCTTCTACGAGTACATCATCGGCCAGGAGCTTAAGATACCCATGCTGCACTTCGGAGTGGTTTGGCTCGGTATAATGAATTCCTTCTGGAAAATAGTTATTCTCATAACGTTTAGTCCACAATTTCGGTTGGCGTTACGTATTTTATGTTTTACAACATGTTGCCGTTCTAAAGGCAGGTTACAAGCTGAGCTCCTCGCAATGGACAATGATGACTGAACCAGTCTCATAGTTGAATAGAAGATGAAAATGGTAGGGAGGTACCGCGGAATTTTATAGGTCAGGTAAGTTATCGTGAAAGTGTGCAATATGAAATCGCAACATACTAATGCAGTCAGTCATGTAGTATACACTCGAATTAGTTATAAAATGAATTTTGATTCAAGATAATTAAAAAAATCTTAGCCCAGGATCATTACAATTACTTAATAGGATCTACACTTTTCACTGTGATCACTAGATACTCACAATGTAATAAATATATTAATTTCCACCAATTTTATTACGTATGCTAGATTAACTCTTCAGATAAAATATAGTAGGGAGTTGAGAAAATAATGTGTATAGTGTCGCTCTAAATATCTAGTTTGTTTTAAAAGTTAAAGTCAAAATCAAGGTATTTATAAATTTTTACAGACAATAAATCGTTAAGGTTTGGATGAACAAATTTATAGCATTTTGCAATAAATCCATATCATTTTCACAAATAATTTGCGTATAACCGTTTAGATAAATTATAAATAAATTGCGTGGATGAAATTTAAAATTAACTGTTTAGTATTAATTCAGTGTGTTATTTGTTTCTCACAAAAACTAACTGTTTTGGGTATTTATTATAGAGTGATTTGTTTTAAAAGAATGGTAGCTCATCGGCCTTTACGGAGACTACCCGTGAGTTGAGTCTTACAGTTAGCTTGAGCTTCCGGTGATGGTACAATATTATGAGGAAACCAGAGCTTGCAGTATGAATTCTCGTTTCACTGACAACCAGCTTCCATTAGAAGTAAATCTGCAAAATAGGGTTCGTCACAGCTCAGCGAACTAAGGACCTGGATTCCTTCATCACCCGGAAGAAGTATTGGTCGTTACAGTTCGTACAGTACATTTGGATCGGTTTTAGGCCCATACGTTCTATAAGGGCATTTAAATTGCCTATTTACTTTGGAACAGTGTGGAAGTAGGAATATGTTAACACAGTTAAGCGCACAGTTATTTTGGGTAGGTAAGTCTAATCTCATTTCATTTCAGGGTTTGGCTCACGTTAGCTGCTAGGGCTCTCTTTAGCTGAGGGCTTTCTTTGTTGTTACATTGTATGCATTGTATATACACATAATTATACTCAGGTGTTTCTTGTCATAGCAGTTGGTTAGTGTAGTTCCGTCGTTTATTAAAAGTTCTTTAAGGGTTCTTAAAAACTAAATAGAGGTAGGTACTTGGATAACTGTTTGAGTGTAATACTTAAGTAAAATCATAGCATTTACTAAATTTAGATTCTCTGGAGGTTCCTCCTTTAAGATAATCAAAATTATTGTAGGTAATCTTTAATTGAATAATAGTTTACTTCCTAAAGAAGACTAAATCGAGCATCGAGCAATCGAGCATTCTTTGCTACTACATATTTATAAGTTGAATGCTGGGTAATGTACTGTAAAAGCTGGGTAGTGTAAAGCTGGGTAGTGTAAGCTTACCTCGCACTTCCGAGAATTTTTTTAAAGCGCATAAGTTCCACAGACTCTTCCACGCCGATATTGAAAGTTCAGACTCAAAGACACGGAGCACGTAAGTGGGTGATGTTCAAACTAGTTACCTTATAACTAGTTTGAACTAGTGTGGTTATTTAGATAAAGCAACGAACGCGCTCCCTGCGTCTGTGTTTCCAGATACTAACAACCTTGGTATCTTCAAGGCCAGAGTGAATAGGCATTTTCTGGGTGGGCGTGTACCACCATCGGCCTCGTCATCGCTCATCACCAAGCGAGACAGAGGCCAAACGCTAACCCATTTAAAAAAAACTTCGACAACACGTTATTTATTACGGCTTAATAGCAACATTAAAGCGTACTTTACGTGTCAGTATGCTGACTGAAGCCCGATAGGAAGTTATCGGAGAAATTAAGTAAGTAGGACACGTCGCCGGGTCAGCGTTTAAGCCTATTAAGATAACGTACGCTTGATACTTCCACGATTAGTATTGTTATTGAAACCGTCTTGTATCCATAGACTAGAAGGTTTTCGTGTACGCTAGTTAGATTCATGATTATTATTTGCACTCACTTACAGTGTTGTCTTCAGAGTTAATTGAAAATTACTCCAATTGGCGTTCCTCTGTTTTATTTCACAAATTAGACTCGCCAACTTGCCTAGGTTGTACTAGGTCGGTAGATTGATTTATATTAAAAGTTCATGTTTAAATAATTGTTATGAACATGAAATAGAATCATTAGGTTTTTGATTTTAAAAGCAAAACATGCCATAGTTTTAATTTAGGTTGATATTTTATCAGGTAATATTTTAGTCGTAGGTAATTATGTCACATGAATCAAAACAAGTATTTTAGTACGCGTTTAGATGTTTCCATATTTACAATGTAAGTGTTGCGTAAAATGAAACAAATTAAGTAGTTAGTTATCTTATGTAAGTACGGTTATAAAAATATTCTAAATGGACATATTATTATTACTATTTTTATAATAGATGTATCTGTGGAATAACTGCTATATGTATAGAAAGTCACAATTGCGTATTTACTCCTATAGATAGTGCAGATAATTAATGCGCCATAACCACACAAGACACCAAGTATAATGATTAAGAATTGATTGAAATAAAAGCAAAATATTTTACAAGTTGTTATACGTAATCGAATAATTGCTTAAATATTTTATAGGTTCTTAAGAAAAATATTATCATTACTAGATAGTATTTAGTGATGTAGTTGAGTAAAATGTTCATCAATGTACTTTCCCCTTTGTTGTCGCAAAGTGTTTTTGATTCAAATCAATAAATAAATAAGATATAACAAAATAAACCTTAATTCTATTTATAGGCCAAATTATAATGATATTATAGTGATAAGTAGGTATGTACCACTGTCGGGAATATACTGGAGGCTAGTGTCAAAGTATGTCAGACAAAAGACGAGTAGTGTAGTAAATGTTCAGAAATACATTTTGAGATGGACACAATCCCATGTGCTGTGCGTATAGCATAGAAATGTATAAAACAGTTGCATTATTGTCTAATAAGAGTATATTTTTTAATAGAATTTACCAACAAAGCTGAAGTTTATCAAGGCGAAAATCAAATAAAGTGAAGCAAAGTATTGCGACACAGACAAACTTAATATTTTAAATGTATTTGCTATACACCCACCTAGTACACGTGTCTTTTCACGGTCTTAGCATTTCTATATTAATACAATTTCGTAAAATACATTTAAAATAAATTTAATAGATATTCAATAATGTTGAATTTTAAGCCAGCAAACTCATGAAAAAGATATAATCAAGAAACTTATTTTTTTATAAAACTACTCACTCGTATGTTTTAGTTAATGTCGTTACTATTTTGATTTAGGGTACTCGAACATAATTTTTCCTAATGACAAATTAACCAATAATATTTAGTTTTGGATTCCTGAAGGGTTACATTACTTGTAGTAGGTATTATTCAAACATATCAATGAGAAAATAAACGTACCTTCACACTTTTCCTAAGTAAGTATAATCTTTCGGAACCACTCATTTTGTTCATTAAGAGAAAGTATGAGATTGACACGCACACGCACTTACTCAGACACAACATAAATCTGTAGGTATATTAGACTTACTCATTCACACACCAACAACTACACGTACACACACGCGCGCACACACACACATACACACACCACTCACCATACACATACACCCACCACACACGCGCGCGCGCACACACACAGACATGCATTTCCCCCTTCTCATTTATTTTTGTCGTATTTAGAAATGTAAAAAGTTAAGTTTATTGTGTTACTTTTATAGTACCAAATGTAAATATATAGTGTATGACTTTGTAGGAAGAGCGAGGCTTTCCCTACACAAGTATCTTTTGATTACTTTCTGGGAAGCCCCGGCTATTTATTTGTTAAACATTTACTTCATTAAAAGACTTTTTGTTTAGTTTTCATAAGTATGATTTGTGAAATTATTAACTTAAACGGTGTGTTTTGACACTCATTAAAGTAAGCTCCCTGTCAGACAATAAGAATATATTAACATAAAAATATAATGCGTACATACTATTAATTCATTCGTGAACTGGCTCACAAAATGATTCATCCTAAATAGTGGGTGGTTGGTATGGCTACTTTGAATTTAAGTTTGAATTTTATACAGCGTATATAATGTCTGAAATGTTTTGCATTTTCCAAAAAGCCTCTTTCAGCAATGTCGGGGGCAAAAGTGGCATAATCTGAAAACGTATACTAGCTTGATTTTCAAGTCTTCCAATATGGACAGTTTTCATATTTTATTTGTATCTAAAAACCTTACAATACATCATATTCTCGAACCCTATAAATAAATCCAGTGAAATGTTATACTCGTATCGTACTCTTAGATCGTAAAGCAAATACTGGGGAGTATTGGAATATCGACGAATGCAAGAAATAGAAGCTGAATATGAATTCACGAAATGACAAGCCACACCACAGGGAATCGTATACACGAAGTTCACGCCGGACAGTTTCGCTACAGAGCGTGGCGTGCGGCGGGCGCAGCGGGCCCAGCGACAGGCGTTGCATTGCAGCCTCTCGGGACCGACGGCCGACCTCTTCGACTTGTCCTACAGCTCTTGCTCGCGAGTTTTCATGTTAATTACGACAAATAATAAATTCTGACGTTATTTTGTTCGGAACATCCACTACTCCTTTGCCACAGCCTCGCACGTGATTCAACTGTACCTATTTCTGTTTATCAGCCAACACAGATTAATTAAACGTTTGAATTCGGTCTGCGACTTTTTAAAAATAAGCTGTACTTCCAAGGCAACGTTGGAAATAAGTAGAAATTTCAGTTTCACTACTCAATTAAGGGATATGTGAGTAAAATATTTAAATTTTCTTTGAAATATATTATTTGTATCTATGAGGTTATTCTCTTAATTTAACGTGTACACTTAAGCTATAGTAATTCGGTGATGTTGGTTTTAAAGGATTCGTCCGAAAAAGCTGCCAAATCTGTTCTTTACATTTACTTAAATATTTACTACTTAATGTATTTTATAATTAAGATTTTATTTATTAAATCATAAAAATAATATTTAATACTTACGACCATAGTTAATAACACAAGTATGTTAAACCTCGGTGTAAATGTACGAGCTAAGTATTTTTGGGAAATGAACAGGAATTCTTAACTTTCTATAATTACGAGGCGATATAGTCACCCAAAATGTTTCTATAAATAATGTCATAATAATTCAGCAGCAAAATACAAAGAAGATAAGTATAAGACACAATAATTGCCAAAAAAGAAACAGAGTAAGCCGTTATTGTTGGAAATTAACTACTTTTGATGATTGTCATCTTCATTTACGATTAAAAGTCTTGAGCTTGAACATCAAAAATTCGATTCATTTTACGATATCACATAGGCTATGCTCTGGAATATTTAACCGAATTTTATTGAAATATAAGTTTATGTATTGCTCTCGGACACACAAATAATTGTTACTTGCTGTAATTTAACACATTCAATCGCACTATGAATTTGTTGTACTATGTACAATACACATAGGTTTTTAAAAACAATAAATATTATTGGTTAAACGATGGTTCATAATATTGTTCTTGATGAATGGCAGGCTCAGGCTCTGCAGCGGGAGGTTCATCGGGTTGGCTTCATTTTGTATGGTTCATAGGAAAGTCCTAGGTTCCAGCAGAATGTTCCGGCTCAGTAACTAGATTAGTGCCTTACTTTAAATATATCTCACCCTCATCGCCAAAGTGGGAGTTAACAACCATCGCATTTTATTGGTGAACCCTAATTTTAGGCCTATATTTACTTGTTTCAAATACAATTAAAACAGTCTCGCATTAATATGCAGAAGCCGAAACTAACGACTTGTGCAAAGTTGAGCTTGCGAACGCCTCGTAGTCGTTCAAGTTCAGCTAACTTTTGCCAACGCCTCTTTGCTGAGAGAATAATTGAAACAACAAGAAATTATTGTTTTTATTGACATATGCGCTATCTGGAAATGCACACATTAATCATAATAATCTGTGGCATGTCGGTTGAGTAAGCACGTCATAATTGAATGAGCCATTTTAATTAAGGGTTTATTTTTAAGTTACACAAAATGATACCATATCCTGTTTCCGATTTAAATTCACAATTGCAGCAAATAATTCTCATAATTCATATTACAAATGAAATGAGTCTGTAAAACCACACAATTTATTCCGTTTACTAATTCTGTTTTTTACAATTTCTTTCCTGTAATTCGAATGTATTATTTGAATTGAACAATAACGCTAAGCTATAACTGCCAAATATAAGTATTATCTAATACTCAGGACTTTTATAAATTTAGACATGGAGCTGTGTCTGCCATCTCATTGAATAATACCGGATGTTAACTGAAATATCATTTCCCAGTTGCCATCCCATCGTGGTTGTGATATAAAAAAACAAACGAGTAAGTATATATACCTACTATTGGATTTACTTAATGTAATCATTGAGAGCACATTCCAGTGAGCAAATGGTAATTGAGTAGGATAGTGTTAGACATTTTAGTTAATTTGATTAGGTTTCATGACGATAGGCATGCTTGATAAAATATTCTCATAGTACTAAATGTTCGTTGGTTCAGTAGGTATTTTAGAAGATTGCCTCAAGTGTATATTAATACTGTTTTTTCTCCTGTTCCGCATTTAGTCGTCAACGCTTTTTCCTCGGTGGTAAATTTGCGTTTCATACTTTGTCATAGAAGTAATGTAATGGTAACCAATGATAATTGTTGATTTTGGCGACACGGAATCTATTGACACACGCGCGATAGGTTCAATCAAATTGCGTACCTACATGGCTTGATGCCTTCAGGACAAAAAATATTCAAAACAATGTGCGTTAAGGCAGTCTTCCAAAAAGTTAGTTGTTAGTTTCGCGGCATCGGGCACGGACGCGCCAGGCGCCCGGGCGAGCCGGTGCGGCGGCCACCGGCGCGCCGGCACCGGGTCTCTGACGGGAGGGTGCGTTGCCCGCGTTCAACCGAGCCGTTGGCCGCGTTCAACCGAGCCAGCGGTGCAAGCTCGCGATCGGCACAAATCGTACTTTAGCTACTAAAGAATAAGTGGTGTGTGTGGTGTCTGTTTTAGGTTCCGAATTTACCCCAGCTGTAATAGTCAATTGCCTCTCGCTAGAATTAAATAAATAAACAAATTAAAATAGCACTTTTAGTAATGTTGAATAACGGGTTTGTTAACGATATGTAAGTTTAAGTGAAATTTGTTACACAGTTTATTTTTTGTACTAGAACTAAGTGAAGTTTGACAGTGGTGATAATGCCAATATCTATTTGCTTTCCAGTCATTAGAAACATTAAAATGCCATTCAATTAGATCATTAAACCAATTTTGCAGGAATATATATACATTTATTATTAATAATAATTATATTTTTTTAAATCTGATGTTTTTTTCGGGAGCTTCAAAGAAGTGTTTGGACTAATAAACAAAGCAACTTTTCTCATAAACTTATAACATAATAACTACCTACACAATTATTTTATAGGTTCAGAGAATGTACCTATTTCAGTGCCATGTCTTAACCCCGTGTTTCTCCTCATGCCCCTGAGCGAGGTTTTTTTTGTTAAATAGTTTATTTACTCTCCCGAAACGAAAAAATCCAACAGGTTCAGAACTTAATATGTTCTGGACCTGTTGGTTTTTTTCGGCTAAAGTGTCACACCTCGTAACTCCATTTTTTTTTCAATTTACATTTTTATACTATTTTATTACTAATTTCTGACCGCATACAATAGCAAAGCTCTATCTATAAAAAACCGTTTCAGTTTTAATGCTAAATAGAAAACCACGTAACTCCGGGCCGCCATATACCTATAAAGGTGCAGTTTTTTGTGTTTCCTGTAAAATTTGATTTGATGGAGTTACGTGGTTTGTGACTTCAGTCGAGTATTCAAAACAGGCACTATAAAATAAGTCTTAAATTGTTGCGTAGACATTTAACATCTTCTCGTTCATCACTAATAAATTTTAGCTCAAGAAATCTTGTTTTATTTAATACACTGCATCTTTTTGGCGCGAACAGACTATAGGCACATACATGTAAGGTCACAGCAAATTTTCATAGCGCGGCAACGCCACTGCTCCAACCTGCTAGCCTCGTATTCTAAAGGCAGCCGCGCGCTTTTTCATATTGACTTTGTAAAATATACTATAGTATATAAGAATAATTGACGATTAAACGAACTTATATACCAGTACGTCCACGACGAGTTGTAGACTCGTGGTAGACGTACAGTGAGTGAAGTTGTATCATAGCTATACGAAGCGCCTTGTCCGAAGAGATTAAGGCCCGTATTCTGAAACGACGCTCAAGCGCGCTTTGAACTGTGATTACCTGATCTACTCTTGAGTCTAAAATCTGTTCTTGAGTACGTTGCTTATTCTAAAACGAATATAAAACGGGTCTCAGTTGAATAGAGTTTCAAACTAGATTTGAGTAGAGTTTGCTTTTTGTCTATGAATCAAGCTTGTTTTCGTTTACAACAATTCATTTTTACCACTTTTACGTTCCATTACAAGCAGATACAATGTGTTTATTGTAAAAAACAAACCGATACACAATGGATTTGCACCAAGAAAAGGTTTAATTAGCCTTTCAATACTTAACTTGTTCATGAAATGTAATTATTACTCTGAAACTATTACTATTTAAGTTTTATCTTGTTATTTGTTAATTTATGCTATTAACTGTAACGGAACGTAATTGTAACCTGACAAGGGAGGCACTCGATATAATCTGTGCTTGGTGTATATGTGTGTGTTGTTTACTATACCTACCCCTACATATAGATTTGCATACCACCCACTTCGTTTTTTTTTAAGTACTGAATTTCTTTCTAATTATGGGTAATTACAAATTGTAGTTAATCCAGGAATGAGAAAATGAAATTATCTTATTTATTGAGGTCGTCAAAAATATCTAAGGATCCTTCCTTGAAGAAATCCATCGTTTTTTGCAAGCAAATCTCTACTCAAGCGTGGTCAGGAGGTCACTTGCGTGATCACAGATCAAATCTCTACTTGAGCGCCGATTCGCACCTGAGTGACGTTTCGGAATAAGTCTAAACTGTGATCAATGAATCTGTACTCAGGGGCGGTTCTGGAATAAGATATCTGCATAAATCGAGTTTCAAGTCAAGATTCACGCTTGAGCGTCGTTTCAGAATACGGGCTTAAGTATTTAATATTAAAACGTGGCTAATGGCCACATTCCGTTATTTTTAATTGCCTGATTGAGGCACGTACAAAAAATCTGATAAATAAAAATCTACTCTAGGTAGTATAAGTAGATAGGTAGGTTAAATATTTCCGTAACTTATCTTATCATGCATTGGTAAAACACCAGTATTTAATTAAGGTATATTCTTTTGTCGGGTACGCGCGGCTGCCGCCGCCGAAGCGTCATGCTGTTACCTGCCTGCTAGGTAGGTTTAAGGACTGAATGAACAAGCCCAATAAGCTAGCAAGTTGCACCGGGAGCCCGGTTTATTTAGCGGACGCCTTCTGTAGGTACATGACTCCTTATAATCTGGCGCAAAGGTTCATGAATTTTAAGACGTCCCTAGATTATCCTTTACCCGTTAGGAATGTTCAGATCGGGCTTATCGAGCGAATATAATATAAAAGCAACCCTAGGCGATCAGGCAAGTTTAGGAAAAACGAGAGCGGTCATTATTTTGTGGTTAAGGGCAAAAAATATGAAAGCCAGTAACCAATAACAACATGCGAGATATCATTGGTAAGGATTTTTTGTGTACTTCAATTATTGTTAGGGCAAGAAGTACCAAATCACTGTGTGGAAAAAGTTATGGCCCAATAAAGCCAGACTCCTTCTCAAAAATATAAGTGTTTATATTTATGTTTATCATCAATTTCTTGATATTTTTTTTGTAAAACTAACATAGTGTAGTACCAAAAGGATAAAATCAGTTTAGTGCGAGTAGTACTAGCACACTCTGGATGTGTTAGATTGAACCGACAGCCAATATAAAGGCATTAAATGCTAAGGAAATATATACGTACAGAACCCTAAGTGTGCGAGTACCTACAACTCGCAGGTAACTGATTTTATCCTTTTGGTCCTTTACTAAGTTATTTTTACAAAAAAAAACAAGAAATTGATGATAAACATAAATATAAACAATAATATTTTAGAGAAGGAGTCTGGCTTTATTGTTCTATAACTTTTTCCATACAGTGATTTGGTACATTCCGTTATACTAATAATTAAACTACTTGAAAAATCCTTTTCAATGATATATCGCATGTTGTTATTGGTTCTTAGGCTAGAACGCCCGTCCTCCTTTAATTAAAACACATTTCCTAAGTGATTAGCTGAGACCGGATTATATGCGAATGCATATTGCATATGCATTTGCATTTGCATATTTAATCCCTTTTCAGTGGTAGTTGTATCTTTTAGAAAAAAAATGCTTATTTACACTGGATTTCAAACTAGAACAGTCCTTTTCCGCTAACAAAAATGTATTAAGCGATCGTAGACACAATGTCACTATACAACATTTAGAACACTAAGCCTACCACGAGTTGCCACTTTAAATTTACGTTATCGTTCGCGTAAAAAAATGTATTGGGATTCGACATTGTCATGTTATGTCGTGTGTCATTCCAATACATTTTTTTTACGCGAACGATAACGTAAATTTAAAGTGGCAACTCGTGGACGTACTGTTCTTAATCGTACATATTATAGAGGTAAATTGTAAATTTCATTGTTACCTAAGTAGGAGATTTTACTTGCATATTTTGAGCTTTTTATGTTCTTTTATAGCCCGGTCTCTAGTGATTAGTAACGGGTACTTAGGGAGGGTGGGTGTTACTAATCTTTTCGGACGAGGCGCTTTGTATAATTATGATAGAACTTCACTTACAGGTAAGTTCGTTTAATCATCGATTATACTTCGCGGCTCGTCTTCGATATTAGACTCAAACTGAAATAACTTTGTTCAAATAGACTGTATCAGTACTTTTAAATTGTCAAATTTTCAGCAAAATATACTAAATAAATATATATAGACATAAACCCCTTAATAATATGGTTATATAAATGCACAGTATACCTTTTACCAGTACCCTTTTTTTTTCATTTATTTACTAAAAAGTTTACTTAACAAGCTTAAAATAATACAGGATGAAACAATGAAATTATGTTTGCAAGCTGTTGTTCGAGAAAATATTTTTTGAGTTTTCAATATTCGTATTTGATATAACTTTTGCTAGTATTTTGTTCATGAACTTAGGTACTAGAAAGCGATGTGTTTGTTGGCCATAGTAATTATTAACCCTAGGTATGTGTAGGTTATTCTGACTAGTTTTTCCAATATTTATTTTATGTTTGATTTTAATTTGTACGTGCTTATTTTGGAATTGTTCTGTTAATACAAGCATTTTAAACTTTGCGTGTACGGGTACTGTTTCACAATATTTAAATATCTCCAGCGAGTTGTATTCTTTGCTTTTACATTTATTTTATTTTATTTGGGATTAATAATATTTTTAATATTCTTAGCTGTAAGTTATAAATTTTATCTAAGTAGGTTTTAAAAGTTCTTCCGTAGCTAGTTAGACCGTAAGATATAATAGACTCAGCTAGTGAGTTATACTTACATCTTTAGTAACATTCAAGGTGGCACTTTATACTTTAGGATGGCAATTTTTTCCAACATGGCTCTTAATTTGTCACAAATAAGATCGATGTGAAAACTCCAGTTGAATCTGTCGTCTACAATAAGGCCTCAATATTTATAGTGAGTCACCTGTTCCAGCTGATCACATTTACACAATCTATTTGCAAAAGGAGCATCATGCAGGCATTCGTGGCTGTGTGAGATTACCTTAAAGGGTCTCATGACGTTCAGCAGGTAATTTGACCGGGCATGCGTTATTTTAGTTTTGCTATTATTTATTACTAGCCCTACATCATGTGCCCATTTACATTGGTTTATAAAGTTTTTCTGTATGTTTAGTTCTGCCTTTGAGATGTCTATATCCGCTGCAACTAGGCAGGTATCGTCAGCATATTGCAAGACAGAGCAGTTTTCCACGACATTTTCCATGTCATTTACGTATGCCAAGTAGTGCAAAGGTCCCAGGACAGAACCCTGCGCTGTTCCAGCCGTGACAGGTACCTACATCTTCACATAGTTCGTCACCCACTTTTACTCGAAATTTTCTTACAGTGAGTTAGTTTTCACACCATTTAAGGATAGGCCCTCGGACACCTGTATTACATAGTTTTTTTTATTAGTGTTTCGTGTCTGAGTGTGTCAAATGCCTTGCTAAAGTCTATAAATAGTATTATTACATGTTTTTTTTATCATTTAGATAATCGTTTATTTCATCAGAAAATTTCGCAAGCAAAGACGTAGTAGATCGGTTTTTTTGAAAGCCAAACTGAGCACTCGAAAGAACATCATATAATTATGTATATAATATCATGTAATATCTATGAATTTGGTTGCAAATAAATTTATCTATGACCTTATCTATTATTGGCAGTATTGAGATTGGTCTATAATTCTCATACTGATCATGGGATCCCTTTTTAAAAATTGGTCTAAAAATGCCTGTTTTAAATTCTAATGGATAGCCTGTTTCAATACTAATAATTTAAAAGCCTTACTACGAGATAACGTTGGTAATTTTTTCGCATAGCAACTTCACATCTCAACACCGAATCCCATCAATTCCCGCAGCTTTTTTCAAAAATTTTATGAGTTTGATACACTATCGTATTGTGCTGCTTTGAAAAAAATTGATTTATTTTCCGGGAAAGTATAAAGTTTTTCATTTATAATGTTTTTATTACAATCTGTCGTTATATACAAAAAAATAATGTAAATATTATTTTTAAATTCCTCCCCAAAATTATTAGCTATCTGCTTTACTGATATTTTGTTTTTATTGAACGCTTTAAGTATTGCTGTGTCTACCGTTATGTTTATTCGTCCTGATAATGAATTTAAGACATTCCACAGTTTTCTTGGATTGTTTTTATTGCTATGAATAAATACTTATGTTTTGCTTTTTCGATTATCTTTCTTGTTTTGTTTCTTTGCCTATTGTATTCTAAATGTAGTATTTTATTACTTGAGTCTATTATCCATTTATTATATAGTATATCTCTTTTTTGACAATTATTATTTATGTTATCCACGGATCTTTATTTCTTTTACTTAATTTATTACCTGCCTGCGTGTGCGTGGCTTGCCCTAACACCTGTCAAAATTTACTTTAATAAAGTTGTATATCTCGTTAGGGCAATGCATTTTCTCAACTGGACACCAATTTTGTTTTAGCAGTGGTATTAATTTTTCATTGCTAATTACATGTTTGGTAATTGGATCACCCTGTATGTCGCTGCTCGTTCCAACGCACGCCAGCACAGTCATACGGTGATCCGCCATTACTGTGCCAAGTACCGCCGAGTAAAGGTCTAACAAACACGATCTAGCAAAAATGTGGTCAATACACGTGTACGTATCTTTATTTCACTTATGGTGCTGTACTGTTGAGATTATTCAAAAAGTACAATTTTCGTTTATTTTTAATATTTTTAATAGTTAATTGAATACGTAATTCTGACGGTAGTTGGTTGATGAAGCGGGGAATAAGGTAAGTTGCCGTTCTTTGACCATAATAATTAAAATTGACTTTGCGGCGAGATTCCAACCGTTCGACCCTAAGGGGGAAATTGGACTTCTTTCGCACATAGTCTACAAAGTCCTCAAGTTTAGTAGACCAGTGTAATCTGAACATGCACAGCTGCGTCGCCCGTACTTCAGGACGCAGAGCGCAATCCAGTTCATTCGATGCGGTGCCACGATGGTTACGACTGGCGGGCTTCTTCTTTCTCTCAACCTTCACGAAACCCTCCTCTTCGCACGGCTTCTTCCTTGGACACTTGGAGCTACTGTCTTGCAAGGGAGCTCGCATGACTTCAGTTTCTTCCCCTAAGGCCTTTGAGAAGGCGCAGTGGCGGCGGCGGCAGCGGCCGCGGCGTAGCTAGGAGTCGTGGTGTAGACGTGCTAGCGCTTGACCTCAGCTCCACAGGGGCGTAGGCGGGACTGGCGGCGGAGCGCGGTGCATCGCGCTCGCTCGACAACTGCAAGTAGCGAACATTCCAATGTAGCCGACTCAATGGATGCGTTTCAACCCGATGGATGCGTTTTGCGCTCCGCGACGTGTGTTGACGGTAGATGTCACGGGTGACCTACTTACCGAATCATTACGTTTTAATGATAATAATTCAGTACACAAATCAGAGATAGGAGTTTTTAATTAAATCTATATTATTTGAGTATTAAGATTACCTTTTTTTTCATAAAAAGCTTTTCAATATTCTGTAATGGCGTCTAACTCCACTATACATGCAGGATCGGCGTAAGAAAATGCTGTTGACCTCCTGTTAGAGAAATAGCCCTTGCTCATCCTACTCTCGCATTAGTATTTATCATCCTCAGTGTCTACGAGGGACATGCCAAAAGAAATCAGATACTCAAAAATAATAAAATGTATTCTTTATTACAAGTATCGATCTTTTCGAAGTATTCACCCTGAGCACGTATATACCTTTTCACTTCTCATACTCTAAAAGTACGCCAATATAGCCCTACGAAGCGGGACTAAAGTTACCACTTTAATCTCTAGGGAGTAAACAGTAATTAGTTTTTTAATTTCCTTCATGTGACATAGACAAACTCAAACAGTCAGTAAATAAACTATTATCTGTGGAGTATGGACCATCTTCATTGCGAAAATGTTGAGAGTTTTAGTTCCATGGTTTGTCCGCAAAGAAGGTGGCGCCATGTGTTTGAAATTGTTAATCTGTGACTGGTTGGAAGACTAAACTGACCGCGTAAACTTCCGAATTTTTGTCCAGTGACTGTTTTTCTCGCACTCAAAGTGAAAAGTACAGTTTGCCTACCTCGAGATTAAAAACCAACTTAATATACCCTCGGTATATTATGGCTTTGTTTAGTCCCTCGATATAAAATATACTATTCCATACGTTTGAACCAATTGGAAAATATCTGTGACCACTCTTCTTTAGACACCTCAGAAATCTCGAAATTATAGGCAGCCAGGTGCATCTTCTTTGCTTTGAATCCTTTACTTTTTCTTGAATTTTTGGAAACAGGTAAAAATCACAAGGCGCTAGGTCAGGGGAATATGGTGGGTGAGGAAGGATTGACACATTTTTTGAGTTGAAAAAGTCAAGTGTATTGGCAGACGTGTGCGGCGCCGCATTATCGTGGTGCCCGAGAAGGTGCCGGATTCCTGACTTCGGTCGCTTGTCACACCAAGCTGATATTACTGTTGGGCACAAACTGTCACATACCATTCAGAGTTCACCGTTCTTTGATCCTCTAGCAATACAGAAGCAATATGACCCGTTTTGCAGAAAAACGAGGTGACCATTGGTTTCTGTGTGCTTCGTGCACGGCGACGTTTCATTGGAATTGGTTTATCTTCAAAACACCATACAGTCGGCTGTCACTTTGTTTCGGGGTCATAGTTTTAAAGTCATGTTTCGTCTCCAGTCAGACTATCATACACGTTTTTTTTCTCACCACCGTCTAATCTATCATGAATAGGCACCAATCCACCCGACGGTCTTTCTGCTCATCGGTAAGTTTGTGCGGCACCCATTTCGAACAAAGTTTACGGAGGGTATTATGATCGTCGTGAATGATGGTTTGCATTGCTGCTAATCCAATTCCCAGTTCTCGCACAAGCTCTACAAGCGAAGGCCTGACGCCAGCCATACCTCAACCAGTGACCCAGACGGAAACAGCAGCAGAATCTGCCAATGACGCGCCCCAGCAGGCCAGCACCGCAGTTGACATCAGGCAGATACCATAAAGAAAATGGCAGATCTTAGCTGATGATAGGGATCACTGGAGGGATTTAGGGAAGGCCTTTGCTACGTAGGTAGTTCGTTGGTTTTCGCGAACAAGTTTTTCGACTGCACGAACGTTTCCTTGTGTGACCGCGGTTGGCGGCCAACCTGTCTTCGCTTCATCTTCGAGACATCCCTGTACTCTTTTAAATTCCGCGAACCAATTAAATACTGTTGCTCGTGACAAACAGACTCACTTTGGTACTTTTGAGTAGTAGCCAAAAGTTCAAAACATTCTTGAGGCTTTAAACCTTTTTTATAATCAAAATAAATCATAGCGCAGAAATCACGTCGACTGAGCTCCATTGCTGCAAGCGAATTTCCGCCAGATTTTCGGAAAAATGATTATCATTCAAATAAAAATATTATGTGTGTTTATTTCCAAATATATCAATAAACAACCAGCCTATAAGATGGTGTATAACTTGCCAGTGTCAATCAAATGAATACAGAGTATCTAACTCCTTTTGGCATGCCCCTCGTAAAATTGAACTTTTTATACATGTTTTAACTAATCGTAATTTTATAACATATTGTAAAATTGAAAAATTATAAAAAAATACTAAGTCTAAATATTTTTATAAATCCTACATTAGATATAAGGGTGTAACGTACCATTTGAAGTAAATAAAAAAAAAAAACCCTATTATATCTGGAGGAGCCCAAACTTGGTATGTTTCGAAAATGATTTTAATTTTAATTTAATACAAGTGACTAAAATGTAATGATGTGATATATTTCTAGAACTGGCTCAGTAAGCCCTTTCAGTAGATACCACACACAACAGGGTTCAGAGCAAAACATGTTTTTTTCCCATACAAAAAAAATATGACGCCATAACTCTTCCTATTTTCTTTTCTTTTTTCCGTGCTACGGTTCAAATGGATTCGTATGGCCTGAAGATCAATCGTTTCGATTTTCATGCCTTAGGGCCATTTGCAGGATAATTTATCGTACCGCTAGCATTAAAACAAACAATCAAATCTTTCCTCTTTAAAATAAATAAATATGCGCCAGACAACACACCTGGGGGCGTCTCCCAGCACACTCACACCCGAGTCAATTCAGAAAAGGACCTTTCGTGAATTGACCCGACCAGGAATCGAACCCGGGACACCACGTAGACCAAGGCGTAAAACCATGCCACAGCGCACCGCGCCTCATCAAACATTACTAGTATAGACGAGACAAACATCATTAGTTTTCGTTACAGTACCAGCCATTTTGTTTTTTGGTTAATCGCCCAAGTACAGGTACTATGTGGTACACTACTATAATATCAGAATGAGTCTCTGTAACTCCAGTCTTATCTTAGTGGAAATCATAGAACTTAATATTCCTTGATAATAGATAACTCATTTCGATAAGCTAACTTTGGCTATTTTTTTTGGCTAACCGTCACTTTGGCTATCTATGTATCTGTAGCGTATTGATTAACAAGCAGTAGGGCTGGGAGAAGGCACACAACAGGTAGGGTGTGTCCAGTTTGTGTGGGTTGATTAAACTTGAGCGAATGAGCGCTCATAGACGCGGCAGCGACAAGTGGTCGTAAGCATATCCAAGGCACACCTGTCAGGCAGTAAGTGGGGCCCGGTCGCCAGTGGTTGTGGGAGTAAGAGCAAAGCCTTGGATAGCTGTACGTGTACAGGACAGACGCGTTCACATCAACCTTTGCAAAACCATTGCAAAATAGGCTTCATAGGTAGGTGTTCCCTCACTTAGACCATTCGCTTGTAAAGTAACGTTACAGAGTCGAGCATTACATCAGTGAGGGAGGAAAACCGCGCAAACTGTATTGTTACAGATTCGAGCATTAGGGTGCGTTTCCACCAGAAATGTGCGAGGATGCGTTGCGAGGAATTTGTTTATTAAGAACCAATAGAATCGCGAAGCTAGGTGAATGAAACATCTATTGGTTCTTAACACACGCATTTCTCGCAACCTCTCTGGTGAAAACGCATCCTTACGCTGGTGAGGGGAAAGCACCGAATAATGTTCTAATGACGTAATCTGAAATGTACATTACAGGCGAATGTTCGTCATGTCAGGGAGGCAGTACTGTAATGTAATGCTCAAAATCGAATTTTAAACGTTCCATAACGGGCAAATGCTCCAATGTCAGCAGCATATTCTGCCCTTATGTAAAGGTTGATGTGAACGCCTCTGTACATAACGCACATGCCACACGTGCACTGTATGCCACGTCGTAAACCCTACTTCCAAGGTACAAAATCATGGTTTGCAATAAAGACATTGAGATATTTTACATAAAAGTGACGACGCATCATAGCGCAACGGTGCAATTTGGCTTTAGAGACGATCGAAGGAGCGTTACCGATGCCTTGTACTTAACGCCGCACCGCAATGCTTTCATTGCACAGCATCACATAAATTAATATCTGTGACTGCTTACACAGCATCATGAGGCACCAGGGTAGAGCTAGAAATAAGGCATACTCGTAATTACATAACGCCGCGTAACCTTTACAGTTAAAATACAAATTTAGTTATGGATGTAATGGTTAAATTTAAATTTCTAAACTCAAGCCTTATTTACTAGGAAACGGGAAAGAAAGCCGTATTTATTTTACTCTATATATGAAAATTTCCATCGTCCGTGTTGTGTTCGTGAGACTTACTCGTATTTTTTCTAGAGTGACCGTGGGGCCTAGACAGCGGATCGATAGCAATTTCACATAATATTGTATTTTTGCAGCTGCTGCCTTTGTTAAATTGCCTCAGTTATAGAAAAGTACATTATGATATAAGTGCGGTAATTTGAAAATTACAGCCGAGGCGATATTGCTAGCCCGAGCCGTAGGCGAAGGCTACAAGAAAGCAAAGGCTGTAATTATCAAAGCGCACGTATGGTCATACGACGTTTTATAACATATTTGCGAGGAAATAAATAAAACTCGAACTTTCTTCACTTGTTAAAGCAGTTATGAAAAATTTACTTGTTCACAAATAAGCGATGCGCGCGCATCAGCGCTTTTTGTAAGGTAAAGGCATAAAAAACAGCCAGTATATTATATAGGATGTCCCAAAAAGAAGTGTCAAGCAGAAGCCCACAGAAAGAGCACCCCTTGGGTTCCCGAATCACCCCCATGTATGTTCCGCGATTGTTCATAGTTTTCGAGATATGATTTTTTTTCTGAATTTCTGAGAATTTCGAACCTAAAAGTTTAAATTTTTTATTTTTTTAAAAGTAGAAGATTTTTCAAATTTTTTCTTTGCCCAACTGAATCATCCTTAATTGTACTTTGATGCATAAAATAATCAGTTTCATAACTTTGACCAAAATGATGAAAATGTTGGTATAAAACCAAAAATTTAGGTTGATGAATAAAGAAAAAATGCACGGCCTCGACAACTAAGACAACTTTTTTAGACGATGTAGAATTTGTATCGAGAACGAAGGTAGACATTTTGAACATCTCTTGTAAATAAGTAATAAATAATTAATAACTATTTCTTTTTGTTCTATTAATTAAACTTTCAAATGTTTATTCTTTCTATTATTTCCTTAGCCTTCCTGCACAAATTTTTGGTTAGATAACAAATTCATGAACTTCAGGAATGATAAAATGGCCAAAAAACAGTTATTAATCTGATGGCTAATTTCAAGAATTTTCCGCCTAGCTGTCTTTGAAGGCTGATTTTAGCCAAAGTAGCCCATTAAGTACTTCTTTTTTGTAATGATTAAGAAAGCTGAGATTCTGGAGCATTTTTGAGCTTTACTTAGAAACCATACAGTCACCCGCTTAGATTTTTAATTTAAAGTTGAAAATTATAAGTCTATAATCATCAACCGTACATTTTTGGTTTTATACCAACATTTTCATCATTTTGGTCAAAGTTATGAAACTATTATTTTATGCATCAAAGTACAATTAAGGATGATTCAGTTGGGCAAAAAAAAATTAAAAAAAAAAAAAAAAACTTTTAGGTCCGAAATTCTCAGAAATTCAGAAAAAAAATCATAACTCGAAAACTATGAACAATCGCGGAACATACATGGGGGTGATTCGGGTACCCCAAGGGGTGTTCTTTCTGTGGGCTTCCGCTTGACGCTTCTTTTTGGGACACCTTGTATATTACTAATAAAGTAAATTGATATTTTTGTGTTTGTTACAGATAAATGGTTGTAATTTATTGTCAAAATTAATTAAATTAAAGAATTAAATGTTTATTTATTATATTTTATCTCCCAAAGTTAATTTTATTGATAAAATGTAGACCTCTTTTCTGACATAAAAACTCTTTGCTAAGATTTTAAATAAACGAACGGTACTTTTTCATAAAGTACCGTTCGTTTTAGATAGAGCGTCTTGATAAACCGTGCGTTTTACCTTAATAGGAAACAACTCGTGCGTTTTACATTACAATAACGCACAAGTGCGTAATGAGATACAATACGATATTGAAATTGGTGAAAAAAGAGACCCTTTACGAGCATATATGTTATAAACATCTATACTTATAGAGTATGAAAAGCAAGATTGCCCCAGGGAAAGTAATGTCGTTTGTTTAATCTAGTCTGTCTAGACTTAAGGACTCTGTATATACTAGGTTTTTTAAAGGTTTTTAATCAGTCTGCATTTCATTCGCAGTAGATTAGTAGAAGAAGACATTAGTAGTAGATTACTGTCGATTTTATAATTTAGTTTTTCTTCCAAGAAATGTCATTCACTGCGTCACAGTGCAGAGTAGACTGAAAGTGACTGCAAGACGTGAAGGGCTCTGAACTCTGAGTGACGTTTTTCGCAGATTTAGTGTTGAACCTGTCAACAAAGTATTTCCAATATTTCAAGCGTTATTTCATCATTCACCCTTTTCATTCCACATTCCCGATGCAATAAATCGGTTCCAGAATCACATCCCGGTGCACTGTCTATTTCATTACTGGCTGATCTCCGGTAGAGCGCTTTGAGGTCTTCTTTTCGTGTTATATTCTTGTCCTACTTTTACGATAGAATATAATACGATATAATATTTGATATTTACAAAGGTTATAAAAGTATTTTATTTAATTTATTTACTGATAAACAAATAATAACCGCTCATTAGGAGGTATGATGCCAAAATGGGTATAAAGGTGAAATGTGCCCTTATGGTGCCAAGGTAACCTACAATCAATTCGATTCTTAATCAGCACACATTAATGTACAGTTTGTTTATCAGTCCGTATTGAAAATCATCAAAAGGCTCACTTAGTTAACATACATACGTGTTCCATTTTTTTATATTCCTAATTATTTTACTAAGATGTATTAGATATATTAGATCTCAGTATTCTTTTGTGATCCTCAATCAATACATTCAAGCCAAAAATACCCTTGAATGTGAAACATGGAGGGAATAAGAAGGGTTGGGATAATAATAAATTATATCACTTGCATTGTATACATAGATATTATATTAACTACCAATCAGTCCAACTAAACATGTTCCGGAGCACTTTCCTTAATATAGTTGTTAATTACTAATGTCGATTGATCTTTTCAGAAACAGTATTGTTCTCTTGTATTTACGCAAACGCTTGAAACTAAAATGAAACAACTTTACGATTTGACGACACAAAATACTGTAAGATATCAAGATACAGTTAGTTCTTTCTCCGTAGATAGGAACATTCCCGCGAATGATACTGAAAATGGCGGTAGTTGAATGACGGTTGCTGAGAAATTACTTCTGTGACAAATAACATCGATCTAATCCCGTGATCACGACTGCTGTAAAGGAGTCGAAACATTGCAGCGAGTTAATTTCGTAAAGTTGTTTCCTTTTAATGTTATCCTGCTAAAATCGACTTCCAGCCATCGAGACTAACACGTGTGAAGTGGAGCAGTTTAGTTTTGTGATATTTTCTAATTGATTAATTGATTAACATTTTGACACAAATCGATAAATTCTAATTAGTTTTTATTAACTAGTCTTAACGTGTTGATACATTTATTTAGTGAAAGCTCTTGTAACTAAAGTATAAGAAGGCTCTAAGTAGTAATGTAGTGTCAACTTCAATTGACAGAAAGATAAATATTCAATATTATTATAACACGTAAATTACTCAAAAAATAATTAGCTACAATCAGGTCAGACCTGGGTGCTCATATTTATATAAGTATTATAATATTAATTAAACATTAAATACTTTTATTAACACAATTTCATATACTAAATCTTAAATCAGCTAAAGGAACAATTTAAATGTTGTTGGTAGACATAAATGTAAAACATATCGGAGCATAGGTAATTTTTGCGATTCTGTGTTTCATAGCTTTATATAATAAACACCAACCAGTTATACAACATTTAAATTACACATAGATAAAAATATGATTTATAAATGCAGCTATGTGATTATTAACTAAAGTATTTTAATTAAATACATTAATAACATAATTTCATATATTTAATCTTAAATCAGAAAAGGAACAATTTAAATTTTATTAGTAGGCATTAATGTAAAACATATCGGAGCATAGATATTTATTCGATTCTGTGTTTCATAGTAATAAATACAGTTACAACATTTAAATTACACATAGATAAAATTATTTATTATTGCAATTATGTGATCATCTTATTGTGATTTTAGTGTAACAGTTTTTTTAATTAAGTGTGATATTCCTATTGTTTTAACGTACCTACTTTAATTAGAATAGACTAATTTGAAATGTGCAATCTTATCAACATTGATCTAATTTAAATATGTCAAAAATTGTCTTGAAACAGGAAATTTCGTAAAGTTCATTTATCTAAAGGGTATTAAATATTGAAGACACGCTGAATAGAAGTGTTGAGTCTTGTTGGTTAACTACGGTTAGAAACTTAACTATAATTTCCTAAGGAATGGAAAAAAAACGAGAACGTAAACTAACAATTCCAGTAGTGTTCCATGAAAGAATGTGCCTGATTCTCCTGGGCATCGTCTCCTCCGTAGCGGCAAGAGCACGTGACTATATCGAGGAACAGTTACAGCTTTAGTGGGTGTGTGTGTGTGTCATTCACACTATTGAGCTTGCATGCGTGAGCCCTAGCTTTAGCCCAGTCAAAGAAAATTAGTTTGTTGTAGAAAATCACATTGATTCCTACACTCAAATGTACTAAAATGTCACTAATTGATTAGACTTAAGGATTCAATAATATTTTTTAACATTTTCTCGAAATGTAATTGGAGCTTTTTTTAAAAGCCTGTTCAAAATTTGTAATATTATTAAGATGGAAGTAGAAACAACGAAAAAAATATTTGTACAATTAATTTTCAGCATATAAAAAGAGAAAAAGCATAAATTAATTAGTTTTGCTATAGTCACCGGTATTAAAAACCACTACGGTATTAAGACTTACTTTAAGAATATATCCTGTAATATTTACCCTGTGTACAATTTTCAACTAGCAAATTTATAAATCTTTTTTTTTTAAATTTTATTTCCGACACCTCCCAAAATAAATAGGTCATTTTTAAATCTAAAGTATAGAATGATCAAACGAATGAAATCTTACTCGAATCCCTGGAGTAGAATTTTATCAGCAGGAGTTATAGAAATCAAAAGTGTTCTTAGAACGCTCAATATGGGGAGGGGGAAAACTGCAAGCAGGGTTTTCTAATTACCCCAAATAATGATCAGAAAAATAAATGAAAGAAGTGTAGGATTTGATGTGAATTTTAAGTTCTTATGACTGGACACAAGTGGGCTCGCCGGCATATGGCGGTTCCTCTCCGTGCGCGACCCGGCGCGAGGCCGCGAGCACAAGCGCGCGTGCACGACAGTACTCGTGGTGTCACTGGCGCACTGTTGAAGCTTTGCCTCTGTCTCGTTTTTTCACTCACGTGGCAAGAGGGTGACCAGAGGACTTATTACAAATCTCCTATTTCGGTACCAATAACTGAGCTGCATTTCCATTTCGTATTTGAATCTTTTATCTCCAGCGAGTCTATCACATGTTTTAAATCAAATTAGGTCGGGGAATAACTCTCATGTTTGTATGCTTAAAGTAAAAACAAAATTTATTTGGTTTAAGTAACTCATTTTTGCGGCAAGGCCTGATACCGTTATAATTAAGATGAGATTGAATAATCAATATTTATGAAGACATTTTCTGCTTTTTTTAAATGGCATCAAAAACAGTCGGACTAACAATTTTTTACAGCTGTAAACTTACATAGGACGAAAAAATAACTTTTTAACGACTCTGTGAGATTATGAATTAGTGACAAGTATGCCATTCAGCTCACGGCACCTTTGTTGTAACTCTTTTCAAATTTATGATTATTCAATCAAAAACCTGAACTTTTTGAAACAGGTCGGATTATATAATAATAAATTATTGTATCAGACACATTTTATGTACCCGTATACATTTCGACACACTTTTCAGTAATAAAAAAAGATCAATGTCAGAGCTTGTAAATAAGGTTACAAAGTAAATATACTTATGGTGTAATTAAATAAAAATCCACTAAATCAAAGCCTTTACTGCAGCAGCCGACTTGAAGCATGCAAGTTCAGATTTAACTCGTCTTGTAAGGAACGATAGTTTTCCAAAAGAAATCTAATATCATTAAAAAAAAGATAATCAGCCTCCAGGCAAAGCTTTCAATATCGAATCATACTCACTACATATACATATAAAGAATCCTTTCTGTAATGTATCAGTAGAAATCATATGAATGCATGTAAGAACTGCTCAACTTTAAGTGGCGCTTACCAGTTTGGGCGTCACAGTCATTGAATGTTTATAAAACACATCGGACATGTTCAATTTAACATTTGTGCGGCTTTTCCGCACAAGCTCGCCACTGCTATCGGATTAGAATATGGGAAAAAGAAAGGAAATGAACTTGAATACGATGATGAGGATCAGGCGCCAGTGGTGGAGCAGCGAGTGGGTCGCGGGCGCGGCCAGGGGCGCCGAATGACTCAGTTAATCCTCAGGTTGGGGCTTCACCAGCTCGCACTTGCCGGGCGTGGCCGGGGTTGGATCCTCGGTGAACAGCGGGTTTTTCACCTCCATGTCCCCAGTCTGGTAAAATTAATCCGATTACACGCGTCGATCATTTAATCTAATGTTCTAATTTTGTACTGGATAAGCCTAAAAACGCAGAATTATCCAATTGGTGAAGTCCTAGGTTGGCATTTTTAACACTTTTTATGCTTAAATTGATATGGCTCCAATATAAATAGCGACAACGCTATATTAATATACTTTATACTACACCTGTTCAGAAAGTACCTTGATACTTTATCAAATTTACGGTAGAAAGTACGTCATTGCATATCGAACAAATATGCGGGGAATAACGCATCTGAGCGGGAGAGAAAAGTGTATGAAAATCCATTTCTTACGTGGTTTTTCTTTTTTAATTTTGGGTAAGACTATGCGCCGGTAACCTAAATATCAAAAGCCAAAAAGTTTTTACAGTGAGTTTTTATCTCCAAGTTCGCAAAATGACACTGGCCACTAGCTGTGTGTCGGATGGTGTCGGGCTGGCAGTGCGACCCTGCGGCGGCAGGATAAACAATTTGAAAAAAAAACATGTGAAAATTACAGACGCCATTGGCGTCATTTTCAATTTGTGTGTTGTTTGAGGATTTAGTTTTCGTAGAAAGTAAAATAAAACTATCATAATGATAAGTAGTGATAGTGATGATGAAGATTTTTTAACTCCGCCGCAGTTGGAGGAAACAGCAAAAATAATAAAGAAAGAAAAAGTGTTACATAAGGCTTCACTAACTGCAACAATTTCAATAAAAATTTCAATTAGTAAAGATTTAGTTTTTTATTTTCCTCGTAGGTGTAGTATAAAGCACTATGTATCACTCGAGAGAAAGTGCGATTCCCGATCTCGGGTGATTTAACTCGACGGTAATCGGTCTCTTTCTCCTCTCGGTGAACAATGTACTAATGTCTTGTGCCGACTTAATAAGGAATAAACCAGAAGAAAATGATCTTTTAATTTTTAGAATCATCAACAAATAAATTTGTATTATACTCATACATCTCAGTGACGTCTCCCCCCGCCAGACTAATCGGTGGTATATGATATAGTGGTGGTATATATATATATAGTGGTATTATATAGGTTTTCTGCGTCTTTCCTCGTCCGCACCGCACGGGAGTGGAACGCTCTCCCCGCGTCTGCTTCCGGATACTTACATCCTTAATATATCTTCAAGGTCGGAGTAAATGTACTAGGTAATTTACGGCATTTACTGGGTGAGCGTGTACTAGTCAGGTGAGACTGAGGCCAGACGCAAACGCATTTCGATTTTTTTAAAAAGGCGCTGTTATAGTATGACAGGCAAAGATAGTTACCGTAGCGAAGCCAGGGCACTCGTAGACGGTGTAGTCGCCCTCCTCATTCTCCTCCTCGGACTCGGGGTCGGACACTGATCCGTTGCGCTGCTCCATCCCGCTTCTAAAGGCGATTTAAATATTTGTGTATTTGCTATCAAATGTACTCAAAAGATTAGATTTTTTATTGAAACCGATAATTATTTCGAAAGACAAACTAAAATTTCAATGTTTTCAGTATTTTTATAAAATTAATTCATAATAATAATAGTTTTGAGCCTGATTCAATGCAAACGATCAATTAAATCTTACCTCTTGATAATATAAATACAGTTGATTAACAACATGATTTACTGTTATAAGAAGGTATAAAATCATTACGATTATAAAATAAATTTGTTTGAACTTATAAAAACTATTATTGCTCAAATACTATGAATACCTTGTCCTAGTATCCTGCCAGCAGAGAGGCAGGCAGGTTCAAATGAGATAGTAAAAGCTGCAGGGAGAGAAACCTTACGATACGCGCCGTTTCCAGGAGCACCGCCTTTTGCATCTGACCCTTGAGCCAGCCTCTTAGCGTAAGCCTCTCGAGATGTTGACGAGGCTCTTCGCTATTAAATTATTTACGGATACACACCACCTCTAACCTCCCACATCAGATTATCTTATGAATTTGACAGTCTCAGATACTAAGTAGAACCGCGTTACAAAAACGACGTTGCCTTTTACACAAAACCCTACACAAACGTTCCAACAATTTTGCCTGATATATATAATCCTGTATTAGCTCAAGACCTCCAGAATGGGAGTTGAAGTAGGTCACAAGTTGTTGTTCCCTGCGGTTAGGGGAAGAAAATACTACCGAGGTATGCCTGCCTGTCGTAAGAGGCGAATAAAAGGGCCCTGCGTCGCGGGCGGGGGGGCCCTGCGTGTGTTTCGGTTTGCGATCGCGAGGAAGACGGTAACGCGTGTCTTTGGACACAGTGGTCTGTGTTATCGTGCACTGGAGTTGAGCTTGCTCCTCCCGAGGCTGGCTGCCAGGCGGCCTTGCGCGCCGAAGGGTCCTGCGAGGAGTCTCTCCCTCTTTAGGGATCCCGGGTCCCTTCCATTCTGCGCCGAAGATGACCACCGTCAGGTTTTAGTGGGTAGGGGTCTCTGTTTTCCCAGGAGTTCCGAGTCCCACATATCCCAGGTGTCCCGAACCCAGGGCCTTGGGAATGCCTAAATGCATTTCCTGACGCAAAAAAAAAGGTCACAAGTTGTTAGTTGTCCACTGCTCCGCGCTGTAACTTTATGCCAACGAAGTGAGAGTGGACAGCCGGAGAGCCGCAGTATTCAGACTGACAAGTGTTTCTTAGTGGAATAAAATCCACATATAAATAGTAACAAGTAAATCCACCAGCATACTTGTAATTGTCAACTCAACGAGGATAGTATCAAGGAAACTCACCGATGTTCCGGGGTGACCTCAAGGACAAAGAATGGCACAGAGCAACCTCGACAGAATCTGAAGGAGCCGTATTATTCGTAGAGCAACTAAACTTAAATCTATCTAGAAAAGTGAATCATGCACTCTTGGCGCTGTTTCCCTTTTCATTCCTTGCTATTCAGTCAATCAAAGGTTCCTTCAAAATGTAAACGTCCTTAAAATCATTATATCTATCAACAAAAATGAAAGATTATGTTTATTTGCCATTGATCAGTGTATAAAGTGTATTCGTATATAGTAACGTGTTTCTTTTTAATGTAGAATTTATCAGATAGAGGATTGACAAAAGGCGCATCATAAAACATGGAACTAAGATGTGACCGTTAAAAAGAGTTACAAAAATACCACCCAGTTGTGAAATCCGATTGCAGCTGCCAACTTGGTAGTAATCCGTGCACTCAGTTGGTCTACGCAAAGGTTAGTACAAGATCCCACTACAAGTTTACCCTCATCCTATTATAATTACTGGTTTTTTAGAAACTATCACTATGGTTACTACTTTTATTAGATAAATAAATAAAAAAACTAAGCGCCAAATTCTAGCTGTGTCATGTTACTTCAGGCCACCCTAATAAAATTACAGAAATCGGAATTTTGACTTTCGGAATTCTGAACCATTCGGAATTTTAAAAATCGGAATTCTGAAATTCGTGATAGTGACTTTCAGAGTTAAGTTTATCGGAATAATGTAGTGTACCTGCCCCATTTAAATACACATTTTGATGGTTGACTGTAGGCTGAAGTGAAATGTTTTGTGTAAATCAAATGTATTGCAAAATACATTAATTGTAAGAAACCACTTTGTTCTTCACAAGGTCTAGTACGTTAGTAGACGTAGACACACTTAAACAAACTGCTCTACTGGGTATTGCAATCCAATAATCGGGTTAAAGTCACTGCGTTGAGTTGTAACTAAGCTTCGTACATAGCAAGATTAAACACTGGCCGTACCGTTCGAGCCACTATTTTACTGAGCGGAAGTGTTTAAAGATCAAAAGATCAAAGTGTCGGTTAGCTATGCTATCGATATTCTAAAATTTCACTATGAAAAAATTACGACGAATATCAATTGCACCCTCACAGTAACATCAGTTGCTCAGAATGTACTCAAACTATTGTTGATTTGCAATTGCGAAATTCTTTCGGATCTTGTAATATTCATTGTTATTGTGCCCTTTTGATATTGTTTTCTTTCTTCCATAAATTCATCCATCCGTCCTCGAAACTGATTCGCTTCGCTGTAGATAGGTAAGACGGTGGTACCTCAATTTTCATGTAAAATGTAACTATCAATAGAGCCAGTACGACTAGAAGCGCTGCGTATCTATTGTATCGATAGTCACGGATCGTGCGGCAACACTATTCAGTAAAGTCGATTCTCAATGCGATTCTCACCTGGGAATAGCGAGGGAGCCCGTTCTGCTTCCGGGCGGCGATAAGCCTGTATCGCACACTAACTCGTGCCGCTAGCTGAGAGCACTTGCAAGCTACGGCTGTCTGTTTAATATCTAATAGCGTTTGCCATGTAACTTTTTCATTCTATATTGCAACTTTGGCATGTAATCCCGCCGCTCTGGTATCGTGGTAGAAACGGAATGATGACATTTTTATTCATGGTACATATTCCTCTACAAATAAATGATTGATTATTGTTACTTACAAACCTTATTCAATCACAATATGATCAGAATTCAATTCTGGTATGGTTTTGTGATAATTTGGTCTTGACCAAAACTGTCGAAATCAGGCTTATCATTATAATTTTATTGGGTCTGAAATACTTATTACTCGTATACAGAACAAATACAAACATGAAAGTGTCAAAAGTAGATTCTACTCCACGAAGAAAATGTTCTACCTATGAGCTATCATATTTGGTCCCTTTCACTAAAACTAACAAGCTGGCTTTCTGCGTCTGAAATGTCCTAACTAAATACAAATACAAATATAAATACAAATATCTTTATTGTGAAATATAGGTACATAGGTTGGTGATAGGTTAAATCAATGGTGTGCGGCACTCACCTCTCCATAGCTATGATCTGTTGCTTCTGGTGCTGGTAGTGGTACATGTGCGCTGAGTGGGCCAGTTTCCTGTCGCCGGACACATCTACAGTCGGCCCGGTCACGCCGTAGGCTGGGTAGTCTACGTCGGCAGCCGCCTTTGCTCTTTTTGAAATCCTGGGAGGTACATGATGCGCAATAGATATATAATTTTGCTGGATGCTATTCAATAAATTAGGATCTCTTAGATGACAAGTTAAGATATAAGAGCTGGCTATTCCTCGCCCAATGGCTCTAAATAGCCATCCAGCGAGAAAACGCAGACAGAATCCTTTGATACTTGCCTCACGGCTCCTGGTCTTTTATGTTTCTCAACTTATTTTTTTTCTCTTCCGAATTTGTGTGTAATTTTTTCCTTATTTCAAATAAGCTAAATTTAAAAGATCTGACTATTGATGATAAATTCGCAGCGGCCTTCTTCGCCAGTAACACCTTGCAGAGAATCACAGCAACATAAAACAGCTATTTTTCTGCTGGGTAGTAAGCCAGAGTTCCTCGGAGGGATTGTGTTCAGCAATAGGACCCGAGCTTCACAACTGTTCGTCTTGCTGAATACAGAAGCTGAATCTGCGGTGGTGAGCGAAAGCCATCTGCGACGATTAGCATGCGTGAACCGCCGGAGCGCCGCAGCGCCATAGCCACGACGGAAGCTACGAGTATACATGCTGCATTGCGTGCTACTGATTGCAATCAATCTACATATACTTATCTATCATGCAGAATTTTGAACTATCGGGATTTCGAGCATCGTTATTATAACTGTCGGTCTTATGAACTTTCGGTATTTCAATGTTTCCTTGCCACTGCTTTTGTTTCAAAATATCCTAAATTGATGCTAAGTATAATATTTTCGTATTGTGAAGTACGTTCGCTTACATAAGACAAACATGAGTGACGCTCAGCTCGTTACTATAGCAAGTATAAAAAGTTCAGTTCAACATTTTCTGAATAAACAGACGGTCATTAAGCGCTAGGCACCCAGCCCTCACAACTAACTTAAAGAGAGGACGCTAAGTGAAGCCACTAGGGGGAAACTAAAGTTCAGGGTATAAATATATCCTGGATAGTTATAGACACAATGCGGCAAAAGTTAACAGAAGTTTAATTGTTATAGACTTAGTAAACCTGCAACTCTGCAACAGAGAAGCCGCAGCAACGCAAGAGCTTCCATCTCAGTTCACTTCACTGCATATCGACCGCATGGAATTTCTTTAAGTGTTGAAACATGTCGGGTTGACATTGTGCAACAATGATTCGATTGTTTCAAACCAGCTAAATTTTTTAGTTTCTGTTTAAACCATGCTTTTAGAGTTAACATATCATACATTCAAAATGGCATTTTAAATAGACTATACCCTATTACATAAAAGCTTAAGCTGTACTTTAACAAAGCTTCAAATAACAGATAATAATAAAGCTTTCCTGATTAAAAAAAGAAAGAAAGCAAAGCATTCACTGGACTATAGTATTATAACATTAAAAAATTATAAGTTTCAATTATTATGAGCATGCGCTTACTTACCTTGACTTGTGGGTGCCTCGTTCTTCCAATCATTCTGTATGGAGCCGAAGCCTGATCACTAAAGACTGCAAGACCGCCGAAAAATCGACGCATTGAAGATGAGCGTTGGTGACGCCTGTTAAAAATACCCTGGACAGCGTTTCGCACCAATATTTCCATCCTCAAAGAACTTCACATACGAGACAGGTTATCGTCGAATTTGCAGTTACGAATACTGAAGTTCTTTGGGTATATATCTTGAAACGAGGACTCGATGGAGAGGCTTGTAGTACAGGGCAACACTGAGGGGAAGAGAGCACGAGGCCGGTTTTCGACTCGCAGGATCGACCTTAAAGAATATCTACGCAGTCGACCGCCGTACAGTGTACCTACTCGCAACGGACAAAGTCGACAAAAGTGTAGAGACATCGCGCGACGTGCGGCTGCCATAGAAGCCAGCGGCGACGGCTAGCCGCAACCCTGTCCATCAGCAGCCACGGCCATTCTGCCAAGAGTGCAGAGAAGACCTAAATTTGATAGTTGTATATAGGCAGTTTGTCTATCCAAGTTGTTTGAAGAAACCACTGCTATCAGTTGGTAACTAAACAGTATTTACTCACGTATACCACCCGAAGGCGAATGCTATAATGGCGAGTGTGAGCGCCGTGCCCAAGGCCGCCACGACGGCCAAGCTGAAGATGGAGTCCGCCGCCTCCGGTGTGGCCGTTTCAAGCACCCGGATGGAGCGGGGCTTCTCAGTCGTTCCAGAATCATCGCCCGAACTAAACAGGGGAGAAGATTAGCAGGATATTCGAACAAGCCGTAAATTCATAACCTCAAAATTTTTAAGTCAAAATATTATTTTATTGTATACTTTTTTCACTTTTTGGTCAGTTTAAAATCAAAATGTGCTTAACACTTGCATTTTTTTCCAATCAGTGGTAATAATTTTTAGTTTTCTAACAAATAACAGTTTTTAACAGTGTCAAAAGAACTTTAAAAATTTTCACAATAACTAAGGTGCAAGTAATTTATTCAACGACAAGGATTTATTATAAACATTTCTGTTCAAACCACACAGAAATCGCAAAGCTCATAATTCATTGCACATCACAAACGTTTATAATGGGGACTTATTCACGATAAGTTTTCAGAAAGAATAGCCAATATTTCGTCCAATTTTCCAAGAGAACCACTGCGTGGTTTCTCACCTGTCGTAAATTTTGTTGAGAAATTTTGAATTTGGTCTCTGCTGGTGACTGAGCAGTTCCGTCGTGCATACGCCCCGCACACAAACGACAATTAAAGCAACAAAACTACAACAATTAGTTAGGTATCTGAAATGTAGGATTGCATAATGAACAAGCAACCTACACGAGAACCATCCCGAACCATTTGAACATTTTGCTGCGATTTAGGTGCGACATTTTCCAAGAGTAACAGTTAAACTACTTCTTACAGTCATTATACTCGTATTCTGTATAGACGGTCGTTAAAAACTGAAAAGCGCAATGTCATCTGACCCAGTTTCGAACAAATAAGGTTAAGTTTATTAAACTTGACAGCAAGCCTTCTCGAAAGATATGTATTTGTCTGCAATTTCATACTTAGACTGGAAATAAGGAGCAATGTTGACGGATCACACACTCAAGGTAAAGTTGGAGTGCCTTCACACATGCTTAACTAAGTAAATGATAACTAATTTCTCCTATTTATGTTTTTTCTATGAAGATCTTATTTAAAAAAAGTGTTCGAGGAGGTTCCTACGAGTATTGTAACGAGTTAATGTAATCTAACCGACTAAACATTTATCAATTTATTTTTGTTGCTTTCTTCCGAAATCATTTTTATTAGTAATCAATCCTGACAGGCATAATAAATAAGAAAGCTATGAAGGATTACTAATAATGTTTGATCATTCACACATAACCTATATGAATATGAGATTTAATAACTTGGGACGACTGCAAGTTTGTAGGTTTGTCGTAAAATGAAACTAGTTTTAGCTAATCCAGTATAAAACCATTTACCTACTCTAGAAAGTATGCAATCGCAAATTTATTAAATTCTGTACAATATACCAAAGGACATGCTTGAACAGATTTAAAGATCGTCTAGAACTATCATGAAGGTAACATACAATGATAATGGTATTTTGAAATGTGTAATGACCAGGAGTCATGCTCATAGTTACGTAACATGTGAAATAGTAAGAAGGTAGAAAAGTTATCGGCCTCATACTAGGTTTAGGCTGTAAACTATAACTGATTGTTTTTTTTTATAAAGGGGAAGAAAGCAGGTCAGTATTTTTAGACTCTGGATCGATAGTATCTGTCCCTAAGCAAAGATCTGTGAACAAAAGCGTGCTAAAATAGAAATAATTTTCATCTATTGAAGAGGGCTTCTCGGAACCTATTGAACATATATTCGTTTCGAAAGAAATAGAATAGAATAAACATTTATTTGCTTAACCATCACACATTTTTAAAAATAGACAAAAGAGCACAACAAAGTAACTATAGACAAATATAATACAGGTTAGTCTACACGACGGAATTTCATTAGGATACTTAGCAAAAGATACGAATATTGCAGTTTGATGGTCAAAACGATAAAAACTGAACATAAAATGAGTCTAGCACAGTTCTTGGAGCGTAAGGAACTTTTCTACCTCCCCACGTACACATAATATGAGCTTGAATATGTACGGAAGTAAAACAGGGGCACATTATATTGCGATTAACAGAGTTGGTCTATTGCAACGGTCTGCATCAACTCGACCGGGTGATTCTACGATTTATTTTGGTGTGCATCTATCACAAGTGATATGGTACGTATACAGTGCTCATATCTTGAATTGGCACAACGGTGTCCACAAGGTGGGATAGTCCCATGCGCATGAGGTAAGGTCTTAGAATAATAACGCCTAGAAAGATAGCTCCATGCAAATAGGCGCGCCAATCGTGTGATAAATGTTAGTAATAATAACTAATTAATATTGCTCGTGTTTGTCACAAGTATTGACACCCGCACAAATGAATTATTTGTCGTACTTCCATATTTGGCCGATACAGCTAACTATTTGTGGCATCACCACGGGTGCTCTGACTTGGTTTCTATGTGTTATTATTCTAAGAGTAAGGTAACATTGCCGGGAGCGCGAGCGGTGGCGGGTGAGTCTCTAAGTGTTTCAAATGTTGTCATATTTTCACCTCTCCTCATCGTCATGATTTACTTTCAAATAGTCCAGATTGGATGGAAGTAAGAATACTGGTATACGGTACTCCTTATTCAACCTGGAATACATACGACAATGTCTATTTGGCCAATGAAGCACGCCAAAGCCGCGTGTAGGTACGGCCTTTGTTACATTTATTCTTACAAATAAATACTTTTCATATCATTTTAAAAAAAAGTCGCTTTGAATATGAGATCCTGGAAAAGAAATTTCGCAGCAGCAACATGTTATACAATAATATCTACCTATCTTTATCATTTATTTTACATTCTTTATTATGTTATATGTTTAATAAATAACAGAATAAGCGTTATCATTAACTTGATTCTAAATAGTTACATTATTGAATAATACATAACTATTGATTAATAGTAGTTCATGTAAGTTATAAAGAGATAGAAAAACTGGAAAAAATCGATTTCGTACCTTGATGATCTCGAGCGGGAATCTAACCCGCGTCTTTCACAATCCGGGTGACTGCTCTAAACCACTGAGCTACCGAAACCTCCGAGTTTGTTGAGCTTTCGGTAGCTCAGTGGCAGTCACCCGGATTGTAAATTCGTAATTATGTATTATTAATTAAAGTCCGAAATCGATCTTTTCCAGTTTTTCTGAAATATTCAAAGTAATAAGTTATAAAAAGGTTTATAAAACCCAAGTGTGGTTTGTTAATGGGTACAGTACGAGAAGCATTCATAACTTCCTCGACATCAATAAAGTGAACCTCTTTTAGATGAAACAAAAATTTTAACAAAAAAAAAACTACTTTAAAAAAAACTAAGTATTTCAAAACAAAGCACTAAAAAGTAAAGAAATAATTGCGTATTCTTCTAAAACTTATACGATAATATAATGTAGGTACAATTATTGTTATTGTTGTCGGTGTCAGCCAAGGAAACACTACAATATACCTATTTTTTACATCAGACATTTACGTATGTATGTAGGTAATTACAAACCTACATTGGCTGACACCGACTACAACAATAACAATATATGTACCTACATTATATTCTCGTATAAGTTTTCGAAGAATACGCAATTATTTCTTTACTTTTTAGTGCTTTGTTTTGGAATAGTTATTTTTTGAAGTTGGTTTATTTTTGTTAAAATTTTTGTTTATTTTTTGATTTATTTATTATATACATCGAAAAATTATTGTCCAATTGCTCCTAAAAATTGAAGAGTTCCGTTACTTTGTCATGGATCCCTTATTAGAACCTAACCAAACTCTCATCAAACTACCCCTATAATATTGTTTTTCATCCGTAGTAGATTGAAGGGTAGATTATTGAATGACCTTTCAAAAGAATAACGAAACATAGAGATTAAAAAGAACATTAATGATGACCACAGGGCACTAAATTACATGCAGCTGCGGCCAACATGCGATCGGAACAATGCACCGACCGCGCGTTCACAATAAAATTGAAACTTAATAATAGAGCAGGTAATGCTACCAGTATAGCCCCCACCAACCAATTACAGCCCACCAAGCATCATTTCGAAATAAAACAGGGATGTGATTGTGATATTTGTGTTAATAAGTGATTTTTTATCGCGTATTATTAATTCCCTATAATTAAGACACAATACCAACAGAGGTTGGTTATGCTCGATGTTTTGTTGCAAATAAATGCTCTTGACAACTTGATTAGTTATTATTGGTATTGTTATTTTTAATTTGATTTTATTTTGAACTTGTGACTAATTTTGTAATATGGTAACTGAATTAAATATGAATTTTAATCTAATTGTAATAAATTTCCATTGTAACTAATTGAATTATGTGTACATTTGCTTGCCGAATCAGGCTGAATATGGTGATACTATATATTTTTTTTTTGACATCTGTATAAAATACACCCATGTTTCTTGCAAATAAATAATTTGGAATTTGGAATTTGGGATTCTTTATTGAGCTTTGAAGTCACATTTGAAGGCAGAGCTGAGAGCACGAGTGTTGACAATCAAGTATTTTTAAGTGATTAGTTCTAGTTTTATTTATCATAGTTTCAATGTGTTTTTATGTTTTATGAAACAACTAATTTGAATTCGGCCACTGTGTCATTTTACCCCAGTATATCATTTTGTACATAGTTCCCCTGTATGTTAATTTACTGCAGGCAAAATATGCTTTAAAGCTTACCGTGATATGAATAGTTCAGATGGCGGTGATCTAGAGCAATAAACGTTTACTGCCTATGTTATATTGTGTTAACTTATCGTTCAAAGGAACAAAATTAAGTTCTTAACATTTACTTACAAATGGTGCAGAAAACATGGCAACTACCTACGTCATGAACTTAGGCAACTGTGTTAATAATAGACAACGGTTCAAACAATAATACATTATAAAAAGATAATCTATATATATAAAAGAAAGTCGTGTTAGTTCACCACTTATAACTCAAGAACGGGTGGACCGATTTTTATGAATTGTGTTTTTGGATTTGTCTACATCGGGAATAGGATAATAAGTATTAAAAACACTGGGAATTGACGAAAAAAAATGAAAATTCCGTGCTAAATGTTCACAGCTGTCAAGCATTTGCCAATAATTTTGACAGAACGAAGTTTGTCGGGGCCGCTAGTAAAATATAAAAAGCAGTATGTAATTACAATACATGCAATAACAATATTGCTACTGCTTGCCCAGTAATATTAATGTTTTTAACTTTAGAACACTAATGCTTAACGACATAGGTAGGTACATACGAGTATAAGAACTACCTACTATACTTTCAGCGCCAAAATGTTTTCATTTAATACAGAAATTCAATTAGCTACACTATTTACGTCAAATTAATTGAATAGCAAAACGCTTTTTACAATTTGTATTAAAATAGCTAAAAGCAAGTCTCTTGTTATTCGAATTACTTTGTAGTTTGTGAAATGCCGGATGTTTAATGGAGCGGAGTTTTCAATGTAACTATACGTCTAGTATTTCAGAAGTTGATCCACAAAGGACTGAAGATTGCTTTGGCAATTTCAGTTTAGTATTATTGAGTTTGTACTTTACAAATTCTATGCAATGTTGCTATTTCAATAACCAAGTATGCTGTGACATTTTTTTTGGTTTGAAAAATCATCTGCCCTGGTTACACATTACACTGTTTATGAGTATAAGTCACGTTCACGGTAAGCGTACGCAGTGAAATTGAATTCACGAATTATATCGAAATATCTCCATAACGAGTTTTAATTTCACTAGACGAGTTTCGACTATTTAAGTGGATAATTAAACCATGAGTAAATTTTTAGGATTATATCTACCATGACTCTTAGTAGTGCACGTTTTATTGTTACCTCGAATGGTAACTAAAGTAGCTAACGGATGATACTTTTTTGCTCAGACGGAGTTTTATCTAGTAATATTTCTCGTTGCTCACTAAAATATAAATATATAAATATGCGCCAGTGCTAATTGTTTTTCGCGTAAACAACATCTAAATTAAATAAATGAAACACAATGTAAAAATGTTAATTTTACGGGGTGACTATGACGACAACGTATTGCTAATACATGCTCCAGAATAACAAACTAACCTGGCAAATATTCAGTTGCCTACATTATTCAAAGCTAACTACGAGTAGAAGCTGCTGGTATCAAGTTTGAGCTAAAGTTGCTGAAGTTAAATACTCAAGTTTACTTTTAGTTCAGCTACTTCATAACTTTGTTATTAAAACAAGGAAAGGCTTCAGAAGTTAAATTTAATAAAACAATGCGAGGGGGTGCATACGATACGAGGGAGAACAACATTTACTTTCGTCCCTCCCGCCCTCCGGTGCGCCGGCTGTCGCCCACCGATATTGTAAGAGTTGGGCCATAAAGATTTGTACAAGCACAAAAAATACTTTAAAACAGTTCTTTCATTACACACAACTCTGTATAGTTCCCGTTACGTAAAAACCCGCTAGGTAGGTGGAGTGGATGTTTCTGCACACGGGTGCAGTATGATAGTGGGCTCAGATCATAGAAGGAAGGTGGGGCTCTATACCATCATTTGGCGCTAAACTCGGTCATAGCGCAACTCCTAGCAAGCGTGCTTTTCATGATGAGTTTACACCTAACGGTCATTCTATCTCCTCTCTAACAAATTATCTTTGTATAAACAGAGTCGGGCCCTATTACACAAATACAATTTCATACAGTTGGGATAGAACGAGCATTCGCTCGTTTGGTCTGACTAAACCCACCTTCAGATGACGGAAAATACATTTCACTAATTCCTTTTAAAGTTATTTTTAATGTGTTTTAGTGCTCTAAGCAGGTATGGGTTGAAGTATATTTTAATTATCACCATTCTGTAAAAGCTGTTTGATTTAAAGTTGCTATTCTTGTAACTTTTCAAAGCAGACAATTATAGGTATAGAAATAAAAAAAAATATTCAACGAATGATTTGAAATTCAACACATTTTTAAACTTTGCCCGATTTCGTGGCCACAACTTATGTAGAAGACAGGAACTGTGGGGTTACGTTCCATCCCTGGGGTGCACAATTGCACATTCCTGCTTGTTACTAGCAATTACATTCTGTTAAAATTATCTTAAAAGGTGGTTTTACCAACGTGGCACAGAAAAACATTAAATTCCTAATAAGAAATAATATTTGTTCAACAGCTAAGTTAGTGAAATGTTACTAAGCGCTTTTTATATCTCACAAGTACCTACTTTTAAAAATGCGAATTTCAGGAGGTAAAAATGCGATTTACGCCTTTCATACAAAGGATAATAATTACTGCATGTAAATACACGTTGTATAATAAATTTTAGTAATAAAAAATTGGAAGTTAATTAAAAAGCATTCTTATTTAGAAACACAACAATTAAGTTGAAGAACTTAAGTAGGTACTGCTTGATAACGAGATATGTGTTTTTCTATTTCCAAACGAATTACATACTTTTACATTAACGTTCAAGATCATTTAGGTATCATTTTAACTTTGTCTTAGAACTGCAAGTCTTCTTTTTCCTAATTATTTGTAGCTTAGGCACACTACACTTGCAACTACTTGCAAGCGACAATTTGTATTTTGGTAACGTTGAGTTGATCAATATTTTTGCTTTCTTTCTTTCAAGTTGCACTTCATGTTACAAGCGTTATTAAAATTACTGAAACATGCATTTATAAAGCCAGTTAAGTATTTTCCGCCCACAGCTTTTAAAATTACGTGTCAGGAGTTGCCACTTTAAATTTAAGTTATCGTTCGCGTAAAAAAATGGTGTAAACCCAGTACTTATTTAGTTTCATTTCGTTTAAGCACTAAAAGTTTATACCACATCGTATGGTTTACGTACAATTTTAATACTTGAACACTCAGGGGGCCTAGTCCAGTTCGTGGAACTCGTAGCATCGTGAATTTGCATTCGTTAAAAAATATACTTACCGTTCCGTATTTCACTGTACAAAATACATGAAAGCTATAAATAACTGCATTAATAACGTTTTGTGTCCTTTATTAGCTAGACGAAATTAGACGAAACTTCGTTGTGACGATGGACAGAACGAGTGGTGCCATTGATCCTAGATCATCTTCCAAAACCTATGTTTTAACTTTTTCATGTTACACTAGTGGAGCGAGCTTATGTAGTAAAACGAGACTTCGTCTTAATAGGTACAATTATAGTTAAGTATCATTCAAATAAGAAACATTATTGAAGAATGTGTAGGTACGCTTAAAGAGTAATATTACTTGGCTGAAATATTGAATAATAACTTTTATATATTTTATTCGTGGATATCTGCAATGATCGTGAATATGTCCCATTTTGACATTTTAAACTTTCTTGTTTCATTTTAACTACAAAACTTTCACACCACCGGGTTTTGCAACCAAAATAAAAAATCACCATTTGTGATTACGAGGACATGCAATTGTCGTCGAAACGTAGAGGCAAAAAAGGGTAACCAATTTATTGTTTATTACATTTTCGTTGCAAAAACCCATCAGGTACCTAGTGTTAAAGTTTTGTACGTCCCATTTTGTTCAGTAGTTAGGTACTAGCAAATAATATGGACCCTGCGGGCAACCGGTAAATAAACAAGTACTTACAGGCCTTTTCTCAATATATCCAATTGACCAGCGACCAGATTTTTTGTTTTACTCAAATTCGGGTTTTGTCGGATCTGTCGCGGTTGTTCCATTTGCGATGAAGACATGTCACCGCCTTCATGGTGTCCAATCAATGTTTCCGGTGCAACTATAAAAACCACGCCATTTAATACAAAGCTATTACCATTATTTGCAAAAAACCAAAGTCAAAATTAGGTATACTACTTAAGTGAATCGGAAATGTTTCAGGAACAAAGAAAGTTCGCGTCAACTTCAAGTTCACTCGGAAGATGTTTGGCGCATATCTTGCGCATACGCCATACCTATTTTTCATGAGAAAAAATGTAAATGCGGAACTCTGGATTACGTTGGAGTGGACAACAAGCTAGACGCGAACTGTTACCTAAATTTCAACAAATTAACTAGAATTTTTGACGAATTTGATACAGTTTTTGTTTTTTGAATAACGTCATCCTTAATCCTATAATCTACTTAACTAATAGTTACCTCAAATAATTGCACAAAGACAGCTATTGTATGACTAATATGATTTGGACTTGGGAATGGCAGCTTGGCCCCAAATACCAGGGTTCGATTCTAGGTTAAAAATACCTCAAAGAAACTGAAATTGGAATTTATACTTACGATTATCATTCGATTGTGTGTATGTATCGAAGTAACCTTTATCCATAGGCGTGAGTGCAAAATTACTGCGTTGTATATCTTCCACATGTTTACGATTGTCGTCCTTATTATAGTGAGGCGTGACGCATGGGTCCTGCAAGTCAGGGGCGATCAGAGCACTGGCCGACGGGAGTCTATCGCTGTAGTGGAGTCCCTGCGTGGAGCTCTCTTCGTTCCTGATCGTCGGGCTTTGGAACTTCTTCATTATATAGGGGTCTTTAACCATACGAGGTAGGCTTTTCGCATACGGTCCAATGTTGTCAGATGCCTCATTCATTCTGTTGATTCGATCGATTTCCTGTTCGAAATAAAATTGTTGTCAGAGTTATGATACTACTCGCAGCATGTAAATTTGTTTTGCGTGCGATGAGCGGTAGTCTACCTGAAGCTTTATTTTATAAATAACCAATCTAAATCTGTACTGTTGGCGATTGGTAAAAAAACAGACTTCACCAAAACTTAATCGGAGAACCAATTAAAGCTGAAGTTACATTTCAAAACATGAGCCTAAGTTTAATAAAATTAGTGCGACTAGCACTTGTTGGCACCCTTTGCAGCTTAAAGTAAGTAGCGGCTTTTATGGGTGCGCCAAAGTTCTCCTAAAATTTCAAGTCCGATAATTGGAACGCCAAAAATGTTCATCCTAACAATCACAAGTCCTAACTACTCTGTTTTTAATGTTCATAATCCGAATGATCACTCTTTCTAAAAAAATTATTTCTAAAGTTTTCATTCATACAATTAGTAGTACTACTGATATATCCGAAAATTGGAATTAATAATATCACTAATGTATGTACATAACGGGTCCATATTGGCTCACCTAAAGTTATTTACCCGAAATTGTTCTTCCTACCGATTTGTAATTCGAACACCAAGAAGGCTAGAAACTAAGGAGAGATAACTCCCGAAGTGGGGGTAAGCTTTCGAGGGCCGAAAGTCGTATACTCTGTGCCGGGCAAAACGCTGTATTGCGCATGTGCAGCGGCAGCTATTTGTCATTTCATGGTCACATGGTTTTGTTTTGAACGGTGTCACGTGCGACAGTTGTTGTTTTTCGAGGTTGTGTTGACCAATTTTGACACTTCGCGAGGATCGCGGCAAAGAAGCGTAATGCGCATGCGTCACTGTGGGATACGGATTTAGTCCAACCCTTTCCAGGGAGTTATCTCTCCTTAGTCTCTAGCCTTCTTGTCGAACACTAACTGACTAACTCAACAACTTAGCGTTTATGTCAACCTAACCCGCCCTCCGTTAACCAGAGAGAGTAGACTTTAAAATAAACGACGAGGGGGTTAGGTTTACACAAACACAACGGGCCAGAAACGACTTTAGGGCGTTTCTCACATTAATATACATCACTTTACTTTCCGAATATGAGTAAAAATATTTAATGGAAATTATGTTTAGGGATAAATTGCGTTATGAAAAACAACAGTAGGAGTTAAAATAATATTAATTAAAATTTTCGGAAACATGAGTGTTACGAACATTTTCGGTAGTAACTGCTACAAATTGTTTGAATGAAAAATTTAGGAAGTAAATGTTAGGAAGAGTGATCATTCGGATTACAAATCAGTAGGAAGAATAATTTCGGGTAAATTGGTGAGCCAATATGGACCCGGCTTTTATTGCATGCCCTTTGCATGCCATTCGTTTTAAAGCTCACCTTTCCATCAGCCCATAAATATCTAATAAGCAAGCTACATTTGAAAGACTTTATGTCTTGAAATTATTTTTTTGAAATGTCAGGCAATTGATTTGAAAACCCTCATCGTTACGTTGCAGGCAGTAACAGGCGTTGTTGTGAGCGAGGACAAAGCCATTTTAATTTTAATATTCAAGTAGTGTTTTATTTAGAGCGCTGAGAATGACACTTCTTTCAGACCACAACGGCTTAAACTGGTGCTTATTTGAACGCTTTCAGGATACAAACAATGTATAGTCTGGGAATAGATTCAATAATAACCAAAGTAAATGGAAAACATATCAGGGTTTTCTGACTTCATTTTACTTTCAGAGAATCATCGTTAAAAGAAATTATTTTGCTATTATAATAATAGCAAAATAATTTCTTTTAACGATGAGATGAGATGATAACAATTATAATTATTAAAACGTTTAATCGTTTTAGTATTAAGTTTAGTTTAGGCTTCAAAAGGTACCAAGTCGATCAGCTAATGGATCTATTTGTACATTGGAAAAAGTTTACGTGTGTAAAAATTTCATTGAAAACATCAATAATAGCAAGTTTCGGTAAATTGTTTTATATTTAAAATAAGTTCGCACATTGAACACTAAACTTCGCGTGACTTGAAACACACTTGGCCGGTTTTTCAACCGTCGAATAGTCTATTCTATCTGTTCAATAAACCAGGTAAAATAATTTAGTGAATTTTGATTTCATGTATTACGGGTGATTATCAAATAACTTCCGAAAAGTAATAAAATATTAAATTGTAAGACAGTAAACAAATATGGCATTCTCACTAAGTGATGTAGAACTAGAAACTATCTATACCTACTCCATTAATTATAGCATTAGACAGAAGTAAAAAAGGTTCTTTTTTGGGTACACTTTGTGGTAAAAGTACAATAAACATCATTGCTTTTAAGATTTATGCCGAATTTATTCAAATCCACATATTTATGTGCTATTTAGCAGCTGTCACACTTAATTGTTCTCATTTAAAGTAAAGGAACTTCAGAATTTATGAGGCTTTTGCTTAAAATAATTATTTTGTCTTGCATCAAACTATATTGTCGATGTAAAAACCTAAAACAGGCAGGGGTTTTCATTTTTACTACCAAATCTAAAATGTTACATAATCCCTTCATACGTTGTGGCGGAAGGGGTTTTCAATTTTGCCAGGTTTGTTAATCAGGTATGTTATCGTCATGGCAACGTCAAATGCAAATTGTCATTCATTCTAGCCCCCCTGCTTCTTATTTCTAATGTTATAATGAATGAAATATAAGTGAAACTGAAATTTAACCAAATCAGTATTTTTTGTATGTAATAAAAGATGATTGAAAAAAACAAATTTTCGCATATATAGTTACTACATCACTTACGGAGTAGGTGTGCCATATCGTTTTCGGAAGTTATTTGATAATCCCCCGGTATAAACAAACACTCTACGGTTATATTCGTACATGTCAATAGTTTCTTAAAAAAAGAAAATGATTTTACAAAATACAAACGTTTCAAATTCAAATAGCCCTTCACATTTTTTTCTGAGCTAACATATTATTAATACATATTTACAATTACCGGATTTAGACGGATGGATATCCGGTCTCACTTAACAATGGATTTGTCTCGAGAACAACGAGTTATGATTTTATGTTTTCAAATGTGTCCTGAAACCGGAAGAATCAAGTGATAGACTTCAAATTGAATTTGTGGGCCCTTCAAAGGCAACCGCAGGCAACCTGTGCGCGTGAACGCAATCTTTGGTGGCGCTCTTTGCGCTGCGGTTTATACTTAATCGACCGTCTATTTTGTATTTCAAATGTATCTACGATAATAAAAAGTGTTTGTTTACTCGATAATCATAATCATGACAAAAACGTGTTTTATGTAGATAGCTAAAAATTATCATATTAAAGAAATATTTTACCAAAATATTTCATTATTGTAAAAGTTAAAATATACTATGCTATTTATTTACTACTTACTTACTTTTATTTTACCATTTTTCAAATTATTTCATATAATTGTCATATCTAAAGACATGAAACTAGCAAATAAACGTAATAATCAGATATAAAAAAAGCATTGTGAAATGCGAAAATCAAAGCTCTCAATCATATTAAAGTTTCTAATGCAATATGTCTGTCGCTCCCACTGCCCGCAGTCATCTCAGCAAAAGGGTCTCTTCCAGTAAAATTTAACTATCACCAGCAGTGAAAAGGTTAGAAGGCGTCCATTAATTACGTGGGGTGTTTATGGGGGAGGGGGTCGAGCCTAGTCTCACGTGGGGGAGTGAGGAATCTCGGCAAATATCACTTTTTTACCGCATAACCGCAAAAGCGGAACATGAAAAATAGTGTTGAATTGAGAGCAAACGAAGTATTTATTTAAAAGGGCGATCCATTTTGAGTTCCAGACGTCAAATATAAGTTAAATCTTAACAATTACGCAATTACGATAGCTAAAACATTTGTTCAAAGACTAGGGGAAAACTAATAATAAACGGTTTTTTATCTATCTAAAGAAAATTAAGTGTGAGCGTGGCAGGAAGTGAATAAACATTTTTCATAGAAAATTGCATTTCCCCATGAAGCTCATTTCCTACTCACTGGGAAAGTTAGTTAACAAAACTGGCACACTTGGGGTGAGGATAGTGCATCAACATGTGACTACAGAGACACAATCATTGCAAGCCTAAGACACTAGGCACTACGTGTTGCGCCTTACGGTCAGGTGGTGTCATTGGACCATACTGTTTTCAAAGCTTAGGCTGTTTTCGATTATCATTATGATAATCAAATATTTTTAGCACCACATCTGGAACGAATCGATTTAATAAGACACCACAATATGCCACATTCGAACCGAAACGTTGGACATCATGTTTTACGAGTAAAGGTTAGAGGTCGCATTAATGTCAGGGTAATGCCAACTTGCCGCCAAGATCTTGTGTTAAGCGCCGTTAGACTTTTTCCGTGGGGTTTTCTTGGTCTATATAGACAACCCTGCAACGCAGAAAGTTGGTTCTATAAAGACAAAACTGCAACGTGAGAACACCGAGAACCTACATCCACCGAGTTTTAGTCAAAGAAATTTCCGAATTTTGCTAAAATGGCTACGACCAGTAGTCACTATGAGCGAATCAACTCCTGCAGAATGTCCAGAGACGACAATTTGACTGTAGCCATTCTTCGTAGTAAATGATACAAACTAAATATTACATCATTTAATAAAAACCTAAAAAAACATTACACGCTTTGTGTTTTATTAAATTTAAATTAAAAGCCTCACTTGGATTACCTTTTTAAACAGCCAGTCGTCAATATTTCATTTTAGAAAAGTATGTTTTGTTTTTTTCTATAAAGGTCGATGTTGAACAAGCATACCGTCCGTCAGCGGAAAGCGATTACCGCAGTCTATGAACAGTACGTCTACCACGAGTTGTTACTCTCAATTTACGTTATCGATCGCGTAAACAAGACGTAAACTAAGATAGTGAACTACTACAGCAACTTGTATGCCATTTATAGTTCGCTGGCTGTACTAATCCCATACAAAAACGTCAACGCAATCGCTAGCGACTTTCTAAATCATGCTACGGGTACATATGCCTGTACGTCCATCACGAGTTGCCATTTAATTTGTACCTATTGGGATTTGACATGACATGCCAATGTCAAATATTAATACAAATTTTCTCGTGGCAGACGTAAGATCGGAATTAATTACTTCACAACTAAGAAACTTTTGTACTATCAGAAAAAAAGAAATAAGGTCGGATAAAACAGCTCCATATAACAGCTTCGGTCGTTCATTTAACAGCTCCCCAATAAGCTCAGGTTACCTGAGTCGCCAGCCGGAACACAACACCAAGAAGGCATTGTTATTTAGCTGCATTTTATGGTAAATCACCAACCAAACATTCTCACTTAATGAATGGAGTAGTTAAATAGTAAGTAATAGCCACGCTTGCCAAATAAAAATGTTTCAATGAATAAATATGCGCCAGCCAACACACCACTTGTCATGCTCTCGAAGTAAAGACAATATACTTGTGTTCTTATGAGGTACCAGATAGGCAATTTAGCAAGGGGCATCTCTCAACACACCCAGTCCTTTTGTATTTTTTCATTTTTATTATAGACAAGGCAGTCATTTGTACGTACATATCTGCCCAGCAAATGCCTATTCACTCTTGTCTTTAAGAGACCCAGGTTGCATTTTTCTGGAAAAACATACGCGGGCAGCGGATTCCACTCCTTTGATATTCGCATTGTAAAAGAATCTGCGAAACGCTTCGTGCGGATAGCTGGAATATCCACAACGTGAGGGTGGAATACCAATGTCGGTCTTTGCTCCGATGGTGAAACCCGAGCCAATTTAGAGAATATCGTTTCTTGAATTTATCCGACTGGAAATCGAACGCTGTACACTGCGCAACCGTAGGCGAGAAACCGTGCTACAGCACACTTTGCCAATCGTGTCGTCGTAATATGTTTAGATGACCACAAAGACGAAAAACCCAGAGCACAACATCATGATTGCGCTATGACCGTATGTATAGCTCGTCCATCCTAACGTACTTGTATTTCACTCACTTCAAGTAAGTATTCAAATGTTCCCAGTCCCCAATCTGCTCAACTATGTGCTATATATGACACTTTCAATAACTGCACTAAATTGATTTCAATAGAGGTTGCAAATAATTGCATCCTTATCACTGGTGTTTGCCATTCAATTTGTTACATCCGACGACCACAAGGACCTCTATTATCTAATAACGTTAGATGCACTTGAAGTGCAGTTACAGCAACCAATTGGAAATAGGCGCAGCTAGAATACAATATGTACTTATACTGTGAGAATATTGGACAGGCGATGCTGCTCCCGACGTGGCACAGATGTCACAGTCAGCGGAGAATTGGGTCAAAACCGGCTCGTGGAAAATGTAACCAGCTAATTTATGTTTCATTCCTCGCTCCAAATTGTTAATTTCGTAGCTAAATTTAACCTCACCGTTATTGCAATTCAATATGGCGAATAATAGGAGATTGGTTACTAGCGGGACCTATTTAAATGAATAAAAATCTGAGACAACTTAAGGTACAACTGACCCCAAACTAAGCAAGGCTTGTAATAACGGTGTCAGAGATAGACAAACGTATTACGTACCTATACGTAAACAATTGCAAACCGCTTGAGATAAAGTTATATTATGTTTAGTACCCAAACACAGGACAAACATAAGCATTATGTGTCACGTGACCTTTTTATTTTATTTTGATAAAAAGAAGATCATTTTTCTCTTAGGAATTTCGGAAAAAACTATATATTTAATTATTATCAGGATTAAGATAGCATTTTACATGCTTGAGATAGGAAACTAGAAAAAAACTAATATGGTCTTTGATGATCTCGAGCGGTAATCGAAACCGCGTCTTCCACAATCCGAGTGGCTGATTGGTTAGATTCGATTTCGTTTTCTTCGATTATTTTAGCATTTTTCAATGATAAAGATAGAAAGAAAAGAGGATTTCGGTAGCTCAGTGGTTGAATATAATGCAGTAGGTTTTGTTTAATTTCTGGTTCACATATTATTGGGTTATTTGTGATTGTGATTTAAAACTGATAGTAACTTAAGAGAGTTTTTTCAGTATGAAAGTAAGTACCTAGTTTACTACGGACCAGTTATAGCTGCCCGTCAGCGCCTTCACCCGCTGACGCTATTTCTCACGTTAAAATATAGCCAAAAAAAAATTACGGCTTATGTTACTCGGTTAAATAATTATGTATGTAGCTTTGTATTGATGGAATATTTTTTTTTAATTTCCAGCAGTTTCGGAGCCTATTCAATGCAAACAAATTAAAAATTAAATCTTTTTTCTTTAAATTGGTATTGATTTACCTATTCTCTGAATGTGATGCTTTCTCTGGCGTAGTGAGAGCGAACACCAAACCATGCCTCTGTCACTCCACGTAATTTTTGCGCGTGATAATTACCTACCAGCCGGGTCTTCCAAGACTCATTTGGCAGTTGGATGTCAACAGCCGCGTACAAAATTTGTACCCTAATCTTGCGGTAGAACTGACGCGATGACGTACTGTAGGTAGGTACTGACTACTGACTACATTTATATCGAAATAGGTAGCTCTGGCACTATATGCTTGTCACATGACAGCACGCATTTAAAATTGACAAAATTGATAATTTTTATGTGGTTATTTATATCTGTTACTTTAGTAACTATTATCTAATCTACCAAAGTTACCGAACTACCCGTACCGGTACCGGACCGTCGAACACTATGTGTGAACACAATTGTATTTTTAATAGTATTTGAATACACTAAGTAGTTAAAATTTTAAAGTTGTTTACAATCATTAATTTTGTTTACGTAAATGTTACAATTAAAATGTATTTTTTAAACTAGTTCAAAAGTATATATCAGAATTTAGTAACAAATATACTCTTAGTGCAAAAAAATGTCTTAGAAATTTATGAATTACTCGTATAATAAAAATGTTTGCTTAAGTTAATTAAGCAGCTTCTCAAGTTAACTAACTACATAGTTATTGGAAACATAGTCGTTGGCTAAATTCAGTTTCAATCACAACGCATATATGCGGACATTTACGATCCTGTTCCCAGTCCCACTCTATGTCAATAAAGCACCAAAATCGGCCTTTAATCTACTCGACTCGACACGCGCAAAGCTTTTACGGCTAGCGGAAATTGCGATACTCATATTTTTTTAACCTTTTTTTGATTGGTTAACTTTTTTACACCTATTCATTTTGAATTGTGCAGTTCATTTAGTTTTCTATTTGGCAAACCAAACCGTTTTTCAACTATTGTTACTTTGTTAAAGTCTGCTCAATCACTGGATTTACTTTTTGTGATTACTGAAAGTTTTTTTTTTAATTATGGATTTACTCGTAGAACTACTTCTCAGTACAAAAACAGCTGTATGAAGCTGGTGCAAAGTCACGTTATCTTGTATACTCTGCATTTATTTTTATAGTTAATACTACTTTACATATTTTTCTTGTTTTGCTCGAGAAACTAATCTTGACGACTATAAAGTATTTTAAACTTCACGTTGGCCTAGAGATACTGTTACAGGCAGGTCATTACGTACATTTATGAAGTACAGCACTCGTAAAAACAGTACGCCAGCATTACAGGATTTTACACTTTGTTTCCGCAGAAGGCTTACGGCCTATGGCCGCCACGAACGTTGATGTTCAGTAGTGCTTATAATTATGTACGTACCATACTAATCCATCCTTTATCTGTTGGTGGTGGTGGCACACGACCATCGTAGTTAAAGGACTTAGGGATCAGAATGCGCGGGAGGTAGTAGTCCCCCAGGCGCTCCTCTGACAGCTTACGCAGGCTCTGCGTCTCCTCCAGCGCCATCAACGGCGCCGGCGTCTGCCCTGCTGGTAAAATAAAATAAAATAATGTCTGAAACAGCTTACTCCAAGATAATCTGACTAAAAATTAAACAAAGTTTGTGATTTGTTCTAAAGACATAAGTAAGGCAGACCGAGAGGCTTTTAAAACTAAAGTAAAAGTAAAAAAACGTTTAACGTATGCTTTTACGAAGCACTTATGATATGTCGAATAGACGGAGAGGCTTTAAAGCAGAGTTAACTTGAAACAATACTTATTTTGTGGAACTATCAATTCAACCGAGTGCATACTGGCAATGTCTACCCCCCACGGGCATCTTTCTTAGTTCAAGTCCGTCTGGCAGGACGAGTGGTATATTCCACAAATAACCTCTGCTTGAAAACCGCATCGTCACTTCTACTTAAGTAAATAATATCTAGACACAGCATAAACACAATAATATTTGTTCTGGGCAAGACCAAATCCATCGACCTTCAGTGACATAGGCCAGACCACTTCTAACAAGTCGTCATGGAACTGATCAGCAAAATATCAAATATTTTCAAGGAGATTTTCGGTATGTAATGTGCTATTGTGGTGAATTGGTATGTCAGTCAATATGTTTTTATAATCAATCTCGCGGTCAATGTTTTTATTTGTCATATTAATATAAAATTTATTGAATTCCTCACTTATTTTATTTGGATCATGTACATAGTTATTATTTTGTGTACGAATTTTTTGTATTTTTTATTTTAGAATTTGTGTCATGGGTGTATTGTTTATTTATGTCCCAAGTTGTTTTACAAACGTTTTTTGATTCAGATATATAATTTGTATTGGTAATTTTCTGTGCCTGATGGATGCATTTTTAAATATTTTGGAATACTTCTGGTACTGATTTTTTATGTATTTATTATTCGATGTTAATCTGTATTTAAGGTAAAGCTGTCTCTTACGAATACAACATCCTTTTATTCCTTTTGTAAGCCAACTATTCCTTATAGGTTTATTTAATATTTTCACCTTAACAATTGGGAAACACAATTTATAAAATAGTACTAATGTGTCGTAGAAACTAGTGAATGCCCTCTCCATATTGTTTCCTGCAATAACTTCACTAAATGTTAGTGATGAAAAACAGTGCAAAAATTTCTCGACATTTTCTTCACACATATCATGTCTGTACTCAAACGTGGGTTTATACATATGACGAAAATTTGAGTTAGCTTCCACATCGAAAGTGAGGCTTTGACCTGTTTCGTGATCTGACAAACACACATAGTGGACTTTTGATTTGACATTGTTTTGCATGTTGCTTACAATTAGGTCTAAACATGCTTTCTTACGTGTAGGTATATTTATGTGCGATGTCAGATTGTAGTTGCTTAAGAGACCTTTCAGTTCGGTGCTATTCTTAGGAGTAGGTCTATATTCCAGTCTCCACATAATATTACCTTTTTGTTTCTTTTTCGTGATAACATGTGCAACAAAGACTGTAGTTGGAGAAAAAACATTTCAGTATTTGATGAGGGGGTTCTGTAGGTACAAACTATAATTACATTATACTGTGCAATTTCAACAGCGCAACACTCAAATGAATAATCGATGGCCTGGGTAATGTCTATTTTCCTGAAGTCAATATTTATATTTACTAATATACAGGTGCCACCTCTACGTTGGTCTCTGCAAAGCGAAGCAGTTAGGTTGTAGTTTTTTAGTATTAAGTTTTTCTCGGATCCTCTTTTCATGAAAGTTTCGGAAAGATCTATATTTTTGTGTAGTTTTACGTTTATTATTTAATTCATTTTGATTTATATACGAGTATGTGCTGTGTTTGACTTGTAGTTGTAACTTATGATAATTTTTGGTAAGGTATTTATTTTTATATATTAAGTAGTCTATTTCTATATTTATTTTATGGCACAGTTCTGCCAAATAGACTTTTTTGTTGATGTTATCAGTTTTTATAAATGAGCAATTATTATGATATCTAGATATGAATTTAAAATTATAATTCAACATTTCTGTGTTCAAATATCGATTAAATGATACATTGGCTAGGAAGACTTTACATTTTCTTAATTTATATGAAGCCACTTCGAGCTCTCACAGAACATAGGGATTCTTATCATTGGAACGTATTGCTAATATAACTACGTCATTTTCCTTAAGACTAGTTTGCAGGCTGTCGCAGGAGTCCAATATATGTTGGCACGTCGCTTCAGGTTTCAATATAGTCGTAACAGTGTGAGGGTTATCTGTGTGTGAATTCCGACTTGTACGTAATTTTTTCGATAAGCCTTTGATCTGCTGATCACCTTAAATATATACTTGTTGGAGGCTGATGCTGTAATTAGGAAGACTACTAGCGCCATCTAGTAGTTTATTGTTGACAATACTGGTGTGTGATAAGTCGTTTTTAGTTTGGTGTCGCTGGTCTTCCACATTCCCAATAATCTCTTTTCTTCTTTCAGTATCTGATTCTTGATTATTGTTGATATGATTAACTTGCCCGTTTTTAGTATTTTCGTTTCCAGTATTCAATTTCGTTATCTGTTGTATTAATTTTTTATTGTCTTCTCTTAGTTTTTGACATTCTTTTTGTAAACAGATTATTTTTTTTGACACGCTCTTAAATTTTCTTGTCACTATACGTTTCCTTTTTTTCTTATTATTATTAATAGTTGTCGTACCTTGTGTGTTACATTTTATAGGCTTTTTATTTTCCTTTGTTTTACCCTTTATCTTTTTCTCTTCGTCTAGCCATTGCTGTAGTACCTGTATTTGATTATTCAACTCTTGAATGATTTCTTGTTGTCTTACATACTCAAATTGTTGATGGTTTGCATTAATCGCCGCTGAAGTTCGTCGCGGCCCGGGGTTTGTGATTCTTCAGAAATGCGAAATCGTTTTCGTTTTCTATTTCTACCCAAAGAAGGAGTTGTATCGCTGTATTCTATTTTTTATACTTCTCTATTAATTTCTGACACTTCTCCAGTTCTTTGGTTTTGTGTATTCTCTAGCATTAAATTTTCAATTTCGTTATTCGCTGAAGAAAGTTTGAACTCAAGATTTCGAATTTCTTCCTGTAGAGTTGAGTCTGGCCCACTCGAATCCATGTAACTGTGTGGTAAGCTAATTCTAGTTGACTTAAACATAGACACACGCATTCCATTACGTTTTCTAAAGAGATTGCTCTCGGACGAGGACGGTGCTATGTCAAATTGTCAATATCCATGTACTCCAAAGAAATATCTTTAACTTCCTTTTTATCCTTTGTTTTGAATTAATAAGTAAATTTTTTACGTAATAAAAAGTAATAAAAAATAAAAAATTATAAAAAAGTCCCAATCCTAAACCAGGTTTGAACCAACACCTCTTGGTACAGGTTATCTACTTAAGCAATTTGCGCCAACGAGTAGATTGCAAGAGGCGTCGAAATTTTGGTACGCTTAATATAGTTGTTGACGATCATGTGTCTTTCGGGTCACTTCGTATGTGTCCGTAATCAGCGCGCTTAGCTGATTCACAGCAGTTTAAATTCAACGCATTTGTTTACATCGGCACAACGAACATTTTGTAAATTGTTTTTGTTGATTACACTTCACAATATTGTCAATTCTTGTAATAATAATATTCACTGTACACTATTCTACATTATGTATCGATTGTTATACTCTTTACGGGAATTTTTTTGACTTTTTCACTGTTTTGGATTTTTTTCGTACGCTGTTTAAGAACACTGCCGCTCGGCTGCGGAGCGCGCGGGCGAGTCCTAGAATTAATTCTGAATAAATTAAATTCCGTTCCCCGTTAAAAGAAAAATTATTTGCGCGAACAAAAGCTTAATTCCACTTAAATGAAGTGGTAAATCCGATATTCGCAAAAGTCAAAGTCCCGTCACACTCCCACCTGTTTGCACAAAGCAAATAAACCGCATTTTACCGGAGTGGATGCCGTTTTGCGAACAATCCAGCCGCGAGCGAGGCCTTTGTTTTAAATTCAATAAATAGCTGCTGCTTGTTTTCACACACTAACAGATACTATACGCCAGCCAGGATGGCATTTAATATAAAACTTTTAGCAATACATTATTCACAACCGCGTTAGCCTATGCTAGGCTAGAACTCTTACATGTGCATAGAATATATTAATGGTGGTTTTGGTTTAACTTTTGTTATATTATATTACCACGGTACAGTCATGATTAAAAGATGCACAGTTAGGTTTGTACTTCCGAGCGAACATCGATGTTACATGAACGATCATACTTTGAATTGAAACGGTATCCCAAAGGATATTTTTAGTTACTAAGAATCTATAAAATACATCTATGGAATAAATGGCTAATATAAAAAGTGATTTGATTTTAGAATCTGTTGAAAAAACAAGAGCGTCACGACGTAGCGTAAGACGTCCATCTTTATCTCTATAGATGTTATAATTCAGACAGACGACACGTTTGGCGTAGTGCGCTTTAGCACGGTTTCTCGCCTCGCACTTACGAAGTGTCCCGGGTTCGATGCCCGGTCGGGTCAATTCAGGAAACGATCTTTTCTGAATTGACTCGGGTCCGGGTGTGCTGGGAGACGCCCCTAGCTTGTTTCCTTGTGTGGGACCTCGTAACACAGGGATATTAATCCCTACTTCGAGACCATTACAGGAGCTGTGTTGTCTGGCGCATATTTATTTATTTATACTTATAATTCGGAATGGAAAATTGTTTAATTTCTGTTACGAATTAACAAATCACTGTTAGTAACATGAAACCTCTACACCGTTTGTTTTACAGAACGTGAGGAGGTCTGAGGTGAGACTGAATTTGGTTCATTGGAGTGACTTTAGATGTAGGTTTAAATAGAACATGGCTTAAATAAACTATGATTAACTAGCTTTCCGCCCGCGTCTTCACCCGCATTATCATTATATATTATGGCCAAATTACATAAAATCTATATAAATTGTAGCCTATGTGTTATTCTGATGGATAAGCTGTATTACTGTAAAACAACACCATAAGTAGCGTAAATTTAAAGTGGAAACTCGTGGCAGACGTACATGTCCCGTTTAAGGTAACTCGATCATTTGGAAAAAAATATTTGATGTTGGTATTGTTTATGTAAATCTAATGAATAAAAATAGTATCTATGACTCTATGAATGAATTATAATTATTACTTGTAATTGTAAAAATAATAAATATTATTTATTAAAACGATTCATCAGACTGTTTATTTAAAACCCCATGTGTAATTTTAAACAAAAACTATAATAATTATATCGAACCTAAAAATATTTCGAAGAATTAAATCGATTGAAATTAAATTAAATCATAAGATTTATTATTATTTCAAATGGAATCGGTACCGTGTGAAAAAATAAACAAATGGAAAGTACCAGGAGCTGCTACTTTAAATTTACGTTATCGTTCGCGTAAAAAAACTCACATACCCAACATTATTCAATTTCAGTAAATATCAAGTATTTTTTACAGCAAAGAAATTGATCCTCCCCATTCTTCAGATTTCATGGAAAATATTACTTAATGCCATAAATGATAATGAAGTGCATATTTGTAAAATAATAATTTCATACCTGAAATACTAAAACATGCCGATTAGTGTTTCTTAATCGGTATTAAATCTGTGAATACAATTTTCAAGCCGGCCACTGAGTGCAAACCCGTGTCGATGTTGAGCTCATTCATACACATCGCTCGTAACGTTTCCAACTACACAGCACCAACTAAAATGAATCGTTTAAATTTTAATCAAGAGTTTCAAGTTGTGTGTGTTGTCAATTGTTTTATTAAGCCGCCGATTTTTCAATTCTTACTTTAGGGTGAATACCTAAAACTTAGGACTTCTCATATGTTCAGTGTCTGGACTGCATGATTACTTACCTAATTAGTTGTTTAACTGTTAATTTACTGCGGTGTTCATTCAAGACGATATGTTTAACGTGAGAGATTTTATTATTCTTTAGTACGTGTGGCGAACTTAGCGATTGCCCGTAGCCCGTACTCTACGGCATAACGAAAGCGTTAGACAATTAGATCCGTATTAATTAATAATAATAGTAATATTTAATAACTATCCGTATTGATCAACCGAATCATGTGTAATTCGTAATTTATCAATTTTGGTTTTTTAGAAAATGTTAAACCGAATAACAATCAGTTGCGTTGCGTAGCCTTGAAAAATGTAAGCGTATAGATAGCTACATAGAGCGGGATCTGACTTTTATATATACAACGTAGAGATAGTAGAACATCCTTGAAAGCAAAAAAATATGCTATTGTGTAATTAGAAAAATACATTAAAATATTCGTTTGCTCACAATTATCTCTGGTCTTGTTCCAGGCCTTCGGGATTATTTTTAAACGTTAGTTTGCTCGGTTGACAATCCCAGCGATCCTTTTGTGCGGTCGTCTTTTTCGCGGAAAACAGAATGTAAAATGCAGGTGAATTTTACTGTCTCATAAAAAAAGCATTTTTCTGAGCTTTTACAACTCTAATTTATCTGGAAATGAAGTGAGCATTGTTATTTCTTTTGTAATCTTTTGATTTTTAAGAGCGTTATAGGTACTCGTACCTAGCTTGTGGAAAAGCGCTTCAGCAGCGTTTTTATTCTTATTAAAATAATACTAATAATATTTAGTGATCCGCTTAATTTGTGGTGGATTGTGCGCCTTTAGGAAGTAAAACGGGTTCATTATGCTTTTAGAAACGGAATTTCAGAATTTCACCGTTAAATCGGCACATCCGATAAATCCGAATCCGCAACATTTCACATTTGAACGCCTCGGGGAGTGGTGGCACTATCCGGCTTCCCGGAGCTATTTGGAACTGGCAACAACTAGTCAAACAGTATCGGCTTTATTATTTTAGGCACAAAAAGTTTTCGCCCCAATAGTAGGCATAGCATCCAATATCACAAACAGTATTCATGCTGTTTCTTTTTCTGCACACAACAGAATTTGATTTTAAATGTTTGTTTTATACATTTTTTATATTTTTTTAGTAAATATATTCGTGAAGCTAATTCTTATTCGAATGTCAGTAAGGAAGTACTTATAAGCCTTCTTGAACATACTTACTTATCGATATAATTAAAAAGAAAAATAGTTATGTGAACTTTATTATTAAGAAAACATACTTACCGGTCAAAATAGGTGTTGATTTGTTGGTATTCCAATCACCATATTTAATGTACAAAATACATGAACCATTTATAAAATACTAGATTTCGTGTTCATTTAACCCTTCCATGGTTTCAAGAAACTAACTTTGTTACCGGAGTAGGCCGTAGTATTTATAATAATCTATTTACCATAGCTTTTTAATTCGACAGTGAATGTTTAAAATAACTTGCTATCCGTCAGCGGCTTCGCCCGCGTAGTCGACGCTCTTTCTCATCAAAATATAGCCTAAATTCAAGAAAATATAGCCTATGTCATTCCTTTATACCTAATGTAGCTTCACATTGGTAAAAGAACTTTTAGATTGGAACCAGTAGTTTCGGGGCCTATTCAATCCCAACAAAAAAACTAACAAACAAATCAATTAAGATATTTTAGTTTACTAACGAAATACAGTACCAGAAGTAGGAGCAAAAAGTTGGATTATTGAATTTATTGTAACTTGATTGTGATTATGTTTCTAAACAAGTTTAGGTTACGTGGCGCTTGCGGTAGGATTTTATTTAGACAACATGGAATAATAAGTAATATCAGACAGATAAGGAGTCGGAGTTTAAATGAGGATACCTACATACTGAGACATTGTCGTCGTTCATTTGGTTCACTGGCAATCGTAAAACGAGGGTTTTATAGGTAAGCACGTTAATTCGTGAACCATTAACCAATAATTTTGTTTTTCAACGCACGTGTTCGGTTCGCGTATATCATTTAGTTAGGACAAATTTATTAATGTAAGATTTCATTTTTTGTTCTGGGAATCTGTTTTATTGGATCGGTTTACCAAACAGTCTTTTTATTTTCTTGATAATTTTTCCTACTAAAAAGCTGCTGTTAAGTGACACAAAAGATAGAAATGGAACACTCGATGTTCCGTGTAGCGGGAGTCGAGCGCCGTCAAAACGGTTCACGTAGGGGATAGGGAAATGAAACTGTTCCCAGCCACAGCTTCGTCAAAATACGAGCTGCCAGACAGACTTCGTTCTGTCAAATGCTTGACAGCTGGTGTCCATTTTGCCCGCTTTTCTCCGACTTGATTTACATTTTCACTGAATTTTTTGTTCAATCACAATAGAATACCTATAGCCTATATCACTCCTGAATAATTGAGCTTTCTCTTATTAAAATAATTTCCACGATCTGATCAGTAGTTTTGGAGCCTTTTCAACACAAACAAACAATCAAATCCTTCCTCTTCATAATAATAGTATAGATGACTTATTAGAAATACGATAAAATGTAATTTGACTTTACGAGGTGCCTGGATTTCGTTAGAACTTGTCATTTCGTCAAGGTATTTTTATAGAATTGCATATCGCCGACTACGATTCGCCGAAGTAATTAAATTCACCAATATCATTTATTATTATGGCTTTAGTTTCAAATAGACCACATAAAAGCCGAAACGTGCGGTGAGTGCTTCAAATAAACGTTGGACAAAGGGAAATGATTGAAGTGTAAAATATTTTAACCGAAACATAATATTGGTAACGATAGTATGTACAGTAACCACATGCACTCTGGAATGGAAACACGAACTTACACAAACTATGGCTGAGTGTACTGTAGGTAAATAAGTACAATTAAGTACAAATACATGTTATTCACTGACCATTAATTGCACTGTAAGTTTGCTCTCTGGTTGAACTCTGAATAATATATTGGATCGTTGGAGCTTTCAATTTGTTCAATGAAATGAAAAGTGGCAAGAGAATTCAGACCGGCTAATGGAAAGCTGTTGTGGCTTTTGGCGTTGTGAAAAGTTCTGATTGGCTATTAGACTGGCCATTAGGCCATTAATAAAATAGTTTAGTAAATTAATATAATAGTTTACGGTCGACTGATAATACCTACATGTTTTCTTGCAATTAGTGATAGGTATCATTGATTAATTATCATTGTCTCGCAGTAAATAGAGGGAGATAATTCGCAACGACACTCTTCAGACTCATTAATACAGTCATTCACTTGGAGCATTTGCGGCTAATGTTACAGTACAGTGTATTACTTACGAGTACCTATATATAGAAATAGAAAAACATTTGTTAACTTTAAGGACATCTTTACATTACAATTTTATTGATAAAGTAAACACAAAAGAAGTAGGCATTAACAACAAAACATAAAACAGAAAAAAAAGACCATACTATCAGACAGCGGTGTCCCAATGCCCAAAAATACAAATGGACCACACTTAGCTTAAAGCCTGGGCTTTATTGGTTGGGGAAAAAGTCTTTTCGCATATAGTATGTATGAACTTGTAATAAAATCTTTTTGGCTATACTATTTGTATCTGGCTGGTTTTGGTATCATTAGAAGTTTAAATTTTAAAAAAGATTATTCCAAATTCAAATTAGGAATGGTTCAAAAAGGTATAAATGCCACACAAGCCGCGAGTAGCACAAATTTGGTTTAAGCGTTTTCAATACGGAAATTTTGATGTCAAAGATGCACGTCGCTCTGGTTAGTATTACGGATAAAAGGATGCCATTTTTGAAAAAGTGGAGCAAATCGGGATATCTCTAGTTAGACTATCATAGGCCTGACCTTGCACCTTCCACCTGTTTCGGTCGCTTCAGAATTCTTTAGGCAGCGTCAGGTTAAAATCACGAGAGGACTGCCAAAACCACTTGTCGCGGTATTTTGATCAGAAGCCTCAAAATTCCTATAGCAATGGGATCATGTATATGGCAAAAAGTAATCGAACAAAATGGCACCTACATACTTTAGTTAATATAAATAAACTAAGTATATTAAAAAATGATTTGAATTTTCTTAAAAAATGCAAAGAAACTTTTTCCCCTAACTATTAATATCGGTGAATGCGCCATAGAAAATGACTTATCCTGAAGTGCTCGCCGTCGAATCGTCGATTATTACATTACACTCGTAAATGCTCGCGGCAAGGTAAACGCTTTTAAACTTGCAATTCCCGAATTAGGTGTTTAGTTATATTTCAAGCAAGTACTATAAATTCCGACACGTTTTAGCCAAAATCACATAATCTTATCACCATTATTGTTAGTTGCACTAATGCAGCTTGATGAAATTAACCAAATATAATAATAAATTAATATAGGTTAGTAGTAAATCAAGATCACAAAAATAAAAATAAATGCTTAAATTAAAAAATAAATATAAAAACACAACACTAACCTATTTTACCCACGGAAACGCTTGTACATGAAACTAAATGTTTAAAAGCACATTCGATATGGGTGGAACATACGGCTCAAAGGCTGAGCGTAACAGGTGGCGGAAGATTGCTGTACGTCTACCACGAGTTGCCACTTTAAATTTACGTTAACGTTCGCGTATGAAAATTGTATAGGGATTTGACATGACATGACATGACAATGTCAAATTCCAATACATTTTTATTTTAAACGAACTGGTTATGCGGCTCATAAAATAAAATTAGCCGACTGTAAAACCACGTTATTAGGGTATTTAACCCTTGTTAGTTAATTTATCGCCAGCAGAATTATGAATGACAATTACAAATATTCGCTGTGGTGTCAATGTTGATACGTGTTATCAGTTGCGATAAGGCATTCAAGTGTTTTGTTTTGCTGACGTTCAAAAAAAAAATTAAAATTGTGGACATACCAGGCCTGGCGCAAGCCGCGGCTGCGAGCAACAACAACGGGGCTAGCGAGTGCATCCCGCTGAGGCTTCTTATCAGTGAGCGGTTCTCGTGTTTACTGGCGGGAGGCGAGCGTGGAGTGCGCGCTCACTCGCGTCGATCGATACCCCGCCCACATGAAAATCCTAAACGAGAATCAAAACGTCCTAACTTTACAAAGTGTACTCTATTCCTAATACTCTGACAGCGCTTTTGATCTTTTGAAACACGCCGCTAAGTCCTGCAAACTGTTGGTCGTAGCATGTAATACCTTCCATGCGTCCATGCCCATAAAGTCCCTTATCGGTTCTATTCCTAACGGGTTAGATGGAATTTTACACCTTGAACCGATGACGTACAGGAGATAGATGCATCCTGCTTCAGACTAATCATCTCCGCTAACATTTACGTCGTTAACTGCTATAACTTCTTATTGTCACCTTGATCATAACAACAATGAAGTTACTTTGTATGGACCCGTGGCGTCATTTTTTGTGGCGGCCAGCAATAATTAAGGATATCACTGATTTATAGCACCCTGATACAGAAACATATCTATGAACCCCACATTTATATCTAAAAAGCGTTTCAAGCTTCACCATGCTGGTCCTCCAGAAGTGTGTTGTAAACGCTAAAAGATCACCCATGGACCGATTCTGACGGTCGTGAATCAGAGAGTGCTCTTCTTGGTAGAGTGGTCAGAATTGTTCTGAGTGATATCGGAGCCGAGATATGATTTCTTGAAGTTTTTTGCTTAAGTTTCATAATAGTTCTGAAATATTACTCATGGAGCTAAACTCGCCTAACAGCACTTAAAAAGGATGCAGAAATAAAAGAGGAAGGTAATAAGTATTTCGCTTTAAGATGGCGCTTATACCTGTTGGGTATATTTTTATGATAAAAGTACATCCAGCAATCAATACATCAAGTTAGATAGGTGTCCATTTTAATAGTATTGTTTACAAAGCAGTAGATGTTAAGTATTTGCCATTAAGAAGTGGAACATGAGCTATCACGAAAAACCACCATAACGTCAATGACATCAAAAAGACATTTTCTAATGGTCAATATAGGTATTGATTCTTAACGTCGTTATTAGAGACATCATAACATAACGTTTCATCACGACTTTATCCCAAACGAATTTGACGGCACGATTGGCGTAGTGAGCTGTAGCACGGTTTCTCGCCTTGATTTCCGTAGTGTCCCGGGTTCGATTCCCGGTCGGGTCAATTCAGGAAACGATCTTTTCTGAATTGACTCGGGTCTGGGTGTGCTGGGAGACGCCCCTAGCTTATTTCCTTGTGTGGTACCTCGTAACACAGGGATTTAATAATCCCTACTTCGAGACCATTACAAGAGGTGTGTTGTCTGGCGCATATATATATATATATATATCTGTATATCTATATATACCAAACCACTTTAAAAAAAAAACGGCGTAGTCAGAGGCAAGTGACTGTGGCCGTCATGGTGAACGGAACACTCAGAAGCCCACTTTTCACCAATGGTATTAGAACACAAAGTAGTGAACCTTCCGCCGCTATTCGGGTGGATTTGGTTTTTTATCGATGTTTTCCATTACCGGAGAGTTAGTCGGAAATTAAACAACGAACACAAAGATTTTGGTTCTGGACAGATTTGAACTCGGAGCCACACGAGCCGCGAGTGCTTAACCACTAGGCACGATGATTGGAGACATTACATGGGAAAAACACCTGAAAGTCTTTTTACCCACAATACAATAACAATATTGGCCTAATATTGCCATTGAAAACTAGCCTTCTTAAATTCTAATTGCGTTGCATGTTTATAACCAGTTGAAAGGATCATTAATAATGCCGCTTTTTTTTTTCTTTTCCTTGGTATGGACTAAGTTCAATTTGGTAGTTAGTTAAAAATACCATCTCAGCTCCGATATACTTTAGCTATATCTGCTCCTATAAAGTTTGTTCCTCTCGATAAGTACTTTCATAATAATAAGGTGTGGTGAGTGGCCGCGATTTTCGAAAATGACGCCAACATTAACCATACCCCTTTAATTTTATCATGAACGACCCTGCACCTACATATAATTATGGTGCAGTGAAGGGTGGACAAACACGTGCCGAGTCCACGTGGCAGCGAGGGGGTGGCTACTCGCGGTTGTCCGATAAAATCAAATTATTAGCGTCCTAATTGTCTTTTGTGGTCGGTGGTGGCAAATCATTTAAAAATGGATATGCAGGTCAAACTTAAATATTGTTGGCAACCAGATAAGCGAACCTCTTTTTTAAGTATTTCTTTTCCTTATTCCCTTTTCAAAACATTAAAACATCTTCAGTTGACAAGAAAACGTTGTGGACTAATAGTTATGGGTGAATATATTTACAACAAACAAATTATCCGTCTGGTTGGTCAAACTCCGATAGAGAGGTGGCAGTATGAATCCAACTCGGCTGGGCCACTTTCGGGAAACTGCGTTACATTTTTACGTCCAATATCCCACAGAGCCTGAACACCAAAGTCTTCGAGCAGTGCGTGTTGCCAGGGATGACCTACGGTACTGAGACGTGGTCCTTGACAGTTGGCCTTTTGAATAAGCTCAGGTTTGCTCAGCGCTCTATGGAGAGAACTGTGCTTGGCGTCTCTTTGCGCCTTTTATTGCCTCACTCCTAACCTAACTGTTAAGGAGTCTATCATCAATGCAGCAAGATAAGATGGCAACTACCAGACGCCACTAAGTACTTGATTAGCTTTAGAAGAAATTTATTTTACGTTGTAGGTACATCTCTATAAATTTAAAGGCTGCCCTGAATCTCTCCAGGATCCCGTAATCAGCAGATTGACCTGCTGACCATGGGAACTCTTTGGAAAATGTACGCTTTCAAACGATTTTGCCAAATCGTTCCAGGCGTCTTTACGTGAGTTTAGCCAAACGAGCGAATGCTAATTTTATCCCCCCTTTATCAAGTTCTCTTTGAGTAATAGTAGTCAGTCTCTGTTTACACAAAGATAATTTCATAGAGAGGGGATAGAATGAGCCTTCGCTAGTTTGTTTTAAGCCCACCTTTGAGGTGCTGCCTCACTTGGAGCATTTGCCTGTAATGTAACGTTACAGAGTCGAGCATTTACATCAGTGAGGGAGGAGAATCGAGCATTACAGTGCGCAAACTGTAATGTTTTATATTCGAGCATTACGTTAATTAATTGAGCACCGAATAATGTTCTAATGAAATTATGCTCATAATCTGAAAGTACATTACAGGCGAACGTTTGTCATGGCAGGGAGGCAGTAGGGGAACTAGGGGTAAACGGACGCTAAGGGAAAACAAGGAAAAACTACGGTAAAAGTCAAAATAATGTTGTTAACTGTATGCCGCTTTAGTTTCTCAATCAACTACAAATTGACATAAATTTTGGGCATGTTTTCACAAAGTAGATGTCGCAGAATTGCCCCAGTCGTTTTAAAGTTGAATAACGAAAAATACCTTGAGTCCTAACGTTAATTTTACCAAGACAAAAGTTTACAGATGACTTTGCTTTTCCCATTAAGAACTAAAAACTTGATGTCCGCTGAAATGTCAATGTAATTCATTTGACTGACTTTTTGATAGCTGGTTCATATTAATATTTTTTTAAACTGTTTAAGCTTCGCTGGTTAAAATAGACAAAACGCCGACCAATTTGCAGCAAGAGCATTAGCCCTATTAAACTTACACATTTGGGAGAAGTAATTCAGTAGAATCTCAATAGACGAAGAGCTAGTGTCCGTAGCATTTACCACATTTGTCTACATTCCACGTTTGACAATGAATCAGTTGGAACTAATAGCTCCTGGAACATACCATAGAAAACAAGCTCGTTCTTACTATGATAGCAATACCAGGGAAGGTGGATATTTATAAGAAATAAATTAAAAGTTGGAAGTTGCGGCATTCGAAAATCTATCTGGAACATTATTCGTGGCCGTATTACGTCTTGCCATTCTAGTAAAATATCGATATTATAACTACACATAACATGTTCTGATAATATTGAAAACTCAGAGTACAGTGTAGTAACAGGCTATTACTGTACTATTACTGCCGGTAGTAGAACAACTGTTCTCATTGTTGTTCTCAAACTATGGTAGTCATAGACATGGTTTATTCTTGGGCTAGGTATAATCCTGACCACTTACATCCCCCAGCGGCATTCTTGAATAAATTGTTGAATGATTATGATTAAAATAAAGATTATTCAATACTTTTAGTTTACTACAGCAAAGCACAGCTACATACGTTTAGTAACCGTTTTTATTACCACACCTTACCTCTTGAGCCAGGGGTCATGGGTTCGAACCCCACCAAGGACAAACATTTATGTGATGATCATCAATTGGTGTTTGTTCCGTGTCTGGGTGTTATTTATAGCATAGGTAATATATTATACTATTTTTAATACCTCCGTTGTTTCTGATATTAGTAACTCTAAGTGATTAAATTATGAAATCCTGATTATGTATTTCACAATTAGATCAATGTGTGTGATGTGGTGAGGTATTTTTTAATAAAATTAAAAAATTTAAAAACCCCCGACACAAAAAATAAACTCCAAAAACTAACAAATAATATTTTAAATTCACATGTATAAGGTAAGTTCAAATATTTTTATTTTCCAAGCGTCGCGTCGCGTCTGGGGACCGCTCAAGTTTATGAAGTATTTTTCCAACAACAGCTTCTTAATTATTACGAATTACATGTAGTGTACCTACAAGCGATCTTAAGTTTCATGCATAGTCTTCTTCGTAATGCCGCGTGCTGCGAGCTCGGTGTGCGGTATGCGGCGCGGGGGTGGGCGCTACCAAGTGCGGCGACCCGAACGGGCAGACGACACGTGAGGGCAGACTACGTTGACGGTTGTGTCGATTTTGCGAATTTTTCGGAGTAAATTCTTTTTTTGCAATCTACGACTACATCTGGTTTTTCTGACTTAGCGGTCCCCCGACGCGACGCGAAGCTTGGAAAATAAAAATATTTGAACTTACCTTATACATGTGAATTTAAAATATTATTTGTTAGTTTTTGGAGTTTTCTTTTTGTGTCGGGGGTTTTTAAAATTTTTAATTTTAGTTTTATTTTGTCCTTTTTAAAGTAGGTAAAATATTAGGAAGGTATTTAAAGTGATTAAATAGTTGAGTTTGAAGTAACACAGTAGCAAATTTCAAATCATTAGGACTTATGAAAGGTAGTCAGATCCCCTCATCAACTATTAAAGACCTGATGATCTTCAAACGGCTGATCAGGTCATGGTTACCTTACCATATACTTTCAATATCATTGAAGTAACACGGTACCAAATTTCGAATTGATCGGGAAGTTGGTCATATCCCCTCATCAACTAGAAAAGACCTGATGATCTACAAACGGCTGAACAGATTTTCAAGAAACATAGCTAAGAACACTCGGGATAAAATTATCTATGACACAAAAAAAACTAAATGAAAATCGGTTTATCCGTTTGGAAGCTACGATACCACAGACAGATACACAGATACACAGATACACCGATACACAGATACACAGACACGTTAAACTTATAACACCCCTCTTTTTGCGTCGGGGGTTAAAAATATACTTTGTTCAAATCTACACTGATGTTAATTGGTTTCAACTAATCGTGATTTTATCACATTTTGTAATAATTAAAATTATACTGAATGTATTATATTTCAAAATTAAGGCACATTTTACAAAAAAATATCTATGGATACAGCGTTCATCTCGCAAAAGCGCTGCGTTCGTGCCTTAAGTAATGCTCCGCCCCTAACATCGTGCAGGGAACTGTTTCCTCCCCTGAACTTGCTTTCTCTACCGTCGATGTACTATAACGGAGTGTTGTGGTTTTTGTCATATCTCACCCACAATTATGTTTGCTCAAAAATGATTATTCAATTAATTATTTTAGTTATTTATTTTTTAAATATTTCTATAAGACATCAAGAAAAACTATTGCTACCCACAATACACACCCAATATTATAAAAGAAACAGTTACGCAAGTTGCATTTCAATTTATAACTAACTACCTTATTCACTAACTAAGCTTCCATTGACTATATTTAAAAAAAATTGACTGGCTAAAAGGTAAATGTTTCTACTCAGTTGATGAACACCTTAACTCTAAGACTGACATTTGATCAGTAACAGTGACATTAAATTTGTGTTGTATTGTTTTTATAATTTGTATTTAATTATTTTGTTTTGACTAGAGGTGGAAATTTATTATAAATGATGACCTAATATTATGTTTTTTTTGTTATATTTGCATGCTATATGGCTGAATATGTATGAACTTTATGACGTAATTATTTATGGTCTGACATGTTGTGACATTCAAAGGCATATGATTATGATCTGGAGGAGCTGAAACGTGGTATGTTTTGAACATTATTTTTATTTAAAAAAAAGTGCCTGAAATGTAATGATGCGATATATTTCAAGAATCGGCCATCGGCTCAGTAAGTCCTTTCATCAGATAGGTACCAAACACGATAGGTTTCAGACCAAAAACATTTTTTACCGTAAAAAAAAGACGTCATAACTACTCTCCTCTTTTTTTTTTTTTCGAGCTACGGGTCAAATTGATTCGTATGGCCTAAAGATTAATCGTTTTGATGTTCATGCTTTTAACACCATTTACAGCTTTTTACTAAATTTCAGGGTGTACAGTATAATAAATAAATATATTTACCTATTTAACTTATCTGTACTAATCTATACTCCATACTATACTAATATTACCTAAAAAGAGGAAAGATTTCATTGTTTTTTTTGTTAGTTTGTAATGAATAGGCTCGAAACTAGACCAATTTTAAAAGTTCTTGCACCAATTTAAAGCTACATCAGCGAGTGACATAGACTATTTTTTCAGGCTAGGTATATGTCGACGGAAGAAACAGTCTACGTGGGCGAAGCCGCCGACGGGCAGCTAGTATATTTAGACACTTTCAATTAACTTTTGCAGCTTAAGGGAAGTATAGTGCCAGATTTAGCCGAAACGCAAAAACAAGCTTTTTAGTTCTACTGAATCGACAGGCAAGAACTGTAAGTGTAAGTTTAAAATGCTTTCAATTACCACAAAATAGTAAAGCGCGAGCCAACCCGAAGCGTTGCATACCGTCCGCAAACTGCGCTCCTGCGGTTGACGGAACGCCGCCGGCTATTCGCTTCTGGCCTTCGCTGCCTCAGGCCCGTATTCAGTTTGCTTAGTGCGGGTGCAGGTGACTAGTAGGAGCGATTGATTTGTGCAGGTGTGTAGTGCAAGTAGTTGTGTATTTCTGTTTAGTGTATGTGTTTAGTTTATCTTGGACACCTTTAATTTTGTACCTAAGGTCTTTACAATTATAAAGACATTCATATTTTACATCCTCCTGCACACATTTTTATGATAAATCTTCCATCTACTTCGCCATGTTTGCGAGTTTTGCAAAATGCTAAACACTAACACCTGCTGTCCAGACGTGTTGAGTAGCAGGCACGCGGCGAGTGACGGGAATGGGAGACGCACGGGACGAGGCCACTCGCAGTCTACTCGCAAAAAAATAGAGCACGCTTCTAATCACTTTACTACGCAGGTTACTAATAACTTGCAATAATCAATCGTGTCCAGACGTGTTTTCTACTAACACTAAGCGCCTGCACTAATCACCTGCACTAACTACTAAGCAAAGTGAATACCGACCTTAAAAACAACGGGCATGGTCCACTAAAACTGGACCAAAGAAATATGGGATTGCTATTTATTATCTGTTGGTAGTAGTTGGTAGTAGATTCTGATGTATTTTTCCAAGTTTTTACCTTAAATTCTTTTTTATTTTGGTATCGATTGCTGTCAAAGATTCGCTCACTTTACTGAGCCGGAAAATAAAACTTTTTCGTGAACTGTATATGAGCGTTGGCTGGGGGTGGATTGAAAACGTTGCACTTTAGTAAGATTACCTTGATTATTTCATTGAATTGAAATAAAACTTAAATTGTTGCTCAATTATTGTGTGCAAAATACTATTTAAAACACACATTGAATTGTCTAAAATGAGGGAGTCACCAATTATTTGTCAAATTAAATAAAAAACCGTTTTTTTAAGTAAATAAGTTACTTAAAAATTTACTGTACACAGTTATAGTTATAATTATGAAATTAAAAGGTGCATTCAATGATAAAGAGATATTTTCTAAGATATTTTATGTTCATTGATTTATTTCTACTATAACCCTTTTAATAATTGTTATATATTGGCAGCCCTTTCTTCAAAACTAATGATTGTTTTCAGTCCCCTATTTCAACTCACCTCGGTATTAGGGGAGTTAAACAGAATGAATTGCTACGTTCCAGTTATTTTATTGAGCTGGCTTTCACACTTACGCTGTTTTTGTGATAAAGACCATAAAGAGAAATAAATGAACTATCGATTAGTAGTAATCTCGTACAAATTTATCAAAAACTTAGTTTTTTGTGTAAATTGTTTCAACTCCACTCGGTCTCCTTTACTACGACTATTTAACACAATATTATGAAACGATTCCGATAAAAGCGCTTGCAAGCTTTTGACCTTTACAGTTAATAAGCTAAGTAAAGCTTATTAGCTATTTAGGTCAAAACTTTCATTTCAAAGAGAATGCGGGCAAGGTTGTTATTGAATAACTAGGCCAAGAACTTGATGGAAAGTGATACGGACAGCGGACTGTTCCAGGCTTTAAAACTGTGAAGAAATTTCAATTCTTCTACCTTTTATTTTCACGCTTGGACTTTGAAAGTGTATTTCATCTAGGTTTTCAGGAGGCTTTTAACTTTCCGTGGAACTTCTATTAATTGCTTCTTGAAATAAACTTTAAAATAACTTATAAAAGACCAAGAAAATCGTAACTTATTCCCAGTCATTCATCATTATCATTACCAGCAGCATTTAGAAGTCCACTGCTGGGCCAAGGTTCTTGCCATAGATCGACGTAGCGAGCGGCTAATAGCGGCTCTTAGAAATTATATTATACATATATGAAATGATATAAGTATCTACCTACACCAAACTTCACCAGGTTTTTGAAGCAACGCCTAAAAAGCCTAGCGTTGATTTCTTGGGTTTTAGCAGTAGGTATTCCCATCTGCACGCTGCAGAATCAAGTGCTCAGGTTGGAATTTGGCACTACTCCAATTTATGATTGAAGACCATAGGCCACAACATTCTAATTTTAAAGATACAACACAAAGAACAGTAAACCTCATTGATATTCATAAGGTGACCGACCGCTGCACCCAGCAACGTCGCATCCTCAAGAGAAAATGTAAAATCTGTCACAAGCAGAAGAAATGCTGAATAAAGTTCGCAGTACCATCAAAATTTTCGTTAGCGTCGTGTCGTGGCCTAGGTAGAAGTTAAGCACTCCAACTCGGATCGTGGATCATGCTGTCTCTAGTTCTTATCTGGCCACAACCATCTTTGTGTTCATTGTTTAATTTCCGACTAACTCTCCGCTGATGGAAAAACATCGATAAAAACCAAATCAATTCGGATACCTACCACGTTGGGTTTTCATAACATTGATGAAAAGTGGGCTTCTGAACGTGTGTGTTTCCAACTGTCCACCATGACGGCAACAGTCACTTGCCTCTCTGACTATCCCGTTTGGGATATAGTCGTGTTATGTTACTCGTATGTGCTATGGTGCTCTCCCCCACTGTAATGTCAGATTCTATTTCGAGCATTACATTACAATACTGCCTCCTTGACTGATGAGCATTCGCATGTAATGTAACATTAGATTACTGTGTTATATAATTAAATTAATTTATTTCCCGTCAAAGCCGTATCGACAAAAAACTAATCTTGATAAAAAAGGTGCGTGACGTCATCTCTCTCATTTATTCGATGCTTCATGTGGTAAGTTACAGTTCTTAAATAAAAATATAGTACATACACATGAACCACTTGCCACGGTAAATACACTAATGTAAATACTCGTACACTTGCTTGTTTTATTTTATTCTGAAAAATTATTCACTTGGCCCACCCAGCTGACAAACATAAGCTCTTGTCTGAAATGTGTAATTAATTGCCCTTGAACTTGTTAAAACTACATAGGACGATGGTTGACAGTGCCATCAGTATTCCAAAATGATATTTTCTTTTGCTGAATGGCGTCTTCGGCATTCATAGCAAACGCTGAAATTTGACACATTATTTCAATAATGCCCCCATTAAAGACATCATCAGACATTTATATGTCAATACCCTGAAAATTATAATAATAATTTATCAGTGCTATTAAACTACAGTCCTAGAGTAAAAACTAATTATAGGAACGAGTTACGATAAAATGCTAACTTACGCAGAAAAACAGTCCATCACTTGGAAGGATATAAGCCAAAATTACCTTTGCTTCGTGTTCAATTTCAAACAAAATCTGTTTTAGCATCACCGTCGTCCGTCACCTACTAAGCATTTCTTACATAACCTGAAGTTAAAGCACGAAAACTTTGTTATTTTAAAGTAAATAAAGCAGAACAACGAACATACAAAAGAATGCCCCAACATTCAAATAAAAGCTAAATACTTAAACTGACGATACTGTTCATCTCCGAAGGAAAAGGCAGAGTTATCGCTCACACTTACGATTCATCAGTTACGAGTATATTTTAGTTACATGTAATAGTGGGCTAGCCAATTACTATCACCGGGTTAAGGAAAATACAAAAAGGAAAATTAATGAATTTCTGGTAAGAGAAGGATAGTTAAATTACGCTGACTCGGAAGGACAAGCTCTTTCATTTGATACCTATGTTAAAGGGATTGAGAAAGAACACATCGTCCGCCATCTTGTGGCGGCGGTCATTTCGCAAATATTTACATTTAGAGTAATGCAGTATCTTCTCCATCCTCTTGACCGTATACAGAGGAGAGCCGCTCAAATTGTCAACGACCCTGTGATTTCCGACAGCTTAGATCCTTTGGCCCTACGGAGAGACGTTGCATCTCTGTGTATTTTATACCATCTTTACAATGGGGAGTGCTCAGAAGACTTGCATGATCTTATACCTGCCGCTGAATATCATCACCGCACGACACGTCCTAAGTCGAAATTCCATGCTCATCACCTGGATGGCTGGCGCTCAATAACTGTACGTTTTTCACGTCAATTTCTTCCGCGTACATCCAAGATATGGAATGATCTTCCTGCGTCTGTATTTCCAAGGAATATCTATGACATCGGAGCCTTCAAGAAGAGAGCGTATTCCCATTTAAAAAGCAAGCAACGCATCGGTGACACCTCTGGTGTTGCAGTTGTCCACGGGAGGTGATCACTTTCCTTCAGGTGATCTTCCTGCTCATTTGCTTCCTATTACATAAAAAAATGCATATTGTATTTTCACCAGAAACACAATATATCACCTATCGAAAATTTCAGTTGTAAAGAAGTGGTTGTTTGATTATCAGCTTCCAAGATTCAACCCGCAATAAACAAACATACATTGCAATTGAAAAAGGTTGCAAAGAAAATATGGTGAGAATCACGCGGCCAGCCATGAAATATTAAATTCGTAATAAATAAAATTCTCAGACATAATGTACACACAACAACATGGTCTAGTGATATATAAAACTTTTTTAAATAACTAAAAAAGTACTGGCCTTACAAAAAAACTATTAATGACAGATTATAAAAACATTATTAAGTTCCTTTTTTAAATTCAAATTTGTATTTATAAGGTTTTGTTTTAAGATGAAATTCGCATTCATTGAATTTCTTCCAAAGAAGTTAATCTTCACGAACTTCTAACTTGATTAAAACTCCATAAATTTCTATAAATTTTTGTCAAACGCATCTCCGGTGTTCTTTTAATCATGCCACGTAGATACTTGACCAGGAACGAAATGTTAAGAGCAGTGGGCATGATTCAAGCTGGCGCTACCCAAATTGCGGTTTCTGAAGCCATAAGGACCAGTCAGAGCGTTATATCCAGGCTTTGGTCACGTTATCGTGTCATGGGGGAAGTGGTGGAACGGTACCGAGGACCTCAACGCATTACAACACATGTACAGGACCGATTCATAGTAAATGCTGCACGGAGTCAACCAAATGTAACGGCGATGCAATTGGTTCAAAGGCTACAGAGAGAGTATGGTTTGCTGGTAAGCGGTCAAACTTTGAGAAGACGACTGCATGAAGTCAACCTACGTGCTCGTAGGCCACTTCGGGTACCAGCGCTAAGGAGAGGCAATCGAGGAAGAAGATCACAATGGGCTATTGCACACATAAACTGGAACCATTCTCAACGGTCACTTGTGCTCGTCACTGATGAATCCAGGTTTGGATTTCATCCTGATTCGCGAAGAGTACGCGTTTGGAGAGAACCTGGACGTTGGAATCGACTGCAGCACCCACAACAAGTTCATGCATATCAAGGTGGCACGATTATGGTTTGGGCAGGAATTCGTCTCGGCGGTAGAATGGACCTCGTTTGTATACAAGGCAATATGACTGCACTAAAATACCGAGATTAGGTGCTAGAGCCTGTAATCTTGCCCCACAGACAGCAAATGGGACAAAATTTCAAGCTAATGCACGACAATGCCCGTCCACATACGGCGCGTATCGTTACAAGTTGGTTACAACAGCATGATATCCAAGCTTTAGACTGGCCTGCACAATCCCCTGACTTAAATCCTATTGAGCATGTCTGGGATATGCTTAATGAAGTGCATATTGTAATTATCATAAATTCCATAATAAGAGTAATAAAAAAAACTACTCATTTAAGTACTTAGACGTGTCTGTTACGCTTAAAACTATATCACACTACGCAGCACACAGCAACGCTCAGCGATGTTTATGGCAGAGCAACGAGCGATACGTCCTCCCTCTGAAAGGCCTAGCGGCGGACTGGTATGATATACGGATTTGAAACTTTTGAAAGTGAAACGTTTCACTGTAAAAAAATATGCATAAAATAAATGAAGCATCTTTTAAAAGGTTTTTTGTATTCATACTTCTTCTTTTACGTTACACTATAACATTGTATAAATTAAAGTAAATACTTATACCATAGTAAAGAAGTAAATACCTTGGTAAATTTTGCATCTCTACCAACAGCAACTTCTTTGTAGATAATTTCACTTTGTTTGGATTTTATTTTGGATGAAAATTATCTCAGATTTAAATAATTTCCTTACTAACAAATTACGTAATGATATGTAGATTTGCATAACATTTTTTGTTTGGCTTCTTTTTCAATGGTTTCCAAAAATTTTAGCTTCCAAATTAACGTTAAAAGTGAAGTTTAAAAAAGACTGTTCGGGTAAATTGACAGTATTCACAAATACCCGTTTTTATCGTTTTTATCTAACTTTTTAGTCGAAGATACTGTTTACGATAATTTGTGGTTCACATATTTCTAAGATTATTTCATCAAAATTATCTCGTTCAAAACTGCCTATTTTGAGTCCGTACGGAGATCGACGGCGTTTACGCTCTTAATTTGATTTGTCAACTAGGGATTGAACCCAGGACCTCCTCCGCTAAAGAGATATTAGCTAGCGTCAAAGGCCCATTAGAGGTTCGGCATCGATCCAGGACGATGTTACCTTTACTTAGGTCTGCGCCCTTTTCTGGGATTTATTGTCTATATCTTTTTTTCATCAGTCATAAGTTATGGGCCCCTTTTCCGGTTTCCGGCTTGCGCCCGCGCGTAGCACAAGAGCCGTCGCGATATCTACTCCGGTGAACTATTCAATGAAGACGGACAAGCACGCCACAGTATAAATAAATCAGTAGTTTATTTATACAGTATAAATCAGTAGTAGTTAGTATTTTATTGGCTATCCTAGGAATGTTGTTAGCTAAAATAAATTAAGTACCTACGTATTTAATTATTTTTTTGCATTTATAAAGAAATGGATTAGTAGTGTATTTGTGATGGCTGACTGCACTCAAAAAAATTTTTCTAGATCATTCATTTCGTGGATTAATGTACGTACAATGCAATGGGCAGCACAACAAATTATACACCGGGGTATCTTGCGTCTAGTAACAAGAGCTAGTTTGCGACATAAACGAATAGCTTTATGTGCTGTCCACTGCACTATTGACTTGTAAACACTTACACTTAAATTGTTAAGAATTAATGAGATGGTCATAATAATTCTATAATATTATATATAAAGTTTCTATGGTGGTAGGAGATTTTGTGAGTATTATAATGAAAGACAAACATGATGAACAACCTAATTACAGAAACAATTTTGTACTATAACATTTGTAAACTAGTATCATCATCACATCATAGTTTAAATAGTTTGTGGGGATGTATGTATGTTTGTTTGTTTATATGTTTGTACTCCTGAACGAAAAACTGCTAAACCGATTTAGATAAAACATCACAGTAATACAGCTTAAACATCAGTACGGTACAGAATAACACATAGGCTACAATTTATAAAGTTTTTATGTAATTTTGCTATAATATGTAACGATGAAGTCCACGCGGGCGAAGCCGCGGGCGGAAAGCTAGTCACATATACAGGCACTGACTAAAGGTTAAAATTCAATAAAATTTAGTTGTCTTGTAGAAGAAGGAAGGGCTAGCATTGAGAAAGATATGGGCTTCCTCAATGCTGGGCGTGAGTCTCCTCTAAGAAAGTTAAAGCCACAGTCGTCGTGGCACTTCTCTCCGTGTTGGGGACTAGGATCTGATAGCAAATCAGGACTGCTTGGAGTTAGGGGTTCCTCATTTTCTTTATTTTCGGATGATTTGTTTTCTTCAAGTGTCAGATTTCTTATGCCCATACATACCACGCGTATATCTGGGATTCAAGATTTCAGGAAGTAGATAGACATTCATGATAAAACTGTAAAAACAAATACCTTAATTATGTATAGTTTACGGCAAACTTTTAGTTCTCTCTGAAGTGGTTTCTTAATTTACTATGATTTTTTTTTAATGTCTTGTGATCTAAGTGGACTAAAAGTTTGACACGATTTGCACTCCATCTTCGATTTCCAAAACACGTCATATTTTCAATTATTTCGACGTGGACTGGCTATTTCTCTCCGGCCCAAATACCAAGTAGACATTTCCGTCCTCTTGCGACATGCATTGTTCTTGGATTTTGTAAAACCCATTACTATTTTTTTTATTGTTGCAGTGCGGGTTTTCTTGATAAATTTTAATATTTAAATTTTGTTTTCTTCTATAGATTTTTTCATGCCGATTTTAATAAGTACTTACGCAATACACTTTCGGGTTATCTTATATTCAGATTCAGCATTTTTTTCTTAATTTTATTCATTTATTTATTAATTTATAACAACTATCCTTACAGGCTAGGCTTGAGCTTTCTTTTTCGCCATTTTAATCAACTATATAATAACTAAATATCCATTACATACACTGTTTAAAAAGGAAAGGTAAGCATTGAAAACTTGGATTCAAGTAACTGTTGTCTTTTTAAACGAATTTCTCTAAATTACATAATAGTACAACACCTTTTTTATACTGGTGAATGGCTACTACACCGCACACGGGGACGACAGTGTGGTCGCGAGCAAAAATTACATAGGTCCTACCTCGATGACGTCCGGCCGGACACTGCCCTGGCGGCACCGGCGCAGTACGCGCGAGACGTTTTTCACGTATTTATTTTATATAAAAAGAAATAAGCGCATATTATAAATCTATCCAATAATATCCCTGTCAAACCCGTTTAGTAAATGATATGTTAAATTCAGGGTATATAAACATGCGTCCCCCAAGTCTCATACAACTTAAAATAGTTTCAAAATCGACGTTACTTCTGATAATTTTTTTTTGTAAAATGTTAAATATTGGGTTTTTATCTAAAAAAGTCACTAGATCAAATGTGTATCTTTATTACCTATATATTATTTTTCAATTTTAAATCTGATTATTTCTCGGAAAACAACTTGATCTAGAAACATGAATTTCGGAAAAGTGATCCTTATGCAGAACATGGGGTTGTTTTGCGTTGCCTAGTTGTTATTTTTTAGCGCTTATTTTTAAATGCACAGCAAACAACTTATCATTCATCTATTTATGTGGTGGTGCTGCGCCGCCTGATATTCCACATTGCGGCTCCACAATGCCTGATATTCGTATCAGGCAGTGTGATGTACGTGCCGAACTGCAGTCACTCGATGTCAGGAAAGCCAGTGGCCCTGATGGAATCCCAGCTGTGGTGCTGAAGAAATGTGCAGCGGAGTTGTCTCCAGTGTTCACTAGCCTGTATCGCCTCTCCTACAATTCGGGTCTTGTGCCGCTGTCTTGGAGGGAGGCGAACGTTCAAACAGTTCCCAAAAAAGGGGACCGGTCTGACCCTAGCTGCCAATTACCGTCCAATAGCCGTAACCTCAGTTTTAGCTAAAGTGTTTGAGCGGATCATAAACACGCAGCTCATCCGCTACCTAGAGGATCACTCTCTCATTCACGACCGTCAGTACGGCTTCCGACCAAAACGGTCTACGGGTGATCTTCTAGCGTACGTAACACACATCTGGGGGGAGGCTATGGACAAGCATGGGGAATCTTTGGCCGTCAGCCTTGACATTGCCAAAGCTTTCGACCGTGTATGGCATCGTTCGCTTCTTTCCAAGCTTCCGGCATATGGTCTGCCACCTCGCCTATGCGACTGGGTCGCCGGATTTCTGGAGGGACGTATAATTCGTGTCCTTTGCGATGGTCAAAAATCACGCTTTCTCCAGATTAATGCCGGAGTGCCGCAGGGCTCTGTCTTGTCGCCGACGTTGTTTCTTCTGCATATCAATGACATGTTATCTCTTGGTAATATTCATTGCTATGCGGATGATAGCACGGTCCACGCGCGATATTTCGAGCGCCCTGGGGCAAAGCAGACTGACATCGAGGAGAAGAGGCGAAGTCTTGTTGTTGAGCTTGACGGAGTGTTGGACCGCATTTCAGAATGGGGTGCATGCAATATTGTCGAGTTCAATGCCAAGAAAACGCAGGTGTGTGCATTCACAGCAAAGGCGTCGCCTTTCCTTTCCCATCCCACTCTTCAGAGCACCCCACTACCGATTAAGGATAGCCTAAACATCCTTGGCATGGATGTTCGTAGCAACCTAAACCAGCGGGACTACATTGAGAGCGTCATTAGAACTGCATCCCGTAAACTCGGAGTCCTGAACAGAGTGAGACGATTCTTCACGCCTGAGCAGCTCTGTCTCTTGTATAAGACACAAGTTCGCTCGTGTGTGGAATACTGCTCTCATCTCTGGGACGGTTCCGCTAAGTACCTACTCGAAGCTCTTGACAGGTTGCAGCGGCGTGCTATCCGTATTATTGGAAACCCAGAGGCAACTTTGACCCTAGAGCCTCTCCAATTGCGTAGAGACATTGCCAGGCTAAGTGTTCTCTATCGCTTCTACAATGGGGAATGCTCTGACGAGTTATTCCAGCTTATCCCACCCTCACCTTTCCACTCCCGTACCACGCGTGCTGGACTACGGCGTCACCCACACACAATTCAACATTTGTTGGCCCGAACTAAAAGGTTCGGTGACTCGTTTCTTTGTCGTACCATCCAGACGTGGAACGCTCTTCCAGCACATGTGTTTCCTTCCTCTTATTGTCCCGGGTTCTTCAAGCGGGGCGTGAAAAGGCATTTCTGCAGGCCTTCAAGGTGAGGATGGCCAGCCCAGTGATTCGTTTGAATGACTGGGCTTGTCAACCTCATATCTGGACCTCACGACCGCTTTCCATCAGGTGGAGTGAGGTCATCTTGACGGGCAATATAAAAAAAAAAATTATATTCATCAATTAAATTATTTTCTCATCAAATACCTATATCATTTGACTGCAAGGAAAACAATTGTAAAGCAAAATTAGTAAATACAAATATTTCGAATAAAATATATCAAAAGTATATCATATTTTTTCCTCAGACGAGCGACAATAAAGTTTTTTACTGTACAAAAAAACTATTTTCATATCAAATAGGCTGATTGCAGAGCAAATTAACCTGGACGCACATACATATTTTATCAACATAACTTTTCTTATGACTAGTTTGATATTGCGCATCTCAAACCCTACTTGACATAAATGTCTTAGAATTTCAGAAGACACGCTCAGTAAATTTTTCAGTTGAAACTAGTTCTTGCTAGACAATACGCGTTTTCCCGAACGTTTTCCCGAGCGTTTTTCCGACCGAGTTTTAAGTTCATCATACTTTATTCTGATTGGTCGCGAGACGTCACCCGATCATCATCATCACAAAACAAGTGGAAAATCGCCAGTGAATATGGCATTGAAGCTAAAGCATCTACGACCGTAGAGCCTCTTAAAATACCACCAAATGACAAAGACCTCGAAGAGTAGCAAATGTGAATCCACAAATTATGGCATCCAGAGAAACAGCACATCAAAATATAAAAAAAAACGGGCCAAGAGAAGGACATTGACTTCAGATGAAACACGTTCCAGTAGAAATCGGTGATAATGTAATTATACAAATCCCTGATGTTGACAGATAAAAAGCAGATCTGCGTAATATAGTCGGCAGTGGTTCTTCAAAAGGATGATCAGGGTTTTCACGAGTTTGGAACGAAAATATGGAATGCTTGACAAATTATATTGCAGGTATGTACCTACGTATTGCTTCATTGTTTTATCATTGAATTATATTGCTATTAGGTAGGAGCTAACTACATGAATGTGCTTTTCAGGTCAGAATTTGACAAGTGCAAAGAAAATTTTTTGCATGAAGAAGATGTTCCGAATAAAAATTTACCTTTGAGAACTGTTGCGAAAGAAGCAGCCTGAATAGGCCAAGGATTTATGCGCTGCGATGCAAGAAATGATGTATGTCAAAAAGGTGTCTCTGCAAGAAGAATGGTTTACTTTGTAACTTAAAATGCCACGATAGTTTGTCTTAAATGGATCCTCCTCATCCTTTTTTAATCTTAAGGTTGTTTAATTATTTTTGATAGAGTGTTAACCCATGTTCCTTTTTTAAATTTTAAGGTTGATAAGTTGACTTATTTGATTATTTTATTAACTTTTAATTAATGTTTTTACCTTGGCAACTACTTTATGGCGACGTTCCCTAAAATTTTCCTTCAGTATAGGGTTATTATTTGGTCCACGTGTCTCAGTTCTTTTGAATAAATGTTTTTAGATCAATATCTTGTTTCCAATCCCAAATTAGTTTCTTTAGTGCTTGTTTTAAGTAAAGCTCGATGTGACAACTAGTTCTATCTGAAATTCAAATATATCAGCGGTAATTTTTAGTTTAACTAGGTATTTCTAGTTTTAACAAAGGCTTTTAGTAAAAACTAGTTTTAACTATAGAAAACGCTTTTTAACGAAAACCGGGTTTTAACTGTAACATACACGAGTATATCACTCTTGCGTTTATGCTTCATGAGACCACGGAATAGTTCTTCGTTTATGTTTAGTCTACCGACAATAACTTTTAGTTATTTTTCCGAAAGTCACAAATCCGATATTGCAAATTTCCGAATTTCATTAATACGAATTTTTTTGACTATTTAAAAGTACTGATTAGGTCTATTTAAATAAAGATATTTGAGTTTGAGTTTTGAAGAATTAAAAATCCGAAGTTTCATTTGTCTTAAAAACGATACGATATTATTATTAGATATATAAAATTCCGAAAATTATTACAATTACCTATTAAAAGTTTACATCAAAAATACTATTTCCTATAAAAAAATTAGGCTCAAAACCCGACTCGCTGTGGACATCCCGCTGTGATACTAGTCAATTACACTAGAGTGTAATTCAAGTGCCAGAATCGAATTGTCGGCAAAGTAACATGTCAAATGTTTATAAAAATATAATAGATTTGGGATTTATGATTTTTCAGAGTTTTGTTTATTCGGAATTCGTATTCATGAAAGATCGGATTATGGTTGATTCGTAATTTTAATGATTCGGTGATCGAATGATCGATCGAATGATGATTGTGAAATTTGCAATTCTAACTTCCAGACTTATGAACATTCGGAGTATTGAAATTGCGTATTTTTGATATTCGGATTTTTGATAATTCGGAATTTTGGCTTTCGGGATTCTAAATCATTCGGAATTTTGGAATTCGGGATTTTGACTTTGGGAGTTATGTTTTTCGGAATTATGTAGTGTACCCCAATAATATAGATACCTATTGGCCAGAAAAGGAGGCGTGGAGGTCCAGCCAAGGCAAGGTCTGCTCTCATTATTCAACAAATCGGAACAGAAAGTAGATTTGTTTAAGATTTTATAATTTTATTGTTGATCTCATTGTGTCCTAATTAATAATTAGCTTATTTTTTCAAATAAAAAGACGTTTTATTCATCTAAACTGCAGTATAAGATAAGAAAATAGACCCTCTGTTTAGTAAAAAAAGATGTAAATAGTTTACTGTACGTTAGTAATTATTAGGTATACGTTAATTAAAATGCTTTACATTTAAATAAATAGTTATAATGCTTAAAAATTAATATTTTGAGGTAGCTATTTTGCTGTGTGAGTACCTACTTAATCAGTATTTTTGATTAGTATTGTTTTTTTTATTTCATACAAAAGGAAGATTTTTTTGATTTGCAGTTAAATACAACCCTTTTTTTACTAGTTCTCGGTAAAAGATAATTATTTGTTTCACAAACTTCACGTGTTTGTACATCTATACAACATACTTCATTCGAATTAGACAGTGCAGTGCCATCTAGTTTTATAACTTCATAACTTAATAAAACGCTTAGAATGACAGGTACTATTCCCTATTCTGTGTAAATGGCAATCAGGGGGGGTTATTCACTAACTTCGATCGCAAGAAAATCGCGACTTTGACAGCGATTATTGCTACTTGACGTCAATTAACGGGTGACAAGCTGTCAAAATGCGAGCGACTAGTAGTCGTCTGGAGTCGCTAGTTAGAGAATTTGAGGGCAGTTATGTGGTTCACTAGTATTTTTAAATATAAAATTGATTTATTTGAATAATAATAGCACAGACAAAGTAAACAGTGGAGTATTATTCGGTTTATTTATATTTCACATTTACCCCTTCAAGTGTAATCGAAGTCAGGCTCATCTTCCTCCCTCTACTGTGTGGAATGAAGGCAAAATAAAACAAGATTTGGCAGTGTGGTTAGCAAATTCGCATCGAGCGAGGCTGTAAAACAAATATAAAACCACTCGAAGTTAGGATTAGATGGCGTATAAAGGCCAACACCCAAGACCGTAACGTAACGATTTCTTTAAAAAAGTTAAAAACTGTGTTCCGAATTAGGCAAAAGTGAATTCAGCATGCGTTTAAGAATGAAAAACAGTTTCAACTGGTAATTGGGAGGCGAAGGCGAAGCTCAATATCAGAGGGCACCACTGCCACGATGGTCGATGGCAAGTCCCTTTTTGAGTTTCTTTTGTTTGACGTTGTTGAGGAGGTTAACCCAGATTCTTCTAGCCAAACAAAACTTAAATGTTTTCATAAGGCATTTATTATTATTTACATTTGAAGTTATGCTCATACATAATTATTATCAGATGGCCATTTGGTTCCAGTTTTTGTTTTTATTAGGAAGAAATCGATGTATTCCTTGGTTTTTACATTGGAATGCGCAGCACCGAGACATTTTTCACACGATTATAAACTTATTTCGTCTTCAAAATTGTTTATACACGATTTGACAGGACATTATGAACCAGCGGTGATACGACACCTAGCGGGTGCATAGGGCAGATTTCCTTTCTATTGTTTTCCATTCACTTCATATTATTTTTAACCGTCAATTTTATTTTGTTCTATTTTGTCCATACTTAGGTTTTTAAAAACATAATATTAAAAATGCTGCCTTGTTCGAGTACTTATTTTTCTAAATGTGCAAGATACATTTCACCGAACTTGGAGGCGAGACTTTTACACTTTTACTATTATAGCAGAGCAGTTTCAATATATCTTATTTATTAAATATTGAGGTTGTGTGGCGATAATTTTGCGTTCGAGTGAAAGTGATTAAGGCGCTTTTAGGTAAACATCCCATTTTTTTATGACTTCAACAATCGTGCAATCCCAAGTCGGACCGTGTAGAATAAATGTCAATGTCATTCCTCTTTCTGTAAGCTCCACAGACTACGGAAGAAAATTAAATAGTAACAGCCTGTGGTAACAGCGTTGTTCTTGAAACGGCAATGAGGGTTTTCTGAAATGGCCTGCGTGAGATGACAGCACTGTCATACATACATTTTTTGTATTTTTCGATATTTTTTTTGGTTTTTAAGGGTTATTCTTATAAACAGTACTATAGGAATATAGTTTTCATGAAGGCTACAGTGTTGTGCAGTGCCTATGTGTGCAAATAAACAAGGAACGCATAAGTTCCCTACGGGAGATAAATACCGATTGAAACAGTGGCTTGTAGCCATTCGTGGTAGCCAACAAAAAAATAGCCACGTTGATCAAAGCATGGTTTATTAAGATTTACTTTTTAATATCGTTTTATGGTTTGTATTTGATTATTGCACATTAATAAACCATGGTTTATTATGCTTTATTAATCTACATTTATAAACTACAACTCAATGAAATACAAATAACTGCAAATTAGAAGTATAAAAACCAAATCGAATTGTGTAAACAAATATTACCTTTCAGTGAGCTTTTCTATTGTACCAGTGGCTTTTGCGCCTCTGTTTTTGAGCTCAGTAATCAGTTCGGCGACTTCTTTCTGGCTGTTATCAATAATGAAATCAATAACACCTACAATACAACAGAATTTCAAAAAACAATTATATTTTGCTACGAATCTATGGGAACTAAAAGCAGGCCATTTCAGAAAACCCTCATTCGGAAGGCCTATTGATAGATAAGTAAAAAATATAGTCTGTAACTACCTATTTATTTAATTTATTCAATAGTAATGATGAATTAATGTATTGTTTTTAGTTTATATAAAACTGTAAAAATATGTATATACTACATTAAAAACACCACAACGCATTAAACACATCACTTAACAATACGCTGTACACGTAAAATGCGAAATGTCAGTCGCAAAACGTCAAATATTGAAGACCTTTTTTACGATTTTCATTATTTGATTACAATAAAAAAGTTACCGAAATATGACATTCAGTGAATATGTGTAAAAACATTTAAACTTTCGAATGGTAATCAACTAAAATTGAAAATCGTGGGTTACTAATCAATAGCTGAGCCGTATTTTTTAATATTATTTATACCTTCCTTATACATTTCATACTGAAACGGCATTTTTCATGTTTACCCTAAAAATTCGGCAATTTTAGGAATAGGATACGGCAACCCCAAATTTAGTTAGTCCAATTGGTTAGGTTAGTTAGAGGAACAATTTTTTTTTTTGATCTTTTAAATACCTTTTACTATTTTAAGTAACTAGAATATTTCGTTGATCTAGCCGGTAGTAATTTTTTTATTAATTTTTAAACATTGCAAACTCATGACGTCACAAATTAACTTTGTACCCACATGTGTTTTTTCCCCGATTCGTAGTAAATAAATAATGAGGAGAAAATTACTGATTTACAGCACTTACGGCTAAAACAGAGCTCGCCGTTCGTCATGTAGCATCTCACGAGAATGTGAGAAGTATACTTCAGATACAATTTATTTTGCCAAGTTCTGAAACCAAGCCCTATCTGATAGGGTTGGGTTGGGAATTTGGGATTATAGCGAATAACTTAATGTACGTATTATTAAAAATAACTTTGTAGATTTTTTTTTTCATCTGGGGCAATTTAACATCTGCTATCTGGAATCACCATTAATACCAAGCAGTAGAATCACCTAGCTAAAAATCTCGCGTATGAAACAGATCGCGTCAATTGATTGGTTGATAGATAGATTATCAACCAATCACGTGAACGGACGTTTAAACGATATAATAGGTTTCAATTTGTGAGGTGTCAATTTGATTACCGTCAAGAGTAAAATAAGAACCTTAATGTACTCTTTGCGTACGTTGGCAATCTGGGGTCAAATGAGTCTGGCCAGTTTGCCAACGTATTTAATTAAAAATATCCTAGATCCTTTGCCTTTAAGAATGGTAAATATTTGAATAAGATATAAAATACAAATACCTTGAACTGGTTTTCCTTTTTTTTTATGTAACAGGGAGCAAACGAGCGAGAGGAAGGTCACCTGATGGAAAGTGATCACCTCCACCCATGGACAACTGCAACACCAGAGATGTCACCGATGCGTGGCTTGCCTTTTAAATGGGAATACGCTCTTTTCTTGAAGGCTCCGATGTAGATAGATATTCCTTTGGTAATACCGTAGCAGGAAAATCATTCCATATCTTGGGTGTACGCGGAAGAAATTGACGCAAAAAACGTACGGTTTTTGAGCGCCAGCCATCCAGGTGATGAGCATAGAATTTCGACATATGACGTGTCGTGCGGTGATGAAATTCAGCGGCACGTATTAGATCATGCAATTCTTCTGAGCACTACCCATTGTAATACAGTATAAAATACAGAGAGATGCAACGTCTCTCCGTAGGGCCAAAGGATCTAAGCGGTCGGAAATCACAGGGTCGTTGACAATTCGAGCGGTTCTCCGCTGTACACGGGCAAGAGGATGGAGAAGATACTGGGGTGCTCCAGCCCAAAGATGGCAGCAGTACTCCATGTGAGGCCTTACTTGTGCCTTGTAAAGTTGACGGCTCTGAGACGGCATACTGCTTTGCTTTGTTTAGCACTCCAGTTTTTTTAGAAGCCAATTTGGCTTTACCCTCCAGATGACTGCGGAACTGTACATCACTCGGAACGTCTACGCCAAGCATTCCGATGCTAGGCCTGATGCTCTAGGGCAGTGCTCTCAAACCTAGGACATGCGACAAACGGGGCTTTTTTGCGGTAAATGCGCAGAGTTGTGTCTTACCGGGTTTGCAACATACTATGTTATTTTGACCCCATTGTGAGACATGTTCAAGGGATGCCTCGACTACAGACACAAGCTTTCTTCGGTTCTCATCAACTGCGGTCTTAGAGAGACAACATATAATTTATGTGCAGGATAAACAGGGTCGAAGACAACACACAGCCTTGTAGAACGCCAGCATTAACGGGCATGAAGTCAGAGCATGAGCCATCGATGATGACTTTAATGCTTCGCCCAGAGGGGCAGCTTGCGATCCACATGCATAATCCATCGGGAACCCTATATGAACGAAGTTTTGCATAGGAGCGCTTTGTGCCAGACCCGATCAAAGGTTTTTGCCATATGTAAGCTGACCGCTAATAACTCTCCCTTGCTCTCAATAGCTTCAGCCCAGCGGTGGGTAAGTAGAACTAAAAGATCACCTGAAGACCAACCATGACGGAAGCCATACTGTCGGTCGCTGATCAGCTGGTGGCCTTCAAAGTACCGCAAAAGCTGAACATTGATAATACTTTCCATTATTTTAGAAAGGAGGGAGGTAATGGCGATTGGCCTGTAGTTATTTGGGTCAGAGCGGTCTCCCTTTTTTGGGATCGGGTGCACTAGCGCTGTCTTCCAACAGACTGGGACCACTCCAGATGAGTATGACAACCGGAACAAGCGCGTGAGAACTGGAGCTAACTCCGGGGCGCACATTTTTAGCACTATAGCGGGGAACTGTCCGGCCCAGACGACTTATGGACGTCCAGTGAGAGTAGAGCTCTACGCACGGCACGATGGTGGAATTCGATGTCAGGCATAGAACTTAGACACTGTGGGATACTAGGTGGTGTCTTGCCATGGTCGTCCAAGGTCGAATTTGAAGCAAAAAGAGAGCATAGATGTTGTGCAATCTCTTTTGCAGAATGGGCAATGGAACCGTCCTCTCAGCATAAAGGTGGAAATGAGGGCTGACAAAAGTTTCCCTGCATGGCTTAAGCCAATGACCAGAAAGCCCGAGTGGAAGGAAAACGTGCCAGCTTTGCGCCAATGTTGCGGATGTAATTGCCCTTTGCGCTAGCTATTGTCCTTTTGTAGGACCTGGAGGCAAGATTGTACAGCTTCTTGAGGGACAAGCTGCTGGAATTCCCAGTTGCCTGAGCTTCTGCCCAAGCACGATAACGGTCCTGCTTGAGGCGCAGGGCAGATTTGCAGGACCGATCGGACCAAGGCTGGGACTTGCCACCGGTTGTAACTGCAGTGTTTGGAATAAACATTTAATCGGCAACTAAGTCTGCACAAGCACTGGGATCTGCGGATGTGAAGCAAACTTGCCTCCATTGGTAGGAAACAAAGAAAATGCGCATTCCATCCCAATCTGCCGTCCTAAAGTGCCAAACACGGCGCGGACGTTTGGCACGCGTAAGGGGCACTGCGCTCTGTACCAGGCTGTGATCGGATGACCCCAGAGGAGCGTCAACTGAGACCTGGTAGAAGTCTGGATGCGAGGTCAGCAAAAGATCCAACAGGGAAGGGACGTGTTCCTCTACGTCAGGGACTCGCGTTGGCGACGAAACCAGGTGCGTCAGAACATAAGCCAGCGCAAAGTCGTGAACCGCACCCCGGCATAATCGGTTATCCGAGACCCAAGCCATTCAACGTGGTGGGCATTAAAGTCACCCACACAATGACTTCGGCGGTGGGGGCCTGTTCGAGCACGATGTCTTTCACAGTCTGGAGGTACTCCATAAGACGCTCCGTCTCTGCATTACCGCTGTGGGACCTGTAAAGGCACGCATACATGCGAGGATGTTCGTCACATTCAATGCGCACCGAGAGTGTTGACAGGTCCCGGACTTCAAGACTGCCAAGGCGTCGTATTTTACTATTGTAACCATCCATTTACAGGACTCCTGTGTATTAATATATGTATCTTTATATTTTTGTATTGAGGATTTTTAATATAAGAATAACTCTGAATTATTATTTGCAAGTTATAAACGGGACGTTATGCGAATCTAGGTAAATCAATTTCTAACACTTTTTTTTAACTACACGAGACATACTTTAACCTTACTTTCGTGTTTATTCAGTGATACTCGTATATTGATACAACAGCCAGAATCTTTCACTTCTGAAACAAAATACCTACATCCTGCCAGCACTATAGAAACTCCTGTAATTTCTGGAACGAGTTCAAGCAATATAGAAGAACCTCAAAAGAAGAAGCTCTGCTTGATCGGAGTCGGTGTTCAGACAGTTACTAATATATACTAATATTATTTAATTCCGTAGAAGATGATATAAAGGTAAAAGTATAAGTATTTTCACATAGGCTAAATAGGCGTGACAACAGATTAAAAAGCTTACAATCGCTTTCACTTTTATTGAAGAATATGTCAATAATAAAAAAATATTTTCTTGTGTACTGCTTGTATTATTTATTTCGTAATTCAACCAACGGTATCTAATCAAATCAACGGTAGGTCCCTACCTACATACATAGGAAAACTTGATTTTTGGCTAAAATTCGACCATATAACTCAAACCGATAATGATTATACGTTTTGCTGTGAAATGAATTTAAAAAAGATGCAACTATGTCCCACATAGCAAAAATCTTTTTGTCACCCTATTAGAAAGAGACATACAGCCTTACTACTACATATCTCGTTCGGCCTGTTTTTCAGCGGCGAGTGCTCAGGTCCTGTTTGTATATTAAGTCCATGGCACCGCTAGAATTCGCACTTGTCTGAGTGAAAAACGTCACCCGAACCCGTTCCGAAACAACATGGAAGTAATGTTACGTACAACCGGAACGTGCGATCTGTATAACTGGGTATACAAAAATACACTTTCTCTCGGTCTAGGAGAGAAGGTTTATATTTCAAATGATAAGGTCTGCGGGCTAACTGAAATAGCGGATACAAGGTGAGGGTGTCCCTTTCCTTAACATTACCAGCGCTCGTTAATAACATGTATAGTTGATTTAATAGTACAACACGTTCGTTACTGAATTTACAAAATTACCGCTTTGTTTTTGGACAACAACGTTAGATTCATTTATTTTGCATGAAAATGTATTGAAATCAAGTTCAAGTAGTCTGTTATTTCAAAATATAATGATAGAATTCAGAGTTTTATAGTGGCAACAATACTGTGATGGCGATGGCGACATGGCGTCTTCCTTCTTCAAGAACGCGTGCGCCGGCTGAAATATTTGCCAATTTTGGTGTTTTCTAGCAAAATGGTGAAAAGTTGTTGTGTTATGGGCTGCGAAAATGAAACATTTGCTGGTTGCAATATTTCTCTTCAGAGTTAGGATAGAGTTTTATAACAATTACACAAATTCTTCATATGGAACAATTAGGGTGACAATAAATTCATTTTTTAACTTTCATTGGAATCTATAAAATGTTGAGAAACCTTATGTTTTTCAAACTCAGAAGGGCTTGTCAGGTCACAAAACTGTCAGTCACAAAAAAGTAAGATTTTTATTAATTTCCGACATAAAATTCGGTGGTAGGTTTTTGTTTTGTTTGCATGAGCAAAGAAGCACGTCCCATCGGCATCTTTGAAGATAGGGAGGCTTTTCTTGAACTGTTGAGTAGTGGTTGCTGATAAGAGGTTACTGTTTAGCTTAGATAACCCAACATTTCATTAACAATCAACGATCGCCGTAAACGGAATAGCAACTCATGGTAGACATACTGGGATCTGTGTTAAGCGCGTCCGGGGACATCGACAGCGACTTCAGAGCCCGAATTTCCGCGACTTGGGCCAAATGGCGTGAGGTGAATGGTGTTATTTGTGACCGCAAAATGCCGATCAAGCTGAAGGGGCAAAGCAGGAGCTGCGCGACACGGAAATGAAGATGCTGCGGTGGATGTTTTGAGTGTCACGCAAAGATCGCGTGCGGAACACCCACATCCACGGCAGCCTTCGTGTTCGTGACATCGCAGACATGCTGCAGGAGTGCCGCCCTCGTTGGTATGGTCATGTTGGTGTTGTATGGCAAACTACGTGGGCAACAAATCTCTGGCCATGCAACCCCCGCCAGTACCGGTAGAAGAGGTCGACTCAAGAAGCGCTGGCTTGAGGTAGTTAAGAGTGTCATTCGTGCCAACAGACTCACCTCTGAGGATGCACGAGACCGTGCGAAATGGGCCAAAAAACATAAAAGCCGGACCTTGGGACCCTATACACCAGTGTTGGTTCACCACCGGGATAAACGGACGGATGATGATGATAGGATAATGCGAGAACTGTGATTTTAAACCTAACCACTAAAGTGCTTTCTGCAACAACGGTTGCATGAAAACAGAGGTCCAAAGTGCTTTTATGCAACCACGGTTGCACGGCGGCAAGTGGGTCGCTTCGCATACTCAACAGGCTCAAATAACTGAATCACTGGGCCGTTTCTTTCCTTTTTTAAAAAACTTCATAGACTTTGGACAAATGCATCACTCAAAGTCATGCGTTCGATAAAATAAATCAAAGAATTTTTAAATGACAGTGACAGAATATGCTTGGTGAAAACTGGTTGCCGCCTATCGTGGATGATGATGTAATATGTGTTCGTAAATTACTTAAAAATGCCAGAATTATGTATTAGTAAAGGTGTTGTATATCAAAATAATCTTCAGTTGGCAGATTTTTATAAGATCACCAAGTATTTGTCTGAAATGTGGACAAATTGGTAAATCATTATTTTTTTTGCTGAAAATGTGACTTGTTTTATTCTATTTATTTACTTGGTGATTCCTGATAATTAATACCATGTTTCTTACCGAATATTATAGATAGGAAACGTATCTTTCTATAGCTGAACATATTTTTGTTCTGTTTTCGAACAGTTATTTTTAGACATTTATTTAATTTATTCATTTATTTCCGCTGACTTCGCGAAATTTATTTGCAAACTTCGCAATTTTTTTAGTTTTTTTTTCAAGTCAAAATTATGTTTAAAATTATTTGAATAAAAAGGAAAACTAATATTATGATGGATTCAAATATAAAAAATATATGTCACCGTGCTGTATTCTACAATAAAAAAAAATTCGTTCGTTAAGTCGGAAATTTTTCGCACTAATGAAGTTTGATATTTTTTGTAAATTATTACTAAGTATGCTAAGCAAATTGTATTCAAAATCATATAGAGCATCTATTCCTCAGTTAGAAACAGTCATTTGTTTAGCTTAAAGCCACACGTGTGACTCATGAATCGCGTTTACATCTCAAGCGGCGAGTGGTCCGGAGTGGTGTCAAATTTCATGCGCGGCGCAAGCGCAAAACGGTAATCCCACACGCCGCGCCAAGCACGTGAGTGGCTAAATAAAAACTATAAAACACTTGAGGCTCGTAAAAATTTGTGCCAAATTAAAGAATGGATTTTTTTTTTGCCCAATCCAACCTCATAACGAAAAATGTGCAATTCATAACAATCATGTACAATTCCGATATTAATATCGGAATTACGATATTGCATTTCTAATATCGTAAATCAGTATCGGAATTGGAAATCCTCCGATATTACATGCCCTAATGATAACAATTAGAAGCTCTGGCTACTGAAGTGCTTGAGTTTCAAATCGTGTCTTTCAAAGAAAAATTTAAATGTCCTATTGGCTATTTTTTATCAATAAAACTTCAGCTAATGTCCAAGCACAGTTAATTCTCACCGTCCGTAAGAATCTTACATGGTATAAATACTATATTACAAATCGTAAAACATTTGAAATCAAAGGTTGCAATTTTCACCTTCCAAATATGGTATCAAGTTTCAAACATCCGTTGCAGGACACTTATACATTGTATATTTGTCCCAACCCACATGATTAAATTGGCTAGAAATATTTTTTGCTGAGACAGAATTAACTTCCGAGGTTGGAAAAATTTATTTTAATTTTGTTAAACTATTACACAATTTGCAAGAAAACGAAGGTTTGCGACTGGGGTTTGTAACGCCCACATTAATTTTTATTTGTAAAAAAATAATGTCAAATTAGCGACGCAACTAATAAGTGCATCCGTAGCAGATTCCCTAGACTTTTTGAGACAAAGTGGCAGTCCAATTTTCCAAAACAGCGAAGCTACTGTGGAATGCATTCGATGGCTAGACAGGTTATTTGATATATTTAACATATCAGAGAAGAAAATGTTGGTATATTTTTTAGGGAGCCACAACAGCATCCTGAAGGTTGTCGCTGAGGACCTCAGAGCACCTGTGCTGAGACATTTCAACTGGGTGATGGTCATATTTGACCATCACCTATTGGTCTATTTTGTTCTTGACTCGCCCGGGCCGAGTGTCTCATTTTTTATTGGTCGTATTTGTATTGATTAATAGCTATTAAGTTCTAACATTCGTTTTTAAGTCATCAGTATTACTAACCCATGGATCTTGACATCTTAATAAATAAAAATTGAATTGAATTGAATTGAATAATTATAGTACAACATTTTTCAACCAAACTTAATGATCTATTTGAACATCCAGCGCAAGAAGAATCACATGAAATGCTTCTTGGAAAATTAGTGTCTGATTCGTAATTCATCTTGCGAATATTTGATCACGCAAAGTTGAAGTCTATGGCTTGTTTAGGAAACCGTGTTGATATGCGCCATAAATTGCACAAGACGTTCTTATTTAGTAATGTGTAATCCTGTTTTGTAAAATAGGTACCTATATTAGTTTCTGTAAGATCTGCGTAATAATAAAACAAAGTATCAAAATAATTTATCTTCTTTATTTATCTAAACCTACTTTCTGGCATCCCCAGTAGATCCTACTAAGAAATCTTACGCGAGTGAAACCGCGAACATGATCATCTTGCTATTTTTTCTAGTCTGTTATTTTATACATTCGTGTATGTAGGTGAATATTCCAATGCCATCGATGTGTTTTTAAATAATTGCCTAGGTTCAAACTTAGGGCCAGCTATCCCTGAATCACTTTTCATCAAAACTAACAAACGCTTCCGCATTTATCCTCCTCCTCGCGTCGGTCTCAATGCTGATGATCGTGATCATCCTTATGTAGTATCTTGTCGCCAATTATTGGTCGCCATCTGCCTCTGTCCGAAGCAGAGTGAAGGGCATCGTGCAAGGTGGTTCAAGCGTGATGCGAATCTGGTCGCTTCATCGCATTTTTAATTTAGTTTAATTTAACTAACAATAAAACAAGAAAAATATTTTTTTATTTCATACATTATGGTCACCTTATTAAAGTGAGATAAACTGACCTCGTACCTACTGTCTCACTAGGACCGTTTTTTAGGAGCAGTGCACCAGTTTTACGCAAGTACATAATACTTCCATGCGAAACAAGAAACTGTCAGGTGACAGCTCGGTCATCCTCGTTTTCACTCGGGGTCAATTTGGAACGGGTCCGAGTGATTTTCACTCCTCAGAGTGTAATTTCTACTCGATTTGGAACGCAACTCTCTAGTTTGTCTGTCTGTGTGTGATTGTCTGTCTGGCTGCTAGCTGTCTGTGAGAACTTGTTCGCTAGTTAGTCTGTGGCTAGCTACTAATATAGTAATCTGTTGTCTGTGGTCTGTGAGTGAGAAATCGAATCGAGCGATTTAAAAAAAAAGCCAGTTATTTTATTATTTGTTACTCTGAAATTGTGTGTAATTTGCTAGGAAAATGTGTAGGCGTTCCAATTATTTTGATTTCAAAGGAAAGCAAATCAAAAAGCGTGTGTAAAGAAATTGAAATGTGTGTGAAGAATAATTACCACCAAAAGGGTGCTGACTGAGGCGTCTGTGTAAATAATGGAGTGTAGTGATTTCTGTAATGATATTACATAAAATAAGACCGTTTGAAAGTTTTTATTAGTTTAATTAGTGGTGTCCTGGTATTATTTTTGTCAGAACAATGCGGTTTCATAGAAGGTGCGGTGACAGGGTCACGCTCCTCAACGACAACTCCACAGCAGTTCGAAATTTCGTGGAATTCAACCACGGTTTGATTTTGAGTGCAGAAGCTCTCAAAGACGATGTTATTTTCGAAGTATGCATTGATAGAAAGGTAAGTGAGACTCACCCTCTATCCAACTATTGCCAATCGCGTACCTTAAGCTTGCCTTAAACCTTAAATTGGTTTGGTTTTTAACTTTTAAGATAGATAAGTATCAGTTACTGGAAGCCCCATGAAAACAAAGTTTTTAGGCTGCACAGGTAGAATATACCTTGTACAGGTCCTGTCATTGCAACTGGTTCTGAAGTGAATCCATGTGAAACAAAAGTATCTGAGCTCTCATCTTGTTAAAGGTCTGATGTTTGGGAATACTTTCAGCTAGTGTGTATAACTCAAGCAAGATCATTCAAAAATGATGTTTTTTCTATTTTTTTGTTATTTTTTCATTTCAGTTTTAGTTTCATTTAGTAGTTTTAATTTAAATATTGAATAGTAACTTGTTTTGGAATGCAGCTGTTATTTAGCGACTTACTTGTACTGGCAAACTGTTTCAATATGTGTTAAATGGCCAACTCATTGTGGTTACTTGGGTATAAGGTAGTGCTGTTCCACCATGATGCAGCTCCTCATATACTTGCTATTTTTCAACTGTTTAAAAATGGAAAAGTATTATGATTCAGCTCCTCATATACATGCTATTTGTCAACTGTTTAAAAATGAAAGTATTTTTTTGGGACATCACAACAGCAAAATTGTGATGGTTATTTAGTCATTCCTAGCACCTGTGCTCATTTAGCTTTGTAAGCTCATTTACTCAAAAAGTTTTTAAACATTCTTAGGTAAATGTTTGGAATGGATCACTTGAAATTGGTGTTACTACTCTGGATCCTGAGTACATGGACCTTCCAGCCACTGCAACTAAGCTGCGCAGTACTGCTTGGGTAATATAAGTCATAAAACCTTCCTAAATAAATTTGACTTAAGAAATAATTCAAATTAATAATAACTAATCTTTATAATTTTTAGATCATGTCTGGCAGTTCAATAGTAAAAGATGGAATAACTGTAGTGAACTGTTATGGGCCAGAGCTGGACTCATTGCAGGAGGGAGATTGTTTAGGGGTGATGCGCACATGTAAGGTAAGGGCAGACTTGAACATTGTATATACCAAAATAAGTTTTGTGAACTTAATATGTTGACCCTTAAAATTATAACTTACACCAAAAAGAAAAGTGATCCAAAAAGAAGAATAGTCTACCAAATATTGAATATCTAAGAGAGTAAATTTGCATAACAAATAAGATGGAAATTGTATCTGAAAAAGTGATGCATCAACTGTAAAATGTGAGCGTTTGCCAAAATTAGGAAATGTTCACCAAATATTAAATACCTAATCACAGAAAACTAAACTATTCAGGAGTGATATAGGCTATGGATTTTAGCTCAGATCATGTAGATAGTAACAACTTAAACTTATTGCTTTTCGTATTTCGTAAACGTAAGCTGCCTGCCGAAAACCAGACAATAGAAAATCCATTCCTGATTTAAATGCCTTCAAATAGTACCAACAACAATAGCCTAGTCTTTTTTTATACGCAGGCTGAATTGATGTTCTTTATCAATGGAGATTGCATGGGAGTAGCGGCGAGAGATCTGCCACCTCAAGTATTTGCTGTCATTGATTTGTATGGTCAATGTGTTCAAGTTTCCATCACACATTCAAGCGAAATGAGACCAATTATGGAAAGCAGTCTAGATCAGGTAAGTTTTGGATCTTTTTATTAATTATTTATCAAAACTCACTTACCAGTTGAAACACAAATCTTAGTTGCTTAGCTGAGGATAACCGTAAAATGAGAGAATTCAATTTTTTTACTAGAAGGGTTGCTGGGGATGCTCTGAACTTCTAGAAAGGCACCCTGTCTTCACAAAATATGGTCTTTTTTAGCTTGTTCGTTATTTAGAACCTGGCGCCTTGCTAATTCGGTTGCACTTCTCACTCTACCTCAGGCCGACCCCCTGGTTAAGTGAATTTGAATAGAGATGAGTAGAACGGGGGAAAGATATACTCTACCCATAGTAGCACGTAAATAGCAGGGGAGACTCTGTATGAATGAAGTTATGCTATTGTAGATCGAAGAGGACGTGAACAATGATGACACGTTGACATCGAGTGAGCTTGATGTGGCAGCTGGTGCTTCTGGCTCTGCACCGGCTGATCATCCTCATGAGCATCACGTCTACATTCCCATGACTTTGGAAGGAGCTTGTGCTTTAGGTAATAACATTAAAATTATCATATGAATTCAGGTTACGAAACCAAATAATGCATAAAGTACTGAAAGTATGAATTATTTACAATATTTTTTTTCAGTGGTACAAGATCGTTTACGGTTTCATCCTCGGTGTGGAATACTTGTTAAGTTGTCAGCAAATAATAAGTGAGTATATGAATGCTAAGTATGCTTACGTCAAGAGCACAGGAGCAGGGCGCCACTGTGACAATTCCAAGCACATCTTAGCTTATATCGTGCCTCTACCGTTCTCGTCGCTGTGTGCTCGTCGTAAACATTTAATTTTATTCTAAATGCGGCCCAATTTCAGTGGTAGCGGTGTTTTTTATGTACAGAGTGCAGTATAGGTCTCATTTGTGAGCTTTTTTTTTTATATTGCCCGTCAAGATGACCTCACTCCACCTGATGGAAAGCGGTCGTGAGGTCCAGATATGGGGTTAACAAGCCCAGTCATTCAAACGAATCACTGGGCTGGCCATCCTCACCTTGAAGGCCTGCAGAAATGCCTTTTCACGCCCCGCTTGAAGATCCTGGGACTATACGAGGAAGGAAACACATGTTCTGGTAGAGCGTTCCACGTCTGGATGGTACGACAAAGAAACGAGTCACCGAACCTTTAAGTTCGGGCCAGCAAATGTTGAATAGTGTGTGGGTGACGCCGGAGTCCAGCACGCGTGGTACGTGAGTGGAAAGTTGAGGGTGGAATAAGCTGGAATAACTCGTCAGAGCATTCCCCATTGTAACAGCGATAGAGAACACTTAGCCTGGCAATGTCTCTACGCAATTGGAGAGGCTCAAGGGTCAAAGTTGCCTCTAGGTTTCCAATAATACCGATAGCACGCCGCTGCAACCTGTCAAGAGCTTCGAGTAGGTACTTGGCGGATCCGTCCCAGAGATGAGAGCAGTATTCCACACACGATCGAACTTGTGGCTTATACAAGAGACAGAGCTGCCCAGGCGTAAAGAATCGTCTCATTCTTTTCAGGATTCCGAGTTTACGGGATGCAGTTCTAATGACGCTCTCAATGTAGTCCCGGTGGTTTAGGTTGCTACGAACATCCATGCCAAGGATGTTTAGGCTATCCTTAATCGGTAGCGGGGTGCTCTGAAGAGTGGTATGGGAAAGGAACGGCGACGCCTTTGCTGTGAATACACACACCTGCGTTTTCTTGGCATTGAACTCGACAAGATTGCATGCACCCCATTCTGAAATGCGGTCCAACACTCCGTCAAGCTCAACAACAAGACTTCGCCTCTTCTCCTCGATGTCAGTCTGTTTTGCCCCAGGGCGCTCGAAATAACGCGCGTGGACCGTGCTATCATCCGCATAGCAATGAATATTACCAAGAGATAACATGTCATTGATATGCAGAAGAAACAACGTCGGCGACAAGATGGAGCCCTGCGGCACTCCTGCATTAATCTGGAGAAAACGTGATTTTCGACCATCACAAAGGACACGAATTCTACATCCCTCCAGAAATCCGGCGACCCAGTCGCATAGGCGAGGTGGTGTACATCAGTACGTCCAACACGGGTTGCCACTTTAAATTTACGTTATTGTTCGCGTAGTAACTTGTATTGGGATTTGACATGACATGACAATGTCAAATCCCAATACAGTTTTTTACGCGAACGATTATGTAAATTTAAAGTGGCAACTCATGGTAGACGTACTGATGTCTATCGTGAATTCCACAGAAATATTAAGTTAGGACAGTTGCAATATTCCTTTTTTTAAATTGTTAAAAACGGGAGGATTAACAAGGAAAGTGCATATGATGTTTTAAGTTAGGAGTTTTCTGCAGGCCTTCAAGGTGAGAATGGCCAGCCCAGTGATTCGTTTGAATGACTGGGCTTGTCAACCTCATATCTGGACTTCACGACCGCTTTCCATCAGGTGGAGTGAGGTCATCTTGACCGGCAATATATAAAAAAGGAGTAATTATATCCAATTGTATGGACGTAAAAATAATAAACTGTTTTAGTGAGAAATTGAGAACCTCATGCTTAAATTTTTTATTACTTTTTAGAAACTTCGTAAGGTTAAATGTTTCGTCATTTGTGAAAACAACACTGCCGTTATCCCAGGTGCCTACAAAAAATACGAAGTAACGTGAAACTTGGTAACACGTACAAAAAAAGTGTGATATGATGAGTAGTTTTTTGTAGAATAACAAATGATCCAAAACAACTTGATTATTCATTTTAAGCAAATTTTTAACGCCTGAAGATCCATTACGTGTTTGGACGTACGGTCGTTTTGTCGCATCGTGTCTAATCGGCTGCCATCCTCAGATCGGCGGAGCGGGTAAGGCCGCTGGATGACTACAACAACGGCGTCGTGATGACGCATCGCCCGCTCAACGACAATGAGCTGTTCGAAATACGCATCGACAGGCTCGTCGACAAGTGGAGCGGCAGTATAGAGGTACATGCACCCTAGTTAATCATCTGAGATCAATGGGCTCACGGTCTCACTGGTCTGTGATTGCATTTACGAAGCAGAAACAAACTTCGCAATATAATAAGCATTACTTCAGTAACCTTCAAGCTTAGTAATTAACAGCTAAAGTCAAACTTTAGCTGGTAAATACTAAGGTTAAGTTCCAAATATTGTCTGTTGTTACTTCTTGATTTTGTATTTCGCGTTTAGCGAGAAGAGGAAAGTAGAAAGAATAACGTATAGTACGTGGTAAAATTCCCGTAGCTAATAACTATTTTAATTCTAGTGACCATGAAAGTTTAAAACAATAAAAAAAAGAATAAAGTTGGATTAAGCGTTTAAAGCAAGTTAGCTTCAAATAAGCGGAATTGAATAAAACATCTTATAAACACATTAGGATATGATGTGATTTATTAAATTTTTAATATTATACTATAAATCGTTACAGGTTATCTAGATCCATAAAGAGCTTGTAGTTTCCCTCGTTCCTGACTGATTTGACTATGAAACACCATATCCCAAACTCAACCGTTTTCGAGACACTGAACTTTTAGGTTTTTTGCTATCAATGGTTTACTACGCCCAGTTTGTTTATTTACCTGCAAAGGGGATGCTGGACTATGGCCTCGACTGCACAACATATTCAATTTTATGAATAAGTTTAAAATATATTTATTACGTTTTCGGCAGACAGCCGGCTGTCAACAATATCAACAGCCGGCTACCATCTGCCATTTGTCAAAATAAAATATCATAAACTTAATCATAAATAAGTTTCCTGCGTTTGTTGCACCATTGTGATTTGGTTTTGTGATTATTTGCGGTTTTAAACTGATTAAGCCTGAATTTTACTCGACGAGCATGGCCTGAACACGGATTCCGCTCCCACTATTAACGACCACTGCAGCAACACCTCGGTTTTAATGCTAGCCACTACTGACGACCCCGGCGAGTTTTAGAGATCAATATATATACAAATACAAAATTCCCATAACAGTTTCTTACGTGTGCACTGAGGGCCTAGATTACTATGGCCGTCTGGCGCTCCCCTTTGGTGTAGAGACTACTAAAACTACTAATCAATAACACAAAAATTGAAAAAAATAAATTACACCATTTACAAAATACGAGGGCGGGTCAATAAGTCCGTGACTTTTGGAATAAAACACAGATTTTTTGATAGATAAATCATTTTATTTTTCAACGTAGTCTCCCTTGAGCTCTATACACTTTGTCCAACGCTTCTCCAATTTTTTATCCCTTCCAAAAACTATCATTTGTCGAGGTCCTCAAAATAGACCTTTGTTTGCGAGATGACTTCATCATTGGAGTCAAATCTTTTTCCACCAAGCCATTTCTTCAGGTTTGGGAACAAGAAGTAGTCACTCGAAGCCAAATCTGGAGAATAGGGCGGATGAGGGAGCAATTCATAGCCCAATTCATGGATTTTTGCCATGGCAACTGCACATGTGTGCACCCTTGCATTGTCTTGGTGGAAAAGAACTTTTTTCTTGGCCAAATGAGGTCGGTTTTTTTTCAAATCGTCATTGAAGCGGTCCAATAAGTTGGCATAATATTCCCCATTGATTGTTCTTCCCTTTTGAAGGTAGTCAATGTGGATTATCCCACGTGCATCCCAAAAAACAGTCGCCATAACTTTATTGGCTGACAAACCCACCTTGGCCTTCTTTGGCGCCGATTCACCCTTAGAAACCCACTGTTTTGACTGTTGTTTGGTCTCTGGTGTGTTGTGATGGATCCATGTTTCGTCCACCACTTACAAAACGGCGCAAAAACTCCTCCATATTGCGATTAAACAACGCCAAACCTTCCTGTGAAGTTGTTACACGCTTGCGTCTGTGGTCGACTGTGAGCAAACGCGGCACCCATCTTGCGGAAAGTTTTCTCATGCCCAAGTGATCATTCAAAATTGAAACCACTGAGCCATGCGAGATCCCTACGGCTTCCACAATCTCTTGCACTTTCACTACTGGTGGGTGGCCTACCTACGGCACATCTACACTAATATTTTAAAGAGGAAAGATTTGATTGTTTGTTTGTATTGAATAGGCGCCGAAACTACTGATCCGGTAGTTAGAATTCTTTCACTAACAGCAAGCTACACTATAAAGGAGGGATATGAAATATTTTGTATTATGATTGAACAAAAAATTCAGTGAAAAGTAATAGGATATGTAAATCAAGTCGAAGAAAAGCGGGCGAGATAATAATATGATAATGGACACCAGCTGTCGAACATTTGACAGAACGAAGTCTGTTGCGACAGCTCGTTTTTCTATAAAATGCGTGAAATTTCTAAAGGAATGATGGAAACTAAAACCATATAAAGAATCTAGGTTGACTTAACCTGTAACCCAGTATAATTAAAAACTACATTTGTACATTAAGCATTCTAAATATGCAACAGTTTTATTAGCAAATTAGTTATTACGTCCTAAACTGTTCCTTTTCTCTTGCAAAGGTGGGTGTTTCCACACACAACCCTGCAACTATAAGATACCCGTCTACGATGACCAACATGGACACGGGGACGATCATGATGTCAGGGTGCAAGGTGCTGCTGAACGGGCACGGCACTTGCATCGAGTACGGGAACTTCAACTTAGACGAGTTGCGGGTAAGTTCAGATTTAATCTGACGATACATGCACTATTTGCAACTGAAGATTGTTCTACTCTATAGCTATCATGGTATCAGGGACGATCTGGTCAACTCATTCATGGCTGCCACTGCCCAGACTTACGATGCATGTTTGATGGGCAGCCTGCGATATTAAGTTCTCTAGTTAATATAAGTATTCAAAGAATTCTGGGAACGCAGTGTTCTTACCTTGTTAAATCATTAACGAGATGTACGCCCACGCGACGAAATCCTTGAGAATCTGAATCAGCACCGTAATGAATTTGAACTAGATGTAATAGATCCGGTTCAAAAATGTTTTTTTAATATTTTCATTTACACAGGAGGGGGATACCGTGGGAATGATGAGGAAAAGCAACAACGAACTCCACTATTTCATCAACGGAGTTGATCAGGGCGTCGCTACCGACAGGGTGGAGCCCCAGGTGTGGGGGGTCATTGACCTGTACGGAATGACTGTTAAGGTACTAACACTATAAAATAATGTAACAATCGTTGTTAGATTGATAAAAAGGGAGAGAAACCGTTTATACATATTGAGGTAATGCTTTTTTATATTGCCCGTCAAGATGACCTCACTTAACCTGATGGAAAGCGGTCGTGAGGTCCAGATATGAGGCTGACAAGCCCAGTCATTCAAACGAATCACTGGGCTGGCCATCCTCACCTTGAAGGCCTGCAGAAATGCTTTTTCACGCCCCGCTTGAAGAACCCGGGACTATACGAGGAAGGAAACACATGTGCTGGAAGGGCGTTCCACATTTGGATGGTACGACAAAAAACGAGTCACCGAACCTTTTAGTTCGGGCCAACAAATGTTGAATTGTGTGTGGATGACGCCGTAGTCCAGCACGCGTGGTACGGGAGTGGAAAGGTGAGGATGGAATAAGCTGGAATAACTCGTCAGAGCTTTCCCTATTGTAGAAGCGATAGAGAACACTTAGCCTGGCCACCTGTCAAGAGCTTCGAGTAGGTACTTGGCGGAACCGTCCCAAAGATGAGAGCAGTATTCCACACACGAGCGAACTTGTGTCTTAAACAAAAGACAGAGCTGCCCAGGCGTGAAGAATCGTCTCACTCTGTTCAGGATTCCGATTCCGAGTTTACGGGATGCAGTTCTAATGACGCTCTCAATGTATTCCCGCTGGTTTAGGTTGCTACGAACATCCATGCCAAGGATGTTTAGACTATCCTTTATCGGTTGCGGGGTGCTCTAAGAGTGGGATGGGAAAGGAACGGCGACGCCTTTGCTGTGAATGCACACACCTGCGTTTTCTTGGAGTTGAACTCGACAAGATTGCATGCACCCCATTCTGAAATGCGGTCCAACACTCCGTCAAGCTCAACAACAAGACTTCGCCTCTTCTCTTCGATGTCAGTCTGTTTTGCCCATGGGCCCTCGAAATAACGCGCGTGGACCGTGCTATCATCCGCATGGCAATGAATATTAACAAGAGATAACATGTCATTGATATGCAGAAGAAACAAAGTCGGCGACAAGACGGAGCCCTGCGGCACTCCGGCATTAAATCGAGAAATCCGGCGACCCAGTCGCATAGGCGAGGTGGCAGACCATATGCCGGAAGCTTGGAAAGAAGCGAACGATGCCATACACGGTCGAAAGCTTTGGCAATGTCAAGGCTGACGGCCAAAGATTACCCATGCTTGTCCCTAGCCGCCCCCCAGATGTGTGTTACGTACGCTAGAAGACGCTTTATTTTTTGACAATCATAATTCGAAATTAAAAGTTATGACAAGATGAAAAATCAAAATTATATTACCCCCAGGCAGCAGTGTCACATTAGGGATAATCAAATGTATCTCGTTCAGCTCATTTCTGCTACTCGGGTTCAAACGCTTTTTTCAGTATGTTTCTACATTTACAGGTGTCCATCTTAGACCCGTGCGAGGATGTAGACAGCAACATCAATCCACCGTCCCTGCGTCCTACTGCGTTCAATTTCCCTTCGCTACGTGAGTCATACAAGCTACTTTTTAATATTAATTTAGGAAGTAGTATATCACAAAGCGGAAATAAAATTGCAAACAAACTATACAAACACTTATTACACACACACTGTCTGAGCTTTTCTCCAACATTCTTTCTGAATTGATTGCTTGCGATCCTGTTCATTAAAATACTCTTGTGAAACGTCACTGACCAATATCAAATTAAATGAATAGCATAATTGGTTCAACATTTATTTATTAAGACACAATTTTAATATTTAGTTGTTAATAATTACTAAAACGATTCAAAATGGTCAAGCTGACACTATTATTCTTTTTCTAGGTCGATATAGAGCAACTATAGACGAACATAGTCTTTTATTTCATACGCTGCGTGATTCGAATGTTATTATTATTAACGATGGTAAGACTGCTCATAGGCCTAAGTAAGTGTATTTTATTTATTTATTTAAATCATAGCATGTAGTTGCTTGACAGTCTAAGTAAAATACGGCCAGAATTAAAGTACTTTCATATAAATCAAAGAACAACGGATATATCAAAAGATTACTATGATCCGAAATCTAGACACTATTTTAAATATTTTTAAAAATAAACATAATTGTGCTTGTGTTTATATGGATAGAGACCACCTTTTTGCTGTGTCATCCGTAGTTGTTGCTATATTAGTATGGCTAGACTGGCAAACATGGAATTTCTTATTTCATCTAGCCAACACAAAACACAATTTCTCGATTTCTCTTTCAGTGCTTTCGAATACTTCAACAACGGAATAGTGATGACCAACAGAACACTAATAACCGGAGAGCTGTTCCAAGTACGGCTTGATCTGGTGATCCCCAAGTGGGCCGGAAGCATTGAAATTGGAGTCACGCAGCAATCATCAAACGATATTAAATTTCCATTCAAAATGAGCAATGCAAAGTAAGTCGAACATACATTTAGAATTGTAGATTAGAAATGACTTTGCCCGGCACAGAGAAGTGTGTGTCTGGTATTAGTTTTCAGAGATTAGAAATGACTTTGCCCGGCACAGAGAAGTGTGTGTCTGGAATTAGTTTTCAGAGATTAGAAATGACTTTGCCCGGCACAGAGAAGTGTGTGTCTGGAATTAGTTTTCAGAGATTAGAAATGACTTTGCCCAGCACAGAGAAGTGTGTGTCTGGAATTAGTTTTCAGTGAACTTTTTCAAAAAATATTTAAATGTACACCCATGACCATGTTTTTGCAGACTGTGATCACAAATTTCATAGTAAATTAGCTACCTTATAACAGCAGTTTTCCTGTAGAATACATTTATATTCGGTGGAATTTTAAATAATATTTATATAATATTTACTATGTGCTTGTTTTGATTCCATATTTACTGATAATATTAGATCCGGCACATGGGCCATGACCGGAGAAGATGTCATCCGAGATGGGACAATCATCATCCCACAGTATGTTAGGAATCTCAATAGATTAGTGGTAAGTATTTCAAAGATTTAAATTAATATAAGATGTTGACCACGCCAGTCACATTTCCCCCCTTAAGAGAAAATTCAAAAACGATTCTTAGTATTGGTCCCTATGGTTAATCAATAATAATTTATTATTTTCACCCCATTTGCGTAGGCTGTGCCTCGATGTACACCAGAACATACCTACGTAACTATTTGTTGAGAGTTAACTTTGGAAAACATGTATAATATATAACTTGTACAGTTAAGTTTCACACATTAATTTTGAAGACATTCTTGTTTTGTTTTTAAGGAAGGAGACACAGTTGGCGTGATGCGCAAAAATATGGGCATCTTACATTTTTTTGTGAACGGTGTCGACCAAGGACCAGCTGCTTTTAATATACCGGAGCACGTCTTTGGTATTGTTGGTAAGACACATTTGTTCCCGTTGACCGTTAGTGCATAAATAGGTAAGATTTGACGGTAAATAATTAAATAGCAGAACATACGGGTTCACTATACGATCGTTTGTTCAGATAAAACCACCCAAGTAAGCCTAGGTCGAATGGCCCGCATCTGGTTTCCTGCATTTACCGCAATCACAACTGATTACACATTTGGCAGCAAAATATATGATAATTGCTGATAGCGATTTTTTTGATAGTTACAACAAAAAAGTTCTACTGATGGGCCAGTAGGTCATCAAAATGTTAAGGTTTAGAAACACTAATATTCATTGTATTGTTTTAGATCTGTATGGGCGCGTGGCGCAAGCCACTATAGTCGACTGCTATATGCCGCCACCTTTTTCACCAGAATCTCCTCTGTCGTCTGAATCCAACGCTACTATTTATCCGTAAGTTATATTTATTTACACCTCTCTGAATTGGCTTTTTGGTCCAAAATTCTTCTTACGACCGATTTAAGTCTATCTAGTCTAGAGATATGTTCAGATATATAGTACGACCGTCTAAATCAGTCTTCGCCTGCGCGGTACAGGGGTGAGGGGGTAGGACGACAACGGGGACCGAGAGAGGTGCGGGGGCGGGCGCGCGAAGCGTTACGCACATTAGGTGAAATGCGTAATAGACAGTTCTTAAGATTTATGTGACGTCATAGTGGATTTTTATATATTTTTTAAAGCAGGGACGGCAAATTTGAATGAAACAACTAATTTAATATTTAGGTAACAAACTATTATAATGTTTATTACAAGAATCATCAAAACCAAAAATCAAATCATCGAAATCAATCACATATGTCCATCAATCTCTCGCTACGCTCGCGCGCCAAACAATCTCGTGCATAGAAAAGCTAACTTTCTCACCTTGTGTAACAATCTACTATTAACTAAGCCGGCGTCTACGCACTCAGACCACAAGTCACAGAAAAATAAAAAATTGATAGGAAACTAAAATTTTTTTTAGGTGTCAATTTTAAACCTAAAAATTGACTATGTAATGTAACGCGTGCAACTTGCAACTGCACTTTTGTGCGGCTGTTATTCATAAGAAAGGGGTACGCACGATGTACATTGCGAGTTGAACGTTTTGAAGCATTTTTTGTAAGGAAATACTAGAAATGTTGTTGTTCTAAGGACAAATATTAAGCAATAATGATTAGAGTTTGTTTTCATCAAAATCTTGAGATTTTTTTCACTTTGGCCTTCAATAACTTGGTAACTATTGAGTTCCCAGGTATGGTCTGAAAAAAATGGTCCTGATGATGTGCAGAATACGTAGGTGTCGGCTTCGTTAAGGGTCTTTTTACACCCTTTAGATGTAGCTGGCTGGAAGCTAGTTGTCAAAAAGTTGAAATCGCTCTTTGTACTGAACTGCAAATGCAATGTTGCCTTCCAGCGAAATGTGTTTCCACCGCATGCACGGCCGCAACGCGCACCTCAGCCGCAACCGGCTGACGGCGTCCCGCGGGACGGTCTTCTCGGAGTTCAACGACGCCGTGCTGTTCAGCTCGCGGCCGCTGCGCGAGTGCGACATGTTCGAGCTGCGCATCGAGAAGATGGTCGACTGCTGGATCGGCAGCCTTGAGATAGGTTGGTAAACTCATTCATATGTGCCTGATAATGCACCTAGGGCATTTGGCAACATCATCGGGTTGTAAAAATTATTTGAGATCAACGAAAATACACTAAAAAAAGGCCCTACAAAACTTTTAGTTTGTTTACTTAAGTACAATTAATTTTTTGGCACTTCTTCACTTGGGTGGGAAAATCCATTTTTGAAAAACTATATATTCATAAAATACAAAATTTAGTGATGCTGCAGAACAAATGTTTTGCAGAATTCAAAGAACTAGATAGCAAATGACGTCATTTGCACGCGGCGGTTTGTAGGGAGCGTTTTGGGCAAGTCCAGAAATAAGATTGAACTCAAACTCAGATAACTTTATTCTAATAGACTTTCACAGTGAGTACTTTCAAATCGTCAAATTTAAAGCAAGATATACTAAATAATAGACATAATTACTAAAATAATATGGATATATAAATACACAGTATACAGACATAATGCGACTCTACCACCGCGTCGGAGTTGTTTCTTGCTGAGAAGACCCGGCGAGAAACTCTGCGAGAAGCTTTGTTGATTGTTTTAGTTGCTCTAGCTCGGGGAGTTTTGGTGCTTTCGCGATATTATAATAAGTCTTCCTATAACACTTCAACAAAAAAAATGTTAAATACCTTATTGTCATGGTCTCGAAGTAGGAATAAATATCCTTGTGTTACTAGGTACAAGAGAATTAGAGATGGCCTTTGCTCCGCAGTGGGGCAATATACAACGTGTTCATGAAATAGCGCAAAACCTAAAATTAGTTTGTTCAGAAGCGATTCCAATAATAATAATTATGGTACTAAACGGTTAAGAAATTGTTTTCAGCCACGGCCACGCCGTTACTTCAATGTCGTTCATCATTCAATGTCATCTTGCCTAAAGGTCAATTACCTTCCGGCTGATTAGGCTCAATCAATGACGCAACATTTAAAACCTAGTACGTGATTCCGCATAGGGTAGTTTCCGTGTAGAATAAGTAATTCGAAAGAAGTGCAAATTAATAAAAAAGAAGCATAACTTCGTATAACTAAAATATATTAATTTTATATTAAACACGTATAGGCTAATTACTATACTTTTTTATGGCCCAGGTGTGACAGCGATCCGTCCCGACGACCTCGAAGCCAACGGCGGCGTAGGCGCAGTGGCGGGCACGGCCACGGACCTCAACTGGGACACGTACATCCTCAGTGGCGCCGCCATGATGAAAGATGGCGAGTGCGTACGCAGCGGCTATCCACTGGATCTGGATACGCTCACCGTGGGGAGTAGAGTGGGTGAGTCACAACGTGTCAGGGAGTTTTTATTAAAAACAGAAAATAAACATGACAAATGTACGTCCATGTAGTAAAATATTATTATTTTACTAAGTTGGTATTAAGTAGATATGTCTACCAGCAATTAGGCTAGGTCAGACTATTCCTACATTCATAGAATCCGTTTTATTACTTTACCGTCATCAAATAGGTACTAAATCTATGTATCCCTTGCACACAAAAAATATAAGATGAAATAACATTCAGCATTACTTTTTATTGTGTTACTTTATCTATACATTTGACAGCATTTAGAAGCTTTTGTATATGTACAGACAAACAGCACATGAGGTTATCACAAATACCGAATTTTCTTTCGATTTTCAGGCAAGTAAGTGAGTAATATATTTATGACTTAGTGATGGAGTTTAAGATATGTTTTGAAAAGCTTCTGGTAACCTGGTGAGCTGAAGTCTATCTGTACCTACCTAACATTATTAATATGAGCTATCATTATTGATTTTTATACATAACAAGATCATTAACCGGTTCACTGTTTACTGTGTGTGGTTTAATTAAATTGGTATGAAATTTAAAGCGTGACAACAGTAGTATAGTCCCATATTGGGGTGGGACTTCGGAGGCCGATCGGCTCCGGGCGCATTCCGTGGAACGATATGAATTTCATGTTTTTTATTCTTTTTGAATACTACGTCGGTTACAATCGAGCATGCGGAGCGCCTGATGGTAAGCGGTTACCATTAAGTAGATTTAGACCTTATTTCCTGTTAACGCTTCGGTTTCCCTAAATTTAAATATTGCGCTCCGACGCGCAACTCGGTCGGTGTGAATCGTACCTAAGTTAAACTCAAGGAAACGTAATGGAAGAAGAAGGAATCATTCAGGTGCAAGCGATCCCCAGCTTTTCTTACAATGCACCAGTTGTCAGTTCGACAACGAATGATATTTCTAAATTCAAAGTTAAATTGCAATTTTTGCTAAAGATAGTCATACTGAAAAACACTGTTGAACGGTGATCGCACGCGCAACTCACCGGTTGATTTGGGCATTGGGCATGCAAAATGAGAAAAAGTCAGACGAATGGAATTAAATAGTTGACTACTATCTAATCAATTAACGTTTATTTAACAATTAACTTTAGAATATAAAAATGAATCTATAAAAAAGTTTTTCGTCTGAACCGTTCATCTTATTATTATTATCTTTATTTAGCATAAAACTTAGGTATAAAATTTGTACAGTATTCTTACAAAAACAATGATTTACAACAATAAAAACCACTTATGAATCATAATTATAAAAACTAAATAATTACAATTATAAAACCGAAGCTGAAAGTTATAATAACAATGAATTATAAAAATACATACTATAAAAACCTTAACCTAGGGTGCCGCCGGCAGCAGGGCAGGCAAGGCCCAGACTACCGGTGGTTAGGGCTCCAGAGAGAGGAACCTCCTGACAATGCGAGCCGTGTCCAGGAGCACCGCCTTCTGCATCTGACCCTTGACCCAACCGCTGATCGAGAGCCTCTCGAGGTGTTGGTCGAGGCTCTTCGCTATTAAGCCGTTTGCCGATACGACTATCGGGACAATGATCGTCGAATCAACATTCCACATGGCGGTCACCTCTTGAGCCAAGTCAAGGTACTTGCTGAGTTTGTCCTTCTCAGCTTTTACGAGGTAGAAATGGTGATGTCGACGAGCACTGCCTGGCGTTGGGATCGGTCTACCAGCACGATATCAGGCTTATTGGCTACAATAGTCCTGTCCGTGATGACAGAGCGATCCCAAAGAGCAATGCACGACTATTTTCGAGAACTGGTACCGGTGCGTACTTATAGTACGGTACCTCCGACTCGACAAGGTCATATCGAAGAGCAAGTTGCTGGTGGATGATCCTGCCAGTAATTATTATTGTTATTATTTGAAATATCGACATAATGTCAAATCATTATTTAAGCCCGAAATACACATGCTTGTCTAATTTGAATAACGCGCCTCATTACTCTTTAGTTAATTTGCCGAGTGTGCTTTTGCAAACAAACGACGCATGCTCCTAGGTTCGAGTCCAACTGGCTACTGAACGACCAATTACAGTGCAAAGTATATATGTATTGCGTAGCGTCCAAATTTAAAATGCATTATGTGTGCGTGAATGCGGTGGAGTGGCGCGTCATTTCAGATTAGACAAGCTCTAGCTGGAATGGCAGTAGCAGTGACGTAAAGCAAATCCAATGGAATGGTGTAAATTGTACCTGTCAGTCACTATCCTGCAGATTTCACACCACTTAATTGGCTTCTGCCACCACGTGACTGCTACTGGTATGCCAAAATACACATGTCGGTATTTCGGCTTAACATAGTGATCCTTAATCATTTCGCATACGTTATTCGCTCCTGATAATCGTTCGTGGTTGTTAAAGGCATGATGTGGCACGCCGACCGCAGCATCCACTACTACCTGGACGGTATGGACATGGGCAAAGCCTGGTACGTGCCCCACCTCAATATCTACGCTGTGGTTGACCTTTATGGACAGTGCACTCAGGTAACATACCATACTGACGCACACGATTCTAAGAGAAGAAAATTTCTTATTTATTTTAAATTGTAACAGAAAAATCTTATAATTACTTTATTTCATGATGTAGTTTGTAAATACTAACTGACATCTATATCGAAAGAGGCAGCCTTGGCAATTTACGCTAGTCACGTGATAGCGTGAATCTAAAGAACGGATCATCTTTACGCTAGTCTTTGGTTAATTTTTCCCGCAGCGTCTGGTGACTTGATAGAATAGATTGTTGAAATAAGTAGGTATTGAGAATTTTCTATGGAGTGATTTATCTGTTACGTAGTAACTATTAAAAAATCTGTTTAGGCGCTCTGCAGCTATAGCAACTTTCGAATCACAGCAACCGACAATCGCAACTTTTATGTTCCTCTCAGCACCTGTTTTGCGTAGGTATTGTCGAGGCTACTTTCAATTTATTGTGGTTTCTAATTGTAGCAACTGGCAATTTCAATTATAGAAACTGGCAATTTTACTGGAAATTTTTAAAAGTTAATGATTTCTTCAACTGCAGTTGCTGCATCTGCGCAGCGACACATAAAACAAATCCAGCATTAAAGTAGCGCATCGATGGCGTCAAACGATTGTTTCTTTACAGGTAACGATACTACAGAACGAAGAAAGAGCATTCAATTATAATGGGTGCAATAATTCAGATAATTCCATCTTGAGTGATTCTAGAGCGTTGTCTTCACCGCCTCCGCCATATTGGTGAGTTAATAATAATAAAATAATAATTTATTTATTTATTTAACATTTTATCCATACTCGTATTGTGTTAGTAACATTGATAACTTAAAATGTAATATTGGTACTTCAATCTAAACAAAACACATTTATAATTTTATTTTGTGGTCATATCGTTACGTGGATGGTTGTCCATTGCTCTAAAACGTGCCATTGAATCAGAGTGCCTAGTGCGAGTTGCTTAAAGACATGCGAATTACTTCACCATCGCGTTTTGCGAGAAAAATAACGTGAATTTGTATGCCATCGAGCCAGCGCCACCTAGCGGTCACATCGGGTAACAAAATGCGTGAGTATGAGTTTTTTCCTATTCACTAGTGACCATCGAGTATCGACTCCCAGTCGAAAGCGAGCAGGGTGAACGCCTGTAATTGGTTGTTTCGAGTGTTTGGCTGAGTACGAGTTACAATTTTGACAGCCTTTACCTCGAAGAGTGAACAAATATTCGCAATCGGCGGCGAATGGCACTCACTTCAAATTTTACAGTGAAAGCGGATCGAAAACTTATTTATTTCGATAAAAGTTCTGTGAAATTGTTTTAAACGGTGTCGTGGCGGTTTTTTCTCGTTTAGATAATGTTTTTAGGGGTAAAAGCACACGATGAGCGCCAAACAATGCCCAAGTCGAAGAAACATGCTTCGGGCTACATTCAGTTTACTTATTGTTTGGTCTTACAAAGCAGCAGACTACCTATGGATAAATATCGCTCAACTAAGAAAAGTTCAAGCTCTTGTGCAATGGGCTAACTAAGGCAGTGTATTTAAGTTCCTCCCAAAGAGATTCCATAAAATCAAAGTGTGTAAAATAAATATTGAAGTTCTTGATATTAATATGCGCTTTTTGTTAATAGACATGACTTTGTTTGCTCATTGCTCTATTCTTTATTGCCATAGGATATTAAAGGCCCACAGGAATTGTGAACCATTTATCTCAGAAAAACTATAGTTTGAGGTTAGTTGGCATTGTGATTATCTGGGCCCCTAAGCACAAGATATAATTAATATTAAAAAGTCCTGGTATTCCAGGTGCAAGTAAGGCACTTGGGCAGCGATAAGATCAAAATTAATTAAAATAATAACCCATACAGACCTACACTTACGGAAGAAGTTTTATGTAATATACCTATTAATCCTTACACTTACTATTCTCCTTAGGTTTTTTAGAAAGTATATGCCTGAAGTATACCTGGAGAGGTAGGCTGTGTTGATGGCAGGGAGCCTCTATAAAACCACCAAAATCATCACATCACATTTTGACTACAGCCAGAACACAAACCCTTATTCTGCTAATTTTCATGTGGTAAATATGAGTGCTTATACTTAATATTACATTATATTTAATGGAGATGGCATAAGAAACCAAAAATTATGTTTGCTGGTTTATATAATGATGATAGAATTCCAAGTATGATGGAGCGAACCATGATTCTTAATATGAGAAAATTGTAGTTTACATAGTCATTCATTGCATCTTATTGGGAAAATGGTCTGGCATTTTGGTAAAGTTATAACTACAAAATTATCCTCATTATTTTCAATTTAGTATGTTAGCATTATCGCTGTTAAAAAGTAAGTTCTGTCGAAACATTGATTAAAAGAGATTTATTTTCAGGAAAGCATCTGAAATTGCACTCACTGAGGAAGGAGAAAATACCATCTATTTATTAGAAGATGAATATTGAGAAGCCAATTAGTAAGAAGAAAGCCATAAGCATTAAATGTGATGTGAAATGTTATGAAATTGAAGCGAAAACAAAAATGATTAAGTTTGTTTGTTAAAAATTTACATAATTTCATAGATATTAAAACATTGTACTGATGTGTTTGTTTTATGTACCTAACTATGAACCAATGGAATTTAAAGCATTCAGTTAATTTCTATCAATTTCAGTCTCGAAGATTTATTTAAAGATGAATTAATTCGGTTAAGTCTAGAAATCAGGCTGGAATCGAACCAAAATCTTCACACTAACTGGGTGACTGACTGTTACAATTAAGCTGCCAAGATCTAAAAAAGATCAGTTAAATACCTACTAGAGTGTTTTAACTTTTAAATGACAATTTTGAAGTATTACAATCTGTAAAATACTCACTAAATATTGTTATGTAGAAAATGCTTAGTTTTGTTTTGATTCAAGTAGTGGTGTTTGAGTGTTTAAGATATACAAAATAAAAACTGGTAGGAAAAAAACATTTTTAATTCGTTTTTCATAAGTATATTTTCCTATTAAAATTATGCTTACAAGCTTAAACCAATTAGGTACTTAATCCAAAAATCATAACTTCAAACTTTTCCCCTATAAGTAATCATTAAAACTAACAATAACAATGTCTAGTGAAAGCAAGTAAGTAGTAAGAGTTAGACAGATTTAAGTTTTTTTTTTCATGATTAATGCGGTATATTTTTCCAGTACCTAGGTACCTTTTAACCAAATAATATCATACATCCAGCAGCCTTTTGCCATTTTCTCTGGGTCTACACATCCAGTTGCCGTATCCAGTTTTTTTCTGCTCCTAGGTCCATTGTTAAGGTTCTATTAAGTCACTCTTTAAGTTCTTGACTCATCATTAGAGTGGAGAAATTGCTCTGCTTGTGCAAGTCTGACACGTCTACAAAGTGATCCTTGAACATTAAAAATCTTTTTGTTCATCGTAACAAACTTAAATACTTGTTGCTGTTTAGAATTTGAAACAAACTAACATGTTATAACCATATAAAATAAGGTAGTCGTCTGCTGTCACTTTATCTACTATTAAGAAATGATTTTTAAAAAGGTCGGCTTACATGTATACTCCAGCAAATCAAGCTTTAAATGTAGGCATCTATCTTTGTCAAAATAAGACCCATTTTGCAATGGCTTTGTAAAGGATGGCCGTATGTGTTACCAACTTAAGAAAAATACGACTCGCTGCTCACGGTGAGCGAACGCGGATCGAGTAACGTGACTTGGTAACTCATACTCGCTAGTATTCGATACTCACCGGGAATGTCGAACGCTCGCAAAACGCGATGGTAAAGTTATTCGCATCTCTTACTGAAACTCGCACTTGGCACTCTGGCCGCAACCGTGCGCCCTGTAGGGCTGGCGTGAACACGCCGCCGCCAGTCGCTCCTCCGTGAATACGTTAAAGTAAAAAAAATATAAAAATTTGTGCTTTTATTTTGCTTATTATCTTTATATGTATTTTTATAAGTTAGTTTTGAATCTTTTAATTAATATTACTATTATATTCCTGCATTTGAGAAATTTCCCAATACGAGCAATTTTTGAGCGTATGCCTTTTTTTATGACAGCGCCAATAAATAATAAATAAATAAATATAAATATGCGCCAGACAACACACCTCTTGGGATGGTCTCGAAATAGGGATTAGTATCCCTGTGTTACGAGGTACCACACAAGGCAATAAGCTAGGGGCGTCTCCCAGCACACCCAGACCCGAGTCAATTCAGAAAAGATCGTTTCCTGAATTGACCCGACGGGGAATCGAACCCGGGACACTACGAAAATCGAGGCGAGAAACCGTGCTACAGCGGACTACGCCAATCATGTCGCCAATGCAGATTCCTTGTAATTTAAAGTTGATTGATTCTACCGAAATAAATCTCGTTTATTGTATTTGTAGGAGTTTTTCCGAGTACTGTGGTAACAACATGTGCCTCATGCACGATTACTCGATAGCGCGGCGCCGCACGCCCTACCCCATGGGCGCCTTGGCCTTCAGCTCGGCGCATCTCGCTGTTGGGGAAGTCTTTGAGGTAAGACATCGTATGGAAATCAAATCGGCACTTACAACATTCATATAATGCGACCCGTTCGTGATGTATCCAAGTCAAAGGCTGTAAACTAGGATTCAAGCAAGTGACTGTTGCTGTTATGGTGAACGGAACACTCAGAAGACCACTTTTCACCAATGGTATTATAACCCAACGTGGAAGGTAGTGAGCCTTCCGCCGCTATCCTGGTTGATTTGGTTATTTATCGATGTTTTCATCACCGGAGAGTTAGTTGGAAATTAAACAATGAACACAAAGATTTTGGTTCTGGCCAGATTTGAACTTGGGACCACAAGATCTGCGATCCGAGTTGGAGTGCTCAGCCACTGGTCCACGACGCTTTAAAAAAGTCAAATAAGAATCATTAATTCATTCTTCTTTTGAAATGTTTATATTACTTGCGATTTTGTGATTAAATGTTTTAGAGCTATGGTTTTCATTTATATAACCGTTAAATCAATTAACTTTGATTTCAAAACAACGCCTCCGTGGCCGAGTGGTGACAGAGCTCGTCCCAAAATCCAAAGGTCCCGGGTGCAAATACCAGGTCAGGCAAAGGGTGTTTTCGAAACATAGCCCGGGTTTGTGATCACTAACCCGCATTTGCCAAGAGTGGTAATCAAGCCAAAATACCCTTCAATTGTAGCGATGACTTGATTTTAATTATGGAGAAGTTGCCCAGCAGTTGGATACTACAAAGGCTAATTACTTTACTTTCAAAACAAAATTTCAGCGACTTCTTTATTTCTAAAAATATTTCAGTCTTGACTTGTTTTACGAAATTTATAAACATCGAAGATGCAGGCTTACCCACTTTTATTATCTACGCCTGCCATATGATTTTTCTTGCGGTATAAATAATCACTCAGTATAATTGTATGCATGTCGTTACAGATCAAAATATCACAATCCAAATACGGTTACGCTGGAAGCTTCCGCATGGGCGTCACCGACATCAACATCCTGAACGCGCACGTCAACAGGAGCTTCCCCCCATCTGTGTCTTTCCTGCCCCATTTCACAGCTTATATTGACGGTAACCAAGTCAGAATATTTTTAAAAACAAAATGTCCGCCCGGGTCGAGCTGGAATTATCGTATTGTTGTGGCAAGATTCGACAAAATAGATTGCCTAATTTTGTATGGAAGGTGGACCCAGTGGTGCCTAGAATGCTCACTCATAGTGCATTTTGTTCCCCAGATTATCACTAACTAGCTGCCTAGACAGACTTCGCTCTGTCAAAAGTAATGGCACTTCGCGGCGTCGGTAAAGCAGCACATCTCGCCAGCTTTTCTCCGACTTGATTTACATTTACTATTATTTTTCGCTGAATGTTTTCTTCAATCATAATAAAATATAGCCTAGGCTATGTCACTCCCTGATAATGTAGCCTCATATTTATGAAAAAAATATTGAAATCGGTTCAGTAGTTTCGGAGCCTATTCAATACAAACAAACAAATCTTTCCTTTTTATGATATTAGTATAGATCAGTAATTCAAAGCGCATAAAAAATCTATCCAAGAAAAAATTTAAATATTTTTGTTGGAAAAAATAAACTTAAAAGCAACAAAATGTACAAAATCAACAGTTATTGCGCGTTAAATTGCTCTGGGGGCTCTTACTCTAAGGGCACTTCTTCTGCCGGTAAATCTTAATTTACTGGCAAAGCTTCTACCGGTGGATGTCGAAGTCTTAGGCCGAGATCTATAGAGCGTGCTTAGCTTTAACTCATTAACTATTCATTTTTGTTTTAGTTAAACATCAATTTAGATATTAGTTAGGAACTATCTTCCTAGGAGTAATTATTTTGAACCAACAATCCATATTTCACGTTTCTCGAAACAGGCAAGTACATAAAGTACACGCGCGCGGGTGCCCGCGGGCACGAGCTGCGGTCGTTCGTGCCGTCGTTCGAGTGGCTGCGGCCGGGCGACCGCATCGGGCTCAAGAAGACCGCCGATGGACGCGTGCTCATCTATTTCAACTCTGAACTCATTGATATGGTCTTTGAGAACGTTCCCGATGTAAGTTTGGCCGTTTTGTTATTTTCACTTATACTAATAGCCCATATTTGAGGATTCACTCGATCTCGGCAGATTAGAATTTGAATAGAAAGATATGGGACCGCTCATGTAATAATTACCTGTTCACACCCTCGTCCTCTGCAAGGCATACATCATATAATCTCTATTTCTTTCTTGTAACTGTGTTAGCAGAATATAGCTGATTTAGCCGCCTCACCTCCCCTACTATTCCAGGTCATTTAATTACACTAGGAACTTGCTGACGTGGTCTCCGATAATGTTCCTGACCTACGCTTTTTTTACTAAAGCAATGTGGTCTCTGACTGGTTTAAAAAAACGCCCAAGATTACTCAACGAGCTATTGACCAAATGAGAAATAGGACATCCTGACGTAGCGGGTAACTGAGTGGCTCTGGGCAAGGCACATAATTGGGTCAGTAAAGTTCTGGAACGCAGGCCATTCGAAGCAAAACATAGTTGTTGGCCTATCAACCCTCCCCAATAGAAGGTGAACAGGTTTGAATCAGAACCAGCTGCTCTGTAAATCTATGCGAGAAGCCTTTTTTGTTCAGCAAAAGACGTCACATGACTACAAAAGCTGATTGCTTAGAAGAATACATCTTTTTTAACAAAGTTGATTAATGGTCTGTCTTTCTCTTTGTTTTGGATCGTTGCCTTAGTACTAAGAATGGTTTTATAGGACTGCCATTGATCTTTACAGAAGGTGTACGTTGTGATGGACATGTTTGGCGGTATTAGCAAAATCCACGCAGTCAGCAGGCACTATCTCGGAAACGCATTTCCACAGTCCACGAGTAAGTCTACCTATGACTATGTTTATTTTACTTATTGTTTTATCTTGTAGTATGGACGGACGGGCGGTCTTTTTAGGTTTAGCTACAGTTTGCTGTAGTGCCTGTAGGGCAATGCTTTCTTATCATATTTATTTAACTACAACTACTAAGTTTGTTTATTTTTTTGTCCTCGGGATCATATTATTTCAAGACATTTTGAGTAACTAGAATATAATAACCATTAATAAGCTGTTATCTTTACAGTTCCGAACGACGACTGCATAAAGCAAATCCCGCCAATACTGAACAACTCTAATAGCGTTTGTAACAACACGGGCGCTTTGCAAGCCAGCTACGTTCAGGCATTGCCCGAGGAGAGCACTAGCGATATAGTCGCTATTGACCCCATTCCGGTCGACGAGCTAGAGGTTTCATTGGCCCCCGAGGAACCTCCAGAACCCCCCGCAGTCGAATCCGCCAACGAGGCAGATACATCGCTGACTGGCTCCACCGCTGGTCTAGTCACCACCGAAACGAGAATGAAGCGTCACCAATTGCCATACACCTTCTATTACGTGCACGGAAAAAACATCAAGCTTTGCAGCTCAGGTAAAATAAATACTGCCGTTTTGGTGAAATAATGTGTCTCGAATTTGTTTGGTGAATTACATTACCAAAATTCTAGAACTTGACACTCAGATCGAGAGCTTTGCTTTTGGTAGACCAAAAGCAAAGCTTTCAATCTGAGTGGTTTGATCTGCCCCCCGATTCAACTCGGGGAGTCAATGAAACCGAGGGTATATTAAGTTGGCGTTTAGTCTCAAGGTGCAAACTGTACTTTTCACTCTGAGTGCGAGAAAAATAGTCAATTTAGTACAAAAACATTTAAAACCGAACAAATTTACACTCGACAAAAGTTCTGAAATTTTCGCGGTCAGTTTTTTTTCCGTACTGAACCAGTCACAGATTAACAATTTAAAACACATGGCGCCACCTTCTTTGCGGACAAACCACGGAACTTTAACTCTCAACATTTTCGCAATGAAAATGGTCCACACTCCACAGATAATAGTATATTTTTACTGGCTGTTTGAGTTTGTCTGCGTCACATGAAAAAAAATAAAAAACTAATTACTTTTTACTCCCTAGGACCTAAAGTGGTCACTTTAGTCCCGCTTCGTAGGGCTATAATGGCGTACTTTTAGAGCATGAGAAGTGAAAACGATGTCATCAACCGATTCTGTAAGTTTGTTTTAAGTATAGTGAATGAACTGCTTAGCGGTAGCAATCAATATTTCATATGTTAAGGCCAAAAGCCTTAGTAAGCCTTATACACTAAATTAAAAAAAAACTGCCCATCTTTAAAAATAAATTCAAAATGAAAGAAAATAACCAAACCGGTTGATAACTTTGTTCTGAATCGGGGGACAGATGTTTTCTCAATCCTCGAGTTACTTTCTAGAAAACAGCTGTAAATTTTAAAATATTTTGATGGTTTTGAATATATCAATCTGTTTTTATTGTGTTTTTAAAAATATTACATACAAGTAAAGTCCGACAATCCTTGACTTTTCATAATTTTTAACCCGAGACTGGTCTATGACCTAACCAAATTCTTGGTGACTTCACTGTTGATCGAAACGTATGTAATCTTTCCAGACACGGTGGCTGTGCGCACTACAGGATATAACGACGCTATCGCTATAGTTAGTCAACCGCTTCAGAGGGGACACAGTTTTAGGGTAGGTGAAAACGAATATTTGAACAAAACATTTTGTTATTGAACACGAAATGTATAAAGGGTGTAAAAAGACGCTTAAAGAAGCCTTGACCTACGTATTCTGCACATCATCCGGACCATTTTTTCTTTTTAGACCATACCTAGGAACTCAATAGTTACCAAGTTATTGAAGGTCAAAGTAAAAAAAAAGTCAAGATTTTGATGAAAACAAACTATTCATTATTACTTAATTTATGTCTCATTAAAATTTTAATTTTAACAAAAAATTGCATCAAAACGTTCAACTCTCAATGTACATCGTGCGTACCCCTTTCTCATATGAGTAACAGCCGCACAAAAGCGCAGGAGCGGGCTGTTGCACGTGTTACATTGCGTAGTCCGTTTTTAGGTTAAAAAAAAAAATCGTTCCCCGTCAATAATTATGTTTTGTGACTTGCATTAATAGACCCGTAGCGCTAGGCTATTTTGAGGTCATAAGTTTTAAAAATTCTAAAGGCTCTTATTTCCTGCCTGTAGATAGAAGCTTATTATAGCGTTTTGTGTCACAGTTGTGAGCTGACACAAAATGCCTTTGTTCATCAGTTACTACTTCGCATCATGAAAGTAAAAGTTTCATCTCAAATTTTTTTTTCGTTCAAAACTGACCTAAAAGACAAATACCTAAATTTCTACCTATGTGACTACCTAAAATGACACAAATTAATATATAAGTTTAGACAAAGGATTCCGAAACTACATGCCAAAAAGAAAGAACTTTACTATTTTCGAAACCTCAAAACCCAGCGCTACGGGTCTATAATGGTCTGAGTGCGTAAAAGCCGGCTTCGATAAGGGTATTTTTACACTCTGTATTTTTTTTGTTGTGATTTCTCGGTCAAGATATATTGTATATTTTTACTGCTTTTTTAATTTTTCACTTTTGTATAATTTGCAAGTTACCTACCTATAAAATTTTATTTTTTCTGTTTAAACTAAAAAATAGCATGTTGTTATTTAATGAAGAAAGCTGCTATGCGTTGACGAGTAGCAGCTTTGCGAAAGTTTCTGTATGTATGTGTGACTTCTTTGATTGATTGTATTTTGTTATATTAAATAGAGGTGCTTTATGGTATCTTTAAGGCCCAGAATGCGGGAGACCTGGGTTCGATTTCCATCTGATAGTTATAAGATTCTGCTTAAAGTGTTGCAAGCCTAATTATATTTTACTGTTCGTATCGCAATATTAAACAGCTCACGTTACCCAGAATTCAGTCGAATTTGGCTAGTTTTACGCTTTAATATACGTTTGCAATGATCTTTAGTGAGTGAACTCTAAATTTATCTTATTAATTTTATTTATATCAAGTGCTTTGTTTAGTTTTTAGTACCTTTCGTATTTAGGAGTTTGAATAGTCGCTTGGCGATAATGGCGATATGTTATCTAAGTGCACAAGCAAATTAAATTGTGAAGAAGCTTTTTTTTATTTTTGACATTGCAAATATGAAAAAGGCATGATGATATGTATCTGATGCGATTCCCTATGCGCTTGCGACTCCCTATGAGAAGGTCAAAAATAAATTAGACATTCTGTATGATAGTCAATAACAGAGCCTAGGTCTCTTTGCTATGCAGTCACTTACTAAAGTTGAAATTGTTGCTTTTGAGCTGTACATTGTATGCATTGTTTGTTTGTTTTCTTGTTTGCTTTGTTGTTTTTGGCTTACTGTACTATTTATTATTTAGTCGTATTTTACTAAGAATACTCGCTTCGAAAGTCGAGTCAGTATCAAACAAATTATTTACAAACTCCCTGTTTCTTAATGGTTATTAAAATCTCAATTGTTCAAAGGGTGTCATTTTTTCTGGGCCTTTTCTGAAAGTGCCGTCCAACAAAAAAAGTGGTAGGTGTAGTTAGAACTGGTCATACGGAGCAATAGTTATTATTACTGCACAAAAGTCGTAGGGTTGTCTCAAGCCAAGTTATACACGTTTAAAAATTCGTAATTATCATACATTTATTGATATTTCACGCAGCCTTTGATAAACGCCACCCACTTTTCCTCTTGCCGCGCATATACAACACTGTGTCTGGCACTTCCGGAAAAGTAATCAGTTGTAGTTATGCCGATTAAGATATTTTTTTGGTTTAATTGTGGAAATGACTGTTTTCTAATTAGCTGGCATATTTTGCGCTTAACTAAAAATACTTCAGATCATTACTTCTAGCAATATATATCATTATTTTATTTTCACGCACTTTCAAAAATCAATAAATGTATAAAAATTACGATTTTTTAAACGCTTATTACTTGGCATGTGACAACCCTACGACTTTTGTGCCTTAATTACTATTGCTCCGTATGACTAGTTCTAACTATACGTACGACTTTTTGTTGTTAACCGGCACTTTCAGAAAAGACCCAAAAATGTATGGAACCCAGAATAATCTTTTATTTTTGTTTTGCTATATATACAATAAATTTCTTTTTCTTTTATTTTAGTCGGATGCGAATGTTTTAATTATTGACAAAAGAAAAGAAATGATGATTATTATATTAGTCACTATATTTCGTACGATATACAGGGTGTAAAAAGACGCGCAATATAACGCGTAAAACAGACCGCGCCTGCGCTGGTGTGCGTGACTGTTACGCATAAACAAGTGGTACGCACGGGGTACATTGCAAGTTGAACGTTAATTTGTTTTTAGGACATTACTTAAAATTTTATTGATGTGTCTTAGGACAGAAATAAAAATAAAAATTAGTGGAGTTTGTTTTCATCAAAATCTTGATAACTTGCTAACTATTGAGGTCCCAGAGATGGTCTAGAAAGAAAATATGGTTTTGATGATGTGCAGAGTACGTAGCTGCTCGGCTTTCTTAAGCGTCTTTTTATACCCTGTATTTTCGATCGAGCTTGATCGTCAGTTTACATGTTTCATAACGTCAGACGCCAACGCATTAGGCCTCATTTACGGAGACGCGGGGCGTCGCGCGTTGCGTTGGGCGGCGCGGCAGCACTCATACAACGCCATAAGGCCCTGTTCAGATGTACGCGCGATCGGTGCGCGCTTCGCGCTTTTATATATACATCGATTGCTGGGAAGTAAGCTAGATTGTTGATTAAGCATTATAAAAGTAAAAGTAAAAAAAAATATCTTTATTCATAAAGTCTTATAAAAAGTACTTATGACAAGTCAAAAAAATATTACTAGCAAAAATAAACTTGCTTAAAATAATACAATGATAGTAAATAATAACCGGTTCGGAGGTTGTTTCTGATCGAGAAGACTCCGGCAAGAACTCCGTCACTCTTTTCAATCTTGTTTTTTACACAAAAATTTAATTGACAGAATAAAGTCATAACAAATACAAACAGCTGTTAACCGAAGTGTTGCCACAACAAAAAAAATGATGTATATCGAAACGCGCGTTATCTGAACGGGGCTTATGTTTGAATTCAGTGCGGGCCGACGCGCAACGACCCGCGTCTCCATAAATGAGTCCTTAGAGTTTAGTATGTCTAAACTCTGCTTCTATTGTTCATTTATGCTTTATTGAACACGACGGGCGCAAATTAAATGCAACGTACCTGTTTAAAAAACAATACTTCGTAACATAAACTGTACATCTTACGAGTAGTATACTTTCGAAGTACAAAAACATGAATGTTACCAACATGTTTGATTGTTTATTGTCTACTTGTAATTACCTATCTACACAAGTATTAGACGTCAAACGATCTTGATATTAAATGTTTGCAAAATGAACCAAGAAGAGGGCAACTTAAGTAACTCAGGACCGTTTCGTTGTCGGCAGTTCCGTGTGGACAAAGTGACAGAGGACTGGTCGGGCACCGTTTCCATAGGGGCCGTGGGTGAGCTTTGTAACGAGAGCCTGCCGCAGTGCGCGATGCACCTGGAGCTGCCGCTGTGGCTGCTCTCCAGCGGTCTGGTACAAGACAACGGATCCCTGGTGAGTACAGACTGGTGAACAAGCGGCTTTCAGAATAATTACGCATAGAAGGCGAGTCTGGGCACCCGTTTTGATGCCACAAATATTAAGACGATCAGATTTAGCCGTCAGTCGGCCAAAAATGTGGCCTACCACCCTACGGTTGAGGTTCATCTAAACGACATGAAACAGCAAGGTATATCTCCAACTGCAACAATATTAAAAAATCAACGTTTGTGAAAATTATTTTTCTGTACTAATATTATAAAGAAACAAATCTTTCCTAGATTTCATTTTTTTGTTTGTATTGAATAGGCTCTGAAATTACTGAACCGATTTTAAAAATTCTTTCACCAATATAAAGCTACATTAGCAGGAAGTGCAATATACTTTTTTTTTTTTCAAATTATGGCTTTATTTTGACGGGAAAGACAGTCTACGCGGGCAAAGCCGCTGACACAGCTAGTCTATATTAATAATAAAAAGAGGAAACTTTGATTGTTTGTTTGTTTGTATTGAATAGGCTCCGAAACTACTGATCCGATCGTGAAAATTCTTTCACCAACAGAAAGCTAAACTATTCAGGAGTGATAAATAGGCTACAAAATTTTCAGTAAATAAACAAAAATTTTAACAAAAAGAAAACCAACTTCAAAAAAAACTTTTCTAAAACAAAGCACTAAAAAGTAAATAAATAATTGCGTATTCTTCTAAAACTTATACGATAATATAATGTAGGTACAATTATTGTTATTGTTGGAGTCGGTGTCAGCCAAGGAAACACTACTGTACAGTATACCTATTTCTTACATATTACGTTTACGTATGTAGGTAGGTAGTTACAAACCTACATTGGCTGACACCGACTCCAACAATAACAATAATTGTACCTACATTATATTATTGTATAAGTTTTAGAAGAATACGCAATTATTTCTTTCCTTTTTAGTGCTTTGTATTAGAAAAGTTTTTTTTGAAGTTGGTTTTTTTTTTGTTTAAATTTTTGTTTATTTCTTGATTTCCAGTGAATAGTTCTTATTTATTTTATACATCGAAAAAGTATCGTCCAATTGCTCCTAAGAATTGAAGAGTTCCGTTACATTGTCATGGATCCCATAATCAGAACCTAACCAAACACTCATAAAACTACCCTTGAAGTATATCCTTTCCAATAAAAAAAGTAGCATCGAAATCAGTTGGCGTGATAATGAGTTATTCGTCCATTTGTCACGCATTTGGTTTATCTAGATTTAAGACTTATATGGATTTCCCATGGATTCTACTGTCAGAACTGGACCAAATTGAAATGGGACCACACGGACAGCATCAGCTTTCAAATAAAAAAAGAACTATCAAAATCGGTTGGCGTAATATTGAGTTATTCGTCCATTTGTCACGCATTTGGTTTATCTAGATTTAAGACTTATATGAATTTCCCATGGATTCTACTGTCAGAACTGGACCAAATTGAAATGGGACCACACGGACAGCATCAGCTTTCAAATGAAAAAAGAATTATCAAAATCGGTTGGCGTAATATTGAGTTATTCGTCCATTTGTCGCGCATTTTGTTTATCTAGATTTAAAGACTTATATGGATTTCCAATGGATGCCACTGTCAGAACTAGACCAACTTTAAATGGGACCACACGGGTAGCATCAGCTTTCAAATAAAAAAAGAACTATCCAAATCGGTTGGCGTAATATTGAGTTATTCGTCCATTTGTCGCGCATTTTGTCTATCTAGATTTAGGACTTATATGGTTTACTCATGGATGCCACTGTCAGAACTAGACCAAATTAAAATGGGACCATTCAGGAAGCACCAGCTTTCAAATAAAAAAAGAATGATCAAAATCGGTTCTCCCAGTCGAAAGTTATGAGGTAACAAACATAAAAAAAAAACATACAGTCGAATTGAGAACCTCCCCCTTTTTTTGAAGTCGGTTTTAAAATAGAAGTATATGTAAAGTCAGAGAAAAGCGGGCGAGATATGATAATAAAGATTACCTGTCAAACATTTGACAGAACGAAGTCTGTTGGTGCTGCTCGTTACAAATAATTATGTCAAAACTGGTGGACCACTTTCTTTGTCGACTGTACAGAGGCGAAGTGGGAGTCGAGCTTGAGACTGCTCCAGGTGCCTTCATAAGAATCGCACGGCTGGACTAGCAATTGACACTTTTCTATAATAATAAAAATATATATATAATATAAAAATATACTGTCGACATGTAGCTGGACGAGTTCACCCATCGAGGCCCTGTCAGAATACCAGCGCTGCTGCAGCTTTTTAGCCGCGGCGGCATATGCTGAGACAGGTTCCTCGTTGGCCACACATTAAGGCATATTTATTGTTTGTTCAGTCAGTTTCTTAAGTATAGTCGACTTAGATTTGAAGGCTTATTATGTAAACAAAGATCACACCGTAACCAAATCACGAATTTCCGCATTGGTCACACATTATAGGTCGTACATAAACATCTTGCGTTGTAAAAAAGAAACATAGAACATGAAATTCATGCATAACTGTTAAAATTAAGCATTTTATACGATTATTTTATCAAAAACTAAATACTGAAATAATTATGAAATCTGCTTGACAACTTTTTACTCTTAAATAAAATAGGTTGTCTTAGGACGGTAGTGATAGAAATAAACGTTGCTGCATGAATCAGAATCAGAATCATTTATTTCGATTGAGTGTGGTACAAATACAATGCTGACGATTTACGGTTCCTATAAAAGAATATACATTTAAGTTTGAATTATTTTGTTAATTAAAGCTATTATACAATATTATGGAACGAAATAAATCCATGAGGATATTATTACTAGGTATCGAGATTGGGTTTATTATACAATATTATGGAACGAAATAAATCCATGAGGGTATTATTACTAGGTATCGAGATTGGGTTCTATTCATTTTATAATTTTAGCTTTTACCCTATTTGTTACGCCACACACGCACAGTTCTGTCCATCAGACACCCGTCTTTCAAACCCATCCGTGTATGGTAGGCTAATACTCTGTATGATTCATTCGATGGTTTCCCAACAGTACGAATTGGCTATGGTTGTCAATACGCCATACTCGTATGTTGTGTGCCGAATTGTGTGTGGGCCAATAAATGACTTTTTACTTTCACTTACTTAAGATGTGACGAACATTAATTGTGCTTGTTTTTTGATTGCACGTTTTTATTTTTAACAAACCGAAAAACGTGGAGGTTTTCAATCTAGTTGTATTTTTTTGTGTTACATAAGCACGGATTCATTACTTGAAAATAATAGTAAAATAAAGGATATGCTTGCCACTACCCCTATGAAATGGCAGTGTTCTACCTCTCTTGAAACTGCAGCCATTATGATTTTGTCCGTCTGATACACTGCTTAAAACCAACGCAGTGTTAAACGCCTACCTGTAACCCTCTTTTATGAAGAGCGTGCGCTCTGGTGGCGCATCGGCAACGTCGCATTTTAGAAAGTTTTTTTGTGATCATTTTATAATTTCAATCAACAGTATAACTTTTTACTTTGCTATGTTTTGCAGATTACTGTATAGGAAGACATCGAATCAAATATTAGGTCGTGGCCAATGTTCAATACATGCTTGCTGCTTAAAAATATTAAAAATTCCAGAAAAGCGACAGTTTAAATTTATAATTTCAGTTATAATAATAAAATAACTAAAAAAATAGTTAAGTGAATATTCAGTCGTTGAAAAACATACTCACCGTTCGAAATCGATGTTGATTTTTGTGTTTCAACAACCATAATATAATGTACAAAATACATAAAATCTGTTCATAACATGCTACGATTTGTGTCTTTTTTTGCCTTCCAAGTGTCTTGAAACTGTGAATTTGTACCGTAGTAAGCCCCCAGAACATAGCAGAGAAAGAATAAATGATTATATCGAAATACTCACTCAAAAAATGTGAATAAGCCAATCCGCCCCAGTGAACGCTGAAATCCTTTCTTTTCAGAGAAGAATAGACTCAGCGTCTGGTCTAGACGAGCTGATGGAGCAGTCGGTGCTCTCCATTCACTTCAGGTTCAACAGCGAGCTCGTGATCGACGTGGATGGCAAGGCGGTCGGCGTGATCGGCGCCGTGCCGCGCTCCTTTAGCCACGTCTATCCGCTCATCGACCTGTACGGACGCGTGCAGCAAGTGAGAATTAGAATATAATATAATCACGCTGAACAGCACACCAATAGGGTATTTAACAATTCTTTTGTTGAGGTGTTATTGAAAGCCCTCTCAAAAATAGAAACATTGGTTTTTAAAATATATTTCGAAAGTACCAAAACGCCCCGATATATGATTTTAAAAACCATATTTTTCAATTTGCCTACAACGCTCCCTACACACTGCCGTTGGCAAGTGACGTCACACGCCATCTTTTTATTATTCAGCAGCTATATTAAATTTTGCGTTCATGAATAAAGTTTCTTAACAAAAGTTGCTTTAAATTGAGTAGATAATCGAATAGTATACTTTTTTTTGTTTACTGACTTCAGATTCGTTTTGAAAATGGCCAATGGATAGTTTTGAATTTGACTGGAGGTTCATTAACAGTAAAATTTGTCAGTAACGATTATTTGTAGTCATTGTGATCTGAGGCTTGATTTAAATAAAATGAATTTGGCAATAAATGACCAGTCATATAATATGTTCAGATCCAGTCATTTTACATATCTTTATATGACACATAAATATTCCTCAACTTACAATCTGTCCGTGTCAATGTGTCGGCAACACATTGACACGGCATCCAAGCCTCCTCATTCACAGTCGTATCAATGCAGTTTTGTTTAGCAGCTTGCCTAGCGTGGTGAATAAGTAAACCATCGATCGTAGCAATTACTTACTTTATGTATCCCAACGCTTCTAAAGGAATATTTAAGAGAGGAATGAATAAACATCACCAAAAATACGGTAGTAAGCAAGTGACCTGATAGGAGCGCTTGGCCCGATATGTATTAAAAATATGGAATTTTGAAACATATCCCTGGTTTGAAATCTACCTGCCAAGCAAATTGATGTAGGGCCGATTTAATAGATCACATTTGACATCGGTCAGTCTATTTTGTACATACTGTCAGTAAAATTATCTTATTTCAGTATTATTACTATAAATATGTATTTTTAAGTGTAAAAAGCTTCGATCAACAATACACTAGATAACCGGTCAGAGCGACAAAAACGACCGAGCAAATAACGTCCCACTTCAAAAGAAGGAACTTATTTCTATTTAGTTCACTTTTGACTGCGCCAACGTGCTGACATGCCACAATGCCTGAGTGTGCTCACAAAAACTGTATGAAAAACCATCGGAAAAATAAATTATCGGATGGAATATCATACTTTCGATAAGAAAATGCTGTTTTATATTATAAAAAATGAAATACCCAACTAAAAATCAAAAATACCTTGCCTAAAGTAAGCCTACCCAAGGGCCAACATTTTGGCCCATTTTTGGACAACATGAAGGTGGATGCTTTAGAACAGTGAAATTTATGGACTATTTTTATACTAATTACTTTATTAGTTTTTTACATATTTTAAAACTACAGTACACGCCTGGCCGATGTACGGTACTATGGTAGACAACAATAACGTATTTGTGGATACCTTGATAGTTTTGCATGTAAAAACGGCCCGATTCTTAGTAATCGGACCGTTTCCCTTTCAGATTGGCTCACTATATCATTTTTTATGCTAACCAAATGTTTACTAAAATAATGCATTATTTGCGGAGGTGTTTTTATAAACATGATATTAATACTTATCCAAATAAATACGTTATTCATCACAAGTATTCAATTTAAAACATCATTCGAATTTAATGAATATCTTAGGAGATATCGCAGTTTTAAAATAACAACGCAGCAAAATAATAATCAAGTACTGCGCCCGCATTTATGATGTGCAAGGCCGGCGGGCAGACATGAGGGGGAAGGGCGGTGCCTTTAGCCCAAAGTAACTATTCCACACGGACGAAGTCGCGGGCAGAAGCTAGTGTTAAGTATATAATTAATGACCAAGAAATGTTTGCCTTGTTTTCTGAATTCATTTTATAATACAATAACCACCAAAACATTGGTTGTCATCTGGAATTAGCATTCTGTAGTAGGCCAAGCGTGTACTGGTGTAAAAAAAGGAGCGCGTGTACCCTAGTGTTAAAATGTTATTTTTTATTTAAATATTTCCCGGCGACCCATTTATCTGTGGCCAGAGGGGTTGTGGGATCGATCCCACCCCATGACAAACATTTATGTGGTGAACATTTGTGTTTATTGTGTGTCTGGTTATTATCATCTATGTATGTATAGATTTAGAAAAAATAAGTATTTGATATTTGCCAAAGATATTTAAATCACTCAACATTCGACGACACGATTGGCGTAGTGCGCTGTAGCACGGTTTCTCGCCTCGATTTCCGTAGTGTCCCGGGTTCGATTCCCGGTCGGGTCAATACAGGAAACGATCTTTTACGAATGGACTTGGGTCTGGGTGTGCTGGGAGACGCCCCTGGCTTATTTCCTTGTGTGGTACCTCGTAACACGGGGATATTAATCCCTACTTCGACCATTACAAGCGGTGTGTTGTGTAAAAAAAAAACATAACTTAGTGTAAACTATACATTGCCGGTAGAACCGGTTTCTAAAAACACGCAATGAAAATTTAGTTTTACTCGTCGCTTAGCGGCACGTTGCGGTCTCTAATGTATTTAATTTTTGTAATATTAACTTGTAATTAGTATTAGCTGCAGTGATAAAAATTACAAAGTACGACTCCATTATCCCCTGTTCGGGGCAGTGAAGTCTACAGTGTCAGAAATTCGATATGAAATAAGTGAAATTTTATGTCACTTATTTTTTTCTTCATTGGTTAAAGAATGAGGTCGAATATGATTTTTTTTATCGCAAATGTCAATATAATCACAACTGCGTTTTGTTTCTTACGTACAAGGCTTATGTTAGGTTGAAATTATTAAAACTTAAACGTGCCTATTTTACTACGGCCGTGATGCTGAATCATTGGCAAAACAAGCACAGCGTGATTTTAACAGTCTTCACACTTGGTTTCAGTGCAACCTACTTACTGTCAATGTAGCTAAAACCAACTACATGATTTTTAGTGCCAAAAATAAGAAGATATCAGATTTTCCCCCTATTACCGTCAATAACGTACCACTTTTTAGAATCCACTCGCAAAAATACCTTGGCCTTATTCTTGACAGTCAATTAACTTGGAGAACACACATTGAAAAGATCCAATTAAAACTATCATCACTCATGGCTGCTCTTCGTGGCAATGTGCGTTGTTTCCCTAAATCTGTTCGCTACACTATTTATAACACGATGGTAAAATCTCACTTGGATTATCTTATTGAGTTGTGGGGTTGTGCTGCTAAGAAAAACTTGAATAAACTTCAGAGGGCACAAAATAAAATAATAAAACTTCTGTTTCACTATGATTACGTCACTCCAACGAAAATAGTTTATAAACAAACTCAACTTATGACTTTGTCTCAATCATATAAATATAACACTTGTATACTTATCTGGAAAATACTACATAAAAAAATAAAAACACAAATAAAATTTAGTACAAAGTATCAATACCAAAAACGTGTAACTAGACGCGCAAATAATATTCATCTTCACCTACCTAGAACAAATTACGGAAAGAAAAATATAACATATGAAGGAGCACAACTATATAATAAATTGCCAAACCATATAAAACAATTAAAGTCGTTTGTCTCTTTTAAGAAAAAGCTAAAACACCACATTTTGAGTACCGATGTTATTTAGACCATGGCAATATAATTATCGTAATGTCCATAAAATAGCCGTTGAATAGCAAGTGCCTATTGATACGTAACTGAATCCAATTTTTGTAACATCTTACCCACATTAATATTTATAATTTTGTAACACTGTTTTACTGTACACTCGCGTACTAATAATTAAAAGTAATGTTCTCGTATTTCTCTGTTAAGTGAATTGTGTATTCTTTTTGAGAAATAAATATCTTAACCGTAACCGTTAAAACCTTTTTTCTCATTCATAGTGTGAATGAGACAAAAGATACTACAATCAGTCGGTGCCATTTTTGAGCTGTGATTTTCTTCCCGAGACTTTATCTAGTGTTGATGTTGATCTAAGGTAAAAAGTTGAGCAATTGTGTACTTCTAATGTACAATAAATTGATATTGTGTGCCATCCTTTACAAGGTTACGTTCTAGAGTTTTGACGATGTGTCAATGTGATCTATTAAAGTGGCTACTTTGAGTGAGGCCCTCGTCACGCATTGATACATAAAAATCGGTATTAATTTAGTTGATCTAATTTTTTAATTTATTTTGAAAACCTTTAATTTTGATGTTGTATAAAGTTTAACAGCTCTATGTAGTAACTTTTGTTTTGTTTGGTAGGTGTCCGTTCTGCTTCATCCGTACATAGTAGTGAGCGGCGCTTCGCTAGACCTCCCAATGATTGCAGAGAACTTGCAAGAAGAATCACTCGCCGAACTTGACTTAGATGAGGATGACCTGGCAGGAACTGCCTTCCCGGAAATCGCATACGTCCCTGAATCCCGCTTCCGACAGAAAACCAAAGCGTATAGTCAGGGCAACCTCATAGAAGGCAACCTCGACCCTATTGTCGTTCAAGCAGGCCCAAGCACTGACCCAGACCCACCCCCGATACCCGCTCCAGCCCCTGAAATTAAAAAATTAGACATCAAATGCAGAAAAGTGTGCCGCAACCGCCTCTCTCTCCACCACAGCTTAATCCTATCCGATGACACTCCATTTCCTACGGATAACAACGAAGCTGCGAACCGTTGCATACAAAAGAGCCAATCCACTCATAGCTTCTGCCAAGTGGCTGACGACCACGTCATAGCCAGCGAAGTGATACAGACTCTGAGGCACACGTTTAGCGTCGGTTCTCGCGTTGGAGATGCAACCGAGGAGCCCGCTTCTCAGGGGCTTTGCTACGACACTAACATCCGGCACAACGATCGCTATCCCGAAGCGAATGATGTGGACAGCTTGGACAACGAAATAATGGACGCATTGACGCTCGAAACGGGGAACTTGCCAGATCTGAGCGAAGAGCAATCGTCGTCGCTGGATGATTCAACCCGGCATGACTGGCATGACTTCTGGACGGAATCTTTGTCGGTTGAGAATTTGAATTATTTGAATCGGCTTCTGTGTTTCGATCAGGAAAGCGAGGGTCACAGTTTGGAGGCTGAGTGGGAGGCTTCGGGCGAAGGTTGTGAACACCTGCATCTGGTGCTGAAGTACTGGAACTACCTCGCGCTGCCGTACCCGGAGCTGCGACAGGCGGTCTCGTGGGGGCAAGTGAGCTGCTATTGCAATAACTGTCAACCGGATGCACAACCACCATTAGCAGGTAACTACTGTTCCTCACTAAAATTTGCTGTTACTTCTGTTCCAAACAAAACACATAATCATATCAAATAATAGGTTGGGGAAAAAGTTTCTACGCATTTATTATGAAAATTAAAAATTTATTTATTTATTCATTTATTTATTGCTTCTCGTATGTAATACAAAGGTCTTAAAAGTAATAATAGTAACAATACGGACCCTGTCGGGCACAGCAAAAGTAGGTGAGAGAAGGACTTACAAATATTATAAATGAGCCATCATCTACAAACATGAGGAGAGGCTATTCTGCAGTATGATATAATATTTATTTATGGGCAGTTTTCATTCATTCAGTATGTAATTGTAATAAGAATCATATTTTATTTGCAGTCTTTAAAGTATTCTTCTAACGTATAATAGCATTTTGATATTAGATGATCTTTTAGTTCCTTCAAAAAATCCTTTTCTGTTGGAATATTTTTTAAAGAAGTAGGTTATACATTATATATTTTTATGCACATAACTAAGGGGCTTTTTGAATGTAATAGAAGTTTAGAAGTGGGTAACATTAATCTTGCTTGGACCTTTGGTCGGAAGCAATATTTAGTGGGTATATCTTGTCGTTTGGTAAATAATTTTGGGTGTTTGAAAACAAATTTACAAATCTCGAATATGTAAATGCATGGGGGACTTAGTACTTTAAGTTTTTGAAAATGTGGTTTGCAGCTAACTCTCTGTTTTATGTTTACTATAATAATCCGGATTAATTTATTTTGCTGTGTGAATAAGTTTGGCGTGTTTGTACTATTTCCCCATAGCATAATCCCATACTTTAGCCACGAATAAGCATATGCATAGTACGTCACTAATGCAGTTTTTTCGTCAGTACATTTTTTAATTTCTCGTAGAGCATAACGCAGCTTTCATACTATAGGGGCACAATTCGAAAAACATGATTGTTGGGAAAACGCGTTTAAAGATTTTTGAGCCCCTGTATTTTCACAATATCGGTCATAAATAAACTAAACTATTCATAGCAACATTGAAACAAACACAATTGAACGGCTGCGCGAGCGGTCCTCCTTCCTCAACTACAGGCACGACACTAAATTGCCCCTTGTATCGCGGAAACTGAGACGCTTCACTCGGAAATGTCAAAGAGACACAATTCGTTTTCGCGGCTCAACAGTATGCTCTGACTCTTTCTGTCAAGAGAATCGTGTAGACGTGTTAATTTTGTGCGCATATATTATTAAAACTCGAAATCTCAAAATTTTGAGATATACCCCTATGGTAGGAAAGATGCGATAAGTAAACCTAGAAATTTTCGATTTTACATTTGATACATGGGCTTTCCAATTAATATGAGAGTCTATTGTTAATCCTAGCAGTGTAGAGTAAATGAATCTACACTGCTCGGATTAACAATTCTCGGAAAAACAGAGTTCTAGTTTTTCACCACGATAGTTTAATTTAATTTGCAAAGGTTCTTTATGATGGGGATGGAATGTTATTATTTTAGTTATTATGTTATAGTTTATTTACATTTAACTAATAATAATAAGAGTCAAAACTAAGCACGCTTTCAACAGAGGTGTAAATGACTTTTCGCAGGCTGGGTCCGAATCGAGCGCATCGACGGCGTCGGGGCGGCCGCTCGCGCGTTTTGGCACGTCGGGCGCAGCATGCTGAGCGCCGCGCAGGCCGCGCCCTCCCCCGCCCCGCCGCGTCGCCCCCGCGCGCTCGCACCCTCGCCGATCACCGCCCCCGCGCCCGCAGGCGACGTGTGAGTTCACTAAATGTATTTTAACGAGCTGTCTCTCCCGACCTTCGATCAACAATAACTAAGGAAGAAAAAAACAATCAAAAATGGCACCGACTAATAATTGTACTATCTTTTGTCTCATTCAGTGTGAATGAGACAGAAGCTGAGAAAAAAGGTTTTAAGTTTCAATAATTTCAACCTAACTTAGGCCTTGTGCGAAAGAAATAAAACGCAGTTTTGATTATATTGACATTTATCTAAGGAAGAAAAAAACAATCAAAAATGGCACCGACTAATAATTGTACTATCTTTTGTCTCATTCAGTGTGAATGAGACAGAAGCTGAGAAAAAAGGTTTTAAGTTTCAATAATTTCAACCTAACTTAGGCCTTGTGCGAAAGAAATAAAACGCAGTTTTGATTATATTGACATTTATAATCATTTTCAAATTCAACCTCATTCTTTAAATTATAAAGAAGACAATTTCAAATTCAAATTAGGAAAATGTGTGATTTTCATTTGTTTTTCTTACTGTCAAAATGAGTGAATCTAACGAGGAAATTCGACACATGCAACGCAAGCTGCGAAAAAATGTACGATGTTTATGGACCTAGTGCAGTGTCTGTAAGAGTAGCACAAATTTGGTTTAAGCGTTTTCAATCCGGAAATTTTGATGCCAAAGATGCATGTCGCTCTAGTCGCCCTATTACGGATAAAATAGATGGCATTTTTGAAAAAGTGGAGCAAGATCGGCGTATCAGTAGTTACGACGTAGCTGAAAAACTGGGAATTGACCACAAAACAGTTTTGGCGCATTTGAAAAAAACTGGGTACACAAAAAAGCTCGATATTTGGGTACCTCACAAGCTCACTGAAAGAAAACTTATGAACCGTGTACTCATTTGTGATTCTTTATTACGACGTAATGAAACCGAACCATTTTTGAAGACGCTGATAACTGGTGATGAAAAGTGGATCACGTACGACAAGAACGTGCGAAAAAGAAAAAGGACCATCGATTCTTGAACTCTACTCCGAACAGCTGATGAGATTAAAGCAAGAAGTTGAGAGAAAACGGCCGGAATTAATCAACAGAAAGGGTGTGGTTCATCATCATGATAACGCTAGACCTCACACATCTTTAGCCACTCAGCAAAAATTAAGAGAGTTAAGCTGGGAGGTGTTAATTCATCCGCCGTATAGTCTTGACCTTGCACCTTCAGATTTCCACCTGTTATGGTATCTTCAGAATTCTTTAGGCAGTGTCAGGTTAACATCACGAGAGGTCTGCCAAAACCACTTATTGCGGTATTTTGATCAGAAGCCTCAAAAATCCTTTAGCAATGGGATCATGTCATCTACCTACAAGATGGCAAAAAGTAATCGAACAAAATGACACCTACATACTTTAGTTGAATGTAAATAAACTATATTGAAAAAAAAAATTTCATTACTCGTACACGGAAAGTACGCTTGAAGTTGCCTGAGCATAGGGTTGAAAGCTTCACTTTCAGCCCTAGGGCTGAGAGTAAATAACTGTTAAATGTCACCTTCTATTTCGACATTCCTTTTGCGGCAAGTCGATGTATTTGAAATTTCTTTATCTTGATTTCAAATGAATATTTAAACAATCGAAGCAGGAATATACTCATTAATGTATGTTTCACTTAATTAGTATTTAATTGAATAAATTTGAGCTAAGCATTTACGATGGTATGACAAAAAAGCGAGAGCGCTGATAGTTCGAGGACATTGAAAAGGTCTTTCTTCCGAGGTAAACACTCTGCTTTTCACTACGAATGTAAGGAAAGTAAATAAGAATCAGATACATAAGTTCAACCAACAAAAATTTATTTAACCATTACCTACAACAAAGTTGATGATATTTCTATTTAAAGTTTATATTAAAAGTAGAGCAATTGTTAAACGAGAGAGAGAGGTTACTTCCTGGGATGTTGATAGTTTATATTTTTTGTGAAACTTGAGCATCTTGAGTAAATTTTGGTGAATAGAAGAAGAAAGTACATAGAAGGTGACATTAGACAGTTATTTCCTTTCAGCCCTAGGGCTGAAAAAAACTTTACAGCCCCTAACTCAACTCAACTCAAATAACTTTATTCAAATAGACTGTATCAGTACTTTCAAATCGTCAAATTTACAGCAAAATATACTAAATAATAGACATAAATGCCATAATAATATGCATATGTAAATAAACAGTATACAGACATAATGCGACTCTACCACCGCGTCGGAGTTGTTTCTTACTGAGAAGACCCGACGAGAAACTCAGCAGTTACTCTTTTAAACTTGTTTTGGGTTTACAACAGGCGTTAGTAAAGTACAAGCAGTGTGTCATTTTGATACAAATAAACCTAAAAGAATATAAAACAAAGAGAAAAAACCTACCATAAAAGAATATAATAAAAAGAATTCATTTAAACAATTCAAAAACAAAAATTGTTAGTCAGTACATACATACTAGGTACCTATTAACTCTTACAATAAAACATCTGTTACAATAGAGCTATTTAATCCCGCATCGAGCAGAGCGCTTATACCCAGGCCTTTTTATCTATCAGGTAGTCTTTTGTAGTATAATAGCCCTTTTTTAATAAAGCCGTTTTGATGTGATTTTTGAATCTATGTAAAGGTAACTCACAAATTGTTTTTGGAATTTTGTTGTAATAATGTATACCTTGCCCCATGAAGGATCCTAAAACTTTTTGTAACCTAAAGAGTGGAAGTGCAATTTTATCCTTATTCCTAGTATTTCTGCAATGTATGTCACTGTGTTTAGCATAGAGACCAATATTTTTTCTCACCAAAACAATGCAATTGTAAATGTATTGTGACGCTACAGTGAGGATACCAATTTCCTTAAAAATCTCCCTAAGTGAAGCCCGTGCACGAAGCTTATAGATGGATCTGATAGCTCGCTTCTGGAGGATAAAGATGGTTTGTATATCCGCCGCTTGACCCCAAAGTACAATGCCGTAAGACATTACACTATGGAAATAACTAAAATAAACTGAACGAGCAGTATCAACATCTGTTAATAACCTAATTTTTCTCACTGCAAATGCAGCCGAACTAAGTCTGCCTGAGAGAGCTGTTATATGAGGGTTCCATTGCAGTTTTGAATCTAGTGTGATTCCAAGAAAAACAGTTGTATCTACAAGCTTCATAGTATTACCATCAATTCTTAGACTAATGGGGTAATCTTTAACATTAGGCAACTTAAAATTAATACATTTAGTCTTTTTTGCATTAAGCTGTAGATTATTTACTGTGAACCATTGTAAAACCTTTGAAAGTGCGTCATTAACATCATCAAAAAGGTTTTTATTTCTGTCAGTTTTAAAAACTAAAGATGTATCGTCTGCAAACAATACAACATCACAAATATCTTTTAAGTAAAAAGGTAAATCATTTATATATATCAGAAATAGTAATGGACCTAGAATGGATCCTTGAGGGACCCCCATTTTAACTTGTGATCCTGTAGAAGAGTACACTGTTAACATCAACTTTTTGAGTTCTTAAACTAAGGTACGAAATTACCAAATCTAAAGCATTATCCCTAACCCCGTAAAAATCAAGCTTGCGTATAAGTGTATCGTGATCAACGCAATCAAAGGCCTTGGACAAGTCACAGAAGACGCCAAGAGCGTTCTGTGAATTCTCCCAAGCCCTAAAGATGTGTTTTAGAAGTGCGATGCCAGCATCAGTAGTAGAACGGCCTCTCGTGAATCCATATTGTTCACTGTGTAAGAGATTGTTCTGATAAAAATGGCTTAATAGTTGTTCTTGAATGATTTTTTCAAAGATCTTACTGAGAGCTGGTAGGATTGAAACAGGCCTAAAGTTACCTGGGTCTTGTTTGTTGCCTGATTTAAAAAGTGGTACAACCCAACTGTGTTTCATTAAGTTTGGAAAAACACCTTCATCAACACAATCATTGAATATTACGGCTAAATAAGGGGCAATCACGTCAATTATGTGGCTAACAATTTTGACTGATATACCCCAAAGATCAGCGGTATCTTTTGAATTAATTAATCTGAATGCTTTTATTATATCTAGTGACTCAACATGTTTAAATTTAAAGAATACACTGCAACAAGATACATTATCTTTCAACAAATGTTCCGCTCTAGTTGGTGAGGAATTTAATGAAGCTGTAGTGATTATAGGTATATTACTGAAATACTTATGAAATGCTTCAGCAACAGATGCTTCTGATTGTAAGATGTTATTGTTAATGTTGAGAGTGTATGAGGTATCGCGCTGTTTAGCTTTACCTGTTTCGTGATTTATGACGTCCCAAGTGGTTTGTATTTTGTTAGTGGACTTTGATATTTTATCACGAATGTGCAATGCCTTAGCTGTAGTGCAGGCTTTTCTGAATATTTTGGAGTAGTTCTTGACATACTCAACAAAAAGTGGATCGAAATTGTATTTTTTCATGCCGTACAACTCATACATCTTACGTCTGCTCCTGTAAATTCCAGGCGTGGCCCATTCACAAAACTTAGATTGAACTCTGCAAGTAACTTGTTTGGTGGGAAAACAAGCATCAAATTCATTTTTAACACAATCAAACAGTCTTTTGTAGACTGCATCAGGGTCACCCTGCTTGTAATGAATGGAAGATACTTTATGCTTTAAATTAGTTTTAAAACTATTAATGCGATTACCCGTCTTCGGTCTACATGTTATTTTCCTGTAATTAACGCTATTGTTAGTTAAATCTAAAAATGTTATCTTCTGCCCACAATGATCAGACTTTAATTCAGTTACTATTGCCTTTTCAATGGGTACACAGTTGCAAAATACATTATCCAGACAAGTAGATGTTGTGGCTGTTATCCTCGTGGGTTCATGGAATTGATAATCCAGACCAAAGGATTTAAATAGCGACAATAACCTATTCCTTTCAGATGAGTTTACTAGCAAATCTATATTGAAATCACCACACACAATAATGTGTTTAGACTTAGCACTTAACCTACCCAAAGCTTCTTCCATAACTGTCTCAAATCTATCTAAGTTAGTTTTTGGGGGACGGTATACACTTATCACAACAAAGCCCTCTAACTCAACACAAGACAATTCGACAATACGCTCTATGGAGCCTAGCCTAGGGCTGAAAGTGAAGCTTTCAACCCTATGCTCAGGCAACTTCAAGCGTACTTTCCGTGTATGAGTAATGAAAAGGTAACTTTCTCACTTTGTGTAACAATCTACTATGTTTTTTTTTAAAAAATTCCGAAGAAACTTTTTCCCTAACCTATTAAGTGACATTAAATTCGACTTATTTCATATCGAATTTTTGACACTGTTGGCTTTACTAACACGATTTACTTCCAATACGCTATTCTGGAATTCCTCGAACAGCACCACCCCCATTCCATTGGCCCCACCCGGAGAACCCGCATAGATCAGCTTTTAGCCGTGCCCGATGTTCTGGGACCTGCCCCAGAACGAAGTTATCGACCGATTCGGTAAATTTGTTTTATTTATAGTAAATGATCCGCTTCACGGTAGCAATTATTATTTTCATATGTTCAAGCCAAAGGCCTTAAGCTTTCATAAAACAAATTATATAAAAAGTACCTTAGTGTAAAAAGTACCTCTGTGGCCAGAGGGGTTGTGGGATCGATCCCACAACCCCTCTGGCCACAGATAAATGGGTCGCCGGGCAATATTTAAATAAATGATAACATTTAAAATATGTAAAAAACTAATAAAGTATACAGTAAAGTGAGCTAAATACAAATTAGTTCCCACTGTTGAAGTGGGACGTTATTTGCTCGGCCGTTTTTGTCGCTCTGACCGGTTATCTAGTGTATTGTTGATCGAAGCTCCCGACAGACTTCGTTCCGTCAAATGTTTGACAACTGGTGTCCATTATCACATCTCACCCGCTTTTCTTATCTCTCACTTGATTTACATATAGACATTATTCCTATAACACTCCTGAATAATTTAGCTTTCTGTTAGTGAAATAATTGTCACGATCGGATCAGTAGTTTCGGAGCTATTCAATACAAAGTAATACAAACAAATTAACGAAAACACAAACAAACAATGAAATCTTTCCTCTTCATAATATATTTTTTTATATAAGACTAGACTGTCATTTAATCGCAATCGCCTGATGGTGAGTGACGATGCGATCTGTGATGATACAATGCTGCCTAGTAAATGCCTATTCACTCTTGTCTTGAAGAGACCCAGAGAGATTGTGTTGGTTCGGAAACACATGCGCGGGCAGCGAGTTTCACTCCTTTGCTCTTCGCATTATGAAGCACAGCGCAGCCATTCGCACAAAACGTTTTGCGGACTCCGCAAAACGTTTTGTGCGAATGGCTGGATTGTCCACAACGTGCGGGTGAAAGGCTAAAATAATTAGAAGTCATTTGTCTAAAGAAGGCGTCCGCTAAATAAACTGGGCTCCCGGTGCAACTTGCAACTTATTGGGCTTGATCATACAGTCCTTATACCTACCTAGTAGGCAGGGAACATCATGACGCTTAGGCGGTGGTAGCCGCGCGTGCCCCGACGAAAGAATATACCTTAAATACTGTTGTTTTACCAATGCATGATGATAAGATAAGTTACGGAAATTTTTCACCTACCTATCTACTTTAACTGCCTACTTACTTACTTGTAAAAGTTAATTGAGTTGTACTTACCTTTCTTCATCATTTGGTAACGAAAAAAACGTGTAATTACAATTTTGTGTGGTGTTCAAACAGCCAAATACACTGCAACACAAATAATATTTACGCGAAGCCATTTTTGACCATTAAACTACAAATCTGACGTACAATAATATTAGTATAGTCACGTGCTCAGTGCCAGACTCCGTTGCTGTAGAGTGTGCAGCCAGTTCCGTAGCTAGTGCTTCTTGTTTCCCAGTGACCACGAGCGAGTCAAGGGGATTTTATACTAGATAAATTTCTATTCTTTTTATCTAGCATAAAACTTAGGTATAAAATTTGTACAGTATTCTTACAAAAACAAAGATTTACAACAATAAAAACAACTTATGAATTATAATTATAAAAACCAAGTAATTACAAGTATAAAACCTAAGCTTAAAGTTATAAAAACAATGATTTATAAAAATACTATAAAAACCTTAACCTAGGGTGCCGCCGGCAGCGGAGCAGGCGAGGCCCAGACTACCGGTGGTTAGGGCTCCAGAGAGAGGAACCTCCTGACAATGCGAGCCGTGTCTAGGAGCACCGCCGTCTGCATTTATTTCTATTCTTTATTATTATCGTTTAATTGTGTGTATTCCTTATTAATTGTTTTAATCAACAATTAAATATATTTTTTTCTCAGTTCGATTGGCGTAGTGCGCTGTAGCACGGTTTTTCGCCTCGATTTCCGTTGTATCCCGGGTTCGATTCCCGGTCGAGCCAATTCAGGAAACGATATTTTCTAAATTGGCATTGATGCTGGCAGACGCCCCTGGCTTAATTCCTTGTCTGGTACCTCGTATCACAAGGATCTATCCTTACTTCGAGACCATGACAAATGATGTGTTGTCTGGCGCATTTTCATTTATTTATATTTAATATCTATATTTATTTAGTTATAATTATTAAAATGTACTATGAAGAGCCGTACGCTAGCGGTGGATTGGCAAGGCAACTCATTTTTGCAAGAAGTTCGAGACTATTGTAACAAATTCAAATAAATGTGTAACTTTTTCCTCTGCTATGTTTTGATCATAAAAATACATTGAATCGTCAAACATTACGTAGTAGCCAATGCACTGCTTATAATAATAAAATACAGTTTTTAATGAATATGAATTGAAGGAAACCCGCACAAAATCGTTGCCAATCCGCCCCCAGTGCATGCCGTTGATACGCAACAATGACTATCCATAGTATCAAAAATAACACACCATGTTCACACTTTTTAGTGCTCTGAACTAACAATTCCTAGGTTTCAATTTTTATTTAAGGCCCTTTAGATAAACTCTATTTACAAGTGGAATAAAATAATCTTTCGTCTATAAAAGGTTTTCATTGGATTTTGGAATAGGAAGATCCTTTTAGAATTATTTAAATTACACTGAAATACTGTAAAATTTGCTAATAAATATTACTTTGTTGCAGATGGTTCGATGAAGAAGGAAAACCGCATAATACAGTACTGGCTATTGAAATTGATGTTGAGTGAGTATTTTTACTATCTATTATTTTCAGCAGATTCATTTTTGAACGTTAAAAATAGTTTGTTTATCGCATTCAGAACAGGATTGATTAGACATTGCACTTTATTGAATAGCTATCTATGTTGCCAAAACAGGAATAACCAAATCGTTGCAGCAAACGTAGGTCGATCGTGGAACACCGGAAAATGGGGACGTGACAATTTTTCACAATTTAGTGATTATACGGGTTCCGTGCAGCCTTCAAGTTGCGGGCCCATGATTGTAATTCTGAACCCCGATTGGCTAATCTAGGTGTGGATTTCTGACATCTATATTTTTATCAGTCTAATAAAACTTAAAATCTATAGACATTGAAAAGAAAAATAGCCATTTTGCTTCAGGCATTCGGCTCGCTCGCACAGCCCGTGGGGTCGGTTTTTGTAAACCTAACCCATGTTCTCAATTGTCACAATTATCTCGGTGAACACAGAATAAATTACATAACTCGATGACATGAAAATGTGGAGAGAAATATAATCTAACCCTTAACCAATCAGTGCATCTATCAGTGCATAGCGTTGGTAACAGCCAATAAGCAACGTGAGTGCTATTTCGCGAACTACTATTTTCGGTATGATCCTGAAAATGCGTTTTCCCATTTGTCTCTATCTGAGTACTTTTTTATCACAGTTTAATGGTCTACCAAAAATAAAACAAAATTTATAGTTTATTGTAAAAAAAATCTCGTAAAGAAAAGCATTTTAGTGTAATATTAAAAAAACAAAGAAAATGTGTATGTTACCGACGTTATCTTATAATAATTTTCCTACTTTGTCATCTCATAAGAATCTAAATAAAAGGCATCTATACGCCGACGAACGTATTATTCAAATTTCAGATGATCAAAAAGCACTTAACAAACATAGTTAGAAAATAAATCGACATCTTTGAGAAATTTATTGTTATGCATCTGATTAAGTATCGTTGATTTTGTATTAAAGGGGTTCGAACGCCGAAAACGACCGCCTATTGGCGTTCCTGATTTGCCTGCGGTCTCCGATGGTGTTCATCGACGACAACCCGCTGAGCTTAGACGAGTGAACGTCCACCTTCCAGCAGATTCCAATATTTATAATCATATATTTGCTATTAGGTAATTGACACCAGAAGGTTGTCTTAATAAGTATTCAAATGATATTTTTAAAAGCGTGACGCCGATTCTATCTTGTCCCTAAGCGTCACCTACTCTTCCACATGCTTTATTAGCCTCTAAACGTAATTTAAGCACACCGTTTTGTGATCTCAGATATTATGCTGACTAAGGTTTGTGTTATACAATTATTTATTTTTTAGCTAATGTATTTATACTTGTTTATTATTTATCGTTATTCCCCTGTGAAATATCTGGTACATATTATTATAGATATAAAACACAAAATATATTATTCACTGGTAGCTTAAGAATGTATCCGGTGACCCCTGACTGCGTAGCGGTACGATAATTCAAAATTATTCAATAAGTACAAGAACCTTTTGTTACGACGTTTAGTTGAGTTATGGTCATTTTGGATGACAGTGGGTCACCTTGTATTACAATATGGATTATAGACTCTTGATGTATTCAGACAGGTTCGTGATATGTGTTATATTAGAAGTGTCATATTGATTGATAAATGGTATGTCACGGAGCTGTACGGTGATATTGTTTTTGCGAAGACAACATTTCACTATTGTATATTATACTGTGTTGCCAAGCAGACCACCGTGTAGCCTCTGCCCTAATTTTAACTGATCAATTGAAGACTAAGGAGTCGTGTTTAGTTTTTTGATTGTACTAGTCATAATGTAATAATATTCAAGGCTACAAAAATGCTCGTGATATATGTACTGTATTTTTAATATTTATTTGAGCAAACTGGATGTTATCACCAAAGATGCTTGTAAATCATATTGCTGTCGATTTGTGGTAACGATTCTATTGTTCACCATTCACATTGTGTTCGTTTCATTCCATGTAATGTTATGTATGGTACTGTTTTCGAATAATGGATAGTAAAAGGAGTAGTAAAAGCCATTTTGCTATTATTTTTATCACGTTACACCTACTGATTTTGTGTCTTTAAGTTTGGAAAGTGTTTCAAAATAACGTAACTTAGCTACCAAATATTGAGGTCAGTTTTGATAACTTTCTCTTATAATAATCTTTATTCGAAGCTACTTGTGATTCAATCGATTTTTTTAATACCATCCTTATGATAAAGTTAGTGTATATCTTTCCTTGTTGTTAAATTCAACCGTAAATTCTCTTTTCGAAAACTTTTCTTAATATGGTATACCAATTCCGTTAACATGTTAATAATTGATTGTAATGTTCAGTATTAATTTTGCCGTCAGTCATTACTTTTGTTTGTTAATTCATAAATCAATACTTTTAAATTATGAAATGTTGCCAATTTATGATAGCGCATATTTCCAGTGCTTTAGTCTTCTGAGACCTTGCTTAGTAGAACACTGACTGAATACTCCGAATACTACTACGACTTATTAACAATGTATGCATGCGTAATGTAGTTCTTTTAAAGTATAGTATGTTCCTGTACCATGTAATATTATGGAAACAAATAAACGAACTTGAACTACGTCTTTTTATTTTACTAAGCTGATTCCGAGTTATCAAGAGTCTTAAAATAAGAGTGCGTGAAATAAAACAAATATCTCATAAAAAGATTTTTATATCAGTGTTTTAATGATTTACAACAATACGATTGTATTCAAAAGTGTTACACTTAACTAGGGACTTAATGCTAAAATTAAATTATAACCGTTCGTTTCTAACTCACACATAGTGAGATTCGATACAGTCAAGATAAATACAATAAATCTGGCGGAGTGGCTCCTGTTCCAGTAAATTCGTCGGGTGTTGAGCTCACTGCGCCAGACACGGAATAAAAATAAAACATTTTCATCTCCTCAGGTACGAAACGCATCGAACGACGCACTGGCAGCGCAAAAAGGGGCTTTTTAATAGCAATAAATCAGTTGTCATTTAATAAATCCGCGTAGTAGATCAGGCATAACTTGTTTTTACGTTCAGTAACAAATTGCTGATCAGCAGTGTCACATTAAGCTACTTAGTGTAGTTTTATTATTAAATTGTTGGGTACTGTAAAATGCGCTGCTTTGCGTGCCGTTCGGACTGAAACGTACCTAAGAGCTTTGGCACACTAGAGATTTGTCCTTGCGATTTTCCGGCGAGGCGAGATCGCAGCAATCAAAACAGCGAGCAGTGGCGTGTCGATCATTAAGTTAAGGCTCACCGCCGAGATTATTTGCAAAGGGCATCGATATCGCGCGAATATGTAAATTGATTAAGAAATCGTCGACGTTAGGCGTAGACGCCTCTGATCCCTGCGTGCAATCTCGCCCTGCTGATAAACGCGCGTAGTGTGCATGGCTCTTGAGGCTTGAATAACGCTTTGCTTTGGCGGAGGCTAAGGGTCACATCCGCATTTCGAAGAAACTCTTCGGCGCGAAAGTGACAGCAAACAGTGAGATCGTAAAGTCACGTCCGTAAATAAGTGGTGATTTACCAAAAGACGTGTACTCTGATATTTTTCCATAGATTGCCATCAATGGTTATGATTTATCTATGTATACATAACAAATGGAGTTGTCAAAAGGCGACTATGCCGTAAGGCCTTTCCCTGACGCTAAGCCGGGCCTAAGTAATAAATCCCAATTTCGGCCGATCAAGTCCCTCCAGTAATTTCGATTGCATTCAGGTTTGTACTTATGATCTGCAAGCTTGCCCTGCTAAGTTTTTAAGAGGCTAAAGTCCCAGAACCTGAAAATTACTGTCATCTTCAACAATATAGAATTGTCAGTTCAAAAATGTCACCCATTGAAATAACATTGAGCCATGACCTGTTGTTGTAGCGTACAAACTATCTTTTAACACAATTTAGCTACATAATTATATTTACAAGGTAAACAACATCTATATATCTGATGACATCTAAACATTCAACATTCACAGAGTTGTAAACCCTCTAGGTGTCTGCCTGTCGCAAACATATGCCTCGTCCAAATAATAACATCGACTTGGCATTAAATTTATGCATAGATCTATCAGTAAATACTGAATTAACAAATCGCCATGAAAATAAGTGCGATAACAGCAACTGGCATAATGAAGGCTGTTAAAACCACTCTGTTGTGCTTGTGTGTTTTTATTATATCACACTAAAGTTTTAATACCCAATTATGTGCAGTTGCGTACATAACATTATCTACAGTTACATTGTTAATCCTCTATTAAATATATATGAACCTGATCATACTATCAAGTTTTTCGATAAGCTTCCTCTCCTCCTTCAAGGTCTTTTTGATTACCTATGTCCTCGGTTGCTCAAAATATTTACTTTCTGATGGAAAAAAAATACTTAAGTCAGAGTGCCAATCACATTTAAACTGCAGTGGTTTTGCTTGAGAAAATAAGAGCTTCATGGCCTCATAGTGTCGATAAATAATTGATATTTGAAGTGCTAAAAAAGATATTATTGTGAAAAGCTCATCAGGCGTTTAGGCTGCAAGAATGGCATTTAATAGGGCCGCGAAGGGATTACCAGACTTTGCACTTGTTGTCGGGGTTCATGGGAGATCCAAGGGGGCATTGGAAGTCGGATGCGAACTCTTCCATGTTGGAGACAGGCCCGACGACGCGGAAGCGACCAGGGGCGTGGAAGCCTGTCGTGATCCTCAGCTTGATGGCTTCATTCCGGTAAACTGCGCACCAGGTGTTGGCAGCACTCAGCCAGAACAGCTAAATATTAAAATGTGTTTGAATATAAATATGTATGTGCGTCTTCCGCAAATCGGGCGGTTGCCCTAACCACTAAGCTACCGAAATCATCAAGTCTAATGATCCTAGCGAATTTCTCTAGTAATGTTAGCATTGTAAGCCAACGTTATTCCATCAATAATCGAAAAAAAATATTTTAACTATTTGTGAAGATGAAAATATTCTGTACTGTTATACTAAAGCTAGGTACCAGTAATCTTTTGCCATTACTTTCACGGTTGCTGTTTTTACCTGCTTGGGGGTGTACTTCTCGAGGCCTGGCAGTCGCGTCTCTTCACCGTGCCGCTGGGTCCACGCCTGGTAGGCATAGTAGGCCTCTTTGATGCCGCCGTTGTCAGCGATATTTTCCCCCTGGGTGTTCACGCCGTTTAACTGTAAAAGATAAATGACAAGGTTAAAAATTAAAAGTCGGTCCGGCAAACCTCACAGTGAAATATGGATTTACATTCAAAAGTAAAGTATATAAATGGGTTTGAGGATATGGAACTTATATGAACACGTGGCGTCATTTTTTTTTATTAGCGGCCAGCAATAATTTCATCACTGTTTCATAGCACCCTAATAAAGAAACATATCTGAGTGGTCATTTTTTTTTATTAGCGGCCAGCAATAATTTCATCACTGTTTCATAGCACCCTAATAAAGAAACATATCTGAGTGGTCAGAATTGTTTTATGTGATATCGGAGCCGAGATATTCTAAAAGTATTCTATTTAAATATATCCACTAAAATAATAATTTTCACATGTTTTGGGACAAACAGTTGAACGTTGGGTTGCGCTAAATTTGGAGTTATTTCTGAATTCTGGGGTAATATTGTCCTTTGGTAATCTTACGGCTTATGCGGGTCCCGATTTAATGGAATACTAACCTTCATGCCGACTTCCTTGACAGTGTAGTTCGAATACTGGTCGATGATGCACTTTGCTTTTTCCAAGTACTTTTGTTTGGTTACCTCCTGCCACCAGTCGACAAGATTACCACTTTTATCAAACTGTCTACCCTGTAAACGTAGTAAATGTTAAATTAAACTAGTAGCAGTATTGTATATCAAATCATAATTTGTTTTGAATTATAGACAAGCCTGGTTAGTTATTTATTTTCTAATATTATGGTGCTGCACCGTGCAGATTAAAAGTAAAAAAAACTTTCACACGTTCACGTTCAGTGTTAGAACATTTTATCACAAAGTAACAAACGTGACAAAATATGTTTATCTGTTATAAAATGTTGCCATTGCCAGACATGCCAGTTAATATTCAATAGCGGTTTTAAACATTTAATAACAAAAGTCTGCAGCACCACTAAGGATAAGCGACGCAATTTTCATAGTAAACTAAGAGAAATAAATTCTCGTCAAAAATAGTCAGAATTAGGTATATAATATACCTAAATAAATGTATATAAATAAATAAATATGCGCTAGACAACACACCTCTTGTAATGGTTTCGAAGTAGGGATGAGTATCCCTGTGTTACGAGGTACCAGACAAGAAAATAAAGCCAAGGGCGTCTCTTAGCACACCCGAGTCAATTCAGAAAAGATCTTTGTCTGAATTGACCCGACCGAGAATCGAACCCGGCACACTACGGAAATCGAGGCGAGAAACAATGCTACAGTGCACTAAGCCAATCGTGTCTTCGAATAAAATAATATTCGATAATTTTAGATAAGTTACCTGGTCATCGAATCCATGCGTTATTTCGTGTCCAATAACAAATCCGATGGCCCCGTAGTTCATGTACGCTGGACGCTTGGCTGAGAAGAAGGCTCCTTGCAATATACCAGCAGGGAATTCTGTGAGCAATAGCTCTCTTATAACATAACTGTTGATTAATCAGTACCTTCTAACGAGGAAACTGAACTGACTGAGCCCACTGAGTTCTGTTTTGAGTGATCGTGCTGCTGATATTCATAATTGTACCTACCTATAAGTTATCATTATCTGAAGTTCTTTATGAAGTGTAAGCGTATGAACGAAACGATTAACTTTTTTTACGAAAGATTTTGACCAAATAAGATAATTCGATACTCTCTATAGCACTTAAAGAACAAAATTACTTACTAGTTAACATGAACAAAATAACACGACGACATACAGTTAGGCCACAGTCTATATGTAGGTAGGTATAATTCTTAAAGTCGTCCGTGTGGGGTCTGCGGGGCGCGGTGCGACTCGGGACACTCGCGTCAGGAGTGGCGCATTGTATTAAAACGCGTGTTGTCAATTTTAATTTATTTTTATAACATTAAAATGGTTCACACTACACGTGCTGTGAGAGCCTGCATGTCATCTCACCGCGCTAGAAAAAAATAATTCGCCAGTTTCCGCACACAAAATAATAATGTAAGTATTAAACTAACCTTTCTTAAAAGCCATAAAAACAATATCCATATTAGTTTTATATCACAAAGTTGTGTCCCACGATTTTTGATCTCGATTTCAATAGCTAATTAAATCTTGCCTAAATTCTTAAATATTGTTTATCGATAGGAAAAAACACATTGAAAAAGATATTATGCATATTATCATGCATGTGTTATTAATTAAATATTACCTTTTAATTCTCATTGCAAACACAAACGTCCGCCATTTTGCGAATTACATCAGAAACACATTTTAGAAACATAAAAATAGAAGAAAGGTTAGTTTAATACTAACATTATTATTTTTATTAGAAGAAAGGTTAGTTTAATACTAACATTATTATTTTATTTTGATGTTTCTAAAATGTGTTTCTGATGTAATTCGCAAAATGGCAGACGTTTGTGTTTGAAATGAGAATTAAAAGGTAATATTTAATTAATAACACATGCATGTTATTATGCATAATATCTCTTTCAATATGTTTTTTCCTATCGATAAACAATATTTAAGAATTTAGGCAAGATTTAATTAGCTATTGAAATCGAGATCAAAAATCGTGGGACACAACTTTGTGATATAAAACTAATATGGATATTGTTTTTATGGCTTTTGGGGGTGCCGATTTTGAAAACGTTTTGTTAACATTTAAATATAACTCTTATACTTAAGGATCCTGAAATACATAAACGTAACTACGTAGGCAAAATATGAAATAGACTAAAAAAATAATGTGACAAGGCAACAATGACGAATCTAGACGATGGCGGCATTTCGCGCAACTTCAAAGGCGTTGGACCACTGTAAGATTTAAGACTGATTCGGCGGTCAGGGGCCTTATTACAATCACTTAAATCCAAGTCCATTCCCTTAACTGAGCGTAACGGGAAACTTCGTTTATTCCATATCCTACTAGAATTTTCAAGAAATATTTTTATATCCTCGAGTTCTAACATTTACTTGGTATTTAAAATAGGACATCCTTGTTTGAACTGCCCAGAACTCTACCCTGAGTAACACCAGAGCTATTGTGCAGAATCTTATGTAAATATCCGCCTTCACGATCACACACACATGGTGACATGGTTCTATTGATTTTAAGAGTGTAGGGACTGTTAGGAGGTTACTCACGGATGCTGTTCTCGATGGAGGAGTAGAAGGCGTTGACGATAGCAGGGCGGCCGTGGGTGATCCAGTCCGTCTTGTTGACGGGCTCGCGGAGCTTCCCGAACAGGTACTCCGTGCCGAAGAGTGTCAGGTTCAGCACAGACTCCATCAGTTGGTCAGACGACATTTCTAACTAGAATTATTAACATTACATTATAAATACGAAAAAAATTGGGCTGCCAATACATGGAGCTACACTGAGAACACACGCTTGAGAATTTAAGTAAGTTGGAGCACGATCTTCACTCGTTATTAAAAGCACCAAGTAACGACATCATCGTCAGCACATTAACTGATATTCCTTTGATGAGGTTTTTATTACCTATTAATTTGAATTTGAACTTGAGGTGTGCTGTTGTTGTGATTGTAGACGAAGTAGCCAAAACCAAATTTCCCTTATGAAAGTTCGAAAGTCCTTATACGAGTACGAAAGCATCATGGTAGTTATTCGAATTATTCTAGTCAAATAAATATTATGTGTTGCCACAAGGAACAGTTTATGTTATCTTTACAAATATGATGAACCCTTTTATTGTCTGTCAGTCAACGCTAAACTTATGTAAGAAGATACTCACGCCATCATAGAATTCAGTGAGTTTGTTGTCGTCCAGCATCTCGCTAGGGTATGCAATGTGGGAGGCCATGGAGTCAGCCTTCTCCAGAGCCTCCATCCTGGTCATTTCGTCCATCCAGTCTACTTCGTTCAAGGTCTTGCGGAACTGTTGCCTGTAATCAATACGATGTTATCGTAGGCTAAAAAAACGGTCAACTGGGTTTAGACATGGGTAATTCGATTTCTTGGTCATCCTAAATCAAAGTGATTTGTCCCAAAGATAGCCAGTGTCATATTATGGACCACAGAAGTTTGTAGATTGGATATTAGGTACACCACGGTACAGCCCTCCTACTCCCGTTCAATTTACGGCCAAAGTTTCGTTCGCTATCCTGCTCTCGCATCCCTGTGCAGTGCGCAATCTGTAGTGAAAACGGAATAACACACGGAACTTCAGCCATAAGTTGAACGGGAGTAGGCCCTCAGAAGTAGCTAACACTAACACTTTTTTTGCCGAATGGTTTTTTTAGTCCTAAGTGAAACCAAACCCATGACCTTCGTTGATGTGATGATGCAGGTTGGCTACAGCATCAAATATCATGAATATATCATGATATTACTATGAGCAAGCTAACTTTAGGTACAAAAAAACTTGTTTTTATCATGTTTTCTTGATGATCCTTTTTTGTTAATGTCAAGAAACGCGTGAGTAAACCAAAAAAACAAGTAATATTCACCTGATGTCGTTGACCATCTCCAGGGCGTTGGCTTTAGAGTTCTCGTTGAAGTATTTCCTTATGTAAAGAGCACCTACAGCAATGGCCATGCTGCAACAAACAAAATATAATGTATTAAGATCTTATTCAAATTAATGCAACCTTTGTTCAATATTGCAAGTCAATGTAACGCGAAATCTTTGTAAGCATTCTGCAGTTAAATTTATAATTAGCTGTTGTGACAACTAACTACCTAGATAACCTTGTTTTTGCCTGGAGTGGCTGAAGAGGTGACAGAAACAGACCAAACCTGGTATTTAACACTTTGACGTGGTGATACCAGTCGTTCCGACTTTAAGAGGTTCCTAATTCGATTTTCAGGTTAGGCCAGCGACCTGATAGCTAAATCACTTACGGATATGAACACTCGAGGCACGCTATTTATTTCGATTTGGCATGCAAGCTAGTTGTCGGTTGTAAGAATAGGCCAAATCTGTATGCCTAAAATTTACTTTCTTTCGAGAGTGATCATTCCGTACGGCAGTTCTATTACTTATTTGCCCCCACCTCACGCTTGTGGTGTCAGCGCACTCCTTCCAGCGGCTCTCGCGCTCGGTCTTCCCGGAGAGCGCAGTGACGTAGGCAAGCTGGCGCCGGCGCAGCTCGTCGGTGAGGTACGACACAGATGCGCCTGCGACGCGCCACATCACGTAGTTGGCCTGCACGCGCGCTGGGGTGTTAGCTAGAAGGATCTGGAACAAATAACTATAACAAATATCTGGGACAAATTACACCAAGATCATCTGGCCCCAAATCACAGAATAGGTAATAGTACCTACCTACTCCGTACAATAATCCGTTAACTAAGCAGAGCTTGTACTATGGGTGTCAGAGACTGATAAACATACTTAATTATTACTAAATACATACTTAAATGGATAATAACACCCAGATACACAAATGTTCGTCACATAAATGTTTGTCATGGGATCGAACCCACGACCTCCGGTGCTTAAGGCAGGATCGCTGCCATTGCACCAACAGGCCAATCAAATGAAACAATACTTATTTATTTATAAGTATGGACGTATTCGCCAAAAACTGCGCAAAATTGCCTCTAGGTAGGTACCTGTTGGTGGTCCAAATTTTATAGCAGTTGTTTATCAGGAGATGTAACAATTAGATCTCGAAAACCATTTCACGGTAGGTGTTCAAATAAATGTAAGAGAATCTGTTTGTAAAAAAAATCCTATCATAAATGCAGAATACTTCAGCGGTCTTGTACTTAGGCAATGAACAACTTTCTCAGAAAAAACGGAAATGTAGATAATGTACGAGGACATTTATTGTTATTAGTCGCATATAAAACGTTACTTTAAGGTAATTCTGAAAAGATTTGGATGATGGATACTTACTTCGAGATCTGAGATGTACTTGGGCACGCTGACAATAGCGACCTCCTCCAGGCCGACAGTCACGTGCGGTGCCAGAAGCTTGTTGATGTACTCCAGCCATGGGACCCTTGTTAACAAGTTGTATGGTATGTATTAGCTTTCAGAAGAAACAACATGAATAGATTTTAAGGATGGTCTTTAACGCCTCCTTGACCAAGTGGTATGTAGGTAGTGTAGCGGTTGTGGTCCGGAGGTCCTGGGTTCAAATCACAAGCATGGTGATAAGGCCAATACCCAGAAATTGTAGCTTTGGCTTGATTTAGATGATGGAGGTCTCTGCCCAGCAGTGGGATATTATTTACGTTACTTAATTACTTTTTCCTCATTCTTTTGCACCCATCAGCACCCAAGTTTTTTGAGTCAGGTCAAAATACCTACCTAAAAACTTTTCAGGAATAGATTAAGTAAACCGATTGACTCTGCAACATTTTACTAACATCGTTACACAATGGCAGGTGTAGTAATAACGTACCAACATAAAACATAAAACCATCAATGGTTTTATGTTTAAATAACCAGTCGAGCGTTTTAATAACTAATATCGTGCAGCTGCATACATACGACTATAATTATGAGTAGATTGTAGCTGACATGAAGTTACCAAAATCACTTCATTAACCCCCGTATCCACAAACACTTATCAGAAGCTGAGGACACCTTAAATTGATGCTGCCCTGTCACATGTCAATAGAAATGAAAGGAACAGCTATACGTGTTAGGTCTGCTCAGCTTTGATTGACGTTTGTGGATTCGGCCGGTAGTTGCAAATCATTCTTTATTGTATATTTAAGAAAGGAACTTATTACTAAGTAAGAATCACATTAAAACAATGCACAATTAAAGCCTTATCGCTAATAGCGATCTCTACAAGGCAACCTACAGTAGAGAAAACTTACTGAAGGAAATTTAATTGATTTGGCGTTATCTATAAGTACTTACTTGGGGAACTTTTGCTGTAGCTGAGCGATGGTCAAGGGGTTGTACAGGCTGGTCGCGTTCCGACGCTTCTCCAGGGGCAGAGAGATCTAAACAAACGGTATGAAAATATTGGTCATTTGTGAACTTAACCACAGTCAATTCAAGGAATGAACAAGACAGTCTTAATTAAGCATGACTGGGATTAGTTTCAAAAGAAATGTAAATTTCGTACAAATCAAATTACATCAAGAACTTACCACAAAAAGTACCAATACGAGTAGATGTTTTCAATATCGTAAAAGTAAAGTAAATCAATTTCGTTTGTCATACAATATAATCCACATCAACTTGCAAATTGAGTTATGGGTAATGATGCGGCACATAAGTACCTACTTGATGCCGTTCGATTGACTTCTTCAGCGGAGTCGCAAATCAGGTCAAATAATGACGAGCACGGAACCTTGGGCAGTGTTTGTACGCGGAAAGGCTGTGTAAACCGTATTCATAGCCCTCACAGTGATTCATTTTACATAAAAGTCAACAAAGCTCGTAAAAATTCACTTCTTTGTGGGCCCATAAAGCTGTTCATTATTGTTTTACGTGAGGCCTGGTTAGGTGGACTTGCCTTCACAATAACACAGTTTTTAAAACACGCTTATACTCTTCTGAGAAAATATAATGCGAGCTTTGTTAGTGTCTTATTTTGCAATAATGACTGTAGCGTAGCGTTTTATACCTTCACTTGCTTCGTAATCGAACCAATTGTCTGTTTATGTGCTGCAGTGTCATACATTGGACAATACCTACGGTTTAACAAAAACTTATGTAATGGACCAATCATTGACCCATTTCTCGAGTCGAAATCAAAAAATACGTGAAACAAGAAGTAAAAATGTCTTAAAAACTTACGTTGGCAAGTTTCATTTCGAATTGCAAGGAGTCTTTGAGCTCGATTTCAGCTCGAGGTCTTTCCGCTCCCAGCAACACTGCGATGTCCACCATGTACTCATAGTAGGCTTGCACAAGCTTGTCGCTGAAACCCCGGTGTAGGTACTCTCGGCTGAGACCCAACGACGCTTGGTCCAGCTGAGAACAAAGTCAACATTCTAATCTCTTAGCTGCTAAAAATAAATAAATCGCAAAAGCTTATTAACAAATCGCCATGCCAAACACTCGCCTCGCTTGGACTTCCTTTTAATGTTAATAATAGTCAACACTAAAAAGAAGTCGTTAAACATAACACAAGAGCTGGTTTTGTTGAATATTGCAAATAAGTCGGCCGACATGACTATTAATGTGATTTCTTACATCGATGATGCGCTTGGTGGAGTTTTTGACATCGACACTGATGGAGAAGTCGAGGAAGTAGTCAACGGAGTACCCGGCGGCGCGGAACTTGTAGACGGACTGCTCCCAGGAGTAGGTGCGCTCGTCCCAGGAGTTCCCGTCGAGCACCGGCCAGCCGCCGAGCCGGCGCAGCATGTCCAGCAGAGGATTGATGCCACGCGCTTCAATAGCAGCTGCGATAAAGATTTACATTAAAATATATGATTCATCACAGTTATTTCCACTCTACGTGGAAATTTAAATATATATATATATATATATATTAGCGTTGGGTTGAAACTTGTATTAGTACCCCCAGATTCGTACCGCAAAATGATTTATTATTCCATAGAATTGGAAAATAATATTTTTAATGAACATAGGTAATGGGTACGAGAAAAAAAGTCGTGAATGGCTTGCTTCAGGTACCTAAATATACCTGGCATCTAGGAATATCACCGAATTTATCATGTACCAGTATAACTTAGAAATTTACTGGTATATATTTTGTCCTTCCTTTATTTCTTTAAAAAAATATCAACTCAATAACTACAAGTAGGCTGCTTAGGAAAATGCCGACCTTGGCATCACTTGGTGGTCCGTTGCGCAAATTTATCGTGACAGGTCCGATGTATAGGGGAATGTAAATTCTAATATTTCTCCCATCCCAATTCCAAACTGAAAAAGACTCGGTCTGTGAGTCTATTTCGGTAGCAGGGTACTTAACAATTTAGCTTAAACATGTTTATGAATTCTACATTAATGATGTGTCTCTGCATCAGTTGTTTCATGTCGACTCTTAGCGACTTGGCAACCTTTGTCTATTTTGAATAATCTATAAAACTACACAACCACTTTTGTTGTCTGTTCATCCGTTACTTACGTCATGAAGTTGTGCAAATCGCGGAAGAAACATCATTTAGTTTACTTTCACTCCCATTATCGCTATAACTGGTTTAAGCAACAGCAGTTAAATAATTTTCGTAATTGTTTGCAGAATTAGCTGCGAGATTATCAACAGAATTAGTGTGATACTTATATTTTAAATACTGTAGCTACACATGACGTTAGATTGTCGTGTCTTGCGAAATTCGTGCTCGGCCAGACTGACGATGTGTGATATTAGAAACGCGAAACGAGCTTCGTTCTCGCACCCGGTGCAGGAACAAGAATCAATTTGCTCTTGTACCTGCCTGACTAAGAAGACTACTTATTGACATAGAATATTATCATGCTATTGTATAATTTGGTGATCTCTTGTTTCGCAGTCAGAATTTTCATAGAATACTCAGTCTAGATATTTTCATTTCGAATATTATTTTTCTAACGAAGAAACGTCTCCCACAGAAAAAACTATCATTGAATTTCATAATCTCATTCTTGTGTTTACCAAAATTATGAAACAGTAGATTTATTTAAACTAAAATTGATAGAAATGTGCATTTTATTATATTTTACCACAGCGAATAAAACTATTAGTTTGGTTGGGTTAGAACTGTCGTCACATCGATGCTCGCAGCCCGAACCGAATCGTTGGCGATTGAAATAAAAAAATATTGATATCTATTACTTGTCTTTCGATAGAATATTTTTCTTGGTAATAAAAAGTTTAATATTAATTAAACAATAAGATCAATATTTGATATTCTATGCCAGGAATATTCTATGATATAAATTCTATTTGATACAAACAATACAATAAAATTGATTATTAAAAATGAAAAATATTGATTTTCAAACTTAATTTTGGTTCTATGAAATAATAATATGAGAAACAATTTCTGTGAAAAGACATTCTATGTAACCATTTTCTATAAAAGAACGTACAACCGTCAAATGGCTCGTAGAATTCGTTTCGTCAGCACATCACAAGTACCTACATAAGCAGCCAGAGCTCAGCTCGCCAAAAAAGTTAGTTATATATTATATTAATAAAGCTTTACCAAAATGCAAGATAAAGTGCAACTTCTATTTATAAATAAACATAACTTTCAAATCTCCATAGTAAATAAATATCTAATCTATCTTCATTCATCATCATCATCATCAACAGCCTTTAGGAGTCCACTGCTGGACATAGGCCTCCCCCATAGAACGCCACAGCGAGCGGCTTTGGGCTAATTGCATGCAGCGGCTTCCTGCAACTTGCACCAAGTCATGAGTCCACCGGGTGGGTGGCCTACCTACGCTGTGTCTTACAATTCGTGGTCGCCATTCGAGGACCCTTACTCCCCAGCGGTTATCAGTCCTGCGGGCAATGTGACCCGCCCGTTGCCACTTCTGTTTAGTTACCCGAAGAACTATGGCGGTCACTTTGGTTCTTTTACGGATATTCTCGTTTCGGATCTTATCACGCAAAGAGACACCAAGCGTAGCTCTTCCATAGCGCGCTGTGTAACCCTGAGTTCATTTAATAGGCCATCTGTCAGGGACCATGTCTTAGTACCGTAAGTCATTACTGGCAACACGCACTGCTCGAAGACTTTAGTCTTCAGGCTCTGTGGGATATGAGACGTGAAAATGTCGCGCAGTTTCCCGAACGCTGCCCAGCCGAGTTGAATTCGTCGTGCTACCTCTTTGTCGAAGTTAGACTTCGACGGATGGTTTGTCCCAGGTAGTCATACTCGTCCACAACTTCGAATATATCATTCCCAACAGCTACTGGGATTGGTGTGACATGAACGTTCGACATAACTTTCGTCTTGTCTTTGTTAATTTGGAGACCTACCAGTTGGGATACTCTACAGAGGTCGCCGAGCATAGTGCCGAGGTCATCGAGCGACTCCGCCAGTATGACTATGTCGTCGGCAAAACGAAGGTGAGTGATAAAGTCGCCATTGATGTTGATGCCAAGTCCGTTCCAGTCCAAGAGCTTGAAAATATCTTCCAGAGCCTTAGTAAAGAGCTTTGGAGAGATAACATCTCCCTGTCTTACACCTCGCTGCAATGGAATTGGTTCAGTACTCTGGTCCTGTGTACGGACTGACATGGTGGCTTTACTATACAGACACTCCAACACTTCTAGGTACCTGTAGTGAATCTGACATCGCTGCAAGGACTGCTGCACTGCCTAGGTTTCGATCGAATCAAAAAGGCTTTTTCATAATCCTCCAACGCTAGACAGAGTAGCCGATTATATTCCTCTGTCTTTAGTTTAATCTGGCGTAGCGTGTGCATATGATCAATGGTGCTGAAGCCTTTTCGGAAACCGGCTTGTTCGGGATGCTGAAAGTCATCAAACCTGCGCGCAAGACGATTTTTAAGACCCTGGAGAACAGTCTGTGCACGTGACTCAAGAGCAATATGGGTCTATAATTCTTCAAAAGGGCTTTATCACTCTTTTTAACGATAAGCACCACCGTGCACCTGTGCCACGCTTCAGGTGTAGTGCCGTGTAGGATGACATTGAACAACTTCTGGAGGACAACAAGTATTGGTTTTCCACCCGCTCTCAGTATTTCCGTTGTTATTCCGTCCTCACCTGGTGCCCTGTTGTTTTTAAGCTGTTTTAGAGCCGCTCTAATTTCGTACAGGCTGATGTCCGGGATGTCCTCAGTTTAATTTCGGGTGAGCTTGGCTCTCGTGTCCTGAGTTGCTCGATTTGAGGGTTTGCGTGTTGCGTACAACTGTCCATAGAAGCTTTTTATCTCCTTCAGAACTTCAGGCTTGGAGGAAACGATGCTGCCACTGTCAGTCTTTAGTTTAGTCAGCTGGTTTTGTCCCAAAGACGAATCTTTTGCGAACGCTTTAAAGGTTAGCTTCATTGCTTCATGTCAGATGATCGGGAACAGGTTATACCAAAATTATCGTAACTCGAACTAAGTAAAGCTTACAATACAATATAATAAAAAAACGGAACTTCAATAGTAATTCGAACCAAATCACAGGTCGACTTATTTGTACATTTTATTTGAGTCTGTTTCGTAAAAAGAAATCCGTAAACAGGTAAATAATGAATATAAAATATGAGGATAAGCATTACGTTTGTATGAAAGCGGAACTCCGCGTAACAAGCACCAATCAATAAAGTTTGGTTACATGACTATTCACATGACTTGTTACGCAGATTTATAGTAGAAATATTAGTACTACATAGTGAAAAAATCGGTATGAGATAAAAACAAACTGCCTCTTTTATTTTATGACTTAAACATCGTCAGTTTAATTGGACACCAGCCGACAGCATTAGGGTCAAGGCATGATTTTGATCATTCGGAGTTCAGGGAGACCATTTGTCATCATTTGCCAACTATTTTTGGTATTGGTATTCTAATCTAAGCTTCGAACCAGTTGACATTCTTGTGCGATTCATCACGTGATATTACATCAATCATCAGGGTTTCATATAAAGCGGTGAAACCTTTTCAATTTTAGAGCAGCAGGCTTTTAAAAGTTTGCCAGTAGGAAACAGTTGGTCAACCAATTGATACTTTGGGCAATAATTCATTGCGTGATTCAATCAAAAGTGGTTTCAAATACTGCTCTGCTCGCCTATTCTGTAAGCTGGACCTTGGGTTGACTCGCTTTCGCGTGTCTAGATCCATCATCAGGGTTTAATTTAAAGCGAAGAATCCTCTTAGTTTTGAAGGATTAAGCTGTTTAGGTTTACTGTAGGCAACAAACAGAGATTTTGATGCAAGGAAACCCAATGATCTGTGATAATACTGTACACACTATACTTAACCAACGTGGTTTGGTTCTATAATAGATGAGCGTACAATTACTAATCGCCACATGAATTCATGAATATATTGAATCTGTTTTTATTAATGTCTTAAATTATCCAAAGGAAAATCAGACTGACACGTTCGAAGCGTTCGACTCCTATCTTGCTAACAGGGACACATACTTATTATGTTGACTCCTATCTTATTAAAAGGGATACATATTCATTATATTAGGTGTAGTTTTTAATAAAGGAACTGTTATTGCAAGATAGGCGTAACCAGCACGTGAACAGACAGTAGCTATGTTTCAAAACCATATACGTCGGCTATTTTGTCTACTAATTGAAAGTTTGCGATTGTCAGGTTGCGCCTGCTGGATAGGCCTGAAGGATGTCAGACAGTAGACCAGCTGTTTTTAGAACTGACTGCTAGTATGCTTTTGACTAATCTTAAGTTTCTAATAGTACTTACATTTTACTAATTTAGTTGCTTAATTTACTTAGTTATTTTACGAGTATGAGTTTTAAATTGATTCATCAATCTAAGCTTATTATACATCGCCTTGAAGTTATTTTAATCAACATTTCGTGATGATAGAAGAAAGAAACACAATGGATTTCAAACAGCTTTTTTTTGGTTAATGTTTGTTAATGTTTGGATATCTCAATTATATTCATTGAAGTATTTCTGCACATTCCCAATAATTGATACCTTTGTTAAGCTGCTGTTTAACTGTATAAACTGTATGTTCGTTTCGCAAAATATCGGAATACCAGATTATTATTTATACTCATATTTGACCTCAATATCGCCGAAGTACAGAAATTCTGTAACAGAATCCAATTTAAATGAAGCGATGTAGGCGATCGAATGTCGATCACATGATTTTAAACATATTACCATCCCATTTTCAACTACCGAACGGGAAACCTGAGTTGAAAATTGCGTGGAAAATTCAGTTAGCACATGTGATGGGAAAATAACGAAAGTAGTTACCTATATTGAGTGGGTATTTGATGCAGCTGAAATTGTTCAAATTAAATGTACCTACCTAAATTATGTACCTACCTAGGGTGCAGGACAAGTGGAAGTAGGGACGGATGATCGGAGGCCTCAAACGCTGCCCCGTACTAAATAGTTAGCTAGTTAAATATACCTGCTAAATCAGAATAGACTTTAAATTTGCTAACACTGTCATGAGGTTCGACCGATCTTAATTTTGTAGCAGGGAAGTAGTTTTGATTACTTTTGATGTACTGTTTACTGTCCTCTTTCTTCTCAGGAACCATGTACTACAAACAAATAAATCACGACACAATGTGTTGGCACACCTGTGACAATATAAATTCTGGCAGGATAATACATTTTGAGTCCAAAAATGCACAAGTTCGATTCTAAGCAAGCACAATCACATTTTATGGGAGGTTGCTATCACTCCTATAGTACCTAATGGCATACTAACTTCTGTTCATGCAGGCTTGGTAGAGTGTTTTCGCGAGGGCGAAGGGTTTCGGCTCTCCCGGCACCGCGGGCTCGTCCAGAAGCGCCCGGATCTGCTCCTGCAGCTGGTCCGTGATGATGGAGAAGGTGTTCACCGAGGTCTTGTCATCAGGAATCCGCGTGTTCTTCACGAAGGAGCCGCATGCGAAGTCGTAGAAGTCGTCGCAAGGGTCAACCTTCTCGTCCATGTTCATAAGAAGTTTTGAAGCTGGGAAATAGAACGAGTTGAATTGATGGGTTTACGACCAAAATCGCGTGTTACAGTCAACATCAGATAGAAAAAAGCCCGCTTAAATATTCAACTCGCAAAAAGAGTAACATCTGCACGACTATCAGTATCCAAATTATTGTTAGCATCCCATAATTAGGATATCATTGACGTTTGCACTCATTTATCGGTTATTTGTGAACAAATTGGTGGTCTTGCTGGTTAAAATAGCATCGTCACTCACTTATTTAAAAAAAAATTGACAATGTGCCATGTGCAGTTGTAATAAAATTAAAACACTGGACACACGCAGCATTAAATTTATGTGGACATCTAAAACTGTTCATTTACTTCAGATGCAAATTTTAGCAATATTGTGTTATTTTAATTTGTTTAGCATTTTAAATGTGTAAGTAACATCGAGTCATCACCGAGCTTAACGTCTTAAATGTGTAAGTAAGATCGAGTCAACACCGCGCTTAACGTCTTAAATGTGTATGTAACATCGAGTCAACACCGCGCTTAACGTTTTAAATGTGTAAGTAAGATCGAGTCAACACCGACCTTAACGTTTTAAATGTGTAAGTAACAGCGAGTCAACACCGAGCTTAACGTTTTAAATGTGTAAGTAAGATCGAGTCAACACCGAGCTTAACGTTTTAAATGTGTAGGTAACATCGAGTCAACACCGAGCTTAACGTTTTAAATGTGTAAGTAACATCGAGTCAACAGCGAGCTTAACGTTTTAAATGTGTAAGTAACATCGAGTCAACACCGAGCTTAACGTTTTAAATGTGTAAGTAACATCGAGTCAACACCGAGCTTAACGTTTTAAATGTGTAAGTAAGATCGAGTCAACACCAAGCCTAACGTGTTAAATTTGTAAGTAAGATCGAGTCAACACCGAGCTTAACGTTTTAAATGTGTAAGTAAGATCGAGTCAACACCGAGCTTAACGTTTTAAATGTGTATGTAACATCGAGTCAACACCGAGCTTAACGTTTTAAATGTGTAAGTAACATCGAGTCAACACCGAGCTTAACGTTTTAAATGTGTAAGTAAGATCGAGTCAACACCGAGCTTAACGTTTTAAATGTGTAAGTAAGATCGAGTCAACACCGAGCTTAACGTTTTAAATGTGTATGTAACATCAAGTCAACACCGAGCTTAACGTTTTAAAAATTAATTTGCACAGTTTATGGTGGTCTTTTTGTCTTGTTTATGTGGATATTTAAAACTGTTCATTTACTTCAGATGCAAATTTTAGCAATATTGTGTTATTTTAATTTGTTTAACATTTTAAATGTGTAAGTAACATCGAGTCAACACCGAGCTTAACGTCTTAAATGTGTAAGTAAGATCGAGTCAACACCGCGCTTAACGTCTCTTAAATGTGTATGTAACATCGAGTCAACACCGCGCTTAACATTTTAAATGTGTAAGTAAGATCGAGTCAACACCGAGCTTAACGTTTTAAATGTGTAAGTAACATCGAGTCAACACCGAGCTCAACGTTTTAAATGTGTGAGTAACATCGATTCAACACCGAGCTTAACGTTTTAAATGTGTATGTAACATCGAATCAACACCGAGCTTAACGTTTTAAATCTGTAAGTAACATCGAGTCAACACCGAGCTTAACGTTTTAAATGTGTAAGTAACATCGAGTCAACACCGAGCTTAACGTTTTAAATGTGTAAGTAAGATCGAGTCAACACCGAGCTTAACGTTTTAAATGTGTAAGTAAGATCGAGTCAACACCGAGCTTAACGTTTTAAATGTGTATGTAACATCAAGTCAACACCGAGCTTAACGTTTTAAAAATTAATTTGCACAGTTTATGGTGGTCTTTTTGTCTTGTTTATGTGGATATTTAAAACTGTTCATTTACTTCAGATGCAAATTTTAGCAATATTGTGTTATTTTAATTTGTTTAACATTTTAAATGTGTAAGTAACATCGAGTCAACACCGAGCTTAACGTCTTAAATGTGTAAGTAAGATCGAGTCAACACCGCGCTTAACGTCTCTTAAATGTGTATGTAACATCGAGTCAACACCGCGCTTAACATTTTAAATGTGTAAGTAAGATCGAGTCAACACCGAGCTTAACGTTTTAAATGTGTAAGTAACATCGAGTCAACACCGAGCTCAACGTTTTAAATGTGTGAGTAACATCGATTCAACACCGAGCTTAACGTTTTAAATCTGTAAGTAACATCGAGTCAACACCGAGCTTAACGTTTTAAATGTGTAAGTAAGATCGAGTCAACACCGAGCTTAACGTTTTAAATGTGTAAGTAAGATAGAGTCAACACCGAGCTTAACGTTTTAAATGTGTATGTAACATCGAGTCAACACCGAGCTTAACGTTTTAAATGTGTAAGTAACATCGAGTCAACACCGAGCTTAACGTCTTAAAAGTGTAAGTAAGATCGAGTCAACACCGAGCTTAACGTTTTAAATGTGTAAGTAAAATCGAGTCAACACCGAGCTTAACGTTTTAAATGTGTAAGTAAGATCGAGTCAACAACGAGCTTAACGTTTTAAATGTGTAAGTAAGATCAAGTCAACACCGAGCTTAACGTTTTAAATGTGTAAGTAAACACCGAGTCCTAAATTGGTAGAGATTAGCCTCGCTATTCATAAAAAACATTATCTGTAATTTAACAAGCATCCTAGCTATTGTACGAGTAGTGTTCCGTTACCTTCCCAATAATGCATAAAAGTGTGTTAATGAAAGGGACAAACAGTACGTCAGTTACAATTGTATAATGTTTTAGTTAAGTTAGATTAAAGCAGATAATAAGATAATCTTGTGATTGAATAAAAATAACGCTATTAATGTATTCGAGTCGTGTGAAGCGGACAATTGACGCATGACTAATAGACCTAACGATTGATCGCTAACTGAGTTTGTATCAATTATAAGCATCATGTTCACTGCACGAATAATCAAAAATAGCCAAACTTTATCTGCAAGTCCCAGAGCCTAAATATAGTCCATCCTATTTTATGATGTCAACAAAGTATTATTGGATGTTTTTTAAGGGATGTTATTATAGACATTTTATCACCCAGAAAAAGAACAAACAGGTTTTTTTGCACAGGTGTGATTGAGTGATTCGAACCATAACATAACATTAGTAGCATAACTCTTCATGCCAACGATCCCTTTAGATAATAGTCCGAAAATAGTCTTCGAGACAACATTTAGATAAATAAAGCTAAATTAAAACGTTACCTGCTTCCATGGAAACTTATTGAAACGAAGTCAAAATCAACAAATTTGTATCTTTGAATACCATTTTATTGTTGTTTCTGATTTATATAATAAAAAGCGTCCAAAAATAGTCACTAATAAACTAACAGTGGCTTAAACTGATAAGTTTTGATTTAAAATTAATGACATAAGTATCAAGTATACCAAGTAATAAGGGTTTATTATGCAATTAGTAGAACTTTCTTTAGAAAGCTATAAACAAAATAGGTCTTTCTTTTTGATGAACCCAGGGGTCCTAAGTACCTCCCTTACCTACATTTCTTCGGATTTATGTACCACCACTTATAACTACGCTGTACGGTTATGCTTATTAATATCAATAATTATTTAGTACTTTAAAATAATCTTACCGGTGTGGATGCACCCTGGAGAGTTGCACATCTTGACTTCGGCGCCTCCCTTCGAGATGACGGCTGGCGGCATGGATGAAGAAAGTCTCAGTTCACTAGTCTGTGGCATGTCTAAAATGCAGACACATGCAAATGAATGCGTGATATGATACATGGCATAGGTGGAGACAGTATAACGTCACATCGTGCTTTGAAAGGGTGAGTCCAGCAGTCAATCATAGCTGGAGTGTGGTAACTTTATGTCCTGCAGTAGTACCATGAATTTACGTTTAAATTTATAAGAAAATGTTTCGCTTTAGTTCTAATCATAGGATGCGCTTTTGGGAAATACGACACAATTACTTCACAAATATTGAACGCTCGTTGATGTACTCGCACATGCGTTAACTATACGGAGTCCACAGAAATACTCTCGAGCTGTGGTTGACTGCACGACATCAAGAAAAGTCATTAAACGACGTCACGTCCCAATTATTTTTACGAAAAATTCATCACAGTGCATTAAGATACATGCAAAGTGCATATTTTTGAGACGTACACAATTTTGCAGTTCTTCGTAACTTATCGATTTTTTACCATTCTAGTCATTTCTAGGAATATACATATAACGGTTAGGGCGTTCGTTACGTGTTAAGAAGTGACTTAATATGAAGACAGCTAGTGCGACTGGGAAATACACAAGCCAGCCCACCCAGTCTTCAGGATTGAAAGCTATCACCTGCATTGAGAAAGTACTTAAGTCCTTAACGAAATAAGTTGCTGACCGTACTAACAGATGGGATGGGATAAACAGGAGTATTCAGTCATGGCGACCATTATTTACATAACAACGCATTATTATTAAATTGGAGTCCATCCTATTTTCTTTCGAAGAAGTAACAGTAACCTTTGTAATGCCTAGACAAACAAGCAAAATAATTTCCAAATGAAAATAATTATTTTGGTTGGCTGAGAGATCCGAAAAGTTTTAGAATTGGTACTAAGTTAATCTCAGATACGCTAAATGGTAACACGAAGTGAGAACATGATGACGCTGATGGCGGGAGTCAATATTGACTCGGCAACCATTTAAGGAGGTTTTTGTTAGGTTTTTGTAGAGCTAGCTAAACAAAAGATCTTTCGTTATCATTTTATTCAAAACGATCGAATTCTGTTAGGTTATACTGCACAATTTTTAAGAGAAGTACTTGTTTCAAACATTGGAATTAGCGAAAAAGCAGTTTTTCTTTGGTACTTGATCCATTACAAAAAAATATCTCAACATTCTAAAACTTTGATTAACCCGTCTTTTGGTTCTATTGTTCTGGTTTTTGCATTGTGTGCGATTGTTTGCCATTTCTTTCTTAGGGTTTTCTTAGGAACACCCGTGTGTTCCGCTGACACTCAAGGGGTACATGCCTGGTTTGTGATAATGATGGTTTTTCAAGTGTAATGCTTGTAAACATATCGCACATTCGGTACAATATCGTCACTTATGTAATTGTTGTCAAAACTGAACTGAGTATGAAAAAATACACCTATACCTCTTTGCTTGGTGCGTAATTGTCACTCTGGTAGTACGCGTATTACCCCCGTGTGAGAGGATTAATGTCGTTATGGATTTGGTGCGAATCTGGACGCCACTTATTTTTATGTTTTTTGAGCAATAACGACACTTATTGTTTTATTTGTTTTGACATATTGTCCGGTTGATTGTTTTCTAGTGTCATAATGTCACTTCTGCGAGGGTAGTAATCTTTAAACGTTTATATTTGTTTAATAGTTTACTATTTATAATCAGATGTTTGCTTTTACTTTAAAATGAAGTTCAAAGTTGTAGTATAAACATTATCATTTTATTTTTTTAGTCAAGAAGGACTATACATTGTAATAGGACATTGCATTTTCAAATGCTTCCCCTGAAAAATTATACTTTTTGCAAGCCTAAGTGACGTTATTGCAGCGTGTGTGCGATATATTTTATGCCACTCAATAATGGATTTAAAACAGAGGTTCCCAAACTTTTGTCTCTTAAAAAATCATAATGCTTAAGTCACATTGGGGATTAAATATCGACAGGGAAACAATCGTTGTCGGACGCATTACAAGCTGTATGAGTGTTTTGTATGGGTACGCTGAATAGTATGGTTAGTCCTATTATGTGGGCAACGGGAATTTAACTGCGTAGGTAATTGAAGAATTTGCGCGATTTACTATTTTATTCCAAGCATCCATTACATAATATTAGGTATATGCAGCCTTGTTGGTTTGAAAAACGTTAGTAGTGAAGTCAAACAATGAGCAGATGACGACACGATTGGCGTAGTGCGCTGTAGCACGGTGTGTCGCCTCGATTTCCGTAGTGTCCCGGGTTCGATTTCCGGTCGGGTCAATTCATGAAACGATCTGTTCTGAATTGACTCGGGTCTGGGTGTGCTGGGAGACGCCCTTGGCTTAATTCCTAATCTGGTACCTCGTAATCCAGGGATATAAGTCCCTGCTTCGAGACCACGACAAGTGGTGTGTTGTCTGGCGCATATGTATATTTATTTGATTATATTGGCAAGTTTAACGATTTTCGTTTTTGAATTAAATTGACCTTGTCAATAATTAATACGGTATCTTTGACGTTTTCTCGCTCATATCGTACTTAGTCAGAAAGAACAAATGTCGTGAGCAGTCACTACCGTGCAGTTGGTATTGACCGCGTTGAACTTGGCCTCAAAATTGTCCAGTCGAAAGTTTTCCTGCTTGTAAGTCGCTACCTTGTAACATCATGTATTCTTCTCGCGAACTTTTAAATGTAAACTTAAGGCATTCTCCTTGAAGCTCGAAGACGATCGAATCTGTTCAAGGTCAATGATGCCAAATGTGTTATCCTCATCACCAATATCACGTTCACCAGCGGGGAATGTCAGAAAATGTCTTAAAAGCTAGCGTCTTTAACTTTAGATGTATTTTCTTTCTTATTAGTCTTTATGATTGATGTTTATCAGTAACAGACCTAACAGATCGCATAGTATCGATAGTGAAGGAGGATATTGCTGACCACACTAATACCGGATTATTATAGACATTTATGCGGGTGTAAGATGCAATGACTGGTAATAACAGATCTGCCGTTTCCGCCTGTACTATGTGGCTGGCTACCTGTTCATAGAATGTCTACAAGGCACGCTAGACATAACGAAAACACTGAGCCTCTGGCGGATCACACAAATCTTGTAATTGATTTCTGCAGCATTTTTTTAGCCAATAAAAAAGCTATTTATTTGTACTTATGGTGCAAGGAGCAGCATTTATTGTGCTTTTTTATTACGACAAAATATGTCGATAATCCAAATTATTAATTTTTATGATTTCAACTGGTACTTTTTGGCTTGAACCTCTCTTGCTACGATATGTTCTAGCCAAAGTCGCTTAACCAATTTTAATTATTTTGTATTTTTTTACATTGGTTTTTAATTGTTACACAATTATACATTACAAGTAACTAAAATATATGTAATATACATTACATATATTTTAGTTACTTGGTATTTTCATCAGTAAAGAGTTTTACAATACTTTCTGATACAATTTGTATAATTTATTATGTAGTCAGGCAATTTGTAATAGTCTTACGCAAACAAATTATGCTTGCCTAATTTTTTGGGGAAAATTGGCCTATGTCCATTGTAGTTTGATTGAATAGCCCGGGCGCGGGGCAGCGCCCGAGCGTGGCGTGTCGCGGTGTCGCCACCTGTCTGGGCGACTTATCGTTTGGTAACCGGCAATGGGTAATGTCACATTATCAAACAGCGAGGTTACATTTAAAAATTACACAAGGCTGTTACAGTTTACAACGCGACTGTAATAATTGATTTCTAGTATACTCTCAGGATAATAATAGGTACGTTTATTTATTATGTTGCAAGTGCTTGTTATTATATGATTGCAATGTATAATGGCCACAACAATCCTAGGCACATTGTCAGTCACTAAAAACATTTGTAGCGAAATCATTATCCGATCGCTATCTGTATAGCATTGCTTACGTTTTACGTTACTGTTCTAAGGATCATTATTTGAGTGAATATATATAAAATAACTCTTTTTTGAAAGTTTCTTTGAAAGTAACTTTTTTGCTTTTATGTAAGTATATTCATTCAAGTGAACGTTAAGAAATACAATATCTAGAAATTAGCTAGCATCCCTACCGTAGCATTTAGCAAGTAATATCCTCGGTGATCTTAGATTTGCCTCACTTTTGTTTTCACTATCATTTTAAAGCCAACCTCACGGAACCGCGAGCAGCCCGCTAATTCAGAAACTCGCCGTCAAACGATTCCAATTCCTGCATATTGTTTGTATACGTGTTTTATTCGTAAGATAGGCAGAGCTCGAAATATTATCTATAGGAGAATCCAAATGCTTTCTACTAGTTGAAAGTTGCCCAACGTGAATCAAATCCAGTGGGCATTGTATACATTGCCTAGGCATTGCATACAATACCTGAATCATACACGTTGCCGGCAACATATACATAAAACTGCTTGATGTCTGTTACCACAGCTTAAGGACGCGTGCAGTACACCAGGGGGATCACGCGCTGTCGATGTTGACCCTGCAAAAACATTTTCGGCTGGGAGCTCAGTCCACAATTTAAGCGTCCTCGGAAGGAGGCATCTCCTATGTGTCACGTTCAAATCTTAGTTATTGTTTTTGTCACTGTACATTGCATAAAAAACAACAATCGTGTATCGTTTTTGCTGAAGTGTTGGACGGCAAAAAAAAAAAGCTTTTCGTAGACCCGGGAATGGGATAAGAGGGGAGTTGTCCCTGAGGATTGAACAAATTGCGAGATGTACGACTGATAAACCTTTCAGGATTGAGACTGGCCCTTTTACTATTTATCGCATGTTTTTTTTATAGTGCCCGTCAAAATGACCTCACTCCACCCTGATGGAAAGCAGTCGTGAGGTCCAGATATGAGGATGACAAGCACAATAATGCAAAGCAATTACTGAGCTGGCCATACTCATCTTAAAGGCCTGCCCTGGCACCGGTTAGTGCAGTGCTGATCCCGAAACGCGACCTGACCGAGATAGGTCAGAGTCACTTGGCGGGTTTTACGCAACTGCATGGTGGTAACATCAACAGGCCGCCATAATATGTCTCCCACCTGAAGAGCAGATGGTCTGCTACAGAGCACCCATGATAGTCGCCTTTTACGACACCCACGGGAAGGAGATGGGGCGGTGGAAAGTATTAGTTTAAAGTGCCGCCACCAGCACGGCACAAAAATTGTATTGTCGTAATGTCAGTTTAAACTTATTTCTAAGGCTAACCACGTGCCAAAGCCTTTTATGAAAGGAAAGTTTTAACCATTATTTATTTCCACGAATACAACAACACACGTTTTGTTTCAAATACTTTCTCCTCGGTCGATGTTGTTAAGAAATAAACGTGTCTAATCAAAACTGAATTAATTATTTAGATAATTTGCGAACTGTCCTCAAAATTATATTTTCATTCCAGTTTTCTTAAAAACTGAAGCTCGTTATGTAGTAGCTAATTAACAAGTTTATTATGAGCCCAATGATGTCCCCAAATTCATTAATAGCGTGTGATTATTTAATCCCATCTTCAAAGTTAGCTTTCAAACTCCTACAAGAAACATCAAAATTCTGGTTAGGAATAGTTGGTGCGACTTACCCTTTGATATAAGTACTTTAGAAAGATTGTAAAGACGACAATACAAGTGACTCATCCACAATTGTGAATCTGGTCAGGTTTAGTAAGAAAGGTTTTTGCTATTACATTTGTTCACACGCATCGAGCGCCAGAACGCGCTTAAATATGTTTGCGTAAACGTGCCACCAGAGGCGCCACGCCTCATAACACACAAATTCGCGCGTGCTCGATGGGTTTGATCAAGTGAAACTCGCCCTGAGCACTCTGTATGTGTCTTGTCATTTCGATATTGTGTTTATTAACGCGACTAATGGTGTGGAACAGTAATTTGCTCTGCATTATGTTAATGACTTTCAAATCTTTGTTTAATCTAAATAAATATCTAATGAAAAAAGACTAAATAGCAGGCATTACATTTACTTGAGAAATGATGGTTCTTTGAAATTTTCCTTCAACGGTTTCATCACATAGTATGACTTTACAAAAAAAGTCTTATGTTATAAATCTGAATTTGACCAGCCAGCCAAAGCCCGACAGCGTTACAATAACACTACAATCTACCTTTAAAAAAGAAATGTTCTCTAAATAAGTAGTTAGACACCTAAATGATGTTTTAAATATTTTAGCCTGCAATTGTATTCTATGTGCTTCAATTCTATGACCGCAATCAACACGCTTCGATTTTCTCTTAATTGCGTATTCCATGTTTATCAAATAATTGGAAAACGAATGAAGTATTTGGTCAATTTGTTTTTGAACCGTAGGTAGAATAACGAATTATTTTTGGCTGAGTTATCGTTAATTAACGGTGCCCGCTTTCCATACAATGTGATGTGATGTGTAACAAACTAATGAGTTGTGAACTAGAATTAAATTCTTCGACAAAAACATAAAATAAGAGCCCTCAACTTATTCACTGCACATTTTACAGGGGTTTAATTTTTTTTTCAAATTCTTCTTTTAACTTGTAGTTTGGTCAAATGTTATTTTCACTGACGAGACTTGGCTGAATACGAACCACACAATGTCTAAGAACTTGACTGACAACACCGCCGCTTCCACTAGCTCAGTGCCGATGGGACGCCTTATCATTTGCCATGCAGGATCTACGAAAGGATTTTGTGTCAGATGCTTTGCTGGCCTTTAAATCAAAGAAAACAGTGGAGTACCACGAGGAAATGAATGCAGAGACTTACGAAAAATGTTTTAAGGGAATGCTGCAGTCTTCTGGAAGAACTGTTGATCATCATTGTGAACAATGCATAAAGTACAATTAGTAAATATATTAAATACAAAAAAAACCCTTCTTAGACGTCCGCCGTATCATTGCCAAGACAATGCAATCGAATGAATATGGGCACAAGTTGAAGGACACGGGCCGCTCGAAATGATACAAATCCCCGTTTCACGGCAAACAAAATATATTGACTAGATATATTGAAAAAAGCATGTGCGGAAGTAACTGCCGAAAACTGGAACAATGTTGTTACAAAAACCCAAAACTATAATGTCAGATTGGGAAATTCATGTAGCATTCGATAATAATTCAGAATATCAAGAATTTATAATAAATGTCGATGAGAGCTCATCGAGTGACAGTGACAATTCGTCAGGTATTGACTAAAATTAAAAAAAAACCTGTCAATGTTTCACTTCATTGTCGATTACCTATACTTATATTACATTAGAAATGCTACATTGATCCTGAGTAACAAAGGCTACTTTTTAACGGGACAAATTACACGCATACAAAGTCGCGGGAACACATCTTGTTCAATATAAATACCGGTACAATATCGATATTTCAATCGTGACATCACTGTTTTGATAGCCATAGAATGTTACTTTATTAAAAAGTTTGTTATTTATCGTACTTTTAAAAAACTACTGCACATATGCACTCAATTTGTCTTAGATTAATATTATATGGGATCCAGGAACAAAATTAGGCAGTTGTCATATTTTTTTATAATTCTGTTGACTGGGGCCCCTAAAACCTATCGATTGGACCCAATGTAGGCTCAGCGATTTTTAGTAGTTATCCAGTTAAGATTTTTTAAATTAAAATATAGCTATCAAAGTAAAATTTCAAGCATGTACCTCAACAATTTGCGCCACAGTAACCAAAAAAGTGACACAACCAGGAAATTATAGAAAATTCGTAAAAAAATCATAATTCGCAAACTACCAAAAATCGCGGAACATACATTGGGTCCATTCGATAGGTTTTGGGGTCCCCAGACCACAGGCCTCCGCTGGCACAGGTTACCCAGGTCACCCTGTATAAAAGTATTTGAAATACCTCCATTGTTTCTGTAATACTACGTGACTTAAGAAAATCCTAATTATGTATTTTAAAATTAGATCAATGTGTGTGATGTGGTGAGGTATTTATTTATTATTATTAGTGATTCATTGCTTGATAGGTATTTCATCTAAAGTCTGAACGTGCATAATCCAAAACAGTAACATTGAGCTTTTTTAAGTTATCGAATTTATTTAACCTCAAAATATGACCTAACAGGTTATTAAAAATAATACTCGGTGCTCTAAAACCCCGCTATCTCGAGCCAAAACTATTATTCCTAATTAATCTAGGATGGAAAACCAACTTAACGAAAAAAGTTTGATCGTGAACAAAAAAAAATGTTTTGGGGAAGTTATGTATGGGCGCTGGGACATCTCCTTTGTCTCATTTTTCATTTATTGATTTTTTATTTATTTCAAAATGTTTCGTAAGTGGTAAGAAAGTCTTCCTAGTCACACGTAAAATGTATACATAGGCTCATTTCCTTTTTTGGTTTCTAACTTCATTGCTTTCTTCATTTTCAAATGAAAAACTTTCGCAAAAAAAATATATGCCGGAAAGATACGCCTTTTCCTTGTACTATTCCTTGATAATAGGACGCAAGCATTTTTTCTTTGGATCGATAAGTACGAAGAACTACATTATCAACGGGGCTACAAATTACCCATTGCAATTTCTTTTCATTCTTCAAAGAATCGTGCACTTTAGCTTAAGATAAAAAAATAAATTTAAAAAGATTGAAAATGAAAATGTAATTTGCGAAAAGACTTAACAAAATGACTGAGTAAAATACTAGTAGCAATAATGGTTAGTAATGACATTGTTAATCATTTCATCATATTGAGTCATCGCCAGGATGAAGACAACTATTACTGGATTAATAATACGTCTTTTAAGAATTTTAAGACAGTTGATATAGGATATAGTTCACCATGCAGTGAGGTACTTCCCAAAATGGCATTGTTTTAAACTGCCGACTTCGTTTTCTAAGGAAGTAGACTTGTTCAGCTTTTAGAGCTAAAATACTGCCACAAAAGATATTGTTCATTGAAGAATACGAGTACATACTATCTGATGCCAATGTGGGAGTTACTGTTTTTTTAATTAGTCAGAAATTGGACTCACTGCTGATGTCAGCGGTGCTGCGCATGAGGAGGCTGGCGATGAAGGCGGCGAGGAAGGCCACGGCCAGCACGGAGACCACGCTGGCCACTAGCATCAGCTTCTTCTCCAACTTGGTGCGTTGACCCCAAAACGATGGCCTGGGAATAAACAACATCCTTAAACATATGCACAAATGCAAGCGATAAAGCTCTTAGTACTAAAGCCAAGGGCACAAACGTCAGTAATCCAATACCACAACTCTATTCCATTTGACCGACGGCCGCCCCATAATGTCGTTAGCTACAGTGTCCACTCTAGGACTAACAAGGCACATTGAATTTGGTTGCAGGAATCTGACTTGTTACTTGAATACCGTATGAATGTGAATGTGGATAACTAAAAGTGTTTATTCTTTGAAGGAGAAAATTGCTCCGAAATTTTCAATTTGTTTTGGTAACCCAATTTTCTTGTACCCGCAATTTTCTGGTGCTAAACGAAAAGAAATCGCGAGGGAGCCCTATTTGATTCATTCTTATGGGGTCTTAAAGTCTCGTATTCGAGTTTCTGCGAAAAGCGGCTTAAAAATTACTTAAAAGAGGAAATAAGCCTGATGTTACATTTTCTTTTCATGTCTCCTGTTTGTATTTTTTCATCAAAATTGCCCTCATGGTGAAGAAATACAAACAGAAGACAAAAAAGATACTATATAGACTTGCGGAAGCAGTGTGCGGAGCTGCGGAAATGCTAAGTACGCACGATTATTTAGCGACAAAAAATAGGTAGGTAGTATTTATTTTGGTCAAATTGTACATTACATTTTACTTGAAGTGGATAATCTATTTTCAAGTGTTTGAACAATAAACTGTCTTAACGATGTAGCACCTACGTAATAGATGAAAACATTGTTTAAGAAGTTACTAATACTTACAGATACTCGTATATTTAAAAAGAAATGCCTACCTTCTTTAAACTGGTCATTAGTAGGAATAAAAGATTATTTCTAATAACTTTTCCAATAGTTAGTTACGAAACGAAGTTATTAATAGGATCCAGAAGATTAGACCGATGATACGAGTAAATAGCTGGGCGAATACAAGCAATTCAGTTAACTTGCTCACACGTGTATTTGAAGACCATCTTTAATTCGAACTAAGATGATCGCAATTCAAGGTTGCGCAGCAATGTCAAAGAAAGGTTCTGTCTGCTAATCACGATTTTTATTGCCCAAAAAATCGACTAAACAGGATATAACAACCCTTTTATTGCCTTATACTAATCATAGAGTGACTAGTTAATAGAGTCGAATATTCTACTGACGTTATGCTACAACATTTAAGACGGGAAACCTTTCTACATTCAGCCCATCCCAGGTCATTACCTACCTAGAGATGGAAACGCTTACATACAAACTTGGGCTTGGAAAACTTGCCACGTAAAAAGCTGAAATTGGTGTCAAATAATAGCTTACATTAATTTAAAAACCAACCTCAGTTATTTTATGGATTTAAGCTATGTAAGGACTGCGAGAGATTTTATACAAGTGTGTTTATGTATGTTTTTGCAGATTATTAGCTAACTTTCGAAGTTTTTTCGAGTATAATCTATTGTATTACCTATTGGTGGTGTGGGAAAAATAAACTAAGAGGTTATAGGTAAGGTGGGTGAGACAGGTGAGTGGGTAGGGTGTAGGTTAGATTCATCTTAACTTATAATTTATAAATCATCTAAGAACTGTGCAGGGGGTACCACACTATATTGGTACCTGACATGACATGGGCACAGCAGCCTACAGTCCATTGACGAATCGCGGTGAGTGTCGGTTTGTCCTAATGTTTAGTCGCAATTCCACGATTCATATCGTCTCAATCCAACCGTTATGCTGGCTGCAGAATCTAAAATAACAGTTCCAAGTCTGGTATGATAGCAACGGTGGTTCGCGATAGGCAAAATCAGGAGTCCGTTAGGGGAGGCAGGGGTAGTCGAGGAATATCAAAACAAATTGAAATGATTGGAAACTCTCAAAATAACGCACAATCACTACAATAAATTTCTTCCCTATTGGGCACGTTAGGCACATGCCCAGGGCCCCGCCCACTTAGGGGCCCCCGCGCCTAGAAGGTTTTAAAAAGGTAAACTATAAAAAAGGCAATGTTTCTCCAAAAAAATGATTGAACTGAAAATACTTGAAAAGTACCTAAATCAAAGCCGTTCTGTACGTCTACCACGAGTTGCCAATTTGAATTTACTTACATTATCGTTCGCGTAAAAAAATGTATGGGATTTCGACATAGTCATGTCATGTCATGGGTCATCCCAGTATAATTTTTTTACGCGAATGATAATGTAAATGTAAAGTGGCTACTCGTAGTAGACGTACTGATTGAAGGAATTCACTGTTACTCAATGCCGTCCTTACGGCTACTTTCTAGTCGCCGGCGCGTGTGCATGTGCAAATTCATCTTAATTACCTTAGATACTGTTTTTACCTTAGTGGTATTTTTAGCATTTTATAATGCTTATTTTCGTAAAAAAGATAGGAAAACTAAAAGTTATATAGGTAAATTAAAAGGAGATGTCCCAGCGCCCATAAATGATTTGCCCCACTACCTTTTTTTTTGTGTTCATGCGTCACCATCAAACTTTTATCACTAAGTTTGTTTTCCATTCTAGATTCATAATTAATAATAGTTAGAGCACCGAGCAGGTATTATTTTTATTACCTTCCAGGTTATATTTTGAGGTTAAATAAATTCATAAAATTATAAAAGTTCAATTTTACAGTTTTGCATTCAGCACGTTACGCACTTTAAGATGAAATATCAAGCAATTAATTACTTCTCATTATAATTTTTTGGTCATTCATTGTGAAATACATAATCAGGATTTTATTTGATCACTTAGTGTTACGAATATCAGAAACAACGGAGGTTTAACAAATAGTAAATAAATTACCTATTCCATAAATAACACCCAGACATGGAACAAACACCAATGCTCATCATGGAACGGTCACTAAACATATTTAACAAGCTAATCTTTGTAGTAGTAAACATTAGAAATGAACACAGTAAATAAAAAAAAAATATTGACTAATCTTTTAATCTTTATTTTTATCATAATCATTTAACAATTCATCCAAGAATGCCGCTGGTGGGCGTAAGTGGTCACAAGTATACCTAGCTCAAGACAAAAACCATATTATTTCCATAACATGAGAACAACAACCCACTACTGCCGGCTTCACAGATACAGTAATAAGCCTGTTAATCTGTCTTCTGTGTATTCAATATCATGATCAGAATGTAACATAATTATGTATAATATATTTTACTAGAATGGCGCGAACTGATACGGCCCCGAATTCAGGCTATGATTTCCCAAGATTGATAATATTTGATCGACTTTGTTTAAAGATAACTACTAAATTAAAAGATATCTAGCGAATAAAAACGAGTAGGTCTTGTGTCAGTGTCTTTAACTAAGGCGACCAGCCCCCCGATTCAGAACGAAGTTATCGACCTATTTGGTAAATTTGTTTTATTTACAGTTAATGATCCGCTCAGCGGTAGCAATCAGTATTTTGATATGTTGAAGCCAAAGGCTCTAAGTTTTCATAAACCAAATTACATAAAATCCGCCCTACTTAAAAAAACAATTAAAAATAAAAGTAAATAACCGAATCGGTCGATAACTTCGTTCTGAATCGGGGGACTGAACAAGATACATTTTTGGATGCCGGTAACTTCCAGCTTTGAATTTATTACACTTATAAATAATCCACGTGCCTTAGTATGCTCTCCCTTCTAAGAGCGAGCTCGTTTTTTAAGTATTTTCCAAGAGCTTTATGTTTTACCTGTTTCATTGTCAAAATAGAAATGTGGACAAATGTGGTAAATGGGTGCTTGCTACGGAAATCAGCACTTCGTCTATTAAGATTCTGCTTAATTGCTTCTCCCAAATATGTAAGTTTAATCGGGCTAATGCCCTTGCTGCAAATTGGTCGGCGTTTTGTTTCCAAACAATTTAATAAATATGCACCAGCTATTAAAAAGACAGTCAAATGACATTGACTTTTCAGCGGAAATCCAGTTTTTTGCTTTACAGTCATCTCGTTTTGGTTCGGTAAACATAATTAGAACTATAAAAAGCGTTGTAGAGGATAATAACTATATTCATCTGTAGATTCTTGACTTTTAATTATATTGCAACACCTTATTTAAACTCAATTCATTTTTATGCTTATTTTGGTACAAAATGTCGGAAACAATGGAATGAAAAATGATTGAAATAAATACTATAATGTTAGTTTTGAAAACCCCTTTAACTTCTAGATTTTCGTTGATAAGAATAATAGGAATAATTCAAAAGTAATTTTATCACATTATCAACGTTCGGTCTCTTGGTATTTTTCGTTAACCAATCTTGAAACGATTGGGGCAATTCTACGACATCTCCTTACACCATAATCATCTGACAGAAATGCTTTTGAATGTTCATGATATCGCCTATATTCAAACTGTTTAAAAAGGTTATTTCAACATAGCACGTTTATGCTTCTGCGACGAGTATGTTTACAATGTGACCCATTCGTATGTATCAATCAAACTTTAAAAGCTTTAAACAAGGATTAAATTAATCGATAAAACACATAATATAAGAGCCCGTAACTCAACACTTACTATAAGTGAGAGTATATAATACATACTCTCGAAAAACAATTTTACATACTTACATACATACTATATATGTAAGTATGAATACACGCTCTGCAGCCTGAACCGTTCGATGGATTTTAGCTTGAAAAAGTGTGGTTAAATTCGTATTTATTAAGAGAGTGACACTGGGCATATCAAGATCAAAAAAAAACGAAATGGCGGATTTTGGGTTTTCTTTCTACCCAACCCCTTGAGTGGCGTATACAAATGAAGGGCATGAAATAGCGATTCCATAAATACTGGTTATTCAACTAAAAAGTCTGGAATAAAAAATAATTATCAACAAAAACAAAAAACCCGACTGCAACACAAGCTCATTCGCAACGTTTTAAATCATTGCAGGCGGGAACAAAGCAGGGAATAACTTACTAGTAGCTTAAATTTCTACAAAAAGGTTTGGTTTATGTTCGATTAATGTTGGTCCCCGCCGCAATAACTTAAAACGTTGCGAACGAGCTTGTTTTTACTTTTGAGTGGTCACTTTGCAGTTGGGTTAATCGTTTTTTTAATAATAGTTTTTCTTTAAATTTTATTTATTTATAATTTAGTCAACTAAGGCAAATTAAAAGGTATTCACTGTTTCTAAAAAGCTTCTATGTTATTAATTTTTAAGTCCAATTTGAGCGCTGTCAGCTGTGGTAATGATGTGTAGGACTTAACAAGGAAATCGCCAGTTCATTTGAATAAGCTTAAATAACAGGGTTTATTTCCGTAAAATAGTAGTTATGACGCCAAACTGTAAACGCCCAACAATATAAAAGAAATTATCGTCAATTTTCCTTTCTCTGTGGGTTGCTTGGAAAAGATCGCTTTTATCCGCCCAAATTGTATCTACAATGTAATAAATATGTTTCTTCTGTAGCTTTCTATTATTTGTGTGCAAAAAAAGAATATTTACTTACTTAAGTACTTAAAAACAATTAAGTAATTAAGTCATCATCATCGGAACATGTTATATAAAATATGAAGCTTAAACAAATCTTTTGATTGAATGTACTACATTTTATTGGTAATCAATCTCTAATTTTGAATACGTTTTGACATTAATTTTGTTATTGATACATGGCGTCATTTTTTTATCTGAGAATGAAAAAAATTCGTGGCAATAGGTATATCTATTAATTAGATGATACAAGTTCAATAAATTACATTTACGAGATAATGTTTATAAACACACTACTACTGAAGGTATCTTATAAATAATTGGCAAATACCAACTCCCATGTTTCACTTGTTCTCAGCTCAGTACCTACTGTAGGTACTTATTATTTTTGTGCCTAGAATCTTTTGCATTTTATAGTGAACAGACACGTCTTGCTATCAAAGGCAGAGTAAATTATCTACTTCATTACTAATAACTCTGTTTATTGAGTTAGTAGCAAACTAAACTCGACTAAAAATGTAATTGATTCAGTGAAATTATCATATTTGGGCACAAAGTTTTAATCACGTTGACCATTCTGCGAACAATCACAGAGTGTAGATTGACAAACTTGTCTTACTAACAAGTATTTCTATTACTTCTGATTGATTGGTAACTACAGGTTCTCGGATCAGTTTCCCCAAGGAAATACCCTACTATTCGGTTAGGTACGTCGAAGAATCTTGCTAGCCTGTAGTCCGTACGAGTAGTGCTTACGAAATGGTACTTGAAAAGAAACGGCATAGAAGTACGAGTAAAATCGTCATAGACTGGTCTAGAGATACTCGTAGTCCCAAAAACGAGAAGATTCCAAAACAATTGCTATGCTATGTGCGGGATTATATAGAACGAAATACCAAATCGCATTATGGAACTCCCATACAATAGTTTTAAAACATCTTTGCGTAGGTGGTGGTTGGACATGACATTTTACTCACTCAATGATTTTTTGAAATATAAAGAATTGGAAAAGTTTAATGTGGTTGATACAGGATTTTAATGTTTAGCCAGTAATTTAGTAAATAATATTTAATTTTTATAGAAAAATTAATGAATACTATTTAAATAATAAATGCTATCGATTTAGTTATCAGATGCGTATCTGAGCACTGATTAAGTTACTGTAAATATTTTTTCTTAAATTATTATTATTATTTGCATGCTATACAATTGTAGTTAGGTAGGCTAATGCACTTCTCATCATTTATATCACATATTTCATGCACTGTGATTGCAAATAAAATATTTGTATTTGTAAGTAGTTGCGGTTCTTTACTAATGTTTGTTCAAGTTTCCTGAAATTATTTCGTGGGTTTTGTTTTTATCGTATAGATGAAAGAATTTTTAAAATCGGTCCAGTGGTTTCGGAGCCTTTCTTCTTCATAATATTAGTATATATCTGTAATTCAAAGTGCATAAAAATCTATCCCCGGAGTCCGAAGAATTTTTTCAAGTATTTTGGTTGGAAAAATTAAACTTAAAAGTAACAAAATGTACAAAATCAATTGTGCTACGATCGATTCGTGGTTCTCCCACCTCCTACATCGCACCCAGTGAATAGATATAAATATAGTTGACGAATAAAGTGTTATGTCATCATGCGTTGGCAAAAAAATTTGAATAGCGCAAACAAATATTATGACCGAAGCCCATAAAGGAAAATTATATTTTTCAAATCGAATTATGAACGTCGAAACATACTGCCTTAAATACCTATCCTGACATAAACTCATGGTAGAGTAAAGCTCTTATTGGCTCAGCTGCTTACAATCTGCACTGGGGATAAGAATGGTAGTGTAATTGCAAACATAAGCTCAAATATGTTTATATAAATAGACTTGAGCAGTATTTTTAAATGATCAAAAAATATGCTAAATAATAGACATAAAAACTATAATAATATGAATATATAAATTAGCAGTAAACAAACATAATGCGACTATACCACCGTATTGGAGTTGTTTCAAACTCAAAAGTCTTTTAATCATAAATTAAATAGTAAAACCACAAATTAGACATACGCGGCGCCGTGACAGATAGCCCGCTTAGAACAACACGCCATTTTTGACGCACGCACACAGTGACATGAGTTTACAAGCGAAGTCAGTGAGCCTGGGTGAGTCGGAAAGTCGCACTGTCGCGAGTGTTTTTGTCGAACTTGGTGCAATTTTTCACATAATGAATTTTGTTTTTGGCCGGTTCCGTCAAGTAGGTGTAACTTACTTCATTTTAAAATTCAGAGCGAATATAGTAGTAACCATAGGCGGTTCACGCAAGTTTTGGAAAAAGGTGCGAGCGGTCCTTCTGTAAACTCTTTATTTTGTGGTAAAACTCTATTTTAACTTCAGGTGACAGCTATTTAAACTTTGCAATGGGTTCAGAAAACCGTTTCAGCAACAATAGTTTATGAGGTGGAAATTGTTATTAACGTTTTAATGAGTTACTTAAGGACTATCAAGATCTGTACCTACTGCGTACTCCGGCGTGTGTAAGTGATGTGAGTGACGATGTAGCGGTTATTGGAGCCTGCGCTCCCATGGAGTAACATGATCGATTGAGATTGATTAGTTACCGTACCGGAGAGTGAACTGGAACAGGCTCGACTCGATAACACGCAAAGTACTTCGGTAACAGGATATTACCTCTAAACTCTGAAAGGTACAATGTACCTAATTTAAGCCTTTTTTTATTTCTGCTGTTATTTTAAGTATGAAAATTAAAATTTAATCATAAATACATTTTTATCCTTCATTTATTACCCCTTAGTCTTCATAAGAAGGTAGTACGTGGTTCAAGATCATCGCTTTTATTGGTAACGTCACCTACCTGGTAGTGATTTACTTTATGTGTCTCACGATGCCACTTTGTCAATTTGTCTCAGTAGTATAGTATCGTACATTTGTATAACGAAGAACGTCTTCATCTGTTTCCACACTTAAAATATTGTAGTACGCTGACACCAACAATTGGAGCAACTTTTCTATTTTTATCTATATAAATATCCCTGGACATAAATATCCCTGGACATTATTCCACACAGCGCCATCTAGCCCCAAAGTAAGCTAATTAAAGCTTGTGTTATGAGATACTAGACAACGGATAAACATACTTAAATACATTTTCTTTTGTAAATACATACTTATTATACATAGGAGACACCCAGACCAGTACAAACAGACATGTTCATGCACACAAATGTTTGTACTGTGCGGGGATCGAACCCGCGACCTCTGGTGTATTATCTATATATTATCATACCATCACGACGATATCAAAAACGAGGTAGTCAGAAGCAAGTGACTGTTGCCGTCATAGAAAACGGAACAGTCAGAAGTTCACTTCTGGTATTATAACCCAACGTATTAGGTGGTGAGCCTCACCTTAGGTTTTCAGAACGTATGGTTATCCATAAGTTCTGAAAACCTATAAATAAATAAATAAATAAATAAATATCCCTGGACATTATACCACACAGCGCCATCTAGCCCCAAAGTAAGCTAATTAAAGCTTGTGTTATGGGATACTAGACAACGGATAAACATACTTAAATACATTTTCTTTTGTAAATACATACTTATTATACATAGGAGACACCCAGACCAGTACAAACAGACATGTTCATGCACACAAATGTTTGTACTGTGCGGGGATCGAACCCGCGACCTCTGGTGTAGTAGCCAACTTCTTAACCATTACACCAAGTCGGTCGACAAATCTACCTATCCACTGCAAGGGTTATTTTCTCAATTAATTGATTGCAACATTAGCCACAGAATATTCTAAACAGTAATAAAACTCGGACATTAAACTGCGTAAACACTTTAGATTAAAACAATCATTTATAGTGATTGTAATACCACGGTACGTGATATATAAATAATCAATCAACCATTCGTACATGTAGGTACAGTTTCATCGTAAAACTTAATTACTATACAAACTGCATCGAATTACGAACAGATTATCCTTTCTAATACGACGATTATATGTGTGTAACAATTTGTAGTATTTAACATTTTAAACTTTCTTGTTGAATTTTAACTACTTAATGCAACATGCATATTGTCGCCGAAATGTCGAGGTAAATACGAGTAGGTAAAGCATACTTGTTAGCGCTAGAATGAATTGGTGTATTAAAGATGTAGTTATAAATATATAGTAGCCCATCCATGAACATTGACTTGTGTGATAGATTGTAGGTTATTCACGTTCTGTTTAACAAGTTGTATTCATAAATTAAGTAACATTTTAAGAGGTGAGGAAACGATGTATACATGCTTCGTCTTCCGTACTCATGAGACAAACTGTTTGCAATTTAAATTCAAGGTGTGTAAGGATCCCGTGTGTATTGGACTGCTCAATTACGAATTTGTTGCAAGGCAGCACGTTCGCACCTAATGGACAATTCGTATAGTATTTTCTATTACTTTATTGCGTAAACAAGATAAATTACAATCACACTGTAGTAGTACATACTATTGTTTAAATGGGACTATCTCTGCGCTTGGTATCGCGTAGAACCGTAGAATAACATTTGTAGGTCCACAGATTCAGAATTCATTAGTGTAAGTATCATAAAGACATAGATTAAAATTAGTAGCGTAAGGAAGCTTCGACTTTGCTTTTTAAATTATTTTAAATTAATTACTCAACATGAAACTTCTTATTATGCAATTTAAAAGTGATGTTTGCAATATGCATCACCATGCATTTTTCTTTATTATGGTTTATTACGAAAAATACTAACTACTAAGATGGTTCGACCCTGAAGTTAAGAACAGTTTATAAAATTAACGTTAGATAAGCATTATGAGGGTTTGCATTTTGCGTTTGGGGTAGATCGTAAACGTCGCATTTTTTAAAAGGTTTTCGTGATTATTTAGCTGAATTCAAATGAAGTATAAATTATCTCTCTATTATTAAATGCACCTTTTAATTTCATAATTATAACTTTAACTGTGTACAGTACATTTTTCAAATGTCTTATCAATTAAAAAAAAAACGGTTTTAATTTAATATAGCAAATAATTGGCGACTACTCTAAGTTTAGACAATTCAATGTGTTTTTAAATAGTATTATGCACACAATAATAAAGCAAAAATTTAAGTTTAATTTCGGTATGATATAATCACGAATATCTTACAAAAATGCAACGTTTTCGATCCACCCCCAGCTATCGCTCTTAATAATCCTATTAAAAATGTTTCAAGTCATATTGGACTAGTTTCAAAACTTTGATAAACGGATGCATGGAGAAACCTTTCGCATGCCATAACTACCTATAATATTATCAATAGAGTGGTCGCGCGGATTGCATATGTAATACATCCAGGTGTCTTAATTTGGAAATCCCTCAAAAACCGCCAGGTCAAATGACTATTGCGTGTAGGTACTCTAAGATAAGAGATTGACTGACGCTGTCAGCCAGTGCGCATGGGTCATGCAGTCATGAGCATGGATTGTGCGAGCCCATGTCACTGTGGGTCCGCAAAGTCCGCGACCAATTACGTAGGTAGTTTGAACATATTACATTTTTTTTTACTTTTCTATTTACATTTGATTGTGAGTTTATTTATTTATGGATATTTATTATCTTGTTCAGTGCTGAAGTTACATAGATTGTAAAAAATATGTATTTAAAAAAAAAAACAATGAATGACCTGGTGGTTTTTTATAGGACCGTTTCTCCATCCAATGTTTCTTCATCCAATCCAGGATCTCGTTTAATGAATATTGTTTATTATTTATTTATTTATTCTTTATTGCAGAAAGAAAAAGTACAATTGGCGGACTTAATGCCTAATGGCATTCTCTACCAGTCAACCACTGGGCGAAGCAGAAATCGTGTTGGCGGTGTCTCATAAAACCGGAAATAAAATATACTATTAATACAAAAAACATACTTATACCAAAATTATACATATTACACATACATAATCATAATACATAAATTCTAATAATTCTAATTCTAATTTTTAATTTTATTGTTCAAGAAAACCAAATAGCAGTTCAGGAACATTAGTCTTAGTCCTAACAAGGTGGAGAACTACCGGCACCTCGTGCCAACAGGCTCACCACTGAGGATGCACAAGACCGCGCGAAGTGGGCCAAGAAAATAAGAAAGGCGGACCCTGGGACCCCACACACCAGTGTGACTTCACAACCGGGATAGACCGCACGGCTGATGATGATGCAGTTGGAGAACTACCAGGTGCTTCTTTAGAAATTCGTTCAAAATCGGAAAATGATGAGCCAAATTGCTGAATTCAACGGGCTGACTTGTGTACCTGTGTTGATAACTCAATATGGTCTAAAACTGTTTCTTTTTTGATAGAAGAAGTCAAGCGATGTGGAGTCAACAAGGCGGCCATTGACCTGAACGCGCTATGCATTTTTTTGCAAATAAATATTTTGAACGCGTTCGTCAATGTAACTGCATTATATTTCTCTGGCTCTTATTGAACCATTCACTCGGAAAAGGTTGGACAAAAGGACCGTACCAATAATACTTTAATACAAAATCAATAACTTTCCGGGCCTGGTTCAAACAGAAAATGAAAAACAGATACTATAAATCGTTCCGTGGGTTGCTGCTATGACTGCAAAATAAGCCGCTTTTAAAGCACTCGAATACTATTCAGCACGTGCAAAAGAGCTTAACTGTGCTCGTTATTTCAGGATTGCCTGTCTACGGGTATCTACATAGTATAGAAAATACTAACTAGAATCCAGGAGTACTCGCGATTTGTATTTTTGTGATCTCAATTGCACCAAATTATGTGGTTTTTAGTGGCATTTTGGATGGTTTTCAAGTTTTTGATAAATAGACTAATTGCATAAGTTATATATATTTTTAATGGTTACTTTCAAAAAGAACAATTCAATTAAAATACTGATTAACAAATAAAACAAAGTAGATCATTCAGGCTTCATACATTTATGGGCCTTTTCTGAAAGTGCCGGTCAAGAAAAAAAAGTGATACGTTTAGTAAGAACGAGTCATACAGAACAATAATAATTAAGGCACAAAAGTCGTAGGAATGTCACGCGCCAAGTTATACGCGTTCAAAAATTCGTATTTTCATCCATTTTCTGATTTTTGAAAGTGGCGTGGCAACATAAAATAATGACAGATATTGCTAGAAGTAATGATCTGAAGCATTTTTACTTAAAGCGCGAAATATGACAGCTCATTAGAAAACCTCTATTTCCACAATTAAGTGAAAAAAATACCTTACTCTGCAAAATTGAAACTAATTTAATTTCTGAAAGTGTCGGGCAACAAAAAAAAAGTACGTATAGTTAGGACTAGTCATACGGAGCAACTGTTTTTATAGAACAAAAGTAATGTATAAGTAATGGATAATGTTGCTTTATATTAGTGAAAGAATTTTACTAATATAAAGCAACATACCAGTAGTTTCGGAGCCTATTCAATACAAACGAACAAATCTTTCCTCTTTATAATATTGGCATAGAAAAGAGTAACTACTGACCAGGTCTTCTCTGTGGATTCAGCTTTCCGACGCCACTTAGTATAGTCACATTATACATATGTGTGAGTATAGATTGAATTAATAAATTATGTATGTTTAAACTATACATTTGTGTATTTTCTCCTGAATTTTTGGTCCGAAAACATATCATAACTATTACTTAATACATTTCTTACAAATACTAAATGTTGTTTTACCTAATCATCTTTTGTCCGAACATATTTCCGTAATAATATCAGGTGTTATCATAATTTATTTCATGACAATGTCAAAGGTCCTAAATGTGGGTTTGCATATTTTTAACTTATTAAAAAAAAATTGCTAATCCTTAAAACATTTCATTAAAATTTGGGTTCAGTGACAGAAACGAATCTTCGCTCAGAATGTAAATTCAGAGCCGTTCGTCGCGTAGGGCGTGGCTGAGGAGCAGGTGGATGCAAGCGCGCCGCCGTTGATGAGGCTGACCGGCAAAGCCGGCCAACAAGCCGAAACTGCGGTGGGGAATTCACATAGCTTTTGCATTTATAATTGCCTGCACTACCTAACATTTCCACATACGAGTACCCACCTAATAGAACCCACATAAAGCACTTTGCAATTTATAAAACAGCAGATGCCATATAGTGTTCAGGGATTTCAATTTTCGGAGACGTGAATGTGATATTAAATTTAGGCAAGTTATCATTCGGAAAAATAATTAAAATATGGTAAAAAACGTAAAAAATATTATACTGTTAATAACAGACAACCGTACCTACGAGTACATACATCTTAATTAGGCAATCTCATGTCTTTTTGAATCATTACGTAGTTATTGTTTTAGTTCGTTACCCTCACAGTAAAATCAAAGATAAATTTAAGGAAGTCTAACACTTACCCACTACGAATTTTTATAGCCAATTTCACTTCTGTATAGTGAGGGTAACCATGATGAAAAAGCCTCTACTCATCAGTGAGTGGCACAGTAAATAGGCTAATTACTTTTTTGTTATCATTTTGCTGTGGATGTCGTGAATATCCTTCGATAGGAAATACAGGTGGTAATATGATCTTATATCCATCAATACAGGTGGTCACGTAAGTGGAAAAAGGAGATCCGATTTATTTCATGATCCGTTGGTTTTACCCAAACCAGTTTCACTGCTATGCGCATACGCAATAGCTGTTGCGCAACTTCCTACTTATAATAATTCTTGATGCATTTAAACGTGAAGTTGATCATTTTTCTGTAATCTGCCTTTGAACCGGTAAATGCAAGTTCACTGTCTTCAATAGGGTCCATGACCTTTTAACCGTAAAACCGCATAAATTCCGATTTTGGGGTACACTTATGCATAACACCCACGAGGGGAAAAACTTAAAATAGTCATGAAGCAACTAATGAAGCCATTAAAGCAATAAAACCATTTGTAGGACTTGATTTTGATTTTAAATCTAATTCTACTGGCCTAGGAAGGTTGATGTGATTACTTTTACATAATTCATAATCTTAATATTCACTTTACAATTTTACGGATTCATTCTTAGATGGATGGATATATGAAACGTTAGTAAGTTCTCACAACTCTTAAAGAAGACATTTTCTGATGCGTGATACTTATTCATTTAGAAGGTTTTCATATCACCATCAAAGAGCGGAAAAAGGAAATGGTCTACAGCGCTATTTATAGAGCGCTGAAATTCGTTGTCTGTTTGATCCACCTAGGACAACCATTCTTAAGATGAATAGGTGTGCTACTTATTATGTCTTCAAGTTATAGCTATAAACTATACGCAAGTTCTACTGAACAGATTTAAGTCTATACTGATATTAAAAAGAGGAAAGATTTGTTTGTTTGTTTGTATTGAATAGACTCCGAAACAACTGGACCGATTTCGAAAATTCTTTGACACTAATAAACATCCAATATCAGTGAGTGACATAGGCTATATATTTTTTCATTTAGGCTATATCTTGACGGGAGAATCAGACTACGCGGGCGAAGCTAGTTTACAGTTAGACAGCTAGTTTTAAAATAATGCTTAGTCCTTTATAAACCTCTTGCGAATCTTACTATATCGGTTGTAGTCCGTGGCCTAAACTTCCAATTGAATACAATGTTTGGAAGTTGTCCAAACACAACAATGGTCGGTCACACGTCACGTCGCGCAGCCGATACGAGTCTACGGAAAAAATGAGACTCGCGACCGCTAAAACCGGTACCGAACGGTAAGCCTCAGGACTGGATTATGCCAGGACAATAGTACGGGTTACCGTTATTGAACTTAAGCGGGGTTCGATGACCTGCGCAATCATTTTCATTGTCAACAAATACCAAGCAAATGATTTATGCTAAACTATTCAAGAACCGGCACTTGTATTTGATACTGATTAGGAATGAGTAAATACCGTTCAAGGCGAGGTGGGCCTTGCGCAGGCCGTTCCGGACCGTAGGTCGAATGGTTTTCCCTCAACATGTTGCGATTGTTTTACCAAAGAGGATGTCTATTTTGCTGATTGTTTTATAGAAATCATTCAAAGAAATAAACTCCGGCACACGGCAGTGAACTCTAACTGTGATTTGTATTTTTTGTTGAAGATGATACGACTATTATATGACGTATAGTCTATATTACAGAAAACTATGTGCCCAGCTAATAAATGTACGTTTTATTTTCATTCATTTTGAATTTAATAAAGTAAAAAGACATTTAAACGTTTCATAATATTAAAAAAGAATTTGTAAAACTCTAATAACATGTTTGTGCTTGACTGGCATGTTAGCGCAATGGCAGCGATATTGCCTTTAGCGCTAAAGGTCGTGGGATCGATCCCCACGACATAAACATTCAACTGATGAACATTTTTGCTCGTTATGTGTTTGATTTGAGTACCTTCAAACTTAGAAATATTTAAGAATGTTTATTAGTCAATGGCATGCGGAGTAGGTACTCCTACAAAATATTGTTACTAAGTTGGGGTCAGTGTTAGGTGGCCCAAAAAGTATAAATTTAAGATCGAGTAGCGATGTTCAAGACCGCATTTTTTGCGAGTTAGCTCATTTCTACGAGTATGAGGAAAACTTCGTTACCCCCGCTTTAGTGACGTCAGGGTGTTTAGTTATCATATAAGCTTTATTAACACCAATACCTGCGGATGTGGCGGTTAAATACAAATCGGAGATATTGCTGGGATTTTAGCACGTATTGCAAGAGGCTTAAGGAGACGTGGTCCACCGTGGAGGCTGTCGCTTCAATTTGCTAAAGTTGCGCTCACATCGCTGATCGTGGCGAGGCAAGGCCAAATAGGCTAGCACATAATCGCACAACAAGCATGCCATTACTGGTCATCTTCATTTTTAGCCTACTGGTAAATAACAACAAAAAATAATCATCCCATTGCAGCAAAAAAATGTGAAAACACATTCTAAATTTTGAATGTGCGCATGAATTATCGCCATTCCGTCTGATGTGAAGATATCTGAATGTAATGTGTAAGTAACGTAACTCTTACTGGTTTGAATCCTGTGCTTAATTTTGTTTATTAATAACAGAGGGCAAATTAACAGAACCATCTAAGCTTAACTATCAAATGCATGAATGAAATAAATAATGCAATTTTTATTTTATTTAAGCCAAGATATGTTAAAGGAGTAATTTGCATTGTTTTGTAATTTTTCTTTCAATTTCACTGTTGTTCTTATAAGGTGAGAATTTTATAACATTATGATTATTATGAATGATAATAAAATAAGTATGCGTCCAAATGGACTCTGGCGGATGTTTGTAAATTACGCTTTTAAACATTCTTGTGCACCTATCGATAGTCATGATAGATTTATATGAGGTAAGTATGTGTTTTTGCAATATCTTATTAGCCTTGAGAGCAAAATTTAAGGTTTTTGTTAGGAAAAGAGGCGTTCACATCAACCTTTACATAGGGGGCACCTTAAGCTGCTGACATAAGACCCGTTTTGCAACGGTTTTGTAAAGGTTGATGTGAACGCCTCTGTACCTAAGTGGCAACGTAAACATTATTTGCAGATATTTTTTCGGGTCTACAATATTCATAGCCCACCGTGTGTTTTCAATGTAAATCCGTTGTTCCTATTTCAAACCTATAATATTATGATAACAAGCCAGGCAGGCGACTGCTGTCGTTGTTCCAATACAGGGGACCATTTACAAAATATCACGGTTAAGTTAGACGTCGGTACAAAAACAATGACGCAGTACATACACTGGATTGTTAATATAATAAAAAGTGTTAATGATTCGCACATATGTATTCACCTTATCAGGCTCGGACAAATGGTGCGCGGACGCAGTGTTTCTTGTACACATTAGGTGTTATGCGGAGTTGTGTGGAACCGTGTGCTGGCCGGGTAACCCATGTTTGTATAACACTGTAGAAGGAAACTGCGAATGATTCTTTTAGTTAAGTAATTGTTTCTATTTTAAAGAAGTGCGATTATTTTGTTTGCGTTCCAAATGTAAGCGATGCCACGTATGAATTGTTTTACATTCTATAAATAAAATAAATAAATATCTGGGACAATTCACACCAAGATCATCTGACCCCAAACTAAGCAGAGCTTGTAATATGGGCGTCAGAGACTGATAAACATACTTAAATATTTCTAAATACATACTTAAATAGATAATAACACCCAGACACACAACAAATACAAATGTTCGTCACACAAATATTTGTCATGGGTGGGGATCGAACCCACGACCTCCGGCGCTAAAGGCAGGATCGCTGCCATTGCGCCAACAGGCCAGTCAATTCTATCACGATGTATTTTTCATAGTCCATTCAAATAAGCTTTATTTTGGTGGGACAGTTTATAGGAATAAACAAGAGCCGAAACTGCAGACAAAGGAAGTGCTGGACCACAGATAGAGGCTAGACCTGCATACGCTGCACTTTTTCTTTATAAGCAAAGTGGGGAGCTGTTGTCGCGACCACTCACGGATAGATGCTACATTGGTTCCTTATCTACCGACAAAATACGTTTAAAATGGAATTTAGTAGTGAATGGTTCCGTTTTCGAAGAAAACCCTCACACGCTGAGAAACCAGATAAGCTCAAGCATCTCTTAACGCCATTGACCACGGAGGCGCAGCTACTTACACCTGTATAACACCAAGGACACCTGACCCGAAACTGAACAGAGCTTACTACGGCTGTCGGAGACTGATAAAGACTGATATTTTTAAGTATTCGTAAATACAGGATGGTCCGAACAAACACGTCAATAATTTTTTTTTTGGCTTCCTCACACTCAGTTGTATCCAAATATACCCTATGTATGCTACCCGATTTTTGGTAGATTTTTTTTTCGAATTTTTAAAAATGTCTGGGTTGGGTCACTTTTTCGGTCACTGTGGCGCGATCTGTTGAGATAAATGCTTGATTTTTTTTCTATATCACATGAATAAATAGTGAGGATGCTAAAAAAATAAACATTGACGTGTATGTTTGAACCAACCTGTATAATAACACCCACATTCAAAACAAATAGAGATGTTTGTCCAATCGAAAACAGTACTAGCCATAAAAATTTCACAACACTGTTGCAGCTCATGGCAGCCCACAGCATAGGTTTTTGATGGATATGGTGTCGGATACCCTTCTTTTCAGCTGCAATTCGCGGATACAGCGACATTGCCGATTGCCGACCACAACTATGTTTCAAGTGTGCGTACAATTTGTTTACTATGTTGACTCAGATAAGGACACGTAACATTTATTGCTGTTCTATTAGAGCACGCAAATAGCGTGGTTCCACGCGACTTTATTGCCCTTAATGGTACACGCACTACAAATACTTGGTAACCAACATTTTTAAAATATATTGTAATTTATTTGTGAGTTTTTAAAGAGCTTCTGCTCATATTAACCTGTCAAGTCGCACAGCCAGGGTTTGTTTATAGGATGATTTTTTCTGTATCCCAAAAGACCATGCATGGCTTTTCATAGTTTATTTTTTCTTGTTATCGAATGATACATTTCCACAAACTGTGATGAAGTTAAATTAAAAACATAGTGAACTACCAATAGAAGGAAGGCAGTTTTTTTTAATTTTAGGGTGATGATATGATGCATTTTATAGATCTAATGGCGACTGAGCCACGCCACGGTATAGAATGTCCAAAAAAACCCTTCCCTTAAATCCAAACAGGTACTTACTAAATTAAAATGTATTTCACGATAATGTGTTCACGTAATTATCAGAACAGACAATTAAACTTGTTAATTTAAATTATATTCGATTTAAATTGAAAGTTTTGATTAGGTCAATCGCACTGTAAATGACCTATAGTTCCGTTTTTACACCGAACAGTAAAACCATAACTTCAAACATTCGATTAGTCCTATATTAATACGCTTGAGAACACACAAATGAAATCCACTTAGTTTTAAATACTTACTTGACATTATTCCTCATGTTGAAGTTCGTGGATACGTACTCTGCGTCCCCACTGTAACAAATGAAAATAAACTTATTACAAAAGTAAACCAAGCATAAATAGTTATTTGAACAAAATGAGCACAGTTTGTCGGCGCATGGATGCCGCAAAATAAAGTGGTGAAAATATGTCCTACTAACGCCGCGGCAAAAGGAAGTATGAACTATGGGTCCTTCAAAGAATCGTGTTTCTCGGTCATTGCACCGCTGCCGTCGCTAAAACGCAATATCCACTGATTATTTAGGAAAACAATAGAGAGACGGGATGCGAATGCGACCGACTTCGAAACGAGTGAGGTCGTGCAGAGCTGAGCGAACCTCACACTAGCCCTTCGCCATGGGTAACGAGTGAGGTCGTGCAGAGCTGAGCAAACCTCACACTAGCCCTTCGCCATGGGTAACGAGTGAGGTCGTGCAGAGCTGAGCGAACCTCACACTAGCCCTTCGCCATGGGTAACGAGTGAGGTCGTGCAGAGCTGAGCGAACCTCACACTAGCCCTTCGCCATGGGTAACGAGTGAGGTCGTGCAGAGTTGAGCGAACCTCGCACTAGCCCTTCGCCATGGGTAACGAGTGAGGTCGTGCAGAGCTGAGCAAACCTCGCACTAGCCCTTCGCCATGGGTAACGAGTGAGGTCGTGCAGAAGTGAGCGAACCTCGCACTAGCCCTTCGCCATGGGTAACGAGTGAGGTCGTGCAGAGTTGAGCAAACCTCGCACTAGCCCTTCGCCATGGGTAACGAGTGAGGTCGTGCAGTGGTGAGCGAACCTCGCACTAGCCCTTCGCCATGAGAAGAGGTCCTTCTTTCAGCGCCGAGGGTCCTGCCTAGGTGTTATTGTAGTAGGTATACGTCTGATTAGTATAGGGCCTCAAGTTCTGCCCCAGATATATATTTATTATCTATTTATTTATAAAAAAGTTATTTTTTACGCTCTCCCCTAAATAATTCATTAAAATATAATCAGCAGTTTAACACTTTTTAGCTGATGTACTTACAGCTCATTTGGAATCGCGCATTTTGAGTGAAAGGGCCTTAAGAGGGTTTGCTTTTTGCGTTTGGAGTTTTTTTTTGCTTTTGAGAGAGATCATAAACGTCGCATTTTTTTAAGGTATTCGTGATTATTTAGCTGAAATCAAATTAAGTATGAATTATCTCTCTATTATTGAATGCACTTTTTAATTTCATAGTTATAAAGCAAATGATTAGCAACTACCTAATTTGAGACAATTCAATGTGTTTTTAAATAGTATTATGCACACAATAATAGAGCAAAAATTTAAGTTTTATTTCAATTCAATGAAATAATCATTAAAATCTTACAAAAATGCAACATTTTCGATTCACCCCCAGCTAACGCTCTTATTATATTAGTGAGACATTGCTTTAGACTGATTGAGTTTTTTTGATTAAAGTGGTTACACTATGTGAAGGCCTATGCCAAAAACTAAATTTTAAGTTCATAGTAATTCGGTTAAAAAGTGTCCATGCGGTCTACAATTCACTAAAAAACAGTTATTCGGATGATGGTGGCGCGAGCAAAGAGATGGTCCGTCTGCTAATGATGGTTGCGTTACAAATATTTTGTTGAAAAGAGCGTCTCTAACATATTAACTTCTTTGACTAGTTATTACATCGCATAAAGTAATAACGCCCTGCGCTCACCAAAACATGATTATTATGATGAATTCGTTTTCGCAGAAGGACTTTAAAAACTGTGTTTATAGTGTATTAACACCCCATCTATGTTTCCCGATTATTTGTCGTTTTCATGTCAAAAATTTTTTCATCTAATCCACAAATAATCGCATAATATTTATTTATATTATAATATTTAAGTGACTAAAACAAGAGTTGCTATTAAGAAATCTTAACGGGATACCTTTTGCTCTGTTGGTCTCTCTGAAACACCTAGTATTTTAATTTTGATAGTAGCTCACATGTATACAGGTTGGTCCAAAAATACAAGTAAACATGTATTTTTAAAATTGCTCAGGGGTATCCAAAAATACCCCATGTACGTTTTACAATTATTTGCCGTTTTCGATGCTTGGTTTTTTAAACTACAAATATCTAAAACTCCTAAAACTAGTTTACTATCGAAATTATAATACCACGTGGTTCAGAGAAACCAAGAAAGCAGAAGGTATCCCGTTAAAAAAATAAAAGGTTGTATAAGTAACTAAAATTTCAATAGAAAAATAAAGCAGAGCAGGTTTTCTCATAAGTATGAGAAAACCTGCTCTTTAATGGAGCAAGTTGTGAAATGAATACGCTGCGAATGCGACAGCCCTAACAACGCATGTGGAAGTCGATCACAAGATGATCCTGTGTCCGATCGAAAAAGTAACTGAGCATCGATAGCTAAGAAATGATGGAAACTAGCACCCTCTTGAACATTTTAGTGAAAAATTTCCTCAAACGCTGTTGGTTACGGATTAGATCAAAAATTACAAAATCATTGTCATTAAAATGACTGAAAAACAATCGCCCTTTGAAAATAAGGGACTTACAAATAGTTGAGTGAACCTGTAGGACTCATAAAAGTTTCCTCTTTGGTCATCCTGAGCTAGTCTGTATAGGCGAATACCCTATTCATTAAGTGCGAGACTGGTTATGTGCGAGTTCTGAAGTGAAGTCTAGTCGAACGCAGCGCCAGCTGAATCTCACTGGGCTCGATACAAGGCGAGTCCGGTCCGACGAGTAAGGAAACCTCGTCGTGACATAAATGGCTGGTCGTGCGCCAGACACGTTTTCTAATATCAGTAATAGGGTGTTATTATATGAGTAGTTACCTTCTTTACTCGGGAACACGTAACGTCGTTTACTTCGTGGTAAAAGACCTTAAGTGCATCAGATGCGCTCGCGCAGCAATTTATATGCAGATGCGATCCGTCGCGAGGTAAATGGGAAGAGTGGCTTCCTCTGACAGAGGTCCTAACGTACTTAATAGAGTAAGACAAGTAAATTGTACAAAGGACAAGGACAAGTGTATTGTCAACGTCTAAATTGTAAACGTTAACTGAACAGAATAAACGTTTTATTTATTTCAAGGTTCTGTGAGTGCTACAGATTAAGCCTCATTTACGAGACGCGGGGCGTTGCGCGTCGCGTGTGGCGGCGCGTCCTGCACTTAGTTTAAACAAATCTGGCGTTGTATGATAACGCAACGCGCGACGCCCCGCATCTTCGTAAATGAGGCCTAACGCCTTGGTGGCAGAGCGGTTTGAATGCCTCGTCTCTCATAGATCGATTGCCAGATTTTCCAAATCTTGTTTCTAAACACTGCCAACACATTTCTAGAGATAAGGGCAAACGCGTTTCCCGACGAAATAAGGTTACAAAACCTGGTAAACCAGATGTTTGATTTGGGGACAACAAAACAAAACAAGCGAAAGCAACATGAAATCATTTTTATTTATTTATACGCTCTAATTGGCACTCTAAAATAACCAAAATTGTATTTTAACGTAATTAAAGGTGAAAAAGCTGTGAATACTACATAATAATGTAACAATAAATTAGGGACATAGTTGTGATTAGTAATTAACGTATTACTTGGTTGGGCAGGCACACCATCGCATGGGACTAATTACTTTCTGCCTATTTTTGCGTGTCCGCAACCGTTGAATGTTCTCCTGGATTAGTAGGTATACAGTATGTTATTACAAAAAATACGTTCCACTAATGTGAAAAATAGTGTTATCTCAAGCACAGTTCGCGTGAGCAGCTATTGCGTAGAGTTGAGGGGAGGAAGTGGGTAAACCCCAACGCGTTTAATGTGAGTAAAACACCCATCGTTAATGTGAGTGCAACAACCTACGAATAAAATGAATATTATTAATGATATAATTCTATGCATTGTAGTCTTTGTCGGTTAGTACAACGTTTGTTGTAGTAAAACGTCACTCAAAGTTAACGAGTCTCTATCTAGAGAGATAAATACATAAATAAGCAGAGATTTGTTCAACTACTCCTTAAGGAACCTGCATTTAAATTTTCGCTTTTACACCTAGTTACTGATTTTTTTTATTTATATTGATGATTTAAAGGTGCTCCCACACTTGAAGCATTCACTTGTAATGTTACAGATTCGATTTTAAGTATTCCATTACAATATTGCCTTACAAAACTTCAGAGCAGTTGTATCAAAATATTATACATTGTTGTTGTTGCTTTTCCCTCACCGACGTAATGCTCGAATCTGTAACATTAGATACAGTTTGCGCATTGTAATGTTCGACTCTATGACGTTACATTACAGACGAATGTTCCAAGTGAGGGAGCACCTTAAGATTCATAAAAGTTTAAAAGCGGGCAGAGTTGCTACCAACGCTAGTTATGTACGAGTTTATTCACATAAAAATGAACAGCAGCTGCTTGTAGGCCTGTCTATCATTCGTCCTTAGTTACGCGATTCAGCTGAATATTGCTCTAATTCGAATTGCTATGAATTCATAGCAAATTGTCACTAGTACTCGGCTCTGTTTGATTTTCCTTGTGAAATGTACCTACAATTAATCTACACAATTTCACTAATTTGTTGAGAGGCGCTTGTTCAAGAAGAGATTTAATTACGATCCATCGATGTTACCTACAGATTTACAATTAAGTGCTTACAAAAGATCCCCAAACAGGTCCCCAGAAACGAATTCAAAATAACTTTCAACTCAATCAATTTAAATTACATTCACTGTAAAACCAAGACTTCTCTTTTAGAAGATGCATAAGTATCTTTAGCGTTACTTAAAAATGAGCAACCTTTTTTTAAACCTTTGCCATCCTAAAATATGTAAAAATAAAAACTGCTTCTTCTTCTCATTCCAGAAGTTTTGTTTATTTGTCTCTATTGTCAACTAACGTAGACGTAAACACATCTGCAAAAGCAGTTCATTATATTTTTACATGGGTTTGTGCGTTTTTTTATTGAAAAAAAAAGTTTTTATAGTAAAATACGGAAAAACGGTTCATATAAGTACATGGGTTCTTTTTTGCCAATGCTTTAAATATATTTTTACCAATTTTCCGGTAAATTCGTTCAAAGTAATCGAAAATAACGAAGGAAAGATCTTACTGGCGTTTAATTTTTTTGTTACTGCTGCACTTTTTGTGGATTAATTTGAACGTTGTTTTCAGTTTCATTACGAGGCTCACTGATGTTTGCTTATTTATAACAATCAAGTTTAAAGTTCACATATACTGAGTCCTGGAAAACTATTCGCGTAATGTGTTTCTCAGATATTCCACACCTCACCGCCTGCATGCGCCGGCTCAAGGTCGGGTATCTATTGAGGACAATAGATACCCGACCTTCATCACCACTTCAGATCAGGGAACAAGGATGCGCGTGCGCATGATTCAGATTTGCTGGAAACTCTAGTAAAACACAGTGGGAAGATCAAGACTGAATTAGTTTAAACTCAATTAAAGAGGATGTCGCAATTCTGACATGTCAAGATTATCACAAAATGTTTGTAACTTTCTTCGCCAGCTTCTTGCTGGAAGTTTTTGTATCAATGATTATTTGTATCAGAAAGAAACGGCACTCCCTTGCATCTTTGAATTTTTTTTATCCGAAAAAACTTCTCATTACACATTTCTTATAACCTTCACTCGTCATTATGTTCGAATGTTCGAAATCTTGCTTTACATTATCACCTTTTCTCCGAAAACTTCTCTGTCATAATTAGTTCCTTAATTTCTCATGTCATAAAGTCATATATCCGAATTGCCCTATTGCAAAATATAAGTTTATAATACAATTGTTAATCCTAAAATAGTTGATGAAAATTAGGTTTCAGTGACAGAAAATAATCGCCGTAAAACTGACTCCACATAGTCTTGTTTGCCCTACCCCTAGAGTGTAATTCAGAACCACGTAGGCGCGTAGGAGCTAGGCGGCCCGCAGGCTGAGGAGCAGGTGGCGTGCGCGAGGCGGCCAGCAAGCCGAAGCTGCGGAAGTGAGCGAAAGCCGTCTGCGACGATTGGCACGCGCGGCGCCGCCGGAGTCCTGCAGCGCCGGAGCCATCACAGAAGCTATGGATTATGCATTTTTACTTGCCTTCACAAGGAACCCACATTTTTTATATACTCACCTACACTAGGTACGAGTACATTCAGCCCCAAGTTGAATCTTGGTAGATTAAATATGAAAATACTAGCGGCCCCGACAAACTTCGTTCTGTCAAAAGTTAAAGGCAAATGCAATTTAGTATGGAAAAATGTTATTCCTTTTTTTTTGTAAATTTTCCAATGTTTTTAATACTTATTGTTATCCTATTCCCAATGTAGACAAATCTAAAAACACAAACAGAACAACGTAAATAAACCCTAAATGAAACAAAAAAAAACATGGTCAACACACAATGTAAAACCCAACCAAGTTTAAAAGAGTAAGTACTGAGTTTCTCGCCGGGACTTCTCAGTATATGATCAACTTCCAATGCGGTGGTAGAGTCAAATTAAGTTTGTATACAGTGTATTTATGTATTCAAAATTATAGTATTTAAGTCTATTATTAAGTTTTTTTTTTTCTTGTAATGACGATTTAAAATTACTTGTTACAGGTCTATTTAAATAAAGATATTTATTGTTTGTTTGTTTGTTCAATTACGGTAACAATATTTTTTTTGTTCAATTACCCAGTAGGTGAGTAAAAACGTTGCCTTGCATAAGCTCAGATGGAAGTAAAATAAATAATGGTAAAATTATTTTGAAACGCAAAATTCTCTGCTAAATGCCAACTGAAAGAAATTGATACTCGTTTAAATCATTAATAAATAAAAGTACAATTGTTTCTGGTCTCACAGGGTTTCATGCATGAAACGCAATCAGTAGAATAAGATCAAGGTTTGCTTAAAGCTTTATTGCTTATTTGATTGATAGAGCTGTCAATTTTCGCGAGAGAAAACCATTAGGTAAGCAAGAAGTGTGGAAGTTAAATAAATTTAAAATTGACTTTATCGTTACAAAAGTTGAACATTTTGCAATTTACCACGTTGCAGTTTGTGTCTTGTACTTCTAACATGTTTTTTAGTTTTGAATATAAGTACTTATGCCTGCGTTATACATGGTGTATATTTTAACCAACTTAAAGGCCACCAGTGTATACCTAACTCCCATACTAAAACCATTAAGTGTAGGAATTTAGCTAATGAATTACCTGAAACACTAAATTAGGAGCTGCAAATCAATAATCTACCCAAGGTATACATACGAGTATGTTTGATATATACATGACGAATTATAAAGAAAATGTGAAAATATTGATTCATCCGTTATCTAAACAATCTATACTTAATTAAAGTATTTTTTGAAACCTCATTAATCGACTAATTTATCATCACGAAGCTTAGACCACCAAAGCTAGAACAATGACGTGGACTTCGCACAGTTCCTCTTATGACTAAAGCTCCCGCTACGAATTGACTCTCGAAAATTTCACTCCTAAGAGGAGATGGAAGTTTGATGAAATTTCCGAACGAGCAACGGGCAACAGCTAGTATAGTATATATTCAACTTTGTGTGCGGTAAAGAAGTTACTTAAACCTCTTACGCCGGTTACAAAAGCACGTGTACAGTTAATAAAAAGTTTTTATTAAGTTTACCAACAAGTTAAGCTGTCTGATTAAAAAACCACTTCTAAATGGATTCTACGACATCTACAGATTATGCAATAGCATTTTCCTTACAATATTTAATAATAACCCGGTTTAATATATCAGATATTTCATCATTTTAGTAGTGATTTGAAACACCTTAACATTATTTATTGACAATAAATATTTTACGAGTAGTATGCTATTTAATTACCTATGCACACACACGTACACAAGTGTGCATGAAAAATCAATCATACAATCGGTTTCTTTTAATTTTCTTTTACGAGAGATTCGACGTTGTATTCAGTGCTATAATATACACGACGAATGTTTCGATGGACCTTATTATTTCTTAATATGAATAATAACAACAAGTAACACTTAAAACAGGGGTTGCCCGGTTTATTTGCACTCTAATGTAGTTATAAAGTAAATCAAGCCCAAGCCGTTTTATAATAAGACTAAATAATGTTGATTGGAGAATATCCCGATAAAATGTCGCAGGAATGTAAAAATCTGCAATTTACTGTTCATTGTTGGAAATAACTAAAATAAACCATACTGTTCAAGAATAATATTTCTCTTTCAAGAAGCAAAGATGCTATTTCATTTTCCTTTCCGATAAACATTCGCTCGGTATGTCTAGAGTACACTTGACAAATAAAGCATAACCCCATTATCCGGTCCTCTGTCGATGCACCACGGTAAACTGTATTGATATTCTATTGTGTCTTGCACATACGACAGGCTAAGCTTCATGTTGATTTAGTTGGCCAAAATAAATCAGTTTACATTCTATTCCGTATTAGACAATTTTTGGATTTTTGGATAACCTTCACATTTGAAATATGTAATTACATTTGGTTAAAATTGGATGAGGCACAACGCATTGTATGCGGTTTGGCAGCCGTACGCCTCGATCCTAATGCTGTTTAAATGTAATGGACGTTTCTATTCCCATTTCTAACGCAATCGTAAATCAAATATAAGTGTCAAGTGATCAGCAATATTGTTCAATTGAACCAGGCATTGCTTTATCGCGGCATCGACGATCAATTTAAACTATACGTCCACGCGCACACTTATTATAGATTTGATTATGGTTTTTATAGGTACCTACTGTGATGTTTCTTATGACGTAAGTAGCTTTTGAGTTTTGATACTGTGGCTTGTTTTCTACGGTTCTAATTTTGGTTGTACTTTTCTGTGTTGTCCTATTGTCAGATAATTACTAAAATAAATAGGCAATAATATTGTTTATTGCACATTAAATACATATTTTCAAGACTTCTTCACATACGCTCGTCTGGCCCCTGTACTGGTAGTGTTGGTATCAGAGACGACCTTTTAGATACACTCTTAGTTACATACTTTTTAAGATACCAAAACCCAAACAAGGAACAAAGTGATGTTTGTAATAGGCGGAAATCATAGGTGGGAACTCTTTCACTTAGGCAAGCTGGTCAGTAGACAGAGAAATAATATTTTACAATTAAATCAATGCACTGTTTTGGCAGCCTTAGATCAATCTACAGGTAGTTTATTGATGTTTTTTGTTTGTTTTAATAAAAAATAACACTTTTTTAGTTGTGTACACGCACAGCTGCCTGTCTTCTTTTGTCACACTTGTTGTTGTATCCTGTAAGTTGGTCTGCTGGAAGAAATCTCTTTTTAGAGTTAAGCTAACCTGTACTTCTGCTTTCTCTAATGTTGTCCCTTGTAAAGTATTTTGTGTGTACGAACTAATAAATAAACACAGAAAAATATAATAACTTATACAACAACCAGATAACTTACGATTTGCAAAAGAAAGAGTAATCAAGTGATATGCTATTACCACTGCTGGACAAAAGCCACCATTTATAGGGTCTGTACTAAGGCCCTCGCTGGAAGACAGGTCCTACATCGCTACATAAACTTGCTAATAACTTCATACTCCGATTATTTTAGTCATTATATTTATAACCTACTAGGGTTATTTTCAAGGCGCCAAACCGGTTTTTTCACCTACTCGTATGTTAAGAGGCGCTATTACTACGTAGCGAGATAATTGCATCTTATCTCGGTGCATGTGGTATACATAAACAACATACATGCATATTCCGATGTCATTACGAAATATAATCGAGCATTATATTAACTGGCAACTCCATTATTACACGTGAGAACGTAATAGTGACGTACTCGTACCTAATGGCACCAGTGGAGCGTGGTCCACAGAAGAAAGATTGAGTTCACGCTAGGAATGATCGGAGTAGTCCACGAATTTATACATATTATGTGCTACACTACACTATTATACCATCTGTAATAATTAAAAGAATATCCTTTAAATAATAAAATCGTGAAAAATCAGAAGTTTACATTAAATAGGTTTTGTGCATTACGTTATTGGTATTGCAACTCAAAATCAAATTTTAAAAGAGTGTGTCATAAAGCGTATTGTTGCGTGTTATATAGGATTTACATTCATGTTAACGAGTATGTAATGTTTACAGCAGTCTTCAATTGTTAATATTTTCGTGTTTTAATTGCAATGGCCGGCGGGCCGTATCAAGTCCTTAAGAAAAAGTGAAAATGAAAAATTATTTTTTATTGATAATAAGTAGGTTCTACATAAATTAAGGTTAACTTCTCCTTTTAAGTGTAAAAACACCTGTGACAGGAAAAGTCTCTCATACAAAATACAATTTCCCTGTAGCTTATTAAGTGTTCCTACAGGGAAGTTCACGCACATTTCCTTCCAAGGCAACGCTTTAAGAATCAGGTACAAATTAATGCAAATATCCATCATACACTTTCATCAAAAATGATCGAAGATCATACACGATTTTAATATAATTATTTGGCCATACGTTTTTATTTTGGGTGAGTAAGTACCTATTTTGTTAACGTTCTACATCTATATTTTTACAAAATGCTGCCAACGAGAGTCATGGTTCGCCAAGTGTTGGAGAATGCCATTAAACATTAAGTCCACCATTAAAATGTGTACTCTTTCTGCGTGAAATAAATAATAAATCAATAGGTTTTGTGAGATTTCTCTCAAGGTGACTCATGCAAGGTTTCTCTCTCCTCACTTCTCCTCCATCGATTCAGAAATAAGGAAACCACGAAAAACCCAGCTTATAGATAAGCTGAAAAAGCAGTGGTTTGAGTTGAGCACATGAAACTGATAGCTGATGGGGTAAAAAAATTACGATATGTCGACCATTTGGTTGAAAACATAGGTATGTTTCAGGTGATATAGAGGTCGCAGGAGGTAGATAAATAGCACAAAACCCTTTAGGCCATCACCATTATAATCATCAAGTCATAGTGCATTGATGATTGTTATAGTGATAAATACCTCTATTAAATTCTTGGACACATCTCTCTCTCAAGTCTTAACTGCAGCGAACGATACAACTGCTTGTGACTTCTAACCTGATTGGAAACTGATTAAGGTTATATGGTATATATATGTTATAGTATAATATAGGTTTACCAATTACGCTTTACAGAAAATGTGTCTTTTTCACATTTTCAAAGGCTGGCTGGCATAGAAACGTAGAATTGGAAGAAATATATCTCTGGACATCTTAATGCATGGCCAATTGGCCACCTGATCCCCAAACCATGCACACCTTGCGCTAAGGGTGTCTGTTGGCGCAAGTGTGTTAACCTCGTTGCTATGTGGTGGCACCTCCTGGCTACGGACGGCTTTTTCAAATTATCTGTGTAATGTATTATACTGTATGAGTCATTGTTGTAACTCGAAATAAATTATTTGATTGATTGATTGATTGAATATCTGATTATTACGAGTACGTATGACTTTGACTAGCCTGTTGGTGCAATGGCAGCGATCCTGCCTTTAGCACCGGGGTCGTGGGTTCGATCCCCACCTATGACAAACATTTATGTGACGAACATTTGTGCTTGTTGTGTGTCTGGGTGTTATTATCTATTTGAGTATGTACATAATTTAGAAATATTTAAGTATGTTTATCAGCGTCTGACACCCATAGTACAAGCTCTGCTTAGTTTGAGGTCAGATGATCTTGGTGTAAATAGTCCCAGATATTTATTTATTATTATTTATAATTATTTATTACCTTTAGTTCTGTTATTAAAGTATCCAATTAAATAATTAACATTTGGATTTGGCTCGAAGGACCAAATGTCCAGATCAGATACACAGCCTCGACCAATTAACATATGTGTTGGGTGGATATTGAACTAATAACCCAATGATTAAGTTAGTCTCTATAGACCGAGCCAAAGAGCCAGGCAACGTCTAGGTAATCACTGTAATTATTATTTCTAGTTTAAGACAGATGAGGATATTGTTAGATGCCTTTAAGATATTAATCATACTATATGATAAAATTGGTAATGAAGGCTATGATGGAAGCACAATAGGCCTAGAAAATAACTAGCTATCAAGGATCCCCGTCGGATCTCACCGATTAGTTCTTGACAGTGGATTCCATGGTGCATTCATCGCAGTCACCTATTGTTACCCAACAAACTACCATGCAGTAATAATGTATTATCATATATCCATGTTCATTGTCATAGACACTAATTGCAAATTACCTATTAATCTGTACGCCAGGTGAAAACTTAAAAATGCCCCCCTGCAGGAGCGGCCGAGGTGTAGGGCGAGAGGTGTGGTCGATACCGGTTATAAGGAGCGCAAGAAAGCTAAGGGACAGTGCCCAAGTTGGCCTATGAACCAACAAACATTTGACATTTATCATAATTCTGGCCATAATTTAAGACATAATTATCACTTATTAGATTGTCACGGACACTTCTGATTTTTGATATCAAAATTAAAAACACTGAAAAGATTTATCGTACAAAAACATTTTTTTAATACCATTTATGTTGCGTTTGTCTGTGCCCTCTGCTGTTTAGCCATCGCAACAATATTTTAATTTACTTTGTATTGACAAAAGAAACCTCGTTTGTGCAAGAAAATGTAGTTGTGAACTAACTAAAGGCTCTTAAAAATGAGTTACAATACATTACTGTCAATGCGATATATGTTTAAGCAACTTTTTATTTAAAATCAGATGATACATTGGCTAAAATCAGCTTTGTGCGAAGCCAAAAAAAAGAATGTAATGATTTTGGTTGAAGTGTCATCTTCAACGCAAAAAAAATACCAGCATCTGTCTAGTGTCTTGTATTTTTCGCTTTCAATTTGTAATGCTGTGTTATTGTATTTATATTAATAATTTTATTCTTACGACTCGGCTAAAAAACGGACGATAGCTCTCTGTAGTGACCTACCTTCTTTTGGATTTAACCGTTTAAAGACTTTGTAACCTGCACATAGCTAACTCAGCAATAATTACGGATTTACGATCATCGCAATGGAATCAACATTTTGTGTGATTGTGGCTCAGCTAGTGGTTGCATGGTACTGGCAGAAGTGGCAGATCAACAAACTATGTGCTTGAAGAACATTAGTTCCACTCACGTAAATAAAAATTCGCATTATATTATTAAATATAACTTCATTTTTTTTCATTTTTTTGATATTTAACGAGTTCTCAGAAGTGTCCGTCCATAAACTACCTTTTGACACTAAAGTGTATGTATTTATAAACCCTAAGAGATATTTTCATGACTGTTGGTTCATAGGCGGCAATGTATGGGCGAATGAACACTATCCTTTAGAGAGATTTGATTTAAAATTGGCACCTCCTTTTGATGCTGAAATCCGCCAGCACCAGAAAAAAAAAGACGTTGAAAGTCTATTTCGCTATTCTGATCAAGAACCTCGGCCCATTGATAAGGTTTTTATTCAAAGAAAGGTCACTTGGTCCATGGCATGATCCACTGTCTGTTTAAACCAGCCCGCTCAGAGCTAACCTGGCGTCAAATTTAGAACGCAAAACCTGAAGAGAGAATAAACATGCAAGATGCTTCTTTATAGGACACGGCTTCTTTACTACCAGAGAATTTACGATGATGGAATTGCTTTCATAAAATATATACATTTTTATGATCGAATAGAGGTATTAGTGACGCAGAAGTAAGAGCATAATAACCGGCTGTCAGTAATATACGTGAAAGGACACGATGCCTCTCGAGTGGCAAAATGGAAATAAACATCTATAACATATTTATTTCCGTGCGTATTTTTATTGAAATTGCGAATATCGGTTTCCAGCATCGATAACACATTTGATCAAGTGATTTCATATACTTTGATGTACGAATATAAGGTTCCATCCATCCGGCACATGAAACGCTTCTTCATATTTTATTATATGACTCTAGCTCTTGGCCTCGACTTAGTTCGTTATGACCAGTTTCATTCCGATCAGATTTTTAGTTGCATATACTATAAAACGATGAAGGGTTCCTAATGAAAACAACAATTAATTACCAAAATTTTGATTCATCTACTTAGTGTGACCAGTTTATCAGTAACTAGTGAAAACTTGCTCTCCTCAGTATTTATGAAAATAAAATAATTAGAATTTTTGAGGGTTGACTTGACTCTCAAAAAACGAAGAACATTACGGCTTCAAAACAGGAGAAGGAGCTTAGAATAATAACGTGTAGAAGGATAGTCTTCGTACAACCGCCCCGTCAAAAATGAAGCACTAATCCGATCCAGACATGCGTGACTATTACTTGCTTACGTGCGGCGCGCGTTGACATTGAACATTGCGGAGCTGTAATGAACACTGCAAAGCGGTCCGTTTTAGAGCCATTTATGGCTCCAATTAAGGTGCTTCAAATTGGGCACGCGGACTTGGTTTCTATATGTAGTTATTCTAAGAGAAGGAGTATCTTTTCTTAGGTGTATTCTTATGTGTGTGAGAATTTCGTCATTTATTAACCGATTACGATTTATTTTTATTTGATAGGCTTTCCGATTGGTCCCATTTAAATTAGAAGAAAAAATAACACCCTCAAGGCTACAAATAACAAGGTTGAAAATTGTCGCGTGGAGTTTCGTCTAACACTAGAAATCATGTCACAATCACACTAAGAATAAATAAATAAATGAACTATGAAACAGTGAACCCCACCTAGGCTAATAAATTACTCAAAATGATGAAATAATATCATAGGGCCCTACAACCTACAACCTACAAGAATGAGTGATACTAATATTATAAAGAGGAAAGATTTGTTTGTTTGTTTGTTTGTATTGAATAGGCACCGAAACTACTGTGCCGATTTTAAAAATTCTTTAACCAATATAAAGCTACACTATCAGGGAGTGACATAGGCTATATATATTTTAATTTAGGATATATTTTACGGGAAAGATAGTCTACGCGGGTGAAGCAGCTGACGGACAGCTAGTAAAATAAAAGACTCACATTGACCTCAAACAAAATAACATATTACCACAAATTAGACATGCGCGGCGCTCTGACAGATAGCCCCCTTAGAAAACACGCCATTTTTGACGCACGCACACAGAGACATGAGTTTACAAGCGAAGTCAGTGAGCTTCGGTGAGTCGGAAATTCGTACTGTCGCGAGTGTTTTTGTTTTTGTCGACCTTGGTGCAATTTTTCACATAATGAATTTTGTTTTTTGTTTTGGAAAAAGGTGCGAGCCTTCTGTAAACTCTTTATTTTGTGTTGTTACTTATATTCAGATTCTTTTTAGTGACACTCTCTGTGACTCCAGCTAGGAGTATGTCCGATTAGTGCTGACCTGAATATCTTTTTTTTTGTTCAACAAAGTATATTTGCCATTATACCTCCGGTGGCTGGCCGTCTACCACGTTGGGTGCCAATACACTTAGCTAAGTGTAGGTTTCTGACTGTTTCGTTCACCATAACGGCAACATCCCACTTGTCTCTTGGTACCCTATTTGGTTAGTCCTGATCGTAATTCATATGCGTAAGAGGAGCAAACGTATAGAAAATGATAATATCGACAGAGGCTTGAGAGACGAATAGACCAACTTTCGACAATTTAAACTAACCACTTCATCTGCCTGTGTTAATTAAACCATAAGATATATTCTACACAAAGATAGAAACTAGAAAAATTCGACCTGATCCTAGGGACTCAAAGCGGGATTCGAACCCGAATTTCGAATGCTAAAAATAAAAATTCCCTTATCTTAAAATATTTGTTTCAAAATACTAATTGATGATTTAACAAGGAATAAAATTTCCCAGAAAAAAAAAAACTGTTCGTTTTCGTGTTATGCGACCATCTTAATTGAATTGTGAATTTTTGGGATTAAATAACAAAAAAATTTTTTAGCATGGACTCATATTTCTAAACAAAGCCAGACTATAAACTAAGCAAAACTAACACACGACTAGAGGTTTGAACATTCAAACATTTTTGCATACATTTAGATGTAAATGGGTATATCTTCCAATAAAATACCCACACACAATTGAAAACGTTTATAAAATCAATTTAAATTGTGTAGGAATCGAGTTAATGGCCCATGGCGTAGTAACCGATCTAGCGAGAAAAAAATATTTGACTAACGGACCCTGAGTTTTGCAGTTTTCATGGGGATGCCTTACCGCTGTTACCTATTCATTTTTAAAAATGTTATTGAACATTATCAAATTTTCTAAATCTTTTATCAGCTTTCAAGCTCTAAGCTATCTTTTCTGAATTGACTCGGCTCTGGGTGTGCTGGGAGACGCCCCTGGCCTATTTCCTTGTCTGGTTCCTCGTAACACAGGGATATTAACCCTTCTTCGAGACCATTACAAAAGGTGTGTTTTCTGGCGCATATAAAAAAAAAGAATAGGTTGTTATGAAATGTTTACTTACAAATGTTCCATAACATATTTTATATTTTTCATATTCCTTAACACTCTTTAAACCGGTCACCCTGTTTCTAACATCACTTCTTGTACCTAACCATACAAATTGAAAACAACGAACTCTAATCTTTTTTTACTACACGAGTTCAATCTATTCGCTTCAGGTCAATAAAATTTAATCTAACGTTGACATGGAGCCAAAACCTTATAAAGTGTTAAATAATATTATTATTTATCGAAGGAAAAAGGATCGATGTAAGTAATCTTGATCCAAAGAAAGCTCGTAGAACTCGCGGGTGGCGGGAGACGTTAGCGGCTTACCGTAAATAATCACACAAACCCTTCGCGGATCACGTGAATTTTTCTCTAAAACGTGAGACCACGTTCGCTTACTTTATGGAAGATTCAACATAAAAAATCACGTTGTGGTTGTCATCACATCACGTAAAACACCGCGGTACGTTAAACGTCACGTTATCAAACCGGCCTTCTGGCTATAAACATTATATATCTAAGTAACAAAAACATCGCCATTATCAATCTCGACTAATAATAATTCTTAATTTTGAGTCAATAAGTAGTTGTATTGTTTCGCCTCACACAAGTTATTTTGGTCTTATCGCTTTAAATATTCTACGATTTGATTTATTGAATAGCACAGCGAAGTGTTATTTTATTTTATATCAGGCAGTTATTTGATCGTTAAATTATAAAAAAGCAGCAGTGGAGTTCACTTTTAAATCAAGAAAAATTGGAGGTTGCTAAAATAAAACAGGTCGCAGTTTGCAAAAAAATGCAGTTGAGGAGGTGAAGTCCAGTTGGTCACTTACCTCATTGAACCCTGGTTGCGTATTATTGTGTGTATGCAAGGAGCCTAAGCGGACGGCATGCGGCGAGCAGCGCGGGCGCGGGCGTGTCGAGCGGCCACCGGGCGAGGAGTCGGCCGCTAGCGGGCCGGGCCGAGCTCTGGGATACACTGCTAATTATCAGTTCGCGATCGTGATTAAGTTCGGCTGGACCGCGAGCGTTCACCTGTGCCGTGTGTCGAGCGGACGCTGCTTCGTGTCGAGCGCGGTGCGACTGAGTCGCGCGCCCACCCGACGTTCACTTTTATATGCTCCCCTACGCGGAGGGCTCGCTTCCCCGACGAAGGCGCTCCAGGAAGGTGCCGCCGCCGTGCTAACCGGCGATCCGTGTCGACGTTCTAACATTGTTATCTCGAAAACTAGTCATATATATAGCATTATTCGATTAAAAATCAATCATGTTCTTTGACCATGCAATTGTTTACTACCATAAGTTATTGTAAATGCATAAATGTTATTAGTTTTCATTTAACTTTTATAAATACCAAACAAGTTACTTACACTAATATTAAGTAATATACTAGGTTTTTATAAACCTTTGAACAATTTGATTTATGCATATATAAAAAGTTATGTAGTTAATTCAGGTCATTAGACTATAGAGAGTGCCCCGAAAAGTAACGATCAAGTCAAAATAGCGCATAGCGCGAGACGTTTCCGACCTTTTCAACCCTCCCAATATGGCTAAATTCCTAACCGATAAAAGAGTTTGATAAATTCCATATCTAATCTCAAATTAAAAATCATCAATTTCAGTGATGGTTACGGATGTAAAAATCCAATCGAGTTACACTTGTGATTCCTTCTTCTATGAACGTGATCAAAATCGAAATAGATTAAGAAAATATGGTGAACTGCTATCACTTGAACGCGGATGCACGCTCAGTTTCCATGATCAAACATGGCGTGCCTTGCTTTCTTAACTTGACTTATGTCTATGGCTGCAAAAGCACTCTATGATTTATCCACAATTGAGTTTAATGATACTACTTAGCGGACATCATCCATTTTAGTTAGCATCATGTTAGGTAAGGGTTTATGACGTTCGATCATCGTTAATGATTTCTTAGTACTAAGTACGTCGTAATGAGGTTATTGTTGCAGAGCTGTCTATTAAGGCTGAACGCCGTAATAGCTCAATGAAATTAGAACTTTAATAGATATACCTATATTTAAAGAGCATTACTGTAACATTGCACATCTGGATTTGACACCTATAAGTATATAATATATGCTGCTCTGCTTCTGCTTAAACACTCGTTGAAATATTACTATCTTCGCTTTTTACGAGGTAAATTAACCAAAAAAGTGTTCATGTTCTGTTTAAGAAGATATTAAAAGTTGCAAGTCCGCATACCACTAAGCACAAACAGGCATGTAACGATATTTTAAGTTTGTTTTTCGTCTGGGTGTTAGTATCATTCTAACACATGGTGGGAAACTATAAATCGCTTGGTTAAAACAATTCTGAAGGTTTTTTTTAAGATTCCTACAATTATTACATTTCTTCATTTAAACGTATGATTTTTTTAATACCTGACTAGACGACGCTGTGACGATGAATACAAGTGACGATGTGATCTATGATGGAACATGTCTGCCTAGTAAATACCTATTCACTCTTGCCCTTCACTCAGACCCAGATTGTATTGGTTTGGAAACACATGCACGGGCCGGGAGTTCCACTCCTTTGCTGTTTTCATTATGAAGCAGTCGTAAATGTTAACGTTCTTTTAATAAATAAAGGTTCTATGAAACAATAGTAAAATTATTGCTGGCCGCTAATAAAAAAAATTACGCCACGGGTCCGTACAAAGTTACCCAAACCCCTTTAAATTTTTCTAATTTTTACTAATCATTAGATGGAAGGTTTACTATTGGTTAAAATGCCGCAATCAAAAGCCTCAGTATAAATATGGGTGTACCCTTAGAGTCTTTTGTAGTCCATGCTAAAAACTTTGTATAAATAAGACGAAACCACACCCTTAAAACAAAAGAACTTGAGACTAATCTAGTCCTCAAATAAAAATTCAAGAAAATGCCTAAAATAAATAATATTTACAATTGTTTTTGAGGAGAACTTGCAAATTTATTTACTTTACTTACTTTTAAGTGTCTTTTTTATAATAATAATGGGCTTTTGCGTTTGGCCTCGTCTCGCCTGGTGGTAAGCGAAGAGGAGAACGTTCCACTCTTTGGCGGTGTGGACCAAAAAAGACGCAGCAAACGTTGAGTGCTGAAAGAGACTTCAAATTTTTGTTTTATTTTTGTATTGCTTATTTTTTTAATTTATTGAACCATAAAAATGACAAGTGCTTCTTATCATTGTTTTCTGCCAAACTGTGCAACAGTTTGTCGGTTTGGGTTTCTTTTTAGGTGTTAATTATTGTAACATATACTCGTTATCTAGTCCCTGCTACAAAAACTTTACACCTTATTTTTTCTTAAAGTGGGAAGGCATACTAAAACAATAAAAGAATTTTACAAATCGGTTAATAAATGACGGAGTTCTAAAGTATTAACTTATATTTTTATGTTAAGTAACACAAAACATACTACTAAAGGGGTTCGGGCATGTTGGTCCTTATTACTAATGGACTTAAATCGTACATCGATGGATAAGTCTATTCAAGAGAAAAAGAAGTTAGTATCGTGTCACACGTTGAATTTTTTGTCCGATTGGAGATATCGGCATAAAAAGTATTTATCTCAGACAGTACGCAAAACAATAAAATATGTACTGTGTCGTGTTTACTAAGGTTACTGTATAGTGAGAGGTCGGCCAGGAGAGACCCAAACCACAGGTGTGCCCCCTCCCTCCCCCGGCCGTTAGCTGGCAAATGAAGATGTTCATATTACTGCCCTGTGCTCAAACTTGCAAAATCGTATTGCAGCTAGCACTTACATTATTGGACTCTATACTATCGAAACATATAGGGAAGGTGCCTTAAATGACATACCTACAAGCATATGATATATAAGAAAATAAGTGGCTTTTGAGAGGCCGCATGAAGTCTCGACTCTTGACACGTTAGGGCAGAGCAATACTTTTGCTGTAATGAATTAACTTAAATAATAATAAAATTATTTAACATTATTGTACATGCTTGACAGGTCGGCGCACTGTGGGCTCCTGTGCTGTGCACATATTATTTCAATAACATGGTATTTAGGACATGCCAGGCATGAAGGTTTCACGGAACCCGCTATTTTATGAACAATGTAATAATTGTCGATGTTGAGTTTTTTAAGTACTTACCTTTTATTGTAATGCAGTAGGTAGGTGTTATGTAATATAAAAATATACTAAAATTAAATATGAGCTGTTTTTTTTAACCAAATAAATGAAAGCAGAACCGATTGTAAAGGGTTGAGCAAGGGTACGCGTACTTCAATCGGACAACAAATCAAGACAAGTGCTATAGTTATTAGTGCTTTATGAGAATATGCCTATCTAACAATATACTATTTATATCTATTGGGTCCAGGACCAGAATCCATACATTTGTGCCCGAACCCCTTAATGACCTCTTCTTTTTTAAAAATCAGTTGAAAAGGTTGTAAGCATTGGGCTCGGCCACACAAAAATCGGCCCAGTACGAGTCGGACGAGTATCTACGGACTTTGTCCAGTATGACCCCGCGGCTAAGAACTTAAACATAGTTCCACTTGGAGAAAGTCGGGGTGAACCAATGACATTTGAATTACAAGAACTCCGAACCAGCGCTGAGTCAAATGAATAGAAAAGATTGTGCTTTCCGTCATTCTAGCACACTTTTTCCTTAGTTTCAATCTCCTTTCTCTCATACATGTCAGAAAGAGACAAGGCAGGATGTCACTATGGCGTCTGTGCCATATTTATGCTTTTTCAATTGTATGTACGGCGTGCATTATCCAGATTTGGAATATCATTGGATTGAACAGAAGTAAATAAAAAAACCTGTATTTGTGTACCTATTTGTATCGCCTACGATTGGATATTCAATTTGCCTATCGACCTGTATTAGGGTCGTGAGCACCCACACTTTCTAAGCCTAGGGTGGATTTGTGCTCGAGAGAAGATAATAATCGTTGAAATTTTATTAAATATTAAGATGGAAAATATTAAATAAGTCATGTTTACTTTTACCAAATAAATTCCTAGAACAATATTTTGATCTCTACAGTACATTTAAATAAAAAACCCATGTAAATATCAAATAACAAACATACAATCAGCTTAATAGCACACCATTTTGTGCAATTTCATTTCGCAATAACTTTATTCCAACTGATAATAAGATATCACTCTAACAAAAGAAAACAATTACCCCATACACCTAGGGGCTTTTCAGCTGACTGCTCTCAAGCGTGACGCGCGCCGCAGCGGGACCGAGGCTGTCGCGTAACAACACCTAGGTACCTACCTAGTTGCATTACCTTGGGTACTTACCTACATAATAAAATACAGAATGTCTCACCGAACAGTGTCAAGCGGAAGTCCAGAGGCCGCACTCTAGGAAAGTACGAGTTGGATGACTTAACTGTGTAACATTATTTTATTGTTTACCTCGTCACCTGATATTAAGTGATAGTGTGGTCTGTGGTGTAGCTTGCAAGCCATTCACATGCCTATTCACTCTCTGCCTGGAGCGTCAGTCGAGCTGGAGGTTTCCCACTCATAAGCTGTTCGTATTTTAAAAGAACACGGGGCACGGAATGGAATTGGACGGCTGGAATATTGAATATTGACACCATGGATGAAAAAGCTATCTGCGTCTAGTGGGCCCATAGGGGAAAAGGTGCTAATAGAACTACGCCGTGTCATCAGCTATATGATATTCTGCTGGCCTGCTAACATAGGTCTGTCATTAGATTTCTAGAGCGGCCGGTTGCATATACGGGAATTCAGCAACATTGTAACCTTTATCAGGTCAGACACCTTAGCCGTCTTCAATACGTCTTGCCATGTGACAAATTGAATTTATCAAAAGGAACTAGAAACGAAGCGCCAGTCAAAGGTTTGGATGTTTCAAGATGAACCGATGGTAGGCGTTTGAGAAGCGCAGTTTTTTTTAACTCCTAGATCATCCTTAAAGCTCTGAATTGGCATCGTGCGAATTAATTTTATTCCCAAACACTTAAAACCAGCTCAAAAAGATACAATTTTCATAGCAATAGCGCTTGCTACGTTCAAATAGGCTGTTAAGGAGGTGTCTGAGACGGACCGTAAATATAACTTAGAAAATTGGTTTCGTTTGACGTATGATATTCTATAGTTTTTTAATTAAAATATTTGAATCTGTAAAACATATTTTTAGTTCCGTAACATTTATAAAAAAACCCACGTATTATCATTGTTATGTTAAAAAGAAAACCACAACAGGGCTCACCGCCACGAGTATATAGAAGACTATAACTGAACAGTACGTCTACCACGAGTTGCCACTTTAAATTTACGTTATCGTGCACGTACTAAAATTGTATTGGGATTTGTCATGACATGACAATGTCAAATCCCATTAAGTACATTTTTTTACGCGAACGATAACGTAAATTTAAAGTGGCAACTCGTGGTAGACGTACTGGTATTTAAAACTTAACTGGAACTAAGTGCTCATAGTATTAACGGCGTCGGCGACTACAGTGACCGAAAAAGTGAGTTAACCCAAAAATTTTCAAACATTCTTAAAAAGATCTTAGCTCGAAAACTACAAAAATCGGGTTACATTTATATGGGGTATTTCCAGATACCCCTTAGTATGAGGAAGGTAAAAAAAAAATCTTGACATGTATGTTTGAACCACCCTGTATTTAAAATAATAAATAGTGTACTTCACCATTAATGAGCTCAAGTTAATTAAAAAGACTTTTACTATACAGGGACATACACACTGTCTTAGTGTCACTATTGTCAATATTCCCGCTGAGATCACGCAAACTACCGTATGTCATACTGGTAGCAGACATCCGTGGTCAGTTTATGTCACTACTACAAGCATGGTGAAACGGTTCCGTAAAATAGACAGACTATAGTAAGTTGCTTAAGCGCCTAGTTCCAGTTTTTTTTATAAATAAATATGCGCCAGACAACACACCTGTAGTCATGGTCTCGACCAGACAAGAAATTAAAAGCCAGGGGCGTCTCCCAGCACAGGCCAAATTAGAAAAGATCATTTTCTCAATTGACCTGACCGGGGATCGAACCCGGGACACTACGGAAATAAAGGCGAGAAACCGTGCTACAGCGCACTACGCCGTTCGTGTCGTCAATTAATGTTAATTAATGCGCTCAGCATGTCTTGACCCCTTCATACTAATAAGCTCCTAAACGGTGATTTTTTTGGTGACTGTACAAAGGTGAAGTCCCAGCGCCCATACATGATTTGCCCCACAACATTTTTTTTGTGTTCATGCGTCACAATCAAACTTTAATCGCTAGGTTTGCTTTCCATTCTACTTTCATAATTAATGATAGTTTTGGCTCGAGATCGCGGGGTTTTAGAGCACCGAGTATTATTTTTATTACCTTCTAGGTTATATTTTGAGTTAAAATAAATTCAAAACATAAAAAAAGTTCAATGTTACTGTTTTGAATTCTGCGCGTTCAGACTTTTGCAATTAATTGGTTATTAACATGAATAAATACCTCACCACATCAAACACATTGATCCCTTTGTGAAATACGAGTACATCATTAGGATTGTATTTAATCAACTAGTGTTATGAAAATCGGAAACAAAGGAGGTATTACAAATAGTATAATTAATTACCTATGCTATAAATAGCACCCAGCCATGGAACAGTGAATAAATAAAATTAAAAGTATTGAATAATAATCTTTATTTAAATCATAATCATTTATTCATCCGCTGGTGAATGTAATAGATGTTCAGGATCAGTATCCAAGCTCAACACAAAAAGCATATTATTTTCCATATTATGCGAACAACAACCCACATTTCTGCTACCGGCTTCACAGATACAGTAATAGCTGTTATGCTGTCTTCTGTGTTTTCAATATAATCAGAATATGTACCATTAGGAACGAAAAATGATTGGAAGAAATACTTTTATCTTGGTTTCGAAAACCCCCGCTAACTTCTAGATTTTCGTTCATAAGAACAATGATAGTAATTAAAAAGTAATTTTATCAAATTATTAACGTTGGATCTCTTGGTATGTTTTGTTATTCAATTTTGAAACGACTGGGGCAACTCTGGGACATATCCTTTCAGCTGTGGGTCCAGGTGACCAATTCAAAAATAGTATGGGTTAAGTTTAACTGGCCCCGCGGGGTCAGCTTCGAGCGGGGCCAGTTCCAATTACGTAGATACATTGCCAGGTTGAGTGTTCTCTATCGCTTCTACAAAGGGGGAATGCTCAGAAGAGTTATTCCAACTTGTTCCATCCTCACCCTTCCACTCCCGTACCACGCGTGACGGATTGCGGCGTCATCCACACACAGTCCAGCATTAGTTCCCACGCACAAAGAGGTTCGGTAATTATTTTCTTTGTCGAACCATCCAGGCGTGGAATGCTCTCCCAGCGTGAAAAGGCATTTTTGCAGGCCTTCAAGATGAGTATGACCAGCTCAGTAATTGCTTTTTATTACTACGCTTGTCAGCCTCATATCTGGACCTCACGACCGCTTTCCATCAGGTGGAGTGAAGTCATCTTGAGTGCGACTATAAAAAAAATCTCTGAGCCCACAAAAAAGAAAACAGTCTTAGTCAGGACTAAGACTGTTTTCTTTTGTAGAAACCCTTTGTAGAAACAGTTTTCTGTCACCCTGTTTGAAATCGAAATTCATTGACAATTCTAATATAGATAAAATTGATTTGTAAATCAGGGACGAATAATAACGCACACTCCTGCCTTGTTGTACCTTCTCAAAAACAATAAATCGATTAAGTCTTGCTACTTAAAACATATTCATCATGTTGAAATTGATGTAGGTATATTATGCTACTGTTAGAACCCGGGAATAATATGTTAATCCTAACAAAAACATAAATTTAAAATGAGAGCCAAGTTCAATATTATGATATGCCTCCTTGGTTGACTTGAACGACAAAAGAAGTGAGATCTAAATGGGTGCCAAGTTCAATGGTCAGTAGCATAATATATCGAAGCCTAAGGTCTGGCTTGGCTACTTCTCATGTACGAATTATTATTAAGTACGTACTAAAACAGTCATGAAAAAGCTCTATGTTCGATGGCTAGTTTCTACCAGCAAGCCAAATTTCCGGAAGAATAAAATAAGAACTTACAGCTTTGAAATTGCGTTGGCTATAATAGGTATAATTCGTATATGAAAACTAGCCAAGTCAGACCTTAGGCTTCAATATATTATAATACTGACCATTAAACTTGGCACCCATTTAGATCTCACTTCTTATGTCGTTCAAATCAACAACCAAGGCATATCATTATCAGAACTTGGCTCTCATTTCACATTTATGTTTTTGTTGGGATTTCATTACTTTTTGTACAGAAATTAGTAGTAATTATTCATAATAAATCGAATGGAATGAGCAGCTTCCATCGGGAGGCATTGGATTGGAATAATTCCGTGTGAGGTTTAAGGTAGGTCTGTCACCCACTAGTAAGTAATTCTATTGTCTGACTTATTGTACAAAATAATAGGTTGGGGAAAAAGTTTCTGCGCATTTTTTAAGAAAATTCAAAATATTTTAAATTTAGTTCATTTACATTTAACTTAAGTATGTAGGTGCCATTTTGTTAGATTACTCTTTGCCATCTTGTGGGTAGGGACATGATCCCATTGCTATAGGAATTTTGAGGCTTCTGATCAAAATACCAGTACAAGTTGTTTTGGCAGTCCTCTCGTGATGTTAACCTGACACTGCCTAAAGAATTCTGAAGAGACCGAAACAGGTGGAAATCTGAAGGTGCAAGGTTGGGACTATATGGTGCATCCATTAATTAACACCCCCCAGCCAAACTCTCTTAATTTTTTCTGAGTGGCTAAAGATGTGAGGTGTAGCGTTATCATGATGAAAAACACACATCCTTTCCGTTGATTAATTCCGGCCGTTTCCTCTCAACTTCTTGCTTTAATCTCATCAGTTGTTCGCAGTAGAGTTTAGAATCGATGGTCCTGCCTGGTGGTAACAGCTCATAATGCATAATGCTCTTCCAATCCCACTACACACACATCATTACCTTGTAGCGAGTTAACCCGGGTTTCGCCACAGTCTGTGAAGCCTGACCGGCCACTGACCACGACCTTCTTCGCACGTTCGTCTTACGTACTTTTCATCACCAGTTATCAGCTTCTCCAAAAATGTTTCGGTTTCATTACGTCGTAATAAAGAATCACAAATGAGTACACGGTTCATAAGGTTTCTTTCAGTGAGCTCGTGAGGTACCCAAATATCGAGCTTTTTTGTGTACCCAGTTTTTTTCAAATGCTCCAAAACTGTTTTGTGGGCAATTCCCAGTTCCTTAGCTACGTCGTAACTACTGATATGCCGATCTTGCTCCACTTTTTCAATTTCCGGATTGAAATCGCTTAAACCAAATTTGTGCTACTCTCACAGACGCTGTTCGCGGCTTGCGTTGCATTTTTACCTTTTTTGTAGTAAAATTTTAAAATGTATCGAGTTTCTTCATTAGATTCACTCATCTTGACTGTAAGAAAAACAAATGAAAATCACACATTTTCCTAATTTGAATTTGGAATTATCTTCTTTAAAATTGCTATTTATAAGGATACCAAAACCAGTCAGATACAAATAGTATAGCCAAAGAGATTTTATTACAAGTACATACATTCTGTATGCGAAAAGAGTTTTTCCCCAACTTAATACGTAGTAAAAGTTACCTACTTAAGATGATTACGTTACGTACGTAATATAGAGTTTCTGTGTGCCCACTAATGTTGTTGCATGACAAACATTTGTGGGACGAACATTTGTGTTTGTTGTGTGTCTGGGTGTTATTATCTATTTACGTATGTATTCAGAAATATATAATTATGTTTATCAGTCTCTGACGCCCATAGTACGAGCTCTGCTTAGTTTGGGGTCAGATGATCTTGGTGTAAATTGTCCCACGTATTTATTTATTAATCTAAGTCGCGGGTCTCAATATAAGCCTAAGGATAGTGTACATTCGCCCATACATTGCCGCCTAAGAACCAACCGTCATGAAAAATACCTCTTAGGGTTCATAAATAAATACACTTTAGTGTCAAAACGTAGTTTATGGACGGACACTTCTGAGAACTCTTTAAATACCAAAAAACTGAAAGAATTCGAGGTTATATTTAATAATATAATGCGAAGTTTTATTTACGTGAGTGGGACATTAGTCCCACTCTTCAAGCACATATTTTGTTGATCTGCCACTTCCGCCAGTACCATGGAACCACTAGCTGAGCCACAATTCACACAAAATGTTGATTGAATTGCGATGATCGTAAATCCGTAATTATTGCTGAGTTACTCGTAGCTATGTGCAGGTTACAAAGTCTTTAAACGGGTAAATCTAAAAGGAGGTAGGTCACTACAGAGAGCCATCAACGTCCGTTTTTTTAAAAGAATCGTTAGAATAAAATTATTAATATAAAAACAATAACACAGCATTGCAAATTGAAAGCGAAAAATACAAGACAGATGCCGGTTTTTTTTTTTTGCTTTGAAGTGTCAAATCCACCAAACGTCATTAACTTCTTTTTTTTTTGGCTTCGCACAAAGCAGATTTAAGCCAATGTATAATCTGATTTAAGATAAGAAGTTGATTAAACATCTATCGCATTGACAGTAAAGTATTGTTCCTCATTTTTGAGAGCCTTTATTAAGTTCACAACTACATTTTCTTGCACATACAAGGTTTCTTTTGTCAATACAAAGTAAATTAAAATATTTTTGCGATGGCTAAACAACTGAGGGCACAGACGAAGCAACATGAATGGTACCTATTAAAAAAATGTTTTCGATCGAAAAATACGATAAACCTTTTCGTATTTTTAATTTTGATATCAAAAACCAGAAGTGTCCGTGACAATCTAATAAGTGATAATTATGTCTTAAATCATTTCCAGAATTATGACAAATGTCAAATGTTTGTTGCTTCATAGGCCAACCTGGGCACTGTCCTTTTACATGTTTACGTGAAATAGTTTTGGAGTTATAGGGGGTCAAAAGTGGCTCCAAATGGTTCGTGTAATATAACACACGGTGCTGCTCGCCAGTTCTGTTAGCTTGAACTTGGCTTTGACACGCTACCGCGTGTCTAGAAATTCACCGGGTACGATACGTAAAATTGCGAAATTTTACATAAAGTAGCAAATTTCTCCACTTTACCTAGTTAATCTACATATTAACGGATGCTACGTCGTTAAATCGCGGACGACAGTAAAATTAGTGTTCAGAAATAAAGGCTTAAAACTGACAGCGCACTTAAACGTTATGTTTTTTTTGTATTGGGATGACACATGGCATGACATGACAATGTCAAATCCCAATACATTTTTTTACGCGAACGATAATGTAAATTTAAAGTGGCAACTCGTGGTAGACGTACAGTTCGTTTCTGGCATGTCAACCTAACATGCTCGTGCTCCGCTCCTCACAACCTTATAAACCCACGTCTTGCAGAGTGAAACACTTTCGGTTTAAAAAGTGTTATCGCTCGAGTTTCCGCTTTCGCAAAATGACGTCACATCCGAGCGGCAACAAGACCTGCAACGGCTACGCGCTCTTCGTTAGACTTGGCGCTCACTTTGCTATCGGCCCTCGATGACTAAACACCTTCTTAGTGGTCACGCTGCTCCCCTGCTCATAGTTCTAATATAGGGTGTATCTTTGGTTTGTATAGCCGCTAAGAAACGTATGTTGTATGTTACGATTTTTGAATATGTAACTCTCATTTATATTTCCATTTGTACACGTTTGTCTATCCATAACAATTTTAAATGAGTTTTTCCTGTCGCCATGGTCTGCTGGGAGAAATCTCTTTCTAGAGATAAGCTAACCTGTACTTTTGTACTCCTTATTGTTTTCTCTGTAATTTGTCTCTTTGTGTACGAAATAATAAATATATAAATAAATAAGAAATAGTGTGAGTCTACTTGACTTTTTAGCCAATCATATAGAACTGAATTAACAATTAAATAGTGTAATCAGGGTGAATTGTAGTTGTGGATTAGAGTAGTAAATATGCAGTGTACCAAAGATACACCCTATCTAGGTAAAATGGGCAGGGGAGCAGCGTGACCACTAAGAGTGGGTACTACTCGGGTGTAGGCTACAGACTTTCTATCGCCCGATAGTTTAGCCGAGTTGGGATGTTCGTGTGCACACTGGGCCAACAAAACAGTAGAGTTGTTGAAGAGATAAGTCGCGAGGAATGTTGCCCAGAAATATTATTATTGCTTTATACGACTTGATACAAAGAAGTAGAAGGATTAAGAAGAGATTGTAAATAAAATGATAATTGGGTAGGTAGTACATCCCATTTACAGTAACAGATTTTTTTACAGAACTATTTTTTTTTAATATTTATTTTATGTCTTAGATCTTCATGGACGTGAAGTTAAACCTTCCAAGATAAAAATCTAGCGCTCTTAAATTATTCAAAATAGCAAAATATTTTTTTTCGTGAAACCACTATGCTTGTATTCCCTCCGAATCTATATCGTTAGTGGTTTGTTCGTTGGGGCTTGGAGTCCCTTGACTCACCCTCTTAATAACGCGCTCGAGTTGATTTATTAAACTATATTTTTTTCACATAATGAGGCCTACCTTACCTTACCCATCACTTAAAATGCATAGAACATTTATTTTATTGTTCTATTTTCTAGTGAACAAAATCCAATAAGTCCCCACGACGCTCTCTCTAGTAACTACATTATTAATATATAATCTTATTAAATCTGCCACACACTCCCGGAAAAAATCAACTAAAGCCAATGCCAAAAAAATCCAAGGAAATGCTTTCCTGGCGATAATATGCCTTCATGGAAACGGAATAAGTCAAATACTTTTTCATAAAACAAAAAAACCGGCCAAGTGCGAGTCAGACTCGCGCATCGAGGGTCCGTCTGTTTGTCTGTCAAGACCTTTTTTCTAGGGAACGCGTGGATCAAGCTGGAATTTATATCAAATACTCAGGTCTACTGTCCATTGGAGCTGTGTAAAAACTGAACTTCTAAGCCAACGCAATCAAAAGATACAGCCATCTATGCCGCAAATTTCCGCAAATTTTCGACACTCGCAAAGGAATCAAAACCTACAGGGTACTTCCCGTGAACTCAGAATCTTGAAATTTGGTACGAAGCAATTTCTTATAGCACAGATATTTTTACACAGTAAATTTTTAGTTACATCATGTAATAAAAATACTTTGAATAATTTTAAATGGCTGGATTGTCGTGATGGGTGAACTTTTACTTAAATACATATAGGTTTGTACGGACTCCTCGGTGCGCGAGTCCGACTCGCACTTAATCATTTTTTCCCAAGAAAAATATGTATTGCGCATGCGTGAAACAACTTCAGAGTCGACTAGAAGTTTTACGCGAACTACACACATCAAAAGTGTCTAGGGATCAACATATATTTTTGCAATAACTTTTCTCCTGATTGATATTAATTAAAATTTTCTTTAAGGATTATTCAAATAAAGTGTTTTCGTTTGTCTACAGTAACGATAAACCAAGTCACCTTTGCATTAATCCACTCTATCGCATGGCAGCTAGTTGTAACACTGTCCGCGCTAATATTGACTTGTTTTCTGGTTCTAATGCCTCAATTAAATGTAATTTGAAATCATTGTTATGTAAACAGCAAACGGCTGTTTGATCATTGTCTTTTAAGAAATTGTTTTTCCTTTCTTTTTAATTGTTAGGGACATAGTTTTTTTCTTGTTCTTTTTTCTTTTGATTAATCGCAGTGTTAATTTTTCAAAAATGCATGCTGTGTTTACATCTAGAAGGAATTACAATTACGTGTATCTATTTTAGTTAAACGTTTTACGGATGGCAAAAATTGAAAATCCAGTTTTGTAAACCAAAAAAAAATAAAAAAAAAATAAAGGGATTTTTGACATTTGAACCACTAACATTAAAGTTCGAAAAAAAGACTGAAATAACAGTTTTCTGTAAAATTTTATTGGGTAACTTAAGCAATTAATAATCCGTGTTTCTACCGCGAACACTAACAACACAAGAACATCGGTTTGGCATACTCAAAATGAGTTCATCCAAATCACGCTGTGGATTGGCCGCCCATGTTCGTTGCAACAACAAAAAAAGGTCTTCTTGTGACTGGATACCCTCCATATTCGGCAGAGCTCTTCTCTGTAGCATATCCCATGCATGCTCAATCGGGTCCAAGTCTGGCGACTGAGCAGGCCAGGGCAGGACATTGATGTTAGCTGCGGCGAGAGTCTGTCTTACAACTCTTGTGGTGTGCGGTCGTGCATTATCATGCATTAACTGAAATAAGGGACCGATTTGCACTTGTAGAGGAACGATGACGTCTGATACAATCGTCTCAGCATAAATTTGAGCGTTGAGGTTGCCTCTGATCCAAATCAACTCAGTTCTTCCGCCGATCCAAATACCCGCCCATACCATGATGGTTCCACCACTATAAGGATGGACTTCCTGGCAGGATTTAATCACTGTTGGCGTCCAGGGGTTCTCCAGTGTCGTATACGTCTTGTATCCGGTCTCATACCGAAACGAGACTCATCAGAAAAGCACACGAAACGCCATTGTTCTTCTGCCCAATTTCTGTGTTCAAGAGCCCATTGATATCGAATCCTACGATTGTGCATTGCTATAGGTGGTACCCTTAGCGGTCTTCGGGAATGAAGGTTCACTTCATGCAAGCGGTTTCTGACTGTTTGGTCGCTAATTAGGTTCCCTGAAGAGTGATGAAGCCTCACGGCTAACATCATGGCGGTTATTGTTGGAGCTCTTCGAGTTGTGATTTGAATGTATCGGTCTTGTCTCCGTGTGGTGCAGCGATACCGTCCTCCATGGCGCTCAGCCACGGTACCAGTGCTTCGGTATCGTGTCCAAAGTCGACTGATAACACTCTGACTTGTATTCAGAGCTAAAGCCACAGTACGTTGCCGGGAACCAGCTTCTATCATTCCCACGGCTCTGAGCATTTCTTCCCTGCTTAAATGACGTCGCCGCTCCATAATAACGTTGGTTTTAATCAGTAGTAGGGAAACAGTAGCACTAATAATGTCTTCAATGCGTTGTATGTTTTTATAGGGAAAATATTGACAGCTGATTTTCATCTTTTACTCGAATTTGATAGACAGTTCCTGTTTCAAATTATGAAATGCACCAAAAAGGATCCATATAAATTTATAAAATCATAAATTTATTACAAAGCCACATCTCAATCTCAAGAAATCCGCATAAAAATGCTTGATCCCTAGACACTTTTGATGTGTGTATATAAGTAAGCACGCGCACGATCATTCCCGCTTATTAGGGTTGAGAGCCTTCTGCGCTCACCCTACAGACCGGTGAAGCTGCTAAGGCCGTCGAGGCCAAGCAGCGGCGTCCTTACAAAAAAAAATCATTCCCGCTTATAGCCGACGTTTAGGTACCTTAAGCTGCTGACATAAGACCCATTTTTCTATGGTTTAGTAAAGGTTTGATGCGAACGCCTCTGTACCCATTCAATTTGTAAATAAATGACTCAAAATAGATATATGTGTAGATAAATCAAATAAAATAACGTAAACTGAAACTAATCTAGATAAAATTAGGGTAGAAAATAAGTCATTTGTTATGCCAAAAGTGTGTATACAAATAGATTTTAGGACAATGAATATTAGAAGTTATGAAATTAGGCCTTTTTATATTTAGGACAAACTATCATAGTGCAAAAACATCGATTAGGCAAATTAATAATTCTGCGTAACCAGTTTAGGCCAATAAGGTGAAATTAGGAGCAATAATTTTAGGCCATCCTAAGTGGCACCCTTCAAGTCCATATTAATGAGCGATTGACGAAACTCAACTGCAACCCAGTGCGAACTGGAAATTCGTTTGGACTAAGGAGGGACGTATTTTCGCCAAAAAACAGACTGTGGTGAAAGCAAAGCAATTCAATTGTAGTCGGAAAAGGATGCTTAGCGTGTTTTTGGTGTGGACTTTACTATACCAGACAGAAAATAATAGTTTTTCTTTGAATATTTTTAGTTTGCTTACCAGCATTATAATTATTTATTTATTTATTGCTATTCCACAATGTAACAATTTAGCTATTAGACAAGGACATCTAGATCATCATGGTCCTCGTCGGGCACAGCAACTTAGAAGGGAGGAGGACATGTGCGACCGACCATGTCCTGACCATGACATGTGTCGACAATTGGTCTGCTGTATTCATTCAAACCGTATTTATATGCCGCTGTGTACTACTTCTCTCTCATTACAGTTCGTAAATGCAAGCACGTTTGTAAGTCCCATATCTTCGTGTATCCTGTTTTAAAAATACATATCCTCGTAATACTTAACTTACAATGACACGATATAAACCACACCATTTGACCGTAGGATTGCTAAACGTGTTTGTGATTGTGCTATGTCCGCTCTCTAAACACAGGACGTAATGAATTTTTCTAAGCAATGGACAAGCACAAACCGCACATTTTGGCATTGAATGAGATGTGGCTTCAAACGAGAGAAGACAAACTGATCCCCACCATTCCTGGCTACACTCTAAAAAATAGTCCACGCCTTAGTGGCCGGAGAGGTGGTGGAGTTGGATTATACCTTAGAAAAGGCTTAAATACACGGGTTAAGCAACACCCCACCTCTGAACTGGAACATATGCGGCTGAAACTGCACATACGTGGAATAGGACATTTCACGATTGGTACAGCGTGAAGACCGGAATCTACAACGGTGGACAATGCCATCGATGCACTAAGTGAATCATTTGACAACCTCGCATATTGTGACAGCCTGTTTCTTTTGACGAATTTTAATGTAAATTTCCTGCATCCTGATAAGGTAGATACAAAAAAAAGCTCTCGATATTCATGACTTAGCGGAACTTAAACGCTAACAACTCAGAGACACTACGGATCTGATAATAACAGACAGCCCTGATGCATGTTATAGCGAACACGTACACTACAATTCCGAAATAAGTGATCACGATATGGTGCTTGCTAAACTAACAATCAAGAAGCCTAAGCCAATGCCCCAATATACATATGGAAGATCCCTGCATGAATAGACGTAGAAAGGTTCCAGAAAGATATCAGCGAAATTAATTGGGAGACCTTATCAAAGTTGAAAGAGGTTGAGGATAAAGTACAACTTTTAACCAGCTCCTTACAAGTCTGTTCGATAAACGAGCCTCAGTGAAAAAAAACGCATTAACCAAAAATCCCACCCATGGATTACGGACAAAATTAATATGATGCAACTTCGTGACAAAGCTCTCACTAAAGCACGGAAAACGAACCTTGTAGCGCACCGAGAGTATAATAAGAACTCACGGAATTACACAAGTGGAGCTTTAGAGCGAGAAAGAGCAGCACATTTCACATTTTATGTAAATAAAAATAGAGGTCAGCCAAAGCAAATGTGGGAACACTTGGAACTTGCAATCATAAACCTATGGCACCTTTTTTTTTTTTTTTCGTCAGGAAATGCATTTAGGCATTCCCAAGGTCCTGGGTTCGGGACACCTGGGATATGTGGGACTAGGAACTCCTGGGAAAACAGAGACCCCTACCCACTAAAGCCTGACGGTGGTCATCTTCGGCGCAGAATGGAAGGGACCCGGGATCCCCAACGAGGCGGGTTCACACAGATATGAATAAATAATGTTATGGAACTGATTTTTTGTGTAATGTACTAACAAATAGGTATAAGAATCATTATTTTATTACTAACACTATATGAGTCATTGTTGTAACTCGAAATAAATCATTTGATTGATTGATTGATTGATAATAACAAAAGCTTGTGGACACGATGAGGTCTACATTGACATGATCCACCTTCCATTGCCCATGACCTTGCTAGTAATACGAGTAGGCATAATAAATGCATTCATTGACACTGGCATTTTCCCAGATATCTGGAAACTGGCTAAGGTCATATGATAGCAATACCTAAATCCGGCAAGGTTGAGGACTTTACGGACCTACGTCCTATAAGCTGTACTTTCTAAGGTAATAGAGAGAGCAGTTAGTGAACAACTGTCCTAATACCTAGAGAGCAATAATGTTACCAGCCACGCAGTCAGGAATTCGTAGTTAGCACGGTACTGCTACTGCGCTGGCCACGGTTACAGATGACTTTATCGCAGCATCAGATAAGGAAATGGGAAGCATTCTGGTTTTACTAGATTTTTCACGGGCATTGGACTGCTTAAGCCCAAGCTTGAAAATGGCTTATTATGGTGTTTCAAAACGCTCCTGAGTTTCAATCCTTTAAAAATAAAAAAAATAGTAAATTTATGGCAATGTTAGAAGATTGCTGAGCAATGCCCAAAGGTTTACATATATAAGATGACGAAACGGTTCTGCGAGTAGAACATGTTAAAAACCTTGGAATTGTCATTGATGGAGAAATGCGCTACGTGGAATACATTTAGGAATGGTTTCTATCGGCTTAAAACTTTATATACTTTGCGGAAGTATCTCTCTGAGACTGTTAGAAATATTCTAGCGGAGGCGCTGGCGCTGGTTCTTTACCATTTATTTATTGCGACATTGTTTATGGGCCGAGGCTTTATAGACCAAAGAAAGAGATTAGTTCAGCGGGTTCAAAATGCGTGTATGCGGTCCACTTAGGTTTACCATACCGAAAAGAGCACACATTTCACCGTACCTTATCAACAAGGACAAGCTAAATATAATCAACCGAAGGCTCTTACACTTAGGTGTTACAACTCGTAAGACTTTCGAAACTGGAAAGCCATGTGACCTCTTTGAGAAGCTGGAAAGGTTTAGGAATTCTCACTTGAAGTCTTTAAGAGCCCACAGAGAAACAAGCCTCAAAGTACCCAAGCACAAAACTGAGCTGTTCAGAGGGGGTTTCAAAGTCGCAAGTAAAGTGTGGAATTACAATGCAGAAAAAAGCAGTTATTACCCCCGCATGGCAGTATGTGTTACCGGCAATGTGTATAATCCGGCATTGTATACAATAATGATAAAAAAAATAAAAAAAAGTTTATTTCAGGCAACAGAAACCCATACAAAATAGCAAGATTATGATCCAAATTAAAAATAAAATTAAAATTAAAATTATAATCAAAAGAAATCAAATCATTGTATACAATGCTAGTATTGGTTAGGTTGGACAGTGGTATTCAGGCAATGTGTGAAACAAATAGATTTTGCCTTTATTTATTAAGTTTTGTTGAGATACTCAAACTCAAACAATTCAAACCACATCAACAAAATTGAAAAAATGCATTGCTTGGTTTTTCGTTTTGTTCAATATTACATGCAGAAAATCTCTTTAAACCGAAAGTGTTCCGCTCTGTAAGACGTGGCTTTATTAGGTTGCGAGGAGCGAAGCGACGAGCGTGTTAGGAGGTTGAGATGAAGCAGCCTCATTTTCTTTTTTGCCGTTTTATACTTTGATATTATAACTAAATATATTTTGATAATGAAAACATACGAATGGGCTTATCTTTCCTACCCAAAATGTATGGCCGAGAATTTTCTTCTTAGTGGACCCTTTTACACGCATTGGCTGCTGCATTGTACCTACAATGCCTAAGCAAAGTACAAAATGAAGAATATTTTATACATTGCCTGAACGTTCTAGGAATTGTATACAATGCCGGATACGCAGCCGGCAATGTGTGTAAAAGGGTTCACTAAAAAGAAAGTTCACTGTCAGAATCATCCTTCGGCATACATTTCAGGCAAGATCCTTACCTCCACTTGTCTCCATTCGTATATCAACTGACCAGCCGCAGGGACCAGTCTGAAAACCAGGTCATTCAAAGTTTGGTCATACAAAATATTTAGCATCTAATCAGCACCATGCTGACCCATTGCCAACATATTTGTAACTTAATACTTCATGATTATTTGGAATAGTTTATATTTTAGTTTAAATCTTAATACAACTATTTAAGATGTGGCAATGAAGTTTTTTTCAATTTCAAATACAAAAGGGGTCAAAAAACCTCACCAGATGTCGACAAAGCTGTTCTTCCAGTTTAAACGAAGCTTCCAATCGAACATTATACAAACCGTTATTCTAATCTAAATCTGTAGTCTATGTAAATGTAATCTCATAACGGTGTTGGTGCTCACTGCACGACAGGAATAATGCTATGAGTAAGTACGCGAAGTACTTAGTTTACGTAAATAAATAGAGGTCATTCAAACTTTGGTCATACAAAATATTTAGCATCTAATTATGCTTGCTTGCTAGCTTGGTCATCAAACAGATTTTTGAAATTTCTTAGGGATTTGATATAGCCGTATTAAAAACTTATTTTTAAGAATACATCATTCAGAATGATGAATTAAGCACTTAGGTTATTAAAACCAGCTAGTAGTTAAACTTTTGGTATTTATTAACTACCTAATAACTGATGATTTTCAAAAAGTGACATTAAAATAGGTTTTTAGGGCTAGTAATTCAGGGTTAGTTAGGGTGGTTATTCGGGTTAAACGCTTGCTAACAAAAAACATATTTATCTATTAGGTACTTTAATTTTTTACAAAACAAACAATGGCTAATTTATAACGTATTCTTAATCCTAAGGTAACAACGGGTCAGTCGAGTCGAGTACCACACTCTTGAATGATCTTTGTTACACTATCAGACGTAATTACGTAAAAGAACAGATGTCGCTACTAAAGAGATAAACCTTGGAATGCGCAGATAATGGAAAGGAATAAATAAATCATGTGTACGAGTAATGATTTCCGTTGTGCACATCTTCGCGTGAGAAACTAAAAAAGACGTAAGTCACCAGAACCGAAGTACCTGAGGTGAATGATAGGTATGGTGTGACAATAGATGGCCAATTAAAACGGCTTCCATGAGTTCATTTTTATTTAACACTAGTGACCCACCCCGGTTTCGCACGGGTATAACCATATTATGTCACAAAACCTCTGTACGAAAATTTCTTTTATACAAACCTTGTCCTTAAAATACGAACACAAAGATAAAAATTATCCATAATGTTTTCTTATATTTACGCGAACACTACACATTGAAATGAAACAACTTTACGGATTCTACTCGCGGAGTTTATATCTAAATAAATAAATATGCGCCAGACAACACACCTCTTGTAATGGTCTCGAAGTAGGGATTACTGTGACCCAGAAAAGATCGTTTCCTTAATTGACCCGACCGGGAACCGAACCCAGGGCACTACGGAAATCGAGGCGAGAAACCGTGCTACAGCGCACTACGCCAATCGTGTCGTCATATATATATTTAATTACATTTTTCTAACCCGACGTTTCTACTCCTTCACAGCAGTCGTGATTACATGATGGCTCTCAATGTTGAATTATGAAGTCATATCTTGATAAATCAGCATGACTGTGATGATTTGCCTGGAACGGTAGGCATAGAGTTTACTTTAGTGTAAGAGTCATCCCGCGCGTAGAATCCGTAAAGTTGTGTTTCATTTCAAATATTATCCAATTTAATTAAAGATGGATTTTCAAGTATTTATTCCTTACTAGAAGTGACAAGACGACGGGTTTCATGGTTATATTTTATTTGCGATCAGGGAAGGGCAAAGCTATGTCCTGATGCATTAGGGTAACGGTGAAGAACTCGTATTTATCGTTGGCTATGACTAACATGACTCTGTAATAAGAGAAATGCATATTCCTAGAAGGAGAGGTGATTTAATGTAGTTTAGTCCTATTTGTCAGGAATGCGTTAGAGTCCGGTAATTTGCCTTTGGTTATCGTGCCATGGCGAGCCTTCATGTCTTTTTCTTTCACTTGCCACAAAAACTGAATTCTCTCAAGAACCAAAATGATGAAATGTAGGTAATCTAAGGATTTCCTATCGCTTATTTCGCTTTGCTATAGCAAAGGCTTCTTTCGTTTGAAGTTTAATCATTAAGTTTCCTCAAAGAGTTCTGTATGAATAAGCTCTTGGTCGTTGGTGAGCGGTTACTGCAGCCCTTGGACCGAGTCTCGTCTCTTACTAGACGGTTCTAAACCGCTTGTTCGTTTGGAAACGTCGACAATCGGGTCGCATGCTTCTGGACCATGTCAAAAGGACAGAGTTGGCGCTCCTGTGTGGCTTGACTTGCGCTTTATACAGCCACAGTCTTTGCCGAGAAGTTTGCGAATAGCTACAGGAGTAACTACTGTCAATAACGGCTTTAATCCGTCTGCTAGAAAAAAAAGGCAATCTATCCGTATGAACCCTCGAGCAGTACGTAAGAACGAAGAGGTACGAGACAAGTGGAGGTAAGGTTCTTACCTAAAATGTATGCCGAAGGATGATTCTGACAGCTTTGATAAAAAACCTAGATGCCAGAGTCGGTCGAACGCCTTAACAATATCTAGGCTAACCGCCAGAGCCTCTCCTTGACTTTCAATAGCCTGAGCCCAGCGGTGTCTGAGATATACCAGAAGATCGCCAGTCGGCCGACCTTTACGGAAGCCGTATTGGTAAATCGTGATCTTCTTTGTGTGTATAAACCACCATCTGCGGATTATTCACTGTTTGAAAAAACTTTGGAAGAAATGTTAAAGAGAGTATGTAAATCAAACAAGAAGGTGGTTCTTTGTGGTGATTTTAATGTAGATATTCTAGACTCTTATCAAACCTCACTTAGATTTTTAAATCTTTTTAAATCATTCAATTTATTTAATAATTTTGATCAACCAACTAGAATCACTGCGTCATCAGCTACCTGCTTGGATAATATTATATTTTATATTTTTTGTGAATTTTTTTATAAAGAGAAATCAATAATTAATTGTTTAAAATCAGACCATTGTGGTCTGTTAACCAAATTTGAGCACCGTCATGTCCCTCAATCGGTGGATATTATTTTTAGACCAGTTACTCAGAAACGTATAGAGAAATTTGAAAACAATATAAACAAACAACTTCCTTACTTATCACACCAAGACCAGAACGTAAATGATCAGTATGAGGATTTGTTCAATCTGATAATGTATGAACATAACACCATTTTTTTTTTAAAAAGTGACAGTTGATAAATTTAAATTTAAATTCAGTGACTGGGCTACTCCAGGTATTCATAAAAGTAGGATTAAATTATACGAATTATATGATTTAAAAGCGAACTTTCATGGTCCCGAACTAGTAGACTATGTTGAATCTTACTTTAAGATAATTAAAAAATCTTGCAATGTTGCCAAGTCCATGTTTTTGCGAGACAAAATAAAACAAGCAAAAAACAAAATCAAAGCGACTTGGAACATTATAAACAAAGAAACTTGTAAGTCCATACCACGCAATAACTCTTTCTCACATAAAATTAAAGATAATATTATTAAGTCTGACGTTGATATAGCTAATACATTTGAATCATTTTTCTCTGAGATACCTATTATTACTACCAGTAAACTAAATTCTAGTTCACTGCTAGCTAGTTATCTCCTCACATCAAGTGTTAATGAGTGCGCCACTAGTTTTTGCTTTTTATCATATATCTCCTCATACCATCCTCAAATCGTTTAGAGAACTTAACATAAAAAAACGGAGGATTTATGGGGTATTTCTGTTGATATACTTAAATCAGTCATAGATACCATCTCCCCTAGTTTAGTGTTACTTTTTAATAACTGTGTAGACAAGGGTCAGTTCCCTTATTTAATGGAATTTAGTAAAGTCAATACCCCTTTATAAGTCAGGTGAGAAAAGTGACCCATCCAATTATAGACCTATTTGTATTCTACCAGCTATAAGTAAATTTTTTGAAAAGATAATATTGAATCAATTACATTCTCACTTTGCTTTGAATAAATTATTACATAGTAATCAACTTGGATTCACTAAAAATAGGAATAAAACCGATGCAGGTGTTGCGCTCATCAAACACATATTTGATGCGTGGGAAGGCAAGCAAGATGCAATAGGAGTTTTTTGTGATTTATCAAAAGCATTTGACTGCGTAGATCATGAAATCCTACTGATTAATCAGTAGTATTTCATGACGGTGTTTCAAATATTTCACTTAGCCTTATAGAATCTTACCTCACTGATAGAATACAAAAAGTGAGTATCAATGGTACGAATTCTTCCGGTGCCACCATACGTATGGGCGTGCCCCAGGGATCAATATTAGGTCCTCTGCTGTTTTTGATCTATATAAATGACTTATTTTGTCAAAGACCTATGTGGGATTGTATCATTTGCTGATGACACTTCTCTGATTTTTAACGTAGATAGAAGTAACAAAACACTTGATGACGTAAATAACACTCTCTCTAAGGTACTGCTGGTTCACGAGTAACAATTTACTGCTTAATGCTAAGAAGACTAAATGTATCAAATTTTCTATGCCCAATGTAAGTCAGGTCGATACCATTATAAACATGAATAACGAGCCATTAGAGATTGCAAATTCCACTGTATTTCTAAGAATTACTCTCGATTCCAAGTTACAGTGGGCTCCGCATATTCCTGCTCTGGCAGGAAGACTTAGTTCGGCAGCTTATGCTGTTAGAAAAATAAGGCTCCTGACTGATATCGCAACAGCAAGATTACTTAGTGTACTTCAGTTATTTCACAGTGTTATGTCGTATGGTCTACAGTTGTGGGGCTCGGCAGTGGATCTCAACACCATCTTTGTTCTTCAAAAAAGAGCCATCCGTTCTATTTACAACCTTAGACCACGCGACTCGCTTCGTGAAGTAGTCAAAGAGATAGATATTTTAACTGTGTACTCTCAATTTATTTATGATAATGTAGTATATGTCCGTAAAAACTTGCATCTCTTCAAGAAAAACAGTGATGTTCATAAACTCAATACCAGAAATAAAAATAAGCTCGTAACTCCCAGTCTAAGACTGCATAAGGTAGGGAAATCATTTGTTGGTCAATGTGTAAAATATTTTAATAAGATTCCGCAAACTCTTGTTGAGCTGCCTCTTCACAAGTTTAAGTCACAAATTAAAGCTAAGTTAATGAAGCGAGGTTATTATAGTGTTGAGGATTTCTTAAATGATAAGAATTTGTGGTCACCTTAGGTATAATCTGCTCCTCTGCACACTTTTTTGTTATGACTTTACTCTGTCAATTCAATTTTTGGGTATAAAAACAAGATTGAAAAGAGTAACCATCGAGTTTCTTGCCGGAGTCTTCTCGATCGGAAACAACCTCCGAACCGGTGGTAGAGTCACATTATATTTAATTGTGTTATTAAGTATCATAGTATTATTTTATGTAAGTTTATTTTTATTCAGTATATTTTTGCTACATTATTTTTTGTATATGACTTGTCATAAGTACTTTTTATAAGTCTATATGAATAAAGATATTTGCTACTTAACTGTACTTTACCCTAGGTACCCCAGGATCTTGGCATTGAACACACGCTCCAATAGCTTTGAAAGAAGTGAGGTAATAGCAAAAGGTCTGTAATTTGCCGTCCTTTCGCCCTTTTTTGGCACCGGGTGCAGTGGGCGGTCTTTCACAAAGATGGGCATTGCCTTGTTCCGTAGGAAAGCGCGAAAGGCGCGTCAATACAGAGCTCAACTCGGCTGCACACAATTTGAGCACCGCTGCTGGGATGTTATCCGGCCCACTCGACTTGTGGACGTCCAGAGTTTGCTAGTCTCGTCGGGCTTCTTGCTGACCGAACCACCTACCATCACCAAGGGAAGGGGAGTCTGTGACGAGACTGATAAACATACCTCAACATTTCTAAATACATACTTATATAGATAATAACACCCAGACACACGACGAACACAAATGTTCGTCACATAAATGTTGGTCATGGGTGGGGATCGAACCTACTACCTCCGGTGCTAGAGGCAGGATCGCTGCCATTGCACCAACAGGCCAGTCATTTATCTGGACCTCACGTCAGCTTTCCATCAGGTCGAGTGAGGCAATAAAAAAAATCTTAGGTTTTTCTTTTGAAAAAAGCTATTTACTTTATGTCATTTCTGTTAGTATTATAAAATAATTATATAAAAGTACTAAAATGGAGTACTAAATAATACAGATTGACTAGACTTGGGATCCCCAGCGTCCGTGTCCCGAACGTCCCGACAGCTCAGTGGCGCCGTGCACATGCCACTGGCTTGGAAAAAGACGAGCAGCCATGTGCAGTTCCGACGCTAAGTGACGACGAGAAGCCAGTGTATTCAAAGGTTGCCTTCATATTAAAAAAAAACCTGTAGTTAAGGTTTTTCAGAGGAAGAGCTTCTTTATACATAATTATTTGAGAAACTTAATGATTAAACTTAGACGTTCGAAAATAAGCCTTTGCTACAGCAAAGGTTTATCAGGGTTTACTTGATAGGGTGTACAAAAGAGTAATACACTAAAGGTATGGTATATGCCATATACTGCCATATACTCGTAACTCCCAGTCTAAGACTGCATAAGGTAGGGAAATCATTCGTTGGTAAATGTGTAAAATATTTTAATAAGATTCCGCAAACTCTTGTTGAACTGCCTCTTCACAAGTTTAAGTCACAAATTGAAGCTAAGTTAATGAAGCGAGGTTATTATAGTGTTGAGGATTTCTTAAATGATAAGAATCGAGTTTCTTGCCGGAGTCTTCTCGATCGGAAACAACCTCCGAACCGGTGGTAGAGTCACATTATATTTAATTATGATATGAACTATCATAGTATTATTTTATGTAAGTTTATTTTTATTCAGTATATTTTTGCTACAATTTTTTTTTTGTATATGACTTGTCATAAGTACTTTTCATAAATATCCCTGGACAAATAAATAAATATCCCTGGACATTATTCCACACAGCGCCATCTAGCCCCAAAGTAAGCTAATTAAAGCTTGTGTTATGGGATACTAGACAACGGATAAACATACTTAAATACATTTTCTTTTGTAAATACATACTTATTATACATAGGAGACACCCAGACCAGTACAAACAGACATGTTCATGCACACAAATGTTTGTACTGTGCGGGGATCGAACCCGCGACCTCTGGTGTAGTAGCCAACTTCTTAACCATTACACCAAGTCGGTCGTCAAAGTATAAAAGGTAAGTCAAGGTAAGGTAGGTCAAGGTATAAGTCTATATGAATAAAGATATTTTTTACTTTATTTTTTTTTTACTTTACTGTATAGTTCATAGAACACAAAACTCTACAGTCTAAAAAATGGGATAGCTGCTTTACAGGGCTATCCCTCTAAAGCCATTCTTGGTACTAGTAGATAATATAAATAGTTTCAACAAGTACCATAATGATGTACACATTTTTTAAAAGTCCTTACCTTCCTAAAATAATAGCATTCTTGGCCTAACTGAAGAAAACTAATGTGAATAATTTAAATAAAAAAGCCTTTAAAATCACAAACTCTTTATAATTATCAAACTTAGGGAACATAAAACTGTAAGGTGTATCAACCAACCGTACCGTGGTTTGGCAAGTACTTCAAAGAGGCTTTGCGCCTCAAACAATCTGCATTCAAGTCTTGGACCACGGCCTGTGCTAAGAGGGACCACTCTATACCAGATGTAAGACAAAAACTGAATTCTGCATCGAAATCAAGTAAAAAGCCATCGCCAGGGCAAAATTCGACTTCGTCAGCCGCATTGCTCGCGAGCACCCCTCAGGGAGTCGTGCTTTTTGGTTACTTGCCATGGTCGCCGAGTTAAATCTTTGCCGCTCGTCTCTGCCACCACTGTAAAAACAAGATGGAAATTTGGCCCACAGTGCTAAAGAGAAAGAAAGTATAGACGCTGGGAGCACCGTGCCACCTATCCCTATCCCTTGGTGATGGTAGGTGGTTCGGTTTTGGTTTACTTTATGCCGGTAATCCGCATAACCCAGCAAGAACTCCGACGAGACTAGCAAACTCTGGACGTCCACTAGTCGAGTGGGCCGGATAACATCCCAGCAGCGGTGCTCAAAGTGTGTGCTGCCGAGTTGAGCCCTGTATTGACGCGCCTTTTCGCGCTTTCCTACTCAACAAGGCAATGGCCATCTTTGTAAAAGACCACTGCGCCCACTGCACCCGGTGCCAAAAAAGGGCGAAAGGACGGCAAATTACAGACCTTTTGCTATTACCTCACTTCTTTCAAAGCTATTGGATGCAATGCCCAGCTCCTGGGGTACCTAGAAGATCACGATTTACCAATACGGCTTCCGTAAAGGTCGGTCGACTGGCGATCTTCTGGAATATCTCACACACCGCTGGGCTCCGGCCATTGAAAGTCAAGGAGAGGCTCTGGCTGTTAGCCTAGATATAGCTAAGGCGTTCGACCGACTCTGGCACCTAGGTTTTTTATCAAAGCTTCTATCTTACGTACTGCTCAAGGGTTCATGCGGCTAGATTGTTTTTTTTTCTAGCAGACGCATTAAATCCGTTGTTGACGGTAGTTACTCACAGTATAGCTACAGAGCTATTCGCAAACTTCTCGGCAAAGACTGTGGCTGTATAAACCGCTAGTCAAGCCACACAGGAGCGCCTGGATACTCGTACCAACTCAGTCCTTTTGACTTGGTCCAGAAGCATGCGACCCGATTGTCGACGATCCCAAACTGACATGCGGTTTAGAACCGTCAAGTAAGAGAAGAGACTCGGTCCAAAGGCTGCGGTAACCGCTTACCATCATGTAGTCCACATTTGCCACGCATATCATTTTTTGATTTATGAAATTACATACCATCACGATTTTATCTCAAACTGAGTAGTCAGAGGCAAGTGACTGTGTCGTCATGGTGAACGAAACACTCAGAAGCCCACTTTTTACTTATGGTATTAAAAACCAACGTGGTAGGTGGTGAGAATTTATGAAATTAGTTGATTTAGGATTTAATACAGTTTCGGACTGTCGTTTCATACACCGTTATGATCATTTTTCACTCTCAAACCACTCTCCATACAGCCGGCCTTATACCTTACTTATAGCTACAATAAATTTACGAGAAGAAAAGCGTCAAGGATTTTACAAAATAAAATGTCTGGTTAGTACTTTGTATTAAGTTACCCTTTTTTATTATAAATGTTTAGAATACACACAGCGGCAGAATTATCGGAACATAAAAAAGGTAGAATATTAAATAGTTGATTTTATTTTTAAACACTATTTGTTTGGTTTAGCTGATTTGCCGGCCACCTTTGGTTTACGGCCAATGCGGAAACAAAACCCTATAACAAGAAAACATAACTCTATTTTAAAAAAAATCCAATGTCTCCTTAATTTTTTCAATGATTTTTATGCGTATTCCAATTGTTAGGTTAATAACGGTGGAATTGTGGCGTCAGTGAGCGTCTAACTTTGCACAGCGTAGGTGTGTCGCTAAAAATACAAAAAAAATAGTACGTATGAGTTTTTTGCAAGGTAAGTTACAATGCTGTTTATAGTTTGTTGCGCATACACTTTATTACTGGATGTCCTAAATTAGTTTAGGAAACGTTATTTTGGTTAAAACATTTAAAATATTCGCAGTTAGGTATTAAAAATTGATGGCTGGGGAACTGAGTGCATTCTATGGAGGCCATTTGTTTTTCGGCCGGCCGGCCGATAACTAATAGATCAGTTGCAATCTCAATCTACAATATATTGCAATAATGACGTAATTACGTTCATAAAATATAACTAAATACTGATTATGGTAGCTTCTTGTTCTTGTGGTTAGCACACGGCCACATATTTATTATAAAATATCCCACAAAAACGCTTTTAAACATCTATAATTTGACGGCCGGAAACCAGATAAATATTCGCTATTTTTCGGCATAATTCAACTTTATGTGGCCGAAAGCTAAAACTCTGGTAACTGTTTTTCGGACGTAATAAATAAAGATATAATGACTATGTATAATCAATTTGGATTACTTGTTTCATATCATTGTAATCAAGCGTAGATAAAGTCACTTTTGTATTATTTATTTCATTTGTTAATCGCCAAGATAAGCAAGTTGAACGACGGCCGAAAATAAACTTAAATTAATTGAATTCGCGGCCATTTTCTACAAGACGGCCGAGAATCAGATAATTTTGATTTAGTTTTTGGCCACGTGTAATGAGACGGTCGAAAATCAGTGTACACAAATCTGTTTCCCGGCCTTAGATTAAGAAACAGGGCAAAAATCAATGAATTTGAATTTAGTTTAAAAATCATCTAAAATTTCCAATTGATTCTTCTAAAACAACGAGAACCGGCAGCTAAAAAAAAGAAAATCGTCAAAATAAATAGAACACAAGTTAAAAATGCCAACTGCGAACTAATCGAAGATAAGGAAAACACTAAAAACAAAACAAAAGAAATATTTCTAAGAATATGACTGATGAAAAGACTGATAGAAGAAAAATAAGCGATTATTTTATATTAAAGACTACTAAAATACCACGCAATAAGAACAGGGTTTATGTAATTGCAAATAAAAAAGGAATTAATGTTGAACCAAAGATACTGGCAAAAAAGTTACAAGGAATATTCCTAAAGAGAAGAATTCTGTTGTTGGAAAAAAGGTAAATTTAATTATTTAGAGTGCTGAACGATATAAAAATGATTAATGATATAAACATGAATGTTTTTAATTTTAGGTCGAGGTAAATTATGATGGAGAGCAATCAGACAAAGCAACTTTGGAAGAAACTGTTGCAGAAATAAGAGTAGATATTGAAGAAGAAATTAAATATGAATACAAAAGAAAGGCCATTGAAAAAAAGTTTACAGAAAATGATTTTTTAATTGGAAAAAAGACTAGTGAAAATAATGAAAGGAAGGTTAACAACAGAAAAGACATCGAAACTGTGGGACAATTTGTTCGAGGAAGAAGAAGAAAATATACTGTTGTGAGACTTAGAAGAGACTGTTGGAAAGACAAGAGGAGAGACCGATTAAGACAATTATTTTGAAGAAGACCACATAACTATATTTTAGTGTTTTATCCTAATTCTATATGATTAAGATTTTTAATGTTTTTGTCTATGAATGACTTCTGTTTATTTTTTTTAAGACTGCTTACAAAGACGTTACTATTGTCATAAGATATTACTAGGTATTATTATTTGAAATAGAAGTAAACTTTAACGTTTTCTTTGAATTAGAAATTACGAGAATTATGGATAAGAAATTCTATTTAAGAAGTGAATTGAGATCTCAGCAATTAATATGATTAAAAAAATATATATTTTAACGTTGATAAGGTATATAGTATTTTTTTCTTCAAAGACTGAAATACAATTATTGATAAGAGATAACTTTTTAATAGTGAGTATTCATAATACATAAAGTTCCCAAATGTTGCCAAAATGTTTAAATTATGATTAAACTTGTTGATTTTAACTCTTTAGTTTTTCATTAAAAAATGAGACCTATTTTAAAGCCCATAAAAGTTATTTTTCAAATTACCACGTAGTGGCCGAAAACTAGTGAATTTAACGGCCGATAACTAACTTTACTGGCCGAAAAGGGGTTAATTGGCTACTTTCAGATTCCTTGTTTTTTTATAATTTTAGCGTGACAGTGACAAGTACAGAGACTGACGCCAAAAATTTTACGTTATCTAACGGTATCAAACTAATTTATAATTTGAACTACGACATATCTATCACGTAAATAAATCATAATGAAGTCGGGCCTTTGCCTAAATGGCCGAAAACCGGCTAAGTTACCCTAATAATTAAACATGAAACAACAATTAAATGTGAAGCGGCTGAAAAAGGTAAAGCATGCAAATACAGGGGTCTAGGCTCCGTATATGATTTGTTCCATTCGGTGTTGAGACCCTTGGTCCGTGGGGTCCTAGCGCTATATGGCTTTTTAAGGAAATAGCAAAAAGGTTAGTCGACATCACAGGAGACCGAAGAGCTGGCAGCCACCTCGGACAAAGAATTATTCTAGCTATTCAAAGGGAGAACGCTTTTAATAATATGTTTTAGTTATTATATTATATTTTTTAATAATGCAGACCCAATATTATAAAAGAAACAGTTACCCAAGTTGTATTTCAATTTTTAACAAACTACCTTATTCACTGACTAAGCTTCCATTGAATGTATTTAAAAGTAGACTATTCGACTGGCTGAGGGTTAAATGTTTTTACTCAGTTGATGAATACCTTAACTCTAAGATTGACATTTGATCAGTAATAACGACATTTAATTTGTATTGTATTGTTTATAATTTGTATTTGAATTTTTGTTCTGCATTATGAAAATTTATTTTGAATTATGAGTAATGGATGACCTAATATTATGATTTTTGTTCTATTTGCATGCTATTTATATGGCTGAATATGTATGAACTATTTGGCGTGATTATTTGTGATCTGACATGTACCATATTCAAAGGCAAATAAATGATTCTGATTCTGATTCTGATAAGGTTTTTAGTTTTAGGTTCATTTTAATAATTATTAATCTTTGTACTTCAATGTGGTATGCAATAAATGAATACAATTAAATTAACATGTTGATACTGATCAGTTCAATATTCATAAGTAAAATACTAAAATATTTTAAAAGTCATCTTTACTTTATCTGTAATAGGTGGAGAAGCGTTCTAGAGTACGGGCCTTGGATATTTTCCGAAGTGGTCTCCGAGCAGAAGATCGTTATCATGATAAAAATGATGTTTTTCTAAATATAGAATGTAGTCACATTTCAAGTAGGAAATGGAAAACTAGTCCTAATTTCCGCAATTTGGTACCTACAGCTTGGCCGTGGAATTGCAATTCCCGCAGTGCAGATGCAATTCTGTAGATAAGTTGCAGGATATTGTAGCTTCTGTTAAAGGCATATACAATAAAATATGAGTGGCGGGTTCCGATTATGAGTGACGCGCGTATGGGCTGCATGATTTAACGTTTTTATTACCCGAGTGCGCCAGAAGAAGGGTTATGTTTTCCGAGAGTAGGTATGTATGTATGTATAACTGTTTGGCACGCTCTGCAGTCTGAACGGCTTGATGGATTTCAGCTTGAAAGGTTTCGTTCGATTCGTATTTACTGTGAAAGTGACACTGGGTATATACAAAAAAAATTACTGATTTATGGTTTTCTACCCAACCCCTTGAGTAAGGTATCAAAAAGAAGGGCTTGAAATAATGATTCCATGAATACTGGTTATTCAACTAAAAGTCTGGAATATAAAATAAATATTAAGAAAAACAAAAAACCCGACTGCAAAAAATGACACTCAAAAAGAAAAACAAGCTCGTTCGCAACGCTTTAAATCATTGCAGGCGGGGAATAGTTAGTAGCTACTTAGTTTGTAGCTACTTATAGTTTTACAAAAAGGTTTTGTTTGTTCGATTAATATTGGTCCCCGCCGCAAATATTAGTATAGACAAGCTTTTGCTTGTGACTCTGTCTAAGCAAACCAGCATTTTTACCCACTGTTAAGGCTTTATTTCAGAGGCTGGAGGTAGTCTTTGTGGTAGGAAGGGACCTAAGGTCCGATCTATATCGATACCAAAATGTATCAAACTTGGTCCTGCGGTGTGGCGTGAAAACGTAACAAACAAACTTTCTCATTGATCATTTAAGTAGTATGAATTTACACTGTGGATGTTTCATCCTGGAAGTAGGTCCAGATACCTTAGATGTTGAATGTGTGTCGCGAAATCAATAGTGAGCTGAGACTTAATTTGTATTTAAACCAATAGCATGTAAGTACTACTTGTTTATCTGTTCTCTAGCCTAGCCTCTGCCTAGGCAATGTATACAATGCCTAGGTATCGTCTAGAATGCCTAGTGGTCTTCCGGCAATGTGTAAAATAAATTGATTGTGCCTTGAATTATCAAGTTTTATTGAGATACTCAAACTCAAACAACGTGAAGCATAAATAACTTTAACGAAATGCATTGTTTCGTTATTCTTTTTTAATTTTACCTACTAAAAACCTTTTTAAGCATTAAGTTTTTCGATCTGTAAGACGTGGCTTTATTAGGTTGCAAGGAGCGAAGCGACGAGCATGTTAGGTTGACATGAACTAACCGCACGAGCCGAGCGAGCGAAGCAAGCAAGCGTGCCGCGGCAGCGGCCGGTGAGTGCCAGAAACGGACTGACCTCGTTTTATACTTTGATATCATAACTAAAGATATTTTGATAATGAAAACATACGAATCGGTTTATCTTTCCTACCCAAATAATATATAACTTTATTAAGTACTTTGTTTATATTAGCATTTTACAATGCTTGTTTTCATACCGAAAGATAAACAACTAGAAAAAAACGAATTTCTGACCTTGAAGAAATCAGGCAGATTTGTCAGCAGGATTGATTTGGGTGGCATAGCAGCACCCGGATTGTGAAAGACGCGGGTTCGTGTCCTGCCTGATTTTATCAAGGTCCGACATTGTAATTTTTCTAGTTTTCTAATACTTATAGAACTTATTATCTATTTCGTTGTAGTTTGGTAGGTTCCCGGGAAAGCCCATGTCGTCCCGTTTTTAAACAGAACAGCACGCCTACCACGAGTTCACAATTTAAATTTAAGTTATCGTTCGCGTAAAAATTTGTATTTGGATTTGACATGACATGACATGACAATGTCGAATCCCAATACTTACATTTTTTTACGCGAACGATAACGTAAATTTAAAGTGGCAACTCGTGGTAGACCTACCGAAACTCTTTATGTAGGCTGACATGTGAGTAGCATTCATCATAATCATAACATGTTCTTTTCATTCGAAAATATTCATTTGACGCGGATGTAGCAAACTGTCGGCTAATACTTCCATCACAAGTCGAAAATTATTGTTCATAAACTTCCTACACAGAACTAGAAGCGCTTCCTTTGTTTAGTTCACACATAGTTCGTCATCGGATACTGAAATTACGTATAACGTGCTCAGTACCCATATCACGAGTTTACCTCAAGTATAAACTACGATAGGTAACTACTCCAACTTGTATGCCATTTGTAAAGCAGCCGTCACCAAAAATACGCGCGGCCATAATGCGCGTTTGTGCATCGTGATTTATTGCAAATTTTGGGCTGTTCGCATCAAGTTTTTAAAAAAGTTTTCAAAATGACTTGTACAAGCCGAAACCACGGCTAACCGTGGCTAAATTTTATAACAACATAAAGTAGACATTGCGTTCTATATGATAAATAAAAAAACACAGCTGGGACGCACCCTGAAGTACTCGTATATCTAACACATACCCTCGTAAACCTCGAAGAAGTTCAGAAGCACTATTTTGTAAATATTTTCAGCTAATTCAAATTAAATACTAAATAATTCAAAATATCTTGATTGTATGCGTTAATACCTAAGCTGTTCTTTGATGACCCATACTTTTTTTTAATATTTGCTAATCAAACAGTAATTAATTCCTAACTGGGCTACTTTTTTGCAACGCCACAAATACAAGTGAGCCATGTCCTTGAGATGAGCTCCAAATGAAAAAAATGTGCAGGGTGCTCCGAGAGACTGCGGAGAACCTTTAATAGAACACAAGCTAAAATATTATTAATAAATCCTTTGCAGCTAATCAATGCTTTACCTTGCATATAAATACAAATTGTATTCCGACAAAAGAAACAAACAGCTTACTATAAATACACTCCACAAGCAATTTGACACAATTCTAACTATAAAATGTACTGGGACCGAAGTATCAACTGATAGAACCATACATTACAATAGACCCAATATAACGCTTCACGACATTCAGAATAAAACAGTTTATCTGATAGATATTGCAATTACTAACACACATAACCTCACATCGACACACACAGAAAAACTGAGTAAATATACGGACTTTAGCATTGAGCTCAAAACATAAAGGCGAGTAGAAAGTGTTAAAACTATCCCAGTCATCATTTCTTACACAGGTGTTGTTCCGAAAACTCTGCACAATAGTCTAGAAACACTTCAAATTCATTCTTTAACTTTCCTACTCGTACCTATGCAAAGAGCAGCAATTTTGAATACCAGCAGAATTGTGCGGAAATTCCTTTCTCTTCCGTAAAAATCTACTCGTACCTATACCTACCTGCCTACCTGCGAAAGTACCTACTTAAAACCCCAATATAATTAGAAGATTTCAATTTTATAAATATCAATAATAATAATACTGCAGGAAATGCAACCAAAACCTTTGCGTGACATGTTTTGAAGATAGGCAGATAGGCATGAAAAACTTTTTTCATTTCTTTTGAGATAATTCTGTTTTATTTTCGATATCCCCATATTTTTGTCTGTCCCATCACTACTTAAAAATACTTTCTAGTGCGGTTCAGGTCGATATCGGCCTGCCGCTTTCCCTGGTGTATTTCTCATTTCCTGTTTGGCAGATCTCGGGGCTAATCGAACCTAACGATGTTAGGTTAAGGTTCAAGGTTATTCTAACAGTACAAAACAAATTGTACACATCCATGTTTTCGCAAAGTTATAGCATTTTAATCTACCCTAGCGATGGTGGGTCGAGAAGGACCTGCCACGCACAGGCGGAAATAGCGTTGGGGGCGCATTTCGACCAGCCACCGCACCAGATGAAGGTTCATGATTTTACTTGCCGCAGCCAAGGTGTTACTGAAAGTAGAAGTCAATTTTGAAATAAAATGGTTAAGTAAAACGTTTTTCCTGGCGTTGAAAAATCATTAGGCAACTGTAAAAATAAGATGATTATGATAAAAATTACTGGATCCTGACGATTTTGCTAGCTTAACGTTGGTCGTTGGATGGTGGTTGATATGTGATAATTTAGAGTAAAATAACCTAAATCTAACCTTGCTCTCAAGCAGAGCTCTAGATATTTCAATTAACGTAGATTGAAAATTTTAAAATATCTTAAATACTTACTCAGCTGCATTCTCTATGTAGTCATAATAATAATAAATACCTGAGATAATGCACACCAAGATCATCTGACCCCAATCTAAGCAGAGCTTGTAATATAGGCGTCAGAGACTGATAAACATACTTAAATATTTCTAAATACATACTTAAATAGATAATAACACCCAGACACACAACAAATACAAATGTTCGTCACACAAATATTTGTCATGGGTGGGGATCGAACCCACGACCTCCGGCGCTAAAGGCAGGAACGCTGCCATTGCGCCAACAGGCCAGTCTACATATATAGTCATGTATTATATGATATAAAAACCATAGGGATATTTTACTTCTCGTTTACCATTTTGAAACAATATGTTTTGACTAAGATGACAAAAAAAACAAAAGTAGGTAGTTGTAGTTAAATCAAACAAAAGGCACGAGATTCAAGTAGACTTTGCATAGTATAGGCGAGCCAGTGCTCATCGAACTTTTACATACAAAGTGGCTTCAAAAGACTAAGACCAATTATCAGGTCTGACGTATATCAGGGTTCGCTAAGCTCGTACAATCATCATTTACGTACAGATGCCAAAGAAGCGAGAAGCATAAAAGAAAAACATAAGAAAATTAAAAAAAAAATTACAACCTGCCAAAAACTCTGCAAAATCTACGAGCTGATGTTGGTTTCCTTTATATAGAGGTGGATTGTTGATACTCACTCGTAAACATTGAAATACATATAGCTTGATCGAGGTAGTGGCAAGGTAAATGAAAACTTTCTACCTTATCTTTAAGTTTTTTACCTCTTAGCATTTATGAAGAATGACGGCGGCGTTCGGGTCATTGCAATGTTCGCAATCGGTGTACGTTTCGCCGCCTTACATATAAACTGGCCTACTCCCACATAGCGTCATCTCTCCCAGTCTTTTCGTACCTATCCAACTTGGGTTCGGTTCTAAAAGAGGGTGCGAAGACGCAGTCCATTCCGTTTGAAATTTTCCTGTCTCATTCCGAGAGTGAAGTGATTTTAAAAGTGGACTTAATTCATTTAATTTTATCGATAGGACCACCCTGTTCATCGAAGTTTCCTCCCATGGTCCTATTTTTAGGTCATATTTTTATCCTTTCCTTGACAGCGAATGTTTTCGCATTTGTGTTGGCCTACGACTGGGCGCACCGATTTGTGAACCCCGTTTGTTGTCCTCGCGGCAAAGATGTGGACAAGCTCGGACTTCATTGACTTGCCTACCAAATATGTGCAGGGCGGCTGTCAATCTCGACACGCAGCCCTAAACGATATCATTGAGAGGTCTGGCCAGCATCAACATCCCCGCCCACTTTAAAGCCTCCTCAGGCAGCACACATTGGCTGAACATTTTTTAGTTAAATAAATTTGAGTGATTTTAAGCCGCCTTGGTTGAGGAGTTAACGTCTGTGTAAGCGCATAAGCAGAGGATATTTAAGCGGCTTGGGCACAAAATAGCTCGCTTTAATTCAGATAACCGCTGATTAATGGCCACATAGTATTTGAATATATGTTCAACAAGGTGGATATTTTCTGAATTAATGCTAAACTACCTTTTAACCAGCAATTATGACTTAATTATCCAGATAGTAAAATTTGGCCTCGGATGTTCAGTTTAAATTCAGACTTCAAATGTAAATCATTATTTTACCAAGAAATAATTAAAACTAAACTAAAAACTGTCAGTTTGATTACGTGTGATTTTAATTTCATAGAGAATTTGCAACAGCTAACGCCAAAAGGTCCGCACACATAAAGAATATTTGAAGTATGGTAGATACGTTAGTATTTTTGTTTTACATATTCCATGATTTAGAAGTGAAATTTTAAAACACATGCTACTTTACCGTGAATATGGATATAACTTTATTGTAAAATTTTCAAGCGCTACACAATATACTGTAATTTAGTTAATAATTACATTTTGATAATTTTACATATGAAATATTTTCCAAATAATTTTAAACTTTAGTGCAGGAAAATAATGTGGCTACAAATTGTTGATCACCTAAAGTATATCTATTTCAGGAAACCAAGTATTTGATGAGTAATTTTGCATTTACTTCCATTAAAAAGAGGGGTTAGAGTTATTCATCGTGGCGACTCTAATTCTGAATAAAATCTGCTTGCGCAGCGGTTTCTCGTCGAATGTCTGTTTAACAGACTTTATTTATCCATCTAATAAGTTGTTTCCTGGTTAAAACTGCACTGCAGGCAATTTTTTTCATAGAAATTATATAATCACACATATTATAAAAACACACTAGCCCCAAAACTTGTGGCCACGAGCAAACAAAAGAGCTGGCTCCTTTCTCGTTTATAGGGTCAGTAAAGCCATCCGGCGGAAATCCGCAGCCATCGTTCTGGGAAACTTGCACAACGACCCTTCCCTTTTAAAAATGTAGGTAAGTATATATTTACTTAAAGTTAGTCTTCTTACTTTTTTCAAATTAGTTTTTATTTTTCTACTATTTGTAGTTAGTCTCTTTTAAGTCTATTTATTTATTTAATTAATGTTCTATTCTAACCTTACGACAATAAATATAATATTGTAGGTAGACCAAACTTCAGTAAAAGTACTTGATAAACATAATATAAGGAAGTGGATTGCACCTACCTACATTAACAAACATGGCGTGTCGTGTAATAGTGAATATACAATTCACACCAGGACGGAAGGCGTGGAAATATATGGTATATATTATGTCGGTATTATATAGGGAAAGAATACGGATGCGTCAATACAGGAAGTAAAATTGATGCTGTTCTAAGCAGTGGTCCAACTTTTCTAAACGAAGACTTTTACTTTTGAACTAAATTGTAAAATTCACTCGGTATTGCGATCATAAGCAAACTTACCAACATAGGTAAAGGCAAGGTGGTTACCAATTACCATACAAATGCAAGAAGATGGCCACAATTTCTGGAAAAATACTGGCTTCCAGTAATTTTGTTCAGAGTATACTATTTGACACCAGTACCACGAGATTCGATTTCGGACCTTGAAAAATCAGGCAGGTATCGTCCCGCGTCTTCCACAATCCGGGTGGATGCTCTAGAGCAGCCACCCGGATTGTGGAAGACGCGGACGGATTGTGGAAGTTCTATTTTTTCTAGTTTTTCTATCTTTAGATATAAATCAAAGGACTTTCATGTAATGCCAATTTGAGAATTACGTTCGAATGTTTAGGCCCCAGCTCTGCATGCTTATTTGCCACAACGCTGCGTGTCTTGTGACTGGTAATGATACATAACTATTAATTACTAGCTTCGCACAGGTATCAAACAAACATTTGGAAAAGTTGTTTTTATTATTTTCTTAGTGTTTTTAGGGCTCCGTACCTCGAAGGGAAAAACGGAACCCTTATAGGATCACTTTGTTGTCCGTCGGTCCGTCTGTCAACACCCTTTTTCTCAGGAACGCGTGGAGGCATCAAGCTGGAATATATATCAAATACTTAAATCTATCCCTTAGAGCTGTGAAAAAATCAAACTTCTAAGCAAATGCAATCAAAAGATACAGCCGTTTATGCCGCAAATTTCAGCACCTTTTCGACACTCGCAATGGAATCAAAACTCACACGGTACTTCCCGTGAACCCAGAATCTTGAAATTTGGTACGAAGCAACGTCTTAGCACAGAAAAAGGAAAAATTGCGAAAACCGTAAATTTTTAGTTACATCATATAATAAAAATATTTTTAATAAATATACCTACAGCAGGTTTGTACGGAACCCTCGGTGCGCGAGTCCGACTCGCTCATGGCCGGTTTTGTTTACGTTTTCTCTCTTCATAAGAACCATTTAAAAAAAACCTAATTGCGCTTAGCAACACATTTGCCGATTCATTTTAATTTATTTCACTCGTAAGTATGTATATCGTATTTTGATCTACGTTTTTGTCTCCATACTTTCTTTGTATCATACATAACAAAAAATTGCCCAATTGGTCGACTTGTTCTCGAGTTCTGCGCTTAGTAACACATTTGGCGATTCATTTTTATTTATATAGATAGTTATTATGAAAGTGAGATGTTTTGTAACAGTCACTGCTAATTTAGGTGATAGTTTTCGAACTAATTGAACCTCTTCTTCGCAAGGAACAGGCTGGCTTCCGCCCGAAACGCTCGTGCACCGACCAAATAAATACTTTGCGTATGTATCATCCTGGATCAGGCATCAGAATGGCAATGGGAGCTTTACCTAACCTTCGTCGATTTCGAATAAGCCTTTGATACGTTGCAGTGGACAAGCATTTGGCCTCGGTTATCATCGACCTACTGAGAGCTATCTACATCAAAATATTCCTGGAGGGTTACTTACGACGGCCTCATTTACGAAGACATCGAGGTACATATATGCAGGCGTCCTCCAAGGCTGCTTACTCTCGCCTCTCCTCTTCCTGGTTGTCCTCGGCGGGATTATGCATCGCGCCTACGAGAACAAGCGACGCGGGTTAGAATGGGGGATAACCGATGTCTTAGAGGACTTAGATTATGCCGATAATAATGAGGCAGGCAATACGGGGCTAAAAATTACTTGCCTGAAGACCCAAGAGATGCGTCCTGGAGTAGAAAATCGCACACTGCTGCAGAGGATGTGGAACTTGTCCACAACTCACCTACCTCGGAAGCGTCGTGTCAGAAACTTACCGAAGACAACAACACTTCCCGCATTGCCAAGGCCCGAGCTGTCTTCGCACAAATTCGACCCGTGTGGCAGTCACGGAAACTGACCCGAAGAATCAAGATCAAAAGATATTCGGGCCCAACGTCAATTCCGTACTGCTGTCCGGCTGCAACACGTGAAAGGTTACCAAAGCCATCTTGCAACAACTTTAAGTCTTCGTCAACCGCTGCCTTCGCCGAATTCTCGGTGTGTACTTTCCCGAGAAAATCTCCAACGAACAGCTGTTAGAACGTTGCTGCGAAACCCCGATTGACTAGCTGATCGAACGCCGCTAGTGAAACTGTATTTGCTACACCCTCCAAAGGGATTCCGATCACATCCCCAAGCCGGCTCTGGCTGGATTGTAATCACCAAGGAAAACGCAAACGTGGCCGCCCCAAACAAACCTGGCGGCGTACAGTAGCGGAAGAGGCGAAGAGGATCGGCAAAACTTGGAGTGAAGTCAAACGTGAAGCTCAAGACCGAACAAGATCGCGAAATACTGTGGACGCCCTCTGCCCCATCTCGGGGACATATGACTTCAAGTCAAGTTTTGAATTAATGACGAATTAAGAAAGAGACGCTATAGCGCGGTTTATCACCACGACTTGCAACGTGGCCCAGGTTAATTCAGGAAACGAACTCTTCTAAATTAGTCTGGGTGTGATGGAAGACGTCGCCAGTTTAAATCCTAATCTGGTTGGTAACTAGCATTTATTTTTAATTTACGGGCTCATAACACAAGGATATGTATCCTCACTACGATTCATGTGTTGCCTGCCGCATATTTATTTATAAAATAACCACACTAAATCTACTTGCCACTTTTTCCCTACGTTCTTAGACGCCTAGGAAATCACGCTAGTATGCAGCAGTAGTAGCAGTAGTAGTAGAATCGGAGTGACCCCTAGGCCACACTCAGTGTGAGTTTCCACCGATTATTAGAGAAGGTACTAATAGTCTACTATTCGAGCAACATCGCTTATACGGTTGAATGCGATCTCTTCCTCGTTGCGCCGCTATTCGCCTTTTGTCCTACCCCTATAATTTATAATATGACAACCCGGCATTACTTTCCTTCCACACTTTCTAGTCATTGGACTGCGTAATATAAAATGATTCTAGTACCCAAAGGTGGAAACAAGAACGGGCCTTTTCTGGTCAAATGTCATGCTGCGCTGAATTTACACTAAATTGGCTTACGACGAGTACCAGCGGCTTCGCCGTGATACTTCTCCCATGAAAAAATAGCCATAAACTCGTATATCATAGCCTTTGTTCCTCATTATGATATTTCTATGGTTGAAAATAAAATTATAATTAGTCCAATAAGGGTTGAGTTTATCAATTACAAAAAAAAACTTCCTAATAACATTAGAGTACTTACCATCTTATAGGATGCTTCATACTTTTACCGTTCGTAGGTGATAATACTTACATATTACGTTAAGAATTTCAAAAATATTCTACGGCCCGTATTCACTCTGATTAGTAGTAAGTGCAGGTGCTTAGTGATTATGAGAAAACACGTGTGGAAAGCGATTGATTAGTGCGATTGAATAGAACACGCTTCTAATCACTTCACGACGCAGGACACTAATCACTCGCAATAATCCATCGCTGTATTCACGTGTTTTCTCATAATCACTAAGCACTTACTTATCACTTGCACTCGCGTAATCAAAATGAATACAGCCCTTATGGGGGTATTGTGGGGAGTCAGTCTTGGCTGCGGCGCGCGTAGGTAATACCGCGCACTTCGAAGCAAAGCTGCGCTGCCGACGCCGCTTGAAATTTTTGTTTCGTGTGCGTGAACGACGTACGTCCTATATCCGAACTCAAAAAATGCTACAAAATAGTACTTAAGCGTAAATAGGTGTTGCAGTGTTTAAGGATTACTTATTATTACTTATTACAACTCATCTAATCCAGAATTGTCTTTTTTCACATTACCTACCGTATAAGAACGGTGAGTACCTAAGTGCCTAACTTAACTAAGATTCATAATAGTGTGTGTAATCGGATACAGATTTGTAGTTCAGATTGATTGTTCAGAGATTGACGCAGCATTTTTGACGATTGATTATAGTACATACAACAGCCCTGCGTGTTAACGCTATCATCTCTCGCTCGGTTAACTACAGTAGCGACTATCGTCGGTGTAAACTCGTGTTACAGTAGGTAGTCCATTCATATACATATATCTATATTAATATCATAAAGAGGTAAGCGTTTGTGAGCTTGTGTGTTTGAGACAAGTACGAGTAGAAGTTGCCCGAAACTACCGAACCGATTTTAGGAATTATTTCACTGTTAAAAAGCTACATTATCCCTGATTGCTATAGGCATATATTTGTCTTGAAATAGGTTACTAGTTTTCAGCTAGATCAACTCACATTTATTAAGTTATCCGGAAAAAAAGCGCCACCGTAAATCTCTCCGTGCGCGCGCTGGCCCCACTGTTGATTATACATGCATGCAATGTACCTACTACATTAAAATAGGTTTTAGTAGATCCATAAAAAAGTCCGCGACACAATCATCTTTTATAAATAAGTAGCTATAAGGTAAGTTATGCGTTAAAAAAATATGTAAATTAAAAGGTGGATTTTGAGAATTATTACTATACAAGCATATCAATCCTTTTTTTTTTTATATTGCCCGTCAAGATGACCTCACTCCACCTGATGAAAAGCGGTCGTGAGGTCCAGATATGAGGTTGACAAGCCCAGTCATTCAAACGAATCACTGGGCTGGCCATCCTCACCTTGAAGGCCTGCAGAAATGCCTTTTCATGTACTACTACTCTATGTACTACTAATACTTATATGAATAGTACATTATGATATAAGTGCAGTAAGTTGAAAATTACAGCCGAGGCGATATTGCTAGCCCCAGCCGTAGGCGAAGGCTACAAGAAAGCAGAGGCTGTAATTATCAAAGCGCACGTATGTCATACGACGTTTTATAACATATTTGCGCGGAAACAAATAAAACTCGGACTTTCAAACAAATAAATCTTTAATCACTTGTTACTATTCGACATCTATTAATCTTTTTTATATTGGACATGCGATTAATGATGAAGAATGACTATTTTGTAATTGATAATTTGTAATTTATTATGTTTATTAGTGGAAATTTGTTTAACCAAATACCAGTAAAAAACGCAAGAGCTGCCACCAAGCCTGCTCCACTTGTTCACAAATTAGCGATGCGCGCGCAGTAGCGCTTTTTTTTAAGGCAAAGGCATAAAAAACTGCCAGTATTACTAATAATAAAGTAAATTAATATTTTTGTGGTTTTGGTAATAAATTGTTGTAATTTATTGTCAAAATTAATTAAATTAAAGAATTAAATTTTTATTTATTATATTTTATCTCCCAAAGTTAATTTTATTCATAAACTCTTTTCTGACATAAAAACTCTTTGCTAAAATTTTAAAAAGTACCGTTCGATTTAGAGTGAGCATCTTTATAAAACGTGCGTTTTACATTACAATAACGCACAAGTGCGTAATGAGATACAATACGATATTGAAATTGGGGTAATAAGAGACCCTTTACGAGCAAATATGAAAAGTAATTACATCATCAAGACAATTTTACGGAGATAAACTTGGTTCTTTACAACACAATAATTGGATAGGGGTGGAGTAGATTACCTAGCTTTAGAATAATAACGTATAGAAGGATAGTCTTCATACAACCGCCCCGTCAAATATGAAACACTAATCCCATCCACACATGCGTGACCATTACTTGCTTACGTGCGGCGCGCTGCGACATTGAACATTGCGGAGCTGTAATGAACACTGCAAAGCGGTCCATTTGGAGCCATTTGTGGCTTGGTTTCTTTCTTTATGTAATTATTCTGAGATTAAAACATACAAAAGCGAAAGGTCACTCATCACGAAATTTCAGAAACTACAAGTGCTAGGAGTTTGAAATTTTACATGGGGGTTCTTTGTGCATGGATGCACTTATGGATGCTAACTAAGACGGGATTTTGTGAAAAACAAGTAGTTACCTATCCTAAGTCGGAAAAAGTCCCCATGTCATAAAAATAAGTTCATGCGGGCGAAGCCGCAGGCGGTAAGCTAGTGTGTAAATGAAGATATTTTAACTTTGACTTTGGCGTTAGTTTGAATAATCACAAGAAGTTTATCTGAATGACCCTCTTAGCTACAAACGCTAATCAAAAGTTAAGCATACCTCAAATTGATGCTGCCCTGTCACATGTCAATAGAAATGAAACGCACAGATCAAGACGTTCCTTACGTCTTTATCAGCATTTAACTGCTCAGCTTTGATTGACATTTCTTTTTTCTTTTTTTATATTGCCCGTCAAGATGACCTCACTCCACCTGACGAAAAGCGGTCGTGAGGTCCGTTTATTTAACATTCATTACAATTTGATGGAAGTTGTGGTGGTTTCCAGTACATCATGTTACCTATTTGGGCGGAAAACAACAAAAACATGGAGATATAAAAGACAAAATAATAAAAATTTAGGCGTGAGATGGATAACAATTTTTAAAGAGTGAGGTTTGAATCTGAGAAAAATTCGTAGAGGGTATAATAGCATTTTGACATAAGCAGTCGTTTCAATTTATTTAGAAATATTTTTGTATTTGTCTCTATTCTTAGATTGTGAGATAAATTATTAAAAATTATCTTTGCGGTACAATACGGGCTTGACGGAACATTTCCGTGCGCCAGTAAGGCATTTTAATTTTTTTTTGAGCATTGGATCTAAATAGGGGCACGTGTATTACTAAAATCCGCAATCGCATTTGCAAATATTGCTGGGTACTTTTTTATAAATTTACACAGTTCTAGAATATATATACAGGTGAGACTCAAAATTTCTAATCTGATAAAGTGGGGCTAGCAAGTATCCATGGCTCCTATATTTACGATCTTAACCTTCAAATAACTAGGAAATGTGACACTTTAGGGTACCATTCTAGCAGACATTTTTTGTTTGTTGTCTCCTCTAGCCAAATTCCAAATCAACGTTTATTGTGCGCGGAAACTTTGAAAAAAAATAACAAAACGGCGCGGCTGGTGGCTATGCCAGCTTCCATACAAAAATGTTCAAACCCCCTTTGTTGATTTGTAAACGTACAGATATTTATGCTTTTGACTGTACCTACCTATTGAGTATTGAGTATTCTTGCAGCCAGCTCAACCTATGGAAACTGTTTGTCAACTTATTCTAATTCTCATATGTCCGCTTTTGTATTAAGTTAAAGCATGGTAATATTTACATTTTGTGCAACAGTTAATGTGAGTTCTTCTTCATAGATGGCGCTGTAATGTTTTATACATCATACAGAGTACCCACTTGCGTAAAATGTGCGCAGAGAATGTTAACATTACATACTAGTATAATATTCTTACAATCTTTCTGGCTCTGGTGTACTTGTAACATTCAACACAGCAAACATAGTTTAAACCTTGCAGTCTAAAGTCCATAATTTTCCATTTTAACAAGTAAGTAATACAGCTAAGTGTGAGTAGCCTTGGTTCACCGAAATAAGTATTAAGTTTTTGAAAAGAAGTATATTATGCCAGCTTCCATTTAAAAATGTTCAAACCCCCTTTGTTGATTTGTAAATGTACAGATATTTATGCTTTTGACTGTACCTACATATTGAGTATTGCGTATTCTTGCAGCCAGCTCGACCTATAGGAATTGTTTGTCAACTTATTCTATTATTCTCATATGTCCGCTTTTGTATTAAGTTAAAGCATGGTAATATTTACATTTTGTGCAACAGTTAATGTAAGTTCTTCTTCATAGATGGCGCTGTAATGTTTTATACATCAAACAGAGTACCCACTTGCGTAAAATGTGCGCAGAGAATGTTAACATTACATACTATTATGATATTCTTGCAATCTTTCTGGCTCTGGTGTACTTGTAACATTCAACACAGCAAACATAGTTTAAACCTTGCAGTCTAAAGTTCATAATTTTCCATTTTAACCAGTAAGTAATACAGCTAAGTGTAAGTAGCCTTGTTTCACCGAAATAAATATTAAGTTTTTGAAAAGGAGGATATTATTATAGTGTATTTTATATCGAGGGACTAAACGAAGCCATAGCCTCGCACGCTCGGGAGTCGAACCACCTCTGGTACTTTTATTAAGTTGGCGTTTAGTCTCGAGGTGAAAACTGTACATTTCACTTTGAGTTCGAGGAAAATAGTCAATTTAGTACAAAAACATTTAGTAAATATCACTTATTAAAATAAAAATCACAAAAGATTTTAAACACATGGCGCCACCTTCTTTGCGGACAAACCATGGAACTATAACTCTCACCATTTCGCAATGAAGATGGTCCATACTACACAGATAATATTATAGTATATTTACTGGCTATTTGAGTTTGTCTTTGTCACATTATGGAAATTAAAAAACTAATTATTTTTCACTACCTAGAGACTTAAAGTGGTCAGTCACTTTAGTCCCGCTTCGTAGAGCTATATTGGCGCACTTTTAGTCAATGAAACCGAGGGTATAGTTGGCGTTTAGTCAGGAGGTGCAAACTGTACTGTTCACTTTGAGTGCGAGAAAAATTGGCAATTTAGTACAAAACATTCAAAACCGAACAAATTTACACGCGACAAAAATTCTGTCTGTTTTCTAAACCAGTCACAGATTAACAATTTAAAACACAAAGCGCCACCTTCTTTGCGCACAAACAATGGAACTAAAACTCTCTCAACATTTTTGCAATGAAGATGGTCCACACTCCACAGCATAAAAAAGTACTTTGTGCTCCAGAGATAATTAAACAGCCAGTAAATATACCTACGTATATTTACTGGCTGTTTGAGTTTGTCTATGTTACATGAAGGAAATTAAAAAACTAGTTACTTTTCACTCCTTATAGACTGAAGTGGTCATTTTAGTCCCTCTTCGTAGGGCTATATTGGCTTACTTTTAGAGCATGAGAAGTGAAATAGTATATTTACTGGCTTTTTGATTGAGTTTGTTTATGCAACATGAATGAAATTAAAAAACTAACTAAGTACTTTTCACTCCCTAGCTAGAGACTAAAGTGGTCGCTTTAGTCCCTCTTCGTAGGGCGTTCTTTTAATGGCGTTCTTTTAGTGCATGAGAAGTGAAAAAGATTATAGAAAACTCATCAAATTCCTCAAGTAATCAATTTTGGGAGCATGCTTTCACGTGTGTCAATAATCCCAAAGATGGCGCCGCGCGTCTTTCTAACGCCGCGCTATAGCCAAACGCTGGCTGTACCATACTTCCGCTTACGCTACTCTACACAAGTTAAAGTATAGCGTGTACTCGCGTACGATAGCGGCTCGCCGGCAGCCAGCCGGCATCAGAGCACGTCGCAGGGACGCCCGCAGCGGACGGCCGACCACGTCTACTGGTTCTGGCAGCTCTCAAACGTCCGTGTTATGGTTTACGTCGGAATGTGCGTTCCTTTTTAAAAACAAAGACTTCGCCCCGTTAGTGAACACTCAAGTGCTGACTCGATTCGAGTTACGGTTTGAACTGTGGACTGAATGATTGTTTGAACACGAAGTTATAGCGAAGCAGATAACCGGCGCTAATAGGTGAGTGTTTAATTGTTTAAAAACTTTTTGATTACAAAGGATTGCGTTCGACTGAACCATACATTCTGAAAGCTGCAGACGAATTCTTAGCTTCTAAAGAAATTCTTAGCGATGTTTTTAAGCGTGTATAATACACGCATTCAGGTTATGTATGGTTACAGGTGTATGTAAATAGCCATTTATGTACCCTAAATAGTAACAGACGAGTTGGTTTGGAAGAGATACAAATTAGTAAGTAGGGAAAATCTTAGCAACTTAATTCAAAATTATAATCTCCGACCTCTCAAACGTCTCTTAAATGTATGCTGCAACGACGGGTAGACTAGGTACTGTAAGGACTGCCTAAATTTAAGTGACTGGGCAAGTACCTACCTACTTAAGCAAAACAAGTACAATACAATACTTATAAATACATGCAGTATGTACCTAGAGCGTTTAAGATGTATTTTAAATGATAGTATACTTACTGTACATAGTATTATTATTATTATATTGAATGGCCTGTTGGTGCAATGGCAGCGATCCTGCCTTTAGCTCCGGAGGTCACGGGTTCGATCCCCACCCAAGACAAACATTCATGTGACGAACTTTTTGTGTTTGTTGTGTGTCTGGGTGTTATAATCAATACAAGTACCAAGTACAAGCTCTGCTTAGTTTGGGGTCAGGTTATTTCGGTTTGGTGTTATTTGTCGCGGATTTGAGTGACTTACATATTTGTAGGAACCCTAGGAAGGCTAGACAAAGAACGGTCGTTCTAAAACTTTTTTTTCGTTTCAAGAGGAAGATGCTCTAGTAGGTACCTATCATGCCATACATTGGCTTATCACTACGCGACAGTACGGGCTCTGCCCATAAAGTTATTAAACTCGAGCTGCCTTTTTAAACAGTAAATTTCTCAAGTTATGAAACAAACAGTTCAACCGACATACTGAAATACATGTACAGTTTTAAGGATTCCTAACTTTACGTAGCGTCTCTAGATTAGCCCGAAAGGTGTACTCGTATTACGAGTACATAAACGTGCAACTTAAACAATTAAATATTTGGTAGACATTAACATACCTACTGCAATCAAAACAATCACTACTCATAAGGTCAATTAAAGGCTTAGGGCTTATTTCTACGAGATACCTACGTCATTGACGAATCGCCAAAAAAATATGGAATATTTTTTCTCACGATTCGGCAAAATAGAAAGCTTTCGAAAAAGACGATTCAACAAAATACACGAATCGTATCCTCGTGTGAATACCTATGCACTAAGTTGCGTCAGACCTACTTATTGCCCTGCTCTAGTATGCTTTAATTAAGTCTGCGGTTGTAATTGTTTTACTCGTCTATTGTCAACTCAAGATGGCTAACATTTCCAAGAATAATAATACATAGAAACTGAGCCCCAGCACCCGTTTTAATGCCACAAAGTTCTCGCGGAATATGGACGTAATTGAGAGCTCAATGTCAGCTCTTTGCCATTTGTGGTTAGGGCTCCGTCAAATTGTCCTTAAGTGCGGCAAATGAATGTATTTGAAAATATAGGAACAGCAAGAACAATAAATCATAATGTGTACTTCACATAGGTACGTACCTACTCAAAGTGGTACGGTAGACAATCATTATGACATCTCAATTTTTTATTTTTTGTCAGAAGATTTTGACAGCTACGTTTATTTGGAACTAGCCTTCTTAGTTGTTTTTATTTTAAAACTAAGTTTTATAACAGCTTTTTATTTCTAAGTATCTGAAACTCGAGGTCTCGAGGCTTTGTATCTGATAATGATGTAGGTAATCGATTTGAAGTGCGCAATAGAGATAATATGGATGATCTGATCATGGAAACCTTCAGAAAGGACACAGGCTTTCCTTTTTCGCGACTGTACCCCCTCGATAACGGTGTGGAAGAAATGGTCCATGCAGATGTAGTCGCGAGCAAAACTATTTTTTTCTAATTATGAAAAATAATATAATCTTAGTGTGTGTCGGTAGTACAATGCTCCAGCTAGGCAGCTGTATGTAGGCTGAGAGCAACACGTCACGCGTCACGACGATGTTTTTTTGGAATTTAAATTTGATTAAAGTACTCAAGGAACAAGCAAAGGTAGGTATAGGCTGTGTTTGGTTTCGATTCAGTCAGCAAATGTTGGTGAAATAGTCAATATAATTTTTACTATGCCTTCGCAATGAAGTGATGTGTCATTATTAATTTACTTTTTAATAAATAAGGTATGGCATAAATAATTTAATGAAAATGTATCACCGAGCTCGACATTTGGTAATTTGTTCTTTTTTTTGTTGAGTAGTCATCAAAAAACCACTCAAAATTAGAAACATAGGTACCTATATGACCAATGTTAGCTAGAATACGCGGAGACTAGTATTTGCGATAAAAATCGCAGAACGTAAGTAATTGTCCGATGGCTCTTTAATCCGAGTTATTTGCATTACCGACGTGGTTAAGTATACCTGCCTATACACGGCGAGTGTGAGATAAAGATAATAAGATAAATAATATATAATGCACAAACAAATACTTACAGCACGTAAAAACAAAAAAGTAAATATTAAAGTACAATTTAGGCGGTCTTATCGCTACAGAGCGATCTCTTCCAGTGTGAGATGATAAAGACTTAAACTAATTTGAGCCTGTACATAACCTGTAAATTTTACATACTCTTAACAATATGACTCAATGAGTTGTTCCTACCTAAATAATTAAAGTAAAGCAAGGGATATTGTTTTGTTTATCACGAGTGACATTTGAACTGGAGGCCTACTCCCGCTCGTTGAACACATATACCTAGATACGTGGATTTTCATTGGTAAAATAACATAGGTACCTACTTAGCGTACGAGATTGATGTTGATTTTTGGTATTTTAATAACCAAATTTCATTGTTCAAATTACACTAAGCTGTGTCCTTTTTAAGTAAGTACCCTTCAAAAGTTTCGCGAAAGGAGTAGCTCCATACATTGAGTATTGATTTGCTCGTGTATGATTCACCAGATAGGTACTATCAACCTAACCTTCTAACTTACCTTCTGAGCCTACTACCTACTTGTGTTTTGGTTATGAATGAAACAATTATTGTCTAACCGAGATGGCGCAAACGCCTACTGCAACATCTGTAATACAGCTTCTTGCAGCTATTGTGTGACTAATTAGCCAATTGACTACGCCCGCGACACTCGTTGCTACTATTTGAGTGTATACCATTACTAAGGCCCCTATTCTGAAACGACGTTCAAGCGCGCTTTGAACTGTGATTACCTGATCTACTCTTGAGTTTCGAATCTGTTCTAGAGTAGGTACGGTGTTTATTCTAAGACGAATATTAAACGGGTCTCAGTTGAATCGAGTTTCAAACAAAATTGAGTAGAGTTTGCTTTTTGTCTATGAATCAGGCTTGTTTTCGTTTATAATAATTCATTTTTACCTCTTTTACGTTCCATTACAAGCTGATACTATGTGTTTATTGTGAAAATTAAACCGATACACAATGGATTTGCACCAAGAAAAGGTTTAATTAGCCTTTCAATACTTAACTTGTTCATGTAATACAATTATTACACTGAAACTATTTTAATTTAAGTTTTATCTTGTTATTTGTTAATTTATGCTATTAACTGTAACGGAACGTAATTGTAACCTGACAAGGGAGGCACTCGATATAATCTGTGCTTGGTGTGTATGTGTGTGTGGTTTACTATACCTACCCCTACATATAGATTAGCATACCACCCACTTTGTTTTTACTAATTATGGTTAATTACAAATTGTAGTTAATCCAGGAATGAGAAAGTGAAATTATCTTCATTCATTGAGGTCGTCAAAAATATTTAAGGATCCTTCCTTGAAGGAATCCATCGTTTTTGACAAGCAAATCTTACTCAAGCGTGGTCAGGAGGTCACTTGCGTGATCACAGATCAAATCTCTACTTGAGCGCCGTTTCGCACCTGAGTGACGTTTCGGAATAAGTCTAAACTGTGATCAATGAATCTGTACTCAGGGGCGGTTCTAGAATAAGATCTCTGCTTAAATCGTGTTTCAAGTCAAGATTCACGGTTGAGCGTCCTTTCAGAATACGGGCCTAAGTAGTTCAGAATTCGACCCAATTAGATTTTTTATTAACCTGAAACGAAAAAAAATATGAAAGTAATTAGCCCTCATGGTTACCTATATCACCAAAAAAAAGATTTCATCATTCAACTAGAGTAAACCCCTTAAAATGATGACTCAAAGAACAGCTCAAAGCAGCGCAGGGCCAATCTGCAATACTTGCTCACTTACTTAATTACTTACACATGTGTCAGTTTCATTAAACCTGGTTCGGGTTTATTACTGTCTATACACTCACTCAGTGACACTCACACCTGAAAGACAAGTACCTAGTTGAAACTGCAGTGTTCGCGCACCATCTTATTGCCTATTTCCTAAGTAAGCTCGGCGCATGTTTGCTCAATACTGTGCCAGCAGCTCGTTATTTACCAAACAGTTCATTTCCAACATTCAGTATTGGACAAACTACTATCACGCCTGCCGGATAACATCGTATATGCATTGAATTTGTGAGCCGATAATCTAATTGTTGCGGGATACCAGTGAATATTCGGTATCACTGGAACAGTATTGCATTTAATACATTGAATGTGGCTTTAATTAAAATAATCATTTTCATTTCCCAACCCATCTTTATTCTTTTAAATGCATGATGTGATGACACAACCTCAATTGTGGCACCGAAAGCCTTTTCTTCGTGTAAAACGCGCACGACACTTGCAGGTTAAAAGGCTAGATAGAAACTTTGATGCATATACTAGAACTAGGCAGATGCATTAGATCCATGTTCATCTGACTCTTACTTAATCTTGGTAATAACAACTATATTACAAACTCTATGTCTTTGGATGTTAATATTACAATAGTCGGGACTAATCTATAAACCGAATAACTAAATATAAAAGCGGGTGGTTCTTTAACTATGTTATTAAACACTGCTTTAAGTGCGTTAGCTGGGGTGGATTGAAAACGTTTCATTTTTGTAAGATTTTCGTGATTATTTCATTAAATTAAAAAAAAACTTAAATTTTTGCTCCTTTATTGTGTGCATGATACTATTTAAAAACACGATACATTTCCTAAAATTAGGTACCTAAGTAGTTGCCAATTATTCACTAAATTAAATAAAAAATATTTTTTTCGAAAAATGATAAGACACTAAAAATTTACTGTACACAGTTAAAGTTATAATTATGAAATTAAAAGGCACATTCAATAATAGAGAGACAATGAAATACTTAATTTCAATTCAGCTAAATAGTCACGAAAACCTTTAAAAAAATGCGACTTTTACGATCTACCCTAAACGCAGAAAGCAAACCCTCCTAAACGAAAAGTATTAAAATAAAATAATAACATTTTATCCAGAAAAATTCCATCTGTTTGATGAGTGAAAACATTTCGTTTGCTCCCGCTAAAGTTTGAGTAGAACCGTCTACTCTAGACTCGTAGGTAGTATTTACGTTACGGTATCTGATTTGTAACTAACAGTTTCGCCCACATCTAATAGGTATTGAGACATACGCCCTGTCGGTATGTTGCCGAAGTGTAGCCGTAATGTCACTTTGATCTAAGAGTTCAACAGCACCATTTAATTGGCCATAAGCACTACGCAATTTCCTGTGGCTTGCTTTAACGATAGCGTAGGTTCTCGCCACCTGGGTAGGTACAGCCTTGGGCTACCCATACCCAACCGTTACACACCAACGCCAATGCTTGCTTGATAGATCAATTTCCTTAAGATTTTTCTCCACAGATGATATAGGACCGAATATAGTTTTTTAATTCATCAGTATCTCTGACTGCCTTGTGAACAAAAAGTTTCACAAAAGGGAATGGAAATGTAGGACTTGATAGGATCCTTTTAGAGAAGCCCGTGATATTGAAAATATTTATGAAAACATATTATATTATCTCTGAGGAAGTCCGGGAAGTCACCCTTATTAAATCTGAGCCTGAGTGGTGGAAATAATCGTAGTCCTAACCACATAAGGCAGAAATTGAAATATGGATGATAGGTTTCTTTTATGCATCCCCGGATCAGCAGTGGAAACCAAAGAGTCCAATCCACTCGCATGAAACTTTTACTGGTTGTGGTTCCAATAATTTAAAATAAAAGCTAAGGTTAGGTATTATTATTAATTTGTACAAAGTAAACAAAAAGGGACTGTTCGGTAGACTAATTGGAAGTTGGAAGCGCCTGCATGGGTCAACCGCAAGCCCACTGATACAGATGCATCTCCCCCTTTCAATGAGCTCCATTGGAGTGTATTGGCCTGACGCTGTTATGATTGCCAATTAAAATGGCCAGCATCGACAATGCGACGGCAGGCGCAATTTACAATCCGTCCTAAGGGCATGCACTGGAACTATCGGAAACGTCGCTTTTTTGTTGGTTTTCGTGCTTATTTTACTAATTTCCAAAAAAAAAGGTATTTTTTTCTCTGATAGGTACGGTAGTAGGTAGTAGTATCCAGTAAACGCTCAATAAATTTTTTTTACTTAATTAATAAAACGCGAAAATGCATCGTAAAAAAATAACAAGGTGAATACATCTTATTTTTTATGATTATAACTGGAATGTATTTAGCGTTTTATCGATTTTTTATTTTTCCTGAGAGCGTCGTGGCCTAGTGGATAAGCACTCCAACGCGGATCGCGGATCGCGGATCGCGTGGTGCCGAGTTCAAATCTGGCCAGATTCAAAATCTTTGTGTTCATTGTTTAATTTCCGAGCCCACTAACTCTCCGGTGATGAAAAACATCGATAAAAAACCAAACGAACCCGGATAGCGGCGGAAGCCTCACCACCTACCACGTTGGCTTCTAATACCATTGGTGAAAGGTGGGCTTCTGAGTGTTCCGTTCACCATGATGGCAACAGTCACTTGCCTATGACTACCCCGATTGGGATAAAGTCGTGATGGTATGTCATTGTATGTTATGTTATTTATGCTGTAAAAAAATATTTAACTGGGTAATTTTTGATGACTACCGTATATTGGACAATACAATGTGTTTCTATATAGTAACATCACAGTGGTAATATGCAATACATAACAAAGGAAAAATGATACTCTTTTTTGATTTTTGTCATCACGTGATTCTTACTAAAGTGCGACGATTCCGATCGTACTTTTCAGTACGTCTACCGTGGCGTGCACAGTACGTCTACCACGAGTTGCCAATTTAAACTGACATCATCGTTCGCGCAAAAATATGTATCGGGATTTGACATTGCCATGTCATGTCAAATCCTAACACAATTTTTTACGCGAACGATAACGTAAATTTAAATTGGCAACTCGTGGTAGACTTCAGTGCACGCCCTTAATCGAGTTCCCACCATGATACTGAAACAGAATTGGAAACTTTGGAATGAAACCAAATTAGGTGCAGCAGTCCGTTCAGCGGCGAGAACCAGCACCTTATGAACGGCATAGAATTGTCCAAAATTAATTTATTTTCAGACCAACAAACTATTCAAATACACGAGTAGAAATTAAAGAGGGATTAAAGAGACATTGGAGGTTTTATTACTACATGTTACAATTGAAAAGATACTCACTCATCTCACTCACTCAGTAAAATTATGCAACCAAGATTATACAAAATATTGAGATATTGAGTATGTTTAATTTGTGATTATTAGTTTTAATTCTATAGCGTGAGCAATTGTACTTCAAAAAACTAACCTATTGCTTTTTTCACCGATTTTAAAAGTGGTGGGGGTTCTTAATTTGTTTGCTCTTATATGTGTGTTTTATGTTCTGATGAAAATCGGTTTGATGATTGTGATATTTCATTGAATACATACATACCATCACGACTTTATCCCAAACGGGGTAGTCAGAGGCAAGTGACCGTTGCCGTCATGCTGAACGGAACACTCAGAAGCCCACTTCTCACCAATGGTATTAGAACCCAAAGCGATAGGAGCCTTCCGCTGCTTGGGTTGATTTGGTTTTTTATCGATGTTTTCCATTACTGGAGAGTTAGTTGGAAATTAAACAATGAACACAAAAAATTCATTGAATATAATTATCAAGTTATAGATAGCAGAGGGGTAAAGTGTGGCGATTCCCTGTGTTGCGGACTCCAGCATGTGTCACGTTGCGCGCGCGCCATGCCGGTATCGCGTTAGTAAGTAACCGAAGACAGCAGCTCAAGCCTTACAAAACCATTACAAAGTGTACCTTATTTGCGAAGGATAAGGTAAACGCATGTAAAGCTTGATTGCGGTCGTGTGTTCGCGCGCTTTTCAAGGACAAACGGACATGACATGCGCTGATTTCTACTTGTCGGCGCTGCGCCGGAGTGGCGCCAGGAGCTGCAATTAGTTAGTTGCTTTTAGAATTTATGTGTCTGATATTTGTTTGCGGAGCACGTCCAGCATAAACATATAGGATAGGCATATAATATTATAACACACAAACTAGCGAAGGTGTAAGTACGAGTATTATTTATTGACCTTGGCCTAGTTAAAAACAACAAACACGCCACTAAGTGTCGCGCAAACGAGCCACCTGTGGATGCCACCGGTGGCTAGCGACAAGTTGTTCAGACGATTTTTCATACATTTGTAGGTGTAACAATTGGCTGAGAGGCAGCTATTGGCGCGCCACTTGACGCTGCTTCGGCAACCGACTGTTAGTGGCGGCCACCGGTGGCTCACCTGTACGGATCTAAGTTTACATACGACAAATTGGTTGTAGAGAAAATTTGAGCTCTTCTTTTACTGAATATTATAGCTGACTTTTTAAAATTATGTTGAGTTTGATTTTTTATGCTCTGTACGTCTACCACGAGATGCCACTTTTGAATTTACATTATCGTTCGCGTAAAAATTTTGGGAAGTGAATGTTTTAAAAATTTGTTATGTTAACTATCGTGACGTAAACTCGTGGTGGGGTCACTGCAGGTACTTACTATCGCAAATGATGCAGCTGTTTGGCTTTCCCTAATATCTGATAATTAATTCTTAATAATCAAAAAAAATAACGGGTACGTGATCGAGGGGCTGAGGCTTGCACGAGGGTTGGTTGCACCCGAATGGTTTGTCAGAGTGAATTTATTACGGCTGACATTTGGATGAGTCACCGCGCGCCCTTCGGGGAGTGTCCCTTCGATCCGCAGCGAAAAGATTGGGCCATTTTGGTAATCGACAATCGTGGATTGATGCATGCCTTGTTTAGGTTTAAACTGTGGCTTGATCTTTTATTATTGTTTCGGAAAATATGTTAGGTTAGGGAATTAAGAATTTTCCCATTAATGTCAGTAAGAGAATGTGGCGGTATGGCCTTTACTCTAGGCTGGCTTATCGTCAGTGCCGCAAAACCGACATAAGAAATAATAGTGTTAAATTATAAAGTTCAACCGACAGAAAAATAAATAATTAAAAGTCATACATGAATCTGCAATTTTGCAAAATAACGTAAGTATTGGTTACCTATCCTAAATTCTAATTGTTTAAGTACGAATTTCTTTTGATCTAAATCGTTTAGCACTTTTTTGTTTTCCATAATTTCATTTCATCGAAAGCACACTTGACATTTTGCTGAAATTCCGATTTTCAATTGTTGTTTTATTCGAATTCCAAATGATTTGACTTCTAACTCAACATTAACTAAAAATTTGATTGTTAAGTAGTTGATTTAGTATCCAAAAAAACATTTGAAAATAATTAAAAACTACCTTTTTCAATTCCGTAACAAATGAAATTAACAATTTCACTTCCTGCCATATTAGACAATAATATTATTAACACTAATGAACTCACTCGAATGCAATTTAGATGCAAATAATGTGAAATATACACTTAAAATGTTGTATTTCTGAAAGCAAAAAAGCTTTCTGGCGCTTCGCTTCGCCACAGTTTTAACCTTTTAGGCATTCCCAGGGCCCTGGGTTCCCCAACAAGAGAGAGACTCCTCGCAGGACCCTTCGGCGCGCAAGGCCGCCTGGCAGCCAGCCTCGGGAGGAGCAAGCTCAACTCCAGTGCACGATAACACAGGCCACTGTCCGTAGACACGTGTTAACGTCTTCCTCGGGATCGCAAACCAAAACATACGTAGGCCCCTCCCCGCGTGCGCTTCGCGACCCCAAGGGCCCTTTTAGTCGCCTCTTACGACAGGCAGGGATACCTCGGTAGTATTCTCTTCTAACCTAACCTAGATATTTAATCCTGTTTGGTAAGAAAAATAAAAAACAGGATAAATAAAATATGGAAAAGATAACTTCTTGAAATTACCATTATTGTTAACAAAACTTCGGTAGAAAGAAAACTAAATGTTATGATAATCGGTTAACAGTTTTTCTAGGAAATTAAACATCTTAAAAATAAGTTTATAGATTCCAAATATTTGGAAAAAGATCCATCTGGGATTTGAAACTTCGTTGTATTGTTTTCTTACAATTGTAATTCAAACTAAACATTTTCGAAAGTAAGATATGTTACCAAGTTAACAAACAAAGACAAAAAATCAGAAGCTGGTACTTACTTAATACTTGCCTTCACCCAATTGGGTATGGTAACATTTTTAATACGTTTTACTATTAAGAGTAACTAATTTAAAAAATTTGTTGATCTTGGTAGTTAATTTTTTAAAATTTTTAAACATTGCTTACTCATGACGTCTCAAATTGACTTAGTGTTCCCACATATGTTTTTTTCCCCGATTCGTGGTAAATAAATAATGAGGAGAAAATTACTGATCTAAAGCACTTACGGCTGAAACAGAGCTTGCCGTTCATTATGTAGCATCTCACGAGAATGTGAGAAGTAGACTTATGATGATACAATTTACTTTTCCAAGTTCTGAAACCAAGCCCCACCTGAAAGGGTTGTGATTATAGCGAATGGCTATTTAAGTCCTACCAACGTGTCTGGGCAATAGGTGTAAATTAGTATGCGTATTATTAAAAATAACTTAGTGTAAAATATTTTTCATACAGGGAAATTTAAAATCTGCTATCTGGAAACACCATTAATACCATGCAGTAGAATCACCTAGCTAAAAATCTCACGTATGAAACAGATCGCGTCATTTGATTGGTTGATGGATAGATTATCAACCAATCACGTGAAAGGACGTTTATACGACCCAATGACTTTCAATTGTGAGATGTCAAATTGATTACCGTCAGAGTCCATTAATGTACTCTTTGCGTACGTTGGCAATCTGGGGTCAAATCAATGACCCCAGTTTGCCAACGTAATTAATTAAAAAATTCCTAGATCCTTTGCCTTTAAAAATGTTAATTATTTAATTTAGGTATAAAATACAAATACCTCGAAATGTTTAATTTTATTTTTCCATACCCAATTACCTTAACAACAAGGTGCTACTTAACGACAAGTTCTGCTTACATTCGGCCAGTGCCCAATATGCGCAATAGAAATCCACTTTAAGACGTTCATTCACCTCTGGGGAGATCGTGAGCGACTAGCGCTTTCAGTGCTTTCGTCAAAAGCACAATTGCAACTTACGTAAAGCTATCCAGCGCTTTTAGTCGTATCATCATATCGGTATTGTATATTCTACACTTAAAATATTCAATTTTGTTAAGGACTTCCAGTTTCATTTATCGGATGAGCCGCGCATCGCAGGTACTTCGAACGTAACAGTATCCAAATAATATCTGAAGAGATTTTTTCGTAGCGATTGAATTAAAAAAGTATTTCCTGACTGATGGACGGATTCTTTCTCGCAATCAGTAAACTACTGATGCGTGACATAAAATGTGGATAAAAGGTTAATTTATTGCGGAAGCATTAAATAAGAGAAGACTATAGGATTCACCGATTTCAAAAGTTTAAATAGATGGAAAGGCATGCCATAGTCAGAGTTATTCATTTTGTTAATCATTTATGTTCACGATAAATTACTTATTGAAGCAAGTACCAGAAAGAATTGGAATTCTACTTTGTAACAACCAGTATTTTGTAACAACCTCCATCACCAATAGTAAACTGCATGTTCCGTAAATTATTGCTTCAAAGTATAGACACACATACGTTATTACGTTGGTGCTGCTGAAATCTAAGAAAATAAAAAAGATTAACGATAAAATGGACGCAGATGAAAGAAGGAAAGACTCCGATGGACATTATAGGACATGCTATTTAGGCACAAGCCAGCAAGATGGGGCAAACTTAATAATCGTATAAAAAGCGTAGAGTTAGGTAGAGTAAGCACATTCTTGAGTTTGCAGCAGTCGGGGGAGGCAGGATTAGTGGCAGGGAGTTCAAGGGGCCGCGCGGGCATGGCTTTCGTCTAAGAATTAGGATTGCCATAACACGCTTAGTTATTTCCAGGACATGGTACAGATGCTTTCACGTCTATCTTTACAAAACCATTGCAAAATGCGTCCTATGTCAGCAGCATGTGCTTCTATGTAAAACCTGACGTGAACGCGTGTGCACAGTAAAGTATCTATTTGCTCAGTTGTCACTTGCTTGGTTATTGGGTCCGAGGCAGCTTATGATCATCGCCAAGCCAGATATTTACGTCTTCTTTTAAAAGCGTATTACCTGACACTGTTTATTCCTGTTTAACTAGGTGGAAAGCAGGCGTGCTTTAAAACAGGATGGCCGACACAGGGAGCCTGACTCTGTTTCTGTTATACAGAAAGGTAGAATGTAGGTAGCGAAAAGCATGTCATGTAATAATAGCTTTATTCCACCACCACAACATAATCGAAACTGGGAAAATACTAGTTGTATGACTTTAAGTACTAACGTACGAACTCGGGACTAGAAAATTTAGGAATTCCGGGATTTCCCAGCCGGATGGCAACCTTACTGAAATTGCGGGAGCATTGGAATTGCATTGGAAAAGTCTAACAGAAAAACCCATCCAATAGTGATTACAACATTGCGTTGAGAAATTTCTAACCGATAAAATAAATAAAAACAGATCGGAATAAAAGAATAAGGGAGCAAAATCTCGCCACCGGCGCTTTTACAAGTTGTGAATAAAATATAACTATTTTATTACAATACCGATAGTCACTAGTCGATCACCGATATATCGGTGTATAAGTCTCATGGTCCCGGACTCTCAGGGTCCGGATAGTATGTCCCAGATATTTGTTTATTTAATGAGGATAAGATTAGATGGAGAAGTAGGAAAAGAAATAAACGGGAGAATGGACCTTATATTTCCTACACACCTTCATTTACTATGAATAACTTTGACCATAGCTTAGGAAGTAGTATGTGAGCAGAATGTAGATAAAATATGGGTACATATTAGAATCCCAAAAAACAAAACACCTTGATTTACAATTTTAAATTGACCGAGCTCTAAATACCCGAACTCAAAATAATACCCGAAGCGATTATACACCTTACTATGCAATACCAGAATTCAAATAGCAAATTTTCAATAAACCTCACGTTACAATTCCAAAATTTGAAAAGCATAATATACTTATGTAATACTTACTAGATTTCTCGTTCTCATAGCTGCGTAAAATGGTTGTAAATTATAGAAAAATCAATTGGTTAGGTTAGGTAGAACTGTGACCTTCGAATCAGAACCAAAACCGAGTTGTCGGCGAATGAGCATAGGTGGCAAAAAAATATAATGACATTAAGTTAACAATGTTATATAAATTATCCCTCGATAGGATATTTTTCTTGGTAATAAGTTTTATATTACATATAACATTATATTTTATATTTGGCATTTAAAATGTTGGTATCATTATTTGGTGTTATTACTATAAACATTTTAAACATTAGGTAGGTATTTAGTCCAATCGGTATTTTAATCTTAGTTATTTCGTAGGTAGGCACCTAGAATCAAAATACCTAATGTTTTAATATACCTAAGCAACTAGTATTAGTTGCCACGTTTATTTAATAGAATCGGTATTTTAATCATGGGTATTTCGTAGGTAGGTATTAGTTGCTTAGGTATATTAAAACATTAGGTATTTTGATTCTAGGAGTTTTAAACGTAGGTCATTTAACGTTAGGTTTTTTAATTTCAGGTATTTAAATACGTACCCCAGAATATTAATATCATTGAAAAACAAATACATAAACATACCATCGCGACTTTATCCCAAACGGGGAAGTCAGAGGCAAGTGACTGTTCCGTTCCGACTGTTCATTGTGAACGGAACACTCAGAAGCCTACTTTTCACCAATGGTATTAGAACCCAACGTGGTAGCTACCTACCACGTTGGGTTCTAATACCATTGGTGAAAAGTAGGCCCACGCCTTCCGCCACTATCCGGGTTTATTTGGTTTTTTATCTTTGTTTTCCATCACCGTAGAGTAAGCCGGAAATTAAACAATGAACACAAAGATTTTGGTTCTGGCCAGATTTGTACTCGGGACCACACGATCCGCGATCCGAGTTGGAGTGCATAACCACAAGGCTTCGACGCTCTAACAGATCAAATATTATTGTTGCTCATAATGTTCAGTTAATGTAGAACTTATTACCAAAAAAATATTCTTCTGAGGGAGGATCTATTATTACATTGTATAGGTACCTAATATCGATAATTTTTTTGCCACTTATGTTCATTCGCCGACAATTCGGTTCTGGCATGTGGTCACAGTTCTAACCTAACCAACTGAAGCTTTTTTAAGCTAATGTCCGTTTATCATACTTTATGAGCTTGATCAAAACCTCGAGGCTTTATGCAGGAGAACTCATGGTTGATGTTTATGTTCCAATAGTGTACTTTCGAGGTTGTTTATTCCGGTTCACAAAATTACGATGTTATTCACAGCCGAGGCTCCTTACTTAGTTAGGCGCAGGCCGAAATGCATAATCCAATGAACGCCCGCGGCAGCCGGGGTGGCAACAAAGGCCCAATTAGATCCAACGCTAACGTTAGTTCACTGTTCTGGTTAGGTACAAAAGGCCACAAAATCACCACAGATTTTTTCCACGAAGGAAAAGTAAGGGAAATAATTCGTGGAAAAGCGAATTTTGGCACAAATGTAGGGGTGTGGTGTCTGAAGCAACATACTCAGAGTATTGATATGGATAGGGGTGGAGCTAACGGGTGGGTAACGGTGACGGTGGGGTGTTAAGGTAATTTTTTTAAGTTTTTCTTAAACAACTCGTAAGCGGTGCCTCTTAGAAAAAAAAAATTACTCCAGGCAGCACTTGGTCCAAACCTTGTAAGAATGTCCTTTCTCAGAGTTAGATGTCCCGTTAGAAATTGAACCTCGATTTAGCAAGCGGGCTTTTGTGTTGTTTGCCGTGAATGTGTAGTGATGCGTCCGACCGGCGCCTCGCTTATCGATATCCGAACGTAAGGTCAGCCGCCGACCCGCGTATCAATCCAGGAGCGCACTCGCAACGGAAGCAGTACATTAGCACGTCAGCCCTCGTGATGGATTGCTGGTTCGTCTACGCGACTGTCAATGCAAAGGAAGGAAGCTTAACATTGATACGGTACTTTTATAAGTGGGATTTGCGATTCGCGTTACCAGCACTTTCAGGTCGTTTTTCTTACCAAACTATGTCAGAATACATTGTCCAGTGACTCTCTAAGCTTTAGGGCGCCTGCAGGCCACGTTACTACCTATTTATCAGGGTTGAGAGTCTTCTGCGCTGACCCTGCAGATCGGCAACTCTGTCTAACTATACCATCTGCGTCTTAACAGCCATAGTCATCTAGAAAATCATTCACGAATTGAGTTACGAGTATTAATATTACTTTTGATCCTGCCTTGTAACTTTGGCAGTCCCCATACGATGTGGAAAGACATTCTTAAAAATAATGCGTAAGGCCAAAAAAGCCGAGGTTGCAGACTACATCTCATTATTACTTACATGCATATTATACCACACACGTATGAATAAATCAATATATTGTTAGCAAGGCCTGTGTGACAGAAAGGCGTAGTGTTTATTTGGTAGAGTATGTATTGTATGTCAGAGCTCGATTGAAACTGTTTCGCACCGATATGAAAACTCATTCTGCTGAGAGTGCTGCGGATATGATTCGGAACGGGAGGAAATGCAAGCTCGCCGCGCGGCGTCAATCGCCAATCGCCGTGTCTCTGGTTTACCTAATTTCCGGTTTGCCTGGACGGCGAAGCGGAACTCGCAATATAACATACAACACGAAATATAACATTAATCTATGGAGGCCGAATCGAACTACTGTGAAGGAACTTATCGATAGTTTAGTTTCACCAAAGATCGGCTTAAATACTATTATGCTCGTATATATAAAGAACCCCTCTCAAAACTTGAGACTGCTACCACTTGAGCAACGAAGTTTCAAACAAACTATCAACCCCAAAAACAACCCCATAGAGGCTGAATTTTGCAAAAAAATCCGTCTTAGTGATCACCTACGTCGTACAAAGAACCCCCATGCAAAATTTCAAACTCCTAGCACTTGTAGTTTCTGAAATTTCGTGACCTTTCGCTTTCAAATATTTTAATAATTTTGCGTGCGTATTTTTAAATTTCACGATAAAACACAATCAATTAATCCCATTAATGAGTTGTAGAGGACAACATTTATCTGCGTAAAATTCTCTTGATGATGAAATATATTATAGCTACTTATAGCTACGTATTTATGAAAGATAAATAAATAATAAATAAATATCTGGGACAATTCACACCAAGATCATCTGACCCCAAACTAAGCAGAGCTTGTAATATGGGCGTCAGAGACTGATAAACCTACTTAAATATTTCTAAATACATACTTAAATAGATAATAACACCAAGACACACAACAAATACAAATGTTCGTCACATAAATATTTGTCATGGGTGGGGATCGAACCCACGACCTCCGGCGCTAAAGGCAGGATCGCTGCCATTGCGCCAACAGGCCAGTCTGGATATATTGTGTCGTGGACTTTTTTATGGATCTACTAAAAACCTACATACATTTTTGTAGTACATTGTATGCATATATAATCAACAGTGGGGCCAGCGCAAGCACGAAAAGAGTTACGGTAGCGCTTTTATTCCGGATTACTTAATAAGTGTTAATTGATCTGGATTGAAAACTAATTGGTTCAAAAGAAATATATGCCTTTATGCCTGTATAAAGTTGAATTGTTATCATTTAATATGAAACAGGCGAAACAAAATATTAAACTTTAACACTGCATTTGCAACAAATATTTTAAACGATTGCTAGCAGTTTTTGCTAGAATCGAAACTGCCTGCAAGCTACCTATTGTGGGGTTGTTTTCGTTACCCGAGAACAAGTTTCCGTAACTTACCTAGAAAATATTGTTAGGGAAATGAAATTCGTATCGCTGTGTAGTGACGTGCAAACAAACTTGACGTCAGCGTGGAATTATTGATGTCACCCCTCAATTTGATTTATGTTTCCAGGCTTACGCTGCGAGCATGGTATAATAAAACACTTTTTAACATTCCAAGACTAGGAAAACCTCAATCGATATTATACAGTTTAGTTTAAAATTCGTTACCTTTTGAATTAATAGGTAATAAAGAAGGAACTGCTTTTCTGAGAGTTTTCAAATTTTTGAGAACTGTTTTCAAAATTACTACCACTATATATTATAATTTTTAAGCTATTATACCAAAGAAGACTTAACTATACTTCATGCAATATAACATTAGAAATAAGATTTGCATTTGACGTTGCCATGACGATGACATACCTGAGTATAACCTGGTAAAATTTAAAAACTTCTACCACGACGTATTAAGGGATTATGTACATTTTAGATTTGGTAGAGTAATAGTGATAGTAAAGTTGTGTTCGAATAAAAACCTCTGCTTGTTTAGGTTTTTACATCGACAATATTGTTTGATTCCAGACAACATTACATAACAACACATACCAGCACGACTTTATCCCAAGCGGGGTGGTCAGAGGTAAGTGACTGTGCCGTCATGGTGAACGAAACACTCAAAAGCCCACTTTTCACCAATGGCATTAGAACCATATGCACGACAAAATAATTTATATTATCTTTTCACTTGCCTGAAAGAATTTAATAAAGTTTGTGTCTGTATTCCGAACATTTAATATCTGAAGAATAAAATAAAATTACGATTGCAGCATAGCCTACGCCGTTAACTTGTAATTTTCAAGAAACATAAAACCCTTTTTTTAGCCGAAAGTTAAGTGATTTTACCTTAATGTCCAGCGCCAAAGTCTGATATATGAAACGATAGTGATGTTACCAAACCATAACAAATCGTAACTATTTTAGGCATATCTTCCTATATTCATTTGACATTAGAAATAACGTTACTTGCAGGTTATTAGAGTATAAATTTGAAACATAATAATACATTAACCATAAACATTGTAATGTAATAAACTTAACAATCGTCGTATTTTCCCAACACTATCTTGCTGAATAGTGTAAGCAGTTTTAGACGCCAATGTCCAAGAAACGACGAATGTTTATAAAACAATTTGTTTAGTGATGTTAATTGAAGGTAATTAAAAAAAAACCCTACATAATAATGACATACTCGTTACATTATATCAGTCATTCAGTTGAGTATGTTTTCGAGTTTTTTTTTTACTTATGAATTATAAATTGCAACTGATTTACTAGTTCAAGCAACAAACAGTGTTTAGAAATGCCAAGTCATCAACACCAGCGCAACAACGTTGTTCTGCTGTTGGCTGCAAAATACTGAGTAGAATCGAAAAGTTGCTTAGTTGCATTAACGTTATCAATATGTCCTTATTAAATTAAAATATCTAATGTATAGTTTAATACTATTTTAAATGAAGAACTTTCAGATGTATTTTTAGTGTTTAACTACTGACTTAGTTGGAATGGGATTCAAATATAATATATTTACAAGATGATCGATGTTTCGTTATCACCGGAAACTGTCACTTCACTAAAACTTGAAAGAACTTGTGTCAAACATACGCCAAAGTTTTTTAAATCAGACAAATAGTTTTGCAAAAGGTATTCTTCTGGTATCTATCTGAGGATTTACTTTGCTTTATGTAAAGTAAAACACTCTTGAAAGTATATATAATTGTTTTATTCTTCATATTTAAGTGGAACTGTGTTTTATATTTCAAACCCTCGCTTAATTTCTTGCGAAAATTGTTTTAATAAAATATTATGTTTTATCCTCTATAGGATAGTGTCCCTTCACTACTGTCATCTCCGTCTCAAGAGGCCGTGGCGTCACGGGCACGACTTTCGGAAAAAGCATGGCGTGGAATCGTCATTGGCTGAAAAGCTGTCAAAATGCGAGCGACTTGGCAATCGACCCGTGTTGCTAGTTAGAGAATAAGTTTAGTTAGTTTTGAAACTAACAACGACAGTAATATACCTACATATTTCAAAATCGATGCTATAACCCAAAAAGGTAAGTACTTATAGTAAAAAGACACCCCATATAAACATAAAGCGATTGCGACACGATTAGAAAAGGATGAATATACATTACAAATCAAAGCATGGAAATCGAATGGCTGTAGTCGAATCGTGGAACTTAAGACTTCCTTATTAGCGTAGTTAGATTATCTCGCGTCGGGCACGACACACGTCGTATCGCGTCGGCAGGAAGCGCTTCCGCTGGTGCGAGTCGCCTCAGCTGAGTCATTATTACTGACTATTCTTGAAGGAGCGGTGAAAAGTGTTTTATAAAAGCACACTGTTTACCTGGTGGAACTCGTAGTTACTGCAGCATATGTAGCGAAACTCAAATCGCTCAGCTGACCACAGAATAAAATTTGACTCTTTAGTCATTACCGACTATTCTAGAAGAATGAACGGTAGCAGTTTCATCAGCCTATCAACAAGTAAAAGATCCCATCACGTAAAAGAAACGCTAGCCCAGTGGAGCACTGGGACGGCGTTCTTCTCAGATGACGGGAACTATAGTCGCCTTCTACGACACGCGTGGCCAATGATTCTGTGGAGTAGTCAAATGTACTCAGTGGATAGAGTCCAATTCGTGAAACGATTTCGAGTTACTTTGACTATAGTGCGTGTCTGTAATATCGGTTACTGTTCCTCTAAAAGTTAGCTGCTTGGTAACGTAGCTCACTTAAGGGCCTATTACACCGCGTCGCCAGCGCCTTTTTTTATCGTACAGAGCAGTTTGAAAGGTTTACAGGCTGCATCTGACTCGCGACGCAATGTATTGCTAGTGGTAGTCTGGTACATACTAACGCGCGTTCACCATGCGCTTACAAACGCAGTTTGCTGCACGGCCTGGATCTAGGGGTCCTAAACAGCGACCAGTTACAAGGAACCCAGTTCACTTCAGTCCTTCTGATGGTGTTGATTTGTAGTTGTGTTCACGATAACTTTTCCATTAAAAGTAAAAATCTGGTGTTGTCTACGCACTCCGGAAGGAAAATGAAGGAGGAAATGAGAAAGTAGGCAGCCATATGCAATATTGTTTGAACAATTTGGCGAAAGCTAAAATCTAATTATTATTATTTTCCATGTTAACTCTAATCTTGGACGACCGACTTGGTGTAATGGTTAAGAAGTTGGCTACTACACCAGAGGTCGCGGGTTCGATCCCCGCACAGTACAAACATTTGTGTGCATGAACATGTCTGTTCGTACTGGTCTGGGTGTCTCCTATGTATAATAAGTATGTATTTACAAAAAAAAAAAAGTTTAAGTATGTTTATCCGTTGTCTAGTATCCCATAACACAAGCTTTAATTAGCTTACTTTGGGGCTAGATGGCGCTGTGTGGAATAATGTCCAGGGATATTTATTTATTTATTATTATTAATCGTTTCTGAAATGTATAGTGCAAATAGGCGTAAGATCTACCCACACAAAATAAGTTGAAAATCATCAACGTCAACTCAAACATTAAACAACCGAACAGAACAGCACGAGAGACGCGTTCTATTTCTAAAATACCCAGATCGGCATGCAAAAAACTTCATAAATGGACGTTTCCCCTAGCTCCAAACGGAAGTTCGTAGGATTCGGTCTATTTTTACGTGCGGCTATTTTTAGCGCTGGCTGGCTGCGCTTGCTACGCCTCGAGCGAGCAACTGCGGAGCAGCTGGCCGTGCTTTAGGCATCTCACACACTTCCGAAACCGACGTTAGGTACAGTCTCCATTTGAAAAAGTCACCTTTTTGACTATTTTTTTCAACTAGTGGTTTAATATTTAGCCACGCGTACAAAAGCGATTTGAGATCAGGACAGCAAGAACTTAACATTGTAGGTCTTTTTAAGTTCCGGAAGTGAGACCATTAAATAACAAACTACTTAGTAGATTGAGGGCTGATCCGAAAGGCGGTCTTGATTCAGGCTGTCTTTAATCGAACACTAATAAATAAGTCTATAGTAAAGCCACAGTGGACGATGATTAGGCAAAATCGATAATTTTCTCCCTATCATATGATCAGTTAACAATAAGATGGCGGAGGAAGACAACTGTTAGTTCCCCGCGGTCTAGCCAGGGCAACTCCGGCCAATCTCTCGGATGAGTTTCGATGCCACATGTTGACAAATCTGTGATTACTTTGACTTAGTGAACCGATCGTATTTTTTCTTGGTGAGTGGAATGCCTTACACTTATTTCCATGAATCTCCGCATCGCATATTCCGCTTCACGCTCCGGCTATGTGAAATTATCCAACATGGATGCAGAAAGGATGTGGAGAATTTTCAATAAGGTACTTTTGTTTTTATAAAACAAAACTCAAGATCACCCATTTTCTCCTAAAATTCAAAATAATATTATTGAGTCAGAGATTGAAATAGCAAATACATTTGAAACTTTTTATGCTAACATACCTTTACTTTTTACCAACTTTCTCCCACTACACATTTTGAGACTTTATTTATGGAATCAATAATTTAATTAGTTACTAATATTCTTAACAACAGACTTTACCATTTATTTAACGTTATAAATGTACTAACAGTAACTTACGAATTTGTTCCAATGATCGATGGTCATAGATATTTGCCTATTATGCGGCAATACTATCTTATCTATGTTTGTTCGAGCACATAACTAGGTACCAGCCTGTAATTGTATGTTTCACACGTCAATTTAGTCTTTGTTTACAATAGTGCTCGAGAAACCGACGGATGCTGCCTTACGGAAATGAATATGCAGTCAATTGTTTATTATTAGTCATCAGAATGAAGCCGTAATTGTTGGTAAACTAATGTGAATTCTGTAATAATAAATGATTTCTCATAAATAACAATCAACAAGAAGTACGATATAAACTAATAAATTATTACTGCTCCATCAAAGCTAGTGTGTGATACTTTTTTGGTAAATGACCTACTCAACATTATATCGTATTTATGTTATAATATCGAAGTAGATATGCATTTTTGGTATATAAGTTTTTCTAATAGAAAAACTGGTAACCTTACGAAACCTAGTAAACTAACTACTACTAACTAGTTTACTAAAGATTTTGACAGGCATTACAAAAGGGCCTCATAGATGTAGCTTGAGGGTAGACATAACAGGCTTGGATCTAAAGGACACTTATCTTGTTAACTAGTCGGCTCGGAGCCAGCTTCATTGTTCCTTCGACAGTATTAGGTACCTATAGAACCAGATAACTATAAATTGTACAATATCAGTAACTATACCGTTGCTTTATTGGGATTTTAATTATGGCAGGCTTTGGAAATGTGTAGGCTCCGTTGTTGGCGCATAGGGTAGCGGCTACCCGGTAGCTTGTTTTTTTACCAGAGATGTGTTATGATGTATGCTACAAGTACGTTGCTTCGGATGCGTTTGATATCCACCAATCACATTAATTGGCCCACAAACTGGTAAAACTAGTTTTACTAAGCTATGATTTTAATATGAGACATGACATGACCGAGGATGCGTGCCATGGCGGCGTGCTATGGATGCGTGCTGTGTGCCTTCCCTACTGTCGATACATCGCATAGCTCGACCTGCGCATCTTCCTCGCTCCGTTACTTAGCATGGCATCAGTGGAAAAGGTCTCATAGTTCCGTAGCGTAGTTTGCACATCCTCGCAACATAGCTGCATAGCACAAGTTTGATTGGCATGTCATCGAGACTGTTTAATAAACTTCCAGAATCAATTCAAAATCTTGAAAATCAGAAATTTGAAATTATTCTTGCTGGTCTTCTAGAAACGAAATGTTACTATAAAGTTGATCATTTTCTAAACGATGTGATCTCCTAGGTGGGTAATTATCGATTAAATGTTAGAAAAATAGTGTTTTAAAATTAAGTACTTAATTATGATATGTAGCTTTATTTGTCTAAAGGAATATTCGTATACCTTTAAGGTGAATCGGAGCGGATTGTTAAATATTTACCACCTTTAATTACCTACGATTTGTAACGAATTAATTATCATTTCATTTCATTTCACATCTAATATAAAATTCATACGAACGCACGCCTTTGAGTTATAATTTAAAAGTACGGGTGTATGTCAGTCTCTATCACATACCTTTAGTACAGTACAAGTTATGTTTTATTTGTGTGTGTGTATGTAGAGGTATCTCGATATCGGTTTCCTCTATTATAAAACTTTTGTAGGAAACAAATATCTTCACCATGTGACGCATCAAATAGTACGTCGATAAATATTCCCTTTTAATTATCTGCTCTATCTCGAGCATAGGGCGAGTTTACTTTTGTGTATAAAATGAGTTATTTAATATGAGCCAAAGTAGGTGCGGTCGAAAATAGCTGCGATACGTCGCTCCCATTATTCAGAACACTTTCTGGCTCCATTCGAGCGCATCAACAATAATTCGTAGGTTAATGACTCTTATTTTGATCAATATTTTCGAGCCCGTCCCAGATTTTTGTTTATTTACTTTCCAAACCTGTCAAAATCGCGGGACGTCCCGCGCACATCGGGACATTTGGCAACGCTAGCCACCTGGTGGAAAGTGGCCACAGCCGACCATTAATTTCTGCTGCATAAAGCAGTCACTGATGCGTTACGTGCTCTCTTGAGAAGCTTGTGAACTAGATCCTTGAAAAGTTCCTTAGTGTACAAGACGAAAATCTTAGACGAAAGATCGTTGCCATTTTGATCTTGAGTACGATCTTAGGCGCTTTTATATGTGTAATGTTCGTAATTTGAATAATGTAAAACCCTAATTGCTTTCTTAAATAAGCTTATCGTGGTCGTGTTTTGGCTATAAATAGCCAAAAAAGGTTTGATGGTTAAATTTAACTACTAAACTGCATTCGTTTGCCCTAAATGGAGCTACACATTCCATAGACCTTTAAGTGAAAGTTATCTAGGATCTAAGTATACCTAATTATAAATGATAGTGTTTGATGATTACATAACAAGTAGGTAGGAGATAAGCGAGTTTGCCCACGATAGCCACGGGCGTCGACCCCGGGCAGCAGACAGACCTACCTACGTACAGTCGCGGTCTCAAGGGGTGTATCCGCTTTTAAGTTGGATTCCTTCCCACAGTTTTCGCATATAGGTCAAAAAGGTCAGAGCCATGTTGTGAAGCATTGATTCTGATGGAAACAGTCAAATGAAATCCAAGTTGAACTAGACTTTACTTCGAAATAAAATAGCAAGTTGACAGCAAGTTTGAACGTTGAAGTTCGACTATTTTTATATTATACGTGCTTTTGTAGCATTAATGGCCTCTAGTAATCACTAGAGGCTCTGTGGCTTCTAAGTATTTCGGTTAATCAACCGAAATACTTAGAAGCCACAGAGTCTTTGAATGGATGCTCAGTTTTGAAAAACCTAGAGAAATTGAATGCACATTGGCACTCGTCGACAAATGTATTCATTTAAATTATCTTATATACAAACCATTTAGCCATTCGCATAGTAATTAATGTGTTAAAATCAATGCATCTAGTAGACTTGGTTACATTGTATATGCCGTAGGATAATTATTCAGATGAGCCGGTTTTTCTCGAAAATCCTAGGACGATCTCGACACGCCGGATAATAGGAGTCTGACATTGAATATCGCTATTATCCTGATTATTTTCAGGATGATCGTGAAAATCCGGATTTTCCTATCCTCCTACAACATAAACATTTTCTATTCACGACTGTACTTCAGATAAGCACTATTAGCTTACTTAACAGTTCGACTCCGACCGATGCGATAGTTATTTATTTTATTCTGTAGCGATAGGGAATACAGGTCAAGATGTACATAGCGATTAATATTTGCGTTAATTGTTTTTAATTACTTGATGTAGGTATAAACCGTCGTCCTATTTGGTAGCATATTGTTGATATCGAAAAAAAGGAATCTTAAACTACTTAAACGGTTTCGGGTAAGTACTTAGTGGGGGTGATGAAAACATTTGAGTACTAATACTAATTCTTTTAAAAAGAGACCAGTTGCAAGCTAACGGTAAAAAGGACAAATTGAGTCCCTTTGGTAATCAACAAAAAATATCTCACCTTGGCAATAATAGTCAGAATTATTAATAATACAATTTGGCTGAATTATAATAAATTACCAGTCATATTATATGGTCAGATCGAGTTATTTTACATCTCTTGCCATGTGTCGTGTCATGCAGTGGCGTCGGTGGCGTCCCCGGATGTGTACGGGCCGCCAGGGTCCATTGTCTGAAGGCTGGCTATGCGGCAGACATGTCACGCTGCATCCTTACACATATCCGGTAATAATAATAATATATTCTTTATTGCACACAAAACTTACAGTACAGACATAATTAACAATAAATGCAAGTACAATTTGGGCGGCTTTATCGTTAAAAAGCGATCTCTACCAAGCAACCCACAAGCAAAGGAAATTTGGCGAAAAGGGCGAGTAAGTGCACCAAGAAAAATAATAGAGAAAATAAGTTTGATTATGAATATCTATACAGTATAGGACTAGGTACATATATTCACATAATACATAAATACTATATATAAAAACTAGAAACAAATGTGAGGTTATTTAAACAGATACTGTACTGTCTTAACGTAAAAGTAAACTATCTACCGCTGGGCAAAGCCTTCATGGTTTTCAATTTGCAATGGTGATCACAAAATCACAAACCCAGGCTTTGTGTAAAAACCAACTAAGTGAGAGTCGGACTCGTGCACCGAGGGTTCCGAACAAACCTGTAGGTTTATTTATTAAAAATATTTTTGTTAAATGATGTACCTACATACTAAAATTTTACGGTTTTCGCAATTTTTCCTTTATCTGTGCTATAAAATTGCTGCGTACCAAATTTCAAGATTCTGAGTTCACGGGAAGTACCCTGTAGGTTTTGATTCCCTTGCGAGTGTCGAAAATTGCGGCATAAACGGCTGTATCTTTTGATTGCGTTAGCTTAGAAGTTAAATTTTTTCACAGCTCCAAGGGACAGTAGACCTGAGTATTTGATATAATTTCCAGCTTGATACCTCCACGCGTTCCTGAGAAAAAGGGTCTTGACAGACAGACAGACGGACGGACGGACAACAAAGTGATCCTACATGGGTTCCGTTTTTTTCGTTCGAGGTTCGGAACCCTAAATATTGGAAAAATCTTTTTTTGCCCTGCGTCGCCTCAGCGGTCGGCCTGGCCTACCCGCCGGGTCTCCGCACGCTTGGTGGCGTCCCGGTATACTGGGGAGACCACCAGTGCATTTCTGACCCTGTCAACCTCACGGTCCTCACGGTCGCTTATTGTGCCACCAGGCGGAGGTGACACAATAAAACGTTTTGGGCTACAGAGACTAATAATCATACTTAAACATTTCTAAATAATTCTTGAGTGGATAAAAACGCCCAGACACAAAACAAGCCAAAATGTGGTCCTGGGTGGGGACTGGGGATCTACCTGAGCCAATCGAAGTTTACGATAATCTTGTGTTTATTTTATTAATTTATTTTTTATCTAAGTACTTTACTTTAATTGAAACGGCGTCGGTACAATAACAATAATTAAAGACACAGAAAAAAAATTAGACCTACATTGAATACATTAAATACATTCACATACTCTCACAAAAAGACAAACACTGAAACACAAACTTTGACCATTCATCCGCAAACAAACAAATCTGAATGTGGATTTGCATCGAGGAGAGCGTTGATTGAAGCAAGAGACCGTGGGATAGGTGACTGGGCACGGGCAACAGTGCGGTTTGAACCAACAGCAAACAGACGGTGCTTTCTGCTACGGTGGTAATTATTCAGGGCAAGCAACTGAGCCAGCTCCTCTTGCAGATCAGGTGCATCTACTTTCCCGCGCAATATCTTGCACATAAAAACCAATTGGTGCTTTCCTCGTCTGACCTCCAAAGAATTGTATCCAAGGCAGCCAAGTAAAAATTTAGTTGGGTACATGTATGGGTAATACCCATGAACTAGCTTGTAGAGGTACCTGTGTTGTATACTTCACGTTAATTTTACTATCAACTATCTATATTGGAACCCAGGGTCTCATATTTCATACATTCTTTACTTATATACGAGTACTAAATTGTTTTCACTTCTCATGCTCTAAAAGTACGCCAATATAGCCATACGAAGCGGGGCTAAAGTGACCACTTTAGTCCCTAGGGAGTAAAAAGTAATTAGTTTTATAATTTCCTTCATGTGACAAAGACAAACTCATAGCCAGTAAAAATGTACTACTATCTGTGGAGTGTGGACCGTCTTCATTGGGAAAATGTTGAGTTTTTTAGTTCCATGGTTTGTCCGCAAAGGTGGTGCCATGTGTTTTAAATTGTTATCTGTGGTTCAGAAGGTGGTGGTCAGTTCAGAAGAAAAAACTGATCACGAAAATTGCAGAACTTTTGTCAAGTGTAAAGTTCGGTTTTAAATGTTTTTTTACTAAATGGACTATTTTTCTCGCACTCGAAGTGAAAAGTACAGTTAGCACCTCGAGACTAAACGCCAACTTAATATACCCTCGGTTTCATTGACTACCTCGCAGTATATTATGGCTTCGTTTAGTCCCTCGATGTAAAATATACTATTATGATCCAAATGAAATTTGAGTATAATTTTATACTCATCTGCACAGTGTTAAATGAGACTTTTGGGGCACTATTTGTGCTTTTGTGGTCTATAATATAGCAAATCCATTTTTACCCATAATAGCACGTCATCATTGGCCATCAATAAAACGACTGAAAAAAGAAAATTTCAACGACTGAATAAACTCTGCCAGTCCTTTCCATGGATCGCAGTAAATGTGTCAATCAAATGTGAATTTTAAATGCCGTTTCTGTTTTAAAATTCAACTACGTAGGTTCTCAATAACTTCATTCGAGAGCCTCATGTTCGACTATTATATCATTAGTTCAGTCAACGAAAAGTTATAAAGGGAAATGCTTGTAACACAATTTTTGACTTCGTAACTTTGTTTGGACTATCTCAGGGGTGAACGAACATCAAAAGTTCTGGGGGTCCTATTTTTCGGTTTTTTGCTTATATCTCGGAAACTACTCGTATGTATCCTAGCGACATGAGCCTGTATTCAAAAGGAACGCTGATTAAATTGACTACCCTACCAGTTTTATTTGAATAAGTTTTTCGATATCTAGTATAGTTTTCGAGATATCTGCTCTTGAAAGTGTAATTTTGGAAGAAATACATTTTTGATAAAGCCTCGAATTTTCCCCAGCATGCCAAAATTGGCAGGGAAACTGCCTGAAGGGGGGGGGGGGGGGGGCTTAAGGGCTACGGGCGGGGACTTTTGATATGTTCCCTCCTAACTAGTCCAAACAAAGTTACGAAGTCAAAAATTGTGTTCCCAGCATTTCCCTCTTTTGTTAGGTGATAAAACAGTTACATTTTTGTAAAATTTAAATGATATAATTAAGAACAATACTAATCAATAAAAAATGTTCCAGAATCACGAATATTTGCTGATACCGTTGTCAAAAGAACTTAATTACTGTTATCAAAAGAGAACAAGTGAAGTAGATAGTTATAAGTTGGTTGTGATTAATCCGTTTGTTTTTGTATGCTTTTCGATGCCTACAATAACAATACAGCAACGTTAACATTTTATACCAACGTTATACTCGTTTATAAAGGAGTTTGTCATGTTACGGTCTGGAAATGGGATGTTGGGAAGCTTGTTAATTGATTTTTAATTGCTTTTGTTCAATCTGCTTAGTGCTTTTCTCGTTGAGAAACTAAGTCGTGACTCCTAAGTTAGTTCGAACTTATTCTTCGTTCGAACTTATTCCATGTTTTTTTATTCGTTTTGATCCAGTAAACAAGCTTCAAGCAAGGGGTGCTTCACCCTAATTGCCGTACCCGTATCCGGATGGTAAATTTAAAAAAAGTCGATGGAATATAAAATAAATTATTAAACGAAAGCAAAACAAAAGAGTGGAGACAGAAGTCGACATGTACGTCTACCACGAGTTGCCACTTTAAACGTACGTTATCGCTCGCGTAAAAAAATTGTATTGGGATGATACATGATGACATGAAAATTATAAATCCCAATACATTTTTTTACGCAAACGATAATGTAAATTTAAAGTGGCAACTCGTGGAAGACGTACAGAACACAAAAGACGAGATGAAAACAAAAGATAGCAGGGAAACAAGACGAAAAGGAACGTCGAAGCTGACAGGACCGGACCTCTAGGCACTGTTCAGCAGTTGGTCAAAATAGGACATGTGTTTGAATCTACACAGACTAAGCGGTGCATACGTTTAATGTTTTTAGTGATAGTCATAACTGCAACTAGGCAATTTCGGAGCCTCTGTGAGATAAAAATGGTAAGTAGCAATCGGTCATTCACCGACCAAATCGTAACCTAAGGGAGGTAAGCTTTGGTTCAAATGGCGTTTTGCGATGGTGTGGCATTTTTCCTAGTCATACTAATTTCAATATTGTTCCGAAAATAGAACTATAGACAGCGACAATGATACAATGCAAAGTGGACAAAGTAGGGGTGTGTGTACATTGACTTAGCCATTAATATCCCAGCCTGTATTCACGAAGGGATGTCCACACTCATTAGACATTCATAACTGATAGTGTGCTCTCTGTTTATATTACCACCCATTAATCGCAATAGATAAAGCAATTCCTTTGTATAAAAACCAAGTGTGTAATTTTTTTGACATGCGAAGTCATACACTCAGGTGATGAACTGAGTGAAAGAATATCCATTTATCTATGCCTGAGTGTATGACTTCGCATGTCAAAAAATGCCACACTTGCTTTTTATCACAAACGACAACAAAATAGATGTATTTTGATCAGTCTGTGATATCAACAAGCCGATGCAGGTGACCTGCGGCGTCCATTTCGACAACGAAATTCAATTCTGCATAGCAAACGCTATTTACTTGATCATCTCCGGCGAGCTTTTGCCAATTTCCCAACACCTATTTTTGCCGCCCCGCATCGTAATATCCTCATGGATTTTCAACCTTTTACGTGCATAGGCGCCTCGGGTATACAGTGATGTTTTATCGCTTTTGGTGCGGTGTTTTTAATGAACGATGAATTTTCGACTTTTGAAAATAAATTCACAACGTATAATAAGTAGTTCTGCATGTTTTTAAATATTAAAGTTTCAGTAAACACGATTTCTTAATTGTATCCTCTTGAAAACTTTCTCTGTTATAGAAATATTTTTTGGGGTGGAGGGTCAATAACCTGTGATACAGGACTCTTCCTTGTTCAGGTATCAACCCACCGTAAATTGTGTCTGTGCGATTAAATTAATTTATATTCTGAGTTATGGTTTATATTTACTTCTAAGTTAACTTGTGTTATGACCAACCATCTCAAAGGTGTACTTTATGGTGTGAAAATAATGTCATTATTAATGGACATGTGATTTCTGGATTCCTATCAGTTAATCTTATTCTTATCGCTTAAAAAAATGTATTGAGATTCGACATTGTCATGTCATGTCATGTGTCATCCCAATACATTTTTTTTACGCGAACGATAGTGTAAATTTAAAGTGGCAACTTGTGGTAGACGTACTAATGCAATAAACAATTGACATATAATACTGTAGTTGTATTAGGAATTATTATTATTATTACGGTAGAAAAAGTCTTACATTTTAATCATGCTAAGCTAGCTATTGGTTAGCTGTTCTGAAGATTATCTAATAATAATCTAATAACTACCAAACAATAAAAAAAATATTAGATTAAAGAAAGACGAAACCAATTTTTATTTTTTTTGATTTTATGTTTTTGTTATCAAAAACTAACTTGAGTAGGTATCTCACACTCTGAATATCTATGTCAATAATTCGTTATACATGTCGGTGAACTTCGGGCGGCGAAACAAGGAGCCGTCGCCCTTTGCTACACGGCTGTGAAGAGAGTGCAGTGGGCACTGCACTTGCTCGTGGGCAGCGCGTGGGCGGACCAGTCGGAAGCCCGCCGCCTAAATGGGCCCAGAGACTCGCCGCGTTGCTTAACCACGCTTTTATACCGTACAAAACGTCGTTTGTACCATATGCATAAACCATTGATTATTTGTAAATAATTTAAAACTAAAGGCTGGCTTCAAAACTGCCTAAAACCTGAGGATGGATAATATTATAATTTTTTTTTATGTGCATAGAATATTCTTTGCACATAAAAAAATACTTCAAATAACGCACAATTTAGACATGCACACAACAGAGTTAAAGTGAAGAAGAGGCAAGTATGTGTATTCTCGTATGTTACGGGTAATAAGGTTGGAAGTGGGAATAAACTTAGGTTCACTAGGGTTTTCTCATTATTAACCAAGGTTTTTGGGTAATGTGCAGATAATAATGAAAATAAGTTCGAATTCGGGATTTGACCACTCATGTACTAACTAGGTGTATCCAAACTGGTTTATGTACACCATGCTCGTCGCTTAGCTCTTCGCATCCATATCATCACGTATGACATGTTCACTTAATACGAGTATTCGAACTCTACCCAAAACGTTTGTGTAATACTAAGTAAACTCGGGTTACATCTTCTAGCTTATACATCAGAAATCATTTGATATATGAACACTTATGGTTAAAGTTGAATTTGTAAACTTATCTAATAACAAATATCTCAATCATATTTTTAAAGGCAATATACATTAGACTAATTGATATAAATTTACAGTTTTTCTACAAATAATGCGTTACGCATTGAAATATTTATAAATTCACCCGTGACACAATCTAAAACTGATCTCGATGTAGCATCGCCTAGGTATATCACCTACTTATATGCTTTGTATCGAACACAGCGGCGCGGCGCCGAGAGTTAGCAATCATGCCTTATCACGATCTTGCAGCTATTGTGTGGAATGAGGTAACGATATCTTTTTACATGGCCGAGTACAGGATTGAGTACCGAGTATACAGTATAGTTTATTTATGCGTGAAGAAATGGCCCACGCCGCTAAAAGTGTGTGGGTTCGCCGAACTGAAGCATGCGTGTGGTCGGGACTGTAATAAAATTATCTATCGCGACGCAACACTTTCTTGACGTTTCTTGCATTACAGAAAGTACCTTAAACGAGTAGTAACCGCATTTGGGTCGTACCCTGGTAATCATTCGCCGAAACTGTGAGAGTGGATCGACGTCATGCAAGCATTACATAGTCAACTTTAAAAAAACTAATTTGGAAACGCAAGTATGCGCTGTGATTGTGTTAAGTATATGTGTGTAGAAAATATATGTGAATTTACAACAACAAAAAATCTAAAGTTTTAGAGGCTCCTTAGATACAACATTTTTGATGTCGTTTTCCACCTGTAGCTTAACACCTATAATACTTGGCATTAAGTTTTTAGGCGGACCCTGGGACCCCACACACCAGTGTGGGTTCACAACTGGGATAGACTGCACTTAGCATTTAGTTTCTTTGTTAAATGTACAACAAATAATATTATCTATCTATATATACACACTAAGTTTATGTCTCAAAATCAGTACTATAACAATCTAAATGTATTTTCATTTAAAAATATTAAATAACTAGAATACCACGAGTGTACAACTTTGCATCAAAAAATTTGACACATCCCCGTACCCACAAACGCCAATCAAAAGTTAAGGACACCTCAAATTGATGCTGCCGTGCCACATGTCAATAGAAATGAAAGGGACAGTTATACATACATGTGAGGATAACGACTGCTCAACTTTTTCCATGTCACATCGTTTGTATGGCGTCGATCCACACAGTGCGTATCCGCGTGTGATCAGTCTGATCATACTGATAAGAATGCTGAAAGGCGCTTCATTTGCGTCGCCATTACGCTGACACCGGACCACCTAAAGACCTAAATCTAAAGAGACAACGCTACTCCTTGTCGTCTTCAGTATAAAAACAAAGCGTTCCTCCCGGGCCGTTGACCCCTTGCAGCGGAGGTCACGATAGCGCTATATTGATAGATATTCCAGGTCATAGAGAGGGGGAATATAAAAGATAATCTACTTGATTTTGATTCGTTGCTATTAAGAACGCGGTCTGAAAGAAGTAGGCCTCGAGAGAAGATCATTGCACTTCATTTTAACGAGGCCACAATATTACACTTGCGTCTTCTATTTCACTTCATGTCTCTGAACTACGCCCATGTGTTTGCGTTCCCATAGTAGTTTGTCTAGAGGCGACCGCCTTCGCTTATCGTCTTTTTCAATGGGTAATGTAATGACTCGCTGTTGATAAACATGTTATTTCACGTTGCACTGATACACACCGAGCTGTTGATTCGCGATCGTAATAATAAAATATCACAAATGTTCTAGTTCTGACTTGCAAAGTGAGCTGGGTGGTTTGGTTAGTTAATTCTCTGCTAGCCATTAATTCCACGCGTTTAAGTGAATGCAGATGGAGACGCGCCATTTCTATTGTATAAGAAAATTTTTACAGTGTTTTAGACATAAATAACACTTTTTTTTTGAAATATTTTAATGGGCATTCATGATAATAAGAAACAACAATGTGTTTGGCACCAATCTGAAATCTTAAAAAAGCTTATTCCAGTAGGTGTCGTGGAAAAATATGTCACAGCTGGTTTTTCTAGAGTTCAAGGATGGATAATCAAAATAAATTGAGAGTAAACCCCCAGCACAGAACTAAGGCAAATATTCGTTACGACATTTCATTCCTGGTAGGGATGGAACCCAAAATCCGGAATCAATCGCAGATGTCTGTCAGCCAGTCCTGTTGGCCGGAGTCGGAAGGATACAGCTGGCCCGGCAGGAGGGTACTGTGATGTGCGATGCGACACACGCCGCGGGCATCCTTCCGGCGGTTTCGGCGACGTACAATCGATTACGACGTGCTTTGACTTAATTAAATCGCATTTGGTATACTGCATCGACCTACACTGTGCTTATGGTGAGCAAAGCCAAAGGAGATGGAAACGCTTTCATGCAAACTTGGGCTTGGATGTAAAAAGATGAAATTGGTGTCAAATAATAGCTTACATTATGTAATTTAAACCAAGATCCGTTAGTTTGTGGATTTTAGCTATCAAAGAACTGAATTATAGGAGATTTTGTACAAGTAAATAAATGAGGTTATGTTTTCTGCAGATTATTAGCTAACTTTCGAAGTTTTTTTGAGTATAATGTGTTGTGTGTATTACAATACACCTATTAGGGGGTGGGAAAAATAGGTAAGGTGGTGGGATAGGTGAAGATGACCATGTCGTCATTTAAATAACAACACTGTTTTGAAATAGTTAGTTTTGTTCCTCTGGAATTGTAACTGTGCAGGGTACTACATCATCTTGGTACCTTTTTTTGGGTCAAGAAATGCATTTAGGCATTTCCAAGATCCTGGGTTCGGGACACCAGGGATATATATACATGTGGGACTCGGAACTCCTGAAAACAGAGACCCCACGCGTTACCGTTTTCTTGCGGGTCGCAAATTTATGTATCGATTGTAGGTAACTTAATAGTAGATTGTTACACAAGGTGTGAAAGTTACCTTTTCAATGCACGAGATGTTTTGGCGCGCGAGCGTAGCGAGAGCGCTAATAGTTCGAGGGCATTGAAAAGGTCTTTCTTCCGAGGTAAACACTCTGCTTTTCATTACGAATATAAGGAGAGTAAATAAAAATCAGATACATAAGTTCAAACAAATAAACTTCTCACTCGATTTACGAAACAACTGAATGAAATGAAGTTCGAATAGTTGTATCCCGCCTTTTTTTTTGTCTGTGGAATTCAACCTTTTTTTTTAAATATTTGTAAAAAAGCATACTTAGACAATGATGATGGAATTCCCCCGCCTTATTTAATTATATAGAACTTTTTTTTTCATTTCTATCGTAAATGCTTAGCTCAAATTTATTCAACTAAATACTAATTAAGTGAAACATACATTAATGAGTATATTACTGCTTCGATTGTTTAAATATTCATTAGAGATCGAGCTGAATAGAATACATCGACTTGCCGCAAAAGGAATGTCATCATTTTAACAAGACGAGAATAAAAACAGTAAAAGTTTGGTAAAAATAACGTTAATAGTAAAAGATAAAATAAAACAAAAAAATCAGCAAAAAGGAACATTTTTACATAAACGAATCACCAACAAAAATAATAGCTTATTGTTAAACAAAAGATTCGACTAAACTGACTAGAGAGGATAAGTCGAAGAACAGGAGATCCGTTTTTATCATGTGCCGAAACCAAAAAGCTTTTTCAGTAAACTATGTACTTCAGCAGGTTTTCTGTTGCGGCGAAATCCCGCTTTTAAAGCCAGTCGCTGACGCGTTTAATAGAATACATTGCGAAAATCATATTTAACAATTAGCTTATTTTTTTTTAAACTCCTACATGCCGTTCGATTATTTGTTTTATCGATATAATGCACATCTTGTTTTTTTTGGTGTTCTCAGTTCCCAGGTAGAAAATTAAGTACATATTTTTCATTTTGGAAAACAAATAGATGACCCTTCATTTGAACAATCAAATCCCCATCTCCTTTAAAGATGTGGCACGCGACAAGGAAGTAGAAATTCAAACTTAAAGAAATTATTTGCATAAATTTTAGGTTAGATACAGTGTCATTATTGGTTAGGTACACATAGTCTCATTAAGCGAAATTAACAGGTTGCAAAAGTATATTAATAAATTATAAGTACATAAAATTACTATTTATTACAACAGACATAAAAAATAATGAATTACGATCTTGATCATAAGTTCATAACACTAAAATTACCAATAGAATTTAAAGTAACAAATTATATGCATTCATGATCACATAACTATACATGATGTTATGATACATTTAATATATTAAAATATAGTGTTCGAATATAAAATAAAATGTACATTTATAGATACATTTCATTAAACTGATTCATTTCGAATCACATTACTGATGATCATCTACACTGATCTCACAACATTTGCAGAAATTATTTCTAGGGCTCTTAAAATTAGAAAGTGAATGTAATTAAAATCTGTTCTTAATAAATATTTCATTGCAAAAAAATAGGGAGCTTCTTAAATCAGGATCAGAGTGCCGAGTGCGAGTTGCAGCGAGAGAAGTGAATAACTTCACCATCGCGTTTGCGAGAAAAAAAACGCGAATTTGTATGGTATCGAGTCAACGCCATCTAGCGGCCTTAATGTTGCCCGAATTCGCCGCTAGATGGCGCTGACTCGATTCCATACTAATTGACATTTACGTGCTCGCAAAACGCGATGGTGAAGTCATTCACTTCTCTCACTGCAACTCGCACTCGGTACTCAGCTCTCACTGCCATAGCCATGCGTCTTTGTCTAGCGATGTTACCCATACCCAGTTTATATTTCCTTTTTTTAACATATGATGTCATAATTATATCTACGGTTCTACATAATCGTTTCACATAAAATATACCTTGAAAGGTAGAGAATTAAAGTAATTGGTGAAAAGTACATACATACAGCAGATTATTAAGACGCTAAAATGTTACCGTATAATTAACGTTGAGTTAACCTGCCTGCCTGTTGCTACTGCTGGTAGCAACAGGCAGGCAGGTAAATTTAACGTTTAAATGCTTCTCATCAGGACATCGGTTTTACATACGAGTGCATAATATCTTTGGCCGATTATTTACCGATTTATTAGTAGGTATGTTTTAGAATGTCAAATGCATGTTTCCACACTTGCGCTTTGCTGACCACCCTATAGGACTAGGGGTTACTTTTGTGAAGTGAGCAAGACGAACTAAGGAGATCTTCGGGGTCAGTAGTCGGGTCATAGTCATTAAACATTTTGAAGAAATATTGAAATTGAAATTACTTGTATTGTTTTTATTTCATGTCCCTGTTGGGAAAAGCGTTTTGCCTTTTTACCTTCATGCCTCGGAGCTGTAAAAGATGTAACACGGAATAGCTGTTAACATATTTGCAACATTATCGATAAGAGGTAGGCATTATTGCGCAGTTTTCATAGCGGGTGGCGACGCGACGCGCCGCGCACGCAACGCGACAGCTGCGCGTTACGCCCTGTCCACACTGTGTATACGTACGCCCTGTATTATACCCTGTGTGTACGCCCTATCCACACTGTGCAGTCGCGGTCAATAAACATTTACCACGGGTTTATAATTACATACCCACATATGTGCTACAAAAACGTTAAACGATGTGATTTTAGTATTTCTGCGAAGATTTTCAGGTTTGCCTCATTTCATAAATTAAAATAAAGTAAACTTAAGCAGCCTTATTACAAAAAAATGCGTATACTGAGTTTTTAGAAATACGTTGCAAACTGGATGCAAATAAAAAAAGAAATAATTGTTCTTTGAGTATTTCAGTGTTCCTAATATTGTATTGCATGGGTCGGAGTGTTCAACTGTTTCGTGATTATGTGTGTGTGTTTGAATTGTTGCAAACCACTAGAAGCTAAGGGCTCAAGGGGCATCCATGGGAGTCATGGGCCAAATCCTCACGTAAAATATGAACAATTTTTTGGCCTTAACGTTTGGTAAATCTATATTTATATATGAAGTCTTCATCTTCCAATTCGGAAGGATTGACTCGCTGACGATGTTTACCAAATCGCTGAGACATCTCCAATATATCTAAGACTTAGAAATCCATCAAATCGATGTTATTTTAAAAAAAAAATCGTGAAAAACTGACACCACAAATTCTAAGTTAACCTCGAAAGCAAAGTTAGTCCATAGATACACTCACACGGGTTTAACTTTAGTACCACAGATAGAACGAAGTTTAGTGTTAAACTTCATTTTGTAATAAGGTTTCTTTTAGTCCACGGTTAAATCCAAGTATAAACCTAGTATTAAATTGAGTATCTGTTTGGAATAAGACGGATTCAGTCCACATCCAAAAACAATTGTATGTCTACTAACTATAAGTATGAGACCGTCGTGGACTCGTGGCCCACTAGGCCACTGGTTAAGCACTCCAACTCGGATCGCGGATCGTGTGGTCCCGAGTTCAAATCTGGCCAGAAGCTAATTCATTGTGTTCATTGTTTAATTTCCGACTAACTCTCCGGTGATGGAAAACATCGATAAAAACCAAATCAACCTGGTTAGCGGCGGAAGGCTCACCACCTCCCACGTTGGGTTCTAATATCATTGGTGAAAGTGGGCTTCTAAGCGTTCCGTTCACCATGACGGCCACAGTCACTTGCCTCTGACTACCCCGTTTGGGATAAAGTCGTGATAGTAAGCATAAGTATAGTTTTTTACCATTTATGGTTTCATTAGTCACTAGGGGCGCTGTCCCGAAATCCCATACAAAAACCGTAAACGCAGTTTCCGTGGGCTCTAGCGGCTGTCATAGGTTTAACTCATGGTAGACAAACTGTCCACAAGTGGACAAGTAAGCCAGCTATCGTCCCACTTGGCATATTGCTAGCAGGCAAACAACCTGCGCAGTGTGGAATGACCATTATAAGCGTGCTGGGAGAGCTCAATTGATTCACCAGTATCTGTTACAAGGACGAGTGGCACCAAATTGTCGTACTATTTCAATTAGACATCGCGAGACTCAGCAAGTAATCGTAATGCGTGACAACGTCATCGTATTTTAAGCGACGTATTTCATAATCATGACCAGAACGGCACTGTGCTGAGCACATAATAGGTCAGTTTGATTGTTTACGTAATTATTTAATGTCCAAGGGTTAATCTACCAAGCGACCAAGCAGTGAAAGATGAGTTCCTCAACTCAATGCTGATCTCATAAAATGTTTCACGTGCCATTATTAAGTTAAAGCTTAAGGTGAAATCAGCAAAAAATGTAGAGATTTATCTAACAGACTCAGTTTATATTGAAAAGTCTAGACTAGATAGTTTTATTGCTTTTTCTAAAAATGAAAAAATACGATTAATTACTTCGTTTTGTTAGTCATTGCTAAAGCAGACAGCAATTGGTACATGTATGTGGTTTTAATAAATATTGTGAAACTTTGATGGTAAATTATTGTCATGGGCTGTTACGGGTAACAATGCGTCCTACATCACAAGGTTATTTTTATTATATCTGCCTCGACAGACTTCGTTCTGTCAAAAGTAATTGCAAGTCGCGGCGTCGGTAAAGCAGCACATCTCGCCCGCGTTTCTCCGACTTGATTTACAGATACTATTATTTTTCACTGAATGTTTTGTTCGAATCGTAATAAAATATAATATTGGTCAAAGAATTTTTAAAATCGGTCCAGTAGTTTCGGAGCCTATTTAATACAAACAAACAATCAATCAATCAAATCTTTCCCCTTTATTTATTAATTTATTCATTTTTAATTCATGTATAATATTAGTATAGTTAGCCACCGCCAAACACATTATGTCCAGGAGCGATTGTTTGTTTGTTTAGCTGTCTAATGCAAATACTGTAATTATTATGTCATGATGGTAGTAACAGAATTAATGGTTATTTTGGTCTTATAGTGACCACTTAGATATTGTTCTTTAAAATGTAAAATAATATATATTTTGGCACAATAGCAGGGGTCGTGGTTTTATGTCAATACCGCAACAACTGAGTCACAGACCGTTTTGTACCCTTTCATTATGTAACCTTGCAAATTGTACTTACAATTTAATGTGTTGTAAACATTATCTGTATTGTAATGTGCTTTTGGGAACAAATAAATGCTTTTATTATTATTGTCTTTATTCAGTATAAATCTTATGTATAAAATTTGTATAGTATTCTTACAAAAACAGACATTTATAACATTAAAAACAACTTATGAATTATAATTATAAAAACTAAATAATTACAATTATAAAACTTAAGATTAAAGTTACAAAAACAATGATTTATAAAAATACCATAAAAATCTCAACCTAGGGAGCCGCCGGCAGCGGGGCAGGCGAGGCCTAGACTACCGGTGGTTAGGGCTGCAGAGAGAGGAACCTCCTGACAATACGTCCCGTGTCCAAGAGTACCGCCTTCTGTATCTGACCCATGATCCAGCCGCTAAGCGAAAGCCTCTCGAGGTGTTGGTGGAGGCTCTTCGCTATTAAGCCGTTTGCCGAAACCACTTTCGGGACAATGATCGTCGAATCTACATCCCAGCCATTGAGCCAAGTCAAGGTACTTGCTGAGCTTGTCCTTCTCGGCCTTCACGAGGTTATCGTCATGCGGGATGGTGATATCGACGAGCACTGCCCGGCGTTGGGATCGGTCTACCAGCACGATATCAGGCTTATTGGCTACAATAGTCCTGTCTGTGATGACAGAGCGATCCCAATAGAGCAACGCACGACCATTTTCAAGAACTGGCACCGGTGCGTACTTATAGTACGGTACCTCCGATTCAACAAGGTCATATCGAAGAGCAAGTTGCTGGTGGATAATCTTGGCTACTAGGTTGTGCCTGTGCAAGTACTCTCCGTTAGCAAGGTGAGAACAACCGGAAATAACATGGCGAATAGACTCGCCAGGACGGCGGCATGCCCGACAAATGTCGACCGTACCGTCCTTCATGCTGTATTTCCGGTAGTTATTCACCTTGATAACTTCATCAGCAATTGCACAGACAAAACCTTCGGTTTCCCCAAAGAGGTCCCCGAAACGTAGCCAGTTCACCGATGCGGAGAGGTCAACATCAGGTCCTGGTAATGCCCGATAGAACCTCCCATGCAGCACCTTGCTCTTCCATATTTCCTTGCGGTCATCGGTGGTGAGCACCGGTAGTTGACGCCAGTTCTCGTTTGCCAAGGAGAGCGGCCTGAGGCCCTTATCAACTGCCACAACATCGCGATGTATCCCACATTCGTAGCTGAGGAAAAACCTCCTAAGACTGCACATCTCGCGGTTATGAAGGTTCTTGGCATTTAAAAAACCACGACCCCCCACCTTCCGCGGGATGTACAGTCTCATGACAGACGAGCGTGGGTGTAACATACGATATGTGGTGAGCAATTTTCGGACCCTTACATCCAGAGCGTCCAGCTCGGTCTGAGTCCATCTTAGTATGCCAAAGGAGTATATCAGTAAAGGCATCACCCAACCGTTGAAGGCGCGTACCTTATTGCCACCTGACAAAGAACTCTTGAGTACCTTTGTAAGGCGACTAAAGAAGCGCTCCTTCACCGATTGCTTGACGTCTCCTACTGATACACCCAATGACTCTGACATATCAAGATATTTGTAGGTTTCGGCTTCAGAGAGGGATCTGAGTGTCATCGTCTCAGAGAGCTGTAAATTTGGTGATTCTACAACCCTCCCTTCTTGTACATGCATGACCGCACACTTGTCTACACCGAACTCCATCTTGATGGCATTGCTAAAAATCTCAGTGATTTTTAACAGTTCCATCAAGACCTGGGGTTTTGGTGCAAACAGCTTCAGGTCATCCATGTACAACAAATGAGAGATGAATCTCCGAATCCATTAGTAAGGTACTAAGAGGATTCAGAGCCAAACAAAACCACAAAGGACTCAAACTATCGCCCTGGAAAATACCTCGCTCTATCCTTATCAAGTCCTGCGAAGCAGGCGAGCCATCCCCACCACCTGGTTGACAAAGGACTGTGATCCACTGCCCCATGCATGTGTTTAAAAAAGATCTCAGAGTTGCATCAATTTTATACAGCTCCAAGATCCTTCTCAGCCACGAATGGGGCACCGAATCATAGGCCTTCTTATAGTCAATCCAAGCAGTTGAGAGAGCTTTCCTGCTTCGCCGGACTTGCTGGCAAATGGTCGTGTCTATGAGGAGGAGTTCTTTAGTACCTCGGGACCCAACCCTACATCCATTCTGAGCAGGAGCCAAAACATTGTTCGCAACGACATGCGTGTTAATTTTTTTTGCTAGAATGGACGTAAGGAGCTTGTAGATGGTAGGTAAGCACGTGATGGGTCTATAGTTTTTTGCTTCCGAGGTACTACCAGATTCGTGTAAAAGGAAAGTGACACCATTAGTAAGGAAACTAGGAAGAGAACCAACCTCAAGGGATTCCTGGAAATGCACTGCCAAGCATGGATGCGAACATCGAAACCACTTGATCCAGAAGTTTATTTATTTATTTATTTATTGCTATTCCACAACTACGTAACTACTACTACTACTACTACTAGTACTAAGTTGTGTAATCCATCCGGGCCAGGACTTTTCCAGTTCTGAGCCGTCTGAATTGCACAACTAACGTCTTCGGAGTCAATAGTTACTGACTCCATGGTTCCGATGGATTCGCATTCATGCTCGACAGTACGCATCCAGTCACCCTCCGTGTGCTCGACAGGCATCGACCAGATGCTGCGCCAGAATTCAATCATGACACTTGCATCCGGTCGCTGACTGTCGTTCACACGTTGGTTAGTATCTTCCCAGTTTCGGTAAACCTTCCTTTGGTCACTTTGGAAAAGGCGATTTATGTACGAGTACATATCTGTCCACACGTTCTCTGTAGCCACGGATACGGTTTGACAACGCATAGACCTTCTGCTTCAGAAAGTCAATGCGTTCCGTGACACAAGACATATACTGTTCGGGCCTAATACCCGTCCCAGCAATGGCTTGGTTCACGTAACGCATGACCCGAAGGCGATGGTTCCCTCCGCTGAAGCAGACCAGCTTCGCAATAAGGGTACTAAACGTGTTGATACATCGCTCGATTCGCTTTTGCCATGCGGGTACATTGACGGCATGTCGCACTGCACGGTCAGAGTCCGGGAACTTGACACGAGCAACACGGCATGCCGCAATGGCCCCGCAGAATCGAGTGAGTATCAACTAAATCTTCACTAGTCCTTATAAACGGAGCTAGTAAAGCGTCCAGGGCTCCCATTAACGCTAGGTTGCGTCTATTAGTAGGCAAACGTGGTAACGGCGGCCTAGAGACTCGTGTAAAGCGATATTCTGAAATCGCGTTCTCCAAAGCCCTCCTCAGTTGCTCTTTGGCCTGAGTACTTACGCTTGCGTTCGCACTAGCCTCTCCATCAGCATCTGGATCCATCCGAGGCGCTACCGGAACCGAGTCGAAAACCGGACTCGGATGTGACAGCGTGACGGAAGGGTCCCGCGTCGAGGAAGAGGTCGCGCGAACTGGAAGCGCCTCCAGGCGAAGCCGATCAAGCGTAGGCTGATCTAGCATCTGTAGACGCTGAATCGCCCGCACTTGATCCGACAGTCGTTGGGCGGAAACAGCCACGGCTGGTTCAAGGGCCTGAAACAGAGGCAGCATCCGGTCACGATACGCAGACAGGTTGGTCCCTCCCTCTGTAGACCCGTAATAGGCGCGCATGCAGTTGACATTCATGTCGTTTGTTCATCGCATGCGGCGCACTACACCACCGGTAGCGGGAGCCTCGCGTAAGGCAGACTGCCCCACAGGCCCTAAGCGTGCCGGCAGCGGTCGTCGTCCACGTCGCGCAGGTGGTCGCGGCGGTCGTGGTGGTCGTGGCGGCGGTGGCCCGCTCTCGTCGCTTGAACTGGAGCTCGCAGTGGTATCAGGAGGAGTAACAAACTCCTCCACCGACGACGAGCTGGCAGCGGAGCGGGCTGTGGTGTTAATTTAATTAATTATTTAATAATTAATTTAATTAAACTGATAATTCATAAGGATTTGGTGTTAATGGGTATTAATTTTCAAGAAATAAAGGAATAGAGTGCCGATAATACTAACTAAGAAGATTACTTGGAGAAGAGCACAAAGCGAAGCAAAACAGTGCTAAAGCTATTAAAAATTATTTATTCTTAACCCAACACTCATTCAGGTAGTATTTAGGTGTAAACAGTGTATTTTAGAAGGTCAGTAACCTACTCAATTTGCTACTAGGTTTCTTTAGAGCAATATTATTTTCTTTCCATCGCATAATCAACAATGTTTGTGTTATTTTACTTTCATTTATGTTAAAAGCTATAAGCTATTTATTTAACTACTGAGTAACTTGAACATACTATATTGTTGTTAATTTTTGATTGCGAATTACTTAAAGTATGAGCAGGTAATAAATATATTTCATTGTAGTTTAAATTGAATTTATGGTTTGATATTCTTAATAAGTGTTTAACTAATTTTTTAGTAGAAACATTTACAAAAAATATGGTTGTGTTATTGTCTTATGTAGGTAATTGAAATACGTTCGGTTATTATCTTATTGTTCAACAAGTTATTGTATAATTTTTGTTCTGTTGTAATCTTGTTATTTGTAACATTTTAGATTGGCTACTCGTCTCCCAAAATGTCTGAAAAACGTGATGAAAGCCAATTAGTCAAGATCAGAGGCAGTTATAAAGAGCAGTTACCTACATTTATCCAGTATTTAAACGAGCTGAGTCAAAATAATACGTTGACCACCACACTTCAGGCGAATGAATTGCGAATGCGTTTAGGTAAGGTTGAAACTGTTTCTAACAAATATGACGAGGTACAATTGGAATTGGAGTGCTGTTCTGATGACAAGAATGTATACTCAGACAGAAATGAATTTGAATCCAGGTATTTCACTTCAGTTGCTCAAGCTCAGGATTTGTTGGACCAATTTGAATGTTATCGAATAAGTTCTAACCATTCGAATAAGGGCCAAAGTAGCAATTTTAAGCTCGTTAAGTTACCTACAATTCAACTACCGAAATTCAGTGGATCATGCGACAATTAGACGAAGGTAATAAATTTCATTACCTCAAGGCATCATTAGAAGGTTCTGCTGCTGTGGTAATTCAATCAATTGAGTTCTCATCTAAAAACTATAACATAGCATGGAAACTCCTACGTGAGCGTTTCGATAACAAGCATTTGTTAATTCAAAATCACGTTGCAGCTTTATTTAACATCGAAATAATCACGAAGGAGTCGTCATCTATTTTAAAACGTATTATTGACCGAATAAACCAAAACCTGCGGGCACTAGAATCGTTTGGGCGAACCAGTTAATCGGTGGGATATACTTTTAATTTATATAGTTACCCGAAAACTCGATGCAAGGACTTACCGTGAGTGGGAGGAGCTCAAAGGTAGACTAGACGGTAATGAGCCTATAACATTCCCTTCTTTACATTACTACAATACACTGATTTTTATTTCAACTCCTGATTTAATCCTACCACTTCGTTAAAACGGTTGAATTCAGGGAAACATCCACTAACTCAATTTATGCACTTTTGAATGAGTACCTTTCACATTTTTGACTCTCTTGTTAGTGCAATGGCAGCGATCTTGCCTAGCACTAGAGGTCGTGAGTTCGATCCCCACCCATGACAAACATTTATGTGAAGAACATTTTTGTGTTTGTTATGTGTCTGGGTGTTATCATCTGATTAAGTATGTATAAAGAAATAGTCATTTAAGTTTATCAGTCTCTAACACCCATAGAGTACAAGCTGTGCAAGTGTCCCAGATTTGTTTTTTATATAACATTTTTGATGCTAAAATAATATTAACCTTTTTCGAGGAAATTATAACGGTCACATTTTCAGCTATAACTTTGAACTTTTTTTTAACTTGTTCCATAGAATACCCCTTTCTTAACGTGGTTGCATTCACTCACTTCTATAAAAAAATTACGTCAGACCAACTAGCGTGCTAAGTTGTTTTGCTACGTCTTAGATTATCTGCTGGGCCGGGGTCGACTGGTAGAGAATGCATTTTGGCATTAAGTCCGCCAATTGTACATTGTTCCTTTATGCAATAAATAATAAATAAATAGCTTCAATGACGATGCAGTAAAACAATGAGTCTGATATAAGTAGATAGTACTCGTAGCTGGAGCTCCTACTCGCTATGAGTTGATTTCATAAACCTATTCTTATTCTTCTTCTTTCTTTCTTTGGGTTATTACGAGTATGATACCCACTTCAGATGTTTTTGACTTGAAATGCATGAGCTGTGCAAGGCTGGATTCGACCACCTCCTATAATAAGAAATTAGGGCACCATCATTCTTAGTTTTATCACAGAATTTGTAATAATACTATTATATCACAAGAAACGTAATTCTAATATCTACGAGTACAGCAAGAAACAACTCCGACGCGGTGGTAGAGTCGCAGTATGTCTATATACTGTGTATTTATATATCTATATTATTATAAGTAGTATTTATGTGTATTATTTAGTATATTTTGCTTTGAATTTGATGATTTAAAAGTACTTACTGTGAAAGTCTACTTGAATAAAGTTATTTTTCACTTCTCATGCTCTAAAAGTACGCCAATGTAGCCAACCGAAGCGGGACTAAAGTTACCACTTTAGTCTCTTGGGAGTGAAAAGTGATTAGTTATTTTAATTTCCTTCATGTGACATTGAAAAACTCAAACAGCCAGTAAGAATACCATTATCTGTAGAGTGAGGACCATCTTCATTGCATGTTGAGAGTTTTAGTTCCTATGTTTGTCCACGAAAAGGTGGCGCCATGTGTTTTAAATCTTTTTGATTATTTTTTTCATATTAAATGTTTTTGAACTGAATTGACTATTTTTCTAGCATTCAAAGTGAAAAGTACAGTTTGGAACTCGAGACTAAACGCCAACTTAATATACCCTCGGTTTCATTGACTCTGGTATATTATGGCTTCGTTTAGTCCCTCGAAATAAAATATACTATGCGTTTGAGTTTGAGTTTACAAGAAAAACTGGTAGGTTGGAGTTATTGTTCGTGATTTGAGTTCCTTTTGGTCTGCGCAATAAACTTGACTGACATCTAGTACTCAAGTGTTCTCCTAGTACAACCGTTAACCATTTAAGTAAATCTCAATTTGATATTAAATATGTTTTTTGATTGCAATGTTTATTTAGCACTAGCCCCGTGGTTGTGATCAAGAGTCGGCGCGCGCGCCGCGACACGAGTCACGAACAGCGGATGTGGATGTGCGTGCGTCCATTGTACAGTTGGACAAGAAAAATTACTGTCTTATAAATAGGTAAACACTTAGGGAGATTTTTAAGGAAATTGGTATCCTCACTGTAGCGTCACAATATATTTACAATTGCATTGTTTTGGTGAGAAAAAATATTGGTCTCTATACTAAACACAGTGACATACATTGCAAAAATACTAGGAATGAGGATAAAATTGCACTTCCCCTCTTAAGGTTACAAAAAGTTTTAGGATTCTTTATGGGGCAAGCTGTACATTATTACAACAAAATTCCAAAAACCATTTGTGAGTTTACCTTTACATAAATTCAAAAAGACTACCTTATAAATAAAAATGCCTGGGTGTAAGCTCTCTGCTCGATGCGGGATTAAATAGCTCTATTGTAACAGATGTTTAATTGTAATAGTTAAAAGGTACCTAGTTTGCACTGACTAACATTTTTTCTTTTTGAATTGTTTAAATGACCTTTTGTTTTATATTCTTTCATGGTTGTTTTTTTTGTCTTTGTTTTATATTCTTACAAGGTTGTTTGTTTTTCTCTTCGTTTTATATTCTTTTAGGTTTATTTGTATCAAAATGACACACTGCTTGTACTTTACTAACGCCTGTTGTAAACCCAAAACAAATTTAAAAGAGTAACTGCTGAGTTTCTCGCCGGGTCTTCTCAGCAAGAAACAATCATTCCGACGCGGTGGTAGAGTCGAATTATGACTGTATACTGTTTATTTACATATCCATATTATTATGGTATTTATGTCTATTATTAAGTATATTTTGCTGTAAATTTGACGATTTTAAAGTACTGATACAGTCTATTTGAATAAAGTTAATTGAGTTTGAGTTTGACCATAATCGCATAACTGGACAACACCACACATACATCTGCTGACCGAACACAGGTTGTTCCTTGTGTTAAGAAATCCAGAAACAAAAGTTTTATCGATTTTCTGGAAAAGAACTAGTGCTTAAAATTGGATAGAATCCTTGAATAAGAATTGGAAGAACATTATTGTTTGCCCTGGGTTGGGAACGAAGCAACAACTTTAGATGCTATAGGCAAAAGGCTGGCGCGTTGCGCCAATGTACTATTATGTGCAATTTGTTTTGTACAACACAAACGAATTCTTTACTACATGTTTCAAATCAGTTCCGGTGAATTTTAGTAGCGCAAATATAGTAAGCGTCCACAACTCCACAATTCATACTTACAATTTGTTTGTTATTACCAGTATCTGCGCCCGCGCATTGCAAATAAAGGTGTGACTGTATCAGTGCTTTATCACGCCGGCGTACGTGCAGCGTCGCTCGCCTTTGACTTCAGACAATATTAACATGACGTTAACTACTTTGACACAAACGGTCAAGCGTGAGTTGGTACAGTCAAAGTGTGTAAGCTCCGAGTTACTTTGAATTCTTAAAACACTCGCAGACGATCTCCTACCATGGGTTTACACCAATGACATTCTCTAGACACTGATACAAAAACGACAACGCGGACGGCGTTGTCGTTTTTGTATCGGATTCGGTAGATTAGTTACATTACCTTCTCTTTTTCTCTCTATTGATAAGAAATGGAACTGAAAGTGGCATATATATTGCTGAATTTAACTGTAGTAGTGTAATGATGCCGTTTCCCTTCAGTCTCGTGGACGTTAGAACCTCCACGATCGCTGGAAACTTCATGGTTTAACTGCTGGCCATTAAAAGTATTTTGTACTTGTTTTCAAATTTGATTCAATTCGATTTTTGTTTCGCATTGCATGCGCAGCTTTTTTGATTCAGTCCTACCAAAACCATCGTACTGAACAGTTTGTGAGCATTTTACCAGATTACCAGTTTAAGTATAACTTACGTGATGGTGTATTTTTAAATACTTTAAATAACCAATTATTGTAAACAGTTAAAACAGTTATAAGTAACAGGAACCCGTGTATCGGGGTAAGCATATCATACCTATTTACTTACCTATTACTATTAGATAATCTATTACCTAGGACTCTTTGTATTCATTTATTGTTATTTTGTTACAGTTCTTCTTTCCTACCTATACTTTTACCCTATTTAATAAATAAGTCACTGGATTGGCTGATCTTTTATTAACTATTCCACAACTACATCTACTCCTAAATATTGTGTGACGAATCCCGACGCTCCGGCTCCTGTGCTGCTGGCCTGCAACGAGGATTTCGTTATAGTAGTTTACTTGACGGCAACTCATGGTAGAGGTACAGGAATGACACCACCTCAGAAGTAGAACTTCCTACTCACATGTACAAGTACAGTAGGTTTTTGAACATGTCTCGAATGTTTGACTAAGCAGCTTTCCAAATGAAAATGGCCAAAGCTTGATAGCAACATTTTATTTCAGTTTCTCGTACATGCACATAAAATAAATAGCTGTTCATAGCTAAAATAAATTAACCTTATCAAATTAAAATTTATGTTCCATTTCCTTATATTTTACATAGTTCCCGCACAGGTGTAGTTTATTACGAGAATGACACCGGAACGTTATCCCGTAAAATGCATTGTTCCCAGGGGAGTAGTCTGGGAACATTGTGTCCCTGAGTGATACACGATACAGGCTATCTGAGACAAATTGCGCAATTAAAGCGCGCTCGTATGTAAGAAAATATACTCCTGCCTTCGTAAAGTTGCACTTCATAGGTTATTTAAAATATCACAGATATACCAAAGAATCCATTGTTTTGTGAGTTCTGTATGTAACATTAATATAAAACTAAATGGAATACTCACTCCTTACCTTTATTCTAAGACTTACTTAATATACCTTAAAATAAATGAAAAAAGAATAAAAAGAATGAAATGGAAATAATATAAAACTACACACATCAAAAGTGTCTAGGGATCAACATATATTTTTGCAATAACTTTTCTCCTGATTGATATTAATTAAAATTTTCTTTAAGGATTCATCAAATAAAGTGTTTTCGTTTGTCTACAGTAACGATAAACCAAGTCACCTTTGCATTAATAAAGAAATTTGCCATTTTCCCAATAAAGGGATTTTTGACATTTCAACCACTAACATTAAAGTTCGAAAAAAAGACTGAAATAACAGTTTTCTTTAAAATTTTATTGGGTAACTTAAACAATTAATAATCCGTGTTTCTACCGCGAACACTAACAACACAAGAAAATCGGTTTGGCATACTCAAAATAAGTTCATCCAAATCACGCTGTGGAATGGCCGCCCATGTTCGTTGCAACAACAAAAAAAGGTCTTCTTGCGACTGGATACCCTCCATATTCGGCAGAGCTCTTCTCTGTAGCATATCCCATGCATGCTCAATCGGGTTCAAGTCTGGCGACTGAGCAGGCCAGGGCAGGACATTGATGTTAGCTGCGGCGAGAGTCTGTCTTACAACTCTTGCGGTGTGCGGTCGTGCATTATCATGCATTAACTGAAATAAGGGACCGATTTGAACTTGTAGAGGAACGATGACGTCTGATACAATCGTCTCAGCATAAATTTGAGCGTTGAGGTTGCCTCTGATCCAAATCAACTCAGTTCTTCCGCCGATCCAAATACCCGCCCATACCATGATGGTTCCACCACTATAAGGATGGACTTCCTGGCAGGATTTTAATCGCTGTTGGCGTCCAGGGGTTCTCCAGTGTCGTATACGTCATGTATCCGGTCTCATACCAAAACGAGACTCATCAGAAAAGCACACGAAACGCCATTGTTCTTCTGCCCAATTTCTGTGTTCAAGAGCCCATTAATATCGAATCCTACGATTGTGCATTGCTATAGGTGGTACCCTTAGCGGTCTTCGGGAATGAAAGTTCACTTCATGCAAGCGGTTTCTGACTGTTTCTGACTGTAATTAAGTTCCCTGAAGAGTGATGAAGCCTCACGGCTAACATCATGGCGGTTATTGTTGGAGCTCTTCGAGTTGTGATTTGAATGTATCGGTCTTGTCTCCGTGTGGTGCAGCGATACCGTCCTCCATGGCGCTCAGCCACGGTACCAGTGCTTCGGTAACGTGTCCAAAGTCGACTGATAACACTCTGACTTGTATTCAGAGCTAAAGCCACAGTACGTTGCCGGGAACCAGCTTCTATCATTCCCACGGCTCTGAGCATTTCTTCCCTGCTTAAATGACGTCGCAGCTCCATAATAACGTTGGTTTTAATCAGTAGTAGGGAAACAGTAGCACTAATAATGTCTTCAATGCGTTGTATGTTTTTATAGGGAAAATATTGACAGCTGATTTTCAACTTTTACTCGAATTTGATTGACAGTTCCTGTTTCAAATCATGAAATGCACCAAAAAGGATCCATATAAATTTATAAAATCATAAATTTATTACAAAGCCACATCTCAATCTCAAGAAATCCGCATAAAAATGCTTGATCCCTAGACACTTTTGATGTGTGTAAATGCAATACTCACTACTACCTTTATTGTAAGACTTACTTGTATTGTATTGGCCTGGTCTGGCTTGTGGTCCTCATTTAATCTAAAATTTAAATTAACAAACTAACCGGACTTGTTAACCTAACAAATTAACTTTAACCTTAACTTAGACACTTTGGGAGAGTAATTGAGAATTTATATTAATTATTAAACATGTCACCTATTCAGAAGTGTTACCAGACGTCTTTGCTGTATTAAGTTGTTGTTTGCCAATGTCTGATAATAAGACTTGTCAGTACTTGTCAGTATTCTGGTGTTCTATTGTGCTTAGTTATAAGTGAATTAAGTTAGTGGTGGAACTCTGTAATTGGCTTTAGTAATTTTATATGAGTGTTTTAAATGTTTTTGTAAAAAAAGCTGTTGAGTTCCCAAATAAATAAATAAATAAATAAACATTTCTTAGAACACTAAAAACACTGTAGTAACTAAATATAACCTATATTTAGTTCCTAATAATAACTAACTTCAAAACGCTCTAGCCTAGGTATTTATTAGCTCACCATTTCGTTTCCAAACTGGCTATATTGATTCGGAAGGAATTTGTGCATGGGTGTCTAAGTTTTGTAATAGGATGGGTGGGCGGCCCCGGCGCATGTAGGTGTCTACCGGGCAAAGTGTGCTTGTAAATATCTTTTTTCTCTAACAGTTATCCACTGATTGGTCGCAACACCGGCATAAACTGATCTCCAATGCTATGACTGAACTAAACTACTCGCTCCATAGTAGGACAACTTTAACGTCACACTCTAGTGAAGCTGACAGATCATGACTTATAGCTGACAGTTTCGACAAATACCAGGTAAGTTATATGGAAGCCATAGGTTCAACCGTGGTCATCATATGGTTGCTCATGAATATTCCAACATGGCGCCAGCTTTGCCACCTCGGTGGCTTGCACATTGAGCGACCATGCTCACTGCAACGTCTGAGTGTGAATGTGACTATTCCAAAAAAATAACCGCTGGCACTGAACTGACCCGCGGGTGTACAAGATACAACATTACAATTTTTCAAAATAAAATATAACCCGTGTTACTCGCTCACAATGTAGCTATTTTATTGGGGAAAGATTTTTTTAAGTCCAGTAGATCCAGTTTTGGAGTTTGTCCACTACAAAAAACCTAAATCGAATCTCTTCTCTACAGCGTAATTTTTATATTGTAAATCAATAAATATAAATACTTAAATAAATAAGCGCCAGACAAAACCTCTTGTCATGGTCTCGAAGTAGGGATTAATATCCCTGTGTTACGAGGTACGACACAAGGAAAATAAGCCTGGGGCGTCTACCAGCACACCCAGACCCGAGTCAACTTAGAAAAGATCGTTTCCTAAATTGACCCGACCGGGAATCGAACCCGGGTTACTACGGAAATCGACGCGTGAAAACGTGCTACAGCGCACTACGCCAATCGTGTCGTCAAATGTAGATAATTTAAAGAAATTAACCAAATGGTCTTTTTACGTTCATGGGCCCATCCGATGACTGTCCGAAACTGCCGAGCGCCCGCGCCGGCGCGTGCGCAGGCGACTGTACGCGCGGACGTTAGTACCCACACGACCTGAATGCGGGTCACGAGTCAGCACATTTGCAAATTACTGTTGTATGTTCACTAGCGGCATCAGGCCTGCTCGTGTCTGCCTAGCCTTTACCGAAACAATCGCTGTTTAATGTCACTCTTCTTCCCATTTCTATTTAGGTTTTTTTGACGTCGTTTTTCACCTACCAGTTAAATTAAAACCTTAACGTATAAAGTATCATTCGTTCAGAATGTAACGCGTATATTACCAGTTACAATAGTTTTGGGCTTTTAACAAATCCTCTTAACAAATTATTTATACATTCCACTCGAAACCATTAATTGAGTAACGTTGACACAAAATGTTTGCTTTTATAGCGAATGTTATTGGATTCCCTTGAATATTCCATTTTGCACGTTGAAATATTTTCACCGAGTTCATCCAATTACGGTAGGGTTAATACGGCTTTTGTTAATTATTTAACAGTTATCAGTTTTGCAAAATAATCAGTACCTACCGTATAAGTTAGAAAGGCAGCTGGCCACAACTAATAAAGATTTGTTTTTTTGTTTGTGATCGATACGCCCTGAAAACCAGAATAGATTTTTTTAATAAATTATTTCAGAAATTTACATTTATTTTCTACACAGAGATAGAAACTAGAAAAAATCGACCTGATCCTAGGGACTCAAGCGGGATTTGAACCCGCGACCTTCCACAATCCGGGTGGCTGCTCTTCCAACTGAGCTACCGAGGCCGTTAACAGACCCGGCGTATTTATCTAGTGTATTTTACGTTGTAAGCCAACGTTTTTTCATCAATGTTACAGGCATACGCCTTTAACACCCGAATGAAATATTTTTGCAAATATTTGACTGTTGATTAAGATGAAACTAGCCTTATATAGTATATAAGTGATTTTTTGATTTTTAGCATTTAACAATGCACTATATTCTACACAAATATAGAAACTATCAGCGTGTACCATAAACTACATTTTAAATGGACCAGCTAAAATCGTGTAGTCCACGCGGGTGAAGCCGTGGGCGGAGAGCTAGTGTAAAATAAATAGCGTTGCCGCAAAACACTAGGCCTGTGCCCACCTGGCCCTGAAGCACGACATGCGACACTGCACGGTACAGATCCAATGCTAAGTTTCGTTACATGCCAAGCTTGCTAGTCCCATAGCGGGTTTTCTATGGTATTAGGCCCCTGCCTAATATTTATGTGATATAATACCTCCATGGACGCGCGCTAAATTATAGCTTAAAGGTAGTATACCATATGATTCCCAAATTGATTGATCGGAACTTCCTATGTGAGGCTATAAAAACTGTTTGTTTTTTATTTAAGGAAATGCAAAGAAAATCAGGAGCTAATACTCGTAATACGAGTAATATGCACTCGCTATGCACTAACTGCATAACCATTAACCGCCATATTTATTATACCTGCATACCTGCTCCCTTATTCATCAAACGATTGTTTTTTTAATTAATTCGCATAGAAAACAAAAGGTTGCGTTAACTTGCCACCTGAGACTCCACACGAATGCCATACAGGCTCGATGAGTTTGATCGAGATCCAGCGACTATGAGCTCAAGGACGTATTGTGGAACTTGGACAGCCGCGTGGATGCCATCGTGTAGAAATACTCCCACGACATGCGGTGGCTCGCATTATATTGAATCAGCAGCAGCGCGTGCAGTTTATTTATTTTTAAGGTCCTTTAGCTTAAATACAAAATAAACATTAAACATATTACAATACAGAATTAAAATAAAAGAAAAATAACGAATAGTTTCATAAAACAAGGTTCTGAACAGGCTACTTGATAGTGTGTTGTTTCTCGAACGCCGACGCCAGAAGCCGCGTGGGACTGGTATTTCCGTTTATAAATCGTGATATGGCCTAGACCTCTTTATAATAAACCCCCACCCATCCATACAAACCCACACGAAAATACACACACTCACACACACACAAACACTCATGCACACACACAAACACACGACACACGCATGCATGCATGCATGCATGCCACTTTATCTTTATTAGGTAGTTAAATTCTTCTAAATTTTTCATGTTTTGTTTTTCTATTTACATTAAACTAGTGATTTTAATATTTTATATTTTGTAACCGAAATTGAGAGGGTGGGAGCCTGGCGATCCGTCACACAGGGATTACCCTAGTATGGACACCAGTCTCTCACAAAGGTGGCTCATGTTCTTATCTTTAAGTTTAGTTGATAAGTTTGTATATTTGGCTTTTGTGAAGAGGAAATAAATTTCACTTATTATTATTATTATTATAATAATGATCTGCATTTTCAGTAAGCAAGATAACCGACTTAACATCTTTATGTACTTACCACTTGAGATAGTTAATAAATGAATATGAATACCTTATTTCTATAAGGTATTAATAGGCACTATTATTAACAGTAACAAATTATTATTAATAAAACAAAACAAGAACCCGACTGCTTAAAAGAAAGAACTGAAAAGAGAAAAATAAGTACCTATCACACTATAAAATTCGACTGAGTAACGTATAACTTTAACATGCTTTATTTTGTAAGATACTCATTTAATCAAATACTGAAATAACTACTATGAATTAGCAAAACTAAATACTTAAAGGTGCCGCATGCGTTGAAGAATTGGATGTCCTAGTAAATGATAAACAAGAGTTTAGACCTTTAAGTATGTTTTAATGAATTAGTTTGAACAGAAGTGTTCATCAGGGAAGCAATAAATAATTTATTTGTACCTACTTTATTTACATTTAATCAGGCAAAAACCAACAATTCACTAGCGTATTTCAATATCTGGCTTCGACAGCCGACAAACGGATATCCTTATCTGACGGATTGGGAGAATAAGCGGAAATCCTTGGTTTTTTTTCGTTTTATATCAGATGGCGTCAACACCGACGGCTTGCCTTGCCGTTTATTAAATAAAAACATTAACAAACGTCAAATTATTTGCTATATGGATAGGCGAGCTTGTTGAAAAAATTGGTTACTGGTAAAATTGATTGTTGTTAAAAGAAAAGTGGTTTCATTTTCCGATTTGTATGTTGGACCTATCTGAATAAGGAGTCTTCATCCTCCAAATTCGTTTTTCGGTCGTAAATAGCGCTGCACAGGTAGTGGCTATTGCCAGTGTCTAGTGGACTGACTCTAGAAAACCTGAAGTTGACCATAATCCTCAGACACGAGGAAACGACTGTAGAAGACGAAGCATCCAACAGTAAAATGACTATTACTATCTATTTATATCATAGGTATATAAAAAAGGTGGAATAAAGATTTCAAAAATCATTAGAAAAAGGCAACACAAATAAAACTTTTTTTAACGAATTTATTGTTTCAATATAAAATGATTTGTAATCCCGGTATAGTTTGTTGTTGCTTGTTGTGCGAGTCTCACGCGAGCTAAGCGAGCCAGCTGCCGAGAATGGTCACTGCATTCTGGTCTTGCCTTGCGCAGGCGCATGCACGCCGATTACATTGCATTATCCTACCATAAGCCGATCTCTGACAGTGCGCGTATAATCGCACATTCAAAGTATTTGTGTTAAATTCTCCTCAAAACCAGCTACATGTGAAGGTTTTATGGATAATTACTAAATTATCAACTATTTTCTAATGAACCACGTGGTATCAATTTTTCTCTGTTGTTAGGGAGGATATACCAAGGCAGAAATATCTTTCATTCGTCCATCTCGAAACGATTATCGCTATCATCATCCGTGCGGTCTATCCCGTTTGTGAACCCACACTGGTGTGTGGGGTCCCAGGGTCTTGCCTTTCTTATTTTCTTGGCCCACTTAGCGCGGTTTTGTGCATCCTCAGTGGTTAGTTTATCGCTATAAGATCTACTGACCCTTGTTTTACACAACTACAGACTAGATCAGAGTGAAAGCTTAGTAAAAATAACTCAATTTGCATAGGCACATTCTTGCTGTTTATATTGATCGTATCATCTTTTAATTTCAGGTCTTTGTAACATGAGTTTTCAACGACCTTCGTAAAGCAGCGGGTAAGTGCCCCTTAATTTTGACACCGATTAAAAAAATGCCATCCACGATGAGAAGGTAACTATTTTTAAAAGTAATACACAGGTATCTGAATCTCCGCGCACATTAAAAACCCCGTTGCATAATTCCGACGCGATGTGGCAATATCTAAAAGTTACCAGCTTATGCCAAAGAGACAATCAGTGCAGTGCACCGTGCACCTCAACTCGGATGGAAATTAAAAAGTTCAATTGGCGCATTCGAGAAGTTTTGTTAGTCGTCCGAATACAAAATGGCAACCAGCGGAGCGTGAGCCGAGGGGCAGCCGTCGCATGTTTCCCCCCACGAGGGCTGATACCTGTAAGATTTTTTTTATTAAATTTCTTAAAAGATGTATAAGTATAGTTTACACAGTTAATTTATATTCAATACGAAAAGTTTAAGGGGTTAAATCCTTAGCAATGACAATTGATTGATATGACGATGCTCTTATCGTCATATCAATCAATTGTTATTGCTAAGCCGAAATCTAGGTAGTGTCAAATCCCAGGTCGAATATGGTGTTTTTGTGGACTGGTGATTATCAAAAGACTTACAAAAATGATATGGCTAATCAGTAGGTGATGTAGGAACTATCAAAGAGAAAATAAAATTCATTTAATTAATTTTCATTTTAAGGTCACCATACAAATCCCTCGAACAGTCAGTATTTTTTGTATGAAAACCTTAAATTTAAAGTCAATAGATTCATTTACATATATACTACATCACTTACTGAGTAGGTCTGGCATATAGTTTTTGTAAGTCTTTTGATAATTATTCGGTAAATAATAGCCACGACCCGGCAGTCTGAGCGCTTACCCCAAAATCTAAAGGCCTCAGGTTACTTCAAGGTCAATTAAGGGTTTTTAGGATTTTTCGAAACGTTTGAGATCACCACCCTGCATTCAGCTTCGGCAGTGAATAGGCTTTTACGAGCATAATCCATCAATTGTAGCCATAACTCGATGTTGATTTGTAAACTGCGAAGCAGTGGGAAACTTGCCACGCAGGGGTTTCATCCTTACACACACCTTGGTATGTAAAATAAATGAAATGAACAGGACAGCCCTAGGCGGAGAGCACCCCGTCCGCACAATTTAGCAGGTGGCAGATCGTATGTACACAATCATTTGCACACGTACTGGCTTGCATTGTTTTTTGGGCGGACTTGATTCGTTTTGACAGTATTTTTTAGCTATTGAAAATGGCTTTAATGGACGACAGAAACGAATGCAACATCTGAAAGAATTTTCATCCCATTTCCTGATTGAGTTTTCGCAGATGGATTGAAAGGCGGGGGTTTTAAAAGTCCGCCGTGCGATGGCAGGATTTGAATGCAGGAAAAGTAAATTGCAAAACTATGTTCAGTGATGACTTCTTTTTAAACGTGGCTATTTCAAAAACCGACCTGTAATTACGAGTAAATCGTTAACGATAAATAAGCTTTCGTTAAAAATGCTATGAACGAACTAGCTGTCAATAAGTAAGTCGATAATGATAATGATATAGGACATATCATTATTGACTTAGAGTTTGTCTAACCTGAAATGATGCTACCCTTCACCGCATTCACGCACAATTTTAAATATAGACGCAATGAACGACCAATTACAGTGGCATGTTTATATGCCATTGTAATTGGTCGTTCAGTAGCCGGTTGGAATCGAACCTAGGAGTACGCGTCGATTGTTCGCAAAATTACACTCGGCACATGGGCGCAGTGCAACGTAGACACTTTTTGTTGCCGACACGGCACACCATCACAGGGAAACGTAGTTGCTGTGTCCTGTAGCGGTGATCGGACACAGTTTACTGATGCGCAGGGAGTGGCTGATTTCATATTGGTTCTATAAAAATCAAATATTCATCGGTAGCTTGTGTCAGACACAAAAGTGTCCTCGTTACCGCCCGGCCTTGAACAAAAAAAAAGTGAGCTTCAAAAAAAACTTAAGAATACCAACTCTTAACCACTAGTTAGCTTCATCTTATTTTTTTCTGCAATATTGAAATTTAATTAGAAGTTTATTAATTAATGAAAATTCAATTCGCATCGTTCCTGCGAGATCCAATAACATTCTGTCTTACTCAGCCTCTCCTCTTCATACGCTTCTTCAACTTCTTGCAAACTTTCCCGGTTTCTCGTGATTTCCTTGACTCGAAGGAATCGGAAGGGTCATTGTACTTCACCTTATATAGTTCTTTACGAAAATTTATTACTTTTATTATCCCTAATCGGTTTATTTCACCCATTCGAAACTCACTTCAGCTGTTGGTAAACTGCCAGATAGAAAGCAATAATTTAATTTTTCATGTAATTAATCCACAAAATATCGTGCATTTTGGTAATAAGTGACGTGACTATTGCCACTAACTGAAAAAAACGCGACCAAAATGAATTGAAACTTTTCGTTTTCTTGCAGTTAATGACTTTTGTGCTTAAAATATTGCAGCAGGTGCTTTTACGATAAGACCCATTCTGAGTGGTTGTAATAACTTGAACAAATTACGACGAGGTAGGTATTATCAACGAATCGCAAGGAAAGCCAACGACCTTTGTTAGAATTTCTCAGCCGATAAAGTTTGGTTTGCTATATTTACTATGAAATCAGGTTAACACTTAACTAAATTGATTGTATACGATGGCATAATTACCAGTGCACCCTTTTCAAGGGTAAAGTACCTGGGACTTGAAAACAGGGCCTTTCACAGGGCTCTCGGCCAACGACGCCGTTTCGATTTCAAATCTATCAATTTTCCGACAGCCATAACTTGTTGTGTGCTCACCGTCTTTCTCCCATCGTGTCATTTCGGGCGACAAACGGTTCGCCACGGGATTAACATTACCATTACCGTTGCCTCGTATTTGCTCTCTATAATGTAGTTTCGAGATTCACACTAATACGTAATGTGTCACTGTGTGCTCAGCTTCAAGCACACATTTGCATCTCACTGCATTTGTCTCGTAACGGAACCTCGCCCTTTTTGGGATTGAATCGACCGCTCATTTGATATACCATGTTTGTAATGTGTGGATGTCTACAGGCATGCATGTCACACAACATTTACGGCCATGACAGAAGCCAAGCGGCTAGCCATCAAATAATACACGGAGCCTGAAATAATACAAGTGAAACGGTTCTTGAATGCGGCCGTTTAGTTCAGTCGACAGTTTGCGGTTATAACCGCAGATCAACAAATGAGATTTATATCACGATTTCTACAAATCGTGGTCGCAAAGTTGTATGAACCGTGACGAAATATCTCAGTTGAAAATCCTTACATAACACGCTACATAGCAGTAGACTATTAAAAAGCAAGGCATGTACATTGCATGCGCTTTTACTCACGAATACCTCTTAGTCTAGCAGCCTTCAACGTTTCAATATTGTAAAGTAATACCTTTTAGATACTCAGAAGAACAATACTGTCTAACAGGATATTATGCTCCAACAAAGCTACTCGAGAAACAGTAGATTGTTCTGGAAGCAGACTACTTGATAGACAGACGAAATTGGCTTTGCTCATCGAAAAAAGATTTGTAAGAGTAGAATCTAGAGTTTATAGGGGAACAATATCCGTCAGAGCAGACATAGTTTAAAGTTAAAGCTTGCTTGTTGAATGGCATGTTTTATTTGTGTTTTCGAGTGCAGTACCTACTGTATTGGCTGACTGCATATTTCATCGCATATGAAAGCTACCTATTACCTATTCTGTGCCTAATGCACTTCTGAGATGGCATAATCATAATCATTTATTCGCAATAGGATGACGACGAGGGTAGGGATTGTAACGCCTTGTCTAGCAGAATACGGTAGTGGGATGGTAAGAGGGCCTTCGCTCCTGTGCTTTGATTGGCAAAAGGCTGTAATGAAAACAAGTAAATGAAAAATATAAAGATTTATTGCTTTGCATTGTCTTTTTCACCAAAAAAAACTTCACCCGACTTGTTGGTGCAATGATGGCCATCTTGCTATAACCACAGCTATAACGCCAAAAGCTGGGTTTAATCCCACTTTGTGTTTTAACTGTAAACTAAGTATTTAAAAATAATCAAGTAAGTAGGTATTTTTATTAGTACATCCTTAATACAGTTTGGGGACAGGTGACTTTCGTACAAGATGTCACACATATTATTGTAATTAACATTTATTGTTTATTTAATAACTAGCTTTCCGCCCGCGGCTTTGCCCGCGTGGATAACTTTTTCTGACACGTTGGGTTACATATCAAAGTTTTCATTCGGATCCCCAACGTTTTTGACAAATGTATATGCTTATAGCAATCAGACAATCACAAACATACAAACTCACAAACGCTCTTACCTCTATATAATATTAGCGAAGATTATAAAATTACTAGCTGATGGCTCCGATGTCGTCCGCGTGGACGAACAAGCTTTTTCAACGTTTTACCCTGCATATGAAAACAAAATCTAGACTAAGTATATACGGAATATACTTATGGGGCTCCATAAATATGAATAGTTTTACCTCGGTAGTGTTTCATTTTAAGTACAGATAACCGTCGGTATATTGTCGGAAGAGCTCAAAGGCCCGTCGGAATCAGTAATAGTAGTTGGTCCTTAACAATATTGCATCGTTCGCGTATGAGTGCATCAATTAACTACCGAGTTATCCGTCGTTGTATGTGCGCATTCGGCTCGCGCGCACCCGGACGTATAGCACACCATTCTGCAATAAAGGATTCATTTCGTCAAACAATTTGGTGCGTTATGCAAACAGAGGGGAGAAACTGTTTCAGTGAGAGCTCTGCCGTCCGGTCTAAATATAACTGGGAGGAGTCAGGGGAGAGAGGGGGTATGCGGGCGCCGGCAGGACGTCGACCCGAACTCAGACCTTGGGCGCACTGCCGGAAGGAACGCCGGGACCAATTCGCACCATTGTTCTACAACAGCTTAACACCTATCGTGCTCGATGCGGGTCCAGCGTGATTGCAGCCCGTCTCACGACATCAAGTGTGATATCACTAACAACTTTGCCAGACAATCGGTCGTGTCACTCGTATCATAGAACAAGCAGGATTTCCTCTGGGAGTCTTGAACAGGACAAAGCAATTTGAGGCAATATGCGAATGCAATGTCGCACGGTTAGGATATTAGATTTAGTAGCATCAGTGTCAGTCAATGTAAAGATCATATCGATCAGCTATTCCTATACTTACTTCGTTATTTTCAACTTGAGAAAAAAATATAAATGGGGTTTTTATTATACTCAATGGAAGCAAGAACTCATCCAAAGTAATGTCATATTTTTTCATTCTTAGTTCTCAGATGGTAAAATAGTCACTATATGACGTTTGATTCATATTTTAATATTTCTTATTAAGAATTAACTTCTTCTTTTCTTCGAATAGAAGTAAACTAACAATATTTAAAAGTTAAAAATAAGACACAAAGAAGTTTTCTTAGTCTGTAGGTAAAAAATAAATAAAAACTTGGTCATAGTGAAATTCTCGTACGTTATATTAAAATAAAGTGATTAAAATCAGAGTCTAACATAACTCCAACAAAAACAAAAAAACAACTCTATAACTCCTCTTCTTTTCTACTTTTTTTCCGTGCTACGGGTCAAATCGATTGGTATGGCCTAAAGATCAATCGTTCCTTTCGTGCTTAACACCATTTGCAGCTTTTTACTAAATTTCGGTGTGTACCGCTAGCAATAGTCGTCATTTTGGAGTCACGGAACATTAGCATCGACAGTTTTCCTACCATATGCTCCTTTGACACATATTTGCTATGAATTCTACTGGAAAAATGCTCAGTGTTGATCAATCAATGTGAAAACGTGAGATATGATCACTGAGTGCAATTTAGACGTGAACTTGAAGCTCAATTACACGTGACGTTACTAAACCGTTTGCAGGTCAATAGCACCGTTAGTTGAAGGTCTTGGTCGGCTGTCGTGCCGCTGAACCCCGGCCCACCTCCTCCTCAGCTCACCCACCCTCCCGCCGACCCATGCTAACGTAATACCCTTTAGGACTTTGCGGGAACAATTTATTTGTCGCCTCCCTTTCAACTTAAACATTTTTATAGCCGTGAAACCTAATTTACAGAAATGCGGTTACAGGCACGATTTCTCAAACTAGGTATTGTCAAGATAATATTTTACATTTAACGCTTCACCACCAACACACGCCAAAATTGTTTTAGACAAGGTGTGTTTCAATTGATAGCCAAATTCAAAAAGTAAGTAATTAGGAATAGAGAAAAATACTAGCGCACTTCTTAGATTTTCTAAACCCACCATTATTATTTTCAACTGGGCACGCTGGCAGTGGGCCGGGTGATCGGTCTGCTCGTGGTGGACCATTTCACCCATTTCCCCGGGCCCAAGGGAACCATGAAAGGCCGTGAAGTTTCCGTGCCTAACTACCATTCTTCTTTCACCACGTGTTTTTATTTAAAATAATATTGTTCTAGATTTTAATGGTTCGGCTTACGGAGTCTCAAAAAATTAAGTAAAGCTCTCAACTTTTTTCACGAAATGTGTGAATCAAATGATTCGGCCAAAAGCTTCTTGCAAAAATTTGGGGCATCACTAACAAAGCCAAAATAATATTCATACTTGAATTGAGCCTACCTAAGTGGGAATCAGAAATTATAAATTTTGCTATCAAGCATTACCAAATGTCTTGAATCAATTCCATTTAAAGAAAACTTGGCGATTGAAAAACTTTCGAGAAAAAATCAAACAGGATTCTGATGGCTGGGCCCGCTCGAATCTGACCCCGGGGAGGGAGAGGCTATTGTAACTTACTCGAGTATTTCTTAACATCTTATTCATCATTATCAACAGTATTCGAAACTAAAAGACGAGGAATGTTTACAATGGATTTGTGTTTCTAATAAAGCCTACTTTGAAAATGCAAAGAAACAATTTCCTGGTATTCCAGTGCCACTGTATGTTTAAGCGTTGTAGGTGATTTTTTTTTTCGTAAAAAAATCTCTTATTTCTATCTACCATTCTTTCTCACATAAAAATATAGTTTCGGTTAACTCTTGACGGGACTATAATTGCGGCTTACTATCCAGCGTATGTAATATAATCCCATAGTTTAAATTATCAATTTTGCTGTAAAATACCTACATGATTCGGGTGTTTAACGGAAATGTTAATAATTGATAACGCTAAATATGTAATGTTCTTAACTGCCTTTGGCTCTCTGCGTCTCGCCGCCTGCCAATACCTTCCCACTTGATATTCATTTAACATATTTTCAAACGACTTAAAAAAAGTGTTTTTTAATTCAATATTGAGAATTACCCGTTCATAAAATAGCACAATTATTATTTTACTATCACTAATACTAAGAAACATATCAAGTGTTAAATATTTGTACCTTGGAATAGGAAGTAAATATTATGCCCACTAGAAAATAACAATATCATTTTGTTTGGGCGGTTTTATCGTTAAAAGTAGGGAGTGCTCCCGGTATTTCCCGGTTCCGAATTTTACCAGGATTCCCGGTACTGACACACATTATCTAGTACCGGTGCTATGATATAGGAGAACCGGTACTTCCGATTCTCGATAAAAAATATTTAAATCTCAATGGATTAAAATAGTACCTAAATGCAATAAGATGAAACGAACGAAACGCAGCTGACAGTTGCTGCACGCGCGCACTCAAACAACTTACCTATTTAAGTTGATCTCATTGCTATTGACATTTCAAAAAGTTATAATTAAAGTTGTGATTGTGATGTTCCTACCAAAATTGATCAATACCTATATTCCCTATCAATGCTTTATTTATGTTTGTTAATGGAGAATGGAGATTTATTTATTTATAAATAATTGTGTTTGTTTTGTTTGACTATGATCATGCTTTTTTTTAATTTTGATCTTTTATACATTTCACCGATTGCTTGGTGCTACGTCGTTCGTTACGTGACGAACTTCTTCTTTTAAAATTAAGAAAGAATGTTAATTTTGTAATGCTCAAACTATTTAAAATTAAAAAAGATCACCGTAACTTAAATAACCGTAACAACTTCTAAATTTGTATAAACCTTATAACTGTAATTTTTATTTCTAATGGTGTCCATTAGCACCGGGAGTACCGGGAGTCCCGGTTTCATTGTGCTTCAGTACCGGTACTGAAAAAATGCGTAACCGAACCCGGTTCTGCACGCTCTAGTTAAGAGTAATAACCCACGGGTAAAAAAAAATCCAAGGGTTCAAGAAAGTGCACAAAGAACAAGTTCTAATTAACAAAATAGATCAAGTACCTCAGTATAATTTGAAATACGGTACTTACACTATAAACATACATACTCACGAACATACTCACAAAATAACTGCGTTCATAGATGATACTAATAATACTCGTACTTAGCTGTTTTTTTTCGGGCCTTGGTCCTATTCAAGTAAAGTAAAAAATATCTTTATTCATATAGACTTATAAAAAGTACTTATGACAAGTCATATACAAAAAAAAAATTGTAGCAAAAATATACTGAATAAAAATAAACTTACATAAAAATAAACTTACATAAAATAATACTATGATAGTTCATATCATAATTAAATATAATGTGACTCTACCTCTCCGGTTCGGAGGTTGTTTCCGATCGAGAAGACTTCGGCAAGAAACTCGATGGTTACTCTTTTCAATCTTGTTTTTATACACAAAAATTGAATTGACAGAGTAAAGTCATAACAAAAAAGTGTGCAGAGGGGCAGATTATACCTAAGATGACCACAAATTCTTATCATTATTATTATTGATTTGGATATTCTGAGTTCTGGCTACTTTTTACGATCAACCAATAAAGTAGAATATTGTAAAAAAGTAAATCACGCCAACACGGATAATCCGCTACGGATAAACGTGCATAGATAATACAAACCTATTCCTTTACTTACTATAAAAAGCTGCACAGTGTCCCATTTTAAACATCAATCGTTAAACGTAAAATACCACACTATTTTAATGGTTCATGAGAGTTTCTTTTATAATGATCAGTTGGTGCCCTCTACGTTGTACATACAATTTTTTTAAATGTCGTTCCTTTTTACGGAACGCTGCTTTGTGCTCACTTTACTTTGTTTATTCATTCTCTTAATTATTTCCATACACCACGTCTTGTAGTCACTTTTTACTCCCTTGCAGTATTTATTTATTCATTTGTATTTACTTTTCCATAAATTATTTCTTCAGCTATGTGTACACGATGACGGATGACACCATCAAGGCCCTCAGGATACCAGCGCTGGTGTAGCTTCACAGCTGCACCGGCAAATGCTGAGACAGGGACCTAGTTGGCTTCACAATGAGGTTTTTCTCTCTTTTTCTGTCTTCCAATTTTGTATGCTTCATTGTGTTTGCCAATAAATAACTTTTTACTTTTTTTACGGTTCGCAACCCCTTTTTTTACATTTTTACAAAGAAAGCTATTAAATTGTATGTTAAAATTAAATGTTCGATTATTCGTGAATTTACACAGATTAGTATTGGTATGAACATGATTTTGAAATGTCCCAACACGTTATTACGTTAGAAGGTCTAACGTAATAACGTGTACGTGTACGACGTTAAGAAACAACCTGTTTTCGGTTAATTGTTCATGATGCTAAATTAATGAGCTGAAAAAATGGTTTTGTGATTATATTGTGAAATGTTTTTGTGATCATTTGTATATGAAAAACAAGCGTTGTAAAATGCTAAAATAATCAAAGTTATAATTATTTGTTCCACATCTACTCACAACTTTCGGTATTTATCATACAGTATGAATCCTATTTGTGCTTCTCGAATATGTGACGGCACGATTGGCGTAGTGCGCTGTAGCACGGTTTCTCGCCTCGGTTTCCGTAGTGTCCCGGGTTCGATTCCCGGTGGGGTCAATTCAGGAAACGATCTTTTCTGAATTGACTCGGGTCTGGGTGTGCTGGGAGACGCCCCTAGCTTATTTCCTCGTGTGGTACCTCGTAACACAGGGATTTAATAATCCCTACTTCGAGACCATTACAAGAGGTGTGTTGTCTGGCGCATATTCATATTTATTTATTTATATTTATGTTGTTACAACCATTTACCTACTGCACATGTAATGTCGTTGCGTCGTTACTCAAGATTACGTGTGTTCTGTGCGTCTACCACAAGTTGCCACTTTAAAGGGGTTTGGGTAACTTTGTATGGACCCGTGGCGTCATTTTTTTTATTAGCGGCCAGCAATAATTGTACCACTGTTTTATAGAACCCTAAAAAATAAACATATCTGAGTGGTCAGAATTGTTCTGAGTGATATCGGAGCCGAAATATAATTTCTTAAAGTATTATTTTTTGCCCTGGGTTCACTAAAATATTTGTTCAGAAATGTAACTTTATGGAGCTAATCTCACCTAACAGCTGTTCAACATGATGCAGAAATAGGAGAGGAAGGTTTCTTTTTAAGATGTACCTATTGAGTATATTTTTCTAATAAAAGTAGATCCAGCAATACTTCAAGTTAGATTTCCATAGTTGTAATGTTATCTATAGTGTAACACAAGCTATCACTAAAAATAACCTTAACGTCAATGACATCAAAAAGACATTTATACTACACCTGCTCGGAAAGTACCTTGATACTTTATCAAATTTACGGTAGAAAGTACGTCATTGCATATCGAACAAATATGCGGGGAGATAACGCATCTGAGCGGGAGAGAAAAGTGTATGAAAATCCTTTATGGTTTTTCTTTTTTAATTTTGGGTAAGACTATGCGCCGGTAACCTAAATATCAAAAGCCAAAAAGTTTTTACAGTGAGTTTTTATCTCCAAGTTCGCAAAATGACACTGGCCACTAGCTGTGTGTCAAATGGTGTCGGGCTGGCAGTACGACCCTGGGGCGGCAGGATAAACAATTTGAAAAAAGAACATGTGAAAATTGCAGACGCCATTGGCGCCATTTTCAATTTGTGTGTTGTTTGAGGATTCAGTTTTCGTAGAAAGTGAAATAAAACTATCAAAATGATAAGTAGTGATAGTGATGATGAAGATTTTTTAACTCCGCCGCAGTTGAAGGAAACAGCAAAAATAATAAAGAAAGAAAGTGTTACATTAAGCTTCACTAACTGCAACAATTTCAATATAAATTTCAATTAGTAAAGATTTAGTTTTTTATTTTCCTCGTAGGTGTAGTATAAAGCACTATGTATCACTCGAGAGAAAGTGCGATTCCCGATCTCGGGTGTTTGAAAGCCCTCGCCTACGGCTCGGGCTTCAACGACACCCTCGACGGTAATCGGTCTCTTTCTCCTCTCGGTGAACAATGTACTATTCCTATTAGTCATACTCGTACATACGAGTAAATAGGAAGTATTGGTTTCTAACCGTCGACATCAGAGACATTACATGGGAAAAACACCTGAAAGTCTTTTACCCACATTTCATGAACAATAATGGCCTAATATTCCACCTGGCCATTGAAAACTAAAAAAAACTAACTAAGATGGCGCTGCGACCCAAAGTGGGACCAAGAAACGCCATTTCGGTCTGTCGAGCGCTACCTCCTTCCAGTTATCCATCTGGAGCTCGCGCCAGTCCTTCATGACTTGGTCAACCCAGCGGTACCTGGGGCGGTCAACCGGGCGTCGACCGCTCGGCCGTCCCAAGTATGCTCGCTTGACCGCACGATCCTCCCCCATTCTCTCTAAGTGGCCGAACCAGCGAAGTTTGTGAGCTTTATCCTCGCCGATGATATTGGGCACTGCCACCAGTTCTTCGATCTCACAATTCTTTTGCCTTGAAAACCAGCCTTCATGAATCCTAATTGCGTTGCTTGTTTATCAGGATTATAAATGATGCCGCTTTTTTAACTCTTCCTTGTTATGGATCAAGTTCAATTGAGTTGTTAGTAAAAATACAATTCCAAATAATATCTCAGCTCCGATATACTTTAGCTATATTTGCTCAAAATAAGGATTGACACAGTGCTTTAGACATACTTTTGTAGACATTGTAGGTGCCTCTAGGTAACTAAGAATGGCATACAAGATGCTGTAGTTTACTTGATACGAATTCATGGTTGGGTTGCAGAGCGTAGCCTCCCCTCGCCGTTAGAAATAAATAAATCCTTATGCTGGCTACGCAAAAGAAATTGCGTCTTGGCATGTCTGTGGTATGCTGTAAATGCATGTGTAATGGGTGTAATCGCATCGTCGTATGTAGACTTAATAAAATAGCCATACTTGTAAGTAATGCATTCTCTATTAGCTTAATGAATTATTAATTATGTACGACGCTACGCAAGAATTCCGCATTGCTGTTCGTCTGTAGATAATACCTAGTTGTAGAAAGATCATTGCGTGTGTGAGTCTACTAATAATTTATTGTTTAATTGATATGTGTGGTTAATAACACTTATTTTACCTACCTGAGCGAAATGTATACTTTCTGCCCTAATTACAACAGTTCTTCAAATAACTATGTCACAAATGGTTTAGTTAAAGTTCATTAGATTAACTGGTGCTTATTTGAAGCTTGTGAAAACGGGTGTCTCCTGCCAAATAGTCTTTTTATGACACTGATAAACATACTAGAATCTTTCTAGCACCCAGATACAGGACAAACACTTATGTCAATCGAATCAATATAACTTTGCGGCGGGTCGGATAGAACCCACGTCCTGGGTCGCTACACTACAGGCAGGACCTCTACCCATTGGCAATGGACTAATTTGTTCATTCAAATGACGTCTGTTCCAAAACAGACGTCTACTTCACACTCATTGCTTGGTCTAGTATTTATTAACACTGTAACATCAAACATTAGGATAAGCTTACGAGTAAGTATGTGAAGTTAGGACGAAAAAATCTTGTCGAAATACGCTAACGCTGAAACCATAGATCGTATCTGAGGTGGTAAGCAATACTAGTTTGATAAATCTTGTTGAACTGTGAATGGAATCATTTGAAACCGTCCATTCGTTAAAAAGTAAAAAAACATAGACAGAAAAACCGCGTCAAACGAGCGAGCTTTACTTGAATAACAGGGGCCTTTGCGCCGGCAGTGGAATATAAAAAATATTTTTACAGAAGCCGCGTAAAAGTGCAGGGAAAATTATTTTTACATTTTTCACCGTAGGGACACCATAGCGGTTCGGACTTTTATCGTTGCACCTGCTAATGAAAAGCACTTGGTGTTATTGCACTTTGTTAAGGTTGAACAAAATTTTACCGTGCAACATTGTCATTCAATTTTGTTCATTAAATGGTGTGTGCACCCGACGTGATTGACCTATTAGAGTGCACAAGCGAATTCAACATTGCAAAATATTATTAAACCTTATTCACAATAATGAAAAGAATAAAAAAGATTAACCATGGAATTTAAGGGAATACATATATAATATATTCAATGACTACATCGTACGAGGCGTAATTGCGTATGTATAAGTTTCTTAGTGCAAATTAGATTATTTGCGTTACCTGACAAAATACATAAAGCTTATTGCTAATTTTCATCGGAATGAAAATGTATCGAAGATTTTTTAAAACACCGAAGTCATGTAGACAAATTTAATACCCAATCTGCAATTTAAAGCACTAACTGCGGTTGCGTGCAAAGATTGAAATTGGAGTTTGTCGAAACGCGAGGCGGGCGCGGGGAGTTCCGGCCATACGTTCGCAGTTTCGCACTTTTCGAACGTTCGAGGGGACGCAGTCAACGTTGGGGCCAACCGTAGGGCTCGTTCACACTGCACAACTTTGGGCTGGCGCGTTTTATTAAACGATTTCATAAAAGGTTCATAATGAGAACCTCCTCATTTCATCGGAACACTCGTGGACGTCCCTCAATTACTGAAATATTCTTGACCGAATTGGAAAATATTTCTTTTGTTTAAAAATAATATACTTCCCAGGTGGTTTCATGGTCAGGATATAAACCTAGGCCCCTGATGATATTTCATAATTAGAAGTCTTGTTTTTGAAATTCGTTTGTGGACCTTTTAATATTCTCGGGCGTTGACCTTGAGGTTTAATTTAGTATACATTACTGGGCTGCAAAATACCAGATGAATTCTGTATTTTTGAGAGAAACGGACAATATATTTCACATCTCATCTCATCTTTCTCAATTAGACAATAATGTTGACTTATAATAACATAACTTCTCATAAAAGGAAGTAGATATTTATTAAAAACTTCAAAATATAGAAATGAAATTAAGTGGGAGGAGTTTCTGCAATGTGATAACATTTGAATAAAAACGTCAGCGAACGTCGTTATTAAAAATAAAATATAAAACTGTAGTTAATTGCGTCAAGTCGGACTCGCAATGAAAACCGTCACAGTGGGAACACAGCCGGAGTGCGGGCGCGTCGTCAGGGAGAAAGCGAGTTTCCCTGAGTCCGCTGCATCGGTGATGCAGTGCGCGCCCCGATCAATACCGCGCGCCCGCCCTCGGCGCACCGTGGCTCAACCACTACGCCTAGATCGAAACGATAAAAACAATATAGGCGAGACTTCATCAAATTTAATAAAACTTTATGAAGCTTCCTGATTTTAAAACATTTTGAACAGCATTGATAGCCACGTGGGTTAACTTTTAAATCTCCATCCTGTATATGAATCTAAATTACCTGATTTTGCCAGCTTTCGTAGTATAAGTGCACATAGTTTTATATAAATCTCTTTTCTCTCGTCTGCACGTGACGCTGGAACATACAAACATAAACACATAACATAACATACCATCAGTATTTCATCCCAAACGGGGTTGCCAGAGGCAAGTGACTGTAACCATATTAAATAACGTGCCGTTGGCGGTATGGCAGCGATCCTGCCTTTAGCGCTGGAGGTCGTGGGTTCGATCCCTAACCATGACAAACATTTATGTGACGAACATTTATTTGTGTTTGTTGTGTTATTATGGGTGTTATTATCTTTATAAGTATGTATTTAGAAATATAAAAGTATGTTTTTCAGTATCTGACGCCCATAGTGCGAGCTCTGCTTAGTTTGATTCAGATATATATTTATAACACATAGAAATATAAACATTAGTCACTTGACTGTTATGATTGAGAATCAAACCCATGACCCGCAGCTTTGAAGGCAGACTCTACTCAACCAACCGAAACGTGCGTAATCTCCAAGTGTTCTGTCCACCATTACGGGAATAGTCAATGGCCTGTGGCTAGCCCGTCTGGGAAGATACTCGTAATGACTGAGATGGCGACTCTGGCCTGTGCGTGCATGGCAGAAATCCTACTTTTAGACCCGAAGGTTGTTGGTTCCATCCCACCCCAGGACAAATATTCGTATGATGAAAATGTGTTTTTGTTCTGTGTCTACTAGAATACTCCCCTATTTAAGTAGTATTTATAAATATTTAAAGTATGTTTATCAGTCACTCAGTCCTTAAATAGCTCTGCTCGGTTTGGAGTCAGATGACCCCGTGGTGGGATATCGAAAAAAATAATTAATTTGATTGTTTTAATTATTTAAGGTAAAAAATTAAAGATGGCCAATCTTTAAGAGAAGGTCGTTACACTTAAACTATTGAACGTTATTTAAATAAATGTAAAGATCACATCAATGATATCTTAATTTTTGAACACTCCTTGCAAATTCTAGTTGCTCGCTCCTATGTATTTAGTATTAGCTACTTTTATGTCCGTCTGCTGAACAAAGACGTTACGTAAATTTCATAAAATACAATACCTCTTAAAGGCACTTATGTAGGTAAGCAGCTCATTGAATAAGATATTCAATGAAGAAAATCTTTTCTCAATAATTTAATTTTTAATACCCTTAAGCCTTAAAATATTACTTGAAGGCACTCGAAGGAAGAGCTCGCTTGTTCTTGAAAATAATGATGTACAAAAAGATTACATAGTTTGAAACTTGACTCAAGTTATTGTACTCCAATCCTTTTAGAATAACAATTTCTTAGTCATGATAGGCAACGTGGATTTTCTGAAAGCTTTGTTATTCTAGCGAAACCTTTCAGTCACTAGTTTTTTTTTAATACACTTTGCACTTTACTAACGTTGCTAACCCAAAACTGCTGAGACCCGGCGACAGAAACCACTCCAAGGCGGTGGTAGAGTCGTATGTTTGTATACTGTGTATTGATATCTCCATATTATTTTAATATTTATGTTATAATGTTTGTAATGAATCCTAAACTACTGGACCGATTTTAAAAATTATTTCACCAATGTAAAGCTACATGATCAGCAAGCGACAGAGGCCTCTTTTTTATTTAGGCTTTATTTTGACGGCAGCAACAATCTACGCAGGCGAAGCCGCTGACGGACATCTAGTAAAATGTACTTTGCTTGGATTAATTTTAAATTTGACGATTTGAAAAGTACTGCAAAAGTCTAATAAAATAAAGTTATTTGAGTTTGAACTTCAAACTTGTTGAGTGTGGTCTTGCTAATGCGTGCACGCACGCGATGTTTTGCCATTTTCTGTCTCCGTTAATAAACTATACTCTCTCAATTCGTTTAGACTGACCATTTGCAATTAACTCCCCCTTCTTGAGTATCACTAAGAATCTCAGTTCTTTGACAATCTCTTCTGATGCCGTGTAGATTTCAACCACTTCCCGATTGAAATTGGGATGTTTCTTAATTCAAATTCCCGTTGCATTCTAGGAACATACTGATTCTCCCTAGCATGGCTCCCTGACCTCGCGCTTATCAAATCTAGTGTAATGATTGGTTTTATCAAGGGCATGCGAAAGTCAATCAACCATCTGAGATAGGGCAAAAAAATTACGGTAGTTGAGTGAGAGTGAGAAATGCTCTTAAAAGCGGTTACTGATTAAATAGTTACTTTTCTGACAAATAACATCTGTTGTCATTTCGTAACACGACTGCGGTAAACGAGTCAAAACACGTCTAGAAAAAAAAACAATTACGAGGAGAATCTAAGAAGTTTTCTTCTTTCAATGTGTAGCGATCGCTTAAATACGAGTAAAATAAAACAAACCAAATTTTTACTAGTGATTTTTGGTTAGTTTAAATGACAGATGGTATTTAACTTCGAATGTCTTCACTGTTTGATTCAACTAATTAAAATACCTCGGTCATTTTACGCTTCAACTACTTTCGCTCAACAACAAATGATCTAATCGGAATTCATTAAGAAATAAATTGCTTTTATCGGAAAAATAACTGCTTGGAGAATTTCCTCGCGGGTAAACTCTTTCAATCGTAGATCCAATTAAATCCTTCATTTCAATTTATCTTAAGCGTTAAAGTGCAAAGAGCTAGGAAGGAGACTTCCGGCTCGCCGCCTATTTTCTTCTTGGCACTTTCAGCAATAAGGCTTAGAGGTTCTTGGTCTCGTTTTTTAGTTTTGTTACAGTCGACTTAAGCCACTAGGGGACATTTCTTCTGCGACCTTGTCGCTCGACACGAATTCTTCGTGTCGGGCGACGTCGCAGGAGAGGTCGCCCGACATCTACGTGTCGCGGGACATGTCGCGACTTCGTGTGCCTCGACCGTCGCCCGACAGCATTTGAGTAGTGAGGACGCGTGTCGCTCTGAGTGTCTCGACATCTGCAACTATAGCAGTAGTGTGTAGTATGTCGGGTGACATAAAGACCACAACTTCGGTATGTTGACGAGCAAATTGTAGACCGACATTGTCGCCAGATAGTCGCACGTAGGTAAATATCCCACGGCTGCTCGTGACATGTCGAACGACTTTGTCCCCTAGTGAAAACATGGCTTTACGATATCGGCATGAGAATTGAAAATGATTAGGAACTACTCCAAACTGAAGACAAATTTCGATAAATTCTGGAACAATACTCAAATTCGGGCAGTTCTTAATGTATGGTTTAGCTGCCTCTTTAAATCTACTGACAAATAACGTGACAATGCTCAACATATTAACTTACGTCTGTAAATGAACCCCGTCTTCTTCAAAAGCTTAATCAATCCTAAAAGAGACTGCTTCTTGTTTAGTCTCTTACTTTATAGGTATTCTTATATTTTGCGAGTAAGTGGCATTTATCTAAAGTTAAGGTAGTAATAGTATAAAGCTCAGTACGTCTACCATGAGTTGCTACTATAATTTTCGTTATCTTTTGCGTGAAAATTTTTAGTGGGATTTGACATGACACATGACGTAAATTCAAAGTGGCTACTCGTGGTAGACGTACAGGTAGAGTTATGGTTGCGTTAGTTATTAAACGTTTTCCTGGACACAGTGCTGCAGCTCAAGTGATGTTAAAGTGCAGATTACATGTTAAAATCAAGAGAATTTGAACAAGTAAACGGTATAAAAGGATTTTTGCAAAAAAATGTTTCGGCCTCCCGCGGCACTTAACTGCCAAAAATCTTTTGACACGGTGTCATTGTCGCTGGCCGCCCTGAGGTCTTCCATCGCTGACATAGATGCGTAACTAGGTCACCAGGGGCATAAATGCCTGCGTCTGTTTGTACCTGTGAAGTGGCCGTCCACCTAAGCTATATAACAAGAATGTACCTTTACGCAAAAAGTATATAAAAGCACTACCCTATGCCACATAATTCGTTACATAAAAAATCAATTAAGTGATGTGTGGCGACCCGGGGATTCTGGTTCATAATGTGATCTTAAAAGTTCTTAGGCACGTCCCACAGTGCAACACTTCCCTTGCCTGAGATTGCGGCGCGAGATCCGTGACGTCGCATATTTAACCACTCCAGTTTATGCTTTGGCCTTAATGCGTAGGCAAGCCACAGGGCCGTAATTTACTAGTTAAATCATTTCGAGGTTTATGCAACAATTAATTAACGACAAGTGAATATACTCTTCGTATATTAAGGCTATCTTAACGCTCGCATATTTTTTATTAAATCAGTACGCGATCGAACCTCTGGTGAGTTACAGTCTAAAAGTAAACCGTTGTGTTAGTTAAAAGATGAAAGATAAGTTGGACTCTGGAGCAGTAAACAGCCTAATTAATTAAGAAATGTAGAGATTTCAAATGACCGATAGTGTAATTACTTAATATGGGTTATAATATTAGCATGTTTTGTAAACCAGATGTGTTTGGGTAGCACTGTGTTTTACTTACATATATTTATTGCCGCGGGCCCCCGGTGACCTAGATACGCATCTGTCAGGCGACGGACGACCACGGTGGCAACCGGCGACAATGACCCCGTGTCGGAAGATGTTTGGCAACTAAGTGCCGCCTGACTACTTTGTTTTGCAAAGATATTTACTTAAATTCCTTTTAAATCGTTTAGTTGTTAGTAATCAAAATGTTATCAGCCCATGACATGACGTGCCCAGCTAAAGTTAGGTGAAGCACTGTGCGACTAGGAAAAGGTTTCATGAAAAACGCCACCAGAACTTAACTCTATTTAAGATAATGTACTGTTATGTCACTAGTCACAAAATTAGAAACGGACTGTATTTATATTGATTAAGCTTATATAAACCAAGGAGTTAATTTGCAGACGTAACTAAAGCGCAGAACGAACAGAGGGGACCGGACCGTATCTATTTACCGCAGGTCCGGGACCTGCGGTAAATTGATGCAGGCGCCGCGCAACCGCGGCCGGTCTGTGTGTGGCATGCACGGTGCATAGCACCATTAGCACCTCTAACGTTGATTACGTTGTTAACGTTGAACGTGATTCTTCAGTGAAATTCAAAGAATATATCGGAATTCATCGTCAGTTCGGAGCAACTCCTAACATGTTCAATTCTCATAACAATATCGTAAGTTATCTGAAACCAACTACGTAACGAATTTAAAAAATGCCTTATTGCTGAAGTCTCCAAGCTCGTTTAATGTAAAGGATAAATTGATTAAATTTACCAGTGGAGTGAGGGAATTAACCCGAACATAAAAAATATTTTATTGATAGGAGCATTAATTTGTTATATTAATGTATTCCGATTAGATCTCTGTGCTCAATATTCACAAGCATTCACGTAGACAATATTCACAAACAAACAAAAAATGTAATTGAAGATCGTTAAGTTCGTTAAATAAGGAAATTGTAATGGGAATAAATAATTTAAATAAGGAAATTGTAATGGGAAAGTCAGTAAGTGATGTAGCTGAGCTAAACTTGTTAAGTAAAATTGATTTAAGGCATTCCATACTAAACCAGACGAGCTTCCGTATTTTGGTATGTTTCCTTAAAATAAAACTTGATTTCAAATTTAGGGTTTTCATTCAGAAATTCACCACGTAACTGTCTGCATACTCAGAATGTCATTTTCCTACTCGCATAAATAATCACCCGGTATAATACTCGTATTATAAAGCATATTCATTGAAGGCAGGTGTATTGGGTGCGCATGTTACGACGTTGCGGTCATTGCTATTACCAAATATAGAGCAAATTCCAAGTCGCAGCGACTTCTATCTACGCGCCGGCGCCGCCTGCCAAGCTTTCGCTTATGATACTGCTAGTATCGTGAATATACTGCAGTTTTAGATACAGATCCCTGAATATTATAAATGCGAAAGTAACTCTGTCTGTCTGCTTGTTACGCTTTCACGCCTTAACCACTGCACTTGGTTCTAGCAGCAGGACTAGAGCCAGGGTAAGGGCATACGCTACCTTTATCGCGAAAAAAAGACCTGAAAGGGCTGAAAGTAAATAAATATCTAATTAGAGTCGAAGTACTATTCCACGCCAATGAAGTCGCGGGCCGAAGCTATTATGAACAAATTTAGAGTTAGGATTGAAAATATCAGAGGACATTCATCACTCGTCAACATAGGCCCCTTAGCATAAAACCACTGCTGATCATCGGCCTCACAGGGCCATGCTAAGTTAGTGATATATATACAAGCTTAATTAAAAAATGGGTAGTATATCATTCAATAAACACAACCCAATAATGGATGTGGTTGGGCGCGTAACTATGTTTTGCTAAGTAATTTTACACGATTGTCTAATGGCGTGTCAAAGAATGTCTTCATTAATCGCTACTGAAATCTTTTTAATGAGTTGCAGACAAGCAAACCTGATGCAACAGCTCTAATGCAATCACCAATCCTATATCACAATATAGGTTATTTCTCGGTCTCTCTGCTCAGCGGGCGGAAATAATGATTGCTCGAAGCGTAACGAAATCCTTCACAATGGTTGCCTGCGACTTTGCGATAGCGCTGTTTTGCAACGCAGCTTAACTTTGAACATAAATCCGTATTCAATACTAAGACTAAGTGTCCTATAATATTGTGTTGCTAGAGACGTCGGGCGGCGTCACACGACAAGTCCAGCAACATCGCGCAGCCTGCATGTCCACCATGAGTTTGCTTAAACCAATGAGAGCCGCTGGCGTCCGCGTTGACGTTTTTGAATTTGATTTCGATACAGCGCCCCTAGTACAATATAAATGGAACCAAAAATTACGCACGCACGCAGAGACATGAGTTTACAAGCGAAGTCAGTGAGCTTCGGTGAGTCGGAAGGTGGCACTGTCGCGGGTGTTTTTGTTTTTGTCGAACTTGGTGCAATTTTTCACATGATGAATTTTGTTTTTGGCCGGTTCTGTCAAGTAGGTATAACTTACTTACTTCATTTTAAAAATTCAGAGCGAATATAGCAAGTTTTGGAAAAAGGTGCGAGCAGTCCTTCTGTAAACTCTTTATTTTGTGCTAAAACCAACTATCGTAGTTTAGGTGACAGATGCACAATTGCACTTGTCCCGCGAGTCATTGGTCCGACATAATATGCAAAACTGCGCACAAAACTTAAGCGAACCATCGGACGAGGCATTTGGACGGCAGCTAATGAAGAGCCTTTTATTGCAAAATCCGTTTTATTCTACAGTGGAATTCTTGAAAAAGGATTTCACTTTAGCTTAAAATGACATTGGATGTTATGTGTTAATTGATTATTTATAATATACACACATCAAAAGTGTCTAGGGATCAAGCATTTTTATGCGGATTTCTTGAGATTGAGATGTGGCTTTGTAATAAATTTATGATTTTATAAATTTATATGGATCCTTTTTGGTACATTTCATAATTTGAAACAGGAACTGTCAATCAAATTCGAGTAAAAGATGAAAATCAGCTGTCAATATTTTCCCTATAAAAACATACAACGCATTAAAGACATTATTAGTGCTACTGTTTCCCTACTACTGATTAAAACCAACGTTATTATGGAGCGGCGACGTCATTTAAGCAGGGAAGAAATGCTCAGAGCCGTGGGAATGATAGAAGCTGGTTCCCGGCAACGTACTGTGGCTTTAGCTCTGAATACAAGTCAGAGTGTTATCAGTCGACTTTGGACACGATACCGAAGCACTGGTACCGTGGCTGAGCGCCATGGAGGACGGTATCGCTGCACCACACGGAGACAAGACAGATACATTCAAATCACAACTCGAAGAGCTCCAACAATAACCTCCATGATGTTAGCCGTGAGGCTTCATCACTCTTCAGAGAACTTAATTAGCGACCAAACAGTCAGAAACCGCTTGCATGAAGTGAACCTTCATTCCCGAAGACCGCTAAGGGTACCACCTATAGCAATGCACAATCGTAGGATTCGATATCAATGGGCTCTTGAACACAGAAATTGGGCAGAAGAACAATGGCGTTTCGTGTGCTTTTCTGATGAGTCTCGTTTTGGTATGAGACCGGATACAAGACGTATACGACACTGGAGAACCCCTGGACGCCAACAGCGATTAAAATCCTGCCAGGAAGTCCATCCTTATAATGGTGGAACCATCATGGTATGGGCGGGTATTTGGATCGGCGGAAGAACTGAGTTGATTTGGATCAGAGGCAACCTCAACGCTCAAATTTATGCTGAGACGATTGTATCAGACGTCATCGTTCCTCTACAAGTGCAAATCGGTCCCTTATTTCAGTTAATGCATGATAATGCACGACCGCACACCGCAAGAGTTGTAAGACAGACTCTCGCCGCAGCTAACATCAATGTCCTGCCCTGGCCTGCTCAGTCGCCAGACTTGAACCCGATTGAGCATGCATGGGATATGCTACAGAGAAGAGCTCTGCCGAATATGGAGGGTATCCAGTCGCAAGAAGACCTTTTTTTGTTGTTGCAACGAACATGGGCGGCCATTCCACAGCGTGATTTGGATGATGAGTTCATTTTGAGTATGCCAAACCGATGTTCTTGTGTTGTTAGTGTTCGCAGTAGAAACACGGATTATTAATTGTTTAAGTTACCCAATAAATTTTTAAAGAAAACTGTTATTTCAGTCTTTTTTTCGAACTTTAATGTTAGTGGTTCAAATGTCAAAAATCCCTTTATTAGGAAAATGGCAAATTTCTTTATTAATGCAAAGGTGACTTGGTTTATCGTTACTGTAGACAAACGAAAACACTTTATTTGATGAATCCTTAAAGAAAATTTTAATTAATATCAATCAGGAGAAAAGTTATTGCAAAAATATATGTTGATCCCTAGACACTTTTGATGTGTGTATGTAACTTTACTTAACATTGTTTATTTCTCTCATGACTTGATATTGACGTCATCTTATTTTATATATTTTTATTTTGTGATAAGCCTTGACATTTTATAAATTTTCTGATTTCTATTTAAGTTGTTTTTTTGCGTAATTTTCCTTATTTTGTTTTATTTCATTATATTAATTATTTTTGACGATCATTGTGAAAATCCATTAATTGACCATAAACCAATGTAATTTAATGTGTATTTTTATAATAAGAATTAAATAATCTAATCTAATCATGGCAGACATACCTGCTGTTACTTGTTGCCGCGTCTCTTAGGAGAAATGAAAAGTTCTACTTTTCATGTAAACTTTATGAAAGCTCTTTCAAAATTCATTTACAGACTACAATGACTGAATTAATAAAAAATAAAAATACACTTAATGTGACTCCACCACCGGTTTGGACGTTGATGTGTGAAGCTCTGACACAAGACTTCGGCAAGAAACTTGATTGTTACCCATTTCAACATTAGGGAAAAGTGGGGGCTAAAATCGCCAACGTCACCCGACACGCCGAAGCGACACGTGTCACGGGTTTCTAGTCCCCTGGCTAATATTATATGCGAGGCTAAACGTAGTGTACTAATGTACGTGTATTCCCTGTTGTATCTCAACACTATCTGACAAATAATATATACTCGTAACTAGTGTTATACTATCTGAGTTAGAGCGTGAAATTAAACTTTACAAATGACAAGACGTAGTCGGTTCCGTTATTAGAAACCTATCTAGCATAGCCAAGGGCAACAGGCTGCTATGGTTTCGACATGTCAAATTTAAAAAGTGTATGGAACTGACATCAATTGTCAGCTCGATTAGACGAGTGCTAATGTCATCCCCGTACATTTTTCACATTTGACGTGTCGAAACAAAAGTAGCGTGTTGCTCTTGGCTAGGGCACAAATTAGACATTCGCGGCGCTCTGACAGATAGCCCGCTTAGAACAACACGCCATTTTTGACGCACGCACACGAGAGTCGAAGTCAGCGAGTTTCAGTGTCGCGGTCAGTCGCACTGTCAAAAACATTGAGATATTATTTGTATGTCGTCAGATACTTACATTATAGTTCAATGGTCAAAAATGGTTTCGCGCAGATATTTCTGTTGCAGTGTATTTGGCTGTATGAACACCACACGAAATTGTGATTATACGTTATTTAAGTTACCAAATGATGTTGAAAGGTAAGTAAAACTCAGATAACGTTTGCAAGTTAGTAGTACTATGTACGAATATTATAAGTATATAGGTAGGTAAACCATTATATTTCGTAAAACATTCAAATCCAGTCCAAATGGGCTTTTACTTTTTCCGTAACTTATCTTATCAATTATCATGCATTGGTAAAACACCAGTATTTTTTGTACCTATATTCTTGTATTGGCACGCGCGGCTGCTGCATCCGCCGACAGGTGACCGCCGAAGCGGTGGCTCATTGTGTTATCTACAGCCTACTAGGTATGTAGGTATTTTTCACTTGATGTAGGTATTTTATTTTTCGCGGTTTCTGTCGAATCGCGCTTATCTGGCGAATATAGTAGCGAGTAGCAACCCTAGGCGATCAAGCAAGTTGATAGAAAAAGGCGAAAGCGGTCCTTCTGTAAACTTTTTATTTTGTGGCTAGGGTCCCTGATGTGTGCCTATCCTACATTACTGCTTGCTCATTGATGTATTATTATGGAAATATATAGCTCGGAAATGACCCCGCCAAACGTTTGCTCGATTCGATACACACTCATGGGACAGTCTATGTACGAAATGGAAGTAATTTCCTTTGTGATACCTATTCCCGTTTGTAACTCGGCCATTGTGTTATTAATGTGTCCATGCTAGCGTCTGACTATCAATACCAATATCGGAGTAACGTCAAATATTGAATCTCCAGCCTGCATAGGGTAGGTAGGCTGTATGATATTAATCAAGTTAGTTACTGTGGGCATTGAACAAGAACATCCATGATGAGGCTTCGGCATGTTGCAAACTTTGAAAAAAAACTTCTGCTCTCGGTATATTGCAAATCTGCTTCAATATGAAGCAGATTTTTTTAAAACTAAGTTGACTCACTTTAAAAGAGCAGCCAATTAGATTTTTTTTATTAACTAGAATAAGGATAAATAGAACGATAGCTTATCTATATAACATGTGAATTTAGTGTGGCCGTTAGCATCTGATCAGCTCAGGCTTATTGAAGCTAATAAATTATCAAATTATGTTGAAAACTGTAATCCGGTTATAGCAAAATTATAAGACATGAAAAACACTAGTTCCGTTGAAACGGTGCATGTACACACTAGTGGATTAGTTTTGGCATTCAGTAACTAATCTGTTAAATGTGAGCAGTCTGTTGGAATTACCCGGTATTGGCCTAGAACACTGCAGGCCGGCAGCAATCAAACGGCTCCTTTCAACTGTGCTCGATGCCATAGAAACTACTACTCTTGCACAGGTTGTGTTGTGAGCTATCAGGCGCCCTTTGATTAGCCACTTGATAGGGATCGGACGGTGCGGATTATTCAGCATTTCTCGTCTACACAAGCCGACTAGTGTAGCATACTACTATCATTTGATGGCGATTAGATCAGTCGTCCGTGTGGGTATCTCGTCTGTGATCTCAGTGGCACGATTATGTGAGATTAAACATGCGCCGTGCATTTCCGTACAAATTTTGAGTACCCTTTCTTGGGACTATTTCGAAACATATTTATATGGTTAATTTCGAAACATATTATAATATTTTCATGGTTAGTAGCGGGTATAGTCAGTTTGTTATTATTGTCTGACACAAACGAGGGTGAGCGCGGGGGGGGTCTTGAGGGGGGCTCATGTCGCAAGACTCACATCAAACGTAAAGACTGCCACTAGCCGTAGTGGGTACGTTATGCTGAAGGCTTAAATATTTTGAAAAATAAACTTACTTGTTTTTCAAGTTGTGTCTTTGCGAATACGTTCCAAGACAATGAAAGTAACTCACGCATGTGTAGAAGTTAAATTGCTAATTGATGTTACTCACTGATAACGTCGCTATATATTAATTTAAAATAACGTAAATCGGTGCAGTTGTCGTGTTTAACTATTACAAACTAACCAACAAACAAAAAATCAAATCATTTTTTTTATAATATTATTGTAGAAATACACATATTCATTACATCAGCCTAAGGCCAAAAAAAATTGTAAGTCGTTTATTTTAAACAGACTGTCATTGCATTTTATTTTAGGGCAGGCACTTGTATGTTTGGGCACGGATTAGTTGTTAACAATATTTTTTACAATTTACTTAAATAACAATGTTTAAATCTGATACTATTATATTCTTATAAAATTATAACTCTAGATCTTATTTTTAAAAGAGATACTCTTACTATCAAAACTAAAACGCGACGTCAAAAATATACATCACAAATTATTTATAAAAGCTTTCCGCCTGCGGCTACGTCATATTTGTAATATGCAGATACTTACATAAGATCTTTATAAATTGTAGCCTATGTGTTCTTCTGAAGTATAAGCTATATTACTGTAAAGTTTCATCTTAATCCGGTCGGTAGTTTTTGCGTGAAAGAGTAACAAACATACATCCTCACAAACTATCGCATTTATAATAATAGTCGGATTAGTACGAGTATCAAGATGCGCAGTAAACGTCAAGTTTTTTAAAATATTTTTTATAAAAACATTATTAAAAATACAATTGGTTTCCTTATATTCATATATGCTCAGCATTGAAAAACTCATGGTAGGCTACGAGTATGTATGAGTAAACACAGGTTTGCAAAACTGGCCGTCCAAACTTATAATAATGTTAGGTAGTCGTAGTTGGCAAAGCTTTACAATCCATTAAAGACAAAGTCACCAAAAATGCCGGCAAATATTTAAAAAAGCAGACAATAGCGCTCTGCACAATGTGGGGTTCCACCTTTTTATTTATTGTAGACCTAGGAAGCAGACGTGAACAAATAAAAGCAAGCACATTCTTTGTTTTTTTTTGAGCTTCTTAATGATCAATACTTACTTATAAAACTGTAACCCATGTAAAATGGTGCATTACATTTTTTTGGATAGATTAAGTAATTCTTTTTTCACCAAAGTTATTTGGAAATAAAACTATGTCCCCTCTGTAGTTTATATTGTATGAGTATGCCCAGCGAAATCCTGTGACTTTTTGTCCAGTTAAAATTACCAATATGTTTAGATTATCTGCTTGGCCGGGAGGTGGACTGGTTGAGAATTCCTTTTGGCATTAAGTCCGCCAATTGTAAATTTTTCCATTGTGCAATGAAGAATAAATAAATAACCTTATGCCCTTGACTTAGGGTGCATAAATGTGTATGTGCATCATGTGTCGTACACGATGCGTTTTCCATTTAGATAGTCTTCATGCCAGAACTTCTTTTAGCCATTTTTGGCATACCTACTCAATAAGTGATGTACTTATTAACTATGTAAGTGGAAATTGTTTTTTTTTCAATTGAGTTTAATTACAAGGTCCTCTACCATACAAAATCAGTCAAACAGTCAGCATGTTCTGCAACAAAACCGTAAATTAAAGTAAATTGAAAAAAACAAATTTTCACTGACATAGTACAAAACTTACTGAGTAGGTATATGCCCTAACGTTAATGTAAGTCTTCTGATAATCACCCGGTATAATTCTTAACAGTAATACAATCTAACTAAATTTATAACTAAGAACAACCATATACCTATGTATAATGCAGTAATATCAATGTATGTGTGTACGTACACGTTATTATGCAATGCTTATGTTTGATTTCATCAATCAAAACCAGCAAGTGTACACGCAGTAATATATAATATATTATTATGATTTGCTTGCTAGACTATCAAGTATGTGAATTATTGTAATAGCTGCAACAGCGTTAAATGTAATGCATAAATTTAATTAATGCTGTAATACCTGACTAACATCTTACATCGGAAAATGGTCCGTTATACGAAGCATATTAAAGGTGTGTTAAAAACCTAATTTATTTCTAAAGTAAAACAATCGCTCCTATCGACTAGTATGTGTAATATGACAGTGAAACTGTAAACCTATAAAGTGTGACTGTCTGAACAAGGTTCGTTTGAATATGTTATCATAGAGAACACAAAATTAACTGTAAGTGCTAAATATATTGTAAAAACATACAGCACGAAGGACAACGAGAGGATAAATAAAATAAATAAATATGCGCCAGACAACACACCTCTTGTAATGGTCTCGAAGTAGAGATTAATATCCCTCTGTTACGAGGTACCACACAAGGAAATAGGCTAGGGGCGTCTCCCAGCACACCCAGACCCGAATCAATTCAGAAAAGATCGTTTCCTAAATTGACCCGACCGGGTATCGAACCCGGGACACTACGGAAATCGAGGCGAGAAACCGTGCTACAGCGCACTACGCCAACCGTGTCGTAATATTGATTCGTAGTGCCGATGATTGAATATTGTAAAATACTCTTGCTTATATGGCCAATAAAAAGCTCATGCTATTTTTCCGTTTTTAAAATAGTAAAACAGAGCAAAGAAAAATTGGAGTCTGTCAATACGGATTTCTCAACATTTTTCAAAGTAGCTACATTCCGGAATTTAATTCTAAAATGTCTGCAATCGCCTGCCATGCCAGGAAGCTGCGCCCGACTGTACAAATCAAATAATCGCAGGTCGGTGAATAGTTACCTTTTAAGAATTTTCTTGCAAGTTCCTTGAAAAATATTTTTATTAAATTTTATTAAAATAGCTGTAGCGCTGTAAAGATTCTGAACACTTTTATTTACACAAATTCAATTTTAAGTGAATTTATTTCACTACTACGTTCGCGAGAAAGGCGTCCACCGTTACGTTTAACAGACTACGCAATTTAAATCTCACACGGGATTAGTTGATGATAGAAGTGAGTTTGTTAATGAAAGTGCCAGCTGTATCTTTTATACATGTGTCGTATGATGATGTCATTGCATTTTATTTTAAGATCAGAAATAAGTGATTGATATCACTGTTGTATATATAATGCGTAGGTTTTGTTGGCCGATGAATCTCTTAGTAGGACCCTTACGCATTGCGACTTTTTGCAGCGATACAAACGCGCGTTTGACAGTCGCGCGAGTGCATCGATCAACATGTATTTGTATCGATTAATACGCGCATTTGAATCGATGAAAACTAGGGTTGGCAGCGTTTGCTGCATTTCGTTTGCATCGCACGCATCGCAGCGATGCACATGCACGTTTGCATCGATTCAGACGGCGATTGTGGCTGACGACGCAATACTGAATGTTTTGTGTCGTTGCGTTTGTATCGATGCTGTATCGCGCCTGTATCACAGCAACTACCCCTTACGGCTCGCGTACACCTAATCCGTCATCGGCCGAACTATGCTCGCTGGTCATCGTTATGTAAGTAAATGAACGGTACACGTACAGCAAAACCGATTTTGTCGGCCAATAGCGGTCAGAACTACTCGTACGATTACACGTTTTATTTGATCGGCCGATGACGGCATAATTTGGCCGTTAACGGTTTAGGTGTACGCGAGCCGTTAGACTCTAATTTCTGCCTCTGAGATAGGCTCCTAAATAAAAGTCGGCAGAGGTTATATACCAACAAAAAATATTGTAAGTAAACAAATGCAGTACTTTGAACGAAAATCTTGTCCGTTGGATTGTAGACACAATTCATGATGTCTCTGTGTCTACATTAGTTTGAATACATTTAAGTGAAATAAATGCGCGTGTATATAATGGTCTGCTATTAGTAACTAACTAAAGCAAACAGTGGAAGTATTTTCGGACCTTGAGACACAACAATTGCATTCGTGGCATTGTTATAGCAGGTGAAAAAATGCATCACAATCAAATGCAGAATACCACAAGGGCATTGTAAAGGAGAGAATGTCACGCGCAACCACGGTACAATGTTATAACATTCTAAACAAAATTAAATACGACGTTAACGTCGACGATATAATAAACAAACTGACGTGGACTTGAGGCATTGAAATGAGGACTTTCAAAGTAATTCAGGCCTGTAAGTATAAACATTTAACATGGGTAAGTATAAAATATAAAAACCACTTAGTGTTTTTAGAGACTTAAACGAATAACTCACAAAACATGTTTTAAAGATGCATTCATAACACCTGTTAATCACCCATGACTTACCTGACAAGCATTAATTGAACTATGATAACGCTCATACGTGTGAGATAAATCGTCTTCCACTAACAATGATTCTGATATGATTCACTCTTCGGCGGAAGGCGACTCATCGGCTAATGTAAACAAGATGAAGCCGTGGGCTGGGTTTTGGCACAAGATCGACTTTTCATCATCCAAATCTACAATTTGAGGGCAATACACTAACGACATGAAACTGGGACCTAAATACTTGCCCCCTTAATCATAACAGGCCTGCATCGTGACCTCAAAAATATTCACCCTATTTAAGAATCTATATTTATTTTAAATCCATCCAAGAGTTTTAACGTGATGCTGGAACATCCACATTCTAACTCTACTATACTCATATTAATTAAAATGAGAAAACCTGCGGATTAAACCCGACGCGCTAATTGTTATTTTCATTCGGACGATTATTTAATTAAAATAGGTAGCCTGTGTGCCATCAAGGAATTCTTATAATTGTTTGAATCACTTAAATACTGGTTACAATTCCATAACATGCTGTGATGCCATTGAGAGTTGTCCGACACGTTATCGTTCGCGTAAAAAAAACCAAGACAATTTTTTTACGCGAACGCGAACGTAAATTTAAAGTGGCAACTCGTGGTAGACGTACTGATTTAAGCGATCCACGCGTTAGGGGCGAGGCGAGGGGGTCAGTCACCTATCTTGCGCTATTTGGATTTAATCGAAGTATGAAGGTCATATTCAGCGATTACTCTTTATAATTGACTTTCCTAACACCACGAACTTTTTGTGCCAAAAAGTTTTTGAAGTGAAATTGTATTGACGAGCACGAAAACCTTATTAAAGTAAGAAAGTGAAGCTATAATACACGCTAGGAAATAAAAATAACTTACAGGGAATCATAAAAATATATAATTTGGGCGACTTTATCGCTAAAAAGATCTCTACCTAAAAGTAGTCACAATTCAAAATGTATTGAAATTTGACCTTGTCATGTCATGTCATGTCATGTCAAATCCCAACACATTTTTTTACGCGAACGATAACGTAATTTTAAAGTGGCAACTCGTGGTAGACGCACAGATTCAACGTAGTGTCTGTGGCTAATGTCCAAACACATATAAAGCTCTTTGACATCAGAAATTTCATTGTGGGTAGCTAAAAATCCAATTAGTGATGTCCCTAAACTAGTTATAAATACAAATGAATTATCCGTTTGTTTACGCTTTGTTCGTTGTACTCGTAACTGATAATAATTACTCTGTGTCGTGCGTGACTGGTAGAGATGCCCGTTTTTATTATTATAGTAAGCTTTATCCGTTTGCTCAATCTTTCCAACTGAATCCTTTTCTAGTCTTTTTTATTCTTTTAACTACTAAATGACGTCACACGACGTGTGCAGTGACAGTGAATAAGGGTTAGCTTACTATGGCGGTTACGAATTATGAGCTCAAAGTAAAATAGTGGTTAGGTCAACATTATTGCCAAAGTTCAAATAACCCTGAATAATACTAGGAATGTGAACTGGTATGAAGTAGAACCTATGTCCTATACTGTGCTATCGCGATTTTCTTCCTTGTCCATTAGGGCCACGCGACGAAATGACGTAAGTCGCAGTCTCGCAGTTTACTAGGTACCTATGTTTATCATAGCGCGATACCGTGTTGGCTCATTCATTTGGCGGAGGCCGGTTGGTGCACATCTAGTAACTGCCGTGCTGCACTTTGAACCGCTTGATAGTTTGCGTGACGAGTGCGTGCGATAGTGTAGTGCAGTGCGTAGTGCAGTGTTGCAATCAATTATAGTGCACTTTTACGGTGCACGTGCTCTGATGCTCGTCTCGGGTATGGACACTTACTGAGACCTACATTTCGAATGCCAAGAGGTAACTTAAGCAATTTATTTTATTGGATAACGAACAAGTTTATGAAATTAACAACATTAATCTTTCGGATTTACGCCTTCGTAATTCTCCGCAGAATATATTCGTTTCTGAGTTTTCACTTAAGAGTACTATTAATTTTTAAACATTATTTTTTATAAAGTGCGTTGGTAAACATTGTGTACTCTATCTCAAGTATAAAACAGAATGATTTTAAAAGCGTATCGTAGAATTAGTATTAAATATAATAAATATGCCAGGCCATTAACAAATTAAACTTGAGATTATTGAGTAAATAAAGTACACTTTAAATTGGCGTGGACAACACTTTATCAGGATATTGTATATCTGGGTGTTACTATCTAATAAAGTATGGAATTAGAAAATATTTATTTAGTCTCTCTCTCACTATTCAAGGGCTATATGCTACCAGGGTTAGAGAGTGATACTCTAACCCTGGTAGAATATAACCTTTGATTAGTGAGCCCAGGGGCAGATGAATTTTGTGTACTCTGCCTCAGATATTTATTTTATTTAATCCGGTCAACAAATAATCTTCCTCTCCTTCGTTTCTTCTCGCACACTTTAAATCCAACTCCTCATCACTTAATATATTCGTTGTAACACTACACTTTCAATTGTAAAAATATTACCAAATGTACTACTTTTGTTTGTATGACGAATCATATTAATTTCATCGGACAATTTACCACTCAAAGATGGAATATTATTCGCTTTAGATTAAAATAAATAAATAGTCAGTTGTAATGACTTTAAACTGTGAATGATTTGTAGAATTTCAAAAAGTCTGAATAAAATTGAAGTGTGAAGAACATCTCGATTCTAGATAGTAATTTATGTACGGGGACGCTTAAATAATTTACTTGCATAATCACTTTTAATCACAAAGATATAGGATCGGACAATAAAGTAAGTAAGTCTAAATACAATCCATTGAATAAGTTTTACAGGCAGATGCAACAATCACGGCATTTAAATAATGATGTAATGTGTTACGTATTAATTCAATTCAGATTGTTAATATTTAAATCATCACTCTGTTATTGAAACGATGTAGCCGGTAAGTAATTGTTTTGAAGCACGCAGTTCAAGGCGTCCACTCAGTCAAGGCTTCGAGCTGTGATATCTAGTTCCCATTCGACGAACACGCCCATGTGTGTGTCTCAATTACCACAACATCTTAAAAAATAAACAATACAATATAAGGAGCTCCCATTTGGGCAGTGATGGTGTACGTTTAGTTTTCATAACAGAATACTGATATCATAATTCATATTTTTTAAAACGTTCTAGTTTAGCTTTGAAGATAAAAAAAGTCTAAAATGTTCTACGGTGAGGTTGAGAATCGAAGAAACGGCCTGCAGGGTAACAGCCAAGGTCACCACGAAGCTAGCTAGCGGCAGCAGTCTGCTCGTACAGTTATTTGCATAGTTAATACAGAAGAATGAACTTGAATCATGAGGCTGTTGCCAGCAGTGCCGGATTAACCCTAAAGCAAATTAAGCAATTGCTCAGGGCATCACGTCTTGGGGAGCACTAGAAGCAGATGTCTAGGGCAAGCAATTGTTTAGGACGTCACGTCTTAGGGGGACCAGAAACAGCTAGATGCTTAGGGCAAGCAATTGCTTAGGACGTCACGTCTTAAGGGGCACCAGAATCATGCTTAGGACAAGCCGTTGCTTAAGAGCATAACGTCCTAGAGGGCATCAGAATCACTTTGCTTAGGGCATCAAGTAGTCTTAATCCGGCACTGGTTGCCAGTGCTTGCCTGAGAGACATCACAGTCTTACATTAAAGCAGATGCAACGATCTAAGCCGTACAGAGACGGTTTTCAAGGTCACATCACACAATCTTAGGTGATAAACTTCTCGATCCCAATATTCTACCATCTTAGTTACTAAAAAAATCAACAATTTTTAGTAAAACGACATGGGTACATTTGATTTGTGTAAGCGGGAAAATTCAGAGATTTATGTTACAGGAAAATCCAGTATGATAAAAAAATGTGTATCTTTCAGACTATTATGCGCAGTCATTCAACTCAATACTAAGAAGACCTCGTACTAAATTAACTTACTTCAAATACATACGTAATTGATAAAGTTTAGTATGATAATAACATTACTGATACTTGAATGCACAGTTCTTAAAAGTAACCAAAGGGTTACCTGCACAATCATTATGATTAACAAATACCTACCCTGTTGAAACGCATATATATATCAACTGTTTTCTACAATTTTTAAGAGAGAAATTACAGTGATAATTGACTCACAATTATATTTTGTACTGTAAATAATATTTTCACTACAAATCTTTTAAGTGAAGCTTACAAAGCTTACGGGAATTTTAAAATTGTATATACTAATTCTGTTAAATGAAATGTATGCCATTGTTATGGAAGAGGGGGGCCTCCTGACACAGGTATTTCCACATACCTACTAGGTAGGTCCCGGCCATGGAATATTGTAAAAAACTGTAAAATGCTGAAATTAACAATTTTGAATTTAGTTTTTTTAACAAGAGTTCAGCTTATGCCAGGAACGTGACGGTCAAGCAGTGGAAAATCAATTTAAAAAAAAACAAACAAAAACGTTGAAACGTGCAGCATCGTATTCTGCTATAAGCCTTTTAAAGCTTACGTTTTAGGAATCCTGTGTGTGTCCACACGATAGCGTGCCCTTACGATGTTAACATAAGACCCATATTGCAATGGTTTCGTAAACGGTTGCCGGCTGTCCTCCGTTCATTTTCGAACGCACCCTATCCTGTAACTTTAAACTGGACTTGTGAAGTTGGCCGTCCACTATGTTCGGGGCAGATATGGGCAAAAATTATTCGAATGACGATAAATAAATGATTTTATTCGTTATTCACGAATGATAAATAATTTCGGTTATTCGAAGTAAAATCATTCGAATGACGTATAAATTATTTTATTCGTTATTCGATTAAGAATAAAAATAAAACAGGTTTATTATTATTAGAATCAAATGAATTTTTCGTTGAGGTAAGTTAATGAGAGTTATAATATTCAAGCCACAGCAGTGCCACAGTCACCGGATTTGTACAAGAAAACTATGTTGGCGTTAATTATTAATTTTAGAAAGCCAAATGATAAAATGAAGACATTATTCTGGCTAGTTAGTGAGTTTACAACGCTAAGTCCGGTCTGCGCCCTATGGTCACCGTTTTCTACCTCAAAAGCGATGAAATGAAAAAATGCTTAAAAAAAATGTGTTCGAAATTGTATGTTCTACAATTTTATCACAGATTTGTATGTCATTAGAGCAATAGAAATCGATATAAACGTGAGAAACTGTGTTATTTTACCTTTGATCTTGAATAACTTACGACACAGACATGAGATGAAATAAGACTTTAGAGACAACTTTTAGAACACCAAAACGAAGAAACGTACAAATTTTCAACTTATTATCGCTCATTCCGAGGTTGATCGTTAAAATGATTGGATATTATCTTACACGAGCTATCGGCCCGTGTTTTCGTTATATATTATGGCCAAATTACATAAAATCGTTATAAATTGTACCCCATGTGTCATTCTGATGTATTACTGTAAAGTTTAATCCAAATCCGTTCAGTAGTTTTTGCGTGAAAGAATAACGAACATACATACATTACATCCTCACAAACTTAGTTACTTATATTAGTAAGACGTAAGAATACATGCATGACAACTAAGTGGCGGAAGGGAGGAGCCGGCTTACGGTGCCGCACGTGCAATTCGTGTAAAGTTCGAACAGAATAACGAATTAAAAAAGATGAGTCTTCAGAAATTATTCAAAAAAACGAATGAAATCACGAATTATTATTCGTAGGCAATTTATTTACGAATGATTCATTCGTGAATGAATTATTCGCAAATCCTACATATATCGCTGATAACTTTTTATTCGAATAATTATTTAGATAAAAAAATATTCGAAAAATGCCCAACTCTGGCTCGGGGAAGCCGTAGGCGAAACAAATGCAGCAACGTAATATTGCATTGCATTCGTTCTGATAAGGCACACCATTTCCCAGTGATGCTAAGCGGCTTTGCTCCGAGCCGAGCCTGAATGAATGCAATATGCGAGTTAACTGTGCTAAAGGAGTTGAAAGCTATCAACAGCGGCTGTGTGTGGCTGTACTGCGGAGCTGCAGAACTGTGCAATCTAAGCTTGTGTTGCGGCTATTCAAACTATGCTACAATTATTCATCTATCTATACCAATATTAAAAAGAGTAGTTTGTTTTTTTTATATTCGCAACGAATAAACTCAAAAACCAATAGGACGATTTTTTAAATCTTCTCACCGATTGAAGCTACATTATGAGCGATTCACATAGGCATCATTTTTATTTTTAGGCAACGGTTCAAAGGGAGAAATAGTCGCCAGATAGGGCTGGTGGAAAGCTTGTGAAAAATAAAACAATCGCATACCTCTGTTTGGACTATGTAGTCTCAAGCACTGTTTTTATGAATAAGCCCCGGTTAGTCTATATATTTATGACTAATATTCTTGCACGGTTTACGGCTTTACTATCTTAAAACCGCCTGCAGAGCGGGTCATGGGATCGACTTCGTTTATCAACCAAGACAAACATTTGAGTTTTTTTCTGATTTCTCGTCTCGTCTCCTCTTAAAATCACCGATTATGTTCAAACAACAACACGGGTTCAAAGAAAATAAGCCAAAATGTCAGATCTACACTGACAGACTAGCTAAATATTTAAATATATCGTTACATATTAGTAATAACGTAGTCTGATCTTAACAGTAATTAATTATTGTATGGGTTAGAAATCACGCTCTGTTCATTATAGGGATATTAATTGCAATGTCTGAAGGTTATAGGTTATGAAAGTAATTGCTATGTAAATAATATATAATAGAGCTTACATAATGAGCGTGTAAACGGATATGGTGCGCGACGTATTTACTACAATATTACAGATGGTGTCATTTTTAATGTCTTATCGGAAAGTTATGTAGGTACTAAGTGTAATAGTTATTTAGCTAAGCTGAGAACTAAATCGACTTGACTCGTAAATGTACACACACGCATTATTGAAAGAACTCTATAATTACATAAGGTTACTGGAAACTGGTTATAAATATTTAAACGCACAATTAAATACATTTTCGATTCCCGATACAGATGTTCTAAAGATTGGTCGCGTCGCGTAATTATAGTGTGTGCACGAGTCGAAATAACACTTATTTGTGCGCGTGCGCGTGTATATGCGTGTGTGCGGTAGGGTTTGCAACGCCTTAGGCCCTTACTATTTATTTCGAAGCCTGATCACATTATTCCCAAAAACTAGAGCAGTTGAAAACACTGTTTTCACTTTGCAGAGGTTTTTCTGAATGAAAAGGGTTCTCATTAATAATATAATAATATCCCTGGACATTGTTCCACACAGCGCCATCTAGCCCCAAAGTAAGCTAATTAAAGCTTGTGTTATGGGATACTAGACAACGGATAAACATACTTAAATACATTTTCTTTTGTAAATACATACTTATTATACATAGGAGACACCCAGACCAGTACAAACAGACATGTTCATGCACACAAATGTTTGTACTGTGCGGGGATCGAACCCGCGACCTCTGGTGTAGTAGCCAACTTCTTAACCATTACACCAAGTCGGTCGTCAATCGTCATTGAAGTTTGTCTTTTGTCCCAGGACTAAAATACACAGAAAGTATATGAGTCATTATAAATTTGTAGTAGTTTTATAACATAATTTCGTTGTAAGTGTCCTTGACTGTTGTCTGTTGGCCTCTTAAATAAACTCAGGGTTACTCAGCGCGCTATGGAGAGAGCTATGATTGAAGTCTATTTTAAATCCGTAATGAGGATATCCGCGAAAGAACCAAAGCTACCGACATAGTGTTTCATATTGCGGATCCTTTGGCAAAATTAAGTAAGTATTTGTTCTTATAATGAAATAGAGCATGTAATTTAAATAAATAGTTTTGATTTATTTTGCTGCTTTAATTTATGTAAACTTTCGGGTGTTTCTGTCTTTTTTGCGTATTTCGCTTATATGTTTACTTATTAGACAAAATATTTAAGTAGTCTCATGTTTATTTATCCTATAAATACAGCTTCATATTCTGCCTTAGTTATTTCACAGTTGATATTTAGCTAGCAAATGCTTATAAAAATACCGTTCGATGTAATCATACTTTTTGGGCAGTAGGCACCCCTACGGCTGGCCCGCATGACTGCATTGACTGCGCTCACATCAATTTGACGCTGTTAATTTATCTTCACGACGGCTCTACACTTTCCCCTAACTAAATGAGACTATTTATTTTCGAAAGCTTAATACTAGACGCATTATGCCTCGTGCATGCTGTCACCGTTGGGGAGTCAGCGGTCAGCGTGACTTGCCATACACTTGGAACGTTTCTGGACGTCACACGAGCTGGCGCAGGAGTGAATAATAACCGACCGCTGAAATCTGGAGTTTTAGTATTAGCAAAGGGACTTGCAAATCAAAGGAGCAGCAAAATATTACATTAAATATTATATGCAATACAGTATTGAACAAACAAAACATATTAGGTGAAGAAGCTGCTAACTTAAAAATCGGTACCAGACGACATTGTATTCTTAACGTGTTTATTTTTATGTGATCTTTTATTAATTACAATTAGGTTTAATTCTTGTAATTAGGTATTCGACGGCATTTTCTTCGGTATTAAATAATGTTTCAGTAAATATAGGTAAGTGAACAAATATTATTTATTTCACAATTAGGAAATCACCAATAACTTACAGATAATCAATATATGGTACAATTTGAGCAATCAGCAATCAATCATTTAAAATATTGCTGTTATATAAGGTTTTACATTAAATAATGTTACAATGACTAAAAATTCGCACTGTCAAATGACAGCAGGAAACCCCCTATTCGTTGGGTACATGAGCCCTGAAACATACTTATTAAGACTGTTAAAACGATAAAACGAACGAACGAAAAACTGTATACATTGATTTGGAGAAATAGTAATGTATTTATACATGCCTATGAAGTTACGCGTCTTGTCCATTCCTTTTTGGTATCGCTAAGAACCAATTCACGTTTTAGTAGATTAGCTCTTTCATGTAATCAAAAACCATTTAACCACAAATTAACTACAATTTGATGGAACGGATTTGGGCTCGGCGCATGCGCATGTCACATAACGTTTTGCGCTGCGTAAGTATGTAATTTGAATACATAATGTAACGCCTGAACGCAGCAAATCAATCAAAGACTGGTCATGAAAGTTAAAATCCTACTTGACGTATGCATTATATTATGTGTGAAGATTTATTACATTTGACGTAACCTAACAATAAGGCGTGCTTTCACTTTTACAATATTGACTGGGATTTTAATTATCATCTTTATTGTTACAGTAAAAAGTAAAAGTATAAAAGCACATTTCTGATCAGTATTTATGCCACCTCATCCTGATCTAAACCTTTCTTACTCGTGCAATCAGTTACACAATGTTTAGCTGTGATACCTTTTTAAGTGTAGTGGCTGACGCTTTTGTCTTTTTTTTTTTAAATTTGATCCCCAGATTACAAAAACATATATTTTGTTAATGTGGTGGTGTGCTGGATGAAGGTGGTAGGGGTTGCTCACGGGCCTCTCGTACTGTATGAAAGGGTCATCATACGTTCAACTAATTTGACTCTAAATTCACTTACAATGCAGGTATGCTTTTTAGAATCTTACGTGACGGAAACTGCACTAGTAAGGAAGGTACGGCAAAAATATACAGTAGGCAGCTACATATAAAACCTATCCCGCACAGACACCCACGACTAGCCCTTCACTTTCATGGAACTAAGGTTGTCAATTTCGGCATCCTTATTAATCGTACTAGGTGGCCAGTTTTTTTTAAATTTTGTATGTGATTTAACTGTCTCAAGGAATGTACGGTTAAAGTACCGCCAAGTATCAAATCACGCTGTTTTTTTAAATCTCTATTTGGTTTACTATGTTAGTTATATTTATTGGGTTTTGGTTTGAAATGGTATTTTTAAGATTCAGCCATTACTAATTATTCGAAGCGATGATTTGAGTTTAATATGTTCTAGTAGGCTGTAAACTAGCATATATTAACTACTAGGTACTAATTCTTTGTATTGTATAGAGTAGGCACTTTTATTTATGACTGAATTACATACAGGTGTCACTTATTGTGAATACTGTAATCACCCCATTTCCAGGTGCTAACAAAAGACATTAACCGCTCTGTTACTTTACCCTACGGATATAAAGTATGTCGATACAAAAAACAGCACAAACCTTACAATATACTCAATTGATCTTTAAGTTTAAGTGGAAGACAGTTCGTGAAATTGATGGTTAATAATAACTGGCAATACATCGCGTGACATAAGGACATCCATTATGAGTAGGGAGTTCATTTGTTTGTTCATACTATACAAATAATTTTCTGGCAGTCACGATCGCAAGGATACTAGGTCGATGTGGGCCTGCGCATGTCGCATCTGCAAGTAAACATCGAAAGCTACCTCGAATACAATTAGCATGTCATAAATATTGGTAAATGACTTGCATCCTGAGAAAGCCTTAGCTATGTCACTGGTAGGTATATATATGCATGTTACCTATTTATTTACGAGCAGGAATATTCATAAGCATGATTCATTCATAAATACAACTTAATATAAAAGCAAATCCTTTACGATGAAACAAGATAAGGTAAGATAAACTTTGTTGCACAAACAAAAATGAACAGATTCAAAGAATTTAAATTGATGAACGATTCTGGCTTCAAATATAGAAATATATGCTGCAGCAATATGGCATTTTTTTTAAATACAAACACATGTAACCAACCCTGGTCTGCGCATTAAAAACTTCAAATCACGACGTCGAGCTGCGCGGCGGTAATCTAGTTACGAAAAGATCTTTTATACGTTATTGTTGTGAGTTACATAAAATTATTACATCAGTATAACTTTCCTTCCTTACTATGGAAGGGTTTGGTGGCAAAAAGCTAGGACCGACGTGCCCGGTCGCCTTTGAATAACTTTAGTCACAATCACAATATACCCACTTTCCACTTGATATTATAAATAAACCTTTTTAGAGTTCCGTACCTCTAAAGAAAAAAACGGAACTCTTATAGGATCACTTTGTTGTCCGTCCGTCCGTCTGTCTATCTGTCAAGACCACTTTTCTCAGGAACGCGTGGTGGTATCAAGCTGGAATTTATTTCAAATACTCAGGTCTATTGTCCCTTGGAGCTGTGAAAAAATCAAACTTCTTAGCCAACGCAATCAAAAGATACAGCCATTTATGCCGCAAATTTCCGCATATTTTCGACACTCGCAAGAGAATCAAAACCTACAGGGTACTTACCGTGAACTCAGGATCTTGAAATTTGGTACGAAGCAACGTCTTATAGCACAGATAAAGGAAAAATTGCGATAACGGCAAATTTTTTGTTACATCATAATAATAAAAATATTTTTAATAAATATACCTACAGGTTTGTACGGAACCCTCGGTGCGCGAGTCCGACTCTCACTTGGCCGGTTTTTGTTAGGATTCAATACCTCGTTTAGTTATTGCTTTTCTATTAGCTTTTAACCTATAGAATACAGGGCACGCCCATTAAAGAATTCCGTTGATCTAGCAAAAAAGGGACATGTTATGCTTGCTGCTGTGCTGATAACGAGATTTTATAGTTATCGAAGAAAAACTTTCTAGGTAATTGTAGTTACGAAAATTGTAAGATTCGGCCTCATTTTAAATTATACTGCTAGCTACCAAATAAGGACATTTTTTACCATTAAATTCTCCTCGGCAATCCAGTAAAATATAGTAAGTTTAGCACTTCATATTCTACTTTTTGCTGACATTATTCATGTACTTAGCTTTAATTATCTTCGTAAACATTCTCTAAATAATAAACAGTTTCTGATCAATGCCGCATAGCTCAGATGAGCAAACGTCTACTGGTTCGGACAGTGTCAGTTGAACTGTAGTATACAGGACTATAGTAGCTGGATTTTCAATAAAATAATTCTTCAAAATAAAGCAGGAGAGAAATGTTTGAACTTATTAAAAACAAATTGATAGGAACATGCAGTTAAACGGCTTCTGTCACAATAGCGAAGTATCAAAGACCTACGACCTTTGTTAATGGTTATTTATTACGTAACTGAATTCAGTAATTATGCATGCGAAAGGTTAAGATGGCAATGGGGACAAATATTTTTATTTAAATAGACTAAGTGATATATAGATACACAGTTCAATAAAAATTAAAAAGAAAAACCTAAAATTAAATAATAAAACTAAAAACTATGTACTTAGAAAATTTTGCCCCTGCGGTAAGGTGCCCAAGATGCTGGCAGCATTCCCCCGTTGGATGGCTAGGCTCACACGTTGCGCGAGGAATGTACCAGTTTGAGTATTTAAAGACTTTGCTAAGCTATAATTAAACATTGTAAAAAAAAATAGTAGCAGCCCACGAACACTCGAGACTTGTGAAGTATAATGTCAAAAGTGTATAGTCTGTTGGCTCTTACTGTACATTTATAATCCTTGTCCGAAAATTATATTAGTAGATGCATTAAAAATTCTGTGTACAATTTTATTCTTACTTCACTTGTATCCTTCGCTTCGGTGTTCAAAAACGAAAGCAGTAACATTAAGTAACTGCTGGAGACAAAAAGAGCTTCATTACACACATACATATTGAGAGGAGGTAACAAAAGACACAGAATAAAATAAAAACAAAAGACAAGTTAAAAGCGCCGTTACTTGAACCGGGTGATTGTATCGAGCTGATATTATATGTATCTCCTAAATTAAGTATTTAAAGTGACTTTTAAAATTGTTTTGTTTTTTTCGTGTTTGTGATATACTCGTAGTAGGTGTTTTAATGCCCAGAGTTTAAAAGCCAAAATTGAAAAATACGCACAACAACCTTCAAATGTGCATAAACACGCTCTACATATTGTTATTGTACACCAGTCTTGTAGCAGGTAGTAAATATTAGATTTTTCACACTAGAGCAAGAGCGTAACGTTTGTGACATTTAAGCATAAACTGTACGTCTACCACGAGTTGCCAATTTGAGTTTACGTTATCGTTCGCGTAAAAACTTGTATTGGGATTTGACATGACATGACAATGTCAAATCCCAATAAAAAATATTACGCTAACGATAACGTAAAGTTAAAGTGGCAACTCGTAGTGGACGTAGGTACTGAGCACTCACTGCTCTGAACTAGCATAGTTAGTTTACAGTGATGGTATGATGGCCACCATTGCAGTCAAATACTACATTTAATTTTAAAGCTACCTAATGTAACGTTTTGTTGAGGTACGGTCACGATCACTAGCTTTTGCAAGATGTAAAGTAAATATTTCTGTTTATGTCCTACAGATGGCGCTGGTAGAGGAGACCGGCGCGGGCGCCTCCGCCGACGACCCCGAGGCGTTGCTCAACGAGTGGCTCGGGGAACTCACCGTGCTCACCGCGGTAAGTATGATCCGATACCAAGATTGAGTGATTACAGTCACGAACTACACGGACACGTCCGCGCTGGAACATGTGTACGTACGTACAGTTGACCACAGCGTACTACTACGGTATGAACTTACTCGACTGTACGTGAAGTATTAGGTCAATAGCCTAAAATGCTTCAAAAGGCCGCGACTTTTTGAAGATTGATCGTTCACGAAAAAAATATTCAGTTACTAAGTTTTACAATCTTTATGGAATCTATTCACTTTGCAATAATATTTAAAATCAATTCAGTTTTTTCAGTGATAGCTTGAAAAGCAGCTAAATCCACAAAAAACATCATACTCACCCATTTACACTTCTCAGTTGTGAAAAGGAATTGCCTAACTGAAAAGTAAGCAAGTTACCACTGGAAACCGTCGTCAAAGCCACATCGGCTATGTAAAGTATTCTTGGAAACTACCTTATCAAATTATTTACTAATAAATGCACTTACATCTTAAACGATCTGAAAAATACATCTTCCAGCGGAATCCACAAATAGATGCATCTGCCAAACCGCATCCACCGAAATCGTAAACCACGAAAGATATACTTTCATTAATTAAATAAATAAAAAGTAAAAAGCTGTTTCCAGTTTAAAAAGGGAAGATTGATGCTGGATCACGTACGGAATCGAACACGTGTTGAGTGCAGCCGGCGCGGGCGCAGGTGCGCGGGCCATATGCGCCTCGGAGGCCATGATTTTGCATAGTATTCCGATGCCTGTCTTATTATTTGAGATTTGAGTGCAGATCTCTTGTGGGTGTTATTATACTTTGTTATTTAAAAGATATATCTAAACAGGTAAACCCGAAATAGCAATTAACGGAGAGCGGAAAGCGAAAGTCATTTGATTAGTAATTAGGTTTATTTATTAAAACAGTAATACAGACCGGGACACGTAAAAAGAGCTCTAGGGAAACCCCTGTCACTCCATGTACTTGCGCGATAATTACTTAGCAGCCGCCGGGGCATCCTAGACCTATTTGGCGGTTGGTTGTCAAAAGCCGCGTAGAGCATTAACTGTACGCGAATCTTGCGGTTGAACTAACGTGATAAATGACGTAACGTAAGTAGTAGGTACCATACGAGCTGTCCCTGCTAACCTGTACCAGCGAAGGTCTGTGGTCTGGGGACCCCCAAACCTCGATTCGATCGATTGGACCCAATGTATGTTTCGCGATTTTTTGTAGTTTTAGAGTTATGTTTTTTTTTTAATTTGCGTAACTTTTGGGTTGTGTCACTTTTTTGGTTACTGCAGTGGCGCAAATAGTTGAGGTACATGCTTATTTTTTTCATTGTTAGATGAATACTAGGTCTACTTGATTCAGAAGCATTTACATTTAAAGCACTGAATACTAATTCAGAAAAAAATATGAAATCGAAAACTGGTAAATACTGTTTTTCCTTAAGTTTTGAACACCATTTGAAAAAAAAGTTACATGAACTTTTTCTTCCAAGCCTTTGTCAAAAACTTTACTACATATTTATCAACAATTCATCACATAAATTACAGTGAGATACTTTAAGCGCATCATTCTTAATTTTTCATTCAAAGTGTCAGAAGTGTAAAATTCACGATGTTATGTTAGCAAATAAAACTTTTCTGTTCAAATTCATTGCAAAAAGTTTTGAGAATGGCGACTTTCTTGTTTTAAAATTAATCCTACTTATGAAAAAATAACATTTTTTTGTTTAAAAAATCATCCACGTAAAAGCTTTTATGGTTTATAAAACCTTTTTAAAAGGATTACACAGCATTTTCCACTTTTTCAATTTCATATTTTTTTTATGAATTAGTGTTCAATGCTCTAAATGTAAATGCTTCTGAATCAAGGAGACCTAATATTCACAATTAATTTAAAAAATAAGCTTGTAGCTTAACCATTTGCGCCACAGTAACCAAAAAAGTGACACAACACAGAAATTTGAGAAAATTCATAAATCAATCATAACTCGAAAACTAAAAAAAATCGCGGAAAATACATTGGGGCCAATCGATAGCTTCGGGGGTCCCCAGACCACAAACCTTCGCTGGTACGCTTACCCGGGACACCCTGTATATCGAAAGAGGTAGCCTCTTTCATAGTCAATCGTAAGCTTTAACAGAGAACATAGTGGGTTTGAATCTTCTGTTTGTACCTTTTTAACTTAAACAATAAACTAAGTTGCTAGCGGCAATCCTAAAATACTCAACAGAGACTAGAAATATTTCAAATATTTGTATTTGCGGAATTTTTACGCTGCCTCTAAGCCCTACGTTAAACTAAATACAACGTCTAAAATTAAAATCCTGTAAAATATTATTCTTTTGCAACAGAATGCTGATCCCGTATCTGGGACTTTTTTTTTACGAGAACCCGGAGGCTCCGGCGGCAGCTGCAGCCCGACGGGTGTCGTACACCATTTGATTTTTTATCGTCCCTTTTTTTCAAAAACAAACCATTTGAGAAGCACGTGCTCGAACTCTCAGCACAAATTCAGTCGAATTGAGAAAGATTTAGTACATTTTACACACAGAGTGCTAATGGTTATAGAATAACTTACTACTGTGGGACAAGACACCATTATCTTCAGAAGTAAATAAATAGTGAAGTGCTTGGATTTTTTAGTCGGAAATAACAAATAACAAATCAAAAGGTCTCGCAGAATTGATTGCCGAGCATTATTTATATGGTGCCGTTTTTGATAAATCCAGTCGAGATCTAGGGAAAAACAATTATCCTTTAATTCATTAGATATTAAAGGAGTTGTCATATGATCCTTTCCTATCTTGTCTAACCTGTGTGTGCCTTGTTTGGAAAAGGCCTCACTTTTGCTTTTACCAAATCGCTGAAGTCACCTTGGTCCACCGGGTCGCCACTTCCCTTTTGGCGGGTAAAATACAGTGACAGTCTTCTGGTACGAAGAGAAATGGCCCTCCTGACAATTCTTCTTCGATTCGTTTAATTCGATAGAAGGGTATGAATAAATGTATACCATATAAATTGGTTCATTGATAAGAAAAATTGGTATGGGTACACTTTTACCCTTTTATTCATAAAATATAAACCTAATCATTTCCCCTGAATAAGGTACCTAATGCTGCGTCACTTTATTGATGATTATCCACGCTAGGAACAAAAAAGACAAAACACAGATAGAAAACCAATTGAGAGAAGTATTTTTGAAATCTCCAATCGAGGTTTAACATAGCAGTTGCTGTCCTATTTACCTTGCTTTATAAGCACTTCACTCGAAAAGGTTTAGACGCCGAACATCGGCAAGCAAAACGACAGATGCGCAAAATCAGGGGGCCTACTCCCGATCGGCCGATCACGTAGGTAGTTGCGTGAATCTTTAGGCGTAAAATTTAAGAGCTAGATATATTATTAAGCTAAAAGATCGAACTCAATGTTGATTTTTTAGTATCAGTATCCTCGTATTGAATTCTACCAAATACATGAAATATTTTCATATTAGACACTTTTTGTATGCTTTCTAGCCTTCCAAAGTTCAACAACTCCATACTTTTGGATTTTCCGAGTTAATTTAAATGTTTTTTGACTGTTCTAAGTGACCATGAAAGCTGTAGATTGGTACTCGATTCCTTCCTTATAATTATTTAAATTGCTAAAAAATTAAACGATTGTGGCAAATATATTTTCCATGAAGTACTTATTAAGTCTAAATAGTTCTTCAATAACATAATACTGATAGCAAGATGTTAATAACTTAATGTGTATTAAAGTTTTCATCTTACTAATATTATAAATGCGAAAGTTTGTGAAGATGTATGTATGTATGTTGGTTACTCTTTCACACAAAAACTACTGAACAGATTTAAATGAAACTTTACAGTAAAATAGCCATCAGAATAACACATAGGCTACAATTTATAAAGATTTTATGACCACATGTGACAGAAATTAAGTTCACGCGGGCGAAGCCGCGGGTGGGAAGCTAGTTTTGAATAAAGCTAGAGCCCAAAAACCGGGTAGTGTGTTCTCCAACGTTTAGCGGCCGTTGTAGCTCACATTACTAGTAAAGCTGAAATTCTATCGTACTTTTACGTAAACAAGATGTTGCGATTGTTGCCAAATCCTTCATAGGCATTTTGCCATGGAGGAATAAGCACCGGATTCCATGGCTTCACCAGCGTAACATATTATATTACCCACACAGTAATAATAATTACAGAGAGTAGAGAATATTACAGTTTAAACTATTAAAGTTGCCTAAAATTATACATGTATATTTGTTTTTTGATCGATCGAAAAGCTACTCTACTCTGGTTTACCCATTTCACCCTATATACTGATACTGCCAGCATCTGAACCAACAAGACGTTAAATCTCCAAGCACTTATCTACAATCTATAGCGACATTAGCAACCCGAAGATCAATAATGTGTTGATGTTGCACATCTGCGCACGGGCAGGTGCGCGGGCGCACGCACCACCTGTTGCCAGTTTTTTGTCCAACTTTTTCCTTACACTTGCGGTAGGAGTGGCGTCGTATAATTCAACACTTATGCCGGAAGTCAAAATACATTTTTGATTTTGGCTCGAAGACTTCATTCGGTATTACGAGTACCTCTGGAATTGCTTAAAAAGGCATTCTGTGAAGTCTTAGGGTGTGGTTCCAGCAGCTGAGTTATTTTATTCGAGTATACTTACGAAATTAAGTTAAAAAATGTGAATCAAGAACCCAGAGAAGCGGGTTTTTCACACCCGGTAACCATTACTAGACTTGCGTTCAAAGTGACTACGCAAATCAGCAAATGGGTCTTAACCCGGCGTCATTGTGGCTACTAAACAGAACATAGCCGTTGTGGCCGGGTATACTATACCCATGTACATTATCGTACCGCACAATAGATTATACAATTAGGGGTGTTTTTCCTCTCAGACCGCTTTGCTTCTTTGCATTTCTCTAGTAGGAACACCATTTTTTCACCACATAAAAATAAAAAAGTTAAGACGCGTTAGATACCAAAATTAAGTTATTTATTTTAAAACTGACTTTAATTTCGCTGACTAGTAGGTACGTTGATTAAGTGGTACTGGACTGATACAAACTAAGTCAGCCTAAATTGTCCACAGGTTTGATTCCCATCGAGTACAAACATCATGTGACGAACAAGTTAGATTAATGCTGACGTAGTGTTCAATTTAATTAGAACTTTGTAATATTACAAGTGTCTTTATCAGCCTCCAAAAGCTAATATAAATGTTGTCCTGGTTTTTATTCTGCTGCAGATTTTTCTTGTGTACTGGATAATAATTCAATCCAATTTTCATGCAGACAAAGGTAGTATATTTGTTTAGAATATCTAAAATACACAATGGATTTTGTTACGGTTTGAAAACGCATGACGCATCCGCCCCTCGTTAAACGCCATTTTGAAAATGTATATTTGTGTGCGAGCAAAATACATTCGTTTAATGATGAGGTTAGAGATAATACAAATTTGTATTATCTATACTAATATAATAAAGATGAAAGATTTGATTGTTCGTTTGCATTAAATAGGCTCCGAAACTACTGGACTGATCTAAAAAAATATTATCGTACACTATTCCCCCCTGTTGAACAGTGATATAGTTTGAGAGTAAAGTATAGTAAATAAGCCTCCATCATTGAAATCAAGTCATCGCTACAATTGATGGGCTTAGTCACCGAACAGCGATATAATTTTTAAATAACCGTGCGTAGCCGGGGCGAGCCTCTAGTGTAAGATAAATATCTCAATGCTTTTACTATGGAAAGGAGAAATCCTTTTACTATGACGACGTGCTCGTTTGCTAATCTGCTGAAACATTGCGGCCATGTTTTCCTGCCTTCAACGCGTGAGGGTTAAGGGTGCGGCTGCGGCGAGGTGGACAAAAGTAGGACAAAATGAAATTTAGGTCATCGTGTCAGGTCACACTCTATCTGCCCTATCTATTATGATACGCTTTTCTTTTTAATAATCGTTAAATAAATCTAACAGAAGCCTGCAACAAATTATTATTTAACTAAAACTATGAAAATTACAGTTAGCGTACGGCGTTACAGATAAAGAGAAATCATTAATTTAAAGCACAACACAGACAAAGATACTTTTGTTTATGTAGTCATCTAAGAAGACGAAGACTAGAAGCTTATTATTAAATAAGCTCCAATAATCCGATAATAATGATATCCAAACAACTGAATATGACTACAATATAGTCCATACTCCAGAGTGACTTTCTAAATAAAGGAAAGTGGAGCATTCAGACAGATCTGATATTATTGCCATTTAAGATAACCTGGGGCCCTAAATAACTTAGTGTTTTTATTCAGACTAGAAACTGCAATGCTACCACATGCACTTAGACTTTGAATAAATTATTTTATTAATAATATTTGTCCGCAAATACAGGCCAACACAAGCTGGAGCGGAAGCAAATCTGCAACCTTTTGTTTTAATTAACCTGTGCAGTGCATAGCGGCCAGTAGGAAAGGAACGTCTACCACGAGTTGCCAATTTAAATTTACGTTATCGTTCGCGTAAAAAAATGTATAAGGATTTGACATTGTCATGTCATGTCATGTCAAATCCCAATAAGTACAAATTTACTTTATTTACGTAATACTTAAATGCTCGTGGTAGACGTACTGGTAGATAGGGTGGAATTACCTTGTCATCGGCCCTAAATATTTTAAATCACTTAAAACAGGAATTCTCTGGATTAATATTTAAAATAATCATTAGAGGGAAAAACTAACGAATTTTCGAAAGTTGTATAGGTACGTAGGAAAGCACAACGCCGAATTTTCAAAAATTCAATCAATCACACTTTTACTCACTAGGAGTAGGTAGATGATAAATAAATGAAACAACAATAAGTCATTGATAGCCCTAAACAGCTTACTCAAAAAAGGTAGGTATGCGGTTTGAAAATGAATAAGGACCAGTCCTCAAGCAAGAACATGTGTAACATGTAGTTTTTTACCTATTGGTGTCGTAACATTTGTTGAAAAATATTTTTTATTAGTTGTGAATTTTCAATTCATTTCCACGCGATAAATCTACGTTCCCATTAGGTTTTGAGCCATTCGCCACCCCAATGGCTGTCGTTCTGGTTCTGGGTGCGGGTGGTTGAATACACGCACGCTCCTGACGCTCCCCGCGTTTATGCCGCGGTGTGCGTGCGGGGGGTGGGGCGGGTGCGTGCTGAGCCACGCTGCCACGCTCCGAGGGGACCGCACCCACACACGCGTGATCCTCATCTCATCCTAGTCATTCTGGAATCAAACAACGTAGCGGGCCGCGCACACGTGCACGAAACGCGGTTCCTTGCCTACTCGCCGCTTCTCCCCCCGCGGTGTAGCCTGCCCGCCGAGCGCCCGACTCGCTCATGCTTCATTTTGTAACACTACTCGACTCGACTCGACTCGTTCGCCTCTACTCTAGTTGTGTTCGAGTTTGCGCTCGCTGTACGGGTCTCGTTCGCTGTCGCTTGCGCTCTTTGTGCTCATAAAATAAAATAACAACTATCGTGTACGCAAACAAAGTGTGAAATAAGTGAATGGGCAAGGGCAACAGTATGTGTGCGATTAACTTAGTGGTTGTGCTGCGGCGCCTGCGCGCAGAATCAGTGTGCGGGTTTAATTAATTTTAACTTATAAACTAACTTATTGTTCAGAATTTCCAATTGAAGGAAGTTGCGAATTCCTACAGTAACTAATTGAACGACTTGTCCGCACATTGTTTGCTTCACGATGGCGAAAGTACGATGTTAAAAGTATGTAAGGGGCAAAGACTTCTTGATGCCGGCCTTTTGGCATACTTTACTGTTGTGGTATGCTGGTTTGTGAGTCATTGCTTGCGATGTAAACGAAATGACGGACGTGCAGTCAAACGAGCCGAGCAAGTGGCACCGTGGAGGTTTCTTGTCGACACTTAACAGAAGTTTTCGACTAGCAAGTGGTAAATCAAAGAGTGCCAGTAACTCTCCGACTGAAAGTAAATCTATTGAACAAACTATGGACATGACTACCGCAGTGAGTATTCAAACACCGACTAATTATAGCACTCTCTAACACTAGATTGAATGCAATTACAAGCCTAATTATAAGAGTCAAGATTAAGAGGACTGGCTATGGTAAATTACACTGTTAATTTTATAAAGAATAGAATGGCGTTAAACTTACATCGACACACTTAAAATCCAGATCGGCTAAAATAACAATACCTGTTTACTATTCAATTTTACTAATTAAAATACCATGCCTATCTTTTTAAGTTGTTTAGAAGATAGCTTTGACTTCGACCTTATTACGGACTTTACGGATTATAATAACGGTTTTTAAACAATAAACCCTTATCGTGTTAAGGTACCTGGTAAACATTAAATACCTACCTAACAACAATTTTAGTGAATCCCATTTTGTTAGGGATGAGTGGTAATGAGTTATGCACCTATTTGGTATTTTTGTACACTCGAATACATAGGTAGGCATACTTGAGTTGAGTTGTTATTCGGTGGTCGAAAATAGGGAACGGTCGACAGGCGCAGTGCAGTGACCCTAAAACTTTTATTACTTGTAGGTAGGTAGGTACTTATCAAGAGAGTAAATATTTGGTGAATTATCTACATACCTACCTAATAGGTACTTAAATGGTCATCGGACGTGGTTAAATAGGCAGATTGAATCCATAAATCGCGAAATTTTTAAGTGAATTTTGAATTAGGGATTGGAAATAAGGTGAACGGGTTTCTCGTGGCTTACCTCTCTGTATGATCAAAAACCACAAACAAGATTAAGACTTGATGATTTACAACATAGTAGGCTGCCCGTGACTTCGTCCGCGTGGTCCACTTTTTTCCAAAACGTGGAAGGTTGATATCCTATCCGCGTTAATTGAATTTCTATTTGTTATAAGCAGTTAACTACAACAGGGCAAATATACTACATTGTGAAACTTTCTATTCATTACCTATTTTTTATTTTTAGCATGAAACAATGCTCTATTTTCTACACAAAGATAGAAACTAGAAAAATCGACCTAATCCTGGGACTCAAGCGGTATCCCGCTTTTTTTTTTATTCACGTTGTTTTCGAATGAGGGCCCTTTCGATTTGAGAGAACAGTAAGTGCTCGGTCTCAGAAGAAATCCGAAGAACGAGAAACCTGAAGAACGAAAAGCAGAACTACCGACCCCTACGCTTATGCACCATCGCGTGAGTCTGATACCTTTACTGACGAGGAAACTCGCGTGAACTCTCAGACAGTTGGACTGCAAATGCTCGGTCTCAGGAGAAACCTCAAGAACGGGAAGCACGTCTTACTACCGATTGTGGCTCACGCATTATCTCATGAGTCGGAGACCTTTACTGACTAAGACACTAGCATAAGCTCTTAGAGAGTGTGGGCAGCTAGCGCTTGGTTTCCGTTTCTGTAGAAAAACGCGAAGCAACTTTTACATGGAAGCTTACTGTAAGTTATCGTTGTAGGTATCTTAAGAACAAAGTAAGTAGTAAGTACCTAATTTCTGCCACCCTCTACGGTGTATTTTCTAATAAATTTAGGATAAACAAATCCATGAAGTTTTAGCTGTTAGGAATTCTGAAAAAAACCCCAGAAGTGAAGAAAACCCCAGGCGCCACAGTCGCGGGCATCGCAGCTAAAAGAAATAATGTTGGTTCGTTTCTGAAAATACCAAATACTTTTTAGAAGACATAGGTACCTAATAGTTTTTTTTTTTTACTAAAGTTCAACGGACTACAGCTGTAATGAATAAGTTTAGTAAAGTTGTGAAACAGGGAATGAATAGAAAGGTTCACAATGTAGCAGAATTGCCTTGTTGTAGGTACTCGTAGCTGCAGCTTATCACAAATAGAAATTCAATTAACGCGGATAGGATATCAACCTTCCACGTTGTGGTAAAAAAGTGGTCCACGCGGCCGAAGTCGCGGGCAAAAGCTATACTAATATTATATTTTAAAGAGTGTAGATTTGTTTGGTTTTTTTTTGTATCGAATAGGCTCCGAAACTACTAGACCGATTTTAAAAATTCTTTCACCAACATACTACATCATCAGGGAGTGACATAGGCTATATTTTTAACACATACAATAGTCCTACAACACTGTTTTCTCTATGATTTAGTAGGTAGTCTGTGTCAATTTTTATGAATAAGGGGTTACCCTTTTATTTTATCGTGTTTCGTGATATATCACGAAAATTATCTGTCTTATATTTGCCTCTGCTTCTAAGAGTGTTTAATGGTGTTAAATTTTCAATATTAGTTATCTATAATATATATCTTCTAATAGTATTTATAAGTGTTAAAGAGCAAATATGAAAAACATTGTAATGGCTATTTAAAACTATTAATGAACACAAGTATTTATTCCATATTTTTTTCTTAATTTTCTCTTTTTATCGTGTACTTACTTACTTATATTCTATTGGTAATTTTTAAATTAATTATTTTCTTTTGGTAAAAAAAACCAGTTGCAGCTGTGGTTGAACGTAATCCTGATCCAAACCTAAAATGTAAGTAGGTACGAGTAGGTATAGTTGGCGTAAAAAGATGCATTCGACGATATTATTCGTCCCTTCTCCTAAAATAAAAGTCCTCAGTCCTGACATTCCGGTATTAAGATTTTCATCAAATTAAAGAAGAAAAATATTGTGTTTTCTTTTCCTACTACTAAATAGGATTAAAAACAGAAAGACCTACCTGAAGTCTGAAGCCATAAGTAGATAGGTAGCAATTATTTGTCTGTGATAATTGCTATGACTATATTAATTGCGAAGGTATGATACTGCAAAAAAGGACAGAGCCACTCATATTGTTGTGAAGCTTGTTAATTGATAGCCAGAGGTACCTACATAATATAATAAAATATTTTATAGCAAGTTCATTGTTTGATTGAAAGACAATACATTCCCGACTTTGTTTTGGGATGTGGACATATACCTATTTGCTTTAATAATTAATTCTTAGCTTATAAGTTATCTCATTCATATTCATGGTGTCCTGCGGACACTTTTATGGGCCGAGATTAGTTTCCTAAGGCTCATTAAGGGTGCTAACATGCATAATTCATGGGCTTAGTACGGCGCGATTAGAAGATAGATGTTAGCTATGGATCAAAACCGTGCAAACATCACTGTAGGCCATACGTAGAAGTCAGGCCACTGAAATAGATATAGTGACAACAACACATACATTGCTCTGGTCCCAAAGTAAGGTTTTCCTTTTTGGAAACCAGAAACAGTGATGGTACCTCCTACACCCAGACCGATTACAAATATCTATTCCATCAACAGACATGTGCTGATTGGTATTAACACCCGCAACTCTGAAAGAGTACCGATGTTCGTAACCGAACCAATTGTGTTAACCAACTCAAACTCCACTTCAGTTCAGAAGGAAATCACCAAGGAAACCAAGAAGAGGCTTTCAAATCAGCTACAGTGACAAAGTGCAATGCTACGGCCTCGCACGCTTACGCTTTCGTTTCTTGACCATAACGCACAACGCTGCGGCATGCTGTGCAGCTAGAAGTGTCTCTTGTTCTAGGATGAAAAAACGCATGCCGCACACCCCAACGTTGTTTACGATCAAGTAACCAAAGCTGAAAGCTTCATTAGCGCGGAATGGTACTGCGGTACCTTAGTTGTTTCTATTAAACATGGAAAGGGCCGTTTTTAGCCCCGTTAGTTAATGTGAAGTTGTCTCACTTATTTGTCTTGCAAGTAGGTGTAAAAATATTGTCTCTACAATACACAGCTCATACAGCTCCGCTCACCCTATTTAGCCTTTTAAGATATGTTTCACATAGGAATGTGATAATCGTGAATTAAAAATGAATGTAAAGCCTATAGAACTTTTCGTCAAAATCTCTAAAAATGTTACGTGTTAGCGTAACTATATGATGTCGTGTATGTTTGGACCACCCTGTAACTGTATACATAGCTTCAGATGTGATTCGGTGGATGGGTTTATATTTCCAGTGTTTTATTTACTGTTTGTACCCTATTTTAAGTGTTTTTCGTCTTGTTCTAGGGTCTGAACTCTTCAAATGAAGCTTCAACAGCCCTGAGGCCTTTGGAGATCGTCGCCCCACGTATCGACACTTATCGATTCTCCATGGCGAACCTCGAGGAGACCCAGGACGCGGACCTGGACGCAATACTGGGGGAGCTTTGCGCTTTAGACTCAGAATATGACGAAGAAATTTCAAGAGTTTCTTCTGGTAAGTAGATAAAAAACGAAGTAGAAGTATATAATTAAAAGCTTACTTGACCCAAACTAGCTGAGCTTTGTACTGAACATGTCAGACACTAATGATAACTTGCAAGTAAGTAGGTACTGTATGTCTACCATGAGTTGGCAGTTGCCGTTACGTTTACGGCGATGGTTGCGTTCAGAAATGTGTATGCCATTTTTGGTTCCTTTTTATATCACTAGGGGCGCTCGTATCGAAATTCCATATAAATACGTCCAAACGGTGTACGCTTACGATAGCCTCTGTCATTGGTGTCAACTTATGGTACACATACTGTACGTCTTCCACGAGTTGGCACTTTGAATTTACATTATCGTTCGCGGCAAAATTTATATTGGGATATGACATGACATGACATGACAATGTCAAATTCCAATAAGTAGGTACAGTTTGTTAAGCGAACGATAACTTAACATTAAAGTGGCAACTCGTGGTAGAGGTACTGATCATTGAAAGAATGTTTGCGCTTTTTGGGATCGAATTCTTAACGAGACACAGATCTAGCAAAAGATAAAACCAACCAATGTAAAAATAGCATTACATTTCCAAGTAGAGATGCGCTTGATTTTGAAAGATTGGAATCGCGAATTGGACAATTTAAAGAGAATTACGCTAATCAAAACGTAATAATGACAATATATTAGGATTTTTCCTTAGTGTAACCTACTCGTAACATTTATTAATATTCCGTGATTTATCAACATTTGTAAACAACAACAAAGGAATCATAACCAATGTGTCATAATAATCGAGTGTCATACTTCAAGGGATTACAAATAAAGATAATGATAACAAAAGTAGCGGAAATAATATGATCTAACCAAATGCTTCCACTTTATACCGATGCCGAAGCTTCAATGTTTTTTTTAAATCTGCCTGTATTTCTTCAAATAGGGCAATAAAAGATGCACTTACAGCCAAGGACAGCTAGAGTCTCACAGGCAGTACCTCTTCTACGAGTTGCCACTTTAAATTTACATTATCGTTTGCGTAAAAACATGTATTGGGATTTGACATTGTCATGTCATGTCATGTCAAATCCCAATATATTTTTTACGCAAACCATAATGTAAATTTAAAGTGGCAACTCGTGGTAGACGTACATGTACAAGCTGAACTGTCAGTTCATGTTCCAACTGCCATGCGCTGTCATTGACTCATAAAGCATTGACTGTACGGAGTGCAATCAATAAGGGTCAATTTATATCGGCAGATTTAAATAAATCTTTGAAAGAAAAAGTTAGCCTAGGAAGTGCATCGCCTATGCCTAATCTATCTATCCCTCCCTACTAATAATAAAAAGAGGAAAGATTTTTTTGTTCGTTTGTATTGAAAAACTCTTTCACCAGTATAAAGCTACATTACAAGGGAGCGGCTATCTTTAATTAATTTAGACTATATTTTGATGGGAAATACAGTCTACGCGGGCGAAGCCGCTGACGGCTAGTGAGAAATATGACAAAAACTTACTAAAAATGCATAAGTTTATGTTCAAACAAAAACATTGATAACTTAAATGCCTTCTGTTCCAGGTTATTCATCGGCATCCAAGGAAAGAGACCGGCCTGAAGGTTGCTCTCAGAGGGTGGAGTGCGCCAAGGAGTGCAGCGATGCCGCCTCCAGCATCACCCGCACCGACTCCCCCGACAATGATTCTGCTTTTAGCGATACTGTGAGCATGCCCAAATTGTTGCGTCCCTAAAAATAATCCACAGGCTATTAATTTCAAAAATGAAAATATCTGATGAAATCACTCTCCAAGCTCAGACTATAAGCTTTAGTGGTAAGAGCTATATGATGGTGGAGCTATATGGAACAATGGTTTTCCTCCTCTTTATTTTTGTTGTGCCCGACAGGGTTCATGGTGAACTACATATTTAAATATATTTTAAGATCTTGTACTAAACTGTGAAATGCAATAAAGAATTGAGTATTGAGGTATAAACTCAAAAACTCGGCCTTGGTTCAAATCCTAGGATGGTCACCAACCCACTGTTGAAATAGTGGTGATGGGAGCCATAGAAACATTAGATGATGGTCATTGCCATGTTTTCGATAACGGCTTTCAACTTGACTTTTAGCACTTTGATTTCGTCTTTTCTATAACGTGTGGGTGTCTATATTTAAATCAACATTTTTTATTACAGGTATCAATGCTGTCAAGCGAATCTTCCGCATCAAGTAGTGCGAGCTCAAAATGCAAAGCTTTAAAATTAAATCTCCACCAAAACCAAAAGGTAGAACTAATTTAAAAATTAATGATTAAATTCTTAGTTAGTGTCGTTCATGCGAAGACCTGACTTGATGTAAAACCTACATTACAGGATGCAAGTTTTCAGCAGAAAGCCGACAAGATTAAGTTGGCTTTGGAACGCATGCGTGAGGCTAACGTTAAGAAGTTATTTATCAAGGCGTTCTCCGTGGATGGCTCCTCCAAAAGCCTTCTTGTAGATGAAAAAATGACTTGTGGCTATGTGGCCAGGCTGCTGGCAGACAAGAACCACGTTACCATGGAGCCCAAGTGGGCGATAGTCGAGCAGCTACCTGATTTACACATGGGTATGTTTGCTCCAATCATTGCTTTACATTTTCATCCGTCAAAATTGGAATATCAACACGCAATTATAGCTTGAAGCCCGGTTATGTAGATCGTGACTCCGCTTTGTACAGTCGCCATCAGATATATTTTAGCAGACAGGGGCACATAACATCTGAACAATTAAAAAGACCATAAGTTCTTTACACCACAAGTTACCAATAACATCTGAACATTCATTACTTACATCATTATTATCTGAGCAGCTGGTCAAATATTTCTATAAGCACGAATAACCAAAAATATTTGAACATTTACTGTTTGAATTTGAAAATGTATTCTTCATCTCTACTAATAATATTAAAAGGTCCTTTTATTTTTTGGGCATCCGGACACCGCTGTCTGATGGTATTTGTTTGTCTTGTTGTTATCTTGTTTTGTTGTTGTATGCCTACTACCTATGTGTTTTTGTTAAATGTACCGATGTCCTTAAAAAAAAAAAAAAAATATCAGGCTATATTTTAACAGGAGAAATAGTCTACGCGGGTGAAGCCTGATGACCAACAGCTAGTAAGTAAAACAATAATCAACCAATCGGGACCAATTTCCAAAATCATTTTAGAATAAAACTTTATTATAAACACGTAGCATAGGATATATTTTACCGGGAGAAAACAGAACAGCTAAACTCGTGGAGTCCACGTAGGCGAAGCCGCGTGCGAACAGCTAGTGTTTTTTAATTACTATATGCTAAGTGTTTGTCTGCGTAGATACACTTGACGTTTTAGGTGTTCAGATATTTTTGGTTATTTGTGCGTATAGAAATTATTGACTAACTGCTGCTCAGATATTAATGTTGTTATTTTTAATCAGATATCATTGGTAGTTTGTAGTGTCAAGAACTTATTGATTTTTAAATTGTTCAGAAGTATTTGGTCACCCTGTCTGCTGCAATATATCTGATAGTGACTGTACCTAAGGAGATGGATATTTGTCCGGGAATAATATGCCTTAACATTTGTAAAATCGAAATACAATCAGTGTAGGTATTTGTTAAGAAAATCGTTCAGACAGACCTGCCAGAAATGTTTTTTTGAATATAGACTTGACCGATTTTTTTAGAAGAGTTATAACTAGGTGTTGCTATTTATTTAACAAATGTTCATGATGGTTAATAGATTTGTTTATTTTAAATTCATAGAACGTGTCTACGAAGACCACGAAATGCTAGTCGACAACTTGATGTTATGGACAAGAGAATCCAAGAATAAGATCTTATTTGCAGAGCGGCCCGATAAAATATCGTTATTTCAGACACCGGAAAAGTTTCTGTTGTCAGAAGATGATAGAGGTAAGTGTAAGGAATGGCCAATTAAACTATTGACCTTTACGTTTCTTACTTGTGTTCCTTCCTAATACCTGTTTGTTTTATGTCTTTTCGCCTTTAAAAAAGATTGCAGAATGTGTTCTCATAATTTGCTCATTTGTATTACAGGTTGGTCTAGCGAACACGACGAGCATTCTAGACAAGTAATTATAGAAGAATTCTTCGGCCAAAGTGGCGGAACCACAAGTACAGTGCCGTCCATATCCGGACACCCGGTCCCGCCCATGGAAGGACCTCTCTATTTAAAGAGCGACGCCAAACGAGGCTGGAAGAAATTCCACTTCGTCCTTCGACCTTCTGGTTAGTATCCCGATAGACTGCTGTGCAATGTGTGGCCACACTTCTGTACATGCAATGCGAAGTAGCCGATGCGAAATTATTTATTTGTCTTGTTTCAAAAACTTTCACGTCCATTCTATCTTTGCTGGTTTGTTCCTCAATCAGGTTTGTACTACTCGCCAAAGGACAAGGTCAAGACGTTGAAGGAGCTCGTGTGCTTAGCGACTTTCGACACGAACGAGGTCTACATAGGGTTGAACTGGAAGAAGAAGTACAAGTCGCCGACAGACTACTGCTTCGCCATCAAACATCCAAGACTGCAGCAACCAAAGAGTGTGAAGTTCATCAAGTTTATTTGCGCTGACGACCAGCGCACTCTGGAAAGATGGCTCACTGCTATGAGGATAGCAAAGGTGGGTTCCTTTTCTTATACGTCCATCAAATTTATTTTCGTGAAGATAGTTTTGAATAACAAAAAATGTATCTCGTTAATCCACTTTAGCATTGCTTTTGCTTATTTTATGAAATCAACACTTATCACGCTTTCAAACGGTATTTAACAGGAAAAATTTATATCAGGAGTCATGCAACATAAACATCTTACATCATTGTAAGAGATCAAATATGATGGTGCTTTAGAATAACTATGACTCATTATTACTAATGACTGAATAACGTCTAACTCTATAAGAATGGTCTTATAGTGTTCTAATGTTTCGGAGAGTTTAATGTCATTCGGCGTCATGGGAGCTAGAGATAGAAAATCCTGACTCAAGTGTAAAATGTCACAGTTGTGAGAATAATGGCTTGTTTTATTATATTTATAATTAAATTGCAGCATGGAAGGCAGCTATTAGAGAATCATAGGACTTTAGTAGAAGAACTTACTCAAGAGGATCTAGACCACCTTGCTCATGCGCGTTCTTGCTCAGTGAGTATAATGTTAACTTGTTGAACTAAGTTATAATAATAACACTTTTTATATGAATGTTTGTTGTATCTTGTTACCATCATGTTCCTCACAAGGCTAAGAAAAAGCCTTGAACAGAGATATATAACTATTATTCTAATATTCAACTTTCAATAATAAATTTTAAAAAAATAACATACCTAACAACGTTAAATAACGTTTGGCGTAGTGCGCTGTGGCCTGTGGCACGGTTTCTCCGCTTTGACTCGCGTGGGTTCGATACCCGGTTGGGTCAATACAGGAAACGAACATTTCTGAATTAGGTCGTGTCTGGGTGTTCTGGAAGAAGTCCCAGGCTTAAATCACTGTCTGGTACCTCAACACCACAAACAACACAAAATATTTTCGCTTATATTTATTTGGATATTTTACCACGAGTGTCAGAGACATAAGCTTAGATACTTATTAACACCAAGACTTAGCCGAAACACATGTGACCCTTTCGGAGTTTAGCAAACTGAAAGGTGTAAACTAGGATTACATTCATAATAAGACACATATCGATACAAAATTAATAATAAAAGCCCCCCCTAGTCTGTCGCCTGCCGCCCGGCGGCACAGATTAGGATGTTCAGATTTTGTATTTAAAAAAATACGACTTGCGTTGTTCGCATCTGTTTTGGAACGCATTTATACATTTCGTGAAGGACTAGGCTGTATATTAAACGATTCCTTTGCACACTTTACACTTTTTTTTACACTTTGGATTTTCTTATAAAAGCGTAAGTAATTGAGAATTGAGATTTATGCCCGTATTCTAGAATCGTAGGTACTCAAGCACTGATCTGTACTTGAGTAGAGATTTCAAAAAGTCAGTTCATACAAAAACGTCACTCAAATCAAATCTACTCAATCAAGTTCAGATTTTGTTTCAGAATACTGGCCTTAATGTCATTGAACTCGGTGAAAAAGTGATTGTGTTTTGGCTTATATTTACGTATTTAACAAGTGTAGTGTGGTTATTCAGTGCGAGAAAATCATGGAAACGTATGTTATTATTGATTGTATAACTTTAATTGTCGTGTTCTTTCGTTAATTTGTGAATTCTAAGCATTTTAACCTACGACCCTATCTATAGGTTACCTTCACTAAAATCAACTAACGTTCTTATTTTTTCTTATTTTAAAGTATTCAAATCATTTGAATGGCAGAATTAATTTACAGAAATAGATAAAATACTTTACCACGAATGTTTTATCTTATTAGAAAATCCAATTTTAGCACATCCTTAGTGGCTCAGACCCCCGTCTGTCGATTTACCGCCGAGCGGCACGCGAGACGCGACAGATATTTGCCGGAAAGATGGCCGACATAGGTACGAGAGCTTTTGTAAATTTACAGGGACTCTATTTTTTTTTCAAATTCCTCTTTCATTTTGTTTAGTTACTTTTCGATAGTGATTTGTAGCAATAATAGTGTAGTTTTGAAATTTATTCAAAAAATGTAGGTTAACGCCCTATTTTTCAAGCAAAATCTAAGTAAAAAAAAAATTCATTGGGAAGTTTCAGTTTTTTTTTTTTCAAAGCATATTATACTAAATCAAAATGAAAGATAGGTGACTCTAGTGCATGGACCGCTTAAATCAGTGCCGTATCTTACGCTATTTGATTTAGGCCCGATTTTTCAATTCTTAGTTTATTCCCTAGATAGCTAACGGAAGTATAAATTTAGCTGACTGTTTATCAAGCGAATAGATATTTAAAAAAATTAAATCGTCTTTTATCCAAAAAATAGCTATACATCGTTTGTCGATGTACTTATATCGCTAACTTCACACTGATTATCCACAAGCGAGATGCACTAAACAATCAAAGTTGATGTTTGACAAATTGACACTGACGTATAAGAAAAACAACTTCAGCTTTTTTTGTTGTCTAAAGTTGTGGTAAAAAGTTTGTGATTATAATAACACACCAAAACTCTCTAACAAAATGAAAATAATCTCAAATGACAAACCACATAACCTCAAAATGTCAAAGCAAATGCATAGATAAATTTATCCAGCCCCTTAAGAAGCAGATAACTTTATTCCTCAGTTAGCAGCTTTATTCAACAGATAACATCTATCTGACCATTGAAAAATTAAAAATCTTGTTAGCCTTTCTAATAAACTTAATTATACAGATAAATTTCATTATCTGAGGATTGAAAAATCGGCCCATCTAAGCAAATCATAATATAAATTTAAGTTTTTAAATTAAAATATAAAAACAATCACATATTTACAAGTGATTAAACAAATTGAAATCACTGTAAAATGTAAAACTCTTATTTTATGTTTTTTGTCAATCCTAGTTTACAGCCGTTATGTTTGGTACACTCCGAACGGGTCGCATTGAAGGTATATTATGTCTGTTTGGGTGACTCTACCCAAACATTTTCCATTCCTAGATTGTTGTTTTCCTACTTTGAGTGTTGTGAACAATGAGTTTGTCGAATATTAAAGCTTCAAGTACAGAGATACTAATAATCTGCTTCCTATCACAGATTACGTCCATCCCAACAAAGGCCAACGGCAGCGCGGCGGTGGGCATCAGCAGTCCAGCCCAGTCCACGTCCAGCAATGCCAGCGTCGCCAACTCCGACATCAGCAGTGGAAGGTTGGTGTCACTTCCATTGTCCAAGATATTGCTATACCTAAATAAATTCCAACCTATTGACGTTTCGTATTCCTACGACTGCAGTCGTAGATAAAATTTTGTAAGAGATTCTAAGCAATTGTCTTGTGGAATTATCTTTAGCTAAATTCTAAAAGACTAAGTTACATGAGCCTAATACATGTGCAAAATGAAACGCTAATTTATTCGTTATTGGTCTGCTATGGCGCACTCCCTGCGAATAATTTGTAGAGATAATGCTATATTAATTTTGTTGTTATATTAATTTTGTTCAGTCCAATGGTGACAATTTTATTTTTCTACAGTAAGGACCAAGTTGTACCAGACAGACTTATTCAAGAAAATGTTATTTAGCCTTTAGCAAACTTACTCCGAAACCAAAAATGTTCTGCAAAACCGAGTGTGTCTGCGGTCGGGGTGACTCGTTTAAATAGTTATACTATTTATGTCTGAGTCTGCTCCGGAAAGTTGTCGCGGTTTTAATTCTCTCATTTAAATTTGCATCCCATTTTTTTGGAAGGATGTTTGTCATGGTGCTTTAAATCGTATGGGATGGAGATTAAGAATGGAGGGCTTTGCCCTGCAGCTTACTGCAGCTTAATCCGTCGTTAACGGATTGGGCTGATTTCGATTAGATGTTTGTTAGAGTTTTATACTAATTAGTTGCTTGCATGTTTAATAAGATGTTTGCAAATTAGCATTGCGATTTTTTTATGTTTTTCTTTTATTATAAGTATCTTTAACTGTCAACATTTAATGTTGTTGTCAACATTGAACAGTCATCAAGTGTTACGTCCTAGCTTTGGTTTGCTGTACATACAAACCGGGGGATTATCAAATGACTTACACTATTACATACATATTACATATTACATTAAGTGATGTAGTAACTATGTAAGTGAAAATTTGATTTTTTCAAGTTGCTTTCACAATAAGGTTTTAAAATACTGACTTTTCGACTGATTCGTTTGGTGATTTGAAATGAAAGTTAATTAAATAAATGTCATTTTCACTTAGAGGTAAACGTCACCTACGGAGTATGCCATATTTGTAAGCCTTTTGATAATCAACCGGTATATTTACTATGTGTTTTACCTGCCTGTTTGGAAAAAATTGTGTGTGGTAGAGCCTAGTCAACCTAGAGCTTGGCTAACCTCGGCATTAGGCCGCTGAGCGATTTTGTTACGGTAATGTGATGTGGCGGATTAAACAAGGAATATGTAAAATACATTTTCCTTATTCATAATTTTCTCTTAGGCAATAGTACATTATGATATAAGTGCGGTAAGTTGAAAATTACAGTCGAGGTGATATTGCTAGCCCGAGCCGTAGGCGAGGGCTACAAGACAGCAGAGGCTGTAATTATCAAAGCGCACGTATGTCATACATACGACGTTTTATAACATATTTGCGAGAAAATAAATAAAACTCGGACTTTCTTAAACAAATAACTCTTTAATCACTTGTTAAAGCAGTTATAAACATTTTTACTTGTTCACAAATTAGCGATGCGTGCGAAATCAGAGCTTTTTTTTATGGCAAAGGCATAAAAAACAGCCAGTATTACTAATAAAGCAAATTAATACTTTTGTGTTTTTGTTACAAATGGTTGTAATTTAGTGTCAAAATTAATTAAATTAAAGAATTAAATGTTTATTTACTATATTTTATCTCCGAAAGTTAATTTTATTCATAAAATGTTGTCTTTTTTCCTGAAATAAAGTCTATTTGCTAAGATTTAAAAAAGTACCGTTCGTTTTAGGTAGAGCATCTTGATAAACCGTGCGTTTTACCTCAATAAAAAAAACATTACAATAACGCACAAGTGCGTAATGAGATACAATACGATATTAGTGAAATAAGAGACCCTTTACGAGCAAATATGTTATAAACATATTTTTACGTGCCCCTTGTTTAAGCAGTTACGCTGTTGCTATGTGGTAGATAAGTAAGATAGTTATGGCCATAACGTGCTGCCCCGACCATTCATCTAAACAATTTTCCCCGAACTCTATGAACTGAATTTAAAGATGTAATTGAAAAATAAATGTCTTAAGATAGATATATAGTTTGCTAAGTGTTATTCAGCAGTTGAAATGTGATTTAATATTTATTTAAACACCACAAACTTTCAGCTCAATGATTTGGACAGCATATTTACATTTGCTCTCATTTACTATTGCTAGTCACCATGAGCTAGACACGCAAATATTTCTGGGTATGTGATTGAGAAGTGGTGTCATCTGGTGGTGTGTCACAGGCATTCGCGAGCATCCTCCTCCAGTTCCAGTGGATGTCTCTCCGATGGCGGGACGGCTTCCGAGAGCGCTTTCGACTGCGAATTCCCTATGGGTAAGTCCTTCACATCACATCTTTATTCCTAAACTAAGCTGTCTACTGCTGAACATAGGCGTATAGCTGATATCAGAGTGGCCGATTTTAGGCAGCTATATGCTATGAAATACTGTCACCTGAATGATCTAAATCATCTGCCTGACATCTGGAGATCCCGTGTTCAATACCCAGGTTGGGCACAGTGTGTTTTAATTTTTGAGAACACGGCCTGGGTTTGTGATCACCCTAATTTTGCAAGCATGAACTTGATTTGAAGGCGGCCTTTGTCCAGCAGTGGGACAGGAGTTTTATAGGCTAATTACTTTACTACTACAAAATGCTAGTTATCCTCTTGAGTTATTATTGGTGGCCCATAGTGTAGACTGCCTTGAAAATAGAACCGCTGGAAAAACCACAAAATACCCGTCAGGTCACGCCGGAAGCGATGTTCCTAAAAGCGTATTTTTTTAATTGTCCCTCATTACGACCTCATGTTGAAGAGCGGTCGTGAGGTCCAGATATGAGGCTGCCAAGCACAGTAACGCAAAGGAATCACTGCGCCATTCTAGTCCATGGCCTAAAATCAATTTCAAAATCAATGATTGCCTTCAGGTACGATAAAGCGCAAGCCGTCCATGAAGCCGAACATCCCGCTGACGTGGATGACGCGCCAGCTGAAGGAGATGGTGGAGAAAGGCGGCTCGGGTGAGGACGCGGGCGGCGGCGACTGCGGCACGCTCACGCGCCGCCCGCGCGCTAGGAACGACGACACCCTCAAGCGACATCACACGCTTGGTGAGTAAACATCTATGCTTACTTAGAAGGTTAATGTTAAGAATAAGGTTTTGATTGAAAAAGAAAATTTTTATAAATTTTTTATTAAATTTTTGGGACATCGTTACATTTGAGGAAAAATACACGTAGGTAGGTAGGCATAAAACAACAGAACACAATACACAACAAGACAAGACAATAGCATCAGGCAGCGACGTCCCGATGCTCAAAAAATAAAAGGATCTCACTCAGCATTTGATTGCTTGTTTGTATTGAATAGGCTCCGAAACTACTGGGCGGATTTTAAAAATTATTTTACCTATATGAAGCTACATATTCAGGGAGTGACAGACTACATTTTATTATAGTATATTTTACTATAAAATAAAAAACACATAGACAATACAATACAATACAATCAATCCAGGTATTAATTTTCAATACAACAAAGCACTATGAAGCGGGACTAAAGTGACCACTTTAGTCCCTATGGAGTAAAAAGTAATTAGTTTTTTAATTTCCTTCATGTGACATAGACAAACTCAAACAGCCAGTAAATATACTATTATCTGTGGAGTGTGGACCATCTTCATTGCAAAGATGTTGAGAGTTTTAGTTCCATGGTTTGTCCGCAAAGAATCTGGCGCCATGTGTTTTAAATTGTATCACTTCTCATGCTCTAAAAGTAAGCCAATATAGCCCTACGAAGCGGGACATAAGTGACCACTTTACTCCTTAGGGAGTAAAAAGTAATTAGTTTTTAATTTCCTTCATGTGACAAAGACAAACTCAAACAGCCAGTAAAAATATATTATTATCTGTGGAGTGTGGACCGTCTTCATTGCGAAAATGTTGAGAGTTTTAGTTCCATGGTTTGTCCGCAAAGAAGGTGGCGCCATGTGTTTTAAATTGTTAATCTTTGGTTCAGTTCAGAAAAAAAAATGACCACGAAAATTTCAGAACTTTTGTCAATTGTAAATTTGTTCGGTTTTAAATGTTTTTGTACGAAATTGACTATTTTTCTCGCTCTCAAAGTGAAAAGTACAGTTTATACCTCGAGACTAAAAGCCAACTTAATATACCCGCGGGTTCATTAACTCCCGAGACCTCTAGTAATGGCTTCGTTTAGTCCCTCGATATAAAATATACTATTGTTCTTCAAATGCACCCACATTACATTACCCACACATTATGGGTTCATTCATTTGGTATAAATATTTTGCATTTTTTGGATTATTTCGACTGGCCTGTTGGCGCAATGGCAGTGATCCTGCCTTTGACGCCGAAAGTCTTGGGTTCGATCCCCACCCATGACGAAAATTTGTGTTTGTTGTGTGACTGGGTGTTATTATCTATTTTAGTATGTTTATCAGTCTCTGACATCCATAATACAAGCTCTGCTTAGTTTGGGGTCAGATGATCTTGGTGTGCATTATCCCAGATATTAATTATTATTTATTTAAAGGACGTGGAATGCTCTTTCAGCGCATGTGTTTCCTTCCTCATATAGTCCCGGGGTAATCAAGCGGGGCGTGAAAAGAGGCCTTCAAGGTAATGGAGATGGCCCAGTGATTCGTTTGAGTGACTGGGCTTGTCAGCCTCATATCTGGACCTCACGACCACTTTCCATGAGGTGGAGTGAGATCTTGTCGGGCATTGTAATACTAAAAAAAAAAGTGAAGACACAAACTACTAGCCGAGTCTAACGGCTACCGTCATAGCTAAAACTGTATTGACTATTCATTATTTTAAAAGTTAATTTTTCTTCTTTTTAGAATCAACAGATAGTGTTATATATGGCAGCACTACTAGCAGCCACCTCAGTGCCGCCGGCAGCCCGACGCGGCTCGAGCCCCCGTCGCCGTCGTACGCGCTCTATGAAACGATCCCTCGCGACCCCGTCTTCCGGCCGAGCGTCGACACGGGATCTGCGCTATACGGTTACGCGACCGTCTACGACAAAGTCCAGAGGCCGGAGGTGGCGGCGGTCGAGGAATTGCCGCTGCCGCCGCCGCCGAGCGAGGACGTGCCGGATGGGATGTTCAGTTCCACGCTCAGTTTGGACTCGCTGCCGCCGCCGCCGCCGCCGCTGGACCCGATGGAGGACCTGTGCGGGTCGCAGCTCAGCCTGCCGCCGCCACCGCCCGAACACGCCATGGAGGCGAACACGGGGCGCGTGCACGACATCGTGACGCAGCTGACCGCGCAGCAGCAGGAGCAGGCCGCGCGCGCTGGCCAATCACGCGCCTTCCCGCGCCAGCCCTCCCTCGATAGCGTCCATTCAGACGCCTCCAAAACCTCCTCCCTCCACTCCGATAAAAGCATCTACGCTCAAAACCCCGCGTTCGGCGCTTGTCTAGTCGAATTACAAAATAAGAAAATAAGCAACGGAAGTCCATCCATTCAGAAGAAACTAACCAACGAACCGGCCAAAGAACGCACCGGCTCTATAAAGAAAGTGAACTTCGCCGATGATTTACCGACTAATTCTGATAGTAGTAAGAAAAATAAGAAAATAACTTTCAATCTTAAGGACCCGCCGCCGCCCTCGCCGCGCAAACCGCCGCCGCCCAAGCGCAACGAGAGCACGCGGCTCTCGTCTCCCAAAAAATTAGCAGACTCAAACAGCAATCCCCCGAAGGATTTCCTGAAAGATCTCCAGAGGGTGATGAGGAAAAAATGGCAGGTCGCGCAGAAGTGTAAATTGGAGCCGGCGACGACGCCGCACGAAGTTTTGGGATTTCGCGAATACCCGTTGAGTCAGGATTACAAGGAGACGAGTGTGTCGATGTGGGTAGAGGAGCACTACGGGGGTGGAGTGGAGGATCCGTTTTACGAGAATGTGTTCGGGCGAGAGCCGCAGCCGCGGCGGGAGGAGCCGAAGCCGATCAAGAAGCGGCCGCCACCCGCGCCGCCGCGCCGCAGCGACTCCACGCACCTTTCCACGCACCCCCACCCGCCCGCGCAACCCACGGTCTGAACCCCCAAACCCCCCAAACCCACCTGCTTCAAGGTGGATGAGAAGTTCAAGCAGTGAAAACTCGGTTGAAAGACGGCAAGAAGATACAACCCAGTCGCCGTTTAACTATGGTTTAGAGTGCACACGAATCCAATGATTTGGTACCTTATTATTTGTAATAAAACTACACATAAAAATATGAAGAGTCGTAATATTGTCGTAACACGCTCTCTGAATTAACTGATGAATAATCAAAAAGGTAAGAATTTATAACGACAGCATTTTTAACAATAACTTTTAACTATATTCATATAAAAATTTGTGTTTAACACGTCACTGAATTGACCAATTTCATTATTAAATTACAACATTTTAAATAAAAAATTAGATTAAATAATATTTATATTATATATTTAAAATTGAAAGGCGGTGCTATTTTGAAAAAGGTATACCTACCTACTGTAGGGTATACGTATGTAAGTCGGGAGTTGGTCTACTTGTAACAATTTGGATTGATGCGAAATTATATCAATTTTCGTAGTTTGTTATATGAGATAAACGAATACTTATATGAATGAGGTGAAGTTGTTACAAGTTGACTAATTGTAAGAATGTAAAATGTATTTATTGCACGAGTTGGAGTTTTGTCAATTTTATTTTATGTTCCTAGTTAATTATTGCGTGTTAAACAAAATGTATATCCTGCCCGGTGTAATTCGGCGGCTTAGTAATAAGTTTGTGTTTACAAACAAAGTAAGTAATGTTGTTTTTTACAAATTTGAAAAATATTTCGATAGCTTATTAAATAACACCTACTGCTTATGTAGGTACATAATTTTAATGCAGATTTCAAGCAGATAATAGTACATTATGATATAAGTGCGGTAAGTTGAAAATTACAGCCGAGGCGATATTGCTAGCCCGAGCCGCAGGCGAGGGCTACAAGACAGCAGAGGCTGTAATTATCAAAGCGCACGTATGTCATACGACGTTTTATAACATATTTGCGAGGAAATAAATAAAACTCGGACTTTCTTAAACAAATAAATCTTTAATCACTTGATTAAATATTTTTTTGTTTAAGAAAGATTAGAGCAGTTATAAAAAATTTTACTTGTTCACAAATTAGCTATGCGCGCGCATCAGCGCTTTTTTTTTAGGCAAAGGCATAAAAAACAGCCAGTATTACTAAAGTAAATTAATATTTTTGTTTTTTTGTTACAGATAAATGGTTGTAATTTACTGTCAAAATTTAATAAATTAAAGAATCAAAATCTTATTTATTATATTTTATCTGCCAAAGTTAGTTTTTTTTCATATAAGGTTGACCTCTTTTCTGACATAAAAACTCTTTGCTAAAATTTAAAAAAGTACCGTTCGTTTTAGACGTAGCATCTTGATAAACCGTGCGTTTTACCTTAATAAAAAAACTCGTGCGTTTTACATTACAATAACGCACAAGTGGTAATGAGATACAATACGATATTGAAATTGGTGAAATAAGAGACCCTTTACGAGCAAATATGTTATAAATGCCTTTTACAATGATGCTGTTACTTACGAAAACATATTACTTATGTTTTGTATTATCTAGAGGACGTAAGGGTAGTACGTCGACATTGATACAGTGCGTTAATGAGTGTAATTAGATTGTAATAATAGTAAATTGATGTATTCCTAATTTGTGCCATAGTAAAACAACATACTAGTATAGTAGTAATACTACATAGCTTTTTATCACTGTGTTAACCTATATAGTTGAACCATTTTCTACTTTGTATGCTGTACCTATTAGAGAATGTATAACATATTTTTTTCCGAATCCACGTTTTCTCGAAGACTTACTGTTTTGTAAGAAGATATTAAGTTATTGATAGAAATTAGTTGTTTTGGGGGTATAAGGAATAAAGTTGTTGTTTTTTTAATAAGATAATCTTACTGCATACTTTCTGATGCACTTAAGTGGTTACTGAGGTTGATAGGACTAAATGAAAAATGTACAGAACTCCAATGTGTTTGATCTCACTGAACCCGAAGTATGCGTTTTTTATGTTTGGGCTGTGATAATTGTCTGGCTTGTTTTGCGAATCCTGTTATGTTAATTTACCTATAATACTTACGTACCTATTGAACTGATTTTTGTACATGTAAAAATTACAATATGATATTGCGTAGGTACGTACCTACCTACATAACGGGACGATTAATTTTAGTTAAGTTTACAATACACTGTAATTCATAGATCATCGTAAAACACTATCCAGTTCTCATCCAATCGACCTAAAGCTTCTACTACCTGATTAGGATAATATTGAACAAACTTTATTAAAAATGTATTGTAGGTACTAGCAACCCTACATGTATGTCAAAGAGGCTGCAGCCTATGGCCCATGTGCGAACCGAATCAGAGACTACGTCAGCGTTAATAGAATACGTATCATTATTGGAAGTTTACTGAATAATGTATAAAAAACTTCACAATAATGATTTTTATACTGGATCTGGAACTATGCGCAAGCGCATACTTTCTATAATTGAATATGCCTAATTAATTACTTACCTATTACCGCTGACTCGACTACTCGCCTTAACAAATGATTGATGTCACTGGGCCTACTTCCGTAATACCAAATACCTATCAGCGTAAATTAAATACCTGATTTTTTTCTTATAGTTTTTTTTGTGGTCTTACTCTTTTAACACCTACAACCTTACCAGTAACTATTGACTGTTATGTATTAGGCATTTTATATACAGCGTAGTTTTAGCAAATCCATCCAACACAGACTCGGACTGCAAAGACTGATTTGAAATGTTTATCTGATTTGACAATAAACTTGCGTCCAATTACAAAATCAGCTTTCGTCCCTACAATGTGTTTTGTATTCCCGAAAGTGTTTAGGAAGTAGGTAAAAAATAGGTAGGTGAATAAGTGTTACCGGTTTTTATCGAATTTGCTTAACCATCTGTAATAAATGCTAAATAAGTATTAGACCTATCGTATTTGTATTAATTGTCTATTGATGTATTTTATAGATTACACGACTTAAAAAAAATATATAGTTAACTTTAAATTGGTTTGTATATTTGAAAACTTTAATTTTCTTCAGTCTGCTTAACACATCGCTCTCATAATGGTTTACTTCTCGATCGAATGGCTTTAAGGGATTAATTTCAAAATTACCATATTTTAGAACTCATGTTAAGTCAGCCAAATAAAGATCATACATGCTAAAGGACTTAACACTTCACCTATAAACTTGCCTTTACCGCATAAAAAATATGCACATTCCAATATTTGACCTACTTATTATTAGTAAAGCTTATTAGTAAAACACTTAAATGCCAAAATACTCATTAAAAGTGCAAGTTCGTGAGCCGACTACAGCAGCAGTAGACCACGTGTCGTCGCGACACCTCTGGTTGCTATAAGCAAAACCATCTGTAGTTAGCGACGCGTAGTCGAGCCCCAGACTGTCGCCCGGCCGCAGATCAGTAGTGCCGCCGACGCGCGACGCTGTGTAGCTGTTCGGAATCATGACATGAATTAAGACGACGCGGTTTGCTGCTGCTGCGTGCAGTCGGCTTTCACATCCTACCATTACACTGGCTAGAAAAAGGAACTTGCTAATAAGTACTCGTACTGAAAATCTGGTTTTAAATATTCCCTGTGGCGTAATAATAAACAATACTACAATTGTAAGGTGATGATAGTATTATGTTATCCAGGAAACTACAAGACAATGCTCATTATCAGAATAATATTTCCGGATAGAATCATTATAAGTCACCTTACGGGCGTTCATAAACCATAATTCGTGAAAACGTTACTACTTAACTTAAATGCAAAACCAAACATTACAGAAGTTTTAGGCAAATCGTTTCGTATGACCTACTCCTGTACAGATATTCAGAACAAAGTTCGATAACTTTCTTCTGAATAACCGATTCGGTTACATATTTTCTTTTATTTTTTATATTTTTTTTAAGTATGGGTAGTTTTTATATAATTTACTTTATGAAAAACTAAAGGCTCTGACTTTATAGCCTAGCTAGTCAACGAATGATCCCTTTCTGAGCATTCATTGACTGGACTATTAACACAAAAATATTGATTGCTCCCGATATGTAACTGAGTCATTTAATATAATTGAAACAAGCTTACCGAATCGGTCGATAACTCCGTTCTGAATCGGGGCCTGGGCACGAAGATAGGTTCTTGGCTAGATTTTAAGGTGAAAAGACGAAAGTTTTATTATAATGCGGACGCTCTACAAACGGAACCAAATTATTTTAAATATTTTATTCATTGATAATGATCAACTAACTATTAATAAATAGGTATTTAATTTGTGAAGATTCAGAGCTTATGGTCAATTTTCAAAATGAGTTGACTAGAAATTAGATTTTGATCCTATTTATTCAGAATGATCAAACGTCACTGCAAGCTGCTAAGCTCTGTGAGCTAAGCTAAGCTATTGTTGGACCGCTTGAGCTCGTTACCCGTGAACTTATTCTCATGCATTCTGGATGTAGAACTACCTACATAATATACATACGCTGGCTCTTTGCAACACCCCCCTACCATGAGTTATAGGTAACACCGAGGATACTGAAGGCGCCTGTTGTTAAGTTTTATATGGGACTCGGGTACAGCGCCTCTAGAAAATAGCCATGGAACTATAAATGACATATCTACAAGTTGCTGTAGTTAACTATAGTAGTTTACGTGATGTAGGTACGCTCATGGTAGGGGTACAGGAAACCCATGGTAGGCTCCGGCAGCAAGCCACCTAAAAAGATAAGAGTGCACCCCCTCATTCTAGTTCGAATTTTTTATAGATAATTATACTGATTTGTAAATGAAAACACTAGGCATGTTTAATGAACATTGTTTAGGCTAAAAGAAATTTATTTAGTAAGTCACGTAAATGTAACGCATTTATTAGTATTTTTAATTATGTTTACACTGTACAGAACAAATTAATTCTAATATTAGTTTTTTGTATATTTTTTCAAATATAACGAAATTACAAATAAGTACATTATATTTTATTTACTTGCATACCACCTTAGTTTTTAAAACGAATAGTACATTTTGAACTCTGAAAGGAAGCCTAACGTCGATCGATACCTAATAAGTGCCAGACAGATAGCGTACAAACCACTGGGTGTAGAAAGCTGTAATTTGGCTTGTAGGTACCCTAGAAAACATTTCTGAAAACGAACTGTACGAGAAAATGTTAAATCCAGAGAGTGAGTACAAACTCCCTGTCGATGACCAGCGCTATTAAATAAATAAAATCGTTTATTTCGGAGAAGTGTCATCCATATGGGTCAGCAACAAATAAGTACTTAGAAAATACTACGGTTAGCTATACAAACTATATAAAAACTAAAATTAATAGGAGAAGTCAGGCAAAAATTCTCGTATATGGGCTAAGGGTTTTCTTCTCAGTGTGCATCCCCCTTAATATCTTTTTAGTAACATTTCTGTCAGGTGAATTTCATCGGGCTCCAAGAACCGGTAGAATTCGCACTCGCCAGAGTGATGAACGTCACCCGAACCCGTACCGAAACAACTAGGGTCCCGTTCCAAATCGCTTTTAGCAGAGTGATTTTCACCCTCGTTGAATAGAGAGACAAAACGAGCAAAACCTGCGCTCCAGACACCGTTAAGGCCGGTATTCACTTTGCTTAGTAGTTAGTGCAGGTGCTTAGTTTTAGTAGAAAACACGTGTGGACACCGATTGATTAGTGCAAGTGATTAGTAACCTGCGTAGTAAAGTGATATAAAGCATGTGCTATTTTTTTGCGAGTGGATTGCTAGTGGCCTCGTCCCGCGCGCCTCCCATTTCCCTCACTCGCCGCGTGCCTGCCACTAAACACGGACAGCAGGTGCTAGTGTTTAGTGTTTAAATTTTGTAAAACTTGCAAAAAATGGCGACGTAGACAGAAGATTTACCATTAAATTGTGTGCAGGAGTATGTAAAATATGAATGTCTTTTAAATTGTAAAGACCTTAGATACAAAATGATACATGTCCGAGATAAACTAAACACATCCACTAAACAGAATTGGACACTTCTTGCACTAATCATTCGCGTCTACTAGTCAGTAGTCACCTGCACTCGCACTGAGCACAGTGAATACGGGCCTTTAGAATTCGCACTTGTCAGATGATAAACGTCACATGAACCCGTTCCGAAACAACTGGGAAACTGTCAGGTGACAGCTCGGTCAGCCTCGTTTTTACTCGGGGTTAATTTAAAACTGGTTCGAGTGATTTTCACTCCTCAGAGTGTAATTTCCACTTGATTTGGAACGCAATGGCCACAAGCCACTGTTTAATCGGTATTTATCTCCCGTAGGAAACTTATGCCCTCCTGATTTTTTTTGCACACATAAGCACTGCACAAACCAATGGCCTTTAACAAAACTATATTCCTATAGTAATGTTTATAAGCATAAATAAACCAAAAAAACTATCGAAAGATACGAAAAGTGTATGTATTTGACAGTTGAACCTAACGCTACAGTGCTGCCATCTCATCTCACGCAGGCCATTTTAGAAAACCTCATTGCATAGCTCTTACACTTTCGATTTTATTGATATCTAAAAAAACCTGCACAGACTCTGTGGACTCGCGCATTTCACACGCACGCTGCTTCAAACCGTGCACGGAAACCGATTCGCAATTCGCATAGATACGAGTACCTACATGTTTGGTTTGTACGCGCAGATCGTTCATACGTGGTTGCATTGCATTCAACCTTTCATCAGTCTGATCAGTCTCATCTACCTTACACCACAAATTAGACATGCGCGGCGCTCTGACAGATAGCCCGCTTAGAACAACACGCCATATTTGACACACTCACACAGAGACGCGAGTTTACAGGCGAAGTCGGTGAGTTTCGGAGTCGCGGTCAGTCGCACTGTCAAAAACATTGAGATATTATTTGGACGTCGTCAGATACTTATATTATAGTTCAATGGTCAAAAATGGTTTCGCGCAGATATTTCTGTTGCAGTGTATTTGGCTGTATGAACACCACACGAAATTGTGATTATACGTTTATTAAGTTACCAAATGATGTTGAAAGGTAAGTAAAACTTAGATAACGTTTGGAAATTAGTAGTACTATGTACAAGTATTATAAGTATATAGGTAGGTAAAGCATTCTATTTTGTAACAGATTCAAATCCAGTACAAATGGGCTTTGGTAAAACACCAGTATTTTTGGTATTATCTTTTATTGGCACGCGCGGCTGCTGCATCCGCGCCGCGCCGCTGACAGGTGACCGCCGAAGCGGTGCAGTGGCTCATGGTGTCATCTACACCCTACTAGGTAAGTAGGTATTTTTCACTTGGTGTATTTTATTTTGGGCGGTATCTGTCAAATCGCGCTTATCTGGCGAATATAGTAGCGAGTAGCAACCCTAAGCGATCAGGCAAGTTGACAGAAAAAGGCGAGAGCGGTCCTTCTGTAAACGCTTTATTTTGTGCTTACACCCAGCATCTATTTTTGATGCTGGCCCTCTTGATACGACCAAAAACTATAACAAACACGATGATGGCAGTGTCAAAGTCAAACTACTATAAATTTGACACTGATTCACCTGATTGACCTATAATGTCATTTCTTTCTATAGAAATTCACTGTTATGTAACATAACATAATTACTACATTTGTTTCGAATTTTAGGCATTTATCTACCGTTATACAGCATCTTTGTTTTGTATTTAAAAATGGAAAATGAAGGTGGGTATTCTTGCGGTGTATCTCTTCAGTGGCTACATAAATCTAGTACTCCGTGACGGTAGCTTAGTTGTGTGTGACTAGGTCATCCGTCGGCGCGCCGTAAGCTCGCGGTACGCTCGCAAACGGCGCGCGGGCTGCGCGTCGTGTTGTAGGTATGGGAGCGACAAGCGCGCTGACCGCCCGGCGCGGCGTTGGCTTTTTCATATTGACATAGTAAAATATATTATAGTACACAATATATTATAGTATTTTAATGCTCTAATTTGAACCTCAAGTTAATTGCCGGGTTGGATCGGTGCCGTTGCCGCGCCGTGAAAATGTGCAATGACCTGTAGGAATATCAGACATGAGAAGCCGATTCATTTTTACTGGTTGACTCTCTGTTCGTAATAATTAGCACTAATATTTATTGTTTTATTTCTTACCAACCAATAAAATATAATTGTCCAATAAAATGAAATTATTAATTGTGCATTTGCAGAATATTATTTTTAGGCAGATTTTCCAATGCCACGGCAATTGTTTTTTCTTTTAGTCAAGTGTAGCAGTGTTTTTGGCTCAGTTAGTACACTGAGCTGAGTAGGTACACACACATCTTTCGTCATACTATGGCGGGTGCTTTTTGAGAGGAGATAGAGGTAGACTGCGTTCAATTTTAACAGCTGGGTTGGTTTTCTTCCAGTCAACTGTCCTTTTTACGAACAGCTTTAGAACCACCAACGGCATAGTTAAAACATAAAATGAGCTTATCGTGTCTTACATTTTCAGAGGATTGTAAATGTGTGAAAATTATTGGGCATCTGGAGGACGTGAAATGGCTGCTGTGGCCTCGGAAGAACCGCCCTAGCCCTGGCCATCTTGCTCTGGGTGATTGGGTCAAGGATCCTTTCATTTGGCTCCACTACGTCGAGAGCTGCGACGGCATTCTGCCTGATGATGACGTCTTGATGTAAGTCATCACTAACAAAAACCAACACAGTAATGTAAATGCAAGAACACAAATCTCAATACAGATATTTAAAATTAGTTACAACTTATTGTCTAAACTTGCCTCAATGGTTCTTCAGGTCTATACTTAATTCATTATAACATTAGAAATAAGAAGCAGGGGTGCTAAGATTAATGATAATTTGAATTTGACGTTGCCATGACGATGACATATCTGAGTATAACCTGGCAAAATTGAAAACCCCTTCCGCCACAACATATGAAGAGATTATGTAACATTTTAGATTCGGTAGAGTTACAGTGACAGTAAAAACGGGTTCGGATAAAAACCACTGCTTCTTTTAGATTTTATATCGACCATATACTCGTAGATTGATGCAAGACAAAATAATTTATTTAAGCAAAAGCCTCATAAATAAGTTATAAACAGTTAGTTAGCTAATCTTATCTAGTTTTAATAAATATATAATTTGTTTATGCTTTGATGTAAAGATTTGAGGATATTTTGCAATTTTAAGGGCTAGCACTCAACGTAGGTCCCGTTTCGCGCGCGACACGTGAGAGGATAAATTCTAAAGTTATTTTACTTCAAATGAGAACAATTAAGTGTGACAGCTGCTTTAAAAGTAGATTTTAATAAATTCAGCATAAATCTTAAAAGTAATAATGTTTATTTATTGTACTTTTACCACAAAGTGTACCATAAAAATAACCATTTTTACTTCTGTGTCCAATGATTTAATGAATGGAGTATATGTATGGAATATAAGTATTTATATTTACAAAAATAAATATTATTTGCTTATCAATACAGTACAAAATAACACAATTTGTTTGAAAATGGAATCTCTTCCAGTCAACCCACAAGTAGAGAAAAATTAAAAAGGAGAATTTAGTAAGTACACAAGTTACTGCAGCCAAACCAGACACAATAGAAAGACCAATTGTTTGCCGGTCACCGGTGACCCCCATGGCAGCCAAGTTAAGATATAAAAGTTTTAAAGTAGGTATTTATGTCAGATGAATAGGTATTTATATCAGATGCAAGTTAAAGTCGATTAGCAAAAGTTAGCATCTTCACAGTACTCACACTAATGCAATTTCAAAACACAGTAAGTTAAAACAAATTACTTAGTTTATAAAAATGTGTTCACCAAAGTATTAGTCAGATCAATCAGAACAACCCCTATTAAGTAACTCGAATGTGAGAGAAAAATATATTTATAGGTCTGTCAACTGAAATTTTACTAAAAGAAACGATGTAAGTAGGTATATCAAAGGGCTGCGAACATTGACCAACAGGTTGAACGGGCGGGAAAATCAATGATGCAAAAAACCACAATATTATCTACAATCTTTGTCATAAATTCATGTTCCATGTAAATTCATGTTCCATGTAAAAATTATGATATTTTTTTATATTGCCCGTCAAGATGACCTCACTCCACCTGATGGAAAGCGGTCGTGAGCTTAAGATATTAGGTTGACAAGCCCAGTCATTCAAACGAATCACTGGGCTGGCCATCCTCACCTTGAAGGCCTGCAGAAATGCCTTTTCACGCCCCGCTTGAAGAACCCGGGACTATACGAGGAAGGAAACACATGTGCTGGAAGAGCGTTCCACGTCTGGATGGTACGATAAAGAAACGAGTCACCGAACCTTTTAGTTCGGGCCAACAAATGTTGAGTTGTGTGTGGGTGACGCCGTAGTCCAGCACGCGTGGTACGGGAGTGGAAAGGTGATTGTGGAATAAGCTGGAATAACTCGTCAGAGCATTCCCCATTGTAGAAGCGATAGAGAACACTTAGCCTGGCAATGTCTCTACACAATTGGAGAGGCTCAAGGGTCAAAGTTGCCTCTGGGTTTCCAATAATACGGATAGCACGCCGCTGCAACCTGTCAAGAGCTTCGAGTAGGTACTTGGCGGAACCGTCCCAGAGATGAGAGCAGAGCAACACACGAGCGAACTTGTGTCTTATACAAAAGACAGAGCTGCCCAGGCGTGAAGAATCGTCTCACTCTGATCAGGATTCTGAGTTTACGGGATGCAGTTCTAATGACGCTCTCAATGTTAGTCCCTCTGGTTTAGGTTGCTACGAACATCCATGCCAAGGATGTTTAGGCTATCCTTAATCGGTAGCGGGGTGCTCTGAAGAGTGGGATGGGAAAGGAACGGCGACGCCTTTGCTGTTTTGAATTGATTCAAAACGATCTAAAATTAAATAAGTTAAAATGTTAGCTTTTAAGTTTTAAGGAGGAGGAACCTGTTTAACAAAAGTCGTGGTGTTTCAGGAGCACAGACACCCGGTACTGGAGCATTCACGACGTGCAACGGTATTTCCTCGGCGAGCTACACTGTGAACAAGTCCTCTTCACCTACCAATACCCTAACCTTAGGATGCCTACGCGACTCGGCAGCTACTTCTGGAAAGCAAATACCGCTCTCAAACTTCCCCCCAAACTTTACCAGAAGGAATTGCATCAATCTTTGGAAATCACTTTGAAGGTGACTTTTATTATTTGAAATTCCAAGCACGGTAGGGTTTTCTTAATATGGGATTAAACTTGAAACTTTTTGCGGCTTTTGTAATTTTGCTAGCGAACAAAACGTTATTTCAAACCGAATCTGTGTGGTTTTAAGATTATTGACTGTCGGCTCTACCAATTGGGTAACTAAAAATATTGTTCATTTACAAGCGCACGAGGAAGTGTGGATAATCCACAATAGTTCGGTTATCATCCTTCAACAAATATTCTAGATATTCTTTATTGGGAATTAACAGAAAATCCTTTATTGACCCAATAATTCACAATGGACAAAATAATTACACAGTATAAACAAACAAAAAAGCGAACAATACTAAAAATTAAAAGGACAGAAATGGGTCAATCAGGTCCCTGCCTCAGCACATGCCGCTGTAGTGCAGGACTGCAGAGACGTTGGTATTCTGGCAGGGCGTGTATTGTGTTCGTCTTTCACATGTGAACAATTATATATATAAAAAACATGGGTACAAAATAAAAGAAAGAAAAAAAAAAGTGCCTATGGTGGAGATTGAGGAAGTGAGCATTAATATTGAGGTTTAAGAATCTTTATTTTCTCATAAGAATTAAATTCACTTACAGGAGAATATCACATAAATTAATAACTTAAAAATATAAAATTGTCGGGCAGCGTAATCATATTGTAGCTATGTGGGTAAAATAAAATATTGTCACAAATACTCGCTCCGGAACAGTACAAGAACAAAAAGTGACACGGAATAGGCACCAATGATATAATAAATATATAAAACGATATGGTCACTCAGTAGGTGATGTAGAAACAATCTACTTAGGTGGAAAAGAAATTAATTTAATTAACTTTAATTCAAGGTCACCATACAAATCAGTCGAACAATTAGTACTTTTTGGGAGTAAGGTTTACCACCTTAAAATAAAATTTATGAGAAAAAACAATTTTTCCCTTAATACACACATCAAAAGTGTCTAGGGATCAACATATATTTTTGCAATAACTTTTCTCCTGATTGATATTAATTAAAATTTTCTTTAAGGATTAATCAAATAAAGTGTTTTCGTTTGTCTACAGTAACGATAAACCCTTTCGGACCATATAGTTGAATTCTCATGAAGTTGAATTCTTAAAATGTTGAATTTCTCATAATGTTGATTTTTTTAAGTTTCGCAAAATGGTGAATTCCCGTGAAGTTGAATTCCCAAAACGTTTAATTTCCCTGAATGTTGATTTTTTTTAGTTTAGCAAAATGTTGAATTCTCATGAAGTAGAATTCACATAGGGCCTTATCAGACTTGTGATTTGCGAGCGAGTTTTGTATGAAGGCGATTACGCAGCGAGTTCGCCACGACATATATTTGTATAGAAACTCGCAAGTGTGATAATGATAACCCTCACATTACTTTCATATTTTTGCCAAATGTTGAATGTGTGCGGGTCCGATAACTATTTCTCAGATTATAAATTTTCATTTTTATGCTGTTAGAACCTTTTTCGTGGAATATAAATACTCTTTTCTGTTACACACGTAAACCACTTTAGATAACAAATTAACAATAACTGTCAATGTTAGTCAATGTCATTTCAGAATAATTTAATCGTTGGATTAATACGTATAGAAATATAATGAATCCCTTTAAAACAATTTATTTTACTACAAATAAAAAGAAAACAAAACTTCTTGTAGTAAGAAGTAAATACACGCTGACCAAAGACGGGAAAACAAACCAGAACGGTACAACTCGATGGAAGTGCACTAATCGGGACGATTGTTCAGCAACGGTTACGTTAACTAATGACGATAGTAAGATAAAAAGGGAAACAAAACATACATGTATCCCAGACAATAATAAAATAAAAGTTACGCAAGTGTGTATAAATTTATGCCCTATCGAGCAAATTTATGAAGGAATGGTGCAACAGTTTAAAGAAAGCAACCTTGTTTTGCCTATTACCGAAATCCCATCATTTATTTCATTAAAAAGTACTTTATATAGAACACGGAAACTATTTGAGCACAAATTCGCTTGTTTTTAAAAGAATCCAAGATGTAAAAAATCCAAAGAACGTTGATGAGAATTTCAAGGTCTTTGAAGATGGAAATGAAGAAAAAATTATTATCATTTGCTCCCAAGCCGCCATATTGGCAATGAAATCGTCAACATTATGTAGTTACAGTGGTGATGGTACTTTCAAAACTTGTCCACGCCCCTTTCAACAACTTTTTGTTATTCATCTTGACATTTTTTCTAACCATGAGGCAGTAAACGTTTTCCCGGTTATATATGCATTTCTACCAAACAAGACCGAAAAAACTCACAAGAGGTTATTAAACTTAATAAAAGAGAATTTGCCTGTGATAATGAAGACTTATAATAAATAAATGAATAAATAAATATCCCTGGACATTATTCCACACAGCGCCATCTAGCCCCAAAGTAAGCTAATTAAAGCTTGTGTTATGGGATACTAGACAACGGATAAACATACATAAATACATTTTCTTTTGTAAATACATACTTATTATACATAGGAGACACCCAGACCAGTACAAACAGACATGTTCATGCACACAAATGTTTGTACTGTGCGGGGATCGAACCCGCGACCTCTGGTGTAGTAGCCAACTTCTTAACCATTACACCAAGTCGGTCGTCAAAAAATGTGACTACGAGGTAGCTCAAATCAATGGTGTCAAATCGATATTCCCAGATGTTGATTTATCTGGTTGTTATCAACATTTCAATAAAGCCGTCTGGAAAAAGGCTAAGGAATTGAAGATAGTAAGAGTAAAGGCATCTACAAGTGACGATGGAACTGCAAGAAGCATTGTTAGGATGTGCTCTAATTTTGTCTTGCTTCCACCCACTTTCATGCCGCAAGCTTGGAATGATATGAAAAAGGGTGCCCCAGGTTCACCAAAAATGAAATTATTTTTAAAATACTTTCAAAATCAATGGTTTAAAAAAGATCATAATATGATTAGTTGTGCGGGAGATACTCATCGGACCACTAACACGTGTGAAGGGTACCGTCGACGAATTAATGGGAGATTACCTAAAAATCCAAATTTTTACCTAGTGTTCTATACACTTTTAAAAGAATTGAATCATTATGGCGATAAAATCGAAAAGTATATGTCTTTTGTGCCATTTAAAAAGAATAGACAAAAAATATTTGTCGTTATTAAAATTACTTGAGAGGAAAACAATAACTCCATTAGTTTTCCTCAACAAAATCACTTTTTCCAGGTTGAAACTTGGGTTTTAAATGTTAGAGAAATGTGTAAGAGTAATGAAGTATGTAAGAGTAAACTTATTTTATTTTAAGCGGTCCAAAAGGGTGAGGATCTTGTGATTTAATTATTATCTAACTTGTTGTCAATATATGATTGAATTATTTATATGTCTTTTAATCCGCCGGTAGATAGTTTTTTTTAAACTTTTCATCGCCATTGACTTGATACGCAGTCCGCACATTTCGTGCCCCACACGCCAACGACTTCATATCTACGCAACTGTCACCCGCACCATGCTACAGCGCACATACTGTAGTCAGTTTACTGCAAAGACTACTATCGAATACTGGGTCTACTGACGAGCGTTGTCATGAGGTTTTTTTCGAAGTTTTTTCAGGAAATTTTGCATTTGACGTCTATGACAGTTGGCGTGTGGGGCAAAACTTTTTGCTTGTATATCATCTTAATGATATCAACTTTTTGCAAATTCTACCTTCTGTAAATTCAACATTTTGGGAGTTCAACTTGTTGCAAATTCAACTTTCTACAAATCCAACATTTTATGATTCAACATGCTGCAATTTCAACATTATGAGATTCAACATTCTGGGAAATCCAACATTTTGCAAACTCAACATTTTAGGAATTCAACTTTCTGTTCCTAAAGGCGATAAACCAAGTCACCTTTGCATTAATAAAGAAATTTGGCATTTTCCTAATAAAGGGATTTTTGACATTTGAACCACTAACATTAAAGTTCGAAAAAAAGACTGAAATAACAGTTTTCTTTAAAATTTTATTGGGTAACTTAAACAATTAATAATCCGTGTTTCTACCGCGAACACTAACAACACAAAAACATTGGTTTGGCATACTCAAAATGAGTTCATCTAAATCACGCTGTGGAATGGCCGCCCATGTTCGTTGCAACAACAAAAAAAGGTCTTCTTGCGACTGGATACCCTCCATATTCGGCAGAGCTCTTCTCTGTAGCTTATCTCATGCATGCTCAATCGGGTTCAAGTCTGGCGACTGAGCAGGCCAGGGCAGGACATTGATGTTAGCTGCGGCGAGAGTCTGTCTTATAACTCTTGCGGTGTGCGGTCGTGCATTATCATGCATTAACTGAAATAAGGGACCGATTTGCACTTGTAGAGGAACGATGACGTTCCCGAAGACCGCTAAGGGTACCACCTATAGCAATGCACAATCGTAGGATTCGATATCAATGGGCTCTTGAACACAGAAATTGGGCAGAAGAACAATGGCGTTTCGTGTGCTTTTCTGATGAGTCTCGTTTTGGTATGAGACCGGATACAAGACGTATACGACACTGGAGAACCCCTGGACGCCAACAGCGATTAAAATCCTGCCAGGAAGTCCATCCTTATAGTGGTGGAACCATCATGGTATGGGCGGGTATTTGGATCGGCGGAAGAACTGAGTTGATTTGGATCAGAGGCAACCTCAACGCTCAAATTTATGCTGAGACGATTGTATCAGACGTCATCGTTCCTCTACAAGTGCAAATCGGTCCCTTATTTCAGTCAATGCATGATAATGCACGACCGCACACCGCAAGAGTTGTAAGACAGACTCTCGCCGCAGCTAACATCAATGTCCTGCCCTGGCCTGCTCAGTCGCCAGACTTGAACCCGATTGAGCATGCATGGGATAAGCTACAGAGAAGAGCTCTTCCGAATATGGAGGGTATCCATTCGCAAGAACACCTTTTTTTGTTGTTGCAACGAACATGGGCGGCCATTCCACAGCGTGATTTGGATGAACTCATTTTGAGTATGCCAAACCGATGTTCTTGTGTTGTTAGTGTTCGCGGTAGGAACACGGATTATTAATTGTTTAAGTTACCCAATAAAATTTTAAAGAAAACTGTTATTTCAGTCTTTTTTTCGAACTTTAATGTTAGTGGTTCAAATGTCAAAAATCCCTTTATTAGGAAAATGGCAAATTTCTTTATTAATGCAAAGGTGACTTGGTTTATCGTTACTGTAGACAAACGAAAACACTTTATTTGATGAATCCTTAAAGAAAATTTTAATTAATATCAATCAGGAGAAAAGTTATTGCAAAAATATATGTTGATCCCTAGACACTTTTGATGTGTGTACTTACTCTTTTATCGCCCGGTATGTTTTTATGTTTTCTGTGATTGATCCGAATGATGTATCTAATAATTTAAAATGTTAGTTACCTATTGAAACGAATAACGTTTTTTGCCTAAGGAATATCACCTATTTACCATAATATGCAAGCAATAATAAGGCGCTGATGACTATGACAGTCTTCGACTACTGCAGTCATTAACGTTAAAATTGTTTGCAAAAATAATGTAAATGGTTTCAAATAAATATTTCATTTATATATTTATTTTATAATGGGTGCAAACAAGCATGCTTGCATGTACGCAAATTGCTAAATAGCGAGTTTTCTGGCGTTTCGCCGGCCGTTCCCGCGGCACTTTCGCTTCGCTCGCTCGGCTTGCGCCTTGTTTGGTCGCAGTTCTAACCTAACCTTACCAGTGAACGATAAAACCAATTGGTTTTTCTTCCTGTTAGAGGCTAAAAATAAAATATCACGAACATGCTTTTTCGGGTTAGAAATACATCATTAGATACAAGCCGAAATACATTTGAAAAAATGGTGAAAAAAACTATGCTTTTTAGCGTATGTAAATTTTCAGTTATCTATACTTTATTTATAAGAGTATGCCTTTAACGAGTTATGCTTTGTAAGAGTATGTTAAACAACAAATTTTAAACACTATCGGGCTTTTGCAACGAAATTAATTTTATGGTAAATGGATTTACCTATTTTATCTCGACGTTTCGACGACAATTGCATATCATCGTGGTCACGAGCGCACTCCAACATAAAATTAATTTCGTTGCAAAAAACCCGATGTATTTAAAATTTGTAGTGAAAAATGCAACAAGAAAGTTTAAAATGTTATGTCAAACAAGACTATGCGTTTTTTCAAGGTAAGGTTATTAAAATTATGGATTTTAATGATTATGGTTTTTAGGATTATGCCTTTTAACAATTCTGCGTTATTATGTTTATGCTTAATGAAAAAATTGCTAAAATCTATTATGCTTTGGATTTGTATGCCAAATTATGTATGTCAATAGAAATTATGGCAATATATGTTATGCGTATCAAAGTGTCACCAATTTAAAATGTTCTATGGGTGTAATTTGCCTGAACAAAGATTTATTTATTTACGTCTAACCATTTACAAAACTTCGTCTACAAGCGACAAAAATAGTCCTCCAGAGCAACAACGGCTAGAAACCCTGGATTGGAATCGACTCCACGCTAGCCGTTGTTGCTCTGAAGGAATATTTTTGTTCGCTTGAAGACGAAGTTTTGTAAAAACAACAGGGACGTGTCGGCTATTAAATCCCTATGTCATTAATATCCAAGTCTATTACAATTCGTGACTAATCAAAAACATGAAATGTTACGCACTAAAGTTTTATTTAAATAACAATATTATTACCTACAAATTTTAATCGTAGGTACTTACATCTCATTTTATGGTTTCAGAAAATGGAAGCGGCACAATGTCAAATGGATCGTATTATTATATCCGATCAGCTCATAAAGATCGACCGCCTGGATGACTTCAAAAGAAAGACATTTTTTAGAATATTGCAAAATATTTTAAGGTACTTAGGTTTGATTTAATCAATTTAATTGAATTTCAATTATTTGTAGTGTTTAACGTTACTGACCCATTAACCGACAGAGTACCATATGTGAAAACTTAAAATTTTTGTGTCTCTAGCGTCGCAGTTGCAAATGAGCAACTAAAGTTTCGAAGTAATTTTAAAGAATATTAATTTGCGGTTGGATAAAGGCAATTTGTCAATAATAATAACGAGCGGTTTTGCAACAAGAGATACATGTCCTTTTTGTCACAATCAGCTAAAATAAGCCTTGAATTGCAAGTCAAAACACATAGATAAAAGTCATTGCAAAATACAGAATATTCTTTCTAATATACCGCCACATTTCCATAAATACAAGAATAGCTATGTGAACATGGATGTAACAGATTAACTGCTTATAATTATCAACTGACCTATAATCAAATATTATCATTATGTAAATTAAATTAGTAAGTACTACAGAATAAATAAACATAAGGGATTATATTGTATTCTAATGACGACATCTTGTCAAACATGATCTAAACTACGATTATAAAAACCTAAGATTTTTTGCTCTGCATTCGGGACATCCGACAACTAAGTAGCTTGATTCATCGATATATTTTTTTGCAAAATTATACATTTTATTGTTTAGACTGTGTTTGCTGTTGTTGATTAATGTACCGAGAAACGACACACATTTTTGTTTTCTGAATGTATTATTTTTCCAAAAAACATTATTTTAGTAAGCTAAAAAAGCACCATCGTGAAAACGTTTCCCACCATTACTGTTGAAGTGCTCAAATAAGTGTCTGGAGGTAGGTAGGGGCATGTTTTGTGGACTGGATGTCGGGGGGTATATGTTTAAAATATAAAGGTAGAGGGAGGCGAACTAGAGGCAACCAGTTAGCCGCTCACTGTGAGCCTAATGGGGACTCGGCCTTGATTGAACTGATTGTTTTAATTTCAATCAATTGGTTTTTGTTTTAATTAAATTCGACAAAATATGTATTTATCGAGAACACGGACGAGATCGAGAACCTAAATTTAAATTAGCTTAGTAAAAAAAACTATTCTACATATTATGTTAATATTTTATTTAAGCATGTTAAAGGAAAACATACACGGGTAAAACGACAGTTTTCAGGACCACCTCCAGATGGTGTCGCTGGAGAATCTTTGTTGCACGCGGCTCGAAGGTGTTCGCCTGATCCAACAGCTTGCTTGTTTTAACTCTCAAACTCTGAAGTACTTGTTCCTGTGGCGATTCGTGCGGCCTAATGAGAACCCATTATTGATAAATTTCAGTTACATCACAGGTAAGCTCACTTTTAGATACTATAAATAGTACTATAATTTTTCCAATTTAGAATGGTTTTTGCGGTAAAGTGTACTACAGATAATATTTTACTTCATTGACGGGTACCGCCCACTTAGAGAAGTGCTTTGCAAAAGTGGCTAACGAATAGCAATAGAAAATATAAAATCGGTTATGACATAAAATTAATCTAACATTTAAATTTAAGATTAAGGGCGGATAGCACACCATTTTATTTCAATACAGTTTTATTTTGATAAGTATTAAAGTTGTGTGTTAAGCGCGTCCAGGGACATCGACCGCGACGTCAGAGCTCGAATTTCCGTGGCTTGGGCCAAATGGCGTGAGGTGACTGGTGTAATTTGTGACCCCAAAATGGCAATCAAGCTGAACGAGCAGGTCTATAAAACCATCATTAGGCCTGTCCTTTTATATGGCAGTGAAACATGGCCGTTACTAGAGCGACACAAACAGGAGCTGCGCGTCACGGAAATGAAGATGGTGCGGTGGATGTGTGGAGTCTCATGCACAGATCGCGTGCGTTACACCCACATCCACGGCAGCCTTCGTGTTCGTGAAATCGCAAACAAGCTGCAGGAGTGCCGCCTTCGTTGGTATGGTCATGTCTCACGGAGATCGGCAAACTACGTGGGCAACAAATTTCTGGCAATGCCGCCCCCGCCAGGTACCAGTAGAAGAGTTCGACCCAAGAAGCGGTGGCTCGACGTCGTTAAGGGTGACATGCGTGCCAACAGACTGACCACTGAGGATGCACAAGACCGCGCGAAGTGGGCCAAGAAAATAAGAAAGGCGGACCCTGGGACCCCACACACCAGTGTGGGTTCACAACCGGGATAGACCGCACGGATGATGATGATGATGAATCGATTTTATATTTTCTATTGCTATTCATTTGCAAGGCACTTCACTAAGTGGGCGGTACCCGTCAATAAAGTACGATATTATCTGTAGTGCACTTTACCGAAAAAAAAATGCAATACTTCATAGGCGAGAACTGTCAAAATTATCATCTTAAATTGGACAAACTATAACATTTTAATTTAAGATTAAGGATGCTAGCACAACTTTTTTATTTCAAAACAGTTTGTTTCTGCTTATAGTTCAAGTTCAAAGTTTTTTGCAATTATCTATCATACAATTATTCTTAAAAACATTGATTAAATATATTAAAGATCTTGAACTTTAATATTATTCATAAATATTAAGTTATTTATTTATATTACATTTCCTTTGTTTATCTATCTATATTAACTAACATTCCAAGTTTTATAAAATGATAATTCGATACTCGAATAGATCCCATCCCTATTGAAAGCTGTCAAAATTATCATCCTAAATTGGACAAACTATAGATACTTTTTTGCGAATATTTTAATACCGTTGAATACCTCTTTACTATTATTGGTTTAGCAAGCATATGTTATAAAAATAAACATGTCATACTAGAAATTGTCAAAGAAAATGTCAAAATTTGAAATGGTTTTTTGAACAAAAAAATACATCCATATTATAAATATAAAAACTTTACATCATTTTAGGTAAAATGGTACTAAATTGTTTGCCATTTTTGATACTGTGCCCGACTTTTAAATTATTTTGTTTTCTTATACCTTGTGCAACTTTGCTTGGAATGATTGGAGTGTATATGGGTGGCTTGTTTACATACTTCAGCGATCTTGCATATGTGAAGGTAAACAAAATAGTAAATACAACCTCTTTCTAAAGGGGATTATAGAACGGAATGAATTTCCGCCGACAATTTGTGGACCGACGCTGTCGCTATAGCAACCATAAGAATAACATCATGTCACGTCATGGCTACCGACGAGGAAAAATCAAAGTTAGCCAAACTTCTTCGAGATATAGAAGTGCCTGATGTTAAGCTATCGGAAAGGTGTTCAGATCTCGTGAAAGACTTCCAACAGAGGTTCAGCCAGGAAGTTGAAGCCGAAGAAAAGGCGGAGATGGGACCTGACAAGCAATATGAAAATCCATACATAGTAGACAGGCAACTTCTCGATGAAGTAAACAGAAAACTCCAAGAGTTGATGATGGAAGGCAAAACCAAAAGGTAGGAACTTATTAACAATTATTTACTTACATATAGTATTATTATATCTTAGAACCAATTATAGTGCACACTTAGGGATTTTTTGATCACAATACAGCTTTATAAGGTATTGTAAATGGATATATTTGTGTTGTGCTGCATAAGATTAATTAGTTATCCTATGCCGATTTTGCTGCTCTTTGATCTATCATTGTAGTAATCTTGTCTACATAATACAATGTTCATAGGACCTACTGGTGCCGTATGTGCCTGCAGCGTTACACTTTGTAGTTGTTACAGCAAAAACACTTTTCAATAAATTTATACAAACGCAGAATCATCGAGTTGTTATTTAACAATATATTCTGTAATAGTTATTCTGCTCAATGGTAATGACATTCAAGGTCATGACTAGTTAATTCTCAAATATTAGGTATTCAAATAATTCAACGTTAAACGATGTAAGGTCTAATTTTCTCAACTGACCTACTTTAAGGTTATGGTTTTCGAGTATTGACGGCTGATTTTGTCCTTAGGGCTCAGAAAGAAACATCTGAAAGTAGCGTACTAACTGGTTCAGATCCCAAAAGACCATGGCGAACTAATTCGAGTAAAGAAAAGCTGCTTCGCATAGAAAATGAGCTCAAAAGACATCTCGAAAAAGGTGCCGACAAAATTACTCCATTGGGTGATTGTGAAATGAAGCAACTGATTGAAGAATGTGAGGAAGAGAACCGTATATCGCTCCCTGTGGCTACCGATACTCTCCTTAGTACCGTGGAAGCAGCTAAGAAAAACTTGCCAAACTTCCAGTACAGGAAGATAGAAAATACTACTGCTACTGACATTTTTCCTGAAGCCCATAAACTTGTTGAGAAAAACGCAGCTACAAAAGAGGATGACATCATTGATAATGTTTCTTAGCTCTTTGTCTCGAAGCAATTGCATGAAAAATAAATATGTCTATTATGTGTGTGTATTCGTATGCTTGCTTATCCATTATTGTCCATTATACTTATGTAGGCTTCTGCATTTATTTAGTACCTACATGTTTGCATAAATTTCGTGATTTCGTGTGTTTATTTATAAATTACTTTACCAAAACCGTCTACCTGATTTTGAATGTTGTTACTGCTATATCAGTTTCCATCAGATACACTCAAATATAGCTACAAAGTTCATAATTTCCATATTCTTGTTAACATATCTAATATACCAATAACTACGACAATGTTTTGCTGTTAAGTGCATGTCATCATAGTGCTGACCTCGAATAAATCAAAGCTAAAAATAACTGTTTTCCTCCATAGTAGGTGAAATTAAGATGCGACCTTCAAGTTTTAGATACTCATATTATGGTAAATTTATGTGTGACGTCACGAAATAATAAGTCTAACCCTTTTACCGCCATCGCTGTAATATTGCGGGTTTCAAGAATACTTTACCTAAAAGGCTCCACTATCGTAATATTGCGTGATGCTACAGTCATTAAAAAAAAGTACAAATTATGTTGACTTTGTTTACTAAATCTAAGAATTTGAACTGTCAGTACTTTATTTTAAAAGTACTGGATAAATGTATAATATGGTAGCTAATGAAATAAATAATAAATTGTTCTCAGTTCGTGATACCTCCACTGTATTAGCGTTGTCAACGTATGCCGTGTCCCCGTCACGGGGACAGCGGGACGTGATTAATTTTCTTTCCCATTGTCCCCCCTACTTACGTAGATTCGGCTAACGGGGACAGCGGGAAGTTACCATTTCACGAGTTGTTGTCAACCTAAATCAGTAGGTATTACTGTTTATTACTATACACTATGCTATTCATTGGTGGTGACGGAGCTAGAAAACGGTGAGATGGATTTTTTTTACTCTTGCCTATCTAAAAAAAATTAGATAAAGATAAACATATTTTTTTATCATCATGCCACATCGCCTTTTCACCTCTGACTCGCAGTTACCCTTGTTAGTGATCATCGAGCCAAGGTACTGAAACCGATCCACGGCCAGGCCTGTGTCACAATGTAATTCGGTTTACTTACTCGTATTTACGTACTCCTCGGTCCACCCGTGAGGACAATTATTAAGTCGAGTGTCACGCACGCATAACGCAGGACGCGAACGACGCAGCAGTTTATTTTCGCAAGTTTAAAACTGTAATATCTTCGAAAATATTCATTTAAATTACATGCTACAAAATATCATATTGATTTATATAAAATGTACAATGTATTTAAGGTACTTCATTTGATAAGTAATAATACTGTATTGCTTAAAATCGCTTCGTAAATAAGCCATTTTTCTCGTAAAAAGTAAAGGATAAAAAATAGTTATTGTGGGTTATCCGTGAGAGATAGATATATTCAGGGTGTCTCAAAAAGAAGTGTCAAGCGGAAGCCCACAGAAAGAACACCCCTTGGGGTACCCGAATCACCCCCATGTATGTTCCGCGATTGTTCATAGCTTTCGAGTTATGATTTAGGACCTAAAAGTTTAAATTTTTTATTTTTTTAAAAGTAGTAGTCTTTTCAATTTTTTTCTTTTCCCAACTGAATCATCCTTAATTGTACTTTGATGCATAAAATAATCAGTTTCATAACTTTGAACAAAATGATGAAAATGTTGGTATAAAACCAAAAATGTACGGTTGATGAAGAAAGACTTAAATTTTCAACTTTAAATTTAAAATCTATACCATCGCGGACTCTTTTGTAGACCTTTTATGGTGTACAATACTGCAGTACATTTTTGCAATGTAAGCGCAAAAAAGTTTATTTACGACATCACATTAGAAACCTCTAAAATTATCTGTGTTTCTCTACCATATTATGTATAAATAAATAATAAATAAAATAAATATGCGCCAGACAACACACCTCTTGTAATGGTCTCGAAGTAGGGATTAATATCCCTGTGTTACGATGTACCACACAAGGAAATAAGCCAGGGGCGTCTCCCAGCACACCCAGACCCGAGTCAATTCAGAAAATATAGTTTCCTAAATTGAATTATTATTTATTTTAGTTTTTTTTCTCCAAATATTGAAATGACGAAACCTGCATTCAGATATCTCAAAAATCTCCTACCTGGGGCCTGACTATTGAACAGAATTTCATTGGACAGGCATTGCAGAAATGTCAAATAAGAAATTTATAAACTTTATTCCAAGGCGATAAGGTTCAAATATTTCTTTGGTGACAGTAATACAATGCCAATCCGGCGAAATTTGGTTCGGGAGTCAGGGGCCTGGAATGAGATAGGAACCAGTTAAGTGTGGATAATTGAACATCCTGTTCTATTATTTTTATGATCTTCCTTTAGTTACCTACATAAAAAGACTGATCTGAATTCTTGAATCATCAAAAAAAATGTTATTTGATTTCTATTAGTTCTTTGGTTAGTCAGCCAAGTATTTTTTTACATGATCTGGTAATAAAAATGAAGTTTTTGACTTTAACCTAATTCATATTCGTAATTTTTCCTTAAATGTGTCATGTTATTTATAATACATACATCTGTGCGAAATGATTTGCTTATGTAATCTACAAAATTTATCAATAGCGTCAAGCACTATGTTGTTCTTTTCAATCTGACATAATAATCGCGCATGTACAGGTTGCCCCTGTGTGAGAATGTATTTGTGTTCGTCTTGTTCATGCCTGTGTTAAATATTTTCATAGTGTGCGTGTGTAGCGACGTCTCCAAAAAATGCATCTGTGTTGACTCTGACGCACACACGTTACCTCGTCCCCCGCAGTAAATGGCAGACTTTTTTGCATAGAAATAAGTTCGCGTGTCGTCACCGGTCTTAATACTCTAAGGACATACCACTCTGAAGAATAGCCGACATTTATTTTGGAATATTTTCTCTTTAGTCGTTACTTCATTGCAGTTACAATTATTTTTTAATGTTTCATCATCATCAACAGCCTTTAGAAGTCCACTGCTGGACATAGGCCTCCCCCATAGAACGCCACAGCGAGCGGCTTTGGGCTATTTGCATCCAGCGGCGTCCTGCAACTTGCACCAAGTCATGAGTCCACCGGGTGGGTGGCCTACCTACGCTACGTCTTCCAATTCGTGGTCGCGGTTATCAGTCTTGCGGGCGATGTCACAAGCCCATTGCCACTTTTGCTTAGTTACCCGAAGAACTATGTCGGTCACTTTGGTTCTTTTGGGGATATCCTCATTTGTAATGTTTGGTCTTAAGTAATCTAGTCAACAATAGAGGGCGCACGGAGTATGCCATAAATCTTTGACTTCTGTTGAAACTTTAGCATTTAAATTCACTCAACTCGTGGTAGACGTAAGGCAGATCCAGACAATGAATGACATTTGAATTGCAAGGACTTCGAAAGAAAGATAGAAAAAATATAATTTAATCATTTAAGCTTGTAGAGAGCACTTATGACATGTCAACAACGTAAAAGTACATAAATAATATAGACGTAAATGAAATATTACTAGAATAGTACATATTATACTTGAACCTTGTGCTAATCTACAATCGGTTCGCACGCTGCTTCTATCGTGAAGATTCCGGCAAGAAACTCGATAGTTACTCCTTTGATCTTTGTTTTGTTTTACAACCGATATACTTATTCAGAGCAAAGTCAAAAAAAACCTACTGAGCTGAGGTAGAGATTATTCCTACTATCACCACAATCTCTTGCTGTGTAAGTAATCTTCTTCATGAAATACCCTTGCTTCATTAATTTTGCTTTGGTTGTAAAATTTTAATTTGTTAAGAGGTAATCAACAGGACTTAAACTGAGCAGGACTGATTAAAATATACTGAGCATGAACATATTATCATGAAAAATTGTTAGTACATTGCATATTGTAAGAGTGTGCGTTCGCTCAGCAAAAAGTATCGCCTTTTCAAGAATTGGATGATGCAGATAATTAGTGCCTTATACATGGGGCACACTAAAAGTTTGGACTTCTAGCTAATCGGAACTATTTGAATTTCGAATGTTATATTTTTTTAAATGTTGCAACCTTCTTAGTAATAAAAAAAAACAATTGGCAGGAAATCATTTGTCAATTGTTTTTCATCACACATCAAAGTTATACGTAACGTACGCAACGAAATGGAATTAAGTCTAAAAGATTTTAGAGCGATGATTTTTAATGATTTTAAAAGTTCTCTCTTTCTCCGCAATACTGTGCCGCTCGTCTTCAAAATGCTTTCGGGAGAGAAGCACCTTGTTTGAGCACCGTGAGGCGATAGCTTGCTGAATTTGAGAGAGGTCGAGTTTCTTTACATGACGAATTTCGTGAAAGCGGCCTTCAACTGCCGTCAACGAAAATTCTAATGGTGTCTATGACATTGTCACAGGAGACGAAACGTGGATTTATTGTTTTGAACTCGAAAAAAAACAGCAATCTTGTGAATGGGTGTTTGAAAATGAGAACAGGCCAACAATAGTGAGGCAGGCGAGAAACGTTGGTATAAAAATGATCGAGTTTTTTTTCTCAGCTACGGGTCCCATCTGTACAATTCCACTTGAAGATCAAAAAAGTGTTAATGCCGAGTGGTATTCTACCATTTGTTTACCCAAAGTGTTAGAAAAAGTTCGCGAAAGACGACCCAAAAGCCGCGTTCTCCTACGTCATGACAAAGCTTCTTCACAAAAAAACCAAGTCATTTTTAGCTTCCGAAAAAGTACAACTCGTCACCCATCCTGCGCACAGTCCCGACCTAGCACCTGGTGATTTCTGTATTTTCCCCAAAATCAAAGATTTGATGAGAGGTTTCTCTTTTACCAACTCAGAAGAGGCAGTGATAGCGTTCAATCAGCACTTAGAAAACATGCCTTCAGATCTGTGGTCCTCCTGATTTAAAAAATGGTTCGATCGCATTAAAAAAATGTTTAAAATGTAAAGTAAAGTATTTTGAAAAGCAATAAACATAATATTTTAGTTATAACATGTTGTTTTTTTAAGTTACGAAAAACTTATAGTGTGACCTACGAAACGTTTATATGTGCCCGAAATTTTATATTTGTGCGTCCAACAGCTTCAAAGTTATTTAAGAAAAACGGATTCAGCTGCACGAACGTTCGCCCAGCAAATATTAAATATGCGAAAAGAATGCTTAAATACTAGCATAAATGTGCCATGAAAGCCAAAGTACCTCTTAAGATTTCAGAGTTATTTAGATTTTTGCTGAGCAAACGTTTTGGTGATTGCTATATAAATTTATTTTACAAAATACAGGTCGTGTCTGATCGAAAAAAGGTAATACAACGTAAAAAAAGTCTGATTGCAAATGATTCCCGTACTTATTCACCGCATAAGGTTCCCTGCACCATCATTACCGATATTTCAAGGACAGCTGACGGAATGGAATGCCTTTTATGATTTGTTTAAGTCTTTAGTTATCGATAACGATGCACTTTCGGATGTCGAAAGTTTTCGATAATTATTGTTGTCGCTGCGCTGCGCGGCGAACCTTCGCGTGATATCTTAACACTTAGAACAATTCTGACCACTCTTGATAATATGTTTCTTTCTTAGGGTTCTATAAAACAGTGGTAGAAATATTGCAGGCCGCTAATAAAAAAATGACGCAACGAGTCCATACAAAGTTACTCAAACCCCTTTGTCAAGGCCGGTCGTGCTCCAATGTTGAACCACCAACAGTTGAGGATTCGTTTGATACCAACGAGGAGACATAAGAAGACAGAAGAAGAAGAACAAGAAGAAGAGGAAGCAGAGAATTATGAAAGAGACCAAGAAATTTCCCTATTTTTTGTAATTTCCTACACCGCTTTATCATTTTCAAGCCTTGCCAATATCATTTATTCAATAGTTTCAAATTAAACAGAATCACAACAGATCCGTGGAATAGGCCTATCGGGGCAAAATCACGATAAAGGAATCATGTGCTTATGACGATTAGAACTCTTCAAACTTTTAGAATCATTATATCTCGAGAAAGTGGCTCTCAGGAAAAAAAGTACTTGGACATTTTTTATAGATAATTATTTGATCTACAATTTTTGTCCTCGCTAATTTTATGATAAAACTTACCGTTTTGCTGAAAATCACTAAAAACTCGTTTTTGTGACCTTTGACCCAGAATATATTTTTTCCGGGTGTCAGATCGATGAGGACTTTTTAGATTTCATTTATGATAGTTTTTTGAACAATCCTACCAATTTTGAGCGGGGTGCGAATTATTGCAACCTCACCCTTATATTTTGGTCTAATTTGACCAGGCTACTAGATGTTGCTGGTGCTAGATGCACGCCACTCTTATTAAGTACCGTACCGTTAAAGGGCTAAACGGAACTTCATCATCATTCTAAACTAGCTTTCCCCCGCGTGAACTTCATTTTAATGACGGGATTTTTTCAGACTTAGGAAACTTGTTATTCACAAAATCCCGTCTTAGTTAGCACCTACGTCCTACAAAGAAAAATTTTGAGACTCCTAACACTTGAAGTAACGAAGTTTCATACAAACAAACTATCAACCCCAAAAACAACCTTACACAACTTAGAGGTCGAATGTTTGCAAATTTTTAAGGGCAACATTTTTACAAACTTTGAATGCCATATTTATTTATATCTAATCAACAGCCTAAAATATAAGTTTTATGCTTCTAGTTCTGAAAATGACAAAACTTTTATAGAACTTTCCATTAATTCTTTATTAGTGTTTAAGATATTTTTTGTTCAGCAAATGGTTATTAAACTACACACATCAACATGGTCTAGGGATATTTCAATGAAACTTAAGTAACTAAAATTCTATTAACTTTTTGTTAAGACACCTACACATTAAAATCAACCTTGTTTAATAGCCTATCTAATCTGATAAATAAACTTTTAGATAATGTTATATTTTAAAAATCTTAGTAGAAGAGGAAAAACTCAGACAAAATTTCTATCTTAACTTTATTTTTGAAACATCAAAACCTAAACAAAACAACTATTTTTTATAAAAATTGTTGAAAACTTAAAATTAATAATCCGTGGATCCACCTAAGACTCTCCTGACACATCTGCAGCGGTTCTGCATACTCAAAACAAGGGTGTCAATATCCTGTTGTGGAATACTGTCCCAAGTCCTGTTAGGATGCAAGAAAAGCTGGTTTTCATGCACAATATCTTCAGACAAATTCCTAAGAGCTCTTCTCTGAAGCATATCCCAGGCATGTTCAATAGGATTTAAGTCAGGGCATTGTGCAGGCCAGTCTAAAGCTTGGAGATATCATGCTGTTGTAACCAACTTGTAACGATACGCGCCGTATGTGGACGGGCATTGTCGTGCATTAGCTGGAAATTTTGTCCCATTTGCTGTCTGTGGGGCAAGATTACAGGCTCTAGCACTGCTAGGCAATATGACTGCTCTATTTTAGAGCAGTCATATTGCCTTGTATCCAAACAAGGTCCGTTCTACCGCCGAGACGAATTCCTACCCAAACCATAATCGTGCCACCTTGATATGCATGAACTTGTTGTGGGTGCTGCAGTCGATTCCAACGTCCAGGTTCTCTCCGAACGCGTACTCTTCGCGAATCAGTAAACCTGGATTCATGAGTAAAAAGCACAAGTGACCATTGAGAATGGTTCCAGTTTTCGTGTGCAATATAGCTCATTGTAATCTTCTTCCTCGCTTGCCTCTTCTTAGCGCTGGTACCCGAAGTGGCCTACGAAAACGTAGGTTGACTTCATGCTGTCGTCTTCTCTAGTTTGACCGCTTACCAGCAAACCATACTCTCTCTGTAGCCTTTGAACCAATTCCATAGCCGTTACATCTGGTTGACTTCGTGCAGCATTTACTATAAATATTAAAATATTAAATACTGGTCCTCATGGCTTCAGAAACCGCAATTTGGATAGCGTCAGCTTGAATCATGCCCACTGCTCATAACATTTCGTTCCTGGTCAAGTGTCTACGTGGCATGATTAAATGAACACCGGAGATGCGTTAGACAATGATTTATAGAAATTTATGGAGTTTTAATCAAGTTAGAAGTTCGTGAAGATTTACTTCTTTGGAAGAAATTCAATGAATGCGTAGGTATTTCATCTTTAAACAAAACCTTTTATATATAAATTTGAATTTAAAAAAGGAACTTACCAATGTTGTTATAATCTGTCATTAATAGTTTTTTTGTAAGGCCAGTACTTAAGTTATTAAAAAAAAGTTTTATATATATATCTCTAGACCATGTTGTTGTGTGTAGCTACTGTCGGCGTGGAACAGTTATTTTAGTAATTTAGTGATTTTCATCCCTACACAGATCTAATCGTCAACAACGACGATACAAATAGAATAAATCTTTGTTGCAAAAATGTTACTCCTTTGACATTTTTTCTAGTACACGCTAATATCAAATTGCTTATAAGTATTAGGTAGGCGTTAATGATTAGGTCTCTTGTTATTCTATGATATTCTTGAAAAGCTTTGCTCCTGCCCGGGTAACAGTTTTTGTTAAGAACCTTCTGTAACTTCTACTGTACTCTGACGCTGACCAGAACGAGTGATTTCTTCAATCTTAGTCGGTTTTCTACTGTGTTTGCTTCAGATGTTTTTTCTGATCATTAAATCTAAAATTAGCTGCTCGATTTCTTAACTACCGCTTGGTTATTAGGTAGTGGGCAACATTTACCTCGGCCAACGACCCGGCACTGCTTCCTACGAAGCTTGGGGGAGCTACGAAACCTTCAAGTCCTGGCGCTGGAGTACTCCCACATAGCCGACGGGACAGGCGGTGCTCTCTTGTCACTGCTGCCTGTTTTGAAAAGACCCCATTTTCGATTACAGGTACGTGTAGATAACTAATTTTTTTTTCTAATAGGACGGTTAAAGACTTAAGGAGCTGAAATGTGAAAATTTTTTCAGTCCTAAATAAGCATCCAAAATACTATAAAACCGAACGATTTTTTTTTTACCTAATCTCAATTAACACAAAGTAATTAAAAAATCTTTCCTTTTTTACCGATAGTGAGGATCTCAGCAACAGGATTTCACAATCAATGATGTTTTAATAAGTATTTATTGAATTTCACATCAACCTTTACATTGGGGCACCTTGTGCTGCTGATGTAAGACCCATTTTGCAATGATTTTTTAAAGGTTGATGCGAACGCCTCTGTACGAAAGGAAGGAATACCTTCCAACAAAAGCTTTCTTATTAAAAACGTTCGTGTCCTAATACATATATGAATATAATTAAATTTTATCATTATTAGGTATAATACCTATAATATTAAACTGAAGCATTGACTTTCAACCTAAAAAGGATTTCCGCTGATCAATCCGCGGTATTGAAAACGAATATTACCTATCTCGAGATGTCGCTACTAGTTTCAAACATCATTATAAAACTGCACTGTCTAAATAATCCATTTCACGAGCCATATACTGTGACGTTTGAGCGTTGAAGTTTCCAGTGATCTGGGTACCGGTAATTTCGTGTGAATATTAGTTGATTAAACTTTTTATCGAGATAAAGTTTCCTCTACAGAAAATCGATTTTAGTAACAATGATTTGGGAATAGAAAAAAACACGTTTATGGAATTTTATAATTTTTATTCATACTCTATTTCTTCCACAGATACATTTACTGATGAATCACTTGATTTATTTTCAACATTTATTATTAATTGAGAATCCATATAATTGTCTAGGTTAACATCTTTTTCCCAATCATGCAACACAAGTTTTTTTGTTTTTAGCCATGCAACACAAGTTTTTTTGTTTTTTTCAACTACTTTTTTCCAGTGTTCTGGGGTGACGTTTTTACACGCCACCTCCAGCAACTTCATCATTTTCGTGGATGTGAATGGTGGGGTATTCATTCAGTATTATTGCTGACAGATTATCCTCAAATGAAACATAACTTACGTAATAAATTTAACTCACTTGAGTAGTTAAATACAATGAGATCAATATTATATGATGGTTAACCAAATCACCTTTAACTTGAGCCCAAATCAGTACAATTGCATTTTACTAGCAGTGGTACGGCGGCAGCCTTAAAACTTGATGTGCACATGCTCGGGCCATTTCATCTAATTTGTATATTGGCGATGCGGGCTTGTTCCGTTTCACTAATTCCATTAATTCTACCTTTAGCATGGATTCGTTAGCTTCGATGTTATTAGTCTTTAGTTTGAGCCATTCAATTTATTCAATTTTCTTATTTGACATAGTCATCATTTAACTTAAGAGCCATACTCTGTCGGTGGAGCAAGCGCCACTCTTCCCTGGACTGCGCCAGCGTCTTCACCTCTTTATACGACATGACGTTTACTTTCTCTTTTACTTGTTCCATGTAGTTTCGTCTTGGTATTCCTTTACCTCTCCTCCCTTCTACTTTTCCTTCTATAATTGTTGATAAAAGTTCGTCATGTCATATAATGTGGCATATCCTTTTCCCACGTCTATTATCTATGGTCCTTAACATACTTCTGCTCTCCTCAACCATCTTCAACACTTACAGATTTGTTTTCCTTTCTTTCCAGTTGATTTCTTTCATTCGCCTCCAGCACCACATTTCAAATGCTTCCAGCTTTTCTCTATCCTTTTGTCTCACTGTCCACGTCTCACACCTGTACAGAGCTGTATAGGTTAACCGGTGCCAAGCCTCAAATACCTAGGAAGCATTATTACAGAAGACTCCGGATACTCTCCAGATATAAGAGCCAAAATAGCGATGGAAAAGGCCGCTTACAATGAGAAAAAGGAGTTATTCAGATCACAAAGCGCAATTAAACTAAGGAAACGGCTTATTAAATTATATGTTTGGAGTATTCCATATTTCCTTAGTTTAATTGCGATTTGAAAAATGAAAAAAAATGAAAAAAGGAAAAATCCTTTATTGCTTTACCTTTATTGCAAACGAATAACTAATTCGCAGGCTTGGCTCCCCACCAGTCTTTTTCGTCTTTTTTGGCATATTGCAAAGACTTTTATTCAATTAAAACAACGTAACAAAAAGTCAACGAAACAAAGCAGCAAAATTTAACAATTGGCTGTTCGCAAATTCAAAGCACGGACCGCATACAAGGCATATGCACTCGACTGACGATTCTTGTATGATTTGATAAGACAGCGACCAACCAGTGTTGCTATCACAAAAATAGTAAAATATCCTTTTAGCCGAAAGTTAAAAGTTTTTAATTAAATTTATAGTAAAGTTTATGACGTAGAAACCTATAAACAATGAAAATCTGCGGCCACGAGTTTGTGGCCTAATTATTTTTAGAACTGAAAGCCTGAGAACACGATGTCGTAACTATGGCAACGCTGCGAATAACCGACTGTCACCATACCTAATTTTAAGCTTCTCATATAATAGCAGCGTTTTACCCTGAAATAAAACGCATATTAAAATACTTGCCTAACTGGAAGCTTTTAATGAGAGAGCATTTCCGTTTCCCGTCGATTTCCTGTAACTTTTCATACTTTTAAAGACTATGTGTTTCCTGTTCAGTGGCACCACCTAGTGACCGCGCGCTTTTTAGTTTTCTTAAGAAGACGTGTCGTGCCATTTTTAGATTATTGGCTCAATTCCACCAGGCAGAAATGAAGTGTAAGCTTCCAGTTAGGTAAGTATTTTAATATGCGTTTTATTTCAGGGTAAAACGCTGCTATTAAATTACTTGACCGTCACTGGAAGCTTATATTGAGACCTGTTTGTTATCGCCTGGTGGCGTCACTTGAAACTACTAGGAAACTAGAAAGACCCCAATGTGATTATCATTATACACTTTTTGTGTACCCACATAATTCGATTTATTTAACTATTATTTGCATACATAATGCTTATACAAAAACAATCACAATACCTATTCAATTGTAGGAACAAACTTAAAATAATGTGTGTTTAAGTATATCTATGAAGTAAGATATATCATGTTTAATTCACTGGCTTAAACAATTGCGTTACTTCTTCTGAATTATTGCTATTAATCACTTCACGTTGAAATGAATTAGCCGATTGCCAATTTCCCGAGCTGAAATTTTCTCGAGAGGGGGTTATCTAGCTAACTTTTGGAAGCAACGGGTGATCGCACGCTTCCTGGGGCAGCTGTAATACCAGCTTCTATAAAAAACTTTTTTATCCAGCCCGCCATGTGCGTGACGCAGACTTAGCTTCCCCTCTGACAGTAATAAATAAACTTAAAGATTTCGCAGTACTTCGTCTTTCATTAAGTAACGTTATCGTTTTCTCTAACCAGAATAAAGGATTTAAATTTATGATCTTTAGTATTTGAGAACAGCCTCCAACTAGATGGTCTATAATTATTGCCGTTTTTGATCCGAACTGTGGCCAAAATATAATACTTTCACTTGATCTTATCCATAAATCGGGATCTGTTCTAAGCAAGGTTAAATCATGTACACGCCTACCTGAACAAAGTAGTAACAAAATTGTTGTATGACCTGAAACCTGGAATGAGTTATTTATGTCTATAACGTATTTGGTTAAAAAATCTGTTAATTTACTGACATCCCACACTTGGTTGAGTTGGACCTTGACGGCTCCGAATTTTTTGGGTTTTGCAGGGCAATTGATTTTTAAATGTGTTTTTACAGTACGTGTGAACGTAACTGACTTGAGCTTCCAGCGTTACACAATACCAAGACAACAGATTTATGTCAGAGGATTTTGAGAAAATTTATTGATGAAATATAAATCACATAATATTTGTGCTAACTGTGTTCCAGTAGGATATTTTATATCTACATTATTTTTACTAGCCCATAAACACCGGCCAAGCTACTTCATAGGTTATTCTTGTGGATTTACGCCATGAATCTTATCTTTGAGCAATGAAAGTTGCTCCGTGTTCCATGACTTTACCGCCTCGGACCACCCCCACATTTCCAAACTTTAAGCATCATATTCTCGACTTTCGGAGGTGGAAGGCCGGTGAACGTATCGATCAGATATTTCTGCAGGTTCCTCGGCGTTAAAGGTGCTGCAAGCGTTCGGGCTTTGACATCGGCGCTCCAGAAAACCATGGTCCATCGTGGTTCTACCAGCAGAAACACTCCGGTCGACGATTCAAGTGGGCCAACACTTTTGGTATCAGGTAGCGGAAATACCCACGCAAGTGGATAATTCCAAGGGATACTGAACGCGTCGTGGAATAGCGCTTGAGTGTCTCCCTGATCCCGTGAGACATAGTTGCTTGCTACATGTGCTGTTCCTGAAGCAAATAGATCCACCATTGGAATTCCCCACTTTGAAAACACACTGGTTCCAAGTGCCATTTTAAGGGTTTGCGATATCAGGACAGATGAACCTCGTTTGACGCTTGAACTACACACACAGCTACAACAGCACAGTTACAGCTTGAACAGCTGTTGCTCGCAGAGCTGCGGCCTCTGCTGCTTCGTGCCCGCTTGTCCCAGCTTGGCTTCAGAAGGTTCCACTACTGAAAATTAATCAGGTTAAAATCTATTCCAACCCTAGTTTTACTTGTAAAAAAAGGTACAAAACTATTAAGTTTAAAAGCAATGATACAAGAAACCAATGTTTAATTTCATCAAACACTTCGCTTAAAGTATTGTTATTTTAAATTGTAATTAATCATTTATGTAGGACAATCTTAAATTATTCAACGTAATTTTTTACACTTTAATGCGGGTAGGGTAGTGCCGCATCGAAAATAGCCGATAAAACAATAACGTCTGTTTTTATCACTCGACACTTTATTGTAGTCTACACATTGAAAATTAAATATAGTCTGTTATCCGAACGGTAAATTCAGTGAAAGATAGCGATCACGTTCAATTAACTTTTGAAAAAGAAATTTTTAGTACTTTCAGGAAATTTTCTTAACACAATATCATCACTTTTTATTCACACACAGTGTACTTCACCATAAAATTATTATGCAACGATCGCAGGTTCTGACAAGAGACACTGCGCACAAGTTGCTTCGACGGAAAACTTAACGCAAATGATCTAAAAATGGCACGACACGTCTTCTTATGAAAACTAAAAAGCGCGCGGTCGCTAGGTGGCGCCACTGAACAGGCAAAATAGACTATAAAAGTACGAAAAGTTACAGGAAATCGACGGGAAACGGAAATGCTCTCTCAATATAAGATTCCAGTGAAGGTCAAGTAATTTATTGACTGTTCATAAATTGTTAAAAAAATTCGATTCGATTTTCATGATAACTCTCTTTTAAGTTGTGTATTTGAGACATAAAATATATTGATGAATGAATTTAAAACGAAAGAATAAACGAACTAAGAAACGATTCCGTTCATCATAATTATGAAAAATGTATCGATTGTAACCGATTTCTTAGTGTCCATCACTACCTTGAAACCGTTTCAATTTACGAGTTTTATCATTTTATGAAATTAAGATTAATGTTTTTAAATTTCAATTTAAATAATTTCCGACACCTCAAAGCAGTATTTTAATTTTTTTTTATTAAAACATGTTGTAAGTATATATTTAGTTTTAAGTCTTCTTTATGGATTCTCCGTTTGTAATTTATTCTAATACATCGTGCGTGAAATGAATAACCTTAGCGTCACCCAAGTGTCACCGTACCCAATAATAATCGTGTGGCAACCGAGAAGCGCGGGAACCTTCAGAGTGAAAGGCGCTTAAAATTTAACAAATTTTGTAAAAATTAACTAATCGTAGAATTTGTACATTTTTTCTTGTAAATATTTCTTAATCTTAATAGTTATTAGTGCTTCAGTTAGTGAAGTTTAGTTTCGGAGATGGGCGGAGGTAAGAAGCGGAAAAAAGACCCCCCGGACCCGGACGGATCATCGCCGACAAGAAAGTCGTCATCAGACTCCTCGGATGAAGAAGATAACAGCCGGAAATATGAAGTTTTTAAGGTTCCAGGGTACTCTCGGAAGTATCCTGACAATTGTAAAAAGTCTGAATATATTGTTTTTCTTTCCCATAAAGACGAGCAGAAATTTTTCAGTGACAAAGATAGACTTGCTATATCACATGCCATACGCAAATATTGCGTCACTGGTATCCTGCATTTAAGATCGATTAATAAATTCAAAATAGGCATCACTTTCGATTTGTCGAATAATGCTAATGTGTTTCTCCAAAATAAAAAGTTGCTAGAAGAGTTGGCCTTAAAGGCCACAATACCAGCTAATGATACTGAGGTGACTGGGGTTCTTACCTCAGTCCCAACTGAATTATCCAACAAAAGAATTTTTGCATTGATTGGCAGTTCTAGGAATGTGATACAGGTGAGACGTTTCATGCGCCGAGTGCGAAGTGAGGGTGGTGCGGTCACCTTTCAGCCCACTCAGACCGTCGCCGTGACCTTCGCATCGACTGAGTTACCCCAATATGTATACCTCGACTCCTGGAGGCACGAGGTAAGCGTGTACGTGCCGCCAGTTAAACAATGTCTTCATTGTCTAAAGTTCGGGCACATTGCAAAATTTTGTAAAAATGCTGAAGTCTGCTCCATATGCTCCGAGAACCACAGCTTTAAGACGTGCAAGGTAGACCCTAATAATGCGAAATGCTGCAATTGTGGTGGCAATCATATTGCCATTTCGAATATATGCCCCCAGAAAAAGATAAAAATAGAAGAAAGTAAAATAAAGTCAAAAGCCATTCAATATTCTGAACTGTTTAACGAAAATTCATTCCCACAACTTACAATGAGAAACATTGAAAATCAGTTAAAAAATTTGACTAAATCTGACTTTTTCATGAACACATTAACAAACGCGATTACCAAAATTGTTTTAAACCAAAAGAATAACCCCATTAATTCTGCATCAATAAAAAAATTCTCCAGCAGACCTTCCGTAACAGCTCTTCTTCTCCCAATAATGGAACTTAATATTATGCAGTGGAATGCTCAAAGCATTCTAAGTAACAAGATTTTATTGAGTCATTTTCTTCATGATCACAGTATTCACATTGCAATAATCTCTGAAACTTGGCTAACTCCTATTAAAACTTTTAATTTGAAAGGATATAATGTTGAAAGAAATGATATTGGCAACAAGCATAATGGTGTAGCTATTTTAATTCATAACAGCATAAATTATAAAAAAATATACACATATTCTGATAGTTCCCTTCAAAACATTTGTGTTAGAATTATTGTAAATAATAAAGAAATAAGTATTGTAAGTTTTTATTGTCCAACTAATTGTAGTCCATCTTTTGATAAACATAAATTTGAAAATTTAATTAAAGCAGTGCCTGAACCTATGATATTTGCTGGAGACTTCAATGCTCATCACACATCCTGTGGATGTCATTCTGTTAATCCTAGAGGTCGAGATATCATGGAAATTGTTGATGGTAACAACTTGGTTTTACTGAACAGTGGCGAAATGACAACAGTTGGTTCTTTAACATGGCGTCCAAATGCATTAGATCTATCGTTAGTTTCTTCATCATTGGCTCTTTCTTGTGATTGGTCTGTACACAATGATCCACTCGGCAGTTATCATCTTCCTGTAATGATTAAAGTTTTTGTAAATAATTTTGTAAATAATTTTCTTGAAAATAATAATGTAATAATTTGCCCATCTGCCCTAATTTTAAAATGGTAGATTGGAAAATGTATGAACAAAATGCGGATTTGGAATTGTCTAATTTTCAGGTACAAAACTATTCTCCACTGGAAGCCTATAGTTTGTTTTTTGAAAGGTTACATTTTGCTATCGTAAAGTCTCTTCCGTATTGTCATTCGCCCATTTCACCTTCTACAGATACTTCTGTTAATAATTCGCATCATAGGAAGTTAAACAAAACCCCTCCTCTCCCCTGGTGGAATAAAAAATGTTCTGAAGCAGTTCAGAATTCTAAGTCTGCTTACATTCAACTTAAAAATAATCCTTCAGATGATTCGTATGTAGAGTTTAAAAGATTGCATGCTCTCAAAAAACTTACTTTGAAGACTGAAAGATCAAAAAGCTGGATTGAATTGTGCAACTCCTGTGCAACAGATGTACTCCTTTGTCCAGAATCTGGAATTACATGCGCAGGTTCAAGAAAACTTTTTCTCGCAACATAATGATGATAGTTAGGTTCAAGATTTTTTACTAAAATATACTCCAGACTATGTAAATAATAGATCCAATCAAGAAGGCTAGAAACTAAGGAGAGATAACTCCCGAAGTGGGGGTAAGCTTTCGAGGGCCGAAAGTCGTATACTCTGTGCCGGGCAAAACGCTGTATTGCGCATGTGCAGCGGCAGCTATTTGTCATTTCATGGTCACATGGTTTTGTTTTGAACGGTGTCACGTGCGACAGTTGTTGTTTTTCGAGGTTGTGTTGACCAATTTTGACACTTCGCGAGGATCGCGGCAAAGAAGCGTAATGCGCATGCGTCACTGTGGGATCCGGATTTAGTCCAACCCTTTCCAGGGAGTTATCTCTCCTTAGTTTCTAGCCTTCTTGGATCCAATGTATCCCCTGTCAGTGAAGCAAATATTATAAATAACTTTTTAACTAAACCTTTTTCAATGCCAGAGTTGAAGTCTGCAGTTTTTTCGAGAAAGGATAGTGCTTTTGGTCTGGATGGTGTTCCTTATATTATGTTAAAAAAGCTCAGTGAATCAGGGTTTAATATTTTTCTAAAAGTTTTAAATAATTTATGGCTTAGTAATGAAATACCTCACACATGGAAGGAGGATTGTTTGGTTCCCATATTGAAACCAGAAAAAAATAGGGCAGATGCAAATTCTTATCGGCCTGTTGCACTAACATCTTGTGTTGGAAAGATCTTTGAGCAATTATTAAAACAAAGGCTAGAGTTTTATGTGGAACAAAATAACATTTTACCTGCTAATCAGTTTGGCTTTCGAAGAGGAATGTCAGCTCGTGAAAGCATATGTCAGCTACAGCTTGATATTCAAAATAGCTTAAATAATAGAGATGTTTTAATGTCCGTATTCTTTGATGTTGCTGGAGCTTTTAATAGTGTCAACGTCGATGTTCTTTGTTCTGAATTGCTTTCCATTGGAATTCCAAATAAAATAGTTTACTTTGTTCATGAATTCTTGATTGAGAGGCAAGTTTATGTAAAGTTTAATGGCAAATTACACGGTCCAAGATTTGCTTCTGTTGGAGTTTGTCAAGGAGGAATTCTCTCTCCCTTGATTTTCATCTTGTATATAAGATGTTTAAATCTGATTTTGGGTTCAGAAGTAAAAAATCTTCAATTTGCTGATGATTTGGTTGTTTATGCATCTGGAAAAAATATTGCTAATATCACAAATAGTCTCAATAAGTCTTTAGAAGGGTTGCATACTTATTTCTCTTATTTGAATCTTGACATAAATGCGCTAAAATCCAAGTTAGTTGTTTTTGGTAAAATTGGTAATTATATTTCTAATGTGTTCTACAATAAAGATTCTATCCCTTTTGCTTATGAAGCCAAGTTTTTAGGTGTCACATTTACACAAAACTTATCTTGGAAAAAATATGTTGAATTAATAAGCTCAAGAGCTAATAGAGCTTTTAATATCTTGAAATCATTGTGTAGAACATCCTGGGGAGCTGATCCTAAAATATTGTTACTTTTATACAAATCTTTGATACGGAGTCATTTTGAATATGGTTTTCTTTGTTTTGCTGGTGATAGTAAGTTGGTAGATATCTTGGACAAAATACAAAATAAAAGCTTGAGAATTATTACTGGAGCATTTAAAAGTACCCCAATCAATGTCATGCAAGTTGAGTGTAAACTTCCTCCTTTAAGTATTAGATTTTCTTATTTGAGAGAAATTTTTTTGTTGAATCTGTATAGCAAAAACAATAATCACTTGTTTTTAAACTTGCAAAATTCTCCTGCACATTCCAACCGTTATTCTCTTTATCTACTTCAGGGCTTTGCTCAATACATCAATTTTCTTGAAACTCTTCAAATCCATATGTTATCAAGGAGACTTTGACAGTAAATTTCCTGAAATAATCATCATTATTGATCACAATTTATCCACTAAAGAAAAAGTCTGCAGTAAATTTTCTGAATTTTCGAATTATAGATTTTTATATATGGATGGGTCCAAAACTGAATCAGCAGTCTCATTTGCTTTTTTCGATAGGCTATTAAATTCAGGTATTGGTTATAAAATAAATTCAAAAACAAGTATATTCACAGCCGAGGCTGTGGCTATACTTGCAGCTTTAAAACATATAAAACATAAAAATCAAGGGTCATGTGAATGGGTTATAGTTAGTGATAGTATAAGTGTTCTTGAAAATCTCAAAAATAATAAATTTAATGCTAATACTAATTACCTTATTTCATTAATTAAAGAATCTTGGCTAGATTTGTTCAAAGTTCATAATATTAAGGTTGTATTTATGTGGGTTCCTTCACATATAGGAGTGCTAGGTAATGAAAGGGCTGACTTTCTAGCAAGAACCATAACCAATTCTTCCACAATTGTTCCTGATTCTAGTGCCTGTCTTAATATTTCTGTACCTTGTACAGATATTGTATCAATTTTGAAGGAAAGGTCTACTGATAACTGGAAAAGATATTGGAATCACACAGTTCAAATAGAAAACAGAGGTTTGTGGTATGCCACATACAATGTTCCCATCGGAGCCATGCCCTGGTTTTGCAAACACAATTTGCCATTCATCAACAGGAAATTTTATACAACAATTTTAAGGCTTCGTTTTGGACACTGTCGTCTAAATTTTCATCTCTTCCGTTTAAAAATGGTGCCAAGTTCCCACTGTGACCATTGTCACTTACAAGTTGAACAAACTATTTCTCACATTTTCTTTGACTGCTCATCCTTTGGCATTCAGCGCCTTGTGCTGATGGATGAGTTAATCGATATTTATGGTAGTCACGATTTGGTACCGCGCTCCATCCAGGATCTTCTTGTAAACAGTTCGACGTTCATCAGTTTATTTAAATTTATTTTAGGTACAGTTGGTCAAATTTAATTTGGTACTTTGAAGTATTGTTTTGTTTATATTGTAATTAGTAATGTGTTGTATATATTGTAGATACCAGAATGTGTTCTTTAACTTGGTTTTTTCCAGCAAATTTTAATAATTTCGATTGTATTTATTGAAAATTGAATTTAGCAGAGAATGATGTGTTTGTTCATTTGTTGACATGATTTCTATAAAATAAGACAGTGACATTGACATTTTCCTTAATGACGTAAGACGTCTGGAAACAGGATCTGAAAGGATGTAACGATTTATCAGGATTGATTCAAAAAACAAATAGAAATGGAATTTTGATACATAGTATATCATGCATTTAATGAATGAAACTAATGAATTTAACATGGATTTTACATACTGAAGAAGTTATCTGATATAATTCACAAAGAAAAATAAACTGATGACGAGGCAGCATGGTCTCAGACCTTAGCCTGTTCCAAGAGGAACGAAAAAAAATAAAAAATCGTGTGGCAACCCTGTTTGGCTTCGTGATACTATTGCATTGCATTGGTTTCAGTGATTATTTTCTTTAGGGGCCAGGGCCAGCTGACTCGGAAATCAATAATCAAAACAGAATTTAATTAAAACAATGGGTTAGGGCTCCGCGACTTTCGGTACGTTAATTGCGGAAAGGTTAGAAAATTGTGGCATTCGTTCGTGATTGGTTCTCAAGTTATTTACTTGTGAATAATTTTGAATTGGAAAGCGTCCCAGCCATCTTCGTATTTTATTATTATAAAAGGGTTGTGATTCTGTGTTCATCTGTCTTAGCCAAACTTTGAGTCATTCAGGTATGGTCTATATTCATATTTTCTTGTCTCTTGTTCAACGATTCTTTTCGGCAGACATGGGTCTCTTTGGTAAATTTGCCGATGCAAATTTTTCCTAATTCCTCCTACTCGTAGTTAAGTCAAATTTGAAAAATCAAAGTAAAAATTGAAAGGTAAATATGGTGTTTCAAGTAACAGTGTGTGAGTGTTACAAATTGTTAAGTTACTATAAGATAATAATTATTTATAATGGGTGGGCCTAGTCAAGTACCTAAACCCTTCCAGACTGCTCTGTTTAGGGCTTTTTCAACTCTTCACACCAATATTCTTTAGGTCTTGTTCGACGCCATCCAGGCATCTAAACTTTGGTCTACCTCGACTTCTTCGGCCATTTGGCCGCCTCTAGCAGATGTTTGCTTACTGTGGCCTTGCCCATTCGGATTACATGTGCTGCTCATCGTAGGCTACCAATCTTAATGGTTTTTATGACGTCGGGCTCATTGTACTTCCGATATAGCTCGTGGTTGTATTTCACCTTCCACAGATACCTATGTTAATATTTTGCAGCATAGGAAGTTAAACAAAAGCCTTCCTCTCTCCTGGTGGAATAAAAAAGGTTCTGAAGCAGTTCAGAAATATAAGTCTGCTTACATCCAATTTAAAAATAATCCTACAGGTGATTCTTAAATTAAGTTTAAAAGATTGCAAGCTCTCAAAAAACTTACTATAAAGACTGAAAGATCAAAAAGCTAGATTGAATAATGCAACTCCTTTAACAGATGTACTCATCTGTCCAGAATCTGGAATTATATGCATAAGTTCAACAAAACATTTTCTAGGAACAATAGTGATGATAGTTTGGTTCAAAGGTTTTACTAAATTATACTCCAGACTATGTTAATAATAGATCCAATGTAGGTGTCAGTGAATCAAATTCTGTAAATAACTTTTCAACTAAACCTTTTTCAAAGCCAGAATTGAATTCTGCAATTTTTTCTAGAAAGGATAGTGCTATTGGTCTGGATGGTGTCCCTTATATTATGGTTAAAAAGCTCAGTGAAACAGGGTTTAAATTTTTCCTGAAAGTTTCTAATTATTTATGGCTTAGTAATGATATACCTCACACATGGAAAGAGGATTGTTTGGTTTCCATATTGAAACCAGAAAAAATAGGGCAGATGCAAATTCTTATCGACCTGTTGCACTAACATCTTGTGTTGGAAAGATCTTTGAGCAGTTATTAAAACAAAGGCTAGAGTTTTATGTGGAATAAAATAACATTTTACCAGCAGGTGTTGATTAGCAAATCAATTTGGCTTTCGAAGAGGAATGTCAGCTCGTGAAAGCATCTGTCAGCTACAGCTTGATATCCAGAATAGCTCAACTAAGAAAGTAGTTTTAATGTCAGTATTTTTTGATGTTGCTAGAGTTTTCAATAGTGTCAATGTTGATGTCCTTTGTTCGGAATTGCTTTCCATTGGAATTCCAAGTAAAATAGTTTACTTTGTTCATGAATTCTTGATGGAAAGGCAAGTTTATGTGAAGTATAATGGCAAATTACATGGACTAAAATTGGCTTCAGTTGAAATTTGTTAAGGAGTAATACTGTGCTCCTTGATTTTCATCTGGTATTCAGTAAAATCTGATTTGAACGTCTGATGTTCAAATCAGATTTTGGGATCAGAAGTAAAGAATCTCCTATTTGCTCATGATTTGGTTGTTTATGCATCTGGAAAAAATATTGCAAATAGTCTCAATAAGTCTTTAGAAGGGTTGTGTACATATTTTTCCTATTTGAATCTTGATATAAATGTGCTTAAATGCAAATCAGTTGTTTTACTAAAATCGTAAATTTTATTCCTAATGTGTTCTACAATAAAATTCTATCCCTATTTCTTATGAAGCTAAGTATTTAGGTGTCACCTTTACACAAAATTTATCTTGGGAAAAATATGTTGAATTAGTGAGCTCAAGAGCTAATAGAGCTTTTAATATCTTGAAATCATTGTGTAGAATATCCTGGAATCCAAAAATGTTGTTGCTTTTATACAAATCTTTGATACGGAGTCATTTTGAATATGGTTGGGTTTCTCTGTTTTGCTATTGACAGTAACTTGGTAGATATATTGGACAAAATACAAAATAAAAGCTTAACAACAGGTTCGCTGCCGGCTAGTATAAAGAGATTTCTTGGAAAAATCCGACGTTGGGTTTTTGTGTAATACGTATTATAGATGTCACGTGATGGTATTTCTGTATTTATATTTTAAGGTTTTGTTTGATTTTACTGAAAAAAACCGGATATTAAAAATCCCGCAAATTTGCGGGCGCGGCATTGTGATTGAAATTTTCAACCACAGTGCCGGGCCCGCGAATTTGAGGGTTAGGTAGTTTATTCTGTTGTTTACTAAAATTTTGTTTTAATAATTGCACTTTCAGTAATATTTTACCACAGTATTTTAAATAATCACCTTAATAATCTTAAAAATTAGAGAGAGAAATGATATTCATCAAAACACTCGAAGCAAAGACCAGGTTTGTCAATACACATTTCGCAATACCACGGAGAATCTTTGCGTTTTTTCTGATTTTTTGAGCAAATCCTTTAGTATTTCTTTCCGTTATTTTACTAATTTTGTGTAAAACTACTTCACTGGTTCTTGGTCTCCTAACAGCACTAGAACCCGCTATTCCTGAAGTGTTTTTCTCCGGTAACAGTTCATTTATTACCGATAGTCTGTAATCGTAAAGTGTCATTTTTGGTTGGCCGGAATATTTGTTATATAATGTGTACGAGTTTACAACAAAAGTTGAAAAGTATGTATGGCTAGCTTGAGGTACCAGCGCAGAGTTTTCCTCTCGCATGGATAAAATGCGAGAAGCTGGTCCTGCCTATCAACTCCTGACATAAAATCATTGTATCTTGCGATGGCTTCGGGTTTTTCTTTGACCTGGCCTCGTTTATTGATAACTGGCACCCTCCTGTCTGCATATTGTGTAGTGATGTACATCACCGGGCGTTTGTCTCTTCATTTCCCAATGTGAACGCCGTCTTGAAAACGCGATATATCTTCATCTTACTTCAATGATTTTTGAGCCACTTCCATCGGGTTTTCTTTCAAGTTTTTTCGTAACGTGCCAGAACAATTCTATGTATTGTTATCCAAAAGACGTTTCGCTAAGGTGAAGCTATGGTAATAATTGTTCATATACAATGAGTGACCGTTATGAAGATATTTCTGCATCAATTGTATTATCACTTTCTCCGCGTGCCCTTTCCCTGCCACATCTTTATCTTGGCTACCTACATATACTCGAAACCTGAGTATGAGACCGTCTGGTTCAGTCAGCATATACAGTTTTATGCCGTATTTGTGGCGTTTATTTTTGATATACTGCCTGAATCTTAGACGCCCCCTCCAAAGCACCATGCTCTCGTCCAAAGACAATTCTCGTGCAGGATTATAGCATTTATCCATTTTCTCATTGAAATAATCAATGACGCCACGTATTTTGTACAGAGGGTCCGGGTCATTCTCTATATCGGAACTGAAGTGAAGACACCTCACTTTATGCAAAAATCTATTTCTACTCATATGTTGGCCAAAAATAGGTATAGCGAGTAATCTATTAGTTTTCCAATAATCTTGTAGTCGGGGCAATTGAATGAAACCCATGTGAAATAGTAAGCCTAAAAAAACTCTTAGCTCCGGAACAGTCAACTCTTTCCAATAAGTTATTCTTGATTTTTCCGTTACCGTACTTTCCCAAAATAACTTCACCGCTCGGGTATTCGTTTTTTCGCAAATCATTCTGTTTATTAAATTCAATGTGTCTTAGCTCACCAGACGTGCACCAAGCACTTGGAGATATTTCTGCAGCTGATGTGGCCCCTTCAGATGCTTGTAACGATTCGGATGAAGTCTGAGATTGCAATAACGGTACTAAATCCAATGCCGCATTATCCGTAATATGCCGCCGGTCTTCAGCCTCCTCTTCATCATCTGATGATATATCGCAGTCCTCAGGATCAAAATTATCATCACTGCTATCACCCCAGTCAAGATGATCTTCAATATCGCTGTCCGTCAACCCATAATTCAACTGCCGTCTCGTTCGTTTGGGTCTTGATGGCCCCGATTCTTCATCCATATTTGAGCCTTGATAATCTTAACATAAGAGTCACAGTTCCAAAACCACAAATTGTACCGAAGATCTACAACATTCAAGCGCAGTGCCAGCCTAAAAACGTGTCGCCAAGCGCAGAGCCAGACGCGTACTGACTCTTGTAATGAGTGTTGTTCCTGTCAATTTTAGGGTTGCCGTATTCTAATTCCAAAATTACCGGATTTTGAGGGAAATCAAAAAAAATTGCCGTATTGTACAAAATGTTTATTTGGAATGTTTAAATAATAAAAAAAAAGTAGTACCTATGTAAGTATACTTTGAATTTTCCACTTTTAAACTAACTTATTTTATTTTTCACCATATAGGTTTTGAATAGTTTCTAGTACTTCCGATTCTGTCGCATGAAGGTCATGCTGTTTTTTTATCTTTCATTTTATCAATCATTTTGTTTGGTACTTGAAATTGTGTACAATTACCGTGATTACGGATTGCTTGTCTGGCTAGAAGAGTTCCATTAATAGTTGGAGTAATTAATTTGTTTCGAAGTCTCGTTTTCATATTATTTACTTCACTGAAGATACGCTCGCAGTCTGCGTTCGAGTGTGGCAGACATAATACATTTAAAGCAAATGATGCTAATGTTTTTAGTTCTGTACCATCACGAATTTTAATCCAAAACTCATCGGTTTTCTGTGAGCTAGTTTCGTATAATGGTAATTTATTTACCATTGGTAGCATTCTCCATTCATCATCAATTGTTTGGAGATCGTCTGCATTATTGACGAATCGTGGCAACTTTTGCATAAGCGGTAAAATGGATGGACAAACGTTTCTTGTTTGATTATTAACTGCTTCTTCAGGTGATAAATATTTTAGAAGTTGAAGTAAATCGTCAGAGAAGTCGTACCTTTTTTTTATTTCTTTGCATACTGTGATAAGGAAATCTCTACAGCGAGAGTAAAACTCTATTAATTGTTCTTTTGTTGCTGAAATATGTGGTTTTTGTGTTTCTATCATAATTTTTACCCCCAAATACATTTGTGGAAGGAAATATCGCGTATCTTCTGGGACGATTGAGCTGATATCATTTTGTTGAACATGATCTCTTTGCATGTAACACATTAATAATTCTTTGTATGTTACTCTGATGTGTTCATCCAGTTCCACCAATTTTGAGTCAGCGCTTTGAAAGTACTCGTTGAGTTTAACAAATTTAGGTAATATCCATTGCAAAAATAAAAAGTAAAGCTTTATGAAATCGTCATGCAGCTCATGGTAAACTAATTCTGCAGCTGCAGTTTTTTCTTCAAGCCATTTCTGCGTAAAAAACAATTTAAGGCTGTTCCACTGTTCAAGCAGCCTGTTCACAACCGACAGCAGGGAAAGCCACCGAGTTTGTGATGGATGTAAAATCTTGTGGATTTTTGTGGTAGTAAAAACTTGAAATTCCAAATATTGGGCTAGCCGTTTTGAACTCAGTTTAAAAAAAACCATAAATGTTTCGCGCCAAATCTTCGCATCGTCTTGGCAATTTTTTGCATGCCTCACTGGCACACAAATGCATAGAATGACATATGCATTCGAAAAAAAAGATACCTGGCAGATTTTCTCGCAAACGGCTGGCTACGGAATTTTGTGATCCCATCATTACATTGCAGCCATCTGAAGCGAATCCTATTATATTCTCTAATGGGGATCCCATTAGAGAATATAATAGATCCCTCTATCAGTAAATTTCTTTATAATGAGATCATACATGGCTTCTGCTGTAGCTCCCTCTACTGCCATCGTAAAATCACCTGCCTGAAATAAAGGTGCCAGTTCCCATAGTGAGGACATGACTTTTTTTGCTGCTCATCAAAATAACGGATAATAATGCACATGGTTTTTGTGGACGAAATATCCGTTGATTCATCTACTAATACGCTGAATTTATAACCTTTAATAATGTTTTCTACATAATCTTTTTGGAAATCTCCAATAACATTTTTTACCGTAGTTGTGCATTTTTTTCGTTTTATGGCAATCTCGGCAGCAATTCTGGAGTCAGGAAAACAAGATTTTAGCACCTCTGATAAATGATCCATGGCCATAAATGATATGTTGTGCTCTGCGACGAATGCACTGAGTTATATTTCAGCTTCCATTACTTTTCTATTGTGATCCGTTTAGCGATTCTGAAAATAAGTGCTGACATCTCTTGTAGAAGAGCTCGCTGATGCTTTTCTCACGTGTTGGGTATTTGAAACATGACGTTTTAAGGTTGAAATTTCGCAAGAAAGTTTGATGTCACACATTGTACATTTTGCCTTGTAAGGGTCATCATTGACAGGTGCAATCCAATTCTTAAACGTTTCATCACTTTCCCACTGCTTTCTGTATTTCTGTTTTATGTGTTTACTTTTTACCTTTTTTTTCGGCGTAGGTGGCCCGTCGTCATTTTCACACTCATTGTCACTCATTTTCAACTTAAACTTAATGAAATCTCCGTTAAATAGCTTTCACTGATAGACGTAACATACAGCAAAACAAACAAGCAATGGAAGAATATTCACAATAGGTACAACAACAATTATTCCGGGGATTCTCGTAAATTCTAGAATCCACCCGAATAAAAGTGAAGAACCTACCAAAATGAGGAACTAAAGATTTTAGATCTTAAAACCTCGGACATAAGGTTGCATTTGGTTGATTGAATTATGTTGACGTTTATTTCGTGGCGCTTCTACGTCTATGGATTTATCCACTAAAGAAAAAGTCTACAGTAAATTTTCTGAATTTTCGAATTATATATTTTTATGATGGGGTCTAACGTATCTTGCAATGAAACACTGATATTAATTAAATTAGTATTTTATTTGCACTACGTATGCACGTCACTTCACAATTCAAAGAGAAAGAGGCATATATATATCGCCCTCACACTTACGATATACCACACTCTCCCCGACTAAAGATTTAAACATGAATAAGTTTATATGTAATAAAAACTATGGACTACTATTATTTGTTAATCAATACACTATTCCCAGGATGCCATGATGCCAAACAGAGACAAACCCACCAGTGAATTACAAAATAACTAAGTTAAATAAAAACTATTCTTCTAAAGTTTCTGAACATGACATCATCTGATTTACATGACGTTTCCACCGACATCCTTCTACTTCTATTAATAAGTAACATCTGGTATAGAATTTTCAACAATCAAACCCTGAACCCATGGCTTACTTCCCTTCCTATAATCTTTTACCATTACTTTTTGACCTATCTCAAATTTAACCTTTCTAATTCCTTGTGCTCTATTCTGTGATTTGGCATGCAGCTCCTCTCTCAGCGATGGTGGTCTAAGTAAGCTAAATCTATTTCTCAGCTCTACCCAGCATTAGACGAGCTGGTGTAATGCCAGTTGTTCGTTGAGGAGTGCTTCTATAATCCATTAAAAATAGGTTTATTGCATAGGGCATAGAATGACCACTATCTTTGATTTTAGTAATTGCTGATTTAAACGTTTGGACAAATCGTTCCGCTGCCCCATTAGTGGCTGGGTGATAAGGTGGTGAGAAGGTATGTTTAATTTGAGCTAATTTACAAAATTCTTCAAATTCCGCACTTGTGAATGATCGGCCATTATCTGTGACAAGGTGTACAGGAAAACCAAATGTTGAAAAACTTTTTTAAAAACTTCAATTGTACGTGCTGATGTAATGCTGGACATTTCATATATTTCTGGCCATTTTGTATAGCTATCAACTATTACAAGAAACATTTTATTGTAAAATGGGCCTAAGAAGTCGGCATGGATCCTATACCAGGCTGAAGGGGGTACTGGCCATGGTTTCTGGGTTTTACAAGGGGATTTACTATTTTGTAAACATACAATACAATTTTTTACTATATTTTCTATATCAGTGTCCAGTTTAGGCCACCAAAAGTAAGATCGAGCAATCTCTTTCATACGAACTATCCCAAAGTGACTTTTATGAAGCTCTGTTAACACAGTTTCTCGAATAGAATTTGGTATTACTATACGATATCCCCAGAACACACACCCTCTATCTACGGTCAATTCATTTAATCTAGTGTGGTATGGTAGTGTGTCTTGAGTTAAATGTTTTCTTTCTGGCCAACCATCAGATATATATCTTATAATTTTTGTCAGTGTACAGTTTTTTTTTGTTTCCAACTGTATTGTTTTCCAATCCAAATATTCCAATTGAGATTCATTCAGATGATAAATGTTGCTCGAGTTACCACTTGAATAAAGTGGGTGAGTATTTTCCTCTTCACATTCTTTTTCTATAGCAGTTCTAGATAAATAATCTGCTGGATTTACAGTTGTTTTAATATGTCTTACTTTATAGTTCAATGCATACAAGAATATTGCATAATGTTGCAATCTTTTGGCAGCCATTTTTGGAATACTTTTTGTAGGGCCAAAAATCCTTACTAAGGCTGCATTATCAGTTTCAAGTTCAAAATGTCTCCCATATAAATAGTTATAAAACTTAGTTATTCCAAAAATAACTGCCATTGCTTCCTTATCAATAGTTGAATATTTTTGTTCTACTTCGCTTAGTTTTTTACTTGCGTAAGCAATTGGTTTAACAATACCTTCATAATTCCTATTTGATAATACTGCGCCTAAGCCAGTGTCAGACGCATCGCAAGTTAAAATTAATGGTAATTTAGGATCATAGTGTTTTAAATTAGAGGCAGACGCTAACTTATCTTTGATGAGTTGAAAGGCATTGTTACATTCTGGCGTCCAATTAAATTTATTTTTCTTAGTACATTCATACAATGGAGTAATAATAGTAGCCATATCTTTCAAAAAGCGAGAATAATAGTATTTTTCCTAAAAAGGATTTAAGTAGAGTTAGGCTAGTTGGTGTTTTTGCATTTAACAAAGGTACAATATTTGATTGAAAAATACTAATGCCTTTTTTATCAACCCGATATCCAAAAACATCCAGACTAGTTACAAATAATTTACACTTCTCTGGTTTTAATTTAAATTCACATTGCTGTAACTTATTGAGTACTTTGCAGAGAGTTTTTAATGTGTCTTGAAAATCTTTTCCTTTAATATAAATATTGTCAATAAATACAATAGTGTTTGGTATATCTTTTAACTTTTGAAACATCAAGCGCTGAAAGGATCCAGGTCCTGAACTAACTCCATATGGGAGGTAACTATATTTATAAGTTCCCACCTCTGTGACTATTGTTGTACAGTCTTGACTATCAGCACTAAGAGGAGCCTGTAAGTAGGCTTCTTTTAAATCCAGTTCGCAGTAATATTCACCATTTTTCAGTGTATTTAATATATCATCAACATGGGGTAGTGGGAAGTGATTAATTTCTAAATACTTATTTACCGTTAGCTTGTAGTCTCCACAAAGTCGCACTGACCCATCTGGTTTTAATATAGGTACTACTGGTGTTCCCCATTTACTATGTTCAACTGCTGAGATTCTCTTGTTTTTAAGTAATCTTTGAATTACTTTGTTTACCTTATCCCGCAAAGCAAATGGTACCCGTCGTACAGGCAGACATTTTGGTGTGGCATCAGATTTCAACTTCAAAGTGATCTCTTCACCTTTTAAATTGCCCCAGCCAGGACTGAATACTTCTGCGAACTGGTTTTTTACATGTTGTTGTGCATGTGAAACAGTTTGTATCTCATTAGTTCCTATATTTAAATTATTTTCTAATTTAGGAGGCCATAACCCTAACTCATTTAACCAATCTCTACCAATGACCCGTGGAGAATTATTTTTTACCACAAAAATATTTAGTTTTTTAAATACTTTGTTACACTTCACTGGAATTTCTTTTATTATGCCTAATGGTTGTGTTAAACTTTGATCAAAGTTTCTGAACATTACATTACAGCTTTCAAAATGAAATGATTTTAAAAATTGTTCTTTATCTTGAAATGAAATCACCGTGACCTCGGACCCTGTGTCCAACTGAAATGGAACATTATGCTCATTCAATTTTACTGAAATATAATGTGGGGGTATCCTACTCACATTATTATAGGAATAAGTTCAGACTTATAAGCAAGAAAGAAGAGGAAGCTATTGAAGATAAAAGTCCATATGCAGAATATCAGTATTCTGCATATGGACTTTTATCTTCAATAGCTTCCTCTTCCTTCATTTCTTTTTCACACTGCTCCGCCTCCAACACATTAGTTTGCCTAGTAGGTTGTTTCTTCTTAGAGCACATTTTGAAAATGTGACCTTGTTCACCACATTCTGAACAGAACTTTTTTTTTAATGTATGTGGCTCTGAAATGATTATCTTTACCACAACAAAAACTAATGCTGCTTCTAAAGATCGTGAGACTTCAATACATTTGTCCAGAGTCATATCACTTGCACCTTTTAGTAACTCAAATTTAATCAATTTAGATGCCACTCCATCAATCAGTTTTTCTTTTATTTGATCTTCAACATCTTTGAATCCACATTTTCTTGCTAATTTTTTTAGTTCCAGGACATAATCTTCTATGTTTTCACTTGGCTGTTGATTTCTTTGTCTAAATTTGGCTCTTTCTCACACAGTAGAAACTGGTTTCACATACTGTTGTTTTAGTTTTAGACATAATTCCTCATAGGTAAGTTTGCTGGGGTTTACAGGTGCACACAAGTGTGTTAAGGTTTCAAAAACCTTGGATGTTAATTTTGTTGCTAATAGTGGTACCTTCTTTTCTTCATCTATGTCATTTAATGTTATGAAAAATTCCAACTGTTGCTGGAAAACATCCCACCTGTCACCATCAAATGGCTCTGATTCTCCATACGAAGTCATGATCTTTAATGTCTTGAATTCCTGTTCTTTTACCGTTTTGTTTCTATAGAATTCGCTTAGAGTTCTTCTCAATTCCTCAACTGAACTGCTTTCAGAAAATTGTATGTTTTCGTCTATGTGTATTTGGTGTAACTCAGTTTTCGTACACTTTATAAATGTAACTTCGTTTACCCAATTTTACTTGTTGAATTTTTTCCAAATTTTCACTGACTTGTTGGCTTTCTGCCCTGGGTTCAGAATTAACGTCGAAGAACGACGATTTCGAAGGACAGTGCAGGCCACTGATGGACCGAAAACTAAATTTTAAAACGCGTAGACTGCCCGGTCTCGACGACAACCGATCTACAATTTCAGTAACGGACGATACGTTACATGATGACCAAAGGTTGTACGCCTTTAGTACATCATCGAAAACTAGCGTTTCCGGTGGCTCAAACTCTGACCATGACTTCAGCGATAAAGTGCGGAATTCTGATACGAAAGACTGGCTATGCTCCACGAGAGAGTGAGGAGAGTTCGTATTCTCGTCAGGCGATAAACTACGAGGCGAAGTAGGATCGCATAGCCTACAACTCAGCCGACAACAAGATGTCATAATGTGCGGCGACGAGAAATGATATAAATATATATCCACTACAGAGCTAGCCACAATTGCAATGGCGGCCGGGATGGAATGTTGGTGCAAATTTATGATTTGTTACGCACTTCAGACCGAAGCCACGCCGGCTGCTAGGATTTTACCGATTATCACTGGTATTTGTTGTTGTTTTGCTCAAACTTTTTGTTCATTTTACGCGCTAAGTTTCACTTTATCGTCGCCAATAACGTATCTTGCAAGGAAACACTGATATTAATTAAATTAGTATTTTATTTGCACTACGTATGCACGTCGCTTCACAATTCAAAGAGAAAGAGGCAGATATATATCGCCCTCACACTTACGATATACCACAGGGTCCAAAACTGAGTCGGCAGTCTCATTTGCTTTTTTCGATAGGCTATTAAATTCAGGTATTGGTTATATAATAAATTCAAACACAAGTTTATTCACAGCTAAGCTTCAAGTACCTAAACCCTTCCAGACTGCTCTGTTTAGGGCTTTTTCCTTCCAACTCTTCACTCCAATATTCTTTAGGTCTTGTTCGACATCATCCAGCCATCTAAACTTTGGTCTACCTCGACTTCTTCGGCCGTCTGAGCGTACCTCTAGCAGACGTTCGCTTACTCTGACCTTGTCCATTCGGATTACATGTCCTGCTCATCGTAGGCTACCAATCTTAATGGTTTTTATGACGTCAGGCTCATTGTACTTCCGATATAGCTCGTGGTTGTATTTCACCTTCTACAGATACTACTATTAATATTTCGCAGCATAGGAAGTTAAACAAAACCCCTCCTCTCCCCTGGTGGAATAAAAAAGGTTCTGAAGCAGTTCAGAAAGCTTAGTCCACTTACATCCAATTTAAAAATAATCCTACAGATGATTCATATATGGAGCTTAAAATATTACAAACTCTCAAAAAACTTACTTTGAAGACTAAAAGGTCAAAAAGCTGAAAGGAATTATGTAACTTCTTTATCAGATGTACTCTTCCATCCAGAATCTGGAATTGAATGCGCAAGTTCAACAAAACATTTTTTTGGAACAATATTGATGATAGTTGGGTTCAAGATTTTTACTAAATTATACTCCAGACTGTAAATAATAGATCCAATGTATCCCCTGTCAGTGAAGCCAATTCTGTAAATAACATTTTGACTGAACCATTTTCAATGCCAGAGTTGAAGTCTGCAGTTTTTTCTAGAAAGGATAGTGCTTTTGGTCTGGATGGTGTCTCTTTGTAATTGAATTCGACTAACTTCGGTGCTACTTAAGTGCTTTAAACCAGCTTTCATTTTAATATTGCAGATGAAATAACTTATAGAAATAGGTAGAGGAACTAATGCAGAATTAGAAATATATAAAAGAAAGCCACAATTCATAATAGGAATCGATTTATTGCAGTTATAAAAAACCACGCGCCGAAAAAAAAAATATGTTTAAAAAGCTCAGTGAAACAGGGTTTCAATTTTTTCTGAAAGTTTCTAATTATTTATGGCTTAGTAATGATATACCTCACACATGGAAAGAGGATTGTTTGGTTTCCATATTGAAACCAGAAAAAATAGGGCAGATGCAAATTCTTATCGACCTGTTGCACTAACATCTTGTGTTGGAAAGATCTTTGAGCAGTTATTAAAACAAAGGCTAGAGTTTTATGTGGAATAAAATAACATTTTACCAGCAGGTGTTGATTAGCAAATCAATTTGGCTTTCGAAGAGGAATGTCAGCTCGTGAAAGCATCTGTCAGCTACAGCTTGATATTCAGAATAGGTTAACTAATAAAGACGTTTTAATGTCAGTATTCTTTGATGTTGCTGGAGTTTTCAATAGTGTCAATGTTGATGTTCTTTGTTCTGAATTGCTTTTCATTGGAATTCCAAATAAAATAGTTTACTTTGTTCATGAATTCTTGATTGAAAGGCAACTTTATGTAAAGTGTAATGTCAAATTACATGGACCAAGATTTGCTACAGTTGGAGTTTGTCAAGGAGGAATACTCTCCCCCTTGATTTTCATCTTGTATATCAGACGTTCAAATCTGATTTTGGGCTCAAAAGTAAAAAATCTTCAATTTGCTGATGATTTGGTTGTTTATGCATCTGGAAAAAGTATTGCAAATATCATAAATAGTCTCAATAAGTCTTTAGAAGAGTTGTGTACATATTCTTCCTATTTAAATCTTGACATAAATGCGCTTAAATCCAAGTTAGTTGTTTTACTAAAATTGTAAATTTTTTTCCTAATGTGTTTTACAATAAAGATTCTATCCCTATTTCTTATGAAGCTAAGTTTTTAGGTGTCACCTTTACACAAAATTTATCTTGGAAAAAATATATTGAATCAGTGAGCTCAAGAGCTAATAGAGCTTTTAATATCTTGAAATCATTGTGTAGAACATCCTGGGAGCTGATCTAAAAATGTTGTTGCCTTCGTACAAATCTTTGATACGGAGTCATTTTGAATATGGTTGGGTTTCTCTGTTTTGCTGTTGATAGTAAGTTGGTAGATATCTTGGAGAAAATACTAAATAAAAGCTCAAGAATTATTACTCATCATCATCATTCTTTCTTTTAAGAATACAGAGGGCGTAAATGAACTGCGACAGTTAGTTACCGTTTTCGAAACATGGTTTTTCCAGTTAATGTGGGAATCGATGGTTAAGCCCAAAAGGTTAAATTCTGAAACTTTTTCTATATTTTGATATTGTTTTACTATTTCCAGGTTTAAGGGTTTCTTTTGGTAAGGTCTGTGTTAGGGAATCTTCTATGCGTACGTTTCTTGCGGTGTCCATTAGTGAGTGAGTCGACCGGCGGCGGGTGTCGTGCCCAACCGGTTTCGGCTAGTGAGGGGCCCGTGCGCTAACAGGCTCCCCCGGGTGGAACGTCCAGTTCCAGAACGTCCTGGTCAGGTAGCATACAGTGCCTGTTCTAGGCTCTTCTCAGAATTCCTGATGCCGTGGTGACGTCAGCGACGCGAGCGATGCCGTCGCAGCCAGGATGTAGCCGGGTAACGCGGCCCAGCAGCCAGTGGTTAGGTGGCAGACGGTCGTCCTTGATAACCACCAGGGTTCCCACGCGTAGGTTTCCTCCAGTGTTGCGCTGCCATTTCATGCGCTTTTGCAGATCTGAAATGTATTCTAGATAGTAACGATTCCAGAAGTGCGTGGTTAGGATTTGTGCTTTTTGGAAGCAAGGCAGTGTGCTGATCTGGGCAGAATCCTCTACAGCAACCTGGGAATTAGGCAACATTGTGAGCGTTCGTCCAATGAGGAAGTGAGATGGCGTACGAGGGATAAGGTCGTTTGGATCGGATGAAATGGGTGTCAAAGGACGGGAGTTTAAAATTCCTTTTATGCCTATGAGAACTGTATTCATTTCCTCGTAAGTTAAATTTGCTAAAGAGAGCACTCTTTTTAAATGGTGTTTGACTGATTTAACAGACCCTTCAGCCAAACCGTCAAAGTGGGGACTATATGCGGAAGAGAATTTGAATATTATTGACTGCTCTGCCGATTTCGAACCAATGTCATTGCATTTTGCGTTTAGAAATTTAGAAAGTTCGTTAGCAGCTCCTACAAAGTTAGTACCACTGTCGGAATAATCCAACGACGAATATAATAAATATTATATCAATCTGACGGTATTATTAATATCGCACCCCTAGATGAAAACTCCACTAAATCAAAAACCTTATTTTTCAGAAACGACAAAAAACGTTCTTGAAAAATTTAGCAAAGATATCAAAAAACTAATTAGATTTAAATGAAGGGAATTTTAAAATTGGTCTGCTAAAGCATGCAAAAATAAGATTTTTTAGTTACTCTGGTTTTGCACTGGCATTATGTGATATTTTCGTGCCGTAAGTAGAGTTCCTTTATGCTATATGAAATAAAAACAAGTTACATTACTTTTTACCGCAAAACCAAGGTGACAGTTTTTTGGTGTTTTGACTTACGGTATAATGAACGGATGATGTTTACAACGTCCTGCTTGTTATGATTGGAATAGTTTTTAGTTTTATGTGTATAGGTACTTAAATAAAAATGGTTGAATAAAATAACTGTATATTCAAAAATAAATTTATAATTTATTTACTGAATAGAACAAAATAAACTTCAATTTATGAAGATTGTTAAAAATAAAATAAAAATAGTATGCCTTCACTAAAATAATTATTATTTAGTTACTAGGTATTGTAATGGAATTGTAATCAAATAAGACTTATTTGTTTTTATAATACGAGTAATCACAGCAATAATTATACCTTTTCAACATTTATCTCCTATAAATAAAACAATTTGAGCTTTCTTACCTTTTCAAACTTAAAATAACTACAGCCACTAAACTACCGTTAGTTATATTCAATAAAAAATACCAAAGCTATGAATCTGGCATCTTTTCTTTGTAAAATAATTATAATAAGGCATATTTTTTTTAAAATGTAGTCGTCAGACAGTATAAAATTAATTCCACAATAAATCATCGAGATATATGATGTAGTGCCAAATAAATGTTTTTGTATTTATTATAAGAGGGTTGTCCTAATAACTGTGTAGTCAAACTAATATAAAGAGATCATTTAAAATATATAATGTCTCTTGAAAAATTCATAAAGCTCCAAAAAATGTAGAGTCGTCGTCGTCATCGTTTAAACTAAAAGATGTCTACTGCTGGACATGGGCCTCCCCCATGGATCTTAATTTATATTTAAATAATAATTTCTAATAGAATAGTACATGAAACACATTCAATACTAGTCACAATAACCAATATTTATCCTTAAAAATAACTTAAAACAATCTTATCATTGAATTATCAGCGCTCGTTTTCAATTTCGAAGGGCGCCCTTTTTTGGTCGATAAGCACGTTTTTTGCTTCTGGTGGGGGGGTTGGCCAGCTTTAATCGTATAGCTAAGTAATTCTTGAATGTTCGCACGTATATTTTTTGTAAAATGCAGGGCAGTTGCATTTCCCATGCATCCAGTCAAGATTATGCGGTAGATCCACTTTCCATTTGCTAAACCATTGGACTTAGTAATCAACAAAATCAGTTCATGCATTCTCAAAGTTTTGGTTTTTTCGTCTGCCTCACCAGCCGGTACTTCGTAGTGTTTAAAAGTAAACCGATCTATTAAATTGGTAATGAATAGTATTATTTTTATAACTGAACGAAATAAAATGTAACCATTGTACGGTGACAACATAACCAACAAAAAGAAGTCGGAATCAGGGACCAATAATCGATTCATTTGGGGACATATCTACCATTCTGAGAACGAAGCTCATATTCATCTAATAAACTACGATTTTATTGGTACTCCATCTCCTATTTTAGATATATATTGGCATTAATTTGATAATTCATACCTGGGGACACTTTTTGTTTTTCTGAGAACGAAAATATTTCGTGGCGATAGATCTATTGATTAGATGATACGAGGGGGGATCCAAAAGTAATGATAATCAGTTATTTCTAGTGCACATAAAAATACAAAAAAAATATCAGTCACTTGCTCAGTTACCCACTAGTTCAGGAAAAAAAAATCATATAAATAGGCCACGATTCCCGGGAGCTACATTCATTTGAATACGAACTGTCAAGGAGTGAACATCAAAATGGAAAAACACGAAATCAGTGCTGTCATTAAATACCTCTGCTTGAAAAAAATGTCTACCAAAGACATACACAGCGACTTGGTGGAAACATTAGGAGACTCTTCTCCTCCATATTCCACAGTTGCACGCTGGGCTAAGGAGTTTAAGCTGGGAAGAACATCGACGGAAGATGAACACCGCGAAGGACGCCCATCGACGTCCCTCACTGAAGAAAATGTGAAAAAAGTTGAAGAAGTTGTATTGGAAGATCGAAGAGTGACTATCAGGCATGTAGCTGGGGTCACAGGGATCTCATATGGCAGCATTCAAAGAATCCTTGCGAACGAATTGCATATGAGAAAGGTCTCCGCGCGTTGGGTCCGAAAATGTTAAACGACGAGCAAAAGAAGAAACGAGTCGACATGTCAAGAGCAAATCTCGAAAAGTTCCAGGCAGACAAGGATAATTTTTTGTCACGTTTTGTGACCATGGGCGAGACCTGTATCCACCATTTTGATCCTAAAACAAAACAACAATTGATGACATGGAAACGATCCGATGAACCGACGCCGAAGAAATTCAAAGTGTCAAGCTCAGCAGGGAAGGTTATGGCGTCTGTTTTTTGGGATGCTGAAGGAATAATCATGGTGGACTACTTGGAAAAGGGGGCCACTATTACAGGCTCCTACTATGCAGAACAAATAAGAAGATTGCGGCAGGCTATTAAGGAGAAAAGGCGAGGCAAACTGCGGGCTGGAGTGCTGTTCCATCAAGACAATGCACCGGTTCACAAAGCTGCAATTGCCATGGCTGCCATTCAGGAAGCGGGCTTTGAGCTAGTGGAACAACCCCACCTATTCACCAGATCTAGCCCCCAGTGACTTCTATCTCTTTCCACGACTCAAGGAACACCTCCGAGGCAAGAAATTTGACGATGATAGCGACGCCACAGTGTGATTTCGACCCAGCCGCGGACAAGCACAGTTTATGTGTTTATTCGAAAGAGATTGATGTGGCAAACATTTAATAAAAATCCCTACGGTAAATTTCTGAATACTTTTAGAGAAATTATTTTTTTATTCAAAGGTCAATGAACTCAAGGAAAACTTAATTAATTTGTTACTCTAAAAATAGATTATTTTTTGTTTTTGTTAGTGTCTTAAACAACTTAACATTGCATTACTTATTCATACAAAAATATGAGGAACTGTAACTGTAATATTATAAGATTTTCTTATTTTTACTTTTTATTCATTTTTTATGAGCCCATGTTTCTGTCGCATTTTATTCTTCGTTGCAAATATGTACAATACTGTTGTTGATTATGTCCTACAAAATTACACACGACACTAAAAGGGGTGGAGAGATAAAGCGTTTCTAAGTATTTTAGAAATTTCTATGGAAATAGGGTTATCCAAAACTAAAAATTTAAATAAATCTAGACATATAATAAAACAGTAACTGGACCGTCTTGTAAATTCTTATTTTGCTGAACGGTACGGAAATACGAAATACGGAACTAATATCGATATTGATGAAGAATCATTATGTAGTTTATGTACCGGGTCAAAATATAAGATAAAGTTTATCCCTGAAAAATGTAGCGTTCCCGAAGGGTAAAAAAGAAACATCAAAAAATTATGCGATATACTAAACTATGTCGTGTCGTTATCATCACAATATATCAACATTTCTTCTGATGGTAATACGATGTTGATATCGTCGTTATCGTCATTGTGCCCATCAAAGGGAATGTCATCGTCCGAATATTTTTGTTTTGACGAATCGTCATGGACAAGTACGTTATCCATCGTAGGTCTTTAAAGATTCAAAACTTTTTCTGGAATGACCGAATGTTTTCGAGTCGATAAAAGAGGGTCAGAAGACTCCAAAGCTCGGTGAAACAAGTCAAGGACAGTGGTTTTACGGTCAAATTTGCGGGTGTGATGTTCACGATCGTAACGCCAAAATTTATTCCTTGATTCTCCGGCTTGTTCTGAGAGCATTCCAATGGGTAACGAAATAGAATCTATTATTTTTTCCATGTATTAATATTTTGTGAATGGTCACAGACATGTAGTACCAGCTGTAGTTTTGTACGTATTTCTTAGCCAAACTGTTGCAAAAGTCCTGAAATTTCGTAGAATCTATTTCCAAACCGCATGACAATGCTGCAATGCCACTAGAATGGTGTGTAGGTCGTCAAGAAGCCATTCCTCCAGTCCTAAAATATTGGCAAAGGTCTTTCGATTTGATTCTGATAAAGCAGTACGGGCCGTGTTGCCGTCGTTGGTTGTGCCCGAGTTGGGCCGAACTACGTCAACCAACAAACCCATTTTTTGTCTGATATCATTTTGGATTTGTTTTTTTCTTTCCTCCACAATACAAGCTTCTGCTGAATTTTTCTCTACTCTCCACTTTTGCACAGCAGGGTGATTTTTGTAGCCTAAATGTAGTAAAAATTCAAAAATTCTTATCCAGGCGTTCAATGGACTAAGTCCGTGGAGTAAAGCTTCTTGATTTATTGCCTTTTTAGTTACTTTTTCTATATTATTAAATTCGCTACAGGTAGCTCCACAACATGCACACCGTAATTGTGAAGTGGTATGTGTAATAGCATTAAAAACTTTGCCATCTATTATGGTTTAATATAATTTTGGATCGCCAATTACTGTATATCCTAAAGAGTTTTCCGAAAAAATCGGTGACAATATGTTCTTTATTTCATCTTCAACACTTTTTTCTCATCTAAAATTAGTTGTGTAGATTCTGACCTAAATTGAATGCGTATTGGGCGACAAAATCTGAAAGATTGTGGATTTGGGTTGACCCACAACACAAACCCGTCATCAGTTTTTATACGTAACGGAATAAAAGTTGTTGCAAAGAGGCAATGTTCATCATCGTTTCCATCTGAAAATGTTTGTTTATAGGTAGATTATCCAGTGGTTCCGTCAAAGCCCCATGAACCCTCGAAAACACAATGCAGTGATTCTAAACTTTTCTGTTGACAGTACTCTGAAACTTTTTGATCGCAAGCATCAACAATTCGGCGAAATGTGTGCATAAGCAAATCTAGCAGTGGCACTTTTGCTTCTCGTTCTGATACTTGTATTTCTACATCGGGATAACATAATTTTTTCACAATTTGAATTTTATAATAGGGAGGGTAAATATTATATCCCCGAGATTTGGCCCCTTCACGTATACTAGTATAGTCTTCAACTGATAGTTTTCTATCTATAATTAAACAAAGAGCTTCATTAGGTGTATATGGTTGACCTTTTTCATTTACTTGATTGGATCTTATTAGTTTGGCTATTTCCGTTGACTGGGTTGAAGTTTTTAGGCATTTTTTGAGGACAAATTCAAAGTCACTAGCAGAAGTTTTACTTAATTTATTACCTGTTTCATCTATTACAATTTTTGACATAACTTTGATCAGTGAGTCTGTAGGGTAGTTTTCTAGTTCTTCTTCCAGTGATTTTCTTATGCGTCGCTGACTACGATCGCAAAGGTTAACATAATGTTTAGAACAAGAAGTAGAAGGAACCTCTAATGGACTGCTGATTTCTTCTGAGGTTAAGGGGGTTATTTGTTCAGAAGTTGTTGTAGGTTCCTCCTCAACGTTTCGGTTTTCTCGTGTACTAGGGTTTATTTGATATTCTGTTTCAATGTTTAGATAAAAGTTGGAAGAAAGCCATTTTTTATTTTTGCTTATAAACCTCTTCCGATTTCGAGCACTGGCTTTGTAAAGTTGTTCACATTTACAAATAAACCTTGTTGTGTGTTTTTTTAATTTTTCAAAGTCTCTGTGTATGAAGTCAGGAATACCTTTAGGGTAAATTGCGTCCAAGACTATTGTTGTTCGCTCGTTTTCGGGTATGTCCAGAGGTCGTGATTTTGGTCCTCGTGAATGAGCACTGTTTTCTAGCAATTTGAACAAGTCAAGATTAGTCTCTTTGAATGCCACTCGCTGACCAACATGAGGGTTGGCGCCCTCATGCCCCTCTAGCATTAAGTCACTCGGTCGAGGCCCGAAATGACATCCCCCAGGAGAATGGGTCAATTCCTCCTGAGGCGAAGCAGCGCCATGGGTCTTTACCGGCTCCATGACGCCTCACCCCCGATTCTCCGGACATTGAGTACTAGTATTGGGTTTTAGCTTAAGCTTGACGAGGGCGGGACCCCTTCCCAATACCACACAATATCCTTCATCGAAAATCTTTTCAGATGAAAATAATATAAAACAAAACTGCGATTTGTTTTATATTCATCGCGTGTTTTTTTAAATTTACTATTATTATTTTCACACTAATTTTTTGTTTTTTATAAAGTTATGAATGATTTGAGGTCATAAGTAGTCAAACGTACTTAAAATTGACGATATTATTAATGAGCAAAATAAATAAGTTTGACAATTAAATGTTCATGGAAAGGTTAGTGACAACCCTAAACAAAAATTTAAAAAATCTCGTTATCCCTTCATTTTAATCAGCTGATATTTTATATGTAAATATGTTATCATAGGTAGATTGTACCCATGTAGAAAAAAAATGCGACAATTGAGAAACGGTCCCACAAAAAAATAGTTAAGTTTTTTGTGAAAACATTAGTTGCATCATAATCACTTGTGTTTTTTATGTAGTTTTCGGCTAAGTTATAGCTTTGAACTTCATTTATGTTGACATATTTTTTTTATTCGAAAGTTATGTATTCTAAAAATTATATTGCATTTCTATGGTTTTTATGGGTTTTTCTCGAGAATTGAAATAAGTCGAAAAATAATAAAAAAAACACTTCAGTGAATTTTGTCACGCGTCTACAATAGATCCTACTATCAAATAAACACAAACCACGCGTGTCCGCGGTTGGGCCAAAATCACACACTGTACGTGATGGCCGCGGTTGAGGACTTTTTTGAGAGTCAAGATAAAGATTTTTTTTCTAAGGGAATTTTAGGTTTAGAAAAGAGGTGGACTGAATGTATAGACTTGCTAGGAGACTATGGTGAGGAATATTTTTTTTTTTTTATTATATTCATTGTGTTTATTATTGATTATCATTACTTTTGGATCACCCCTCGTACAAGTTGATGACAAATATAAACTTTGGTGCACAGAAATATAGTCCCTATATTATAATTGCGAAAAACCTAGTCTCCGAATAAAATCCGAATGAAATAGACTTTTTACCTACTTATAAATATTAGACAACTAGTCTTTTCGATGTTTTACAAAACATTTTTGTAAAAAACTGTCGTAGTACGGTTTCGGAATCATATTTTTGTCCACAAGTTCTTTATTATCTTTCTTTTTTGCATCCGACAAAGGAATTTGGTCGGTAAATGCTTTACTCATATTTATTGTGATATCAGATGTAACTTCTACCGCAGTATGTCTACTCTTTCCCTTGAACACCGAACATTTTTTAAATTCAACCTCTCCAAACGATGTTTTTTAAAAAAAACTATAGGTCTTTCCGTTTTCAACTTTGAGAACTTTTATGTCATGCAACTTTACTTGGTTTTTGTCTTCATCCAAATTAAAATTCGTGCTCTTTCTTGTTAAGCTTTAAAGTCATAAAAAGCTATCATGTGTCATTTCATGCACTTTGTATGCTGGTCCAGATTTTTTGGCAGCCCGAATCAGTGTTATAAACTGCAATGGTGTGTAAATAGGGCCAGATTTTATGTGCCTTTTCACTTGCTTTTCTATAACGCTATGAAGGGTATCTCCTGCATTTTGCAAATGACCTCTTATCAAAAACTTATGGGTGGTAGACTTTACTCTCATATTGCACACAGCATAGGCAGACAGTAAAATCTTGTTTTTATGCTGCCCGCAACAGTTGTCTGAATAAAATATCAAATCTATGTCCCCGCTGGGATGTTTGTTTAGCTGTATTTCTATAAAAGCTAAAACACAGCCTCCGATTTTAACTGCGCCACGCTTCCCTTCAGTCTCATCCCAAAAAAACAGTCTACGTTCTTAGCATGCAAATCACTAATAGTGAAATTAAAGCAGTTTATTTTAGACTTGTAAAAGAAAAGCGACAGCCTTTTGCCCTTTAGGAATCTGCATTACTGCCTGGAGATCATAAACGGCTACGATGGCATCTGATTCTTTCTTGTCCTTTTCCTTTTCTCTTCGCGCTAGATCTTTCTCAAGCAGATGCTGTGCGTAGTCTTGCTGCAATTTCAATTTCTTTTCGTCGTCTGCGTTTTTGTAGCTCTCACACAAATCGCATAAATTTTTTTTGGGGTGTACCGATTCCCTTTAGTTGGCGAAGGTAACAAATAAAAGTATAGTTATAATAGAAAAAAAATAAGACCTTAGTTACAATATTTAGTGGTTATATTACACAAAATAGTCACAGGGAAGTGAGTCCTAAAAATTTACGCAATCACAACCGATCCGCTACCAGAGTTGATAATCAAACCGCACTGTCCTTGGTAGTGGTGATTGCTTCCGGTGTCGCTTAGAGTAGACGAGACGGAGTGCTGATTTGCTTAGGATTCGTTAAATTTAGGTTATAAGAAATTAACTCCTACTTTATCTAGCTTAAGCAAAAATAGACCCAAACCAGTATTATAAGCTACCTGAAGCTTCTTTCATAATCACCATTCCTCTTTTTGTTGAATTATTTTTAAGATTTCACTCAAAAACTAAAAATATAGTATATACAATGCTATTTGTATAAAACTTACCGCTAAACTGATCATGATCCCTTTCTGAACTTCTTTTCATTGCCAATTCGAGCAATTTTTTTAGCTCTGGCACTCATTTTTACAATGTTTTTTATCAAAACTCAAGCACCATCTGACCACTACACTGAGCGTTCAAAGCGCGACTGGTACAAAACACGAATTACCAATAATCAAGTAAAGAATTTCAGAGTCATACTGGAACATTTCGAAATATTCCACAAATGAATCACGGTTGCACTTTAAAATTTAGAGTGGCAGTGGGACATTTCTAAATAAACTGATACTGAAAACGAACAGATCACTAAAATCTATTTTTCTGTATCGGAATAAATAGATTCCTGTCAATTAGAACTAAAATTTGAGTTGTACCGTTAGTGATTTAGAAAATATATTAAATTCCCCACAATTCTACATATTTAACTCAAAACACGTGATTTTGGAAATATTCCGGTAGTGAATCCGACCGACGAAATTACCATTTTCAACATTTTCATTGATCTTCCATGTAACTTAGACACAGACATTTTTGGGAACTGGTATTTATTTTGACAGTAACACGTCTACCTAGCGTGCATGCTGCGCGTAACTGAACAAAACGCGCGCGAAACTCGAGCGAGATCGGGAAGCGTGGTGGAATAATTAAATTTAACTTTGGATTTTGAGTGCCGTATTGGAACATTTCGAAGTGTCCCACTACTGAATAATACTATAGTAGTGCAGTCATTGAAGCGAAAAATACGGTCTTACCTCCGAATTTTTTAACTGTGAACCGATTTGCATGAAATTTTGGAATTAGGCTCATCTTACCCTTAACTGCAAAAGTGAAAATGATCTGAACTCCGCCTATTATTTTTAAGGGGTGTAAACAACCCCTTAATGGAAAAATTGACATTGAGCCATTTTATCGCTAGAAAACATGTCTAATAGTAAGTGGTGAAATTGTAAAGTATTTTCTAACATAATTACCTCATATTAAAATCATTTTCAACCCCTTGAAAAAAAAAAAATTTCAGTTACTAAGTAGAAAAAAATATGATAAGTTTTTGGACCATAACTCCTTCAATTTTCATGCTATCACAATTTATAAAAAACCATTGTAAAGGTAATTAAGAGAGCTACAACATCCTTTATTGCAATATATAGTAAAAAACCTTTTTCGAAAACGGTGAAGGGTTAAAGGGCTTAAGAGAGGCTGTGATTGCGCTGCCACGCGCTCTTTAAACAATCATATCTCCGTCAATTTTTGTTTGACAGAAAAAACGAAAAAACCAAATTGTTTGTCAGAAAAATACCTAAATTTTTAATCCGTACACTTTTATACGTATCTGTCGTCATTTTTGAGGGTTTTTTAAAAATTTGAATTTTTTTTTTTAATCGTGACTTTTTTGAAAAATATGTGTCCTGAAGCAGCCAAACTGATACTATCTATCAAACTCTTCATAATAAAGTTAATTCTAGGCGGAATACGATTAATTTTATTTTTGGTGGAAATGGCACTTATGAAACCCATTGATTTAAAAGAAAAAACATTAGATGCTCCCCTTATTTGCAATACAGCTCACTTATTTTACGTGCAAAAGACTTTTAATAGTGCTCATTTTAAAGCTTATTTCAAGCTTTACAAAACCCTTTTGTATTAGAATGCATAAAATGCATCTGCTCGCCGCTAGATGACATTGACCACATCGATTAAATTTCAGACAAAATAAAAAACGGCTTTGATCTTTAATATCTAGCTTAATATTGCACTTAGAATACTTTATAACAAACGAAATTGTTCATTGTTTTACCTGCTACAATTTTGTTCTTTGTAAAATTTTCGATAAAACGTATATTTTTGGAGATATTTGCAAAAAACCGATGAAAAACGTGGAAAAATTGCGAATTTTCAATTGCCAATAACTTGAAAAGTATTGGATTTTTTGAAAAACTTCAGAGATGATTTTTTGCTTAAAATAAGGCCTTCTATCGATATCCGAGGTTATTTTGCAAAAAGAAATTCACCCCCGAGAAGGGGTGGCAACCACCCCCAGGGTGGTTGCGGAGTTCAAATCATTTTCACTTTTGAAGTTAAGGGTAAGATGAACGTAATTCCAAAATTGTATGCAATTCGGTTCACAGTAAAAAAATTCGGAGCAATAATGCTTCAATGACTGCACTATAGGCACAGAGTAGAAGTGGAACTTTTGTTTTCTATCGAGTTGTATGCGGAGTTCGACTTATTCCGATACTGATATAGAATCGGCACTGAAATTGTAATGTAACACACTTCAAAGGTTGAAAACCAAAATTTCATAGATGTTCCACTACTGTTTCCGATCGACGATATGTCCTACGGGAATATATAAAGGTAAGAAAAAACTTCATGATATAATTTGAATGTTTTTAATTATTTATTGGTACGAATCACAATATGTAAACAAAACCTACCTACAACTAATTTTAGATTTATTCACCTTGGTAAGAAGAGAAAAGCGTCCCCACAGTATAATCCGACTCGGTGCTTGATGTAGACGGAATATGCAACATATAACTTGCCTCACTGTGTTTACGTACATTGTTCGTATTTGTTATGATCAAATAAGAAGGCACGCCCGAAGTGATTACTACATTGCTGTCATACATTTGAGTAAAACTTGGAACGTCATTTGTTTGGGGGGAAGCTGCAACACAATATTCCGGAGATGTAACAGACTTTGAACTCGAATAAACCGGTGACGGCGTGGGCGGAGGTACACTATTCGGTGATGGCGATGTCGATGTCGTAGATACAAACCGGTTAAATACTGGAGTACCAGTGGTAATGTTTACCGAGTCCTTGTTTAGCGTCCCAAGTTCAGCCTCGAAAATAATATCGTTTATTGCCTTTTCAGTCTTTGAGATGAATTCAATTTATTTAGCTTCTGAGTCCAATAAAGAGCAGTAGGATCTATATTTGGGAATGACACTGTTGGAGACACAGGTTGATGCGATGATGGCTACAGATAATTACAAGCTTTTTCGAGAAGTTCGTTCTGTCTTGTTACTGGTCCCTTCTTATTGAGTTTTTTTGATGGTGGAGCAGGTTCACCCATAGAAGAAAATGAAGGCTCACTATGTTCTTCTTCATTTTCAGATTTATCCAATCCAGAGAATGTGTCCTGAAAAAAAATCTTACTATTACTTATAATCGACATACTTTTCAGGTGCCAACAACAAAAGAAGAATGTATGGACATCGCAAAGGACGGACATCGCAAAGGACTTCGAAACATTGCATGGTTTTTACAACTGTCTTGGCGCGCTTGATGGAAAGCATATAAAAATTTAACATCCACCAAATTCTGGATCTCTTTATTACAATTATAAAGGTTACTATAGTATTGTTCTTATGGCACTGGTTAATGCGAAGAAAGAATTTATTATGATTGATGTCGGCTGCAATGGACGAGTTTCCGATGGTGGTGTCCTTTATTATACCAAATTTTGGGATTCGTATCAAACAGGAAAATTGATTTTGCCCAAGGCGGCCCCACTGCCAAATACTACAGAAACATTTCCATTTGTATTCACAGCAGACGAGGCTTTCGCCCTTGGGCCTAATTTGATAAAGCCATATGCGTTAAAAATTGCTACAACAGAGGAACTTACATTTAATTACCGTTTATCAAAAGCTAGAGGTGTGGTTGAGCGTGCATTTGGCATATTAGCTGCTAAGTTCGGTATTTTTCAAAAAGCTATATGCCTAACACCTGCAAAGGCTGCAAAGGTGACAACTGCATGTTGTTATTTACATAATTATTTACTTAAAATAGAACCACAATTTTATCTTTCGTCAAGTGGAGATAGCCAAAATATTAATGTGTTAGAAGGCATGCAACGTACGACATACAGAAATACTTTAAACAATGCTAAGATACTGAGAGACAGATTCTGTAACTATTATAACGCCAATTGGAGAGTTTTTTGGAAAAATAACAAATGTCATGATTGATAAATTTTGAGCAAGGACTGAAAAACTAGTTTCCATGATGATAGCCTAAAAATACTTTCATTACTGACTCTACAATAAATGGTTGAATAACCTTTTAGTATTAGGCGAATATTTAGTGTAGTTTACTACTGTATAAAAGAAATAACAGCAAAAATCCTTATGACAAAGGCAGTTTTTCCAAAAATCCTACCATAAAACTGTGACATGGGTTGTTTTTCCACAGAACATAAAAAATATTTTAGCAGCTAGGTGTAAATAAAAGTAAAGTAAAGTTTTTTAAAGATTTATTTAGGTATTTCTTAATATTAATCATATTATCCTTACTAATTATTGTTCACAAGCATCACTATTATCCTCATCATCCACCTCAATATCATTTTCAAGGTTCCCAATGATTTCACCCCTACATAACTCCCTATAATAGTCTCGGTTCTCAGAACTCGTCAAATATTTACTAAGAGTTATCAGATTGGCTTTTTTACCTGCAGTCATTTCTATCGGAGTGACATATAAGGGATCCAGGACCAAATCATTTGGTAAGTTTTGACGCTTACGTATTTCACTTCTATAGGAAGGTCCTGTGAATGTATTCTTAACTTTTACTGACTGGAATTTTTCACTTATCTTTATGATTCGTGCTTGACGTAATTTCAGCGCTGGTTTTGGAGTTTTCAAGAAATATGGTGATAGTGCTTCTTTCATGTTAAAAAAATAATCCTGGGTAGGACACCCAAGTTTAAATGGTCTGGGATACTTCCTGGCTTCACTAACAACCTTATTCCAATCCGAAGGAACCTCTGCAGTAACTTTTTTTTTTGTTACCAATCAAGGCAAAGTCAGCGTCATTGGGCAAATATGAATGACCCCTTACAGGAAAAATATGTGTGATGGTTTTAAAGAGTTTAAGCACATGGACCAAAAAGTATTGAAAATAAACCATGATGTGGTTCTTGTTTTGCCCGCCGCATCCATCACTAAAAAGTACAAGATGTTCAGATGTTAATTCTCTGTTATTTAAATAGTGTAACAAAATAGAAGTTACATCAGATGCACCTTTCTTTCCGGTTGTTTCTGTATAACAGTACATAGAAACTGCATCACTTGCCAAATTATGGATACCAAACAAGTAATACCACATTTGACAAGAGTAAAATACATCACTGGTTTGTATGTGGGGCAAGGCAGATTTTGCATAAAATCAAAAGAAAGCACCATGCATTCTCCTCTCTGTGCCTTTTCTTTGTATGCTTTTTTCAACATTCTAAACTTCTTAGCTTTGCTCAAATGCAATGTTTTCTGGGTGGTGAGTTCAGACTTTGCTGCAGGATCGATGGCACATTTGATTTTTAGATTGAGTTCATCACATATACTGCAAGTGTCTGACCTTGGAAACTCAAACTTAATATTGAAATGAGTCTTAAATACATTATAATATACTCTGTATGGTATTCTTGGTAACTGAAGAGTAGAAGCGTATGCACTTACAGTCGTTTTCTTCGGCCCCCCGCACGCGTTTCCTATTAAGTGTGCTGCATGCGCTCCTCCAGCGGCAGCTCGGCGCTGCGCTCGTACTCCTCGTTCTCGATCTCCTCGTTCGCGATCTCCTCCTTTACCGCCACCGCGGGGCAGAGCAATACACTGCCTGCTTATGCCATTTGTTTATACTTTAGGCCTTAGTCCAGAATAGATAAACTTGTAAGTAATGGTTTAACTCACTTGTATCGTAGCGCCTCCCCATTCAGGTCATCAATTTCATTTGTGAGGGCTTTTACAAATTTTGGCTAGCGTCAATGTTTCGATTTTCGATAAGCCTCGATTGTCTTTTTTCATGTAAGGAATGACTCTGCGCAGGTCTTGGAAATTATCAAGTTTTTTATGATTTTACCTTCAATTTTACTGTGAAGATCCTAACTCCGTAAATATTAATTGTAATCAAGCCCGTATCGTTTCCGAATCCGATCCTGAATCGAAAGCTGAAAGGCAAAGGCAAGCTGTATAGAAAAAGTTTAGTTTCAAGATAAAATTCGCATTCATTGAATTTATTCCAAAGAAGTAAATCTTCACACTTGATTAAAACTCCATAAATTTCTATAAATATTTGTCAAACGCATCTCCGGTGTTCATTTAATCATGCCACGTAGACACTTGACCAGGAACGAAATGTTAAGAGCAGTGGGCATGATTCAAGCTGGCGCTACCCAAATTGTAAAAGCTGAAAGGAAAATCGATATTGGGTTCGGATTCCACTCTACGATTCGGTTAATATATAGAAGGGTTCTGAATCGATGCCCATATTGCTTTTACAAATGTGTATGTAACGATAAAATGTAGACCAACCCAACGACGAATATAATAAGTATTATACCAATTTGGCGGTAATTATTACCGTATATACCGTAATACTACCGTGTAATATTAATATGTTAACTACTAGTATTTAATAAGTGAAAATTATACAAAATGGTTGTCAGAAACTGCAGCAGTTAACTGAAGAGTAGAAGCGTGTGCACTTACAATCGTTTTCTTCGGCCCCCCGAACGCGTTTCCTATTGAGTGTGCTGCATGCGCTCCTCCAGCGGCGGCTCGGCGCTGCGCCTAACCAAATATAGATTAAAAACCGATCGAACAGGTCCACCATCTGTAATGTAATGTAGCTTTCCACACTTTATGTAACATATTCAAGTGTTCATTAACCTTTTGGTAGGGCATATTTCGATGACGATTTTCGAAATTATTGTTAATAGATGGTCCAATGATATTTACAAAGGTTGAGTAATTTATCGTTGTTAAATCAGAAACTAGTCTCTTATTTTGCATGTGTACATTATTGCTCGTAGCACCAAGGCATTTATTATAATTAATCGCGTCGGGGTTGAATGGATATAGGCCACAGGCTTTAAAACCGTTTACTAATATTTCAGGTTTTAGACTCATCATAACAGCTTCATTAAGTACAGGAGCAAAATTCAATTTTGTAACACCTTGATTATTATGTTCATTTTGCCACTTTCTTAACCCTACAGTGCGCGATTTTTTCTTTTGCTTCGAAACAAATATATCAGCCGTTAATTATGATGCTTATTAAAGAAAAAATATGAAAAAAACACACATAATTATGGGACGTAAATGAGGTTTTTTGGTATGTACCTGATATGTCACAAAACGCACAAATGTTACTTTTATTGCGATGGAAGTTAGAATCTGATAAATGGGTTTTGACTGTTGAAATAAAACGTAAAACATTTTATATGTTTTTATTATAGAAAATAAACTTGAACACACATGTAGGTATGAATTGGTAACATAATAAACAAAACTAGGATCATTTTAGCTGAAATAATTATCGACGGTGCAGTTTTACTGAGCTATTTTCATAATTTTTCATGGAAAGACAAAAAACAGTTTTTGCTCTTATGTAAGCAAAGCGCAACGTTACATTTTCGACACGAGACAAAAGATTTTCCAGTACATGCTGGCATCTTGCACCGCTGTCTAACATTCAACTAAATTGGAATGTGGTCAATCCCATCCTCTCGTGTCACCATAGGAGGCATGTTGGCTCTCGGTTTCCTTCTTTTCCTTTCATCAAGCATTTCCGCTACAAAGGATGATGAGCTCCTCTTCTCCGCGTTAGTGAAGGCCCAGTAAGACAAAGAGATTTCGCCACGTCTAACGGGAATTCGCGTAGTTTCATTACTTTGGATGTTCCTCTCTGGATTTCTACTCTCTTATACAAGATCCAGCTGTTTATTATCATCACGTCTACTAAATGATAAAATAACCTCATGTACCATTTTCTAGTACGCATCTTTATTTTATGTTTACCAATGAAGGAGTCGAGGAGGTCTACTCCACCCATGTGTCGATTGTAATGACGATTAATGTTTGGGCAGTCGACCTCAACATATCGTTTCGTTTTCTTACAGAAGCGGTTTACTTTTTCTAATGGTTCCTTTCCGACGAAAGAAGATGCCAAAACTACTGGCTTATTATCAAGCCACATAACTGTCGCTATCTGTACGTCCTCAACAGTAGCATTCCACTTCTCCGAATAGCCTCGTGGTTTCTTTGCTTTCAGTAGTTCTTTGTGAGATGGAATATTCAAGTTCTTTCCTAATCGGCCTTTGTTTACTGTGCCTAAGGAGTGTATCCCTTCTTTAGCTAACCAAGATATTAGTTCCGGTGAAGTATAATAATTATCAAAAAAAACTTTTTCTTTTCTTTACATGTTTCGGAACACAACGGCAAAGGCGTACTACGATGTTGCTACTTGCACCTAAATCAGGCTCCCCAGGGAGCCTCAACGCAGGCTCGTTTTCAGTTCCCGAGTATATCTCAAAATCATAGGCAAACCCATGGTCATCGCAGAGAACAAGCAACTTGTAACCCCATTTGTGGGGTTTATTTGGTAAATACTGGCGTAAAAAGTTGCGGGCCTTTGTGGCACACATTTGTTCATCGACCGAGAGTGTTTCTCTCTTGGGGATGTTTTGACATTTTGATTACTACGCTAATTAAGTTCCCTGAAGAGTGATGAAGCCTCACGGCTAACATCATGGCGGTTATTGTTGGAGCTCTTCGAGTTGTGATTTGAATGTATCGGTCTTTTCTCCGTGTGGTGCAGCGATACCGTCCTCCATGGCGCTCAGCCACGGTACCAGTGCTTCGGTAACGTGTCCAAAGTCGACTGATAACACTCTGACTTGTATTCAGAGCTAAAGCCACAGTACGTTGCCGGGAACCAGCTTCTATCATTCCCACGGCTCTGAGCATTTCTTCCCTGCTTAAATGACGTCGCCGCTCCATAATAACGTTGGTTTTAATCAGTAGTAGGGAAACAGTAGCACTAATAATGTCTTCAATGCGTTGTATGTTTTTATAGGGAAAATATTGACAGCTGATTTTCATCTTTTACTCGAATTTGATTGACAGTTCCTGTTTCAAATTATGAAATGCACCAAAAAGGATCCATATAAATTTATAAAATCATAAATTTATTACAAAGCCACATCTCAATCTCAAGAAATCCGCATAAAAATGCTTGATCCCTAGACACTTTTGATGTGTGTATTTACTTAGTGATTCCTGATAATTAATACCATGTTTCTTACAAAATATTAAAGATAGGAAACGTATCTTTCTATAGCTGAACATCTTTTTGTTCCATTTTCGAACATTAATTTTTAGACATTTATTTTATTCATTTATTTATTTCCGCTGACATCGCGAAATTTGTTAGCAAAATTCGAAATTTTTTTTTGGTTTTTTTTTTCAAGTCAAACATAAGTTTAAAATTATCTTAATTAAAAGGAAAACTAATATTATGATGGATTAAAGTATAAAAAACATATGTCATCGTGCTGTATTCTACAATAAATTTTTTTTCGTTCATTTAGTCGGAAATTTTTCGCACTAATGAAGTTTGATATTTTTTGCAAATTATTACTAAGTATGTTAAGCATATTGTATTTATTTAAAATCAAATAGAGCATCTATTCCTCAGTTAGAAACAGTCATTTGTTTAGCTTAAAGCCACACGTGTGACTCATAAATCGTGTTTACATCTCAAGCGGCGAGTGGTCCGGAGTGGTGTCAAATTTCATGCGCGGCGCAAGCGCAAAACGGTGATCCCACCCGCCGCGCTAAGCACGTCAGTGGTGAGGCCATAACTTTGCCACTTGAATTTGACACTGACATTTAGAACGTAGACTGATAAAAATCATAAGTAGACGTGCAATTGCATCATGTTCGGTGCGATTGAATCGAAATAGAAAGTAAATCATACTTTGTGATTTTCTACGTAACAATACATTTCAATTTTTGGTTCACCCTCGTAAAATAAAAATTGCTCACAAGTTTACCAGGTCATGATACTCCGCCCAGCAGGGGCCGGAGCAAAGGGGCAAATTGCAGTAACTGCACATGAGGGTCACCTGTGTGCGCTTCTTCGCCGCAGTTCACCGAACGCACCGCAATTGTTTGCTTGTCGATTTGTTCGGATCCCTGCGTTCGGTCTGCACAACATAATGGTTGACCCCCTTGGTTAGCCGGCGAGGGATCCCGGGAGCTGGTTCGCCTATATTCGATCTCATTCTGGAGCTGGCGTTTGGAAATCTCTCCAAAAGGCCAGTCGCCACAGCCCAACGAAATTGTCGGTGGGACATACGGGTAGTAAGGTAGCAAGTGGGGTTTTTGTGATGAAGGCATTCAAAATGCTGGTATTCACCTGCCTTTTGAACACCTTCATGTACCACTTGCGGCCCCGTCTCCTTTCCATGAGGAACATCGACAGCTTTTGATCTTTACTGTCGACGCCCCCCATGTACTTGTTGTACTCCACGATGGCGACCGGCTTCTCGATGACCACGCCAGCTCGCTTAGCAGGCTTTCGGGCGTCCGTGTGGCAGGTAGACACTGCGGTGAGCAACTTGACATCTTGCCAAGCTGTCAATGTGATGTCCCCGCAGTGTCTAGCGATTTGGCTGCCTCTGGCCATTTTGCGGCCCTTTGCCTCTTTGATGTCATTGGGTACATTAACCCTACGAGGGTTCATGGTCCCAATGACATCGGTGCCCCGATGTTTAAGGAACCTGGTTAGGGACAATTGGTTGTACTAATTGTCCATAACCAGGATGTGGCCTACGTCGAGGAAGCCATCCATCAATTCGAGAACTACCTTTGCGGTAGAATTCTCGAATCCATGGATGGGTTCATCACGCATCGTTGAATTTTTACCTCCATAGAGGAGGCACCGCAGCAAGTACCCGGGCTCGGCTTCACATAACTTAAAACTTTTGATACCAAATCTAGCTGCTTTGGTACGGATGCACTGAACCTAGCTTAGACGGCCCTTCCAGAGTAGAAGGGACTCGTCTGCATGTCACGTCTCGTGTGCATAGATTCAAATTTAGAATTACAATGATTCAATATCGGTGTAATTTTTTGAATCTTTTTTTCATAGGGTCAATCATTTTTGACAGTGTAGGGTCGACGATGTCGTTGTCGACAAAATGCAGCATCCTGGTAAGGAGTATGAACCGATTCCTCGGCATCAACCGCCGGAAATCGGGCATACCCATCAGACCCGTCATCCAGTAGTCGGTCACAACAGACATATGGCACATAGACATAAAGATCAAAATACCGAAATATCGGTATAGCTCCTCGGAAGAGGTTTCCGTCCACGAGGACAGGAGTTCCGGGATCGTATGCCCCTCTTCCGTAATCGGAGCTATCTTCTCCCACGCATACTTGTTTGTCTGCCGCACAATCTCATTCATAATGTCCGCATTCCAGACATGCAAAAAAATCTCAACTGGAACCTCAGTTGGGAACGAGGGGCCAGGAGTCCGCAAATAAATTTCCTTTTGGCCGGTGAATGTTGTGAAGTCATCCGACCAGAAAAATTCGGTTAGATTCGCGAACTCCTGACCCATAGTCTGCAACTCAGCATCCTCTTCCATTCTTTCTTCCTCTCAGTCTTCCACTCTTTCTACCACTCCATCTTCCACTCTTTCTACCACTCCATCTTCCACTCTTGCTTCCACTTCTTCTTCCACTCCGTCTTCCACTCTTTCTTCCACTCCATCTTCCACTATTTCCTCGCATTCATCCTCACTTTCACTCAAAACCTCTTTACGGAGCATCCTAGACTGGATCTGCAGCGCCCACAAATCCACATACGGCTCGCCATCCTCCTCATCCCCTTCTGCATCAGCGTCCGACCCCTCACTCCCGGAGTCCTGCAGCGCCCTGCTGATGGCCGCCTCGGATAAATTTAGGCTGCGCCGAGACTTCTTCGGAAGAGAGCTGCCTGAGCTACTTGTGACCTCGGTAGTTGTCGCTGGTTTCCAAAACTTTAAAAAAAGAGAAAACACAAACCCGTCACTAAAGCAGTAGCGCCAAAGCATCACCATCAATCATCCTCCATCTAATATGACAAAAGATAAAATATTTCAGATGGCCAATTGGTCTAGTGGTTAGTTTCTAAACCACGAAAGTAAAGGTCGCGAGCTCGAATCACGCTAGGGGCAAATGTTTGTATACCGTACATGTACATTAGTACTCGGGTCACAGATGTTTATATTCATAATTCATATCTAACAAACGAACATCGTTTGTCTCGCTAAAACATACATATCAATGAAATACATTTCACACCTACACACAAACACACTTCATAAACACGTCACAAATGTCAGAACATTTGTTTGAAAAATGTTTTCGAACATTTCTCTTGAAATACTAACCTTAAGTTTTCGCCCCTGAGGTGTCGCCTCGAGGAGCAATCTGTTTGAGGTGTCCTTACAATGTATGGAACCCCCCGGAGATCGGTCTACCACCAGACTTGGGACAATTTCTTTTTGTTGAGCCATCTGTATAAATTATAAAGAAGAAATCGGTATGTAGTAGGTATGCAAAAATAACAACGTATGTATTGATTTGATAAGTAATGTTCAAAAGCACGATGCCATTTATTCGATAATCACCAGTAAAAGTTAAACCATCGATAAGCTATCGACTCACGTGGCGTTGGTACAACACTAATCGACACTATCGTGGTCTCGACAAATATAATTTTAAAAACACGACTATCACTCTTGCAACAAAATAACTGTGAAAGTTAAACAATCGATAGTATATCGACTCAAATGGTGGCGGTACAACACTAATCGCTACTATCGTGGCCTCGAAAAATATAATTTAAAAAAATCTACTATCACTCTTGCGACAACATAACCGTGAAAGTTAAACTATAGAGCAGCTATCGACTCACGTGGCGGCGGTACAACACTAATCGCTACTATCGTGGCCGCCACAAATATAATAAAAAAAAATCGACTATCACTCTTGCAACAAAATAACTGTGAAAGTTAAACTATCGATAATATATCGACACACGTGGCGTCGGTACAAAACTAATCGCCACTATCGTGGCCTCCACAAATAGTCTCAATATTAGTATCATCGAATAAACAATAAAAAATATCTTCCTTTTTCTACCTAAATACCACGAAAGTACCCAGTTACCATAAAAAAAATGTCATGGTAGTTTCCTAAAGTACCTATCCAATAATTCGACGTTTGACGTCGAAAATGACAAAATAAAAACAGCCTGTATTCCCGCACTCTGTTGAATTTGAATTACGTCAATCCGTATACATGAACTGCACAGAATTTGTCAGCGCACCAGACATTGTAAAATAAACCTTAGAGCGTCGACGGATGCACGGTAAAGTTTGTATTCGTGCGAATTGTAGTCTAGTTGATTTTATATTCAAATGAGGATGTGAACTAAATACTAATCGTATAATATAAATATTTATGGATTCCCTGATAGATTATCTTTATAGTATGAGCGATTTTCATGGTTTTGTTATATAATTTGTTAGTTTTGAAATATAACTTTACCGCGCGAAATTCACACCCAGAACTGATCTCGATTCATTGGTATAAACATGATGAAATGCAGCAAAATGGCCGCGCCCAAGTACATGTCATTTTGAAATACATTTTACCCAAAAATTATAACGCGGATCACACTTCTGAATGTTTGTTATTACTAAAAATAATAATAGTTATTTGTTTTAAATATTGAATTACATGAAATTCAGCAAACTGAGTCTTTAATATTATGAATTTAGACTTCATGTCTATCCATTTTCTCCTCATCTTAACACATTATTCACTTTACATTTTTTCCTGGTTTTTATAGATACACTTGTCAGCTTTCTCTTTTGTAGGAAATAATGTTGATCTCCAAGCAATAGCTCTCTTTCATTCATTCTATGAACTTATCCAAACCAAACTTATTTGTTTACGTGCATCCGTGACTATGGGTCTACCCGGAGTTGACTTTTCAATACGGTCCCCTAGATCCTCATGAATTAATTACAATGCGCATCAAATTTTTCATGTAACTGTTTCAGTAGTTTCTCTCAAAAAATCATAGAAAGGCCTGAACTTGTAGCTGAAGACGAAGTGGGAGCAACTCAACTCAACCGACCCCAGCCGGCTCGACTTTATCATTCGCTATTCTATTTTATTTACGCATAAATACGAATACGAACTAATACCATTTACTGCGCAACCTGGGCCCATAATCTGATGGATTTGGGGCAAAATAACTATACCCTTTTCAATCGTTTGTTTAACTTTTGACAGATCAAGCACATAAAGATAAGATATAGTTTTAGATTTTATAGCCTGGGACATAGGTGCAGGGCTACTAGACATGTGTTGTTATCTGCCACTGACTTCATCAGTAACTGTATACTCATCATAACTGATGGAAATAATAGTGATAATAAATAATGACGACACGATTGGCGTAGTGTGCTGTAGCACGGTTTCTCGCCTCGATTTCCGTAGTGTCCCGGGTTCGATTCCCGGTCGGGTCAATTCAGGAAACGATCTTTTCTGAATTGACTCGGGTCTGGGTGTGCTGGGAGACGCCCCTAGCTTATTTCCTTGTGTGGTACCTCGTAACACAGGGATTTAATAATCCCTACTTCGAGACCATTACAAGAGGTGTGTTGTCTGGCGCATATTATTATATTAATAGTTACCAGCCATGGTTTGAAAGTTGATTTTGCCGTAGCCTAGATATTTTATTGTCGTAAATACTCTTCAAAATTATTTCATCAGACTTTAAAAGTAAGACAGACTAAAGTAGACTTTGAAAGTACCTACTACTTTTTTTTAACTTTCCTTTTCAATAAAAAAATTAGTATACCTTAACTTAATTGCATTCAATTCAATTCAATTCTTTATTGCAAACCATAATGTACATTGCAATTGAATTGAATTGAATTAATTGCATTCCGTTCTGCAGCAGTTTGTGGAAACTTAATATATTTAATTCTTATCTCTGTTTTTCAATGCAGTAGTGACCTCGGCCAAAACTGCAGAGACTGTTTGTCGGGCTCATTTCTGGGCCCTACCTGTAGGTTTTTGATAAGACCCGTGGCTATAAATGTAAATAGCTGTAGGAACCTGAAAACAATGAAATCCAAATGAGAATGTGTTTCAACATAATTACTTACTCCAATAGTATTGTATGAGTAAAAGAAAGCTATATTTGTTTCTTGTGAAAGTTGTTGTCTCTTTAAGCACTTTTCTGTTTAACAGTTGAGATCATTACATAGAAATTGAAAGGACCTGTTTTGTTCGGTAGGTACCTACCTTTGTTTCTAAACTTAAATCACAAGACCGCCGTGGATTAACCCTCATAAGGGTTCCAAATCAGCACACAAATTGGTTACTAAATCTGGTGATAACCTTAAACATAAACTTCAGGCAAATTAAATAACCTATGTCAACTGTTTTATTCAAAATTATATATTATATTCATTAAAATCCCTTTCTTCCATTTCGAAAGGGTCATCTAATTCTCGAAGGCGAAGCCGCCTGTGTTCACTTTCTATTTCGAATTCGGTTTCTAAATACTCGAATAAAACCGTTTTCCACCCCGAAAGAAAACGATTATTTCAGGTCTTGCCGAGGCTTGACCTATCGGAGATTACAGTTCGACAAGGATCTGAGGTTCCATCGGCTACGATAGCTTCAACCGAAGGTTGCCGAATGAAATGTTACTTCATTTCCACGAATGTGCAAATTAATAGAAAGTAAAAAGCTACTTTACCAGAAAGTATTCAAGTAAATAATTGCTTGAACAACGCGTTTGACTTTTTGTGTTCACTGATTTGTTACATATCAGTGCAAAATTATTGTGATACTTTGGCTGAATTCGAACCTACGAGATTATATGTGAAAACATAAAGTAAGAGTTTAAAAATATGGACTGTGGCTGATAGTCTCATTAAGCCTGAAGAATAAGTGATTTATGAGCAATAAATTGTACCTTCCGTAGCATTGAGAGATGTTTCTGGAGTGAATTGAATATTTCCTTATAGATTGGTGCAAAATATGTGATTTTTAATTATAAACAGTTATCTGTATGTATAATAAAACAAAAGTCGTATTTGTTACAACACTTTTAACTCAAGTTCTGCTGGACCGAATTTTATGGTTTTTAATTTTTGGATTTGTCTTCGCCCTGAATAGCAAAATAACTATTAAAATATTGGAAACAATCACCGACGGAAAAAATATATACAGAAAAATATTTTTAAACAAATTAGAGATTCAGAGGAACTGTTTGAAATGATGCCCACAGTAACAATCGCACCGCTCGCCATCGACTGGGTGTTCATACTTACACATCGGGGGCACATTGTTACGGGGTGGGTCAGGTAAAGCTTTTTAAAAAAAGACTATTTGATTCACCCAATGATTATATTTATTAAAAACACGATTGACAGTTACTATCGCGGTATATAATTACTTAGTTTAAGGATAACGTCGTCACGCGGCGGTCCAAACCCGACTGATGAGTAAAACACCCGGAAAACATAGGATTGGTATTGCATTGACGTAACTGCAATAGCAATGTCCTGTCAGCGATTTTATTTGAATATTAAGCTAAGCTAATTCTGATATAACACCTCCCCTGTTAAGATCTCTCATCACATCTCGAGAGATGAGAGATTAAGAATTGGACCACCGTTCAACTGCACGTGTGTAGCTGTAGCACAGGGTATTTGTTAGAATGAATTTCTTAAACGTTAGACTTATAACCCGGTGCTATGTCTACCAGTATTTATATTAAAATTATCTAAAACTAACTATCTTCATGGGTGCAGTTTACAACTTTTAATTTGAAATGATTATGTTTCTCCTTAAGGGAGATGGTGTCGCTTTTACCTCGACTTCTGAAGATGAGGATGCTGACTCATCTTCCACATCTCGAATAGACTGAGTATTTCTAATTGATTTCTTATTATTACATTGGTTAAAAATCTGTATGCAGCACGAGGTTTGTCCTTTCTTAAAGAACAAACTTCTATTTTTGTAAATGAAGTAAATTAAAAATATGCCACTAAGGAGTTATGTAACTAACGGAAAGATAATGTGTGCCGTATTTTTCAAGATGAGAAGGGCTTTCAAGATTATTCAGATCTTTTTCAAGAGCGTCGAGATGTGTGCTAGCTTGAAGTAATGATTCTTTATATGATATTTGCCAGGCTCTGACTGTACGAAGATCCATCGGTTGTTACTTAACCTATGAAATACATCTACTGACCCATGAATCAATTTAACATTACAACTATCTGGTAACTTATTAACTACTTCCGTTAAAATAACCGTTTCACATGAGGGATTCGCTAATCCCGAGTAAACGTTCAACAATTGGCACACGTAACACTTCTCACTGATCAGTTTGCACTCACTAAGGGTTTCGATCTGAGAGTAAAACATACTCGTATGATCAGCCGTTATCGCTAAATAATTAGTGCTAGGCGCGATTAGCGCGAATGTGTCTGGTTTCGAAATATCATATGGCGTAGGCAATGGAATAATATTATAAAGGTTATAAGTTTGAGGTAAAACTAAAGGGATGCTGACAATAATAATTATCCTATTGAGATTAAAGTAACAAAACAGTTTAGAAATATCTATGAGTTCATGCACATTTTGCTATGTTAAAGATACGGGGAGCTCGGAATGCTTATGAAGGCTGTTTCTATGTTTATCTAGTTCACTATACAACTGATACGGGTTGAGTACAGTCGGGTGCAGAATATTCATTTTAGCGAATAGTATCCCGTTATTAATGTCATCTACATCAAATGATAATGTTAAGATGATAGATTCCAATGATTTTAATAGTGAATTTATCTGTGTTTTCATTTCTAATTTATCATTTGTGTTAGAGACGGTGTCTTTGACAATATGCATTATTGCCATATTTTCATGAGGTGCTGTTCGTTCTCGTTAACCTTTGAGATAGAGTTGTTAAAAGATGTTATCGTGGAGTTGATAACATGGATGTTATCTTTCATAAGATGTGCTAATTTTTTCTCGTCCGACTGTACGTCATCAATGGCTTGGGAGAATTTAATAGCATCTTCTGAATCTAATGTGCCGAAGAATGTCTTCAGAAGTGATCCACCAAAATCTATGAGACTCCTTTTGACGCGTTTGTTAGGTTTATTATCAGAGATCAGATATGATACAGATGAGAATTTATTAACATTATTGAGATGCTGGTTTCTCAGTGCAGATAGTGAGTAAGCACAAACAGAAGAAATCTTAGAAGATGTAAAAGAGTTGCAAAATTAAGTAATTCTCTCAAATAAAAATTCAACCTTGTCAAGATTAGGGCTAATGTGACTGATATCAATGTAGGTAACTACTTTCCAGTCGCTATTAGTAAACTTAACATCTAGAAGCTTGTCGTAATGTAAACCCGAGCCGGATACGATTGATGTTACATAATCACACGTGGTCGGAGGCTGGCCTGACCTGTAATAGAATGATATTATTGAGGTAGGTTGAATATTTGAAAAGTATTATAATGAGGTGTGATCTGCGGCGAGTATCTCGTCATAATGGTGACGTACGTGCTTACGATTTATTACTACGGTGACGGTGTGATTACCGTTTAACTTAATAACCATAACGGACCCTTCCATATAGAAGATAAGGCCTTATTTTGTTTGTGATGACAACGAATATAATATACCATGTCACCGACATTGTACTTGATAGGTTTGGTTCGAGAGTCATAGTAAGTTTTAGATCTTTCTTTCGACAAAGACGTACGTTCACACGATTCCAGTTTTTGCCACATCTGGCATCTGTCTTTTTTTTGCTTTACCAATTTTCTAAGAAAGATTGCACAAAGACGCTTCATGTTTCTGGTGTCATTTCGCTTTATTGTTTTATTTTAAGTTAATACTGCTAATTGAAACTAAAATTAGCGAGGTGATAAAAACTATTAAAAGAAAGAAGAAATGTTAAAATTACGTGCTGAACTTAAGGAAGGAGCAGAAAACGGTGAAGAAAACCTTGTTATAAAATATGTTAAAGGGATCCCTAAAATAATAAAAAACTCGCCAAAAAAGGAATAGAAACAGGAACTGAGATAGATGCTCCATGTAATTTAACATACCAAATATCCGATACCCATGCTAACGTTACCACTAATATAAAATCGTTTAAAGTGTTTATATGCAAACGTACGCAGTTTATAAAGCAAAGGCAAACTAGATTAATTGAGATGCATAATCCAGACCATTCCAAGTACTCTTCACTTAATAATACTAACAGAAACATGGATGACCCTGAAGCTCTTAGTTTGTCGCTAACAAATTACACTCACTACTTCAACTACCGTAGCAATGCAAGAGGAGGAGGGGTGTTACAAATTACACTCACTACTTCAACTACCGTAGCAATGCAAGAGGAGGAGGGGTGTTACAAATTACACTCACTACTTCAACTACCGTAGCAATGCAAGAGGAGGAGGGGTGTATATTTACGTACACACCAGCCTTCAACATAACTTTGTGGAAGAGCTATTAGAAAATGATAACCATTAATTATGGATACACCTAAACAAATTTTCCTTAGACATAGGCGCCGTTTACAAACCAGACAGGACAAACAACGAGAATTTTCTGGAAACCTTCTCAACGCAGCTGCAAAACCACAAACTAGCAGTAATATTTGGTGATTTTAATTACAACTTACTCAAGAAAGACCAAGCAACCACCGACTACAAAACGGCATTGAAAGAAAATGGATTTAGAATACTAAACAAAATAAACCCATTGTACTGCACAAGAGAGACTCCGGACACGAAAACAATCCTCGATCATGTCAGCTCCAATCTTAAAAATAATAAGTTTCATCCAGCCCTTGTAAACTCAGCGATGTCCGATCACAAACATACACACATCAAAAGTGTCTAGGGATCAACATATATTTTCGCAATAACTTTTCTCCTGATTGATATTAATTAAAATTTTCTTTAAGGATTCATCAAATAAAGTGTTTTCGTTTGTCTACAGTAACGATAAACCAAGTCACCTTTGCATTAATAAAGAAATTTGCCATTTTCCTAATAAAGGGATTTTTGACATTTGAACCACTAACATTAAAGTTCGAAAAAAAGACTGAAATAACAGTTTTCTTTAAAATTTTATTGGGTAACTTAAACAATTAATAATCCGTGTTTCTACCGCGAACACTAACAACACAAGAACATCGGTTTGGCATACTCAAAATGAGTTCATCCAAATCACGCTGTGGAATGGCCGCCCATGTTCGTTGCAACAACAAAAAAAGGTCTTCTTGCGACTGGATACCCTCCATATTCGGCAGAGCTCTTCTCTGTAGCATATCCCATGCATGCTCAATCGGGTTCAAGTCTGGCGACTGAGCAGGCCAGGGCAGGACATTGATGTTAGCTGCGGCGAGAGTCTGTCTTACAACTCTTGCGGTGTGCGGTCGTGCATTATCATGCATTAACTGAAATAAGGGACCGATTTGCACTTGTAGAGGAACGATGACGTCTGATACAATCGTCTCAGCATAAATTTGAGCGTTGAGGTTGCCTCTGATCCAAATCAACTCAGTTCTTCCGCCGATCCAAATACCCGCCCATACCATGATGGTTCCACCACTATAAGGATGGACTTCCTGGCAGGATTTTAATCGCTGTTGGCGTCCAGGGGTTCTCCAGTGTCGTATACGTCTTGTATCCGGTCTCATACCAAAACGAGACTCATCAGAAAAGCACACGAAACGCCATTGTTCTTCTGCCCAATTTCTGTGTTCAAGAGCCCATTTATATCGAATCCTAGGATTGTGCATTGCTATAGGTGGTACCCTTAGCGGTCTTCGGGAATGAAGGTTCACTTCATGCAAGCGGTTTCTGACTGTTTAGTCGCTAATTAAGTTCCCTGAAGAGTGATGAAGCCTCACGGCTAACATCATGGCGGTTATTGTAGGAGCTCTTCGAGTTGTGATTTGAATGTATCGGTCTTGTCTCCGTGTGGTGCAGCGATACCGTCCTCCATGGCGCTCAGCCACGGTACCAGTGCTTCGGTAACGTGTCCAAAGTCGACTGATAACACTATGACTTGTATTCAGAGCTAAAGCCACAGTACGTTGCCGGGAACCAGCTTCTATCATTCCCACGGCTCTGAGCATTTCTTCCCTGCCTAAATGACGTCGCCGCTCCATAATAACGTTGGTTTTAATCAGTAGTAGGGAAACAGTAGCACTAATAATGTCTTCAATGCGTTGTGTGTTTTTATAGGGAAAATATTGACAGCTGATTTTCATCTTTTACTCGAATTTGATGGACAGTTCCTGTTTCAAATTATGAAATGCACCAAAAAGGATCCATATAAATTTATAAAATCATAAATTTATTACAAAGCCACATCTCAATCTCAAGAAATCCACATAAAAATGCTTGATCCCTAGACACTTTTGATGTGTGTATTTACCTAAAAGTTCTTAACTATAAACCTGAAAAGAAGAAAAGAGTTACATACAATACTGTGGACTACGCTAAACTCTATAAGACTGTGGAACAGAATATGATCCAGGTTACTAAACTAAAATACAACCAACTTGAAGAAAACCTGACAGAAGCTATTAGTGAACGCAAGACTATTAAAACAAAAATTCTAAATCCACCAAAAAATTACTAGATTGACAAAAATATCGTCGATGCGATTAATAAGAAAAATCAGTCGCTGAGTGCCCACCTCGGAACTGCACCAGATGATGACGAAGAACAGAAAGAAAAAAGGACAATACCCTTTTCTATCTACTGAGATTTATTATAGTGGCCTCCCCCGACCAACCTCACGGTTATCCAGAAAGGCACACTATTCCTAGCACACCGTGAAGTGTACCAGGGACGATCTGCGGTAGGTCCTGCCGCCACAAAGCACAATGTATTACACATTATGGTACTCATAGGCGAGTAGCCCGTGGCATTACCCACTCCCATTTATCCAGAATGGTACCAGAGCAGTTATAGTCGCTATCCACGCGCATCCTAAAGAACGCTAGCGGCTTCAATCCCCGCTGGGGACGTCAGAGAAAAAAGGACAATGGAATTACTCCAAGCAAGAAAGGAAGTTAAGGCAAAAATGCAGAATGCCAAAAGTCGATACTACAAGGCTTTTAAGGACTGCGAAAAAGAATCACTCAAAATGTGGCGATTGATTAATTCATTGAGCACTAACAAAATACAAAATACCATGGCTCCACCGAAACTTAAAAGTAGTTCTGAATGTTTCACTGAAGTGCTTGACGTTTGTGATTGTTTTAACTGTTTCTTTGCCAGTACCTATATTGCAGCACCTGTTAAGACAGCACCTATGCTGTCTTAACAGATCAAATCCCACCATCTTATCACGATAATGTAGCGTACAAACAGTTTTTTAAAAGTGACTATGAATTGAAATCAGCTGAACTAGCAAACTTTACTCCTGCAACAATCGATGAAGTTAGTAAGATTATAGATAGCCTGAACTCAAACACTACAACTGGTATCGATGGTATCTCATGTAAAGCAATAAAATATGTTAAAAAACTCATAATCCAAAAACTAACGACTTCTATAAACGATTGTCTTAAGTCTGGCTATTTTCCTGAAACTATTAAGATAGTGAAAGTAAGCCCAATATTTAAATCGCCGTCCTATCTCGGTAATACCAATAATCTCTAAAATTTTCGAAAGAATTATCTACTGTCGTCTCAACGAATATTTAAGTGCTAACAATTTCCTTTTTCATAAGCAATATGGCTTCCGTTCTAAATCAAATACACAAGCAGCCTGTGTAGACCTAATAACTAATTTAAAGTGTAAAATAGACCGAAAACAAATAGCTCTTGGTATATTTATAGACCTCAAACAGAAATTTGACACAATTAGCCATAAACTGCTTCTAGAAAAATTACAAGATATTGGCAGTAAGGGTTCTGCTTTTAGAGTTGTGGAATCATATCTTGCGAACAAATTTCAGATTGTTAAAAACGGCGAGACTAAAAATAATTCCGAAACCAATAACTTAAGGGATTCCTCATGGCTCTATTCTTGGACCTCCTGATTTACATTAATAGTATAAAAATCCTCAGATTAAATGCAGATGTAACGCTGTACGCTGATGACACTTGCCTTTTTTACTATGGTAAGGAAATACATCTAATCGTGGATCAAGCCCAAGATGACCTTGATACTCTGCACACTTGGTTGAAACCAATAATACAACTTATTAACTATTAATGTAGCCAAGACAAATTACATGATTTTTGCAGCAAAAAACAAAAAAGTCTCAAATTTTCAACCATTACACGTTAATAAAAAACCACTAAACAAAGTTGAATCTGAAAAATATCTTGGCCTAACCTTGGATAGTCAACTGACATGGAAACCCCACTGAGATAAAATTCGTTCTAAATTGTCCTCACTGATGGGTATACTACGGGGCAGTATCCGCTGCTTCCCCAAGTCCGTGAGGTATATTATCTATAATTTTCTTATCAAGTCTCGTTTGACTTATTTGATTGAAGTATGGGGCACGGCTGCCAAGAGTAATATCAAATCCCTACAAACGACTCAAAGTAAAGCGATTAAGTTGCTTTTTTTCAACCGACTTCAAAAAAAGGAGGAGGTTCTCAATTCGACTGTATGTTTTTTTTTTATGTTTGTTACCTCATAACTTTCGACTGGGTGAACCGATTTTGATCATTTTTTTTTATTTGAAAGCTACTGCTTCCCGAATGGTCCCATTTTAATTTGGTCTAGTTCTGACAGTGGCATTCATGAGAAAACCATATAAGTCTTAAATCTAGATAGACAAAATGCGCGACAAATGGACGAATAACTTAATATTACGCCAACCGATTTTGATAATTCTTTATTTATTTGAAAGTTGATAGTGCCCGTGTGGTCCCATTTTAATTTGGTCCAGTTCTGACAGTGGCATCCATGGGAAATAAAATGCGCGACAAATGGACGGGTAACTCAATATTACGCCAACCGATTTTGATAATTCTTTTTTTATTTGAAAGCTGATGCTGCCCGTGTGGTCCCATTTTAATTTGGTCAAGTTCTCACAGTGGCATCCATGGGAAATCCATATAAGTCTAAAATCTAGATGAACCATATGCGCGACAAATGGACTAATAACTCATTATCACGCCAACCGATTTCAATGCTTCTTTTTTTATTGGAAAGGATATACTTCAAGGGTAGTTTGATGAGTGTTAGGTTCTGATTATGGGATCCATGACAAAGTAACGGAACTCTTCAATTCTTAGGAGCAATTGGACGATACTTTTTAGATGTATAAAATAAATAAGAACTATTCACTGAAAATCAAGAAATAAACAAAAATTTTAACAAAAAAAAAACCAACTTCAAAAAAAACTATTCAAAAACAAAGCACTAAAAAGTGAAGAAATAATTACCTAATAATAATTACCGAAGATATTAATTAGTAACTACTTGTAGTAGTACTTGTACCAACTGCCACTTAGCACAATATTTTAGAGAAAAGAAGTCAAAACATCAAAATGTTGACTTCCGTTTCCTCCTTGTCTCATTTTAAATTATTTTATAATTTGGAATTCTCATTTCCTTTTCCGGTTCTGCGTCACCCGGCCATTTTCCGAATCGGCCAGTTTCATTTAGTTTAGAGCTACATGATATTTCATTTTAAGGGTTGATTTGTGTTCTACACTAATCATAGGGCGGGCGGGATTCCCTACTAATATCTTCGGACGCATCCCTCGTATAATTGTGATTGAACTTCACCTACAGGTAAGCTCGTTTAATCACTAATTATACTTCGGGCTGCGTCCGAAGATATTAATTAGTAACTACTTGTAGATGTTCAGAATCATCAATCAGTAATATCATGTTCATAAATGTTACTTTATTTATATAGATTATACATCATCTTTATAAACATCAAGTTATCAATTAATCAATTTTTTATCATTAATACATCTTAATCTTGTGCATGTAATATCGATCTAGCAAACTGAATACTATAATCATTCTCTGTGATAATTGCTCGATTGTAATGTTTGGCAAAGGTAGTGGAGTTACCTGACCATCCGGCCGTGTTACGAATGAGGTCCACATGAATACCCTGTTTGTACGCCATAGATGTTGAAGCATGTCTCGTACTATGACCAGAAAAAATGGACACGTCCACTCCACTATCTTTTAATGAAGCCTTTATCCATCGCCTTATTGTCTGCGAAGAAACAGAATTATGCGGTTTCTGATATGAAATAAACAAGGTGTCAGATTTCCTAATATCTTTTGTCATTTCTACATACGAATTTATTGCTCTTGCTGGACATATTTCTGGTTTTTCATTATAGAAAGGTAATTTTAAAATGGGTTGTGATGCCCCAGGTCTAGAAGTCTTTATGAGATCACTTATCTTTTTACTAATCTGATGTTCAGAGAATACAATATTCCCTTTGTTTATCTTAGATAGAGTTTGTACTCTGTGTGCTGTAACCAAAGCAATTAAGGTACAACATTTCTTTGACATGTGTTCCAAGGTTACCTGATCATGAGGGAATAACGAGGCCAAATGATTCATGACATTATTAACGTCCCATGTTACATTATACCTAGGAAGAGTAGGTCTAAGTCTGTAGACACCTATACAGAATCTTGATATTAATTCATTATTCATTATTGACCCCAGAATAAGCGATAATGCTGCTCTATAATTATTAATCGTACAATATTGATTACCCTTATTAAAAACATCTGCTAGAAAATTTAATATAGAATCTAGCGAAGGTTCTTACAAATCTATATTCTTCTTTAACGAATACTCAAACCATTTCCTTATACACACGTTATACTGTTTAACTGTATTACATGACAGGGAAGCTATTACAATGTCTATTGCTGCAGGAGGCACTCCTTTTTTTATCATTGCCGACCTGATAATATAGCGGCCACCAGGGTAGTTGTAGTATGAATGTTCCTCGTGCTGGAATGAGGAATAAAAAAGTAGTCAGTGTTCAACTCTATTACCTCAGATACTATAAGCCTAGTGAATAATGGATACCATGGTTGTGATGGCCATGCCGGTACAACCGTTATGCCCCTAGCCTTCTCATTAATAATTTTTCTAAGTGCTTTTAATATACAGGCAACTGGGGGGTAAGCATAACAATAAAATGTTGACCAACTAATTGTGAAGGCATCTATTGTTAATGCTTCTGGATCTAACTGCCACGATGCATACAGAGAACATTTTTTATTAATTCTGTCTGCAAATAAATCAATTTCTGGGTTTCTAAATATGGAAGTGACTATCCTAAACCCTGACTCTAACAATTGCCATTCAGTATCTGGATGGAGGCGTCTAGGATCTCTGTCTGCTATTACATTATCTGCAGACTTAATGTACGATGCAGTTATGTATATTTGTCTCTCTTTGCACCATTCCCAAATCTCTCTAGAAACTTTTGTGAGATGTTGAAATTGTATCCCACCCATACGGTTTATATAACTGATGGCTGTAGTATTATCAACTCTCAGAAGGATTTGACAACGATAACAATCTTTGGCGAATATTTTTAACGCAAAATATGCAGCTAATAATTCTAAATAGTTCATATATTGTAGTTTTTCATCTTGTGACCACTGACCACTAGCTGATTCGCCTCCCCAAGCGGCCCCCCAACCCGTTGTTAAGGCGTCAGAAAAAAATTCTTTGCAATAAACGTCGTCTTTAATTCTGTGTACAGAATTATCAATGACATCTATCCACCATTGAATATCCGTTAAAATAAAGTCTGGTATAACCATATATTGCTCATAATCTGACGTATATTGTAAATTTAAAAATTTGCATCTCTCTAAGCTCTTTATATGCATCCATCCCATACTCAATGGCTGGACAGGCTGGTACGAGTAACCCAACTAACCGAGCAAATTTTCTGATTTTGCAAGTCTTTAGGTTTAAAATTTTTATCCATTCATTTTTGATGCGATCACGTTTTTCTTGTGGCAGGGCTATATGCCAATCTTTTGAGTCTACAATGAAGCCAAGGGGGCCTAGCCAAGAGCAACACGTCAAACTGTCGACTCAAACAAACTTTCGCGCGTTTACGTTTAAAATTCGTAGCCAAAATACAATTTGCTCAAAAACGCACTGCCGACTATTGTGGTCGTTAAAAAGTAATTTTAGTCTATGGTCATTCGTTCTTTTGGGCGTTCGCGCGGGTCGAAATTATTTTTTCTGCAATCTGTGGTCGGAAATGCGGAATTGTCAAACTTTCAATGAACTCTGGAAGTTTGTTGTTAAATGATAAAACAGTGAATAATAAAAGAAAAATGATATTTATAAGCTTTAAAAACTAACACAAGCTAGTTTTTCAATTACTATAAGTGTTACAAATTCCACTAAAGCATGATCTTTGTGAGTTACAGTGCTAAATATCGCAACCTAAAATGTACCCTAAGGACGCGTACAAATAATAGTACTGTTCGATTCATTTATAAATGGCAATCACCTGAGTAGGGCTCAGCCTCGGTGCTGAGCCGCGTCAGATAGCAGGCCGTCTGTGGCGGTCCCTAAACAGCATTGGCAATTTGGAAGTCGAGTTAGCCGGAGGAAGTTACAGGTGAGTTACTATGAGTAAAATTTTCACCTGTATTAAGATTTATCTATCTATCTAATATCTAGGGCGCTTACAAAGTCATTGAGGTAATGTCACATAAATAATAGGAGATTTATAAATACATGTAACCTTTATTGTTTAGTATACCTAATCCTTCCAATTGGATGTGTGTAATCCAATCCATAATCAAACTTCACTTTGAACATTTACTCAGTCACAGTTGTGTTATGAGTTTCACTCTTGTGTGCTGTTCAAATAAACTCTGCTTGTTGCTCTTCATTCAGGTCTGGACAGATTGAGAGACTAAAATCAAGAAATAGGCCTTAACACAACAGGGCTAATAGCTTGCCTATATTACTAATTTGTGGTCCACCTTATTACCAAACGCTGACAGTGTTGGAAGGAAGGCTGCTATTTATAATGGGCCCCATTGCTGTTCAAGGGATAATAATTTAATGTAAGTACCTACTGCAATTTATCAGCAATTAGTAAATTCTGTGAAAGCTTTGTCAATAGGTTTTAAGAGAATGCCTTTTGGCATCAAGTCTGCCAATTGTAAATTTAATAAAGAATAAATTAGAAATTTCCCCTAAAAATGATCTAAAACTACAAACTGAAATTGGTCTATTTATTTAATACTTGATTATTAGTTAACATAACTAGCTATTAGCCCTGTTGTGTTAAGGCCTATTTCTTGATTTTAGTCTCTCAATCTGTCCAGACCTGAATGAAGAGCAACAAGCAGAGTTTATTTGAACAGCACACAAGAGTGAAACTCATAACACAACTGTGACTGAGTAAATGTTCAAAGTGAAGTTTGATTATGGATTGGATTACACACATCCAATTGGAAGGATTAGGTATACTAAACAATAAAGGTTACATGTATTTATAAATCTCCTATTATTTATGTGACATTACCTCAATGACTTTGTAAGCGCCCTAGATATTAGATAGATAGATAAATCTTAATACAGGTGAAAATTTTACTCATAGTAACTCACCTGTAACTTCCTCCGGCTAACTCGACTTCCAAATTGCCAATGCTGTTTAGGGACCGCCACAGACGGCCTGCTATCTGACGCGGCTCAGCACCGAGGCTGAGCCCTACTCAGGTGATTGCCATTTATAAATGAATCGAACAGTACTATTATTTGTACGCGTCCTTAGGGTACATTTTAGGTTGCGATATTTAGCACTGTAACTCACAAAGATCATGCTTTAGTGGAATTTGTAACACTTATAGTAATTGAAAAACTAGCTTGTGTTAGTTTTTAAAGCTTATAAATATCATTTTTCTTTTATTATTCACTGTTTTATCATTTAACAACAAACTTCCAGAGTTCATTGAAAGTTCACTGGCGAAACAAATTGATCACCACCTACCAATGTAGGTTTGTAACTACCTACATACATACGTAAACGTGATATGTATATATTGTAGTGTTTCCTTGGCTGACACCGACTCCAACAATAACAATAATTGTACCTACATTATATTATCGTATAAGTTTTAGAAGAATACGCAATTATTTCTTCACTTTTTAGTGCTTTGTTTTGGAATAGTTTTTTTTGTAGTTGGTTTTTTTTTTCATTTCAAATATCTAACTCCTACAGAAGTCATTTTTGAAAAAACCAAATTTATGAGACGGTTACAAATATTTAAAATTTCACGCCTTTATTCTGATAAGAAAAATTCTAACTAAATATACACATTCACAATCATATTTACAAAAAAGACCAAAACCCGTCAATTGAGAAATGCCAATAAATAATGTCTATACAAACCACGAACTAGCTACGGCACTAAAAATATCATGTATGAGGGTGCCAAATTGTATAACAATCTTCCAAAAGATATTAAAGAAATACAATCTTTTCCCCTTTTTAAAAAGACACTAAAATTCCACATGATGAATCTAAATCTGAAGCAATTTTAAAATGAAAGCAACTTTTAACAACTTAACTCCCAACTGTGATAGGAATACCGTCTCGATACGTAATCTGAGCTAAGAATAGCCATCTCATAAAAATTCTTAATAAACACCCACCTACATGTTACAAATATTTTTTCACCGTATGTTCTCCAATATATCGTATGATATTAAACATCTAATTAATTACTTAGATCTAAAGTAAAAATAAGAAAATGTAAAACCAGTACTATGTACTTGTGATGTGTTACAGTGAGTGTGTTTAGTGTATATCGGATTAACCGCTCCGGCGTCTTGTTTCACGTATGAAAACTATTTTAATTAACCCGTGTTTCTCAATGTAAGTGAATTGTATTCTGTTTTGAGAAATAAATGTCTTGAACCCAATCAATCGATTTTGGTATCGATTTGATTCGAGGTATACATGTAGGACTGGGGTTCTTGAGAGAAAAGGTCGTTTATATTCACCGTTTATTATATTTTATTCTCATTGAATGTACAGAGAGACGGTTCACACTTCACGATCGAGACGAGAGAGAGCGAGCTTCCTCCATCTCGTTCACATACCGTTCCCATTCACGGCATTATAATCTTACGTTCCATTCCATTACACAGTTGATATACTTTTTTTAATTTACATTATTATTTAACAATATTACTTCTACATACATAAAGTAAAATTAACTATTCATACCTATTTTGATTATTGAAAATACGAAGGAACACAAGCTCTTGATTAAAACACGAATTGAAGTAGCTACACCTCTTGGGCAGAAGAAAATTCAATAGTTCTTATTAAATACCATAATATAAAAACTTAGTAAAGAAGTATGAATGTAACTTTGATTTTAGTTGAATAATTTGTTAAGTTCATTTGAGTAAAGTTTTGGTAATAATATTATTACAAATAGGCATACAAGTGTAATCTTTATTAGGATATAAGAATGTAAAATGATTAAGTATTACTTATTCTGTAAAATATATTTGTTCAGAACTTAATCAACATCTGTAACGATTTTAAGGTAAAAATATTTGATTGTAATTGGCCCTGTAATAAATGGGCTTGGTTTTAGCATGAAAGCCTGACTGTCAGACAGAGTTACTTTCGCATTTGTTGGTAGGGTTTCCTTAGACCAACTGGCCATTTCCAATAAAGTTACCCTGGGATTGGTTTCAGTTGATGTGCCGCGAAGACCAGACTCCTGGGCGTGCCGACGCAGCCCTTGGCGTGGGTGGACACGACATCCCAGACACGGCGTGGCGGCGTGTCACTATCGCTTGCCCGGACCTCTTCCTGCTTATGGCCTTCTGTGCGTATAGTCAATTATTCCTTAGCTGAATTATGCACTTATTTCTTCTGGGTCTTGATTAAGGATATCGGTACTCATTTTTGTGAATAAAACGGAACAACTTTATCGTCAAAAAATTATCTGATTAGTTAAGACTCTATGATACCCTGGTATTCATTTAACCTACAAAAGCATACCTACCTACCTACCTCTGCTGCAATGATAGTATAGTTGATGCATAAAATAATAAACAAAAACCCTAGTACATTTTAAACATTTATTACTTATAATTTTCGCAACCTTTGCAATCTATCAAAAACAGTATTTTTTCTTTAAACAAAATACTTCAAAATACTTTTTTTTAACAAATGCTTCCACTTTATTGTTGATACCTATTAGCAGATCTTATGAGTGCAATCTCGCAGTATATTCTTCAATCTCGGTATTTGCAAGATTTAATGGGTATAATCTCGCAAGATCTCGGGATTTAGCGAGAAATCGTAAATCTACGAATTATTTACGAAATTTGGCAAAATTATTATTCTAGAGACTAAAGATGAAACAATGTACATACAAGACTTACTCAGTGAAAATCTATTATTTTTATAAAAAGAAATACGGAATAGTTTGTCAAATCTCCTTAGAAAACACAACATGTCTAGAGTAGTGGAAGAAAACTGGCTTCGGATGCTTCATGAAACATACGAGTATTCAGCAGCAGAAAAGGCGCGTATTATTATATACATTCAGAGATGAATATGTTATAATCGCATTCTCAATACAAGTCAAAACATTGAGATATTGGTCGTCATTATAATTTGGAGGCAGATAAACAACACAACATAAAAATTTATCTTTGCCACCGATAGTGGCAAATATCAGTTCCATATCAGACGAAAAGTATCTACTTTTGTTACTTGTTGCACCGTATAGCAGTTTCGCACGGCCAGAAGCACTCCCCCCCACCCTACATCATTAGAGCGGTCCATGCGCACTACTACGTATTCTGGAGGGAATAATTCACCATCGGATACGGAACTAGTCAGAAAGGTTTCGGTCAAAGCTATTACATCAAAATTGCAATGGGACACGTTATTCATAAAAAAAATAGTTTTAGAACGTAAACCTCGGACGTTTTGGTAACAGAAACTAATGTTATACACTTTTTTCTTTGGGACGAAAGTTCTGACGGCACGGTTTAATATATATGTCTGCCGCTCAATTGTTAGGCGACATTACACTCGACTCCAAGCTTAAACGAAGAGTAACGCCCCCTAAATCTCAGTTCCTCAACTCTACAATCGCTACCACCACCGATGGATTGTAGATGCGCGCGCACTTGTTCAACTGCGGTGCCCTCTTGCACGTAATAGAGATGCAAGTACCTTCACGGTACAGATGCACTCAATGTGGTAGTTCCTGGCGCTGCAGTACCGCGAAGCATGCCGGGTAGCGATGCACGCCCTCGATTGGTACGCCCCACCACCGTCCACTCAGCCTGGCTTTCTTGGTCATTGTCATCCCTGGACTCAGGTGTGGCCTTAGACGACCCATTCATGATCACAGCACCGTCTTCGGCAGCCGAAGTAGAGGCTGCAAACGAAGTTTGAGCCACTGTCAAGGTAGGGTTGGGTGCTTTTTTTTTTGTGGGTGGTTGAGTTCCCTTTTTCTGCAACTGTGGTACAGTCTGAATTTTTGGCTTTATTTTAGGCTTAGTTTTCTCATTAGCTACGTTAGATGAGTGCGGAATCGCCTCTGACTTATCAATTACTTCGTCATTACTTTTGACATCTTGCAAAACTGCAGAAGCGGTCACAAACACTTGATAGATTCTTTAGAGATTTTATTTTATGCCTTTTTGGTTCTTCTGGTGTTGATGAACTTTGAGGCAAAGTTGTTCTTCTTCGCTACTTTCAGTCGTTATTGAAATGTCAGGATTTTCGTGAGAAGGCCCTGGTTTACAAATAACGTTAGAATCGTAATAGGTTTTAAGCTGAATTTTTCTCTCACTCAATTTACTCTTTCTGTTAGTAGTCAATAAATCAACAGTTCCCATAACCATTTCTCTGTCTGTTCTCTGATCGATTAAGAAAGCACGTTCTTCTTTAGGAACCTTATGATACTTTATACAACTACAAGAGTCAAAATCTTTACACTTACAGGAACTCACATCAAATAGTTTCTCCGAGCTATGGTGGAATTCTTGTATCTTTTCCTCTGAGAGTCGCTTTAAAGATTTAATTAGGGTTTTGCACTTAGCGTGGTAAGTTTTAATTAACTGCAACACACGATTATGGGATACGATAGGAACAGAAGCTTTTTTCCACAAATTTTCAATTTTTCTTGATACAATCTCGGAAATCTCGTTAACAGTAGGCTCTTTTTCTGAATAAAATTGTTCTCAAGTTTAAGACGATGTCTGATCAGATTGTAACTACCCCCAGAATAAATTCAACTATTAGTAGGAATACTCACAAATAAAGCCATAAAATACCACTGATAATAAGTTTATTTTACACAACTACAATACCTTCACAGCTAAAATTAGGTAGGTAGGTATACAGAATAATAATTGAGACCGAAGTAACTAACCGAACAAAATTAAATATCACTTTCTCCACCGATTGATTTTAAACTAAATTAATAAAACCACTATGGCAAATCACAATTTAACTTTACGAAAGCTGATTAATGATTTATCTTGCTCATTTATCTAACCACGTTATTTTATATTTATAAAGGTTATGGTAGGTAATCAAAACTATTCTAGAATCTAGATCAAATGAGATTAGCGATAGGCTGACGGGCAGGGATTCGGCTAGCCGTGCGTCCTGGAGCAAAAGTGAAGCGAAATGTGCTGCGCTGCCCTTTTAAGTGGCCGCCGGAACAGGTCAGGTCGCCGGTGATGCCAGGCTGGACGGTGTGGCCAGCTTTGGCGTAACAAGATTGTAATATTTCATTACTTTTTTGTAAGTAGGTAGTTGATTTTCACTTATTTCTTCCGAAGCACCAAAAATAGGACAATTTATGGCTTTACGGGTATTGTTTGAAGTTTCCATGATGCACCAACGTCTTAACACAAACACACAAACAAATTCCATGCAAAATAGCTAAATAGATAAGTAAATGCGCGCGACCTTTCACCTTGAACTAATTGGGCGTACTAAAACAATTACGTTCGGGAACGAGATTTTGCGTCACCTCTCCCCTCACTCCCCCGCACTTCACGCCCAAATATTCCAAGATTTTTATTTAATTATCATTTGTAATCGTATCTTTTATTATTTATGCAATTTAGCGTCATTTCATGACTTTTAGTTTTTAAGATAAACGCTCATAGAAAAGGGCCGATTTATGGTAATTATTCGAAACTTCAAACGTAATGCGCGGGTAATTAAACGCGCCAAAAAAATATGAAAAAAATACTAGTTTACTAGTCTATAACCAGGTCATGTTTTCCGCACTATTACAAATCAAATTTAAAGAAGAAAGTTTTTCGACCCACCCTAATGTCGGTATTAATTGAACGCAAGTCTATATCCGTAATTGCACTTAAACAGTCAACCGGTTTTGTAATTGATAACCGCGCGCTCGATAAATTGACAGTCAGACCTAAGTTTAAAATATCCGCACCTATCATAATGTCATACGGCATACTTTCGTCTGGCAAGATAAGAAATGACAAATTTAAACAATGCCCGTCAATAACTACCGCGCATTGAATTTGTTCGGAACAGTAAATGTGAGCGTTCCCTACGCCTGTCAACCGCGCATTTGTTAAAGTAAGACTCCCGAAAACTGGTTTGCCACACTTTGTTTCACAAGACAATATTCAGCACCACTATCTAAATAAAAAGGGTACGACGCACCTGATTGTGTAAGTTCGCCTCGGACACCACGGAATTCGCAGAAGTTGACCCGGTGCTCAAGTGTAGCTCCGCCGGGGCCACCGCCGCTGCCGGGGCCCTTGCCAGGCGCTCCTACTCCGTTGCCTCCTTTCTTGACACAGTGGGGTGCGATGTGGCCTTTTTCTCCGCAGCGGTAACAGGTTACTAACTTTTTCGGGTCTTGAATGGAGCTTGAAGTCGACGATGTATGTGGTGCCGATTTGTTGTTTCTGGAGTAGCAGTCAATCGTCTTGTGTCCAAATTTATGACAGTTGTGGCACTGAATCTGTTTGTTTGTATCTCGTGGAGTAAAGTTAATCTTGTTCCGCTTTACTTCAAACATTTCGTCCCTGCTTCGTTCTTGTTTACTTTTTAAAGAAAATGCTTGCACTTCTTGGATCAACTTTGTTCTTGTTTTAATGTCAGTTGTAAATGCTAAGCGGTTTATTCTACTGTCAATTTGGGCAAGATGTGCAAGAACGTATGAAATAGCTATTTCTTCAGACTTCATATCCTTCCATTTTGCCATAAGTGATGTGATCAAGCGACCGGCATAAGCAGCTAGATTTTCTCCATCTTTAGGTCGGCAATTATTGACGTTAATTATCGTGGCCGCACATGTTTCAGCACTATCGTAACGGGCCATAAACAGGGTTTTGAAATCTTGCCATGTCATCCCTGTGTGGGCGACGTGAGAAAGCCATGTTGACGACGATCCTTTTAGGGCCTTACTCAGCGCAATAATTAGGGCCCCTCCTTCTATCGGTCGTTCTGTAAGACAAATATCCACTGTCGAGCACCAGGATTGTGGATCGGCATCCGTCAGTTCAGGGTTGAATTCCGGCAGATTGATTACCACGGAAGACGAAGATGGTGGTCGCATAGCTTCAATCAAGCGTAACATATTTTGGTTTTGTTGTTCTATCAGCTGCTGCCAGAGGGTATCCGATGATGGTGGGGCTTGAGCGTATCCCACTTCTGATGACGGTGGGAGTCGTGGCAGAGCGGTAGGCTGTTCGTCACCGTCATCAAGTACTTGGGCTTCCATGTCGGAGGGCAACTCAGGGAAACACAGTTAACAATCCAATTCACTTTATAATATCACTCATCAGTTTTATCACACTGGGGCACACTTGTAAGTAGGTATTAGAGTAGCTGTGAACAAGACAGGTTCGATGATAATTCTCGCGATGATAAAAATAATGAAAATTAAAAGGAAGAACGAGAGTTCATCGACTCTGTTCTCGCGTAATGGCGCCCAGCGATACTAGCGCCACCACACTGCGTTCACTGCACTTTACAATTAAAATCAACCAATCAGAAAATAGAAAAATAGCATTCCGGTACTACGGAGTCAAATGAGCTTTCATAATATTGCCAGCTATAGGCTCGTGAATATTGCCAGGTATAGGCGCGACGACATAATATACATATATTCAACCAGTTATTGTGTTTTGTTTGAATTAAGTGAAACAATATGTTTTTCTATGAATGGTCACGATACGGCAGCGCGTCGCGTTGTTTGAAATAAAATTCATGTTTAAGGGGAGGTGGTTCACATAACACGTTTTTAGAATTCATTTTGAAGTAGTAAACAGATAAATTAAAATCTAATAAAATTGACTGTTATGTTGAGGGGATAATACAGGGAATTCATCCGGTAGAAACATAATTTTGCACACCTAGATCTAAACAGGTTTTAACTCAAAAAAACGCTTTTTACAGAAAATGCAAAAAACTGATTACTGTGTCTGGGCACGGTAGAAGAATTTTAGTAAAACATTTGAATTTTATATTATATTTAAGAGAGATATATAATAAGAGATACTTGTTTAAATAATTCTAATGAGCTGATAATAAGGTTTTTTAAGTTAGATCCATTTAGCTTTACAATGTGTGTATCTTTTTTTATTTATTTTGAGTTGAACTGTTGGTGATGAATCAAGTTCGGAGTTGACTCTCTTCAAAAGAGGGTAAATGAATTCTAGGTTAGATACCATTTTGTTTTAATTATAATTATTTAAAATAATGGAATAAACTTTGACCACCGAAAGGGGTTCATTATCATTTTAGCCGCATCACTCTCAATGCTGGGTATAGATTTTATCCAAATAGTTGGCCTACGCCTATTTCACTATTCTAGACCGATAAGTATACCGTATACTGGACGTTGAACAAACAAAAAAAGACCAATTAAATCAAATCTCTCATTAATATTTAATAAAAATTCTTGAAGAAAACATTAATGGGAATGTGTTATGTCCCCTTTAGTTACAAAAGTATGTAGAAATTAACAAACAAAACCTCCTAAAAATGTTTAACACAACATAACAGTAAACTTCTATAAAAAAACAATTTTAAATGCACTTTAAAAATCACATTTCACTCATTATCTAAATATTATAATTAACAAAGAGAACTTTGAGATCAATGTAACTAAAATTATTATTATTGGACAATTTTTAAGTTAAATATTTTGTTTTACAAACTTGTTATGTTGTATTAAAGTATTACAGAAATCAATTAATTATTATTACCGCCCAAAACACCTTTATAATAAATATCGTGTTCTTATCAATCAATTCTTGTATGTCTTGTCTCCTTACGCGGAGAACTCTTTTTCGCACACAAACTTTCCTATAAGTTTCATCAGAAAATGATGTCTTGAAGAAGAATGTTTCAGGGTGTTTTTTTCCACTCTGAGAACCTTGATGTCATGCCACTTGATTTGATTTTTATCCTCATCTATATTGAAGTTAACCCCAAGATTCTTGCAATGCTTTGACGTCATAAAACTTGTTCTGAGTCATTTCTTTGACTTTGTAAGGCTTACCCGTTTTTTGGCACTGCTAATCAAAGTTCTATACTGTTCAGGTATGCAGATTAGACCCGACTGCGAAAACCTCTTTATCTGTTTCTCAATCACACTATGAACATTGTCGCCCTCATTTTGAGAATTGCCGCGTATTAAAAACTTGTGAGTAATAGACTTGACTGACAACTTGTTAACAGCGTAGGCATAAGCAGATAACAAAAGCTTTTTTTTTGTTGTCCCCCACAATTGTCCGAGTTAAAAATTATGTCAATTTTTTTATTGGGATTTAGGTCTACCTGAGATTGAATATAGTCTAGTATACAACTGCCAATTTCCACAGCTCCTTTTTTTTTCGGTCTCATTCCAAAAATAGCACACCACATCTTTTGCCTTTAAATCACTGATAGTGAAATTGAGGCAGTTGATTCTGGATTTATAGAAGAATAACGATATCTGTCCTTTTGGAATCTGCAATACGGCCTGTAAGTCATAAACTGCGGTGATCGTGCTATCTGTCCTGTTCTTGTCGTTTTCTTTTTCAGTTCTTGCCAGAATTTTTTCTTTAAGATGCTGCTCATATTCTTGAATTAAATTATGCTTTTGCTCTTCATCGGAGTTCTTGTACCGTTCGCACAGATCACATAAATCTTTTTTCGGTATGAAAAAAGAAATATTGAATTCGGTGTTGAATATTCTGTTGAATGTGGAAGAAGAGGCAACAGGTATTATTATTTCAACTGGGGACGCTGGCAGTGGGCCGGGTGATCGGTCCGCTTGTTATGGGCCATTTCACCCATTTCCCCGGGCCCCCCTTGCAGGGGGTCTTTAGGTTATCCCATTTTCACGGCGTCCCGTCGAATCTTCCTGTTGCTTTGCAGAATCTTACTATATGGTCCACCGTCAGTTCTTTCAGATCTTCTTCATCTAACGAGTCTGACCTCTTGATTTCCCACCGGATGTGTGAGTACATCGGGCATTCGGCGAGTAGGTGGAAACTCGTTTCCTCGCTGTCCATGCACTCCAAGCATGTGGGGTCGTCTTTGATGCCTATTACTGTTAGGTGCCTGTTTAGTCTAGAGTGCCCAGTCCTGTGTTGACCTGTCTTCTTCGTGTTCGTTCCGCTGATAAACATTTTAGACTGTCGCATACCTGTTGCAGTCTTCCATCGTGTATTTGTTGCTGCTGTGGTTAACCTTTTGATTACTCCCTTGGTGATGTTGTGTGCTATTGGCAGCCTGGGTTCCGGACCCACTAAGCCTTCAGCGGCACCACCCCTGGCTAGTTCGTCTGCTAACTCGTTGCCGACATTCCCCTCGTGTCCAGGGACCCATGCAATCACTACGTCTATTTTGTTTGCGAGTTTCCCTAGAGCTTTTTTGCATTCTTTGACAGTTGCCGATGTCGTCTCTGCTTTGCTAAGCGCTTTCAGCGCTGCCTGGCTGTCACTGTAGATAGTGGCCTTGGTGACGCTGTCCTGGTTGTCTAATATATCTGCGCATTCCATGATAGCGTATATTTCTGTTTGGAATACGCTGGCGAACCTGCCTAGGCAGATTGATCTGTTTATCACTGTACCATCCTCGCACCTTATGTGCACACCCACGCCTGATAGCTTCAGTGCCTCAATTCTGGAGCCATCTGTGTAGCAAACTGTTCCGCTTGTGTCTATGTTCCCTTCATCTCTTTGTCCTATATGTACTTTGTATTTCTTGTCAAAGATCTTTTCTTTCCTTGTTAGGTCGTTGTTGGTAAAGATCATTGACATGTTGCTCTCGATTTCAACCAATGCGTAGATGCCCTCTGTCCGTGTGGTTACCGATCCAGAGGTTCGTGCTCCTAAGTTTGAACCATTGTTCGGTCGCTCTTCCTTTGATCGCTAGGTCAAGCGGATCCAGCCCGAGCACGATCTCTAGCGCTGATGTGGGTGTTGTTCTCATTGCACCTGTGATCATCAGTTTGGACCTTGTCTAGCTCTAGTTTGTTGGTCCTTAGTGCCGCCTTATGCCACCATACCAGTGATCCGTGAAGGATTCGTGGCAGGATTATTGCTTTGTATATCCATAGTACAGTTGCCGGTTTGATTCCCCATGTGCGTCCTATGGCTCTCTTACATTGCATGATTGCATCATGGCCATTTTGGCCTTAGAGCAGGTGTTGCTTATGTGTGCTTTAAAAGTTAGTTTGCTGTCCAGCGTGACTCCTAGGTATTTAATCTCCTTGACCATTTCTAGTTCGGAGTTGTCTATCTGCACAATTTCTTTTCTACCAATTTTACGTTTATTGGTGAATAGGACTAGTTTCGTCTTTTCGGGATAGAGGTTGAGTCCCTTACTTCTGCACCATGATAGCGCCGCTTTCAGTCCTTCGTTCATGATGTTGCACATGACGCTGAGGACCTTTCCAGTTACTAGCAATACTCTCCAGGTATACTTTAGGCATATACTTTCTAAAAAACCTATGGAGAACAGTAAGTGAAAGGATTAGTAGGTATATTAATTAATCTTCTTCAGTAAGTGTAGGTGTTTTGTTGTTGTGTATAGTTATTATTTTTATTAATTTTGATCTTATCGCTGCCAAGTGCCTTACTTGCACCTTACTAGCCCATTGCACAAGAGCTTGAACATTTCTTAGTTGAGCAATATTTATCCATAGTCTGCTGCTTTGTAAGACCAAACAATAAACTGAATGTAGCCCGACGCATGTTTCTTCGACTTGGGCATTGTTTGGCGCTCATCGTGTGCTTTTACCACTAAAAACATTATCTAAACGAGAAAAAACCGCCAAGTTTTCGATCCGCTTTCACTGTAAAATTTGAAGTGAGTGCCATTCGCATTGGATTGCGTTTATTTGTTCACTCTTCGAAGTAAAAGCTGTCAAAATTGTAACTCGTACTCAGCCAAACACTCGAAACAACCAATTTATAGGCGTTCACCCTGCTCGCTTTCGACTGGAAGTCGATACTCGATGGTCACTAGTGAATAGGAAAAAACTCATATCAGGCATTTTGTTACCCGATGTAACCGCTAGGTGGCGCTGGTTCGACGCCATACAAATTCACGTTTTTTTTCTCGCAAAAGGCGATGGTGAAGTTATTCGCATGTCTTTGCGTTGGCGTCGCACCCTAGAATAACAGGAATGTTCTTACCTTGGTACTTCTCGATGGTATCGTCCATTTCTCTTGTTGGCGGCTCAAACTCACTCTCGCTGGTAAGATATGCAGATACGAGGAGCACCCTTGCTTTGTTATTGTTTAGGCTCGTTATTGTTAGTTCGACGCTTGCCAGATCTCTGTAACAGTCTGCCTTGATTAGTCCTAATGTGCTTACTCTACTGCTCGTGAAAATGCATGCTCTCGGGTTGGACTCACCATCATTGTGGTAGATGAGGTCTCCACCCAGGGAGCCAAGCCCGGCCACCCGTCGGTTTATGACGTATGGCTCTTGCAGTAGAGCGATATCTATGCTCTCCTCCTCAGGTAAGTCATCTCTTTCTCGCATCATTTTATAATCTCTGTGGATATCAGCCAACGATTTCTCACAAGAAATAAATTCTCTAGTGGTCTCTCAGGTAGTGAGATTCAATCCTTGGAATTGAATTTATAAAATCTAAAACGCTCTGTCTTATTTGTGGGTTGGATGTTTGTCATGTTTTCCTCTCAAATCGGCTTGAATAACTCCTGTCTCCGGTTTCATAGAAAGTGCTGTTTTAATGGCTTCATAACTTAAATCAAGAGTGGATTAGAAAGTTTCATCGATTTTGTATTTACATTTTAGCCGACAATTTTCTCCATTACCATGTGGAGTTCAACTTTTCTTTCTGGAACTTGTTTCTTTGACCTAGCCGTTGACTGGTAGGCTTTTAGGGAATTTCTTAACAACTTAGCTACTTTTGATTGCCATTTCTCAGGTTTGCGTGTTCTTTATTTACCTCTTTTTTTCTCGGGCTCGTTAGATTCATTTTCAGGAACCATAACATTTTGAGGATCATTCTCGGCATCTGAAGAACTATTTGATGACGATGAACTTGAGCTGCTACTACTGGATCAAGACGAAGATGAAGCAGAACTATGAGGTGCGACCTTGGATGGAATGTTACTTTTATGAACTAGCGGAAAATTAGGATCATCGTCGGAGTCGTCTATATCACTTTCATCGTTTCGAATTGGTGAGATGTAATATTTAGGTAAGCCAGTTATTTGTTGCTTAGACGTGCACGGTATGGGCTCTTCAACTACGAATATGCTTACATGAGTATCTTCAGATGAAACGACGACTGATGACTTCTCTAACGAATCATCTCCCTGATTTTTAGACGGAGTGGAGATGTCAGGCATGGCGTTTATTTATTTGTCTTTTTCTTCTATCATATTAACTAAAAACCGTCCACGTTTTATTATTTAACTAAAATATAAAAAATATCTGTTACAAATTGTGTCGATTTAATTACCGACGTAAAGTGAAATTTGGCGTAGCCCATCTAAAGAGAGCTAACTCAAAAAAAAGTCCATACTAACTGATCGAACTCTGTAAATGCTAGCATGAGAATAAAATTTTCTTAAAATCTCAAGCCTCCAAGTACCAATCGCAAAAAAGTTAAAGTTTTTGGTTTTGCGAACAGATGTAAGCGTTGCAAAAATAATTCAACAAAAGGGATTCAATTAGAAAACGCAAAATATTGCGTCTAAACAGGTAGCATTGCTAAGTAAATAAATAAAAAATACTCACCCTACCAGCAATACGGGTTCAATTCAAAATGTTCACAGTATTAATACAGTAACAGCGGTGCACCAACCACCAAAATAGCAACATCTAAAAATAAATTTGCTTGGAATGTCAAGAATAGGGGTTCAATTCAAAATAACTCATCTGTTGACACCAACTGTTGGCACGTGCATTCCACTCCTAATGTCGGTGGCAACTAGCGATGTCCCTGTTTTGGTGGGGGCGGCAGGGGCTTGTTCATTCAACAAAAGAGGCAAAGAGCGCCATTTTACGTCGAGTAATCGAGCTATTTTTATATCTGTTTTATCGGCCGGTAGGTCTCAAGATATGGAGTGCTATAGTGAGCTTATGCTCAATTATCGAGATTTTTGAATTCACCCCCTTTAGATCTAGGTGTGCGATTTGATGAAGTTGGCTTGATAGAATAAATTCACAAAGTTACCTCTTTTCCGTGACATATTGTCTTCTATTTTTGGTTTTATGCCTAAAATAATTGATCTGAAAATATGGGTCCTTTACCAAAACAAACTTTGAAGATAACTGGAGGGATTTTATCCGATGGTTTTTTTGATTCCATCTACGAGATTAATTTTTTAATCGATTATTTTCGTGATTTTCGGGCCGCGTGGCGCTCATCAGTTGCCTTCGGGAAATCGGGAAATGTTGTGCAGAATCACCTGGCCTTAAATAGATCAAAATATTCGCGTTTGGTCTTAAGTTGCATGTTTTCAGTTCGAATACGTGATTATGACAACGTGAGGCGGTTCCTGACACCGAGCATACCGCTCAGAGAAACTCATCTCCAGCTAGGTGTGGATCTGAAAATGAAGCAACGGCAAGATTCAGATCCAAGTTGCTTCATTCGGCACATTGCATTCAGATATGCAGATAATCTGGGTACGTACTTTACTTTTAACATTTATAGTGTGCTAGCCGTTTTTCAAAATTTCTGCCATTTTTCAGAAAGCTTTGAACTAAAACGACTAATTCCAAGCTTGATTTGCTTCATAGATTGTTTCGTTTTTCCACTTAAATCCTGAATGTACATACATTCAGGATTTAAGTGGAATATAGGTACAAATAGCGCGATTTATTTCCTCACTGGCATATTTCACCCACTCTTCGAAAAACTCCATTTTTGACGGATGGAACTCTCAATCTCAAACTCAAACGTTTAATTGCTTAATATATAATTGCTTAATAGCTTAATTTAATGATATAAAAAGTTACAACAATGTTATACCCTAGTTTTGTGGGCATGCAAATGTTAATTATATTAAACTTATGCCAGCAAATAAATAAAAATATTTTTATAACAATAATTATCACAAATTATTGAATTGTTTGAATTACTATGTCACCTTATGTTTTATTTTCTCTCCATGAACTCATTAATGGAGTAGAAGTTGTGCTGTAGCAGCCATTAAATAATTATCTTTTTAAATATATTTTTATCGAGGGGCTTTTCAGTAATTTCCAACGGTAGCTTATTGAATATTTTGATGGCTTTGATACAAGTTCTTTTAAAATTGGTTAAATTACATTTTAGTCATACTAATTTGTGTTTTCTACAATTTCTAAGGTTCGTTTTTAATTTGTCACGTTTTATAAATAATTCTGGGTGTTTTTTCATTAACAAACAAAGTTCCAATATGTAGATGCAGGAAGATGCAGAGGAAGTATCTTGTGTTCTTTGAACAAGGTCTTACACGATTCCCTTTGTTTTATCCCGCATAAGGCACGAATGCACTCCTTTTGGGCTCTAAAACTCTTTCAGAGTCCACACTGTTACCCCATACTACTATACCGTAACGAAGTTGGGAAGAAACATATGCGTGGTACACTAATTGTAAAGCTATTTGAAAAGACGCAACATTCTTGATTATATTCAGTGCAAATACAAATTTGTTCAATTTACTGCAAACAGTATCTACGTGTTTTTTCCAACTGCAGTGTTCATCTAGTTCTATGCCTAAGAATACTGTGCTGTCAACGATGTTAATTTTATTATTGTTGTAGTGTCCCAAGTAGCAAAGAAGAATAGTGATTAAATCTAACATGTCTGGACGTTATATAAAGTAGGTTTTAGTTAAATCAAATTGCATTTCTTATGGTTATTATTCTCTTTAAGACAAAATAGTTTTTAACCTACCGCTACTTAAGCAAATAAGGAATACCCAATGCCAAGTTAAGTATTCTCAAAACTAATTTGAATTAAGTATGCCTAAAGTAAAATCTAAAAAACCGTTTTTACTGTAGCCTGATTAATTGAAAGCTCGCTTAAAACTATATTGAATATTTGAAGAATCACTTAAGTCTTGTAAAGTAAAAATTGATTTCGTAGATAAACTTAAGATAATTGTAACATCAGGTTCTAAAAACTGTTTTTCTGAAGAATATCATATTCCTTTCGGACTAAAATTAGTAAGTTTAAAGCAAAAGTAGATCTATCGGGACTTTTGAAACAAAATAGAATCAAGTGAAGAGATGGATGAAGTGCGAAAATTAAAAAAATCTGGTGGTTTTCGTCGGAGTGTTGAAAAATATAGAAAAGTCAAGGCAAATTGCGTGGGTTCAAGTGCTGGAAACGCTATCGAGGATGCGACATGTTCGGCTCAGACCTTTGTTACGACGTTAACGGAGACTGCAAATTGGGAAGAAGATACCCCAGAAAAAATTGGAAAAAAAATCTGATTCTAATGAACCGAAAACTGAAAGTGTTTTTAATTTTAGAGATCAAATAAGAAATTGGTTTATTGATCACAACACACCACATAGTGCAATCAACGGCTAATTGCAGATAATAAACCAGCATGATCCAGGTGTTGTTCCAAAAGATGCAAGAACGCTTCTGAATACTGCAAAATCTGTAGCTATCGAAACTTGTGGAAGTGGAGAATACTGGCACAATGGATTCAAAAAAAATATTGTGCATTATTTTGATAATTTAGATACCAATATCAATTTACATATAAATGTAAATATCGATGGATTACCTACATACAAGAGTTCAAAAGTAGAATTTTGGCCAATTCTATGTAACGTTCATGAGAAGAACATTGTACCTGTAATGACTGTTGGAATTTACTGTGGTAGTAGAAAACCTCAGGCGATTGATTTTTTACGACCTTTTGTAACTGAAATGAAAGAAGTTTTGCAACACGGTATTTAAATAAATAATTATTTAATATCGATTAAATTGCGATCAATTCATTAAAAGTAAGTGTGGTAATTAATTTTCCTTTTCTTATACCTACCGACTAAATGCTTTTAGTTAGATTTATTTTATATACCTACACTCATGTCATAATCTTCAAATTATGAACAAAGAGAATATAATCACTATTATGAATTCAAAAACAATTACACGTTTTGACAGGATTTAAACTATACATATTTAAAAAAGTAAATTAAGAAAAAAAATGTAACTTTGGTAATGAACAGCTTAGATTTTTAACTTTATCCCGTGAATCGCATAGGGTAAAAGAACCGCTTTACGACCACTTTACGTAAATAACAAATTCAGAGTAAAAAAAAAACATGATTCAATGAAATTCCACAGAATGAAAAGTGTTGTGCTTAGTCCTCAAATATTGTAGTTTCATAAAGTAAGGAAAACAATGGCATTATTTAAACACAAAATTTATAAAACATTTTAAATTAAGACATTGTCATTATCACCTGTTTACGACCATTTAACTCAGTTGTCGACCATTGATGTACCGGTTATCGACCGCTATTTTTGGAATTCAAAAACACACCTTATGTGTACTTAATAAGGCATATTTTGTGTTAATAAAAGACAAGCTTTTATTTAAAATATGCTTTTATTTAAAGTGTAACAGCAGTAATAAAATCTAATCTTTATCTGCCTAACATTTTTACTAAAGTAGAATCAAAATTATAACATAATTGCTTAACATTATCAGTCAAATTGCACTTAATTACGTAATCAGGAGATCCAATACATTTGGAGTCAGTTCTGATGCTCTCGGTATGACTGCACGCCAGCTGCACATTGCCACCAACGGTTAGCAGAGTGATACTGTATCACACTACTGCTGACTGTGATAGTAAACAACTGCCTTCTCGTCTGGAGTTGGCGTGCAGTTTGAAAGCAATTCTATTGCATTCAGAAAATCTGCATTATATTATAACCTGCCGACTGTTGAAGCTGAAGCTGGTGTGCAGCGATGTCGACTGCACCGGAATTGTCTCCAAACTGATTTGGAAGTATTTCGACTTCCATTTAAATGCAGTTAGAGTAGTCACCTCTGTCCAGTCGTCAGTAAACTTAGTTATTATAATATGGTTTTAATATTTCGTCTCTAATTTTTTTCACTCTTTGACAGATTTCACACTGATATTCAGCATCAGCAGCTTCAACATATGTCAAATTCTTTAGGGAAGTGCATCTTAAATGATACCAGCGGACGCAACTGTCACAGCCTATGTTTTTTTCGGCATCTTCTTCGGTGTCGCTTATAAGGTCATCCTGACAATCACTGCATTTTTGTCTATCCTTGTTTTGTTTTTCATCATTTTTTGTTTTAGCTATCTGATTTTTTTTCTTTTTCTTCGCAGGAGGGTCATTTTTCCTAGCATCCCTTTCTAACTTTCTTTTCTTTTTCAGGTCGTCTTTTTCTTGCTTAATTTTGTCTTTCATTTCATGGTGGTCTCGCCAGGCCTTTCCAGAAATCGCACTTGGCATATGAACAAACCCTCTTTTTTTAGTTGTGGCAGGAGGAATTGGAAATTTCAAATGTTTTTGAAATGGATCAATAACAACGGGAGTACTCTGGGCCGTAGGCTCAGCATCAAAATCCGCAGTGATTATATTTAAATTATTTTCCATTGCGGAAATATCCTTCAAAAATACAGACGAGTTGATGTCGGACAAGTTTTTTTCAAAGGGAATACTCTTGGCCGTAGGCTTAGCATGAACATCAACATTGATCATATTTAAATCATTTTCTATTGCGGAAATGTCCTTCGAAAATACAGACGAGTTGATGTCGGGCAAGTTTTCTTTAAAGGGAATAGGCCGTTTCCTCTTGGGCGAAGGCTCAGGATGAACATCAACAGAGACGATGACATTATTTACCGTATCTTCTGGTTGCTTTGTTGATCCATCCTTATTTTTACACATAGGTGCATTCCCGTCGGAGTCAGGTACTGACTCTTGATTGCTGTTGTACAGATTTTCTGTTGTTGTTGGATTTACTCTGCCTATCGAGGCGTGTATCTCATCACTGTTGATAACATTTGACGCAGTGCATACGATTTGAAAATTTTCATTCTGAGATATAATGTCCGAAATATGTATTTCGTCAAAAGGCATCAGGGATACTTCACTTAATGACACCAGAGATCCAATTTCAGGAATCTGAATGGAACACTCTTCAGTTAGAGGTAGAGTCTGAGGATTTCCTGATGTAAGCGAGGAATCACAAGGATGCTGAATCGATGTGGAACTCTCTTCAATCAACACTGCAGTTGGAGTATTTTCTTTGCAGAGCGTGGAATCGCGGGAGTGTCGAGGAGTTTTAGAATTTCGGGGTGTTCTTGACTTCGACCGGCGTTCTTTTAAATACGATGATTTTGTTTTCTCAAGCTCGGATATTATAAGACGGGGATCAATTCCAAGTTTGGCAATATTATCTGACATTAGCGAAAAAACTGCTTTGGCTATAGTGAAATGTCTTTCATTTAGAGTCTTTGGTTCACTTAACGAATTCCGAATCTGTGCGTCCTTAACACATTTTGTGAAATCCACATTATTTACGTTGAATGGGTAGAGTCCGCATTTTCGGAATCCATTTTTTATTGTGTCAACCATATCCTCATTTAATGTATCCTTGAAAACTTTACAGAAATTTGTTTTGGTAACCGTTTTATTAATGTTTTCAGGCTGGCTCTGCCAATTTATAACAGTCCGCTTCCAGTTTTGTTTTAGGGGTCTAAAGACGCTGACATCAGCCGGCTGGAGAATATGAGTTGTGTTTGGTGGTAAAGCATATAATATTATATCGTTGCCTTCACAAAACTCACTTAGCGGCATCGACATATGGGATTTGTGCCCATCTACAAAGAGTAAAACTGGTTTTTGGACTTCTTTCTCCAATAGCCATTTATTAAAATCATTCGCGATGTATTCATAGAATACATCGCTTCGCATCCAGCCAGATTCAGTTTTGCCTAATACCCAATCATCAGGCACGCTCTGTACGACAGCTCTTGGCGGCTTTATGTATGGGTACACGACTAAAGGCGGACATATGTCGCCAGCTGCTGTCATCACGATCAATACTGTGATTGTCTCCTTTTCATTGCCTTTGTTCACAGTATACACGTTTTTAAAACCTTTGGGAGCAAGGACTTTTCCCGTCTTAGGACAAAGCGAAATTCCCGTTTCGTCGCCGTTGAGGATACGTTTTGGGTCTTTCAAAATGTCAGATAAGCCTCTTTCTGCTAAAAAGACTTCTAGATCTGCAAACCATTTTCTTATACCACTTTCTTTGACAGCTTCCCTGGCTTTGTTGATTGATTCAGGTTCACGCACACTGATTTCTGGGTGTCTCTTCAAGAAATTTTTGTACCACCTAATTCCAGGTTTTCCCCCAGGAAAACAATTTTCCTTTTTTAGGTCTTTAGCCAGCTCTCCGGCTGTGGTTAAAAGGTCTTCTTTATTCACCGGAAGACCACATTTGGCCAGTTCGATTATCCAGTTAACAATTCAAATATTGGATCAGGGCCAACTTTTCTCGGCTTTTCGGTAACTTTTCCTGACAGTCGGTCTTGAATAGTACTTCGTGGTATACAGTATTGGCGACAAGTTTCCCTTATGCCTCTATTGTTTTCGCGGATGTCCCTCAAAGCATTAGCTAAAGCTTCTTCGGTGTACCCAAAATTGGTCCTTCCTAGCTTCTTCTTTTTTGTTTTTTTAGGCGTTGGTGGCATCTGCAATTAAAAAATCAGTTGCAGGACAAGCAGCAAAAGCAATAGAAATAATCCGGCATCAGCGAACCAATATTACCAATATTAGTAGGTCACGTGCGATAAATTAGGTAGGTACTGTGAGAATGAATAGGCCAAATATAATGTTAGAAAATCCACTTTTTGTATAATTTGTTAAATTATCATGAATCTTAAAAGTACAGTTCACTCAAACATGCTTTTATAAGCACTATGTCAAACGTACGTCAAGGTGGCTGTAAACCGGTCAATTCTGTGCTAGTTGTCGGCCGTGTTGGAACACCGGTGGTCGTCCGTAGGTAACAATTAAACCAGTTTACGGCCGCCTCTAAATGTCTAATTTAAATGGGTTATAATGTATTATTGGAGGCAGATATTGATGGCCGTAATCTGGTACGAATATTACAAATTTGTTACTTGTTACTGGCAATGTGCGAAATCAAACTTTAATGTGATGATTTTTGGAATAAGAGCTGATAATGAAAGAACTAATAAAACCGGATTGCGACCACGTGGTCGGAAACCAATATTACAAGGAAAACGCGGACCTGTTTACCGACCAGCCAAAATATTGTCAGAAAAGATGTTCTATCTAATTTCCTCAGCGAATTCCATGAAAACACATATTTATTTACTTATATGTAACATCAGATTAGTGTAAAGTCAAGACAGTATGGCTTATCTTACCTTTGTGAAGTCTTCGCCTTGTAATAATTTTCCTTCAAAACGAGACACATCCGCACAGTAGATTTTCTAATGGTGACTGAGAACGTTCTATGACAGTTTCGAGGTTAGAATGAGAGCATTAATAGAGTGAACTTCATACGTTTCAAATGGCGCTAATTTCAAAAATTAATTTTAGATATATTGCGTATTTTGGAGGATAATACGTTAAATGGTCGGAAAGGGGTGCTGGTCGTGAAACCGGTCATTTTACCCTACGTCATCGCGAAATGGCGCGCTAAGTGCGCACCTTTTTTTTACGACCGGCCTCCCGCTGGGCGCGCCGGTCCCGTCATAACATAAACAAAATTTATGGCCTCTCGAGTTACCGAGCGTTAATAGCTTTGAGTGTTTTGTTTGTCCATTGAGATAAGGAACAAAAGGGCGTGTGTTGTTTTTGTAGATCTTAGTTCAATAATATTAGAATAAAGTCCAAAGTTGAGGTACAAGTAAAATTTGCCGGTTTCAATCAGAAATGGGCATTTAACTAAGAATTAAGATCGACATGACTAGGTTTTTATACCTTAATCTTGAATTAGAACAGTTATTTGTTATATTTGACTATAAATATTGGCTGTCTATGCATAAATAGATATTAAAATGTTAAAAACAATCGGAGCGTCGAATTCGCGGGTCGCGTAATTTACTCCTAAAAATTTGAGGGCTGTTCAAAACCTCTTTACACGAAAACTATAGTACATAGAACAAAAATAAGCCTATCTACGTAAAAGACAGATTATTGTCTTTATCAATGCATTTAAAAGAATTTTAGTCATCATATAAATACCTATCACAATTTACACGTAAAGACAAAACGGCGCAATATTAAACTAAATTCATAGCATATTTCATTCGCGAATTACGAAATTATGGTTCATTTAAACTCATTGAACCTATGCTATGTTAAAGCTTGAATGATCTAGTTTGCGATTAAAACTAATTCTTGCCAATCAGGTTCTAATTTGGAATTAATTTCAGATAAAAACTTCGACCTCATTTGGAGGAAAAACGCTAACATGGCAGAACGCAGACCGAACAGACAGCAACATGGCGGCCGATAGCAGCTAGGGCTGTCAGTCACCAATTTTTGTGTCGGTTGGAAATAATACTCACAGAATTAGAGTCATGTGGGTCAAGTGTGCGCATTTAATCTTTAATGCTTCAAAAACTCGAAAATTATTTGTAGAATGAAACAAAACTGTGGTAATTAGTAAGTCTGTTCATTTTAAATCAACTTAGACATAATAATAGTATTGTCAGTAGCTTATACTTTAAGAAACTATAGAAAACAAAGACCGTTCCGTACGCGCACACTTACCCCAGAATAGGGGTATGTGTACGCAGCACTGTGGGTAAGTGTACGCAACAACAAAAAAAGAAATATTGAGCTATTAATTTTTAGAACATTAACAATTTTATATAATTATTAAAATTTTCATCTTATGCACTTAAGTAATCAACATAACAATTATCTTAAATCAAAATATGAGATCAACTTGAACTTAGAAATCCTTAGTTACTTCGCCATACATGTATCACAAATAAAAGTACCTTGTTCGAAGCTGGTGCACTGTTCGTGCCACCAGGTTCCACAAAGGCTACATTCAATTCAGTCTTCAGTCGGTGGATCAACATACTTTTCGCCACATAAGGGGCAGTGGTACTCATTTTCGTCATTTTTTGGTGTCCTAAGAGTCTTATTTTTAACATCCTTTTTTTTGGCAGTCTCAGGTGATTTTGTAGTAGTTTTTTTAGTTTTTAGTCTTTATTTTAAATCTGGTCTTATTTTCTTTTTGGCTAATTTCTCTTCTTCCTCTTTTTTCTTAGTTTTTAGTCTTTCTTTTAAATCTAGTCGTATTTTCTTTTTGGCTAATTTCTCTTCTTTCTCTTTTTTCTTAGTTTCTAACTCAGATTTAAAAGGACTATCAGTAGCTATTATTGACTTTTTGCCTTTTCGTCGTCGATTTTGTGATGTTGCTTTTGGCAGAGCTTGTATAGAGGACAGTGGTATGAACTCTTTACTGGTTGAAGCTACACATGTTGGTGAAAATGCAGTGGTGGCTGAACTAGTCACAGTTGTGTTTGTCGCTGAAAATGATTGGGAGATTTCTAAGAAGTTTTCTTGTGTTTGCTTGTCATCGTTGGATGGTGTTAATGTATGCTCACTAGTCAACAGTAGATCTTGTTCAGGTTGACTGAATGATGTGGTAACTGTTAAGCTATGCAAAGAAGGCTCTTGTTCTGATAAATAAATATTATGTAATATCGAAGGTGAAGTCGTTCCTGCACTTTCCAAAACTTCTTGTGTTGGCTGTGTAAAAGAGGTGGACGTTAAGTCTGTTAAATGCTGTGCGCGTGATGGAATTGAATCTTCTTGGAAAGGTTCCTGAACTGCTGTAGTTGGCGACATATCTTCTAAATTTTGGGCAGGAATCATGTCAGTTACTGAAGCTGCTGCGAAATCTTCGTCCGAAAAAATGTTTTTGTCTATTGGCCAGATTCCAGAAACTTTGAAACCTGAAACCGCATTGCTAAGTGAAGATGCTTTTTGGAAGGCTTCATTCACCAATTGAGCTATTTCTGTTTCCCCAATCACGCGGCCTGGATGGTGGCTTAGCCATTTGTCACATGCGTAAGCGAATTTTGTTTTCAGAGGTCCAAAAAACCCACGATCTAAGGGCTGCATCTTGTGGCTACTGTGAGGTGGGAGAGTAAGCATGTGAATGCTATTATCACGACAAAACAGTATAGCATCCAGAGAGATATGGCTGCTATGGTTATCTGAAATTAACAAGACAGGATTATCTTTGGTTGGCTGAACATTGTCTTTAAAATGGCGTAGGTATTCTAAAAACAGGCCCGTATTCATAAATCCTGAATCAGAAGCCATTCCAATACTTCCTTCGGGTGCATTGTTAAGCAAATAACCTTGGATTCTCTTCCGGGGAAAAATAAATGCTGGAGGAACATAATTTCCAGTTGCACTCATTGCGCAAACTAGTGTAATCGTTTGGCCTCTTTCAGCAGAAACGATTTTTCCCACCATCTTTTTTCCTTTCACCGATATTACTTTTGGTATTTTTTTTGGTACAGTATTCACTCCACTTTCGTCCATGTTATATATTCGGCTGGGTAGAAATTTGTATTTGTTGTAGAGGCTCTGCAAGTTATCATAAAATCTTTGTACTTGAGTTTTATTGAATCCCATGGCTCTGGCAATACTAGTTGGGACGGGCTGTCGCAATTTCAATTCAGGAAACCTTTTGAGAAATCCATATACCCAGTCTCGGCCTGCTAATTTTGAGGATGTGTTAAATCTATGTGTAATTTTATTTACTTCAGCATACTCATAAATCAACTTCTGGAGGTTCTGCATAGTGAGACCATAATAAAGATCATCACTTTGTTTAATATATTTGTATATATCAGTTTCTTGCTCTTTGGTGAATGTCAAAGAAAATCTTCCCATGCTGGTTGCTGTCTTCCCAGCTTTTAAACGTTTTCGCAGAGTACTTTCCTTAAGTCCGACTTGAGATGCGGCTTTTCGTTTACTGGCACCCTTTGAAATTAATAATTTGGCAGCTTCCAGCTGTTCATCTGTGACGATGCATCTATCCGGAGCTTTCCTCAGATAATCTCGAGGCATTTTGAATTAATACTTGTACTCTGAAACAAAACATAGCAACGCATGTACAAAGATATGCAAGCGGGGTAAGTGTGCGCAAACCATCGAAACAGAATTGTATGAATGTCGTTGATTATTGCGTCATCATAACAACTTAAACACTGGCAAATAACAAACTAGATATTATGTTGCACTCGGTAGCAAATAGCAAATTTTCAAAAAGTTTACATGACTAAAAAAGATTACGCGTCAAATGTGGCAAAATATCGTAAATATTTTAGCAAAAATCTTCATTTATCTGTCAGATCAAAATGGCGCGCGAGCAACCGCTATGATACGAGCGCTTCACAGGACGTCCCGCAGGGTACTGGAGAGGGGAGTTGCCGTTCCATAGCTCTATATAGTTTTCGAGATATTTTGAATGCGCACACTTAGACGCTGCGCATACTTGACCCACATGACTCTATATGTATATTTTTTATTATTATTAAAACAATAAAGATACATTGTTTAAAATGTCTTACCTATAATTATATTTACATAAAATGTTTTTTAACTAAATACATAAAAAATTTGATTATTAAACTGTTCGCTTTATTTACAAACCATATTATATAATTTTGAAAGGATTTACAAAATATTGTTAATTTTTAACAATGTTTTTTTAAACATTTTAAAATCATCAGTTATTTGAAAAAGACAAAAGGCGATAAATGACCCCACACTTTTTTAGGAAACTGCGAAGCCTACAATTTTAATATCTATTTAGTAAATAGTCCTTAAACAATAAATTTCTAAATATTTAGATTTCATGCTTTATTTACAAACCTTATATGAAGATAAATATAAAAAAATCAGTTAACAGGAATTTATTTACAAAATATTGTTAATAAACATTTTTGTTTTTTATAACAATAATAACAATAACAATGTTTTTTTAATTGAAAATAATCAGTTATTTGAAAAAGTCAAATGAAAATATACCAAACGAGCAGTATTGCTAGGGAAAGACATGGGCATATGCATAAAAATATACATGGTTTTATGATCTTAGCTTGGCTTGATCAAAGGCTAAATATCCTTTGAAATGAAACAAAATTTAAAAATATGTAATCCGTTGATTAACATTGCGTCGTTACGCAAACACGCTTAGTGTGACAAGATAAGACAAGAAAATTACTAATAAAACGTGAAATTACAGTCGCAGTTACAAGTTTGATACAAAAAATCGCTAGGGAAAGAAAAATATGGGCATAAGCAGAAAAACCATTATACATGGTTTTATGATCTTAGCTTAGCTTGATCAAAGGCTAAATATACTTTGACATGAAACAAATTGATAGAATATGTAATCCGTTGATTAACATTGCGTCGTTACGCAAACACGCTTGGTGTTACAAGATAAGATAAGAAAATTACTAAAAAAAAGTGAACTTGAGTCGCCGTTACAAGTTTGGTACAAAAAAGTGTGTAGAGTGTGAGTGTTTTTGTGTGTGTGTTTTAGGTACGGGGAGTTCAGGAGCTGTGTGGTACAACTCGAAACAATCTAACAAGCAAAGCGGAACTCCACACTGCTTGCAAATCAGTCTTGTTCTTCGTTTCTTGCAACACACGCAGGTAGCATTCCGGGAGTGACCGGAGCCGAGGAAGTGATTGTTTGCCAAAATTGGCCGCAATGTATTCCTCGGCCCAGGCGTTAATTTTTTAACCTCAACGGTCAGTGGCCTCTCTACGACCGGAGGCTTAAATTTTTTTACCAGGCTTTCGGCTACCTGCATCCTGATCCACCGCTGTGTAGTATGCTTGAAATGTGTCCTGTATACTATGTATGCGTTTAAAAGTGTGCAGTTTAAGAGCCGTCTGAACACTTTTTTGTACCAGACTTTATTGCGAACACGTTCGATGGGAAATGCCGATAAGAGTTGATCTTTCTTATCGACACCTCCCATCGCCAGGTTGTAGTCTAGCACCACATCAGGTTTATATTTATACTGCCCATATTTTTATTTCCCTCCTACTGTCCCTCGGTGGTAAGTCGACAGAAGGGAGACGACATTAGTGTCCCGCCACAGCGTGACGCTCAGATCGTGCGTGTAAGACTGAATGATTTCCCCACTGCGCATCTCCGACTTTGATACTGACTTTACGGCATCAGGGACAAATTCACGGTTTACCCGCAATGTGCCGTAACAGTCAGTGCCCTGCGACTTCAGGTAGCGCGCCAGGAGTGGGGAATTATAAAAATTGTCCATGACTATGGTGTGGCCTCTATGGTACAATGGCTGTGCCAAGTCATGGACAATTTTTGCTGTGGCGTTAGGAGGCAGAGGAGGAGTATGTCCGTCTGTCTGTACGTCCGTCTGACTGTCTGTCTGTCCGTCTGTTTGACTGTCTGTCTGTCCGTCTGACTGTCTGTCTGACTGTCTGTCTGTCTGTCCATCTGTCTGTTCGTCTGTCTTGCCTACGTAGACGAAGAAGTTCCACAAATAGCCGGTGGCAGATTCGCACAGCTCGTAGGATTTTACTCCTACTTTTGCCGCCTTTGTGGCTATTTTCTGTGCGAATGAGAGCCTACCTGACCATTTGAGGAGCGACTCGTCTATCGCAATGTTGTGCCCCGGAAGATATAGCGCGCGAAATTTCTTATTCAAGAAATCTAGCACGGGCCATATCTTCCGCAGCTTCTTCTCGTCCTTCGTCATGTCTTCGGTCATCGTGTCTGTCACGTCAGTAAAATGTAGCAGTCGTTTGATGACAAGATATCTATTATACGGCAGAAGGCCCTTGAAATACTTAAAAGTGAGGTGTCCGTTCTCAGTCCAGATTTTTTTTTTCCACCGGCAAAGGGCATATACCTTGGAACATGAGAACGGACAGGAAAAGGGCCATCTCGCCCCGATCGATGGGCTTGAAGCGTTGAAGACGGGAGTATTGTTTCATGTCAGTCTGTCTGTCCGTCATGAATTGGGCATAGTTGTTTGTCTGGGAAGTGATGAGGTCAAGTAAGTCATCGTCAAAGAATTAAAAAAAAAAATCCACTGGAGTCACGGTGTCAGTCACGTCAAATGTCGGGCCAGATTGCCCAGTAAAAGTCTCTCGCTGCCCTTGAAAAGTCGAGTGGTCGCTCGACCAGTCAAAGGTCAGCTTGTCAGTCGGAATCAGGCCTGTCAACAGTCTGTCCGATTCTACGTCGTCGTTAACCATCCATGTCAGTATATCCCTATCCCCTTCGTCTGTCAAATTTGCTGGCGCCAAAAATGACACGTCCGTCTGTCTGTCAAAAGCCATGTCACTGTCCAGATCTATGTCAATGTCGATGTCCTCCTCATCTGACTCCTGCAACTGGAGAAACCGCTCCAACCCATCGGTCGCCTCCGCTGTCATTTATTCTGAAACAAAGATAAATTAAAATGGCATCGAGGTGCAAGGGCCTAGCAACCTTTCACTTAACTGAAAAATCGTTTTAGAATCTTTGCTTCCATACTTCATACAATTACACGTTTGACAGGTTTTAATTTTATTATGAAGTACAACTGAAAAAAATATAAGAAATGCAGTATTGTATTGTACACCATACGAGGTAATTTACACTTTTAATAGATGAAAAAATGCATACCAGCTTGCTGCACAGCGCGGTTCAGGGCCTGCAATGGTAGGAGTAAGGCAGGGTGGGCTGAGCGCTTTTCAGTTCCGGTTTCTAAAAGATAGAGTATATAGTTTAGATTTCACTGAAATTGCATCCACATATTGCCCTAGAAAATTGTTTACAGTTAACACATAAAATGCATACCAGCTTGCTCTACAGCGGCCTGTGATGGTGGTAAGACCGAGGCAGGGGGGGCTGAACATTGTGGAGTTTCAGTTCCTAAAAGATAGATTATATAGTTTAGATTTCACTGAAATTGCATCCACATGTGCCCTATAAATTTGTTTACAGTTAAGACATAAAATGCATACCAGCTTGCTCTACAGCGGCCTGTGATGGTGGTAAGGCCGAGGCAGGCCAAATAAAAGTAAGAATGTACAATAAAATAACTATAAAGATACCTATACTTAAAAAAAGTTATTAATGTACTTACTCAGTTCACCGGTGGTCCAGTCGACCAGCAACTCCACGGTGGAACTGACAGTGCTGTAGAAAAACATAATTATTGTAAACGTGAATAGAGATTTCTGTTAAGTATGCTTCAAAATGCCAAGTTGTGTTATACCTGGTCGGCGTGAGACATGCAGTAGCTTCATCAGTCACGCCATCCGCCTGAGGTTCGAGCGTCGCTCTACGGAAAAACATTGCTTTACTATTTTAGAATTTCTCGCATACTTTTTACATTTAACAGAAAATACAATTTAGATTTTACTGTTTTTGCCATGGCTGCAGCTTCCGAGCTGGTGGAATGGATGGGGTGCCAGGCATCAAGCGACACGCGCTTCGCTCAGGGGATGGCTGCTTCCTAAGATCAGATGCATTTGTTAAAACAAAAATTCGTGCGAAACAAATACTTTAAAAAATGTGTACCAGTATAACAGTAAATCATTCTCACCGTGACCGCTTGCGAGGAGGTGCGTCAGGAAGGAGCGAGCGCGAAATCTGTTTAGCTCGCTTTCGCGCAATCAGCTCCTCCCTGACGGACGGGTCCATTTTCTTTAGGGTGTTTTTGAGATTTTTTGTTGCTTTTTTAATGAGGGCATGCTCCTCTTCATATGTTCTGAAAAGAAAAACAGTTGGAACAAAAAACAAAAAAAATATTACAGTTATTTTTAGGGTTCCGTACCCAAAGGGTAAAAACGGTACCCTATTACTAAGACTTCGCTGTCTGTCCGTCTGTCCGTCTGTCTGTTACCAGGCTGTATCTCAAGAACCGCGATAGCTAGACAGTTGAAATTTTCAAAAAAAAATTATTTCTGTTGCCGTTATAACAACAAATACTAAAAACGAAATAAAATAAATATTTAAGGGGGGCTCCCATTCAATAAACTCGATTTTTTTTGCCCTTTTTTGCTCGATATCAATAATGGCAACAGGTAGGCACTTAAAATATTCACAAAATACTCAGTTGTATTGTGACTTTAATAATTAAAAATGAAATTAAAATAGAATAAATCTTTAAGGGGGGCTCCATACAAAAAACGCAATTTTTTGCCTATTTTTGCTCGATATCGATTAAATGGTACGGAACCCTTCGTGTGCGAGTCCGACTCGCACTTGGCTGGTTTTATTTTAAATGTTGATTTCCTCTGTCGATATGCAAAGTCTCAAAAGTTGCCGCGCGAAATTAAAAAAGAGAAAAATTAAAAAAAAATGGTTTAGGTATCCCAGAATTCCCAGAGATGTTCTAACCCCTTTTCAAATTGTCAAGAAAGTTTTTTAAAACGTTTGAGTCTGAGAGCGAGAGCAGTAATGTTCTGGATTTGACTCCACCAGATATTTTAGAAAAATAATTAAGTAAGAGTTACGAATATGATAAAAAGGTAGTACTTACCTAATTCCCTTAAAATTATGTATCGCATAAAACCTCTCCAAAGTGTTTCCCGTGATTTCTTACTTAGAGGATTAAAACATGAGTGTAAATCAAGAGAGACTGCAAATAACTTGAACTTAAAACACTCGCGAATGCTATTAAAAAACTCGCTAAGGCTCGTTTTATTACAATCTCGCTCGTGTTTTAATAACCCTTAAACAGGGCTTATTAGTAAGGATGTTAGTGTAAAATAGCATAATTTGTTTTAACTCTTTTTTTTACGGTTAGGTTGCGATGATTGGACCACTTTTTTTTAAAAGTAAAAAAAAACGAATGTATGCAATGTGGAATAAAAGTGATTTATTTACTGAAGTGCTCTTGTATTCCTGTGTAAATACCTAAAGTTTCAGAATTCTAAGATGGTAAATAAAGTCAATAAATGGGTAAAATGATGTTTGTTAAGGTTTCTTTGATTGGACCACTTTGTTGCTATCATTGGACTTAAGAAAATGAGTCGACCGGTCCATTGATGGGAACTCGGAAATTTCATGGTTTAAGGTGACAAAATAATAATAAAACAATTTGAAGAAATGAACCTTTTAATCATTATTTTAACATTTATATATGAAACAGTCTTCTTAGTTTTAATACCGTGCATGTATGTAACATTTTTTTAAATGTTTCCTAAAAAAATTATAAAAAATTATATAACAACAACATGAGGTACTTAAGTTTTTAACCATTATTTTAATATTAATTATTTTAACATTGGCTCACAATACAGTCTTCTTGGTCCTTATATTTAAAACCATGTAATCACTTTTTTTAAATGCTACATACTAAAATCTTCATAGAAAAAATATAGGAATATCAAAGTACTCAGTGTGAAATTCTTAAAAACTAAAAATACTTGTCTGAACAACAATAAACTCAACCTAATATTTTTTGAGTATTGTTAAAAAAGAAACTTTGTTAAACTTTTTCTGTACTAATATCAAAAACATAAAACCTAAACCCATCTTCAGGGATATAAAAAATTCTCCGAACATTAATAAAAAAAAAACAATATCTAACAGAAATCAACATTCAAACTTAAATTAATATTCAATAATTTCAGACATTTGAGATCCATTATTCAGTACATGATGGGCAAATATATTTTTTGATCCCTTTTTTAACGCCAGCACACTCCTCGTGGACCCAACATTTACATAACAAACATTGCATCATGTCTTCAATAGCACAATGGAGACAAATTTTGCAGAACCATTTTTCTAACTCCGCAGCTGGAACCTTTATTCTCTTCACGTCTTTCTTTATCTGTTTTTCTGGACCTCTATTAGATTTTACTGTTTTCTCCAAGTTTAATGCAGCAACTTTCTTTCTCTTTTTAGCATCAGATTTTGTTTTGGCTGCTTTAGCTTTTGACTCTTCCAATTGTGTTTTATATGGGGAAGGAGTTAACTCTATTGCCGATTGTGGTTTACGATTTCCTTTTCTCAATTCTTGCATGACTTTCTTTGCAGTCGGAGTTACACTACCAATTTGAAATTCTGAGCTAGTGCTTGGAAGTGTTTGCAATTGTTTTACTTCTTTTGTTGCTATGATTGGTGCTTCAGGTTGAATATTTATATTGTTGCAATTATCCGATAAATCAGGGCTTGGTATAACAGGTGTTTTGGAAGCAGACGATATTGTTTGCATCGTATTTACATCAGTTCAACGCTGGTGCACGAAAAAGGTGGATCATCCGAGGTAACATCTTTTGGTATTCCATTGTCATCTATATCATTAAGCTCTGAAAACAAAGGATCCACAATCTCTGTTCTCATTTTCAATAGCCGGTAAGCTGTCGTTATCTTCAGGTAAAGTAACGAACTAATAATCCTGGAAAATATCCTTATTAAAAGGATATATGCCCGTACTTCGAAATCCACTTTCAGCAGTTGCAATAGATGCAGCACGGGCGTAGGCTTTACCAAAAAGCATTGAAATTTGAAATACTGTAACACGTCTTCCTGGATTTGTACGCAGCCACTTCTCTGTTTCATCTATATAATAGCAACTGAACGGTCTAAAAAACGAAGTATCTAGGGGCTGCAGTTTATTGGAAGTATGAGCAGGAAGTGACAGTAACAACATTGTTTTCCTTGGCATATTTAATAGCATTCAAATTTTTTGTGTGACTAGTGTGTCCATCAAGTAACAGCAAAACTTTCTGCTCCGGGGTCGGCTTTACACATTCTACAAAGTGTTGCAACCAAACAAAAAATATTTCACTGTTAATGTAGCCACTGTCGGAGTTAAAAGCAAAGATTGAACCAGGTGGAGCACCGTCGCGAAGTTCGTCTTTAGCGTTTTTTCGTTTAAAAATTATAAGAGGTGGTACAAAATGGCCATCTGCATTTGCACAACATACAGCAGTAGTAGTGAATCCACGCTCACCACTTGTAATAGCACCAACTCGATGCTTTCCTTTTTTGGCCAATATCTTTCTTGGTTTTCGTTGCACTTTTGAGAGGCCTGTCTCATCTACATTATAAATGTATCGTGGGTCATGTATACCGTGCTCATCCATCACTTTTTCTAACTTTTCAAAAAAGTCTTTGGTATTCGAATGATATTTTAAACACACGCTGCCATTTAAAATTAAATCAATTTATTTTAAAAATTTAAATATAAAGGTACAGGTTCCTTGGCTGGAACCTCCAGATCCATGATTTTATTTAACGTTCCATTCAGATTTTCAAAACTTTCTATCTTTCCCACATATTCAGTATGGGTTTCGCTTATTAATCCACTACACTCATTGGAGTTAAAAAGATTCGAGTCCAAAATGTCCGTTCAAAATAAGCTACACCAGTAAAATTAGGCAAGTCAAATTTTAAACCATGTTCACTAAGAAATTTTTATTCATTTATAACACACCGGAATATAATTTTGTTCCCAAATTGAACTCTGTCTGAGGAGTGAAAAAGAAGAACCAGGAATATGTGTCTTAAGTAAGGATAATCGGAAAGGAGGTAAGCAAGGGATTGATGCGTTAACAGCCTCCAGTTTGTGCTGTCCTGATCGAGATCCTAATGCGTTTCCAGTTACGTAATCGTCAAAAAACATTAAAATGGGTATTACGATTTTACCTACATTAGATTTCTTTCTATTTCATAAAATTTTCAATTGCAGCATTTAAGTCAGTATTATGTGTAAGACGGTTCATATAATTTATAGTATCAGTTAAGACATTTTGAAGAGAGAAAAATAATTTCAAAACTTTACGAAGTGGAATGAAATTTTAATGTTCTTCACAAGTTATCGGTACAAGACGGTTAACGTCCATTCTTTTGACTTTTTCTAATCTCTCACCAATAACTATTGATTCTGGTGTAATTTAAGTTTGATTTCTAAGAAAATAATTAATACGTTTGTGTTCAGTGTTAAATGTTTTCCACGGATTTGTCAATAATGGTTCTATCGAACCTACAATAGTATCAAGATTACTGCAGAGTTAGTGATTGGTTGGCGTATAAACTGGCTATGAAAATTTCCAGTGATTTCTCTACTGTCCCTAAATCTCTTGAAGATTGTGGAAAATCTGTGAAACTTGTGGTGTTGTTGATAAATAATATTATGAGTAGGTATAGTGGGACATACATCAGTTGCTGTATGACCAGGCTGCTCTAAAATGTTTACCACGTTTGAATTTTCTGAAGAGTGTTCCCGCAAAATATGTCTCCTAAATGAATTAAATAATTGGAATTGACGATTACAGTTCTTGTACACACTTGACTACAGAGAGTTCTTTTGGAGTGTGAATAAAATGAAAGTGTGACCTAAGATGTTTAAGATCTGGCAATTCTTTATAACATATAAAACAAGTAATCGTTGTGATTAAAAATTAAAACTATCTACTAAGATTTATACCTTACGAGTATTAACAACAATCACTAACTATTTTAAAGATAATTATGAATATTATATTAAGATAACCAATAAATAAGACAAACTTGTTTATAATGTATCAAATACTTAGTAATTCAACTTGGTATCTCAGGTCCTACATTATGTATTTTTCCCTCAATAGCTAAGTAACAAGTATTTTTATATATTAAGAATAGAATAGAACATGAAAAATATTTATTTCTTTAAACTGATCACCTAAATTATTAATTTGCAGCGATCTCCTTTTACTTAAACATATGCAAGTAAGAAATAACGTACTTGCTACCTAGCCCTGCGACAAGAGTCTTGGGATCGGTTATGAAGCCACTAGGTAGTGTGTTGGTTACATTTATATTGTAACAACATCAAAAATTCATAAAATTAATATTATTAATGTGTGTAAAGAAAGTACATCGTTTACACACTTTTTTTTAATAATGAAGTACAACTTGGAATCAGGTACAAGACATCTCTAATCAGTCGCTTGAATATGGCACTGTCACATGTATCAAAAACTAAAATATTACATTTTACAATCAGTAAGTAGGGACTCAACGGTAGTAGAGCCTTTATCATATAACGATGTCATTTTGTATATAGCTTTCTGAATAAAGTACCATACCGGGTATGTGTCCCTACCATATTCAAGATTTAAGACCCAAACTATTTTATAACATGTATCGACAGCATGCAAAATACTATGTCTTTCATAGATTACAGTTCGGTTTGCAATAATTAAGTAAGTATTATTTTTTTCTAATGTCTCACCTACCACTATCATATATGGTTGGGATGCCAAACCTTTATTTTTCAATAATGTTAAGCGCTGTTCGACTGCCTGGCTGATTTCAGCACTAGATTGGACGTGCATTATAAAGCCTTCTCTAACTTCAACCCTGCTTGGCTTACAGTTACTTGGGCCTGCTTCCGAAGTGCGCTTTTGTTTTTTCTTGATCGCCGCAGTATTTAGTAAATAGGGTATGCTTAGAAACCCAGCTAAATTTGACGTTTTCTCGCGGGAAGCTGAAAATATTAGAAATATGAGACATCAACATCTATAGCCTAGGTTCCAGGAGAAACCAGTAACTAAGGTACCATAAACATGAAACACCTATTCCAACATACACCGGTCTCATCATCAGTCGTTTGTGCGGGAATCGAACTCTTGAACTAGGTTTGTGTACTTATAAGATCAAACATAAATGGATTTGTGTAGTGACAACCCGGCTTCTGAAATTTATTACTACTTACATTTGTTAAGCGTTACTAGATTGTTGGAATATGTTTCAGTTGATTTCTTGTTTGTTAAGAGCTTTTCCAACTGAATTTTCAGCAAAGGATAATTTATAAATAAATTGTCTTTGTAAATCTCATGCGCAGCATTAAAGTCTTTAAGTAACTGAAAAATATAAGAATAGGTACATTTATTAACAATTAGCGTAGAAATATTATTCATGATAAAAAATAATTTAAAATGTAATAATATGCGACATGCTATTCTTGGTACTTCACATCATATCACAATTGGCAAAAGCAATGAGTTTATGGGTTTCAAGGGGCAAATCTAAAACTGTGGGGGAGGGATAAAAATGGTTTTAGAACCTGAAGAGGTTAATAAGTATTTAGAATAGTATTCCAATGTTACATGGCAAGCTACAGCTAGTTCCTGTAATATTCTGCAAACATAAGTATATGAATAAAAGGCCATTTAAAAATTATACCAAAGTATATCCTTGTGGTTTTCGCAATGCTGGATACTTTTCAAAATATTCTTCGATCCATGTAATATTATTGTGTGCATCTGGATTGAGGGCCCATTTTTTAAATACTTGTGGATCGAATCAAAACTTTCAAGGAATTTAGTTAAAAATAGTAAAACTTAAAGCAAGGGGCCATAAATTTCTTAAACGTGAAATTAAAGTTTTAGGATTGAATAACTTGGGCCCTCAATCCAGACGCCTGCATAAAGTGGTATAGCCTGAATATCAGAAAGTATTACCCTAGGTTATTACTTTATATTGAAGAATTTAGTTAAGATTTTCTTAAACATTTTAAGAATTTCCCAAATCCGTAGAATATGACATTACAGATTTTATGGCGGTATATCTAGGGCCCTCAATTCAGTAATGTCTGTACTGAGGAATCTGCAAAATCTCAATTTATCTGAAGGAATAAATAAATACAACACCAATATGTTTTACTTAGACACCTCTGTGAATTAGTTAAAAAGAAATCACGGCACAAAATTGACTTGTTAAAAAGTACACTTTAATATTACCTATTTCATATGAATAATAACAATTTAGTAGGAGTTTATTTAGTTTATGTAGTTTTATTTTCAACAAAGTCGTATAGTGATATATGAATAAATATAGCATGACATCAAAAGAATCGCAGTTCCTCAATGGATCCACAAAGCCCGGGGCAGAGAGAGATGGCAAGCCTTGGAGGAGGCCTTCACCGGAGAAGGTTCCTGATACACATATGTATATATTTGCAAATACATAGATACTAGTTAAGAAGTAAGATTAGTCAAAAAATAGAGAAAAGTTGAAATGTATATGAAGTGAAATGTTTCAGGAAATTAATAAAGGCTTAAAATAAATAAATAAATAAAAATAGCATTATTTACAATATTTTGTTTTGTTTTTCTAAATGTTATTTTACATTGTATGCTAGTCTTTATGACAAATACCTTTGGTTCTAGTTGTCTGAAGCAAACAAATAAATAAGAAAAGAAGATTTATTTAGCATCAACAGTTTGCATAAAATTTAAAACAATTGTGGCGCACGATTGGCATAGGGGCGTGTCAGCCAACAAAACAAAAAAATGTTCATATAGTTAGAACTAGCCCTACTGAGCAAATGTTATTATTATTTTTTATAATGTTGTACCTATATTCGTATTTTTCATTTTAACTCTTCGAAATTAGTATCATCAGCCAAACCGTATGTCAAAATGTGTAGATAAATCGGTTGTTCTTCTCTACTATTACAAAATCCAAACATCAAATCATCATAACAGACCATGCGGCCTTTTACAAAACCATGAGCCTTGTAGTGACCAAGATCAGCCGGTTTCAACGAAGGTACAAATTCAATACCACCTAATATCTTAAAACACTTTCCTTTTAAACTGATTGTTTCGGGCAGTTCCTTCAAACTAACTTTATCAGTCCCGTTCAAATCAAATGAGATAAAATGATTGAGCTCGTAATTTGCATTTCCCTGACCGTGACATTTAACACAGGTATTATTTTCATTACCAATACAAATTGCATCTTCTAGGCTGGAAAAACCAAAAATTCTAATCATATCTACATTAATCGGCAAAAAGGGTACCTCTCGGGATATCTTGTTAGACTTACATAATTTGTTTAAACATTGTTTTGTGAATCTGCACTGTTTATAGAATTTGATAAAATATTTTCAAATATAAAGGTAGCATTAGAAGCACAATCAACATTTACAACTTTACCTACTTGCGTATTTTTGAAATAATTTAATGCTATTTGAGACCTCATTTCATGAAGGCCTTGATCTAATGAATGAATATTAGATAAATGTTGACAATATCTATACTCTTTTTGATACTTTGGTTTGTTATGTATCCTAAAGATAAAAGGTAAAAAACGGAGTCCAGGCCACATGTGTTCATTAATTTGAATTCATTTTCACCATCACAGACAGGATTGCATAAATTACCATTTCTTATACGTCATGTTTTTCTGATTTTGAATCGGCTACTTCAACATTTTTTCCTCTCCAATTCTCGCTAAACGAAGGTTTGTCAGAAAATATTGAGTCTGTAGGAAATTTTTGACGGCTTCTACATTTAGTTATTTTTGCTGTTTTGATATGTAAATGTTTATTACTTTTTCTCTTTCTAGTAATTTTCGATAGCGGAGTTCTTTTGTTGGTGATGTCTTGATCTATATCGCTTAGGGCAATTTTCAATTCACTGTCTAAATTTTCCAAATGAATTTTAATAAATTGATCAATTCTGTGTCTTGAAATCTTTGTTTTAAATACTCGTATAAGATTCTTTGGTGTTTTAAAGTAACTTTCTATAGCCGATGAGGATGGAGCTTTATTTTGCGAATTGAAAAAAGAACACATTAAATTTGACCACAGCGGCAGTTTATACAATAACCTTTTTAGTGTTGATAAAAAGGGAGGATAATAATATGAATTATCGTTTCTTTCCAATATGTTTTTTCTATTAGAATCGACTAAGTAGTCAAACCACGTCATGAATTCAATGTTTTTCCCTCCAAAATAGCAAATTGGTGGTGAATATAATCTTTTGTACTATTATGCGATGTAAAAGCCTGAGTGATAGCGAATAGCAAAGCTGAGGAATCGTCAGTGATTGCCTCTTGGGGCACGTTTCCTACACTTTTTACCCATCTTTTTAACAAATTTGAGATTGAAGTTGCACTGTGAGAATCAGTTACCATTTGGAGAACAGGGACAGACTTTAATTTTTCATTCGAAGTTATAAGTCCAGCATACAAATACAGTGTTTTAGTAAGTCGGGTGCCATCAGGTAGGTTTATCGCTTCGCAAAATGAGCCCGTTGCATCAATTGTGATGGTAACTTTGCCAAATTTATTATAATACAAATTATAGTATTCTACTTCTTTATCTGTCCAGTAATAAACATGTAAATGTGGATGAACAATAATTTCACGAATATTGTTACCATAATCTGGAGTTTTGGCCATAATTATGAGTGATGACAAAGGATTGGCATCAAACAACTCTCCAATTTTAGCCTCTGATTTAATTTGACGTAAAGCCGAAATAGACGGCAACACTGGCGGTTCAATATTCTCACGCTTCTCATTAATCAGTTTTGAAGCCATTTCATGGCGAACCAATATAGCTGGTTTGAATTTTAGATTTTTGGCTATTTGGTATCTCGTGTAAGGTGTGAGTTTTGATTTTCTTACTACTTTATGTTTAATCGATTTTTGTATATTCTGTATGCTACATATCAATGATAGTATTTTTTCCGTCTTTTTTAAAGTTGATATTTCAACCTTTGCGAAACACTGACTACAATGACCTTTTAATTTTATATTATCATGCTGAATTCTACTTTTTTTCAAGACCCACGTACAACGCGATTTGGAATGAAGCCATATTTTATTTTTAATCATATCCGACCATTTATACTTTGGTAAAGATTTATATGTACGAAATGATCCGTCTTTTCTTTTCTTGTGAGCAGTTAAAGGTGTAATTTTTTTCAGATCGTATACATCTATGTCGAACGAAAATATTTTGCTCTCACCACTTGATTTAATGTGTTCATCGTTTGGAACAGTAATAGTTGGGGTCGAAGTTTCTGAGTTGCGACTTTCTTGTGATATATCTTCTGATACAGTAGAAGAAGTCCCATGTACCGATATATTGTCTGGTGTTTCATCTTGTTTGTCTTCAACATTATAATCTGCTGAATTTATGCAATACTTTTTAAATGACATATACAAAGCTGTTGGTGTTATTTTGGCACCTATTTCTTTGGTCATAAGGGTGAAGATGGGGTCATTATAATATTTCACATTAGGTTTTTGCAAGTCTGTAGCGTACTTTTTAAATAATTCATATTGTGTTTTTCTATCTACTTGCGGTTTTCTACCCCTCTTTCTCATAGCTTCGCTTTCTGTAAAGTAGTCGAAGGATATAAAAAAAATTACAGGTTTCAAGTATAGTTTATGAAGATAATAATATCGTAAAATAATATACGTATTGACAGTAAACATGGCATATTTTTCACTGCTGACAATTGACACATTAAAAATCATTGTTTATTCTAAATTAGGAAGGACTAAGTATATGACAGATCAAATATAAAATAATGTTAGATATGGCTAATAGTAATGATCTAAAGCATTTACACTTAAGCCAGGAAGCGGTCAGTTAATTAGAAAACCGCAATTTTAAACAATGAAACCAAAAAAATACCTTACTCTAGATAATAATACCCTATTTCTCATCCAAAAAAGTAAGCCAACAAAAAAAATGTACGTTTAGTTAGAACTAGTCATTTGGAGTAATAATTACTACTGAATAAAAGTTGTAGTTATCCTCCATCACCAGTTCTCGCCTTGTCGCGGCGGGGGGGCTTCGTACTGGCGGTAAGAGGAGCCACCGAGAAGCTAAGAGGAGTCAGGCGTGGTGAGAACCCACCCACTGCCTGCCACCGGGCGCGGTAGTGGTGAACACCCGCTGACCGCCCAAAGAGCGTAGTGCCTTCGGTCGCGAGGTGGAAGTCTCGGTGCACAACCGCTTGGTGGGGGCCAGTAATACTCCCTGTGCATCGCGGCCTGGAGGGGCCACACCAACTGATGTTTATTTTTAAAATTTTCAGTTGTTTTAATTCCCGGTTTAGGCAAGCCAATTTTAGAAAATCGTTGAATGCAGTTTTGTTTGTTTTCAAAAATAAAGGAATGTTTTCTTTAACTAAAATGAGCTAACTAATAAATTGAAGGTAGTTCCTCTCTAGGGCACATTAAAAATTCCACCCTGTATTTACATATATATAATAATGGTTTCGATGGTGAGTCGCTAGAACCTGACGACAACAGGACTTACCGTGTTCTGAAAGTTTTGATGACCTGTCATTGAAAGATTGCTTATTAGGAATTACCTATATAGGAATAATAAATTGTTGGGGGAACGAAGATTACGAGAGTGTGTGAAAATTAAATAATAATAACATTTACTAAGTACCCTATTCAATTATTGCACCGCACAAAACACAATTGCTTCTGACAGCGTAAACTAGAGTATGAGGGTATAACTATTGCTCCGTATGACTAGTTCTAAGTATTCGTAGGTACAACTATTTTTTTGTTGGCCAGCACTTTGAGAAAAGGCCAAAAAATAATTCTAGGGCCGGCAAACTAAAGCACATAAGTCAAAAAAATGATTTTATTTCTACTTTGCATACTTGAGTCTTATTTATCGAACGATGCGTAGTCTGACTCAATAACATAAGTCAAACAGAAGCGTAATATCTCTTAAAGAATGTTTGTTCTTTTTCACCTTCTTATTTTAAGGACTAACTAGGACTTCCTGTAAAGTTGCCGTTTTTGACTAGAATTAAATTATTTATATATTTATTCATATATCACTATACGACTTTGTTGAAAATAAAACTACATAAACTAAATAAACTACTACTAAATTGTTATTATTCATATGGCATTAAAGTAAAGTAAAAGTACAGGACAGGAGGACAGGTGGCGCCACCGCTTAAGTAAACAATAGCTCTGTAAAGTTTCTTGGATTAAAATTCAAAAAGTACGATTCTAACTAATTAATTTGAACAAATAGATTGGGTGTAGTCTGAATATGATGTGACAGTGTTTGCAAGAAAATATATTGACGCATTGTGTCTAAAAGAGGGACTGGAAACTATCAGCATTAACGGTGAAAATCAATTACAACAAGGTGTAAACAGTGCGGCAAAATGTATTGAAACTCAAAGACAAGTGATGACAGGTGCATAATATCATCTAGAGAAACAACATAATAAATCAACAAGTTATAAATTAATAATTTCTAAAGTGAGGGTGATTAGTGTCAATGTAAAGTTTAAACGCAGACTCATTCACAAAGGAACTAACGGTCTACTTCAAACTACTGTGTAATCACTGAACGGCTTAAGTAATTCGTCGCGCTAAGTTAAGACATGTGTCTTAACATGTGTGTTGGTGCAGTGGCGCAAACTACACCTGAAGCTCTGCCGATCCGAGTTCGAATCCGCGCGGCGACCATTAACCTTTTTGTACAAGCTCCAGTTTTCTAAACGACAAAAATAAAACCCACTAATCATTGACGTCATCTACGAGACGTGCTGTTGAATAAAAATATAATGTCTATGAATAATAATGGTACAACCAGCGGACACAAGATGTCGCTAGTAGTGTGCCACAAATGCAAACAGAAAGTTAACCAGAAAGGTACTTTACTATGTTTAACCTGCAAAAACCATTATGAGTATGATTGTATGGGCTATTCGGAGAAACTATTTCGCTTGAACCCAAATGCAAAGAAAGGTTGGAAGTGTAAGGAATGCACAGTTAAGGTAAAAAAAGGACATTCTACGGTCACTACGAGAAAGAAACAAGCGCAAATGTCTAAAATTGCTTCACCCAAAGTACCCCAAGAGCATCATACTAATATCACTTTGGACAGCACTAAATTACAGTCAGAAATAGAAAATACGATTACTGGAGACTCGCCCCAAAGTGAATCGACGCCACTTCATGGTCCTGCCGCCTTACAAGAGAAACTCATATTAAACGTTACCACAGACAATTCGTTCGGGCCACTATCAGAGGATGACGATACAGAAATAGAACAACAGTTACAATGTACTAACCGCACACTACATAAAAGCTGTCCGGAATTAAATGCATCTAATCTTGATCAACCTGAAGAACTAAAAATTATGCTATTTAAGATGAAAACAGAATTAGCTTCTGCGCACAAAGAAATAGAATCGCTTCTGTTTGATAAGTTTACATTGGAGAAACAAGTTAAAGGATATCAGTCGAAAATTCATCAACTAACACGACTCTGCAAAGTGGCGTCAACACCACCAACACCATCGTCGAAAGCTTCACCACATGGAAAACAATGTGTGAATGTTAGAGCGTGTAATTTGAACAAACCATTCGATGTTGGTAACGATGATATAAAGGGAGGGGAAACGATTCACCAATTACATAACAACCAAAATCTACCAGGGAAGAACAACCTACAAATAAATCACAAGCGTAGTGCCAGGTTGGAGCCGGTTGAATATATGCAGAATCGAAAGATAAACGGAAAATTTCCTGCACAACTCAGTAACTGCGTAGAAGAACAGAACAAAGGCAGGGTAATAGTATTAGCTGATCAGCAAGGAAAACACGTCCAGCCGATTCTGCAGGAACTACTTGGTCATAAATATGAGGTCTTCTGCTTCTGGAAATCCGGAGCTTCTTTGTTAGATATTATAGGATCATGTAGAAACGAGATGTGTTCATTGACTGAAAATGATTACGTTATAGTTTTAGGATTTAGGAACGATTCGAATCTTTTTGCGATTCGTTATGTACTTGCATCATGGTTATCATCTGTACCTAATACGAATGTCATTATATGTGAAACCTCATTTAATAAGCATCTAAATGTATGTAAACTTAATCAGGAGTTGAGGTACATTTGTAGTCACTTCAAAAATACTGTGTTCCTAAATATGAATTACTCGAGATTTATACCCAGATATAATGTATATACTGTAAATTTGTGTCGTAATGTGTTGCAGGAAGTCTTAAGGCTATATTATCGCAGGACTCACACTTTGAATTACCAAATACAGAAAAAAGATAAATGTAATACATCTAGGGATATAGGTACTCAGACTAGTACAGTAATTGAACTCGTTTCGGAAACTCTTAATTCCTTGGAGTCCACTTCTTTACAAGAAGAGCAGGTTGACGTTACGAGTAGTGACTTTTTTCGTGACTAACAAATTCGATTCACTGCATAGAAATGTTGATATGACTCGCGATTCCGTGAATAGCCGTAACAAGAAAGAGATTAATAAAGTTGTAATTTTACACCAGAATTTTGCGGGGCTATTAAATAAGCAAGATCTGCTAGAGACTACACTTCACGAATTTTATAAAGATGATAGACTCATTGACATCGTATGTGTAACCGAGTCATTTTTGAAGTCTGGAGATGTACAGAACATAAAAATTGACGACTTTAGCCCTGTATCATACTATTGTAGGCCTAACGAAAGAAGAGGAGGAGTATGTATACTTGTAAGGAGGGACATAAATTGTGTAAGCATCAATTTAGGTGAATTCGCAACTTACAAAAGTTTTGAGTGTGCTGGTATTAAATTAACTCATAATAATTTAACTATAGTTTGTATTTATCGGACACCAAACTCAGACATGGAAATGTTTTTTGATAGGCTAGAGTCTTTGCTTAAAAAGCTATTCAATCAGCGCGGGAGAAGGCTGGTCTTATGCGGAGATTTTAATATTGACACTGAAAAACAAAATGCATATAGTAACAGATTAACTACCGTCCTTAATTATTACAACATGAAATTCCACATCACAACTCCAACTAGACAGGCAAGCTGTATCGACCATATGATTAGCAATATTCAATCAGCAATAGGTACAGTTCATAACCTAGCTTTATCTGATCATACAGGTCAAACATTGCAAATTAACATGACTATAAAAAAGGTTATATATCAGTGGTTTGAAGAGAGACGAATAATAACATCTGAAAACATGTTGAAATTCTGCAAGTGTGTATCTTCACTTACATTTGGAGACATATTTAATATTACTGATGCAAACGAAGCTTTCTCTCAATATCATGAAACATTACTCATGTTTTATAATCTTTGCTTCCCTAAAACTACTGTTAAAATTACTCAGAAGAAGAATAAACTAAGATGGATTACTTCAGGTATCAAAAAATCATGTTTAGAGAAAAGAAAACTCTACATGAAATACAGGACCACAGACAAGAATAATAAAGGTAATTTAAAAATCCAGTACAAAAATTACTCAAGACTATTAAAACGATGCATCGAAGCTTCACAAAGGAGAGGTAATAATATAGAGATATTAAAAGCCAAAAATAAAAGTAAAGCTGTGTGGAAGGTAATAAATACTAACATAAAAGACTCCCAAAAGGATGAGATTAAAAGTATTGTTTTAAATAATGACGAAATTAAAAATCCATATGACATAGCAAATTTATTTAATGATTTCTTCATTGAAGTTATAAACGAGAATAAGACAGCAGAATTAGCGCAGAAGATAGACTTCGATAATTATGGCGCCTCTTTTTTCTTATATCCTACCACACCAGAAGAGGTACTACAAATCATACTATCCCTAAAAAATACTAACGCTGTGGGATATGATGAGCTGCCTACGAAAGCCATTAAAAGGATTGGTCAATTTATAGCAGCTGTTATGTGTTACATTATAAACCTTTCATTTAGTCAAGGTATTTATCCAGACAAATTAAAATACTCCGTAGTGAAGCCACTATTCAAAAAAGGTGAACGAACCAATCCTAACAACTACCGGCCTGTAGCACTTATACCAATATTGGCAAAAATATTTGAGAGGGCGGTTCATTCTCGCCTAAGCTCTTTTATTGAAAAATTCGGGATAATTAAAGATCAGCAATATGGCTTTAGGAAAAATAAAAACACAACCTCTGCCATCTATACATTAATACGATCCGTTATGAATTCAATCAATGAGAGATCACCTATTGTAGCTCTTTTCTTCGATATGAGTAAGGCCTTCGATTTTGTTGACCACAAACGACTTATCGAAAAACTCTACAAATATGGCATTCGAGGAGTGGCTAATGACTGGTTTGTTAGTTATCTTCAGAGCAGATATCAATCTGTTCACATTACTAGAACTTGTAACAATGTTAGTAATAGTTATAGTAGAACTACATACCGGTCTAATTATAGAGCCATTAGTTATGGAGTACCGCAAGGATCTCTACTTGGTCCTATTTTGTTCGTATTGTATATTAATGACCTGCCAAGTGCGACCAATCATGAGACAATCTTGTTTGCGGATGATACGACAGTATTAATAAAAGATAATTCACAACATAAAAATTCTAATAATTATGAAAATGAAATAAACCTAGCAATTAAAAATGTCATAGACTGGATGTCTGCTAATAATTTGAAAGTTAATGTAGATAAAACAAAACTTATACAGTTTGGGACACACCGCACAAATAGAATGCCATTGAATATATCACATGAAGGTAAAAGAATTGAATTTACAAGTGAAACAAAGTTTTTGGGTATAAATGTCGACGAGAATTGTAACTGGAAATGTCACCTTAGTTATGTTTGTGATAAATTAAGCAGATTTTCATTCGCCCTTAGACGACTCAGGGAAATCTCTTCTACAGGGACAGCTCTTCTAGCTTACCACGCTCATGTAGCGTCCATGTTGCAATACAGCGTCATGATATGGGGTAACTGTACAGATATGGAACTTCTATTTAGAGTCCAAAAAAGGTGTCTGAGATCTTTGTTTGGAGCTTATTACCGGGATTCATGTAGACCGTTATTTAAAGAACGCAAATTGTTGACATTGCCATCTTTGTACATTAAGCAAATTTGCATATTTGTTAAAAATAATCCAAAATGTTTTAAAGAGGTTAAAAGGGAATATTCAAAGGAATTACGTCCTAGACCAAAGAATAGACTCGAAATAGGTGATTCAAAACTGGCTTTGGTTCGAAAAAATGTACACTGTATGGCAATCAAGGTTTTTAATGCTTTGCCCGAATACTTGCGCGCACTGAATGGAAAGCAATTTGGATCTCAGTTGCATAATTTTTTAATCGAGAATTGTTTTTATTCCATTAGGGAGTTTCTAGACCATAACAATGCTAATTAATATATTCCATGTTTGACCTTAGAGGCTTTGATTGAAATATTGTATAGGATTATTTTCACATTTTAACTCTAATTGTATTTTATTTTGTATGATATTGTAACATTTCTATGCCTGTAAAGAGGTAGAATATGCTGCGCCAATACCAATTTGACCTAACATCATATTATTGTACCATATTCTATGAAATAAATCATTCATTCATTCATTCATTCATTCATTCATTCATTCATTCATTCATGAAATAGGTAATATTAAAGTGACTTAGGTACTTACTTCGATATAGCAAAACGGAAACACTGATAATAAAAATATTTACTGCACATGCACCGCACAAAACACATTTGCTTATGACAGCATAAACAAACAATTAGTTAGTCACTTAATAAAATTAATTGCACGTATGAGGGTACATAAGTACTGATCAGTCTACAAAAGTAGCAAAATCACATCCACCCTACAAATATATTTGTCCTATAAAAAAATCAAAATCAATTTTCTCTTAAAGTATGGTATTTAGAAGAACGGAAGATATGTTACATTTTAGTTAAAAACTAGTTGAATATTTTATTCTAATTTTCGTTCAAACATATGGTTGAACCTAGTTAATAAAGCCAAAAATATTGGGCTCTCAGTTCAGACGTTTCAGTAAAATTCAACGTTCATTTTCTTTTTAACTAATTCACAGAGGTGTCTAAGTAAAACATATTGGTGTTGTATTTATTTATTTCTTCAGATAAATTGAGATTTTGCAGATTCCTCAGTACAGACATTACTGAATTGAGGGCCCTAGATATACCGCCATAAAATCTGTAATGTCATATTCTACGGATTTGGGAAATTCTTAAAATGTTTAAGAAAATCTTAACTAAATTCTTCAATATAAAGTAATAACCTAGGGATAATACTTTCTGATATTCAGGCTATGCCACTTTATGCAGGCGTCTGGATTGAGGGCCCAAGTTATTCAATCCTAAAACTTTAATTTCACGTTTAAGAAATTTATGGCCCCTTGCTTTAAGTTTTAACTTTAACTAAATTCCTTGAAAGTTTTGATTCGATCCACAAGTATTTAAAAAATGGGCCCTCAATCCAGATGCACACAATATTATTTGAGTCATATACAATTCGTGTCCTTTGCTTTATAAGTCTGCTCCCACTTGTTTTCTACTAAGCTCCAAGGATCAGATGAATTTCTAGCCATTGTAAATCATCCTCAACATTCAAGTTCTCCTCTGTGTCAGTGTAAATACTCGGTGAAGGTCTTGGAGATGGATTCGGTGTATGTGTGGGACTTTCTTCTCTACTACGTTTCCGACCTTTAGGTAAAGCACCTAAATTTTGTAAGCGTCTCCTTTTGCTTAGGACCTGGTGTACTAGTTTTCCTTTAGCTTGAAGTACAATACCATTTGCAGTAGTGCACGCAGGAATATAATAAGTGGTAGTTCGTTCACCAGGAAAAAGCTCTTTAATGTGATGAGCCCACTTATAATAAATAGCTTCATTTATAGGCGATTTTTTAGTCTCAGTAAGGATTGCCTTTGCAATCACCGATGCCAGCAAATGTCTAGCGCTATCACCAGTAAGGCAGCTCCTTTTGAATGCAAGGAGTGATGCTGAATCCAGGGATTCTTTTAAAAGATTTTCTAATACCTGTGAAGGAGATTTCATGTCAAATTTTCATTAGGATTAAAAAATTGAGTTTAAGTCACTAACAATTTTTCATTTAATGATATTTTATCAGTATACCAAAAATAATTATAGGATTTTATCATTTTAATTCCAAACATTAACAATTCTTCCAAACGTGAAACAGACATTGAAACTTGCTTGAAAGTAGTGGTATAATAATTTGATATAGTACAATAATGAATCTTTATAGTAAATGGGACTGTTGGAAGGGGAAGACCCAGAAGAACGTTTCTTGGGCAAGTTCAAGATGTTCTCAGAAAGGGTCGGGTCAAGAGTACCTTTAACCGACGAGCATGTATGAAAGGACTCATGAGAGTAGAAGAAGCGCAAGATGTATGTCAGGATCGTAGCAAGTGGAAAGAAGTGGTCTCTGCCTACCCCGTTGGGAAAGAGGCGTGATGGTATGTATGTATGTATGTATGTATAAACTCAAAATAGACAAAAAGTTACATACTGTGCACTGAGAAGTAACTTCCTCACTATTTAGGTCTAAAATTGGAAGTTGGTTTTCTTTATCTTGGTCAGAAGATTCTTGAATTACAATCAAGTCCTTAGTACTGGTTAGTAGTGAGTCAAATATAGAAAAATTCTGAAAATAAATGTTATGTTCCTTTATTATTAAAGCTGATGGTGAACAAGTTAACAGGGTAGGGTTTACTTTGACATAATGGGGTGGTGACACAAAAAAAGAATTACAATTATGGAAAAATGATTCATTAATAACTAAAAAGAGAAATAAGATTAGTCTTCTAAAAATGTTAAAATACCAACAATTTTTATTAATTTTATTCGTTTTCAGCTTGACGCCGCAACATTTCCTGACCAAACGCTACTCTTCTCGGATAGTCTGCGGGCTTAACTTTTAAGCTGCTGAACTTTTTGAGTATGATATGGGTGAAAACCCTCTTGTTGGAGTATGCGATGTGCCAGTGATTTTGGAATTCCGGTTCGACGTTGTATTGTTCTCACACTTATTTCCTTAGCCTTCCTGCAGTAATTTTTGGTTAGATAACAAATTCATGAACTTCATAAATGATAAAATGGCCAAAAAACAGTTATTAATCTAATGGCTAATTTCAAGAATTTTCCACCTCGCTGTCTTTGAAGGCGGATTTTAGCCAAAGTAGCCCATTAAGTACTGCTTTTTTGTAATGATTAAGAATGCTGAGATTCTGGAGCATTTTTGAGCTTTACTTAGAAACCATACAATCACCCGCTTAGATTTTTAATATAAAGTTGAAAATTTAAGTCTTTATTCATCAACCTTACATTTTTGGTTTTATACCATCATTTTCATCATTTTGGTCAAAGTTATGAAACTGATTATTTTATGCATCAAAGTACAATTAAGGATGATTCAGTTGGGCAAAGAAAAAATTTGAAAAGTCTTCTACTTTTAAAAAAATAAAAAATTTAAACTTTTAGGTCCGAAATTCTCAGAAATTCAGAAAAAAAATCATTACTTGAAAACTATGAACAATCGTGGAACATACATGGGGGTGATTCGGGTACCCCAAGGGGTGCTCTTTCTGTGGGCTTCCGCTTGACACTTCTTTTTGGGACACTCTGTATATACAAGGCTAATCCCAAATAGATAGGTATTAATGGCACCTTTGATTATTAATTATCTAAGGCTGGCGCAGGCACAAAAAATAGTTGGCATATTTAGGTACTTATTTTAAAATAGTTTTAGATTAAACTTTTGTTTCTCCCTTTTAAGTTATTAATAAAACGATTTTGAAGTAGGTTTCATTTCTATATACCTCTTTATCTCTTATTTTTTTTAATTTAACTAAAGCGTAATGAATACTTATTACCTACCCTAATATGTACAGTTACGAGCAATGAAAAGTATACAGACGTGATTTTATGTCATTGTACTAAGGTCTTAAATCGAATGCGCATGTATGTGTCAGTTCACGTGACTGTATAATCATACTATTAAAATTCGGCACACGTTTAGAAGCTGATAAAGAGTAATAAAACTGTGCAAATATGACAATATTATCTTTAAAGATCATGAATAATAATAATACATTGTTCCAACAATCAAACCAATTACCTAGCCCCAAACTAAGCGTGAGCTTGTGCTATGGCGACTAGGCTAACAGATAGATATACTTATATACGTTTATAAACATCCATGACTTAGGTACCTACAAATGCTCATGCTTATCTATCACACAAACATTTGCTCCTTGCGGGATTCGAACCCGCAACCGCTTGCTTCGTAGTCCGGCTCGCGAACCACTAGACCAAGACGGACGTCATAGAGCTCGAATTGTTATCCTTCAACTTTCGAAGTCGGTTTACAAATAGATAAAGGAATATTACTGTCAAGAACTCCGTCTTCCAAGCCCTCCAGCACCTCATAAAAAGTGACCTAGGGCCCGCTAAAGGGATTATTTCTTTCATGTCAGCATCAGTCAGGGCCGATAAGGCCTGCATTGTTACTTGTTGTTCTGAAATTATTAATTAAAATCCTTATTCTGTATCTAAAAGCAAGAAACAAACTTCCGATGCAAAGTCACGTGTTGAAGTGGTAGAATTGAGTTTTAAATTTTCGCAAAGGTAATGAATGCTCTTTGTTTGTTGTAGGTTGTAATTGTAAATGGGTAGGTAATGTATTACGCTGCAAATAAAACTCACTTTCGTATTTATAATATTAGAGGGGACTGTACAAGAGATAGATAGATATAATTTGTTTATTTTATGTACTTATCTAGACCTACAAGAACTTGTAAGTAACTTTCCAGATGCGCAGTCTTCAGTTTTGCACATCTGCATCATAGTGGCTTGGTATGGCAAGCTCGGCCTACACAACTGGATGTACTAGATAAAATGAAAGAAGGCGAAGTGGGCTGCGCATTTCGACGTTAACTGTATGTAGGCTTACAGGTACCTACCGTGATTATTCTTATAATATCAGAGATCAAGATTTTAAGATAGAAATTATACTCTACTACTAGATAGTGTACCTATAAAAACAAATTGACCAACCGTTCAGTTGGTAAAAGTAGGTAGTAGTACTTACTGTTGAATTCAGGGATTAAATATTCCAACTGCCACGTCTTGAGGAGTTCATTAACTTCCTCCATTACTCCGTTCAGAAGCAACAGAATCACATGAACAATAACTCAAACTTAAGATATTCAAATTACAAAAAACACACCTACGCTGAATGAAACGTCACCGCGTCGCGTCAAACAATAAAAAACTGGTTTAGACATGCTCGCACGCGCCGGGGTCCGGTCGCCCCCGCACCCCGCCGGCCACCCGCGACAACTGGCTCCCTCCCTCCCTCCCTCCCTCCCTCTCCCTTGTATTTGTTGATTCGAGCAATTGAGTGTTTATTTCAACTAATATGAAAATCGAATCAAACAAGCTAGTCTTAGTAAAATGAAACATTAGTGTTACCGATTCAATGAACCTTTTTTAATTGACTGTTATTGCTTTTCGCAGAAGTCTGTGTAAAATTTGAGCATTGGGGCCCCTGAAAAGCTCCACTGGACATTTCCTTTATTCTTCCATAAGACAATGAGGAGAATGAGCGGGAAATAGATCTTCTGTGTTGATCTTGCAGTCGTCAACAAGAGTATGTCTCCCAGCTCTTTCATTACGCCAGACACATTTCCCGGGTGATTGGCCTCTTTTAATGCTCCTATAATTTCGGAAGCCATAGGTAGCATCTGGAGGCTGTTCTGGAGGGCTGCTCTCAACTTATCGAAGAATTTGTCCTCCATGATAAGAAGTATGGCCTGAGCCAAGGGACCCAAACTCTTGAGAACTCCAGTTCGCCTTTCTGGGGCTAGAGTGATACCTTGGAGAAGAGCTATATGCTGATTCGTGAGACCGTACTGAGAGATGTTGTGAGTGTTTTCTTGCTTTTTTGAAACCTGTACTATCTTCCCATCTCTGGCCCTCTTCAGACCATTCTTAGCAACGGAATCCCTCAATTTGAAGCGCGTGACCCCCGTCCTCACTTCGTCATAGAAGGATCTGAATAGTGTTACTAATTCCACAATCGGGGTGCAAATGAGGAAATTAATCTCTATTTTTTGGACTTTTGTTTTCTCAACCACGGACTTCACTGATACGTCTATGCCCTCAATCTTTGCCGTGTATTCCAAAAATCTCAAATGCCCCGGTTTGTCATTCTCTTCTTTTCTCAGGCATGTAAAAACAGTCATTAAGAAACCTGAGATCTCATCTGACAAGCCAATGTCAATTATATATTTAGCGATGTCAGCCACTACTTTTGTTCTCTTCTCCACTCCCAATTCTTGCATTATTATGCCTACAATGTTGATTATCTTCTCAATTTCTTCATCACGCTCCTTCATAACATTTTCTTCCACCTCCATTTGTGATGTGCTTGGACCTGCCATAATTGTATATTATTCCGAAAATTAATTTATTTAATTAAAATCTCTGTTCTTGCAGTCAAAAAAAAAAGGTTCATTGAATCGGTAACAATTAGATACATAGTTAATCCAATAATTTAAAGTTATCAAATTGACTAGTGGGTTTTGTTAGCTTAAATATTATTCTTAGTTGTTTTAAAAACCAAATTTGATCTGAATAAGGGTGTTACCAGACCAATCGATCGATCGCCGATCGACGGCATCGATCGAAGTTGATCGACTGGTCTGGTAACTTTAATTGATCGACAGATACCGTTCGACTAATCAATCGATCGATTGCCGGTCGATGGCACCGGTCGACGTTGATCGATTAACTCCGTCTATATTCCATCAGTTCCTTTCAAAATGTATTCACAAGAGGACGCGATGTTGTTGGCCAGTACGATGTTGCTCGTGCTATTATTACGGAGACGCAAACGCAGAAGACTCTGGATGCGACCGTTTTCTAAAGTCAAAGATCGCTTATCTTATCCAAATGACATTTTAAATAGCGGTTTTTTGGATGCTTTTCGAATGAGTAACAGTGATACTGAAAATCTCTTAAATATGGTGGCTCCTTCAATTGCAAAATTGTATACCAATTACAGACAATCAATTTCACCTAAAAATCGGTTTCTAGTACTCAGATTTCTAGCCAGTGGTGATTCATATCAAAGTCTAGTGCTAACGTTTAAAGTTTCACAACAAAGTATTTCTTGTATAGTTCCAGAAGTGTGCAATGAGCTTATATGTTCTCTCAGGGATTACATACAAGTAAGTATTCTTGGACTTCAAATCGTAAGTTAAGTTATAAGGTAAGTTAAGTTGTAAAGGTACACATACCTAATATTTCAGGCTTATTATAAATCTTTCAGAGAAACAGTAACCATATAAACACATCGTTTAACCTTTTGAACGCCATTAACCACTTTAGTTGCCAAACCGTCGAGTGGCTGAGACGCCACCGCCAACTAAAGTTGTCTGTTGCTATTTTTATATCAATATTTTTGTTATGTAAAAAATGCCATACGCATGTTAATTCAGTTTTAAACATAAAAATAATACTTAAAATATATTCTAGAATAAAAGTTTAAGCAATAAATTCATTTTGAAACGCAAAAAATTGTGTAAGTAAGCATTGAATTCGAACTATTTCTTGGTTTTCGGCGCCGATGGCCACTTTAGATGTCAGCTAGTGATGGGACAATATCGATGGTAAAAAGGTAATAAGAAATACAATAAAATAAAGTCCTAATCCGGCTCACAAAAAATAATACCTCAAAATTATTAGAACTTACAAAAAATTTTGGCACAGAACCCTTCGTGTGCGAGTCCGACTCAAGAAAATATGATGTTCGTGTGGATGCAGAATAAATAAATCAAATGACGTTGTAACTAAATACAATTAAGTTTTTGGAATCAAGTGAAACAAATAAGCAAAATAAACATATTTTAATTTAAAATTTAAAATTCTCTTAAGTATTCTGGCGATGGACAACTAGCAAAATTGCCTACCACGGATAATTTTTACTATGCTTGGCGTCGGGGGTGAAGTAACGTAAAAAAGCGCTGGCGTGCAAAAGGTTAATTTTCTTGTAAGTCAGATGAGAGATCTTCGAAATTATCCAAAGTATTCTGTATTGTTGTATTATTTCCACTTGAATCTCTGGCGTGGAAAGAAATGGAAGAAATGGATGGAAGGTTGGTATTATCTAGCGAAAAGCTATTCCCAGTTGAATCTCTTGCATGTTGAGAAGTGGATGGAAGGTTGGATTAATTCAATGAATGGGCATTTGTAGAATGTAGCGTGGTGTAGTAGCCTTGAGTTTCTGGATATTCGTATTTACCGAGTTGAGCTTCGTAAATCAGATTATTAATATGATGCTGTACGGTAATCCGCGCGTAGTCCGTTTTTAGTGTCCTCAATTGAAAAGCAATTTGTTCCCCAAATAATGTAAACTCATCCACTTCTTTTCTATTTCGAATCAACCATCTCCAACGTTTTATCTATGGCGGCATCATTTGGATTGAGGCGCCTTTTACGACTACCTTCACTATCAACGGAACTGTCCATCCCCGACTCATATGTTTGTGAATTTATCTGAAACAAAATTATATACAAATATTTTAAATACCTGTGTATATTTACTTATCTTACAAGGTAATATTATGAAAGTGAAAATTTGTAAGGATGTATATATAAATGATTCTTTCATTTTCACCCAAAAATACTGAACTGAATTTGATGAAACTTTACAGCATACAGTAGAACACACATAGTCTATAATTAAAAAAAATTTGTATGAACTGATTTAAGTTACGCGAGTAAAGCCGCGAGTGGAAGCTCATATTCAATATATTTACATTTTACATATTTATTTTACAGGTGACAAGCACGGAAGAAGAATGGCTCAACATTGCAAAAGATTTTGAACTGTTGTGGAATTTTCCCCACTGTCTGGGTGCAATAGATGGGAAACATATAAATATGCGAGCTCCAAACAACAGTAGGAGCACATACTTTAACTACAAGGGAGTTCACAGTATTGTCCTAATGGCTGTAGTAGATGCGAATTACAATTTTATGTACTGCGATATTGAGTGTCAAGGTCGTATTTCGGACGATGGTGTATTTCGAAATACTATTTTGAATTTCATGAATCTACGAGGAATCCCAAAAGAAAGTGCATTGCCTGGAAGAAGTTGTCTTACACCATATGTTTTTAAAGGTGACAATGCCTTTCCTATTTCAGAAAATTTAATGAAGCCATTTCCCGAATTAGGGCGAAAAGGATCAAAGGTGCGAATTTTTAATTATAGGTTGAGTAGGGCTCGCCGAATGGTAGAAAGTACGTGTGGCATTTTAAGTGCAGTATTTCGCTGTCTTCGTAGGCCTTTTCATCTTCAGCCGAAAAATGTGGAAAACATAGTGTTAGCTACGACTTATCTTCATAACTATTTAAGAAATAATTTTCAGAGTTATAGGTCTTTAGAATTGCGCTATTCCAATAACATAAATCAGAGTGCAAATTCCGAAATAATACAACCGGCAGAAATTCAGTCATCTATACAATTCTACAGTGTACCAACTCCAGCTGAACTAGCGAGAGAAGAATTCGCTGAATATTTTTGTTCTAAAGATGGTATGGCTACATGGCAATACACGTATTGTGAAATAAACGACTTTCGGCATATCGGGAGTATTTTATTATATAATTTTGAGTTTTGTTTTGAAGTAATACCCTGTACACAAGTGACAGCTACTGTGTAATCTGTATCAATAAAGGTTATAAGTATGTAATTGTAAAATTGTATTATTATTTTAATGACAACACTACTGGAAAATGTTTTGATGTGCATAATAGTATTCTATTATTTTGTAAGATCTAAAAAGGTTCGGCTTTAGATTCAGTTTAAGAGCTATAATGAATTGTTTAATTGCGAACAAGACGGAGCCATATTGGCCATAAAAAAGATAAATATGTATGTAGGTACATACATCAGTTGACATGCTCGAATGAGGCCGATCCTCTGTAGTCACGGTAGATCGTGGGCGATTCCTTTCTTGTATGAACATCATAGCTTGAAATGCATACCATTTAGAAACGTATTTTTCGTCTCGTCCGGCACCGCTTTTTAAACTATCTTTGACTTTTTTATTTTCTTCCGAAAATGTTGTTTGGAATTTTTTTATCTTTTTTTCTATTTCCGCCTTAGTAACTTCTAGTTGGCTATTTCGAGGAGTGCATCATGGTGTTTTATTTTATGACGATAATCATTGTGAAGAATGTCCCATAGTAATGGTTTGTTTTTGTATTGCTCGATAAATTCCAAAGTTCTTTCATTCGTCCACGCGGTCGCCGCCATTTTACGCGTCACGAGACAACCAGTATTCACGACCGCGAGCTTCACACAACTGAACACAAACAAGAACAAACAGGCCAGGTAGGAAGCGCGCGGGGCGCGGGCGGGCAGCGGGTGACAAATGGTGAGCGGTCGGCGCGTGGCGCGGCTGATCGAGCAGCTCGATCGACGTCGACTATTCCATTCTACCATCGATCGATGCCGTCGATCAACGATCGATCGATTGGTATGGTAGAAACTATCGATCGACGTCGACTATTCCATTCTACCATCGATCGATGCCGTCGATCGACGATCGATCGATTGGTCTGGTAACACCCTAAGAGGTCTTAAGTAAATGAAATAAGACTGCCTTGATAATCTAACAAACAAAATATTCAAATCTGTTAATTTACATGATCATTTAGAATTAGATCAATTTTAATTGTTTGATTCTACATACATTATTTGTTCGTGCTAACTATTACAAATGGTCGAATGAGAGTGCAGAGATGAATAAATTCTCCGTTCATTCTATATTTAAAATATGTGGATAAATAGCCAAGAAAATGCACCGCGTTGTTCCAAAGACAAAACTTCACAGGTGACTGACACTCTCACGTCGTTTGAGGTTAAGTGATTTTCGAGTGAAAGTTATAAGCAATTTTACGTGGATTTCAACGCCTGAAAGGCACATCAAGTATTATAATTACTTTATTTTTAGTGTTATTAGTAATAACAACTTTTTTTTTTATACCGCTTCGGTGATAATCAAGCATGCGGACCACCTGATAGTAAGCGGTTACCGCAGCCTATGGACACGTGCAACACCAGGTGTATCACTCGCGCGTTGTCGACGCTGCAAAAACCTTTTCAAACCCCTCTTGAAGAACTCCATACTATAACTCATTGGGAAAACCTCGGCAGGGAGTTCATTCTACAATTTAAGCGGAAGGAAACATCTCTGAAACCGAACTGTACGAGACCATTGCGGATTCAGAGTGTGAGGATGAACGCCCTGTCGGTGGCGAGCGGTGCGGTGGCAAAAAGTAGCCGTGGGCATCATATCGAACAGTTCGTATTTAGAAGTGTGATCCGCGTCATAATTTTTGGGTAAAATGTATTTCAAAATGACATGTACTTGGGCGCGACCATCAGTTATGTTTTAGCTCAAAAACCAATACTACCATAAATATTCCATAAACATAAAAAACTTTTAGATAATTTACCTAAAGAACAAAGGAATAACTAAATAAATAGGACTAGTATTATCATTGCAATAAAATATTCTATATCAAGAGTAATTTAAAACGGCGCGCGGAAAAAAACATAACGTAACTTCAACCTCAAACTTGTGAAATGTTTAGTATGAACACATACTTATATTATACCTATATTCGGAAGGTCTCTCGTCATCGGTTTCCACAACATCCATATCCAAATTCTCTTCTACTGAAACTCCCATCGGTTTTTCAGAATGAGATTCTTACTGAAAAATATACAACACAATTTTTTTTATCAAAAAAGCAATATAAAAATGATTACTAAGTTATTAAACAATTAATCATAGGACAACATCTTTGATTCTTTAAACCCATTTGAATTACCTAGCCCTTTCAAACCTTACTTAAAATACATACATTCATACATACCATCACGCCTTTTTCCCAACGGGGTAGGCAGAGACCACATCTTTCCACTTGCTACGGTCCTGACAAACCTCTTGCGCTTCTTCCACTCTCATTAATCCTTTCATACATGCTCGTCGATTATGGGTCCTGACCTGACCTTTTCTGAGCACGTCTTGGACTTAAAATAAGCATTGAAATTACTTTGTTATATAAATAAACACAGCCGCAACCGCTTTTTGGTCTTAGTTTGTCTTGATCCCGGAAATGCCTTGAACAAATGACAGTAGATTTAAAAGGTAGCCAATCAGTCTCTTTTTTCAGCGATTAAATTACTTCCACCCATTTTGTACGGCGTGCTGCATCTATTGACACCCTGCAAAATTAATATTAATATAGAATAGATATTGAAATATAGTTACACCATCTTATTCGTTATTGCACTAAAATAACATATATTTATATTATTAATACTATTCCATAACTTACATATTCTCCCATAAATGTGGGGAAACCAAAATTGTTTTTAATGGTAACACTGAACCTGAATTACAATATTCGATATTTTATTTCAGGTTTTACGTGTTTTACGTTAATTTGATTATATAAACAACAAACACACGTGTGGAAAGTAATTCCGCTCAATTTATTATGTGTTTGAGACCTTGAAATGCATTATTTCACTACACATTTAACCATTTTGGAGGATGTTCCTTACGCGCGTCGTTCGGTTCAACTCTGTCGACGTCACACTAAGCACTGAGTTGAAGTTAGCCTGGCATATGTCTGTGGACATATGTGCGGTGGCAACGCTTTGACGCAGAAGTTGATAATCTAGTATATTTATATCAATGAACGCGGCACTGTAGAATGCTGCGTTTAGCCTTAGAGTCGCAGAGTTGCTCTTAGTTTTAATCGCTACACTCAAATGCAACACAGTTCCATGCTGCGTTCAGCTTTAGCTAGTGTATATTGCAAAAAAGTAATATGCAAAATGAATCTACAGTAAACGTAGCAAATACTGCATATCCTTCAAGCACATGCTGACTGCTGCAGATCTTGTTCGCAAAAGTAATATTTTTGTGCAAGTACTGCGTTTCAGGTTAAATAAAAAACATGTTTATAATTAAAAAATAACCTGATCTTAATTTTTTTATGTATAGGTCTTTTGGGTGTCATTTTTGCAAAAAAGTGAAAATCCCAAAAATGACGATTACTGCAAGTACAATTAGCAGGGCAGAACTAATTCACTACGCACTCGTGGTTACCACTGGACGGACGGCAGTAATTGTGCTCGAATTTGACAGCTATTCGAAGGGCACCCGACGGGTGTTGCGTTATCGGCTTATCGCGCATTTAATAAGTATGTGGGTATGATGGGTTGGTATGATACCAACTATACCACACGGTGTCGGGTGTAGTATACGGAGTAAAATAATATTCAAAACTCACGTTCAAATGTTTGTATTCCCAACACAATTATTAGAAGGCACAGTAGGAAGATGAACACACAGCAAAAGCACAGTCAGATAGTAGGTAAGCGACACAGTTCGGAAAGATAGATGATAGAATAGATGTGGAAGAATGAAAGTCTTAATAATAACATACAAGGCACTCAAGCGTAAGTATATAAGCGAGTCAAAAGCAGCGTGCGTTCTGCGTCGTAAGCAAGTTTCGACTGATGCGCGGGCGCAGCGGACGGCGCGTCCCCGCGTTCGATACTTGAGCGTTATGTACGGTCCGCACGAACGCGCTATGCAATGCTCGATGATGATGATTGTCGATATCGATATCGACAAACTGATATGCATCGTAGTGTCGCGCATGTAATGTAAATATATAATGTTATTACAGATATAAGTAATTTAGTGTTGTAATGTGTGTGCTTAGGTTAAGTGTAATATAGTTTAGGATTAATAAATAGGTATAAGTGTGAAATATAACATTTATAAATAAAAGATATGAAGTGTAGATAAGTTGCCTACAAGTATTTAAGTAGAAATTTGAATGTACAAGACATGTTGTACTTATATATTGTGTTGTTGTTCGTAGTTTCCTTTTGTTTTTCGTTGTTTGTTTCATCAATGTTCTTAAACCAGTGCTAGTTCAGGTTCAGGTCTGTTAATTGCTTAGGTAGTGTAGTTAGAAGGAGAGTACCCGCCCGGATTGCGAAAGGCGCGGGTTTGAGTCATAGGATCAAGATATAACATACTCGTAATGTCGACCATGAAACTGCTTTTTTCCTAAATCTATACAAGACACCTTGTAATGAAATGATTCTTTACACAATATAACATTAAGTTTGTTCTTTTTTCCATCTTAATTTTCAATTTATTGCATTTGTTATGGTTTGGACTAATATTTGACATTCAAAACAGGCGTCATTATCGCGAATATAGGAAACTCAAATTGGATCAGCCTAGCATCAGCCAGGGCTTCTGGTATTTATGCCGTGTTGGCTGTAATCTCACCTTGAACAGCTTTTGATGGCCAAAACGAAGCCTAGAGAAAAGCATAACTGGTAGAAAACGAGCCTTATGGAAAAGAAATATCTGTTTCAGTGACATTGAGCATTCACCAGTGGCGGTTCGCGACTTTTCCGTTACGGCGCGTTTTCGAGCTGCTGCCGCGGCTCGTGCGGTTCTCGTACGTGGGCGCAGTGCAGGACGAGGTGGATTTGAAGAGGATGTTGCAGGTCGTAGCCTGCGGCGTCTGCGACAGTAAGCACGAAACCTATAATATACAGGGTTACAGGAAAAATCGTGCTAGATCCGTTAAGGGCGTGAAGTACCCATCATTTGTGACTTATTTCACTATGAAACACCCTACCCCTAAACTTAACCCATTTCGAGATATTCGACTTTTAATTTTTTTATTGAAAATTGCCGATTTTTAGGCTTCTAAATTAAATTTTGTTTATTTTGTGGGTCTTATATAGCTTACGGCGTAGCTGAAAAACTGGGAATAGACCACAAAATAGTTTTGGCGCATTTGAAAAAAAATGGGTACACAAAAAAGCTCCATACTTGGGTACCTCACGAGCTCACTGAAAGAATCCTTTCGGCGTCAAGCTGAAAACGTTTTTTTTTTTTATAAATATTATATGGACCGATGAGTCACATTTTAAGAGATGTGGAATTTTCAACATACACAACTATCATTCTTGGAACATTGAAAATCCACACTTGACCCGGGAATCTAATTAGCATATCTAAATAGCATCTTAAACGGACAGCTGATTGGTCCGTTAAAACTACCTGACCGACTAAACGGCGAGGCCTATTTGCATTTTCTACAACATAATCTTACCGACTTGTTAGGAGATGTTGACGTGTTATCGCTTTATAGGAATATGATTTTTTAAAACGACGGCGCAACATGCCATTTTGCGAGAATCGTCAGACAATATTTGTCTGAAAGATTTCCAGACAGGTGGATCGGCCGTGGAGGGCCCATTGCGTGGCCGCCACGGTTCCCTGACTTGAACCCAATTGATTTCTTCGTCTAGGGATATTACAAGGAATAGGTTTACGCCAAGGACATCAGCAACGTAGCTGAATTACGAATAAAATTGAGGCAAGCAGAAGAGACTATAAAAAACAACAGAATTGCCTTTATAAAACTAAAAGACAACTTTTTTAGACGATGTAGAATTTGTATCGAGAACGAAGGTAGACATTTTGAACATTTCTTGTAAATGAATAATTAATAATTAATAACTATTTCTTTTTGTTCTATTAATATAAACTTTCAAATGTTTATTCTTTCTATTATTTCCTTAGCCTTCCTGCAGTAATTTTTGGTTAGATAACAAATTCATGAACTTCAGGAAAGATAAAATGGCCAAAAAACAGTTATTAATCTGATGGCTAATTTCAAGAATTTTCCACCTCGCTGTCTTTGAAGGCTGATTTTAGCCAAAGTAGCCCATTAAGTACTTCTTTTTTGTAATGATTAAGAAAGCTGAGATTCTGGAACATTTTTGAGCTTTACTTAGAAACCATACAGTCACCCGCTTAGATTTTTAATTTAAAGTTGAAAATTTAAGTCTTTATTCTTCAACCGTACATTTTTGGTTAAAGTTATGAAACTGATTATTTTATGCATCAAAGTACAATTAAGGATGATTCAGTTGGGCAAAGAAAAAATTTGAAAAGTCTTCTTAAAAAAATAAAAAAAATCAACTTTTAGGTCCGAAATTCTCAGAAATTCAGAAAAAAAATCATAACTCGAAAATTATGAACAATCGCGGATACATGGGGGTGATTCGGGTACCCCAAGGGGTGCTCTTTCTGTGGGCTTCCGCTTGACACTTCTTTTTGGGACACCATACAATTTTAAAAATATAGCAAGGTACTTACTGCAGCAGTATGTTTTTCGTCAGTGACGATAGTTTCTAAAAGAGCAGCTTCGAGTTTCTGATAAAATGGGCAGTTACTGCACATAGGCCTAGATTGTTTTTCGATGCCCACATACCGGTAGTCAATCTATATTATGAAATTCATGTAACATTTCGTGTTATTTCACTTTTTAAATAAAATGCAGCTCCGATAATCGTAATGGTTCCATCCAGGTTTGAAACGTCCATTCTCCCGAAACGTCCACTGTCCCAAAACGTCCACTCTCCTAAAACGTCCACTCTTCAAATCGTCCATTTTAATAATATCGGAGATTATAATGATAGAAGCAACCAGTAGTTCGAGCTTCTGGGTATACATTCCGAATGACATTAAATTGTGCTTGCTCATAGTCACACTTAAACTGAAGTATTTTTACCTATAATTTATGTTTTAATAATTTAAAGAAACGAACGTATTTAGATTATCTTTTGTTAGGCAACAAACCATAAATCACCAATACAATATTGCTGCAATTTTCGTTAGAATTGTCAACGTCATATGTATACTGTAAATCTGATAAAACGATGGCGGACAACACCGAAAAATTCCTTCACCGTAATATGATCCAAGTTGTCAATTTTAATGAAGCTTCTGGCAATTCGGGAAGGAAATATAAAAATTTTGTTGTCAGTTCCATTTTCATACACCAGGAAACCTTTTATTAATGTATTCGGAGTTTTTACTTCTTCTTAACTCTTAAAAACTAGTTTCTTGACAGAAATATTTTTTTTAAAAAACACGGCATCCAGTTTCTGTACTCTTTATTCTCAGACTCGATTAATTCCTGTAAGTTATGTGCATTATTTTACAAAATCTGCTGAACTTGTTCTAAATTCTTACACACGTCTTTCTTACATTTGTCAATTGATTTAAGTACCTCATTGCGTTGACTGTTCGATGTACAGGTGTGATTCGTCTCCCTCAAAATGTTGAAGCGGTCCCTGTTTAATGTCAAGGTTGCAGAGCATGATACACGATTCTCACATCTCCATAAAGACGTCTCGTTTTTATTACGTTTTGCTAGATAATATCTCAAGCCATCTAATAACCAACAGTCTTTACCTTTTTGGGTTTTAATTATAGTTAAGTGACTTTTTACAAGCACTCCAATTTTCACTTGCACGCTCACAATGATTAAAGGAATATTAAATTCTATTCGAAATATTCTTTAGGTAGGTTTTTAACGAAAGAAAAAGATCGTTTTTTGGTAGTCTTCTTTTATTAACAGTTTTTGCTAATCAGTTCGGACATTAAGTCATAATTTGTTTTGAAACTACGCACTATGCATAAATATTAACAATGTTTACTATCATACAAAATATCAATCTAAAAATAGGTTTCCGGTTAAACTTTGATTATATGGTTAATTTATTAATTTAATATGGCAAATACAGTTTTGAGAGTTTACGTTATGGGAAGTGGACTTTCTGGTCATTGTAGATTGTTGGTAAAATACAAAATAATCCAGAACATGAGCCGTGCTAGGGCACTGCAATATACTAATACAATAAGCCTAAACTAAGTTGAAAAATAATGAATTATATAAAACACACAATTAAAATAATTAAACATTTCATTATTAAGACCTATTAAATGTACAAAATTAAAAACGAAAGTAACTAAAATAATAATTGAAACATTGCAAAATAAAACATAAAGTTATCAAAACATAACAAAAACACAAGTACAATAATTAACATGAATAAGTCACTTTGTCTTAAAAAATTCTTCTTGATCATAGAATCATCCTAACATTAAAAAGTTCTTTAATTTACTTAGTAAACTTATGATTTTTTTTTACTTTTGATATCCCTATATCCTTGGGAATTTTATTAAATATTCTTATTGCTATATTATGATGTGTACCAGAGCCAACAATCAAATGTGTAGAGTGGTGCTAGGCAAAGCTAAGCGGTCCCTGTGCTTGAGGTTACGGTCTCGAGAATGATGATATTTAGCTTGAGAGAATAGGTTTCGATTTTAAAAAACAAATTTACACATTTTAAACACGTAAAAAGAAACTAGTTTTCATATTTTTAGGTTTCTGTAATGTGGCCTACAACTTTCTGTTCCCCTAATATTGACCAAGATTCTAATGCACTTCTTTTGTAAAATAAATAACTTCATGGAGTCTGTACTATTTCCCCACAGGATGATTCCATATCAACCAAGCATGTGCGTAGGCATAGTACGCACTGGTTGCTGTCCTAAGGTCGGGACATTTTTTCAGCACGTAGAGTGCATACGTAAACTTTGATAATTTTCCTAAGATCGTCTCTACATGCTTTTTCCAATTGACACAGGTATCCATTTGAATTCCTAAGACTCGATGCGTGTCGGTAGATTGTAAGGCGTTGTTTTTAAACTCATAATTTATATACAAAGGAGTTTTTGATGTGGTCGAAATTGCATCAATGGTGGTCTTCCAACACCAAGTCATTTTTAAATTAAAAAGCACACAGCAGAAACTTCAACTAAACAGTCTCGCTCTTTTTTGATGTAGGTCTATAACGAGCCACTTTGTCGCACGCGATAATATTTTTAATATAGCAAGGAGTTTTCAAACTACGCATCTGGATTGTGCACTCGCTCTATAATGACAAAACGAATTTGAAACCTTATTCTTCGCGGTTGAAATACTATTTTTAAAGAAACTTGTCGTTTACCACATTATATCCGCGGAGTCCCTTACTCACTAGTTGCCAGCGTAACATTTTAATTGGTGTAGTTGTAATTATATTAATAAATGACGAGGATTCTTGGATTTCCCTTTGTAATAAACTTATATGAGACACAAACTGTTTTAATTTGATTTATTTAGTGATCGTTCCAGATACGTAGTTTTTAATTTCCTTGATTTCTAGTAACCCTCATTGTGAAATGATGTACAGATCTACTCTAATGTTGCATGGTAGCGCGTGTTATCATAATCTATATTACCTTTTATGAGCTTGCTTGTGACGTGGCCCTGTTATACTTATTTTGAAGTAATCAACCATATTGTACTGAAATGAGATTATTCTAGTTATTACAAAAAGTTATTTAGGTATGACTTCTGTTCTGATTTCGTGGAGATCGTTTGTTGTTATTGCTTTGACGAAAATAAAGTACGAAAAAAACACAATGCTTGAAATTCAATATGTCATACTAATCTTACTACTTACTTAAAATTATATGTAAAGTAAATTAACTTACTCTCGGTCTGAAACCAGTTTCCAATCTGAAGTCTGCCGCTCCGAGACCCTCAGAGAAAAGAAGACCCAGATTAGGTGATACACTAGCCCGCGGCTTCGCCCGCGTAAACTTCATTTCTGTAACATGTATTTTATACATTTGTAGTCTATGTGGTATTCTGATGTATAAGCTGTATAACTGTAAAGTTTCAACTAAATCCGTTCAGCAGTTTTTTCGTGAAAGAGCAACAAACATACGTACATCCTCACAAACTTTCGTATTTATTATATTATTATTAACGTATTTCATAGTGATATCTAAATATATGAAAAAGCATTAGCACCGTCAAATAAACTGCATATCATTACTGTAATAACTGTCATCATGTGCTTTCTCTCCGTCTGAAGACTCCTTTAGAAGTTTGAGTGAATCCAAATATTTCTCAATGCAGTGCAGTTATCATTCTATCTGCTCGACATTCTTAAAAACGAACAATAAATTGTGTTAATTTCTGGAAAGTGAATTATTCAAATTCGTATTCAGTCATTAAAAAAATACCAGCCAACGTGACATGTCGTAGTAGCGTAGTTCGGCAACAAAGCGATTACAATGAATGATGAGGCCGTTTTAATTTTACTTATAAAAGGTTATAGTTCGAGGGAAGTAGTAGTAGTAGTAGTTATTTGTAAGTATAATATTTTTACGAATTAAAAAAGACAATAGTCTGTGGCAAAAGACGAGGTATCACCAATATCATCAGCGCCCAATAAACATTACTTGTACTTATGGTGTGGGGTAGGACATTGTTAAACATCCTTTCAAATATTCATACAATTTAAACATGTTATCTTCCGCAGAACTGAAACAAGTAAGCGTTCAAATTCAAGATGAAGAACCCAAAATGAGTTACTGGGCGCGGGTCGCCGACGCTCTCAATGAAGAATATGCGGGCATAATGCAGCTATTTGATATACTTTTTTGTTTAAACATTTACAAATCCTGATAGTTGAGAAATAAAAAAGTTAATTTATAATATAATTATGGGTTTATTTTTATGTACTTAGCTTTCACATCCTCGAATCATAGCTGCATAGCGCATTTTTGGTGGAAAAGCACTCGTATGAGCAGTGCTCGACGACGCGGATTCGATTCTACACATGTCTAAGTGAACAAATAATAAATGTGTGGTGTGAATTCAAATTTTATTACAAATTATTTTAAAAGATTGACAAATAAATCTAAACTAATATTTTCTAAAGTATTTCTTCATGTTCCTCATCTCTAAAAAAAACCTTTTTTGTGCATATATTGCAACTTGCCAAGTGCCAAGTTGGCACTAGAGTCCGCGCCACGAAAGAAGTCCCGCAGACGCGGCGCTGTCAGCGTATGAAAAAATTTTGCCATTATCATTTAATTCAGTTACCTCGAGAAGTAACAGATTTAAAATAGGCTTATACAAAATATTACAAATAGACCCATAAAAAATATCTATTTTATCTATATATTAATCTATTTTATCGGTATTGTTACAAGTCAAGGATCAGGAGTAAAGCGGAATTATATCTTAATGCCGAATGTTACTTCCTACTAGACCATGTAATAGCATAAAGAATCTAATTAAGACAATAGTTAACAGAAATTAGTTAATTAGGTAAATTGGCGTTCTCTTCTGTAACAGGTGCATTAAGTACTTAATAGAGGAAGTCCATACCTAACTTGTAAGCATCTTTTGTAAAATAAATAAACATTTACTATAATTTATTTATTTATTACGAATAACACCATTTTACAATAATTTATTATAATTATGGTCAGTTAATGGTGCAATACCCGACATACTGCAATCACTTTCTCTGTCACCACTGCAAGAAGAGTCCGAATTTGTGTCACTGTCGCTTTCTGTCGAAATAATGAATCTTTCCATTTCGACATTAAGTAACCCATCAGCTTTAAAGTAATTGTCTTCCAGATGCTGTACGTGTACGCATTGTTTACGCCAGTCATCTGGTGTAATGGTTGCAAAAGCAGCTTCAGTCAATGCGACAATTTGCTTTGCGTCTTGAGCTACATTTTTTTCTGCAACCCTTCCTTTCCCAAGGGCCCATATTTTTCAATTGGGTTTAAGTTACAGTGATACGGAGGTAACTTTACAACCTCGTGACCATTTTTGGCAAGTGAATTGTCAATCGCATAGACTGGTGGCTCTTTATTTTTTTTTTTATTTCATACAGTACTGGCTTCATAAAAAAATCCCTTTTCATGCAACCATTTTTGCATGTCTGATTTAAGACTGGATATTGTTTGTGCCTTATTAACTTGTGTGCAGTGGTAAGGAGCATTGTCCATTACAACTATCGACTTTTCAGGCAAGTTTGGAACAACTTTTTCAGTCATCCATTTCAAAAAATTCGTCGCGTTCATATCATCGTGATAGTCTGAAAATTTTGATTGTGATTTGAAAATTAAAAGTGCTTTATTCACAAAGCCATTTTCAGATCCAGCGTGGCCGATTATGTATCGACTTCCACCTACGGACTCAGAGACTAAAAGGCCTTCCTCTTCTTTACTTTGCCTGCAACTTTTTGCGTGATAAGTGGGATGAATATATGTTTCATCCAAGAAGATCACAGGCCGCTTGTCCACTAGTCTATTCTTCCTCATCCTCTAAATGTATCTAGCACGCCACGCAGTAATATCATAGCGTTCCATTAATACTTTCCTTTATGATTGGCAGCGTTTGAAACTAAATCCCATTTCTTTTAATATTCTTCGCAGTGTTGTGTTACTTCCTTGAAAATTTATATCTTCTCGTAACTCTAGCCGCAGTTTGTTGATGGTTGGTAATTCTTTTTTAACAGTGTAAAATTTATGTATTTTGTGACGAATTGCACAAATATCAAACCCATCAAGTTCATTTTTTTTCGAATGTGGTAGACTCTTCCCAAGAGTAACAATTTTACTCGATGAACTGGTTGCTACTTTGCCTTCCTTGGTAATCCTAGACACAGTTTTATCAGAAACACCTGTATAAAAAAATACGATTGAGAGATCACATTCTATTAGTTTCAACATACGGGTAATTCTTTATGTAATGGCAACCCAAAATGATTACCTGTCATGGCGGCAACTCGAGCTCGAACATTATTTACTGGGATCAGAACGCCTTTGTTAATCCTCTCCGCTTCACAAAACTGCTTCACCGTGAGAATCACTTCTCGAGCCGCACTTTTCAATACTTTAGGCATATTAAACAATACCTAGTTTAAGCGTGGTTATTTTAGCAAATTTTAACAACTCTCCTTACTCGTGCAAACACTGGCCGATCTGTCGAATTTAGTTCATTTATTCGCCGTGGGACTTCTTTGGTGGCGTGAACTCTACATATATTTGACTTTTGGAAGCTTTTGACTCAAGATCATTAAAGGATCTGCCAGCGCCACCAACCGCTTATGTCACCCCCATACATTTGAACGATTTTGAATGTCAAAATCGTCGTGGCGTGTTGCTCTTGGCTAACCCCACTGGGCTCGATAATGCCCTATGCCGCCAAGTGCTGCCGCTAACCACTAAGGTTAGATAAATTCTATAACGGATATGATAGAATTATGGGAAATCAAATCGAAGGCTAAAGACGAGTTGCGTAAGTGACGAATAGCTTTTGTCATCAGTTTTTGCCCTATCACAGATGCATTTTGGCAATACATAATATAGCTATTAATACATGCTATATTTAGCATACCGTAAAATACACACATTGGCCAACGATTAGTTTTGCTGCTGCAAGACATTACCGAGCACATTTGATCAAATGTGTCTACTCCACCTTTTGTGCTATTGTAGAATTCGATCATACGTGGCTTCTTTGTTTCGGGATTGACAGAGCCCTCCTCATCGCAAGAAGATAGAAGGTACACCATTTTTGATGGTTTAGGTTTGTAGGAAAGAAGTGTAATGGGACCATTATAGCAAAAAATAGATGTATCAACGGTTCTGGAACGATTATTTTTAATTTCTTCCGGGATTTCCTTTTTATTTGCTCGCAATTTCCCTACAATCGTCAATTTATATGGCTGCTGAAGTAACTGCTTTACTAGGGGTATCGACGTAAACCAATTGTCCACAGTGACGTTCCTGTTTGTCTCATGTATACTGCGTGTTGTAAGTTCCTTGACAAAATACTCACCTACCGGCAAACCTCCTGTATCTGTTCCTTTTCCGAGATATGGCATACTATCAATCATATACCTTGTGCCACTATCACACATCATTTCTAACTTGATGCCATATTTTGCAGGTTTATTTGGAATATACATTCGAAATTAACATCTCCCTCGGAAAGCCAATAACTGCTCGTCAATCGTAATATTCGTTCCTGGTGAATAGTTTTGCCGACACTGACTTATAAGGATTTCCCATATATCTCGGATGGGTGTAAAAGGATCCCGTTGTCTTTGCAACCGAAACGTCTTGTCATCAAAACGCAGACACCGCAGAAGGAAGTCGCATCTTTCTTTGCTCATACATGAGACATAGCGGGTGCTAGAAAACTCTGTGTTGAACAATTCGTCAAGGGTTAGATGATTATCTTTGAGAGCTGCCGTCAATATCAAAATGCCTAAAAGATCTCTAACCTCTTCTCTGTAGGTGTCACCTTGAGTTTTGGTTATCTGCTCATAGCTTTGTCTCTTTACCGCAATCTCGAAGTTAGTCCACTTTACAATTTCGTCCACAATTTGGTCAGTAATACGTTTTTCAAATAATAAAAGTGGATCCAATACTTGCCTAACTTCACGAGTAGGTCCTCGAGCTACACGAACAATGTTTATTGCGCCAGTTCTGTTAGAAGTACGGCCTTTACTGGTCGCCCAAACATGGCGGTTACGACTGCGAATGTTACTTTGTGAGAGAGTTATGATACATGAAGTACTACCTGAGCTCTCATTTGATGTAACAACATATGTTTGGGGCTCCAGTGCAGCAGATGAAGAATGTTCTTGAGTGTCCAGGGGACTATTTTCCTAAGTTATCGTTGTCATGAAACCACTACTTATCGACTAAATAAGATGCTAATTTTAAAAATCAACAAGTATTTTATTTTTTATTAAAATGCTATTAAGCGGGTTACCTTATTCGAAGCCTACAAATTATTTGAGAGAAGCATTTCCTGTTCCGTTCTGCGTGTCGGTTCTAATACCTACGTCATACTACGTCACTTCCCTTACCTCCACTATCGCCCCTTCCACTTCACCAGGCGGGCGAGCGCAACGGTGCTCGCTTTAGACTCAATGTGTTCTCAAATAAGTTTATTGTGTTTTCAGATATACAGATTTAATAAAAACAACAATGAGGGTACGTGTAGGTATACAATTATTGTGTGGAAACACCGAGTGAAAAGTGCCCAAACGTTTAACCTGGATAAGGCTGTGTACTTCGTATTTGTTTCATCAGATTGACCTTCTTTTTTGTGAAACAATGACTTCGAGAAGCACGTACTCGAATCGAAAAATGCCAGAAATGTAGTTGTAGGCTTCGAATAAGGTACCTCGCTTGATAAGCGTTTTAATGGTAGGTAAAACGCTGCTATTAAGCTTACGAGTATGTACCGTTATTCGAAGCCTACAAATTATTTGAGAGACTGTTTGTTATCGCCTGGTGTTAAAAACTGTATCTTAAGTTATTATGTTGATCCGTGGTGAATGTGAATAGTAATAATCAGTTTGATATAATGTGAAATGTGTATGTTAGGGTAAGTAACTATAAATAAAAACATTAGTTGTTTATCGTGTTTTATCTTGATAAGATATTACAAATACACAACTGAAAATTATAAACTTTAAACAATCATAAAGTATTATACCTAGTAACAATCAGAATGAAATGTTCAATAATCAACTGATATAAACAAACTAGAAACACTAGACTATAGCCCCCCGGCTATCCGTCTGATCGCGGCAATAGTATTTCTTGAACGTGTTTTCAGATTGCCAGTTGCCACGAGCTAATATATCCGCAATACTTAAGTTCTGTACCCAGTTTTTTGATGCAAAAAAAAAATGCTGGGCGAATACTACCAGCGCTGACTCTTATGTCCGCTTGCAAAACAACTTTCTTGATCTAGTTAGCGATAACTGTTTTGGAAGCTGATTTAGGTGGGCCACAAGTAGTTAAAAATAAGCTATTACTTTTGCATTGACCTACACTAGATACTAATAAGATAAGCACATCTAAAGGTTTGTTTTCTAAATTTCCGACTAACCGCCATCCCGATTGAATGTTTTTGTTAGTCAGTTTTTGATCCATACTTAGGCCAAAAAACTATTGATCCGTCAGAAATAATACATTTCTCGGGGCTTATATCGAGTAGGGTAAGATCATGGACTCTGCGTCCTGAACAGCAGTAAAACAGCTGCTCTCTGGGAACACTCATAGAGACTATTTTCATTCGGAGTGTTATTTTGTAACCAACTCACTAATACATCAGTGTCCCAAAGAGTGGGCTTCACTGTCCTAGGATTTTTTAAAGATATAGCCTTTAGGGCTCTTTTAACAAGACTTCTAGAACTTAAACTTGTTTCCATAGTAGGGTCACAAATAGTTGCTACTGCTGATTTATACACAAGGATTGTATTATAAGATAAACCATGCTGTTGAGACAAATCGATAAGGAACCTTGCCAAATCAGAACCAGAAGGGCGATAAGTATTAACCGACTTTTGCCGGGACCATGTGCACTTTACTAAGCCGGTCTATAAGTTTTAAGGGAAGATTCTCGCTAACTCAATTTCACAAAATCTTCTTGTTCTTGAGACCAGAGGTACAGACTTTCCGTCCACCCCCACATTTCCAAACTTCCAAGGTCATGTTCTGAGTGTTGGGTGGAGGAGCGTTCGTCGATACATCTATTAGCACTCTGGCTAGGTTGTTAATCTCGAGTGGAGCCGCTATAGCTCGGTTTTTGAGGTCTGGCCTCCAAAATACTTTCGGTGAACATGGAGCCACAATTAGGTATATTCCGGATGCCGAGTTTAGGTGAGCTGTTACTCGCGGTAAGAGGAACGGGGGAGGAAATAACCAAACTAGATTGTAATACCACGTCAGGCTGAAAGCGTTGTAAACTTAGGGTACGTGATCTGTAACGTCTAGAGTTCCATATGTCGGAACCACATGAGCTCTTATCGACGCGAAGAGATCGATATCTGGTGTGCCCCATTTCGTAAAAATTATGTTCGTGATGTTGCGTAGTAAATGCCATGCTGTCTGCCTCGCAGTTGAAGCGACCATTTAGGCGGTGAATTTGTACATGGATGTTGTATCTGTCTAGCATTCGGAAGATTTTGTATGTTAGGTTCATCAACCATCATAGGGTTGTGCTGCTAAGAAAAACTTGAATAAACTTCAGAGGGCACAAAATAAAATAATAAAACTTCTGTTTCACTATGATTACCTCCAACGAAAATAGTTTATAAACAAACTCAACTTATGACTTTGTCTCAATCATATAAATACAACACTTGTATACTTATCTGGAAAATGATTCTGAAACGGTTCATCAACAGTCAATTGCTCCATGAACGTTTGGCCAACAGAATCTTTGGCCCATTAACTTTTCGCCCAAAAGACATTTGACCCATGAACTGTTCGCCAATAGAACGGTACGTCAGTGAACGTTTGACCAACAGAATCTTTGGCCCAATAACTTTTCACCCAAAAGACATTTGACCCATGAACTGTTGGCCAATAGAACGGTACGTCAGTGAACGTGTGACCAACAGAATCGTTTGACATCAACTTGATGCAAAAAATCGTGTGACCACTAACTGTTGACTAAAGTAACTTATTAACTTCACATGTTGAATTTATAAAAATAATATGGGGACCACTTACTCCAAAATCTGTTTTGGTACCTAATTAGGTAAAGGTTTAATTTTGCTCGTTGCTTAACTTAAGTTTGTAAAATTTGGTGTTTTGTACTGAAGAAAGAGAGAAAGTGTAATCTACCAAAATTGCTTAGTACCTAATCAATAAGTTTCTTTTAAAATTATGAATTAATGAAATTATTTCAATTTAATTTTTTTATAAGGTGGCTCTAATTTCTGAGGAAATACGAAATTAAAACAGTTTAACACATGACTTATATTTATTTAACGTAGACAAATCGCTCATTTGGAGCGACAGTGACACAAATGCAAATTAGGTAACTTTACACCAGATCAGAATAAAGATTATTTCTTAGTTCGTAAGAAGATTCTGAAGCATTCTTATGACTAATTATTAATTTCAAATTGTTTTATTATAGCTGGAACCCTTGGTTCCCAAATAAACCGATTTTTTTTATTATTCACTAGTCCAGAAACGGCCATTTCTTTTTTTTTTGTTTTAATACTTACAATTGCGTCGTTGTTTTCCTCGATGAGGACAGTTTAAGAAATTAAGTCGTTTGATTCCTCAAATAAAACAACTTTGTTTTCATTAATATTCTGTTTTTATTATGTTAATACTACAATTTAAAGATATCGGTGACATAAGAAGTCAAGTGTTAATGTTTTACTGAATAGCACAATAATAACAATGGACCTCTCACATTATACTTAAGTAACATTTAACAACTAATTAACATTTTGTAGACTAAGTAGTCTTATCAGTTACTAATATGGCATGTTTAAATCACAGTCATTTACTACAATTATCTTAATTTTAGACTGACTTATTGCTTATACCTAATTAATAAAGAAAACTTTTTAACACTTTCATCTTTTTATCGTTTTAAGTAAGTAAATGACTCACAGTTACAAAATAATCACGTAAATGAATAAAAAAACACTTTTCTAAAGAAAAACAATTAGTATTGCTACTACTAAACAATTAAAACAAGCTTTCGTAAAATCCAGAATAACATCTAGGAACAATATTTTTTCTAGCAAAATACGCAAATCTTGCTTTTTTTGATCTGAAATTGTCAGCTTTGAATTATAAGCTGGCTCTAGGCAAATTTCTGTGATTCTTAAATTAACGCCCGAGCGGGTTTTCCTCACATTTTTTGTGGGTTTTATGCTTACTTGTTGCCATTCATCTGCGTAGGAGTACTTTATAGAGTAAGTATCAATACTTTTTACAAATCGAAGTCATAGTTTAGCTCGTGAACCACAAAAGCATTACCAGTTTTCTTGGCATTCCTTACGAGTTGCACGTACTGGTGAGGACTGTAAATAGGTCCAGACTTCTTTGCTCTTTTAATGGCCTTCTCAATCAGTGAGTGAGCGTTGTCGCCCTCATTCTGGGTGTGGCCCCGAATTAAAAATTTGTGCGTGATTGATGTAATTGGAAGAGTTTGAACTACATAGTAATACATGCCAAGGAGAAACCTGAAGGAAAACAAAATCACTTTAAAATTTGGTAGAAACAATAACAATAATAAAATTAAGAACATAAGGATATTTAACTTACCTATTCTTCTGCTGACCACAACAATTGTCAGAGTAAAATATAATATTGCAATTAGGATGACGTTCTGAAACCTCTTTAAGAAACTTCAATACACAGGACCCGATTTCGATAGCTCCTCTATTACCAAGCCCTTCGTGCCAGAAATAACAACCTGTAGTATTGTGTTTAAAGTCAGTGACCTAAAACAATAAAAAATAAATAAAAATGATCAAAAAAGGTTTTTACTTCTACGACCTGAGAAATACTTACTGTAAAATTTAAGCAATTTAGCTTGGATTTTTAAAAAAACGCCGAGCTATTCCCAGTTGGAACCGGCATGACTGCTTGTAAATCGTATATTGCTACGATTGTTTCAGCATCGGTTTTATTTAATGCTATATCTTCGGCTTTCTCTTTTCTGCTTAATTCTTTTTGTCTTAGATGTTCTTTATAAGGTTCTTCTAATTTAAGTTTGTCTTGTCCAATAGCATTTTTGTACGATTCACAGAGATCGCATTGATCCTTCTTAGGGACAAAGAACGATACGTTAAATTCAGTGTTAAAAATTCGGTTATACATGTCATAAGATGCTACTGGCATTGATCCTCTATTCGATACGTAATTGCGATACAATTCTTTAATAGTTAGGCCACCGTCAATAAATTCACGGCTTGTGTTAGCCCGAGTGTAGTGGCTCTCTATTCGGGGCACTGAATTAATGTGATCGCGAACTGACTGTACGATTTCCTGACCAACTTGATTATGATGAGAATGTTTGCCTCTCTTGTCTTCCGGAATCATACCTGTAGTACATTTTTGTCTCCCTTGCATTACTGTTCGCAATACTCTTTCTGATATGCCCAATGTATTAATAAAAAAAAAATTGCATGTCCGTTTGCTTTCTCCATTCACCGTGAAATGAAAAACACAGTTTTGGTTTCTTGTTTTAGCATTTACTTCTTTTACTCGACGGTAAGGAACTTTCAATGTTGTTAAACACGAGTTTATAAAATCACGTTGTCTCTGTAATGTTCCCAAACCCCAATAATTTTTAAATATTTCCTTTCTTTGTTCTTCAGTTATTTTATCACGACATTTTTGCCTACATTTTTCTGGACAAGGCGGTTTAATTGATTTTTCGGCAATAGTTTTTCCATTTCCAGATACGTACTGCTTTCCTGAATTTCTTTGTTGTTTTCGCACATTTTTTATCCAAACCGATTCATTACGAACTCTTTTTTTACATTTTTTAGCAACAACTCTTTCTAAAGGCGACGCCAAAACTTCTCTCGTAAGTATCAAATCAGAATTCATGGGAGACTCATGAGTAGTTGTTATTGATGATGCGCTAGTAGAGGGACTGGATGATTTAGAGGAAGAACTTGATGAACTAGAGGAAGAACTGGAGCTAGAGGATGATGAGCTCGATGACCTTGAAATTACACGGCGGCGGCGCTTGGCGGATGTTTCTGGCATGTACTCATCACCACTATCATTTGGTGAAAAGTCTTTGTCTTCATTGAGGTTTTCATGGCCTTCAAGAAAACTGGATGATAAATTAACGTTATTTCGAGGAGAAACAACGTTTCCAGTCGAAGTCGTTGCTAAAAAAAATATAGGTGACTTTGTAAATAAATCTGAATACCGAAAAACAAACCTTGCAGATCAATGTGAACAATCATTAAACAACTGACTTACGTTCATTACACCAATTCGTATCACTGTTTTGGGTAAAGTTGGTGTCCTGTTTTTCTTCATTAGGTAATTCTTGAACATAGTTAACCAACGTTAGAATTTAGAAAGTCTTATAATAATAACACTAAACAAACGCCCAAGCCTTCAGCATTCCCCTTTATAAATAAAGATTTAACTTTTAAAAAAGGATGTACACACAGCGTCAAAAATAGCTGATCAACAAGTAATTTTCAAAAGTAATATCTCATCTAAATTTCACAATAACCCGAAATATGCATTTTTCAGAATGAATTTCAAGATTCAATTTGGTTTTCATTTCAGATATTTTTGGAACATTCAATAGTCAAGCTCTTTTAATGGCAATGCGATTCTTTTAAATAATTTAATTCTTTTTCTTATTTTTTTTTCTTTTTCTTTCTTACATTTACTTTTTAGAACATTCATACACCAAGCTACTTTGGACGCTGACTGTACAAAGTATTATATTTACCATTTGTAATTATATTAATTGGAGATGTTTTTGAATCAATCGGCAATTGGCCTCCAATGCTATCAGAAGCGGAACATTCATGCTGCTCACAAAGCTGCTCACCAACATTCGAGAACGGCTTCCCATTTTTACAGCTTAAAATAAAAAATTAAACCTCCTTTATGTTAGATTTACTATTACTAATTTCAATCAGTCATTTTTGTAAAACATGTTTAACTTTCAGGATAATATAGACTTAATTATCACTTATGTCCATAACAATACAATATTCACGAAAGTGTTCGGTGCAACAACGACGTAATTGTATTAAACGTCATTGTATCCTCAGAAGTGATATCTATTCCAAGTGAAACAAAACACAAACGTCACAAAATACAAATAAGTCATTTTTGCCCCGAATTTTCGAATAATAATATGACACATCTACCTTTGCGTCTGTGTAGCTCCCTGACACGTCCAATCTTCGGGGGGCGCCCCGCACAACTGACTTTTCGGTCGCCGTTGCTCCGCGCGCATGCGCCAAAACGGAGTAATGCTACAAAGACTTTTTGCCCTCTATCGGACAGTTTTTGAACCTACAAATGTGGCGTTTTCACTGCCAATGCAGATGATTATGAATAGTATTTTGGCATTAATAAGTCGTTTTCGTGTATTTTTGCAAATGTGTCACTTTCACTCCAAATGAGCGAAATATAGTTTTTACATTATCACGTAATTAATTTATATTCAGTTTCTGAAACAATCACATAGGTAAGCATTTTTTTAATGACAAATATGAAGGAATTTTAATTACTAAATCATAATATAATATTAAGTACTTATAATTAATTATTTATTACTTTTGTAAATGGCAAATATGTGCCAAGCCACTTAAAAATCTTTTTAAATCAATCTCTTCCTTCTTTAACAAATGCTGGGTGATACGTTCTTGATATTGTATACCTATTCTTTTTCGCTTCGGCATGGGCTCTGAAGAGTTTATACGTTCCAAAAGGCATTCCGTATTTTTTTGTTCCTTAATCATTTCGCGTATCGTCGTAAATATATTACATTTTCGTCGGCCTAGCAAAATATTCCACCGATTATGCCAGGACTCAAGGGCATTCTGAGATAGCGGTACTTGAGATTTGTGACTTTCAGCTACTGACCACATTGAAGGCGGAAATTGAGGTGAACTTCGAAGCAGTGTCATCTTAGAGCTAACGTTTTTTGAGATCTTCGTTGTCCCTCGAACATAATATTTTTCAAACCATGTGAGTACCTCTTCTGCTTCTTCTGGTACAACTTCATTCCGTATTACGTCGAAAGCAGCGGGGATTTCATTTGGCTCTAAAAATGCCAATGCAGCAAAGTGTCGCATTTTATGAGCAAAACTTGAGTCACTGTTATAACGTTTCGCTAAGCCAGATATCTGAATATGTCGCCATATACTTTGGTTAAGGTGAAAAAAGCACAGCTTATTAATGCAGCCTGGAAAAGCATGCCTGATGGCATTAATAGCCGCTGTTTCAAAATCCGTCAGAATAAACTTTTTTAAACGCGCGAGTTTTATTTGAAATTTGTTAATAACATATCTTTTTAACATTTCGAAAAATAACTTGTAACATTTTTCAGTTTTATGGGATAAGAGCCCATAAACTAGTGGCACAATCTTATGTGTTCCGTCTGTTGTACCGACTACTGCATGAATTGTGTATATTTGAATAAATGGAACAGGGCTGGACTTGAAAGTTCCATCCATTAGCCAATAAGCAGCATTGATTAACAATTGGCAATTAGTTTTATTTGTAAACACAAGTATACAATTATCATTTTCGATGAAATGACCTATGAGAAACTGTTCGTTATTTATTTTTGTACATTCCTCAGGAATACTAACGTCCTGTACTGTTTTGGGTAATATTGGCATGTTCTTGTTTCTCTCACTGTGTACTAGCATCCGCATTGCATCTTTATTAGGCATGTATGGGGAGCTACATGTAGGTATTTCTTGAATACATCTTTGTACAATCTGGGATGGAGTATCCATCGAATGACTAGCTTTCTCTTTGACACTCCTTTTTAATTTCATTTCAATAGCCCTTTCTGGATCTGGTAAATGCATATGTTCGCGATTATTTGTAAGGACAGTATGAGTATTATCAACACACAATGATAAGATGAGCACATTACAACTAGATGTATTCCTCTTCACGCAACGCCAATAGTACTTATTATCTCGTTTGCTGTGTAAATGATATGAATAACCATTATGCACTAATATATCTTTTCCGCGTTTAGACTTAACAATCTCACAAGCACTCATTCCTATTTTAGTTAAAAAAACTTAATTTACTAACAAGCGATAAAGAATTTTTACAAAAACACCAAACTCAACAAACCAATAAGTTGTAAATTATTGGAACATGTGACAGAACGTATGCCAGAACGTATGACAGTGAATTTAAAGTAAAGCCTGAAAGAGGTTGTTCGATAGTTTGTTAAATTCAATCTACCCACAAAAAATAGAGATACACAACTGCACTTTAGTTTAACACGCCGCCAACAGATGGAGCTAAGAAGACTATTTCATTAGAATGCGGTTACGGTGGTGTAAATATTAATATTAATAAAAAGTTCTGAAAACAAAAAAAATGCCTGAGATTCATTTTCAATAACAATAAAATTTTGAAACAAACGATTTTTTGCAAAAAAACTGATCATTCTGTTGGTCAAACGTTCACTGACGTACCGTTCTATTGGCGAACAGTTCGTGGGTCAAATGGCTTTTGGGTGAAAAGTTATTGGGCCAAAGATTCTGTTGGTCAAACGTTCACTGACGTACCGTTCTATTGGCGAACAGTTCATGGGTCAAATGTCTTTTGGGCGAAAAGTTAATGGGCCAAAGATTCTGTTGGCCAAACGTTCATGGAGCAATTGACTGTTGATGAACCGTTTCAGAATCCTGGAAAATACTACATAAAAAAATAAAAACACAAATAAAATTTAGTACAAAGTATCAATACCAAAAACGTGTAACTAGACGCGCAAATAATATTCATCTTCACCTACCTAGAACAAATTACGAAGAGAAAAATATAACATATGAAGGAGCACAACTATATAATAAATTTCCAAACCATATGAAACAATTAAAGTCGTTTGTCTCTTTTAAGAAAAAGCTAAAACACCACATTTTAAGTACCGATGTTATTTAGACCATGGCAATATAATTATTGTAATGTCCATGAAATAGCCGTTGCATAGCAAGTGCCTATTGATACGTAATTGAATCCAATTTTTGTAACATCTTACCCACATTAATATTTATAATTTTGTAACACTGTTTTACTGTACACTTGCGTACTAATAATTAAAAGTAATGTTCTCGTATTTCTCTGTTAATTGAATTATGTATTCTTTTTGAGAAATAAATGTCTTTAACCGTAACCCCTGAGATTTCACTCCTCCTTCGTGTCTCAGATAAGACACAACCGAAGTGTTGTCGGTGTGAATCATTATAGATGATCCGGCTAGGCGCTGACGGTGATCTCGTAGGACGTGTAACACCGCCAACGTTTCTCTTTGATTGGAGTGAAGTGTCGACTCCTCTGGAGACCATTGACCCGTCAGCTTTAGATTGTCCAATTGTGCTCCCCACGCTAGTTCCGATGCATCCGTAACTAGGTAATGTGTCACAAGTGGGTGATGGATGACGGAGCTGTTCACGAATTCGAGTTATCATCGCTGAAATTTTTTGTCGTAAACTTTCTTGTTTTACTGAGGGGAGACTTTTGATGTTCATATGGGGGTTCCAATTGGGCCATTGTTGCGTGGAACTGAATTGGACAGGGAAGGGGCCGTGTCCGTAACAAAAATCGTAAGAACCTTGCGCAGGTCCTTTTGTGTTAGTATTTGGTTGGGAAGAGCACCCTGCAGCAGGTTTATTTTGTGAAGGCACTCTGAGCGGCCACATAATTTTGGCTATACCACCGTGTTTTTCAATTGTTGATGTCAAGGAGTCTCTGTTGAAGAGATTTTCGCATGTTGGAGCGATTTTTCTCATTGTTGCCTTTAACAATTTATCTTTGACGGACCATAAAATACTATCGCGTCGTTGTTGTATTAAATCTGCACGATGCCCGCAGGCAATTTGCAAAGTGTCATTAGATATTTGTTGAAAATCGCCATATATAAATAATTCTGTAATCTTTTCCTGAATTGATTGAGGAGAAAGATCAGCAATTTTAGACTATGAAACAAGAGCCTCAAACCCACTTTGTGCTGCTCGAGACTGCCGCACCAAAGCTTGACTAATGGCGGCGAAACCACGCTCGCAAAGGCTAAGGTTATTATATTTATCAAAGGGCTTGAGTTCATCGTTGGTTTCGAGGTCAGTATAACCAGGGTAAGAGCAGCAATGTTTTTGCACATCGACGTATCTTACATTTGACCAGTTTTCAGAATCAAAATGCTGAATAAATTTTAATGCATTCAATAGATCATTATTAGTTTTAGTCATGACTGGTTCTTAAGCACGGTACCAATGGGCAGCTTTATACCTGAGGGCTCTCTAGGACTCCTCGCAGTGCCCGAGCAGGATGGCCCAGCTTCCGGCTCAGAATACAAGTCACCGCTCATGATAAGGGCTAGATTGAAAGCAAGGCTCAAAGTTTTGATAATTCTTTGAAAATTTTTGCTTAATATTACTGACCTGATGTGTAAGAAACATTATTGCCTCACTGTATCTGCGACGTTTTCGTGGGCGATCCATTGGCTTCTTCTCCGAGGCTTTCCTTTTTGTACCTGGTTTATCCCCCTGTGTAGGCGAGGGCGGTTGGGTTGTTTAATTTGATTTTATTAGTAAAAATGAAAAATTACGAACAGTAAAACCGTTAGGGAAATAATTTCCCTAATTATGTAGTCTAATTTCAGTTAAAATTGTAGGTACTCACCACAAAATCCGACAGGGATTTTTGGGACAACCGAACGCTACGGAAAATGAAACACCAATGAGTCTAAAGCGAGCACCGTTGCGCTTGCCCGCCTGGTGAGGTGGAGGGGGCGACAGTGGAGGAAAGGGAAGTGACGTAGTATGACGTAGGTATTAGAACAGACACGCAGAAGGGAAAAGGAAATGCTTCTCTCAAATAATTTGTAGGGGGGGGGGGGGAACTTTGATTAGCAAAAATTCAATCTCTTTTCTGAGGACCATAAAGCATTCAATTTAAATATTTGTTTTGATGTGTGCATGCATTGGCTAATATGTCAGCTTATATTTTGACTACGTAAAAACCGCAAAAACTGGCGACGTATAGAGATAAACTGATTTTAAGAAAAAAACATTTTTGTATCATTCTGCCCCACCAGCGGGGCACTTTGATAAATGGGGTGGGGCAGTTTGATACGTATTTTAGATCCATATGATATGCAAATTTAAACTGATTAAAAACCCAATACTTAAAATTAAGAAATAAATCAATTTTATTGATTGAGATCGCAAAATACTTTTTATTAAGAGTTTACATTAGCCATAATCAGTCTCTTAAGTTACTACTAAAACAATATTGTCATCATAGAACAAGACTAATTCTCTGTTATTTTCTTAATTATATAATCAGTTATATACTCACTAAGTAATCAGACTTTAACATTGAATAGGTATTGTTAAAGAAAATATAATATTAGAACCTCCTATCAAAATGAACAATGTATTTCTTAAAAAATTAAACCAACACCAAAAATTTAACAAAAATAATCATAAAACTCATATAAATTACAAAACAATCTACTGTATATTATATCGAGTTAAACCTACGGAAAATGAATAAAGCGACGATGTTCGAGATGTGCCTTTGGAGAAAGTTGGTTTTGGTAATTGCAAAACTACATCTCTAACATCCACACTTGCTTTGTCTTCCACAATTGGAAATATAAACTTAGAAAGAAGACCCTGCTTTTTTTCTGAGATATAATACTTCATATTCTGTCACATTATACTTAAATACAACTTTGGCAACGTAGTGAATCACAGTTTTCTTCTTCTCAAACTTAATTAGCAGGAAATCTGAAATATTTCTGTGTTCAGGATTAACTGGTTCTTCATTAATTACCTCTTCTTCTGATTCCGACGGCATTTCAATGTCTTCACTATCACTCGTCATCACGACTTCATCTTGACTAGAATCGGAATCTATTTCTGCAGGCAAAGAAGTCACTCTCTTTTTCTTTCTTGGCTCAGTTAATCCCAACAGATTTTTCGCTGTTTTCAAGTCTTTTGCATGCTGTTTTGCTTTTTGTAATTCTCTTTTCCTGTCCTTTTCATTACGTAAGCTTTCTAATCAATTTTTTTCTGGTGTTTCAGTGTATATTCTTGATCGTCCTTTTTCTCTTCCTTTTCTTTTTAAGTCACTGTCAGTAATCGCCTTTTTCGGATAAGGTCTAACTACTTCAGGAGTAAGAATAGCTTTTGATGAAGAAACATGTAGAGGATCGTCTGCATCAGACACTGAAACTGGGTCGGCATCCAAAGTAGGAGATTTATTTTGTTCTCTATCAACAACCTCATTATTTTGACTTGTTTCTGAGTCTACAAAATGTAAATCTTGTGTGTTGTGAGTGTTCTCATCTGTCAAATCGTGATAACCTGTGCTGAAAATGTCTATCGGTGCAAAGTCGTCGTCGCCAAATACCAGTTATTTATTGGCCATATTCCAGGTTTGGAAAAACCACCTATGATATTCTTTGGTGTAAATGATTCCAAATATGCTAATTTTGACAGTTCAGCAATGTTGTATATGGTCAAAGTTTTTCCAACATTTTGAATGTGCCAGTCCTTGAAAGCCATCTTCAATTTGCCTTTGAAGGGTCCGAACACACTGACATCAAGCGGTTGCAATTTGTGTGACGTGTGTGGGGGAAGATTCAAATAAACAATACCGTTGTCACGACAGTAGTTAACAGCTTCTATTGAAATGTGAGATTCGTGGTTGTCACAAATGACTAGAATTGGGTTATTCTTAAGGCGTTGAATGTGTTTCAAAACTCTTATTAACAATTCTAATGTCATCCAGCCGCTTCTGTTTGCAAACCCTAGACTTCTATCAGGAGCACCCTTTAGGAAGTGATCTTTATAGTGAACTCTTGGAAAGACATAAACTGGAGGAAGAGAAGAACCAGTTGCAGTAATAATACCACAGAAAGTAACTCTCCGCGTTCGTCCCACTTGTCTTTGTTTTCGTCCAGCAATAACTTTAGGAGTGGAAAGGACTGTGCTTATGCCTGTTTCGTCTAAGTTTATTATTCGATCAGATGTAAAATTGTATTGTCTCATTATGCGTTCGTAATTATCATGAAACTGAGCATGAACAGCAGCTTTATTGAAAGCAAAGCTTCTTGCTGCGCTTGTGTTTTCTGGTTATCGTAGACTCAATTCTGGGTTTCTCTTTGTGAAGCCAGCTGCATAATCTTTTCCAGCGCATTTGTTTTCTTTCCAAGATTTTGGATAATTACACCCTGAGGATTCTGCGTACTCGTATGCCAAAGTCAAAAGCTGTTTCAATGTAAGGCCGTAGTGCATTTTACTGCAATTCAATAAATATTGAGTCAATGCCTTTTCTTGTTCGGTTGATAAAACTTGTGCAACGGTATACTTGGAACCATAGATGTTTGATGAAGTAGCTGTAGCAGTGTGTGATGATAAAGCTGCAGTAGTAGTGTGTGCTGAAGTTGATGCTATTTGTACCATCTCCATAGATGGTGCAATTTGTGGTGAAGATGGACCTGCTTGTGATAAAGAAGATTCTGCTTGTAATGAAGAGGATACTTCATTTGTAGATAATGTTCTGGTAGCTTCAAATGATTTTCTGGCTTTTTCTATGCGATTTTGTAGGGTTGCCGTTTTGATGCCATATTTGTCGGCTGCTTTACGTATAGATAAAGTCTTTGACAATACTTCACGTATAGCATCTTCAATGTTTTCTTCATTGATATTTTTTCTATCAGTTTTGGGTTTGTACGTGCGCACCATTTTCTGAAAAAAAGTAAAATAAAACTAATTTTTGACGTGGCATTTTAATACACTAGAGGGGCAGATTGATTCGATCATTGTGGGGTACAATGATCGAATCAATCTGCCCCAAAGGACTTTTTCCACAAACAATTAATTTCATCAAATATATAATAATCTTGCAATCAAAAACATTTTAAAATACAATAATAACTATATTTACTTACCTTTAGTAAGAAATAATAACAAAAACAACTAAGAGTATCCTAGACAGACACAATTACATTTCACGCATTTTTTTTGTAGGCAGCGGCGCACGCCACTTCCAACACGTTAGTGACCGTTGAGGCCCAACGGCAAACTGGCGGCGAGCGGTGTCACAACTGTCATTCTTGTGAATGTCCTTGAGCATTCTAGTGATCTGCCGGACTGTGTAGCGTTTATCGGTTTTGAGATATAGATACTGTACCAATGTGCCCCGTGAATCAATGTGCCCCCCCCTCCCCCAAGGTCAAATAACGGTACATAAGCTTAATGAGTGTTTAAACAATATGCCTAGGCTACCAAGGACACAATATTTTTTTAAATATTTATACATTAGTGTTTGTTTATTACTTTAGTTAGGTTATGCAGCCAAGAACAACATGTCTCCGCCGTTTACAGCAAATAAGATGATGAAATTATTGAAGGAGGCATGTCATTATGTAACCGGTGAAAATTGGAGAAAGGTCGTTGAAAAAACTCGGCAAACCATAATGGAGGGCTGGGACAAATGGTATGGACTAAGTAAAAGTCGGGAAAATACAGAATCTTCCTTTATTTTGAATTTATAAACACAGCACATGAGACACCGTTTTTACTTTTTTTCCTTTTATAATGGCGGCAAGAATAGTGTTGCCCCTATGACATGAAAAATATACCCAATTAGTGTTGTATCCAACAGATTAGGGGCCAAGGCTTGGCTAATGAAACCTTTTGAAAAACCAAATAACATACCTACTATCTGCTATCAAAGACCTCACCAATTTGCTTTACACATTACACCAATTGTTTTGCAACTAAGTTACGTTTACATCTTAATACTAAGTAATTAATACGCCAATTAGACGTCTGGTTATCTTATTAACAATGATTTACAAATTTTAGATATTTTAAATACTGTACTACGCTACAACTACTCGTATATGCTAAGGCTATCTAGTTAGCACTACATTAATTATTATCATCAAGTGGTATAGGACATACTTTCATAATACTAGTTCGAATGACAGACCCCTTAGGAGTTTTCACATCTAATGCCCTTACTTTGCCATCCTTTCCTTGGCAAAACGTTAACAATTCGGGCCATTGGCCAATGCAAGGGTCATACATTGTCGTTTTTTAGGATAATTAAATCTCCTTTTTGCAAATTAGGTTTTACCCCTTTCCATTTAGGTCTATTTTGCAACATAACTAAGTACTGTTTATGCCACTGTTTCCAGAAACACTGCTGCATTTGCAAACATTGTTTCCAAAAACTTAATTTACCAATATTTTCGCCTACCACGTTTAATTCTGGGTATGAAGTTAAAGGGGCACCTGTGAGGAAATGTCCAGGTGACAGGTTACTCATGTCGTCTTGATCATTTGACATGGACGTCAGCGGCCGAGAGTTTAAAATGCTCTCTATTTGGACTAGCACTGTGTACAGTTCCTCATAAGTTAACACAGAGTTACCTATTACGCGTTTCATGTGATATTTTACACTTTTATTGCCCGCCTCCCACAGTCCACCAAATACAGGTGAATATGAAGGTATAAAATGGAATTTTATCCTTTCAGAACTGCAATAAGTATGAACTGCATTTTGATGTTCTGTGGAATCAAGCAACTCAAATAAACCATTCAGTACATTATTAGCACCCTTTTAATAGGAAGCGTTGTCACAATAAATCTTTGTAGGTTTATTTCTACGTACTATAAAGCGTTTTAAACATGCTAAAAAAGTTGCAGTAGACATATCAGAGGCCAATTCTATATGAATGGCCTTGGTAACAAAACATACAAATATTACGATATATGCTTTGGGTGGGCTTGTGGGCTTTTAGGTTTACGAATTCGAGTCTGTTTTACTAAGAAAGGTCCACCATAATCAGTACCTACTATCTGGAAAGGGCGTGTGGGGTTTACTCTCATGGGGTAGCGCGCCCATAATTTGAGTGGCATTTTTAGCTTAAAGTTTAAAACAAATTATACATTTGTGTACAACCGCCTTAAGTTCCCTGCTGGCGTTGATAAGCCAGTATCTATCACTTAGACTACTAAGAATCAGCTTCTGCCCTGCATGTTTGAGACGTAGATGCTCTCTGTGAATTATCAATTTGGTAATATGAGATTTTTTAGGTAAAATTGAAAAAAGAAGTTGAGCAAAAGAAAAGGTAGCATTTTGAAGTCTACCTTCAACTCTCAATAAGCCTGATGAGTCGATAAAAGGATTCAAATTAATTAAATTTGACTTTAAGCATTTGTTTTCTCTTAATGTTTTGAGCTCATCTCCAAAATGCCTACTCTGATCAATTCGTATTATAATATGCAAGGCAGATTCCATCTCTTCAGAGTCTATATTTCCCTTTTTTCGATCATTGTGATTTTTTTGTTGACAGTTATAAATAAATCTCTGCACATAGGACATTACTCTTGTGAGTTTTTCAATATCTGAAAATTTATCAATAAAATGACACAAGCTTACATTTGTGTTTGAAACAGTAAAAATGCTTGTGAAATGTTTTTTAACTCAGGAATATTAGCAATTGAACCAGTTTTACTACCATCGCAATGTTTATACTCAATGTTTTGCAAATCTTGGGGACAATGGAACCACAACTGCCCTACTTTAGTCTCCATCAATTGGGGAGACATCCCTCGAGATAAACAGTCAGCCGGGTTGTCAGCAGTGCTAATATAATTCCACTGAAAATCGGAGCTTAATTGCCTAATTTTAGCTACTCTGTTCGCCACATACGCGTTCAGCTTTACCGGTTCAATACCTATCCAAGCAAGCACAATTTTTGAATCTAAATATAGGAACGTTTTTACATTATATTTGCAAGATAATGTGTCACACACCTTTTTTGCTAACATAGCCAGCAATAATGCACTATTTAATTCAAGCTTGGGTGTAGTCAATTGCTTATTTTTAGGATTAATGCGAGATTTGGAACACAAGAGATTGACTTTCACAATGTTAATTATTATCAATAACTCTTATATACAAGTAGCAGCCATGTGCTATATTAGAGGCGTCAGCATAGCCAACTAATTCAATTGAATTGCTAGTGATTACATTTATATTTCTCGGAACTGAAATACATGACATTTGATCTAAACTTTTTGCAAAATCAACTGCCTGTTCGTTTATTGCGTCAGGCAAAACATCATCCCATGTTACATTTGTGTGCCAAATCTGTTGCATTATATGTTTAGCCTTCACTAAAATAGGACCAATAAGACCCAATGGGTAAAAAAATTTAGTAATGAAATTTGCCTTTTAGTGTAAGAATTTGGAACTTCTGTAACTGGACACTTCATATTTAAAGTATCTGAATCTGAAGTGACATCATAAGTCAGACCTCAAGTCTTAATATACATACTATTTTTATCAAAGCTGATGTCACCAAAATAACGCATCTCAGGAGACACATCCTGTAAAGTAGTTCCGGTTGACCGAGTTCTCTTACGATTTCCTTGAAATAGGGTCGGTTAAGTTCCCACTCAGCGTCAATGTTAGAAACCCGCGATGCTCTGTCAGCGTCGGTATTTTCACGAGACTTAATGTATGACGCAAATATGAAAATATTCCTCTGCTCACACCACTGCCATATCTCCCGAGCTATGTTATTTACATTTCCCGAGCTACATATTCGGCTTCGGCTGTTGATAAGGCGACCATATTTAGTTTCTTACAGAACCAGGCTAACAAATTATTGCCAAAGAAAACTACAGAACCACTCACGCTTTTTCTGTCTTTTTCATCGCCAGCCCAGTCAGCATCGGTATAGGCAACTAAGCTACACCTGCTATCCCGTTTATATACGAGAGATTTTGATTTTGTTTCTTTAAAATACCGCAAGACACGCTTAGCTGCTTTCCACAGTGATAAAGTAGGCGCATCTAAAAATCTACTTAAGAAAGATACTGCGAAGCAAATATCAGGTCTGGTTGAAGTGGCTAAGTATAGTAAACTACCAATTAGCTCGCGATATGGTATATCCCAAGCAATAGTTTCATTGTCATCTGTGGTAAAATTTACTTCCATCGGCGTCTCAGCTCCCTTGCAATCTGTCATGTTAAATTTATCAAGCAATCTATTTATTGCGGATTCTTGAGAGATTAAAATTGATTCTCGCGTTCTCACAATATCCAAACCCAAGTAAGCACTAACTTCCCCAAGATGCTTAACGTTAAATTCATTTTTTAAAAAGCCATGTGCCTTGTGTAAGTTTATTTAATTTTTTGACATTAGAATGATATCATCAACATACACTAACAGATATACATCGTCCAAAATATACTCGTAAAAACAAAAATCATGTTTAGATTGTACAAATCCTTTCTGCATTAAAAAGGAATGAAGTCTTTCGTTCCAGCATTTGGGTGCTTGTTTTAACCCATAAAGCGATCGTTTTAGTTTCAAAACAACACCTTTTTCAACTTTTATTTCTAAAGGCGGTTTTATATAGACATCTTCCTTTAAAAAACCATTTAAAAACGCCGTCGGAACATTTAATTGTTTCATATACATATCATTTTGTACTACTTGGCTCAGCATCATACGAATTGTAGGCATACGGGCTACTAGTGAATATACTCGTACATTAAAGAGTGTTTCTTCTTGAAAACCTTTCGCCACCAATCTGGCCTTTTTTGTACCATCCTTTTTAGTAGTAAATACCCATGTGGTATCTATAGCCTTTTTATTTTCAGGTAATTTTGATTCTTCCCAGGTTTCCAAAGATTTAAGGGAATTTAATTCTTTGTCTATGGCATCTTGCCAGTCTTGACCCCTTTCAACAGCTTCTTTGTAAGAAACTAGGTCACCTGTACACAAACAGTAGGCCATGTGAGTTTCATAATCTTCTAACCTTTTCGGAGGTCTAACATTTCTACCACTTCTTGTTTTTATTAAATGTTCATTTGTATCACCGTCTCATTCATTTAAATTCTCTTCAGTACAATCTTCAAACGTTTCTTCTGGTTTGGTAATTTCTGTGTCACAATTCGTATTATTAATGATAACCTCTTCTCTATCTTCATTACCTTGTTCAGGTTCTGCGATCCTATTATTATTTTCTGAGATAATTTCTGACATACTTCTTCTTTGCCACTCTTGTTCCATATCAACTTGATTACTTTCATTGTATATAATGTCGTTTTCATTAAATCTAAGATTTATTTATCTCGTGATATAATTATTTAGTTATTTTTAGGATCCCATAGATTATAACCTGTCCTGTTGTATCCTACCATTCTGCACTCACGTGATCTTTCAAAAAGTTTATCCTGTTTAGGTAAAATGTAAGCCCAAGCCTTTGCACCAAATGCACGTTGTTTATTTAGGTCTTTAGTTCCATATAAAACTTCAATCAATAGCCATAGAGGTACAACGGTTAAACTGGTAAGCTGCACATTTTATAGCTTCACCCCACAATTTTTTCGGTAGCTGAGTTTCAACAAGCATAGTCCTTGCTTTGTTGTATAAACTTCGATTCGTTCGTTCTGCAACGCCATTACTAGCTGGTAAATATGGTAAACTTTATTCTAAAGCGATACCTTTCAGAGCACAATATTCACGTAATTTATTGCAGGTATATTCACCTCCATTGTCACATCTAATCCTTTTAACTGTTTTCTCAAATTCGTTTTCGTATCGGCGAATGTAGTTCAAAATATTCTCAGCGGGTTCAGTTTTCCTTTTTAACAAAAAAAACTACGCAAAAATGGGAAAAATCATCTATAATTGTTTCAAAATAAATTTCACCCTGTATGGTAGGAGTGTTTGATGGGCCCGCTATATCACTGTGCAACAGTTCTAAGACCTGACGTGACCTAGGTCGCTCTAATGTTTTGAATGGTAGCCTTGTTGCCTTACCTTTCATGCACGCGTTACATACATTTTTGTTAAGCGGTAACTGCAGCCTTTGTAATGTTTTAGAGCTAGTATGTCCTAAACGACTATGCCATAACATGCCCTCCGCTGAATATAAAGCCGCGACTCCATTCTCTACTACGATTTCACCCTGTAAGATATAAAGTTTGCCATTATTGTATGCACATATAGTAGAGCCATTATAAAAAATAATTTTTGCATATTCATTTACAAATACGATTTCGTTTGGTTTTTCCAGTAACTTTCGTACAGATAGAAGATTATATGCTAAATTTGCCACTATAAGTCCGTCAACAGTGAACTTAACATTGCCACATTTTACTGGTAAACTGCCGCTTTGATATGCAACTAATTTTTCACCATTAGCTGTGTTAATTGGTATGGGCTGTTCAAGGTTTTTTATATTTATCATATACTGTGTATAACGATCAGATATAAAATTTTGTGATGTACCAGAATCTATTAAGAAGGAAATTGATCGATTAAAAATTATTGCATTATCTCTCGATGTAGTCGCTCTATTTGCATCTCGAGTGCGTCCCCGATTCTGCCACGACCACGTCTATATACATCAGGACCCCGCACAGAAATTCCCCGTTGGGATTCAAAATACTGTCTGTTTTGAGTATTTTTATGACAATATCTTGCTGTGTCCTCTTTCATTACAATTCCAGCATTCTATATTAAATGCACTATCTTGGTTTGGTGCAATCATGTCATTTAGTCTAATTTCTGCATCAAGTAGAGTCCTTTTTGTCTTTTCTAAAGTAAGATCTTCATTCATTGCTTTTAAGGCTGTCGTGACATTTTGTATTTACCGGGTAAAGCGAGTAACAAATGTACCACTTTCTCAGACTCGTCCATTTTTGACATCACTTCAATGTCATTTACCAGTCTGTCAAATTTTAAGAAAAAATATTGTAATTTTTCGTTCATGTCACATTTCGACTCGATTAGCCTCTTTTTCAAATTATATTTGAACTACATATATTTGTGATGTGTGTATATTTGAAAGAAGCAAACGATGCCATACACGGTCGAAAGCTTTGGCAATGTCAAGGCTAACGGCCAAAGATTCCCCATGCTTGTCTATGGACAAGCATGGTGAATACGAACCGATTATGGATAGCCTAAACATTCTTGGCATGGATGCTCGTAGCAACCTAAACCAGCGTGACTACATTGAGAGCGTCATTAGAATTGCATCCCGTAAACTTGGAGTCCTGAACAGAGTGAGACGATTCTTCACGCCTGAACAGCTCTGTCTCTTGTATAAGACACAAGTTCGCTCGTGTGTGGAATACTGCGCTCATCTCTGGGACGGTTCCGCCAAGTACCTACTCGAAGCTTTTGACGGGTTGCAGCGGCGTGCTATCCGTATTATTGGAAACCCAGAGGCAACTTTGACCCTTGAGCCTCTCCAATTGCGTAGAGACATTGCCAGGCTAAGTGTTCTCTATCGCTTCTACAATGGGGAATGCTCTGACGAGTTATTCCAGCTCATTCTACCCTCACCTTTACACTCCCGTACCAGGCGTGCTGGACTACGGCGTCACCCACACACAATTCAACATTTGTTGGCCCGAACTAAAAGGTTCGGCGACTCGTTTCTTTGTCGTACCATCCAGACGTGGAACGCTCTTCCAGCACATGTGTTTCCTTCCTCGTATAGTCCCGGGTTCTTCAAGCGGGGCGTGAAAAGGCATTTCTGCAGGCCTTTATACAACAAGAACTCATCCATCTCAAGAAAATCATTAATCAAGAGCTTGTAGCCGAGGTAGCAAGTATGGGTACCGAATGGCATTTTAACGCGCCCTCTTGGCCTTCAGCGGGCGGTCTGTGGGAAGCCGCTGTAAAAAGCTTGAAGTATCATCTCAAGCGTGTCATCGGTGAACAGAAGCTAACATTTGAGGAAAACACGACACTTCTATCTCAGCTTGAAGGTTGTTTGAATTCCCGCCCTCTCTGCCCATTGACTGAAGACCCAAATGATTTAAATTTTGAAACAGACTTAAGAACGAGGTGGCATCTCACGCAGAAAATATTTAACGATGTCTGGAGTCGTTGGCGCAACGAATACCTAACGCAACTCTCCACGAGGAGTAAGTGGAGACAGCCGGAAAGAAATATCAAGTTGAACGACGTGGTTATTATCAAGGACGATAACCTTCCGGCTGGCAAATGGGCTTTAGGTCGTGTTGTTGAATTACACCGCGGAAGTGACGGCTACACAAGAGTCGTCACACTTAAAACAAAAAATGGCTTCCTAAAGCGTCCTGTTGTCAAATTATCAGTTTTATCAGAAAATCAAGAAAGTAATCAAGAAGTAGGACAGCAAAAACATGAACACGCACCCAACCACGTAAACAAAGATCATATTTTACTAAAATAGCTTTATCACTGATGCTATTTTTATTTATTATAACACCAATTAACTGCTCATACAATACGTCATCATTGCCAAGTAATAACAGCTTATACTTTGATCATATAACCAACATTAATTTAATACGAGACGACTGGCGCCTCATTACGACACTCAGCCGTATCAAGACGGGAATGCAGCGCTGGCAAAATACATGAAATACTTAGACCACCTGTGTTCAAGAATAACAACACAATCATACTGCTATGGAATCTTATTACAGTTACGTCATGAGGTAACTGAACTACAACACTAAAACAACCTATTAATGAGCCACAATCAGAACATGAATGAAAAACAGGAATAGGACACCGGCGCCGACGCGGTCTTATTAATGGTGTCGGCTCCATTGCAAATAGCCTATTCGGCGTCCTAGACCAAAGCTTTGCCGATAAATATGAACAGGACACAAATTTAATCAAAGAAAACCAAACATCTGTAGTTGAAGCTGAATTTAACCTTCTGAAACGGACAGAAAATATCATCGACCAGCATCACAAACTAATTAACAAGAAATTTAACGCTATGGAAATATCGACGAACCAGATGAAAAATGAAATCCAAAACATCTTACTTATTAATGAGTTTATTACCACTTCGATTATGGCAAACAATATTTTGTTAAGTTTAAAAAATGTTTAACACACGTTACTTGACACCGTCACTAATGTCTACAACGGAAAATTCAACTTTCATTTGCTTCCACCAGATCAGCTGAGACATGAAATAAGTGTCATAGCTGGACAGTTACCCAAAGACTTGTCCATTCCTGTAGACAATTTTGGAGACCTGTCAGAGATCTACAATTTGCTACAGGTACGAGCCAGAATAACTAATAATTATATCATCTTCGAAATAGTTATACCCCGATCAATGAGGATATGTATGAAGTTTTTAAGATTATACCCATACCTCATTTGATAAAAAATAATGAGGAGATAGTCGTAGTACCGATAGCAACATTTGTCGCTGTGAATCTTAACAAAGATGTATTTGTTACTTTAACTGAACAGGATTTGAACTCTTGTATTCAGCGAAATGCCTAAAGAATGTTATGTCACATCAAAAGACCTATTTTTAAGATTAAGAATGATCAGAACTTTTGCGAACGATCGCAAAATTCGAATCAGTGCAAAACAATTACAAAACCTTGCTTCAATAGATGGAAAGAATTAAACAAAATTAATTCTTATTTATATTTTTGTTGCAAGGAGTGCCAACTGAAACTTTCATGTGAAGATCAAATTACGGCGATAACAATGACCCACTCTGGTTTCTTTAATGTCGATCAAGGCTGCGTCATAAAAACAGCTGATTATTTTATTTATTCACATAGACAAAATGTCAGTAAAATTAGCATAAGCTTTAATATTCCTTCTCCAGAGATATCCTCAATAAATCATCTCATCAACATATCAATAGCGAACATTCTATCACCTAACAATCAGTCAGAGTTTAATGAGCACAGCATTCGGCTTCAAGAGATCCAGCAGAAGCTAGAAATCATGAAAGATAGACCAGTATTATCAGACAGAATATCCTATCACGATGTGCATCATTACGCAGCTATATACGTAACGCTCGCTATAGTAGGCGTGATTTGTGTGGGCGTGGCGGCGCTGCAGACGCGGACTAGTGTTCAGTGCAGTCCCCCTAGTGTTCAGTGTAGTGAAACGTGTGAAGTGCCCGACAAAAGTGCACGATCGTTAAAACAAAACAAGAAAACGTCTCCAGTAGTGCTTCGTTCCGTATTTAGTATTTCGGATGAGCGTATGAACCGAGCGTAATAGATTTAATATTGAAAATCATCGTGTTAACTCATCAAGGTTCTTACTAACAACAAATCGTTTAGTTTATAATAATCAATTGTCTCACCCTTGTATTCACTTAAGCATCCCATTACTCCTACTTACCCCATTTTTCCCGCCCGGAATATGTACGAGCAAGCACGTACATTGCTCACATCAGCATTATTTCGACCTAGTTTCGTAAACGCGCTATAGTTATTTTACCAAATGTACAGTTCAGTTCGTTCGCATTCGCCAATCAATTAAGTCGCGCGTTCTCACCTTACCATCAAAATCCATCTAGCTTAAACAAGTTCATAATACAAGTTTATCTTATTTTACAAACAATTTCTATCATTTTACATCAACCTTATCATATGATAAGGACGCAACTATATAGTTGCGGCATCCCCGTACATATGAGCTATTAAGGAATATTCATACATTCTAATATAAAATGAGGGTAGTCACTTAGCCATCACCTTCAAACATGTGGAGACACTAGATATAGAATAGAATAGAATAGAATATGTTTATTTTGCTTTAAATGTGGTACATTATTGATGACATTTTTCTTATTCAGTTACACAGCACATTTAGCTAATTCACTTAGCATGCAAAATTATTTATTGTTTAGTGAAATATTATTAAGAACAATTTAGCACGTACATGTCAACATAATTAGATATATTAAAAGCATTTAGATTCATTAATTTAAAAGATACCACTGATCTTTGAGGTATATGAAATAAAGTTGTTAGCCACATAATGAGGGTGACAAAAGGGTTAAAATTTTACTTATTAATATTAATATAAATAACATCAAAGTATAGACGACGTAGGTTATCTTAGGTTTTATTTCATCTAAATCGATGCAGTAGTACCGAAGTTAACGCTGCGACAAGCTTAGACCAGTTTTGAAATCTCCGAGATGTCGCTCGCTTCGTGCGCGACGTCACTAGTCCAGTGGTACCGTCCGCGCCGCCCGCCGCCCTATTGAAACTCGAGTTAAACTACTTGCACGCACTGCGTTAGTTGTGATTCTTTTGCCGAAATAGACATTAAGTAGCTATCCTTTTTTAGTAATATTGTATAAAATCCTATAAGATAAACGCGATGGAAGAAGGATTTCAGAAAGGCCAGTCGGACAATCTGCCAAAAGTGGATAGCTTGATGGTGGCTCAATATTTGATTTAAAAAACTAGCGACTCGCCCCGGCACCGCACGGGTGCAATGGTGATACTAAATATACTACAGAATGTATACTTATTATACGTTACGGGCTACTTGAATAACTGGGCAGTATTAATACGGGCCGATCCTAATGAATAATAACCAAGTGCATTGGTCAATTAGATAAATTAATCACCTTTTTATTTATTTATTTATTAGTTTGTACACATATTACAGTTTTTTAATTTTGATGTAGAAAAATAAGGATAGCTAAAGTACAGGTGAGCTTATCTCTAAAGAGGGATTTCTTCCAGCAGACCATGATGCAAGGAAAAGCATAAAACAAACAGTGATGGATAGACAAAACTGTGTACATAATTTTAAAGATCAAAATTTCTATAAATAGACCAGCTTACTTACAAACAGACATACTCGTATATTATTACAAATATAAAATATATAAGTACCTAACTAAAATAATTATACATATTTAAAAATAAATAAAATAATTATTATTCTCTTTATTCAGTATAAATCTTAGATATAAAATTTGTATAGTATTCTTACAAAAACAAAGATTTATAACATTAAAAACAACTTATGAATTATAATTATAAAAACTAAATAATTACAATTATAAAACTTAGGATTAAAGTTACAAAAACAATGATTTATAAAAATACCATAAAAATCTTAACCTAGGGAGCCGCCGGCAGCGGGGCAGGCGAGGCCTAGACTACCGGTGGTTAGGGCTGCAGAGAGAGGAACCTCCTGACAATACGTGCCGTGTCCAAGAGTACCGACTTCTGTATCTGACCCTTGATGCAGCCGCTAAGCGAAAGCCTCTCGAGGTGTTGGTCGAGGCTCTTCGCTATTAAGCCGTTTGCCGAAACCACTATCGGGATAATGATCGTCGAATCTACATCCCACATGGCGGTCACTTCGTGAGCCAAGTCCAGGTACTTGCTGAGCTTGTCCTTCTCGGCCTTCACGAGGTTATCGTCATGCGGGATGGTGATATCGACGAGCACTGCCCGGCGTTGGGATCGGTCTACCAGCACGAGATCAGGCTTATTGGCTACAATAGTCCTGTCTGTGATGACAGAGCGATCCCAATAGAGCAACGCACGACCATTTTCAAGAACTGGCACCGGTGCGTACTTATAGTACGGTATCTCCGATTCGACAAGGTCATATCGAAGAGCAAGTTGCTGGTGGATAATCCTGGCTACTAGGTTGTGCCTATGCAAGTACTCTCCGTTAGCAAGGTGAGAACAACCGGAAATAACATGGCGAATAGACTCGCCAGGACGGCGGCATGCCCGACAAATGTCGACCGTACCGTCCTTCATGATGTATTTCCGGTAGTTATTCCCCTTGATAACTTCATCAGCAATTGCACAGACAAAACCTTCGGTTTCCCCAAAGAGGTCCCCGAAACGTAGCCAGTTCACCGATGCGGAGAGGTCAACATCAGGTCCTGTTAAGGCCCGATAGAACCTCCCATGCAGCTCCTTGCTCTTCCATATTACCTTGCGGTCATCGGTGGTGAGCACTGGTAGTTGACGCCAGTTCTCGTTTGCCAAGGAGAGCGGCGTGAGGCCCTTATCAACTGCCACAACATCGCGATGTATCCCACATTCGTTGCTGAGGAAAAACCTCCTAAGACTGCACACCTCGCGGTTATGAAGGTTCTTGGTATTTAAAAAACCACGACCCCCCACCTTCCGCGGGATGTTAAGTCTCATGACAGACGAGCGTGGGTGTAACATACGATATGTAATTATTATTATTATTATTCTCTTTATTTAGCATAAAACTTAGGTATAAAATTTGTACAGTATTCCTACAAAAACAAAGATTTACAACAATAAAAAAAAACAAAAAAACTTATGAATTATAATTATAAAAAAAATATTATTATTATTATTATTATGACCCAACACAATTCAAACATTTTTTAAAAGATGTTCTTGGCCGCAGGATAAAATGTGAGCACCTTTTAAACTCAGATGTACCTTGCAATAGTATAGTACAGTAAAAACTACGTTCAATTCGTTAAAAAGGTAGGAATTATATAATATATACGATATAAATGAATAATGAGTAAGAACTGAATGTGCTTCGGCATCTCTTTCACATTAGTGAGCATCGCTTGTACTTCGGCATACCTTTCACCATTCATAGTTATTACTTTAGTGTATCAAGAGTTGGGTGAGAACCGCTTGTGCTTCAGTAGCCCTTTCACAAGTAGTGAGCACTGCTTGCACTTCGGCATACCTTTCACCATTCATAGTTATTACTTTAGTGTATCAAGAGTTGGGTGAGAACCGCTTGTGCTTCAGTAGCCCTTTCACAAGTAGTGAGCACTGCTTGCATTTCGGCATACCTTTCACCATTTATAGTTATTATTTTAGTGTATCAAGAGCTGGGTGAGAACCGCTTGTGCTTCAGTAGCCCTTTCACAAGTAGTGAGCACTGCTTGCACTTCGGCATACCTTTCACCATTGTCACATATATATATTATATATATATGTAATTGTATTCGAGAGTACAAGAATACGTAGTACGTACGCTGATCTTTTCCTTGACATGCACGTGAAGTAGGTCAATATTACCGTAGTCATCGCACTGTTGTATATTTGAATTTCAATATTTAGTTTGATCCTGTAACAAGAAAGGTAGGGATGGATAGGAAGAGATGGATGGTAGGAAAAATTATATGAATATACGGATCATTTTCGAGTAAGCCTCCAAGGGTGCATTTTTATCGTAAGTATAAATATATATTATTTGTTATCATCATGACATCTTATAGTATCTTGTCTAGGTATACCTATTATTATTATACGAGAGTAAACTCTGAAAACTTTATGTCGATATCTAGTCATAATATTTCTATAAGTCACCTTAAAAATCCGATCTGAGTCATTTTATGCTAGTTTAGTTAGTTAGTTTAATTACTAATTTCATACCTATCGTTTGCTAATACCGCCGTTACCTTGAAAGGACCCCGATATTTTTGGATAAGCTTTTGCCGTCTGCTGACAGACAATGATTGGGGATCATAACAAGATCACCTTCGTTATAAAATTTAGTAGGAGCTCTGATCCTGTCGTAATTATTTTTCATAGAGGCTTGAGATTTTCCGATGCGTTCTCTTGCTTTGCTACGAATTTCTTCGAGATCAATTTCATTAGAATTCCCGTCATCATGGAGAGCATATGAATTAATCCTTCACTTGTATTTGTTGTCCTACGACTAGTAACTATCTCAGACGGAGAAGTTCCCGTGCTTTTGTTTGTGGTGTTGTTAAGACTCCACTGAACTTTACCCACATGCAAGTTCCACTCGCGTTCGTCTAAGGCGTGATTCGAAGCGGTCAGCAAGTCCAAAATTGTCCGGTTATTTCCTGTCCTTTCAATTTTTCCATTGGCGCAGGGTGTAGCTACTGCATTAAGCCCGTGCTTCACATCGATAGATTTAATATATTCTTTGAAAGTTTTGGGAGTAAAACTTGTTCCCCAGTCCGATATAATCACTTTAGGGCATACGATTATATCAAATATACCCTGAAGGATCTTAATGGTGGTACTACTTTTTAAGTTTTTTACTACCCTGACGAATATAAACTTGCTAAATCCATCTATAGTCGCGAAAATATATGAGTTCCCAGCTTTGGTTCGTACAAATGGACCTAAGTGGTCCACATGCAATGTATGGAACGGCAAATTACGCTTAGGAATGGGGTGTAAGTATGCACTTTTCCTGGAACTAATACCTTTACTGAAAGCACAGTTAAGACAGGCAGACACGTATTTACTCACAAATCTATTCATTTCAGGGAACCAGTACTCCTGTTTTATTCTATCCAGAGTTTTCTCTAGAGCAAAGTGCCCCGCTTCGTCGTGGCATAGTTGGCAAATTCGCCATCTAGCTGCACCAAGGGCTACCCATTTCAACGAATTTCCTATTTTCCTATACAACTTGTCATCCTTCATAACTTAATTGTTAAATATATCTTCTACATCCTTGTTGTTTTGGCTAAGGATGGTTTTGATTAGCTTCAGTTTAGGGTCAGGCATAAGGCATTGCTAGTTCATATCGGTCTTTACCTAAAGCCTTATTTATCATGTGCTGAAACACAGCTGGTGCATTGACTAAACTAAACGGCATTCTGGTGTATTCGTAGTGGCCGTCCGAGGTTATAAATGCTGTGAGGTGTCTGGATTATGTACTCATCGGGATCTAATAGTACCCGGACTTCAAATCTAGGCTGGTAAAGTACCTTTTTCCACTTAGGCGATCCAATTGATTGTCAATAACAGGCATGGGATACGAATCCTTTACAGTTTTCTTATAAAGAGCCCTATAGTCTATGCATAAGCGAGTTTCGCCATTATTTTTCCTTACTAACACTAATAGGGCTCGCGTATGGTGAATCAGACTCCTTGACAATATTATTTTCCAGTAATTGATTAACCCCAGATCTCTTACCACTATCCTTTCACTGTATGGCAATCGATGGAGAATCGTCAAGCAGTTTTATATGCATTTCACATATCGATGTTTTACCTAATTCATCCATAAAAAGGGCGAAACAGTCCCTAAACTCATTTGCCATCGTAAGCAGTTTGTGTTTGTCTTTATCTGTTAAATCTGGTCCAATGTTAAGCATATTAGTTATTATCTCTCTCCTTTTATAAGTGCTATTTTCCGAGTCTTTACAAGTATCCACCCTGTTAATTTCTTTTACCGCGGGAAGCTCTGACTCTGGAATCTCGATGGGTAGTATTCGAGCTCGGGCTAATAATTCTCCTTCACTTAAACTAATTGCTCTATTTGAGAATGTAACAGCGACTACTTTTCCTAATCCATTTATGACCGTATACACGCCGGGTATAAACAAATATAAACAAACAAATATGCGCCAGACAACACACCACTTGTCATGGTCTCGAAGTAAGGATAAATATCCTTGTGTTACGAGGTACCAGACAGGAAAATAAGCCAGGGGCGTCTCCCAGCACACCCAGACCCGAGCCAATTTAGAAAAAGTCATTTTTCTGAATTGACCCGACCGGGAATCGAACCCGGGACACCACGGAAGCCAAGGCGAGAAACCGTGCTACAGCACACTGCGCCAATCGTGTCGCCAAAACTCTTCTCCATTTTTGAAACATGAGTTGCCATAAATATATGCATGGCCTGTGAAATGGCCATTACACGTAAAATTTATAGTATTTACACCCTGAAATTTTATGTCACTTTTATTATGTAATTGAATTTTATCTAGATCTGAGGCTTCAGAATATAGAATAAGAGTCGTATTGATCTTATGAGCAACTACCTCGGGTCTCTTGGTCAAGTTTTGTCCTAATAATAATTCATAATTCAGAAATTCGTCTGGCACGACATAAGCGTCAATATCCGCTTCAACAAAATCTACAGAAATATTAATTTGAACGCGTCCTAAAGGTTGCGTGGAACCAAAAGCAAATCCTTTCAGAATAGGTAATTTAGATGATTCTAACTTTAAATTTAACTCACTGAAACTACTTTTATTAATCATCGTACATTGACTCCCAAAATCAATAAATGCACTTCTATCTACTCCATTTAATTTCACAATTTTATTATAAATATCAGGTTTGCGATAGTGTACCTGATCTTGCTGTATTTTGTTCACGGCAGTCGTTTTGTCATTCTGCGTGACATTCTTCACACGCCCGCTAGCGTCTACTTCCTTCCGGCAATGATCCGCAGTGTGTCCGAGAAAATTACACTTGGAGCACTTTTGTAACTCCTTAGGACACCTAGGTACGGTATGCCCTATTTCGGAGCAATTGTAGCAACGTACTATTCTCGATGAATTGCCAGTTCTTTGTATTTTAATATTCTCGCATGTTCGAGAACTAGTTTGTCCCGGTTTTGGAGTAAACAGTGGCTTCTTCAAGTTATCTTTGGAGCAATTTAAAGATATATTTCGTAGATAACGCAATAATTTATTGGGGTTTCTAAAGTTTGCACCTTGTGCGTTTAATCTAATATTATGGTCATAAATACCATAAATAATGCAGTCCACCGCGTCTTTGCCTTTTATGTTGCAATGTCTGACGAGTTTTGCTCCGTCGTAGAAGTATTCTTCTAACGTTTCCCGACGGCTTTTCCTACTGAGCATCTTCGTAAGTCTCTCCGCATAATTACGGTAATCGGGAAAGTTTTTTAACCACTTTCTCTGCCACCTCTTCCAATTTAGATCAACCGTCGACAGTCCCTCATAATACTGCTTTGCAAGTCCGGAAAGTTTCGAAAGTGCATGAAATATTGTTTGTTTTTCATTCCACCTGAATATTGTGGCAATCTCATTTACCTTTTTAAGCTAGGCTCTGGTGGATTGCGTTTTTAAAACTAGGGTCAAACTTTGGGATTACATCATGCACGCTATTAAACAAGTTTTTGTCGTGACGGCTAATTGCATCTATAAACATGTCCATTATCGACCGGTCTTTTTCTTTGCGTGACCATTGATAGATTGCTCTGGTCCCAAAGTAAGGTTTTCCTTTTTGGAAACCAGAAACAGTGATGGTACCTCATACACCCAGACCGATTACAAATATATATTCCATCAATATGCATGTGCCGATGGGTATTAACACCCGCAACTCTGAGAGAGTACCGACGTTCGTAACCGAATCAATTGTGTTAACCAACTCAAACTCCACTTCAGTTTAGAAGGAAATCACCAAGGAAACCAGGAAAAGGCTTGCAAATCAGCTACAGTGACAAAGTGCAATGCTACGGCCTCGCACGCTTACGCTTTCGTTTCTTAACCATAACGCACAACGCTGCGGCATGCGGTGCACATAACCGTATAATAAACGTCTAGAAGTGTCTTGTTCTAGGATGAAAAAACGCATGCCGCACACCCCAACGTTGTTTACGATCAAGTAACCAAAGCTGAAAGCATTACTTAGCGTGAAATGGTTAGAACTTCGCGGTTAAGCCTAATCTCGTGAACGCTTTTGCGCACGTTGTTACGTGCGTTGAGTCGCACAGGATCGTGTGTTCGAGCACTACACTTACAGTCCTTTGAAGAATTGGAGCTGGCTTGCGGTACCTTAGTAGTTTCTATTCCACATGGAATGGGCCGTTTTCTAGCCCAGCCCAGCTATTCTTTAAAACTCGCTTCGTACCCCGCTCGCGGAATCCGCTGTGTGATTTAACTTTGGCATTCCTAAAACAAGAAAACGACGGTAGCGCCTCCACTAGGAGAGTGTAAGTTAATGGAACTAAGGTAAATGAGATTTTTGACATCACATATATAGGAATGACGTTTAATTGGTATTCTCAACGTCATCTCGACACAGGAAATTCGAAATAATCTGTCAAATAAAACGTTACTACAGAGTGATCTAGTTTAGAATTTACGAGTGGAAATAATCAAATCCTCGGTCATGTGTCGGTCAAAATGATTCAAAGCTAGGATCGAAAACAGGAAGATATTGTGATCTGTGGGTCGGAGCTACAAAAGATACAAATTTACGAAAACTTACAACGCGACATGGAGGTCTTTTATGAGACCAAAATGAAGAGATATTAACAAATTCTGATAAACGTTCTAATTTTTTATAAAGAGGATGATTGAATTGAAAAGCACGAAATAAAAATTTATCACACAAATATTGTCTCCTCCGTTTAAGAGGGGAATCTCCACACTCAACCTGCAAGGCGTTAATGGGGCTAGATTTAATTGCGCCATCTACTATTCCTAGAGCTTAAGATTGGATACCGTCTTATTTAAAAAAACCAAGTATTCTACGAGAATCTAAGAAATGAGAACCATAGTCCAACCTTCTCTTTATTAGAGCATTATAAAGAAGCTTTAAAGAAAACGGATGTGCACCCCACCAAACACCCGATGAACATCTAAGTATATTAAGCATCTCACATTTCGCTACTTCAGAATAACAATGAGAGAGACCTGTTAGTTGACTGTCTAAAATTACACCTAAGAACTTTGTTCCTTTTTGTAGCGGTATTACTGAATTATTGTAGTGGATTGAAATCAGAGGAGGAACCCTCAAGATGGGAAAATAAAACTATTTCACTTTTTGATACAGAAAGGCTCAAGCCATTAGTGTCCAACCAAATTTTTAAATATCCTAAAGAGCTATTTAAGAAAGATACTAAAGTTTCTACAGCTTTACCCTTAAAGTAAATAAGCAAGTCATCAGCATATTGTAGAATGTTAAAACTATCGGTTGATGCTGATTCTATCGATGATTCTAGGTCAGAAGTAGAGATGTTGTAAAGAAGAGGACTTAAAACAGACCCTTGAGGTAGGCCTTTCCACAGCAATCGTGTTTTTTTTTGTAGAACCCTCTTGCAATACTGTAATTGATCTTTCGGTTAGCATATTTATTATAAAATTGATTAAAACGACAGGGACTTGTGATTTTAAAAGCTTTTGTTTCAATATTGAAATGTCTACCTTGTCATATGCTGCAAAAATGTCTAAAAATGCTGCCAAAATTGATTCCTTACATGAGAATGTTAATTGTATATCGGTAGTAAAGATGCCTTTGCTATCCATAGTGCTTCTTCCTTTCCTAAAATCATATTGACTTTCCGCTAACAGTCCATTACTTTCAATGAACCACTCTAAACGGTTTTTTACGAGATGTTCTCCTATTTTTATCAAAATAGGTATAACTTCTTGGGCTTTCCAAGAGGTAGGAATAATTCCAGAATGTAAAATATAATTAATGAGTGATAAATAATATGACAGAGTAGAGTCACTTAGATGAGTGAAAAATGAATATCGAATTCCGTCCATTCTTGGAGCAGAATCTTCAACATAGGACAGAACTCCTTTGAGTTCAAAAATTGTAAAAGTGCTGTTGAGTCCAACTTCAGATAGCAGCAAAGGCATATTACTAAATAAATCTTGTTGTGGAACAGATGCCGATGCTAAAATGTCTAAAAAACTATTAATTGTTTTATCTGGAAAAGAACTTGGAGTAGGTGGCTTGAATATGGACCGATATCTGCGTATATTGTTCCAGACTACAGATGGAGAAGTATCAGGAGATATAGAAAGGCAGAAAGTTAGCCAGTCAGCATAAGCTAATTTATATTTTATCCTCTGACGATGCCTGATACTTTTGTTACCAAAGCTATTTTCAAAGGATATTAAAACAGGGTAATGGACCAAGTTGAGGAAGAAGCTAAGTTTGGAGAGCATAAGGATAAGTCTGGGACACTTTTACTTTCCGAAGGATTTGTTCGACGAGTTGGAAGGCCAGTATTTAATACACAAAGGTTATTATCAATAATATCTAACATCCTGGCTCCAAAATGGGTTGACCTGTCACTCCCCCAAGCCTGATGTTGAGCATGTAAGTCACCCATAATCACAATGGGTCTAGGTAACTCAGAAATAATCTGATCCACCTCATTAAATATAACAGAGGATGTATAAGGAATATAAAGAGAAACAAAACAAATATTATTTATTTTTGCAGCAACTATACAAAAAATATTATGAACAGAGATGGGAATATTAACAAAGGTTAAGGAACTATGAATAAAGAGGGCAACACCACTGTATCCATTTACTATCCATTACTTTTTAATAACTGTGTAGACAACGGTCAGTTCCCTAATTTAATGAAATTAAGTAAAGTCATACCCCTTTATAAGTCAGGTGAGAAAAGTGACCCATCCAAATAAAGACCTATTTCTATTCTACCAGCTATAAGTAAATTTTTTGAAAAGATACCATTAAATTAATTACATTTTCACTTTGCTTTGAATAAATTATTACATGGTAATAAATTTGGATTCACTAAAAATAGGAATACAACCGATGCAGGTGTTGCGCTCATCAAACACATATTTGATGCGTGGGAAGGCAAGCAAGATGCAGTAGGAGTTTTTTGTGATTTATCAAAAGCATTTGACTGCGTAGATTATGAAATCCTACTGATTAAGCTGAGACGTTACGGTGTTCCAAATACACACATCAAAAGTGTCTAGGGATCAAGCATTTTTATGCGGATTTCTTGAGATTGAGATGTGGCTTTGTAATAAATTTATGATTTTATAAATTTATATGGATCCTTTTTGGTGCATTTCATAATTTGAAACAGGAACTGTCAATCAAATTCGAGTAAAAGATGAAAATCAGCTGTCAATATTTTCCCTATAAAAACATACAACGCATTGAAGACATTATTAGTGCTACTGTTTCCCTACTACTGATTAAAACCAACGTTATTATGGAGCGGCGACGTCATATAAGCAGGGAAGAAATGCTCAGAGCCGTGGGAATGATAGAAGCTGGTTCCCGGCAACGTACTGTGGCTTTAGCTCTGAAGTCAGAGTGTTATCAGTCGACTTTGGACACGTTACCGAAGCACTGGTACCGTGGCTGAGCGCCATGGAGGACGGTATCGTTCCACCACATGGAGACAAGACCGATACATTCAAATCAAAACTCGAAGAGCTCCAACAATAACCGCCATGATGTTAGCCGTGAGGCTTTATCACTCTTCAGGGAACTTAATTAGCGACCAAACAGTCAGAAACCGCTTGCATGAAGTGAACCTTCATTCCCGAAGACCGCTAAGGGTACCACCTATAGCAATGCACAATCGTAGGATTCGATATCAATGGGCTCTTGAACACAGAAATTGGGCAGAAGAACAATGGCGTTTCGTGTGCTTTTCTGATGAGTCTCGTTTTGGTATGAGACCGGATACAAGACGTATACGACACTGGGGAACCCCTGGACGCCAACAGCGATTAAAATCCTGTCAGGAAGTCCATCCTTATAGTGGTGGAACCATCATGGCATGGGCGGGTATTTGGATCGGCGGAAGAACTAAGTTGATTTGGATCAGAGGCAACCTCAACGCTCAAATTTATGCTGAGACGATTGTATCAGACGTCATCGTTCCTCTACAAGTGCAAATCGGTCCCTTATTTCAGTTAATGCATGATAATGCACGACCGCACACCGCAAGAGTTGTAAGACAGACTCTCGCCGCAGCTAACATCAATGTTCTGCCCTGGCCTGCTCAGTCGCCAGACTTGAACCCGATTGAGCATGCATGGGATATGCTACAGAGAAGAGCTCTGCCGAATATGGAGGGTATCCAGTCGCAAGAAGACCTTTTTTTGTTGTTGCAACGAACATGGGTGGCCATTCCACAGCGTGATTTGGATGAACTCATTTTGAGTATGCCAAACCGATGTTCTTGTGTTGTTAGTGTTCGCGGTAGAAACACGGATTATTAATTGTTTAAGTTATCCAAATTTTTTTTAAAGAAAACTGTTATTTCAGTCTTTTTTTCGAACTTTAATGTTAGTGGTTCAAATGTCAAAAATCCCTTTATTAGGAAAATGCCAAATTTCTTTATTAATGCAAAGGTGACTTGGTTTATCGTTACTGTAGACAAACGAAAACACTTTATTTGATGAATCCTTAAAGAACATTTTAATTAATATTAATCAGGAGAAAAGTTCTTGCAAAAATATATGTTGATCCCTAGACACTTTTGATGTGTGTATTTCACTTAGCCTTATAGAATCTTACCTCACTGCTAAAATACAAAAAGTGAGTATCAATGGTACGAATTCTTCCGGTGCCACCATACGTATGGGCGTGCCCCAGGGATCAATATTAGGTCCTCTGCTAAATGACCAGCCTTATTTTTTCAAAGACCTATGTGGGGTTGTATTATTTGCTGATGACACTTCTCTGATTTTTAACGTAGATAGAAGTAACAAAGCATGACGACGTAAATAATACTCTTTCTAAGGTACTGCATTGGTTCACGAGTAACAATTTACTGGTTATTGCTAAGAAGACCAAATGTATCAAATTTTCTATGCTCAATGTAAGACAGGTCGATACCATTATAAACATGAATAACGAGCCATTAGAGATTGCGAATTCCACTGTATTTCTAGGAATTACTCTCGATTCCAAGTTACAGTTGGGTCCGCATATTTCTGCTCTGGCAGGAAGACTTAGTTCGGCAGCTTATGCTGTTATAAAAATAAGGCTCCTGACTGATATCGCAACAGCAAGATTAGTGTACTTCAGTTATTTTCACAGTGTTATGTCGTATGGTCTACAGTTTGGAGCTCGGTAGCGGATCTCAACAAAATCATTGTTCTGCAAAAAAGAGCCATCCGCTCCATTTACAACCTTAGACCACGCGACTCGCTTCGTGAAGTATTCAAAGAGATAGATATTTTGACTGTGTACTCTCAATTTATTTAAGATAATGTAGTATATGTCCGTAAAAACTTGCATCTCTTTAAGAAAAACAGTGATGTTCATAAACTCAATACTAGAAATAAAAATAAGCTCGTAACTCCCAGTCTAAGACTGCATAAGGTAGTGAAATCATTTGTTGGTCAATGTGTTAAATATTTTAATAAGATTCCGCAAACTCTTGTTGAACTGCCTCTTCACAAGTTTAAGTCACAAATTGAAGCTAAGTTAATGAAGCGAGGTTATTATAGTGTTGAGGATTTCCTAAGTGATAAGAATTTGTGATCATCTTAGGTATAATCTGCTTCTCTGCACACTTTCTTGTTATGACTTTACTCTGTCAATTCAATTTTTGTGTATTAAAACAAGATTGAAAAGAGTAACCATCGAGTTTCTTGCCGGAATCTTCTCGATCGGAAACAACCTCCGAACCGGTGGTAGAGTCACATTATATTTAATTATGATTATTTTATGTAAGTTTATTTTTATTCAGTATATTTTTGCTACATTAATTTTGTATATAACTTGTCATAAGTTCTTTTTATAAGTCTTTATGAATAAAGATATTTTTTACTTTTTTACTTTTTACTTTGAGGTAATACCTGACCATCAAAAATTAATAGAACAGTTTCAATAGGAATAAACTCTGATTTACCATTAGCAAAGTGTTTTTTATTCAATCTTCGGACTTTAACAATTTTCCCACAATCCGGAGGGACGGTAATGTTTTTAATTATAATTCATAAGTTGTTTTATTGTTGTAAATCTTTGTTTTATAGAAATACTGTACAAATTTTATTTCTAAGTTTTATGTTAAATAAAGAGAATAATAATAATGAATATTTATTTATTTTACAATGGAACAATTTTTTTTTATAGGTTATACAGTTTTAGGCACATCTTATGACTATATTGCTGGTACTTAAAATAGGATTTTCCTGTGCTTTAAGAACCAGCTACCCTTCTGTGTCGCTGGATTACATTGTTTTTAAGTTGATTTTGAAACTGTGGTGACTTCCTAGTATTATTACAATTTATAAGCGCTAAATTAATTTAAAGAAAATTCATTGCCCATGCAGTGTATTCTGTGCATTCAGACGTGTGTATGTGTGTGTGTGTGAGTACGTGTATTTGAGTGTGAGGTACGTGTGATCAGTGTTAAATAAAATATGAAGTTTTTAATGAATAAGTTGACAATCTTCTGATTTTGTAAAAATACATAGTCATTAAGGTTTTTAACGCATTGGTTGGAGAATGCTCTCTGTTTCATTGTAAGTTAGTTTTAACAGCCAATTGGTGACTGTTTTTTTACACTCATATTTACATCTGGAATCTATTGCTAATTTGCTATTCATATGATTAAATAGGAAGCGACCTAGAAAGTGATAAAACCTTTGCCCAAAAGATGTCCTGGATCGCTTGGTGAGAGGATTACGATTACATCGCCTAGAGCGTGTGTTTATTCTTAGAGGGGTTACTTTTGAGTGCTGAAGGAGGACTATTTGTAGGATGAACAATTGACGCCCCGTCAAAACCTCGCAATATTCATAGAGCTCCTTTGTTGGGAATAGGAAAGGCTTAAAAGTGCACACTTTTAAAACAGCTCGCTGTGCACGTTCGAGTCTTATTAACCCTAGATAACTAAACTATATTTGTAGTTTCATAGTAACTACACTTTCGTCGGGTGGACTACGCAATAAAAAACGTTATTATCTTGAAAAGTATTTATTAAAAATAGGAACTTGTTACATGGCACTTAACTTTGGGTTTAAAGAGAATAAATTAAGAAGAAAAAAAATAACATATCACTATTCCGCACAGCTACTACAAACGTCAATATTGTGCGATCCACAAATGGCATTTTTGCATTTAATGCATCTGTGTTTTGTCATCCTACGGGCTCTCGATGGACATAAATAACAGATTTTGCGCCTATTTGTCGCAGTAGGAACATGAGTTTCAGGGATGGAGGATTCGCCAAGAATATCATTTATCATTACCTTGACATCTCGCCTCAAAGTCACCGTTTATACCCGCTCTCGTAGCCAAGGCGCCATCAGTTGGTCTCCCAACTTCATGACAAAATCGCGTCGAGATGTCAGTTTTTTTATATTCCTCAAGTTGTTTGAGACGTAGGTAGCGGAGGCATTGATTGTAGCCAGGTTTAACATATTATAAAAAATGCATAACGGCCATCTTTTGTTTTTTCGGTTCACACACATATTCGAACACATTTGATCAACTGTGTCTACAGCACCCTTGGTACTGTTGTAAAAGTGAATCATCTCGGGTTTTCAAGTAGTTTCATTAATATTCGGTTGGTCATGAATCGTAGACAAAACATAAACCACTTTGTTTGACTTGGCTTTGTAGGTAACTAATGTCTTATTGCCATCATAACAAAACATCGAAGTACCAACAGCGCGAGATTTAGAATTTTTAAGTTTTTTAGGGATTTCGCGTTTATTGCTCCTCAAAGTCCCTACTAAAGTCAAATCATATGGTGACTGTAACAGCTCATCGGCCAAGGACACAGAAGTGAACCAGTGGTCCATCGTTATGTTACGATTTGTGCCATGTAAAGTAGACGTGATGTTTTTTATGAAGTATGTAGCCAATGGTTCTTTCTGTGTAACAACTCCTTTTCCTAGGTATGGAATGGCATTTATTACGTATTTACTGTTAACGTCTGCGGCCATGACTAGTTTAATTCCATATTTGGTAGGTTTATTTGGTATATACATTCTAAAAGGGCACCTACCACGAAACCCAACCAGCTGTTCGTCTACAGTAATGTATGATCCTGGCGTATACCATTTTTGAAAGTTATCAATCAGATTTTGCCACAGTTCACGAATATGTGTAAATTTGTCGACTTTTCTTCTATCATCTCTTGTTTGCTTGTCGTCAAATCGAAGGCATTTTATGAGAAAATTGAATCTTTCTGCGCTCATACAAGCTTTGAAAATTGTGCCTGATCGTTGAGTGTTAAACAGGATACGAGTTGGTAAATGGTTGCTTTTCATAGCTGCAGAATTTAATAGCAAACCGAGGAGAGCTTTTAATTCCAACAAATTAGTCAGTGAAATTGTATAAGAATCATGTTTATATTTATTCCTTTGAGTAAGTATCTCAGTATTAGTAAACGTCACAACTTGTTGCAACATATTATCAGTCATGAAGAGAAGGAATAACTCTATTGGTTCCTGTAATTCTCTAGATCCTGGAATTCTCAGGTCCTGGTATAAAATGTACGATGTTTCGCCTCAAAGTGCGGGTAGAAGCGGTTCGAGGCACAGACGACCATTTATGTTTATTTTTCCCATAAAGAAATCTGCTAGTTGGTTGAAGAACTCGTTGCTGGTTTGAGGTTTGAGAAGAATCGATTTCTTGAATATTCGCACCCACAGAATCATCAGAGTCTATAATTTGAGTTCTTTGTCTCTTACTTGGTTGTATGATGTCATCCGCGGAATCCAAATATTCGCTAGAGGAATCTGAATCACTGCCAGTGTCGCGATGTATTTCTTCCTTCACATTATCCTCTGTCTCTGAGACCGAATCGTTTGACCCCTCCTCTAATTCATCATCTTTTATCTCTTCTTCAAGCCATTGACTTATCTGTTCTTCTTGTTTTCTCAAATCCATCTAAAAAATGGTATAAATCATGTCAAAAACAGATATAATCAATAATAGCAAAGAAAATAATCATAAAATATAAAGCTTTTTATAGCAAATTTCACTTTTTTATGATACACTATAATAAAAGAATTAAAATTGAAAAGAAACATTTCGCGTAAGGCGTGTATAAATAACAAAAAACATTAGACAAAAATCTTACATACCTTTGCTAAAAACTAGCGTAGTAACTACACTTTCGTCAATTGTACGACGATGTAGCCGTAGGTCGCCTCCTAATTGTCGTGTGATCGCAATGGTGTCACGCGATGAACTATTTGCACCAATCAGGAAGGTAAACAAAGCGTGGCGGGGGGGAGATGCGGGGAAGTAAGTGAACTTGACTTTCTCGGAGAGGGGCGTCGTCGCGTGTACGAATGTTTAGTTATCTAGGGTTAAATACGATTTGCAAGCACCACCCCAAGATGATATGCAGTATCCCAGCAGAGACTGGTACAGAGCATAGTACACCATCTTCTAAATTGAAGGCTCCGCAACATGTCTCAGGTGTTTGAACACAAAAATAAGCTTACGAACTCTGCCTGATAGCAGCTCAATATGGGGAACAAAAGTAAGTCGTGCATCCAGTGTTATACCTAAGTATTTAATTGTTTCGGCATTGTCAAGTTTTGGGCAGGTGTAGGAAGGGTTATCATCTGTTGGATGGTTATGTGCAACAATGATGAATTTGTTTGGGTCTAGGTTTGTTCGCTGCCTCATACTGAAGGTCAAGTATTTGGTTTTCTGGGTGTTGAGGGACAGGGTATTGTATGCGAGCCATCTGGTTACTCTAGCAAAGCCACTCTGCGCAACACGGAAAGTCTGCTCCCAAGTTTCAGCAGAGAAAATAAACGCTGTGTCATCGGCAAAAGCTACTAGTCTACCGCTTGCGAGTTTGATGTTACACATTTCATTGATATAGACCAAAAAGAGAGAAGGCCCAAGGATACTGCCCTGTGGCACTCCATACTCTAAAGGCAGGGCAAGGCTAATAAATTCGTCAACTTTTACGACCTGGGAGCGCCCAGTAAGGTAGCTATGGAACAATTTAATTTGATTACTTCTAACACCTAGTTTTTCTAGTTGGGAATAGAATAGAATAGAATAGAATCTGGGAACCGAGACCGTGTCAAAAGCTAGATCTATAAATATCGCTATACATTTTTTGCCCTCGTCCAGCGTTTCAACGATATGGTTAGTTAGGTCGTGGACCGCATCGTTTGTAGATTTATTACTTCTGAACCCATACTGTCTATCTAATATTAGTCTATTGATTTCAAGGAACCTTCTTAGGCGTTTGTTCATTATCCTTTCCAAAATTTTTGACAAAGCTGATATAGGACGATAATTGTTGATAAGATCTTTTTTACCAGACTTATATATAGGGTGAATCAGTGTTTTCTTGAGTAAATCAGGATATACACCTGTAGTTATGCATAAATTAAGAATGTGCGTCAAGGGTTTCACCAGAATAGATTTATACTTCTTGAGTATACCAGATGAGATCCCATCAATACCAACGGCACAATCACTTCGCAACGAATTGATTATACGTTCACTTCTAATTCATCTGTTTCAAGGAATACAAATGAGCCGCTGGAAGTGTTATTGGAGGTCTCAACAATAAGCTCAGCAACGGGATTTTTCTCTATTTTGTCCGCGAGCTCTCTACCCACATTTGCGAAAAAGTTATTGACCTGATCAACCGACTCCTCTGGGTTTGTACCTATTTTTAGGAGTTCTGTGGGAGAAGTATTCTTCTGGGTAGGATGAGTAACTTCCTTGATCACATTCCATAGCTTTTTAGGATACGATTTTGCATTGTTTAGCTCTTGTCTTCCGTATTCCCGTTTTAGTTTTTTAAGTAAATTGTTGCAGAAATTACGGTATCTTTTATATGTTGTCATAAGTATTTCACTATTCGGAGTTCGTTTCATTATTTTGTTATCGATCCCTATTCCTAATACAACGGAGTATACCAGGAGTTATCCAAGGCTTAATAATCCTTAAACGGTGTAGCACCGTGTAAACAGTGGAACTACTTTTTATCTTACTGGTCAAGAAGCTAACGAAGTATTCAAGGGCTTCATTTGCGGCAGAAATTTTGAATATATGTGAAAAATCGATGTTTTCAATATAACTCTCTTTTTTTGACGACCGACTTGGTGTAATGGTTAAGAAGTTGGCTACTACACCAGAGGTCGCGGGTTCGATCCCCACACAGTACAAACATTTGTGTGCATGAACATGTCTGTTTGTACTGGTCTGGGTGTCTCCTATGTATAATAAGTATGTATTTACAAAAGAAAATGTATTTAAGTATGTTTATCCGTTGTCTAGTATCCCATAACACAAGCTTTAATTAGCTTACTTTGGGGCTAGATGGCGCTGTGTGGAATAATGTCCAGGGATATTTATAACTCTCTAATAATGTATAATTTATTTTAGTTTTTTTGAGATCAGTAATGTTCAATTTGATTTTTTCTAATGTTAATATTATTGCATTGTGATCAGTAACCGTTGAATTTATTACTATAGTTGTAGCTTTGAGTTTGGTTCTTAAGATGACATGATCGAGAGATGTTTTATTGTGAGTAATTTTGGTGTGAGCCGGTAGAATACCGTGACTAGCGGTGAGAGTCAAATAGTCATCGGCATTTCGGTCACTGTTACTTTGTGATATATCTATGTTGATATCTCCCATGAGGATAAAGTTGCTACAGCGTGAGTGGTCCCTCAGTATTTCGTCTATTGAGTGAAGGAACTTTGATATGTCTTTGAATTTATATGGCCTATAGATTGCCAAAATGCATGTATCTTTTCCAATTTTTATGAGCAAATAGTTAGCTTCCTCTAAACCGGGTTCAGTAATTGTAACATCTTTTATGGATTCTTTAACATTTACAACTACTCCGTCATTTTGGTTTAGTACTCTATTCGTTTTAAAATGGGTGTACCCCTCCATTATTTGAATGTTGGGATTACACGATAACCAGCATTCGGTCAGTATGATAATATCCTGTTGTATAGAAATACAAGAGAGCAAAGACAGCAGGCCACTTATATTTGCAGATATGCTGCGTATATTTTGGGTGAGGATTTTAAGACCATCCCTACTAGCAGAAATTAGGCTATTGCAGTCGTTCAGTACGCATCTATAAGAGGTTGATACCGCTAGCACATCCAGCAATCCAGCAGATCTTAAGGCCGGGCCTGGGAGGGCCCAGTATCTTAAGGTGCTCTGTGTTCAGCTTCGAGCCTTTGGTCTTGTAAAAGCTTTTCATGGCTTAGATTATTTTTTCTTTTTTGATTGCACTGTTTAGCTCTACGATGATAGTTTTGGTTGCATCTTTCTTGGAGCTAATTCTAAAGACGTCCTTAATGTCGTAGTCATGTAGCTCAACCTCAACAGATTCCGCTAAGTTTTTAATAACACTGGCAATCTGTTCCTTGGTTTCCATCTTTTTGTCGTCTTGATTTAGGTTAGGAACATTACGGATTTTAAGCCCTCTCGATTTTATTTTCCGTTCCAAAGTATCAACTTTGCTTTCTAGCGAGGCTATACATTTTCTATCATTTTAATAAGAGAGCTCTCTCTCTCTCTTTAGCTAGAGAGAATGAGTGTAAATATTCTTCATTTCTTTCATTTATTATTCTTTTATCAAAATTAAACAGCTGTGGTCGAGTGGTGCAAATAACAAGTGTGGAAAAAGAGAGTTATAGTTAAGTCACATAATGTGCAGAGAAGCTGACTTCAATGTAAATAAATAACTTATTTTTATTAACCCGGCGTCATGGCTAATAAATAAATATCTAGGACAAATTACACCAAGAGGTCAGGTGATCTTGCCTGACCTCTTACTAGCAAAGCTTGTACTATGGGTGTCAGAGACTGATAAACATACAAGTCAGTAATTAGCCCATATATTGCCCCACTGCTGGGCATCATTGAAATCAAGTCATCACCACAATTGATGGATATTGGCTAAATCACCACGCTTGCCAAATGCGGGTTGGTGATCACAAAACCTGGTCCATGTTCCGAAAACACACTTTGCCAAACCTGGGAATTGAACCTCTTGAGTTTCGGGCTAAGCTTTAAAACCAATCAGCCACGGAGGCGTTTTGATAAACATACTTAAATATTTTTTAGATAGTAAGTAATAACACCCAGGCACACAACAAACACAAATGTTCGTCACATAATTGTTTGTCATGGGTGGGGATCGAACCCACAACCTTCAGTGCTAAAGGCAAAAAGAAAAATATTATTGAATCACAGGATCTTTTATTAATTCTCATAACACTTCTCAAAACACCTCAAATATAACGTAATTAGCGACCAAAATATGTGGACCTTTTAGTAACCCGTTTGCCTTGCAGCAATCTCAGGATAAGTTGATGGTCTGCCTTTGCTGCATATACAGCTACAGCTTTTAGCAGTGCTGTTTTTGACTGCTCTGATTAACTGCTGTTCATCCAGTCATTTGCTGCACTCTACAACCACTGCTGCTAATGTGGCTCTTGACGAGCCATCTACGGATCCCTGTAGCTAAAACAAAAAATTACACAACAATTTTATTTAACTCAAATGAGTAGATGGAACCGGGTTACCTACGCCAGATCGAATACGAAATGATCGAAAATCAAAATATCGAATTTACAAATGATCGAACGTTCATAATATCGAATGGATAAAATATCGAAAGGAATCCTTATAGTTTTGCCAATTTGACAAGCTGAATAGATATTATTTTCATGATGTAAAAACTATGCAAAATAGTCATTTTCGATAAATTAATCAATCGATATTTTGACCGTTCGATATTTTGAACGTTCAATTTTTTGACCGTTCGATGAATAGTGTTCGATATTTTGATTTTCGATCATTTGGTATTCGATATGGCGTAGGTAACCCGAGTACAATGCTGTAAATGCAGAAACTGCAAAGACTGGCTAGAATTTGGTATCAGAGCCTCAACACCAATAAGTTAACCTGGCAGGATTCTGCCCTGGCAGGCTTAGTTCGGCGGCTTATGCTGTTACAAAAATAAGGCTCCACAGTGTCAGTTATTTTCACAGTGTTATGTCGTATGTCCTACAGTTGTGGGGCTCTTGTTCTTCAAAAAAGAGCCATCCGCTCTATTTACAGCCTTAGACCACCCGACTCGCTTCGTGAAGTATTCAAAGAGATAGATATTTTAACTGTGTAATCTCAATTTATTTATGATAATGTAGTATATGTCCTAAGAACTTACATCTCTTCAAGACAAACAGTGATGTTCATAAACTCAATACTAGAAATAAAAATAAGCTCGTAACTCCCAATCAGGGAAATCATTTGTTGGTCAATGTGTAAAATATTTTAATAAAATTCCGCAAACTCTTGTTGAACCGCCTCTTCACAAGTTTAGGTCACAAATTGAAGCTAAGTTAATGAAGCGAGGTTATATAGTATAGAGGATTTCTTAAATGATAGGAATTTGTGGTCATCTTAGGTGTAATCTGCTCGACACCACCCAGCACACCCTTGAGGTGTGCACTGCTTGGGCGGTACAGCGTCGCACATTAGTGAATGTGGTCGGCACCGACCTCTCGCTCCCGGCCCTGATACGGGCCATGCTGGCGAGCGTGAGAGGATGGGAGGCGATGGTCTCCTTCTGCGAAGAGGTGATGTCGCAGAAGGAGACAGCGAAGAGGGCCCGGGAGGAACATCCTCAGGCGGGCCCTCTCTGACGAAGACGGCGGGGAATGAGTAGACGGCGGTTTGCACGCCTTCTCCCTGCTCCCTAAAAGCAGCACCGAGGTGAAAGTCGGGGGACTTTCACCCCATTGCACGGTGCTCCTGTCTAGGGGTGTCCTCGTATACCGGGATGCCCCTGCTGCGTGAGGAGGCCCGGCGTGAAGGCTGGGCTGTCCGCCAGGGACGGCATGGTAATCCGAACTAGGCACCATGTCGTCCCGTCAAAGCGATGAGGTATGCCGGGGGTCTTTTTAGTGGGTATTCCGTCACCTTCAGTGACGGAAAGTCCCACACTCCCCCGCTGCCCCGCTTAGGCAGCGGGATAGTGCGTAATGCATTTTTCATTACTCATACTCTGAAAGTAGGTCTGAATTTGCCTAAGGAGCGGGATGAAAGTAATACTTTTCAACCCTAGTAGGAAACACTTTCAACTGACAGCTGTCAAATTATTTAAAAAAAAACTAGTCCTTTTTCACATATCTATTGAACCATGTTCCAACTTTCTATACAGCCACGAAATTAAAATAACTTAAAGTTAAGTATTGATTAAAGAATATAATATTTTTTAAATAACTTTATTATAATTTAGTTTCAACAATTTCTTTAAAATAACTTAGATTTTGGCAAAATATTTACCATTTTTCCAATGATGAAAATAAAAAATAATGGCTGAATAGCTGGCCGGCCACAGAAAAAAAAACAAACAAAATAGGCGGGAAAGCGGCAATTCGATCTTCATTTATTTTTTCGATTTGAAGACTTTTGTTTATACGTATAGCAGAGATTTGTACCTATAAAATGAGTTCATCTGATTCTGATATGAATTTATTTTATAAGTGAAGAGGCTAAAGCGGTAGTGGAAAATAAAATTTAGTCATTTTTTCTTCAGCTAATTTAGTTTTTATTTTTACCTTCCTTGTATTTGTAATGAACTTGTCAAAAGTACTTTAGAATAAAGATGAATAAAGATATTTTTTACTTTTACTTTACTGGCCAGAATGGCAACAAAAACTTTTGGAAGATTTTCCCTGCGAGTACAATTAAGGCCAGTCGTTGGAAGAAATGATAAGAGTAGGCATAACGAACCAATTGAGAACTATTTCTATGAAAGGATAGCTCTAACACACACACACGGAAGGAGTTCATAAAGACAAAACGATAAACGCAAAACTGCAATGATAACAGAAGTGGTAAAGTCCTGCTAACGTCTCAAGCTTAGGTCAAATAAAAAGTTACTGAAGACCAGCAGGGCTAAGATGCGCAACTTAAGGTAATTTCTCATTTCTCGTCCCTGAGAGTCGACAAAAGAGGTAGACAAAACAACTTTCCTCGCATGACAAAGGGGTGTAGACATGTTTAACACAGATTTATTATTATAATAATCGATATTACCAATAGTACTATAATAGTACTGATTTGAAGACACGATAGTATCGATATAAACAATCGATAGAAATAATCGATCGAACTAATCGATTTAAATAATCGATGTAATCAATGCAACTAAACGAGTCAAATAATCGATATGATTGATTAAACTAATCTATTGAACTAATCGATTCAATTAGTCGATTTAACTTATCGATTCAACAAGTCGATTTAACTAATCAATTCAAATAATCGATTCAATTAATCGACTCCAAATAATAATAATTAAATGCTTAATTAATTGAATAAGTGACAAATAGCAATCGATTTAATGAAACAAATTGTCCATAAATCGATACAAATAATCGATTTAATCGATACCAAGAATCGAGATAAATAATTTTATCGATACTATTAATACCCATAACTATTTATATATCACTTGTTTTTTGAAATTTATACCTAAATAAGTTGTTCGCAAAAAGAGAATAAAAATAATCCGCTTTATTTGAATTTAATATTTTTATGTAAAATTTACATTCATAAATAGCTAACATAGCGACCGCTCATAAATGCATCGCTTTATTACTGCATTTAAAAAATAGAAATTCAAAAAATTCAAACTAAGTTTTTGATAAGCCTAATCAAGACTCGCCTAAGAAAGACCTAAGAATACGCACACATATTTGGATCCCCAACTTAGCATTTTGTTAGCCGTTTGAATAAAAATTTATCGTTTGTACTACTACTACTTTGTACTAGTTCAACTCACTTTCAGTGCGAAATGGCAGCTAGGTAGGTCTGATGAGTTAACTGTAGCGTTAAAGCCAATACTAAGAGTGCAAAGGGGGGCTTGCGCCTTGCACAGATGGCATAATTTGAGCATGTAATGCAGCTTTTTTCTTTACAGCAGTTTTTGTCGACCTAGAACAAAAAAATACACATATTAATTAACTTTAAACAATGTTCTACAGTAAATACAAAAACTAGGCACGTTCCTTAATGATTATTCGATTTTAATTTTGTTAGAATTCAGGTAAGTTATGGCTGACCTGTCACACATGCATGCAGCCTACAAAACTTAGGTAAAAATTATACTGAAATATTATGATAAACTCATAAATGCAAATACGATATTCTGGCTAAAGCCTTATTGAAATTAAATATATTGCATGTATGTTTTTGTATTGTCAATGCAATCTATTGAGAAACAAAAATACCTTAGTCTCCTGTTTCCAGGGTTTGGTTCTTCCTTCCATGCTGTTTATTTAAGCGGCCAACCTCTCTCAATGCCTTCTAACTACACGTACATCTTTAGCACTCTCCACCTTAGCAAATCCCTTGGGTAAGCTTGGGATCCCTTCCAAAATGGTGTTCAGCGTTTCTGTTTGATAGTTCTGCAAATTACAATTTAAAATGTATAAATCGTTATATGTATAACCAAAACTGCATGTTTAAAGTATAGAAAAGTTAACGTAGTCATACTTACTTCATATTTTATTTTTGATATAAACTCAAATGAAGTATTAAAGCATTATATTTAGTTAGCAAACACGTAAAGAAAGTTTACTTAAATCCAAACGCCAAACAAACAACAACATTGACGTCGGTCGTCATAATAGCCACATACCTACATGCAAGCCCTATCCTATTTCAAGACTCACTCCGCTTCACTCAGACTTTGAAACAAATTGAGAATACCAAATCAAGGTCAGGCGAACGCTTCTTCGGAGTGTGTTCGGTTCACTCGGCGTATTTCTTTTCTTATTGTGAGTTTTTAAGAATCGCTCTGCAGTTAGTTAATGCGAAGTTGTCTCACTTATTTGTCTTGCAAGTAGCTATAAAAATATTGTCTCTACAATACACAGCTCATACAGCTCCGCGATATCACCCTATTTAGCCTTTTAAGATATGATTCACATAGGAATGTGATAATCATGAATTAAAAATGAATGTAAAACCTATAGAACTTTTCGTCAAAATCTCTAAAAATGTAACGAGTACGTGTTAGCGTAACTATATGATGTCGTGTATGTTTGGACCACCCTGTAACTGTATACAAAGCTTCAGATGTGATTGTGGTTCATATTTTCAGTGTTTTATTTAGTTTCTGTACCATATTTTAAGTGTTTTTATTTGTTCTAGGGTCTGAACTCTTCAAATGAAGCTTCAACAGCCCTGAGGCCTTAGGAGATCGTCACCCCACGTATCGGCATTTATAGGTTCTCCATGGACCCAGGACGCGGTCCCGGACGCAATACTGGGCGAGCTTTGCGCTTTAGACTCAGAATATGACGAAGAAAATACAAGAGTTTCTTCTGGTAAGTAAATAAAAAACGAAGTAGTAGAAGTTTATACTTAAAAGCTTACTAGACCCAAACTAGCTGAGCTTTTTACTGAACATGTTAGACACTAATGATAACTTGCAAGTAAGTAGGTACTGTATGTCTACCATGAGTTGGCAGTTGCCGTTACGTTTACGGCGATGGTTGCGTTCAGAAATGTGTATGCCATTTTTGGTTCCTTTTTATATCACTAGGGGCGCTCGTATCGAAATTCCATATAAATACGTCAAAACGGTGTACGCTTACGATAGCGTCTGACATTGGTGTCAACTTATGGTAGACATACTGTACGTCTACCACGAGTTGCCACTTTGTATTTCCATTATCGTTCGCGTCAAAATTTATATGACATGACATGACAATGTCAAATTCCAATAAGTAGGTCTGTACAGTTTTTTACAACTTAAAAGGCAACTCATGGTAGAGTTACTGATCATTGAAAGAATTTTGGCCCTTTTTGGGGATCGAACTCTTAGCCCAAGGCTTACCAGGCACGATCACTACCAAGAGGCAGATCTACTCGTAGCAAAAGATAAAACAACTCAATGGAAAAATAGCATTATATTTCCAAGTAGAGATGCGCTGGATTTTGAAAGATTGTAATCGCGAATTGTAAAATTCAAAGAGAATATTACGCAACTCAAAACGTATTAATGACAATATAGTAGGATTTTTCCTTAGTGTAACCTACTTGTAACATTTATTAATATTCCGTGATAAATCAACATTTGTAAACAACTACAAAGGAATCATTTCATAACCCATGTGTCATAATCGAGGCGTCATACTTCAAGGGATTACAAATAAAGATAATGATAACATAAGTAGCTGAAATAATATGATCTAACCAAATGCTTCCACTTTATACCGATGCCGAAGCTTCAATGTTTTTTTTAATCTGCCTGTATTTCTTTAAATAGGGCAATAAAAGATGCACTTACAGCCAAGGACAGCTATATCGTAACAGGTTCTCTTCGCCCGTAGGCGGCTTCGCGCATCGAGCTATCGCTCATGGCCCGAGCATCTCCTCATGGGGGCCACGAACCCACGGTATTTCAAATAAATTATTAATTTTAATTTTGGCTGTCTTGTAAAGCTCTCTTGGTTTGGCACACATGGCGCCGCCTTCAGCGCGGTCAAGCCCACCGGGTGAGACACTGTTAAGTGAGGCCCAGTGAACGACCAGCGAGCAGGCGGCGCGGCTTACACGGTAATCGGTAAACAAGGGAGCTATATGGGCGTCTTATCCGGGTGTTTGTTTGGTCTCAGGCGAGGTCGAGACCACGATAGCCCCGTGGTCACCCTACAAGCCTGAGACTAGGCGGAAACGAGGTTTTGGGGCGGGTGGCAGTGTGGGCGCGCACTGTGGCGCCTTAGGCGCGGTGGGCGATTGTATAAGCGCTCGCAAGAGCGGGAGCTCGTTGTCGTCGGGTGGTCGGGGCGAAGGCGTTCAAGTGGCGGTGCGGCCCGTGGTCGGCGCGGTCTAACATACGACGCGCCAACCGGACCACGAACGCCTTGATGGAGAGCACGCTTGACATCACGGGCGATGACTTCATTTCTAACGTAACGCCTGGCCCCTGTCAGCGTGCGTAGGCATTTGTTTTGTATCACCTGCAGGCGCTTCCTCTGCGATTGAGAGCAGAGGGCGTGCCATGCAGGTGCGGCGTAGGTCTGCCGCGGGCGAATGTACATCCTAAAGACGCCAAATTTCGCCAGCAGCGGAAGTCTGGATGTGAGGACGGGCCTCAGCATGGCCTGCGCCATCTTAGCCTGGTTGACGGCGCAGTCCACCTGAAGCACCATCTGTAACCGACGGTCGATGATGCAACCCAGGTATGTAACGCTGGGCTGCCATTGTATGGCCTCGGCTCGTAGCGTGAGGTAAGGCGGTGGCTTCTTCTTCTGCCCGGTCAGCGGGGTGGTCGTCTTGTTGACATTCACTGCAATGCGCCACTTATCAAGCCAGTTGGGCAGCAAATGTAATAACCGCTGCATGCTATTTCGGGCTTTCTGGAGGAGGTAAAGAAGGCGCTATCATCGGCGAATAGCGCAAGGGTAACATCCCGTTCCCACTCCTTGAGCTGGCCTTCAAGAGTGGGGATGTCGTCGGTGTACAGCGCGTACAACCTTGCGGAACGCCCGTGCGTACCGGGTGCAGTGGAGAGGCCTCGTCCTCGACCTAAACAAAGAAGCTACGACCGTGAAGGAACGCTGCTATCGTGGCGATGAGGGCTGACGGCATCTCCGTAGCCATGAGCTCCAAGTAACACGTAAGCAAGATAACAGTACACATTAAGAATATTTTACAGTTCAAAGGTGATTAACGTTTGTGTAAGAGCTTTGGGAAAAGCCAAATGCTGAATTAGGTTTAGTACAGACCCTTAAAATTCTTAACGCTTAATAATTTCTGTATTTCTGTCCTTCCCCGCTTTACGCTTAATAACCAGTCTCTGTTGCATTATTATACAGACTTTTTTAAGCATTACGCATTCCAGGTGGCTATAATCTGAAAAACAGTCCTATCGGTAGCATTTATCTGAATAACAACAACCCGTATTGCTATTATTAAAGCAGTACTAAGATGGCATTGAACATTGAAAGCATTTGAAACAGCTAATTGCTCAATAAAGTATCACCTTCTGATTAATATTGTTGACATACACTAGTATACAGCTTGATACTGAATAATTGTTTCTATTTTATCTTTAAACTGTATAAGATTCTATGTTTTACTAATTATGCAGCTGCTGAATAAACAATATTATTTGTGTTTTATAATATCTTTTTCTGTATAATAAAGAGTTTCAAACTAACTAATTCAAATTAAACACCACATTTGGATTGTTATAGTGCCCATAGCTTAATATCAGCTTAATTAAAATACTAATTGTACGTATTTATTTCTGCGTTGTTTGTATAATGGATCGAAAGTCGTGGAAAAAGCCTAAGAGAACTGGTCATATCAAAAGAAAATTGGCGAAGGAATATTTAAATATCACCGGTAGTAATTGTCGAAGTGTCATCATTAGTAATAATCATCAAAGGATCAGTGAGAATAGTTTGAACAAATCTGAACCCGATCCTATCCAGCATGCGTGTTTGCCCTACAATAAAGAGGGTTCCGTACCACAAAACAATTTAACAGCATTACAATTCACGCAAGAAAATTGTACACCTGATGGCAGCTGTACAGATATCGAAGAAGAAAAATGTACCGAACACATAAAAAATTTGGTATTTCGAGAAAAACTTAGAAAATGGGCTGTCGAAAATAACATCACACAAGTAGCAGTAAAGGATTTGGCAAGAATATTAAATCAAAGATATCCAGACATTTTACCTTATGATCCGAGGACAATTTTAAATACACCGAGACAAGTCCATATAAAGTCTCTTGGGGAAGGTGAATACTGGCATAATGGCGTCATTGAGACACTTAAAAACATTTTGATTAACACAAACGTTGTGCCAGAAAACATATCACTGAATATAAACATGGATGGTCTTCCAATTTTCAATAGTTCCAAGAAAGAATTTTGGCCAATATTATGCAACATACATGAAATAAATGAGCCACCATTCGTCATCGGTATATATTATGGGATTGGAAAACCGAAGGATTTAAAAATGTATTTGGAAGATTTCATTCCTGAAATGATTATTATGTTAGCAGAAGGTATCACAGTACAAGAAACTAAAATTAACATTTCGATAAGATGTTTTATATGCGACTCTCCAGCTAGAGCTTATGTAAAATGTAAGTAAATCGTGATAAAATTATACTCTATCTGTATGTTATATTTTCACGCCTAAAACAAAATCTTATCAGCTACATATGTAGGTGATCAGATTTTGTTTTTTTTTATACCACGTCGCAACGCCATGTGGCAAACGAGCATGCGGCCCGCCTGATGGTAAACGGTTACCACAGCCTATGGACACGTGCAACACCAAGGGCATCACTTATGCTTTGCGCACCCAGTAAAAACCCTTATCAGGTTAAGGGGAGTCACTGTGTAGACAGCAGGCCGGACAAATAGGTCCCTCCTCTGACCACTGACCAGCTCTGGTACCTTACTCACCATCAGGAACACAACGCTACCCGAGCAGCGTTATTCAGCTGCGGTCTTCTGTAAGGTGGAGGTATTTACATCCAGAAGTGCCGCTTAATTATGGGTGGATGATTTCACTATGCCCTACCTCTCTTAATGATGTTGCTTTGATGATTTTTTTTAAGGAAATCCTATAACTTTAAACGAGCAATTTAAAAACAAATATTTTAAAAACGTAAAAAGGTTATAATACTTACTTATATCAATATTTTCCTATAACGTCAAAGCTACACACTAAAACACTATAGGGGAGTATCCTTGATTAATTTAGCGTGAAATTAAAGCACTTATCGTTGTCCTAAAACGAAAATATTGGTCCTCATTGATCTATGAGAGGGTTAGATCAACTGGCTCACTGGAAGGCCTCGGAATATAGAACATTTTTGTATTATTTAAGCATTATTATACTGCAGCAGGTGATCTGTGCAAGTGCTTACTCACATTTTTTTTGTTTATTTTGTGGTATAACGATATGCTCTTCTAAGATGTACGAAAACTTATTGCCTTTGGCAAAAAAACTTTTACTTTATTTTGTTGAACACTATAAGGATTATTACGGTGCCGATTATGTTACCAGCAATGTCCATAACATAGTTCATGTGGTAGATGAAGTGCGAAGATTTGGACCACTTCAAACTTTTAATGCTTATCCATTTGAAAATAAGTTATATTTGATTAAGAGAATGCTCAGAGGTGGAAAAAATCCACTGAGGCAAGTAGCAAATAGGCTTAACGAAGTAACTCTATAACGAAGTCCTCGTTGCAGGCCAGCAATACAGGAGCCGGAGCGCCGGGATTTCGTCACATAATATTTAAGAGTAGATGTAGTTGTGAAATAGTTAATAAAAGATCAGCCAATCCAGTGTATCCAGTGTAATCCAGTGTGTGTATCCAGTGTTGTTTATTAAATAGGGTAAAAGTATAGGTAGGAAAGAAGAACCTGATACACGGGTTCCTGTTACTTATAACTGTTTTAACTGTTTACAATAATTGGTTATTTAAAGTATTTAAAAATACACCATCACGTAAGTTATACTAGTTAAACTGGTAATCTGGTAAAATGCTCACAAACTGTTCAGTACGATGGTTTTGGTAGGACTGAATCAAAAAAGCTGCGCATGCAATGCGAAACAAAAATCGAATTGAATCAAATTTTGAAAAACAAGTACAGAATACTTTTAATGGCTAGCAGTTAAACCATGAAGTTTCCAGCGATCGTGGAGGTTGTAACGTCCACGAGACTGAAGGGAAACGGCATCGTGACAATACCGGGGTGGACGGCGCAAAAAAAAAATCTTTAAGGATTTTTTTTTGAAAGTTAAAGTTAAGTTAAGGTAAGTTAAAGTTAAGTAAGGTTAAGTTAATCTTTAGTTAAGTTAAGTTATGTAAAAGTAAAAAAAAATAAGGTAATGTTAACGATGTCGTTTTTACAATAAGTTAAATTTGGAAGATAAGTTGATAGTTACAAGTCAACAACAAGGCACTTATTTTATAAAAAATACAATATAAGTAATAACCTATTAATTAATTAAATGGATGTGCATGATAGTATTTTGGGTAAACGTTTCGGTTTCATTCAAATACTAACATCCGTCGTATCTAACAAAGTCTTAATTCTGTAAGTTTGAATTAAGGCATCAGTCAAGTATAGAAATCTCATATAATAGAAGATGTTTCTCATGAAACTAAACCAGATTAGTGCAGGCTTATTTAAATATGCCAGTCACCACCCGCTGGCTTTTGGTGATCATGTTCAGTTTTTATGTGTGTGATGAATGTCATGTGTAAGTGTTTGTGTTAAGTGTCTTAAAAATTTACAAGTTTACTAAGCTTAATATGGTTAGGAAATAAGATTTTAATCTCGTTAGAGACTATAATAAGTAAGTACTTGTTAAAAGTAATTACCAATAAGGTATTATGTAAGTTGGTTGTAGTCCAACTACTAGGGAGAAAATAACAGAGGCTTATTTAAGGAGTTGTTATCCGCTCCAAAGGTAAAAATACGACGATTACTATAACATAGGCTTATTTAAGGAGTTGTTATCCGCTCCATAGAGAAAAATACGACGATTACTACAACATAGCCTTATTTAAGGAGTTGTTATCCGCTCCATAGAGAAAATGACTAATAACTATAGCCGGAAATACGACTAGTCGTTTTTTGAAAAAATATTAACACATAATAATCTTATATGTACAAAATTACGTATTGACATGGTAGTTAATGGTTAGCCGAAAGGATGGAGATGTATATAAAAACAGTACCTATATAAATCAAGAGATTAAGTAACATGCGTCACGCTTAAAGTAATAATAAATTATAATAAATCAATAAGTAATTATATAAAGAAAATATGGTAAATAAGAGTATACGGTGAGTAAAAACACAAAATAGGGAATTATTAACAAAAGTCCTAATTATATAAAGAAACGACAACAACAACAACAAGTTTTGCTTTCCTAGTAGGATAAGAAGATATCGTTATATCTATAATATCCAAGCATTTTTTTATTTCATCCACATCGAGAGTAAAATTATAGGGGCTTGATGAAGATGGTGGATATGTATTTGGTTCTGATAAGATATTGGATAGGATTTCACGTAATTCAACGGCAGTTTGAGTTGGTTGAAAATTTGCGTTACGTAATCTAAGTTCATAAATAATTTCTGGTTTGTTCAATTGAAAAATATCCATGTTGTACAACTGGTATTATAATAAGATAAAAATAAGGTATAAAACCTTTTCTTAGTTTGAAAAAAGAAAATGATTTGATTTGAAGATAAATAGCGTGACAATGTCTGACAATGTCAGCTTAGAAGCAAAGTTGACGTTTTATATTGAAAATAGTAATGATTATAAATTATTGTAAAAATTATTGCTCAATTCTAGTAAGATAAATTGATGAAGTACGAAAATAAGTTGGAGAGTGGTGTATTTGGTAAAAAATATTTTGCTATTCGATGTATGTAATGTTTGTAAGTATACTTTGCTTGCGTAAACTTAGTCGGCCTCGAAGACCTAAAGAAATACGAGCTAAGCGTGTAGTATCTTGGTTATGGATACTCTCCAAAGCCAAGGATGTGGTAACAAACGAGATTTGGAATAACCACGGGTTTAAACTCCAAAACCTCGAAGGTTTATGTAGCTGTCGGTTAGACAAGCCGTAGAGTAGGTGATGTCTGAAGGGATGTGGTGTAAATGAAGTAAAGGGTACTGAAAGTGTTTTTGAAATAATAAGTAAAGGTAGGTAATAAGTTTGTGGATGTAATGCCTCCGCTACTAAAGCATCGGGAACCGATTACATTTGTAACCAGCAGTAGTAGCGTCGATCGTATTATTGTCTGTAAAATGTGTGTATAGTGATTGAAGTATATTTGGTTGTGAAAACGGTATGGTATAGTGTAATGAAATGGGGATGAATGATAGTACACAAAATAGGGTAGGGTAAATGCACTAAATAAGTACCACACTTAAACACACATTATAAATTGCACAAACGTCCTTGAGTATCTTCTTTTTTCAGTTACTGGAAATAAAAATATTATTCTTCACTCGCTCGGTGCGAGCCGCAGAGAAGAGATATCTTCGATTTTACGTCGGGCGCAACGATAACGAAGGGCATAACGAAGTCCTCGTTGGGGGCCAGCAATACAGGAGCCGGAGCGCCGGGATTTCGTCACATAATATTTAAGAGTAGATGTAGTTGTGAAATAGTTACTAAAAGATCAGCCAATCCAGTGACTTGTTTATTAAATAGGGTAAAAGTATAGGTAGGAAAGAAGAACCCGATACACGGGTTCCTGTTACTTATAACTGTTTTAACTGTTTACAATAATTGGTTATTTAAAGTATTTAAAAATACACCATCACGTAAGTTATACTAGTTAAACTAGTAATCTGGTAAAAGGCTCACAAACTGTTCAGTACGATGGTTTTGGTAGGACTGAATCAAAAAAGCTGCGCATGCAATGCGAAACAAAAATCGAATTGAATCAAATTTTGAAAAACAAGTACAGAATACTTTTAATGGCTAGCAGTTAAACCATGAAGTTTCCAGCGATCGTGGAGGTTGTAACGTTCACGAGACTGAAGGGAAACGGCATCGTTACAACTCTAGTGAGGAAAAATATAACCAGCTATGAAAAAAAAACTAAATGTGACTTTGAAATTAAAAGTGGCAAAAACAAGACTGAAATTCAATTTAAGGAATTTAAATTGAACAACAAATTTAAAGACAAGTTTTTTATGAGCACGAATAATGACATTATGGAGATTGACAAAATACATAAAGAAAATGACAATATATTAATACAGGTTTTCAAAGTTTCAGGTGTGACTGAAGTTTTTGATCAGCCAATCAAATCAAGTTACTTAAATATATTTAAATCTAAAGTACGAACTGAAACACGCGCCTCAATTTGCCTATCTCCTAAAGATGTAAAATTCAAATTTGTGAATGTGAATTTGTGAATGTAATGAATATAGGAATGAGTTATATTTCGTACCTCTATTGCACACTATATCTTTAGGTTAAAATTGAAGTAAAACAAAATAAATGTAAGTCTAAAAGTTAAATCTTTTATTTTAACGACAAAATTGCTTATCAACTACAATCACAAATACTAAACTATGTCTTACGTACAAAATCACACACACGAGATTACGTCCGTCAGTATCGAAAATTATCCATAATCCATTGGCAGAGTTACACCAAGCTTAAGGGTTTGATGCGCGGCCAGTGGCGCCCCACCTAAATTTTATTTTAAGTGGTGAATTTAGAAAGTTTAAACAAAAACTGCTCATTTTTTTATGAATTTTGTATATAAATTTTATAATATTGCCATAAGTGGCCTCTTTTGTGAATAATGAAAAATTAGGTTGCTTAGAGAGAGATATTTATCTTGAGAGATTTAATAGACCAGTTTATGTTTTAATATTCCAAATTCACCAAAGTTAGTGAAAAAAACAAGTAGGGCGTCACTGGGTGCGCATAAGCTCCTTGGTCAAATGGGAATTGAATTCTACTTATTATATTTTTGGGAACTGACTAATATGACTTAACACTATGACATCCAAAATTATAAGCAATGGCAATGGTGATCATTGTTGCTGATAACAATGTTGCAGTTATATAACCTTCTGTACTGATTCAGTACTTTCTGAATTAAAGTTTAAACGATTTATTATAACTAAACATTGTTCATCAACAACAATGGTAACAATTGACATTGCTTAAATTTTTGATGTCAAGTTTACTGATATAATTCTGATGGTTTACATAATTTTTAAGAATGTTTTAAATATTTTAATTTTTAAGTAACATTTGAAAATAGTCTGCGTGACATCATACAGTAGCTTGAATAACCTATGAATGAATAGGTGTACTCCGTGTACTTACCATGTAACTTCTTCTTACTACTTGCATGGTATTTTTTACATATTACTTTTAAAATTAAAACAAAAAATTACTCCGTTCAAGCTATTGTACGCCGTCACGAAGGTGAAGTTGATAAAATTTCGAGGAAACTATCAATCATCAGAAAAAAACAAATCTGCAACATTTTGTTACACCACAAGCGCATATCATTCGTTACACTAAAACGACTGTTTACGGTGCAGAAACACCTTTAACAACATAATTTAAAGCAAAATTATTTTAACACAGAGATTCTTTATCCAGTTCTTCTTCAATATGTTCGTTATCTTTTTTTCCGGTTTCATTCATATTTTCCGGTGCTGCCAAATTCCCAATCTTACGCTTTTCCCTGCTTTTCTTCGCAGAAGAGCAAATATTTTTCATATTTTTGCGTTTTAACGCATTTCTTAACACCGTTTTATAGAAATTTTCGTTACATTCCATCGTATAAGTTGAATCCCAGAAGTTAGCCATGGTGAAAAAAAATTTAATTACGTTTTTAAACGCTTTAAACCCTATTTTTACATCAGTTGCATTACGGCTACTTCCAGTCCAGGAACATTGGCACAAAAAGTCCTTCCTAGACAGTAAATCTAGTAACCTGTAAGCACAGTGAATGCCATTTCCCTGTGATTCAGAACATACAATTGAGTATTGTTGCTTTAGTTTTACAAATGTTTCCTTGTTAGAGAGCTCCTGTTCTAGATTTTCCAAGTGGCCGATGTCATTTATAGCTCTAAGCGCGAAGGATTCCACTTCCATTCCTTTAGCCTGACTCAATTGTGTTACAGTTGATGGCTGCCGATGATATCCTAATTCTTCAACTTTCAGAGAAAGTTCTGCAAGTTTTTTCATGATTTTTTCTTAATTTTCCATTATACGAGTATGTTGTTGTATCGTGTATATATTATTGATTCCTTCTAGGGTCTGGGGTCCATCAGTATTAAGTGACTGCTGCGCGACTACGTTTTCAATTTGTCCTGGGGTTCCTTCGGAGACTACTTCATGGTCATAGATAATATTTTCTACATTAGTAATCACAGGAGTTGTTGGTGTTTGATTCGGGGCAACTATATCTATAGGATTGATCTTGAACAAAATAATTACCTAAGTATATTAGCGTATACCTAATACGTAAACATCACAAGTAAGTAGCTACCTATATTAACCTTCTTATTTTGATATCGTAAATTGTCATGTAAATATCGCAACCAAACAACTACCATATCACTACCAATTTAGTATAAAAAATTGGAATAATAGTCCTTTCGCTTAAATAGGTAGGTACGATTGCAGTTGCCGAAAGGTGCTGATAGACTTGAGCATTTACTTGTAATGAGCATTTGTGCGAATGCTCCATCACAGAAAAATACGAAAACATTTTAGCGAACATTCTATCAAGCGTTCTGGCGAGCATTCTAGCGAGCAGTGCTTCGAGCTTTTTGCCGAGCCAAGCTTCGGTCATCGTTCCGCGCCCCGCCGCCGCTCTGCGACATCCCTCCCCGCACCCCTGTTGCTCTCTCTATTTTTTGACGAGCATCGACTAGAGCGTTCACTAGAATGCTCATGAAAATGTTCATAGCAATGTTTGGCTCTATGCTTGGCTCGGGTTGTTGTTCAGTTCGACAAATATAAAAACGGCGAATGCTCGATGTTCTGTTACAAGTGAATGCTCAAGTCTATCAGCACCTTTAGATGGTGCGGCGGGACGCCTTTGACATGCGTCCGGAACGTGCTAAGGCAGCGCTTTGTGCGGCACAAAGCGACCGTATCTAAGCGAATAAACTTTACAAAACTACCTTACCTAAAATTGACCAAACCTTAACAGTAGGCAAACAAACTTGCATTCATTAATCAAGATTGCTGTAATTTTGAGAACTAAAATGCGTCCATGACAGTATCTTGTACTGGAACCCTATACCTAAATACCTACTCAGTTTGGAAAAAATCTATGTTTTCCATCACCATAGTAATGAATGATGTAGTTTTGGAGATTGGATATAGAAATCGGCCTGTTAGTTTTATATGGACGCTCTTCACCAATGACGACCTATCTAACCTAGGCGTACCCAGGTACGTTCGAGTACATTCGTACCACAGACATAATACCTAATAGGGAAGTTTGAGAAACAATGAAGGAAGTAGGTAGTAGGTATAACATGGTATTACTTACCAAATATTGAGCCATGGAGTTGAAATTTGGACCTGTAGCAGATGAATTCGGTTCTGAACGATAGCTTAACTGAATACAGCTGTTCTGATCAAGATCTGCGTCAGTGTCTGTTTTATTCAGCATAGTTGCCAATTCCTCAGGTTTGAAATTTTTTGCGTTTTACAGAACACTTCATAGTGAGCCAATCTGCGCGAGGATGGACACTGCTGTCTTTACTTAATAACTCCGCATTATATCTTGGCCATCGAAGTTGTCCTTTATTCTCCCATTGGGCCGGTACAGTACACAATTCTGAATGACCCTTGCGACTTGTTGCAATTATTTTAAACGTCATTTTCCTGAAACGAAACATAAATTATCATTACGATGCAAAATTTTACCAACTTACCTAATATTTTAATGTTGGTGCACCATAACAAATGACCTACTAGATAACAGAATACCTACACACTGCAAAGTGTAGCTAACTTTACTGTTTACGTTTGCCCTACTCAAATGACGGCGCGTGCGTGCATTCTTTATCATAAGCTCGCAGGCGGACGACTGACTGTGAGTGAGGATGTCGAGGACACACGGGTGCTCGTGTGGGGGCGGGGGGCGCGCGGAATTGGGGAGTACGACACGAGTCAAGTTACGAGTTGTTTGGCCAGCGTGTGGAGACCGCATAAAACAAATAACAAAACATGTGCAAATAAATCCTACTAATATTATAAATGCGAAAGTTTGTGAGGATGTATGTGTGTATGTATGTATGTTTGTTACTCTTTCATGCAAAAACTACTGAACGGATTTGGATGAAACTTTGCAATAATACAGCTTATACATCAGAATAACACATAAGCTACAATTTATAAAGATTTAATGTAATTTTGCCATAATCTATAACAATAAATTCTGTAAGCCGGAAAAATTACTGCCCGCTGAGAGCAATATTGTCGTAAGCTGCCTAAATCGTTGGAGTTACACGAAAACAATGTATTGTCGGATTGTTTGTCTTGAATAGTTCTAAATAAAATTCCGCGACAGCATATACTCGTATCTACCTGTTATGTGGAAGCCACTATATCCAAAATAGTAAGCCATCAAAACAATTAAATTTGTAAGTTTTTACACAATGCAGATTTTAGAATATTGATTAAATTCTTATCAAAATTGTTGTATTTGTTGCTTTCAGTATTTAATGTAGATAAAAATAGTCTTTAACACTAAGTGATTTAACAGGAGGAAGCGGCATTAAGCGCCTGCCTACTGTGAGTTGGCGCGGCGGGCGCGAAAAGAAGGTAAATGAGAAAAACTATAACTGGGACTCAAAACAATGATTTTTAGTATTTTTGGCCATGATATAGGTATAACGATAACGCGGGCGAAGCCGCGGGCTGAAAGCTAGTAATAATTATAAAACAATAAATAAGTCCCACTTTTGTACATCATTTTATTGTGCAATAAAGATAAAATAAATAAACTAGGGTCCAGTGCACGCACACCACTCACAATTTTTTTAAAACAAGTAAAAGTAAAAAATAATCCAACAAAAATGCTATAATTTTAAATGTAGATAAGGTACCTTATCAATTTAGTGAAAGCCAGATGGGTATATTCCTTACTGTAGGTAAAATAAAATGGTTATTGTTCGTTTGATTAGAGAACCCTAAAGAAATGAGTAAGGTAGGTACGTAAGTAATGTTAGCGAATGGCGGCCGCCCCTAGACTGATGTCATCACTTCCGTTGATTATTATTAAAATACAATAAATTACAAGTGACTGCTATTAAGTTAATGATAAATCATTATTTAATTATTTATGTTGATTTTAAAATATATTGTAATTTAAATCAATCAATTGAGAAATAATAATATAATACAAACATCGAATGTCGCCACCGTCAGTGGCGCTATTAAAGTTAAATTAAGTAATCGTAAATTACAAATTGTAATCGAAATAATTATGTAATACTTTCATAAATCTTAATTAATATTTTTAATGTATTTACACATAGTTTCACAATTGTTTGATTAAGAAAACTTACCGGATGTACTAAAAATTGTATGCGCTGTCAACTCAGTATCTTTTAGAAATTGTTAACGGATAGTCGCTGTATAAAAGCGACAGCAATGCATTCACAGCGTTCATTCTACACGATAAGCTTGTACTAGCGAAAGCTCTGCCGAAAATTATAACCATCCAACTTACCCTGCGCCTTATTTCAATCTCCTAAACCACTCTCTGTTACACCTCAGAAGTGGGATAGTTGATAATGTCGGGGCCCTACGCAGCTGGTCTCGGCATAAAGAAGAGGAGATTCAGCCAAGCATTCATGTCGGATGAAGAAGAATCCAATGAAGAACCCGATATTTTTTCTTCTTCCCAACACCCCACGCCTGCACCGAAGAAACGACACCGAGTGACTCATACCGACGCAGAAGTGATCCCCAAATTCCGGCCTGAAGACACCACCAGCAACATCAGCAGCTGGTTACATAAAATCGACCAGCTTGGTGATGTGTATGGTTGGGATGCGACTGAAAAACAATTTATTATGCAGCTTCGCCTGCGTGGCTCCGCTATACGATGGTATGAAGACCTCTACGATTATGATCTCGACTGGGAGGGATGGAAATACGCACTTGAATCCGCTTTCCCACGATCAACCGACCACGTGGACAAGCTGGAATCTATGCTGGCAAGAACGAAGAGTGACTCCGAGACAATGACGAAATACTACCATGACAAGGTATCACTACTCAAGAAGTGCAACATCTGGTGAGTCGTACAATGTTCACAACTACGAATATTTACTCAAGTCTATACAAATGTCCCGCATCCATAGGCACAGAAAAACTTGTTGCATCCATAGATACTGGAAGTAAATTGAATATTATAACACAAAAGAAGGCGAAAATACTAGACCTTGCAATTTCACCATCTTCCATTGTAATGCAAGGGTTTGGCGGTGCACACACACAGTCACTAGGCAGGTCACGTGTGGATGTGGTAATAGATAATGTGCGGTTAGGTGGATTAGTTGAAATAACGGATTATGACATATCTGACATTGACCTTATTATTGGACAACCAATGATAAATCAATCTGGAGTTAGCTTAGTAACCACATCAGTCTGTTAAATTTGTTGAAACGCCAGCTGTAAATGATTGCCTAAATAGCCTTGATTTGCAAAATTCTGACTATAATTCTAAATATGGTGTCTATCTTAAGTGTGGTGTCAGCATACCAGCTCAAAGCACTAGCTTTATTACTGTATTTGTAGACATTGAATCCGATGATGACTTGTGCTTCCTGACTAATTCTGTATATTTACAATTAGGTAAATTATGTTACGCTATCCCTGGACGAATTATCTGCATCGAAGGCCGGTTGCAATGTATAAATATGGGTAACGAAGCAATTTCTTTTCTTGATGACGTAATGCTCCCAACAGTAACCGTAGGAGAGGGTATTTGTTGCACTTCGACGCAACTACCTTAAAAACTTCCGGTCCTTCGGTGGGTGGCCAGATGGCGTACGGCGGGGCGCGTGCTTTTAAGGACCTTGAAGGTGAGCAGGGCGTTATAGCACGGCGGGCTCTGCGCTTTCGGCGTCCTCCCAATTAATACTCTTCGGAGGGAGGGCGCTGAGCGTCGGCGGCGTGCGGCTGGGTTCCGACCTGCCCACTAGTTGAGTGGAGTGTATATGACTCGAATAGGGCTCTTCGGCTGGCTGGGAATATGCCCTGTAGGAAGGGGGCTAGAGCGGGGTTACACCTTCCAATTAAATTCAGCTTTCCTTATTTAACTCTTTATTTGCAGTGGACTTCTTCTTTGGGAGAACTTGTTCCCTAGACTGCCTGGTTACAACTGAACGCTTGCCATGGGATTTGCCTGATATTTAAAGAAAAACCCGACCAATGAGGTTTTAGAGAAATCCCCCCACTTTACCTTCTATTGCTATCCCGTTTGTTATCTCATTTGCTATCTCGTTCCTTGAAAAAACTAGGTTTTCTGGCAAATTCCATGAAATACCTTCAGCTTACAATAAACCCTTATCACTATTTAGGTGCTAACTCTTATTTGCTATCTAATTAAACTATAATTTACATAAGAAACCATAAGACTATGAAGAAATTTCCGATTTTGTAAATTCCGGTATTGCCTTATTCTACCTTATACCTAATACAACTTACACATGAAAACAACTTACACATGAAAACACTTATAAAACTAACAATTACAAAAACGGCTTATCTAAATGGAGACATTAAAACATTTTGATCATTTTAATATTACAAATTAAATACTCTTATTCACACGCGTCGCTAACAGTCTCTCCCGCAGTGCGAAGCACTCCATCACGAGGTTGCGACGCTGTTGCAGGAACCAGGATGACTACTCGGCGTGTAGGTCTTCTTAGTGTCCCTCCCGGCGTGCTTACAACCAGGATTCGGACACTTCCATCTGGCCCTGGGTATACCTTTTGCACTTCTCCCCGGGGCCAAGTGTTTCTTGGCAGTGAAGCATCTACGATCATCACGATGTCTCCAACCTTCGGGTCTTTAAAGTCTCGTCCTGCTATCTTCCTCGGCATCAAGGTGGGTAGATACTCTTTGACCCATCTCTTCCAGAAATGGTCCGTCAGCCTTTGCGCCGTTCTCCAGTTCGCCTTGCCGATGAGGTCGTGATCTTCGAACTCTCCAGGTGTATCCATTCCGCAGGACCTTCCCAAAAGAAAGTGGTTGGGAGTCAGGCTCTCTTCATCATTCGGGTCCATGCTGATATGCGTGAGTGGATGAGAGTTCACGATGTGTTCCACTTCTGTGAGGAGAGTGTGGAGAACTTCTTCTGGCGGAGTTTTCGTTTGTAAGACGACCATCAGTGCTGTCTTGACCGAGCGCACCAATCTCTCCCAGGCACCGCCCATGTTTGGACATCCAGGCGGGATGAACTTCCACTTTATACCCTCCTGGGCGGCTGCTTCTTCTAACTCTCTCTTCGCTCCGACGAAGTTAGTCCCGTTGTCGCTGAATATAACCTTCGGAGTTACTCTTCGTGCTGCCATTCTTCGGAGTGCCATGGTCATGGAGCTAGTACTTAGAGAATTGGCTAACTCTAAATGTACTGCCCTTGTGGTTAAGCAAGTGAAAAGGGCGCCCCAACGCTTCTCTGTTCTTCTCCCGACGGTGACTTGCATCGGCCCGAAGTAGTCCACAGCGGCACAACCAAATGGGTGCTGATGGTGTTGCAGACGCTCGACGGGCAGATCTCCGATGGGTGGAACTTGTGGCGCCCCTTTGTGAACTTTGCACCATTGACACCGATGAATGATCCCCTTTGTGGTTGTGCGAAGACTCAATATCCAGTATCTCTGCCTGATTTCATTGATGACTGTCGCTGTGTTACCATGGAGAAACTTCTTGTGGTAATGCTCTATGATGAGGCGACTGATCTTGTGTCTTCCATCTAGCATAGTCGGATTCATCCTCTGATCTTCTATGGCTACTTTTCTTGTTCTGGTTCTCAGTTTGATGATACCGCGACTATTTAGGTAGACGTCGATCTTCCTCAGGCGACTTGAGTTCTTAAGTGGCTTTTCTTCTTTCAGGCAGGCTAACTCTTCGGTGAAGCTTTCTTGTTGGCTCCTCTTGATGAGTTCCTCTTCGGCTCTCCTGAGGTGATCTTCTTCAAGAGGTAAGAAATTCTTCTTTTCTTCTGCCTTCTTAGAAGATGGAATATTGAGCTTCTTTTTCACTGAGCGCTTATGAGGTTTCCAGTCTTCTTGTCTGGTGGAGTTGACATGTTCTTTCTTTAGCTTCAGCCTCTCTTTCAGCATGTCTATGAACTGAAACATGCGAGCTGTGCTTCGAAGTAGACGTGTCCAACTGGAGAACTTCTCTGGATCTGGCGTGTGGTGTTCTGCTGCTCTTATGGAAGTCACTAACTGAGCACTTTTTTCTTCCTCAGAGCCTGCTTCCGTTTTCTCAAATCGTTTGTTTGGCCATTTTTCTTCCTCTTCATATAAGAAGGTTGGACCCTTGAACCATCTTGCAGTGTTGTCAAACTCTTTAGGTGTGCCTCTTGTGGCATCATCTGCCGGATTTTCCTTTGTTGGGACCCATCGCCAGTCTTGTGGTCTCGTTAACTCTTCAATTTCAGCAAGACGATGAGCCACAAACGTCTTAAACTTTCTCGGATCGGACTTCAGCCATTGAAGAACTGTGCTAGAGTCCGACCAGAATGTCTTTTCTATAACTTCCAGTTTCAGCTCCTTTTCAATCATGGAGGCCAATCTGCTTCCCAATAAAGCCGCTTGAAGTTCTAGCCGAGGGATGGAAGTTGGTTTTGACGGAGTTACTCGGGCCTTCCTAGCGATCAAGGTGACGCGAACTCTTCCGTCTGGCTCCACGATCCTCCAGTAGATTGCCGCAGCGTAGGCTCCCTCACTGGCGTCGCTGAACGTGTGCAGTTGACCTTTTCTGTGGTTTGGTGCCAGACATCTGGGAACTTCCAACTCTTTTAACATTGACACTTCTTGAAGATACTTTTCCCAGGTGACCTTCTGTTCTTCTAAGATGGTTTCGTCCCAGTCAATCTTCGTACGCCAGATTTCTTGGATGAGCTTCTTCCCTTGTATTAAAATTGGTGTTGCAAGTCCCAACGGATCAAAGGTTGACATAACGGCGCTAGTGACTTCTCTTTTGGTCGGTGTCCTCTGTCCGTTGAGAACTTCTTGCGGCGTATTTCGAAACCCGATGTTGAAGGCTAGGACATCTTTGACTATTAACCATCTAAGTCCTAGGGTCTTCTCTTCTGTTGAGAAATCTATTGTATCTTCTTGGGGTTGGTCTTGCACCCCTTCGAGTATTTCCGATCTGTTACTTCCCCATCCTCTTAACTGGAACCCGGCCTGTGCATGGATTTGCTGCACTTCTTTTGCTACTCTTCTGGCTTCTTTCACCGTTTCAAAAGACTGCACATAATCATCCATGTAATGATTGGATTTTATCGCTTCTACAGCTTCCGGGTGCTCTCCTTGGAAGTCTTCTGCGTTCTTGTTCATCACATAAATTGCAGTGGATGGTGATGATGTAGCCCCAAATATAACTGATGCCATTCGATACTCTTCGGGTTTTCCAACTCTTCTATCACCGCGCCACAGAAATCGCAGACTGTCTCGATCAGCTTCTTTCATTTGGATTCGAAGAAACATTTCTTTGATGTCAGCGACGACGGCAATTGGACCTTCTCTAAATCTGATCAGTACTCCGAAAAGTGATTGGAGCAGATCTGGTCCTGGTACTAGGGCATCATTTAGGCTTTTCCCTTGAAACTTCGCAGCAGCGTCCAGAACTATTCTTGGTTTCTTCTTGATAACCCTTTTACTGCAAAGTGTGGCAGATAGAAGGTTCTTCCATTCGTCGTTGATGGAGGGGCCTTTTCTGCATATCCATTCTTCAGTAAGTTGTCAATTTGCTCTCCGTATGATGCCTTCAGGTTTTCATCTTTGTCCAACTTCTTCTCGATGTTGACAAGTCTTCGATGCGCTTGACTGTAATTGTTCGGCAACTCTTCGTTTTCACTCTTGCACAGAAGTCCTGATTCAAACCTTCCATTCGGTAGCCTCTTCGTGGTTTCTTGCAAGTCGTCTAGTGCTCTCTTGTCCGCGTCATTGTTTGGGCGTCGTGGCTGTACCCCAAGTGACTATCTCAAAGTGACGACGAGACAAGGGCTTCGGTTTCATCTTCTACGAGCCGACTTTGATTGACGAACTTGACTGGCACACTTCTTCTTTCATCACAGCCGTGGAGAACCCATCCCAAACTTGTGAACGAAGCAACTGGTTCAAAGGCTTTTCCTTTTCTTAACCTTCTTGTAACGATTAGCCCCCAGTTGTCTTGTCCAATAAGAAGTTGTGGCTCTTCACCCTCGTAGACCAGTTGATTCTTGATCTTCTCTAAGTGGTGGCACTTCATCACCATCTTCTCTTCAACTTCTTGTTTCGCCAATTTCAAGTTGTCGATAGTCCGAACTTCTATTTTCTTTCTGTCTCTTTGATGGGCTCCTTTGATTTTGAGCTGAATCCTTTGGGAATTATTCTTGCTCAATCCTCTTCCTCCGACCATTTCTATAGTAATGGGCTCGACTTTTCCTTCTGCCCCAATCTTCTGTGCGACAGAAGAGTCCAGTAAAGAGATAGTGGACCCATCATCCAGCAACGCCAGTACCCGAACTGAGCCCTTTGGTCCATACAAGTTGACTGGGATCATCTGCAGGTATGCTCTTCCTCCACTAGTCACGTGCACTGAAGATACTCTTTCTTCTGTTGTCTTCTCTTGGTGAACAGTGGCGGTCGCTGGAGGTCTGTCGGAGTGAAGAATGGTATGGTGCCATCTTGCGCACTTCTTGCAGGTTGGCGCCTTGCATGTTGGTCTTGAGTGCTGAAACCGAAGGCACTTGAAGCAGATCTTCGTCTTTTTGGCCATTTCCCATCTTCTGTCGGTGCTTGCTTCTTTGAATCTCTTGCACTCATGGAACCAATGTTCTCCCTGGCATTCTGGACACACTTTGTTTTGCCATTGGGATTTCTCTTGCTCTTGTAATGCATGAGTCGCTTCCTTATGGGTTCTTCTGTTCTGCTCCCAGGACACTTCAGGTGGAGCGAAGTCACCACATAAATCCGCTTCAAGTTCTAGGAAGTCACATATGAGCGTGAGTTCCTGTTTCTCTTCATCAAGTCGACTGCGGTGGTACATGAACCATCTATACTTCATTGAAGACGGCATCTTCTCTATTAGGGTCTTCATAGTTTCTGGCGAACTCAGGTATTGTATCTTGCCAAGCGCTTTGATTGTAGCCACGGAGTTTTTGACATGGCTGCCGAACGTGCAGACACTATTGGGCGCTTCGTTGATTCTCAGCAAGTTCTTAAGCTTATCCAGTTCAGCCAATGCAATTGCCCCTGGTCTTCCAAAGCGAGCTTCTAAACCCTTCATAACTTCTTCTGGCTTCTCGGCGGTGAAGAGTAGGCTCTTGACAGCTTCTCTTGCTCTTCCTTGGAGAGATCTTCTTAGACGAGCTAAGTTCTGTGTTGGTGAGAATGCATGCGAGGTATCTTCATAGGATCTTCTGAAGGCCAACCACTCTTCACTGGCGCCGTTGAAGTATGGGAGTTCAATTATCTGTCTTGACAAATCGGCTTTTGTTGATTTGCTAGACAGCTGCGCTATGGCTTGGGCGAGTTCTTGGAAGTCACTCTTCTTTTTCTCTTCATGGACTTCTTTCGGTGGCTGCTGAACTGGCATCCTCTCTTCGACCGTGTTAGTTTGGTTCAGCCATTGTTCCACGTGTATCCGCCGGATTTGCTCTTCACCAGCACCATCTTCTATGTCCGAGTCCGCTTGCAATAATTCCAGCTCAGCTTGTGCAATTCTTGACCGGGCTTCAGCGACTTCCAGTTCTCTTTGGGCTACTTGCATCTTCGCTTCCGCTTCAATTCTTCTTCTTGATGAAGGTATGGAGCGCGTGTCTACAGGTAGTCTTCTCGATGACACTTCTCTGTTCTGTCGCTGAGTACGGCTTGCTGCTGCTGGAGCGGGTGTTTGGAAATGAGCATCCTCTTCTTCTCGTGCAACGCGTTTTCTTTCTAATTCGGCGATGCGTGCTAACAACTTGCTTGATGGCTTCAGTTGCTGGGTTGGGCATGTGCATTTGCGCTTCTCTGCTTGTTCCAGCAATACTGGTGCGAGGCTGTTCCATTCTTGCAGCTAGCACTGGTGGGGGCGCAATTGGATATGCTGCAGGGCGACCAGGCGCTTCCCCTCTGGTGTGAGCCGCTACTGCGGCGCAATCCCCAGCGAGGCGTTGCGGGGATACCTCTTCGGCGGTGCGCGGCGGAGTCCTTCTTGTCAGCGTTGATTGGCTTGACGTCTCCGCTGATTCAGTCGGCGTGATCATGCTATAATCGGTTGTTGATGTTCCCGAAGTAGCTTTCGCCTTCCCTTTCGACTTGTCCGACCTTGTAACGGGCATATCCTGTCCAAAATCCGGCTCGAAGGACCAGAAAATGTTGCACTTCGACGCAACTACCTTAAAAACTTCCGGTCCTTCGGTGGGTGGCCAGATGGCGTACGGCGGGGCGCGTGCTCTTAAGGACCTTGAAGGTGAGCAGGGCGTTATAGCACGGCGGGCTCTGCGCTTCCGGCGTCCTCCCAATTAATACTCTTCGGAGGGAGGGCGCTGAGCGTCGGCGGCGTGCGGCTGGGTTCCGACCTGCCCACTAGTTGAGTGGACTGTATATGACTCGAATAGGGCTCTTCGGCTGGCTGGGAATATGCCCTGTAGGAAGGGGGCTAGAGCGGGGTTACACCTTCCAATTAAATTCAGCTTTCCTTATTTAACTCTTTATTTGCAGTGGACTTCTTCTTTGGGAGAACTTGTTCCCTAGACTGCCTGGTTACAACTGAACGCTTGCCATGGGATTTGCCTGATATTTAAAGAAAAACCCGACCAATGAGGTTTTAGAGAAATCCCCCCACTTTACCTTCTATTGCTATCCCGTTTGTTATCTCATTTGCTATCTCGTTCCTTGAAAAAACTAGGTTTTCTGGCAAATTCCATGAAATACCTTCAGCTTACAATAAACCCTTATCACTATTTAGGTGCTAATTCTTATTTGCTATCTAATTAAACTATAATTTACATAAGACTATGAAGAAATTTCCGATTTTGTAAATTCGGCTCTCCTGCCGGTATTGCCTTATTCTACCTTATACCTAATACAACTTACACATGAAAACACTTATAAAACTAACAATTACAAAAACGGCTTATCTAAATGGAGACATTAAAACATTTTGATCATTTTAATATTAGAAATTAAATACTCTTATTCACACGCGTCGCTTACAGTATTCAACTGTTGGAGCGCGTTTTGGACCTATTGCAAAGGGCTAATTTGAAATTAAACCTGACTAAATGTTCATTCCTAAAAAAGAGGTCGATTACTTGGGCTATGAAATTTCTGCAGGTACGATTCGACCAGGCCTAGCCAAAATAAATTAAAATAAGCCAAAATAAATTAAAATAAGCCAAAATAAACTGAAATAAGGGACCGATTTGCACTTGTAGAGGAACGATGACGTCTGATACAATCGTCTCAGCATAAATTTGAGCGTTGAGGTTGCCTCTGATCCAAATCAACTCAGTTCTTTCGCCGATCCAAATACCCGCCCATACCATGATGGTTCCACCACTATAAGGATGGACTTCCTGGCAGGATTTTAATCGCTGTTGGCGTCCAGGGGTTCTCCAGTGTCGTATACGTCTTGTATCCGGTCTCATACCAAAACGAGACTCATCAGAAAAGCACACGAAACGCCATTGTTCTTCTGCCCAATTTCTGTGTTCAAGAGCCCATTGATATCGAATCCTACGATTGTGCATTGCTATAGGTGGTACCCTTAGCGGTCTTCGGGAATGAAGGTTCACTTCATGCAAGCGGTTTCTGACTGTTTGGTCGCTAATTAAGTTCCCTGAAGAGTGATGAAGCCTCACGGCTAACATCATGGCAGTTATTGTTGGAGCTCTTCGAGTTGTGATTTGAATGTATCGGTCTTGTCTCCGTGTGGTGCAGCGATACCGTCCTCCATGGCGCTCAGCCACGGTACCAGTGCTTCGGTAACGTGTCCAAAGTCGACTGATAACACTCTGACTTGTATTCAGAGCTAAAGCCACAGGACGTTGCCGGGAACCAGCTTCTATCATTCCCACGGCTCTGAGCATTTCTTCCCTGCTTAAATGACGTCGCCGCTCCATAATAACGTTGGTTTTAATCAGTAGTAGGGAAACAGTAGCACTAATGTCTTTAATGCGTTGTATGTTTTTATAGGGAAAATATTGACAGCTGATTTTCATCTTTTACTCGAATTTGATTGACAGTTCCTGTTTTAAATTATGAAATTCACCAAAAAGGATCCATATAAATTTATAAAATCATAAATTTATTACAAAGCCACATCTCAATCTCAAGAAATCCGCATAAAAATGCTTGATCCCTAGACACTTTTGATGTGTGTACTATAGGTAGTGAAAAAAATCAACATTCAACAATCAAAACAATACTTTTCAAAACAAATATAAACTAAAAACTAATAATTACCTATATTATTATCATAATTCCCTCTTCTTCATCAATCAATTATTCTCAAATCCACGTAGTTCTACTACATACTTCTATTTATATATAGTAAAAAAAGGTAAAACTTAAATAAAAAGAAATTTATAAAAAAAAAAACAAAAAAAAATGCATTTAAAAGGTACATAGCTTATCTGCTAATTACTTATTTTATCAGCCCTTGCTGTGGCTTCCCGCAACTGCTCTTCCAATATTTTGAGTTCTAGATATTGTTTCTTCTTCAGGAACTCCACCTCTATATTGTGTTTTATTGCTGCCCTTTTCTCCCTGTTTAAATATTCACTCTTTAATATTTGCACTCTCAATTGCCTTACATTGTTACCAAACTCTGGTTTATTGGTGGGCAGAGTGGGCTCAGGTGTTTTACGTGAAGGCTGGTGAAACTCAACAGATCTCTGAGGTGGTGGTTGTGTCCCAGATGAGGAGGGTTGGGGATCAAAGTAAGGATCCTCGGTGATCTCAAAGTCAGCCTGGTCTACTTCCACCTCTAACTCTTCAACTTGAGATCCTATAATCATAATTATTTAGCTGTAGGACTATAAAATAATTTTCACAACTTACAATATGATTTCTTTATCAACATTATCTCAGCATAAGACTGAAGATTTGCTGAATTATACATATCTTTACAGAGATAATAACTAACCTTGCATGTCTGAGTCGACAGCTTCTGGTATTTCTACTAACAGGGCTGGAATAATTTCCAAGATGTTTGGGTCGACTGCTGCATCTGGACAAGAGCCTCCACCTCCTGTTGCTAGTCTATGTTGGCACTCCTTTGTAAGCGCTTCTCTTTGGCGCGTTTTAATGTTCTGCCAAAGGCGTCTTAGCTGTTCTCCAGTTGCCTGAAAGTTAATGTTTCATCATTACTATTTTAACTACTATACAAATATTTATTATGTACTTTAATCATAGTTTGTCATAATTGATGACCTATTTAAATTCTCCGAAAAAAAGGTTTCAAGGCGGAAAATAATGAAGTACTTAATTTTTCTTTTTGCATAAGTTAATTTTGAAATAATACTTACGGGTTCTTTACTATTGTTGACTGGTTGTACCTTTCTGCAATTCTCTCCTATGTTTGCTTCTTTATTTGTGCACTTACATTGTCAGTCTTTTTTGACTCCAATACATTTTTGTATTCTCTTAACTAACTCTATCACAAAACAGCGCTCGCGCTGCGAAAAGTTTTTTTTTTCGTGCGGACATGTCTACTGTCTACAATTTCTCTTCTTTTTAGATACAACAAATTAAATCTCAATCTGCAAAGCAAATAGGTATTTTCTTCCCTAATTTGTGCAAAAACGTAAGATGTAAATATTTTTTAAAGACAAGAAAAGTCAATTTAACTATACTCTAAGTGTGTTCCGCGGAACCCTAGGGTTCCGTGATACCTCTGTCGGGGTTCCGCAAGAATTTAGAAAAAAAAAATCAAAACACCTCTCTCTGGTCGCTCCGCGGCTGCGTGGACTCCGCGGCCGCGCGGAGACAACGCTATGAACGTTATTTATTTATTTATTTGTATTTGTGTAAACATATGTTACAATAGCTGGTACAATATCTCATAAGTTTGGTATCAACAATTTTATACTTGTACAACCCGTTCACTCTAAGTTTGCCGGTCTGTGGAATGCGCGTACCCTCCCCCACGTGACACCAAAACTTATAATGTGTCATAGTTTTACCCAAATATGTACATGTACACAATTTTTATTGTTACAATTAAATAAAAAATATTTCATATTATGTTTTGCTGACGCTACTTTTCTAACGTCATACCTATCGCCAGCGGCAAACTTAAAGCGAGCGGGTAGTATGCTTGTGAGCGCGCAGTCTCAATGAATTTCTGGAAAAACACGATGTACTAAAGCAGGAACAAAATGGGTTCCGCAAAGGCAAGTCCACTGCGCTTGCTGTGTTTGATTTAATCAAGACTGTAGCTGAAAATATTGATAGACACATAGACACAGTAGCGGTGTTTTTTGATATGACCAAAGCTTTCGACTTTGTTTCACATGATATTCTCTTGTATAAATGTGAAAAATATGGTTTGAGAGGAGTAGCATTGAATTGGATAAAATCATATTTACAAAATAGACGTCAATGTGTAGAAATCAGAAATATAGATGAAAACAAAGAGGAAAAATCTTTTAGCTCAACACTAGCTATAAATAAAGTAGGAGTCCCCCAAGGCACCATCCTGGGGCCATTGCTATTTATTATTTACATCAACGATTTACCAAATGTAACGCCTCACCAATGTAACTTATTTGCTGATGATATTTCAGTAATTATTACTAAAAAAACTAACTTTAACTTCAATGATGAAATTAATGACACTATAAATAATATTTCTAAATGGCTCAGTAACAATAATTTACAATTGAATATTACTAAAACCAAATATCTAAACTTTTATAATACCAATCATAGATCAAATAAATTAAATGTTTTCATAAATAATGAGCCTATATTAGACTCAAAGTCAGTAACTTTTTTAGGAATAGAAATCGACAATCAATGCTCATGGAAATATCACATTAAGAATATTTGCAATAAAATAAATAGGTTTGCATATGCATTATGGCGGTTGACTACCCAAGTGAATCAAAAGGCAGCATTAATGGCCTATCACGGATATGTCGCATCTAATCTTAGGTACGGTATAATAATATGGGGAAACTCCACTGATATAAACAGAGCTTTCATATCGCAAAAGCAATGCATCCGAGCTATCTGCGATGTTCCGCCAATGACATCATGTAGGCAGTTATTTCCTCAATTGAATTTGCTTACTCTCCCCTCTATGTATATTTTAGAATGTTGAATTTGATTAAAATGAAATGACATATTTTGTAATTTATTTACCAATTAATATGATTATAATAACACACAAGATAATATGTATTGTATTTTATAAGAACTTATGAATTCTTCATTTCTCCAGAATTTCTACTAATGTGTATCAATATTTTTTTCTTTATTGTACTTCATAATTTGTCTTTTCAGTATTATTGTAACTTTTTGCCATTGTTATTTGTTTAAACAGCATTGTTTCTAATTCTGAGAAATCGGACAACTATTTTTTCAGTTTCATATAGTATAGTATAGTAGTACGTATTCATATACACACATCAAAAGTGTCTAGGGATCAACATATATTTTTGCAATAACTTTTCTCCTGATTGATATTAATTAACATTTTCTTTAAGGATTCATCAAATAAAGTGTTTTCGTTTGTCTACAGTAACGATAAACCAAGTCACCTTTGCATTAATAAAGAAATTTGCCATTTTCCTAATAAAGGGATTTTTGACATTTGAACCACTAACATTAAAGTTCGAAAAAAAGACTGAAATAACAGTTTTCTTTAAAAATTTATTGGGTAACTTAAACAATTAATAATCCGTGTTTCTACCGCGAACACTAACAACACAAGAACATCGGTTTGGCATACTCAAAATGAGTTCATCCAAATCACGCTGTGGAATGGCCGCCCATGTTCGTTGCAACAACAAAAAAAGGTCTTCTTGCGACTGGATACCCTCCATATTCGGCAGAGCTCTTCTCTGTAGCATATCCCATGCATGCTCAATCGGGTTCAAGTCTGGCGACTGAGCAGGCCAGGGCAGGACAGTGATGTTAGCTGCGGCGAGAGTCTGTCTTACAACTCTTGCGGTGTGCGGTCGTGCATTATCATGCATTAACTGAAATAAGGGACCGATTTGCACTTGTAAAGGAACGATGACGTCTGATACAATCGTCTCAGCATAAATTTGAGCGTTGAGGTTGCCTCTGATCCAAATCAACTCAGTTCTTCCGCCGATCCAAATACCCGCCCATACCATGATGGTTCCACCACTATAAGGATGGACTTCCTGGCAGGATTTTAATCGCTGTTGGCGTCCAGGGGTTCCCCAGTGTCGTATACGTCTTGTATCCGGTCTCATACCAAAACGAGACTCATCAGAAAAGCACACGAAACGCCATTGTTCTTCTGCCCAATTTCTGTGTTCAAGAGCCCATTGATATCGAATCCTACGATTGTGCATTGCTATAGGTGGTACCCTTAGCGGTCTTCGGGAACGTCATCGTTCCTCTACAAGTGCAAATCGGTCCCTTATTTCAGTTAATGCATGATAATGCACGACCGCACACCGCAAGAGTTGTAAGACAGACTCTCGTTGCAGCTAACATCAATGTCCTGCCCTGGCCTGCTCAGTCGCCAGACTTGAACCCGATTGAGCATGCATGGGATAAGCTACAGAGAAGAGCTCTGCCGAATATGGAGGGTATCCAGTCGCAAGAAGACCTTTTTTTGTTGTTGCAACGAACATGGGCGGCCATTCCACAGCGTGATTTGGATGAACTCATTTTGAGTATGCCAAACCGATGTTCTTGTGTTGTTAGTGTTCGCGGTAGAAACACGGATTATTAATTGTTTAAGTTACCCAATAAATTTTTAAAGAAAACTGTTATTTCAGTCTTTTTTTCGAACTTTAATGTTAGTGGTTCAAATGTCAAAAATCCCTATATTAGGAAATGGCAAATTTCTTTATTAATGCAAAGGTGACTTGGTTTATCGTTACTGTAGACAAACGAAAACACTTTATTTGATGAATCCTTAAAGAAAATTTTAATAAATATCAATCAGGAGAAAAGTTATTGCAAAAATATATGTTGATCCCTAGACACTTTTGATGTGTGTAGTATAGTAGTACGTAGGTAAGTTCTAAGTTTACTTTTCAGCATTTTAGTAAAACAGTAATGTAAAAAATAGTTTTCCGATTTCTTAGAATTAGATACAATGCTGTTTTGTTTATACAAATAACAATGGCAAAAAATTAAATTATACTGGGAAGACAAATTATGAAGGAGAATAAAGAAAATACTCATAAATGTCTGTTTCTTCTCGAGTATTTATCCAAAATGATGGATAAATATTTTAAACGAATAAAATATTATCCATTGCACATCCTTCACGATGTGTGATGTAAAATTGTATCAATGTGTTAACACAATAATGAAATAATATTATTAAATTGTTGTAACGAAATAAAAGTTTGTGAATATACAATAGATTTGTACCATCTTTCAATTACTTGAACGAATAAAATCATGTAATAACAATAATTGTGTTGATAACAAAAATAATAAGAATTATGTCATTATCAGTTTCATCAAACAACAATATTTTCAAAAACAATTCACTACGAGCATTAACACATTCTTGAATCTATCACTATTAGATGTTGATTAATTATTTTCAGTACAACTTATAAACTGAAACTCGCTTCTCGATTCTCTCAGTGATTCGTGATGGTAAGTGTACAGGCAAGCTACCGTTCATTCAACTTTTTTTTGTGCTTACGTTGCGGCCTACTTTGACCGAGCGTTTACGAGGTTCATAATTTTACTAAAAATAATTGAGTACATCAATAACTGTCCAACTGTACACTACGCAAGAAAAGATTTGCCACAACCTTTAACTGTAACTTATACGAGTACATCTTTACTAAACTACTAAAACTTCGGTGATCTTTTTTTATTCGACGTACTCATTAACTTAAACTTAACTTCTACGCAACTAATCCTAAAGGTGTATGTAACTGTACAGTAAGTATATGTTTATTTTCACTGTCGCTGTCTGTAAACTCTTAAAGGAGATCAATGTTTGTGAGCCTTTTCTGAAAGTGCCGGCCAACAAAAAAAGTGGTACGTGTAGTTAGAACTAGTCATACGGAGCAATAGTTACTATGGCAAGAAAGTTGTAGGGTTGCCACAAACCAAGTTATACGAGTTAAAAATTCTTCATTTTCATACATTTATTGATTTTGAAAGCACTGGGAAACATTAAATACATACATACATACATACATACCATCACGCCTTTTTCCCAGCGGGGTAGGCAGAGACCACATCTTTCCACTTGCTACGGTCCTGACACTCCTCTTGCGCTTGTTCCACTCTCATTAATCCTTTCATACATGCTCGTCGATTATGGGTACTCCTGACCTGACCTTTTCTGAGCACGTCTTGGACTTGTCCTAAGTACGTCCGTCTAGGCCTTCCCCTTTCAACAGCTCCATCCACCCTCGCCTTGTAAATTTGTTTCGTTAATCGCCTTTCATCCATCCTTTCCATATGCCCAAACCATCTTAGCATTCCCATCTAAATTTTTTTCAAACATAAAATAATGACAAGTATTGCTAGAAGTAATGATCCGAATCATTATGACCTTGGCGCTTAGATGTCAGCTTATTATAAAACCGTGATTTGCACAAATAAACGAAAAACGATTTATTTTATAAAAGTGCCGGCCTACGAAAAAACACACAACACAAAATAAACGAAAATTATGGCTTAGAGGGGCTAGAGGGTTGCGCGTGGCGCGAGCGCAGCGCCGAAGGCCAGTCGCACTAACCCCCCCCCCCCCCCCCCTCATACGACGCTTTGCGGAATTCCGACTACTCTTTTGTGAAATGTGTGATAAAGTGTTGCAGTGCCGTTCATTGTTATTGTATTTTAAAAATGTACAAATTCCAAAAAAATCTACCTCGCTGTCTTTGATGGCTGATTTCAGCGAAAAATACCCCATGAAGTACTACTTATTTATTATTATTATGAAAGCTTAGATTCTAGCGCATTTTTGAAGCTACTTAAAACCTAATAATTATCAGTTTAGATTTTTAATTTTAAGTTGAAAATTTAAATGATAACTCACTTAACATAAATTCTCAAATTTTGGTAAATTTTGTAGTAACTTTCAGTAACGTTATGAGGCTGGTTATTTTATGCATAAATGCACAGTTCATAGAGATTTAGCTGCAAGAAAAAAAATGGAAGAAACCCTCTACTTTTTTTTTTTAATTTTCAAACGGATCTGGTCGCAATTTTGAAAAAAATCATAAAAATATTCGTAACTCGAAAACTACAAAAAATCGCAGAACATACATAGGGGTGATTCAGATACCTCTTCACACGGAGCACTTAAAAAATTTTTTTGGACGTCACTTTTCTGGCCACCCTGTATATGTATGAAGCCAAAATGATCTCCTTGATTAAGAATATTCCAATTATATTTTAGAAATGTTATTTTAGCTGATTTGTCTGTCGTCAAGCGATTCTCTTTCTTACTGGGAATGATTAAATGTGTACGATCGTTCTATTGCGGCAGAGGTACACGGCGCTGAAAGAATGCGGACTGCGATTTTACTCAATTTTGTTGAAGAACATTACTTTCCACCAAGGTAAAGGGTTGATGTCAATAATATTCTTCCAAATAATTGGTTTTCTCCAATACCCTTCTAAGAAACCCTCCTTATTTCGCCGAAAAAATATTCATCCAACATTTTGAGTAAATACCCGATAAAAATGGGTAAAAATGAGTATTTATCCGTTTTGAGTAAATACCCGAGAATTTATCCTTGAAGTATTTATCCTCTGCCCATCTCTCTAGTACCATAGAGAAAATAATCACTATGTACCTAATAAGAGCTATAGATACGGGATACGTAGGTACATGGTAGGTAGATATATAATTATTTTACTTTCGGGCGACGATAAAAGATGGCGTTGGCTAATCGAAGTGACTTAAGGAGTTGGAAAAAAAACCTGGAGAGGGCTCTCTATACCCAATGTATTACTATCCTCTATACTCCTGTGACAGGAGTACTGTACTGGAGTACCGGCGGCCACTGAGACCACCATCGCACAGTCCAGCAGCTGGTCGTCGAGTTCCTCTCGGCCCCACCACCGCCGCTCCAGGGAGATATGTTTATCTCTCCGTCTGAGCTGCAGAAGGCGGCCCTCCGCCTGCCTAAGTGAAAGGCCCCAGGGCCAGACAACGTGAAGACCACAGAGCTGCGAATCCTGCCAAGGAAGGGCCAGGAATACAATAGCATTCTGCGCATCCAGCACTTCCCCGAGGGCTGGAAGGCAGGAAAAGTCATCGTTCTGCCCAAGCCAGGCAAGGACCGTAAGGTGCCCTCCAGCTACCGCCCGATTACGCTGCTGTCGCACATAGCGAAACTATTCGAGCGCCTGCTGCTGCGGAGACTGCAACCGTTCCTCAAGCCGAGTGACGAGCAGTTCGGTTTTCGCGGCGGCCACTCCACCACGCTACAGCTGACGCGCATTCTCCACCTACTTACAGAAGCCAGAAACCGGGACCACTATACTTCGATATCGAGAAGGCCTTTCCGGCCTACTCGCCAAGCTCATGGCAACGGAAATGCCGTCAGCTCTCGTCGCACTAATAGCAGCGTACCTTAGGGGCCGCAGTTTCTTTGTGGCTCTTGAGGGCAAGGAATCCCCGCACCATCCGGTGCGCGCAGGCGTACCGCAAGGTAGCGTCTTGTCGCCAGTGATGTACGCGCTGTACACCGACGACATTCCCACTCTCAAAGCCAGCTTAAAAAGTGGGAAGAAGACGTTTCCCTTGTCCTATTCGCTGACGACTGCGCTTATTTCACGAGTAGCAGAAAACCCGAAGTAGCAGCTGCACGTATGCAGCGCCTACTACATTTGCTGCCCCTCTGGTTGGACCAGTGACGGTTGGCAGTAAATGTACAAAAAACAACCGCACTCCTGACTGGGACAAAGAAGCCGCCGCCTTGCCTCACCTTACGGGGCGAGGGCATTCAGTGGCAGCCCACCATCACCTACCTGGGCTGCAAAATCGACCGCACTCTTCAGATGGTGCCCGATGTCAACCGCGCCGTTGATCAGGCTAAGATGGTGCGGGGCATGCTGAGGCCCGTCCTAACTTCTAAGCTACCGTTGCGGGCGAAAGTAGGTATCTACAAAACGCCCGGGACGTTCGCGTGCCCACCATACAAGAGTTCGTGGTCCGCCTGGCGCGCGGAATGTACGACCGCGCCGACCACGGACCCCACCGCCACCTAAACAAGCTGGCGCCTGTACACGCCCGCCCGCCTGAGCCGAGCGCTCTTACACTCGCCCAACTCGCCGGCGGCGCCCCCGCGCGCCCCGCGGGGCGTCGCGACGCCGCCACCGCTACCGCCGGTCTGCCCTAGATCGTGGTTCCGCCTTGTCCAGCGCTCGTAGGGCGGCCATGGGTCCTCCATGGGTCATCCATGGCCTCGACCTCGCGCAGGATAACACCTGACATGACATAATGCGGCCATGACACCTTATAACAAAATAGTGAAAGCTATATTGTTATCCTATTATGTTTAAGTATGTACGAGTATTAGACCAAATCATCACTCAGCTCCCTTGCAATTAGGTAGACTACTTACCTGCATAAGACGCCGCACCTGCTCGCTGGCCTCACTGAACGAACAAGTGTCTAACCCGGTAGGCAGACCGCGCTGAGGTCGGCGCACCGTGCAGCCAGGGGGGGGGCTGAGTAAATACCATGATGGTAAAATTTAATTTGTAAAATTAAATATTTATTTGATGAACACCGTGGGGGCGTGGCCTCTATGAGAAGATGCCCGGGCCATGAGCGATAGCTCGATGCCCGAAGCCGCCTACGGGCGAAGAATGCCGAATTATTAATGATGCATGGCGGCACAGATTATTATGTTCAGATTTTGTATTTAAAATACGACTTCCGTTGTTCGCATAGAGAAGACTAGGCTGTATATTATAAGATTCCTTTGCACACTTCTAGTGGTTTTTTTTTTATAAAAGCGTCATTGAAAATTGAGAGTTAGTGTCATTGAACTCGGTGAGAAAGTGATTGTGGTTTTGCTTAAAGGACAGTGCCCAAGTTGGCCTATGAACCAACAAACATTTGACATTTGTCATAATTCTGGCCATTAAGACATTATTATTATTTATTAGATTTTCACGTACACTTCAGATTTTTGATATCAAAATTAAAAATACTGAAAAGATTTTTTAATACCATTTAGGTTGCGTTCGTCTGTGCCCTCTGTTGTTTAGCCATCGCAACAATATTTTAATTTACTTTGTGTTGACAAAAGAAACCTTGTTTGTGCAAGAAAACGTACTTGTGAACTTACTAAAGGCCAAAAGTTGAAAATGGATAACAATACATTACTGTCAATGCAATAGATGTTTAATCAACTTTTTATTTCAAATCAGATTATACATTGGCTTAAATCAGCTTTGTGCGAAGCCAAAAAAAAATAAGTTAATGACGTTTGGTTGACATGACACTTCAACGCAAAAAAAAACCAGCATCTGTCTAGTGTCTTGTATTTTTCGCTTACAATTTGCAACGCTGTGTTATTGTTTTTATATTAATAATTTTATTCATACGACTCTGCTTAAAAAACGGACTGAAAAACTTAAGGGGAAGAGTTTGAAAGCAAAGAAGATGCACTGGCTGCCTATAATTTCGAGATTTCTGAGGTGTCTAAAGAAGAGTGGTCACAGGTATTTTCCAATTGGTTCAAACGTATGGAAAAGTGTATACGTGCTCCGGGTGAATACTTCGCAAAGATCGATACTTGTAATAAAGAATAAATTTTATCATTTTTGAGTATATAATTTCTTTTGGCATGCCCCTCGTACCTACATGTAGACTAGACATGAACTATAGCTCATGTCGAAAACCTAAAGACTCATGCCGAAAACACTGAAGGGTGAGCCGAATACTAACATAGCGGTAATGTCGTTACTTTTTCAGGAGGCAGTTGTTGCAGTGCTGTCGAGGAGACGCAATAAGACACAGTTGGACCTTAAGAGTTAATAACTTTAATCAACACAATTATCAACTTATATACTACAGAGATATTCACACATATCCCTTATCTATACATATGCTTAATCTATGATCTTGACAATCTATTAGACGTGATTATCTAAGGTATGTGGCCATCCGCCACATTATTCCCCCCCTTAATCAACAACGAATAAGACCAACAATAATATCTGAATCAATAAGTAATAAAATTATACAATACAATGAAATTAAATTAAATAAAAACAAAAATAAACAATCACGGTTGGTTCCTGCCGCAATTACAGTTTCCGCGGACAGAATTCTGGATCCGCCTATCCACTGCTTTTATTATCACTACAACCACTAATAAACCCACTAACAACGTCATTTGAGCCAGCACCACATTCCTTATCCACCGGATTTCGCCCACCATGACCTCCTTTAGCTGATCTGCCTCGTTTTGGTTGAGGTAGTTATCCAGGTTATAAGTAATTTGGTCTTTTGAACTTTGCGTACCCATGATGCTGGTAACTGATGATGTATCGAATGAATGATCATCAACTAACATGCTGCATTTATACACATTATCCGAACTTGTAATCACGGCAAATTAAACCGTACAGTCGGTTTACTAACTCTGCCTGAATTCGTGACATACGCGGTTTTTGTAGAATTAGAAGATAACACGTCCTCTGAATTATTTACTAGAAATGCAGGTTTTAATCTATCTACAGATATTGTTATTTCCTTATCTTTAATTTTAACTAAAAATACCTTATCCATTTTCTGTAACACCGGATATGGACCTTCGTAAGGGGGAACTAAACTTTTACGCATCCTATCACAACGAATAAAAACATGAGAGCACTCTCTTAATTTTGGGTGAATAAATATCGCTCTACTATGCGTTTGTTTCTTTGAAACTGCCGTCATCTTTGAAATACTACTCTGAATATTTTTTACAAATTCCTCATAAGTGTTACTTTTCCCCTGGGCCTCAAAAATTCTCCTGGAAGTCTAACTGTTGAGCCGTAAACCATTTCCGCCGCACTGTAACCCGTATCGTCGCGACTACAGGATCTAAGTCCTAATAAAACAATCGGAATTTCCTTTACCCAATTAGACCCAGCGTTTCTTGCCATCAGAGCCGCTTTTAATGTCCTGTGGAATCTTTCAACCATTCCGTTCGCCTGTGGGTGATAAGGGGTGGTCCTTATTTTGTGAACGCCTAAAAACTTTGAAAGTTCACAAAAAGTGGCTGATTCAAACTGACGGCCTTGATCGGTAGTGATACGTAAAGGACACCCGAATCTCGAAATCCATCCCTCGAAAACGGTCTGCGCAATCGTTTCAGCTGTTATATTTTCTACTGGAAATGCTTCCGGCCATGACGTGCAACGATCTATTATTGTAACTAAATATCTTTTACCTTGTGAGGAAGGTAATGGTCCGACGATATCAATATGAATGTGTTCAAAACGCTGCGCAGGCAAAAAACTCCCGACCGGTGATATTGTATGTCTATGCACTTTCGATTTTTGACAAGCTAAGCATGTTTTTGACCAATTATTAATGTCTTTATTCATGTTATACCAAACAAATTTGTTTGTTATCATTTTCCTGGTAGTTCGTTTACTGGGGTGACTCAACCCATGAATTGTATCAAAAACTATCTTCCTAAATTTATGTGGAAAATAGGGTCGCGGTTTTCCCGTAGACATATCACAAACTATTGTTTTTGACCCGGAAAATTTTATATTTTCAAATTTTAGGCATTTACTATTCCTAAGTTGCTTTAATTCTACATCATTATATTGCTCTTTTGCCAATTCCGCATAATCAACCGGTGAAGGAATGTCGATTTGTTCTATAGTACGTGATAATGCGTCTGCTACTACATTATCATGTCCGTATACGTGCTGAATATCAGTTGAATATTGAGAAATAAAATCGAGCTGACGAATCCTACGAGGAGTATCGTTCACGGACGGTTTTTTTGTAAATGCGTAGGTTAGTGGGCGATGATCAGAAAAAATTGTGAACTGTCTTCCCTCAACTAGTCTCTGAAAATGCCTTACAGCCATATAAATACCTAATAATTCTCTATCAAAAGTGTTTCAGATAATCGTCTAGAAAAGAAACCTAACGGCTCCCAAAAATTCGCAGATTTCTGTTGTAAAACCGCCCCCACGCATGTAGCGCTGGCGTCTGTCATGAGAGCCAGAGGAGCGAAACGTGAAGAATGCGCGATTAATACTGCATCCCTAATATTTTCCTTGCATTTTTCATAAGCTTTTTCAGCCTGTGGAGTCCAAGGAATAATAGAATTATCGTTATTTTTCGATTTTTTTAAATAAACATTGAGAACGCTTTGATACTCCGCGGCGCGTGGCAAATTATTCCTATAAAAGTTTACCATACCTAAAAATCTTCTTAGTTCTTTTACCGTTTGAGGCTTAGGATGATCGACAATAGCTCTACATTTTTCCTCCGTTGGGCGAATACCATGACTTGTTACACGATATCCCAAAAAATTATCTCTTCCTGAAGGAATTCGCACTTTTCTAAATTTATCGTGATCCCATTATCATGCAGTCGTTGAAATACTAACTCTATTTGCTGCAGTGCCGTATTTTCATCCCCCGAACAGCTGTTTGAGGGATGACACAACAATATGTCATCACAGTATACGAAAACGAATTCTAAATCCCTAAATATAGGATCCATGAAACGTTGAAAAGTTTGGCAAGCATTACGAAGTCCGAACTGCATTTTTGGAAATTCAAAAAGCCCAAAAGGGGTGACGATCGCAGTTTTTTCAATTTCCTCAACTGGTATGCAGTGGTACGCTTTTCGAATATCGATTTTGCTGAATAACTTGCTTTTTTCTAAGATATATGTGAAATCCACCAACCGTGGCAACGGATATTTATCAGGAACAGTTACTTTATTTAACATTCTGTAATCTCCACAAGGTCTCCATTCTCCATTTTTCTTCTTGACCATATGTAATGGACTTGCCCATGGACTGTCAGACGGCCGACAAATGCCGAGTTCCATCATATTCTGGAATTCTTTTTTGGCTATGTGATATTTATCCGGAGCTAATGGTCTGGCTCGGGCGGAGACCGGTGGTCCTTTCGTGATGATGTGGTGCTTAACCTTATGTTTTGGCGGTAAGCTTAGCGATGACGGCCGCGTAATTTCATTCTATTTCTCTAATAACCTTTTAATATTCGGGTTCACCTTAATATCAATAGTGCGAATAGACTGTTGCGCCGACCTACTTACATTAACAGGTGTTGTAAGCTCTGTTATTTTATCAATTAGCCTCTTGCCAGCAACGTCTACCAACAGTTTATAATGTTCTAAGAAATCCGCTCCAATAATGGGTTGCTTAACATCGGCAACTACAAATGTCCAACTGAAGTTTCTTCGCAACCCCAAATTCAAAGTAAGGGTCTTCTCCCCATACGTATTTATTTTCGTGCCATTAGCAGCATACAGTTTATACCCCTTGAATTGAGCATCATATGAATATCTGAATGGTTTACAAACAACTGAAATATTTGCTCCCGTATCTATTAAAAACCTGATGCCACTTTTTCGGTCACCAATAATGAGGCGGTTTGACGGGGAAATAGCACAGAGGCCCGCCGTTATCTGTGCTCCAACTAGTTTCCCTGTTCCCTAGGAACATTGCTCTTCCAATCACATGGCTTAACGCATCTATGGGCATTCCTACCAAACCTGCGATGGTACATGCATAAACGTCTTCTTTCACGGCTGTCCGATCTTGACCTTGTCCTTGGATAACTCAAGTCGCGTTCATTGCTGCGTCGAAAACTTCCATGATCACGATGAGTGGCGCATAATTTTAATTTTGCTAACCGTTCTAAAATGCACTCCATTAACTCATTATCAGTTTTAGCTGAATTTGTATTAATCGACGCCACTTCGTTTAATGCGGAATTTTCTAATATTTTATCTGCCATTTCAGCCATTTTCTCCAAATCCAGCGTATCAGCGACTGTCAAAACCGTAGTTACAGAAGATGGAAGCTGCCTTAGCCATAAAAGCCGCAAGGTTCCTTCCTCAATCTGACCAGAACACAGACATCGCATCTTGCGAAGTAAATGGGAAGGTTTTTGAGATCCTAACTCCATTTCCGAAAATAACTTCTGGAATTGGCGCTGATTCGATTCTTCGTAACAGCTAATCAACCGATCTTTAATCACTTTGTACTTGTCTGTCACTGGTGGCGCAATCAATAAGTCACTGATTTGCTGAATTTCTTCTTTAGATAGCTTGGCAATAACATGATTATATTTAAAATCTTCACCTTGTTTCTGTGGCGCTACGATGGCTTCAAACTGCGTGAACCAGAGTCGAGGTTGATCCCTCCAAAATTCGGGACATTGTCGAAGAGCTTGCGGCAACTTCTAAAGATTCCATGTTGTTACCCGCTGACACTGAGCTGCTTTTACACGGAGAACACATGTTGCTGTTTCGAGAAGGTCGCGTATTTGTCCCGACGCGGGGTCACCACTGTTGCAGTGCTGTCGAGGAGACGCAATAAGACACAGTTGGACCTTAAGAGTTACTAACTTTAATCAACACAATTATCAACTTATATACTACAGAGATATTCACACATATGCCATATCTATACATATGCTTAATCTATGATCTTGACAATCTATTAGACGTGATTATCTAAGGTATGTGGCCATCCGCCACAGCAGTTAATGGGTTAAAACATGTCAATATCAATTTTTAAGATATATTGCACTATATTAAGACCATGAAACAAAACATATAGATCATAAGTAGTGTTGCCCAAATGCAAGAACAAGACGAGACTTAGCCAGTCTTGGTCTTGCGCCAATACACCTGGTCTTGGTCTTGGTCTTGGTATTGCACTCTCAGTCTTGGTCTTGGTCTTGCAGCAAGAGTCTCGCTAGTCTCGCAATTACCTTTATGCCTGTTGCTATTTATTAAACGTTAATTTATATCTTATAACAACGTAACAGAGTAGGTACATTTGAGCTTGAATTAACATAACCAGACCAACCAAATTAAAAAATGTCTAAACATTTAATGAGAAATTCGAAAAATTATCTGCCACCGGGTGGGGTTTGAACCCACGACCTAAGCGATCCGTGCCGATGCTCTAACCAACAGAGCTATGTACCGTGACCTACGGGAGTCAGTCTGTTCCATAGTAAAAGTTTACATTTAATTAGCTTACATGTGTTAAGAGATGGTTAAAACAGAAAATAAAACCAATTAATGACATCAACTTGACTTTTAACTTAACTTTAACAATTTTAGATACATTATACAGAAGCTAAAAAAATATATTGACGTGTATGAGTGTAAGAGTTACACAATTTATACAATATACCACTTATTTGAATAAAAAATAAAATACTATACAAATTAAATTACAGAACAGTATTTATTGAATTACACATTTATTTAAATAAAAATACAACACAAATCAAATTACAGAAGAGTACACAATAGCTTTAACATTACTAATACTTTATATTAATTCTTTGGCCACGAATTAATACAAAGTAACCATCTAGCTGACCCATCACTCAGCCTATTTCTGTTTTCTAATTACTAATGACGCTTTAGAAAATAATCTCTCAGCAGATACTGAAGTGCAGGTATTGAATGAAAATCACGGGCAATCTTCGATAAAGTCGGATGTTCTGTCTCATGTGTCCTACACCACTCTAAAATGTCTTCCAAGCTGGCTGCTCTGGGTTTACTTAGGTACTCCTCCAACTCGTCAACATCTAAGCCTTGAAGACAAGATCCAGATCCAAATGACGTTGAGGGACATGAATACAGTTTCTCAAAGTCTATTACGTCTTGATGTTCATCTTAATCAGTCCAATTTTCGTTTTTTTTTAAATATGTTTTGGAGTTCCTAAGCGTATACCCAAACTTCAATACTCCCTGAAACGACACTAAGTCCTAACTGCAAGACGCAAGAGTCTCGCAGAATTAGTCTTGTTCTTGCTCAAATCTTGCACGGTCAGTCTTGGTCTTGGTCTTGCTAAAATTAGGCGGTCTTGTTCTCAGTCTTGGTCTTGCGAAAATGCAAGAACAAGACCAAGACTACAAGACCAAGACCGATTTTGGGCAACACTAATCATAAGACTCTAGGGTCTAGATGAAGGAGTGTATAAGAAAGGAATCATGAAACGAACATTTTACTTTGTAAAACATGGTTAACACACTCAAAGTAATTTAAATATTATTGGATGCTACGCCTAGTATAGACGACGATAGCGAGTGACGTCAGCCCCCCTGCCCCGCAAGCCACATAAATAGCGACGCACAGGAGCGTTCTCTGGATTGGCTTCGCACTCCTTCCAATTTCCTTCACTAAACTACTTTCGCCGTATGATGATATCCCTGACAGTTCATAATTGTCAATCGTAGTGATGTAACGAATGTAATTTAATCGTGTTGGCAAAGGAAGGTTGGTTGGTGTTATGAACTGTCAGGGATATCATCATACGGCGAAAGTACTTTAGTGAAGACTAAACTACTTACGCCGTATGATGATATCCCTGACAGTTCATAATTGTCAATTGTAGTTTACCTTCGTAAACTATAAATAGGGTCGTAGGTTAAAATGCTTAGAATTCACAAATAAACGAAAGAACACGACAATTAAACTTATACAATCAATCATTACATACGTTTTCATGATTTTCTCGCACTGAATCACCACACTACACTTGTTATACGTAAAGGATAGTGTACATTCGCCCAAACGTTGCCGCCTATGAACCAACAGTCATGAATAATACCTCTAAAGGTTCATAAATACATACACTTTGGTGTCAAAACGTAGTTTATTGACTGACACTTCTGAGAACTCGTTAAATATCAGAAAACTGAAAATGTTTGAAGTTATATTAATTAGTAATATAATGGGAAGTTTTATTTACGTGAGTGGGACTAATCTTCTTTAAGCACATATTTTGTTGATCTGCCACTTCTGCCAGTACCAAAGAACAACTAGCTGAGCCACAATTCACATAAAATGTTGATTCCATTGCGATGATTGTAAATCCGTAATTATTGCTGAGTTAGCTATGTGCAGGTTACAAAGTCTTTAAACGGATAAATCTAAAAGGAGGTAGGTCACTACAGAGAGCCATCAAAGTCCGTTTTTTAAGCCGAGTCATAAGAATAAAATTATTAATATAAAAACATTAACACAGCATAGACAGTAATGTATTGTTACTTATTTTTAAGAGCCTTTAGTCAGTTCACAACTACATTTTCTTGCACATACAAGGTTTCTTTTGTCAAGTCAAAGTAAATAAAATATTGGTGCGATGGCTAAACAACAGAGAGCACGGACGAAGCAACATAAATGGTATTAAAAAAATGATAGCGTTCGATAAATCTTTTTAGTATTTTTAATTTTAATATTAAAAATCAGGTGTCCGTGACAATCTATTCAGTGATAATTATGTCTTAAATCATGGCCAGAATTATGACATATGTCAAATGTTTGTTAGTTCATAGGCCAACTTGGGCACTGTCCTTTTACAAGGATTTCCATTTTTTTTCTAATTCTTCTTTCATTATGTTTAGGTAATTTACTTTTCGTTTGTACTGTTCGATAGTGATTTGTGGCACTAATAGTTGTTGGAATAAAACTAGCTGTACTTGAAAATTTTAACAAAAAAAAAACCTACTTCAAAAAAACTATGCCAAAACAGAGCACTAAAAAGTAAAGAAATAATTGCGTATTCTTCTAAAACTTATACGATAATACGAGTATAATGTAGGTACAATTATTGTTATTGTTTGAGTCGGTGTCAGCCAAGGAAACACTACAATATACCTAGCAATATACCTATTTCTTACATATCACGTTTACGTATGTATGTAGGTAGTAACAAACCTACATTGGCTGACACCGACTCCAACAATAACAATAATTGTACCTACATTATATTATCGTAAAAGTTTTAAAAGAATACGCAATTATTTATTTACTTTGTAGTGCTTTGTTTTGGAATAGTTTTTTTGAAGTAGGTTTTTTTTTTGTTATTTTTTTTGTTTATTTCTTGTTTTTCAGTGAATAGTTCTTATTTATTTTAAACATCGAAAAAGTATTCGTCCAATTGCTCCTAAGAATTGAAGAGTTCTGTTACTTTGTCATGGATCCCATAATCAGAACCTAACACTCATCATCAAACTACCCTTGAAGTATTATCCTTTCCAATAAAAAAAGAAGCATCGAAATCGATTATCGTGATAATGAGTTATTCGTCCATTTGTCGCGCATATGGTTTATCTAGATTTAAGACTTATATGGATTTCCCATGGATGCCACTGTCAGAACTGGACCAAATTAAAATGGTACCACACGGGCAGCATCAGCTTTCAAATAAAAAAAGAATTATCAAAATCGGTTGGCGTAATATTGAGTTACCCGTCCATTTGTCGCGCATTTTGCTTATCTAGATTTAAGACTTAAATGGATTTCCCATGGATGCCACTGTCAGAACTGGACCAAATTAAAATGGGACCACACGGCCACCATCAGCTTTCAAATAAATAAAGAATTATCAAAATCGGTTGGCGTAATATCAAGTTATTCGTCCATTTGTCGCGCATTCTGTCTATCTACATTTAATACTTATATGGTTTTCTCATGGATGCCACTGTCAGAACTAGACCAAATTGGGACCATTCGGGAAGCCCCAGCTTTCAAATAAAAAAAGAATGATCAAAATCGGTTCACCCAGTCGAAAGTTATGAGGTAACAAACATTAAAAAAAAACATACAGTCGAATTGAGAACCTCCGTCTTTTTTTGAAGTCGGTTGAAAATATAGCAAATTTATATATTTATTAATTATTATAAATGAGAACAATGTTCACAGCTAGATGACAAGGTCAAGAAGGAGGAAGGCAAAATTGCCAACATCAAACAATACAAAATGATACCAGTTACAACTAGTAAAAAACTACTGCTAGTAACAATTTTATGTTCCAAACCCGCCAAACTATGTTTAATACATTTAAACATAGTTTGGCGGGCAGCTTGAAAAGTAAAAATTATATTTAAATTTAAGAAACAAAGACGCCCTTGGAATTATACAAAATAAGTAATCTAATCATTCTTTTTTTTTTATATTTATTGGTGCGAAAAAAAAAGCATGCGTACAGAGTTTAACACAATTCACTAGTTTAGTTAAACTACATAACAAAATGAAATAAACAGGGTAAGTAAACATTAAAATTGTGTTTGAAGCAAACCCCTACCCGCAACACCGAGAACATACATTTTTAAATAATAGTACATTATTGCAAAGGCAGCGAAATAGGCAATTGCAGGTCGAGTATGAGTTTGAAGGCCGAGCCGCAGGCGAGGACTTCAATGATACGAGACAGGCAATTGCCATTTCGGCCGAGGAACATTGCTTCTTATTACCATAACTTACATTACAATTTACATGCATTTTTTTTCTACTTATTAGCATTGGTACTAGCATTTAAACTAGGCATAGCCTGTATCTCGAATGCTAGTCTCTTCCTTCATGATGTGGAAACAAATAACAGAATATTTGAACATACGATATGACACACTTTATGCGTTGTAGATTTATTTATTTATTAATTTATTATTATTATTAGTTTATGTTTACTTAACTTTAAAAAATATATCTTAATACAGGGTGGTCCAAAAGGTGACGTCCAATATTTCTTTTTGGGTAGCTGACATCTGGGGGTACTCGAAAATACCCCCCATGTATGTTCCGCGATTTTTTGTAGTTTAGGAGATATGAATTTTTTTTTCAGAATTCTATAATTTTCGACTGAATTACTTAAAATCATTTTTTTTTGCGAATGCCGACTTTTTACAATTTGTTTTTATTTTCTGATAGTCCCCATGAATTGTGCTTTCTCAGGTAAAATAACTAGGCTTCCTACTCTTCACAAACATTATGAAAATTTAGATCAAAAATAAATAATTTGGGTTAGAGCGAGTCAGAATTAAATTTTAAACTGAAAATAGAAAAGTTCCATGACTTCTAAGTAACTTTAAAAACTTTCTGGGACCCTAAGCTGTAATTGTAATACAAAAAAAGTTGTGCTTAATAGGCCAACTTTAGCTGTAATCTGCTTTAAATGAAAAAGGGTGAAAATGTCCTAAATTACTTAATTATTTAAACGACACCTTTTCTTCATTTCTAAGGTTAAATTAGGTTTGCTATATACTTTTAAAATAATTACCATTCAATGAAATGAATACACACATGACAAAATGTAATGTTCAATGTAGGTATTTTTTAGCAACAGCACAAAACTAACAAGTTTTTTAGCCTTTTACAGGTAATAAATAATAATAATAGTTCTCGGTTTCTCAGGTAGACGCTCGGGTCATACCGAAGACCCGTTGATGGGTCTCACAAAATACCACGACGCCGAACAAAGGAATAGAGAAGGAGGTAGCGATACTGCGTCGTCTGTAGCGCGGTCTCTCGCTCTCTCCTCGGTCGTCTTGCTCTATCTGCGCCCGTCCGACGCGTCACACATACGTCCCCTCAGTTGTTCACAGCTTTCGATCGTGTTACCACTATTTTTCCCACGTTTGTTTTTGATATTCACTACAACCAACTCTCGCTTGCTACCTGGACTCCGATTCGCCCTGTGACTGACCTATGCTTATGTTTCGGACTTTGATTATCTAGTTATTTGAATGATGTGCTAATATAATAATTATGTGCTGCAACATGAGCTATTTTTTGAGCGAATACGCAGAGATGCATTATTACTATGGTGTTGCCCAGGGAAATGGTCACTTAGCGGCAAGGCTTTTTAGGGAGCAACTTGAACGACGAGGAGAAGAACGAGAGCATTACCCGGATCACCGAGTGTTCATAAATACACATAATACACTGATGGCCGGCTGAGTTCCTGGACGTAGTTCACACCAAGGAGTACCCAGAATGGATCCAGATCTCAGAGATGAAGTCGTGCAACAAGTGCAAGACGACCCCTCTATTAGTACCAGGGCTATAACAAGAAGAACCGGCTTACCACGAACCTCAGTTATTAGGATACTGAAGTCAGGTGAGTTAATTTTATCTTGTCTTTAAACGAAAAACGAAGCGGGATCCCGATTTCTTCAATAAAATCCTCTGGACAGATGAGTCACGATTCGAAAGAACCGGAGTATTTAATATTCACAATTACCACAGCTGGACCATTGAAAATCCACGCATCGCAAGATCTTCCAACTTTCCGACACGATTTAGTCTCAATTTGTGGTCGGGGATTGTGAACGGGATGCTAATAGGCCCTTTTGAATTGCCATCAAGGCTAAACGGAGCCCAATATTTAGAATTCTTAGAAAATAATTTGGACGATTTGTTGGATGATGTGGACCTACTAACTAGAAGAAGACTGATTTTTCAAAATGATGGTGCTCCTTGCCACTACGCAAGAACGGTAAGGGAGCACCTCAATCAACGTTTCCGCAGAAGGTGGATTGGTCGAGGCAGGCCAATTTCTTGGCCTGCGCGTTCGCCAGACCTAAACCCTAGAGATTTTTTTCTCTGGGGATATTACAAAGAAATTGTTTACGCACACGAAGCTAATACCGAAACCGAGCTACGTGAAAAATTAAGGCAAGCGGAAACTACAGTAAGACAAAATACCAGTACATTTAGGAGACTCAAAGATAATTTTTTACGGCGTTGTAGACTGTGTATCGAAGGAGGCAGACCTTTTGAAAATTTATTATGAATTAAAATTTGTTATAACTGTTTTGGTTGTTTTATTTATTATCATACTAGGGAACCTTTAAATGAACAATAGGTGGTTTTAAAAACAATTAAGTAACTACGCGAACCTAATTTAAACTTGGAAATGAATAAAAGGTGTTGTTAAAATAATTAAGTAATTTAGGACATTTTCACCCTTTTTCATTTAAAGACAGATTACAGCTAAAGTTGGCCTATTAAGCACCACATTTTTTGTATCACAATTATAGCTTAGGGTCCCATAAGTTTTTAAAGTTACTTAGAAGTCATGGAACTTTTCTATTTTTATTAATTTTCAGTTTAAAATTTAATTCTGACTCACTCTAACCCAAATTATTTATTTTTGATCTAAATTTTCATAATGTTTGTGAAGAGTAGGAAGCCTAGTTATTTTACCTGAGAAGCACAATTTATGGGGACTTTCAGAAAATAAAAACAAATTTATAAAAGTCAGAATTCGCAAAAAAATAAAAGAAATTAAGTAATTCAGTCGAAAATTATAGAATTATGAAAAAAAAATTCATACCTCCTAAACTACAAAAAATCGCGGAACATACATGGGGTATTTTCGAGTACCCCCAGATGTCAGCTACCCAAAAAAAATTTTTGTCACCTTTTGGACCACCCTGTATAACTACCAGAAATAATCTTAACATCAAATCTCATTACTGAACAAGCGCAAAAAACCACCAAAGTAACAAAAAAAAAACTACATTTACGGGACATTTTTATTTTTAGGTTATGTTTTACTTACCTTTACATATTTAATCAAGCATTGTTTTAAATAACAGTAGCAAAGATATCCTTTATCTTATCATATGGCTGCGCCTTTAGCCAGTCAACTATTTTCTTCTTACAATTATAAAGATTGGAGGGGTAAATGTTGAGAGATGCATTAAGTTTGTTGTATAATAAAAGTCCAAGGAAAAACTGGAATTTTTCAGCAAAACTTGTTCTTAATAGAATAGATGGACAAACTTTATGTTTTCTACGACGCTGCAGTACTTTTGGCTCAAACGTTAGCTTTTTATGTTGTGCTAGAACAGTTTCTGCCACAAACAAACCTCTCACCGTCAAAACGTTGCACTCAGAATACAATTTGGCAGTTGGATATCTAAAGGGTTTAAAATGCGTAACTTTCAGTAGTGCTCGTTGAGCAATTTCTAGTTTTTTAATATTCGTTTTCGTAGCGCCTCCCCATGCTTTAATGCAATGTGTTAGGATGGATTGTGCTAGGGCATAATAAACTGTTTTAAGAAGGTTTGATTCTACTTACTTACTAAGTAATCTTATAGATTGAATAAAAGTAAACATGGAATGAAGCTATCACAAGTTAACAGAAACTGTTACTTAACATAAAAATGTTACTCAACTTATAACCTATGTTTATTTTTAAATATACTCACTCAACATGGGTTAATTTTAATTAAGTGGTAGTGGACACAGCCTTGATATAGACCTTAAATATATTTTATTATTGAACCTTACTTCAGCTTAACATTGTTATCTTTTCCCGGGATAACTTTAACAATTCTGGCCATTGGCCACTCCAAAGGAGGAGTATTCAAATTTTTCACAAGCACTAAATCACCCTCCTTTAAGTTAGGATAGCTATGTTTCCACTTGGGGCGGAACTGCAGTTGGGTAAGGTAGTCGCGAGACCAAGTCCTCCAGAAATCTTGCTTTAATTTGGACACTACCTTCCAGAACTTTACACGGTTTATTGGTACTTCCGATAAGTCCACCTCGGGGTAACTCATTAGATCAGTACTGAAAGAAATGAATTTATTTATCTCCTTTATATCAGAGAAAGCCGAAAGAGTAGAGAGCTATTACGTTGCGAACGCATCATTATTTATCTGTCTTTGATACTAGCTTAAATAATTTAAAAAGCTAGAGCTGAGCTAGGTACTCAGTGATATTATTAATTTATTATTTATTTACTTATTATTCTTAAAAAGAGTCAAACAATAGAATTGTAAGCTGTGATCAGTATGTTTATTTCATATAATACTATATGTAAAAAAACGAATAATTAATGTTATTTATTATCACGTAAGTGATAAATGAAATATAAAACATAAAAAATTTAAACCAAGGACAGCTGTCATAAGCAAATATCTAATAAAGATATGATTTGATTTTGAATCTATTAAAGAAAAATAGTTGTTACAGCCAATTGATTTTCCTTCATACTTGGCGGGCTTAGGACTGTAAACCTAGTTTTTAATTTATGATGATAGTTGCATTAAAAAGAAAATGAAGTTTAAGCTAAAAATCTAGGTTGGCGTATTTAAAAATCATTGGCTATTTACATTAATTTAAATTTACACTTTACATTAATACTAATGTTTACATGACTTTGTACACTGTACAGTTTCAATATATTATTATTATATATGTAAATATATATACAGAAAAACAGCTGATCAGCTCTCTAATCGGCATTGCAGCTGATGAATAATAATTGTGACAGCCTTTTAGATGTAAGCGTTGTTCTTCTTTCATTTAAAGTATACTCGGCCTTAGAAAAAATACGTTCACAGGGAACTGATGTTGCGACTAGGTTTAACCTCTTAAACACGTACTGAAACAGATGCGGATAGATGTTGCGTCTCTGGTGCCACCAGGTAAGAGCATCTTTGCCCCTTGGCAACATGGGTTCTTGGAGGTACTTATCGACTTCTATTATGGCAGCAGCGGTCGGGTTTTCTGGCCTTAACAAAGCCAACTCCTTATCGAATTCATCCCAAATAGACGTCGATCGCGACACGTCATTCGAAGTTGATGGTGTTGGGGCTGGATCAGCTGGTTTTAATGCATTTGTTGCTGTTAGAGGTGGTGGGCAATGGAACTCTTACTACTTTCTCTATCAAATTATTCACGCATGTTTGAAAATTCCTTGGGTCTTTGAACCCCTTTTGTTTAAAACAAGGATCGAATAAAGTGGCTTCAGCGTTTAAAACATTATTTTCAATGTTTGAAAACCGTCGATCTAATTCCTGATCTAATGTTTCGAGGAGTTTCTCAATTTCGGGAAGTGTATTCCCTTGTCGTAAGCGGGTCTTCACATTATTTGACATTATGCGGTAAAGGGGAATTACTTTAGATAATGTGAAATTTTTTTCAGCACTTATCTCCTTCGTTATGTCGTAAAATAGTTCCAGTACCGGTACTGCAGCCTCGATAACCAACCAGTCATAATCACTCCATGCAAGATCGCTTCGGGTTAATGCTATGGTTGCTTTGACTGCGTCTTTGGCTCGAAGCATGCGGGATAGCATGTCATGTGTTGAGTTCCACCTGGTGCAAACATCTTGTTTCAATTTGATCTGAGGCAAATTAAGTTGTTTTTGCATTTCATTTAGTTTTTGTTGGGCATTTGAGCTTCTTTAAAGAACTTAACTATGGCTTTGACTTTTGTCAAAATTATATTTAAGTGGATTAATGCTGCCTGAACGCAGAGATTAATTGAATGAGCGAGACACGGTATTTGTCGCCAGTTTCCGTGTCTTATAGCAGCTGAAATATTCGCTGCATTATCACTAGCAATTGCAGTCATTCGGTTGAGTGTTTTCCACTTCATTAGGTTTTTCAAAAAATCACATAAATTTACAGCGGTATGGCGTTCTGAATATTCAATACAACCCAACATAATGGATTCAAATTTCATACCTTTTTCAGTGCAGGCAATGAAATGCGCCACAACGGCCATGTAACTTTCATTATTAATAGAAGTCCATCCGTCTGTAGACAAGCAAACCGCCTTTGCTTTTTCTAGCTTAGTTTTCGCTACTTCTAAGTGTTTACTATAAAGTTTAGGCAAGAGACTCTGCGACAGTGTTTTTCTCGTAGGCAAAGAGTATCCAGGACGCAACATTGATATAAATTTGCGGAACTCCTCTTCCTCTACAATACGGAAAGGGTGGTATTCTTTAGCTATCATACGTATTAGCTGTTCGTCTTAATTGTTCAGCTCTACGTGGAACAAAAAAAAAATCCCTCATGGACGATTGTTTGGGTAAAATGTTAGCAGAAAAAGGGGATGGCCGGCCTTCTGTTTCACTAATCGTAGATTCGGTAGTATATACTCCACTACTCGTTCCTGTTCTTATGGAATAGGTTGCCTTTCTGCTATGAGTGGTATTGTAGGGTGCTTAGTTTTCATATGCCTACCCATATTACCGACGTTTCCGGATGGCAATGATAACAGCTGGGCACAATATGTACACTTGGCCTTTTTTGGCTCCACCTGAGAAAAATGGTTCCAAAGTGGACTTCGTTTTCTAATAGAATGAGACATTTTTACTATCAGTTAAGTTTGTTTACACTATTTACACTTCACTTAATCATAACGAAACAAATGTACATATTTTTAAAAAGTTCGTCGAAATACTAATTGTCGTATTCGCACACCTTATTTCAATCAAAATAACAATATTTACAAACAAAATCTAATATAAAAACAATAAATACATTAAAACAACAACTAGTTTATTAAACGTAATCAAAGAAATGGCAAATTTACACGAAAGTCAAGTGCACCGGGTCGAATCACGAATTTGATTTACTGAAAACACTTAAAAACATTGCATTTCATTTTCTTCGAATTATTACATGGGTTGACTCTAGTATAAGGTACCGCAAAACCAAAATTCTACTCTATTCATTTAACGAAACTGTACAAATCAACCCATCATATTTAACTCACGCACACTACGCAAGTTACGAACGCTGTAGCTATCACTCTCTCTTTCGTTGTAAAAATGCTAATTAACTGTCTCTCTCTTCGCTTCGTTTCGGCTCGAGCGACTCTCGTCTCTTCTAATCGTTCAGCTCAGTTAACCAGACTGACATTGTCTATCCGAAAACGAATCTTATTCGTTAAGATATAAGGATAAAGCTAAAGTTGGCAGTTGGCACGTACCTAAATGAGAAGTTGATGTATTATGTCTTTGAGATATAAAGATGTAGTTGCTACACAAGTGAGGTGATGATATACTGACGCGTTCGGCTGGATATATATCTTTTTCATCTTTCTTTCGTGTTTGATATTCGTTTCAGAATAAGCAACTAACCCAAGAACAGATTCTAAACTCAAGAGTAGATCAGGTAATCACAGTTCAAAGCGCGCTTGAGCGTCGTTTCAGAATACGGGCCTCAGATTACAGAAACAATTCGTATGCTTACTAAGAACGAGACCTCACTAACTAGTTGTGTATCGACATCTAAACTCCACAATGTAGACATTCCTTTATTTGATGGTAAAGACTACAAAATTTAAACCTTTTTGTGAACTTTTTTTGGCAGTCATTGACAATAACAAATCATTGACGGATGTTCAAAAGTTGTTTTATTTATGGACATATGTAGAAGAGGAAGCATCTGTAATCATCAACCTGCCTCTCGTAGCTACCTCATATAAAGAGGCTTTGCAATTATTGAGAAAACGTTTTGACAATGAAACAAAATTAATTTGTAATCATGTAAACTTACTTTTGGACATTCTACCAATACAAAAGGGGACAGCGACCTCTTTATGGACCTTTGTCTCTCAAATCAAACAACAATTACATGCTTTAAAAAACCTTGATGAACCAGTTGGCAGTTGGGATCGTCTTTTATTGTGTGTTCTTTCTAAAAAATTGGATTTATACACTCACAGAGCTTTCCATTTAGACAGAAATCCTGAACTTCTGCCAACAATGGTAGAATTTTTAGCCTTTTTAGAAAAACGTGCCATGGCGTTAGAGAATACTATCCCCCCAAAATGCTTTATTGTCCAAATTGGACTTAGCACCTTCTTTACATTCTTCCAATATTATTGGAATAGGCAATAAGCCCGCAAAAATTAAACATATGATCAACCTGCCTATTTTTTCATCTATACATAAGAATGTTATATACAATGTTAACTGTTGTGTAGTTGATTCAATTACAACACCTTTACCGCAACAACATTTTGATATTTCCAAACTAAATATTCCAAAGGACATTCAGCTGTCTGATGATGAATTTAACAATCCTTCGGAGATTTCAATTTTATTAGGAGTTGATATTTATTTTGACTCTTTGCTCAGTAGTTGCTTTAAGCTCTTGGATGGACCTGTTTCACAAAACACAGTCTTTGGATATGTTGTCGCGGGAAAGACATGTTTTAAAAATAAATTCAACACTATTCCTCGAATTTAGTCTCAAATTTAGTAATCTGTGATCAAAGAAAATTTGAGAATGTCATGGAAAATTTCTGGCTGACTGAGAAAGTTCCCGACCAGCCTGTGAAAAATCTTACGTCATTAGAGTTTGAAAAGACAGAAGAACTTTTTAATAAATCTTTAAAAATAGTAAATAACACATATGCCTCTCATCTGTAATAAGAATGAGTTGCAGCTGGGGGATTCGTTCTCGGTTGCTATCCAGAGATTTTTATCTATAGAAAGTAAATTAAAACATAATCCAGTTTTATTGGCAGAATATTGTACATTTATTGACCAGATTGCATTGGGGCATGCCAAGGAAGTGGTTATCTGTAGCTATGATGTATATAATGGTTCGGTCTATTTTTTAGCACACCACGGGGTGTACAATGAGGATAGCAAAACTACGAAGTTACGAGTTTCGCAGCGCGAGCGCTGTTTTGTGATAGAGTTAGTTAGAGAATACAAAAATGTATTGGAGTCAAAAAAGACTGACAATGTAAGTGCACAAATAAAGAAGCAAACATAGGAGAGAATTGCAGAAAGGTACAACCAGTCAACGATAGTAAACGAACCCGTAAGTATTATTTCAAAATTAACTAATGCAAAAAGAAAAATTAAGTACTTCATTATTTTCCGCCTTGAAACCTTTTTTTCGGAGAATTTAAATAGGTCATCAATTATGACAAACTATGATTTAAGTACATAATAAATATTTGTATAGTAGTTACAATAGTAATGATGAAACATTAACTTTCAGGCAACTGGAGAACAGCTGAGACGCCTTTGGCAGAACATTAAAACGCGCCAAAGAGAAGCGTTTACAAAGGAGCGCCAACATAGACTGGCAACAGGAGGTGGAGGCCCTTGTCCAGATGCAGCAGTCGACCCAAACATCTTGGAAATTGTTCCAGCCCTGTTAGTAGAAATACCAGAAGCTGTCGACTCAGACATGCAAGGTTAGTTATTATCTATGTATAGATATGTATAATTCAGCAAATCTTTAGTCTTATGCTGAGATAATGTTGATAAAGTAATCATATTGTAAGTTGTGAAAATTATTTTATAGTCCTACAGCTAAATAATTATGATTATAGGATCTCAAGTTGAAGAGTTAGAGGTGGAAGTAGACCAGGCTGACTTTGAGATCACCGAGGATCCTTACTTTGATCCCCAACCCTCCTCATCTGGGACACAACCACCACCTCAGAGATCTGTTGAGTTTCACCAGCCTTCACGTAAAACACCTGAGCCCACTCTGCCCACCAATAAACCAGAGTTTAGTAACAATGAAAGGCAATTGAGAGTGCAAATATTAAAGAGTGAATATTTAAACAGGGAGAAAAGGGCAGCAATAAAACACAATATAGAGGTGGAGTTCCTGAAGAAGAAACAATATCTAGAACTCAAAATATTGGAAGAGCAGTTGCGGGAAGCCACAGCAAGGGCTGATAAAATAAGTAATTAGCAGATAAGCTATGTACCTCTTAAATGATTTTTTTCTGTTTTTTTTTTAATAAGTGTCTTTTTATTTAAGGTTTACCTTTTTTTACTTTATATAAATAGAAGTATGTAGAAGAACTACGATTGATTGATGAAGAAGAGGGAATTATGATAATAATATAGGTAATTATTAGTTTTTAGTTTATATTTGTTTTGAAAAGTATTGTTTTGATTGTTGAATGTTGATTTTTTTCACTACCTATAGCATAATTTAATCCTATTTTTTTACTTTTTTATTATTATAAACTGATCTCAAAAACAGTTCATTGTTTAGTTTATTGTTGTCCTATACTCCCATAGCATTATTTCATATACTGAAATAACTTCTTGTGGCATATCAAACTTATCACCATTTGTTGTAACATGTAAGATGCAAAGTTATTGAAAGATCACATAGGTATTTTTGCAAATAATAAAAAACAACACATGTATAAAGAAAATTTACATTTATTAAGCCTCAAACCTATGTATAATGGCAGCTCGTACAGCAAAGCCATCGGGTGTACCTGACATATTTGTGCCAGGTTCTTCCACATCCTCCATGCTGATATCCTCTGCTTCATCGACTGCCATTGCATCATTGGCATAGATTGCTACATTGTGCAGAACTTCACATGCCACTATAATAGACTGTTGATAATTTGTTTCCCAAGCCTCGTCGAAGAATGCCCTTTCCACTATTATTCTGGTTCTTATTTGAATTTTATTATATGTATATTTCTTCAGCTGAAGTCGTGGGATTGTGGACCGGTGTCAGTAAAAAGGGCAAGCAAGGATAGCCACTGTCCCCAATCGGATAACCTGTATGAACCCCCTGTTTGTATTTAAGGTTTATTCTAGATAGCTGGAATATGCGGCTATCTTGAGTGCTGCCTGCCCATCTGGCTACCACATCCAAAAACTCACCAGCTGGTCCAACAATAGCCTGTGAAAAAAATTGTGCATGAATAGGTGGTATTTTTATATTTATGTAATATAAATATAATTGATTAGTACAACTTAATTGTTTTACCCACTAATAAAATTATAGTCAACTTACTTGTACATTTATAGAGAAGTATGATTTTCTATTTCTGTATGCTTCATGGTGTTGCACACCAGGAGTATCAACTATTTTGATGTGAGTGCAATCAATGGCTCCATCCGCATTCTGGAGCCCTTGATATTGATAATACTGCCCAAGCCTCATGAATTGCTGTCGGTGGGTAGACATGTTGGTCGGGTACTTGATGTGGTGACCATGTTGTGCAGCCAGTAGACGAGATATTTTTGCAACTATCCTTGATACAGCTGGTTGCGATATATGCAGTAAATCTCCTACTACTAGCTGTAAATATAATAGGATATCTAGTAGTTAACTAAATACTGTATAGTACTTATAATTTAACTCATTCAATGCCACCGACACGCCTGGCGTGTTCAGGCTAAGCTAAGTCTCTATGCCAAGAACACGCCTGGCGTGTTTTCAATGTTTTGGTACTTTTTCTCAAACTAGGCCATATTTTCTGTTAAAATTTTTTGTACATCATTTTTAAGGTACAGGCTTTGGCATATTGAAGCGGCCACCTAAAAAAACTAGTTATCATTTTTCAGGAAAAAAAGGTGTTATGTTGTTGCCGAGAACACGCTCGGCGTGTTCACTTACTAAAGCTGCCCTTAGGTTCCCAAACTTTTTTATTCGATTGAACGCTTCGCTAATTTTGAAGTTATAAGCTTGCGATGTGTGATTTTGAACTGACTTCAAAAAGTAGAAAGTTATCAATTTGTCGCGTTTAAATACAGGGTGAGCTGGAATGGACGCACCAAATCTCAAAATAAATATTTCGAGATGCAACTTCAACGATTTTTTTTATTTTTATTAAAGTCTCTTAGGGCGTGTAAATTAAAATATTCATTTAAAATACTTGGCAACGCTCACGTCATCACATTATCTGTGTACGCGATGCCATTCATCGAAACGATCGTAGTATTCGTAGTGATAAGCTGAAAAATCACTTATCTCAAAACACAAACGCGCGCGCTTCTTTAAACTATTCGTTGAATAAACAAGTGTCTTATAAGGTAGATATTTTAATTTGCTCGAAAGTAAAAATTATCATGTGAGGTCATCATACCGTTGTGCCTCCTCAACGTACAAGAGTCTTTTCACCTCCCCACACATCGGAAATAAAAATTAAGTCAGGAGATCTAGCAAGACACGGTATCAAGCCTCCTCTCACATTCCACTTAGGTATCACACACTACAGTTCTCGTCGAACTTTTAGTCCGCTCTGAAGTTGTCTTGAGTCCCGCATTCCTATTTTTTCCTATAAAAAGGTATTGCTAATACGCGAATCTACTCAGTGGACTAGAAGTTTGACGCGAACTTAACCTAATATTATAATAATCATACTGATCTTACGGAGGGAGCTCCATCGTGCTGTCGTAATATTGTCCTAATAAAATTTTAACAAAAAAAAATCAACTTCAAAAATACTATTTTTGGAATAAAAGCACTAAAAAGTAAAGAAATAATTGCGTATTCGAAAAAAAAAAATACTATAATATAATGTAGGTACAATTATTGTTATTGTTGGAGTGGGTGTCGGTGTGAATACACAATTATTTCTTTACTTTTTAGTGCTTTGTTTTGGAATAGCTTTTTTTGAAGTTGTTTTTTTTTGTTTGTTTATTTCTTGATTTTCAGTGAATAGTTCTTTTTTATTTTATACATCGAAAAAGTATCGTCCAATTGCTCCTAAGAATTAAAGAGTTCCGTTACTTTGTCATGGATCCCATAATAAGAACCTAACACTCATCAAACTACCCTTGAAGTATATCCTCTCCAATAAACCCACACGGGCAGCATCAGCTTTCAAATAAATTTTTTTTTATCAAAATCGGTTGGCGTAATATTGAGCTACCCGTCCATTTGTCGCGCATTTTGTCTATCTAGATTTAAGACTTATATGGATTTCCCATGGATGCCACTGTCAGAACTGGACCAAATTAAAGTGGGACAACACGGGCACCATCAGCTTTCAAATAAATAAAGAATTATCAAAATCGGTTGGCTTAATATTGAGTTATTCGTCCATATGTCGCGCATTTTGTCTATCCTAGATTTAAGACTTATATGGATCTCCCATGGATGCCACTGTCAGAACTAGACCAAAAAAATGGGACCATTCGGGAAGCACCAGCTTTCAAATAAAAAAAGAATGATCAAAATCGGTTCACCCAGTCGAAAGTTATGAGGTTACAAACATAAAAAAAACAGACAGTCGAATTGAGAACCTCCTCCTCTTTTTGAAGTCGGTTGAAAATAAGATTGACGTTGAATCGTCGCCTCATTTGTGCTAGCACACGAGTTTCTTTCAAGAACTTCGAGCATATCAGTACCAATACTACTCCCGCTACCTGCTGCGGTAAAGGCCTTGCTTGCGCCCCACGTAAATTTCACCACTAACACATACTCGACATGGGTCATTGTTGCAATAACACACACGATCCGATGAATAGATATATGGGTTTTCGCACGATAAGAGATGCATGCCGTTACTGACTGAATACCAATTATTTGTTATTGTCGGGCTAACTGAGAAGTGTGGGGTTTTATCCTGCTTCGCCTTTCGGTGTTTTACATTTGGCAATTGACGATGTCTAAAATGTGTCTAATGGCACACCTGCTGGTCCACTTTTATGTGCTAAGATAACTACGATGTTGACTAAGTTTTATTGTACCCATAATTTGTATCGCTATTGTTTTCTAGTTTTAAAAAATGGCAATTTATTTCATTTAAATATTTTGAATTTAATTCATACGTATGTGGTTCGGTAAGGTCACCCAACCAACAATACGATAATACGAGATTAATAATGTAAACAAACTTTCCGCAGTTCAAAGCTTTTATCGGTTTAATAATTTAAATGAATTCATTCATTCATAGACTAACGTTTAAAAAGTATTGTCACTCAATGTAATAATAAAACGGATGTACTTGCACAATAAACAGTTCCAATGTTACAATTCACAGTAACCGCAAACTTTTCATTGATGCATGGGGGTTTTGGTGAAACAAGTTTGAGAACCAAGTATTACATTATAATACATTTACTTACCATAAAATCTATTTTCCACCATAATTCCAAGTAGCAAAACTCACGACACTATTTTAGACACCTTTATTCTCGCACAGTACAAGAAATACTAACCGGTAAACATAGTTCAAACCGAAAAATAGCCGTTTAACCCTTAGCCACCTTTTTTTTTTTTTTTTTGTATCGACGCCGCTGCTTGGCCTCGACGGCCTTAGCAGCTTCACCGGTCTGTAGGGTGAGCGCAGAAGGCTCTCAACCCTAATATTTAAAGTAGCATTCTAAGGGCCCCCTTGTGGGGCAGAACCTCGACTCAGAGCGTTACTTGAGTCTAATCTGACATTAAAGAATTTTACCTTTAACCAGTGCCAAGAACACGCGCGGCGTGTTCCCTTTTTTTTCCATAGCGTGTCCGCAGTTTTATATGGCGGCATCTCGATGAACTTCAAGAAAATCTTGGTGGCAGTGAATGTGTTAACACCCTCTCTTGATATAAAAGACGTAAGCACACCAGTATTTCTATTTCAGGCGGTAACGGCGAGCCTCTTTGGCTGCCTGCAGGCTGGCTCGTCCTAACTAGAGGCACAATGAGATTCTTTACGACGTCCTGGGTGAACCAATACCGTCGCTTGAAGTCGCTTAGATCCATTGCGTAGGTCAGCGTCGCGCAAATTTCTTAGAGGTAGCCGGAGTGTTATTGATGCGAACATCCGATTATAATAATCAAGGTCTTCAAAAATATCTAATGAATCCATTGTTCTTGACAAGCAAATCTCTACTCAAGCGTGGTCGGGAGGTCACTTGCGTGATCACAGATCAAATCTCTACTTGAGCGCCGATTCGCACCTGAGTGACGTTTCGGAATAAGTCTAAACTGTGATCAATAAATCTGTACTCAGGGGCGGTTCTAGAATAAGATCTCAGCTTAAATCGAGTTTCAAGTCAATTGATTCACGCTTGAGCGTCCTTTCAGAATACGGGCCTTATCAATTGTGTCAAATAACTTTTCTTCAAACTCACCAACATCGTCTGCATCCTCGTCATCCAAATTCAAAATATCTAATTGAATGCTCTCGTATCTTTTTAATGCGGATACTAATTTGTCTTTACGAGCCTTTAAAATATCTACGGTCGCGGAAGCCAGGTTATGAGGGTCCTTATTGTAGTTTTGTATTCGAGTCACAGTAGCTTTACAGGCGGCACGCGTATTTTTAAGCTTCTTAAGGTCCGACATGGTTTCTTCATGTCTTTCTTCATAAGACAAGTGTTGAAATCACCAAGGAGTAACGTATGATCATATTCTGGACACAAACGAAGAAGAAGTTGATCAAAGGACATAAAGTAGTCAATTTCGCGTGACGGGTTGTACAGCACTCCGAGAAGCACTTTGTTGTGGTGAATGGTAATTTCCAAAAAAAGATGTTCAGCCTATCTAGAATAATCGGAAGGGGACTTGCTAATAATTTTGTAGGGAATACCAGCTCTTAAATAAATCGCTACTCCTCCACCGCCTTTGCCAATGCGATTATTCCGAATGATGTGATAAGATGGTATACAACACATAGTAGATGGCAAAGAAGGTTTGAGAAAAGTTTCTGATACCAGAATGGCATCAATGCATTGGTCACTGAATGAAGAGAGGAGATCAGCATAGTGACTGATTACGCTTTGAGCATTAATGTGGACATTATTTAAATCAGATTAATGGTCGTGAAAATGTGACAGAGAGCTGATTGTGAAGTGATAGTGAATCAAAAGAATCATCACTTGCACTGGTCGCACTCAGAAATTCTTTCTCTATACTTAGAACAACAGGAGACGAAGCTAGAATTTAAATTACATGATGGATCCTTAGTAATAAAATATATAAATATAATATAAAACAATATGAAAATAAATAAAATCTATAAATATTAGGAACCCTATACTATAAAAACACTAAGGCGCATAACCTGTATACGCAGTACAGTAAGTACTATGACAATATTTACATACCCTGTCAGTCATACTAGATAGCAGATAGAAAAAATCAGAAAAAATCAGAAAAATAAAACATCCCACAAACACATTTGGAAACAATACAACAAAAGAAAATTCAAAAACGCACATAAAAAGTTGAGCGCACAAAACCCGCTACTTTAAGCAACCTTAGAACGCATGCGTACCTAGCTAATCCAAAGATGAAAAAAAAATCGCATACGTCACTCACAGTGCACTAAACAGCTGGTAATGTCGCCTTCAAAAATACTAGACGTGGGTGAAAATAATACATGACTTTTACCTCCCCTCCCGCTACCCCGTCGATTCAACGCCAACTTGCTTAATTTTTTAAAGATTTATTTATGGCTAAGGTACCACCTAGTTTTTTAAGCGAAAGCTACCTTGTTCACAGAACTTTTTACGTTGCAAGTGCTTCAGCCATACAAACTATAACAAAAAAAACTTATGACGATTAGGATTTGACGTCGGTCGGTTCGGTCCCGCCCCGCTGTTTCCGCCATTTTGCTGTTTATTTGTTGACTTGACATCGAATGTTTGCTTTGATTCACTTTTCTCATAGAGTGACGCTTACCGGAAGGTAAAATGTGAAAGAACAAAGGAAGATAGAGTAGGAATAATATAGTCTCAAGCTCGATGCACAATACACAATTATTTATTGTATATTCACAAAATAAATATTTATATTTATATTCGCACAAAACAGTTTGTTATTTCTTTAACAAGACAAGTGACATGAAAAGTAAAACAAAAGGTCCGTCATCAATACGAGGAGGTATGACTATATACAAGCAAAAGAGTATTTTATGCAAACTCCTTGATGCCGTCCTTAACACTTTCCCACATCAATGAGTTTCAGTCCCAGCTTGTCTCTGATCCTCTGAGACATGGCTTCGGAACTGCCTTCGTAAGAATGTCAGCCAACTGATCTGCAGAACTTGTCTTCTTGACTTCCACTAGACCTTCTTGTACTGCTTCCCTTACAAAGAAGTGTCTGATCCTAATGTGTTTTGTCCTCTTATGGAACTCTGGATTGTGCGCAAGACGAATCGCAGCTTTATTGTCTACATGTAGGATAGGGATCTCTTCCACATGTGTCAGCTGTGCGAATATTTGCTGTAGCCATATCAGCTCACGAGCACCTTCACCTTGCTGCAACTATTTCAGCTTCGGTCGTTGAGATGCTAACTGATGCTTGACGTTGACTGAGCCAGGAAACTGCTGCTCCGCCAAAACAAGTTATCACAGCAGTGGTTGATCTTCCAGTTTCGGTACAACCTCCGTGGTCAGCATCACTATATCCAACAATGCCGCTTGTTGTTGTCGAATCTCCATATTGAATCCCTAATGATAAGGTGCCTTTCAAATATCTGAAGATTCTCTTAACTTTCAGCCAGTCACTTGCGGTCGGGTTTTCTAGGTTTCTAGAAACTACTCCCACTGCGTAGGCTATATCGTGTCGGGTGCCCGTCATCAGGTATGCCAAAGCTCCTACGGCTGATAAGGAAACCTTCCTTCAGCTTTTCCGTTTTGGTACACTCTCTTTCTATAGGCGTAGTGACTGAATTGCAGTCAGACATTCCAAAACGTTTCAGTATTTTCTTTGTATAAGTTTCCTGCTTGACCAGGATGGAACCATTTTCATGTCGCTCTATTTCGAGTCCGAGGTAGTAGGACGCTTTCTTGGTCGTGATCTTTAGTGATCCGCTCAGTTCCTTTAGGAATTGATCAGCCAATTCCTTGTATGTAGCGGCTACGAGCCCATCGTCCACGTACAGTGTAATAAGGATCTTCTTATCTCCAATCTTCTTGGTAAAAAAGCAGCTGTCTGCGGAACACTGGTTAAATCCTTTTTCCAACAGTATTACCTCAAAACAGGAATTCCAGCACCGTGGCGCTTGCTTCAATTCATAGAGTCTTCGTTGAAGTCTGCAGACCCTTGAGGTGCCGTCGTTGAAGCCCTCTGGTTGCTTCATGTATACGAGTATGTCCTCGTCCAGTTTTCCATTCAGAAAAGCTGTGGAAACGTCGAACTGCACACAGTATAGGTTTTCTTTGGCACTGACACTGAGTAAAGCCCTTACAGTTGCCATCCGGGCCACCGGACTGTAGGTTTGTTCATAGTCAATCCCTTTTCGTTGTTTGAACCCTTTAGCTACAAGGCGAGCTTTATATTTGTCAATCGATCCGTCTGGGTTTCGTTTGATTCTGAACACCCACTTGCACGGAGTGCCTTCCTATCTGCAGGTAATTCACTCAATCTCCATACATCATTGTCAGCTAGAGATTTCATTTCATTCATCATGGCCTTTTGCCATTTAGTGCTGTCTTCCCTCTCAATAGCCTCTTTAAATGTTTCTGGGAATTTCTCGATTCCTACGAAGCACACGTAGTCTTCAAGTTTCTTATGAGTTTTTAGTGTAGATCTGTCTCTCAGGTGGTATCTTGGCTCTACTTCTATTTCAGACGTCACAACTTCGAGTTGCTCTTCGCTGGCATCGACAAAATCTCCATCCTCCTCCTCGGGAATCGGTATGGTCCGAACTTGGTCTTCGGGATGAACTTGGTCTTGACTAGGTCTATCTCCCTCTAGAACATGTTCATCGTAGTTGTCATTATGACGTTCGGTAATGTTTGGAGTAGGCTCTCGCTCTTGCTCGAAAATACTGGTGGTATCATCTTCATTCTGTGCTCCCTCTGAATGTATAGGGATTCTGGTTGAGAAGCGCAATTCGACTTGGGTGTCGAAAGTGATGTCTCTCGACTTCACTACTTGCTGTCCAGTCCAGATGCGATAGCCATCGTCCATTTCGTAGCCAATTAGCATGCCTTTGATCGCCTTTTTATGCATTTTCTTACGGCGTTGTTTAGGAACGTGGATGTAGCATTCACTGCCTATAATTTTCAGATGGCTTATCTTGGGTTTTTTGCCGTGCCACAGCTCGTAGGGTACCTTGGTATCCAGTCTTGATGGACCTGTCCTATTGAGCACATATGCGGCTGTATTCACCAGCTCTGCCCAGAGTGCCTTCGGCATTTCCCCTCTCGCGTGCATTGTAGACCTCGCTGCTTCTACAAGGATCCTGTTCTCCCTCTCACTATAGCCATTTTGTTCAGGAGTATATGGCATGGTGAGCCTTTGCGTTACATCACGAGCATCAAGAATATCCTTGATATCAGTGTTGACGAATTCGTCCCCATTATCGCTTAGTAGCGTTTTTACTATGTGACCAGCAGCTTGAGCTTGGTTCAGCATTTGTGTGAGCTTGTCTTTAACTTCGGACTTTTGTTTTATGAAGTAAACGAAGCGGTATCCTGAATAATCATCTTTGAAGACGACGAAGTATTTATTCCTTCCGATGCTTTCAGCAAAGGGTTCGCAAACGTCGGCGTGAATCAGCTCTCCTGGGGCTGTTGCTCTTTCCCGTGTACCAAATGGTTTTCTGTGAGACTTTCCATATATACAGCCTTCACATTTCAGCTTATCAGAGCTCAACTGAATGCCTAACTCGCGTTTGACCACGCGGATGACATGTTTCTTGAATATTACATTTATTCAATAATACTGTACTAATTCAAGTGGGATATTTAATTAAGCCAAAAATGTTATACGTAGATTACAATATTTGCATTTATCATGAAGACGTCTTTCCCCTGGCGTATTTCCCCTGCCAAGATAAATGCCAGGGGAGAGACTTACTAGCCAGGGGAGATAAAACGTATCATATAATGTAGTCACAAAGTAATTTAAATATAGTTAGATTGTACTGAAGTCAGATTTAAACGGTATATTGAAGTATTGTTATGATAAAAACGCGATCTCTAATTTTTTTCACATTATTACAGATTACGGCACCGCAAAAAAAGTTAACACGTGAAGAAAAACTACAAAAGAAACGTGAAGCAGAAAGACTAAAATATCAAAGGATTAAAAATGACCCAGAAAAGTATAAATTGCAAAAACTAAAAGAAAAAGAAAGAAAAAGGACTAATAAAAACTGTCGATCAAATGACTCCTAGAGAGCAACGTAAAGCACGAAAAATATGGAAGAAGAAAGCAAGAGAGCGTAGGCAACGACTTGCTTCTCAAAATGTAGCTAATGTTCCAGTTGATGATCAAATACCAAAAAGAATTTTTCAGTCAAGAGCTTTGGTTGCTAAACTTAAATCAGACCGAGCAAGAAGGCAACGATATTTAATTAATAAAAAAAAATATGAAACCATAAATAGATTAAAAACTAAAGTGGCATGTTACAAAAAAAGGTTACAAAGATTAAGAAAACGGGAAAAACTTACAACAGCAAAGTGGAAAAAGAGTTGAATTCCCCAAGTGCAAGAGATACAGTGAAGAAAAAATTGCTGTTTGCAGATGTGCTCCATCAACAATAAAAGATAATTATTCAGCTCTTCCAAACGAAAAAGAAAAAATGATTTTTAGAAGAATGATAAGCGGGAAATTGGTGAAAAAATATGGGATACTACAGAACGAGAAAAATATAAAACCCTTGAGAAAAGTTGGAAAAGTGCAACTAATTGATAATAAAAGGAATGCTGGAGTCTTCAGTAGCATTGACTTCTGAAGTCAATTGCTGGGTTGTTGGAATGACTGTCTTCATGTCCAACTTGTATAGTTCACCTTTATGGACTCTTCTTCCAACTATCTTTGTTATGCCTTCTACTTCGTAGCGACATTCCCTAGCTGTTGAAAGGAATAGGCTATCCTTTAGCCTGTCTTGTGCTGCCAAAGTTGAGAACAAATTCTTCTTCAAGGATGGTACTAGCCAGACCTCCTGTAGCGCAATCATCCCTTTGTGTCCATCGAAGTTCGATTCTACCACTACTGTTCCTTGACCTAACGCACGGATTGGGGTCCCGTCCGCTGTAGACACAGTGTGATCTGAATCAAATTCATGAATTTCGGTGAAGAAGTCTCTTCTTACAGCAATGTGGGTTGTTGCTCCATTGTCAACGAACCAATCATCTTGTTCTTCATTATTGACATTTAGGCAATCTTCCACGTTGAATGCATCTATAACCGTCATTTGGACTTGCTTGGTTTGGCTTGTGCCTGGCGTGCCTTGAGTTGACTTCGGTGTTCTTCCATCTTTAATCCACTTTCTGCACTTGCGAACCCTGTGTCCCCTCTTAGAACAATATCCGCACACCAGCTGCTCGTCCTTATTGTCCTTCACTTGACGTCCTGCAGGCATTGTCACTAGTGCTTCCTTCGCGGAGCTCTCTTGACTATCGCCAATGCGTAGGTTTCTTTCGAATGCGCATAGATGACTCGTCAAACTGTTTACGGTCTTCTCAGTCTGCTTTAGCATAAGCCAGCTTGACTTGAAGTTGAAGTATCTGTCGTCTAAAGTGTCCAAGACTTTACATATCAGGAGTACTTCCGGGAGCTTTGCGCTAGGATCAATCTTAACGACTTCTACGTTTATTTCGTTCCAGAGATTCTTGATTTTGGACATATGTGTGGGGATGTCATCCTCCTTGCTATGTTTCATTCCAAAAAAGTCTAAACACAAACCGTAGATGATGCTCTCTGCCTCTCCGTCGAATAGTCTATGTAACTTGTATCGCATCACTTTTTTAGACGTATCATGAGCAGAGCGCCAGATTCAGTCTTCTTATATTTGGCCAGGGCCTGTTCATAAGCGCTTTGGGTGGTGTCACCTGCAGCGTCACTTGCACTTGACTCCAAGGTAGGTTTCTGAAGTCTACCGTGAACAGCATCGCTTGCACCGTCGGATCCCTCCAAGAGTGCCGAAATGTTGTATTTCCACGTAGCGCAGTTCTCTTTACCCTTTAGCTTTGCGATCTCGATCCTAGTTGAGTATTCCATTCTCTCTTCTTATCTCGGCGGGCACAGAACCTCTCATAGAGTGACGCTTACCGGAAGGTAAAATGTGAAAGAACAAAGGAAGATAGTCTCATATAATATAGTCTCAAGCTCGATGCACAATACACAATTATTTATTGTATATTCACAAAATAAATATATTCGCACAAAACAGTTTGTTATTTCTTTGACAAGACAAGTGACATGAAAAGTAAAACAAAACGTCCGTCATCAATACGAGGAGGTATGACTATATACAAGCAAAAGAGTATTTTATGCAAACTCCTTGATGCCGTCCATTACAACTTTGACTAGTTTGATTTATTTCCGTGTTTCGTCATGTTCTGGTGTTAACTTCAGGTTATCCTTCACGACGTATACAGTGAAGTATTCCAAGTGCTGTGTGCCGGGTTGCAAAGTATAGTTTATGACAAGAAGATATTTACAAAATCCCCAGAAAAGACTCCAGATGTAATTGTTTTTTATATGAAGTGACTTTCTTCGACGTTTAAGTGCATAAGAAGCTTTTCATTTTGATGGCCACTTACATCGATGTACATTTTAAACCAGGGAAGATAAAAATAATCAAGGTAATTTTGATGATAACCCTGTACCTACGACTATACTGTTAACGTTGTAACGATGCCGTTTCGTTTCAGTCTCGTAGACGTTAGAACCTCCACGATGGCTGGAAACTTCATAGTTTAACTTACTGGCCATCAATCGTATTCTGTACCTGTCCTTTCAAAATTTAATTTACTATCTATATTTTTACCCTATTCAATTAACAAGTCACTGGATCGGCTGATCTTTTATTCATTATTCCACAACAACATCTACTCCTAATTCAATTAATATAATTTTAATGCAATTAACTTATTCATAGGGTTTCAATTTAATTTAGACTTATAATTTCAATCATAGTATATAACATTATCAATTATTATTTTTATTGCACAATTGTTATTTATTTGTTCAATTAATTGAGTTTTATAAATTGTCAAAATATGGATTTTATTATATGAAATATAGGTATCGAAACTTATGTGCTAATTATGTGATGTTTTAATGGTTTTTTAAAAGATACAAAAGATTTGGATGGCTTAATATATTCAGGCAGCTGGTTATACATTTTATGTCATCGCAACACCTGATTTTCATTTTATGTGTTTGAGGTTTTTTTTGTGAAACTTGTACTTATATGTATTTGTTTATTCAATATTTTACGAACTAGTATGCAGGTACAGTACTTGTAGATTTGAGCTATATTCAATAAATTGATTTCTGTATAAAGTTTACTAGTTGGTGTCATATAATCAAAGTTAAAAAGTATTTTACTCTGACTCGAGTTAGGGCAACACTACGGCTAACAGCTGATCTTGACTTGTCCCGTATTTTAATTTGATTTAAACCTATTTAAAACTAATTTATGGCCCAATTAGTCGTCGTAAACAATCATTATAGTTACCTACGTGTTAATTAGTGTTTTTAATGTGAAATAAGTTTATATTTGGTGATTTATCGGTGCCGACAGTGAGTGTCAGTTAACCATTCAAATACTTGTGTGAATCATTGTTCTCTCTTTAAAAGGTATTGTATTGTATGTTTAATCATACATGCTTTTTATGACTTTTATTAAGTAGTTAAATACTCGAATTGTCTGACTCTGATTGTCAGAAACGCGAAGAGGTTAGAATACAAAAATTAATCTTGTTCTAAATACGCAACCTCTTGATTGTTTAAACAGCACTTTGGTATCAACACCGTTGTTTGTTTGATTATTTTATCGATATTACCATGATGACCCGCGCTGCCTCATCTCGCCAGCTGGAGCTGACTTTGCAGGAATTAAAGGCATCCAAAGAGTTGGTTAAACAATTGCATTTGGAAAGAGATGACAATGAGAGGGAATTGTTGGAGGCGTTGAGTAGGAACACTTTGTTTAAAAAAGACATGGCTGAGATGCATGATAGGTATTTATTAGTACTAGATGAGCGGGATCGGTTGCAAACAATAGTAGATGGGTTTGGTGACTGCAGTGAAGAATATGTCCAATGCCTTAAACGGATTACAATGCTTGAACAAGAGTTACAAGAGGCCCACCACCTAATATCTTCCATGGAGACTGAGAAACTACACACCGTTGACACCCAAAACCAAAGTTTGTTTGATGAGTTAGTTCTTAGTATGCCCAGCCTGGTTTCTGCTGCACATTTCTCGATCCCCACTGTAGCTCATGATTTGGCGAGTACTGATTTGATTGAGTCCAATGCTCCAGGGGGTATAGCAAAGTGCAGCAAAAACAAATTCAAAAAATATGTTAGAATAAGCAAATTTATTAAGAAAACTCAAAAACTGATTAAAAGTCAGAAATTGATGAATAAAAATGTGAAATATATTAAGGAACGCCGAAGATTAGGTGATGAACTGGATATTTATTCTATAATGATAGACAATAATTTAACTGAGCATGACAATGATGTGAAAGCATTACAATCAGAAATATCTAGTCTTAAGGAAAATCTGAGACGTTTATCTGACAGATACTCAATAACTAAAAAAGAAAATGAGGAACATATTTTGGCCCTGACTAAACTCTTGTGCAACCCGGACTCAGTTTCCAGCAGTAGTGATTGCCACACTGTTACTCAGTCAGAATGTGAATCCTCTCTTCTCAACTCCTCTCCTTCAGAATCAGCCACCAACATTTCCATCCCTGATACATGCCCTGTCACAAACACTGATAATGAACTAAATTGCAACATTGTTATGTTTAGTGATGACATTGGAAAAAGTATAGGCCATATTTTATTTAATAGTCTGGGTAAGTCAGTAATAAATCACTGTTCACCGGGTGCCTCATACTGTGATATAATTCAGAAAATTGCTGATTATAGTTTCAGCCCCAATTCAACCCTAGTTATTTTAATTGGAAACCGAGGTACTGTGAACAAAACCCAAATGAAAAAACATTGTAATACTTTATGTTCATTACTTAATGTCAATAAAATAGTGATGTTCACATTGCCTTACAGTAGGGGTCTGTCACAAGCAGAAAATGAAAAAAGGTATAAAATCAATATGACACTTGATACTGTGACATTCTCAAATAATTTAATTAATCTAATTGACATCAATCCTATTATTAATAATAATATGTACCTGACGAAAGGTAGATTTCATTTATCAAATTCTTATAAACGACAGATAGCTATGTCGCTATCTTATTTTTTTATGATTTCAGCCAATCACTTGGCTAACTACTCTGCTTTTATTGAGCAGAATGCCGTTGTACCACAGACTTTGGAACTTGTTCCAAATAATTTAAATTAGATATAGAGACAACAGAGGTAAACTCTTGCAAATTATTGACAAGAGAGAAGCCCCAAAATAATTTTATAAACTTTGTGCATCAAAACATGCAAGGCTTCTCTGGCAAAGAATTAGAAGTAGGATTATTCTTAGACTGTATGGACATACATGTCTTATGTATAACCGAACACTGGTTGAAAGAAAATGATTGTATGATTAGCATTGATAATTATAGTGTCATTAGTTCGTTCTTGAGAAGTTCTGCTATTCGCGGTGGGTCACTGATATTAATTCATAATAAGTTTAAATGTAGAGAGCGAAAAGACATAGTAGCACTCTCAATTGAGCGAACCATTGAACTTTCATGTGCAGAGTTAGAGCAGATTATTATTGTTTGTGTGTATAGACCCCCTTCGGCCGATTATTGTCGGTTTGAAGAGACAATGGAAGAAGTGCTGAAGAAGGTTTGTAAAGCAAACAAGAAGGTGGTTGTATGCGGTGATTTTAATGTTAACATTTTAGACTCTTCTCAGACCTCTGTAAGATTTTTAAATCTTTTCAAATCATTTAATTTACTAAATCTATATGATAAACCAACCAGGATCACTGACACATCAGCCACCTGCTTGGACAATATTTTTTGTGAAAATATCTCAATTGAAAAATCAATTATAAATTGTTTGAAATCAGATCACTGTGGTCTATTGACTAAATTTGAGCACCGTCACGTCTCTCAATCAGTGGATATTAGTTATAGACTGGTTACTAAGAATCGAGTAGAAAAGTTCAAGAGTAATGTGAATAAAAACCTTTCTAATCTACTACCCCAATGCCACAACATAGATGATCAGTATATGCGTCTTTTTGAGATAATTAAACAGGAACATAATTTTATTTTTCCTAAGAAGAAATTAAAGGTCGATAATTTTAAGTTTAAGTTTAGTGATTGGGCTACGCCAGGCATCCATAAAAGTAGAAATAAATTATACGAATTATATGGTTTAAAAGCTAATTCTAAGTGTCAAAAACTAGTAGATTATGTCAAATTATACTCAAAAATCTTTAAGAAATCATGCCATATGGCTAAGTCTATATTTTTGCGTGACAAAATAAAACAAGCAAAAAATAAAATTAAAACTACTTGGAACATAATTAATAAGGAAACTTGTAAATCAAAACCTCGAGATCACTCATTGGCTCTTAAAATTCAAGATAATTTAATTGAGTCTGAGATTGACATAGCTAATACCTTTGAAACATTCTTTTCTAATATACCCATTGTAACTACAAGTACCTTAAATTCTAGTGCACCGCTAGCTAGGTCCCTGCTCACATCTAGTGTTGATGAGTGCTCATTTCAGTTCAACTTTGTTCATATAAATTCTCATGACATAATCAAGGTGTTTAAGGAACTTAATATGAAAAACACCGAAGATCTGTGGGGTATTTCGATAAGTCTACTTAAATCAATCATAAATATCATCTCAGCCCACTTAGCAGTACTTTTTAATAACTGCATTGACGAAGGTCAGTTTCCCAACTTAATGAAATTTAGTAAAGTCATCCCGCTTTTTAAATCTGGTAGCAAAAGTGACCCATCTAATTATAGACCCATTTCTATACTACCAGCTCTTAGTAAAATCTTTGAAAAAATTATATTAAATCAGCTGCTTTCACACTTTACTTTAAATAAATTACTACATGAGAAACAATTTGGTTTTACTAAACATAGAAGCACTACTGATGCAGGTGTAGCACTTATCAAACACATATTTGATGCTTGGGAAGGCAAGCAGGATGCAATAGGAATATTTTGTGATCTTTCGAAAGCGTTTGATTGCGTGGATTATGAAATCCTACTGATTAAGCTGAGACATTACGGTGTTTCGGATATTTCGTCTAAACTTATACAATCTTATCTCACAGACAGAACACAAAAAGTGAGTATAAACGGAACCACCTCTTCCGGTGCCACCATTAGCATGGGAGTGCCCCAGGGATCGATATTGGGCCCACTGCTTTTTCTTATTTATATAAATGACCTTCCCTACTTTGTCAAAGATATTTGTGAAATAGTATTATTTGCTGATGATACCTCGTTGATTTTTAAAATCAACAGAGGTAAGCAAGCATTTGACGATGTAAATAATACTCTTTCAAAAGTACTATGTTGGTTCACAAGCAACAATTTATTACTAAATGCAAAGAAAACGAAGTGTATTAAATTCACTATGCCTAATGTTAAACAGGTTGATACCATTATCAACATGAATGATGAGACTTTAGAAATTACGAACTCTACGGTATTTTTAGGAATTACTCTAGATTCTAAGTTACAGTGGGGTCCACATATAACGGCTCTGGCAGGGAGACTTAGTTCGGCCGCTTGTGCTGTCCGAAAAATTAGACTGCTGACTGATATTGAAACAGCAAGACTAGTGTATTTTAGTTACTTTCATAGCGTTATGTCGTATGGTCTACTGTTGTGGGGCTCAGCTGCAGACCTTAACACCATTTTTGTACTCCAAAAAAGAGCTATTCGGTCGATATACAACCTTAGGCCACGCGACTCGCTCAGAGAAGTATTTAAGAAGATTGATATTTTAACTGTGCACGCTCAGTATATTTTCGATAACATAATGTATGTGCGCAAAAACTTGCATATGTTCAAAAAAAACTGTGATACTCATACACACAATACTAGAAATAAAAACAAACTTATTACTCCAAGTCTTAGGCTACATAAGGTAGGAAATTCTTTTGTGGGTCAATCTGTAAAGTACTTTAACAAAATACCTCAAAGTCTTGTTGATCTACCTCTTCACAAGTTCAAGTCTACAATTAAAACAAAGCTGATAAAACAAGGTTATTATAACGTGGAGGATTACTTGAACGACAAGAATTTGTGGTCATAGTAGGAATAATCTGCTCCTCTGCTCAAATAATGTATATTTATTGTTCTTTTGACTGTACTCTGAATTTATTTGTTGTAAAACAAAACAAAGTTCAAAAGAGTAACTATCGAGTTTCTTGCCGGAGTCTTCTCGATAAGAAGCAACTTCCGAACCGGTGGTAGATTCGCATTATGTTTATTTAGTATATGTACTATTATTGTATTATTTTATTTACGTCTATTATCGTTTATATATATTTTTTGTGAATTTTGACATTTCATAAGTGCTTCTTTGTAAAAGCTTAAGTGAATAAATGATTTTTTACTTTTTACTTTTTTTTTTACTTTTTTCAGTAGTTTGTAATATGGATAGATTTGTCATAGCTGCTGTACCCCATAGTTCTAGTAGGTAATCGAAGTGTGGTTTCACTAATGAATTCTAAATTGTATAACGGACACACCGCAGTAATGATTTAACAATTCAACGTACCATACCCGTTAATGATGATATTTTGCTTTTAATTTTCTGAATAGGAATGTGGACGGATGCCAAGTCAATTTAGTATCTAAAATCTAAATATAAATTGATTGTTTACTTTGTAAAAATAATTTGAAAACATAATTTTCAGCACACTACGCAGAACTAATCCAGTGAGCAGTACTTTGAAAAACATGGCAGAAGTGGTGACTTTCCTGGACAATCTCTTCAGTGGTGGAAAGGGAGCGAGTATCTACAGCAATAAAGGGAAAAGGAGCTGCAATCACCTGTGACAGCGGCTGTCACATTGCAGATTGATGAAATGTTTTTGGAAACAGTAATTGAATGTCTTAGTAAATCGTCGTTCTGCAAGAAGTCAGTAACTGCCAAAAGTCATTAAGTGAAGTTGAGACACAATATTTAAGGGAAATAAGACTTGATGATTTTTTGCAGTTACTTAAGTTAAGATAAATTTAAGTTCCTAAATCCACAGTGGCAAGAAAATACTGTACCCAAAAACTAAACGTTTTTAAAAATGTGTGTTACATGTTGTTGAAGAATGTGGAAATTTTTGAAGGTAATGTCATGAAAGTTATTTCTTTGATCAGACCACCTACACCTTTGTGAATACTTTTAAATTACTTCAGGTCATGGGGTTTATTAAATTTCACCATGCTTCACTTAACTGTGAAGAAGATTCCAGTGACCAACTTTAAAAAATAACTATGTTCAAAACCATTCCATTTAAATAAAATATTAAAATACATGGTGAACTGTTACATTCAAAAGCTCCTAGAGTGTGATAATGGTGTGGTTGAGGATAATGTTCTGACAGCAGCACCAGCATAGTATGCTGGTGCAGCATAATATTGTTGTTTCACCCAGAAGTGTATGACACTGGAACAAAGATATTTCCAGAAAATAACTGCATAAACTGTAAAACTCTTTTGAGATAAGACAAAGATTTAAAAAGCAAAAAGCATTGTTAAGTGGGATTATCTAACTAAACGAGCAAATGCTCATTCTATCCCCACCCTTCACATTCTCTTTGTGTAAACATAGACATAGCATTCTTTTGTTGTTTTATCTATGTTCCCAGAGATCCTAAGGTACGAGCTAGAACGCTTGTTCTGGATTCCTAGTTCTTGTTCGTTAGAATTCTTTTGGTGTGTAAATGAAATAAATATTTATTTAATTACACTAAAAGATCATATAAGAACATAATTGTTCTAACTCTATGTTCGTTTGGCCTCAACTCACCCTAAGCCGATCAAACAAAATAAACTGACCCAACAGAATGTTCTGTCTGTTACTTTGGCACTATTGTTCAGTAATCTAACAAATGTTTAGTAAGAAATGCTTTTGCAGAAGATATTGGCGTTGAGATAGAATATAATATGTTTATTTGCTTTAAATGTGCTACATTTTTGATGTTATTTCTTTATTCAGTTACACAAATCAGCACATTTAGCTAATTTACTTAGAAAATTGACTGACATGTTGGTGCAATGGCAGCGATACTGCCTTTAGCACCGGAGGTCGTGGGTTCGATCCCCACCCATAACAAACATTTATGCGACAAACATTTGTGTTTGTTGTGTGTCTTGGTGTTATTATTTGTTTAAGTATGTATTTAGAAATATTCAAGTTTGTTTATCAGTCTCTGACACCCATAGTACAAGCTCTGCTTAGTTTGGGGTCAGATGATCTCGGTGTAATTTGTCCTGGATATTTATTTATTATTTATTTTAACAAAATTATAAGTGAAATATTATAAAGACAGTTTAACACAAACATGTCAACATTATTTTATTATAAACTAAAATTGGCAAGCAGCATAATTCGAGAATTAACAAAATGAGATTATAATAAATTAAATTACAAGTCAAGTTAATTTAAGCTTGTACTATGGATGTCAGAGTCTGATAAACATACTTAAATATTTTTAAATACATACTTTAGTGGATAATAACAGCCAAACACACATCAAGCAAATTTTCGTCACATAAATGTTATTCATGGGTGGGGATCGAACCCATCTACATTCTCTGAGATACTAGTCATATTATCAGCTCTGATATCTAACTAATTATATTTTTTGTCTTAGAGCCATTTGCTAAGTGCCTTTTTGTACTGTAAATATGGTAGACCCTTCATGTGACTTGGTATGGCATTGTAATTTTATATACACATTGCGCAGCATTGTCTCTTACACATTTGTCTGCAACAAAGTATCGATAACTGCAATTAAAAATAATCTCGAGTATAATTGTAAATTCATGAGAGGAGCCAAATTCATGAGAGGAGCCAAATTCGTTAATGTGAAATGCAAGTAGCTTTTGTTTTATGTACCCCACTTAATAACCTGATAACCTTTCAATTGAGTCTTAACTTGCCCCGCATAAAAAAGCTTTGAATTGATTTCGTTTAAGAAAGGTTCAGACAAAAATAAATAAGAATTCATCTTAAGTTATTGGGTTTTTCATCTTTTCTAGAGTGTACGGTCAACGTTCATTGAAACTTTCGCAATCGCTGCGCCCGGCGCCCTAGACGCTTGGTCAGCATTTTCATACGTCAATCAATTATTTCATTTTTAATTTATAATTAGTTTCACACCAGTACACGTTCAGCTACTATACATACCGGGCGCGTGCTCACCATACCATACCATACCATTCTACCATTTAGTTCAGTTAGTCCAGTTTGACCAGAATATAGTTCCATTCCCATTACCAGTGATCTTAATTTATCTACCATTCAATCTATAAATGTTAGGTGAATAACCATACATTTAAATGGTCCTCCGATTCGTAAAGGAACCATCCGCGAGTGAATAGTGCCTCAAACCATAGTGATAACTATGACCTCGAGGTGTGTTCTGTGACAACCAGTACCATTACCATGTAGGCTTTGTTGGAAACGCAAAACCAGTTGATGATGGGCATGGACCAGCTTCTTACCAATTTTAAAAAAGATGGTCACGCACGATCGTAAAACACCAGACTCGATCAAGAGAAAGTGAGCTATTTTTGACTCTTACTGGCAAGAGTTCCACTCCAACCACTTGAATTTATGTTCTCAGGGGGATCAGAACTATGCATATTTTTCTGATAACGATTATGAAAAAACCAGGGAGTTTTATAATCGGGCAAGGCAAACTATTTCAAGCTACCCAGCAGGAAGTAGGCCATCAACACCACTTATTAAACCAGCGACACCGTTACCTACCACCTCACAAACTCCTACCAATCTACTAGTGGCTTCTCTTAGGAAATCAGAGGGTACCAGCAGCAAATTGAACGAAATGCTCAAGAAACAGACCAGCAATTTCAAAGCATTTACCCGTAAGGTGTCGAATATCAATGTCTCATCGGTGACTGAAAAATGGGAATTTGAAGATATTCTGAGAACATTACAGTCACGATGGGCAGTGATTGATTCGTTTCATTGGGATATTGACAGCGAGTTAGATAGCGAAAATCCGAGGTATGACCTGGAGTTTTCACACTATGAGAAAACGTTTCAGGATGTTAAGAAATCGATAAATACAAAAATGTGGTCGGTTGTCACAATGTCACATCGTGACAGGATGACACCCCAAATGGACATACCTGATTTCGCCGGGAGCTACTAACAATGGACTGCCTCCAAGGACTTATTTCAAGAGGCCATCCATGACAACCCCTCCCTATCCCTCCCTATAGTGCGCAGAAGCTCCAGTTTTTAAAGAGCAAGGTTAAAGGAGAGGCTGAAAAGATTATACAGCATTTGAATATCAGCTCAGACAATTCCCAAGTTGCCTGGGATATTCTTTACCATCGCTTCAACAACACGAAATTGATATTTACATCTCACGTCCATACTCTGTTGAACGTACCAATTATGCAGATTCAACCGGCAGCCCATATCAAGAGGTTGCACGATACTACCAACGAATGTCTACACGCCATTCAAAAGTTAGTGGTCGACGTTTCGACGTGGGGTCCACTGTTGGTACACATATTGTCCCAGAAGTTGGATATTGACACCCTAAATGACTATATCAAATCAATCCACAATCCGAGAGAGCTGCCAACCATAGAAGATTTCCAAACTTTCCTGAAATCAAAATTTACTTACTTCTTTGGAAGCATTTAGGCGCAAGCAAGATGTCGCCAAGTCCCACCAGCAAGAAGAAACTCGCTTCAAAAGACCAACATACCAACCAACAACCATTCTGGGGAGTTGTCAGTAAGAATTTCAACAAACCATCATTCAACGCACCACCACCATTCAAAACTTTACATGTCGAAGTGCATAAGTGCATATTTTGCAATAAAAATCACCAACTATTTTTGTGCAAGTCATTCCGTGAATCTAGGTCAGAAGTAAAGCGGAAAACAGTTGCGAAATATAACTTGTGCAAAAATTGTCTTATTAATCACCAAGGCAAAGAATGCTTCTGAAGAATGTGTCGCAAGAAAAAATAGCGGAAATTCTCCTGGCGACTGCTTATGTCAATGTCCTAGCTGCTGATGGAACTAAACATAGAATGCGAGCTCTTATCGACCAGGGGTCTCAGACCTCACTCATCACAGAAAACGCCGCTCAGCTGCTACCACGACAGCGTTGCAAGGTCGTCATATACAGGGTGGGAGCTAGAGAAAATAATTGCAAGGGAGTTGTCAGTATAACACTGTCATCTTTATACAACGATTTTACCATGTCGACTGATGTTTTCATTTTGAACACTTTAATAAATAAACTACCAAATCAATCGTTTGAAAAACCATCTTGGCCTTATCTAGAAAACATTAACCTCGCTGATTCTAATTTTTATACCAGTCGTCCTGTTGACATGTTGTTAGGGGCTGACATTTATTCGTCTATAATTATGAGTGGAATCATGAAACTCGATGCCTATCACCCAGTTGCGCAGGAAACGCAGCTCGGTTGGATTTTGTGTGGGAACGTGAAAATTTTCCAGTGTAACGTTGTCATAACCAATACTGAAGATCTACAAAGGTTTTGGGAAATAGAGGATATAACATCTGACACAAATATGTCCGCTGCTGAAGACCAGTGTTTACAATTTTATACGTCTACCACCGAGAGAAAGGAAGATGGTAGGTACACTGTGAGGCTTCCTTTCAAGCCTAATTTTGAAGAAAGTTTGGGAACCTCAAAACCAATGGCCATCGCACAATTTCGGCAATTAGAAAGAAAATTAAGCAGAAGCCCAATAACAGCACATGATTATAAATTATTTATTAAAGAATACCAAGACTTAGGTCATATTATTCCTAGCGCACGCGCCGTCGCCGGTAACTCGACGCTCGCACGCGATTACTACCTACCGCATCATAGAGTTTTACGACCCGACTCTACGACTACTGCACTTAGAGTCGTTTTTAACGCTTCCGCGAAAACCACCACTGGTCGAAGCTTAAACGACCTTATGGAAGCGGGTCCCAATTTACAGCAAGATTTACAAGCTTTGATTTTACGTTGGAGACAATACCATTATGTTTTTACTGCCGACATCGAAAAAATGTTTCGTCAGATATGGATTCATCCTGATGATCTAAAATACCAAAAGATCATCTGGAGAGATAATACCCAAGATACGCTTAAAGAATACCAGCTTACCACAGTTACATACGGAACCAAGGCAGCACAATTTCTAGCCATGAGGACTTTGAAACAATTAGCCTTTGACGAGACCCCTAATTATCAAAACAGTAGGGCGCCGAAGGTTATACAAGAATCATTTTTCATGGACGATTTGTTAGACGGAAGTCATTTTCTATCAGACGCCATAAATTACAGTCGGGTTTAATAGAGTTATTAAAATCAGGTGGCTTCAACCTACGAAAATGGCGTTCGAATACACTAGAATTATTACCAAACCAGAATACAGACCAAGAAAGTTTTAATTTCAAACAACCAGAGTCAACCAAGCAAGAAAGACGAAGACCAGAAGACAATCCTGCGGATTGTGCCAGCCGTGGCCTGAGTGCAGATCAATTGAACAAACACCCTCTTTGGTGACACGGACCAAAGTGGCTATCATCACATAATAGTGACCAAGACCAACACCAAAAACCAATTTATACCACAAACATAGAAATTAAAAAATCTTCTCAAAATAATGTTGTCACGAAACCGGAAGACAGCATTATACAACAAATAATAAGTAAACAAAGCACATTTACTAGAGCCGTACGCGTCATAGCCTGGATTTTGCGAGCGATAACACGTTATCACAACCAGACACCTTATTTAACTTTAGCAGAATTACAAAAGGCAAGAGAAACAATTATTAAAGATACGCAATTATTAGAATTTTGATCTGAAATTAACCAATTAAAAATACAAGGCTTTGTAGAAAAAAGGAGCAAAATTTGCAACTTGAAACCATTTTTAGACAAGAATGGCATATCACGCCAACTCACACCATAAAGAACAACCAAGCTCAGTACTAGAAACCAAACCGGACGTAAATGATCATGTACAAAATAGTAAAAGACGACCAAAGATGACCTGTAATTATTTATCATTCGTAATTACAATGTTTATGTTATTATGGACACCAATAAGTGGAAACTATCACGTTTCCAGTCTTCAAAACAATAACACCATGTTTTACTTTGACCAAATTTCCACCTTGTCTCTTGTGCGTGATGAATGGAAACTGATAGTTTATTATAATTTACAACCATATCAACAAGGAAACATCTTATTTAATAAATATCTGGAAAGTATTTGTGCAAATTCTAAAATTAAAACGCAATGCGATGTTATTGCAATTACGATACGGCTACGCGGAGTACGATTACTACAACACGATGCTTCTTAGTCAGTAGTTCGCACTGCGGTGCGAACTAGACAGCGTCGCGGACTCATAAATGGCGTTGGCTACGTCGCCCATAGTTTATTCGGAATCTTGGGCGAAGAGTTTGCCGAACAATACAAAAAGGACATTGACATATTGCAAAGCAATCAACAACAGTTTAGCTGGCGCCACTGCCACAGTAAACATAAGCTCCGTAATTAATTTGTTTTAAAAATAGTAATAGTGTACTGTTTTGAATAAAGTTAGACTAACCATGATCCAAAAGCTCTAAATAAGCTGTACTAGTGTTCGTGAGTGGAAAAACTGAAGGGTTAAGTCGAAATTTGTGTCATTACGATCATTAGTTTAGGCGGTAAAAGACTCTAACAATTTTTGTCTAAGTGCGCATAAACAATATAAACTGTGATTAACTGTGGAATAATATTCACGTTAAACCAAAACTGTTTTAATATAAGATAAATTTTAGTACAATCGAGTAATAAACTAAAAAGTGACGGTGACTGTGAAAAGTTCAAAGTTCAAACAAATGTTGAGTTGCAAAAATACACAATAAACTCAAATGAAATTACGAACATTTACTGGCAGCATCTGACCGCTAAATTCGTCTACAGAGCTTAAAGTGCTCTTGGTGTAGTGGCTCTAAGCGCTGAGTCGGCTCGGGCGGCACGGGTTCGCATCTGACCTGCGGCATTTGTTTGGACTTTTGGGCTGTGTCCGATAATCAGTTTTTGTTACCCGTCGCTCAATATACAAGGACCACCACAGCTCTTAAAAATATGTTTTCAAGAAGATAAAAAAATATTTATTTCTACATACAAAAAGAACCATACAACGACATCTGGTGGGACTAAACAAGCAACTTTAATTGGAAAAATTGGTCGTCCGCGCTCTCAAGCGAAAGACGAAGACGACTAATTACTGACTACGACTGCTTGGAACAAATTGTCAACAAAAATTACTCATTGCAACGGTTGCCGTGGATCAATTAATGAGGAAGACTGCATGAAGTGTTCGCTGTGTAATGGTTGGTATGACCTTCTTTGTGCAAATGTGGCCAAAGAGGCTTTCCTTAAACTAACCCCATTACAAATACGGGAATGGTTGTGCCTGGAATGTCGGAGCAAAAAACCTAAAGGGGATAACACGAACACTCCTTTGCGTCCAAGTCCAATTGGACATGTTATAGAAAACCCAGCCGTAACTCCCTCAGGTACCCCGATGGGTGGTTTTGAAATCGTCACCATGCGAACAGCCCAAAGACTCTCTCAGAGGAATACGCAAATTCAAAGAGGTGATAATCTTGAGATGTCTCCCACCTTGGAAAACATACGCAGTGTTATAAGGGAAGAACTGCATACTGCTATCGAAGGCTACATGTCTAAATTTGAAACGCAGCTGTCTAACCAGATCCAAATGTTTGTGGCTAAACAATTACCGTCCTTTAAGACCGAGCTCATTGGACATTTAAATAAAATTGGGACTACTAAAACTGACGAAACGAGACCAGAAAAACTCCAAGCGCCGAACGCTGAAGTAGAAAACTCTGCAGGACCTAGTCAACGTCCGAAAAAGTCAACGTTTTCGAGGCAAAAACCCCAAACGGGCACCTGTGCTGTTCCCGAAAAAACGCGTGCTGTGGGAAATAAAGCTACCCTCGCGACCAAGTCGACCTCGCCGAAACGTGTTGCGGACAGCGGTGATCTTGATCTTTCTGCAAGTGGCGACAAGGATGGGGGTGAAGCATGGACAGAGGTAACGCGTAAACGACGTGAGCGCAGCTCGCTGAGTAGAGTACTTAGGGGCACCGCTGCACCGGGAGCCACATTGTTGAAAGCTTCTGGAAGACGGCGGTATCTTCACCTCTACTACGTGCAGGAGGGTACATCACGAGAGGATGTAAGTGCACATCTGGTAGCTATCTCGGGATGTGAGACATGCACTGTAGAGGCGCTAAAGTCCCGTGGACGTTATGCGTCGTTTAAGCTCGGTGTGCCGTCTAACGTTGCAGACGTCGTCATGAGCCCTAATAATTGGGCAGCAGACATATGTATCAAGCCTTGGAGGCAGAACTTTCGTGCAAAAGAAAACATCGCAAAAGAAAAACATGTCGCGAAAGAGAAAAATAAATATATTCCATCAGAATGTTCGGGGTCTTCGGTCTAAGACAGAAGAAATCTACAAGAATGTTACTCAGTGTAATTACGATATAATTACTCTGACTGAAACGTTTTTAACTAGTTCAGTGTGTGACGGTGAATTGTTTCCAAGCGGTTATAAAATAGTACGCAAGGATAGACAACAAGACACTGGCTACGGAGGTGTTTTGCTTGCGGTTCGTGACTGCTTCTCGGTCCGAGTTATTGATGACATTGAGTCTCAGTCTGTCGATAAAGAACTTATATTGGCGATAATTAGTTGTAAAGATTTTAAATTTTTATGTTGTGTTGTTTATCTGCCTCCTAGTTACAATGATGATCGATATTTAGATGTTTTGACTTGTATTGGAGACGCAATATGCGCATACTCCAATTTGAGTGTGTTTATCGTTGGCGACTTTAATTTATACTCTTGTAGTGCTAGTGTTAAGATGCAATTTGATTTATTCTGTGACTTCTGTTCCCTAAAGCAATATAATAATGTATATAATAGTCTTGGTCGAATGTTAGATTTAGTGCTGAGCGATCTTGACCCTGATGACGTCGCGGTTACCGGAGCAGATCCTCTTGTCAATATTGATGTGCTTCATCCAGCTTTTGAAATAGAGCTTACACTTCCGGTCAAAAATTCAGGCTTAGAAACTCCTATTTCTCCGCCTATATATCGAACAAGTCGTAGTCCTGATTTTAATTGGAGAAAAGGCGACCTGCAGGGCCTGTACTTAGCATTGGCAGCGATGGACTGGTCTGATCTGTTACGCGTGATAGACGTTAACTGTGCTGTCGATCTTTTTTATTCTAAATTGTATGAATGTATTGAGCAGTTTGTTCCAATTAAGAAGTACTTTACTAACAATAGGAAATACGATTATCCAAATTGGTATACCGGTGAAATAATCAGTTATATAAAAAAGAAATATTACCATCTTAAAAGGTATAAAAAAGAGGGCAAAGAGTTTAACAAGGAACTCTACAAATTCTACCGTGAAAGGGTTAAAAGATTAATTGATATTGAATACAAGCGACATATTGAAAATATACAGAAAACTATTATTGACGAACCTACACTATTTTGGACTTTTGTTAAGGAGAAGAGAAAGGAGAGACATGGAATTGAAGCCTATACTCATGATGGAGTTGAAGTACTCGGCCAGGCTGCCGCTGACGCATTTGCTCAGTATTTTAGCTCTGTTTTTCTGCCAGACGTACCCCTTCTGGACCATGTCGAGGCATCACGAGCAGCTTATGATGCTCCTAATGCTGCTTCTATCACCGTCTCAGCTGTGGATGAAGCGGACCTCAAAAAGGCCGTGAGACGTCTCAAGCCGCGATCCTCTGGTGGGCCTGATAGTATCCCGGTATTTCTTGCCAAGGACTGTGTCTCGGTTTTACGCGAGCCACTCCTGTATATATATAACTTGTCTATTTCTCAGGCAAGTTATCCCAATAGATGGAAGTTAACACGTGTTACTCCTGTTCCGAAGGGCGATGGGGGTAGGGATGTTTCGTCTTTTAGACCTATTGCAGTGCTCTCTGTCTTTGCTAAAGTCTTTGAAACCATGTTAAATAACCGTATCGGCAACCAGATTGGAAACTTGTTACACAATGATCAACATGGATTTAGGAAGGCTCGCTCAACAGTTACTAATCTTGTGGCACATGTAGATTACTTCTGTTCCGAACTTGATTTGAGTCGGCAGGTGGACGTGGCTTATTTCGTCTTCAGAAAGGCATTTGATCTTGTTGATAATGAAATACTACTGAGGAAATTAGCGAAAATAGGTTTCACAACGAGTCTTCTCAGACTGATGGCGTGTTACCTCTGTGATCGGCGTCAGTATGTTAGGCTTGACGGTTGCGAGTCCGTGGAGTACTATACAAGGTCCGGTGTTAGTCAAGGAAGTACCCTAGGACCCACCTTTTTTCTGATATTTATCAACGACTTGCCAAACAAGGTTCGTAAAGCAAATTTGTATGGGAGTTTGCCGTCTGAACTTGTTCCCTAGTTACTCTGTGCTCACAGTGACACTGACTGACTGACGAAAAGTCAACGTCAAAATAAAATAATAATACGCAGTACCGCTACGATAAAATTGTATAAATGCGGGTTTTATTTATTTATTTATTTATTGATTCACCAACGCTTATGTACACTAAAACACACATACACAAAAAAAAACTTATGATAATTTATTTATTTATTTATTTATTTAACCAATTACACTATCTTACAGGATAACACAACCTTATGCGATAGAGTAGTAAAAAAAAAACAATAGAACGCATTTTACATATTACACACAATAAACATTGTTAGCCTCGTGAACTCACTCAGAGCACACGAAAATAAGTCAATTTGCTCCGAAACCAAGTTAAGTGTGTGCAACGTGCGCGTCAAAGGAGCCCTGGCGAGTAGATTGGTCCGACTTCGCGGCACTGCGAACAGTCGCGGACGCCGCCTTCGCCCCACGTAGTCGTTCGGAACGCAGAAGTTAATGGTGGCTAGTAACTGGGAGTTATAAGACTTTCCAACTAGCAGTTGAAAAACATAGAGCACCAGTGAGAATTCCCGCCTCACTCTCAGTTGGTTATACCCAACCATACCTAAAACAAATAGAGTTGGGTACATCAGTGGGAAAAATGGATATACTCCATATTGCCTTAAATACAAAAATCTTACAAATTTGTTTTGTATTTTCTCTAACATTTGGTTATATTTTGCCTCATGCGGTGCACATATAACCAAGTTGGTCTCAAGCTGACTCCTGACCAATGCATTGTACAGAGCTGCAACTGCTTTAACATTACTAAAGCCACTAGCTGTACGAAGAATAAAACCAAGTTTTCGGTAGGCCTTCTTGCAGGTGTCCACGATGTGTTCACGAAAAGTTCTCCGGTGTTAGAGTAACTCCCAGATCGCGAACCTCTACCACACGATGCAACGGTTTCCCATCAACCGTATATTGGTGCCTTAATGGCGCTCGCGATCGCGTGAACGAAATGCTCATACACTTAGCTAAATTAAAACGTAGGCTATTCCTAGCACCCCATTCTACTACCCTGTCTATGCCATCCTGCAAGCGATCAAAGTCTTGCCTACCGAGTACTGGCATAAACAGTTTTAAGTCATCCGCGAACAGTAGACATTTGGCATCTCGAACATTTTTCGGCAAGTCATTTATCATTATGAGAAACTGTAAAGGGCCCAAATTACTCCCTTGACTTACGCCTGATTTAGTCAGGTAGGATTCCGACTTAACTCCCGCATATTCCACATATTGACTCCTGTCTCTCATGTACGAAGCAAAAAATCTCAGTAGATGTGGTGTGAAGCCTATCATTGCCATTTTACTCAGCAAGACGTCATTGTCCACCAAATCAAATGCTTTTTGAAAATCAAAATATGCAGCGTCAACCTGTATTCCTTGATCCACTGCTGGAGTTACTTGAGACATAAACGTGAGCAAATTACTAGTGGTGCTATGTTTCGGTCTAAATCCGTGCTGCTCTTCTGAAAGCTGAGCACTTACCTGGGTCAGGATGGTTTTTTGCAATGCTGACTCAATATTTTAGCTGGAGTTGACAACACAGCCACTGGTCTATATCCCGAAACATCAGAACCCCCTTTACCCTTGGGAACAGGGATGACCCTTGTAGTCTTCCAACAGTCAGGGAACCGTGCCAATTTCAAACTTATGTTGAATAGATGAAGAAGTGGTCGGCTCAGAACATCTCGACAATCCTTAAAAATATAAGTTGGGATGCCATCTGGCCCAGCCGATCTTTTAGGTTTCATCCGCGCTAGTGCTTCTTTGACCTCTGAAAGCTGCAGACTCGCTACGTGGACTCGTGCCGCTGCGTTCGCATCGCCCGCTGTGGAAATCGCTGCATTTACATCTAGCTGCGCCCTCTGGGTGCTGTATATGGAATAAAAATACTCAGCGAACTCCTCCGCACATTCAAGGTCATTTAGTTCTTTTCCATTTTTAACAATAACTTGTGCATTCCGTTGCTCTTTTTTAGATCTCACGAAACTCCAGAACGATTTCGGATCCCTGAACAGGTTATCCTGAACGCGACCGCTGTACTGTTGATAAGCTGATTTCATAATTTTTTTGGTAGCAGCCCTGCACTCTGAAAAAGTAACATAGTCTTTGTCCGACTTTGACAACTTGTACTGTTTATGTAATCTGCCCTTAACCCTCAGCTGATGAATTATCTCAGCCGTATACCACTGAGGGTAAGTTAATGTTTTTTCGTTACTTTTATTACGTTTTTTAGGGACCCAGTTATCGAAGACGTTATTTAACGTGTCATAAAAAAGTTAACGCTATCCCCTAGATCGTCTATGTCATACAGCTGAGTCCAGTCAATAGAGGCTAACGCAGAATACAACCTCGGAAAATCGGCCTTATTAAAATTCCATTGCTGATTAGTCTGACTAGGTGGGGTAGGCTGGCCAGTGTGCCATGAGTCCGAAACTGAGGCCACGCCCAGTCGCAAGGACACCTCGAGTGGCGGATGGTACGCGTCCACCGACACCAGCCCGTCGATCGCCGCGGTTACACAGACGCCGTCGTTACTACGGAGTGACCCCAGCACTAAATCAAGCTGACGGCCATAACAATTCGGTATCTGATTGCTCTGAGTGAATTCACAAAACGTTTCAAATAATAGAACTAAGTGTAACAAACAATTATAGGTAAACACCTCATGCAAAGGAAACTTACAAAACTACTTATTTGGTACTTCTAAACAATAAAACTAAAATAATACAGTATTTTAAAAGAAAACAAAAATAATAAAATTACAATGCTGAGGTGGTTTGGTCATATGGAAAGAATGGATGAAAGGCGATTAACGAAACGGATTTATGAGGCAAGGGTAAATGGGACTGTTGAAAGGGGAAGACCCAGAAGAACGTTTCTTGGGCAAGTTCAAGATGTTCTCAGAAAGGGTCGGGTCAAGAGTACCTTTAACCGACGAGCATGTATGAAAGGACCCATGAGAGTAGAAGAAGCGCAAGATGTATGTCAGGATCGTAGCAAGTGGAAAGAAGTGGTCTCTGCCTACCCCGTTGGGAAAGAGGCGTGATGGTATGTATGTGTATGTTTAAAAGAAAACAAAAATAATAAAATTACAATAACAATAAATAGGTAACAATAAACCTGGCAAAGCCGATAGATTTTGCGTGAAGCATATGTATGTTTGTCGAAATTACTCAGCAATCCGTCCTGCCACACACGAGACAGCAGTGACCTGAGCCTGGCAAATGAGTCCGCATGAATGTCTATCAATGCATCATACTTCTTTAAAACCCTACACATCCTTGCCACCGGCGAGCTGGCGCCGTAGACTGTTTTACGGAGGGGGGGACATAAAGGCAATATGGCCGATCTAGGATATCTAGTAGGTACGCGAAAGTTAAACCTATGCAGGAGTGTTGGACAGCTGATTTTATGATTGAATATTTTATGAAGGAATGACAAATCCAACAGCTCTCTGCGATTGTCAAGAGATAAGAGGGAGAAATATCTCAACCTGTCTTTATAGGACCGAACCTGTTTGTGCACCCTATTAGCATAAGCTAGGTTTGAAACAACTCTTTTCTGTAGCCGTTCCAGTCTTAAGGAGTGAGTAGCATAGTGCGGCCTCCAGACTACGCTACAACATTCTATCGAACTACGCACGAAACTATTGTAAAGAAGAATCCTTACGCTGCTATCTTTAAAAACCTTAGAGTTGCGAAACACAAAACCTAACATTCGATTGGCCCTTTTGACTAAGTTTTCAATGTGAGGGACAAAAGTCAATTTTCTGTCAAATACAACTCCTAAATCCCTGATTTCCGCAACTTTCCGCAAGGAGACATCTTCTATCATATACTCAGTGTTCAAAGAAGACTTCTTCCGAGTGTACTTCATGTGATAACACATTTCTACATTAAGATCCATATAGTTACACCGGCACCAAGTTACAAGGCTATTTATGTCATCTTGAAGCAGGTTCATTTTATCAAATGAGTCACAACTTGCGACCAATTTTAGATCATCCGCATAAATAAACGGAGTGGAGAACTTAAGGCAGTCTGGCAGGTCATTGACAAAGGCATTAAACAAAATTGGACCCAGATGCGAACCTTGAGGGACGCCAGACGTTATGTTGTGAAGGGAAGATCGGAATCCATTAATGACAACATAAAAGCTTCTTCCACTCAAATAGGATTCTATCCACCTAACCAAAGAACCCGCCACTCCATATGCCTCCAACTTGAAAGCGAGTATGTCATGGGATACTCGATCGAATGCCTTGCTGAAGTCAGTATATATTACATCAACCTCTTTTCCAGCATCGAGCGCCTCCACCAAGGTTTCAGTAAAAAGGGTTAGGTTAGTTGCGGTAGATCTACCCCTTACAAAGCCATCTTGGGAAACTGTAAGGAAATTGCTTAAATGATTCTGCAGCAGGGGACAAATCAGCGGCTCCAGTACCTTTGCCAAAGTAGAGAAAACAGAAACAGGCCTGTAGTTGCCTACCAAATCCTCTCTAGCCGCCTTATGAATAGGTACAACCTTTGCAGACTTCCAAGCCTCTGGAAACGTCCCAGTTTGCATTGACTTATTAAAAATCAAGTAGATTGCCTCTAGTAATTCATCAGCACATGCTACGATAAATGACGGAGGTATACCATCCGGACCTGCGCCCTTATTAACCTTCAGTGATTGCAATGCTTTTAGAATATAATCTCTACAAAGATAAGGTGCAGTAAGTATCTGGCCGTGATTGCTTAACAACTTCATATCGTCAGTACCCGCGTTACGATTGAACTGACCAGGGTTAACGTAAGCAGATACAAAGCACGTTGCGAACATTTCACAGACATCGATGCCATCAGAAGATGTCTTGAGACCATTAGACATGCTTTGGGGGTAATTACTTTTATTGCCATTTTTTGCCTTCATAAAGGACCAAAACAGCTTTGGATTAGTTTTAATCCTTTTTTCTACGGTATTTATATATTCTCTGTGGAGTTTTTTTCCCATGTCTTTACAGCGCTTGCTAAGCAGTTTTAACTCAATTTCATTACGGGGATTTTTGTATTTTCTGCATCTACGTCTGAGGTTTTCCTTTTCCCGTAACACTCTCTTCAGAGAACTGTCGAACCAAGGGGGTACAGAGTTATTTGCCTTATATTTTACCGGCACATGAGTTTCAATCGCCTCGTAAAGCATACAGTTAAAAGTTTTCACCATTAAATTAACATCGTTAGTTCCATTAAATAATTCAGCCCAATCAAAATCTCTTAAAATTGCGCGAATTTTATCATAGTCAGCTTTCCGAAAATTATAAATTTTACTGTTTAAGTTATAGGGGAGTCTATTTTCAATACATTTAGTCATTACAATGTCCAACGGAGGGTGAAAGACATCTATATTGGTAAGTGGATCACAAGACTCGGTAACAACACAGCTACAGGCGGGGAAGTCGGTTAATACAATGTCCAACAGACGTTCCGATTTGTTTTTAATGTTGTTGACTTGATTCAATTTATGTATGTGTATAAGCTCAATTAGCGACTCACTAGGACTCGGTGAGACATAGTTGCTAGAAACGTCATCTACCAAGCCCCAATCAATTCTGCCAAGGTTTAAGTCACCGACTATTAACGGACAATACCCAGGCTTCTGCAACACATTACTACAGCTATGAACAAAGTGGTCCAAAAGTTTTCTACCTACAGGAGGGGGCAAATATACACCACAGAGAGCAAGCCGGCTGACAGACACAGAGACCGGTACGCGCAAAACAACCCAAAGATCTTCGCAACTACTTTCCCATTTTGTCATACGTGTAGATTTAATATTTATTGAAACAGCGATAAGAACCCCTCCCCCGTCTTTGTGTCCATGAAAACCTGAGCTCGATCGATCACGTCTATAAACAGTATATCTATCATCGACCAACTCCCTGTCGTGTAATCCATCATTTAGCCAAGTTTCGGTTAAAATAATAACATCATAATTATTACAAAGGACTTGATTAAGAAAATTATGGGTTTTTGTACGTAACCCACGAACGTTCTGGTAATACATATTCAAAAACATTTTAAATGAAAATAAGTTACAAGCAAAGGAGACACTTACAGGAAAATAAAATAAAAGCTATAGAAAAATTCCTGCAACACTGAGATAGCTTATCCAGAGCTTCAGTGTTGCGGATCATCACATAGGCGGAGTCATCGGTTTTCCTCATGAAAATTCGCCCATCTCGGACCCACACATACTTGTAACCCTTCTCTTTACCAGCACGCCTGGCGGCAGCGTGTAGGGCTCTGTCTGCTGCTGATAGGTGCTCGCCGACGTAGATTGGTGTATTCACGGATAATCCCATATGAGTGGTATTTAATTTTAAGTCATTGGGCTTCGATTTATTAAATTTGATGGTGGCGGCCAAGAATGCGTCCCGCATTCTGGGTGAAACGAACTGCACCACTATTGACCTTGGCCTTTCCGTGTCCTTAATCTGTTTGGGAATCCTAGTATAGTGAGCCAAATGATCTTCAGAAGTGGCGCAGTTTATAGACTTTCCCAAGTCAGTTATCAAATTTAACAAGTTTTTACCTTTCCTCACCTTTATCCTGTTCCATGTGATTCATTCTAGCTGACATTTCGCTCAATTTTAGTCTCATATCCTCGTTCTCGCTGCTGAGAAGTTTCATCTTCTCGTTAGTCTCAACGTGCGCCCGATTAATTTCCTCATATTTTAGATTCATAAAGTCCATCGACTGTGCCATTTCTCTCATCTCATCTTTCAAAGACTTAAGCTCAGTATTGAGGATATCAGTCATCGTCTTACGCATTGAAACCTGCACTTCCTGTAACATGCTCTTTACAATATCGTCCATTTCAAGTCTTGTAACTGGGTTTCCGTTTGAAGTGTTCGGCGGCGAGTTCAAAGCCTGTCTTTTGCCTGGTCTGGTCGTTACATTAGGATTAAGTCTGACAGGAGTATTGTCGTCATTTCCGGATTTGTGAGTGTCAGTACAAAGAGGACATCTCCATTTAAGCGTATCTCTAGCACATTGCCGGACAATGACAGACATGCGGGGTGAAATACCTTCAGGCATTTATTACATTTAATATATTCATTAGTCTCCGATAAACTGTTGCAGCATCCCCAAATCAGCTCCTTAAACTCGGCGTGGTGTGACTTTGCTGACATTTTATTCACAAAAAATATATTTATTTATATATACAGGCCCAATAACTGCAGATGCGATCAGCACAAGAATGAACAAGATGGTAAAAACGAAAAACACAAGCAAAATGAAAGACTGTCGTCGGGATTGACCGTGTGACCCTACAACTTCACCGTGCGCTTTCGCCAATTAGGCCACGCAGCTATTATATTCTTCGACGAAAATAGTCATACGGCTTGATCGCTTCTAGGCTTCTTCAAAGTAAACGGGAATCGGCGGCAGCGCTAATGGGGTCCAAAGTCCAGTTCTTTTGTTCGGAGCTACGGTACTATTTTTATTTAACTTGCAAATACCGGCGAAACTTTCACTGTTCTTCAATTTTACACTAATTGCACAAAACACTCCTAACTTTTACATACACCATCAATTAGCTTGTAGCGTAAGGTAGACTTTGATATGAGTTTTAGGTAATAACCGTTAACTTTTTCCGACGTTTTTGATTAAAAACGCAAGAGCACTGAGATGTACTTGTTTCTCTAACGACGTACTCGTACATATAAGAATCCGTTTTCAGCAAAAGAAACTATAAAAATTGTGGCAGTACGTTAACATTATTTGAAAAGACTGTTCTACCTTCAACTATAGAGAAAACCAAAATACCCGGACAAAATAAAACGACAGCCATCTAACTTTTCATCGACGAACCTCCCCGCTGCCGTTGTTGTTGTAGCTTTCGTCGAGTTTGAACCTGCGGCTGTACTTTGGTGTTATTCTGAGCCTCAGAGACATTTTTCTTCGCCTTGCCAGACCCAGCAGCCGGTGCCTTAGACGGAGACTTACTCGAAGGACTTGCGGAATGCTTGGAGAACTTTTTGAGAAGAGGTGCCAAATCAGGCTGACACTCTATCTTACGGCGAGTATTGTCGGGGAGCAAAATAATAATTTAGCCGTCCATGGTCCAACAATTACCTACACCAAAGTGTTTTCGGGCTTCCATGAATACTCCATGCCTGGCTTTAGTAAGAAACTCGGATATAGTGATGCCAGTGCACTTTAAGGCAGTTTTGTGGTTATACACTTCACTATGATCCTCATAATTGGCAAACCGGACAAGAACAGGCCTCGGCTTGTCTACTTTTGAAACCCCCAGGCGGTGACAGGTGGCTATCTGGTCCGTAACTTCAGATGACAACTCTACCTGGCCGGTTATGATGCCTGCGATGATTTCTGCCACATCCTCACCACTAGACTTGGCCACACCATGGAACAGCAGCACCTTCCGACGTGCAGACATCTCATGCCGATCCAGCCCAACAGTCAGCAGCTCCATTTGAGACTTAATCACATTGAGAGACTTCCACATGAGCGATTTAAACACTTCGCACCCTGCGTCAACGTATCTAAAGTGTTTATAGGTGTTTGAGGAGAGAAAGACTTCGCCTGCTGTAACTTCTGCTCGTATTCCCCCATCTGTTTTGTGAATAAATCACCCAAGTCCGCCATGTTTTTGGAAAGCTTGCTGTACAAATCCATTGTAGAAGCACAATTACACTTAAAATATGTTTAAAGTGAGGAAAATTAGTAAACTAGTTAGACGACAGAGTATACTTTGAGTATATATATCAAAGTATACTATATACTTTGAGTATATAGTATACTCTGATCATATATCTCCTCATACCATCCTCAAATCGTTTAAAGAACTTAACATTAAAAAAACGGAGGATTTATGGGGTATTTCTGTTGATATACTTAAATCAGTCAAAGATACCATCTCCCCTAGTTTAGCGTTACTTTTTAATAACTGTGTAGACAAGGGTCAGTTCCCTAATTTAATGAAATTTAGTAAAGTCATACCCCTTTATAAGTCAGGTGACCCATCCAATTATAGACCTATTTCTTTTCTACCAGCTAGAGGTAAAATTTTTGAAAAAATAATATTGAATCAATTACATTCTCACTTTGCTTTGAATAAATTATTACATAGTAATCAATTTGGATTCACTAAAAATAGGAATACAACCGATGCAGGTGTTGCGCTCATCAAACACATATTTGATGCGGGGGAAGGCAAGCAAGATGCAATAGGAGTTTTTTGTGATTTATCAAAAGCATTTGACTGCGTAGATCATGAAATCCTACTGATTAAGCTGAGGCATTACGGTGTTTCAAATATTTCACTTAGCCTTATAGAATCTTACCTCACTGATAGAATACAAAAAGTGAGTATCAATGGTACGAACTCGTCCGGTGCCACCATACGTATGGGCGTGCCCCAGGGATCAATATTGGGTCCTCTGCTGTTTTTAATCTATATAAATGACCTGCCTTATTTTGTCAAAGACCTATGTGGGATTGTATTATTTGCTGATGACACTTCTCTAATTTTTAACGTAGATAGAAGTAACAAAGCGCTTGACGACGTAAATAATACTCTTTTTAAGGTACTGCATTGGTTCACGAGTAACAATTTACTGCTTAATGCTAAGAAGACCAAATGTATCAAATTTTCTATGCCCAATGTAAGACAGGTCGATACCATTATAAACATGAATAACGAGCCATTAGAGATTGCGAGTTCCACTGTATTTCTGGGAATTACTTTCGATTCCAAGTTACAGTGGGGTCCGCATATTTCTGCCCTGGCAGGAAGACTTAGTTCGGCAGCTTATGCTGTTAGAAAAATAAGGCTCCTGACTGATATCGCAACAGCAAGATTAGTGTACTTCAGTTATTTTCACAGTGTTATGTCGTATGGTCTTCAGTTGTGGGGCTCGGTAGCGGATCTCAACACCATCTTTGTTCTTCAAAAAAGAGCCATCCGCTCCATTTACAACCTTAGACCACGCGACTCGCATCGTGAAGTAGGTATTCAAAGAGATAGATATTTTAACTGTGTACTCTCAATTTATTTATGATAATGTAGTATATGTCCGTAAAAACTTGCATCTCTTCAAGAAAAACAGTGATGTTCATAAACTCAATACCAGAAATAAAAATAAGCTCGTAACTCCCAGTCTAAGACTGCATAAGGTAGGGAAATCATTTGTTGTTCAATGTGTAAAATATTGTAATAAGATTCCGCAAACTCTTGTTTTACTGCCTCTTCACAAGTTTAAGTCACAAATTAAAGCTAAGTTAATGAAGCGGGGTTATTATAGTGTTGAGGATTTCTTAAATGAAAAGAATTTGTGGTCATCTTAGGTATAATCTGCTCCTCTGCACACTTTTTTGTTATGACTTTACTCTGTCAATTCAATTTTTGTGTATTAAAACAAGATTGAAAAGAGTAACCATCGAGTTTCTTGCCGGAGTCTTCTCGATCGGAAACAACCTCCGAACCGGTGGTAGAGTCACATTATATTTAATTATGATATGAACTATCATAGTATTATTTTATGTAAGTTTATTTTTATTCAGTATATTTTTGCTACAATTTTTTTTTGTACATGACATGTCATAAGTACTTTTTATAAGTCTATATGAATAAAGATATTTTTTACTTTACATTTTTTACTTTACATTTACTATTTATAACATTAGAATAATGCTGTAACTTCTGTCTACCTGATTTTTTTAAAAGTTGTGGTAAAAAGTTTGTGATGATAATAACACACCTAAACTCCCTAACAAAATTAACATAATCTCAAATGACACACGACATAACCTCAAAATGTCAAAGAAAATGCTGAGATAAATCTTATCCAGCCCCTCAAGAAGCAGATAACTTTATTCCTCATTTAGCGGCTTTATTCAACAGATACTATCTATCTGACCTTCGAATAAACTTAATTCTACAGATGAATTTCATTATATGAGGATTGAAAAATCGGCCCTTAAGTCAAAGTAGGATGCAGGATATGGTGTGGAGTAATCTGTGGACACAGACAGAAAATGTAAGTTACTGATTGCTAAAAAAATAACAAAGTAGGTCGGGATGGATCTCCGCACGGGTACAGTATGAACCTCTTAGCAAAGCATATTATTTGTTCAAGTTTTTGAATTAAAATATGAAAACAATCACAAATTTACAAGTCACTAAACAAATTGTAAGAATTTGAAAAAAAAATGAAATTACTGTAAAATTTAAAACTCTTATTTTATGTTCTTTGTCAATCCTAGATTACGTCCATCCCAACGAAGACCAACGGCAGCGCGGCGGTGGGCATCAGCAGTCCAGCCCAGTCCACGTCCAGCAATGCCAGTGTCGCCAACTCCCACATCAGCAGTGGAAGGTTGGTGTCACTTCCATTGTCTCTAAGATATTCCTATAAATAAATGCCAACCCATTGACGTTTCGTATTGCAGTCGTAGATAAAATTTTGTAAGAGATTCTAAACAATTTGTCTTGTGAAATTATCTTTAGCTCAATTCTGAAAGACTAAGTTACATGAGCCTAATACATGTGCAAAATGAAACGCAAATTTATTCGTAATTGGTCTGCTATGGCGCACTCCATGCGAATAATTTGTAGAGATAATGCTAATGCTGTTGTTATATTAATTTTGTTCAGTCCAATGGTGACAATTTTATCTTCTACAGTAGGGCCCAAGTTGTACCAGACGGAATGTTATTTAGCCTTTAGCAAACTTACTCCCAAACAAAAAATGTTCTGCAAAACCGAAGTGTGTCTGTGGTCAGCGTGTATAGTTTAAATAGTTATACTATTTATGTCTGAGTCTGCTCCAGAAAGTTGTCGCGGTTAATTAATTTAAAATTAATTATTTATTAATTTAATTATCTTATTTAAATTTGCATCCCATTTTTTTGGGAGGATGTTAGTTATGGTGCTTTGAATCGTATGGTTTAATTGATTAAATTAAGAATGGAGGAATCCATTCTTAATCTCCATCCCGTCTTAACGGATTGGGCTGATTTAGATTAGATTAGATGTTTGTTATAGTTTTATACTTATAAGTTGCATGCATGGTTAATAAGATGTTTGCAAATTGGAATTGCGATTTTTTTTGTTTTTCTTAATGTAAGTTCAACATTGAACAGTCATCAAGTGTTACATCCTCGCTTTGGTTTGCTGTACATACATAGCGGGTGATTATCAAATGACTTACACGAACGATATGGCATACTCCTTAAGTGATAGTAACTTTATAAGTGAAAATTTGTTTTTTTTTAAGTTACTTTCATTATAAGGTTTTCATACAAAAAATACTGACTTTTCGACTGATTCGTTTGGTTATTTGAAATGAAAGTTAATTCAATAAATGTAATTTTCACTTAGAGGTAAACGTCACCTACAGAGTATGCCATATTTGTAAGTCTTTTGATAATCACCCGGTATATTTCCTCTGTGTTTTACCTGCCTGAGCTTGGCTAACCTCGGCATCAAGCCGCTGAGCGATTTTGTAACGGTAATGTGATGTGGCGGATTAAACAACGAATATGTAAAATACCTACATATTCCGTATTTATAATTTTCTTTCTTAGGCAAACATATTTTTTACGTGTCCCTTGTTTAAGCAGTCACGCTGTTGTGATATGGTGAATAAGTGATGGCCATAACGTGCTGCCCGACCATTGACCTAAACAGTTTTCCCTGAACTCTGTGAACTCAATATGAAGATGTTATTAAAAAATAAATGTCATAAGATAGATATATACACACATCAAAAGTGTCTAGGGATCAAGCATTTTTATGCGGATTTCTTGAGATTGAGATGTGGCTTTGTAATAAATTTATGATTTTATAAATTTATATGGATCCTTTTTGGTGCATTTCATAATTTGAAACAGGAACTGTCAATCAAATTCGAGTAAAAGATGAAAATCAGCTGTCAATATTTTCCCTATAAAAACATACAACGCATTGAAGACATTATTAGTGCTACTGTTTCCCTACTACTGATTAAAACCAACGTTATTATGGAGCGGCGACGTTTAAGCAGGGAAGAAATGCTCAGAGCCGTGGGAATGATAGAAGCTGGTTCCCGGCAACGTACTGTGGCTTTAGCTCTGAATACAAGTCAGAGTGTTATCAGTCGACCTTGGACACGTTACCGAAGCACTGGTATCGTGGCTGAGCGCCATGGAGGACGGTATCGCTGCACCACACGGAGACAAGACCGATACATTCAAATCACAACTCGAAGAGCTCCAACAATAACCGCCATGATGTTAGCCGTGAGGCTTCATCACTCTTCAGGGAACTTAATTAGCGACCAAACAGTCAGAAACCGCTTGCATGAAGTGAACCTTCATTCCCGAAGACCGCTAAGGGTACCACCTATAGCAATGCACAATCGTAGGATTCGATATCAATGGGCTCTTGAACACAGAAATTGGACAGAAGAACAATAGCGTTTCGTGTGCTTTTCTGATGAGTCTCGTTTTGGTATGAGACCGGATACAAGACGTATACGACACTGGAGAACCCCTGGACGCCAACAGCGATTAAAATCCTGCCAGGAAGTCCATCCTTATAGTGGTGGAACCATCATGGTATGGGCGGGTATTTGGATCGGCGGAAGAACTGAGTTGATTTGGATCAGAGGCAACCTCAACGCTCAAATTTATGCTGAGACGATTGTATCAGACGTCATCGTTCCTCTACAAGTGCAAATCGGTCCCTTATTTCAGTTAATGCATGATAATGCACGACCGCACACCGCAAGAGTTGTAAGACAGACTCTCGCCGCAGCTAACATCGATGTCCTGCCCTGGCCTGCTCAGTCGCCAGACTTGAACCCGATTGAGCATGCATGGGATATGCTACAGAGAAGAGCTCTGCCGAATATGGAGGGTATCCAGTCGCAAGAAGACCTTTTTTTGTTGTTGCAACGAACATGGGCGGCCATTCCACAGCGTGATTTGGATGAACTCATTTTGAGTATGCCAAACCGATGTTCTTGTGTTGTTAGTGTTCGCGGTAGAAACACGGATTATTAATTGTTTAAGCTACTCAATAAAATTTTAAAGAAAACTGTTATTTCAGTCTTTTTTTCGAACTTTAATGTTAGTGGTTCAAATGTCAAAAATCCCTTTATTAGGAAAATGGCAAATTTCTTTATTAATGCAAAGGTGACTTGGTTTATCGTTACTGTAGACAAACGAAAACACTTTATTTGATGAATCCTTAAAGAAAATTTTAATTAATATCAATCAGGAGAAAAGTTATTGCAAAAATATATGTTGATCCCTAGACACTTTTGATGTGTGTAGTTTGCTAAGTGTTATTCAGCAGTTGTAATGTGATTTAATATTTATTTAAACGCCACAAACTTTCAGCTCAATGATTTTGACAGCATATTTACATTCTCATGTACTATTGCTAGTGTTCTCACCATGAGCAAGACTCGCAAATATTTCTGGGTATGTAATGACGGTAACAAAAGGGTTTTAAATAAAATATAAATAACATCAATGTATAGACAACGTAGGTTACCTTAGTTTATTTCATATAAATCGATGCAGTATTACCGAAGGTATCGCTGCGAGAAGTTTTGACCAGTTTTTAAATCTCCGAGATCAAGCGCGCTTCGTGCGCGACATCACAAGTCCAGTGGTACCGTCCGCGCCGCCCGCCGCCCTATTGAAACTCGAGTAAAAACTACTTGCGCGCACTGTGTGAGTTGTGATTCTTTTGCCGAAATAGGTTAATTTATAATTTTTTTACATTAGTTAGCTATCCTTCTTTAGTAATATTGTATAAAATCATAAAATCCTATAAGATAAACGTCATGGAAGAAGGATTTCAGAAAGGCCAGTCGGACAATCTGCCAAAAGCTTGATGGTGGCTCAATATTTTATAAAAAATACTAGCGGCTCGCCCCGGCTCCGCACGGGTGCAATGCTGATACTAAATATACGACAGAATGTCTTTATATACATATTATATACGTTACGGGCTACTTGATTAACTGGGCAGGATTAATACGGGCAGGTCCTAATGAAAATAATAATATATTCATTTATTTTCTCTCACAAAGTTGTTACATGTAGTAAAATAAAACTGGTCATAAGTTACGGCACATTGTGTGTGACTGGTGCCTGAGATAGGTTTTTCAGAAAACCCGTATTACAGGTCAGAATAATGACCAAGTGCATTGGTCAGTTAGATAAATTTGGCCTTGGCCGGACCATAATGCATAGTGACAGACTACTCGTGGGCAGTTGTTCGTGTTAAAATTAGTTATTTTATATTCACCATTCACAACTTTGCTAACCCTTCATATACTCACCTTTTTTCATTGTCGGTTAAGTTACGAACAGCATCGGGCGTTAATACCGCGCGAAGCTATCACTTACCGTGCCTACACATACCTATAGATATGCATCCATAACAGTGCTTTATAAAGATGTTTGCATTCGTTCAAATTTAGTCGCTAAATAAACTTGCAATCGACCGCACATCGTTTTACTTAAGTATCCCTCGCCAATCAAAAACCAGCGCTAACACAACGCACAAAGTGGTCACAATCGAGCCGCATAGTTGAAGGACGGAACACCTGCGCCCGAGTAGCCGAGCTGCGAGAACAAAAGGCGCCACATTCCATTGCAGAGATAATGGCTACTATCGAAGATGAACAAAAACAACTTTTATGCATATTAGCAGATAGTGCAAACTCATTGAAGAAAGCAGAAATTAACTTAAAGAAAAGCCCTAAATTGCGTTTGAAGAAAGGCTATATTGAAGGACGTATTCATATCATTGAGGACTACTGGAATACGTACAAAAATGCACACGATTTATTAGTGAAAATAACTCCCGAAGAATCGGAAAATAGTTTGCCACATTTTAAAGATGAAGAGTTTTTTACGTATGAGGAGTTATATAATGTACTGCTGGGGGATTTAAAGGATATGCTTGCTGAGTTATCGGAACACACACCTATGCAATTGCGATCTCCTAATGCGAGTTTCAATGTGTCCAATATGCAAAATAACATAGTACATTTGCCGAAAATCCAGTTACCTACGTTCGGTGGCAGTTACGAGGATTGGCCCGCATTTAAGGATTTGTTTGTCTCCCTGGTGCATGATAATTCATCGCTGAGCAATTTACAGAAACTTCATTACTTAAAAACAAGTGTTACTGCGGAAGCGGAGTTGTTATTGAAGCACTTTAAGATTACTTCAAGTAACTATTTATATGCATGGGACGCTTTAAAAGCAAGGTATGGCAACAAACGCTTAATTTTAAATTGTGTAATGAAAAAGCTATGTAATCAGAGAACGATGACAGCTCAATCAGCTGTTCAATTAAAAGGTTTGTTAGACACGACAACAGAATGCATAAATAACCTCAAAAATTTAGATATATCTGTAAGCTCTTGGGATCCTATAATTATATATCTTCTAGTGCAGAAGTTGGACCCAGAGACGCACAAAAGCTGGGAAAAGTTTGCTTATAAGGAAGAATATGAAGCTTTGCCATCTTGGAATGATTTTAAGAGTTTTTTGGAGTCAAAGTTTCGTACCCTGGAACTAGTCACAAACACAAGAGAAATTAAGCCTGTAAAAGAGCGTTCATATCACGTTGCCACACCAGTCACAAAACGATCGTGTTTTATGTGCAAGGATGATCATACATTATCACATTGCAAGGAATTCATAAAGATGGGGCCTAATGAGAGAAGCGAGTATGTAAAAAACAAACATTTATGTTTTAACTGCCTAGTGCCAGGACATTCAGCTTTTAAGTGTAAGTTGTCTATGTCTTGTCGAGTGTGCAATAGACGCCACCATTCTCTGCTGCATGAAAACAAGACCATGGAACCTGCGGAATCTACCAGCATCTTACAACCGCTGACTTCCACACATGTAGTAGAAGAGGATGAGTTACAAATAAATACAATGGTTGCGTCACAATTCAACACTAGGCAGAGAGTAGCGCTACTAGCGACTGCGATAGTGGAAGTAACAAGCGAGCAAGGACATACCATTTCACTACGTGCGCTATTAGATCCAGGTTCCCAAGCCACATTCATAACTGAGAAGGCGACTCAACTATTGAAACTCAAACGACAACCTGTAAAAGGAAGTGTTACAGGGGTAGGATCTATGAGAACAGAAATCAAGCATGTGGTTCAGCTACAAATACGATCAAAGTGGGACAGAAACTTCAGTTTACTTACTCAAGCTTACGTAATGGCCATGCAACTGACCACAAAGATACCTACCAAAACTATTCCGAGACAAGATTGGCCACATATCAAAGAGCTCAACCTGGCTGATCCAACTTATTTCATGTCAGGGTCTATCGATCTGCTCTTAGGTATTAAGGAATACTCACAAATTCTGCAACACAACTTGATCAAAGGTCCGCCAGGCTCACCTACCGCTCAGAAGACAAGCCTAGGCTGGATAATTTTCGGTGAAATTAATACTAAATCAGAAGAAACGCTTGTTGTGGTGGTCGCTTCTCTTTTCCCAAATCAATATGGGAAATAGAGGTAGATACAAAAAGAAACCTAACTAGAGAACAAAAACTATGCGAAGAGATTTATGAGAGACTTACTACTAGAAATGAAGACGTAAACGAATGTTGTAAAATTACCATTTAAGACAGAAAATCCTCAATCACCGCTTGGTGACACAAGAAGAATAGCTACACAAAGATTCATACAATTAGAGAGGAAGCTGCAGAAATTACCGGACCTGAAAAAAGAGTACACGAAAGTTATTAATGAACATATTGAAAAAGGATTTTTAGAAAAGGCACCTGAAACAGAAAAAGAAACACAAAAGTCAGTATACTTACCTCACCATGCCGTAGTCCGGGGTAATAAGGAGACGACTCGAACCCGTATCGTATTTGATGCTTCATGTAAAGGTTCAAACAATATTTCTTTGAATGACGAACTGCTTAGCGGCCCTCAGCTGCGGGAAGACCTAAGAAATATCATAATGAGATGGCGAATGAAACACATTTGCTTCTTAGCTGACATTCAAAAAATGTATCTTTGTAACAAAAGAAGATTCGAACTATCAGCGTATCCTTTGGAGACCAGAAGAGTCTGAGGACCTGGAAGAATATCGTTTTGTAAGAGTTACCTTTGGAACAGCACTAGCTCCATATTTGGCTGTTAAAACACTGCAACGAGTAGCAAATGATGAAGGATCAGATTATCCACTTGCTGCTAAAACAATTATAGAAGATTTTTATATGGATGACCTTTTATCAGGAGCTCAGTCACCAGAAGAAGCTATACTATTAGCACAGGAAGTAACAGAAATTCTGCAAAAAGGCGGTTTCAATCTAACTAAATGGTCTTCAAACAGTGTCGAGTTTTTGAAGTCAATAGATGAGAACAGAAGATCAGCTAATGCTAAAATAGATTTGAACCTTGATGGAACAATTAAGGCACTGGATATTGAATGGAATTGGAGCACAGATAGATTTCAATACAATTTCAATTTACCCAAAATCACGGAACCCACGACAAAACGTAAAATCTTATCAGATCTTCAAAAGCTCTTCGATCCTCTTGGCTGGATAGCTCCAAGTACAGTAATGGCTAAAATTCTGATACAAAAACTATGGCTGGAAAAAATGAACTGGGATGAGAAGATAAATGACGCATTTGAATAAGAATGGAGACAGATTAGACAAGATCTGATTCATATAGACAAAATACAAATAAAGAGATGGCTTGGCACCAACAACGGTAACAATGAAAATATACAAATTCATGGATTCAGTGATGCTTCAATGCGTGCATATGCAGCAACTGTCTATATCAGAATAGAACTACCAAATAGAGAAATACAAACAAATCTCATTGCAGCAAAGACTACAGTAGCGCCCCTCAAAACAATTTCATTACCACGACTCGAACTTTGTGGTGCTTTACTTCTGTCTAAACTTATAAAGCAAATCGTACAAGCAATGAGAGTACCGACTTCACAGATGTTTGCATGGACAGATTCTTCAATCGTTATTGCCTGGCTTTCCGGAGAACCAAATAGGTGGAAGCCCTTTGTTGCAAACCGTGTCGTAGAAATCGTCGAGAACCTAAACAATAACCAGTGGCACCATGTAAAATCACATGAAAATCCAGCTGATATAGCTTTGAGAGGAATGTTGCTGTCAGAGTTGACGAAATGTGACTTGTGGTGGAGAGGTCCGGCATGGTTATCTGAAAAAGAAGTAAAAATTAGTAAACAAGACATAATAACAACAGATATAGAAATGAAAAAGACGAAAATTAACACTAACTTCAACACAGAAGAGTTTGAAAAACCTGTAACTATGCAGTTTGAAAATTTTAAAAACTTAAGCGAGCTGCTAAAAACAATATCACTTTGCAAAAGCTTTTTTAAATTACAAGAAAATATCAAAAAATGTGGATGACGATTTTACTACCAAAGAATTAGAAGACTCATTAAATATATGCATAAAAAGAATACAAGAACAAGAATACAGAGAAAAAATAGAAAGACTGAAAGTAAATAGACAAGTGAAACAAAAGAATACATTAAAATATCTAAATCCATATTTAGACACAAATAATATAGTCAGGGTGGGAGGTCGGCTAAGACATACAAATTTACCAGATGACAGGAAGAATCCAATAATTTTGGGGAGTAAAAACGCCCTTACACAACTGTTAGTTGCAGACGCTCACCAAAGAACACTCCATTGTGGAGTACAACTTATGTTATGCTACTTACGCTCTAAATATTGGATAGTAAAAGCGAAGTCAATTGTTAAAAAGCATATACATAAATGTCTTATTTGTGCCAAATTGAATGCCACTACCAAGGCTCAAATAATGGGTGATTTACCAGCGCAGAGAGTAACTCAGTCCAGACCATTCCTGTATAGTGGTGTAGATTTTGCGGGACCTTTTCAAGTTCTAATGTCCAAAGGCAGAGGAAATAAAACTGTCAAAGCAAATATTGCAATATTTGTCTGTATATCCACCAAAGCCATCCACATTGAACTTGTTGGTGACCTTACTTCAGAGGCGTTCATAGGAGCTTTCAGACGCTTGTTGCCAGGAGAGGCAAATGTAGTCATCTCTGGAGCGATAACGGTCGAAACTTTGTTGGAGCCAACAAAGAACTGAGAAAGGCCTGGAATGATGCAAATTTACAGTTTTCTGGACAAATAGCGACAACTCTAGCTACAGATGGCACTCAGTGGCACTTTATTTCCGTGTACAGTCCAAATTTCGGCGGCCTGTGGGAGGCTGGCGTTAAATCGATAAAATACCACCTGAAGAGAATACTTACAACTCACCTTACATACGAAGAGATGACAACAGTCTTGTGTCAGGTTGAAGCATGCTTGAACTCCCGGCCATTACGCCCTATTGATGATAATGATCCTGAAAATGCAAACCCACTTACACCTGGCCATTTCCTAATCGGATTAGTACCGATTGTGGTCCCATCACCTGATCTTAAGGATATTAAGATACATACCCTGTCCCGTTGGCAATACACGCAGAAACTTGTAAATGACTTTTGGCGGCGTTGGCAAGATTAATATTTGTCACGAAACGACGACGACCGAAATGGCTCAAGAGAGAGGAGGAATTCAAAATAGGAGACCTTGTACTGATAAAAACTGATAACTTACCTCCTGGAAAATGGTCATTAGGACGAATAGTAGATAAACACCCAGGAACCGATGGTTTTACAAGAGTTTACAGTGTGAAAAGTGGTGAGTCCATTGTGAAACGAACTGTAACAAACTTGTGTGCATTGCCTATCAATGATTAACTAACTTTTTAGCTATAATGAAGTGAATATCAAGTGCAGGTGTCTTAAAAGGGTGATTTTGTTTAATTTATGTTTGTAAGCATATTTATGGATATAAAAGGACCATCAGTCCTTTTGGTGGGCGGTATGTTCGTGTTAAAATTAGTGATTTTATATTCACCATTCACAACTTTGCTAACCCTTCATATACTCACCTTTTTTCATTGTTAAATGCATTTTAGCATTTAGTCGCTAAATAAACTTGCAATCGACCGCACATCGTTTTACTTAAGTATCCCTCGCCAATCAAAAACCAGCGCTAACACAACGCACAGCAGTTTAATAAATAAGTTTAAGATAGTTTGAATATCACTTTTACCGGCCATTATGAATAATTTCACTGTCAGAATCGTCCTTTGGCATATATTTTGATTGGGAAAAAATACAATCGATTCGTATGATTTCTTTATCAAAATATCTTTAGTTATAATATCGAAGTATAAAACGGCATAAAGAAAAAAAAAATACATTGCCTATAAGTTGATTTTACATAATGTAATAATAAAAAACATCAAAGATTAATTTGTTTTATTATTTTGCCCAAGACAAGGTTGTCATTATTTAAAATGATCGGGAAAGTGATAAATCAGGCCGTTTTACTGGCATTGCCCATTTGACACAATGCATACGAACCAGTGATTATTCATTGTGACCTGACTTATCAAGTGGCCCGTAACATATACAACGTTCACAGCTTTTTTGTCATTAAAAAATACAAACAGGTTTTCTTTAGAGGTTATTCTTATAAGAGCGACATATAATTGGCCATGTTGAAAACACTCAATTTCGACGCGCTATTTATAGGCACGCGCCGCCGGGGGGCATGCAGAATATAGTAGAGAAACACTGATAATTCTAGAGGTTTCTAATGTGATGTCGAAAAAAACTAATTTTTTTGCGTTTACATTGCAAACTGTGGCTGAACCCTACGAGATAGATCTAAGTAATGTACTACAGTATTGTACACCTTAAAAAGGGTCTACAAAAAAGTCCGCGATTGTATGTCTATCTCTTATGGATAACCCACAATAACCATTTTTTATCGTTTATGTTTTACGACAAATAGTTGTTTATTTACGAAGCGATTTTAACCAATACAGCACCAATCCATCCAATCAAGTACCTTAAATACATTGTGCATTTAATATAGATCAATATGGCAATTTACGGCATGTAATTTAAATGAATATTTTCGATGATATTACAGATTTAAAATGCAGGGACATAGCATTGCGGCGGTACCGGCCGGTGCCTCTCGTCTCGTGGCGTCATAGCACGATTGAAGGCCGAACGTGTTTTTGAATATTTTTAAATGAAATGGCGCACTTTGATCCTAATTTTCTCAGCCGTTTTTAAAGATAGAAAAAAAGAAATTTTTTCCTCAATACAAACGACATTTGTAGAAAAAAACTTTTGTCAGTGGTGTCATCTGGTGGTGTATGACCTCGTAACATAAGGATATTTATCCTAACTTCGCGACCATGAGTGCCTGGCGCATATTTTAAAAGTATATTTATTTCTCGACTACTGACAAGAACATTTTCTATTTGTGAACAAGTGGAATTAGGGGATAGTCGGGTAGCCACGGATACAAAAAAAACTATTTTTTTTATAAATGGACATAATTAGACATTTATTTAGTACTAGAATGTTAAATCAAATACCTATATATTTAAAGTATTTTAGTAGTATGTAACAATCACATAAGTTCTTAATATAAGCTTTAATCAACTTTAACAAACAGTCTTAAATTTTGGTCAATTATTTTTTTGGCGGGCAGCCCCGGTTATATATATTCGCGATGATGACCAAGTCTTTCTTTGGCTTTACAGACGTCGCAAAAATATTAAACCTGTGTAGGATCAATATCTACGCATGCTTCATGCGCCCAATCTTTACATTTGTGGCATTATATCCAATCTTCTTCAAATGTTTCTCCACAATTGATGCACTCTGTTCCCTGATCCCTTGACAGGTTTTGGAAGTTCTGTTTAGTTTTCATTTTTTTTTTGGTGGCTGTTGCACCCTTTCATATAGTTTCTGACGCTTTAATTTTTTTTGTTGGCTGCAACTGTATTTTTCTCCACCAAAGCATTTTTAAATGGAGAAGATGTTAGAATCTCGCTCTTTTCAGTTTTACGTGAACAGGTCGTGAGTCGTTGCTTCGATGCATCAGGAAGAGGAGACAACTGTTTGAGCAGTTGTTTTGTTACACAGGATTGGCTAGTTGAAGGTTGGGAAGAAACAGAACGTGCACTGTTTATTGGTTGAGGTATGAGACTAGAAGTTGATTGACTGTCGTAACTAGTTGAAGGCTGGGAAGCTGCATCAGTGAATGTCTGTTGATCAGAATTCTTCAGGGTGTCTGCAAAAAACAAATAGAATAAAATTACCTACTCTCCGGATCATAAAAAACTCATGTACATACGAGTAATACAAAAAAACGCGATAGAAATATTTAAATAAAAAAATTCTCTCCACTCAAAAAGTGTCCGAGGGTACCCGACAAAATTGTGTCCGGTTTTACCCGACCGTCTCATTCCAATCTCCTATTTATATAAAAAAAAACATCAATCCCAGCGACATAAAATAACCTAAGCTTTTAACTAAAGCAATCACTGCTTAGAATCAATTATAAATGATGATAAATTACTTACATTCAATGTCCAGCAACTGTATTTGAAAAGTAAGCGGCGCGCGTAAAAATCTCGGTGATGAAAACTAACAATTGTCACTTGCTATGCGCTCGATGATCACGTGCCAACTGGCGCGATATTCAACTACGCGGCGCTGCGAATATTTTGACGTGCGCAGGATTTGTCTATGTCTAGAACTGACAGTGGCCGCGGCACGCCGAGGCTACCCGCCGGCCGGGGCTACCCGACTGTCCCCAATTGCCACGCCTCGGCTATAGCCTGACATCTGGAGGTCCCGGGTTCAATACCCAGGTTGGGCACAGTGTGTTTTGATTTTTGAGAACACAGCCTGGGTTTGTGATCACCCTAACTTTGCAAGCATGAACTTGATTTGAATGAGGCCTTTGTCCAGCTGTGGGACAGGAGTTATAAAGGCTAATTACTTTACTTCTACTAAATGCTAGTTATCCTCCTGAATTATTATTGCTGACCCAAAGTGTAGACTACCTTGAAAATAGAACCGCTGGAAAAACCACAAAATACCCGTCAGGCCACGGCGCAAGCGATGTTCCTAAAAGCGTATTTTTTAAATGTCCCTCATGACGACCTGTTGAAGAGCGGTCGTGAGGTCCAGATATGAGGCTGCCAAGCACAGTAACGCAAAGGGATCACTGCGCCATTCTAGTCCATGGCCTAAAATCAATTTCAAAATCAATGATTGCCGATACGATAAAGTGCAAGCCGTCCATGAAGCCGAACATCCCGCTGACGTGGATGACGCGCCAGCTGAAGGAGATGGTGGAGAAAGGTGGCTCGGGTGAGGACGCGGGCGGCGGCGACTGCGGCACACTCACGCGCCGCCCGCGCGCTAGGAACGACGACACCCTCAAGCGATATCACACGCATGGTGAGTAATAGTACATTGTTCACCGAGAGGAGAAAGAGACCGATTACCGTCGAGGGTGTCACCCGAGATCGGGAATCGCACTTTCTCTCGAGTGATACATAGTGCTTTATACTACACCTACGAGGAAAATAAAAAACTAAATCTTTACTAATTGAAATTTATATTGAAATTGTTGCAGTTAGTGAAGCTTAATGTAACACTTTTTCTTTCTTTATTATTTTTGCTGTTTCCTTCAACTGCGGCGGAGTTAAAAAATCTTCATCATCACTATCACTACTTATCATTTTGATAGTTTTATTTTACTTTCTACGAAAACTGAATCCTCAAACAACACACAAATTGAAAATGGCGCCAATGGCGTCTGCAATTTTCACATGTTCTTTTTTCAAATTGTTTATCCTGCCGCAGGGTCGCACTGCCAGCCCGACACCATCCGACACACAGCTAGTGGCCAGTGTCATTTTGCGAACTTGGAGATAAAAACTCACTGTAAAAACTTTTTGGCTTTTGATATTTAGGTTACCGGCGCATAGTCTTACCCAAAATTAAAAAAGAAAAACCACGTAAGAAATGGATTTTCATACACTTTTCTCTCCCGCTCAGATGCGTTTTCTCCCCGCATATTTGTTCGATATGCAATGACGTACTTTCTACCGTAAATTTGATAAAGTATCAAGGTACTTTCCGAGCAGGTGTAGTATAAACATCTATACTTACTTAGAAGGTTAGTGTTAAGAATAAGGTTTTGAAAAAGAGAACATTTATCTAAATTTTGTACATCGTTACATTTGAGGGAAAAACACGTAGGTGGGTATTCATAAAACAACAGAACAAAATAACAACAACACAAAACGAAACCATTAAACAGCGACGTTCCGATGCCCAAAAATTAAAAGGACCTCACTCAGCATTTGATTGCTTGTTTGTATTGAATAGGCTCCGAAACTACTGAACCAATTTAAAAAATCCTTCACCAATATGAAGCTACATATTCAGGGAGTGACAGGCTATATTTTACTCTAAAACAAAAAACACACATACGATACAATACAATACAATCAATCCAGTTATTAATTTTCAATACAACAAGCTAAGATGAAATCCTAATTAGGGTTTTTTGTACTTATGTAGGTATTTTTATTATAAAAAGGTGATCCATTCATTTTAAATTGTTTGCTCGTCAAATGCACCCACATCACATTACCCACACATTACAGGTTCATTCATTTGGTACACATATTTTGCATTTTTTGGATTATTTTGCCTTTAAAGGACGTTGAATGCTCTTTCAGCGCATGTGTTTCCTTCCTCTTATAGTAACTGGGACCGGGGTCTTAAAGCAGGGCGTGAAAAGGCATTTCTGCAGGCCTTCATGGTTAGGATGGCCAGCCCAGTAATTCGTTTGAATGACTGGGCTTGTCAGCCTCATATCTGGACCTCACGACCACTTTCCATCAGGTGGAGTGAGGTCTTGTCGGGCATTGTAATAATAAAAAAAAAGGTGAAGACACAAACTACTAGCCGAGTCGAACGGCAACCGCCCTAACTAAAATTGTATTGACATTATTCATTATTTTAAAAGTTATTTTTCCTTCTTTTCCGAATCAACAGATAGTGTTATATATGGCAGCACTACAGCAGCCACCTCAGTGCCGCCGGCAGCCCGACGCGGCTCGAGCCCCCGTCGCCGTCGTTGGCGGTCGAGGAATTGCCGCTGCCGCCGCCGCCGAGCGAGGACGAGCCGGATGGGATGTTCAGTTCCACGCTCAGTTTGGACTCGCTCCCGCCGCCGCCGCCGCCGCTGGACCCGATGGAGGACCTGTGCGGGTCGCAGCTCAGCCTGCCGCCGCCACCGCCCGAGCACGCCATGGAGGCGAACACGGGGCGCGTGCACGACATCGTGACGCAGCTGACCGCGCAGCAGCAAGCCGCGCGCGCTGGCCAATCACGCGCCTTCCCTCCCTCGATAGCGTCCATTCAGATGCCTCCAAAACCTCTACCTCCGACTAATTCTAATACTAGTAAGAAAAATAAGAAATTAAACACTTGACCGTTATTTGAAGCTTACATGTTTGAGATAGGCTCCCCTTTGTTTTCCGTCATGTTTCTGTCTCTTTCTACTATGTATGTTTGTCTCTTTCGCACACCTCTCTTCCTACCACCAAGCAGGGCCTCGAGGTTTGATGTCCGATCGGAGGCCTGCTCGCGCCATTGGCGTCCTGTTTTCCGTCGAGAACACACTACTTACTGAGAACTACGCAGCTACGTACCAAATTCCAGTTGATTTTTAAGTTCTTCGTAGTATCAGATACCTATTATTGTACATTCTAAAGTGAGTTCATTACAACAAAAATGTAAGTAAAGAAATATTTTGTAAATTTAATTTCGAAAAACGATTTCATCGTTCGTAAATGTTCAATAAAATAAGTAGTGAGCAAAACTAAAATGTTGCTCCATTATATTCTACCCTCTTTACTTTTTTTTTTATATATTTTTCCTATGCTATTATAACTACCGGAACGCCTCCGGTTATGCAATTTTCACTTTGGGAAACTTTTTTCTTTACGAATAAGCCTTTTTCTTTACACTTAAAGCTTTTTGGATCACGCATATAAACGCGTTTTTGTGTGTATAGGATGGACAATTTAATCAATGAACAGCAAAGAATGGGTCACGCTTCGGGTTCAGCTTCAACGAATGCAACATCTGCGCGGGATAAGACACAACCACAGGAAGAAGGAATGCATCGCACGGCGCGTTCTCCACGCGGAACCAAGGATGCATCAAAAAGAAAAAAAGACAGGTCGGTGGATAGTTGCACATCGAGAAGTAGTAGTAGCTCTTCCAGCAGTAGTAGTTCGAGTTCATCTACATCCTCTTCAGACAATAAAGCAAAACGATCCCGCCGGCGGCGGCGTCGTCAGCGCAGTCGCTGCAAAAAGCGCAGGGGGGCAAGCATAGCTATGATGCGAGCCGCCTAGATAAGATATCCCAAGACATTGACGAACTGCGTAGACATTTGCCTTTCAATACTTCTAGTGGTTTAATTAATTCTGATAATTGTTGTGATGTAGGTGGCTCTATTGTCGATGATAACGTTAGAGTGGTATTTTATATAATGAAAATGATCAATCTGAAAATGAGCAAAATCAATCGTCTTTTCAATTTAATTTTGATTTAGAGACAAAACTGAAAGAATCGGCCATACCTAAAACTCCAGATAACTTTTTAAATATTCTCAACAATATCCAATATTTTGATAAGAAATAGTGGTCTGAAGTACGTTATGCAGAAGTGCAAAAAATATACAACCACTCACCTGGTTTTGTAGATTTAGAGGCCAACGACGAAGTGAAATCTTATGATCAGTTACGTAATTTAACTTATTCCGATAAAGCATTCTGCAATTTGTTTCTGTATTTTGAAACAGAGAGAAGCTTTGCAGGCAAATCTTAAAGAATTAATAACCTGGGCTCAAAGTGATGGTAATTTTAGTGCTGAAAGCATGCATGAAAAAGTTAACGAGCTATTTACAAAAGGCGAGTACTCCAAAGTGTCAGCAGATTTGTTACAGTTAGTTTGTGGACATCGTGCGGAGATAATACAAATGCGTCGGCAGGGTATAATTAATTCGGTCCGTGACCCAACTCTTAAAAATGCTTTACGCAAGATACCTCCAACCAATAAATATTTGTTCAATGACGAGGCATTTACTTCGTTTTTGGAAAAGAACGGCAGTGTCAAAAGAGTATTTGTGCAGCTTCATAAGCCACATTTTGGGTCTGTTTCGCAAGCAGGACCTAGTAAAGCTGCACGCCACCCCTCGCAGGGGTCTGGTGTTTTGCTTGGGCCCTCGCAGGGTACCGTACATCAAGGATGCAGCACCTCTCGAGCTCATCCTCAACAATTTAGTAATCAGCCCTCGCAGGGCCACTATTTTAACCAGCCCTCACAGGGTTACCGCTTTAATCGTCCCTCGCAGGGACAACCTCCGTTTAGCGTGAACCAGCGCGTAGCACAAGCTTCCCACACCTTTCGCTCACGAGGAGGGCACGCGAGTAGTAGAGGCCAAAATAAAAATGATCGAAAGCGTGCCGGAAATAGTACTGACTTTCACTCCAGTATTAAAAGGCGAAAGTATTGACTCGACCGGATTCAGGGCCGGACAACTATCCCAGTTCTACCGGAATTGGAAGAAACTGGAAGCACCAAGATTCCTGCTACAAATAATAAAAGGGTATCGCATACCCTTTCACCACAAACCACCTCTGATTATTCCCAATTTCAAAGGTACGTATTGCACACCTGTCACGGATACAATGACTCTGGTCATACAACAAATGAAATCACAAGGAATTTTGGAGAAGGCTCCACACTCCCCGAGTTTTCTATCCACAATGTTTCTGGTACCAAAGGGCGACGGATCGAGTCGCCCTATATTCAATTTAAGAGCCCTGAACTTTTTTGTGATAACAGAACCGTTTTGGTTGATAAATGTGTTTCGGATACCAGAGTTTCTGCAGCCCAACGATTGGCTGTGCAAGGTGGACCTCTCCCAGGCTTACTTTCATCTACCGGTAAGGCCGAGCCACAGATGCTTTCTGCGACTGCTGTACAAAGAAGAATTACTTCAAATGACCTGTCTTCCTTTCGGTCTAAGTACAGCACCGAAGGTTTTTGCTTCTTTGACCAACTGGATAGCTCAAACTCTAAGGCAGAGGGGTCTGCGTATAATAATATATTTGGACGATTTTTTGCTGGTACACCAGGATCGTTTAACGTTACAAGCTCATGTTCAAATCCTAATGGAACAGCTGAATCATCTGGGTTGGAAGATAAATACCGAGAAAAGTTCCTTGATCCCCAAAAAGAATCTGATCTTTTTAGGCATTCTTTGGGATCCATGGTTAAACAGAAAATATTTACCAGAAGACAAGATAAAGAACATAATCAGCAAAATTCTTTCATTTCTGAAGAGCAAACAGGTACAACTACGCGAATTACAGAGCGTGGTGGGACACTTAAACTTCGCAAGCTTTGTGGTACCCAAAGGCCGGATGCATTGCCGGGAACTTCTATTGTTCCTCAACTACCTGATAAGCAAGCCTGCTGCAGTGACGTGCTTACCAGAAAAAGCAGTGGCAGAGGTAAAATGGTGGCTACAGAATTGTCATCAGTACTCAGCAATCCATCTACCACCACCAACTCATTTCATAACGACCGATGCGTCCGACCTGGCCTGGGGCGCACAAGTTGACGGTTTTTCGATGTCAGGAACATGGACCCACGAGGAGAAACCTCTGCATTGCAATATCAAAGAAATGCTAGCTATTTTGAAAGTCCTAGAAAAACAAGGGCACGCGTTGTGCCATTCGACGATACTAATACAGTGCGACAACAGAACCGTCGTGGCTTACGACGGTTCTGTTGTCGCACTTGTGTATAGTGGTACCACGCTGGGAACGAGTTTTTTGGCGAGCCGACTTGAAGTCACGAACGCTAGCAGCACCGTTCACAATTCACAAGCTGGAACGGAAACTCATAGATACAGCGACCAATCTACCACCACCCAGAGTTAAAAAGGGATGACCTTAGAAATATGGATGTGTGGGGGTGGTCAGGGGATCTAAAGGAATGGGGCGAGAATCAAATAAAACTGCTGTTAGCCTCCTGGCGGGATTCCTCTCGCAGAACATATCAGGTAGCTTGGAATAGATGGTTGAACTGGAATAAGAAACATAAATTAGACCCATTTCGTCCGGATGGTTCTATATTAGCTAGATTTTTGGCAGATTTGTATTTAGTAGAAAAATTGTCTTATAATACAATATTACTCCATAAATCTGCAGTTGCGACACTTTGTAATGCAAATCAATCTTCAGAGTTGAGTTCTCATACATTAGTAAAGCATATTCTTAGATCTATAGCTCTAAAAAAACCAACACAGCGAACGCCCCCTATATGGAATATTGATGCTTTGGTTATATATCTACAGAATATGTCTATTGACGAAAGTAATATCTTTGCTACTTGCAGACATACTGCCACATTATTATTACTTTGTTCCGGTAGACGGATACATGATCTCACATTACTTTTAATAGATTCACAGCATCTGGTAGAAAGTAATTATAGTTTAGTTTTTTGGCCAGCATTCGGCTCAAAAACCGATAAATCTAACTACAGGCAGTCTGGCTGGAAGTTGATGGCTAAGACTGAAAACAAGAATTTAGATTCAGTATTCTGGGTAAAACAAACTATTAAACTTCTTGAATCAAGACGTCAGGCGTCCAATTATACCAACTTGTTTTTAAATGTAAGAGGTGAACCTAAAGCGGGTTCACGTACCGTAATTGCTGGTTGGGTTAAGACCTTACTGTTAGAGGCTGGAATTACTGCATCTGCGGGTAGCGTAAGATCAGCCGTTGCGTCTAAAAATTGGGTGAATAATTTCCCTCTCGATGAGGTGTTAGCTCGAGGCAATTGGAAATCTACAAATACCTTCACTCGATTCTATAGACGGGAAATCGAACCACTACCTGCAAATAGCTGTGTTACCAGTTTATTTAAGCCAGTAGACTGAGTGATGACAAGTCAGTATCTGATTTCACAATTTATATAATACAATAGTATAAAAATTATGAAGGAAAATGTACAAGTAGCCACTCATATGTTGATTACTTATTGTGATGTATTGATTACCTACCTACATGATATTTGTAAATGAAAGATACATATTTTATTAATTTTGTTCATACTCCTGACGGTCCTCGAGTGCTATTTTTGTAATCAAACGAATAAGAAATTGCTAACTATACTGGTTTTCGTCAAGTGTCACTATCAAATGCGTGTACTTACTTACTATTATTATTTTTTGGAAATAAATATTTAGTTTATGTTGAAATAATGTTTTTGCTTTATACATTACACATCCCACAGGAGAAACTCTTTCTCAATCAATTAGTATCCATTACAGTTCACATTGACGTCCACTACCACCAAGCGATAACAAACAAATCTCAAACATGTAAGCTTCAAATAACGGTCAAGTGTTTAATAGCAGCGTTTTACCTGAAAATAAAACGCTTATTAAATACTTACCTTATTTGAAGCTTACAGTAATTTCTGCCTGGTGTTTTTCGAAGCAATGGCGCACCCTCTACCCTCTTTACTTTTTTTTTTATATATTTTTCCTATGCTATTATAACTACCGGAACGCCTCCGGTTATGCAATTTTCACTTTGGGAAACTTTTTTCTTTACGAATAAGCCTTTTTCTTTACACTTAAAGCTTTTTGGATCACGCATATAAACGCGTTTTTGTGTGTATAGGATGGACAATTTAATCAATGAACAGCAAAGAATGGGTCACGCTTCGGGTTCAGCTTCAACGAATGCAACATCTGCGCGGGATAAGACACAACCACAGGAAGAAGGAATGCATCGCACGGCGCGTTCTCCACGCGGAACCAAGGATGCATCAAAAAGAAAAAAAGACAGGTCGGTGGATAGTTGCACATCGAGAAGTAGTAGTAGCTCTTCCAGCAGTAGTAGTTCGAGTTCATCTACATCCTCTTCAGACAATAAAGCAAAACGATCCCGCCGGCGGCGGCGTCGTCAGCGCAGTCGCTGCAAAAAGCGCAGGGGGGCAAGCATAGCTATGATGCGAGCCGCCTAGATAAGATATCCCAAGACATTGACGAACTGCGTAGACATTTGCCTTTCAATACTTCTAGTGGTTTAATTAATTCTGATAATTGTTGTGATGTAGGTGGCTCTATTGTCGATGATAACGTTAGAGTGGTATTTTATATAATGAAAATGATCAATCTGAAAATGAGCAAAATCAATCGTCTTTTCAATTTAATTTTGATTTAGAGACAAAACTGAAAGAATCGGCCATACCTAAAACTCCAGATAACTTTTTAAATATTCTCAACAATATCCAATATTTTGATAAGAAATAGTGGTCTGAAGTACGTTATGCAGAAGTGCAAAAAATATACAACCACTCACCTGGTTTTGTAGATTTAGAGGCCAACGACGAAGTGAAATCTTATGATCAGTTACGTAATTTAACTTATTCCGATAAAGCATTCTGCAATTTGTTTCTGTATTTTGAAACAGAGAGAAGCTTTGCAGGCAAATCTTAAAGAATTAATAACCTGGGCTCAAAGTGATGGTAATTTTAGTGCTGAAAGCATGCATGAAAAAGTTAACGAGCTATTTACAAAAGGCGAGTACTCCAAAGTGTCAGCAGATTTGTTACAGTTAGTTTGTGGACATCGTGCGGAGATAATACAAATGCGTCGGCAGGGTATAATTAATTCGGTCCGTGACCCAACTCTTAAAAATGCTTTACGCAAGATACCTCCAACCAATAAATATTTGTTCAATGACGAGGCATTTACTTCGTTTTTGGAAAAGAACGGCAGTGTCAAAAGAGTATTTGTGCAGCTTCATAAGCCACATTTTGGGTCTGTTTCGCAAGCAGGACCTAGTAAAGCTGCACGCCACCCCTCGCAGGGGTCTGGTGTTTTGCTTGGGCCCTCGCAGGGTACCGTACATCAAGGATGCAGCACCTCTCGAGCTCATCCTCAACAATTTAGTAATCAGCCCTCGCAGGGCCACTATTTTAACCAGCCCTCACAGGGTTACCGCTTTAATCGTCCCTCGCAGGGACAACCTCCGTTTAGCGTGAACCAGCGCGTAGCACAAGCTTCCCACACCTTTCGCTCACGAGGAGGGCACGCGAGTAGTAGAGGCCAAAATAAAAATGATCGAAAGCGTGCCGGAAATAGTACTGACTTTCACTCCAGTATTAAAAGGCGAAAGTATTGACTCGACCGGATTCAGGGCCGGACAACTATCCCAGTTCTACCGGAATTGGAAGAAACTGGAAGCACCAAGATTCCTGCTACAAATAATAAAAGGGTATCGCATACCCTTTCACCACAAACCACCTCTGATTATTCCCAATTTCAAAGGTACGTATTGCACACCTGTCACGGATACAATGACTCTGGTCATACAACAAATGAAATCACAAGGAATTTTGGAGAAGGCTCCACACTCCCCGAGTTTTCTATCCACAATGTTTCTGGTACCAAAGGGCGACGGATCGAGTCGCCCTATATTCAATTTAAGAGCCCTGAACTTTTTTGTGATAACAGAACCGTTTTGGTTGATAAATGTGTTTCGGATACCAGAGTTTCTGCAGCCCAACGATTGGCTGTGCAAGGTGGACCTCTCCCAGGCTTACTTTCATCTACCGGTAAGGCCGAGCCACAGATGCTTTCTGCGACTGCTGTACAAAGAAGAATTACTTCAAATGACCTGTCTTCCTTTCGGTCTAAGTACAGCACCGAAGGTTTTTGCTTCTTTGACCAACTGGATAGCTCAAACTCTAAGGCAGAGGGGTCTGCGTATAATAATATATTTGGACGATTTTTTGCTGGTACACCAGGATCGTTTAACGTTACAAGCTCATGTTCAAATCCTAATGGAACAGCTGAATCATCTGGGTTGGAAGATAAATACCGAGAAAAGTTCCTTGATCCCCAAAAAGAATCTGATCTTTTTAGGCATTCTTTGGGATCCATGGTTAAACAGAAAATATTTACCAGAAGACAAGATAAAGAACATAATCAGCAAAATTCTTTCATTTCTGAAGAGCAAACAGGTACAACTACGCGAATTACAGAGCGTGGTGGGACACTTAAACTTCGCAAGCTTTGTGGTACCCAAAGGCCGGATGCATTGCCGGGAACTTCTATTGTTCCTCAACTACCTGATAAGCAAGCCTGCTGCAGTGACGTGCTTACCAGAAAAAGCAGTGGCAGAGGTAAAATGGTGGCTACAGAATTGTCATCAGTACTCAGCAATCCATCTACCACCACCAACTCATTTCATAACGACCGATGCGTCCGACCTGGCCTGGGGCGCACAAGTTGACGGTTTTTCGATGTCAGGAACATGGACCCACGAGGAGAAACCTCTGCATTGCAATATCAAAGAAATGCTAGCTATTTTGAAAGTCCTAGAAAAACAAGGGCACGCGTTGTGCCATTCGACGATACTAATACAGTGCGACAACAGAACCGTCGTGGCTTACGACGGTTCTGTTGTCGCACTTGTGTATAGTGGTACCACGCTGGGAACGAGTTTTTTGGCGAGCCGACTTGAAGTCACGAACGCTAGCAGCACCGTTCACAATTCACAAGCTGGAACGGAAACTCATAGATACAGCGACCAATCTACCACCACCCAGAGTTAAAAAGGGATGACCTTAGAAATATGGATGTGTGGGGGTGGTCAGGGGATCTAAAGGAATGGGGCGAGAATCAAATAAAACTGCTGTTAGCCTCCTGGCGGGATTCCTCTCGCAGAACATATCAGGTAGCTTGGAATAGATGGTTGAACTGGAATAAGAAACATAAATTAGACCCATTTCGTCCGGATGGTTCTATATTAGCTAGATTTTTGGCAGATTTGTATTTAGTAGAAAAATTGTCTTATAATACAATATTACTCCATAAATCTGCAGTTGCGACACTTTGTAATGCAAATCAATCTTCAGAGTTGAGTTCTCATACATTAGTAAAGCATATTCTTAGATCTATAGCTCTAAAAAAACCAACACAGCGAACGCCCCCTATATGGAATATTGATGCTTTGGTTATATATCTACAGAATATGTCTATTGACGAAAGTAATATCTTTGCTACTTGCAGACATACTGCCACATTATTATTACTTTGTTCCGGTAGACGGATACATGATCTCACATTACTTTTAATAGATTCACAGCATCTGGTAGAAAGTAATTATAGTTTAGTTTTTTGGCCAGCATTCGGCTCAAAAACCGATAAATCTAACTACAGGCAGTCTGGCTGGAAGTTGATGGCTAATACTGAAAACAAGAATTTAGATTCAGTATTCTGGGTAAAACAAACTATTAAACTTCTTGAATCAAGACGTCAGGCGTCCAATTATACCAACTTGTTTTTAAATGTAAGAGGTGAACCTAAAGCGGGTTCACGTACCGTAATTGCTGGTTGGGTTAAGACCTTACTGTTAGAGGCTGGAATTACTGCATCTGCGGGTAGCGTAAGATCAGCCGTTGCGTCTAAAAATTGGGTGAATAATTTCCCTCTCGATGAGGTGTTAGCTCGAGGCAATTGGAAATCTACAAATACCTTCACTCGATTCTATAGACGGGAAATCGAACCACTACCTGCAAATAGCTGTGTTACCAGTTTATTTAAGCCAGTAGACTGAGTGATGACAAGTCAGTATCTGATTTCACAATTTATATAATACAATAGTATAAAAATTATGAAGGAAAATGTACAAGTAGCCACTCATATGTTGATTACTTATTGTGATGTATTGATTACCTACCTACATGATATTTGTAAATGAAAGATACATATTTTATTAATTTTGTTCATACTCCTGACGGTCCTCGAGTGCTATTTTTGTAATCAAACGAATAAGAAATTGCTAACTATACTGGTTTTCGTCAAGTGTCACTATCAAATGCGTGTACTTACTTACTATTATTATTTTTTGGAAATAAATATTTAGTTTATGTTGAAATAATGTTTTTGCTTTATACATTACACATCCCACAGGAGAAACTCTTTCTCAATCAATTAGTATCCATTACAGTTCACATTGACGTCCACTACCACCAAGCGATAACAAACAAATCTCAAACATGTAAGCTTCAAATAACGGTCAAGTGTTTAATAGCAGCGTTTTACCTGAAAATAAAACGCTTATTAAATACTTACCTTATTTGAAGCTTACAGTAATTTCTGCCTGGTGTTTTTCGAAGCAATGGCGCAAGCAGGCCTCCGATCGGACATCAAACCTCGAGGCCCTGCTGGGTGGTAGGAAGAGAGGTGTGCGAAAGAGACAAACATATATAGTAGAAAGAGACAGAAACATGACGGAAAACAAAGGGGAGCCTATGTCAAACATGTAAGCTTCAAATAAGGTAAGTATTTAATAAGCGTTTTATTTTCAGGTAAAACGCTGCTAATAACCTTCAATCTTAAGGACCCGCCGCCGCCCTCGCCGCGCAAAACGCCGCCGCCCAAGCGCAACGAGAGCACGTGTCTCTCATCTTCCAAAAAATTAGCAGACTCGAACAGCAATCCCCCGAAGGATTTCCTGAAAGATCTCCAGAGGGTGATGAGGAAAAAATGGCAGGTCGCGCAGAAGTGTAAATTGGAGCCGGCGACGGCGCCGCACGAAGTTTTGGGATTTCGCGAATACCCGTTGAGTCAGGATTACAAGGAGACGAGTGTGTCGATGTGGATAGAGGAGCACTACAGGGGTGGAGTAGAGGATCCGTTTCACGAGAATGTGTTCGGGCGAGAGGCGCAGCCGCGGCCGGAGGAGCCGAAGCCGATCAAGAAGCGGCCGCCGCCCGCGCCGCCGCCCCGCAGCGACTCTACGCACCTTTCCACGCTCCCCCACCCGCCCGCGCAACCCACGGTCTGAACCCACAAACCCACCTGCTTCACGGTGGAAGTTCAAGCAGTGAAAACTCGGTTGAAAGACGGCAAGAAGATACAACCCAGTCGCCGTTTAACTATGGATTAGAGTGCACACGAATCCAATGATTTGGTACCTTATTTTTTTTATTTAAACTACTTATAAAAATGTGAAGAGTCGTAATATTGACGTAACACGCTCTCTGAATTAACAGACGGAAAATCAAAAAGGGAAGAATTTATAACGACAGCATTTTAAACAATAACTTTTACCTATATTCATATTAAAATTTGTGTTTAACACGTCACTGAATTGACGAATTTCATTATTAAATTACAACATTTTAAATAAAAAAATAGATTAAATAATATTTATATTATATATTTATAATTCAAAAGCGGTGTTATTTTGAAAAAGGTATACCTACCTACTGTAGGGTATACGTATGTAAGTCGGGAGTTGGTCTACTTGTAACCATTTAGATTGATGCGAAATGATATTAATTTTCATAGTTTGTTAAATAAGATAAACGAGTAGGTACTTATATAAATAAGGTGAAGATGTTACAAGTTGACTAATTGTAAGAATGCAAAATGTATTTATTGCACGAGTTGGAGTTTTGTCAATTTTATTTTATGTTCTAGTTAATTATTGCGTGTTAAACAAAATGTATATCCTGCCCGGTGTAATTCGGCGGTTTAGTAATAACTTTGTGTTCACAAACAAAGTAAGTAATGTTGTTTTTTACAAATTTGCATAATATTTCGATAGCTTATTATATAACACCTACATTTAATAAGGAACTACTTAAGTAGGTACCTACATAATTTTAATGCAGATTTCAAGCAGATGCCTTTTACAATGATGCTGTTACTTACGAAACCATCTTACTTATATTTTGTAGTATCTAGATGACATAAGGGTAGTACGTCGACTTTGATACAGTGCGCTAATGAGTGTAATTAGATTGTAATCATAGTAAATTGATGTATTCCTAATTTGTGCCATTGTAAAACAACATACTATACTACTACATAGCTTTTTATCACTGTGTCAGTGTGTCAGTGTCAGTTAAACAATTTTCTACTTTGTATGCCTATTAAAGAATTTTTTAACAGTTTTTTTCCCGAATCCACGTTTTATCGAAGACTTACTGTTTTTTATGAAGATATTAAGTTATTGATATAAATAAGTTGTTTTGGGGGTTTATGGAATAAAGTTGTTATTTTTTTAATAATATACCTAATCTTACTGCATACTTTCTGATCAGTGCCGGATTAACCCATAAGCAAATTAAGCAATTGCTTAGGGCATCACATCTTAGGGGCACCAGACCCAGCGACAAAATTAATATACTTACTAGTATTTGCTAGCACATGAATGGCAAGGCTGTTAAAAAATCCGCGCTTTGTAATTGACCATAGACGTCTAAAGCTCGATTCTTTATCAATATTAAACTTATATGTCTGGCGCATATATTATACTTATCAGGATTTCCCTGTTTCAGTGGTATAAACATTTCTTGTAGCGATTTCTCCAAATAATGACTTTGGAAAAGATCGCTTATCCCTAACTTGATGGAAAAGCGATGTCAGTCAAAAAAACTTACATAAAAGCAGTTTTTGTCCAGAGAATAAATATGCAGGCAGTTTTTGGAGCTGGGAACAAATCTTTGATACCACATTTATTTAACCAGTGAATTTTTAAACATTCTAACTCTTAAAATAAAATATCACAAAAAGTGAAATAACTGTCTTGGTATTCCTTGAAAATGCAAACAAGTATGCATTATTATACGATAGCTAAGTTCATGACCACACTATCTACAAGCTAAAATTGAAATAGTTTAATTGGATTTTTTTTTCATCACCAGATTAACAAAATTAAATAAAGAAAAAAATGAAATTTTCAAAATAAATATATCTTCTAACTGCGAAACTAGATTTTCGGGAAATCTTTTTTTCAAAAGGTCTAGCTGTTTAAATATAATGCGTTTCTAAAGTATTTTTCATTACTCATACTCTGAAAGTAGGTCTGAAGTTGCCTGAGGAGCAGTGTTGCCCCAACTGATCTCCATAAAGTACACAACCAGCGCTAAAAAGGTACATTTTGGGGAAAAAAGGTTCAAGCATTTTTTTCTACTAAAATTACGCATAAAGCTTCTCTCGCCAAAAGAAATGCTATTTTATGGGTTCTAGGCGTGCGAAAACTTACCTTTTTTTATAAATAAAAAACCTTCAAGTCAAGATAACTTGTATAAGTACTGATATATTTTTTTTGGGAATTTGAAATATTTTTGAGTCATTCTGAAATTTTTCAAAAAGTACGTAAATTGGTAAAATTACAAATTCGCACATGAGAGGCTAAAAAGGTAGGTACGTAAAATGTGTAAAATGTACGCTGGTGGCAACGCTGCTGAGGAGGTAATACTTTTCATCCTTAGGGAGAATCACTTTCAACTGACAGCTGTTTGACTGGCCTGTTGGCGCAATGGCAGCGATCCTGCCTTTAGCGCCGGAGGTCGTGGGTTCGATCCCCACCCATGACAAATATTTGTAAGACGAACATTTGTATTTGTTGTGTGTCTGGGTGTTATTATCTATTTAAGTATGTATTTAGAAATATTTAAGTATGTTTATCAGTCTCTGACGCCCATATTACAAGCTCTGCTTAGTTTGGGGTCAGATGATCTTGGTGTGAATTGTCCCAGATATTTATTTATTATTTATTAGCTGTCAAATTATTTAAAAAAAACTAGTTCTTTTTCACATATCTATTGAACCATGTTCCAACTTTCTATACAGCCACGATGTAAAATTGAAATAACTTAAAGTTAAGTATTGATTAATGACAGACTACTTGTGGGCAGTTTTATAAATCAACGTTTGATATAGCTCGAGTTTATCACTTTGACCATTATGAAGGTGAGGATGGCCAGCCCAGTGATTCGTTTGAATGACTGGGCTTGTCAACCTCATATCTGGACCTCACGACCACTTTCCATCAGGTGGAGTGAGGTCATCTTGACGGGCAATTAAAAAAAAAAAGAATAATCTCATTGTCAGAATCGGCTTTTGGCATATACTTTAAATGAGGCCAGTTCGTTTCTAGCACTCGCCGGCCGCTTCACTCACTCGGCTCGTGCGGCTGGTTGACTCTTATGTGGCGATTATAATGTAATTCGCCATTTGACTATAATGAAAGAAACATGAAAAGTGTTGCATAGTATAGCTCATAGGTAAATATTATTAAATTCTGTCACTGTCATTTAAAAATTCTTTGATTTATTTTATCCAAGAAGGCTAGAGACTAAGGAGAGATAACTCCCTGGAAAGGGTTGGACTAAATCCGTATCCCACAGTGACGCATGCGCATTACGCTTCTTTGCCGCGATCCTCGCGAAGTGTCAAAATGATCCTCGCGAAGTGTCAAAATTGGTCAACACAACCTCGAAAAACAACAACTGTCGCACGTGACACCGTTCAAAACAAAACCATGTGACCATGAAATGACAAATAGCTGCCGCTGCACATACCCAATACAGCGTTTTGCCCGGCACAGAGTATACGACTTTCGGCCCTCGAAAGCTTACCCCCACTTCGGGAGTTATCTCTCCTTAGTCTCTAGCCTTCTTGATTTTATCGAACGCATGACTTTGAGTGATTTTTTTTTTTTTTTTCGTTACTCTTGGAACAGGCTAAGGTCTGAGACCATGCTGCCTCGTCATCAGTTTCTTTTTCTTTGTGAATTATATCAGATAACTTCTTCAGTATAAAATCCATGTTAAATTCATTAGTTTCATTCATTAAATGCATGATATACTATGTATCAAAATTCCATTTCTATTTGTTTTTTGAATCAATCCTGATAAATCGTTACATCCTTTCAGATCCTGTTTCCAGACGTCTTACGTCATTAAGGAAAATGTCAATGTCACTGTCTTATTTTATAGAAATCATGTCAACAAATGAACAAACACATCATTCTCTGCTAAATTCAATTTTCAATAAATACAAGCGAAATTATTAAAATTTGCTGGAAAAAACCAAGTTAAAGAACACATTCTGGTATCTACAATATATACAACACATTACTAATTACAATATAAACAAAACAATACTTCAAAGTACCAAATTAAATTTGACCAACTGTACCTAAAATAAATTTAAATAAACTGATGAACGTCGAACTGTTTACAAGAAGATCCTGGATGGAGCGCGGTACCAAATCGTGACTACCATAAATATCGATTAACTCATCCATCAGCACAAGGCGCTGAATGCCAAAGGATGAGCAGTCAAAGAAAATGTGAGAAATAGTTTGTTCAACTTGTAAGTGACAATGGTCACAGTGGGAACTTGGCACCATTTTTAAACGGAAGAGATGAAAATTTAGACGACAGTGTCTAAAACGAAGCCTTAAAATTGTTGTATAAAATTTCCTGTTGATGAATGGCAAATTGTGTTTGCAAAACCAGGGCATGGCTCCGATGGGAACATTGTATGTGGCATACCACAAACCTCTGTTTTCTATTTGAACTGTGTGATTCCAATATCTTTTCCAGTTATCAGTAGACCTTTCCTTCAAAATTGATACAATATCTGTACAAGGTACAGAAATATTAAGACAGGCACTAGAATCAGGAACAATTAAATATGCGCCAGACAACACACCTCTTGTAATGGTCTCTAAGTAGGGATTATTATCCCGGTGTTACGAGGTACCACACAAGGAAATAAGCCAGGGGCGTCTCCCAGCACACCCAGACCCGGGTCAATTCAGAAAAGATCGTTTCCTGAATTGACCCGACCGGGAATCGAACCCGGGACACTACGGAAATCGAGGCGAGAAACCGTGCTACAGCACACTACGCCAATCGTGTTGTCTATATATACAATTGTGGAAGAATTGGTTATGGTTCTTGCTAGAAAGTCAGCCCTTTCATTACCTAGCACTCCTATATGTGAAGGAACCCACATAAATACAACCTTAATATTATGAACTTTGAACAAATCTAGCCAAGATTCTTTAATTAATGAAATAAGGTAATTAGTATTAGCATTAAATTTATTATTTTTGAGATTTTCAAGAACACTCATACTATCACTAACTATAACCCATTCACATGACCCTTGATTTTTATGTTTTATATGTTTTAAAGCTGCAAGTATAGCCACAGCCTCGGCTGTGAATATACTTGTTTTTGAATTTATTTTATAACCAATACCTGAATTTAATAGCCTTTCAAAAAACAAACTATAGGCTTCCAGTGGAGAATAGTTTTGTACCTGAAAATTAGACAATTCCAAATCCGCATTTTGTTCATACATTTTCCAATCTACCATTTTAAAATTAAGGCAGATGGGAAAATGTACATTATTATTTTCAAGAAAATTATTTACAAAAACTTTAATAATTACAGGAAGATGATAACTGCCGAGTGGATCATTGTGTACAGACCAATCACAAGAAAGAGCCAATGATGAAGAAACTAACGATAGATCTAATGCATTTGGACGCCATGTTAAAGAACCAACTGTTGTCATTTCGCCACTGTTCAGTAAAACCAAGTTGTTACCATCAACAATTTCCATGATATCTCGACCTCTAGGATTAACAGGTCACCCAGGATGTGTGATGAGCATTGAAGTCTCCAGCAAATATCATAGGTTCAGGCACTGCTTTAATTAAATTTTCAAATTTATGTTTATCAAAAGATGGACTACAATTAGTTGGACAATAAAAACTTACAATACTTATTTCTTTATTATTTACAATAATTCTAACACAAATGTTTTGAAGGGAACTATCAGAATATGTGTATATTTTTTTATAATTTATGCTGTTATGAATTAAAATAGCTACACCATTATGCTTGTTGCCAATATCATTTCTTTCAACATTATATCCTTTCAAATTAAAAGTTTTAATAGGAGTTAGCCAAGTTTCAGAGATTATTGCAATGTGAATACTGTGATCATGAAGAAAATGACTCAATAAAATCTTGTTACTTAGAATGCTTTGAGCATTCCACTGCATAATATTAAGTTCCATTATTGGGAGAAGAAGAGCTGTTACGGAAGGTCTGCTGGAGAATTTCTTTTATTGATGCAGAATTAATGGGGTTATCCTTTTGGTTTAAAACAATTTTGGTAATCGCGTTTGTTAATGTGTTCATGAAAAAGTCAGATTTAGTCAAATTTTTTAACTGATTTTCAATGTTTCTCATTGTAAGTTGTGGGAATGAATTTTCGTTAAACAGTTCAGAATATTGAATGGCTTTTGACTTTATTTTACTTTCTTCTATTTTTATCTTTTTCTGGGGGCATATATTCGAAATGGCAATATGATTGCCACCACAATTGCAGCATTTCGCATTATTAGGGTCTACCTTGCACGTCTTAAAGCTGTGGTTCTCGGAGCATATGGAGCAGACTTCAGCATTTTTACAAAATTTTGCAATGTGCCCGAACTTTAGACAATGAAGACATTGTTTAACTGGCGGCACGTACACGCTTACCTCGTGCCTCCAAGAGTCGAGGTATACATATTGGGGTAACTCAGTCGATGCGAAGGTCACGGCGACGGTCTGAGTGGGCTGAAAGGTGACCGCACCACCCTCACTTCGCACTCGGCGCATGAAACGTCTCACCTGTATCACATTCCTAGAACTGCCAATCAATGCAAAAATTCTTTTGTTGGATAATTCAGTTGGGACTGAGGTAAGAACCACAGTCACCTCAGTATCATTAGCTGGTATTGTGGCCTTTAAGGCCAACTCTTCTAGCAACTTTTTATTTTGGAGAAACACATTAGCATTATTCGAAAAATCGAAAGTGATGCCTATTTTGAATTTATTAATCGATCTTAAATGCAGGATACTAGTGACGCAATATTTGCGTATGGCATGTGATATAGCAAGTCTATCTTTGTCACTGAAAAATTTCTGCTCGTCTTTATGGGAAAGAAAAACAATATATTCCGACTTTTTACAATTGTCAGGATACTTCCGAGAGTACCCTGGAACCTTAAAAACTTCATATTTCCGGCTGTTATCTTCTTCATCCGAGGAGTCTGATGACGACTTTCTTGTCGGCGATGATCCGTCCGGGTCCGGGGGGTCTTTTTTCCGCTTCTTACCTCCGCCCATCTCCGAAACTAAACTTCACTAACTGAAGCACTAATAACTATTAAGATTAAGAAATATTTACAAGAAAAAATGTACAAATTCTACGATTAGTTAATTTTTACAAAATTTGTTAAATTTTAGGCGCCTTTCACTCTGAAGGTTCCCGCGCTTTTTCTGACTTTGAGTGATGCATTTGTCCATAGTCTATGTAATTTTTTTTAAAAGGAAAGAAACGGCCCAGTGATTCAGTTATTTGAGCCTGATGAGTATGCGAAGCGACCCACTTGCCGCCGTGCAACCGTGGTTGCATAAAAGCACTTTGGACGTCTGTTTTCATGCAACCGTGGTTGCAGAAAACCCTTTAGTGGATATATTAATAGTACTTGAACAGTAAGTATAGTGTCTGCTTTATTATATTGAACGAGAACATTTTAGTTTGTTTAGTTGTTTTGCCCAATTTATCGTAATAACTACACAGTGCCTTGTTGAAGTTGGAGGACACCAATTTTATCAGTGTGCAATAATGTTTTGCTAAAATCCCATAATATGCCTTCATGGAAACGGAAAAAATCAAACACCTACTTAAACTCTATCGGGAATAATCTACTAAAGTTAACGCCAAAAAATTACTAATAAATTATTTTCTATCGATAATATGCCATCATAAAAACGGAATAAATCAAATACCTACTTAGCGAATTCACAGGATTTTGGTTGACAAAACAAAATAGCAAACAAAACGAAGTCGTCGAACAAAACGTGCGGAGCCAGTTGTATTATGAAAACAAACGAAAACACAGATAATTAATTATATTAAAAATACTAAAACAAATACTAACACATCTGGGGGCCTAGCCTAGAGCAACACGACAAACTGGCAACTTAATCAAACTTTCGCGCGTTCACGTTTAAAATTCGTAGCCAAAATACAATTTGCTCAAAAACGCACTGCCGACTATTGTGGTCGTTAAAAAGTAATTTTAGTCTATGGTCATTCGTTCTTTTGGGCGTTCGCGCGGGTCGGAATTATTTTTTCTGTAATCTGTGCTCGGAAATTCGGAATTGTCAAGATTTCAATGAATGAACTCTGGAAGTTTATTGATATATGCAGATATATGATAAAACAGTGAATAATAATAATGATATTTATGATATTTATAAGCTTAAAAAACTAACACAAGATAGTTTTTCAATTACCTACTATAAGTGTTACAAATTCCACTAAAGCAGGATCTTTGTGAGTTATAGTGCGAAATATCGCAACCTAAAATGTACCTTATGGACGCGTACAAATAATAGTAGTGTTCGATTCATTTATAAATGGCAATCACCTGAGTAGGGGTCAGCCTCGGTGCTGAGGCGCATCAGATAGCAGGCCGTCTGTGGCGGTCCCTTAACAGCATTGGCAATTTGGAAGTCGAGTTAGCCGGAGGAAGTTACAGGTGAGTTACTATGAGTAAAATGTTCACTTGTATTAAGATTCATCTATCTATCTAATATCTAGGGCGCTTACAAAGTCATTGAGGTTATGTCACATAAATAATAGGACATTTATAAATACATGTAACCTTTATTGTTTAGTATACCTAATCCTTCCAATTGGATGTGTGTAATCCAACCCCTACTAAAACTTCACTTTGAACATTTACTCAGTCACAGTTGTGTCATAAGTTTCACTCCTGTGTGCTGTTCAAATTAACTCTGCTTGTTGCTCTTCATTCAGGTCTGGACAGATTGAAAGACTAAAATCAAGAAATAGGCCTTAACACAACAGGGCTACTAGCTTGCCTTAATTACTAATTTGTGGTCCACCTTATTACCAAACGCTGACAGTGTTGGAAGGAAGGCTGCTATTTATAATGGGCCCCAATGCTGTTCAAGGGATAATAATTTAATGCAAGTACTTACTGCAATTTATCAGCAATTAGTAAATTTTGTGAAAGCTTTGTCAATAGGTTAAAAGAGAATGCCTTTTGGCATCAAGTCTGCCAATTGTACATTTTAGTAAATTGAATAAAGAATAAATTAGAAATTTCCCCTAAAAATGATCTAAAACTACAAACTGAAATTGGTTTATTGATTATTAGTTAACATAACAGTTAAATTATGTTGTTGCCCTCAACTAGTATATTTATTTGTACTTTTTCTGTAATAATGTGTCGGGTAATAAAAGCCTTGTTGTGTTAAGTAAAATAGAAATTTGGTGGTAACAAGCATTCATTTATATTTTGATTTAAGAGGCTACCATAGCCAATAAATGAAGTAGAATATGATAAGGCAAAACTAAGTTTTGAGATTGTAGATGTGTTATTATTATTAAATGTGACATTAACAGGAAATTTCTATTATAATGCTAGTGATTTCTTAGTATGTAAATGAACTTCTTATTATTCATTTACATATAAGCAATTTAAGACTAGCTATCTGGTAGGATTATACCATCTTTAGAAAGCATTGTGAATGCTAAATAATAAAATACTATTAATTGGACCTACAGTTGGCCAATAGTGTACCGAGAAATACTTCCTTCTGAACTAGTCAGGACAAACCTCCTAGGTAGTGCAAGAGTACTGCTTGAAACACAGCAATATTGAATACACATTGAATATTTTTTTGCAGAAATATCACCTTCACCTACTCTTCGGACCCTTCCTGAACCATCACCATCAAGAAACTGGATTCCACTCAGACTTCTGGTTCTTGGGCTTTCAGCTCGGCCTGCACGCTCCACTCCTCTTTTGATAACTTAGTGAAAATATTTCTAACCAATCAGCAATATTGCTTGGGTTGTAAACACTATAATATAAAATTTATAAAGACATCATTTTGTTTTCCTCCTAGGTAAATAAGTAGATAGAAGATTTTCATATTTATTAAAATTTAAGCATTTACAATACTATACTTATATCTAAAAATAGCAAGTAACACACTTACTTTATTTTTGTTATTTAAATTGGATGACTAGGGGAAAAAATTTAGAACCACAGCACAGGATTCATGTCAAATAAATGTGTCTTGAAATCACATAATTTTTAGGTGATTTGTCTTGAAATCACATAATTTTTAGGTGATTTCAAGACACACTTATTTGACATGAATCCTGTGCTGTCATTGTATTAGATAATTGATACTTAAACTGTTATATTTAAATAATCCAACTTTAAAAGTTTAAAATATACTAAGAATTTTTATAACTTATAACTTGAATATTATTGAAGAACTTGGTTAGGAAACACCTATAAGAATAAATATCCCTGGACATTATTCCACACAGCGCCATCTAGCCCCAAAGTAAGCTAATTAAAGCTTGTGTTATGGGATACTAGACAACGGATAAACATACTTAAATACATTTTCTTTTGTAAATACATACTTATTATACATAGGAGACACCCAGACCAGTACAAACAGACATGTTCATGCACACAAATGTTTGTACTGTGCGGGGATCGAACCCGCGACCTCTGGTGTAGTAGCCAACTTCTTAACCATTACACCAAGTCGGTCGTCAAAAGTTAGTTAGAAGTTAGTTTTATTAGGGATACAGTGTGAAAAATGAAATGACAAGTCAATATTTTAACAATAAGCTATTTATTGTAAAAAGGTACAAATAATGTAAAGCCAGAAGTAATTGATCCTCGCTTGACTGCTGATGACTTCAGGTTTATACTTTGCGTCCACAGCCAGGGTCGTTGAGGATAACCAGAACACCTGAAACAGTATAGTGAAGTATTCCTTATAACAACTACCTTTTTTAACTTACCCTGTTGACTGGCCCGTTGGTTAAATGGCAGAGATCCTACTGATAGGACCAAAGGTCATGGGTTCAATTCCCACCCAGGTCAAACATTTATGTTTGTTTTGTTTCATCATGATGTGAAATTGCCTATCTAAATACTATGTATACTATGTATTTAGATATATTTAGGTATGTTTATCAGTCTCTGTCTCTGACAACACTCAAAAGCTTTGCTTAGTTAGGGCTTCGATATTATGTCCAAGATATATAGGTGAGGTTGGAGTTTTTCAGATTAAATACTAATAAAGTCACTTCATTGTATTTGTACACAGTGTTGTGTGTGTAAAAGCATATTACTTTTTTGCAAATAATTTTTCTAAAAGGTAAAAGTAATATCTTGCACAGGTAAAATACCTTTTAGCTTTGCTTGGTGGGGCGTCATGCAAAGATGTTATCATGTGCTTAATGAACTGATGTAAACTACCATTGTAACTACCATACCTACATTAATGAAAGTTAAAATTTAAATTGTGTTTATGTGGGTGAAAAGTGCTAACACTTCATTTACATTTTACCTGGATTTATATTAAGGGCGTTTGCCGGTGGTGAAGTGAAGTAGCTTGCTGTCTGCTAGAGTGCAAGGTTTAGTTAGAAACACTCACATTCCTCTGGTAGTTACGAACCAGTCGCTAAAAAACTTACAGCGCACGGAACCTAGACAATATAGATAAGAACTAATTTATTTACGTAAGTATAAGGCAGGCTATGCGAATATTGTAAGTGTATTTACATTGTGTGCATTACATTAATATAGAATTAAATCAATTTGAAACATGCTTTTGTTAATACAACTTGTTAGACAAAATGCACAGGTAGGACTCACAATGATTTTGCCTCAAGAGAAATTGCCTTAGATCCTCTTAAATTATGGTTTGTGCACGTAATGCGTGGCACGACAATGCTTCACATATAACTTTGATAAGACGGTCATTTGCTTTTTGTAAACAAACCAGAATTTCATTGATAGTTTCACTCTCACAGGCACGAAAACGTTCTTGGTTCAGGCTTCGGCAGCCTGATTGTTTCATTGTTGGTGGCTTAAATTAAACTATTCACCCTGAATTGTATCAATTAATTTATAGTTTTTTCCAAGCCTGACTATCACTACACTTTGCCGGACAAAATTACTAAACTGTTCGAACGACAAAGATTTCCCACTCAAAAGTGCCGCACTGCCGCTAAAACGTAACCCTGCCATCAGCTGTTTAGCAAACCGCCATTTTGAATTCGTCGCCTACAATTATATATAGTAGTAGTATAGTATATTATACTATACTACAACCCCGAGGTTGACGCTAAACGGTCGACTGCTCGAAACGCCAAAAGTTGCTCTTGGCTACGGATTTATGTCATTTTGTATAGGAATTCAAAAGACCGGGCGTCCATCTTTCGACAAAGTTTGGTAGAAGAAACGCAGGAGACGTCAGTTTTTGCATTTTGGCTACGAATCATAAGTTTCGTTTTTGAGCCAACGACCGCCTATGTCATCCCCATACATTTGAACGATTTCTATTGTAGAAATCGTCTTAGCGCGTTGCTCTTGGCCAGGCCCTGTCAGCTTTTATACAGAAGTTATTAAAATGAACCTAAAACTGAAAACCTTAAAAAATATAATTTAATAACTAAAATTTATTATTAAAAGAAGTCCCTCTAAGCAAGGTTCCGAAGATACTGGCAGCAACTTGTTCTCTAGTTAGTCTGTGCTGGCAGCGTTCCCTAACACAGATACAAGTCAAAAGCGAGCTTTTCGGCTATTTTGCCGTCCTGTACCTAAAAGTTCAATAAGCCACAAAATGAAGTTTTGAGATATGAGCGAAAAACGCAGGGAATAATAAAATTGATGCCACTTGAATGCTTTAGTATATAGGCCCTACAAACCCAATTAAAACAGATAAAGATAGCTTGTGAACTTACAACCAAATAGCAAAAATCTCCCCGAGGAATAATAGTTTTAACTAGAAAAAGAAGGTGTTTTCCTTTCTAACTGAGCAAAATATGTTTATTTTTGAATAATAATCCTTCACTATAAAGTCTCTAAGTACACTGTAGCACCTTTATAGTTTAGGATTCTAACGTAAAAATGGATTGATTTTTTATGTGAAAAATTTACTTTAATTTGCTTAGCTAAAATGTCGTTATCATGCATAACGACCTTATTATGTAATGATAAGTTTCATTGGCACCAATCCTTGTCAATATAGTCTCCTTAGTTTTTTAACGACCTTTTGGGCTAGGTATTGAAGGTTAGTGCCTTTCTGGGTTTTTTCAAATATAGCCTTTCCTCACAATGACTACTCTATAAGGACGTTAAGCTTGTAACCTTTAAGTATAACGGCTTTTTAGTTAAGAATATGGTTTAGAAAAGTCCAGATGAACCAACAAATATACGTTATCTAACATAAGAAGAGGAAAACATTTTATTAAAAAAAATTTCTTTAAAAAGAAAACATTACACTTATTGTTTATTATTATTTCAACTGGGGACGCTGGCAGTGGGCCGGGTGATCGGTCCGCTTGTTATGGGCCATTTCACCCATTTCCCCAGGCCCCCCTTGCAGGGGGTCTTTAGGTTATCCCATTTTCACGGCGTCCCGTCGAATCTTCCTGTTGCTTTGCAGAATCTTACTATCTGGTCCACCGTCAGTTTTTTCAGGTCTTCTTCATCTAACGAGTCTGACCCCATGAGTTCCCACCGGATGTGTGAGTACATCGGGCATTCGGCGAGTAGGTGGAAACTCGTTTCCTCGCTGTCCATGCACTCCAAACATGTGGGGTCGTCTTTGATGCCTATTACTGTTAGGTGCCTGTTTAGTCTAGCTAGAGTGTCCTGTGGCGATTTCTATGAATATACGTACACCGTTCCTTGACAGCTTCAGTAGTTGACCTGTCTTCTTCGTGTTCATTCCGCTGATGAACATTTTAGACTGTCGCATACCTGTTGCAGCCTTCCATCGTCTATTTGTTGCTGCTGTGGTTAACCTTTTGATTACTCCCTTGGTGATGTTGTGTGCTATTGGCAGCCTGGGTTCCGGACCCACTAAGCCTTCAGCGGCACCACCCCTGGCTAGTTCGTCTGCTAACTCGTTGCCGACATTCCCCTCGTGCCCAGGGACCCATGCAATCACTACGTCTATTTTGTTTGCGAGTTTCCCTAGAACTTTTTTGCATTCTTTGACAGTTGCCGATGTCGTCTCTGCTTTGCTAAGCGCTTTCAGCGCTGCCTGGCTGTCACTGTAGATAGTGGCCTTGGTGACGCTGTCCTGATTGTCTAATATATCTGCGCATTCCATGATAGCGTATATTTCTGTTTGGAATACGCTGGCGAACCTGCCTAGGCAGATTGATCTGTTTATCACTGTACCATCCTCGCACCTTATGTGCACTCCCGCGCCAGATAGCTTCAGTGACTCAATTCTGGAGCCATCTGTGTAGCACACTGTTCCGCTTGTGTCTATGTTCTATTCATCTTTGTCCTATATGTACTTTGTATTTCTTGTCAAAGATCTTTTCTTTCCTTGTTAGGTCGTTGTTGGTAAAGATCATTGACATGTTACTCTCGATTTCACTACCAATGCGTAGATGCCCTCTGTCCGTGTGGTCACCGTGTGGTTATCCAGAGGTTCGTGCTCCTAAGTTTGAACCATTGTTCGGTCGCTTTTCCTTTGATCGCTAGGTCTAGCGGATCCAGCCCGAGCACGATCTCTAGCGCTGATGTGGGTGTTGTTCTCATTGCACCTGTGATCATCAGTGCCACTAGTCTTTGGACCTTGTCTAGCTCTAGTTTGTTGGTCCTTAGTGCCGCCTTATGCCACCATACCAGTGTCCGTGAAGGATTCTTGGCAGGATTATTGCTTTATATATCCATAGTACAGTCGCCGGTTTGATTCCCCATGTGCGTCCTATGGCTCTCTTACATTGCATCATGGCCATTTTGGCCTTAGAGCGGGTGTTGCTTATGTGTGCTTTAAAAGTTAGTTTGCTTATTATTGTTATTAGCTTCCAGCGTGACTCCTAGGTAACATTACACTTACACAGCTTTCAAAGAAAAATAATTATAGAAAATGAGATCCACATTATTATACGTTATCCAAAAAAAAACAATAACAAATAACCAAAAAGCCGAAAAAGGCGCTCAAGGTTGCGATCAACAGAGCCAAGTCCAGGGCAAGAGAGGAGTTTCTTGAGACTCTTAATGCGGATCCGCGGGGAAGGCCGTACAGGTTGGCGTTAAGTAAGTTCCGCCCCTGGGCATCCCCGGTTACGCAGAGTATCTCTCCTTCCTTGCTCCACGACGTCGCCCAGGCTCTGTTCCTGACCCGTGGAGAGCACACTCCACCGACAGGTGTAGGAGTAGGTGTGAGCGTGGTCACTGCCGTATCGGATGTTGAGTTTGATGCGGTGGTCTCGCGGCATTCGGGCCGAGAGTACGGCTCCTGGTCTAGACGGCATACCCGGCCGCGCTTGGGTTTTGTCCCTCGAGTGGGTGTGGCCGAGACTGTAGAGTATGTATTCTGCCTGTCTGTCGTAGTGACGTTTTCCTCGTCAGTGGAAAATGGGAAGCTCGTGCTACTGAAGAAGTAGTGGCGACCACCTGACTCCCCCTTGGCCTACCGCCATATTGTGCTGCTCGATGAAGTTGGGAGGCACTAAGGCACCACAATGTGTCCCTTAATTTGCGGCTCATCCTAGAAGACTACCTAGCAGAGAGGAATGTCGAGTTCCCGGGGCGCGATGACTGGCAGCGTCATCCTATGTTATACGGTATCCCACTGGGTTTAGTGCTTGGACCGCTCCCGTGGAACGTTGGTTATGGCTGGGTGTTGCACGCAGTCAACCTCCAGGGCGTTGACGTAATTTGTAACGCCGACGATACCCTGGTAACGGCGAGAGGGAACAACTTCTGGGACGCAGCCGTCCTTGCCACAGCAGGCGTGGCGAAAGTTGTCGGCAGAATCAGACGCCCTAAAAAATCTGAGACGACCTGTTTTCCGGGGCTCGGAGAAAACCTCCAGCCGGTTCGTGTACCCAGGTGGGTGGAGTCCAGATCCGTGTCGAGTCGGCCATGAAGTACTAGGGATTCGTCCTCGACAGTCGCTGGAACTTCCACCCTCATTTCAAGCACCTGGTGCCTAAACTGGTACGAACGGCGGCCGCGTTGGGCAGACTGCTGCTAAACATCGTTGAAGCCGGTAAAGCCGGACTTACGAGGTATTTGTGCGGTCCATGGCCCTGTCTGTACGGTTTACTATTCTGGACCGACACCCTGACAAGCCGGTGTGTCGCCGAACTCCGGAGACCACAGCGGGCGATGGCAGTCAGGATCATACGGGGTTGGGTTTTTTTGACAACTGTCATAATGAAGGTTATTAATTATGAATTAATAGGTGCAAGGATCGAAGCAACGAGCGTGTTAGGTGTATATGAACCGCGGCAGCGGCCGGTGAGTGCAAGGGATCAAAATCCCTCATTACCCCCAGTTTCTCGTATATGCTAGACACAATAGATAACAATACAACTTTAGTGCGTGCGAGTAGCTTAATGGAGGAGGAGGTTTCGTGAAGCGCGGATGCCCCGACGCTGAAGGCGTTACTGTAAATGTCATGCCTTAGAAGAGGAAGAGTTAGCAAACGGAAAGAATTAAGAGATAAAGGAACTTGTAGAGAGTCAAGCATTGTGCGCGGCTGAGTGCACGCTGCTCAGCAGTATCGAGAACCGCGCGCATCTCTCGCGTTTCGGCCCGTATGACCGGGACGGTCGGTAGGGAAATTATTCTAGAACCAGTTATTCTAGATTTTGATGATTTTACTTAATAATGTTATGTTATGTTTTACTTAATTATTTTGCCTTTCTCATTTTATGCGTTAGAATATAAGTAGTATAGTAATACAAGTTATCTTTATGCCATATCTGGTGCTTTAAAAAAATATGTGAACACAGTTATGCGTAAAGTTGTTATACCATTATATCATTATGCCTAAATACACAATGCCTGAATAAATTATGACAAAAAAATCAAACGAGTAAATAGACCCCACGGGGCTACCGCACAATTTCATACCCGGTGTCAGCGTTATTTTAAAAAACAACAATGTATTTGAATACATAGGTATTTCCTTAGCCATGATAACATCTTATGAGATTTACCCGATCAGCGCTCCTGCTTCGGTAGCCTTGGCGACACTAAAGGCACTGCGACACGGCATCTTTTTAGCTATGTATTGTCATTTGATATCCTTTTAGTGTAGGATATGCATGATTTTTTGTCACTTAAGGCTGTTTGATTCTTGTGAAAAGTAATTCATTTATTTTTAATTCATAAATAACTATTATAATAATAATTGTAACGTCCCTAAAGTGAAGTTCCTTCTTAAAATTGATTTAAAGCTTAGGATCGTAAATATAAACTATTATCACGAAGCTTGGCTAAAAGAAAAGGTCATTTCCTAGCGTAGTGAAATCGAATAAAGTTCTTTTAGCGTTGCAATTAATGGATCTTTTTAGGAAATATCATGTCGTACAGGGCTATGTGTGACTTTTTACTCAAGCATTGATGGTTGGCGTCCATTTAGTTTTGTATTTTGTTACTTTTTTGGGTTTAACGGCCTTTTTGATACCACTATTTTTAAAACTTCACGCAATAGAAAAATAAGACATGGACAGGTCGATAGAGAAGAAAAAACTCAAAATCGACCCCCTGAGGCTTACCGACCTTTTAGCTAACGGATGTTACGGACGGCAGTATTGATCGAGGGCAAGGGTGGATTGGAGTGTTGCCGTTAGCGTACATTTTACCACTTTACGTACCTTTTGAAAATTTTAGAACATGACGCAAAAATATATCAGATTTAAAAAAAAAATCGAACAAGTACTTGACTTGAAGGTTTTTTGAATTGAGCAGTAAAACTTTTCAAAATGTCCTAATAAAAATATAGGTAACCTTTCTCACCCAAAAAATCGCAGTAAAAAAAAATGCTTATGTACCTTTTTATAGCTGGTTGTGTACTTTTGGGAGATCAGTTGCGGCAACACTTTGGGTGTGATTCTATTGGTGGCTTCGTGATGTCATTGACTAACTCAGAAATCAATATTCAAAACAGAATTTAATTTAATAAAAAAAATGGTTCCGCGACTTTCGGTACGCAAAAGTTAGAAAAATTTGGCATTCGTTCGTGATTGGTGCTCAAGTTATCTACTGTGAATAATTTTGAATTGGAAAGGGTCCTAGCCATCTTCGTTTTTTATTTTGTAGTTAAAAAAGGGTTCTGTTAACGGGAGTAGGTACTATTATCTGTTTTAATGCTGAAAAGTAGGTAGTGTGGTTGATGATTCTGTGTTCATCTGTGTTAGCCAAGACGTTCGGTTACTCTACCCTTGTCCATTCCGATTACATGTCCTGCTCATCATAGGCTACTTATCTCAATGATTTTTATGACGTCGGGCTCATTGTACATCTGATATAGCTCGTGGTTGTATTTCACCTTCTACAGATACTTCTGTTAATAATTTACACCATAGGAAGTTAAACAAAACCCCTTCTCTCTATAGAGTTAAAATGATTGCAAGCTCTCAAAAAGCTTACTTTGAAGACTGAAAGATCAAAAAGCTAGATTGAATTATGCAACTCCTTTAACAGATGTACTCCTCTGTCCAGAATCTGGAATTATATGCGCAAGTTCAACAAAATATTTTCTTGGAACAATAGTGATGATAGTTGGGTTCAAGATTTCTTCTAAAATATGCTCCAGACTAAGTTAATATTAGATCCAATGTATCCCTGTCAGTGAAGCAAATTCTGTAAATAACTTTTTGAGAAAACCATTTTCAATGCCAGAGTTGAAGTCTGCAGTTTTTTCTTGAAAGGATAGTGCTTTTGGTTTGGATAGTGTCTCTTACATTATGTTTGAAAAACTCTCTGAAACAGGGTTTCAATTATTTCTGAAAGTTTCTAATTATTAATGGCTTGGTAATGATATACCTCCCATACATGGAAGGAGGATTGTTTGGTTCCCATATTGAAACCAGAAAAAAATAGGCCAGATGCAAATTCTTATCGACCTGTGGCACTAAATCTTGTGTTGGAAAGATCTTTGAGCAATTATTATAACAAAGGCTAGAGTTTTATGTGGCATAAAATAACATTTTACCAGCTGGTGTTGATTAGCAAATCAATTTGGCTTTCGGAGGGGAATGTCAGCTCGTGAAAGCATCTGTCAGCTACAGCTTGATATCCATAATAGCCTAACTAATAAATACATTTTATTGTCAGTATTCTTTGATATTGCTGGTGTTTTCAATAGTGTCAATGTTGATGTTCTTTGTTCTGAATTGCTTTCCATTGGAATTCCAAATAAAATAGTTTACTTTGTTCATGAATTCTGGATTGAAAGGCAAGTTTATGTGAAGTATAGGCAAGTTTTGATATAAATGCGCTTAAATCCAAGATAGTTGTTTAACTAAAATTGTAAATTTTATTCCTACTGTGTTCTACAATAAAGATTCTATCCCTATTTCTTATGTGTTCATCTGTGTTAGCCAAGACGTTCGGTTACTCTACCCTTGTCCATTCCGATTACATGTCCTGCTCATCATAGGCTACTTATCTCAATGATTTTTATGACGTCGGGCTCATTGTACATCTGATATAGCTCGTGGTTGTATTTCACCTTCTACAGATACTTCTGTTAATAATTTACACCATAGGAAGTTAAACAAAACCCCTTCTCTCTATAGAGTTAAAATGATTGCAAGCTCTCAAAAAGCTTACTTTGAAGACTGAAAGATCAAAAAGCTAGATTGAATTATGCAACTCCTTTAACAGATGTACTCCTCTGTCCAGAATCTGGAATTATATGCGCAAGTTCAACAAAATATTTTCTTGGAACAATAGTGATGATAGTTGGGTTCAAGATTTCTTCTAAAATATGCTCCAGACTAAGTTAATATTAGATCCAATGTATCCCTGTCAGTGAAGCAAATTCTGTAAATAACTTTTTGAGAAAACCATTTTCAATGCCAGAGTTGAAGTCTGCAGTTTTTTCTTGAAAGGATAGTGCTTTTGGTTTGGATAGTGTCTCTTACATTATGTTTGAAAAACTCTCTGAAACAGGGTTTCAATTATTTCTGAAAGTTTCTAATTATTAATGGCTTGGTAATGATATACCTCCCATACATGGAAGGAGGATTGTTTGGTTCCCATATTGAAACCAGAAAAAAATAGGCCAGATGCAAATTCTTATCGACCTGTGGCACTAAATCTTGTGTTGGAAAGATCTTTGAGCAATTATTATAACAAAGGCTAGAGTTTTATGTGGCATAAAATAACATTTTACCAGCTGGTGTTGATTAGCAAATCAATTTGGCTTTCGGAGGGGAATGTCAGCTCGTGAAAGCATCTGTCAGCTACAGCTTGATATCCATAATAGCCTAACTAATAAATACATTTTATTGTCAGTATTCTTTGATATTGCTGGTGTTTTCAATAGTGTCAATGTTGATGTTCTTTGTTCTGAATTGCTTTCCATTGGAATTCCAAATAAAATAGTTTACTTTGTTCATGAATTCTGGATTGAAAGGCAAGTTTATGTGAAGTATAGGCAAGTTTTGATATAAATGCGCTTAAATCCAAGATAGTTGTTTAACTAAAATTGTAAATTTTATTCCTACTGTGTTCTACAATAAAAATTCTATCCCTATTTCTTATGAAGCTAAGTTTTAAGGTGTCACCTTTATACAAAATTTATCCTGGTAAAAATTTAGTGAGCTCAAGAGCTAATAGAGCTTTTGATATCTTGAAATCATTGTGTAGAACATCCTAGGAGCTGATCCTGAAATGTTGTTGCTTTTATACAAATCTTTGATACGGAGTCATTTTGAATATGGTTGGTTTTCTCTGTTTTGCTAGTGATAGTAAGTTGGTAGATATCTTGGACAGAATACAAAATAAAAGCTTGCGAATTATTACTGGAGCATTTAAAAGTACTCCAATCAATGCAATACAGGTTAAGTCTAAATTTCCTCCTTTAAATATTCGATTTTATTGTTTGAAAGAAGTTTTTTTGTTGAAACTGTATAGCAACAATAATAATCACCTGTTTTTAACCTTGCAAAATTCTCCTGCACATTCCAATCGTTATTCTCTTTATCTGCTTCAAGGCTTTACTCAATCCATCAATTTTCTTGGAACTCTCCAAATCCATAGATCATCGCTTGTCCCATGTTATCAAGAAGACTTTAAAGGTTAATTTCCTGAAATCATATTCGTTATTAATCACTGTTTATCCACTAAAGGAAAAGTCTACAGTAAATTTTCTGAATTTTCGAATTATAGATTTTTATATACTGATGGGTCCACAACTGAGTCGGCAGTCTCATTTGCTTTTTTCAAGTTAGAAAAATGTGGAATTCGTCCGTGATTGGTGCTCAAGTTATCTACTTGTGAATAATTTTGAATTGGAAAGCATCCCAGCCATCTCCGTTTTTTATTTGTATGTAGTTAAAAAAGGGTTCTGCTAACGGGAGTAGGTACTATTATCTGTTATAATATTCTGAAAAGTAGGTACAGTGTGGTTGATGATTCTGTGTTTATCTGTGTGGCCTAACTTTGAGTCATTCAGGTATGGTCTTTATTGATATTTCCTTGTCTCTTGTTCAACTATTCCTTTCGACAGAAATGTGTTTTTTTGGTAAATTCGCCAATGTACATTTTTTTTACTCGTTAGTCGGCCTATGTACCTAAATATTTATAGAAATATGATATTTTAAATCAGATTAACCCTATCGTAGGTAAGTCAAATTCGAAAAATCAAAGTAAAATTAAAAGGTAAATATGGTGTTTCAAATAACAATGTTTGAGTGTTACAAATTGTTAAGTTACAATATGATAATAATTCTTCATCATAGGTGGGCCTAGTCAAGTACCTAAACCCTTCCAGACTGCTCTGTTTGGGGCTTTTTCCTTATAACTCTTCACACCAATATTCTTTAGGTCTTGTTCGACGCCATCCAGGCAACTAAACTTTGGTCTACCTCGACTTCTTCGGCCATTTGGCCGTCCTTCTAGCAGACGTTTGGTTACTCTGGCCTTGTCCATTCGGATTACATGTCCTGCTCATCGTAGGCTACCAATCTCGATGGTTTTTATGACGTAGGGCTCATTGTACATCTGATATAGCTTGTGGTTGTATTTCACCTTCTACAGATATTTCTGTTAATAATTCGCACCATAGGAAGTTAAACAAAACCGGGGGGGTTTTTTGCCTAGTGGAATAAAAAATGTTCTGAAGCAGTTCAGAAATCTAAGTCCGCTTACATCCGATTTAAAAATAATCCTATAGATGATTCATATATAGACTTGAAAAGATTGTAAGCTCTCAAAAAACTTACTTTGAAGACTGAAAGATCAAAAAGCAAAATGGAATTATGCAACTCCTTTAACAGGTTGATTGCCGTCAACTCCGCGCGGAGTCAAAAACAATATAATATCTATTGTGTCTCGTCTGCGGTGATGATGTGTTAACAGATGTATTCCTCTGTCTAGAATCTGGAATTATATGCGCAAGTTCAACAAAACATTTTCTTGGAACAATAGTGATGATAGTTGGGTTCAAGATTTCTACTAAAATATACTCCAGACTAAGTAAATATTACATCCAATGTATCCCCTGTCAGAGAAGCTAATTCTGTAAATAACTTTTTGACTAAACCATTTTCAATGCCACAGTTGAAGTCTGCAGTTTTTTCTAGAAAGGATAGTGCTTTTGGTCTGGATGGTGTCTCTTACATTATGTTTAAAAAGCTCAGTGAAACAGGGTTTCAATTTTTTCTGAAAGTTTCTAATTATGTATGGCTTAGTGATTATATACCTCACACATAGAAGGAGGATTGTTTGGTTTCCATATTGACACCAGAAAAAAATTGGGCAGATGCTAATTCTTATCGACCTGTTGCACTAACATCTGGAGTTGGAAAGATCTTTGAGCAATTACTAAAACAAAGGCTAGAGTTTTATGTAGAACGAAATAATATTTTACCTGCTAATCAATTTGGCTTTCGGAGAGGAATGTCAGCTCGTAAAAGCATCTGTCAGCTACAGCTTGATATCCAGAATAGGTTAACTAATAAAGACGTTTTAATGTCAGTATTCTTTGATGTTGCTGGAGTTTTCAATAGTGTCAATGTTGATGTTCTTTGTTCTGAATTTCTTTCCATTGGAATTCCAAATAAAATAGTTTACTTTGTTCATGAATTCTTGATTTAAAGGCAAGTTTATGTAAAGTATAATGGCAACTTACATAGCCCAGGTTACAAGAAATACTCTCCGTCTTGATTTTCATCTTGTATATCAGACGTTCAAATCTGATTTTGGGCTCAGAAGTAAAAAATCTCCAATTTGCTGATGATATGGTTGTTTATGCATTTGGAAAAAATATTGCAAATATCACAAATAGTCCCAATAAGTCTAGAAGGGTTGTGTATATATTTTTCCTATTTGAATCTTAATATAAGTGCGCTTAAATCCAAGTTAGTTGTTTTACTAAAATTTTAATTTTAATTCCTAATGTGTTCTACAATAAAGATTCTATCCCTATTTCTTATGAAGCTAAGTTTTTAGGTGTCACCTTTACACAAAATTTATCTTGGAAAAAATATGTTGAATTAGTAAGCTCAAGAGCTAATGGAGCTTTTAATATCTTAAAATCATTGTGTAGTACATCCTGGGAGCTGATCCTAAAATGTTGTTGCTTTTATACAAATCTTTGGTACGGAGTCATTTTGAATATGGTTGGTTTTCTCTGTTTTGCTAGTGATAGTAAGTTGGTAGATATCTTGGACAGAATACAAAATAAAAGCTTGCGAATTATTACTGGAGCATTTAAAAGTACTCCAATCAATGCAATACAGGTTAAGTCTAAATTTCCTCCTTTAAATATTCGATTTTATTGTTTGAAAGAAGTTTTTTTGTTGAAACTGTATAGCAACAATAATAATCACCTGTTTTTAAACTTGCAAAATTCTCCTGCACATTCCAATCGTTATTCTCTTTATCTGCTTCAAGGCTTTACTCAATCCATCAATTTTCTTGGAACTCTCCAAATCCATAGATCATCGCTTGTCCCATGTTATCAAGAAGACTTTAAAGGTTAATTTCCTGAAATAATATTCGTTATTAATCACTGTTTATCCACTAAAGGAAAAGTCTACAGTAAATTTTCTGAATTTTCGAATTATAGATTTTTATATACTGATGGGTCCACAACTGAGTCGGCAGTCTCATTTGCTTTTTTCGATAGGCTATTAAATTCAGGTATTGGTTAAAGAATAAATTCAAACACAAGTATATTTACAGCTCAGGAAAAAAAAACCATTACTCGTGCGTGGGATAGAGTATAATTGGTCCGTTAGCGTCGGCGTTTAACCCACGTGATGCCATTAGCTAACTCAGGAATCAAGAGAGAATCTAATTTGATAAAAAATATGGCTTCGCGCCTTCCGGTACGGTAATCATTGCGCAAAGTAAACATAATTCTTCCCCTTTTTTCTGGTTAGAAAAATGTGGAATTCGTCCGTGATTGGTGCTCAAGTTATCTACTTGTGAATAATTTTGAATTGGAAAGCATCCCAGCCATCTCCGTTTTTTATTTGTATGTAGTTAAAAAAGGGTTCTGCTAACGGGAGTAGGTACTATTATCTGTTATAATATTCTGAAAAGTAGGTACAGTGTGGTTGATGATTCTGTGTTTATCTGTGTGGCCTAACTTTGAGTCATTCAGGTATGGTCTTTATTGATATTTCCTTGTCTCTTGTTCAACTATTCCTTTCGACAGAAATGTGTTTTTTTGGTAAATTCGCCAATGTACATTTTTACTCGTTAGTCGGCCTATGTACCTAAATATTTATAGAAATATGATATTTTAAATCAGATTAACCCTATCGTAGGTAAGTCAAATTCGAAAAATCAAAGTAAAATTAAAAGGTAAATATGGTGTTTCAAATAACAATGTTTGAGTGTTACAAATTGTTAAGTTACAATATGATAATAATTCTTCATCATAGGTGGGCCTAGTCAAGTACCTAAACCCTTCCAGACTGCTCTGTTTGGGGCTTTTTCCTTATAACTCTTCACACCAATATTCTTTAGGTCTTGTTCGACGCCATCCAGGCAACTAAACTTTGGTCTACCTCGACTTCTTCGGCCATTTGGCCGTCCTTCTAGCAGACGTTTGGTTACTCTGGCCTTGTCCATTCGGATTACATGTCCTGCTCATCGTAGGCTACCAATCTCGATGGTTTTTATGACGTAGGGCTCATTGTACATCTGATATAGCTTGTGGTTGTATTTCAAATTCTACAGATATTTCTGTTAATAATTCGCACCATAGGAAGTTAAACAAAACCGGGGGGGTTTTTTGCCTAGTGGAATAAAAAATGTTCTGAAGCAGTTCAGAAATCTAAGTCCGCTTACATCCGATTTAAAAATAATCCTACAGATGATTCATATATAGATTTGAAAAGATTGTAAGCTCTCAAAAAACTTACTTTGAACACTGAAAGATCAAAAAGCAAAATGGAATTATGCAACTCCTTTAACAGGTTGATTGCCGTCAACTCCGCGCGGAGTCAGAAACAATATAATATCTATTGTGTCTCGTCTGCGGTGATGATGTGTTAACAGATGTATTCCTCTGTCCAGAATCTGGAATTATTTGCGCAAGTTCAACAAAACATTTTCTTGGAACAATAGTGATGATAGTTGGGTTCAAGATTTCTACTAAAATATACTCCAGACTAAGTAAATATTACATCCAATGTATCCCCTGTCAGAGAAGCTAATTCTGTAAATAACTTTTTGACTAAACCATTTTCAATGCCACAGTTGAAGTCTGCAGTTTTTTCTAGAAAGGATAGTGCTTTTGGTCTGGATGGTGTCTCTTACATTATGTTTAAAAAGCTCAGTGAAACAGGGTTTCAATTTTTTCTGAAAGTTTCTAATTATTTATGAATTCCAAATAAAATAGTTTACTTTGTTCATGAATTCTTGATTTAAAGGCAAGTTTATGTGAAGAATAATGGCAAATTACATAGCCCCAGGTTTGCTGCAGTTGGAGTTTGTTACCAGGAATACTCTCCCCCTTGATTTTCATCTTGTATATCAGACGTTTAAATCTGATTTTGGGCTCAGAAGTAAAAATTCTCCAATTTGCTGATGATATGGTTGTTTATGCATTTGGAAAAAATATTGCAAATATCACAAATAGTCCCAATAAGTTTAGTCTAGAAGGGTTGTGTATATATTTTTCCTATTTGAATCTTGATATAAGTGCGCTTAAATCCAAGTTAGTTGTTGTACTAAAATTTTAATTTTGGTTCCTAATTTGTTCTACAATAAAGATTCTATCCCTATTTCCTATGAAGCTATGTTTTTAGGTGTCACCTTTACACAAAATTTATCTTGGAAAAAATATGTTGAATTAGTAAGCTCAAGAGCTAATGGAGCTTTTAATATCTTGAAGTCATTGTGTAGTATATCCTGGGAGCTGATCCTAAAATGTTGTTGCTATTTAAATCTTTGATACGGAGTCATTTTGAATACGGTTGGTTTTCTCTGTTTTGCTAGTGATAGTAAGTTGGTAGATATCTTGGACAAAATACAAAATAAAACCTTACGAATTATTACTGGAGCATTTAAAAGTACTCCAATCAATGCAATACAGGTTAAGTCTAATTTCCTCCTTTAAATATTCGATTTTTTTGTTTGAAATAAGTTTTTTTGTTGAAACTGTATAGCAACAATAATAATCACCTGTTTTTAAACTTGCAAAATTCTCCTGCACATTCCAATCGTTTTTCTCTTCATCTGCTTCAAGGCTTTACTCAATCCATCAATTTTCTTGGAACTCTCCAAATCCATAGATCATCGCTTCTCCTATGTTGTCAAAGAGACTTTAACAGTAAATTTTCTGAAATTATCATCATTCATAATCACAATTTATTCTCTAAAGAAAAAGTCTACCGTAAATTTTCTGAATTTTTGAATTATAGATTTTTATACAGGGTGTTTAAAAAAACCCGTTATAGCTGAAGGGTGTTTAATAAACGTCTATGAGGAGTCCCTTGTTAATTTCTTACAATCATAGCATCGTGTTTAAATTTCGAGTAAATTAATGGTAACTAAAAATATCGATTATAAAAATTCCCATCACTAATTTGGGTTCATTATCCTACCAGGAGTGACCAGGAGCCACCTCCTATGTTGACGCCTCCGGCTACGCCTTATTTTTACCACCTATCTTTTTTCCTAATACTTCAAGTAACCGCAACGAATAAAGCATTCTGTGCGCCTAGTAAATCATACCTACGGAGAAAAAATACACGCACGTCGTTAAAAAATAACAAGCACACAAAATTATGGTTAGGTACATACATACCTACAAAAGTGGCTTTAAATGACGTCCTCCTTGCTGCACGCATATTCTTGCCCGTCTTGATATGGCCTGTATTGCATTTCGCACCATGGTAGGCGTTATTGTCGCAAACACAGACCTCACACGCTGTTCCATTTCCACCACGGTATGACAATCCGTAAAATACACTCTGTCTTTCACAAAACCCCACAATGAAAATCCAACGGGGTAATATCAGGGGAACGGGCAGGCCAAGGTACCGGTCCCGCGCGCCCGATCCAGCCTCCTGGAAATCTTGAGTCCAAATGCGCTCGTACACTACGGGCAAAATGTGCGGGAGCGCCCTCGTGCTGAAATACCATGTCTCGCTGCTGTTCGAAGTACTCAGTTTCGATGACTGGAATGTCGTCAATAGCATCCTCGAAGTCTGTTTGTAAGAATGACAGGTTATTATCCCCGTTCAGGCGCGCGGGTAAAATGACAGGACCGATGACATGGCCGTTGTAAATTCCGGCCCACACATTGAGGCGCCACTGATGTTGAAAATTTCCTTGGCGAGATACGCGGGGATTTACGTGAGCCCAAACGTGTTCATTATGGATGTTAGAAATCCCGCTCCTAGTAAACGTAGCCTCATCCGTCCAAATAACACGGTTCACGTAGTTCGGGTCGACTTCCAGTTGCGCTAGGTACCACTGACAGAAGGTTATTCGCGGTGCAAAGTCAGTAGGAATCAATTCCTGTGTGCGGCGGTAGTGGTACGGATGTTGACCGTCATCTTTCAGTATGTGCCAAACTGAAACATGGTTCATTCCTAGTCGCGCCCCGGCGCGCCTGGTACTGGTCGTCGGTTCGTCTTCAAAGAGTCTCAGAACCTCTTCTGCACGCATTTCGTTTGTATTTGGGCGTCCACTTGCACCCGAACGATAAAAGAGCCCGTAGAATGGAGACGTGTCACCATATCGCGGAAACACTGATACGACGGCAGCCGTCGCTGCACAGCCACCGGTCTACCTTCGAGAAACCGTTCCCGATAGAGTTCACGGGCTTGAGCTAAATTCCCATCGGCTCAACCCACACACAACATCATTTCATAATATTCGGAATTAGAAAACATTGCCATTTTAGCAAAAAAACACAAAACACAAATCTTTCGAAAGTAGGAAAACACACCGATCCCGCACGAAGCATATGAACGTCTAACTGAGAAAATAAAAGTCAAAAGAGCCGACGACGGGCGGTGTCGCGTCTTTTACGGCGCTTTCGCACAGTGCACAGTGGTGCGACTGCGAACTGGATCGTGCCATATGATAAAATAAATTTGCCAAAATTTCAGTAGCCAAACAAATGTTTGCAACTTATTATTATGACTATGCAACATTTGGAATGATTTTAGTACGCAAATTTTAACTTCGCAGGTAAAGGAATGTCGCAATGTCGTTTAAGTACCTTGTCTCTCAAATAACGTCTCCTTTTTAAATAACAGAAATGTTATTGAATCTTTTGGTTTATTTTCATATCAACATTCTAACGCGTGACTTCTTTCTTTGTTAAAACTGTCAAAGCCTATGTTAACAAAAGAATTTCAAATTCATAAAAGATACCTTGTGGTTCAAAATCACTCAAGTTCAACTATACGGGTAAAGGCCGTATTCACTTTGATTAGTGCGATTTAATTGAACACGCTTCTAATCACTTCACGACGCAGGATACTAATCACTCGCAATAATCCATAGCTGCCTCACGTGTAGGTGCCTGCACGTTTTCTCTTATTCACTAATCACTCACAAGTCAATAATATCATGTTTAAGGTACTATTTGGAACCAAGCTACCGACTGCAACTGCCGACAGCACATGCAGCGTCCCATTGTCCCTTGATGGTGAGTGACATACATAACAATGGGACGCTGCACGTGCTGTTGGCAGTTGCAGTCGGCCGCTCGGATTTTTAAAAACTTAAACATAGTAATTTTTCGGCACCAAATCTTTGTTTACCTATGATTTACGGCACCCATCAGTAAATACTCCGTGTTAATTAGCTTGGGTTTTAAAGGTGCCAAACGATGTGCAAACTTAAAACAAGCCAAGAAAAAAAAATACCTAAATGAAAATGTTAACGATCACTGTCGAATAGGGTTTCGTAAAAGAAACTGAAAATCCAAAATGCTTGAGCGCAAGCAGTGATGTTTCCCTAGTACTTCTGCTTCCGCGTTGACCTTCTTTAAGCGCTGCCTTACTAAAATGTCTGACAAAAGGTACTATTTTTGTTGTTATTATTATTATTGGCAACTGAACTAATCGAAAAAAAATATTGTTAATTTATTGGTACAGACGCGTTCACATCAGCCTTTACAAAACCATTGCAAAATGGGTCTTATGCCAGCAGCATTAAGTGCCCCTACGTAAAGGTGGATGTGAGCGCTTTTAGCGCCCGCAGCATATTACCTAGAAAGAAACGTAAGTACTGAATGAAGTTAGCTAAAACATAGTTGCTGCTAAACTTTGTGCTTGTGAGATCTCAGTGTAGACCTAAATTCATGAAGTTTTTACAGCCAGGTTACTAACTTGCAGTTTATTGTGGCGCTCACGTCTGATGCTATTTTTGTTAATAATAATAATTGCTGGTGACAATTGTTTAGGTGCAGAGGAGTTCACATCAACCTTTACAGAGAGGCACCTTAAGCTGCTGAAATAAGACCTATTTTGCAAGGGTTTTGTAAAGGTTGATGTGAACGCCTCTGTACCTATGTATCCAATACCTACACCGTACTCAACAAACTGTAAAAATGGAAATGAAATAAAACTAAGGCCTCATTTACGGAGACGCCCCGCGGCTCCGTAAATGAGGCATTATGGTGAACTTCCTGCATTTTTATACGGAACACAATTTAAAGTCTTACTCCTGATACATTCCCTGGTACCAAACGGAGAAGGAGCAGTAAGCTAAAGATGGGGGAAAATGCGTTTTCAAAGATTAAATAACAACAGATAAGTTGACTGAAAGTTCGGTAATGCAACCTACCTGGAATTTTACGTTGTTTAAAAATAGCATCGAATAAATGAATTATTAATGTTTGAAAACTGACATAGTTTATAGTAGTCATGTTGCTATCGGAAAAAAATGTTTTTTTTCTTTCAAGTGGTATGACCTCGATGGACAAAGTTTTCATGAAATTATCTCAAATGTACGTACATGTGAAGTGTTAGTTAGTACCTATTTAAGTCTTCTGTTTTTATTTAACGCACCAACATGCTTCTAATACGTCGATAAGGTAAGTAGGCACAAAATGCGGCTGAATGACATTCTGAGAAATACAGTCTATGATTTGCGTTCGATGACCCGCTGCAGCTGATCGAAAGTGAGGGAATTCATATTGATATTTTCGGAAACTTTCGATGTACGTTTTTTCCAAAACTGTTCAAGATACGACAATAGGGACAACGGCTTCTATTTCAGATTTTTTCAGTTTCTGTGCCATTTCAGGCATTAGGACATATACTGATGAGTCCACAACTGAGTCGGCAGTCTCATCTGCGTATTTCGATAGGCTATTAAATTCAGGTATTGGTTATAGAATAAATTCAAAAAATGTAAAAAAAACTGAGGAAAAAAAAACTATTATTCATGCGTGAAATGGAGTATAATTAATTGGTCCGTTAGCGTCGGCGTTTAACCCACGTGATGCCATTAGCTAACTCAGAAATCAGAAGAAAATTTAATTGGATAAAAAATATGGCTTCTCGCCTTTCGGTACGGTAATCATTGGGCAAAGTAAACATAATTCGCCCCCTATTTTCTGGTTAGAAAAATGTGGCATTCGTTCGTGATTGGTGCTCAAGTTATCTACTTGTAAATAATTTTGAATTGAAAAGCGTCCCAGCCATCTCCGTTTTTTATTTCTATATTGTTAAAAAGGGTTCTGCTTACGGGAGTAGGTACTATTATCTGTTATAATATGCTTAAAAGTAGGTACGGTGTGGTTGATGATAGTGTGTTCATGTGTGTTAGCCAAACTTTGAGACATTCAGGTATGGTCTTTATTGGTATTTTCTTGTCTCTTGTTCAATTTCACAAATAAATTATTACTTAATGCCATAAGGCATTCTCTACTAGTAAACTTTTTAAAAAAAAGGCATTTTTCCCAGGTTTCTAGAAATGGGTTTTTTTGGTAAATTCGCCCATGTAAATTTTTTTCTAGTTCATCCTACTCGTTAGTCGGCCTATGTACCTAATTTTTTATAAAAATTTTGAATCAGATTTACCCTATCGTCATACCTGACGACTACCGTTGAGTCAAATTCGAAAAAAAAAACAAAGTAAAAATTAAAAGGTTGATATAAGTAGAATATGGTGGTTTATTGTGTATTGGTGTTAAGTGAATAACAGAGTGTGAGTGTTACAACTTAAAGAGATAATAATTTTTGTTAGCATTACTACCTAAGTCCAGAATAGATAAACTTGTAAGTAATGGTTTAACTCACTTCTATCGTGGCGCCTCCCCATTCAGGTCATCAATTGCATTTGTGAGGGCTTTTATATAATTTTTGGCCAGTTGTCTTTTTTCATGTGAGGAATGACTCTGCGCAGGTCCTACTGTTGCGTGCAATTTACTCAAAATTAAAAAGTCCATATATTCCCTAGCATTTCAAAGAATTCCTTTTTATTTTTTTATATTATGTACGTTATGATTTTAGCAGTTTATCTAATATCAGTAGCGTAGACAATTATTAGACATTTGTTTAATAATAAATTTGCATAAATTAATCAGTTTTTAAAACAATTTGCGAGGTGGCGTGGCGACAAAATATACCTCCTAGCCGCGCCACTTTATCTCTTTAATTTCTCTTAAACTATAATAAGACAATTTTTTTGAGACTGTTGACTAAATACGACATTTTATAGACAATTAGTCTGCCAAATTTCATAGCGATTGCTTTAGTGGCGTGGCTACGAAGTACAACACGAATTTGGCTGCGCATTTATGGTATCTTCCTTTTTATTTTTAAAAACAGAGTTATTTATGTTAGTTGCTGTATACGATATTGACAAATTAATCCTCTCAATAACCATTGACAATCCGATGAAGACATTGTGGAGGCCTCGGTTTGAAATCGATCCTCACTGTAATAGGATATGTCATTGGCCAAACAGAAATTGGAATTTAGTAAATAGGCATACTTGTGAGTTGTATTATCTAAATATAATGACTTATTGAGAATGTTAATTCTGGAGTTGTACATGTTGAGATAATCAAAAGATTCAGGACGCATGGAATTTTTATAGGTTGGCATGCATATTATAAAGTTTGTGCTGTTGATTTGCTTGAGAGACTTTCCAATATTGGACACAAGCGCGACATAGTCATTAGGCACTTGGAAATCCTCCTCGCCGATGCAGATAATACAATAGTCTCTCCTGGTTAAGGCCAAAACTTTGGATTGTATTCTTTTCAACAATTACGGAATGCCCCCATTAGGTGTGAGGTAGTGGCACAATTTATTTTTTCCTAAAGTGGCTTCAGCTATCTGTAGGACCTTGTTTTGTTTATTGGAGCTTATGATTATTATGTTTTTATAATCCTCTTCAATTCTATCCGTAGTATGTACTTGTATGTTATATGTTTCCTTAATATCATCTTCACCCTCGTTGGATTTTTTTTTTCTGTTCTTTTTGCTTATTTTCCTTCATTTGTGGTTGTTTCTTTCGGTTTTGAGTTGTGTGATTTTTATCCTTTGTAGTTTCAGTTTGTGTATGTTTGCATGTTGTTTTCTTCACCGGTGTAGTGTTTAAAGACGTTTAGACTGTTACTTTTGGTCATATTTTTTTTTGCTTTTGTAACCTTTTTTATATAACTCATTTGTTTTTATAAGTTCTTCATTTATCCGTTTTAAGTACTGTTTTCTGATGTTAGTATTTCTATTTCTTTGTGTGCACCTAATAAATCTATAGTTTTAGTTTCAAGCTCCTCTTTTAGCTGTTTTACTACTTCACCTTCATCGTCCGATATCTCGGGGAGGCTATTTGTTGTGGCGTTCATAATAGACCCCTCTTCGTTGTTACTATGTTGAATCGAGTCTGAAGTAGTGCGTTTGCGTCTAAATGTGATATTATTCAGAAAATTCATTTTGTTGTAAATTAATAATATACAAAAAGACAGCCGAGGTCGGGGATTGAACTAGATCCTTCACGACCGGAATTCTATACTATACTCCTTTTTGAATTCTATACTCGTTGAATAGCCGTACTTGAAATTTCAGGAATATCACGACTATCGCGGGTTGAGGCATCTGGTGTTGCTTCAAAATAAGTTAAAACGTTCATTTCCATGTTTTCATCTCATTTTCTTTGTTTTTATTTTTGGCTTTATTAACTTCCATTGGTTCTCAAATTCTGAACAATTTTAATAAATATCTTACGAGTAGGTAAACACGTGTCGGATATTTAATATAGTACCAATGTATTGCACGAGAGTATTTTTTGTCATTTTTAAAGAAAGCTTCCAATAAATCCAACTGCTCAGTATTTGTAAAACGCATTTTCCCAACCACACAAAAATAGCTAAGCAAAATTTTAAGTTCCGCCAAAACACGTGTGTTACGTCTTAGCCCGGCCACGGCCCCAAGAAGGCCAAAGGATATGTCTGTGTGCTGTGCGGGTGCGTACCTTCTGGTACTCAAGAGGAAAAAAAATTACCGCAATATTTCACCAGCTATAGCATATTTTTGGTGGCCGACCTGCCGCGTGTGCGGCCCAGCCCGGCCACGCTTCTATCTGAAAGAATTGATAACTTTATGATGTTATTTAGGTATTGAATAATTGTGCGTTCAATATACCACCGAAAGCACGTCTTATTTATTTGAACAAAAGTAGTGAAATCAATTTTTTTTGGGAATCAAACTTTGTATCATGAAACGCCTGGCGTAAATGTTAGAGAAAAAATGTACTCACATTTAGTAAAGTTTAAACTTTCTTATGTGTATATAAGTGAATTACATAGTTCCCAAACTTTTTTGACTCTCGGCGCCCTTTTACCACTTCTCATTTGACAGCGGCGCCCTAGTGTCCATTTATTATTTTGGCGACGCCGCCGTAGTCATAGTCATATCAAAAAACATTATGCTGAATCTTACTTTCGAAGACTTAAACTATGGCGCACAGTTTGGGGACCCTTAATAGTTATTCCAATAAAATAATACCAATCTGACCGTAATATTAATATTTTTACTTTCAGTATTGAATAAATGAAAATAATACAAAATGTTTGTCAAAAACTTACAGTCGTTTTCTTCGGCCCACCGAACGCGTTTTCTATTGAGTGTGCTGTATGCGCTCTTACATCGGCGGCTCGGCACTGCGCTCGTACTCCTCGTTCTCGATCACCTCGTTCACGATCTCCTCGTTCTCGATCTCCGCCTTCACCGCCACCTCGGGGCAGAGCAATACACTACCTGCTAATGTCATTTGTTTATACTTTAGACCTAAATCCAGAATAGATGAACTTGTAAGTAATGGTTTAACTCACTTGTATCGTGGCGCCTTCCAATTCAAGTCATCAATGGCATTTGTGAGCGATTTCACCTAGTTTCTGGCCAGCGTCAATGTTTGGATTTTCAATAAGCCTCGATTGTATTTTTTCATGTGAGGAATGGTTCTGCGCAGGTCCTGGAAATTATCAAGTTTTTCATGATTTTACCTTCAATTTTACTGTGAAGATCCTAACTCCGTAAATGTTAATTGTAATCAAGCCCGTATCGTTTCCGAATCCAATCCCGAATCGAAGCCGTTCTGAATAACGAGGAAAATCGATATTGGATTCGGATTCGGTATCCACTGTCACGATTCGGTTAATATATCGAAGGGTTCTGAATCGATGCCCATATTGGTTTTACAAATTTGTATGTAACGATAAAATGTAGACCAACCCAACGACGAATATATAATAAGTATTATACCAATCTGACGGTAATATTAATATTTTAACTATTAGTATTGGATAAATGAAAATTATTCAAAATGTTTGTCAAAAACTGCAGCAGCTAACTGAAGAGTAGAAGCGTATGCACTTACAGTCGTTTTCTTCGGCCCCCCGAACGCGTTTCCTATTGAGTGTGCTGCATGCGCTCTTCCAGCGGCGACTCGGCGCTGCGCTTGTACTCCCCGTTCACTATCTCCTCGTTCTCGATCTCCTCCTTCACCGCCACCTCGGGGCAGAGCAATACACTGCCTGCTAATGACATTGGTTTATACTTTAGACCTAAGTCCAGAATAGATGAACTTGTAAGTAATGGTTTAACTCACTTGTATCGTGGCGCCTTCCAATTCAAGTCATCAATGGCATTCGTCAGTGACTTAACGTAGTTCCTGGTCAGCGTCAGTGTTTGGATTTTCAATAAGCCTCGATTGTATTTTTTCATGTGAGGAATGGCTCTGCGCAGGTCCTGGAAATTATCAAGTTTTTCATGATTTTACCTTTAATTTTACTGTGAAGATCCTAACTCCGTAAATGTTAATTGTAATCAAGCCCGTATCGTTTCCGAATCCGATCCCGAATCGAAGCCGTTCTGAATAACGAGGAAAATCGATATTGGATTCGGATTTGGTATCCACTGTCACGATTCGGTTAATATATCAAAGGGTTCTGAATCGATGCCCATATTGGTTTTACAAATTTGTATGTAACGATAAAATGTAGACCAACCCAACGACGAATATATAATAAGTATTATACCAATCTGACGGTAATATTAATATTTTAACTATCAGTATTGGATAAATGAAAATTATTCAAAATGTTTGTCAAAAACTGCAGCAGCTAACTGAAGAGTAGAAGCGTATGCACTTACAGTCGTTTTCTTCGGCCCCCCGAACGCGTTTCCTATTGAGTGTGCTGCATGCGCTCTTCCAGCGGCGACTCGGCGCTGCGCTTGTACTCCTCGTTCACTATCTCCTCGTTCTCGATCTCCTCCTTCACCGGCACCTCGGGGCAGAGCAATACACTGCCTGCTTATGACATTGGTTTATACTTTAGACCTAAGTCCAGAATAGATGAACTTGTAAGTAATGGTTTAACTCACTTGTATCGTGGCGCCTTCCAATTCAAGTCATCAATGGCATTCGTCAGTGACTTAACGTAGTTCCTGGTCAGCGTCAGTGTTTGGATTTTCAATAAGCCTCGATTGTATTTTTTCATGTGAGGAATGGCTCTGCGCAGGTCCTGGAAATTATCAAGTTTTTCATGATTTTACCTTCAATTTTACTGTGAAGATCCTAACTCCGTAAATGTTAATTGTAATCAAGCCCGTATCGTTTCCGAATCCGATCCCGAATCGAAGCCGTTCTGAATAACGAGGAAAATCGATATTGGATTCGGATTCGGTATCCACTGTCACGATTCGGTTAATATATCGAAGGGTTCTGAATCGATGCCCATATTGGGGTTTTACAAATTTGTATGTAACGATAAAATGTAGACCAACCCAACGACGAATATATAATAAGTATTATACCAATCTGACGGTAATATTAATATTTTAACTATTAGTATTGGATGAATGAAAATTATTCAAAATGTTTGTTAAAAACTGCAGCAGCTACCTGAAGAGTAGAAGCGTATGCACTCACAGTCGTTTTCTTCGGCCCCCCGAACGCGTTTCCTATTGAGTGTGCTGCATGCGCTCTTCCAGCGGCGACTCGGCGCTGCGCTTGTACTCCTCGTTCACTATCTCCTCGTTCTCGATCTCCTCCTTCACCGGCACCTCGGGGCAGAGCAATACACTGCCTGCTTATGACATTGGTTTATACTTTAGACCTAAGTCCAGAATAGATGAACTTGTAAGTAATGGTTTAACTCACTTGTATCGTGGCGCCTTCCAATTCAAGTCATCAATGGCATTCGTCAGTGACTTAACGTAGTTGCTGGTCAGCGTCAGTGTTTGGATTTTCAATAAGCCTAGATTGTATTTTTTCATGTGAGGAATGGCTCTGCGCAGGTCCTGGAAATTATCAAGTTTTTCATGATTTTACCTTCAATTTTACTGTGAAGATCCTAACTCCGTAAATGTTAATTGTAATCAAGCCCGTATCGTTTCCGAATCCGATCCCGAATTGAAGCCGTTCTGAATAACGAGGAAAATCGATATTGGATTCGGATTCGGTATCCACTGTCACGATTCGGTTAATATATCGAAGGGTTCTGAATCGATGCCCATATTGGTTTTACAAATTTGTATGTAACGATAAAATGTAGACCAACCCAACGACGAATATATAATAAGTATTATACCAATCTGACGGTAATATTAATATTTTAACTATTAGTATTGGATGAATGAAAATTATTCAAAATGTTTGTCAAAAACTGCAGCAGCTACCTGAAGAGTAGAAGCGTATGCACTCACAGTCGTTTTCTTCGGCCCCCCGAACGCGTTTCCTATTGAGTGTGCTGCATGCGCTCTTCCAGCGGCGACTCGGCGCTGCGCTTGTACTCCTCGTTCACTATCTCCTCGTTCTCGATCTCCTCCTTCACCGGCACCTCGGGGCAGAGCAATACACTGCCTGCTTATGACATTGGTTTATACTTTAGACCTAAGTCCAGAATAGATGAACTTGTAAGTAATGGTTTAACTCACTTGTATCGTGGCGCCTTCCAATTCAAGTCATCAATGGCATTCGTCAGTGACTTAACGTAGTTCCTGGCCAGCGTCAGTGTTTGGATTTTCAATAAGCCTCGATTGTATTTTTTCATGTGGGGAATGGCTCTGCGCAGGTCCTGGAAATTATCAAGTTCTTCATGATTTTACCTTCAATTTTACTGTGAAGATCCTAACTCCGTAAATGGTAATTGTTATCAAGCCCGTATCGTTTCCGAATCCGATCCCGAATCGAAGCCGTTCTGAATAACGAGGAAAATCGATATTGGATTCGGATTCGGTATCCACTGTCACGATTCGGTTAATATATCGAAGGGTTCTGAATCGATGCCCATATTGGTTTTACAAATTTGTATGTAACGATAAAATGTAGACCAACCCAACGACGAATATATAATAAGTATTATACCAATCTGACGGTAATATTAATATTTTAACTATTAGTATTGGATGAATGAAAATTATTCAAAATGTTTGTCAAAAACTGCAGCAGCTACCTGAAGAGTAGAAGCGTATGCACTCACAGTCGTTTTCTTCGGCCCCCCGAACGCGTTTCCTATTGAGTGTGCTGCATGCGCTCTTCCAGCGGCGACTCGGCGCTGCGCTTGTACTCCTCGTTCACTATCTCCTCGTTCTCGATCTCCTCCTTCACCGCCACCTCGGGGCAGAGCAATACACTGCCTGCTAATGACATTGGTTTATACTTTAGACCTAAGTCCAGAATAGATGAACTTGTAAGTAATGGTTTAACTCACTTGTATCGTGGCGCCTTCCAATTCAAGTCATCAATGGCATTCGTCAGTGACTTAACGTAGTTCCTGGCCAGCGTCAGTGTTTGGATTTTCAATAAGCCTCGATTGTATTTTTTCATGTGGGGAATGGCTCTGCGCAGGTCCTGGAAATTATCAAGTTCTTCATGATTTTACCTTCAATTTTACTGTGAAGATTCTAACTCCGTAAATGTTAATTGTAATCAAGCCCGTATCGTTTCCGAATCGGATCCCGAATCGAAGCCGTTCTAAATAACGAGGAAAATCGATATTGGATTCGGATTCGGTATCCACTGTCACGATTCGGTTAATATATCGAAGGGTTCTGAATCGATGCCCATATTGGGGTTTTACAAATTTGTATGTAACGATAAAATGTAGACCAACCCAACGACGAATATATGATAAGTATTATACCAATCTGACGGTAATATTAATATTTTAACTATTAGTATTGGATGAATGAAAATTATTCAAAATGTTTGTCAAAAACTGCAGCAGCTACCTGAAGAGTAGAAGCGTATGCACTCACAGTCGTTTTCTTCGGCCCCCCGAACGCGTTTCCTATTGAGTGTGCTGCATGCGCTCTTCCAGCGGCGACTCGGCGCTGCGCTTGTACTCCTCGTTCACTATCTCCTCGTTCTCGATCTCCTCCTTCACCGGCACCTCGGGGCAGAGCAATACACTGCCTGCTTATGTCATTGGTTTATACTTTAGACCTAAGTCCAGAATAGATGAACTTGTAAGTAATGGTTTAACTCACTTGTATCGTGGCGCCTTCCAATTCAAGTCATCAATGGCATTCGTCAGTGACTTAACGTAGTTGCTGGTCAGCGTCAGTGTTTGGATTTTCAATAAGCCTCGATTGTATTTTTTCATGTGAGGAATGGCTCTGCGCAGGTCCTGGAAATTATCAAGTTTTTCATGATTTTACCTTCAATTTTACTGTGAAGATCCTAACTCCGTAAATGTTAATTGTAATCAAGCCCGTATCGTTTCCGAATCCGATCCCGAATCGAAGCCGTTCTGAATAACGAGGAAAATCGATATTGGATTCGGATTCGGTATCCACTGTCACGATTCGGTTAATATATCGAAGGGTTCTGAATCGATGCCCATATTGGTTTTACAAATTTGTATGTAACGATAAAATGTAGACCAACCCAACGACGAATATATAATAAGTATTATACCAATCTGACGGTAATATTAATATTTTAACTATTAGTATTGGATGAATGAAAATTATTCAAAATGTTTGTCAAAAACTGCAGCAGCTACCTGAAGAGTAGAAGCGTATGCACTCACAGTCGTTTTCTTCGGCCCCCCGAACGCGTTTCCTATTGAGTGTCCTGCATGCGCTCTTCCAGCGGCGACTCGGCGCTGCGCTTGTACTCCTCGTTCACTATCTCCTCGTTCTCGATCTCCTCCTTCACCGCCACCTCGGGGCAGAGCAATACACTGCCTGCTAATGACATTGGTTTATACTTTAGACCTAAGTCCAGAATAGATGAACTTGTAAGTAATGGTTTAACTCACTTGTATCGTGGCGCCTTCCAATTCAAGTCATCAATGGCATTCGTCAGTGACTTAACGTAGTTCCTGGCCAGCGTCAGTGTTTGGATTTTCAATAAGCCTCGATTGTATTTTTTCATGTGGGGAATGGCTCTGCGCAGGTCCTGGAAATTATCAAGTTCTTCATGATTTTACCTTCAATTTTACTGTGAAGATTCTAACTCCGTAAATGTTAATTGTAATCAAGCCCGTATCGTTTCCGAATCGGATCCCGAATCGAAGCCGTTCTAAATAACGAGGAAAATCGATATTGGATTCGGATTCGGTATCCACTGTCACGATTCGGTTAATATATCGAAGGGTTCTGAATCGATGCCCATATTGGGGTTTTACAAATTTGTATGTAACGATAAAATGTAGACCAACCCAACGACGAATATATGATAAGTATTATACCAATCTGACGGTAATATTAATATTTTAACTATTAGTATTGGATGAATGAAAATTATTCAAAATGTTTGTCAAAAACTGCAGCAGCTACCTGAAGAGTAGAAGCGTATGCACTCACAGTCGTTTTCTTCGGCCCCCCGAACGCGTTTCCTATTGAGTGTGCTGCATGCGCTCTTCCAGCGGCGACTCGGCGCTGCGCTTGTACTCCTCGTTCACTATCTCCTCGTTCTCGATCTCCTCCTTCACCGGCACCTCGGGGCAGAGCAATACACTGCCTGCTTATGTCATTGGTTTATACTTTAGACCTAAGTCCAGAATAGATGAACTTGTAAGTAATGGTTTAACTCACTTGTATCGTGGCGCCTTCCAATTCAAGTCATCAATGGCATTCGTCAGTGACTTAACGTAGTTGCTGGTCAGCGTCAGTGTTTGGATTTTCAATAAGCCTCGATTGTATTTTTTCATGTGAGGAATGGCTCTGCGCAGGTCCTGGAAATTATCAAGTTTTTCATGATTTTACCTTCAATTTTACTGTGAAGATCCTAACTCCGTAAATGTTAATTGTAATCAAGCCCGTATCGTTTCCGAATCCGATCCCGAATCGAAGCCGTTCTGAATAACGAGGAAAATCGATATTGGATTCGGATTCGGTATCCACTGTCACGATTCGGTTAATATATCGAAGGGTTCTGAATCGATGCCCATATTGGTTTTACAAATTTGTATGTAACGATAAAATGTAGACCAACCCAACGACGAATATATAATAAGTATTATACCAATCTGACGGTAATATTAATATTTTAACTATTAGTATTGGATGAATGAAAATTATTCAAAATGTTTGTCAAAAACTGCAGCAGCTACCTGAAGAGTAGAAGCGTATGCACTCACAGTCGTTTTCTTCGGCCCCCCGAACGCGTTTCCTATTGAGTGTGCTGCATGCGCTCTTCCAGCGGCGACTCGGCGCTGCGCTTGTACTCCTCGTTCACTATCTCCTCGTTCTCGATCTCCTCCTTCACCGGCACCTCGGGGCAGAGCAATACACTGCCTGCTTATGACATTGGTTTATACTTTAGACCTAAGTCCAGAATAGATGAACTTGTAAGTAATGGTTTAACTCACTTGTATCGTGGCGCCTTCCAATTCAAGTCATCAATGGCATTCGTCAGTGACTTAACGTAGTTCCTGGTCAGCGTCAGTGTTTGGATTTTCAATAAGCCTCGATTGTATTTTTTCATGTGAGGAATGGCTCTGCGCAGGTCCTGGAAATTATCAAGTTTTTCATGATTTTACCTTCAATTTTACTGTGTAGATCCTAACTCCGTAAATGTTAATTGTAATCAAGCCCGTATCGTTTCCGAATCCGATCCCGAATCGAAGCCGTTCTGAATAACGAGGAAAATCGATATTGGATTCGGATTCGGTATCCACTGTCACGATTCGGTTAATATATCGAAGGGTTCTGAATCGATGCCCATATTGGTTTTACAAATTTGTATGTAACGATAAAATGTAGACCAACCCAACGACGAATATATAATAAGTATTATACCAATCTGACGGTAATATTAATATTTTAACTATTAGTATTGGATAAATGAAAATTATTCAAAATGTTTGTCAAAAACTGCAGCAGCTACCTGAAGAGTAGAAGCGTATGCACTCACAGTCGTTTTCTTCGGCCCCCCGAACGCGTTTCCTATTGAGTGTGCTGCATGCGCTCTTCCAGCGGCGACTCGGCGCTGCGCTTGTACTCCTCGTTCACTATCTCCTCGTTCTCGATCTCCTCCTTCACCGCCACCTCGGGGCAGAGCAATACACTGCCTGCTAATGACATTGGTTTATACTTTAGACCTAAGTCCAGAATAGATGAACTTGTAAGTAATGGTTTAACTCACTTGTATCGTGGCGCCTTCCAATTCAAGTCATCTATGGCATTCGTCAGTGACTTAACGTAGTTGCTGGTCAGCGTCAGTGTTTGGATTTTCAATAAGCCTCGATTGTATTTTTTCATGTGAGGAATGGCTCTGCGCAGGTCCTGGAAATTATCAAGTTTTTCATGATTTTACCTTCAATTTTACTGTGAAGATCCTAACTCCGTAAATGTTAATTGTAATCAAGCCCGTATCGTTTCCGAATCCGATCCCGAATCGAAGCCGTTCTGAATAACGAGGAAAATCGATATTGGATTCGGATTCGGTATCCACTGTCACGATTCGGTTAATATATCGAAGCGTTCTGAATCGATGCCCATATTGGTTTTACAAATTTGTATGTAACGATAAAATGTAGACCAACCCAACGACGAATATATAATAAGTATTATACCAATCTGACGGTAATATTAATATTTTAACTATTAGTATTGGATGAATGAAAATTATTCAAAATGTTTGTCAAAAACTGCAGCAGCTACCTGAAGAGTAGAAGCGTATGCACTCACAGTCGTTTTCTTCGGCCCCCCGAACGCGTTTCCTATTGAGTGTGCTGCATGCGCTCTTCCAGCGGCGACTCGGCGCTGCGCTTGTACTCCTCGTTCACTATCTCCTCGTTCTCGATCTCCTCCTTCACCGGCACCTCGGGGCAGAGCAATACACTGCCTGCTTATGACATTGGTTTATACTTTAGACCTAAGTCCAGAATAGATGAACTTGTAAGTAATGGTTTAACTCACTTGTATCGTGGCGCCTTCCAATTCAAGTCATCAATGGCATTCGTCAGTGACTTAACGTAGTTCCTGGCCAGCGTCAGTGTTTGGATTTTCAATAAGCCTCGATTGTATTTTTTCATGTGGGGAATGGCTCTGCGCAGGTCCTGGAAATTATCAAGTTCTTCATGATTTTACCTTCAATTTTACTGTGAAGATCCTAACTCCGTAAATGGTAATTGTTATCAAGCCCGTATCGTTTCCGAATCCGATCCCGAATCGAAGCCGTTCTGAATAACGAGGAAAATCGATATTGGATTCGGATTCGGTATCCACTGTCACGATTCGGTTAATATATCGAAGGGTTCTGAATCGATGCCCATATTGGTTTTACAAATTTGTATGTAACGATAAAATGTAGACCAACCCAACGACGAATATATGATAAGTATTATACCAATCTGACGGTAATATTAATATTTTAACTATTAGTATTGGATGAATGAAAATTATTCAAAATGTTTGTCAAAAACTGCAGCAGCTACCTGAAGAGTAGAAGCGTATGCACTCACAGTCGTTTTCTTCGGCCCCCCGAACGCGTTTCCTATTGAGTGTGCTGCATGCGCTCTTCCAGCGGCGACTCGGCGCTGCGCTTGTACTCCTCGTTCACTATCTCCTCGTTCTCGATCTCCTCCTTCACCGGCACCTCGGGGCAGAGCAATACACTGCCTGCTAATGACATTGGTTTATACTTTAGACCTAAGTCCAGAATAGATGAACTTGTAAGTAATGGTTTAACTCACTTGTATCGTGGCGCCTTCCAATTCAAGTCATCAATGGCATTCGTCAGTGACTTAACGTAGTTGCTGGTCAGCGTCAGTGTTTGGATTTTCAATAAGCCTCGATTGTATTTTTTCATGTGAGGAATGGCTCTGCGCAGGTCCTGGAAATTATCAAGTTTTTCATGATTTTACCTTCAATTTTACTGTGAAGATCCTAACTCCGTAAATGTTAATTGTAATCAAGCCCGTATCGTTTCCGAATCCGATCCCGAATCGAAGCCGTTCTGAATAACGAGGAAAATCGATATTGGATTCGGATTCGGTATCCACTGTCACGATTCGGTTAATATATCGAAGGGTTCTGAATCGATGCCCATATTGGTTTTACAAATTTGTATGTAACGATAAAATGTAGACCAACCCAACGACGAATATATAATAAGTATTATACCAATCTGACGGTAATATTAATATTTTAACTATTAGTATTGGATGAATGAAAATTATTCAAAATGTTTGTCAAAAACTGCAGCAGCTACCTGAAGAGTAGAAGCGTATGCACTCACAGTCGTTTTCTTCGGCCCCCCGAACGCGTTTCCTATTGAGTGTGCTGCATGCGCTCTTCCAGCGGCGACTCGGCGCTGCGCTTGTACTCCTCGTTCACTATCTCCTCGTTCTCGATCTCCTCCTTCACCGCCACCTCGGGGCAGAGCAATACACTGCCTGCTAATGACATTGGTTTATACTTTAGACCTAAGTCCAGAATAGATGAACTTGTAAGTAATGGTTTAACTCACTTGTATCGTGGCGCCTTCCAATTCAAGTCATCAATGGCATTCGTCAGTGACTTAACGTAGTTCCTGGCCAGCGTCAGTGTTTGGATTTTCAATAAGCCTCGATTGTATTTTTTCATGTGGGGAATGGCTCTGCGCAGGTCCTGGAAATTATCAAGTTCTTCATGATTTTACCTTCAATTTTACTGTGAAGATTCTAACTCCGTAAATGTTAATTGTAATCAAGCCCGTATCGTTTCCGAATCGGATCCCGAATCGAAGCCGTTCTAAATAACGAGGAAAATCGATATTGGATTCGGATTCGGTATCCACTGTCACGATTCGGTTAATATATCGAAGGGTTCTGAATCGATGCCCATATTGGGGTTTTACAAATTTGTATGTAACGATAAAATGTAGACCAACCCAACGACGAATATATGATAAGTATTATACCAATCTGACGGTAATATTAATATTTTAACTATTAGTATTGGATGAATGAAAATTATTCAAAATGTTTGTCAAAAACTGCAGCAGCTACCTGAAGAGTAGAAGCGTATGCACTCACAGTCGTTTTCTTCGGCCCCCCGAACGCGTTTCCTATTGAGTGTGCTGCATGCGCTCTTCCAGCGGCGACTCGGCGCTGCGCTTGTACTCCTCGTTCACTATCTCCTCGTTCTCGATCTCCTCCTTCACCGGCACCTCGGGGCAGAGCAATACACTGCCTGCTTATGTCATTGGTTTATACTTTAGACCTAAGTCCAGAATAGATGAACTTGTAAGTAATGGTTTAACTCACTTGTATCGTGGCGCCTTCCAATTCAAGTCATCAATGGCATTCGTCAGTGACTTAACGTAGTTGCTGGTCAGCGTCAGTGTTTGGATTTTCAATAAGCCTCGATTGTATTTTTTCATGTGAGGAATGGCTCTGCGCAGGTCCTGGAAATTATCAAGTTTTTCATGATTTTACCTTCAATTTTACTGTGAAGATCCTAACTCCGTAAATGTTAATTGTAATCAAGCCCGTATCGTTTCCGAATCCGATCCCGAATCGAAGCCGTTCTGAATAACGAGGAAAATCGATATTGGATTCGGATTCGGTATCCACTGTCACGATTCGGTTAATATATCGAAGGGTTCTGAATCGATGCCCATATTGGTTTTACAAATTTGTATGTAACGATAAAATGTAGACCAACCCAACGACGAATATATAATAAGTATTATACCAATCTGACGGTAATATTAATATTTTAACTATTAGTATTGGATGAATGAAAATTATTCAAAATGTTTGTCAAAAACTGCAGCAGCTACCTGAAGAGTAGAAGCGTATGCACTCAGTCGTTTTCTTCGGCCCCCCGAACGCGTTTCCTATTGAGTGTGCTGCATGCGCTCTTCCAGCGGCGACTCGGCGCTGCGCTTGTACTCCTCGTTCACTATCTCCTCGTTCTCGATCTCCTCCTTCACCGGCACCTCGGGGCAGAGCAATACACTGCCTGCTTATGACATTGGTTTATACTTTAGACCTAAGTCCAGAATAGATGAACTTGTAAGTAATGGTTTAACTCACTTGTATCGTGGCGCCTTCCAATTCAAGTCATCAATGGCATTCGTCAGTGACTTAACGTAGTTGCTGGTCAGCGTCAGTGTTTGGATTTTCAATAAGCCTCGATTGTATTTTTTCATGTGAGGAATGGCTCTGCGCAGGTCCTGGAAATTATCAAGTTTTTCATGATTTTACCTTCAATTTTACTGTGTAGATCCTAACTCCGTAAATGTTAATTGTAATCAAGCCCGTATCGTTTCCGAATCCGATCCCGAATCGAAGCCGTTCTGAATAACGAGGAAAATCTATATTGGATTCGGATTCGGTATCCACTGTCACGATTCGGTTAATATATCGAAGGGTTCTGAATCGATGCCCATATTGGTTTTACAAATTTGTATGTAACGATAAAATGTAGACCAACCCAACGACGAATATATAATAAGTATTATACCAATCTGACGGTAATATTAATATTTTAACTATTAGTATTGGATAAATGAAAATTATTCAAAATGTTTGTCAAAAACTGCAGCAGCTACCTGAAGAGTAGAAGCGTATGCACTCACAGTCGTTTTCTTCGGCCCCCCGAACGCGTTTCCTATTGAGTGTGCTGCATGCGCTCTTCCAGCGGCGACTCGGCGCTGCGCTTGTACTCCTCGTTCACTATCTCCTCGTTCTCGATCTCCTCCTTCACCGCCACCTCGGGGCAGAGCAATACACTGCCTGCTAATGACATTGGTTTATACTTTAGACCTAAGTCCAGAATAGATGAACTTGTAAGTAATGGTTTAACTCACTTGTATCGTGGCGCCTTCCAATTCAAGTCATCAATGGCATTCGTCAGTGACTTAACGTAGTTGCTGGTCAGCGTCAGTGTTTGGATTTTCAATAAGCCTCGATTGTATTTTTTCATGTGAGGAATGGCTCTGCGCAGGTCCTGGAAATTATCAAGTTTTTCATGATTTTACCTTCAATTTTACTGTGAAGATCCTAACTCCGTAAATGTTAATTGTAATCAAGCCCGTATCGTTTCCGAATCCGATCCCGAATCGAAGCCGTTCTGAATAACGAGGAAAATCGATATTGGATTCGGATTCGGTATCCACTGTCACGATTCGGTTAATATATCGAAGCGTTCTGAATCGATGCCCATATTGGTTTTACAAATTTGTATGTAACGATAAAATGTAGACCAACCCAACGACGAATATATAATAAGTATTATACCAATCTGACGGTAATATTAATATTTTAACTATTAGTATTGGATGAATGAAAATTATTCAAAATGTTTGTCAAAAACTGCAGCAGCTACCTGAAGAGTAGAAGCGTATGCACTCACAGTCGTTTTCTTCGGCCCCCCGAACGCGTTTCCTATTGAGTGTGCTGCATGCGCTCTTCCAGCGGCGACTCGGCGCTGCGCTTGTACTCCTCGTTCACTATCTCCTCGTTCTCGATCTCCTCCTTCACCGGCACCTCGGGGCAGAGCAATACACTGCCTGCTTATGACATTGGTTTATACTTTAGACCTAAGTCCAGAATAGATGAACTTGTAAGTAATGGTTTAACTCACTTGTATCGTGGCGCCTTCCAATTCAAGTCATCAATGGCATTCGTCAGTGACTTAACGTAGTTCCTGGCCAGCGTCAGTGTTTGGATTTTCAATAAGCCTCGATTGTATTTTTTCATGTGGGGAATGGCTCTGCGCAGGTCCTGGAAATTATCAAGTTCTTCATGATTTTACCTTCAATTTTACTGTGAAGATCCTAACTCCGTAAATGTTAATTGTAATCAAGCCCGTATCGTTTCCGAATCCGATCCCGAATCGAAGCCGTTCTGAATAACGAGGAAAATCGATATTGGATTCGGATTCGGTATCCACTGTCACGATTCGGTTAATATATCGAAGGGTTCTGAATCGATGCCCATATTGGTTTTACAAATTTGTATGTAACGATAAAATGTAGACCAACCCAACGACGAATATATAATAAGTATTATACCAATCTGACGGTAATATTAATATTTTAACTATTAGTATTGGATGAATGAAAATTATTCAAAATGTTTGTCAAAAACTGCAGCAGCTACCTGAAGAGTAGAAGCGTATGCACTCACAGTCGTTTTCTTCGGCCCCCCGAACGCGTTTCCTATTGAGTGTGCTGCATGCGCTCTTCCAGCGGCGACTCGGCGCTGCGCTTGTACTCCTCGTTCACTATCTCCTCGTTCTCGATCTCCTCCTTCACCGCCACCTCGGGGCAGAGCAATACACTGCCTGCTAATGACATTGGTTTATACTTTAGACCTAAGTCCAGAATAGATGAACTTGTAAGTAATGGTTTAACTCACTTGTATCGTGGCGCCTTCCAATTCAAGTCATCAATGGCATTCGTCAGTGACTTAACGTAGTTCCTGGTCAGCGTCAGTGTTTGGATTTTCAATAAGCCTCGATTGTATTTTTTCATGTGAGGAATGGCTCTGCGCAGGTCCTGGAAATTATCAAGTTCTTCATGATTTTACCTTCAATTTTACTGTGAAGATCCTAACTCCGTAAATGTTAATTGTAATCAAGCCCGTATCGTTTCCGAATCCGATCCTGAATCGAAGCCGTTCTGAATAACGAGGAAAATCGATATTGGATTCGGATTCGGTATCCACTGTCACGATTCGGTTAATATATCGAAGGGTTCTGAATCGATGCCCATATTGGTTTTACAAATTTGTATGTAACGATAAAATGTAGACCAACCCAACGACGAATATATAATAAGTATTATACTAATCTGACGGTAATATTAATATTTTAACTATTAGTATTGGATGAATGAAAATTATTCAAAATGTTTGTCAAAAACTGCAGCAGCTACCTGAAGAGTAGAAGCGTATGCACTCACAGTCGTTTTCTTCGGCCCCCCGAACGCGTTTCCTATTGAGTGTGCTGCATGCGCTCTTCCAGCGGCGACTCGGCGCTGCGCTTGTACTCCTCGTTCACTATCTCCTCGTTCTCGATCTCCTCCTTCACCGGCACCTCGGGGCAGAGCAATACACTGCCTGCTTATGACATTGGTTTATACTTTAGACCTAAGTCCAGAATAGATGAACTTGTAAGTAATGGTTTAACTCACTTGTATCGTGGCGCCTTCCAATTCAAGTCATCAATGGCATTCGTCAGTGACTTAACGTAGTTGCTGGTCAGCGTCAGTGTTTGGATTTTCAATAAGCCTCGATTGTATTTTTTCATCTGAGGAATGGCTCTGCGCAGGTCCTGGAAATTATCAAGTTTTTCATGATTTTACCTTCAATTTTACTGTGAAGATCCTAACTCCGTAAATGTTAATTGTAATCAAGCCCGTATCGTTTCCGAATCCGATCCCGAATCGAAGCCGTTCTGAATAACGAGGAAAATCGATATTGGATTCGGATTCGGTATCCACTGTCACGATTCGGTTAATATATCGAAGGGTTCTGAATCGATGCCCATATTGGTTTTACAAATTTGTATGTAACGATAAAATGTAGACCAACCCAACGACGAATATATAATAAGTATTATACCAATCTGACGGTAATATTAATATTTTAACTATTAGTATTGGATGAATGAAAATTATTCAAAATGTTTGTCAAAAACTGCAGCAGCTACCTGAAGAGTAGAAGCGTATGCACTCACAGTCGTTTTCTTCGGCCCCCCGAACGCGTTTCCTATTGAGTGTGCTGCATGCGCTCTTCCAGCGGCGACTCGGCGCTGCGCTTGTACTCCTCGTTCACTATCTCCTCGTTCTCGATCTCCTCCTTCACCGGCACCTCGGGGCAGAGCAATACACTGCCTGCTTATGACATTGGTTTATACTTTAGACCTAAGTCCAGAATAGATGAACTTGTAAGTAATGGTTTAACTCACTTGTATCGTGGCGCCTTCCAATTCAAGTCATCAATGGCATTCGTCAGTGACTTAACGTAGTTCCTGGCCAGCGTCAGTGTTTGGATTTTCAATAAGCCTCGATTGTATTTTTTCATGTGGGGAATGGCTCTGCGCAGGTCCTGGAAATTATCAAGTTCTTCATGATTTTACCTTCAATTTTACTGTGAAGATCCTAACTCCGTAAATGTTAATTGTAATCAAGCCCGTATCGTTTCCGAATCCGATCCCGAATCGAAGCCGTTCTGAATAACGAGGAAAATCGATATTGGATTCGGATTCGGTATCCACTGTCACGATTCGGTTAATATATCGAAGGGTTCTGAATCGATGCCCATATTGGTTTTACAAATTTGTATGTAACGATAAAATGTAGACCAACCCAACGACGAATATATAATAAGTATTATACCAATCTGACGGTAATATTAATATTTTAACTATTAGTATTGGATGAATGAAAATTATTCAAAATGTTTGTCAAAAACTGCAGCAGCTACCTGAAGAGTAGAAGCGTATGCACTCACAGTCGTTTTCTTCGGCCCCCCGAACGCGTTTCCTATTGAGTGTGCTGCATGCGCTCTTCCAGCGGCGACTCGGCGCTGCGCTTGTACTCCTCGTTCACTATCTCCTCGTTCTCGATCTCCTCCTTCACCGCCACCTCGGGGCAGAGCAATACACTGCCTGCTAATGACATTGGTTTATACTTTAGACCTAAGTCCAGAATAGATGAACTTGTAAGTAATGGTTTAACTCACTTGTATCGTGGCGCCTTCCAATTCAAGTCATCAATGGCATTCGTCAGTGACTTAACGTAGTTCCTGGTCAGCGTCAGTGTTTGGATTTTCAATAAGCCTCGATTGTATTTTTTCATGTGAGGAATGGCTCTGCGCAGGTCCTGGAAATTATCAAGTTCTTCATGATTTTACCTTCAATTTTACTGTGAAGATCCTAACTCCGTAAATGTTAATTGTAATCAAGCCCGTATCGTTTCCGAATCCGATCCTGAATCGAAGCCGTTCTGAATAACGAGGAAAATCGATATTGGATTCGGATTCGGTATCCACTGTCACGATTCGGTTAATATATCGAAGGGTTCTGAATCGATGCCCATATTGGTTTTACAAATTTGTATGTAACGATAAAATGTAGACCAACCCAACGACGAATATATAATAAGTATTATACTAATCTGACGGTAATATTAATATTTTAACTATTAGTATTGGATGAATGAAAATTATTCAAAATGTTTGTCAAAAACTGCAGCAGCTACCTGAAGAGTAGAAGCGTATGCACTCACAGTCGTTTTCTTCGGCCCCCCGAACGCGTTTCCTATTGAGTGTGCTGCATGCGCTCTTCCAGCGGCGACTCGGCGCTGCGCTTGTACTCCTCGTTCACTATCTCCTCGTTCTCGATCTCCTCCTTCACCGGCACCTCGGGGCAGAGCAATACACTGCCTGCTTATGACATTGGTTTATACTTTAGACCTAAGTCCAGAATAGATGAACTTGTAAGTAATGGTTTAACTCACTTGTATCGTGGCGCCTTCCAATTCAAGTCATCAATGGCATTCGTCAGTGACTTAACGTAGTTGCTGGTCAGCGTCAGTGTTTGGATTTTCAATAAGCCTCGATTGTATTTTTTCATCTGAGGAATGGCTCTGCGCAGGTCCTGGAAATTATCAAGTTTTTCATGATTTTACCTTCAATTTTACTGTGAAGATCCTAACTCCGTAAATGTTAATTGTAATCAAGCCCGTATCGTTTCCGAATCCGATCCCGAATCGAAGCCGTTCTGAATAACGAGGAAAATCGATATTGGATTCGGATTCGGTATCCACTGTCACGATTCGGTTAATATATCGAAGGGTTCTGAATCGATGCCCATATTGGTTTTACAAATTTGTATGTAACGATAAAATGTAGACCAACCCAACGACGAATATATAATAAGTATTATACCAATCTGACGGTAATATTAATATTTTAACTATTAGTATTGGATGAATGAAAATTATTCAAAATGTTTGTCAAAAACTGCAGCAGCTACCTGAAGAGTAGAAGCGTATGCACTCACAGTCGTTTTCTTCGGCCCCCCGAACGCGTTTCCTATTGAGTGTGCTGCATGCGCTCTTCCAGCGGCGACTCGGCGCTGCGCTTGTACTCCTCGTTCACTATCTCCTCGTTCTCGATCTCCTCCTTCACCGGCACCTCGGGGCAGAGCAATACACTGCCTGCTTATGACATTGGTTTATACTTTAGACCTAAGTCCAGAATAGATGAACTTGTAAGTAATGGTTTAACTCACTTGTATCGTGGCGCCTTCCAATTCAAGTCATCAATGGCATTCGTCAGTGACTTAACGTAGTTGCTGGTCAGCGTCAGTGTTTGGATTTTCAATAAGCCTCGATTGTATTTTTTCATGTGAGGAATGGCTCTGCGCAGGTCCTGGAAATTATCAAGTTCTTCATGATTTTACCTTCAATTTTACTGTGAAGATCCTAACTCCGTAAATGTTAATTGTAATCAAGCCCGTATCGTTTCCGAATCCGATCCCGAATCGAAGCCGTTCTGAATAACGAGGAAAATCGATATTGGATTCGGATTCTGTATCCACTGACACGATTCGGTTAATATATCGAAGGGTTCTGAATCGATGCCCATATTGGTTTTACAAATTTGTATGTAACGATAAAATGTAGACCAACCCAACGACGAATATATAATAAGTATTATACCAATCTGACGGTAATATTAATATTTTAACTATTAGTATTGGATGAATGAAAATTATTCAAAATGTTTGTCAAAAACTGCAGCAGCTACCTGAAGAGTAGAAGCGTATGCACTCACAGTCGTTTTCTTCGGCCCCCCGAACGCGTTTCCTATTGAGTGTGCTGCATGCGCTCTTCCAGCGGCGACTCGGCGCTGCGCTTGTACTCCTCGTTCACTATCTCCTCGTTCTCGATCTCCTCCTTCACCGGCACCTCGGGGCAGAGCAATACACTGCCTGCTTATGACATTGGTTTATACTTTAGACCTAAGTCCAGAATAGATGAACTTGTAAGTAATGGTTTAACTCACTTGTATCGTGGCGCCTTCCAATTCAAGTCATCAATGGCATTCGTCAGTGACTTAACGTAGTTGCTGGTCAGCGTCAGTGTTTGGATTTTCAATAAGCCTCGATTGTATTTTTTCATGTGAGGAATGGCTCTGCGCAGGTCCTGGAAATTATCAAGTTTTTCATGATTTTACCTTCAATTTTACTGTGAAGATCCTAACTCCGTAAATGTTAATTGTAATCAAGCCCGTATCGTTTCCGAATCCGATCCCGAATCGAAGCCGTTCTGAATAACGAGGAAAATCGATATTGGATTCGGATTCGGTATCCACTGTCACGATTCGGTTAATATATCGAAGGGTTCTGAATCGATGCCCATATTGGTTTTACAAATTTGTATGGAACGATAAAATGTAGACCAACCCAACGACGAATATATAATAAGTATTATACCAATCTGACGGTAATATTAATATTTTAACTATTAGTATTGGATGAATGAAAATTATTCAAAATGTTTGTCAAAAACTGCAGCAGCTACCTGAAGAGTAGAAGCGTATGCACTCACAGTCGTTTTCTTCGGCCCCCCGAACGCGTTTCCTATTGAGTGTGCTGCATGCGCTCTTCCAGCGGCGACTCGGCGCTGCGCTTGTACTCCTCGTTCACTATCTCCTCGTTCTCGATCTCCTCCTTCACCGGCACCTCGGGGCAGAGCAATACACTGCCTGCTTATGACATTGGTTTATACTTTAGACCTAAGTCCAGAATAGATGAACTTGTAAGTAATGTTTTAACTCACTTGTATCGTGGCGCCTACCAATTCAAGTCATCAATGGCATTCGTCAGTGACTTAACGTAGTTCCTGGTCAGCGTCAGTGTTTGGATTTTCAATAAGCCTCGATTGTATTTTTTCATGTGAGGAATGGCTCTGCGCAGGTCCTGGAAATTATCAAGTTTTTCATGATTTTACCTTCAATTTTACTGTGTAGATCCTAACTCCGTAAATGTTAATTGTAATCAAGCCCGTATCGTTTCCGAATCCGATCCCGAATCGAAGCCGTTCTGAATAACGAGGAAAATCGATATTGGATTCGGATTCGGTATCCACTGTCACGATTCGGTTAATATATCGAAGGGTTCTGAATCGATGCCCATATTGGTTTTACAAATTTGTATGTAACGAAAGTATTATACCAATCTGACGGTAATATTAATATTTTAACTATTAGTATTGGATGAATGAAAATTATTCAAAATGTTTGTCAAAAACTGCAGCAGCTACCTGAAGAGTAGAAGCGTATGCACTCACAGTCGTTTTCTTCGGCCCCCCGAACGCGTTTCCTATTGAGTGTGCTGCATGCGCTCTTCCAGCGGCGACTCGGCGCTGCGCTTGTACTCCTCGTTCACTATCTCCTCGTTCTCGATCTCCTCCTTCACCGGCACCTCGGGGCAGAGCAATACACTGCCTGCTTATGACATTGGTTTATACTTTAGACCTAAGTCCAGAATAGATGAACTTGTAAGTAATGGTTTAACTCACTTGTATCGTGGCGCCTTCCAATTCAAGTCATCAATGGCATTCGTCAGTGACTTAACGTAGTTGCTGGTCAGCGTCAGTGTTTGGATTTTCAATAAGCCTCGATTGTATTTTTTCATGTGAGGAATGGCTCTGCGCAGGTCCTGGAAATTATCAAGTTTTTCATGATTTTACCTTCAATTTTACTGTGAAGATCCTAACTCCGTAAATGTTAATTGTAATCAAGCCCGTATCGTTTCCGAATCCGATCCCGAATCGAAGCCGTTCTGAATAACGAGGAAAATCGATATTGGATTCGGATTCGGTATCCACTGTCACGATTCGGTTAATATATCGAAGGGTTCTGAATCGATGCCCATATTGGTTTTACAAATTTGTATGTAACGATAAAATGTAGACCAACCCAACGACGAATATATAATAAGTATTATACCAATCTGACGGTAATATTAATATTTTAACTATTAGTATTGGATGAATGAAAATTATTCAAAATGTTTGTCAAAAACTGCAGCAGCTACCTGAAGAGTAGAAGCGTATGCACTCACAGTCGTTTTCTTCGGCCCCCCGAACGCGTTTCCTATTGAGTGTGCTGCATGCGCTCTTCCAGCGGCGACTCGGCGCTGCGCTTGTACTCCTCGTTCACTATCTCCTCGTTCTCGATCTCCTCCTTCACCGGCACCTCGGGGCAGAGCAATACACTGCCTGCTTATGACATTGGTTTATACTTTAGACCTAAGTCCAGAATAGATGAACTTGTAAGTAATGGTTTAACTCACTTGTATCGTGGCGCCTTCCAATTCAAGTCATCAATGGCATTCGTCAGTGACTTAACGTAGTTGCTGGTCAGCGTCAGTGTTTGGATTTTCAATAAGCCTCGATTGTATTTTTTCATGTGAGGAATGGCTCTGCGCAGGTCCTGGAAATTATCAAGTTTTTCATGATTTTACCTTCAATTTTACTGTGAAGATCCTAACTCCGTAAATGTTAATTGTAATCAAGCCCGTATCGTTTCCGAATCCGATCCCGAATCGAAGCCGTTCTGAATAACGAGGAAAATCGATAGTGGATTCGGATTCGGTATCCACTGTCACGATTCGGTTAATATATCGAAGGGTTCTGAATCGATGCCCATATTGGTTTTACAAATTTGTATGTAACGATAAAATGTAGACCAACCCAACGACGAATATATAATAAGTATTATACCAATCTGACGGTAATATTAATATTTTAACTATTAGTATTGGATGAATGAAAATTATTCAAAATGTTTGTCAAAAACTGCAGCAGCTACCTGAAGAGTAGAAGCGTATGCACTCACAGTCGTTTTCTTCGGCCCCCCGAACGCGTTTCCTATTGAGTGTGCTGCATGCGCTCTTCCAGCGGCGACTCGGCGCTGCGCTTGTACTCCTCGTTCACTATCTCCTCGTTCTCGATCTCCTCCTTCACCGGCACCTCGGGGCAGAGCAATACACTGCCTGCTTATGACATTGGTTTATACTTTAGACCTAAGTCCAGAATAGATGAACTTGTAAGTAATGGTTTAACTCACTTGTATCGTGGCGCCTTCCAATTCAAGTCATCAATGGCATTCGTCAGTGACTTAACGTAGTTCCTGGTCAGCGTCATTGTTTGGATTTTCAATAAGCCTCGATTGTATTTTTTCATGTGAGGAATGGCTCTGCGCAGGTCCTGGAAATTATCAAGTTTTTCATGATTTTACCTTCAATTTTACTGTGTAGATCCTAACTCCGTAAATGTTAATTGTAATCAAGCCCGTATCGATTCCGAATCCGATCCCGAATCGAAGCCGTTCTGAATAACGAGGAAAATCGATATTGGATTCGGATTCGGTATCCACTGTCACGATTCGGTTAATATATCGAAGGGTTCTGAATCGATGCCCATATTGGTTTTACAAATTTGTATGTAACGATAAAATGTAGACCAACCCAACGACGAATATATAATAAGTATTATACCAATCTGACGGTAATATTAATATTTTAACTATTAGTATTGGATGAATGAAAATTATTCAAAATGTTTGTCAAAAACTGCAACAGCTACCTGAAGAGTAGAAGCGTATGCACTCACAGTCGTTTTCTTCGGCCCCCCGAACGCGTTTCCTATTGAGTGTGCTGCATGCGCTCTTCCAGCGGCGACTCGGCGCTGCGCTTGTACTCCTCGTTCACTATCTCCTCGTTCTCGATCTCCTCCTTCACCGGCACCTCGGGGCAGAGCAATACACTGCCTGCTTATGACATTGGTTTATACTTTAGACCTAAGTCCAGAATAGATGAACTTGTAAGTAATGGTTTAACTCACTTGTATCGTGGCGCCTTCCAATTTAAGTCATCAATGGCATTCGTCAGTGACTTTACATAGTTCCTGGTCAGCGTCAGTGTTTGGATTTTCAATAAGCCTCGATTGTATTTTTTCATGTGAGGAATGGCTCTGCGCAGGTCCTGGAAATTATCAAGTTTTTCATGATTTTACCTTCAATTTTACTGTGAAGATCCTAACTCCGTAAATGTTAATTGTAATCAAGCCCGTATCGATTCCGAATCCGATCCCGAATCGAAGCCGTTCTGAATAACGAGGAAAATCGATATTGGATTCGGATTCGGTATCCACTGTCACGATTCGGTTAATATATCGAAGGGTTCTGAATCGATGCCCATATTGGTTTAACAAATTTGTATGTAACGATAAAATGTAGACCAACCCAACGACGAATATATTATAAGTATCATACTAATCTGACGGTAATATTAATATTTTAACTATTAGTATTGGATAAATGAAAATTATTCAAAATGTTTGTCAAAAACTGCAGCAGCTACCTGAAGAGTAGAAGCGTATGCACTCACAGTCGTTTTCTTCGGCCCCCCGAACGCGTTTCCTATTGAGTGTGCTGCATGCGCTCTTCCAGCGGCGACTCGGCGCTGCGCTTGTACTCCTCGTTCACTATCTCCTCGTTCTCGATCTCCTCCTTCACCGGCACCTCGGGGCAGAGCAATACACTGCCTGCTTATGACATTGGTTTATACTTTAGACCTAAGTCCAGAATAGATGAACTTGTAAGTAATGGTTTAACTCACTTGTATCGTGGCGCCTTCCAATTCAAGTCATCAATGGCATTCGTCAGTGACTTTACATAGTTCCTGGTCAGCGTCAGTGTTTGGATTTTCAATAAGCCTCGATTGTATTTTTTCATGTGAGGAATGGCTCTGCGCAGGTCCTGGAAATTATCAAGTTCTTCATGATTTTACCTTCAATTTTACTGTGAAGATCCTAACTCCGTAAATGTTAATTGTAATCAAGCCCGTATCGTTTCCGAATCCGATCCCGAATCGAAGCCGTTCTGAATAACGAGGAAAATCGATATTGGATTCGGATTCGGTATCCACTGTCACGATTCGGTTAATATATCGAAGGGTTCTGAATCGATGCCCATATTGGGGTTTTACAAATTTGTATGTAACGATAAAATGTAGACCAACCCAACGACGAATATATAATAAGTATTATACCAATCTGACGGTAATATTAATATTTTAACTATTAGTATTGGATAAATGAAAATTATTCAAAATGTCTGTCAAGAACTGCAGCAGCTAACTGAAGAGTAAAAGCGTATGCACTTACAGTCGTTTTCTTCGGCCCCCCGAACGCGTTTCCTATTGAGTGTGCTGCATGCACTCTTCCAGCGGCGACTCGGCGCTGCGCTTGTACTCCTCGTTCACTATCTCCTCGTTCTCGATCTCCTCCTTCACCGCCACCTCGGGGCAGAGCAATACACTGCCTGCTTATGACATTGGTTTATACTTTAGACCTAAGTCCAGAATAGATGAACTTGTAAGTAATGGTTTAACTCACTTGTATCGTGGCGCCTTCCAATTCAAGTCATCAATGGCATTCGTCAGTGACTTAACGTAGTTGCTGGTCAGCGTCAGTGTTTGGATTTTCAATAAGCCTCGATTGTATTTTTTCATGTGAGGAATGGCTCTGCGCAGGTCCTGGAAATTATCAAGTTCTTCATGATTTTACCTTCAATTTTACTGTGAAGATCCTAACTCCGTAAATGTTAATTGTAATCAAGCCCGTATCGTTTCCGAATCCGATCCCGAATCGAAGCCGTTCTGAATAACGAGGAAAATCGATATTGGATTCGGATTCTGTATCCACTGACACGATTCGGTTAATATATCGAAGGGTTCTGAATCGATGCCCATATTGGTTTTACAAATTTGTATGTAACGATAAAATGTAGACCAACCCAACGACGAATATATAATAAGTATTATACCAATCTGACGGTAATATTAATATTTTAACTATTAGTATTGGATGAATGAAAATTATTCAAAATGTTTGTCAAAAACTGCAGCAGCTACCTGAAGAGTAGAAGCGTATGCACTCACAGTCGTTTTCTTCGGCCCCCCGAACGCGTTTCCTATTGAGTGTGCTGCATGCGCTCTTCCAGCGGCGACTCGGCGCTGCGCTTGTACTCCTCGTTCACTATCTCCTCGTTCTCGATCTCCTCCTTCACCGGCACCTCGGGGCAGAGCAATACACTGCCTGCTTATGACATTGGTTTATACTTTAGACCTAAGTCCAGAATAGATGAACTTGTAAGTAATGGTTTAACTCACTTGTATCGTGGCGCCTTCCAATTCAAGTCATCAATGGCATTCGTCAGTGACTTAACGTAGTTGCTGGTCAGCGTCAGTGTTTGGATTTTCAATAAGCCTCGATTGTATTTTTTCATGTGAGGAATGGCTCTGCGCAGGTCCTGGAAATTATCAAGTTTTTCATGATTTTACCTTCAATTTTACTGTGAAGATCCTAACTCCGTAAATGTTAATTGTAATCAAGCCCGTATCGTTTCCGAATCCGATCCCGAATCGAAGCCGTTCTGAATAACGAGGAAAATCGATATTGGATTCGGATTCGGTATCCACTGTCACGATTCGGTTAATATATCGAAGGGTTCTGAATCGATGCCCATATTGGTTTTACAAATTTGTATGGAACGATAAAATGTAGACCAACCCAACGACGAATATATAATAAGTATTATACCAATCTGACGGTAATATTAATATTTTAACTATTAGTATTGGATGAATGAAAATTATTCAAAATGTTTGTCAAAAACTGCAGCAGCTACCTGAAGAGTAGAAGCGTATGCACTCACAGTCGTTTTCTTCGGCCCCCCGAACGCGTTTCCTATTGAGTGTGCTGCATGCGCTCTTCCAGCGGCGACTCGGCGCTGCGCTTGTACTCCTCGTTCACTATCTCCTCGTTCTCGATCTCCTCCTTCACCGGCACCTCGGGGCAGAGCAATACACTGCCTGCTTATGACATTGGTTTATACTTTAGACCTAAGTCCAGAATAGATGAACTTGTAAGTAATGTTTTAACTCACTTGTATCGTGGCGCCTACCAATTCAAGTCATCAATGGCATTCGTCAGTGACTTAACGTAGTTCCTGGTCAGCGTCAGTGTTTGGATTTTCAATAAGCCTCGATTGTATTTTTTCATGTGAGGAATGGCTCTGCGCAGGTCCTGGAAATTATCAAGTTTTTCATGATTTTACCTTCAATTTTACTGTGTAGATCCTAACTCCGTAAATGTTAATTGTAATCAAGCCCGTATCGTTTCCGAATCCGATCCCGAATCGAAGCCGTTCTGAATAACGAGGAAAATCGATATTGGATTCGGATTCGGTATCCACTGTCACGATTCGGTTAATATATCGAAGGGTTCTGAATCGATGCCCATATTGGTTTTACAAATTTGTATGTAACGAAAGTATTATACCAATCTGACGGTAATATTAATATTTTAACTATTAGTATTGGATGAATGAAAATTATTCAAAATGTTTGTCAAAAACTGCAGCAGCTACCTGAAGAGTAGAAGCGTATGCACTCACAGTCGTTTTCTTCGGCCCCCCGAACGCGTTTCCTATTGAGTGTGCTGCATGCGCTCTTCCAGCGGCGACTCGGCGCTGCGCTTGTACTCCTCGTTCACTATCTCCTCGTTCTCGATCTCCTCCTTCACCGGCACCTCGGGGCAGAGCAATACACTGCCTGCTTATGACATTGGTTTATACTTTAGACCTAAGTCCAGAATAGATGAACTTGTAAGTAATGGTTTAACTCACTTGTATCGTGGCGCCTTCCAATTCAAGTCATCAATGGCATTCGTCAGTGACTTAACGTAGTTGCTGGTCAGCGTCAGTGTTTGGATTTTCAATAAGCCTCGATTGTATTTTTTCATGTGAGGAATGGCTCTGCGCAGGTCCTGGAAATTATCAAGTTTTTCATGATTTTACCTTCAATTTTACTGTGAAGATCCTAACTCCGTAAATGTTAATTGTAATCAAGCCCGTATCGTTTCCGAATCCGATCCCGAATCGAAGCCGTTCTGAATAACGAGGAAAATCGATATTGGATTCGGATTCGGTATCCACTGTCACGATTCGGTTAATATATCGAAGGGTTCTGAATCGATGCCCATATTGGTTTTACAAATTTGTATGTAACGATAAAATGTAGACCAACCCAACGACGAATATATAATAAGTATTATACCAATCTGACGGTAATATTAATATTTTAACTATTAGTATTGGATGAATGAAAATTATTCAAAATGTTTGTCAAAAACTGCAGCAGCTACCTGAAGAGTAGAAGCGTATGCACTCACAGTCGTTTTCTTCGGCCCCCCGAACGCGTTTCCTATTGAGTGTGCTGCATGCGCTCTTCCAGCGGCGACTCGGCGCTGCGCTTGTACTCCTCGTTCACTATCTCCTCGTTCTCGATCTCCTCCTTCACCGGCACCTCGGGGCAGAGCAATACACTGCCTGCTTATGACATTGGTTTATACTTTAGACCTAAGTCCAGAATAGATGAACTTGTAAGTAATGGTTTAACTCACTTGTATCGTGGCGCCTTCCAATTCAAGTCATCAATGGCATTCGTCAGTGACTTAACGTAGTTGCTGGTCAGCGTCAGTGTTTGGATTTTCAATAAGCCTCGATTGTATTTTTTCATGTGAGGAATGGCTCTGCGCAGGTCCTGGAAATTATCAAGTTTTTCATGATTTTACCTTCAATTTTACTGTGAAGATCCTAACTCCGTAAATGTTAATTGTAATCAAGCCCGTATCGTTTCCGAATCCGATCCCGAATCGAAGCCGTTCTGAATAACGAGGAAAATCGATAGTGGATTCGGATTCGGTATCCACTGTCACGATTCGGTTAATATATCGAAGGGTTCTGAATCGATGCCCATATTGGTTTTACAAATTTGTATGTAACGATAAAATGTAGACCAACCCAACGACGAATATATAATAAGTATTATACCAATCTGACGGTAATATTAATATTTTAACTATTAGTATTGGATGAATGAAAATTATTCAAAATGTTTGTCAAAAACTGCAGCAGCTACCTGAAGAGTAGAAGCGTATGCACTCACAGTCGTTTTCTTCGGCCCCCCGAACGCGTTTCCTATTGAGTGTGCTGCATGCGCTCTTCCAGCGGCGACTCGGCGCTGCGCTTGTACTCCTCGTTCACTATCTCCTCGTTCTCGATCTCCTCCTTCACCGGCACCTCGGGGCAGAGCAATACACTGCCTGCTTATGACATTGGTTTATACTTTAGACCTAAGTCCAGAATAGATGAACTTGTAAGTAATGGTTTAACTCACTTGTATCGTGGCGCCTTCCAATTCAAGTCATCAATGGCATTCGTCAGTGACTTAACGTAGTTCCTGGTCAGCGTCATTGTTTGGATTTTCAATAAGCCTCGATTGTATTTTTTCATGTGAGGAATGGCTCTGCGCAGGTCCTGGAAATTATCAAGTTTTTCATGATTTTACCTTCAATTTTACTGTGTAGATCCTAACTCCGTAAATGTTAATTGTAATCAAGCCCGTATCGATTCCGAATCCGATCCCGAATCGAAGCCGTTCTGAATAACGAGGAAAATCGATATTGGATTCGGATTCGGTATCCACTGTCACGATTCGGTTAATATATCGAAGGGTTCTGAATCGATGCCCATATTGGTTTTACAAATTTGTATGTAACGATAAAATGTAGACCAACCCAACGACGAATATATAATAAGTATTATACCAATCTGACGGTAATATTAATATTTTAACTATTAGTATTGGATGAATGAAAATTATTCAAAATGTTTGTCAAAAACTGCAACAGCTACCTGAAGAGTAGAAGCGTATGCACTCACAGTCGTTTTCTTCGGCCCCCCGAACGCGTTTCCTATTGAGTGTGCTGCATGCGCTCTTCCAGCGGCGACTCGGCGCTGCGCTTGTACTCCTCGTTCACTATCTCCTCGTTCTCGATCTCCTCCTTCACCGGCACCTCGGGGCAGAGCAATACACTGCCTGCTTATGACATTGGTTTATACTTTAGACCTAAGTCCAGAATAGATGAACTTGTAAGTAATGGTTTAACTCACTTGTATCGTGGCGCCTTCCAATTTAAGTCATCAATGGCATTCGTCAGTGACTTTACATAGTTCCTGGTCAGCGTCAGTGTTTGGATTTTCAATAAGCCTCGATTGTATTTTTTCATGTGAGGAATGGCTCTGCGCAGGTCCTGGAAATTATCAAGTTTTTCATGATTTTACCTTCAATTTTACTGTGAAGATCCTAACTCCGTAAATGTTAATTGTAATCAAGCCCGTATCGTTTCCGAATCCGATCCCGAATCGAAGCCGTTCTGAATAACGAGGAAAATCGATATTGGATTCGGATTCGGTATCCACTGTCACGATTCGGTTAATATATCGAAGGGTTCTGAATCGATGCCCATATTGGTTTTACAAATTTGTATGGAACGATAAAATGTAGACCAACCCAACGACGAATATATAATAAGTATTATACCAATCTGACGGTAATATTAATATTTTAACTATTAGTATTGGATGAATGAAAATTATTCAAAATGTTTGTCAAAAACTGCAGCAGCTACCTGAAGAGTAGAAGCGTATGCACTCACAGTCGTTTTCTTCGGCCCCCCGAACGCGTTTCCTATTGAGTGTGCTGCATGCGCTCTTCCAGCGGCGACTCGGCGCTGCGCTTGTACTCCTCGTTCACTATCTCCTCGTTCTCGATCTCCTCCTTCACCGGCACCTCGGGGCAGAGCAATACACTGCCTGCTTATGACATTGGTTTATACTTTAGACCTAAGTCCAGAATAGATGAACTTGTAAGTAATGTTTTAACTCACTTGTATCGTGGCGCCTACCAATTCAAGTCATCAATGGCATTCGTCAGTGACTTAACGTAGTTCCTGGTCAGCGTCAGTGTTTGGATTTTCAATAAGCCTCGATTGTATTTTTTCATGTGAGGAATGGCTCTGCGCAGGTCCTGGAAATTATCAAGTTTTTCATGATTTTACCTTCAATTTTACTGTGTAGATCCTAACTCCGTAAATGTTAATTGTAATCAAGCCCGTATCGTTTCCGAATCCGATCCCGAATCGAAGCCGTTCTGAATAACGAGGAAAATCGATATTGGATTCGGATTCGGTATCCACTGTCACGATTCGGTTAATATATCGAAGGGTTCTGAATCGATGCCCATATTGGTTTTACAAATTTGTATGTAACGAAAGTATTATACCAATCTGACGGTAATATTAATATTTTAACTATTAGTATTGGATGAATGAAAATTATTCAAAATGTTTGTCAAAAACTGCAGCAGCTACCTGAAGAGTAGAAGCGTATGCACTCACAGTCGTTTTCTTCGGCCCCCCGAACGCGTTTCCTATTGAGTGTGCTGCATGCGCTCTTCCAGCGGCGACTCGGCGCTGCGCTTGTACTCCTCGTTCACTATCTCCTCGTTCTCGATCTCCTCCTTCACCGGCACCTCGGGGCAGAGCAATACACTGCCTGCTTATGACATTGGTTTATACTTTAGACCTAAGTCCAGAATAGATGAACTTGTAAGTAATGGTTTAACTCACTTGTATCGTGGCGCCTTCCAATTCAAGTCATCAATGGCATTCGTCAGTGACTTAACGTAGTTGCTGGTCAGCGTCAGTGTTTGGATTTTCAATAAGCCTCGATTGTATTTTTTCATGTGAGGAATGGCTCTGCGCAGGTCCTGGAAATTATCAAGTTTTTCATGATTTTACCTTCAATTTTACTGTGAAGATCCTAACTCCGTAAATGTTAATTGTAATCAAGCCCGTATCGTTTCCGAATCCGATCCCGAATCGAAGCCGTTCTGAATAACGAGGAAAATCGATATTGGATTCGGATTCGGTATCCACTGTCACGATTCGGTTAATATATCGAAGGGTTCTGAATCGATGCCCATATTGGTTTTACAAATTTGTATGTAACGATAAAATGTAGACCAACCCAACGACGAATATATAATAAGTATTATACCAATCTGACGGTAATATTAATATTTTAACTATTAGTATTGGATGAATGAAAATTATTCAAAATGTTTGTCAAAAACTGCAGCAGCTACCTGAAGAGTAGAAGCGTATGCACTCACAGTCGTTTTCTTCGGCCCCCCGAACGCGTTTCCTATTGAGTGTGCTGCATGCGCTCTTCCAGCGGCGACTCGGCGCTGCGCTTGTACTCCTCGTTCACTATCTCCTCGTTCTCGATCTCCTCCTTCACCGGCACCTCGGGGCAGAGCAATACACTGCCTGCTTATGACATTGGTTTATACTTTAGACCTAAGTCCAGAATAGATGAACTTGTAAGTAATGGTTTAACTCACTTGTATCGTGGCGCCTTCCAATTCAAGTCATCAATGGCATTCGTCAGTGACTTAACGTAGTTCCTGGCCAGCGTCAGTGTTTGGATTTTCAATAAGCCTCGATTGTATTTTTTCATGTGGGGAATGGCTCTGCGCAGGTCCTGGAAATTATCAAGTTCTTCATGATTTTACCTTCAATTTTACTGTGAAGATCCTAACTCCGTAAATGTTAATTGTAATCAAGCCCGTATCGTTTCCGAATCCGATCCCGAATCGAAGCCGTTCTGAATAACGAGGAAAATCGATATTGGATTCGGATTCGGTATCCACTGTCACGATTCGGTTAATATATCGAAGGGTTCTGAATCGATGCCCATATTGGTTTTACAAATTTGTATGTAACGATAAAATGTAGACCAACCCAACGACGAATATATAATAAGTATTATACCAATCTGACGGTAATATTAATATTTTAACTATTAGTATTGGATGAATGAAAATTATTCAAAATGTTTGTCAAAAACTGCAGCAGCTACCTGAAGAGTAGAAGCGTATGCACTCACAGTCGTTTTCTTCGGCCCCCCGAACGCGTTTCCTATTGAGTGTGCTGCATGCGCTCTTCCAGCGGCGACTCGGCGCTGCGCTTGTACTCCTCGTTCACTATCTCCTCGTTCTCGATCTCCTCCTTCACCGCCACCTCGGGGCAGAGCAATACACTGCCTGCTAATGACATTGGTTTATACTTTAGACCTAAGTCCAGAATAGATGAACTTGTAAGTAATGGTTTAACTCACTTGTATCGTGGCGCCTTCCAATTCAAGTCATCAATGGCATTCGTCAGTGACTTAACGTAGTTCCTGGTCAGCGTCAGTGTTTGGATTTTCAATAAGCCTCGATTGTATTTTTTCATGTGAGGAATGGCTCTGCGCAGGTCCTGGAAATTATCAAGTTCTTCATGATTTTACCTTCAATTTTACTGTGAAGATCCTAACTCCGTAAATGTTAATTGTAATCAAGCCCGTATCGTTTCCGAATCCGATCCTGAATCGAAGCCGTTCTGAATAACGAGGAAAATCGATATTGGATTCGGATTCGGTATCCACTGTCACGATTCGGTTAATATATCGAAGGGTTCTGAATCGATGCCCATATTGGTTTTACAAATTTGTATGTAACGATAAAATGTAGACCAACCCAACGACGAATATATAATAAGTATTATACTAATCTGACGGTAATATTAATATTTTAACTATTAGTATTGGATGAATGAAAATTATTCAAAATGTTTGTCAAAAACTGCAGCAGCTACCTGAAGAGTAGAAGCGTATGCACTCACAGTCGTTTTCTTCGGCCCCCCGAACGCGTTTCCTATTGAGTGTGCTGCATGCGCTCTTCCAGCGGCGACTCGGCGCTGCGCTTGTACTCCTCGTTCACTATCTCCTCGTTCTCGATCTCCTCCTTCACCGGCACCTCGGGGCAGAGCAATACACTGCCTGCTTATGACATTGGTTTATACTTTAGACCTAAGTCCAGAATAGATGAACTTGTAAGTAATGGTTTAACTCACTTGTATCGTGGCGCCTTCCAATTCAAGTCATCAATGGCATTCGTCAGTGACTTAACGTAGTTGCTGGTCAGCGTCAGTGTTTGGATTTTCAATAAGCCTCGATTGTATTTTTTCATCTGAGGAATGGCTCTGCGCAGGTCCTGGAAATTATCAAGTTTTTCATGATTTTACCTTCAATTTTACTGTGAAGATCCTAACTCCGTAAATGTTAATTGTAATCAAGCCCGTATCGTTTCCGAATCCGATCCCGAATCGAAGCCGTTCTGAATAACGAGGAAAATCGATATTGGATTCGGATTCGGTATCCACTGTCACGATTCGGTTAATATATCGAAGGGTTCTGAATCGATGCCCATATTGGTTTTACAAATTTGTATGTAACGATAAAATGTAGACCAACCCAACGACGAATATATAATAAGTATTATACCAATCTGACGGTAATATTAATATTTTAACTATTAGTATTGGATGAATGAAAATTATTCAAAATGTTTGTCAAAAACTGCAGCAGCTACCTGAAGAGTAGAAGCGTATGCACTCACAGTCGTTTTCTTCGGCCCCCCGAACGCGTTTCCTATTGAGTGTGCTGCATGCGCTCTTCCAGCGGCGACTCGGCGCTGCGCTTGTACTCCTCGTTCACTATCTCCTCGTTCTCGATCTCCTCCTTCACCGGCACCTCGGGGCAGAGCAATACACTGCCTGCTTATGACATTGGTTTATACTTTAGACCTAAGTCCAGAATAGATGAACTTGTAAGTAATGGTTTAACTCACTTGTATCGTGGCGCCTTCCAATTCAAGTCATCAATGGCATTCGTCAGTGACTTAACGTAGTTGCTGGTCAGCGTCAGTGTTTGGATTTTCAATAAGCCTCGATTGTATTTTTTCATGTGAGGAATGGCTCTGCGCAGGTCCTGGAAATTATCAAGTTCTTCATGATTTTACCTTCAATTTTACTGTGAAGATCCTAACTCCGTAAATGTTAATTGTAATCAAGCCCGTATCGTTTCCGAATCCGATCCCGAATCGAAGCCGTTCTGAATAACGAGGAAAATCGATATTGGATTCGGATTCTGTATCCACTGACACGATTCGGTTAATATATCGAAGGGTTCTGAATCGATGCCCATATTGGTTTTACAAATTTGTATGTAACGATAAAATGTAGACCAACCCAACGACGAATATATAATAAGTATTATACCAATCTGACGGTAATATTAATATTTTAACTATTAGTATTGGATGAATGAAAATTATTCAAAATGTTTGTCAAAAACTGCAGCAGCTACCTGAAGAGTAGAAGCGTATGCACTCACAGTCGTTTTCTTCGGCCCCCCGAACGCGTTTCCTATTGAGTGTGCTGCATGCGCTCTTCCAGCGGCGACTCGGCGCTGCGCTTGTACTCCTCGTTCACTATCTCCTCGTTCTCGATCTCCTCCTTCACCGGCACCTCGGGGCAGAGCAATACACTGCCTGCTTATGACATTGGTTTATACTTTAGACCTAAGTCCAGAATAGATGAACTTGTAAGTAATGGTTTAACTCACTTGTATCGTGGCGCCTTCCAATTCAAGTCATCAATGGCATTCGTCAGTGACTTAACGTAGTTGCTGGTCAGCGTCAGTGTTTGGATTTTCAATAAGCCTCGATTGTATTTTTTCATGTGAGGAATGGCTCTGCGCAGGTCCTGGAAATTATCAAGTTTTTCATGATTTTACCTTCAATTTTACTGTGAAGATCCTAACTCCGTAAATGTTAATTGTAATCAAGCCCGTATCGTTTCCGAATCCGATCCCGAATCGAAGCCGTTCTGAATAACGAGGAAAATCGATATTGGATTCGGATTCGGTATCCACTGTCACGATTCGGTTAATATATCGAAGGGTTCTGAATCGATGCCCATATTGGTTTTACAAATTTGTATGGAACGATAAAATGTAGACCAACCCAACGACGAATATATAATAAGTATTATACCAATCTGACGGTAATATTAATATTTTAACTATTAGTATTGGATGAATGAAAATTATTCAAAATGTTTGTCAAAAACTGCAGCAGCTACCTGAAGAGTAGAAGCGTATGCACTCACAGTCGTTTTCTTCGGCCCCCCGAACGCGTTTCCTATTGAGTGTGCTGCATGCGCTCTTCCAGCGGCGACTCGGCGCTGCGCTTGTACTCCTCGTTCACTATCTCCTCGTTCTCGATCTCCTCCTTCACCGGCACCTCGGGGCAGAGCAATACACTGCCTGCTTATGACATTGGTTTATACTTTAGACCTAAGTCCAGAATAGATGAACTTGTAAGTAATGTTTTAACTCACTTGTATCGTGGCGCCTACCAATTCAAGTCATCAATGGCATTCGTCAGTGACTTAACGTAGTTCCTGGTCAGCGTCAGTGTTTGGATTTTCAATAAGCCTCGATTGTATTTTTTCATGTGAGGAATGGCTCTGCGCAGGTCCTGGAAATTATCAAGTTTTTCATGATTTTACCTTCAATTTTACTGTGTAGATCCTAACTCCGTAAATGTTAATTGTAATCAAGCCCGTATCGTTTCCGAATCCGATCCCGAATCGAAGCCGTTCTGAATAACGAGGAAAATCGATATTGGATTCGGATTCGGTATCCACTGTCACGATTCGGTTAATATATCGAAGGGTTCTGAATCGATGCCCATATTGGTTTTACAAATTTGTATGTAACGAAAGTATTATACCAATCTGACGGTAATATTAATATTTTAACTATTAGTATTGGATGAATGAAAATTATTCAAAATGTTTGTCAAAAACTGCAGCAGCTACCTGAAGAGTAGAAGCGTATGCACTCACAGTCGTTTTCTTCGGCCCCCCGAACGCGTTTCCTATTGAGTGTGCTGCATGCGCTCTTCCAGCGGCGACTCGGCGCTGCGCTTGTACTCCTCGTTCACTATCTCCTCGTTCTCGATCTCCTCCTTCACCGGCACCTCGGGGCAGAGCAATACACTGCCTGCTTATGACATTGGTTTATACTTTAGACCTAAGTCCAGAATAGATGAACTTGTAAGTAATGGTTTAACTCACTTGTATCGTGGCGCCTTCCAATTCAAGTCATCAATGGCATTCGTCAGTGACTTAACGTAGTTGCTGGTCAGCGTCAGTGTTTGGATTTTCAATAAGCCTCGATTGTATTTTTTCATGTGAGGAATGGCTCTGCGCAGGTCCTGGAAATTATCAAGTTTTTCATGATTTTACCTTCAATTTTACTGTGAAGATCCTAACTCCGTAAATGTTAATTGTAATCAAGCCCGTATCGTTTCCGAATCCGATCCCGAATCGAAGCCGTTCTGAATAACGAGGAAAATCGATATTGGATTCGGATTCGGTATCCACTGTCACGATTCGGTTAATATATCGAAGGGTTCTGAATCGATGCCCATATTGGTTTTACAAATTTGTATGTAACGATAAAATGTAGACCAACCCAACGACGAATATATAATAAGTATTATACCAATCTGACGGTAATATTAATATTTTAACTATTAGTATTGGATGAATGAAAATTATTCAAAATGTTTGTCAAAAACTGCAGCAGCTACCTGAAGAGTAGAAGCGTATGCACTCACAGTCGTTTTCTTCGGCCCCCCGAACGCGTTTCCTATTGAGTGTGCTGCATGCGCTCTTCCAGCGGCGACTCGGCGCTGCGCTTGTACTCCTCGTTCACTATCTCCTCGTTCTCGATCTCCTCCTTCACCGGCACCTCGGGGCAGAGCAATACACTGCCTGCTTATGACATTGGTTTATACTTTAGACCTAAGTCCAGAATAGATGAACTTGTAAGTAATGGTTTAACTCACTTGTATCGTGGCGCCTTCCAATTCAAGTCATCAATGGCATTCGTCAGTGACTTAACGTAGTTGCTGGTCAGCGTCAGTGTTTGGATTTTCAATAAGCCTCGATTGTATTTTTTCATGTGAGGAATGGCTCTGCGCAGGTCCTGGAAATTATCAAGTTTTTCATGATTTTACCTTCAATTTTACTGTGAAGATCCTAACTCCGTAAATGTTAATTGTAATCAAGCCCGTATCGTTTCCGAATCCGATCCCGAATCGAAGCCGTTCTGAATAACGAGGAAAATCGATAGTGGATTCGGATTCGGTATCCACTGTCACGATTCGGTTAATATATCGAAGGGTTCTGAATCGATGCCCATATTGGTTTTACAAATTTGTATGTAACGATAAAATGTAGACCAACCCAACGACGAATATATAATAAGTATTATACCAATCTGACGGTAATATTAATATTTTAACTATTAGTATTGGATGAATGAAAATTATTCAAAATGTTTGTCAAAAACTGCAGCAGCTACCTGAAGAGTAGAAGCGTATGCACTCACAGTCGTTTTCTTCGGCCCCCCGAACGCGTTTCCTATTGAGTGTGCTGCATGCGCTCTTCCAGCGGCGACTCGGCGCTGCGCTTGTACTCCTCGTTCACTATCTCCTCGTTCTCGATCTCCTCCTTCACCGGCACCTCGGGGCAGAGCAATACACTGCCTGCTTATGACATTGGTTTATACTTTAGACCTAAGTCCAGAATAGATGAACTTGTAAGTAATGGTTTAACTCACTTGTATCGTGGCGCCTTCCAATTCAAGTCATCAATGGCATTCGTCAGTGACTTAACGTAGTTCCTGGTCAGCGTCATTGTTTGGATTTTCAATAAGCCTCGATTGTATTTTTTCATGTGAGGAATGGCTCTGCGCAGGTCCTGGAAATTATCAAGTTTTTCATGATTTTACCTTCAATTTTACTGTGTAGATCCTAACTCCGTAAATGTTAATTGTAATCAAGCCCGTATCGATTCCGAATCCGATCCCGAATCGAAGCCGTTCTGAATAACGAGGAAAATCGATATTGGATTCGGATTCGGTATCCACTGTCACGATTCGGTTAATATATCGAAGGGTTCTGAATCGATGCCCATATTGGTTTTACAAATTTGTATGTAACGATAAAATGTAGACCAACCCAACGACGAATATATAATAAGTATTATACCAATCTGACGGTAATATTAATATTTTAACTATTAGTATTGGATGAATGAAAATTATTCAAAATGTTTGTCAAAAACTGCAACAGCTACCTGAAGAGTAGAAGCGTATGCACTCACAGTCGTTTTCTTCGGCCCCCCGAACGCGTTTCCTATTGAGTGTGCTGCATGCGCTCTTCCAGCGGCGACTCGGCGCTGCGCTTGTACTCCTCGTTCACTATCTCCTCGTTCTCGATCTCCTCCTTCACCGGCACCTCGGGGCAGAGCAATACACTGCCTGCTTATGACATTGGTTTATACTTTAGACCTAAGTCCAGAATAGATGAACTTGTAAGTAATGGTTTAACTCACTTGTATCGTGGCGCCTTCCAATTTAAGTCATCAATGGCATTCGTCAGTGACTTTACATAGTTCCTGGTCAGCGTCAGTGTTTGGATTTTCAATAAGCCTCGATTGTATTTTTTCATGTGAGGAATGGCTCTGCGCAGGTCCTGGAAATTATCAAGTTTTTCATGATTTTACCTTCAATTTTACTGTGAAGATCCTAACTCCGTAAATGTTAATTGTAATCAAGCCCGTATCGATTCCGAATCCGATCCCGAATCGAAGCCGTTCTGAATAACGAGGAAAATCGATATTGGATTCGGATTCGGTATCCACTGTCACGATTCGGTTAATATATCGAAGGGTTCTGAATCGATGCCCATATTGGTTTAACAAATTTGTATGTAACGATAAAATGTAGACCAACCCAACGACGAATATATTATAAGTATCATACTAATCTGACGGTAATATTAATATTTTAACTATTAGTATTGGATAAATGAAAATTATTCAAAATGTTTGTCAAAAACTGCAGCAGCTACCTGAAGAGTAGAAGCGTATGCACTCACAGTCGTTTTCTTCGGCCCCCCGAACGCGTTTCCTATTGAGTGTGCTGCATGCGCTCTTCCAGCGGCGACTCGGCGCTGCGCTTGTACTCCTCGTTCACTATCTCCTCGTTCTCGATCTCCTCCTTCACCGGCACCTCGGGGCAGAGCAATACACTGCCTGCTTATGACATTGGTTTATACTTTAGACCTAAGTCCAGAATAGATGAACTTGTAAGTAATGGTTTAACTCACTTGTATCGTGGCGCCTTCCAATTCAAGTCATCAATGGCATTCGTCAGTGACTTTACATAGTTCCTGGTCAGCGTCAGTGTTTGGATTTTCAATAAGCCTCGATTGTATTTTTTCATGTGAGGAATGGCTCTGCGCAGGTCCTGGAAATTATCAAGTTCTTCATGATTTTACCTTCAATTTTACTGTGAAGATCCTAACTCCGTAAATGTTAATTGTAATCAAGCCCGTATCGTTTCCGAATCCGATCCCGAATCGAAGCCGTTCTGAATAACGAGGAAAATCGATATTGGATTCGGATTCGGTATCCACTGTCACGATTCGGTTAATATATCGAAGGGTTCTGAATCGATGCCCATATTGGGGTTTTACAAATTTGTATGTAACGATAAAATGTAGACCAACCCAACGACGAATATATAATAAGTATTATACCAATCTGACGGTAATATTAATATTTTAACTATTAGTATTGGATAAATGAAAATTATTCAAAATGTCTGTCAAGAACTGCAGCAGCTAACTGAAGAGTAAAAGCGTATGCACTTACAGTCGTTTTCTTCGGCCCCCCGAACGCGTTTCCTATTGAGTGTGCTGCATGCACTCTTCCAGCGGCGACTCGGCGCTGCGCTTGTACTCCTCGTTCACTATCTCCTCGTTCTCGATCTCCTCCTTCACCGCCACCTCGGGGCAGAGCAATACACTGCCTGCTTATGACATTGGTTTATACTTTAGACCTAAGTCCAGAATAGATGAACTTGTAAGTAATGGTTTAACTCACTTGTATCGTGGCGCCTTCCAATTCAAGTCATCAATGGCATTCGTCAGTGACTTAACGTAGTTGCTGGTCAGCGTCAGTGTTTGGATTTTCAATAAGCCTCGATTGTATTTTTTCATGTGAGGAATGGCTCTGCGCAGGTCCTGGAAATTATCAAGTTCTTCATGATTTTACCTTCAATTTTACTGTGAAGATCCTAACTCCGTAAATGTTAATTGTAATCAAGCCCGTATCGTTTCCGAATCCGATCCCGAATCGAAGCCGTTCTGAATAACGAGGAAAATCGATATTGGATTCGGATTCTGTATCCACTGACACGATTCGGTTAATATATCGAAGGGTTCTGAATCGATGCCCATATTGGTTTTACAAATTTGTATGTAACGATAAAATGTAGACCAACCCAACGACGAATATATAATAAGTATTATACCAATCTGACGGTAATATTAATATTTTAACTATTAGTATTGGATGAATGAAAATTATTCAAAATGTTTGTCAAAAACTGCAGCAGCTACCTGAAGAGTAGAAGCGTATGCACTCACAGTCGTTTTCTTCGGCCCCCCGAACGCGTTTCCTATTGAGTGTGCTGCATGCGCTCTTCCAGCGGCGACTCGGCGCTGCGCTTGTACTCCTCGTTCACTATCTCCTCGTTCTCGATCTCCTCCTTCACCGGCACCTCGGGGCAGAGCAATACACTGCCTGCTTATGACATTGGTTTATACTTTAGACCTAAGTCCAGAATAGATGAACTTGTAAGTAATGGTTTAACTCACTTGTATCGTGGCGCCTTCCAATTCAAGTCATCAATGGCATTCGTCAGTGACTTAACGTAGTTGCTGGTCAGCGTCAGTGTTTGGATTTTCAATAAGCCTCGATTGTATTTTTTCATGTGAGGAATGGCTCTGCGCAGGTCCTGGAAATTATCAAGTTTTTCATGATTTTACCTTCAATTTTACTGTGAAGATCCTAACTCCGTAAATGTTAATTGTAATCAAGCCCGTATCGTTTCCGAATCCGATCCCGAATCGAAGCCGTTCTGAATAACGAGGAAAATCGATATTGGATTCGGATTCGGTATCCACTGTCACGATTCGGTTAATATATCGAAGGGTTCTGAATCGATGCCCATATTGGTTTTACAAATTTGTATGGAACGATAAAATGTAGACCAACCCAACGACGAATATATAATAAGTATTATACCAATCTGACGGTAATATTAATATTTTAACTATTAGTATTGGATGAATGAAAATTATTCAAAATGTTTGTCAAAAACTGCAGCAGCTACCTGAAGAGTAGAAGCGTATGCACTCACAGTCGTTTTCTTCGGCCCCCCGAACGCGTTTCCTATTGAGTGTGCTGCATGCGCTCTTCCAGCGGCGACTCGGCGCTGCGCTTGTACTCCTCGTTCACTATCTCCTCGTTCTCGATCTCCTCCTTCACCGGCACCTCGGGGCAGAGCAATACACTGCCTGCTTATGACATTGGTTTATACTTTAGACCTAAGTCCAGAATAGATGAACTTGTAAGTAATGTTTTAACTCACTTGTATCGTGGCGCCTACCAATTCAAGTCATCAATGGCATTCGTCAGTGACTTAACGTAGTTCCTGGTCAGCGTCAGTGTTTGGATTTTCAATAAGCCTCGATTGTATTTTTTCATGTGAGGAATGGCTCTGCGCAGGTCCTGGAAATTATCAAGTTTTTCATGATTTTACCTTCAATTTTACTGTGTAGATCCTAACTCCGTAAATGTTAATTGTAATCAAGCCCGTATCGTTTCCGAATCCGATCCCGAATCGAAGCCGTTCTGAATAACGAGGAAAATCGATATTGGATTCGGATTCGGTATCCACTGTCACGATTCGGTTAATATATCGAAGGGTTCTGAATCGATGCCCATATTGGTTTTACAAATTTGTATGTAACGAAAGTATTATACCAATCTGACGGTAATATTAATATTTTAACTATTAGTATTGGATGAATGAAAATTATTCAAAATGTTTGTCAAAAACTGCAGCAGCTACCTGAAGAGTAGAAGCGTATGCACTCACAGTCGTTTTCTTCGGCCCCCCGAACGCGTTTCCTATTGAGTGTGCTGCATGCGCTCTTCCAGCGGCGACTCGGCGCTGCGCTTGTACTCCTCGTTCACTATCTCCTCGTTCTCGATCTCCTCCTTCACCGGCACCTCGGGGCAGAGCAATACACTGCCTGCTTATGACATTGGTTTATACTTTAGACCTAAGTCCAGAATAGATGAACTTGTAAGTAATGGTTTAACTCACTTGTATCGTGGCGCCTTCCAATTCAAGTCATCAATGGCATTCGTCAGTGACTTAACGTAGTTGCTGGTCAGCGTCAGTGTTTGGATTTTCAATAAGCCTCGATTGTATTTTTTCATGTGAGGAATGGCTCTGCGCAGGTCCTGGAAATTATCAAGTTTTTCATGATTTTACCTTCAATTTTACTGTGAAGATCCTAACTCCGTAAATGTTAATTGTAATCAAGCCCGTATCGTTTCCGAATCCGATCCCGAATCGAAGCCGTTCTGAATAACGAGGAAAATCGATATTGGATTCGGATTCGGTATCCACTGTCACGATTCGGTTAATATATCGAAGGGTTCTGAATCGATGCCCATATTGGTTTTACAAATTTGTATGTAACGATAAAATGTAGACCAACCCAACGACGAATATATAATAAGTATTATACCAATCTGACGGTAATATTAATATTTTAACTATTAGTATTGGATGAATGAAAATTATTCAAAATGTTTGTCAAAAACTGCAGCAGCTACCTGAAGAGTAGAAGCGTATGCACTCACAGTCGTTTTCTTCGGCCCCCCGAACGCGTTTCCTATTGAGTGTGCTGCATGCGCTCTTCCAGCGGCGACTCGGCGCTGCGCTTGTACTCCTCGTTCACTATCTCCTCGTTCTCGATCTCCTCCTTCACCGGCACCTCGGGGCAGAGCAATACACTGCCTGCTTATGACATTGGTTTATACTTTAGACCTAAGTCCAGAATAGATGAACTTGTAAGTAATGGTTTAACTCACTTGTATCGTGGCGCCTTCCAATTCAAGTCATCAATGGCATTCGTCAGTGACTTAACGTAGTTGCTGGTCAGCGTCAGTGTTTGGATTTTCAATAAGCCTCGATTGTATTTTTTCATGTGAGGAATGGCTCTGCGCAGGTCCTGGAAATTATCAAGTTTTTCATGATTTTACCTTCAATTTTACTGTGAAGATCCTAACTCCGTAAATGTTAATTGTAATCAAGCCCGTATCGTTTCCGAATCCGATCCCGAATCGAAGCCGTTCTGAATAACGAGGAAAATCGATAGTGGATTCGGATTCGGTATCCACTGTCACGATTCGGTTAATATATCGAAGGGTTCTGAATCGATGCCCATATTGGTTTTACAAATTTGTATGTAACGATAAAATGTAGACCAACCCAACGACGAATATATAATAAGTATTATACCAATCTGACGGTAATATTAATATTTTAACTATTAGTATTGGATGAATGAAAATTATTCAAAATGTTTGTCAAAAACTGCAGCAGCTACCTGAAGAGTAGAAGCGTATGCACTCACAGTCGTTTTCTTCGGCCCCCCGAACGCGTTTCCTATTGAGTGTGCTGCATGCGCTCTTCCAGCGGCGACTCGGCGCTGCGCTTGTACTCCTCGTTCACTATCTCCTCGTTCTCGATCTCCTCCTTCACCGGCACCTCGGGGCAGAGCAATACACTGCCTGCTTATGACATTGGTTTATACTTTAGACCTAAGTCCAGAATAGATGAACTTGTAAGTAATGGTTTAACTCACTTGTATCGTGGCGCCTTCCAATTCAAGTCATCAATGGCATTCGTCAGTGACTTAACGTAGTTCCTGGTCAGCGTCATTGTTTGGATTTTCAATAAGCCTCGATTGTATTTTTTCATGTGAGGAATGGCTCTGCGCAGGTCCTGGAAATTATCAAGTTTTTCATGATTTTACCTTCAATTTTACTGTGTAGATCCTAACTCCGTAAATGTTAATTGTAATCAAGCCCGTATCGATTCCGAATCCGATCCCGAATCGAAGCCGTTCTGAATAACGAGGAAAATCGATATTGGATTCGGATTCGGTATCCACTGTCACGATTCGGTTAATATATCGAAGGGTTCTGAATCGATGCCCATATTGGTTTTACAAATTTGTATGTAACGATAAAATGTAGACCAACCCAACGACGAATATATAATAAGTATTATACCAATCTGACGGTAATATTAATATTTTAACTATTAGTATTGGATGAATGAAAATTATTCAAAATGTTTGTCAAAAACTGCAACAGCTACCTGAAGAGTAGAAGCGTATGCACTCACAGTCGTTTTCTTCGGCCCCCCGAACGCGTTTCCTATTGAGTGTGCTGCATGCGCTCTTCCAGCGGCGACTCGGCGCTGCGCTTGTACTCCTCGTTCACTATCTCCTCGTTCTCGATCTCCTCCTTCACCGGCACCTCGGGGCAGAGCAATACACTGCCTGCTTATGACATTGGTTTATACTTTAGACCTAAGTCCAGAATAGATGAACTTGTAAGTAATGGTTTAACTCACTTGTATCGTGGCGCCTTCCAATTTAAGTCATCAATGGCATTCGTCAGTGACTTTACATAGTTCCTGGTCAGCGTCAGTGTTTGGATTTTCAATAAGCCTCGATTGTATTTTTTCATGTGAGGAATGGCTCTGCGCAGGTCCTGGAAATTATCAAGTTTTTCATGATTTTACCTTCAATTTTACTGTGAAGATCCTAACTCCGTAAATGTTAATTGTAATCAAGCCCGTATCGTTTCCGAATCCGATCCCGAATCGAAGCCGTTCTGAATAACGAGGAAAATCGATATTGGATTCGGATTCGGTATCCACTGTCACGATTCGGTTAATATATCGAAGGGTTCTGAATCGATGCCCATATTGGTTTTACAAATTTGTATGGAACGATAAAATGTAGACCAACCCAACGACGAATATATAATAAGTATTATACCAATCTGACGGTAATATTAATATTTTAACTATTAGTATTGGATGAATGAAAATTATTCAAAATGTTTGTCAAAAACTGCAGCAGCTACCTGAAGAGTAGAAGCGTATGCACTCACAGTCGTTTTCTTCGGCCCCCCGAACGCGTTTCCTATTGAGTGTGCTGCATGCGCTCTTCCAGCGGCGACTCGGCGCTGCGCTTGTACTCCTCGTTCACTATCTCCTCGTTCTCGATCTCCTCCTTCACCGGCACCTCGGGGCAGAGCAATACACTGCCTGCTTATGACATTGGTTTATACTTTAGACCTAAGTCCAGAATAGATGAACTTGTAAGTAATGTTTTAACTCACTTGTATCGTGGCGCCTACCAATTCAAGTCATCAATGGCATTCGTCAGTGACTTAACGTAGTTCCTGGTCAGCGTCAGTGTTTGGATTTTCAATAAGCCTCGATTGTATTTTTTCATGTGAGGAATGGCTCTGCGCAGGTCCTGGAAATTATCAAGTTTTTCATGATTTTACCTTCAATTTTACTGTGTAGATCCTAACTCCGTAAATGTTAATTGTAATCAAGCCCGTATCGTTTCCGAATCCGATCCCGAATCGAAGCCGTTCTGAATAACGAGGAAAATCGATATTGGATTCGGATTCGGTATCCACTGTCACGATTCGGTTAATATATCGAAGGGTTCTGAATCGATGCCCATATTGGTTTTACAAATTTGTATGTAACGAAAGTATTATACCAATCTGACGGTAATATTAATATTTTAACTATTAGTATTGGATGAATGAAAATTATTCAAAATGTTTGTCAAAAACTGCAGCAGCTACCTGAAGAGTAGAAGCGTATGCACTCACAGTCGTTTTCTTCGGCCCCCCGAACGCGTTTCCTATTGAGTGTGCTGCATGCGCTCTTCCAGCGGCGACTCGGCGCTGCGCTTGTACTCCTCGTTCACTATCTCCTCGTTCTCGATCTCCTCCTTCACCGGCACCTCGGGGCAGAGCAATACACTGCCTGCTTATGACATTGGTTTATACTTTAGACCTAAGTCCAGAATAGATGAACTTGTAAGTAATGGTTTAACTCACTTGTATCGTGGCGCCTTCCAATTCAAGTCATCAATGGCATTCGTCAGTGACTTAACGTAGTTGCTGGTCAGCGTCAGTGTTTGGATTTTCAATAAGCCTCGATTGTATTTTTTCATGTGAGGAATGGCTCTGCGCAGGTCCTGGAAATTATCAAGTTTTTCATGATTTTACCTTCAATTTTACTGTGAAGATCCTAACTCCGTAAATGTTAATTGTAATCAAGCCCGTATCGTTTCCGAATCCGATCCCGAATCGAAGCCGTTCTGAATAACGAGGAAAATCGATATTGGATTCGGATTCGGTATCCACTGTCACGATTCGGTTAATATATCGAAGGGTTCTGAATCGATGCCCATATTGGTTTTACAAATTTGTATGTAACGATAAAATGTAGACCAACCCAACGACGAATATATAATAAGTATTATACCAATCTGACGGTAATATTAATATTTTAACTATTAGTATTGGATGAATGAAAATTATTCAAAATGTTTGTCAAAAACTGCAGCAGCTACCTGAAGAGTAGAAGCGTATGCACTCACAGTCGTTTTCTTCGGCCCCCCGAACGCGTTTCCTATTGAGTGTGCTGCATGCGCTCTTCCAGCGGCGACTCGGCGCTGCGCTTGTACTCCTCGTTCACTATCTCCTCGTTCTCGATCTCCTCCTTCACCGGCACCTCGGGGCAGAGCAATACACTGCCTGCTTATGACATTGGTTTATACTTTAGACCTAAGTCCAGAATAGATGAACTTGTAAGTAATGGTTTAACTCACTTGTATCGTGGCGCCTTCCAATTCAAGTCATCAATGGCATTCGTCAGTGACTTAACGTAGTTGCTGGTCAGCGTCAGTGTTTGGATTTTCAATAAGCCTCGATTGTATTTTTTCATGTGAGGAATGGCTCTGCGCAGGTCCTGGAAATTATCAAGTTTTTCATGATTTTACCTTCAATTTTACTGTGAAGATCCTAACTCCGTAAATGTTAATTGTAATCAAGCCCGTATCGTTTCCGAATCCGATCCCGAATCGAAGCCGTTCTGAATAACGAGGAAAATCGATAGTGGATTCGGATTCGGTATCCACTGTCACGATTCGGTTAATATATCGAAGGGTTCTGAATCGATGCCCATATTGGTTTTACAAATTTGTATGTAACGATAAAATGTAGACCAACCCAACGACGAATATATAATAAGTATTATACCAATCTGACGGTAATATTAATATTTTAACTATTAGTATTGGATGAATGAAAATTATTCAAAATGTTTGTCAAAAACTGCAGCAGCTACCTGAAGAGTAGAAGCGTATGCACTCACAGTCGTTTTCTTCGGCCCCCCGAACGCGTTTCCTATTGAGTGTGCTGCATGCGCTCTTCCAGCGGCGACTCGGCGCTGCGCTTGTACTCCTCGTTCACTATCTCCTCGTTCTCGATCTCCTCCTTCACCGGCACCTCGGGGCAGAGCAATACACTGCCTGCTTATGACATTGGTTTATACTTTAGACCTAAGTCCAGAATAGATGAACTTGTAAGTAATGGTTTAACTCACTTGTATCGTGGCGCCTTCCAATTCAAGTCATCAATGGCATTCGTCAGTGACTTAACGTAGTTCCTGGTCAGCGTCATTGTTTGGATTTTCAATAAGCCTCGATTGTATTTTTTCATGTGAGGAATGGCTCTGCGCAGGTCCTGGAAATTATCAAGTTTTTCATGATTTTACCTTCAATTTTACTGTGTAGATCCTAACTCCGTAAATGTTAATTGTAATCAAGCCCGTATCGATTCCGAATCCGATCCCGAATCGAAGCCGTTCTGAATAACGAGGAAAATCGATATTGGATTCGGATTCGGTATCCACTGTCACGATTCGGTTAATATATCGAAGGGTTCTGAATCGATGCCCATATTGGTTTTACAAATTTGTATGTAACGATAAAATGTAGACCAACCCAACGACGAATATATAATAAGTATTATACCAATCTGACGGTAATATTAATATTTTAACTATTAGTATTGGATGAATGAAAATTATTCAAAATGTTTGTCAAAAACTGCAACAGCTACCTGAAGAGTAGAAGCGTATGCACTCACAGTCGTTTTCTTCGGCCCCCCGAACGCGTTTCCTATTGAGTGTGCTGCATGCGCTCTTCCAGCGGCGACTCGGCGCTGCGCTTGTACTCCTCGTTCACTATCTCCTCGTTCTCGATCTCCTCCTTCACCGGCACCTCGGGGCAGAGCAATACACTGCCTGCTTATGACATTGGTTTATACTTTAGACCTAAGTCCAGAATAGATGAACTTGTAAGTAATGGTTTAACTCACTTGTATCGTGGCGCCTTCCAATTTAAGTCATCAATGGCATTCGTCAGTGACTTTACATAGTTCCTGGTCAGCGTCAGTGTTTGGATTTTCAATAAGCCTCGATTGTATTTTTTCATGTGAGGAATGGCTCTGCGCAGGTCCTGGAAATTATCAAGTTTTTCATGATTTTACCTTCAATTTTACTGTGAAGATCCTAACTCCGTAAATGTTAATTGTAATCAAGCCCGTATCGATTCCGAATCCGATCCCGAATCGAAGCCGTTCTGAATAACGAGGAAAATCGATATTGGATTCGGATTCGGTATCCACTGTCACGATTCGGTTAATATATCGAAGGGTTCTGAATCGATGCCCATATTGGTTTAACAAATTTGTATGTAACGATAAAATGTAGACCAACCCAACGACGAATATATTATAAGTATCATACTAATCTGACGGTAATATTAATATTTTAACTATTAGTATTGGATAAATGAAAATTATTCAAAATGTTTGTCAAAAACTGCAGCAGCTACCTGAAGAGTAGAAGCGTATGCACTCACAGTCGTTTTCTTCGGCCCCCCGAACGCGTTTCCTATTGAGTGTGCTGCATGCGCTCTTCCAGCGGCGACTCGGCGCTGCGCTTGTACTCCTCGTTCACTATCTCCTCGTTCTCGATCTCCTCCTTCACCGGCACCTCGGGGCAGAGCAATACACTGCCTGCTTATGACATTGGTTTATACTTTAGACCTAAGTCCAGAATAGATGAACTTGTAAGTAATGGTTTAACTCACTTGTATCGTGGCGCCTTCCAATTCAAGTCATCAATGGCATTCGTCAGTGACTTTACATAGTTCCTGGTCAGCGTCAGTGTTTGGATTTTCAATAAGCCTCGATTGTATTTTTTCATGTGAGGAATGGCTCTGCGCAGGTCCTGGAAATTATCAAGTTCTTCATGATTTTACCTTCAATTTTACTGTGAAGATCCTAACTCCGTAAATGTTAATTGTAATCAAGCCCGTATCGTTTCCGAATCCGATCCCGAATCGAAGCCGTTCTGAATAACGAGGAAAATCGATATTGGATTCGGATTCGGTATCCACTGTCACGATTCGGTTAATATATCGAAGGGTTCTGAATCGATGCCCATATTGGGGTTTTACAAATTTGTATGTAACGATAAAATGTAGACCAACCCAACGACGAATATATAATAAGTATTATACCAATCTGACGGTAATATTAATATTTTAACTATTAGTATTGGATAAATGAAAATTATTCAAAATGTCTGTCAAGAACTGCAGCAGCTAACTGAAGAGTAAAAGCGTATGCACTTACAGTCGTTTTCTTCGGCCCCCCGAACGCGTTTCCTATTGAGTGTGCTGCATGCACTCTTCCAGCGGCGACTCGGCGCTGCGCTTGTACTCCTCGTTCACTATCTCCTCGTTCTCGATCTCCTCCTTCACCGCCACCTCGGGGCAGAGCAATACACTGCCTGCTAGTGACATTGGTTTATACTTTAGACCTAAGTCCAGAATAGATGAACTTGTAAGTAATGGTTTAACTCACTTGTATCGTGGCGCCTTCCAATTCAAGTCATCAATGGCATTCGTCAGTGACTTAACGTAGTTCCTGGTCAGTGTCAGTGTTTGGATTTTCAATAAGCCTCGATTGTATTTTTTCATGTGAGGAATGGCTCTGCGCAGGTCCTGGAAATTATCAAGTTTTTCATGATTTTACCTTCAATTTTACTGTGAAGATCCTAACTCCGTAAATGTTAATTGTAATCAAGCCCGTATCGTTTCCGAATCCGATCCCGAATCGAAGCCGTTCTGAATAACGAGGAAAATCGATATTGGATTCGGATTCGGTATCCACTGTCACGATTCGGTTAATATATCGAAGGGTTCTGAATCGATGCCCATATTGGTTTTACAAATTTGTATGTAACGATAAAATGTAGACCAACCCAACGACGAATATATAATAAGTATTATACCAATCTGACGGTAATATTAATATTTTAACTATTAGTATTGGATGAATGAAAATTATTCAAAATGTTTGTCAAAAACTGCAGCAGCTACCTGAAGAGTAGAAGCGTATGCACTCACAGTCGTTTTCTTCGGCCCCCCGAACGCGTTTCCTATTGAGTGTGCTGCATGCGCTCTTCCAGCGGCGACTCGGCGCTGCGCTTGTACTCCTCGTTCACTATCTCCTCGTTCTCGATCTCCTCCTTCACCGGCACCTCGGGGCAGAGCAATACACTGCCTGCTTATGACATTGGTTTATACTTTAGACCTAAGTCCAGAATAGATGAACTTGTAAGTAATGGTTTAACTCACTTGTATCGTGGCGCCTTCCAATTCAAGTCATCAATGGCATTCGTCAGTGACTTAACGTAGTTCCTGGTCAGCGTCAGTGTTTGGATTTTCAATAAGCCTCGATTGTAGTTTTTCATGTGAGGAATGGCTCTGCGCAGGTCCTGGAAATTATCAAGTTTTTCATGATTTTACCTTCAATTTTACTGTGTAGATCCTAACTCCGTAAATGTTAATTGTAATCAAGCCCGTATCGTTTCCGAATCCGATCCCGAATCGAAGCCGTTCTGAATAACGAGGAAAATCGATATTGGATTCGGATTCGGTATCCACTGTCACGATTCGGTTAATATATCGAAGGGTTCTGAATCGATGCCCATATTGGTTTTACAAATTTGTATGGAACGATAAAATGTAGACCAACCCAACGACGAATATATAATAAGTATTATACCAATCTGACGGTAATATTAATATTTTAACTATTAGTATTGGATGAATGAAAATTATTCAAAATGTTTGTCAAAAACTGCAGCAGCTACCTGAAGAGTAGAAGCGTATGCACTCACAGTCGTTTTCTTCGGCCCCCCGAACGCGTTTCCTATTGAGTGTGCTGCATGCGCTCTTCCAGCGGCGACTCGGCGCTGCGCTTGTACTCCTCGTTCACTATCTCCTCGTTCTCGATCTCCTCCTTCACCGGCACCTCGGGGCAGAGCAATACACTGCCTGCTTATGACATTGGTTTATACTTTAGACCTAAGTCCAGAATAGATGAACTTGTAAGTAATGGTTTAACTCACTTGTATCGTGGCGCCTACCAATTCAAGTCATCAATGGCATTCGTCAGTGACTTAACGTAGTTCCTGGTCAGCGTCAGTGTTTGGATTTTCAATAAGCCTCGATTGTATTTTTTCATGTGAGGAATGGCTCTGCGCAGGTCCTGGAAATTATCAAGTTTTTCATGATTTTACCTTCAATTTTACTGTGTAGATCCTAACTCCGTAAATGTTAATTGTAATCAAGCCCGTATCGTTTCCGAATCCGATCCCGAATCGAAGCCGTTCTGAATAACGAGGAAAATCGATATTGGATTCGGATTCGGTATCCACTGTCACGATTCGGTTAATATATCGAAGGGTTCTGAATCGATGCCCATATTGGTTTTACAAATTTGTATGTAACGAAAGTATTATACCAATCTGACGGTAATATTAATATTTTAACTATTAGTATTGGATGAATGAAAATTATTCAAAATGTTTGTCAAAAACTGCAGCAGCTACCTGAAGAGTAGAAGCGTATGCACTCACAGTCGTTTTCTTCGGCCCCCCGAACGCGTTTCCTATTGAGTGTGCTGCATGCGCTCTTCCAGCGGCGACTCGGCGCTGCGCTTGTACTCCTCGTTCACTATCTCCTCGTTCTCGATCTCCTCCTTCACCGGCACCTCGGGGCAGAGCAATACACTGCCTGCTTATGACATTGGTTTATACTTTAGACCTAAGTCCAGAATAGATGAACTTGTAAGTAATGGTTTAACTCACTTGTATCGTGGCGCCTTCCAATTCAAGTCATCAATGGCATTCGTCAGTGACTTAACGTAGTTGCTGGTCAGCGTCAGTGTTTGGATTTTCAATAAGCCTCGATTGTATTTTTTCATGTGAGGAATGGCTCTGCGCAGGTCCTGGAAATTATCAAGTTTTTCATGATTTTACCTTCAATTTTACTGTGAAGATCCTAACTCCGTAAATGTTAATTGTAATCAAGCCCGTATCGTTTCCGAATCCGATCCCGAATCGAAGCCGTTCTGAATAACGAGGAAAATCGATATTGGATTCGGATTCGGTATCCACTGTCACGATTCGGTTAATATATCGAAGGGTTCTGAATCGATGCCCATATTGGTTTTACAAATTTGTATGTAACGATAAAATGTAGACCAACCCAACGACGAATATATAATAAGTATTATACCAATCTGACGGTAATATTAATATTTTAACTATTAGTATTGGATGAATGAAAATTATTCAAAATGTTTGTCAAAAACTGCAGCAGCTACCTGAAGAGTAGAAGCGTATGCACTCACAGTCGTTTTCTTCGGCCCCCCGAACGCGTTTCCTATTGAGTGTGCTGCATGCGCTCTTCCAGCGGCGACTCGGCGCTGCGCTTGTACTCCTCGTTCACTATCTCCTCGTTCTCGATCTCCTCCTTCACCGGCACCTCGGGGCAGAGCAATACACTGCCTGCTTATGACATTGGTTTATACTTTAGACCTAAGTCCAGAATAGATGAACTTGTAAGTAATGGTTTAACTCACTTGTATCGTGGCGCCTTCCAATTCAAGTCATCAATGGCATTCGTCAGTGACTTAACGTAGTTGCTGGTCAGCGTCAGTGTTTGGATTTTCAATAAGCCTCGATTGTATTTTTTCATGTGAGGAATGGCTCTGCGCAGGTCCTGGAAATTATCAAGTTTTTCATGATTTTACCTTCAATTTTACTGTGAAGATCCTAACTCCGTAAATGTTAATTGTAATCAAGCCCGTATCGTTTCCGAATCCGATCCCGAATCGAAGCCGTTCTGAATAACGAGGAAAATCGATAGTGGATTCGGATTCGGTATCCACTGTCACGATTCGGTTAATATATCGAAGGGTTCTGAATCGATGCCCATATTGGTTTTACAAATTTGTATGTAACGATAAAATGTAGACCAACCCAACGACGAATATATAATAAGTATTATACCAATCTGACGGTAATATTAATATTTTAACTATTAGTATTGGATGAATGAAAATTATTCAAAATGTTTGTCAAAAACTGCAGCAGCTACCTGAAGAGTAGAAGCGTATGCACTCACAGTCGTTTTCTTCGGCCCCCCGAACGCGTTTCCTATTGAGTGTGCTGCATGCGCTCTTCCAGCGGCGACTCGGCGCTGCGCTTGTACTCCTCGTTCACTATCTCCTCGTTCTCGATCTCCTCCTTCACCGGCACCTCGGGGCAGAGCAATACACTGCCTGCTTATGACATTGGTTTATACTTTAGACCTAAGTCCAGAATAGATGAACTTGTAAGTAATGGTTTAACTCACTTGTATCGTGGCGCCTTCCAATTCAAGTCATCAATGGCATTCGTCAGTGACTTAACGTAGTTCCTGGTCAGCGTCAGTGTTTGGATTTTCAATAAGCCTCGATTGTATTTTTTCATGTGAGGAATGGCTCTGCGCAGGTCCTGGAAATTATCAAGTTTTTCATGATTTTACCTTCAATTTTACTGTGTAGATCCTAACTCCGTAAATGTTAATTGTAATCAAGCCCGTATCGATTCCGAATCCGATCCCGAATCGAAGCCGTTCTGAATAACGAGGAAAATCGATATTGGATTCGGATTCGGTATCCACTGTCACGATTCGGTTAATATATCGAAGGGTTCTGAATCGATGCCCATATTGGTTTTACAAATTTGTATGTAACGATAAAATGTAGACCAACCCAACGACGAATATATAATAAGTATTATACCAATCTGACGGTAATATTAATATTTTAACTATTAGTATTGGATGAATGAAAATTATTCAAAATGTTTGTCAAAAACTGCAACAGCTACCTGAAGAGTAGAAGCGTATGCACTCACAGTCGTTTTCTTCGGCCCCCCGAACGCGTTTCCTATTGAGTGTGCTGCATGCGCTCTTCCAGCGGCGACTCGGCGCTGCGCTTGTACTCCTCGTTCACTATCTCCTCGTTCTCGATCTCCTCCTTCACCGGCACCTCGGGGCAGAGCAATACACTGCCTGCTTATGACATTGGTTTATACTTTAGACCTAAGTCCAGAATAGATGAACTTGTAAGTAATGGTTTAACTCACTTGTATCGTGGCGCCTTCCAATTTAAGTCATCAATGGCATTCGTCAGTGACTTTACATAGTTCCTGGTCAGCGTCAGTGTTTGGATTTTCAATAAGCCTCGATTGTATTTTTTCATGTGAGGAATGGCTCTGCGCAGGTCCTGGAAATTATCAAGTTTTTCATGATTTTACCTTCAATTTTACTGTGAAGATCCTAACTCCGTAAATGTTAATTGTAATCAAGCCCGTATCGATTCCGAATCCGATCCCGAATCGAAGCCGTTCTGAATAACGAGGAAAATCGATATTGGATTCGGATTCGGTATCCACTGTCACGATTCGGTTAATATATCGAAGGGTTCTGAATCGATGCCCATATTGGTTTAACAAATTTGTATGTAACGATAAAATGTAGACCAACCCAACGACGAATATATTATAAGTATCATACTAATCTGACGGTAATATTAATATTTTAACTATTAGTATTGGATAAATGAAAATTATTCAAAATGTTTGTCAAAAACTGCAGCAGCTACCTGAAGAGTAGAAGCGTATGCACTCACAGTCGTTTTCTTCGGCCCCCCGAACGCGTTTCCTATTGAGTGTGCTGCATGCGCTCTTCCAGCGGCGACTCGGCGCTGCGCTTGTACTCCTCGTTCACTATCTCCTCGTTCTCGATCTCCTCCTTCACCGGCACCTCGGGGCAGAGCAATACACTGCCTGCTTATGACATTGGTTTATACTTTAGACCTAAGTCCAGAATAGATGAACTTGTAAGTAATGGTTTAACTCACTTGTATCGTGGCGCCTTCCAATTCAAGTCATCAATGGCATTCGTCAGTGACTTTACATAGTTCCTGGTCAGCGTCAGTGTTTGGATTTTCAATAAGCCTCGATTGTATTTTTTCATGTGAGGAATGGCTCTGCGCAGGTCCTGGAAATTATCAAGTTCTTCATGATTTTACCTTCAATTTTACTGTGAAGATCCTAACTCCGTAAATGTTAATTGTAATCAAGCCCGTATCGTTTCCGAATCCGATCCCGAATCGAAGCCGTTCTGAATAACGAGGAAAATCGATATTGGATTCGGATTCGGTATCCACTGTCACGATTCGGTTAATATATCGAAGGGTTCTGAATCGATGCCCATATTGGGGTTTTACAAATTTGTATGTAACGATAAAATGTAGACCAACCCAACGACGAATATATAATAAGTATTATACCAATCTGACGGTAATATTAATATTTTAACTATTAGTATTGGATAAATGAAAATTATTCAAAATGTCTGTCAAGAACTGCAGCAGCTAACTGAAGAGTAAAAGCGTATGCACTTACAGTCGTTTTCTTCGGCCCCCCGAACGCGTTTCCTATTGAGTGTGCTGCATGCACTCTTCCAGCGGCGACTCGGCGCTGCGCTTGTACTCCTCGTTCACTATCTCCTCGTTCTCGATCTCCTCCTTCACCGCCACCTCGGGGCAGAGCAATACACTGCCTGCTAGTGACATTGGTTTATACTTTAGACCTAAGTCCAGAATAGATGAACTTGTAAGTAATGGTTTAACTCACTTGTATCGTGGCGCCTTCCAATTCAAGTCATCAATGGCATTCGTCAGTGACTTAACGTAGTTCCTGGTCAGTGTCAGTGTTTGGATTTTCAATAAGCCTCGATTGTATTTTTTCATGTGAGGAATGGCTCTGCGCAGGTCCTGGAAATTATCAAGTTTTTCATGATTTTACCTTCAATTTTACTGTGTAGATCCTAACTCCGTAAATGTTAATTGTAATCAAGCCCGTATCGATTCCGAATCCGATCCCGAATCGAAGCCGTTCTGAATAACGAGGAAAATCGATATTGGATTCGGATTCGGTATCCACTGTCACGATTCGGTTAATATATCGAAGGGTTCTGAATCGATGCCCATATTGGTTTTACAAATTTGTATGTAACGATAAAATGTAGACCAACCCAACGACGAATATATAATAAGTATTATACCAATCTGACGGTAATATTAATATTTTAACTATTAGTATTGGATGAATGAAAATTATTCAAAATGTTTGTCAAAAACTGCAGCAGCTACCTGAAGAGTAGAAGCGTATGCACTCACAGTCGTTTTCTTCGGCCCCCCGAACGCGTTTCCTATTGAGTGTGCTGCATGCGCTCTTCCAGCGGCGACTCGGCGCTGCGCTTGTACTCCTCGTTCACTATCTCCTCGTTCTCGATCTCCTCCTTCACCGGCACCTCGGGGCAGAGCAATACACTGCCTGCTTATGACATTGGTTTATACTTTAGACCTAAGTCCAGAATAGATGAACTTGTAAGTAATGGTTTAACTCACTTGTATCGTGGCGCCTTCCAATTCAAGTCATCAATGGCATTCGTCAGTGACTTTACGTAGTTCCTGGTCAGCGTCAGTGTTTGGATTTTCAATAAGCCTCGATTGTATTTTTTCATGTGAGGAATGGCTCTGCGCAGGTCCTGGAAATTATCAAGTTTTTCATGATTTTACCTTCAATTTTACTGTGTAGATCCTAACTCCGTAAATGTTAATTGTAATCAAGCCCGTATCGATTCCGAATCCGATCCCGAATCGAAGCCGTTCTGAATAACGAGGAAAATCGATATTGGATTCGGATTCGGTATCCACTGTCACGATTCGGTTAATATATCGAAGGGTTCTGAATCGATGCCCATATTGGTTTTACAAATTTGTATGTAACGATAAAATGTAGACCAACCCAACGACGAATATATAATAAGTATTATACCAATCTGACGGTAATATTAATATTTTAACTATTAGTATTGGATGAATGAAAATTATTCAAAATGTTTGTCAAAAACTGCAGCAGCTACCTGAAGAGTAGAAGCGTATGCACTCACAGTCGTTTTCTTCGGCCCCCCGAACGCGTTTCCTATTGAGTGTGCTGCATGCGCTCTTCCAGCGGCGACTCGGCGCTGCGCTTGTACTCCTCGTTCACTATCTCCTCGTTCTCGATCTCCTCCTTCACCGGCACCTCGGGGCAGAGCAATACACTGCCTGCTTATGACATTGGTTTATACTTTAGACCTAAGTCCAGAATAGATGAACTTGTAAGTAATGGTTTAACTCACTTGTATCGTGGCGCCTTCCAATTCAAGTCATCAATGGCATTCGTCAGTGACTTAACGTAGTTCCTGGTCAGCGTCAGTGTTTGGATTTTCAATAAGCCTCGATTGTATTTTTTCATGTGAGGAATGGCTCTGCGCAGGTCCTGGAAATTATCAAGTTTTTCATGATTTTACCTTCAATTTTACTGTGAAGATCCTAACTCCGTAAATGTTAATTGTAATCAAGCCCGTATCGATTCCGAATCCGATCCCGAATCGAAGCCGTTCTGAATAACGAGGAAAATCGATATTGGATTCGGATTCGGTATCCACTGTCACGATTCGGTTAATATATCGAAGGGTTCTGAATCGATGCCCATATTGGTTTAACAAATTTGTATGTAACGATAAAATGTAGACCAACCCAACGACGAATATATTATAAGTATCATACTAATCTGACGGTAATATTAATATTTTAACTATTAGTATTGGATAAATGAAAATTATTCAAAATGTTTGTCAAAAACTGCAGCAGCTAACTGAAGAGTAGAAGCGTATGCACTCACAGTCGTTTTCTTCGGCCCCCCGAACGCGTTTCCTATTGAGTGTGCTGCATGCGCTCTTCCAGCGGCGACTCGGCGCAGCGCTTGTACTCCTCGTTCACTATCTCCTCGTTCTCGATCTCCTCCTTCACCGGCACCTCGGGGCAGAGCAATACACTGCCTGCTTATGACATTGGTTTATACTTTAGACCTAAGTCCAGAATAGATGAACTTGTAAGTAATGGTTTAACTCACTTGTATCGTGGCGCCTTCCAATTCAAGTCATCAATGGCATTCGTCAGTGACTTTACATAGTTCCTGGTCAGCGTCAGTGTTTGGATTTTCAATAAGCCTCGATTGTATTTTTTCATGTGAGGAATGGCTCTGCGCAGGTCCTGGAAATTATCAAGTTTTTCATGATTTTACCTTCAATTTTACTGTGAAGATCCTAACTCCGTAAATGTTAATTGTAATCAAGCCCGTATCGTTTCCGAATCCGATCCCGAATCGAAGCCGTTCTGAATAACGAGGAAAATCGATATTGGATTCGGATTCGGTATCCACTGTCACGATTCGGTTAATATATCGAAGGGTTCTGAATCGATGCCCATATTGGTTTAACAAATTTGTATGTAACGATAAAATGTAGACCAACCCAACGACGAATATATTATAAGTATTATACCAATCTGACGGTAATATTAATATTTTAACTATTAGTATTGGATAAATGAAAATTATTCAAAATGTTTGTCAAAAACTGCAGCAGCTAACTGAAGAGAAGAAGCGTATGCACTCACAGTCGTTTTCTTCGGCCCCCCGAACGCGTTTCCTATTGAGTGTGCTGCATGCGCTCTTCCAGCGGCGACTCGGCGCTGCGCTTGTACTCCTCGTTCTCGATCTCCGCCTTCACCGGCACCTCGGGGCAGAGCAATACACTGCCTGCTAATGACATTGGTTTATACTTTAGACCTAAGTCCAGAATAGATGAACTTGTAAGTAATGGTTTAACTCACTTGTATCGTGGCGCCTTCCAATTCAAGTCATCAATGGCATTCGTCAGTGACTTAACGTAGTTGCTGGTCAGCGTCAGTGTTTGGATTTTCAATAAGCCTCGATTGTATTTTTTCATGTGAGGAATGGCTCTGCGCAGGTCCTGGAAATTATCAAGTTTTTCATGATTTTACCTTCAATTTTACTGTGAAGATCCTAACTCCGTAAATGTTAATTGTAATCAAGCCCGTATCGTTTCCGAATCCGATCCCGAATCGAAGCCGTTCTGAATAACGAGGAAAATCGATATTGGATTCGGATTCGGTATCCACTGTCACGATTCGGTTAATATATCGAAGGGTTCTGAATCGATGCCCATATTGGTTTTACAAATTTGTATGTAACGATAAAATGTAGACCAACCCAACGACGAATATATAATAAGTATTATACCAATCTGACGGTAATATTAATATTTTAACTATTAGTATTGGATGAATGAAAATTATTCAAAATGTTTGTCAAAAACTGCAGCAGCTACCTGAAGAGTAGAAGCGTATGCACTCACAGTCGTTTTCTTCGGCCCCCCGAACGCGTTTCCTATTGAGTGTGCTGCATGCGCTCTTCCAGCGGCGACTCGGCGCTGCGCTTGTACTCCTCGTTCACTATCTCCTCGTTCTCGATCTCCTCCTTCACCGGCACCTCGGGGCAGAGCAATACACTGCCTGCTTATGACATTGGTTTATACTTTAGACCTAAGTCCAGAATAGATGAACTTGTAAGTAATGGTTTAACTCACTTGTATCGTGGCGCCTTCCAATTCAAGTCATCAATGGCATTCGTCAGTGACTTTACGTAGTTCCTGGTCAGCGTCAGTGTTTGGATTTTCAATAAGCCTCGATTGTATTTTTTCATGTGAGGAATGGCTCTGCGCAGGTCCTGGAAATTATCAAGTTTTTCATGATTTTACCTTCAATTTTACTGTGAAGATCCTAACTCCGTAAATGTTAATTGTAATCAAGCCCGTATCGTTTCCGAATCCGATCCCGAATCGAAGCCGTTCTGAATAACGAGGAAAATCGATATTGGATTCGGATTCGGTATCCACTGTCACGATTCGGTTAATATATCGAAGGGTTCTGAATCGATGCCCATATTGGTTTTACAAATTTGTATGTAACGATAAAATGTAGACCAACCCAACGACGAATATATAATAAGTATTATACCAATCTGACGGTAATATTAATATTTTAACTATTAGTATTGGATGAATGAAAATTATTCAAAATGTTTGTCAAAAACTGCAGCAGCTACCTGAAGAGTAGAAGCGTATGCACTCACAGTCGTTTTCTTCGGCCCCCCGAACGCGTTTCCTATTGAGTGTGCTGCATGCGCTCTTCCAGCGGCGACTCGGCGCTGCGCTTGTACTCCTCGTTCACTATCTCCTCGTTCTCGATCTCCTCCTTCACCGGCACCTCGGGGCAGAGCAATACACTGCCTGCTTATGACATTGGTTTATACTTTAGACCTAAGTCCAGAATAGATGAACTTGTAAGTAATGGTTTAACTCACTTGTATCGTGGCGCCTTCCAATTCAAGTCATCAATGGCATTCGTCAGTGACTTAACGTAGTTGCTGGTCAGCGTCAGTGTTTGGATTTTCAATAAGCCTCGATTGTATTTTTTCATGTGAGGAATGGCTCTGCGCAGGTCCTGGAAATTATCAAGTTTTTCATGATTTTACCTTCAATTTTACTGTGTAGATCCTAACTCCGTAAATGTTAATTGTAATCAAGCCCGTATCGATTCCGAATCCGATCCCGAATCGAAGCCGTTCTGAATAACGAGGAAAATCGATATTGGATTCGGATTCGGTATCCACTGTCACGATTCGGTTAATATATCGAAGGGTTCTGAATCGATGCCCATATTGGTTTTACAAATTTGTATGTAACGATAAAATGTAGACCAACCCAACGACGAATATATAATAAGTATTATACCAATCTGACGGTAATATTAATATTTTAACTATTAGTATTGGATGAATGAAAATTATTCAAAATGTTTGTCAAAAACTGCAGCAGCTACCTGAAGAGTAGAAGCGTATGCACTCACAGTCGTTTTCTTCGGCCCCCCGAACGCGTTTCCTATTGAGTGTGCTGCATGCGCTCTTCCAGCGGCGACTCGGCGCTGCGCTTGTACTCCTCGTTCACTATCTCCTCGTTCTCGATCTCCTCCTTCACCGGCACCTCGGGGCAGAGCAATACACTGCCTGCTTATGACATTGGTTTATACTTTAGACCTAAGTCCAGAATAGATGAACTTGTAAGTAATGGTTTAACTCACTTGTATCGTGGCGCCTTCCAATTCAAGTCATCAATGGCATTCGTCAGTGACTTTACGTAGTTCCTGGTCAGCGTCAGTGTTTGGATTTTCAATAAGCCTCGATTGTATTTTTTCATGTGAGGAATGGCTCTGCGCAGGTCCTGGAAATTATCAAGTTTTTCATGATTTTACCTTCAATTTTACTGTGTAGATCCTAACTCCGTAAATGTTAATTGTAATCAAGCCCGTATCGATTCCGAATCCGATCCCGAATCGAAGCCGTTCTGAATAACGAGGAAAATCGATATTGGATTCGGATTCGGTATCCACTGTCACGATTCGGTTAATATATCGAAGGGTTCTGAATCGATGCCCATATTGGTTTTACAAATTTGTATGTAACGATAAAATGTAGACCAACCCAACGACGAATATATAATAAGTATTATACCAATCTGACGGTAATATTAATATTTTAACTATTAGTATTGGATGAATGAAAATTATTCAAAATGTTTGTCAAAAACTGCAGCAGCTACCTGAAGAGTAGAAGCGTATGCACTCACAGTCGTTTTCTTCGGCCCCCCGAACGCGTTTCCTATTGAGTGTGCTGCATGCGCTCTTCCAGCGGCGACTCGGCGCTGCGCTTGTACTCCTCGTTCACTATCTCCTCGTTCTCGATCTCCTCCTTCACCGGCACCTCGGGGCAGAGCAATACACTGCCTGCTTATGACATTGGTTTATACTTTAGACCTAAGTCCAGAATAGATGAACTTGTAAGTAATGGTTTAACTCACTTGTATCGTGGCGCCTTCCAATTCAAGTCATCAATGGCATTCGTCAGTGACTTAACGTAGTTCCTGGTCAGCGTCAGTGTTTGGATTTTCAATAAGCCTCGATTGTATTTTTTCATGTGAGGAATGGCTCTGCGCAGGTCCTGGAAATTATCAAGTTTTTCATGATTTTACCTTCAATTTTACTGTGAAGATCCTAACTCCGTAAATGTTAATTGTAATCAAGCCCGTATCGATTCCGAATCCGATCCCGAATCGAAGCCGTTCTGAATAACGAGGAAAATCGATATTGGATTCGGATTCGGTATCCACTGTCACGATTCGGTTAATATATCGAAGGGTTCTGAATCGATGCCCATATTGGTTTAACAAATTTGTATGTAACGATAAAATGTAGACCAACCCAACGACGAATATATTATAAGTATCATACTAATCTGACGGTAATATTAATATTTTAACTATTAGTATTGGATAAATGAAAATTATTCAAAATGTTTGTCAAAAACTGCAGCAGCTAACTGAAGAGTAGAAGCGTATGCACTCACAGTCGTTTTCTTCGGCCCCCCGAACGCGTTTCCTATTGAGTGTGCTGCATGCGCTCTTCCAGCGGCGACTCGGCGCAGCGCTTGTACTCCTCGTTCACTATCTCCTCGTTCTCGATCTCCTCCTTCACCGGCACCTCGGGGCAGAGCAATACACTGCCTGCTTATGACATTGGTTTATACTTTAGACCTAAGTCCAGAATAGATGAACTTGTAAGTAATGGTTTAACTCACTTGTATCGTGGCGCCTTCCAATTCAAGTCATCAATGGCATTCGTCAGTGACTTTACATAGTTCCTGGTCAGCGTCAGTGTTTGGATTTTCAATAAGCCTCGATTGTATTTTTTCATGTGAGGAATGGCTCTGCGCAGGTCCTGGAAATTATCAAGTTTTTCATGATTTTACCTTCAATTTTACTGTGAAGATCCTAACTCCGTAAATGTTAATTGTAATCAAGCCCGTATCGTTTCCGAATCCGATCCCGAATCGAAGCCGTTCTGAATAACGAGGAAAATCGATATTGGATTCGGATTCGGTATCCACTGTCACGATTCGGTTAATATATCGAAGGGTTCTGAATCGATGCCCATATTGGTTTAACAAATTTGTATGTAACGATAAAATGTAGACCAACCCAACGACGAATATATTATAAGTATTATACCAATCTGACGGTAATATTAATATTTTAACTATTAGTATTGGATAAATGAAAATTATTCAAAATGTTTGTCAAAAACTGCAGCAGCTAACTGAAGAGAAGAAGCGTATGCACTCACAGTCGTTTTCTTCGGCCCCCCGAACGCGTTTCCTATTGAGTGTGCTGCATGCGCTCTTCCAGCGGCGACTCGGCGCTGCGCTTGTACTCCTCGTTCTCGATCTCCGCCTTCACCGGCACCTCGGGGCAGAGCAATACACTGCCTGCTAATGACATTGGTTTATACTTTAGACCTAAGTCCAGAATAGATGAACTTGTAAGTAATGGTTTAACTCACTTGTATCGTGGCGCCTTCCAATTCAAGTCATCAATGGCATTCGTCAGTGACTTAACGTAGTTCCTGGTCAGCGTCAGTGTTTGGATTTTCAATAAGCCTCGATTGTATTTTTTCATGTGAGGAATGGCTCTGCGCAGGTCCTGGAAATTATCAAGTTTTTCATGATTTTACCTTCAATTTTACTGTGAAGATCCTAACTCCGTAAATGTTAATTGTAATCAAGCCCGTATCGTTTCCGAATCCGATCCCGAATCGAAGCCGTTCTGAATAACGAGGAAAATCGATATTGGATTCGGATTCGGTATCCACTGTCACGATTCGGTTAATATATCGAAGGGTTCTGAATCGATGCCCATATTGGTTTTACAAATTTGTATGTAACGATAAAATGTAGACCAACCCAACGACGAATATATAATAAGTATTATACCAATCTGACGGTAATATTAATATTTTAACTATTAGTATTGGATGAATGAAAATTATTCAAAATGTTTGTCAAAAACTGCAGCAGCTACCTGAAGAGTAGAAGCGTATGCACTCACAGTCGTTTTCTTCGGCCCCCCGAACGCGTTTCCTATTGAGTGTGCTGCATGCGCTCTTCCAGCGGCGACTCGGCGCTGCGCTTGTACTCCTCGTTCACTATCTCCTCGTTCTCGATCTCCTCCTTCACCGGCACCTCGGGGCAGAGCAATACACTGCCTGCTTATGACATTGGTTTATACTTTAGACCTAAGTCCAGAATAGATGAACTTGTAAGTAATGGTTTAACTCACTTGTATCGTGGCGCCTTCCAATTCAAGTCATCAATGGCATTCGTCAGTGACTTAACGTAGTTGCTGGTCAGCGTCAGTGTTTGGATTTTCAATAAGCCTCGATTGTATTTTTTCATGTGAGGAATGGCTCTGCGCAGGTCCTGGAAATTATCAAGTTTTTCATGATTTTACCTTCAATTTTACTGTGAAGATCCTAACTCCGTAAATGTTAATTGTAATCAAGCCCGTATCGTTTCCGAATCCGATCCCGAATCGAAGCCGTTCTGAATAACGAGGAAAATCAATAGTGGATTCGGATTCGGTATCCACTGTCACGATTCCGTTAATATATCGAAGGGTTCTGAATCGATGCCCATATTGGTTTTACAAATTTGTATGTAACGATAAAATGTAGACCAACCCAACGACGAATATATAATAAGTATTATACCAATCTGACGGTAATATTAATATTTTAACTATTAGTATTGGATGAATGAAAATTATTCAAAATGTTTGTCAAAAACTGCAGCAGCTACCTGAAGAGTAGAAGCGTATGCACTCACAGTCGTTTTCTTCGGCCCCCCGAACGCGTTTCCTATTGAGTGTGCTGCATGCGCTCTTCCAGCGGCGACTCGGCGCTGCGCTTGTACTCCTCGTTCACTATCTCCTCGTTCTCGATCTCCTCCTTCACCGGCACCTCGGGGCAGAGCAATACACTGCCTGCTTATGACATTGGTTTATACTTTAGACCTAAGTCCAGAATAGATGAACTTGTAAGTAATGGTTTAACTCACTTGTATCGTGGCGCCTTCCAATTCAAGTCATCAATGGCATTCGTCAGTGACTTAACGTAGTTCCTGGTCAGCGTCAGTGTTTGGATTTTCAATAAGCCTCGATTGTATTTTTTCATGTGAGGAATGGCTCTGCGCAGGTCCTGGAAATTATCAAGTTTTTCATGATTTTACCTTCAATTTTACTGTGTAGATCCTAACTCCGTAAATGTTAATTGTAATCAAGCCCGTATCGATTCCGAATCCGATCCCGAATCGAAGCCGTTCTGAATAACGAGGAAAATCGATATTGGATTCGGATTCGGTATCCACTGTCACGATTCGGTTAATATATCGAAGGGTTCTGAATCGATGCCCATATTGGTTTTACAAATTTGTATGTAACGATAAAATGTAGACCAACCCAACGACGAATATATAATAAGTATTATACCAATCTGACGGTAATATTAATATTTTAACTATTAGTATTGGATGAATGAAAATTATTCAAAATGTTTGTCAAAAACTGCAACAGCTACCTGAAGAGTAGAAGCGTATGCACTCACAGTCGTTTTCTTCGGCCCCCCGAACGCGTTTCCTATTGAGTGTGCTGCATGCGCTCTTCCAGCGGCGACTCGGCGCTGCGCTTTTACTCCTCGTTCACTATCTCCTCGTTCTCGATCTCCTCCTTCACCGGCACCTCGGGGCAGAGCAATACACTGCCTGCTTATGACATTGGTTTATACTTTAGACCTAAGTCCAGAATAGATGAACTTGTAAGTAATGGTTTAACTCACTTGTATCGTGGCGCCTTCCAATTCAAGTCATCAATGGCATTCGTCAGTGACTTTACATAGTTCCTGGTCAGCGTCAGTGTTTGGATTTTCAATAAGCCTCGATTGTATTTTTTCATGTGAGGAATGGCTCTGCGCAGGTCCTGGAAATTATCAAGTTTTTCATGATTTTACCTTCAATTTTACTGTGAAGATCCTAACTCCGTAAATGTTAATTGTAATCAAGCCCGTATCGATTCCGAATCCGATCCCGAATCGAAGCCGTTCTGAATAACGAGGAAAATCGATATTGGATTCGGATTCGGTATCCACTGTCACGATTCGGTTAATATATCGAAGGGTTCTGAATCGATGCCCATATTGGTTTAACAAATTTGTATGTAACGATAAAATGTAGACCAACCCAACGACGAATATATTATAAGTATCATACTAATCTGACGGTAATATTAATATTTTAACTATTAGTATTGGATAAATGAAAATTATTCAAAATGTTTGTCAAAAACTGCAGCAGCTAACTGAAGAGTAGAAGCGTATGCACTCACAGTCGTTTTCTTCGGCCCCCCGAACGCGTTTCCTATTGAGTGTGCTGCATGCGCTCTTCCAGCGGCGACTCGGCGCTGCGCTTGTACTCCTCGTTCACTATCTCCTCGTTCTCGATCTCCTCCTTCACCGGCACCTCGGGGCAGAGCAATACACTGCCTGCTTATGACATTGGTTTATACTTTAGACCTAAGTCCAGAATAGATGAACTTGTAAGTAATGGTTTAACTCACTTGTATCGTGGCGCCTTCCAATTCAAGTCATCAATGGCATTCGTCAGTGACTTTACATAGTTCCTGGTCAGCGTCAGTGTTTGGATTTTCAATAAGCCTCGATTGTATTTTTTCATGTGGGGAATGGCTCTGCGCAGGTCCTGGAAATTATCAAGTTCTTCATGATTTTACCTTCAATTTTACTGTGAAGATCCTAACTCCGTAAATGTTAATTGTAATCAAGCCCGTATCGTTTCCGAATCCGATCCCGAATCGAAGCCGTTCTGAATAACGAGGAAAATCGATATTGGATTCGGATTCGGTATCCACTGTCACGATTCGGTTAATATATCGAAGGGTTCTGAATCGATGCCCATATTGGGGTTTAACAAATTTGTATGTAACGATAAAATGTAGACCAACCCAACGACGAATATATAATAAGTATTATACCAATCTGACGGTAATATTAATATTTTAACTATTAGTATTGGATAAATGAAAATTATTCAAAATGTCTGTCAAGAACTGCAGCAGCTAACTGAAGAGTAAAAGCGTATGCACTTACAGTCGTTTTCTTCGGCCCCCCGAACGCGTTTCCTATTGAGTGTGCTGCATGCACTCTTCCAGCGGCGACTCGGCGCTGCGCTTGTACTCCTCGTTCACTATCTCCTCGTTCTCGATCTCCTCCTTCACCGCCACCTCGGGGCAGAGCAATACACTGCCTGCTAATGACATTGGTTTATACTTTAGACCTAAGTCCAGAATAGATGAACTTGTAAGTAATGGTTTAACTCACTTGTATCGTGGCGCCTTCCAATTCAAGTCATCAATGGCATTCGTCAGTGACTTAACGTAGTTCCTGGTCAGTGTCAGTGTTTGGATTTTCAATAAGCCTCGATTGTATTTTTTCATGTGAGGAATGGCTCTGCGCAGGTCCTGGAAATTATCAAGTTTTTCATGATTTTACCTTCAATTTTACTGTGTAGATCCTAACTCCGTAAATGTTAATTGTAATCAAGCCCGTATCGATTCCGAATCCGATCCCGAATCGAAGCCGTTCTGAATAACGAGGAAAATCGATATTGGATTCGGATTCGGTATCCACTGTCACGATTCGGTTAATATATCGAAGGGTTCTGAATCGATGCCCATATTGGTTTTACAAATTTGTATGTAACGATAAAATGTAGACCAACCCAACGACGAATATATAATAAGTATTATACCAATCTGACGGTAATATTAATATTTTAACTATTAGTATTGGATGAATGAAAATTATTCAAAATGTTTGTCAAAAACTGCAGCAGCTACCTGAAGAGTAGAAGCGTATGCACTCACAGTCGTTTTCTTCGGCCCCCCGAACGCGTTTCCTATTGAGTGTGCTGCATGCGCTCTTCCAGCGGCGACTCGGCGCTGCGCTTGTACTCCTCGTTCACTATCTCCTCGTTCTCGATCTCCTCCTTCACCGGCACCTCGGGGCAGAGCAATACACTGCCTGCTTATGACATTGGTTTATACTTTAGACCTAAGTCCAGAATAGATGAACTTGTAAGTAATGGTTTAACTCACTTGTATCGTGGCGCCTTCCAATTCAAGTCATCAATGGCATTCGTCAGTGACTTAACGTAGTTGCTGGTCAGCGTCAGTGTTTGGATTTTCAATAAGCCTCGATTGTATTTTTTCATGTGAGGAATGGCTCTGCGCAGGTCCTGGAAATTATCAAGTTTTTCATGATTTTACCTTCAATTTTACTGTGAAGATCCTAACTCCGTAAATGTTAATTGTAATCAAGCCCGTATCGATTCCGAATCCGATCCCGAATCGAAGCCGTTCTGAATAACGAGGAAAATCGATATTGGATTCGGATTCGGTATCCACTGTCACGATTCGGTTAATATATCGAAGGGTTCTGAATCGATGCCCATATTGGTTTAACAAATTTGTATGTAACGATAAAATGTAGACCAACCCAACGACGAATATATTATAAGTATCATACTAATCTGACGGTAATATTAATATTTTAACTATTAGTATTGGATAAATGAAAATTATTCAAAATGTTTGTCAAAAACTGCAGCAGCTAACTGAAGAGTAGAAGCGTATGCACTCACAGTCGTTTTCTTCGGCCCCCCGAACGCGTTTCCTATTGAGTGTGCTGCATGCGCTCTTCCAGCGGCGACTCGGCGCTGCGCTTGTACTCCTCGTTCACTATCTCCTCGTTCTCGATCTCCTCCTTCACCGGCACCTCGGGGCAGAGCAATACACTGCCTGCTTATGACATTGGTTTATACTTTAGACCTAAGTCCAGAATAGATGAACTTGTAAGTAATGGTTTAACTCACTTGTATCGTGGCGCCTTCCAATTCAAGTCATCAATGGCATTCGTCAGTGACTTTACATAGTTCCTGGTCAGCGTCAGTGTTTGGATTTTCAATAAGCCTCGATTGTATTTTTTCATGTGAGGAATGGCTCTGCGCAGGTCCTGGAAATTATCAAGTTTTTCATGATTTTACCTTCAATTTTACTGTGAAGATCCTAACTCCGTAAATGTTAATTGTAATCAAGCCCGTATCGATTCCGAATCCGATCCCGAATCGAAGCCGTTCTGAATAACGAGGAAAATCGATATTGGATTCGGATTCGGTATCCACTGTCACGATTCGGTTAATATATCGAAGGGTTCTGAATCGATGCCCATATTGGTTTAACAAATTTGTATGTAACGATAAAATGTAGACCAACCCAACGACGAATATATTATAAGTATCATACTAATCTGACGGTAATATTAATATTTTAACTATTAGTATTGGATAAATGAAAATTATTCAAAATGTTTGTCAAAAACTGCAGCAGCTAACTGAAGAGTAGAAGCGTATGCACTCACAGTCGTTTTCTTCGGCCCCCCGAACGCGTTTCCTATTGAGTGTGCTGCATGCGCTCTTCCAGCGGCGACTCGGCGCTGCGCTTGTACTCCTCGTTCACTATCTCCTCGTTCTCGATCTCCTCCTTCACCGGCACCTCGGGGCAGAGCAATACACTGCCTGCTTATGACATTGGTTTATACTTTAGACCTAAGTCCAGAATAGATGAACTTGTAAGTAATGGTTTAACTCACTTGTATCGTGGCGCCTTCCAATTCAAGTCATCAATGGCATTCGTCAGTGACTTTACATAGTTCCTGGTCAGCGTCAGTGTTTGGATTTTCAATAAGCCTCGATTGTATTTTTTCATGTGAGGAATGGCTCTGCGCAGGTCCTGGAAATTATCAAGTTTTTCATGATTTTACCTTCAATTTTACTGTGAAGATCCTAACTCCGTAAATGTTAATTGTAATCAAGCCCGTATCGTTTCCGAATCCGATCCCGAATCGAAGCCGTTCTGAATAACGAGGAAAATCGATATTGGATTCGGATTCGGTATCCACTGTCACGATTCGGTTAATATATCGAAGGGTTCTGAATCGATGCCCATATTGGTTTAACAAATTTGTATGTAACGATAAAATGTAGACCAACCCAACGACGAATATATTATAAGTATTATACCAATCTGACGGTAATATTAATATTTTAACTATTAGTATTGGATAAATGAAAATTATTCAAAATGTTTGTCAAAAACTGCAGCAGCTAACTGAAGAGAAGAAGCGTATGCACTCACAGTCGTTTTCTTCGGCCCCCCGAACGCGTTTCCTATTGAGTGTGCTGCATGCGCTCTTCCAGCGGCGACTCGGCGCTGCGCTTGTACTCCTCGTTCTCGATCTCCGCCTTCACCGGCACCTCGGGGCAGAGCAATACACTGCCTGCTAATGACATTGGTTTATACTTTAGACCTAAGTCCAGAATAGATGAACTTGTAAGTAATGGTTTAACTCACTTGTATCGTGGCGCCTTCCAATTCAAGTCATCAATGGCATTCGTCAGTGACTTAACGTAGTTCCTGGCCAGCGTCAGTGTTTGGATTTTCAATAAGCCTCGATTGTATTTTTTCATGTGGGGAATGGCTCTGCGCAGGTCCTGGAAATTATCAAGTTCTTCATGATTTTACCTTCAATTTTACTGTGAAGATTCTAACTCCGTAAATGTTAATTGTAATCAAGCCCGTATCGTTTCCGAATCCGATCCCGAATCGAAGCCGTTCTGAATAACGAGGAAAATCGATATTGGATTCGGATTCGGTATCCACTGTCACGATTCGGTTAATATATCGAAGGGTTCTGAATCGATGCCCATATTGGGGTTTTACAAATTTGTATGTAACGATAAAATGTAGACCAACCCAACGACGAATATATAATAAGTATTATACCAATCTGACGGTAATATTAATATTTTAACTATTAGTATTGGATAAATGAAAATTATTCAAAATGTCTGTCAAGAACTGCAGCAGCTAACTGAAGAGTAAAAGCGTATGCACTTACAGTCGTTTTCTTCGGCCCCCCGAACGCGTTTCCTATTAAGTGTGCTGCATGCGCTCTTCCAGCGGCGACTCGGCGCTGCGCTTGTACTCCTCGTTCTCGATCTCCGCCTTCACCGACACCTCGGGGCAGAGCAATACACTGCCTGCTAATGACATTGGTTTATACTTTAGACCTAAGTCCAGAATAGATGAACTTGTAAGTAATGGTTTAACTCACTTGTATCGTGGCGCCTTCCAATTCAAGTCATCAATGGCATTCGTCAGTGACTTAACGTAGTTCCTGGCCAGCGTCAGTGTTTGGATTTTCAATAAGCCTCGATTGTATTTTTTCATGTGAGGAATGGCTCTGCGCAGGTCCTGGAAATTATCAAGTTTTTCATGATTTTACCTTCAATTTTACTGTGAAGATCCTAACTCCGTAAATGTTAATTGTAATCAAGCCCGTATCGATTCCGAATCCGATCCCGAATCGAAGCCGTTCTGAATAACGAGGAAAATCGATATTGGATTCGGATTCGGTATCCACTGTCACGATTCGGTTAATATATCGAAGGGTTCTGAATCGATGCCCATATTGGTTTTACAAATTTGTATGTAACGATAAAATGTAGACCAACCCAACGACGAATATATAATAAGTATTATACCAATCTGACGGTAATATTAATATTTTAACTATTAGTATTGGATGAATGAAAATTATTCAAAATGTTTGTCAAAAACTGCAGCAGCTACCTGAAGAGTAGAAGCGTATGCACTCACAGTCGTTTTCTTCGGCCCCCCGAACGCGTTTCCTATTGAGTGTGCTGCATGCGCTCTTCCAGCGGCGACTCGGCGCTGCGCTTGTACTCCTCGTTCACTATCTCCTCGTTCTCGATCTCCTCCTTCACCGGCACCTCGGGGCAGAGCAATACACTGCCTGCTTATGACATTGGTTTATACTTTAGACCTAAGTCCAGAATAGATGAACTTGTAAGTAATGGTTTAACTCACTTGTATCGTGGCGCCTTCCAATTCAAGTCATCAATGGCATTCGTCAGTGACTTTACATAGTTCCTGGTCAGCGTCAGTGTTTGGATTTTCAATAAGCCTCGATTGTATTTTTTCATGTGAGGAATGGCTCTGCGCAGGTCCTGGAAATTATCAAGTTTTTCATGATTTTACCTTCAATTTTACTGTGAAGATCCTAAATCCGTAAATGTTAATTGTAATCAAGCCCGTATCGATTCCGAATCCGATCCCGAATCGAAGCCGTTCTGAATAACGAGGAAAATCGATATTGGATTCGGATTCGGTATCCACTGTCACGATTCGGTTAATATATCGAAGGGTTCTGAATCGATGCCTATATTGGTTTAACAAATTTGTATGTAACGATAAAATGTAGACCAACCCAACGACGAATATATTATAAGTATCATACTAATCTGACGGTAATATTAATATTTTAACTATTAGTATTGGATAAATGAAAATTATTCAAAATGTTTGTCAAAAACTGCAGCAGCTAACTGAAGAGTAGAAGCGTATGCACTCACAGTCGTTTTCTTCGGCCCCCCGAACGCGTTTCCTATTGAGTGTGCTGCATGCGCTCTTCCAGCGGCGACTCGGCGCTGCGCTTGTACTCCTCGTTCACTATCTCCTCGTTCTCGATCTCCTCCTTCACCGGCACCTCGGGGCAGAGCAATACACTGCCTGCTTATGACATTGGTTTATACTTTAGACCTAAGTCCAGAATAGATGAACTTGTAAGTAATGGTTTAACTCACTTGTATCGTGGCGCCTTCCAATTCAAGTCATCAATGGCATTCGTCAGTGACTTTACATAGTTCCTGGTCAGCGTCAGTGTTTGGATTTTCAATAAGCCTCGATTGTATTTTTTCATGTGGGGAATGGCTCTGCGCAGGTCCTGGAAATTATCAAGTTCTTCATGATTTTACCTTCAATTTTACTGTGAAGATCCTAACTCCGTAAATGTTAATTGTAATCAAGCCCGTATCGTTTCCGAATCCGATCCCGAATCGAAGCCGTTCTGAATAACGAGGAAAATCGATATTGGATTCGGATTCGGTATCCACTGTCACGATTCGGTTAATATATCGAAGGGTTCTGAATCGATGCCCATATTGGGGTTTTACAAATTTGTATGTAACGATAAAATGTAGACCAACCCAACGACGAATATATAATAAGTATTATACCAATCTGACGGTAATATTAATATTTTAACTATTAGTATTGGATAAATGAAAATTATTCAAAATGTCTGTCAAGAACTGCAGCAGCTAACTGAAGAGTAAAAGCGTATGCACTTACAGTCGTTTTCTTCGGCCCCCCGAACGCGTTTCCTATTGAGTGTGCTGCATGCACTCTTCCAGCGGCGACTCGGCGCTGCGCTTGTACTCCTCGTTCACTATCTCCTCGTTCTCGATCTCCTCCTTCACCGCCACCTCGGGGCAGAGCAATACACTGCCTGCTAATGACATTGGTTTATACTTTAGACCTAAGTCCAGAATAGATGAACTTGTAAGTAATGGTTTAACTCACTTGTATCGTGGCGCCTTCCAATTCAAGTCATCAATGGCATTCGTCAGTGACTTAACGTAGTTCCTGGTCAGTGTCAGTGTTTGGATTTTCAATAAGCCTCGATTGTATTTTTTCATGTGAGGAATGGCTCTGCGCAGGTCCTGGAAATTATCAAGTTTTTCATGATTTTACCTTCAATTTTACTGTGTAGATCCTAACTCCGTAAATGTTAATTGTAATCAAGCCCGTATCGATTCCGAATCCGATCCCGAATCGAAGCCGTTCTGAATAACGAGGAAAATCGATATTGGATTCGGATTCGGTATCCACTGTCACGATTCGGTTAATATATCGAAGGGTTCTGAATCGATGCCCATATTGGTTTTACAAATTTGTATGTAACGATAAAATGTAGACCAACCCAACGACGAATATATAATAAGTATTATACCAATCTGACGGTAATATTAATATTTTAACTATTAGTATTGGATGAATGAAAATTATTCAAAATGTTTGTCAAAAACTGCAGCAGCTACCTGAAGAGTAGAAGCGTATGCACTCACAGTCGTTTTCTTCGGCCCCCCGAACGCGTTTCCTATTGAGTGTGCTGCATGCGCTCTTCCAGCGGCGACTCGGCGCTGCGCTTGTACTCCTCGTTCACTATCTCCTCGTTCTCGATCTCCTCCTTCACCGGCACCTCGGGGCAGAGCAATACACTGCCTGCTTATGACATTGGTTTATACTTTAGACCTAAGTCCAGAATAGATGAACTTGTAAGTAATGGTTTAACTCACTTGTATCGTGGCGCCTTCCAATTCAAGTCATCAATGGCATTCGTCAGTGACTTAACGTAGTTGCTGGTCAGCGTCAGTGTTTGGATTTTCAATAAGCCTCGATTGTATTTTTTCATGTGAGGAATGGCTCTGCGCAGGTCCTGGAAATTATCAAGTTTTTCATGATTTTACCTTCAATTTTACTGTGAAGATCCTAACTCCGTAAATGTTAATTGTAATCAAGCCCGTATCGATTCCGAATCCGATCCCGAATCGAAGCCGTTCTGAATAACGAGGAAAATCGATATTGGATTCGGATTCGGTATCCACTGTCACGATTCGGTTAATATATCGAAGGGTTCTGAATCGATGCCCATATTGGTTTAACAAATTTGTATGTAACGATAAAATGTAGACCAACCCAACGACGAATATATTATAAGTATCATACTAATCTGACGGTAATATTAATATTTTAACTATTAGTATTGGATAAATGAAAATTATTCAAAATGTTTGTCAAAAACTGCAGCAGCTAACTGAAGAGTAGAAGCGTATGCACTCACAGTCGTTTTCTTCGGCCCCCCGAACGCGTTTCCTATTGAGTGTGCTGCATGCGCTCTTCCAGCGGCGACTCGGCGCTGCGCTTGTACTCCTCGTTCACTATCTCCTCGTTCTCGATCTCCTCCTTCACCGGCACCTCGGGGCAGAGCAATACACTGCCTGCTTATGACATTGGTTTATACTTTAGACCTAAGTCCAGAATAGATGAACTTGTAAGTAATGGTTTAACTCACTTGTATCGTGGCGCCTTCCAATTCAAGTCATCAATGGCATTCGTCAGTGACTTTACATAGTTCCTGGTCAGCGTCAGTGTTTGGATTTTCAATAAGCCTCGATTGTATTTTTTCATGTGAGGAATGGCTCTGCGCAGGTCCTGGAAATTATCAAGTTTTTCATGATTTTACCTTCAATTTTACTGTGAAGATCCTAACTCCGTAAATGTTAATTGTAATCAAGCCCGTATCGTTTCCGAATCCGATCCCGAATCGAAGCCGTTCTGAATAACGAGGAAAATCGATATTGGATTCGGATTCGGTATCCACTGTCACGATTCGGTTAATATATCGAAGGGTTCTGAATCGATGCCCATATTGGTTTAACAAATTTGTATGTAACGATAAAATGTAGACCAACCCAACGACGAATATATTATAAGTATTATACCAATCTGACGGTAATATTAATATTTTAACTATTAGTATTGGATAAATGAAAATTATTCAAAATGTTTGTCAAAAACTGCAGCAGCTAACTGAAGAGAAGAAGCGTATGCACTCACAGTCGTTTTCTTCGGCCCCCCGAACGCGTTTCCTATTGAGTGTGCTGCATGCGCTCTTCCAGCGGCGACTCGGCGCTGCGCTTGTACTCCTCGTTCTCGATCTCCGCCTTCACCGGCACCTCGGGGCAGAGCAATACACTGCCTGCTAATGACATTGGTTTATACTTTAGACCTAAGTCCAGAATAGATGAACTTGTAAGTAATGGTTTAACTCACTTGTATCGTGGCGCCTTCCAATTCAAGTCATCAATGGCATTCGTCAGTGACTTAACGTAGTTCCTGGCCAGCGTCAGTGTTTGGATTTTCAATAAGCCTCGATTGTATTTTTTCATGTGGGGAATGGCTCTGCGCAGGTCCTGGAAATTATCAAGTTCTTCATGATTTTACCTTCAATTTTACTGTGAAGATTCTAACTCCGTAAATGTTAATTGTAATCAAGCCCGTATCGTTTCCGAATCCGATCCCGAATCGAAGCCGTTCTGAATAACGAGGAAAATCGATATTGGATTCGGATTCGGTATCCACTGTCACGATTCGGTTAATATATCGAAGGGTTCTGAATCGATGCCCATATTGGGGTTTTACAAATTTGTATGTAACGATAAAATGTAGACCAACCCAACGACGAATATATAATAAGTATTATACCAATCTGACGGTAATATTAATATTTTAACTATTAGTATTGGATAAATGAAAATTATTCAAAATGTCTGTCAAGAACTGCAGCAGCTAACTGAAGAGTAAAAGCGTATGCACTTACAGTCGTTTTCTTCGGCCCCCCGAACGCGTTTCCTATTGAGTGTGCTGCATGCACTCTTCCAGCGGCGACTCGGCGCTGCGCTTGTACTCCTCGTTCACTATCTCCTCGTTCTCGATCTCCTCCTTCACCGCCACCTCGGGGCAGAGCAATACACTGCCTGCTAATGACATTGGTTTATACTTTAGACCTAAGTCCAGAATAGATGAACTTGTAAGTAATGGTTTAACTCACTTGTATCGTGGCGCCTTCCAATTCAAGTCATCAATGGCATTCGTCAGTGACTTAACGTAGTTCCTGGTCAGTGTCAGTGTTTGGATTTTCAATAAGCCTCGATTGTATTTTTTCATGTGAGGAATGGCTCTGCGCAGGTCCTGGAAATTATCAAGTTTTTCATGATTTTACCTTCAATATTACTGTGTAGATCCTAACTCCGTAAATGTTAATTGTAATCAAGCCCGTATCGATTCCGAATCCGATCCCGAATCGAAGCCGTTCTGAATAACGAGGAAAATCGATATTGGATTCGGATTCGGTATCCACTGTCACGATTCGGTTAATATATCGAAGGGTTCTGAATCGATGCCCATATTGGTTTTACAAATTTGTATGTAACGATAAAATGTAGACCAACCCAACGACGAATATATAATAAGTATTATACCAATCTGACGGTAATATTAATATTTTAACTATTAGTATTGGATGAATGAAAATTATTCAAAATGTTTGTCAAAAACTGCAGCAGCTACCTGAAGAGTAGAAGCGTATGCACTCACAGTCGTTTTCTTCGGCCCCCCGAACGCGTTTCCTATTGAGTGTGCTGCATGCGCTCTTCCAGCGGCGACTCGGCGCTGCGCTTGTACTCCTCGTTCACTATCTCCTCGTTCTCGATCTCCTCCTTCACCGCCACCTCGGGGCAGAGCAATACACTGCCTGCTAATGACATTGGTTTATACTTTAGACCTAAGTCCAGAATAGATGAACTTGTAAGTAATGGTTTAACTCACTTGTATCGTGGCGCCTTCCAATTCAAGTCATCAATGGCATTCGTCAGTGACTTAACGTAGTTCCTGGTCAGTGTCAGTGTTTGGATTTTCAATAAGCCTCGATCGTATTTTTTCATGTGAGGAATGGCTCTGCGCAGGTCCTGGAAATTATCAAGTTTTTCATGATTTTACCTTCAATTTTACTGTGTAGATCCTAACTCCGTAAATGTTAATTGTAATCAAGCCCGTATCGATTCCGAATCCGATCCCTAATCGAAGCCGTTCTGAATAACGAGGAAAATCGATATTGGATTCGGATTCGGTATCCACTGTCACGATTCGGTTAATATATCGAAGGGTTCTGAATCGATGCCCATATTGGTTTTACAAATTTGTATGTAACGATAAAATGTAGACCAACCCAACGACGAATATATAATAAGTATTATACCAATCTGACGGTAATATTAATATTTTAACTATTAGTATTGGATGAATGAAAATTATTCAAAATGTTTGTCAAAAACTGCAGCAGCTACCTGAAGAGTAGAAGCGTATGCACTCACAGTCGTTTTCTTCGGCCCCCCGAACGCGTTTCCTATTGAGTGTGCTGCATGCGCTCTTCCAGCGGCGACTCGGCGCTGCGCTTGTACTCCTCGTTCACTATCTCCTCGTTCTCGATCTCCTCCTTCACCGGCACCTCGGGGCAGAGCAATACACTGCCTGCTTATGACATTGGTTTATACTTTAGACCTAAGTCCAGAATAGATGAACTTGTAAGTAATGGTTTAACTCACTTGTATCGTGGCGCCTTCCAATTCAAGTCATCAATGGCATTCGTCAGTGACTTTACATAGTTCCTGGTCAGCGTCAGTGTTTGGATTTTCAATAAGCCTCGATTGTATTTTTTCATGTGAGGAATGGCTCTGCGCAGGTCCTGGAAATTATCAAGTTTTTCATGATTTTACCTTCAATTTTACTGTGAAGATCCTAACTCCGTAAATGTTAATTGTAATCAAGCCCGTATCGTTTCCGAATCCGATCCCGAATCGAAGCCGTTCTGAATAACGAGGAAAATCGATATTGGATTCGGATTCGGTATCCACTGTCACGATTCGGTTAATATATCGAAGGGTTCTGAATCGATGCCCATATTGGTTTAACAAATTTGTATGTAACGATAATATGTAGACCAACCCAACGACGAATATATTATAAGTATTATACCAATCTGACGGTAATATTAATATTTTAACTATTAGTATTGGATAAATGAAAATTATTCAAAATGTTTGTCAAAAACTGCAGCAGCTAACTGAAGAGAAGAAGCGTATGCACTCACAGTCGTTTTCTTCGGCCCCCCGAACGCGTTTCCTATTGAGTGTGCTGCATGCGCTCTTCCAGCGGCGACTCGGCGCTGCGCTTGTACTCCTCGTTCTCGATCTCCGCCTTCACCGGCACCTCGGGGCAGAGCAATACACTGCCTGCTAATGACATTGGTTTATACTTTAGACCTAAGTCCAGAATAGATGAACTTGTAAGTAATGGTTTAACTCACTTGTATCGTGGCGCCTTCCAATTCAAGTCATCAATGGCATTCGTCAGTGACTTAACGTAGTTCCTGGCCAGCGTCAGTGTTTGGATTTTCAATAAGCCTCGATTGTATTTTTTCATGTGGGGAATGGCTCTGCGCAGGTCCTGGAAATTATCAAGTTCTTCATGATTTTACCTTCAATTTTACTGTGAAGATTCTAACTCCGTAAATGTTAATTGTAATCAAGCCCGTATCGTTTCCGAATCCGATCCCGAATCGAAGCCGTTCTGAATAACGAGGAAAATCGATATTGGATTCGGATTCGGTATCCACTGTCACGATTCGGTTAATATATCGAAGGGTTCTGAATCGATGCCCATATTGGGGTTTTACAAATTTGTATGTAACGATAAAATGTAGACCAACCCAACGACGAATATATAATAAGTATTATACCAATCTGACGGTAATATTAATATTTTAACTATTAGTATTGGATAAATGAAAATTATTCAAAATGTCTGTCAAGAACTGCAGCAGCTAACTGAAGAGTAAAAGCGTATGCACTTACAGTCGTTTTCTTCGGCCCCCCGAACGCGTTTCCTATTGAGTGTGCTGCATGCACTCTTCCAGCGGCGACTCGGCGCTGCGCTTGTACTCCTCGTTCACTATCTCCTCGTTCTCGATCTCCTCCTTCACCGCCACCTCGGGGCAGAGCAATACACTGCCTGCTAATGACATTGGTTTATACTTTAGACCTAAGTCCAGAATAGATGAACTTGTAAGTAATGGTTTAACTCACTTGTATCGTGGCGCCTTCCAATTCAAGTCATCAATGGCATTCGTCAGTGACTTAACGTAGTTCCTGGTCAGTGTCAGTGTTTGGATTTTCAATAAGCCTCGATTGTATTTTTTCATGTGAGGAATGGCTCTGCGCAGGTCCTGGAAATTATCAAGTTTTTCATGATTTTACCTTCAATTTTACTGTGTAGATCCTAACTCCGTAAATGTTAATTGTAATCAAGCCCGTATCGATTCCGAATCCGATCCCGAATCGAAGCCGTTCTGAATAACGAGGAAAATCGATATTGGATTCGGATTCGGTATCCACTGTCACGATTCGGTTAATATATCGAAGGGTTCTGAATCGATGCCCATATTGGTTTTACAAATTTGTATGTAACGATAAAATGTAGACCAACCCAACGACGAATATATAATAAGTATTATACCAATCTGACGGTAATATTAATATTTTAACTATTAGTATTGGATGAATGAAAATTATTCAAAATGTTTGTCAAAAACTGCAGCAGCTACCTGAAGAGTAGAAGCGTATGCACTCACAGTCGTTTTCTTCGGCCCCCCGAACGCGTTTCCTATTGAGTGTGCTGCATGCGCTCTTCCAGCGGCGACTCGGCGCTGCGCTTGTACTCCTCGTTCACTATCTCCTCGTTCTCGATCTCCTCCTTCACCGGCACCTCGGGGCAGAGCAATACACTGCCTGCTTATGACATTGGTTTATACTTTAGACCTAAGTCCAGAATAGATGAACTTGTAAGTAATGGTTTAACTCACTTGTATCGTGGCGCCTTCCAATTCAAGTCATCAATGGCATTCGTCAGTGACTTTACATAGTTCCTGGTCAGCGTCAGTGTTTGGATTTTCAATAAGCCTCGATTGTATTTTTTCATGTGAGGAATGGCTCTGCGCAGGTCCTGGAAATTATCAAGTTTTTCATGATTTTACCTTCAATTTTACTGTGAAGATCCTAACTCCGTAAATGTTAATTGTAATCAAGCCCGTATCGATTCCGAATCCGATCCCGAATCGAAGCCGTTCTGAATAACGAGGAAAATCGATATTGGATTCGGATTCGGTATCCACTGTCACGATTCGGTTAATATATCGAAGGGTTCTGAATCGATGCCCATATTGGTTTAACAAATTTGTATGTAACGATAAAATGTAGACCAACCCAACGACGAATATATTATAAGTATCATACTAATCTGACGGTAATATTAATATTTTAACTATTAGTATTGGATAAATGAAAATTATTCAAAATGTTTGTCAAAAACTGCAGCAGCTAACTGAAGAGTAGAAGCGTATGCACTCACAGTCGTTTTCTTCGGCCCCCCGAACGCGTTTCCTATTGAGTGTGCTGCATGCGCTCTTCCAGCGGCGACTCGGCGCTGCGCTTGTACTCCTCGTTCACTATCTCCTCGTTCTCGATCTCCTCCTTCACCGGCACCTCGGGGCAGAGCAATACACTGCCTGCTTATGACATTGGTTTATACTTTAGACCTAAGTCCAGAATAGATAAACTTGTAAGTAATGGTTTAACTCACTTGTATCGTGGCGCCTTCCAATTCAAGTCATCAATGGCATTCGTCAGTGACTTTACATAGTTCCTGGTCAGCGTCAGTGTTTGGATTTTCAATAAGCCTCGATTGTATTTTTTCATGTGAGGAATGGCTCTGCGCAGGTCCTGGAAATTATCAAGTTTTTCATGATTTTACCTTCAATTTTACTGTGAAGATCCTAACTCCGTAAATGTTAATTGTAATCAAGCCCGTATCGTTTCCGAATCCGATCCCGAATCGAAGCCGTTCTGAATAACGAGGAAAATCGATATTGGATTCGGATTCGGTATCCACTGTCACGATTCGGTTAATATATCGAAGGGTTCTGAATCGATGCCCATATTGGTTTAACAAATTTGTATGTAACGATAAAATGTAGACCAACCCAACGACGAATATATTATAAGTATTATACCAATCTGACGGTAATATTAATATTTTAACTATTAGTATTGGATAAATGAAAATTATTCAAAATGTTTGTCAAAAACTGCAGCAGCTAACTGAAGAGAAGAAGCGTATGCACTCACAGTCGTTTTCTTCGGCCCCCCGAACGCGTTTCCTATTGAGTGTGCTGCATGCGCTCTTCCAGCGGCGACTCGGCGCTGCGCTTGTACTCCTCGTTCTCGATCTCCGCCTTCACCGGCACCTCGGGGCAGAGCAATACACTGCCTGCTAATGACATTGGTTTATACTTTAGACCTAAGTCCAGAATAGATGAACTTGTAAGTAATGGTTTAACTCACTTGTATCGTGGCGCCTTCCAATTCAAGTCATCAATGGCATTCGTCAGTGACTTTACATAGTTCCTGGTCAGCGTCAGTGTTTGGATTTTCAATAAGCCTCGATTGTATTTTTTCATGTGAGGAATGGCTCTGCGCAGGTCCTGGAAATTATCAAGTTTTTCATGATTTTACCTTCAATTTTACTGTGAAGATCCTAACTCCGTAAATGTTAATTGTAATCAAGCCCGTATCGATTCCGAATCCGATCCCGAATCGAAGCCGTTCTGAATAACGAGGAAAATCGATATTGGATTCGGATTCGGTATCCACTGTCACGATTCGGTTAATATATCGAAGGGTTCTGAATCGATGCCCATATTGGTTTAACAAATTTGTATGTAACGATAAAATGTAGACCAACCCAACGACGAATATATTATAAGTATCATACTAATCTGACGGTAATATTAATATTTTAACTATTAGTATTGGATAAATGAAAATTATTCAAAATGTTTGTCAAAAACTGCAGCAGCTAACTGAAGAGTAGAAGCGTATGCACTCACAGTCGTTTTCTTCGGCCCCCCGAACGCGTTTCCTATTGAGTGTGCTGCATGCGCTCTTCCAGCGGCGACTCGGCGCTGCGCTTGTACTCCTCGTTCACTATCTCCTCGTTCTCGATCTCCTCCTTCACCGGCACCTCGGGGCAGAGCAATACACTGCCTGCTTATGACATTGGTTTATACTTTAGACCTAAGTCCAGAATAGATGAACTTGTAAGTAATGGTTTAACTCACTTGTATCGTGGCGCCTTCCAATTCAAGTCATCAATGGCATTCGTCAGTGACTTTACATAGTTCCTGGTCAGCGTCAGTGTTTGGATTTTCAATAAGCCTCGATTGTATTTTTTCATGTGAGGAATGGCTCTGCGCAGGTCCTGGAAATTATCAAGTTTTTCATGATTTTACCTTCAATTTTACTGTGAAGATCCTAACTCCGTAAATGTTAATTGTAATCAAGCCCGTATCGTTTCCGAATCCGATCCCGAATCGAAGCCGTTCTGAATAACGAGGAAAATCGATATTGGATTCGGATTCGGTATCCACTGTCACGATTCGGTTAATATATCGAAGGGTTCTGAATCGATGCCCATATTGGTTTAACAAATTTGTATGTAACGATAAAATGTAGACGAACCCAACGACGAATATATTATAAGTATTATACCAATCTGACGGTAATATTAATATTTTAACTATTAGTATTGGATAAATGAAAATTATTCAAAATGTTTGTCAAAAACTGCAGCAGCTAACTGAAGAGAAGAAGCGTATGCACTCACAGTCGTTTTCTTCGGCCCCCCGAACGCGTTTCCTATTGAGTGTGCTGCATGCGCTCTTCCAGCGGCGACTCGGCGCTGCGCTTGTACTCCTCGTTCTCGATCTCCGCCTTCACCGGCACCTCGGGGCAGAGCAATACACTGCCTGCTAATGACATTGGTTTATACTTTAGACCTAAGTCCAGAATAGATGAACTTGTAAGTAATGGTTTAACTCACTTGTATCGTGGCGCCTTCCAATTCAAGTCATCAATGGCATTCGTCAGTGACTTAACGTAGTTCCTGGCCAGCGTCAGTGTTTGGATTTTCAATAAGCCTCGATTGTATTTTTTCATGTGGGGAATGGCTCTGCGCAGGTCCTGGAAATTATCAAGTTCTTCATGATTTTACCTTCAATTTTACTGTGAAGATTCTAACTCCGTAAATGTTAATTGTAATCAAGCCCGTATCGTTTCCGAATCCGATCCCGAATCGAAGCCGTTCTGAATAACGAGGAAAATCGATATTGGATTCGGATTCGGTATCCACTGTCACGATTCGGTTAATATATCGAAGGGTTCTGAATCGATGCCCATATTGGGGTTTTACAAATTTGTATGTAACGATAAAATGTAGACCAACCCAACGACGAATATATAATAAGTATTATACCAATCTGACGGTAATATTAATATTTTAACTATTAGTATTGGATAAATGAAAATTATTCAAAATGTCTGTCAAGAACTGCAGCAGCTAACTGAAGAGTAAAAGCGTATGCACTTACAGTCGTTTTCTTCGGCCCCCCGAACGCGTTTCCTATTGAGTGTGCTGCATGCACTCTTCCAGCGGCGACTCGGCGCTGCGCTTGTACTCCTCGTTCACTATCTCCTCGTTCTCGATCTCCTCCTTCACCGCCACCTCGGGGCAGAGCAATACACTGCCTGCTAATGACATTGGTTTATACTTTAGACCTAAGTCCAGAATAGATGAACTTGTAAGTAATGGTTTAACTCACTTGTATCGTGGCGCCTTCCAATTCAAGTCATCAATGGCATTCGTCAGTGACTTAACGTAGTTCCTGGTCAGTGTCAGTGTTTGGATTTTCAATAAGCCTCGATTGTATTTTTTCATGTGAGGAATGGCTCTGCGCAGGTCCTGGAAATTATCAAGTTTTTCATGATTTTACCTTCAATTTTACTGTGTAGATCCTAACTCCGTAAATGTTAATTGTAATCAAGCCCGTATCGATTCCGAATCCGATCCCGAATCGAAGCCGTTCTGAATAACGAGGAAAATCGATATTGGATTCGGATTCGGTATCCACTGTCACGATTCGGTTAATATATCGAAGGGTTCTGAATCGATGCCCATATTGGTTTTACAAATTTGTATGTAACGATAAAATGTAGACCAACCCAACGACGAATATATAATAAGTATTATACCAATCTGACGGTAATATTAATATTTTAACTATTAGTATTGGATGAATGAAAATTATTCAAAATGTTTGTCAAAAACTGCAGCAGCTACCTGAAGAGTAGAAGCGTATGCACTCACAGTCGTTTTCTTCGGCCCCCCGAACGCGTTTCCTATTGAGTGTGCTGCATGCGCTCTTCCAGCGGCGACTCGGCGCTGCGCTTGTACTCCTCGTTCACTATCTCCTCGTTCTCGATCTCCTCCTTCACCGGCACCTCGGGGCAGAGCAATACACTGCCTGCTTATGACATTGGTTTATACTTTAGACCTAAGTCCAGAATAGATGAACTTGTAAGTAATGGTTTAACTCACTTGTATCGTGGCGCCTTCCAATTCAAGTCATCAATGGCATTCGTCAGTGACTTTACATAGTTCCTGGTCAGCGTCAGTGTTTGGATTTTCAATAAGCCTCGATTGTATTTTTTCATGTGAGGAATGGCTCTGCGCAGGTCCTGGAAATTATCAAGTTTTTCATGATTTTACCTTCAATTTTACTGTGAAGATCCTAAATCCGTAAATGTTAATTGTAATCAAGCCCGTATCGATTCCGAATCCGATCCCGAATCGAAGCCGTTCTGAATAACGAGGAAAATCGATATTGGATTCGGATTCGGTATCCACTGTCACGATTCGGTTAATATATCGAAGGGTTCTGAATCGATGCCTATATTGGTTTAACAAATTTGTATGTAACGATAAAATGTAGACCAACCCAACGACGAATATATTATAAGTATCATACTAATCTGACGGTAATATTAATATTTTAACTATTAGTATTGGATAAATGAAAATTATTCAAAATGTTTGTCAAAAACTGCAGCAGCTAACTGAAGAGTAGAAGCGTATGCACTCACAGTCGTTTTCTTCGGCCCCCCGAACGCGTTTCCTATTGAGTGTGCTGCATGCGCTCTTCCAGCGGCGACTCGGCGCTGCGCTTGTACTCCTCGTTCACTATCTCCTCGTTCTCGATCTCCTCCTTCACCGGCACCTCGGGGCAGAGCAATACACTGCCTGCTTATGACATTGGTTTATACTTTAGACCTAAGTCCAGAATAGATGAACTTGTAAGTAATGGTTTAACTCACTTGTATCGTGGCGCCTTCCAATTCAAATCATCAATGGCATTCGTCAGTGACTTTACATAGTTCCTGGTCAGCGTCAGTGTTTGGATTTTCAATAAGCCTCGATTGTATTTTTTCATGTGAGGAATGGCTCTGCGCAGGTCCTGGAAATTATCAAGTTTTTCATGATTTTACCTTCAATTTTACTGTGAAGATCCTAACTCCGTAAATGTTAATTGTAATCAAGCCCGTATCGTTTCCGAATCCGATCCCGAATCGAAGCCGTTCTGAATAACGAGGAAAATCGATATTGAATTCGGATTCGGTATCCACTGTCACGATTCGGTTAATATATCGAAGGGTTCTGAATCGATGCCCATATTGGTTTAACAAATTTGTATGTAACGATAAAATGTAGACCAACCCAACGACGAATATATTATAAGTATTATACCAATCTGACGGTAATATTAATATTTTAACTATTAGTATTGGATAAATGAAAATTATTCAAAATGTTTGTCAAAAACTGCAGCAGCTAACTGAAGAGAAGAAGCGTATGCACTCACAGTCGTTTTCTTCGGCCCCCCGAACGCGTTTCCTATTGAGTGTGCTGCATGCGCTCTTCCAGCGGCGACTCGGCGCTGCGCTTGTACTCCTCGTTCTCGATCTCCTCCTTCACCGGCACCTCGGGGCAGAGCAATACACTGCCTGCTAATGACATTGGTTTATACTTTAGACCTAAGTCCAGAATAGATGAACTTGTAAGTAATGGTTTAACTCACTTGTATCGTGGCGCCTTCCAATTCAAGTCATCAATGGCATTCGTCAGTGACTTAACGTAGTTCCTGGCCAGCGTCAGTGTTTGGATTTTCAATAAGCCTCGATTGTATTTTTTCATGTGGGGAATGGCTCTGCGCAGGTCCTGGAAATTATCAAGTTCTTCATGATTTTACCTTCAATTTTACTGTGAAGATTCTAACTCCGTAAATGTTAATTGTAATCAAGCCCGTATCGTTTCCGAATCCGATCCCGAATCGAAGCCGTTCTGAATAACGAGGAAAATCGATATTGGATTCGGATTCGGTATCCACTGTCACGATTCGGTTAATATATCGAAGGGTTCTGAATCGATGCCCATATTGGGGTTTTACAAATTTGTATGTAACGATAAAATGTAGACCAACCCAACGACGAATATATAATAAGTATTATACCAATCTGACGGTAATATTAATATTTTAACTATTAGTATTGGATAAATGAAAATTATTCAAAATGTCTGTCAAGAACTGCAGCAGCTAACTGAAGAGTAAAAGCGTATGCACTTACAGTCGTTTTCTTCGGCCCCCCGAACGCGTTTCCTATTGAGTGTGCTGCATGCACTCTTCCAGCGGCGACTCGGCGCTGCGCTTGTACTCCTCGTTCACTATCTCCTCGTTCTCGATCTCCTCCTTCACCGCCACCTCGGGGTAGAGCAATACACTGCCTGCTAATGACATTGGTTTATACTTTAGACCTAAGTCCAGAATAGATGAACTTGTAAGTAATGGTTTAACTCACTTGTATCGTGGCGCCTTCCAATTCAAGTCATCAATGGCATTCGTCAGTGACTTAACGTAGTTCCTGGTCAGTGTCAGTGTTTGGATTTTCAATAAGCCTCGATTGTATTTTTTCATGTGAGGAATGGCTCTGCGCAGGTCCTGGAAATTATCAAGTTTTTCATGATTTTACCTTCAATTTTACTGTGAAGATCCTAACTACGTAAATGTTAATTGTAATCAAGCCCGTATCGTTTCCGAATCCGATCCCGAATCGAAGCCGTTCTGAATAACGAGGAAAATCGATATTGGATTCGGATTCGGTATCCACTGTCACGATTCGGTTAATATATCGAAGGGTTCTGAATCGATGCCCATATTGGTTTTACAAATTTGTATGTAACGATAAAATGTAGACCAACCCATTGACGAATATATAATAGAGAGTTTTAACTAACAATAAAACTTACCTATTATTTTTCCTAAAGATATCCGGAATCCATCTTGAGTCAAGCTCCTGTCTTTTTAGCTGATTTCCGGTCTAACATTTCCACCTCCGTACATCCGGCGCTAGTGCTGCCCTCTAGTTCCGCTATAGTTGGGAAGTTAGCTAACGCCAGTTGTTACCTTCATTATAACTCGAGATGCACCAGGTAGAGATTACCTGGATTCCGGATATCTTTAGGAAAAATAATAGGTAAGTTTTATTGTTAGTTAAAACTCTCTATTATTTGTTCCGTTGCGATATCCGGAATCCATCTTGAGTGATGTGTTTGATATCTCCTGGTGAGTGCATATGCACTTAAGACGCTATAATGTGTTATTGAACAACTGTAAATAAGAAAAACTTTATTTTTCCAATCATATTTATTCACATGCTTATGTTAACGAATTGAATCAAAAAATCTTGACAAGGAAATAGGATTTGAACTTTCTTGATTAGGTCGATCTATCACTTTTTTATAATATGTTCTGAATGTGTGCTCCTGGCGCCAATTCCCAGTCTCTAAAATCTTGTCCATGGGGAAATTCTCTAGCCAGTTGAGTGACGCGACCGCCGAGCGCACTGAGCCTGGGCTGGCTTCCACGCCAGAGTGTCTGAGAATAGTCTTTACCCAACCACCAATTATAGTCCTGGATGCAGCCTTGGGAGTTCCTCTTACGGTGATAAATAAATTACATAAACCTGTATCCCTTCGGCGCTCTGCAGTAATCTGCACTAGTAAACGAACCCAGTAAACACAATCAAGCGATTTTTTGGGATTCTGTGTCAATTTCCATCCAGATTGCCTGTAATCTTTATCATCTGTCTTAGATCCAAAGCAGGGCCAAAATATTATGGAATCACGATTATCATAATATTTTCCATCTTCCACACTTAGTAAGGTGAGATCATGAACTCGCCGTCCGGAAGATAGCAAAAGTAAAATCGCAGTACGTTGAGAAACCTGGTACAAGTTATTCTCATCCGGAATAATGGATTCTAGGTGATTCATTACTAACTGGGGGTCCCATATTGGACACGCCGCGCGTTTTTCCTTAGCAACCGAGATCGCTCTTAACATATGCTTGACAAAAAAGTTCGACGACAAGTCATTTTTCGTCGTGCTATTAGTAAAAGTAGCAATGACAGATTTATGAACCAGAATCGATTTATAAGCTAAACCTTCTTTGTTGTGGAGATGTGCTAAATAGCGGGCCACGTCAGTTGCAGTAGGACTTTTAAAATCAACAGCTGCTTTTTCACACCATCTCTTCCATTTCTGCCAAGCCGATCGATAGGTATTCATGGTGGAACTGCGCCAACTAGACAAAAATAAAGATCTTTCATCATTCGACCAACCATCCATCACGTCCGACCACCCAAAATCAACCACGCTTCCAGCTGAATACTCTGAATCTCGGGTGGGTGAGTTCCTGTCACCGTGTCTATGAGAACTTGTGGAAGGTGTGGGATCAAGTATGGATCTTTTAGGGCTCGTTTCTTTAGATCCGCCGACCAAAAGACTTTGTTCCACTTCGGAGCGATTAGAATGTAGTTGCCTTTTGCAGAGTTCATTTGAGCAAGTACTCGTGGAATGAGATTTGGTGGTGGGAATACCCAGGCCAGTTCGTAGTTCCATATTTGACCAAATGCATTGAGATGAGCTGCTTGATGGTCTGCTGTCTCCAATGTTACATAATTGGGAACTACATGCGCTGTTCGCGATGCGAATAAGTCTATTTCTGGTGTGCCCCACATGGCAAATATCGGTTTCGTTGCTTGTGACGTCAAGTGCCATTCTGGACAAAGTTTCCTCCTCGACAGGGCATCGACTTCGCAATTGTATCGCCCCGGAAGGTATTGAGCTATTAGGTGAATATTCAGGTGATCCATTACCTCCAAAATCTGTCGTGTCATTTCTAGGAGACTTGCGGACTTTGTTCCACCCTCTTTGTTGATATAGGATACCACTGTGCGATTGTCGGTCAGCAAAATGATTTGCGCATTCACCAACTGGTACTTCTCGTGCAGGATCGCCGCATGAACAGCATACAGTTCTTTTAGGTTCACATGCCACGACTGTTGTGTTGTGGTCCAATGGCCGAATATCCTGGTCTCGCCCAGTTGCGCTCCCCAGCCTATGTCCGACGCGTCGGTCGTAAGGTAATGAGAAGGCGGGCCCACGTGTATCGGAAGGCAGCCCGCGGCAGCGTTCAGCCACCATCTCATATCGCAGAGCACTGGTTCTGGTAAATTCACCTGTCGATAACAGTGCGATTTGGGAAGCTGTCGGCTGTAGTACTGCATTGTCCGACAATGAAGTCTCCCTCTGCGTATTACATATGAAGCAAAGTTGAGTCGCCCAATATAGATTGGGCCTGTTTGAGGGACCAACTGCTTCTCGACATCTGATGCTGAAGTGCCGTGCGGAGCGTAAGGCACTTCGGTTCCGACAGGGACTTCGTGTTGAGTTTTGTGTCCCAGGTAACACCCAGAAATTCTAGGCGTTGTGTCGGAACCAACACAGATTTGTCGAAGTTTATAGACCATCCCAGATGTCTGAGCACACTCACTGTGAAAGATATTTGGTCGCTCAGACGCTGACAGGACTGATTTGCCAGTAAAAAATCGTCTAGATAGACTACACACCTGATGTCGTGGTGGCGTAGGTATTCGGCGACCCAGTTCGTCAATGTGGCAAAGACTCTCGGAGCTGACGATAACCCGAAAGGTAGGCAAGTCATCTGCAGTAGCTCGTTGTTGAAGCTGAGCCTCAGGAACCTTCGATGGTCCTCTGCAATGTTCACGTGAAAGTAAGCTAGGCTTAAGTCCATCTTTGCCATCCAATCGTTCTCCTGCAAAAAGCCCGGCACTCGAAAATGACTGAAAAGTTGGAAGGGCTTTATGTCTATGAAACTGTTAAGTCGTTTCAGATTGAATATCGGCCGTAAGGTATCGTCGGACTTCGGCACCAGAAAAAAGGTTGACAGGAAGCTGGGCGATGGGTCTGCCCTTTCTAGAACACCCATATCCAACATGTTTTTTATTTGTTCTGTCATATGAGGGCTTTTCTTGGTTTGATAACATTGCATTATAGTTCTGTTGGGTAGTACAAGGGGTGGCTTCATGATAAAAGAGATCCGTAGACCGTTCAAAATCTTGCATATGTAGTCCGGTGCACCGAGGTTGCTCCAGACACATACGTATTGCTTCAGACAGCCTCCCCGAAATTGAATTGAGTCATGCATTCCTGTTTTTATTCGGGGAGAAGGCATTATTGGACTTTTTGCCTTTGTGATGCTGGTTTCTTTTAAACGCGGCCTTTTTTCCTGATGATTTACCCTTTCCTTTACCTTTTCTATTTGAGAACTGTTGAAAGTTGTTGTGTCGAAAAAATCTCTCCGTTGATTGCTTGTTAACAACAGGTTTCGATGTCTCATTGTAAGAACCTGGTTGCTTCGAATAACCCGACGAAGGACCTGCTACAGGTACCTGTGTACATGTAAGTTTTTCCACCCCCCCAATTTTCTGCAAATATGTTGTCAAAATTTTGTCATCGAACAACAGTTCTGCAGACGGAGGTATCCTCTGTAATGCACTGCAATGAAACTCGTCTGGTATTTGCTTCATCAAAATATCTCGGCGAGTCTGAATGCAATCTGCCCGCCTTCCACATATAATTTGTAAAATATCATCGGTGACTTTATTGTAAGCAGAATCTTTGGAAAACGAAGATTCGATTTTCTCAAACAAACTGTTAGGCGTTAAGGTTGTATTTTTGTCACTCGCCCAGTCCACTAAATTTTGTAAAACCGATTTCAATTGGTCTTTTTGTGACAGTAAGGCATTAGATAACGCAGCATAAGTTCGTTCCAAAAGTTGTAATCGCCCATCTTCACTCGATATTTTAGAACCCACGTGTCTCAACTCATCGTTAATATTTAACTCAATAAAGCCCGGAATGGTAACATACTTCTTTTGGGTTTCATAAAAACGAATAGCATTCCAATCGTTACTATTAAATCGCTGCAGTTGACATAATTTAGTAAAATGTACGTCGTTTGATCTTCCATAGACGGGATCTTTTACGCAAGTTGAAATATCAGACAACTGAATCTGTTGAACGTCTTTTTTAGTTGTTAGCGAAGTCGGTCGCAATAAAAAACCGTCCGAATCAGATGACGGACCTGCCGCCGCTTCCAGCGTGTGTGTAACAACACTACAACTCTGTTCATTTGTCTTACTTTGCGTTATCAAATTAGTTAACAATGCCACTTGTTGGGAAAGAAATTGGAATTGCATGTCACTTACAGTTTTTCGAGCTTGCTTTGCCTTTTTTCCGTACCTCTCCGGGCTTGATTCTCGTGTAGACGATTCACTACACGAGCCTGAAGAACTGGCACATCTTTTTCTTGAGATGCCATCACTTGGTTCACTATTAATTTCTTCCATTACGGAGGTAGAAATTCACTTCACTATTTAAATAATAATTTTAAGTATTTTACTTCTAGACCGTGTTTTCGCTAGGAAAGACGACGCTATAATGAGGGTAACAACTGGCGTTAGCTAACTTCCCAACTATAGCGGAACTAGAGGGCAGCACTAGCGCCGGATGTACGGAGGTGGAAATGTTAGACCGGAAATCAGCTAAAAAGACAGGAGCTTGACTCAAGATGGATTCCGGATATCGCAACGGAACAAATAATAAGTATTATACCAATCTGACGGTAATATTAATATTTTAACTATCAGTATTGGATAAATGAAAATTAATCAAAATGTTTGTCAAAAACTGCAGCAGCTAACTGAAGAGTAGAAGCGTATGCACTTACAGTCGTTTTCTTCGGCCCCCCGAACGCGTTTCCTATTGAGTGTGCTGCATGCGCTCTTCCAGCGGCGACTCGGCGCTGCGCTTGTACTCCTCGTTCACTATCTCCTCGTTCTCGATCTCCTCCTTCACCGGCACCTCGGGGCAGAGCAATACACTGCCTGCTTATGACATTGGTTTATACTTCAGACCTAAGTCCAGAATAGATGAACTTGTAAGTAATGGTTTAACTCACTTGTATCGTGGCGCCTTCCAATTCAAGTCATCAATGGCATTCGTCAGTGACTTAACGTAGTTCCTGGTCAGCGTCAGTGTTTGGATTTTCAATAAGCCTCGATTGTATTTTTTCATGTGAGGAATGGCTCTGCGCAGGTCCTGGAAATTATCAAGTTTTTCATGATTTTACCTTCAATTTTACTGTGAAGATCCTAACTACGTAAATGTTAATTGTAATCAAGCCCGTATCGTTTCCGAATCCGATCCCGAATCGAAGCCGTTCTGAATAACGAGGAAAATCGATATTGGATTCGGATTCGGTATCCACTGTCACGATTCGGTTAATATATCGAAGGGTTCTGAATCGATGCCCATATTGGTTTTACAAATTTGTATGTAACGATAAAATGTAGACCAACCCAACGACGAATATATAATAAGTATTATACCAATCTGACGGTAATATTAATATTTTAACTATCAGTATTGGATAAATGAAAATTATTCAAAATGTTTGTCAAAAACTGCAGCAGCTAACTGAAGAGTAGAAGCGTATGCACTTACAGTCGTTTTCTTCGGCCCCCCGAACGCGTTTCCTATTGAGTGTGCTGCATGCGCTCTTCCAGCGGCGACTCGGCGCTGCGCTTGTACTCCTCGTTCACTGTCTCCTCGTTCTCGATCTCCTCCTTCACCGCCACCTCGGGGCAGAGCAATACACTGCCTGCTAATGACATTGGTTTATACTTTAGACCTAAGTCCAGAATAGATGAACTTGTAAGTAATGGTTTAACTCACTTGTATCGTGGCGCCTTCCAATTCAAGTCATCAATGGCATTCGTCAGTGACTTAACGTAGTTCCTGGTCAGCGTCAGTGTTTGGATTTTCAATAAGCCTCGATTGTATTTTTTCATGTGAGGAATGGCTCTGCGCAGGTCCTGGAAATTATCAAGTTTTTCATGATTTTACCTTCAATTTTACTGTGAAGATCCTAACTCCGTAAATGTTAATTGTAATCAAGCCCGTATCGTTTCCGAATCCGATCCCGAATCGAAGCCGTTCTGAATAACGAGGAAAATCGATATTGGATTCGGATTCGGTATCCACTGTCATGATTCGGTTAATATATCGAAGGGTTCTGAATCGATGCCCATATTGGTTTAACAAATTTGTATGTAACGATAAAATGTAGACCAACCCAACGACGAATATATAATAAGTATTATACCAATCTGACGGTAATATTAATATTTTAACTATTAGTATTGGATAAATGAAAATTATTCAAAATGTTTGTCAAAAACTGCATCAGCTAACTGAAGAGTAGAAGCGTATGCACTTACAGTCGTTTTCTTCGGCCCCCCGAACGCGTTTCCTATTGAGTGTGCTGCATGCGCTCTTCCAGCGGCGACTCGGCGCTGCGCTTGTACTCCTCGTTCACTATCTCCTCGTTCTCGATCTCCTCCTTCACCGCCACCTCGGGGCAGAGCAATACACTGCCTGTTAATGACATTTGTTTATACTTTAGACCTAAGTCCAGAATAGATGAACTTGTAAGTAATGGTTTAACTCACTTGTATCGTGGCGCCTTCCAATTCAAGTCATCAATGGCATTTGTCAGTCATCCTTATAGTTGTTAAGGTTGAGAATTGTAATGAAGGGAATCATTTCAGCACGTTTTCATAATTTTTTGTCATACTTTAGTAGCTGCGTTCGGATCTGCTTGTTTACCATGTAGAATTATTTGGTCAATAAGGTTTAAAATTCAACCGATAAAATCATTTGATTTCACTGACGTTATTCTTAAAAATAACAAAATGCTTGTGTGGATGAGTGGTTAGGGGATTTAATACACAATCTAGGGTCGTGAGTTCTAGCAAAAGTATATTATTAGATTTATTGCAACAGTTTGGAATCACAAAGTATGACATGATGATGATGACATGATTTCTATAGGGAGCCTCTGCTCAGCAGAGGGAGAATGCGAATACTAATAATAGCTTTACCTAGGTTTAGGTTTTAGGTTTAAAGATCTTTATTACCACAAAGACAGAATAGTCATTTACGTGATAACATACTTAGAAATAATAATATTATGTATGTTTACGTCGACTAGTACTGTAACGATGCCGTTTCCCTTCAGTCTCGTGGACGTTACAACCTCCACGATCGCTGGAAACTTCATGGTTTAACTGCTGGCCATTAAAAGTATTTTGTACTTGTTTTCAAATTTGATTCAATTCGATTTTTGTTTCGCATTGCATGCGCAGCTTTTTTGATCCAGTCTTACCAAAACCATCGTACTGAACAGTTTGCGAGCATTTTATCAGATTACCAGTTTAAGTATAACTTATGTGATGGTGTATTTTTAAATACTCTAAATAACCAATTTTGTAAACAGTTAAAACAGTTATAAGTAACAGGAACCCGTGTATCGGGGTAAGCATATCATACCTATTTACTTACCTATTACTATTAGATAATCTATTACCTAGGACTCTTTGTATTCATTTATTGTTATTTTGTTACAGTTCTTCTTTCCTACCTATACTTTTATCCTATTTAATAAACAAGTCACTGGATTGGCTGATCTTTTATTAACTATTCCACAACTACTCCTAAATATTGTGTGACGAATCCCGGCGCACCGGCTCCTGTATTGCTGGCCAGCATCGAGGATTCTCGTTATATGGCGCCCGAACAGGGACTTGTTTATTAAATAGGATAAAAGTATGGGTAGGAAAGAAGAACTGTAACAAAATAACAATAAATGAATACAAAGAGTCCTAGGTAATAGATTATCTAATAGTAATAGGTAAGTAAATAGGTATGATATGCTTACCCCGATACACGGGTTCCTGTTACTTATAACTGTTTTAACTGTTTACAAAATTGGTTATTTAGAGTATTTAAAAATACACCATCACACAAGTTATACTTGGTTATTTTTCCCTTTTAGAGGCACTCAGTAAATTTAGCACTTACTGAAGAGGTAATGATCACATACACACTACATTTTCAAGCCAACAAACCTACCTACTTTTTACTTGCATATCAAAACATCCATGGCTAAGTGGTAAGAGTACCTAACTCACCTCGATGTAATCATCTAGTGACAAGAGTTCGAATCCTGGTCAAGGTTGTTGTTTTTAAAATTTTGGGTGTTCACCAAGCATTGATGACTGGATTTGCTTTAGAGCGAAATAGAAAAAAAGATAATATATTATTGCACAATAATGAACTCGCACTTGACATTTCCCATGTTTATGATGACAACAGTCTCTTTTTTCTGCTAAAAATACCACACTCAAACACACGCACACACACCACACATAGAGACTTATCTTATACAATGTTTTTTGATGACAACAGTCTTTTTCTGCATAAAAATACGAACACTGAGGGAAACTTTATCATTTCTCGTGAATTATTTCAGTCACACAGTGCTCGTGCCTACATAGTATTATATGTTTTTTAAAAGAATTTAAATTCTGCTAAGATTGTTCTGTGAGTTATTTTTAAAACCAAATTTAATTCCTACAGGTCTGACTCTGAGTTCGAAGCGCCTTCAGTAACCTCAGAAGTACCTCTGAAAAAGAAGAGGGGCTCAACCAACACAGGTGTCAAAGCTACCAGCAAGCGCAAGAGCAGTGAGGGCAAACGTCTTTCCCAGGCTTCGAAGCCACGAGCAACTTCACCAGGGCCATATGACTTTCCCACGTTTAACAAGTATGTAACACATTTTTAAATATGGCACTTTGACAAATTGTGTTGTAGTTTCCGCTTTCAACCTTAGATTGTAGTTAAATCGGAACTTTCGTTAAAGTGTTAACATAAGTACCTACGTATTAATGACGTTACATAGTGTAATGTTATTAATTTTACCCTCCTTAGGGGAGAGAAAGTAAAATAGTTTTGCTAAAAGGTGAAAGAGAATGAAAGTAAGTAAGTTAACTAACGAAATTTAAGTAAGCAAATCAGAATGGAAAGTAATTAAAGATGAGTATGCAAGCTAGGCATAGGGCGTTATCCCAGAGGAGGAGTAACCTAAGTTATGTAAGGGTTATCTTAAAAAGAAACAAATGTTTTAAAGTAAAAACAGGAAATAAATTTATTTGGATATTATCCTAAATTTGGTCTATAAACCCTTATAATCTAAAATAATTTAGGTGGTACTAAAGGAAACAATGTGGCCTGAATTCAGGCCTGGGGTTTGATACCCCGGCCGAGTATGGAACTTCAGTGGAGCCAAGATCACACGTTAGTAGGATTAGAGGTAAATTAGTAAATTGGATGTCCTACGGGGTTTAGTATGGTTAATATTGTTAATAAATTATTCCCTAAAGGCTCCCTGGTATGAAAATGAATTCCGACCACACGGCTTCTACAAAGAGATGCCCTAAGGCTTTAAAAATACACTTTTATACTATGGACTTAGCTCTCCGAGGAGCAGTCCAGGGTTCGGGCTGGCTTGGTCGGTAACAATATATACTATTAAATTAAAGTTATTACTGTGAGGCTTTGAATGCAAACTAAATGGAAGTCTTTGTACTACAGAGGCTTTGATAATACAGGGATCAGCACGTGGGGTAGTACGTGGGGTAGCACGTTGGAGGTCCACACGGTGTCCACGCGGTCCTGGGACGGCCTGCGGCGACCCTCGGTTCTCCCTCGGGGTGCACCACCGATGGGGAACCGGCGCTCGCCTCTTCTTGAGCCGCCACGTTAAACCTCCTGTCAGAAGAAGAGCAATATAAGATACGGATCGCACACTTTAGAAATGGGGGACCATGACGGGGTTCTACACGCGTTTGGGGAACACAACCTAACCTATACACTATGGGCCCTACGTGAAATAATTGTTCAAACACTCACCTGTCGGAGGACAATGGTGTCGCGTAGGCTGTCTACGCCAATTTCAACTCCTGGGCACGTGGCGGGTCAGGAGCACTGTAAAAACAATTTCTTTTAGAAGGAGTCACGCAACAAGCGCCTACCGCCTGCCGAAGCTTCAAGATGGCGATCGTGGCTACTTACCTTTTGCAGGAAAACTGGCCTACAGACTTTTGTCTGCCCGATGTCAACTGCGGTGCTGGCCTGCTGAGGCGCGTCGGCGGCGGAGTCTGCTGCTCTTTACTTTCGGGTGACTGGCTGAGGTATGGCTGGCGTCCGGCCTCCGCTGAATTTATAACCTCCCCGACCCAAGCGTCTCGGAAGTCGCGCCATAGACAATCTAATAATCAAGCCAGTTGTCAAACCGACACGTTCCAAAACTCGATGCGATGCGTTCGAAAACGCATAAACAATACAGGGCGAGTACACACCCTTTGCTAGAAAGTAGTATAAAAACACATCCACTGATGTGCGTGAAAATTACAACGTTACAATAGACTCATGATAGTTATGCTATCTTAATAATGGTTTAAAATGTTTTTTTTTTTGTTTGTTACAGAGTGAACAAGAAGCGAGACTTGTTCCATATTCTGCAGTCGGAGGAGGCAGCGAGTAGCGAACCAAGAGCTGACGGCACTGCAACGTCCAGTTTCAGCAGCAGGGTCTCGACCGGGACGAGTCGTCGCACCGCCTCAACCACGGGCGATTTCTTTGTAGACCTTAAGGTTTACAAAACGGCGGACTACAATAACCACCCGGTTAACGTTCGGTACAAGACGGCGCTGGTGTCGGTGAAGTTGCAGTGCGACGACTCTTCATCGTCGTGGGAAGCCCTACAACGTTTTCTGAGTCAGGCGTGGACGGTATTCGAAGATTCGGACCCTGTCCACTACTCTGACAAAATTAGTTTTAAATAAGTAGGTAAAATGTTTTAGTATTTAGTGTTGAAATAAATTTAAATAAATGTTTGTATCCTTGTATGTTATAGTGGTATTTTAGTTTCATTGTAGGTAAAATGCCTTTCTGTGCGACGTGTAACACAACTGTTCCTAATAAATCATGGGTGGGCCATTTAAGAAGTAATCTGCATAGACAAAATAATATTTCATTGAAACATAGTGATGGGGTAAAGATCATCACATCTGCATTTCGTAGTCGTAACATTACATATAAAATAGTAGCTATAAACGATTTTCAGTTAGGGTCAGTGGACAGATTTTTTGATGAAATATGGGATAAAGTAAAGTCTCTCTTAAACAACTTTCTTAAAACACATACATGTGTAAAAGTGAATTTTGAGCTATTTGAAATATTTTTAAAATTTAACGATAATTCACAAGAGGTCAAATCTTTTGGAACGAAAAACAAAACATTGTTTTCTAATTACGACTTCGATATTTTTTTTCGAGATGTAGTTAATTATCTTAAGACATGTATTGAGGAATTTGAGCACCGTGATAGTGGGTGGGCCTTTTTAAATAATTCACATTTAGAGATCAATCTCAATAAGTACCAGCCACTTGGAGGTGCTAGTTTCATTCCGTGGCCTAAATCAATTCAATTAAAAAAGGCGTGTTTGAATATCAAGAACAAAGATCAGTGCTGTTTCTTATAGTGTGTGACCGCTGCTCTTTATCCTGCTAGGAAACATCCAGAAAGAGTTTCATCATATCCGAATTTCCGGGGATTGTTTGATGTTTCTGGAATGTGTTTTCCTGTTACTTTCCAAGATATAAAGATCTTTGAAAATAATAACTTAAATATTAAATTTATTATTTATGGTTTGAAAAATAACAAAACTTTGATAGGTCCTTTATATAAATCAGATATTAAAGGGAAACACAACAATAAAATTATACACTTGTTATTGATTGAAAATAATGACACCACCCATTACTGTTTGATTAAAGACTGTTCTAGACTTTTTAGAAGCCAAGTTACTTCTCACCATGGAAAGCTGTATTTTTGTGATTTGTGTCTTGTGTTTTTTAACACTGTAGAGGAAGTTGATAAGCATTTATGTAGTGGTATAGTAACAGTATTACCTGAAAAAGGTTCGGTTATTAGGTTTAAAAACTATGACCGTAAACAAAATGTACCATTCTGTATTTATGCAGATTTTGAATCGATGTTGCAACCCAATTCTACCCCCAGCTGCTCCTCAAACACTACTTTTTTGCATCACCATGTACCCGTCGCGTTTGCATATTACATTGTTTGTCGTGATGATCCTACTTATAACCGATATGTTTCACATCGCGGTCCTGATTGTGTTGATAAATTTGTTGACTCAATAATAAAAGATGTGCAGGCAATTTATGAAAAGTTGAATACTATCACTCCCATGACATTTACTGAGGAAAACAGACATGATTTTAAAAACGCAAAGGTTTGTTACATTTGCCAAAATTTTCTTTTTTCGGATAGAGTTCGTGATCACTGTCACGTGACGGGACAGGACCGTGGAGCCGCGCACCCATATTGTAACTTGCATTATAAACGTCCGTCATTCGTTCCTATATTTTTTCACAATTTGGCTGGGTACGACTGTCATTTATTTATAAAAGCGTTGGGTGAGGTGTCTGGTGGTATTAAAATAATACCAAAAACCAAAGAAAATTACATCTCATTCACAAAGTTTGTGAGTGTTTCAGATAATATTTTTTTTCAACTACGTTTCGTTGACTCGTTCAAATTTTTGGGAACCAGTTTAAGTAAGTTAGCAGATACCCTAAAACCCGAAGAATTCAAACACTTAAAAAGCTTTTTTCCCAGTGAACGTAAATTTAGTTTACTCACTCGTAAAGGTGTTTATCCTTATGAGTATATGAACTCCTGGGAGCGTTATCAAGAAAAATCTCTCCCAAAAAAAGAATGTTTTTATAGCTTACTCTCGGATCAAGACATTTCTGTTGACAATTATCAGCATGCTCATTTAATTTGGTCTACCTTTAAGATACAAGACTTAGGAAGTTATACAGATTTATATCTGAAAACTGATGTGCTCTTACTAGCAGATATTTTCGAGAATTTCAGACACACCTGTAAATTACATTATCAGTTAGATCCGGCTTTTTATTTAACTGCACCTAGTTTATCTTTCGACGCGATGTTGTTGAAAACTGGGGTACAACTCGAACTTATTGATGATTTGTCTATGGTGAGAATGTTACAAAGTGGTATTAGAGGTGGAGTGTGCTTGTGCTCTCATAGATATGCTAAAGCAAATAATAAATTTCTACCAGACCATGACCGTTCTAAACCTAGTTCTTTTATAACTTATATTGATTGCAATAATCTTTATAGTATGTGCCAATACTTACCTTTATCAAATTTTAGATTTTTAGAACAGAACGAAATTTAAATTTTCGATGTGAATGCAATTCCATCAGATGCTGCTAACGGTTATATACTTGAGGTAGACTTGGTGTATCCTAAACACTTACATCACATGCATAATGATTTACCTTTTTGTCCTGAACAATGCATCTCCCCCGGAGGTAAAGATAGTAAACTCGTTCCAAATTTGTATGATAAATTAAATTATGTCATACATTATGTCCATTTAAAAACTTGTCTTAAACATGGTTTAGTACTCAAGAAAATTTATCGAGTTATAAGTTTTAGACAGAGCACATATTTGAAACAATATATTGATTTGAATACAACTTTACGACAGAAAAGTTCATCAACGTTCGAACAATATTTTTTTAAACTCTTAAATAATAGTGTATTTGGAAAAACATTAGAAAACAATGAAAAGCGAGTCAAACTTGATCTAGTTAATCAGTGGTCTGACCAAAACAACATCACCAAAAAAAGGAAAAGTGCACAACAGCTTATTGCGCGACCTAATTTCCATAGTGCAACAGTATTCTCTGAAAATTTAGTTGCAGTGCAGTTAAAACCGGAGGAAATTATTTTAAACAAACCAATATACATTGGGTTTACGGTTTTAGAGCTATCAAAGAGTCACATGTATGATTTCCACTACTCAGTTGTAAAACCCTTTTATAATAATGATGTGCAGATGTGTTACACGGACACCGATAGTTATGTTTATTTAGTGAAAAGCCCTGACTTTTATTATGATGTAAAAAAACAGTTTTTATCTTACTTTGATACAAGTAATTTCCCCAAAGAGAATGAATACAATCTACCAATACAACATAAAAAAAGTCCCTGGCTTATTCAAAGACGAAATGGGGGGTAAAATAATATCTGAATTTGTGGGGCTTCGTTCAACGCTGTATTGTATTAAAACTGTAGACAGCACAATCAAAAAAGCGAAAGGTATTCAAAAAAGTGTAATTCATAAATTCGATGTAACAGATTATGAAAATGCACTTTTCAAAGGTGATATTGTACGAAAAACAAACATCTTATTTAAATCAATTAAACATGAAATTTTGACATGTGCTGTGAATAAAATAGCTTTGTCTGGTAATGATGATAAACGCTTGATATCTAAAAATAAGGTTTCTACTAGGGCATGGGGGCATACTAGCATATTTAATTTTTAAGTCATTTTTTAAATTAGTTATGTAAGTAATAGCTAAAATCACATTATTTTGTTTATAAAGTTATATAAGTTATCTACTAGGACATGGGAACATACTAGCATATTTAATTTATAGGTTCTTTTTAAAAGTTTTTAAAAATGATGTTAACTAAAAAAACATGATTTTCTTTAATAATAATAATAAATATCCCTGGACATTATTCCACACAGCGCCATCTAGCCCCAAAGTAAGCTAATTAAAGCTTGTGTTATGGGATACTAGACAACGGATAAACATACTTAAATACATTTTCTTTTGTAAATACATACTTATTATACATAGGAGACACCCAGACCAGTACAAACAGACATGTTCATGCACACAAATATTTGTACTGTGCGGGGATCGAATCCGCGACCTCTGGTGTAGTAGCCAACTTCTTAACCATTACACCAAGTCGGTCGTCAAATGAAATGTTAAAAGTAAAAATAAACTCAAGCGCCTACAGCATAATAGCGGCAACTCCCATCTACTTATTTGTGGAATGTGTAATGATAATTATGTAGGAGTGATGTGATTGTATTTCAAGTAGACATCTACGTCCTAGTGGTAAGTCTACCCGTTAACCTAGTTCGATCATGTATCAGACCACTAACCAATCCTAAATATTTTCTTATCTTGACTTTTATTATCAAGTAAGATTTTCTTGTTTTGTTTCTTGGTTGTGTTGTAATCTTTACATGTTAAGGCAGGTCGCTAGTAAAAAATAAAATATGTTTAATCTAATTAGTAGATAATGGAATAAAAATATGAAATTCAACTTGATTTTGTTTCTTTTAACATTCCTAGTCTTCCATGTTATAGGGAAATGGGTAATAATAATCTCTTTTATTCGTCTTTCTACTGCTCCCTGCCACCTATTGCAAACTCTATGAACTACTTACGGAGGCAAAGACACGATGATTATTGACTTAATCACATTAGATTATAAGCACTAGATGATGACTCTTTCATAATAAATCGAAACCATAGATGGCACCACCGTATCCATGATGCTCGCATAAACCTACTTATACGTAAACATGAGCAATAGTTGATACAAGAGATAGAGTGAAATCAAGTTAAAACTTGTTTTTTCTGTTATTGACGTGCAGGTTCCTGTTCACTGTAATATGAGTATGTCCAACCGCTCTCGATTTCTTACTGCTCCCTGCCACCTATTGCAAGCTCTATGAATTAATTACGGAGGCAAACACAGGATGATTATCGACATAATCACATTAGTTAATATGTACTAGATGACAACACTTTCATAATATATTGAAACCATAGATGGCACCACCACTATGCAAAATGGAATGCGTTATTTTGTTACTAATTAATTTGCCTTGGTGCTCATTATTGCAATAATTGTAGTAGAGTTCAGACATCGTACGTTTAAAAGTTTAACAAGATAAAAATAAATTCAGATCAACAAATAAACAAAAGCGGTAAGTTATACAACTATGTAGCTATTATAACTGCTATTTTATATTTTTAAGTAAGCCGTTTTTTATATTTTTGAGCAATAGTTGTAAAAACAAGAGCTAGAGTGAAGTCAAGTAGGAACTTGTTTTTCTGTTATTGAGGTGGTTTCAAATCAAGTTGGAACTTGTTTTTTTTGTTATTGAGATGGTTTCAAATCAAGTTGAAACTTGTTTTTCTGTTATTGAGGTGCAGGTGGCCTGAGCAGTGTAATATGAGTCTAACCCACCGCTCTCACGATGAGTGCGAGTGAAAAGGTGTGAGACAACGAGCTTAAATTTGCAACTATGCAAAATGGAATGCGTCCTTTTGTTACTCAGTAATTTGTCCTGGTAGTCTATCTGTGCTCATTATTGCAATAACTGTAGTAGAGTTCAGACATCGTACGTTTAAAAGTTTCACAAGATAAAAATAAATTCAGATCAATAAATAAACAACGACAGTAAGTTATACAACTATGTGACTATTATAACTGCTATTTTATATTTTTATGTACCGTTTTTGATATTTTTCTTCCTTGTTACAGATGAACAGCACAAAGAACATCAATACCATTTCGGATGATGAATGCGTCAACTACGATGCTCAAGGCTATTTGGACTCGTTTCAATGTGCTCAAGATCCACTTGAAGGGTTTACTCAAGAAGTTTTCAACTTCTCAACACCAACAACAACTCCTTTTCAACCTCTTAGCTCCTCAACACCGAGAAAACCACGTCGCAAAACCAAGTGCAAAACGAAGAAAAGTGCAACTGTGCTAAAACCAGCCAAATACCACGGCGCGCATTCCTTCGTGATCAATTGTGCACCTACAAAAGGATTACGTCTCATCAAAATCCAAGTTATGGATTTGGATGCATCGCAGCGTGTTAGTGACTGTGTTAATGATAACAGTGTTTTGCTAAGTTCACAATATGTGGTTAAAGACATTGGTGACGAAATTATGGACCAGACTGAGAAAATAATTAGCAATATTTCTAAGAAAATATGCGGTTATAGTTATACTAGTTTATTTTAGTGCGACTAACAGGTATGTTTTTGTAATAAAATTTATTCTGTTAAAGTGGATAAGTAATATTGATTTATTGTTTATTATTTTTCTTCTATTTTTTTTTATTCAAGTCTAAGATAGTTTTACACTGCAACTGTATTCATTTATGAGTCACAATGAGAAAATAATTAGCAATATCTCTAAGAAAATATGTGATTAAAGTTATACTACTTTATTTTAGTGCGACTAACAAGTATCTTTTTGTAATAAAATTTATTCTGTTAAAGTTTAAGTAATATTTATTAATTGTTTATTATTTTTCTTCTATTCTATTATTTAAGTCTAAGATATTTTTGTACTGCAACTGTATTCATTTATGAGTCAGAATGAGAAAATAATTAGCGATATCTCTATAAGAAAATATGCGGTTAAAGTTGTACTAGTTTATTTGAATGTGATTATCAAGTATGTTTTTGTTAAATTTTATTCTATCAAAGTGATTAAGAAATTAAGTTTAAGACGGTTTTGTACTGCGACTACAATCATAAAATAAATGTTTTATCTAATGTAATAATTATTTTATTTACTTTCATTATAAATATTATATGTAAGTATATTTCATTATTAGGTGTTACGTGGAAAATTAAAAACAACTGTTTATCTAAAAAATATTTATTCTAAAAAACCACCTACTTACTTAACTCTAATTACTTACACTACTTAATCAATACAATTATTTAAGTACCACTTCTTAATACACATAATTTTTTTTAATGCGCACTCTTTTTAATGACTTAAACAATTAAAATTAGATTCGAATTCACAAAATGATGAAGATAGTATTGAAAAATTACGGCTACCCCTATCCTCGATATTTATCAAAACACACTGTTCACATAACTCCTTAATCCACTTTTGTTTCTCAAGACCTTTCATGATTATGGTTCTATCTTTTAAAATTGGATAGATTAATTTCTTGAATTCTCTATAGTCAATATTTCCTTCACTCCAAGTTATACCTCTATTCCGTTCGACCCACTTTACAGTCTTTTTTTCTTGAGAAGATAACTTTGAAAATGGAAATGGTGGTTTTACTAACCAAACCTGAGTGAATTCCTTTGTAGACAATGCCAATTCCTTAACGATGAACTGGTTTATGTAATCCTTAAATCCTTGCAAATCCACAACTATTGTATTTTTATTCATGATACCTTTTTAACAATATTACTCAAAGGTTTGTATTCAAATATAAAATCGTTTAGAATCAAGCAGTGAGCAGCTGTCTGATCAGGTATTTCTTGGTCCGATTCAATTTCAACTCTCACGTCAATAGAACCCTTTAAAGTCTCGTGTTGTCGCGAACAGTCAATAACGAATAAAGGCGCAACGTCTTTGAACTCTTTCAAACTCATCAATGGCTCTGGTCGGCGGCCATGATAGGACTGTTGAAATCTTAAGTAAGATTCATATATTAAAGAAAAATTTTCATCTGAAAAGCTGACGTTTAGGCTCTCATAGGGAAAGTATGCTGAATTTAGAAAGACTCGTATGTCACGAATATGACAATGGTCAAATTCTGCCATTGATAAACTTGCATTATGTTTACGATTAGTTTGGAAAGCAATCACAACGAAGCGTGGTTTTTCTATTTGAGAACAAGTTTTGATAGACCAAGAATGTTTACGTGTTTTAGGAAGTAGTGGATATTCATCCAGTTCCTAAAAGATAGTGCGATAGCTCGATCTTTTTCTAGATGTTTTAGTAAACTAATTCTTTCACGATCTGATACTTTTATTTGTGGAACTCGCCAAACTATTTTATTAATTATTATGTCCTCCACAACTTCACCAGCGTTTAATTTAAAGGCGTTGATATTAGTATTGCTCCTTAACAACACTAACTCATGCTTACAGTTCATCACGATTTTTTCATAATCTTCTGCAAAGCCTAAAATTTTGTTTAATGGTATAGATGCAGAGAAAATCCCATCACCAGTGTGCACTGTTCCAGTAGTTGACCATCCCCAAACCTTTGCCGATTTAGATTCATTTTCATTTAAAGATAGATAAGACTTTATTGTTGTTGTAACACCAGCTTTTTTTATTTTATCAATTTCTACACCATTCAATTCATATCGAATGTCTTGAAATAAAAATAATAGCGGATTGTTTACAAATTGAACATGTGATACTTTTTCCTTCTTGCTGTTGTAGACACTAACTTTACCCTCGATATAAAGAGTGCTGACTGAGGGCAACACATAGAGGTCTTGTTGGTTAATTGGTATTCGTATTTCATCATTCTTGTTAAAACTTGTTACGTATGGTTTGTATGAATGAAATTCGAAACTTTCAATGCTGTTATCGTATGATGTCTGTTGAGATATATTTAATATACTCATTTTAATAAACCTATCAGCTTAAGAAATTCCTTATTGTTTTTTGTAAGCTTCTTTCTCAATTGAAGCGGTGCTCCTTTTAGAGTTGATCTTTTAGAACTGATTAGAATAGAAGATGTAGAGGGGTTTTTATTGAAGTTTATCATTTATTCTTAAAGTGTAGATACAATTGCACTTCTTCACCACGTAAATGAACTTGTTTATTATTATTGTCTAGTAAACGAATATTAATTGCACTGATTGAACTGTGGTTAACTGGAAAATATATTAAGTTTTTGGGTATTTCTATAATTCGGTACCCAGGTGGAACATTAGGTACAAATTCATAAAAAATATGACTTGGTCTCCCGTTCACAAATGATCCACTCACTACGTCGCATTCGATGCGCACGATGGTTGTTGATAAAATACTAACAGGATACTGGGATTCAGTTTTTATATTGGCCTTTATTGTGATCATTCCAAAACCCAGAATTTTACCAATTGAATTAGTTTTGTTAAAGTGAACATCTTCGGAACAGAAAATAGCAGTCTTAAGTGTATTGTTATTACAATAATTTTTTAAAACAGCATTCTTGATGTTACTTATTAAATAGTCACAAATATCTTGAAGTTCATAAGATCCTTCTGGAATTTCAATTACTTCATTTTCACCGTAGTAAAACTTATTGTTTTTTTCGTATACATTAGGAATAGAATTGAATGTAGAACAGTACAGGAGTCCACACTCATATTCACCAGGTAGTTCCAAAGTGGGAGTGTAGTTTGTTACCAAAGATTCTCCCATTCCGGTAATTGATACAGTGAAAGACATTTTTGTACTGACAAAGATTTTCATTTGAATCCTAATATAAATGTTTTTTCCAATAAGTCTTTTAAAAACTTTAAACTGAGGTGACCACAAATAACAGTACCAAACTTCTGCTGCTGATTATAATTATAGTTTAAGGATAAGTTTTTCAAATAATGTATCAACTCTAAAGGTGGTTTTAAGTTACCAAAACCTTCGAAATATTCAGCATAATTATTATCTTTAACGTACGCTACCCAGTGAGTTCCAGGACGATCAGAACTATCTAAATTTAAAATTCCGCACTCAATCTTTTTTGGTTTAGATGGTAATGTATCTCGCATAAAAACTCCACGGAAATATGGAATGTCTATCGCATGTTCTAGTATATCTTCATCTGTGAGCGGTCTTCAGGGTAGCCGTTTAATTCGTTTTTTTAAGGATTCAAATATAATCCTGCACCTTTTTTATGAGGTTTGATGTACAACCCTTTACCTAGGGCTACTGCTTCCATCATTCTATTGTGGCGTTCTGATTCTTGAAGACTTTTTTGTGCTGCTTTAGAATCATTCACAGCTTTTGCTATACCTGCTGCACCACCTGCCAGAGAGCCCAAAGCTGACAACCCAGCGAAAATTGGAATTAAAGGTAGTAGCCCTCCACTTTTTGGAATAGGAATGCAGCGTGGCAAACGTGTATTTTTTTGTTTTTAAATTGCTTTTTTGCAGCTGCATAAGCATAGCTAATAGCACTTCGATTGTCTTTCGTCTTCAGTTTCTTTAATTGACCTCTTATTTCCTTCACAACTGACATAAATGAACGCGTACCAGCGCCAGCTTTGAGTTTCGCTTTCATTGCATTTTTGACTATCCAAGAAGCAATTTTCTCTCCTTTTTTACAATCTCTTGATTTTTGTCTTTTCTTAGCCATATTTAAAAGATCTAAATCAGCTTTTCGTCGAATGTTCAAATCACTGTTGTTGTAGGCAATGTCGTGGTGCATACAAGCTTCATCTAATTTATTTATACCTTTATCACCCCTTTGTAACCGTTTTTCTAGTTTAGTTCCGGGACCACAAAATTGATATCCAGGTAAATGTAATTCGAAAGGTAAATTGTTAATTAAATTGTTGATAATACCACTTCCTTCCTTCATTGATAAGCTTAAAGTGCTAATGTGCACTAAATCCAGCGATTTTATATTATAAACTAATGTACTCCTATCAACCCAACTGTTCTCGTCATCTGTCAATCCCAACCATTTAACGAAAAGCTTGTTTCCTTTTCTTTTTACTACTCTCTCAATGAGGTACAGGTCTGGAAACTTGGTTTTTTGTAATTCGTATCCATAAAAAAGTCCTAAAATTTGTTGTTTATTTTGGTCTTCTATCTGATACGTTTTTGGGTTGGTTTGGTTAACTTTTACTACCCGAAATATTTCTGTGAACCAATTCGGAGTATAACCTTTGTAAAACTCACCTTTGTATTTACTTATACGTACATGATCCCCAACACAAAACGCAGAGTTCGTACTTGGCTTTTTTTTCTGAGATTGTATTATATTAAACTTCACTATTATTTCGTTTGATTTATTAACATCAACAGGTTTAAATTTCGTAATGCGATGTATAGTTTTATTATAATTCTGTACAACAGAGTTCAAATTACACACATCAAAAGTGTCTAGGGATCAAGCATTTTTATGCGGATTTCTTGAGATTGAGATGTGGCTTTGTAATAAATTTATGATTTTATAAATTTATATGGATCCTTTTTGGTGCATTTCATAATTTGAAACAGTAACTGTCAATCAAATTCGAGTAAAAGATGAAAATCAGCTGTCAATATTTTCCCTATAAAAACATACAACGCATTGAAGACATTATTAGTGCTACTGTTTCCCTACTACTGATTAAAACCAACGTTATTATGGAGCGGCGACGTCATTTAAGCAGGGAAGAAATGCTCAGCGCCGTGGGAATGATAGAAGCTGGTTCCCGGCAACGTACTGTGGCTTTAGCTCTGAATACAAGTCAGAGTGTTATCAGTCGACTTTGGACACGTTACCGAAGCACTGGTACCGTGGCTGAGCGCCATGGAGGACGGTATCGCTGCACCACACGGAGACAAGACCGATACATTCAAATCATAACTCGAAGAGCTCCAATAATAACCGCCATGATGTTAGCCGTGAGGCTTCATCACTCTTATGGGAACTTAATTAGCGACCAAACAGTCAGAAACCGCTTGCATGAAAGTGAACCTTAATTCCCGAAGACCGCTAAGGGTACCACCTATAGCAATGCACAATCGTAGGATTCGATATCAATGGGCTCTTGAACACAGAAATTGGGCAGAAGAACAATGGCGTTTCGTGTGCTTTTCTGATGAGTCTCGTTTTGGTATGAGACCGGATACAAGACGTATACGACACTGGAGAACCCCTGGACGCCAACAGCGATTAAAATCCTGCCAGGAAGTCCATCCTTATAGTAGTGGAACCATCATGGTATGGGCGGGTATTTGGATCGGCGGAAGAACTGAGTTGATTTGGAACAGAGGCAACCTCAACGCTCAAATTTATGCTGAGACGATTGTATCAGACGTCATCGTTCCTCTACAAGTGCAAATCGGTCCCTTATTTCAGTTAATGCATGATAATGCACGACCGCACACCGCAAGAGTTGTAAGACAGACTCTCGCCGCAGCTAACATCAATGTCCTGCCCTGGCCTGCTCAGTCGCCAGACTTGAACCCGATTGAGCATGCATGGGATATGCTACAAGAGAAGAGCTCTGCCGAATATGGAGGGTATCCAGTCGCAAGAAGACCTTTTTTTGTTGTTGCAACGAACATGGGCGGCCATTCCACAGCGTGATTTGGATGAACTCATTTTGAGTATGCCAAACCTATGTTCTTGTGTTGTTAGTGTTCGCGGTATAAACACGGATTATTAATTGTTTAAGTTACCCAATAAAATTTTAAAGAAAACTGTTTTTTCAGTCTTTTTTTCGAACTTTAATGTTAGTGGTTCAAATGTCAAAAATCCCTTTATTAGGAAAATGGCAAATTTCTTTATTAATGCAAAGGTGACTTGGTTTATCGTTACTGTAGACAAACGAAAACACTTTATTTGATGAATCCTTAAAGAAAATTTTAATTAATATCAATCAGGAGAAAAGTTATTGCAAAAATATATGTTGATCCCTAGACACTTTTGATGTGTGTATTTCCAAGCCATTTAAATTGTCCATATAAACTGAAAAGTTTATAAAGATGGGATTTTATTGTCCTTAATACGCGTTCTACTATTGAAGCTTTTTAATGGAGTAAGTGGAATAATGATTAACTTTATATTTTTTCATTAATTATTTAAAAACGTCATTGTAAAATTCAGTTCCCATATCTGTTTGCAAATTTTTAGGCTTTCGTGATGAATGAGATAAAACATTTTGCATTGCATTCATGACTGCATCTTTAGCCTTCGATTTTAAAGGACCAACCCATACGTACTTTGATAAAGCATCAATTATTACTAACACATATTTATATCCTTTATTAAATAGAGATTTTTTTGTAAATGTATAAGATCAGCTTGCCACAAATCATCAATTCCTTTTATAATTGTAAATCAATATTTCTATGGTTGAAACATGACTATGGTCCAGCGAACTCAACACCAGATATGTCTCCACATGAATTAAAGAAAGCAGAAGAAGAGTTCTTAAATAATTTAAAAATGCTTACTTTTGATAGGCAAGCCATTGAGAGAGCTACTGTTTTAAAACGGGACAGCAGTGAATGGTTGGAAATACGGAAAAACCTAATTACCGCATCTAATTTTGAGCAAATATGAAAAAGAAAAATTAGTCTGAATGCTGCTCCTTTAGTGAAAAATATACTGAACCAAAAAAAAATTGACATGTGTAGCTGCTGTTTCACACGGAATAGAGCACGAAAGACAAGCACTTCAACAGCTTCAAAAACAGGATAATATACATTTTATGCAATGCGGTTTGTTTATCGATAAAACTCATTCATTTATATTCATTCATATGCTTGTGGAAATCAAATGCCCTTTCACTGCAGCAAAAAAAGGACTAACAAATGCAATACAGCAAAACAAAATACAAATATTAAAATATAATAAAAAGACTTGCACCAGCACAATAAATAAAAATTCCAATTGGTTCTATCAAATACAGGGGCAGCTTCACGTCACTGAAAGACGACTCTGCCTGCTCGGAATCTGGGCTGGAGAAAATGAACCCGTGCTTACAAAACACATCGAAAGGGACGATCATTTCTGGACAACGCAAATGGAGATTTCAATGGGTAAACAGTTGCAAAATACATTATCCAGACAAGTAGCTGTTGTGGCTGTTATCCTAGTGGGTTCATGGAATTGATCGAGACCAAAGGATTTAAATAGAGACACTAACCTATTGCTTTCAGATGAGTTTACTAGCAAATCTATATTGAAATCACCACACACAATAATAGGTTTAAACTTAGCACTTAACTTACCTAAAGCTTCCTCCATAACTGTCTCAAAATTATCTAAGTTAGTTTTTGGGGGACGGTATACACTAACCACAATATAGCTCTCTAACTCAACACAAGACCATTCGACGATACGCTCTACGGACAAGCCTACTATGTCAGTGGTGCGTTCTTTACATTTCAAACTATTTACAGTAAAAATTAGTGAACCACCATGAATAGTGGTTTTTCTAAAGAAAGCGCTTGATAATCTGAAATTATTAATGACAAAGGACTGATTGTTAGCATCAGTAAACCAATGTTCAGTTAAACATAAAATATAAACTTTTCGGTTTTCCAGAAAAAGTTCTATTTATTTTCTAAATCTTTGCCCGTCAAGCTTTGAATATTTTGGTGAAAAAAATTCAAGTATTTGGGCTTGGCTTTTGTCCTAGATCCTAGTTTAAAGAAGACGCTGTGGGAACACCACATAAAATAGATGAATTAGTCATCATCATCATCCATGCGGTCTATCCCGGTTGTGAACCCACACTGGTGTGTGGGGTCCCAGGGTCCGCCTATCTTATTTTCTTGGCCCACTTCGCGCGGTCTTGTGCATCCCCAGTGGTGAGTTTGTTGGCACGCATGTCACCCTTAACGACGTCGAGCCACCGCTTCTTGGGTCGACCTCTTCTGCCGGTCCCCGGCGGAGGCGGCATGGCCAGACATTTGTTGCTCACGTAGTTTGCCGATCTCCGTGAGACATGACCATACCAACGAAGGCAGCACTCCTGCAGCTTGTCTGCGATGTCATGAACACGAAGGCTGCCGCGGATGTGGGTGTTCCGCACGCGATCTTTGCGTGAGACTCCACACATCCACCGCAGCATCTTCATTTCCGTGACGCGCAGCTCCTGCCTTTGTCGCTCTAGTAACGGCCATGTTTCACTACCATATAAAAGGACAGGCCTAATGATGGTTTTACAGACCTGCATTTTGGGGTTACAAATGACACCAGTCACCTCACGCCATTTGGCCCATGCCGCGGAAATTCGGGCTCTGACGTCGCGGTCGATGTCCCCGGACGCGCTTAACACAGATCCCAGGTATTCGACACGGTCCGTGCGCTCGACACGTCATCGCTTATGTGGACGGACTGGGGATCTGTGGTGTTGCAGGCCATGTACTCCGTCTTAGCCACATTAAGTTTCAGACCGCCATTTTCAAGTGATTTTTTCCACTTATTCACCCGTTGTACCAGCCGTCCCCTGTCCGAGTCTGATAGCGCAATATCATCAGCATACATGAGCAACCAGGGTGGTTGCTCGTGGTGGTTTAGGATGCTGTTTGACATAACGTCTAATATTACGCTGAACAGTAACGGGCTAGGCACGGAGCCTTGGTGTACTCCAACGGTGATAGGGAAGGAAAGCGTGTCACCAACCGCAGTCCTAACTATGGAACTGGAATCCCATGTCCCGGATAATGTCAATAAAGACTTCGGGAACGGCCCTGGACCGAAGCGCCTAGCCGATCAACTCACGAGGGACACAGTCGAAGGCCTTCTGCATGTCTAGGAAAAGGAGATGCAGAGGTATATTCTTCAGTCTGTATCCCTCCATGAGCGTTGAGTGATAATGCTCAGTCTCCATTGGTCAGGTATCTTCCCGGTGAGGAGAATGCGGTTGAAAAGGTGGGTAAGTATGCCCAAACCACGAGAGCCCATGGATTTCCACGCTTCGATAGGGACTCCATCGGGTCCGACAGCTTTCCGGTTCTTCATGCGGCGAAGAGCCGACAGGACCTCATCAGGCGTTACCGGGGGCACTAGTCCCTGATTTGGAGGGAGTTCAGGTGGCTGCACCTCTTTGTGCTGCTTGTTGAGCAGCTCGTGAAAATAAGAGGGCCATCTCTCCTTCACCGCGCGGTCCTCGCACAGCAGGATACCGAGATAGATGAATTAGTACTAGTACTAATGTCAGAGTATGAATATAAATTACTAGGTACCCATAGCGGCATTGTTAATCTTATTTGCTAACAAAGTAGCTAGTTTCTGCTTAGTCCTAAGTGGAAGATACATAGTATCTTCAGTTAACCTAAAGTATGGTACAAATAAATTTGTATCCTGAAAATCAATGTTACTATGACAACATGTCAGATTATATAAAGTTAAATCAAGGTCATGGATGGCCTTGTTCTGACTCGAAGTACTTGAGTATGGGAATGCACACAGAATAAATTTACACTTATGTTTTGCTGGAATGTCAATTATTGTTTCTATATTTTTAACTAACTCTCTTTTTGTAATTGAACGGCTGTCCCTATGTAAAACCACCACTGTGGTGTTTTTCCCTAGCTTTTCTTTGGGTACATTATTTATTAAGTGGCCATAAGATTGCTCTGGGTAACATAAATTGCTAACATTTTAGTTGGTTTGGTTTGACAGCAAAATGCCAAAACCATTACCAATCCTGTCCGACACCACAATTGTATGCGGAATATCCTGTGGCTTTGTACAGTTCACACTTGTTGGTTGTGTGACGTCGGCTGCTGTAGCTCTGACCGGCGATGACTCCAAATCCAAGTCCACCTGATCTAGTGGCTGTGAACATTTATTACACGTGCTGTGTTTATTTACTAACAAGTCAAATCTGTCAGCATTATCATTATCAACATTTTAATTAACTCTGAGGTGGCTAAAATGTGTTCATTAATCACTTCATGTGCTAAAGAGTACCTTTGTTGAGTGTCTTTAAGAGAGCTCTCCAACCAACCTATCTTTTGTTCCAGTTTAAAGGTCTCTTTTTCATAAGAGATTTGCCTCTTATGCAAAAGTAAGTTGTTTTTAGACGTCTTCATGATAAGGTCTAAGAATACTGTTAAGCATTTTGGTCTACTATCTAGTTTCTGAGCTACAAAATCCGTGAAATCATGAATGGCCTCATGAGTAGATTTACCAGGTCTAAAGCCATATTGTCGCTCCGACAACAAGTTTGGTTTTTCGAGGTATTCTATAAGCCTTTTAATAATAATCTTCTCCAATATTTTTGAAAGAATAGGTAGGAGTGAAATTAGATGATAATTATCAGAACAATCACGTTTCCAAATAGTTTACTATTGTACCTGCCCCAGTCTGCTCCTAATAATTTTAATAAACTCTATCTTCTTGTATTCTGTTTATTGAGCGAACTGAAGCTGCGGGAATCTGTAAAAAATATATAATTCCAATTACCAAAGTAGATATTCAAATTCAAAACATTCAAGACCAAAAGGTTATTGATTGCAGAATCCAATCTCACTACTGAGCTAGCGAAGTATGAACTTACTTGTAGATGACTTTTGTGGAGATGTGCCTCTGTTCTTTGATCTCTTCCTGTAATCAGTAGTAAAGGCATTTTATCTATGAAACTATTCACAGATGAATTACTAGTAGAACTCACTGGTGAAGTTAAGTGGCCTACTTAAGCACTGGTGCACTAGTAGAACGACTGGCTTTCAGCGCACTGTGTATTTATTGTAGGTCGATCAACCATTGCTTCTAGCTCTGCTAATGTATGGAGCGGTTGAAGAGGTGAAATCCATGAAACATTGTGAAGGGTGGCATAGTTCCTCGTGGTTTGGAGTGGAAGTCCTCTCTCCTGTTTGTTATTTATTTGCATTGTATTTTCTGTTCGGTACCTTTGGATTTTTTCGTGTAGTGCTGGCTTGACAACTTCGCCAGTATTTTTAGTATTACTCCCAATTTCGCTCGTCGCTTCATTGCAGCCTTATAGATCGCGTACCGAGCGACGCCAGCTTGAAGCGGAGTTCTACCACCTCTTTGCCGGGTCTTGGTACATTTTATTATTAAAAATATTGTTCTCCTTTGATATAACTACCAGAGAGTGTAACTGGTTAATTACTTCTTTGTTTTTGTGACTTTGTTCAATGAAAGTTGACACCTGTTGCATGTCGCAACCGCTCTCTTCGAGTTCATCGTCACTGTTTCCTATTTCTTTGGTCGCGACAGTGTAGCGGGCTTTGCTATAGTTCAGCCAAACTCTAAGTGTGCTCCGCGATACCCCTGAAGGGGTTCCGCAAGAATTTATAAAAAAATCAATACACCTCCCTCGAGGGGTAACGCCTTGAGGAACGCCACATGTGATTGGCTTTTCGGAACTGATCATTTTGCCCATTTTCCCACTCTGAGTACTATTTTGTAGGTAATTTTCTAATGGTTTCAGTTGTGTACCTTAACTTGACTTACACAGACTGACTGTCGAAGCAATGATTATTATTAGGTCCATCAAGTTATTTTACCTGCGAATAACCATTCCGATCTATGTCTGTAGTTTGGATTTATTGCCATCTAGATGCATGTGAATTTAAATGCGGTTTCGCAATAAAATGTGGTAATCAAAAATTTGCAATTAGAATTTAATGACTGATCTCATGAATGGACCTTAACTTGACTTACACAGATTGACTGTCGAAGCAATGATTATTATTAGGTCCATCCAGTTATTTTACCTGCGAATAACTATTTCGATCTATGATGACTGTGTATGTCTGCAATTCGGATTTATTGCCATCTAGGTGCATGTGAATTTAAATGCGGTTCCGAAATTATATGTGGCAGTAAATATTTTTCCAATTAAAATATATTGACCGATATAATGAATGGACCTAAACTTGACTTATACAGACTGACTCCTTCGTATCCCAAAATTATGTTCCAATTTACTCACGAGCTTCAGAAGAGACATGGTGTCAAATGCTTTTCTAGGTCTGAGAATACTGTTAAGCATTTTGGTCTACTATTACTAGTTCTAGTTTCTGAGCTACAAAATCCATGAAATTATGAATGGTCTCATGAGTAGATTTACCAGGTCTAAAGCCATATTGTCGCTCCGACAACAAGTTTGGTTTTTCGAGGTATTCTATAAGCCTTTTAATAATAATCTTCTCCAATATTTTTGAAAGAGTAGGTTGGAGTGAAATTAGATGATAATTGTTGAACAACTAACAGAAATGAACCAATCACAATCACTAATTTATTTAATTTACACACCACAGAGTTTATAAGGTAAGTTATCACTTCGAAGTTCAACGGCGAAAAGATACAATGGCGCCTACGCAGCGCGCTTTTATAACTCGTACCACTAGCGCCACCTTCTTCCGGTTTGACCCGCAACAACAACGCCACCTTCTCACGAGTGGACGCGCAACAGTAGCGCCACCTTTTTGAGTTGACTCGCTGCAGTGCTGCCATCTTTTTTTATGCCGTTTCCGCCGGAAATCACTATCAAAAAGCGTGATTGCCAACATAATTATCAGAACAATCACGTTTCCAAATAGTTTACTATTGTACCTGCCCCAGTCTGCTCCTAATAATTTTAATAAACTCTATCTTCTTGTATTCTGTTTATTGAGCGAACTGAAGCTGCGGGAATCTGTAAAAAATATATAATTCCAATTACCAAAATAGATATTCAAATTCAAAAATTGAAGACCAAAAGGTTATTGATTGCAGAATCCAATCTCACTACTGAGCTAGCGAGGTTTGAACTTACTTGTAGATGACTTTTGTGGAGATGTGCCTCTGTTCTTTGATCTCTTCCTGTAATCAGTAGTAAAGGCATTTTATCAATGAAACTATTCACAGATGAATTACTAGTAGAACTCACTGGTGAAGTTAAGTGGCCTACTTAAGCACTGGTGCACTAGTAGAACGACTAGCTTTCAGCGCACTGTGTATTTATTGTAGGTCGATTAACCATTGCTTCTAGCTCTGCTAATGTATGGAGCGGTTGAAGAGGTGAAATCCATGAAACATTGTGAAGGGTGGCATAGTTCCTCGTGGTTTGGAGTGGAAGTCCTCTCTCCTGTTTGTTATTTATTTGCATTGTATTTTCTGTTCGGTACCTTTGGATTTTTTCGTGTAGTGCTGGCTTGACAACTTCGCCAGTATTTTTAGTATTACTCCCAATTTCGCTCGTCGCTTCATTGCAGCCTTATAGATCGCGTACCGAGCGACGCCAGCTTGAAGCGGAGTTCTACCACCTCTTTGCCGGGTCTTGGTACATTTTATTATTAAAAATATTGTTCTCCTTTGATATAACTACCAGAGAGTGTAACTGGTTAATTACTTCTTTGTTTTTGTGACTTTGTTCAATGAAAGTTGACACCTGTTGCATGTCGCAACCGCTCTCTTCGAGTTCATCGTCACTGTTTCCTATGTCTTTGGTCGCGACAGTGTAGCGGGCTTTGCTATAGTTCAGCCAAACTCTAAGTGTGCTCCGCGATACCCCTGAAGGGGTTCCGCAAGAATTTATAAAAAAATCAATACACCTCCCTCGAGGGGTAACGCCTTGAGGCACGCCACATGTGATTGGCTTTTCGGAACTGATCATTTTGCCCATTTTCCCACTCTGAGTACTATTTTGTAGGTAATTTTCTAATGGTTTCAGTTGTGTACCTTAACTTGACTTACACAGACTGACTGTCGAAGCAATGATTATTATTAGGTCCATCAAGTTATTTTACCTGCGAATAACTATTTCGATCTATGTCTGCAATTCGGATTTGTTGCCATCTAGATGCATGTAAATTTAAATGCGGTTTCGCAATAATATGTGGAAGTTAATTATCAGCAATTAGAATATAATGACTGATTTAATGAACATACCTTAACTTGACTTACACAGACTGACTGTCGAAGCAATGTTTATTATTATTAGGTCCATCAAGTTATTTTACCCGCGAATAACTATTTCGATCTATGATGACTGTGTATGTCTGCAATTCGGATTTATTGCCATCTAGGTGCATGTGAATTTAAATGCGGTTCCGCAATTATATGTGGCAGTAAATATTTTTCCAATTAAAATATATTGACTGATATAATGAATGGACCTAAACTTGACTTATACAGACTGACTCTTTCGTATCCCAAAATTATGTTCCAATTTACTCACGAGCTTCAGAAGAGACATGGTGTCAAATGCTTTTCTAGGTCTAAGAATACTGTTAAGCATTTTGGTCTACTATTACTAGTACTAGTTTCTGAGCTACAAAATCCATGAAATCATGAATGGTCTCATGAGTAGATTTACCAGGTCTAAAGCCATATTGTCGCTCCGACAACAAGTTTGGTTTTTCGAGGTATTCTATGAGCCTTTTAATAATAATCTTCTCCAATATTTTTGAAAGAGTAGGTTGGAGTGAAATTAGATGATAATTATCAGAACAATCACGTTTCCAAATAGTTTACTATTGTACCTGCCCCAGTCTGCTCCTAATAATTTTAATAAACTCTATCTTCTTGTATTCTGTTTATTGAGCGAACTGAAGCTGCGGGAATCTGTAAAAAATATATAATTCCAATTACCAAAGTAGATATTCAAATTCAAAACATTCAAGACCAAAAGGTTATTGATTGCAGAATCCAATCTCACTACTGAGCTAGCGAGGTATGAACTTACTTGTAGATGACTTTTGTGGAGATGTGCCTCTGTTCTTTGATCTCTTCCTGTAATCAGTAGTAAAGGCATTTTATCTATGAAACTATTCACAGATGAATTACTAGTAGAACTCACTGGTGAAGTTAAGTGGCCTACTTAAGCACTGGTGCACTAGTAGAACGACTAGCTTTCAGCGCACTGTGTATTTATTGTAGGTCGATTAACCATTGCTTCTAGCTCTGCTAATGTATGGAGCGGTTGAAGAGGTGAAATCCATGAAACATTGTGAAGGGTGGCATAGTTCCTCGTGGTTTGGAGTGGAAGTCCTCTCTCCTGTTTGTTATTTCTTTGCATTGTATTTTCTGTTCGCTACCTTTGGATTTTTTTCGGGTAGTGCTGGCTTGACAACTTCGCCAGTATTTTTAGTATTACTCCCAATTTCGCTCGTCGCTTCATTGCAGCCTTATAGATCGCGTACCGAGCGACGCCAGCTTGAAGCGGAGTTCTACCACCTCTTTGCCGGGTCTTGGTACATTTTATTATTAAAAATATTGTTCTCCTTTGATATAACTACCAGAGAGTGTAACTGGTTAATTACTTCTTTGTTTTTGTGACTTTGTTCCATGAAAGTTGACACCTGTTGCATGTCGCAACCGCTCTCTTCGAGTTCATCGTCACTGTTTCCTATTTCTTTGGTCGCGACAGTGTAGCGGGCTTTGCTATAGTTCAGCCAAACTCTAAGTGTGCTCCGCGATACCCCTGAAGGGGTTCCGCAAGAATTTATAAAAAAATCAATACACCTTCCTCGAGGGGTAACGCCTTGAGGCACGCCACATGTGATTGGCTTTTCGGAACTGATCATTTTGCCCATTTTCCCACTCTGAGTACTATTTTGTAGGTAATTTTCTAATGGTTTCAGTTGTGTACCAATCTGACGGTAATATTAATATTTTAACTATCAGTATTGGATGAATGAAAATTATTCAAAATGTTTGTCAAAAACTGCAGCAGCTAACTGAAGAGTAGAAGCGTATGCACTCACAGTCGTTTTCTCGGCCCCCCGAACGCGTTTCCTATTGAGTGTGCTGCATGCGCTCTTCCAGCGGCGACTCGGCGCTGCGCTTGTACTCCTCGTTCACTATCTCCTCGTTCTCGATCTCCTCCTTCACCGCCACCTCGGGGCAGAGCAATACACTGCCTGCTAATGACATTGGTTTATACTTTAGACCTAAGTCCAGAATAGATGAACTTGTAAGTAATGGTTTAACTCACTTGTATCGTGGCGCCTTCCAATTCAAGTCATCAATGGCATTCGTCAGTGACTTAACGTAGTTCCTGGTCAGCGTCAGTGTTTGGATTTTCAATAAGCCTCGATTGTATTTTTTCATGTGAGGAATGGCTCTGCGCAGGTCCTGGAAATTATCAAGTTTTTCATGATTTTACCTTCAATTTTACTGTGAAGATCCTAACTCCGTAAATGTTAATTGTAATCAAGCCCGTATCGTTTCCGAATCCGATCCCGAATCGAAGCCGTTCTGAATAACGAGGAAAATCGATATTGGATTCGGATTCGGTATCCACTGTCACGATTCGGTTAATATATCGAAGGGTTCTGAATCGATGCCCATATTGGGGTTTTACAAATTTGTATGTAACGATAAAATGTAGACCAACCCAACGACGAATATATAATAAGTATTATACCAATCTGACGGTAATATTAATATTTTAACTATTAGTATTGGATGAATGAAAATTATTCAAAATGTTTGTCAAAAACTGCAGCAGCTACCTGAAGAGTAGAAGCGTATGCACTCACAGTCGTTTTCTTCGGCCCCCCGAACGCGTTTCCTATTGAGTGTGCTGCATGCGCTCTTCCAGCGGCGACTCGGCGCTGCGCTTGTACTCCTCGTTCACTATCTCCTCGTTCTCGATCTCCTCCTTCACCGGCACCTCGGGGCAGAGCAATACACTGCCTGCTTATGACATTGGTTTATACTTTAGACCTAAGTCCAGAATAGATGAACTTGTAAGTAATGGTTTAACTCACTTGTATCGTGGCGCCTTCCAATTCAAGTCATCAATGGCATTCGTCAGTGACTTAACGTAGTTGCTGGTCAGCGTCAGTGTTTGGATTTTCAATAAGCCTCCATTGTATTTTTTCATGTGAGGAATGGCTCTGCGCAGGTCCTGGAAATTATCAAGTTTTTCATGATTTTACCTTCAATTTTACTGTGAAGATCCTAACTCCGTAAATGTTAATTGTAATCAAGCCCGTATCGTTTCCGAATCCGATCCCGAATCGAAGCCGTTCTGAATAACGAGGAAAATCGATATTGGATTCGGATTCGGTATCCACTGTCACGATTCGGTTAATATATCGAAGGGTTCTGAATCGATGCCCATATTGGTTTTACAAATTTGTATGTAACGATAAAATGTAGACCAACCCAACGACGAATATATAATAAGTATTATACCAATCTGACGGTAATATTAATATTTTAACTATTAGTATTGGATGAATGAAAATTATTCAAAATGTTTGTCAAAAACTGCAGCAGCTACCTGAAGAGTAGAAGCGTATGCACTCACAGTCGTTTTCTTCGGCCCCCCGAACGCGTTTCCTATTGAGTGTGCTGCATGCGCTCTTCCAGCGGCGACTCGGCGCTGCGCTTGTACTCCTCGTTCACTATCTCCTCGTTCTCGATCTCCTCCTTCACCGGCACCTCGGGGCAGAGCAATACACTGCCTGCTTATGACATTGGTTTATACTTTAGACCTAAGTCCAGAATAGATGAACTTGTAAGTAATGGTTTAACTCACTTGTATCGTGGCGCCTTCCAATTCAAGTCATCAATGGCATTCGTCAGTGACTTAACGTAGTTCCTGGTCAGCGTCAGTGTTTGGATTTTCAATAAGCCTCGATTGTATTTTTTCATGTGAGGAATGGCTCTGCGCAGGTCCTGGAAATTATCAAGTTTTTCATGATTTTACCTTCAATTTTACTGTGTAGATCCTAACTCCGTAAATGTTAATTGTAATCAAGCCCGTATCGTTTCCGAATCCGATCCCGAATCGAAGCCGTTCTGAATAACGAGGAAAATCGATATTGGATTCGGATTCGGTATCCACTGTCACGATTCGGTTAATATATCGAAGGGTTCTGAATCGATGCCCATATTGGTTTTACAAATTTGTATGTAACGATAAAATGTAGACCAACCCAACGACGAATATATAATAAGTATTATACCAATCTGACGGTAATATTAATATTTTAACTATTAGTATTGGATGAATGAAAATTATTCAAAATGTTTGTCAAAAACTGCAGCAGCTACCTGAAGAGTAGAAGCGTATGCACTCACAGTCGTTTTCTTCGGCCCCCCGAACGCGTTTCCTATTGAGTGTGCTGCATGCGCTCTTCCAGCGGCGACTCGGCGCTGCGCTTGTACTCCTCGTTCACTATCTCCTCGTTCTCGATCTCCTCCTTCACCGGCACCTCGGGGCAGAGCAATACACTGCCTGCTTATGACATTGGTTTATACTTTAGACCTAAGTCCAGAATAGATGAACTTGTAAGTAATGGTTTAACTCACTTGTATCGTGGCGCCTTCCAATTCAAGTCATCAATGGCATTCGTCAGTGACTTAACGTAGTTCCTGGTCAGCGTCAGTGTTTGGATTTTCAATAAGCCTCGATTGTATTTTTTCATGTGAGGAATGGCTCTGCGCAGGTCCTGGAAATTATCAAGTTTTTCATGATTTTACCTTCAATTTTACTGTGAAGATCCTAACTCCGTAAATGTTAATTGTAATCAAGCCCGTATCGTTTCCGAATCCGATCCCGAATCGAAGCCGTTCTGAATAACGAGGAAAATCGATATTGGATTCGGATTCGGTATCCACTGTCACGATTCGGTTAATATATCGAAGGGTTCTGAATCGATGCCCATATTGGTTTTACAAATTTGTATGTAACGATAAAATGTAGACCAACCCAACGACGAATATATAATAAGTATTATACCAATCTGACGGTAATATTAATATTTTAACTATTAGTATTGGATGAATGAAAATTATTCAAAATGTTTGTCAAAAACTGCAGCAGCTACCTGAAGAGTAGAAGCGTATGCACTCACAGTCGTTTTCTTCGGCCCCCCGAACGCGTTTCCTATTGAGTGTGCTGCATGCGCTCTTCCAGCGGCGACTCGGCGCTGCGCTTGTACTCCTCGTTCACTATCTCCTCGTTCTCGATCTCCTCCTTCACCGGCACCTCGGGGCAGAGCAATACACTGCCTGCTTATGACATTGGTTTATACTTTAGACCTAAGTCCAGAATAGATGAACTTGTAAGTAATGGTTTAACTCACTTGTATCGTGGCGCCTTCCAATTCAAGTCATCAATGGCATTCGTCAGTGACTTAACGTAGTTGCTGGTCAGCGTCAGTGTTTGGATTTTCAATAAGCCTCGATTGTATTTTTTCATGTGAGGAATGGCTCTGCGCAGGTCCTGGAAATTATCAAGTTTTTCATGATTTTACCTTCAATTTTACTGTGAAGATCCTAACTCCGTAAATGTTAATTGTAATCAAGCCCGTATCGTTTCCGAATCCGATCCCGAATCGAAGCCGTTCTGAATAACGAGGAAAATCGATATTGGATTCGGATTCGGTATCCACTGTCACGATTCGGTTAATATATCGAAGGGTTCTGAATCGATGCCCATATTGGTTTTACAAATTTGTATGTAACGATAAAATGTAGACCAACCCAACGACGAATATATAATAAGTATTATACCAATCTGACGGTAATATTAATATTTTAACTATTAGTATTGGATGAATGAAAATTATTCAAAATGTTTGTCAAAAACTGCAGCAGCTACCTGAAGAGTAGAAGCGTATGCACTCACAGTCGTTTTCTTCGGCCCCCCGAACGCGTTTCCTATTGAGTGTGCTGCATGCGCTCTTCCAGCGGCGACTCGGCGCTGCGCTTGTACTCCTCGTTCACTATCTCCTCGTTCTCGATCTCCTCCTTCACCGCCACCTCGGGGCAGAGCAATACACTGCCTGCTAATGACATTGGTTTATACTTTAGACCTAAGTCCAGAATAGATGAACTTGTAAGTAATGGTTTAACTCACTTGTATCGTGGCGCCTTCCAATTCAAGTCATCAATGGCATTCGTCAGTGACTTAACGTAGTTCCTGGTCAGCGTCAGTGTTTGGATTTTCAATAAGCCTCGATTGTATTTTTTCATGTGAGGAATGGCTCTGCGCAGGTCCTGGAAATTATCAAGTTTTTCATGATTTTACCTTCAATTTTACTGTGAAGATCCTAACTCCGTAAATGTTAATTGTAATCAAGCCCGTATCGTTTCCGAATCCGATCCCGAATCGAAGCCGTTCTGAATAACGAGGAAAATCGATATTGGATTCGGATTCGGTATCCACTGTCACGATTCGGTTAATATATCGAAGGGTTCTGAATCGATGCCCATATTGGTTTTACAAATTTGTATGTAACGATAAAATGTAGACCAACCCAACGACGAATATATGATAAGTATTATACCAATCTGACGGTAATATTAATATTTTAACTATTAGTATTGGATGAATGAAAATTATTCAAAATGTTTGTCAAAAACTGCAGCAGCTACCTGAAGAGTAGAAGCGTATGCACTCACATTCGTTTTCTTCGGCCCCCCGAACGCGTTTCCTATTGAGTGTGCTGCATGCGCGCTTCCAGCGGCGACTCGGCGCTGCGCTTGTACTCCTCGTTCACTATCTCCTCGTTCTCGATCTCCTCCTTCACCGGCACCTCGGGGCAGAGCAATACACTGCCTGCTTATGACATTGGTTTATACTTTAGACCTAAGTCCAGAATAGATGAACTTGTAAGTAATGGTTTAACTCACTTGTATCGTGGCGCCTTCCAATTCAAGTCATCAATGGCATTCGTCAGTGACTTAACGTAGTTCCTGGTCAGCGTCAGTGTTTGGATTTTCAATAAGCCTCGATTGTATTTTTTCATGTGAGGAATGGCTCTGCGCAGGTCCTGGAAATTATCAAGTTCTTCATGATTTTACCTTCAATTTTACTGTGAAGATCCTAACTCCGTAAATGTTAATTGTAATCAAGCCCGTATCGTTTCCGAATCCGATCCTGAATCAAAGCCGTTCTGAATAACGAGGAAAATCGATATTGGATTCGGATTCGGTATCCACTGTCACGATTCGGTTAATATATCGAAGGGTTCTGAATCGATGCCCATATTGGTTTTACAAATTTGTATGTAACGATAAAATGTAGACCAACCCAACGACGAATATATAATAAGTATTATACCAATCTGACGGTAATATTAATATTTTAACTATTAGTATTGGATGAATGAAAATTATTCAAAATGTTTGTCAAAAACTGCAGCAGCTACCTGAAGAGTAGAAGCGTATGCACTCACAGTCGTTTTCTTCGGCCCCCCGAACGCGTTTCCTATTGAGTGTGCTGCATGCGCGCTTCCAGCGGCGACTCGGCGCTGCGCTTGTACTCCTCGTTCACTATCTCCTCGTTCTCGATCTCCTCCTTCACCGGCACCTCGGGGCAGAGCAATACACTGCCTGCTTATGACATTGGTTTATACTTTAGACCTAAGTCCAGAATAGATGAACTTGTAAGTAATGGTTTAACTCACTTGTATCGTGGCGCCTTCCAATTCAAGTCATCAATGGCATTCGTCAGTGACTTAACGTAGTTCCTGGCCAGCGTCAGTGTTTGGATTTTCAATAAGCCTCGATTGTATTTTTTCATGTGGGGAATGGCTCTGCGCAGGTCCTGGAAATTATCAAGTTCTTCATGATTTTACCTTCAATTTTACTGTGAAGATCCTAACTCCGTAAATGTTAATTGTAATCAAGCCCGTATCGTTTCCGAATCCGATCCCGAATCGAAGCCGTTCTGAATAACGAGGAAAATCGATATTGGATTCGGATTCGGTATCCACTGTCACGATTCGGTTAATATATCGAAGGGTTCTGAATCGATGCCCATATTGGTTTTACAAATTTGTATGTAACGATAAAATGTAGACCAATCCAACGACGAATATATAATAAGTATTATACCAATCTGACGGTAATATTAATATTTTAACTATTAGTATTGGATGAATGAAAATTATTCAAAATGTTTGTCAAAAACTGCAGCAGCTACCTGAAGAGTAGAAGCGTATGCACTCACAGTCGTTTTCTTCGGCCCCCCGAACGCGTTTCCTATTGAGTGTGCTGCATGCGCTCTTCCAGCGGCGACTCGGCGCTGCGCTTGTACTCCTCGTTCACTATCTCCTCGTTCTCGATCTCCTCCTTCACCGGCACCTCGGGGCAGAGCAATACACTGCCTGCTTATGACATTGGTTTATACTTTAGACCTAAGTCCAGAATAGATGAACTTGTAAGTAATGGTTTAACTCACTTGTATCGTGGCGCCTTCCAATTCAAGTCATCAATGGCATTCGTCAGTGACTTAACGTAGTTCCTGGTCAGCGTCAGTGTTTGGATTTTCAATAAGCCTCGATTGTATTTTTTCATGTGAGGAATGGCTCTGCGCAGGTCCTGGAAATTATCAAGTTTTTCATGATTTTACCTTCAATTTTACTGTGTAGATCCTAACTCCGTAAATGTTAATTGTAATCAAGCCCGTATCGTTTCCGAATCCGATCCCGAATCGAAGCCGTTCTGAATAACGAGGAAAATCGATATTGGATTCGGATTCGGTATCCACTGTCACGATTCGGTTAATATATCGAAGGGTTCTGAATCGATGCCCATATTGGTTTTACAAATTTGTATGTAACGATAAAATGTAGACCAACCCAACGACGAATATATAATAAGTATTATACCAATCTGACGGTAATATTAATATTTTAACTATTAGTATTGGATGAATGAAAATTATTCAAAATGTTTGTCAAAAACTGCAGCAGCTACCTGAAGAGTAGAAGCGTATGCACTCACAGTCGTTTTCTTCGGCCCCCCGAACGCGTTTCCTATTGAGTGTGCTGCATGCGCTCTTCCAGCGGCGACTCGGCGCTGCGCTTGTACTCCTCGTTCACTATCTCCTCGTTCTCGATCTCCTCCTTCACCGGCACCTCGGGGCAGAGCAATACACTGCCTGCTTATGACATTGGTTTATACTTTAGACCTAAGTCCAGAATAGATGAACTTGTAAGTAATGGTTTAACTCACTTGTATCGTGGCGCCTTCCAATTCAAGTCATCAATGGCATTCGTCAGTGACTTAACGTAGTTCCTGGTCAGCGTCAGTGTTTGGATTTTCAATAAGCCTCGATTGTAGTTTTTCATGTGAGGAATGGCTCTGCGCAGGTCCTGGAAATTATCAAGTTTTTCATGATTTTACCTTCAATTTTACTGTGTAGATCCTAACTCCGTAAATGTTAATTGTAATCAAGCCCGTATCGTTTCCGAATCCGATCCCGAATCGAAGCCGTTCTGAATAACGAGGAAAATCGATATTGGATTCGGATTCGGTATCCACTGTCACGATTCGGTTAATATATCGAAGGGTTCTGAATCGATGCCCATATTGGTTTTACAAATTTGTATGTAACGATAAAATGTAGACCAACCCAACGACGAATATATAATAAGTATTATACCAATCTGACGGTAATATTAATATTTTAACTATTAGTATTGGATGAATGAAAATTATTCAAAATGTTTGTCAAAAACTGCAGCAGCTACCTGAAGAGTAGAAGCGTATGCACTCACAGTCGTTTTCTTCGGCCCCCCGAACGCGTTTCCTATTGAGTGTGCTGCATGCGCTCTTCCAGCGGCGACTCGGCGCTGCGCTTGTACTCCTCGTTCACTATCTCCTCGTTCTCGATCTCCTCCTTCACCGGCACCTCGGGGCAGAGCAATACACTGCCTGCTTATGACATTGGTTTATACTTTAGACCTAAGTCCAGAATAGATGAACTTGTAAGTAATGGTTTAACTCACTTGTATCGTGGCGCCTTCCAATTCAAGTCATCAATGGCATTCGTCAGTGACTTAACGTAGTTCCTGGCCAGCGTCAGTGTTTGGATTTTCAATAAGCCTCGATTGTATTTTTTCATGTGGGGAATGGCTCTGCGCAGGTCCTGGAAATTATCAAGTTTTTCATGATTTTACCTTCAATTTTACTGTGAAGATCCTAACTCCGTAAATGTTAATTGTAATCAAGCCCGTATCGTTTCCGAATCCGATCCCGAATCGAAGCCGTTCTGAATAACGAGGAAAATCGATATTGGATTCGGATTCGGTATCCACTGTCACGATTCGGTTAATATATCGAAGGGTTCTGAATCGATGCCCATATTGGTTTTACAAATTTGTATGTAACGATAAAATGTAGACCAACCCAACGACGAATATATAATAAGTATTATACCAATCTGACGGTAATATTAATATTTTAACTATTAGTATTGGATGAATGAAAATTATTCAAAATGTTTGTCAAAAACTGCAGCAGCTACCTGAAGAGTAGAAGCGTATGCACTCACAGTCGTTTTCTTCGGCCCCCCGAACGCGTTTCCTATTGAGTGTGCTGCATGCGCTCTTCCAGCGGCGACTCGGCGCTGCGCTTGTACTCCTCGTTCACTATCTCCTCGTTCTCGATCTCCTCCTTCACCGGCACCTCGGGGCAGAGCAATACACTGCCTGCTTATGACATTGGTTTATACTTTAGACCTAAGTCCAGAATAGATGAACTTGTAAGTAATGGTTTAACTCACTTGTATCGTGGCGCCTTCCAATTCAAGTCATCAATGGCATTCGTCAGTGACTTAACGTAGTTCCTGGTCAGCGTCAGTGTTTGGATTTTCAATAAGCCTCGATTGTAGTTTTTCATGTGAGGAATGGCTCTGCGCAGGTCCTGGAAATTATCAAGTTTTTCATGATTTTACCTTCAATTTTACTGTGTAGATCCTAACTCCGTAAATGTTAATTGTAATCAAGCCCGTATCGTTTCCGAATCCGATCCCGAATCGAAGCCGTTCTGAATAACGAGGAAAATCGATATTGGATTCGGATTCGGTATCCACTGTCACGATTCGGTTAATATATCGAAGGGTTCTGAATCGATGCCCATATTGGTTTTACAAATTTGTATGTAACGATAAAATGTAGACCAACCCAACGACGAATATATAATAAGTATTATACCAATCTGACGGTAATATTAATATTTTAACTATTAGTATTGGATGAATGAAAATTATTCAAAATGTTTGTCAAAAACTGCAGCAGCTACCTGAAGAGTAGAAGCGTATGCACTCACAGTCGTTTTCTTCGGCCCCCCGAACGCGTTTCCTATTGAGTGTGCTGCATGCGCTCTTCCAGCGGCGACTCGGCGCTGCGCTTGTACTCCTCGTTCACTATCTCCTCGTTCTCGATCTCCTCCTTCACCGGCACCTCGGGGCAGAGCAATACACTGCCTGCTTATGACATTGGTTTATACTTTAGACCTAAGTCCAGAATAGATGAACTTGTAAGTAATGGTTTAACTCACTTGTATCGTGGCGCCTTCCAATTCAAGTCATCAATGGCATTCGTCAGTGACTTAACGTAGTTCCTGGTCAGCGTCAGTGTTTGGATTTTCAATAAGCCTCGATTGTAGTTTTTCATGTGAGGAATGGCTCTGCGCAGGTCCTGGAAATTATCAAGTTTTTCATGATTTTACCTTCAATTTTACTGTGTAGATCCTAACTCCGTAAATGTTAATTGTAATCAAGCCCGTATCGTTTCCGAATCCGATCCCGAATCGAAGCCGTTCTGAATAACGAGGAAAATCGATATTGGATTCGGATTCGGTATCCACTGTCACGATTCGGTTAATATATCGAAGGGTTCTGAATCGATGCCCATATTGGTTTTACAAATTTGTATGTAACGATAAAATGTAGACCAACCCAACGACGAATATATAATAAGTATTATACCAATCTGACGGTAATATTAATATTTTAACTATTAGTATTGGATGAATGAAAATTATTCAAAATGTTTGTCAAAAACTGCAGCAGCTACCTGAAGAGTAGAAGCGTATGCACTCACAGTCGTTTTCTTCGGCCCCCCGAACGCGTTTCCTATTGAGTGTGCTGCATGCGCTCTTCCAGCGGCGACTCGGCGCTGCGCTTGTACTCCTCGTTCACTATCTCCTCGTTCTCGATCTCCTCCTTCACCGGCACCTCGGGGCAGAGCAATACACTGCCTGCTTATGACATTGGTTTATACTTTAGACCTAAGTCCAGAATAGATGAACTTGTAAGTAATGGTTTAACTCACTTGTATCGTGGCGCCTTCCAATTCAAGTCATCAATGGCATTCGTCAGTGACTTAACGTAGTTCCTGGTCAGCGTCAGTGTTTGGATTTTCAATAAGCCTCGATTGTAGTTTTTCATGTGAGGAATGGCTCTGCGCAGGTCCTGGAAATTATCAAGTTTTTCATGATTTTACCTTCAATTTTACTGTGTAGATCCTAACTCCGTAAATGTTAATTGTAATCAAGCCCGTATCGTTTCCGAATCCGATCCCGAATCGAAGCCGTTCTGAATAACGAGGAAAATCGATATTGGATTCGGATTCGGTATCCACTGTCACGATTCGGTTAATATATCGAAGGGTTCTGAATCGATGCCCATATTGGTTTTACAAATTTGTATGTAACGATAAAATGTAGACCAACCCAACGACGAATATATAATAAGTATTATACCAATCTGACGGTAATATTAATATTTTAACTATTAGTATTGGATGAATGAAAATTATTCAAAATGTTTGTCAAAAACTGCAGCAGCTACCTGAAGAGTAGAAGCGTATGCACTCACAGTCGTTTTCTTCGGCCCCCCGAACGCGTTTCCTATTGAGTGTGCTGCATGCGCTCTTCCAGCGGCGACTCGGCGCTGCGCTTGTACTCCTCGTTCACTATCTCCTCGTTCTCGATCTCCTCCTTCACCGGCACCTCGGGGCAGAGCAATACACTGCCTGCTTATGACATTGGTTTATACTTTAGACCTAAGTCCAGAATAGATGAACTTGTAAGTAATGGTTTAACTCACTTGTATCGTGGCGCCTTCCAATTCAAGTCATCAATGGCATTCGTCAGTGACTTAACGTAGTTCCTGGCCAGCGTCAGTGTTTGGATTTTCAATAAGCCTCGATTGTATTTTTTCATGTGGGGAATGGCTCTGCGCAGGTCCTGGAAATTATCAAGTTCTTCATGATTTTACCTTCAATTTTACTGTGAAGATCCTAACTCCGTAAATGTTAATTGTAATCAAGCCCGTATCGTTTCCGAATCCGATCCCGAATCGAAGCCGTTCTGAATAACGAGGAAAATCGATATTGGATTCGGATTCGGTATCCACTGTCACGATTCGGTTAATATATCGAAGGGTTCTGAATCGATGCCCATATTGGTTTTACAAATTTGTATGTAACGATAAAATGTAGACCAACCCAACGACGAATATATAATAAGTATTATACCAATCTGACGGTAATATTAATATTTTAACTATTAGTATTGGATGAATGAAAATTATTCAAAATGTTTGTCAAAAACTGCAGCAGCTACCTGAAGAGTAGAAGCGTATGCACTCACAGTCGTTTTCTTCGGCCCCCCGAATGAGTTTCCTATTGAGTGTGCTGCATGCGCTCTTCCAGCGGCGACTCGGCGCTGCGCTTGTACTCCTCGTTCACTATCTCCTCGTTCTCGATCTCCTCCTTCACCGGCACCTCGGGGCAGAGCAATACACTGCCTGCTTATGACATTGGTTTATACTTTAGACCTAAGTCCAGAATAGATGAACTTGTAAGTAATGGTTTAACTCACTTGTATCGTGGCGCCTTCCAATTCAAGTCATCAATGGCATTCGTCAGTGACTTAACGTAGTTGCTGGTCAGCGTCAGTGTTTGGATTTTCAATAAGCCTCGATTGTATTTTTTCATGTGAGGAATGGCTCTGCGCAGGTCCTGGAAATTATCAAGTTTTTCATGATTTTACCTTCAATTTTACTGTGAAGATCCTAACTCCGTAAATGTTAATTGTAATCAAGCCCGTATCGTTTCCGAATCCGATCCCGAATCGAAGCCGTTCTGAATAACGAGGAAAATCGATATTGGATTCGGATTCGGTATCCACTGTCACGATTCGGTTAATATATCGAAGGGTTCTGAATCGATGCCCATATTGGTTTTACAAATTTGTATGTAACGATAAAATGTAGACCAACCCAACGACGAATATATAATAAGTATTATACCAATCTGACGGTAATATTAATATTTTAACTATTAGTATTGGATGAATGAAAATTATTCAAAATGTTTGTCAAAAACTGCAGCAGCTACCTGAAGAGTAGAAGCGTATGCACTCACAGTCGTTTTCTTCGGCCCCCCGAACGCGTTTCCTATTGAGTGTGCTGCATGCGCTCTTCCAGCGGCGACTCGGCGCTGCGCTTGTACTCCTCGTTCACTATCTCCTCGTTCTCGATCTCCTCCTTCACCGGCACCTCGGGGCAGAGCAATACACTGCCTGCTTATGACATTGGTTTATACTTTAGACCTAAGTCCAGAATAGATGAACTTGTAAGTAATGGTTTAACTCACTTGTATCGTGGCGCCTTCCAATTCAAGTCATCAATGGCATTCGTCAGTGACTTAACGTAGTTCCTGGTCAGCGTCAGTGTTTGGATTTTCAATAAGCCTCGATTGTATTTTTTCATGTGAGGAATGGCTCTGCGCAGGTCCTGGAAATTATCAAGTTTTTCATGATTTTACCTTCAATTTTACTGTGTAGATCCTAACTCCGTAAATGTTAATTGTAATCAAGCCCGTATCGTTTCCGAATCCGATCCCGAATCGAAGCCGTTCTGAATAACGAGGAAAATCGATATTGGATTCGGATTCGGTATCCACTGTCACGATTCGGTTAATATATCGAAGGGTTCTGAATCGATGCCCATATTGGTTTTACAAATTTGTATGTAACGATAAAATGTAGACCAACCCAACGACGAATATATAATAAGTATTATACCAATCTGACGGTAATATTAATATTTTAACTATTAGTATTGGATGAATGAAAATTATTCAAAATGTTTGTCAAAAACTGCAGCAGCTACCTGAAGAGTAGAAGCGTATGCACTCACAGTCGTTTTCTTCGGCCCCCCGAACGCGTTTCCTATTGAGTGTGCTGCATGCGCTCTTCCAGCGGCGACTCGGCGCTGCGCTTGTACTCCTCGTTCACTATCTCCTCGTTCTCGATCTCCTCCTTCACCGGCACCTCGGGGCAGAGCAATACACTGCCTGCTTATGACATTGGTTTATACTTTAGACCTAAGTCCAGAATAGATGAACTTGTAAGTAATGGTTTAACTCACTTGTATCGTGGCGCCTTCCAATTCAAGTCATCAATGGCATTCGTCAGTGACTTAACGTAGTTCCTGGCCAGCGTCAGTGTTTGGATTTTCAATAAGCCTCGATTGTATTTTTTCATGTGGGGAATGGCTCTGCGCAGGTCCTGGAAATTATCAAGTTCTTCATGATTTTACCTTCAATTTTACTGTGAAGATCCTAACTCCGTAAATGTTAATTGTAATCAAGCCCGTATCGTTTCCGAATCCGATCCCGAATCGAAGCCGTTCTGAATAACGAGGAAAATCGATATTGGATTCGGATTCGGTATCCACTGTCACGATTCGGTTAATATATCGAAGGGTTCTGAATCGATGCCCATATTGGTTTTACAAATTTGTATGTAACGATAAAATGTAGACCAACCCAACGACGAATATATAATAAGTATTATACCAATCTGACGGTAATATTAATATTTTAACTATTAGTATTGGATGAATGAAAATTATTCAAAATGTTTGTCAAAAACTGCAGCAGCTACCTGAAGAGTAGAAGCGTATGCACTCACAGTCGTTTTCTTCGGCCCCCCGAATGAGTTTCCTATTGAGTGTGCTGCATGCGCTCTTCCAGCGGCGACTCGGCGCTGCGCTTGTACTCCTCGTTCACTATCTCCTCGTTCTCGATCTCCTCCTTCACCGGCACCTCGGGGCAGAGCAATACACTGCCTGCTTATGACATTGGTTTATACTTTAGACCTAAGTCCAGAATAGATGAACTTGTAAGTAATGGTTTAACTCACTTGTATCGTGGCGCCTTCCAATTCAAGTCATCAATGGCATTCGTCAGTGACTTAACGTAGTTGCTGGTCAGCGTCAGTGTTTGGATTTTCAATAAGCCTCGATTGTATTTTTTCATGTGAGGAATGGCTCTGCGCAGGTCCTGGAAATTATCAAGTTTTTCATGATTTTACCTTCAATTTTACTGTGAAGATCCTAACTCCGTAAATGTTAATTGTAATCAAGCCCGTATCGTTTCCGAATCCGATCCCGAATCGAAGCCGTTCTGAATAACGAGGAAAATCGATATTGGATTCGGATTCGGTATCCACTGTCACGATTCGGTTAATATATCGAAGGGTTCTGAATCGATGCCCATATTGGTTTTACAAATTTGTATGTAACGATAAAATGTAGACCAACCCAACGACGAATATATAATAAGTATTATACCAATCTGACGGTAATATTAATATTTTAACTATTAGTATTGGATGAATGAAAATTATTCAAAATGTTTGTCAAAAACTGCAGCAGCTACCTGAAGAGTAGAAGCGTATGCACTCACAGTCGTTTTCTTCGGCCCCCCGAACGCGTTTCCTATTGAGTGTGCTGCATGCGCTCTTCCAGCGGCGACTCGGCGCTGCGCTTGTACTCCTCGTTCACTATCTCCTCGTTCTCGATCTCCTCCTTCACCGGCACCTCGGGGCAGAGCAATACACTGCCTGCTTATGACATTGGTTTATACTTTAGACCTAAGTCCAGAATAGATGAACTTGTAAGTAATGGTTTAACTCACTTGTATCGTGGCGCCTTCCAATTCAAGTCATCAATGGCATTCGTCAGTGACTTAACGTAGTTCCTGGTCAGCGTCAGTGTTTGGATTTTCAATAAGCCTCGATTGTATTTTTTCATGTGAGGAATGGCTCTGCGCAGGTCCTGGAAATTATCAAGTTTTTCATGATTTTACCTTCAATTTTACTGTGTAGATCCTAACTCCGTAAATGTTAATTGTAATCAAGCCCGTATCGTTTCCGAATCCGATCCCGAATCGAAGCCGTTCTGAATAACGAGGAAAATCGATATTGGATTCGGATTCGGTATCCACTGTCACGATTCGGTTAATATATCGAAGGGTTCTGAATCGATGCCCATATTGGTTTTACAAATTTGTATGTAACGATAAAATGTAGACCAACCCAACGACGAATATATAATAAGTATTATACCAATCTGACGGTAATATTAATATTTTAACTATTAGTATTGGATGAATGAAAATTATTCAAAATGTTTGTCAAAAACTGCAGCAGCTACCTGAAGAGTAGAAGCGTATGCACTCACAGTCGTTTTCTTCGGCCCCCCGAACGCGTTTCCTATTGAGTGTGCTGCATGCGCTCTTCCAGCGGCGACTCGGCGCTGCGCTTGTACTCCTCGTTCACTATCTCCTCGTTCTCGATCTCCTCCTTCACCGGCACCTCGGGGCAGAGCAATACACTGCCTGCTTATGACATTGGTTTATACTTTAGACCTAAGTCCAGAATAGATGAACTTGTAAGTAATGGTTTAACTCACTTGTATCGTGGCGCCTTCCAATTCAAGTCATCAATGGCATTCGTCAGTGACTTAACGTAGTTCCTGGCCAGCGTCAGTGTTTGGATTTTCAATAAGCCTCGATTGTATTTTTTCATGTGGGGAATGGCTCTGCGCAGGTCCTGGAAATTATCAAGTTCTTCATGATTTTACCTTCAATTTTACTGTGAAGATCCTAACTCCGTAAATGTTAATTGTAATCAAGCCCGTATCGTTTCCGAATCCGATCCCGAATCGAAGCCGTTCTGAATAACGAGGAAAATCGATATTGGATTCGGATTCGGTATCCACTGTCACGATTCGGTTAATATATCGAAGGGTTCTGAATCGATGCCCATATTGGTTTTACAAATTTGTATGTAACGATAAAATGTAGACCAACCCAACGACGAATATATAATAAGTATTATACCAATCTGACGGTAATATTAATATTTTAACTATTAGTATTGGATGAATGAAAATTATTCAAAATGTTTGTCAAAAACTGCAGCAGCTACCTGAAGAGTAGAAGCGTATGCACTCACAGTCGTTTTCTTCGGCCCCCCGAATGCGTTTCCTATTGAGTGTGCTGCATGCGCTCTTCCAGCGGCGACTCGGCGCTGCGCTTGTACTCCTCGTTCACTATCTCCTCGTTCTCGATCTCCTCCTTCACCGGCACCTCGGGGCAGAGCAATACACTGCCTGCTTATGACATTGGTTTATACTTTAGACCTAAGTCCAGAATAGATGAACTTGTAAGTAATGGTTTAACTCACTTGTATCGTGGCGCCTTCCAATTCAAGTCATCAATGGCATTCGTCAGTGACTTAACGTAGTTCCTGGCCAGCGTCAGTGTTTGGATTTTCAATAAGCCTCGATTGTATTTTTTCATGTGGGGAATGGCTCTGCGCAGGTCCTGGAAATTATCAAGTTTTTCATGATTTTACTTTCAATTTTACTGTGTAGATCCTAACTCCGTAAATGTTAATTGTAATCAAGCCCGTATCGTTTCCGAATCCGATCCCGAATCGAAGCCGTTTTGAATAACGAGGAAAATCGATACTGGATTCGGATTCGGTATCCACTGTCACGATTCGGTTAATATATCGAAGGGTTCTGAATCGATGCCCATATTGGTTTTACAAATTTGTATGTAACGATAAAATGTAGACCAACCCAACGACGAATATATAATAAGTATTATACCAATCTGACGGTAATATTAATATTTTAACTATTAGTATTGGATGAATGAAAATTATTCAAAATGTTTGTCAAAAACTGCAGCAGCTACCTGAAGAGTAGAAGCGTATGCACTCACAGTCGTTTTCTTCGGCCCCCCGAACGCGTTTCCTATTGAGTGTGCTGCATGCGCTCTTCCAGCGGCGACTCGGCGCTGCGCTTGTACTCCTCGTTCACTATCTCCTCGTTCTCGATCTCCTCCTTCACCGGCACCTCGGGGCAGAGCAATACACTGCCTGCTTATGACATTGGTTTATACTTTAGACCTAAGTCCAGAATAGATGAACTTGTAAGTAATGGTTTAACTCACTTGTATCGTGGCGCCTTCCAATTCAAGTCATCAATGGCATTCGTCAGTGACTTAACGTAGTTCCTGGTCAGCGTCAGTGTTTGGATTTTCAATAAGCCTCGATTGTATTTTTTCATGTGAGGAATGGCTCTGCGCAGGTCCTGGAAATTATCAAGTTTTTCATGATTTTACCTTCAATTTTACTGTGTAGATCCTAACTCCGTAAATGTTAATTGTAATCAAGCCCGTATCGTTTCCGAATCCGATCCCGAATCGAAGCCGTTCTGAATAACGAGGAAAATCGATATTGGATTCGGATTCGGTATCCACTGTCACGATTCGGTTAATATATCGAAGGGTTCTGAATCGATGCCCATATTGGTTTTACAAATTTGTATGTAACGATAAAATGTAGACCAACCCAACGACGAATATATAATAAGTATTATACCAATCTGACGGTAATATTAATATTTTAACTATTAGTATTGGATGAATGAAAATTATTCAAAATGTTTGTCAAAAACTGCAGCAGCTACCTGAAGAGTAGAAGCGTATGCACTCACAGTCGTTTTCTTCGGCCCCCCGAACGCGTTTCCTATTGAGTGTGCTACATGCGCTCTTCCAGCGGCGACTCGGCGCTGCGCTTGTACTCCTCGTTCACTATCTCCTCGTTCTCGATCTCCTCCTTCACCGGCACCTCGGGGCAGAGCAATACACTGCCTGCTTATGACATTGGTTTATACTTTAGACCTAAGTCCAGAATAGATGAACTTGTAAGTAATGGTTTAACTCACTTGTATCGTGGCGCCTTCCAATTCAAGTCATCAATGGCATTCGTCAGTGACTTAACGTAGTTCCTGGCCAGCGTCAGTGTTTGGATTTTCAATAAGCCTCGATTGTATTTTTTCATGTGGGGAATGGCTCTGCGCAGGTCCTGGAAATTATCAAGTTCTTCATGATTTTACCTTCAATTTTACTGTGAAGATCCTAACTCCGTAAATGTTAATTGTAATCAAGCCCGTATCGTTTCCGAATCCGATCCCGAATCGAAGCCGTTCTGAATAACGAGGAAAATCGATATTGGATTCGGATTCGGTATCCACTGTCACGATTCGGTTAATATATCGAAGGGTTCTGAATCGATGCCCATATTGGTTTTACAAATTTGTATGTAACGATAAAATGTAGACCAACCCAACGACGAATATATAATAAGTATTATACCAATCTGACGGTAATATTAATATTTTAACTATTAGTATTGGATGAATGAAAATTATTCAAAATGTTTGTCAAAAACTGCAGCAGCTACCTGAAGAGTAGAAGCGTATGCACTCACAGTCGTTTTCTTCGGCCCCCCGAACGCGTTTCCTATTGAGTGTGCTGCATGCGCTCTTCCAGCGGCGACTCGGCGCTGCGCTTGTACTCCTCGTTCACTATCTCCTCGTTCTCGATCTCCTCCTTCACCGGCACCTCGGGGCAGAGCAATACACTGCCTGCTTATGACATTGGTTTATACTTTAGACCTAAGTCCAGAATAGATGAACTTGTAAGTAATGGTTTAACTCACTTGTATCGTGGCGCCTTCCAATTCAAGTCATCAATGGCATTCGTCAGTGACTTAACGTAGTTCCTGGCCAGCGTCAGTGTTTGGATTTTCAATAAGCCTCGATTGTATTTTTTCATGTGGGGAATGGCTCTGCGCAGGTCCTGGAAATTATCAAGTTTTTCATGATTTTACTTTCAATTTTACTGTGTAGATCCTAACTCCGTAAATGTTAATTGTAATCAAGCCCGTATCGTTTCCGAATCCGATCCCGAATCGAAGCCGTTTTGAATAACGAGGAAAATCGATACTGGATTCGGATTCGGTATCCACTGTCACGATTCGGTTAATATATCGAAGGGTTCTGAATCGATGCCCATATTGGTTTAACAAATTTGTATGTAACGTTAAAATGTAGACCAACCCAACGACGAATATATAATAAGTATTATACCAATCTGACGGTAATATTAATATTTTAACTATCAGTATTGGATGAATGAAAATTATTCAAAATGTTTGTCAAAAACTGCAGCAGCTAACTGAAGAGTAGAAGCGTATGCACTCACAGTCGTTTTCTCGGCCCCCCGAACGCGTTTCCTATTGAGTGTGCTGCATGCGCTCTTCCAGCGGCGACTCGGCGCTGCGCTTGTACTCCTCGTTCACTATCTCCTCGTTCTCGATCTCCTCCTTCACCGCCACCTCGGGGCAGAGCAATACACTGCCTGCTAATGACATTGGTTTATACTTTAGACCTAAGTCCAGAATAGATGAACTTGTAAGTAATGGTTTAACTCACTTGTATCGTGGCGCCTTCCAATTCAAGTCATCAATGGCATTCGTCAGTGACTTAACGTAGTTCCTGGTCAGCGTCAGTGTTTGGATTTTCAATAAGCCTCGATTGTATTTTTTCATGTGAGGAATGGCTCTGCGCAGGTCCTGGAAATTATCAAGTTTTTCATGATTTTACCTTCAATTTTACTGTGAAGATCCTAACTCCGTAAATGTTAATTGTAATCAAGCCCGTATCGTTTCCGAATCCGATCCCGAATCGAAGCCGTTCTGAATAACGAGGAAAATCGATATTGGATTCGGATTCGGTATCCACTGTCACGATTCGGTTAATATATCGAAGGGTTCCGAATCGATGCCCATATTGGTTTTACAAATTTGTATGTAACGATAAAATGTAGACCAACCCAACGACGAATATATAATAAGTAATATTTTAACTATCAGTATTGGATAAATGAAAATTATTCAAAATGTTTGTCAAAAACTGCAGCAGCTACCTGAAGAGTAGAAGCGTATGCACTCACAGTCGTTTTCTTCGGCCCCCCGAACGCGTTTCCTATTGAGTGTGCTGCATGCGCTCTTCCAGCGGCGACTCGGCGCTGCGCTTGTACTCCTCGTTCACTATCTCCTCGTTCTCGATCTCCTCTTTCACCGCCACCTCGGGGCAGAGCAATACACTGCCTGCTAATGACATTGGTTTATACTTTAGACCTAAGTCCAGAATAGATGAACTTGTAAGTAATGGTTTAACTCACTTGTATCGTGGCGCCTTCCAATTCAAGTCATCAATGGCATTCGTCAGTGACTTAACGTAGTTCCTGGTCAGCGTCAGTGTTTGGATTTTCAATAAGCCTCGATTGTATTTTTTCATGTGAGGAATGGCTCTGCGCAGGTCCTGGAAATTATCAAGTTTTTCATGATTTTACCTTCAATTTTACTGTGAAGATCCTAACTCCGTAAATGTTAATTGTAATCAAGCCCGTATCGTTTCCGAATCCGATCCCGAATCGAAGCCGTTCTGAATAACGAGGAAAATCGATATTGGATTCGGATTCGGTATCCACTGTCACGATTCGGTTAATATATCGAAGGGTTCTGAATCGATGCCCATATTGGGGTTTTACAAATTTGTATGTAACGATAAAATGTAGACCAACCCAACGACGAATATATAATAAGTATTATACCAATCTGACGGTAATATTAATATTTTAACTATTCGTATTGGATAAATGAAAATTATTCAAAATGTCTGTCAAAAACTGCAGCAGCTAACTGAAGAGTAAAAGCGTATGCACTTACAGTCGTTTTCTTCGGCCCCCCGAACGCGTTTCCTATTGAGTGTGCTGCATGCGCTCTTCCAGCGGCGACTCGGCGCTGCGCTTGTACTCCTCGTTCACTATCTCCTCGTTCTCGATCTCCTCCTTCACCGCCACCTCGGGGCAGAGCAATACACTGCCTGCTAATGACATGGTTTATACTTTAGACCTAAGTCCAGAATAGATGAACTTGTAAGTAATGGTCTAACTCACTTGTATCGTGGCGCCTTCCAATTCAAGTCATCAATGGCATTCGTCAGTGACTTAACGTAGTTCCTGGTCAGCGTCAGTGTTTGGATTTTCAATAAGCCTCGATTGTATTTTTTCATGTGAGGAATGGCTCTGCGCAGGTCCTGGAAATTATCAAGTTTTTCATGATTTTACCTTCAATTTTACTGTGAAGATTCTAACTCCGTAAATGTTAATTGTAATCAAGCCCGTATCGTTTCCGAATCCGATCCCGAATCGAAGCCGTTCTGAATAACGAGGAAAATCGATATTGGATTCGGATTCGGTATCCACTGTCACGATTCGGTTAATATATCGAAGGGTTCTGAATCGATGCCCATATTGGGGTTTTACAAATTTGTATGTAACGATAAAATGTAGACCAACCCAACGACGAATATATAATAAGAATTATACCAATCTGACGGTAATATTAATATTTTAACTATCAGTATTGGATAAATGAAAATTATTCAAAATGTTTGTCAAAAACTGCAGCAGCTAACTGAAAAGTAGAAGCGTATGCACTTACAGTCGTTTTCTTCGGCCCCCCGAACGCGTTTCCTATTGAGTGTGCTGCATGCGCTCTTCCAGCGGCGACTCGGCGCTGCGCTTGTACTCCTCGTTCACTATCTCCTCGTTCTCGATCTCCTCCTTCACCGCCACCTCGGGGCAGAGCAATACACTGCCTGCTAATGACATTGGTTTATACTTTAGACCTAAGTCCAGAATAGATGAACTTGTAAGTAATGGTTTAACTCACTTGTATCGTGGCGCCTTCCAATTCAAGTCATCAATGGCATTCGTCAGTGACTTAACGTAGTTCCTGGTCAGCGTCAGTGTTTGGATTTTCAATAAGCCTCGATTGTATTTTTTCATGTGAGGAATGGCTCTGCGCAGGTCCTGGAAATTATCAAGTTTTTCATGATTTTACCTTCAATTTTACTGTGAAGATCCTGACTCCGTAAATGTTAATTGTAATCAAGCCCGTATCGTTTCCGAATCCGATCCCGAATCGAAGCCGTTCTGAATAACGAGGAAAATCGATATTGGATTCGGATTCGGTATCCACTGTCACGATTCGGTTAATATATCGAAGGGTTCCGAATCGATGCCCATATTGGTTTTACAAATTTGTATGTAACGATAAAATGTAGACCAACCCAACGACGAATATATAATAAGTAATATTTTAACTATCAGTATTGGATAAATGAAAATTATTCAAAATGTTTGTCAAAAACTGCAGCAGCTACCTGAAGAGTAGAAGCGTATGCACTCACAGTCGTTTTCTTCGGCCCCCCGAACGCGTTTCCTATTGAGTGTGCTGCATGCGCTCTTCCAGCGGCGACTCGGCGCTGCGCTTGTACTCCTCGTTCACTATCTCCTCGTTCTCGATCTCCTCCTTCACCGCCACCTCGGGGCAGAGCAATACACTGCCTGCTAATGACATTGGTTTATACTTTAGACCTAAGTCCAGAATAGATGAACTTGTAAGTAATGGTCTAACTCACTTGTATCGTGGCGCCTTCCAATTCAAGTCATCAATGGCATTCGTCAGTGACTTAACGTAGTTCCTGGTCAGCGTCAGTGTTTGGATTTTCAATAAGCCTCGATTGTATTTTTTCATGTGAGGAATGGCTCTGCGCAGGTCCTGGAAATTATCAAGTTTTTCATGATTTTACCTTCAATTTTACTGTGAAGATCCTAACTCCGTAAATGTTAATTGTAATCAAGCCCGTATCGTTTCCGAATCCGATCCCGAATCGAAGCCGTTCTGAATAACGAGGAAAATCGATATTGGATTCGGATTCGGTATCCACTGTCACGATTCGGTTAATATATCGAAGGGTTCTGAATCGATGCCCATATTGGGGTTTTACAAATTTGTATGTAACGATAAAATGTAGACCAACCCAACGACGAATATATAATAAGTATTATACCAATCTGACGGTAATATTAATATTTTAACTATTCGTATTGGATAAATGAAAATTATTCAAAATGTCTGTCAAAAACTGCAGCAGCTAACTGAAGAGTAAAAGCGTATGCACTTACAGTCGTTTTCTTCGGCCCCCCGAACGCGTTTCCTATTGAGTGTGCTGCATGCGCTCTTCCAGCGGCGACTCGGCGCTGCGCTTGTACTCCTCGTTCACTATCTCCTCGTTCTCGATCTCCTCCTTCACCGCCACCTCGGGGCAGAGCAATACACTGCCTGCTAATGACATGGTTTATACTTTAGACCTAAGTCCAGAATAGATGAACTTGTAAGTAATGGTCTAACTCACTTGTATCGTGGCGCCTTCCAATTCAAGTCATCAATGGCATTCGTCAGTGACTTAACGTAGTTCCTGGTCAGCGTCAGTGTTTGGATTTTCAATAAGCCTCGATTGTATTTTTTCATGTGAGGAATGGCTCTGCGCAGGTCCTGGAAATTATCAAGTTTTTCATGATTTTACCTTCAATTTTACTGTGAAGATTCTAACTCCGTAAATGTTAATTGTAATCAAGCCCGTATCGTTTCCGAATCCGATCCCGAATCGAAGCCGTTCTGAATAACGAGGAAAATCGATATTGGATTCGGATTCGGTATCCACTGTCACGATTCGGTTAATATATCGAAGGGTTCTGAATCGATGCCCATATTGGGGTTTTACAAATTTGTATGTAACGATAAAATGTAGACCAACCCAACGACGAATATATAATAAGTATTATACCAATCTGACGGTAATATTAATATTTTAACTATCAGTATTGGATAAATGAAAATTATTCAAAATGTTTGTCAAAAACTGCAGCAGCTAACTGAAAAGTAGAAGCGTATGCACTTACAGTCGTTTTCTTCGGCCCCCCGAACGCGTTTCCTATTGAGTGTGCTGCATGCGCTCTTCCAGCGGCGACTCGGCGCTGCGCTTGTACTCCTCGTTCACTATCTCCTCGTTCTCGATCTCCTCCTTCACCGCCACCTCGGGGCAGAGCAATACACTGCCTGCTAATGACATTGGTTTATACTTTAGACCTAAGTCCAGAATAGATGAACTTGTAAGTAATGGTTTAACTCACTTGTATCGTGGCGCCTTCCAATTCAAGTCATCAATGGCATTCGTCAGTGACTTAACGTAGTTCCTGGTCAGCGTCAGTGTTTGGATTTTCAATAAGCCTCGATTGTATTTTTTCATGTGAGGAATGGCTCTGCGCAGGTCCTGGAAATTATCAAGTTTTTCATGATTTTACCTTCAATTTTACTGTGAAGATCCTGACTCCGTAAATGTTAATTGTAATCAAGCCCGTATCGTTTCCGAATCCGATCCCGAATCGAAGCCGTTCTGAATAACGAGGAAAATCGATATTGGATTCGGATTCGGTATCCACTGTCACGATTCGGTTAATATATCGAAGGGTTCCGAATCGATGCCCATATTGGTTTTACAAATTTGTATGTAACGATAAAATGTAGACCAACCCAACGACGAATATATAATAAGTAATATTTTAACTATCAGTATTGGATAAATGAAAATTATTCAAAATGTTTGTCAAAAACTGCAGCAGCTACCTGAAGAGTAGAAGCGTATGCACTCACAGTCGTTTTCTTCGGCCCCCCGAACGCGTTTCCTATTGAGTGTGCTGCATGCGCTCTTCCAGCGGCGACTCGGCGCTGCGCTTGTACTCCTCGTTCACTATCTCCTCGTTCTCGATCTCCTCCTTCACCGCCACCTCGGGGCAGAGCAATACACTGCCTGCTAATGACATTGGTTTATACTTTAGACCTAAGTCCAGAATAGATGAACTTGTAAGTAATGGTTTAACTCACTTGTATCGTGGCGCCTTCCAATTCAAGTCATCAATGGCATTCGTCAGTGACTTAACGTAGTTCCTGGTCAGCGTCAGTGTTTGGATTTTCAATAAGCCTCGATTGTATTTTTTCATGTGAGGAATGGCTCTGCGCAGGTCCTGGAAATTATCAAGTTTTTCATGATTTTACCTTCAATTTTACTGTGAAGATCCTAACTCCGTAAATGTTAATTGTAATCAAGCCCGTATCGTTTCCGAATCCGATCCCGAATCGAAGCCGTTCTGAATAACGAGGAAAATCGATATTGGATTCGGATTCGGTATCCACTGTCACGATTCGGTTAATATATCGAAGGGTTCTGAATCGATGCCCATATTGGGGTTTTACAAATTTGTATGTAACGATAAAATGTAGACCAACCCAACGACGAATATATAATAAGTATTATACCAATCTGACGGTAATATTAATATTTTAACTATTCGTATTGGATAAATGAAAATTATTCAAAATGTCTGTCAAAAACTGCAGCAGCTAACTGAAGAGTAAAAGCGTATGCACTTACAGTCGTTTTCTTCGGCCCCCCGAACGCGTTTCCTATTGAGTGTGCTGCATGCGCTCTTCCAGCGGCGACTCGGCGCTGCGCTTGTACTCCTCGTTCACTATCTCCTCGTTCTCGATCTCCTCCTTCACCGCCACCTCGGGGCAGAGCAATACACTGCCTGCTAATGACATTGGTTTATACTTTAGACCTAAGTCCAGAATAGATGAACTTGTAAGTAATGGTTTAACTCACTTGTATCGTGGCGTCTTCCAATTCAAGTCATCAATGGCATTCGTCAGTGACTTAACGTAGTTCCTGGTCAGCGTCAGTGTTTGGATTTTCAATAAGCCTCGATTGTATTTTTTCATGTGAGGAATGGCTCTGCGCAGGTCCTGGAAATTATCAAGTTTTTCATGATTTTACCTTCAATTTTACTGTGAAGATCCTAACTCCGTAAATGTTAATTGTAATCAAGCCCGTATCGTTTCCGAATCCGATCCCGAATCGAAGCCGTTCTGAATAACGAGGAAAATCGATATTGGATTCGGATTCGGTATCCACTGTCACGATTCGGTTAATATATCGAAGGGTTCTGAATCGATGCCCATATTGGTTTTACAAATTTGTATGTAACGATAAAATGTAGACCAACCCAACGACGAATATATAATAAGTATTATACCAATCTGACGGTAATATTAATATTTTAACTATTAGTATTGGATAAATGAAAATTATTCAAAATGTTTGTCAAAAACTGCAGCAGCTAACTGAAGAGTAGAAGCGTATGCGCTTACAGTCGTTTTCTTCGGCCCCCCGAACGCGTTTCCTATTGAGTGTGCTGCATGCGCTCTTCCAGCGGCGACTCGGCGCTGCGCTTGTACTCCTCGGTCACTGTCTCCTCGTTCTCGATCTCCTCCTTCACCGCCACCTCGGGGCAGAGCAATACACTGCCTGCTAATGACATTGGTTTATACTTTAGACCTAAGTCCAGAATAGATGAACTTGTAAGTAATGGTTTAACTCACTTGTATCGTGGCGCCTTCCAATTCAAGTCATCAATGGCATTCGTCAGTGACTTAACGTAGTTCCTGGTCAGCGTCAGTGTTTGGATTTTCAATAAGCCTCGATTGTATTTTTTCATGTGAGGAATGGCTCTGCGCAGGTCCTGGAAATTATCAAGTTTTTCATGATTTTACCTTCAATTTTACTGTGAAGATCCTAACTCCGTAAATGTTAATTGTAATCAAGCCCGTATCGTTTCCGAATCCGATCCCGAATCGAAGCCGTTCTGAATAACGAGGAAAATCGATATTGGATTCGGATTCGGTATCCACTGTCACGATTCGGTTAATATATCGAAGGGTTCTGAATCGATGCCCATATTGGGGTTTTACAAATTTGTATGTAACGATAAAATGTAGACCAACCCAACGACGAATATATAATAAGTATTATACCAATCTGACGGTAATATTAATATTTTAACTATTAGTATTGGATGAATGAAAATTATTCAAAATGTTTGTCAAAAACTGCAGCAGCTACCTGAAGAGTAGAAGCGTATGCACTCACAGTCGTTTTCTTCGGCCCCCCGAACGCGTTTCCTATTGAGTGTGCTGCATGCGCTCTTCCAGCGGCGACTCGGCGCTGCGCTTGTACTCCTCGTTCACTATCTCCTCGTTCTCGATCTCCTCCTTCACCGGCACCTCGGGGCAGAGCAATACACTGCCTGCTTATGACATTGGTTTATACTTTAGACCTAAGTCCAGAATAGATGAACTTGTAAGTAATGGTTTAACTCACTTGTATCGTGGCGCCTTCCAATTCAAGTCATCAATGGCATTCGTCAGTGACTTAACGTAGTTCCTGGCCAGCGTCAGTGTTTGGATTTTCAATAAGCCTCGATTGTATTTTTTCATGTGGGGAATGGCTCTGCGCAGGTCCTGGAAATTATCAAGTTCTTCATGATTTTACCTTCAATTTTACTGTGAAGATCCTAACTCCGTAAATGTTAATTGTAATCAAGCCCGTATCGTTTCCGAATCCGATCCCGAATCGAAGCCGTTCTGAATAACGAGGAAAATCGATATTGGATTCGGATTCGGTATCCACTGTCACGATTCGGTTAATATATCGAAGGGTTCTGAATCGATGCCCATATTGGTTTTACAAATTTGTATGTAACGATAAAATGTAGACCAACCCAACGACGAATATATAATAAGTATTATACCAATCTGACGGTAATATTAATATTTTAACTATTAGTATTGGATGAATGAAAATTATTCAAAATGTTTGTCAAAAACTGCAGCAGCTACCTGAAGAGTAGAAGCGTATGCACTCACAGTCGTTTTCTTCGGCCCCCCGAACGCGTTTCCTATTGAGTGTGCTGCATGCGCTCTTCCAGCGGCGACTCGGCGCTGCGCTTGTACTCCTCGTTCACTATCTCCTCGTTCTCGATCTCCTCCTTCACCGGCACCTCGGGGCAGAGCAATACACTGCCTGCTTATGACATTGGTTTATACTTTAGACCTAAGTCCAGAATAGATGAACTTGTAAGTAATGGTTTAACTCACTTGTATCGTGGCGCCTTCCAATTCAAGTCATCAATGGCATTCGTCAGTGACTTAACGTAGTTCCTGGCCAGCGTCAGTGTTTGGATTTTCAATAAGCCTCGATTGTATTTTTTCATGTGGGGAATGGCTCTGCGCAGGTCCTGGAAATTATCAAGTTCTTCATGATTTTACCTTCAATTTTACTGTGAAGATTCTAACTCCGTAAATGTTAATTGTAATCAAGCCCGTATCGTTTCCGAATCCGATCCCGAATCGAAGCCGTTCTGAATAACGAGGAAAATCGATATTGGATTCGGATTCGGTATCCACTGTCACGATTCGGTTAATATATCGAAGGGTTCTGAATCGATGCCCATATTGGGGTTTTACAAATTTGTATGTAACGATAAAATGTAGACCAACCCAACGACGAATATATAATAAGTATTATACCAATCTGACGGTAATATTAATATTTTAACTATTAGTATTGGATGAATGAAAATTATTCAAAATGTTTGTCAAAAACTGCAGCAGCTACCTGAAGAGTAGAAGCGTATGCACTCACAGTCGTTTTCTTCGGCCCCCCGAACGCGTTTCCTATTGAGTTTGCTGCATGCGCTCTTCCAGCGGCGACTCGGCGCTGCGCTTGTACTCCTCGTTCACTATCTCCTCGTTCTCGATCTCCTCCTTCACCGGCACCTCGGGGCAGAGCAATACACTGCCTGCTAATGACATTGGTTTATACTTTAGACCTAAGTCCAGAATAGATGAACTTGTAAGTAATGGTTTAACTCACTTGTATCGTGGCGTCTTCCAATTCAAGTCATCAATGGCATTCGTCAGTGACTTAACGTAGTTCCTGGTCAGCGTCAGTGTTTGGATTTTCAATAAGCCTCGATTGTATTTTTTCATGTGAGGAATGGCTCTGCGCAGGTCCTGGAAATTATCAAGTTTTTCATGATTTTACCTTCAATTTTACTGTGAACATCCTAACTCCGTAAATGTTAATTGTAATCAAGCCCGTATCGTTTCCGAATCCGATCCCGAATCGAAGCCGTTCTGAATAACGAGGAAAATCGATAATGGATTCGGATTCGGTATCCACTGTCACGATTCGGCTAATATATCGAAGGGTTCTGAATCGATGCCCATATTGGGGTTTTACAAATTTGTATGTAACGATAAAATGTAGACCAACCCAACGACGAATATATAATAAGTATTATACCAATCTGACGGTAATATTAATATTTTAACTATTAGTATTGGATGAATGAAAATTATTCAAAATGTTTGTCAAAAACTGCAGCAGCTACCTGAAGAGTAGAAGCGTATGCACTCACAGTCGTTTTCTTCGGCCCCCCGAACGCGTTTCCTATTGAGTGTGCTGCATGCGCTCTTCCAGCGGCGACTCGGCGCTGCGCTTGTACTCCTCGTTCACTATCTCCTCGTTCTCGATCTCCTCCTTCACCGCCACCTCGGGGCAGAGCAATACACTGCCTGCTAATGACATTGGTTTATACTTTAGACCTAAGTCCAGAATAGATGAACTTGTAAGTAATGGTTTAACTCACTTGTATCGTGGCGCCTTCCAATTCAAGTCATCAATGGCATTCGTCAGTGACTTAACGTAGTTCCTGGCCAGCGTCAGTGTTTGGATTTTCAATAAGCCTCGATTGTATTTTTTCATGTGAGGAATGGCTCTGCGCAGGTCCTGGAAATTATCAAGTTTTTCATGATTTTACCTTCAATTTTACTGTGAAGATCCTAACTCCGTAAATGTTAATTGTAATCAAGCCCGTATCGTTTCCGAATCCGATCCCGAATCGAAGCCGTTCTGAATAACGAGGAAAATCGATATTGGATTCGGATTCGGTATCCACTGTCACGATTCGGTTAATATATCGAAGGGTTCTGAATCGATGCCCATATTGGTTTAACAAATTTGTATGTAACGATAAAATGTAGACCAACCCAACGACGAATATATTATAAGTATCATACTAATCTGACGGTAATATTAATATTTTAACTATTAGTATTGGATAAATGAAAATTATTCAAAACGTTTGTCAAAAACTGCAGCAGCTAACTGAAGAGTAGAAGCGTATGCACTCACAGTCGTTTTCTTCGGCCCCCCGAACGCGTTTCCTATTGAGTGTGCTGCATGCGCTCTTCCAGCGGCGACTCGGCGCTGCGCTTGTACTCCTCGTTCACTATCTCCTCGTTCTCGATCTCCTCCTTCACCGGCACCTCGGGGCAGAGCAATACACTGCCTGCTTATGACATTGGTTTATACTTTAGACCTAAGTCCAGAATAGATGAACTTGTAAGTAATGGTTTAACTCACTTGTATCGTGGCGCCTTCCAATTCAAGTCATCAATGGCATTCGTCAGTGACTTTACATAGTTCCTGGTCAGCGTCAGTGTTTGGATTTTCAATAAGCCTCGATTGTATTTTTTCATGTGAGGAATGGCTCTGCGCAGGTCCTGGAAATTATCAAGTTTTTCATGATTTTACCTTCAATTTTACTGTGAAGATCCTAACTCCGTAAATGTTAATTGTAATCAAGCCCGTATCGTTTCCGAATCCGATCCCGAATCGAAGCCGTTCTGAATAACGAGGAAAATCGATATTGGATTCGGATTCGGTATCCACTGTCACGATTCGGTTAATATATCGAAGGGTTCTGAATCGATGCCCATATTGGTTTAACAAATTTGTATGTAACGATAAAATGTAGACCAACCCAACGACGAATATATTATAAGTATTATACCAATCTGACGGTAATATTAATATTTTAACTATTAGTATTGGATAAATGAAAATTATTCAAAATGTTTGTCAAAAACTGCAGCAGCTAACTGAAAAGTAGAAGCGTATGCACTTACAGTCGTTTTCTTCGGCCCCCCGAACGCGTTTCCTATTGAGTGTGCTGCATGCGCTCTTCCAGCGGCGACTCGGCGCTGCGCTTGTACTCCTCGTTCTCGATCTCCGCCTTCACCGGCACCTCGGGGCAGAGCAATACACTGCCTGCTAATGACATTGGTTTATACTTTAGACCTAAGTCCAGAATAGATGAACTTGTAAGTAATGGTTTAACTCACTTGTATCGTGGCGCCTTCCAATTCAAGTCATCAATGGCATTCGTCAGTGACTTAACGTAGTTCCTGGCCAGCGTCAGTGTTTGGATTTTCAATAAGCCTCGATTGTATTTTTTCATGTGGGGAATGGCTCTGCGCAGGTCCTGGAAATTATCAAGTTCTTCATGATTTTACCTTCAATTTTACTGTGAAGATTCTAACTCCGTAAATGTTAATTGTAATCAAGCCCGTATCGTTTCCGAATCCGATCCCGAATCGAAGCCGTTCTGAATAACGAGGAAAATCGATATTGGATTCGGATTCGGTATCCACTGTCACGATTCGGTTAATATATCGAAGGGTTACGAATCGATGCCCATATTGGTTTTACAAATTTGTATGTAACGATAAAATGTAGACCAACCCATTGACGAATATATAATAAGTATTATACCAATCTGACGGTAATATTAATATTTTAACTATCAGTATTGGATAAATGAAAATTATTCAAAATGTTTGTCAAAAACTGCAGCAGCTAACTGAAGAGTAGAAGCGTATGCACTTACAGTCGTTTTCTTCGGCCCCCCGAACGCGTTTCCTATTGAGTGTGCTGCATGCGCTCTTCCAGCGGCGACTCGGCGCTGCGCTTGTACTCCTCGTTCACTGTCTCCTCGTTCTCGATCTCCTCCTTCACCGCCACCTCGGGGCAGAGCAATACACTGCCTGCTAATGACATTGGTTTATACTTTAGACCTAAGTCCAGAATAGATGAACTTGTAAGTAATGGTTTAACTCACTTGTATCGTGGCGCCTTCCAATTCAAGTCATCAATGGCATTCGTCAGTGACTTAACGTAGTTCCTGGTCAGCGTCAGTGTTTGGATTTTCAATAAGCCTCGATTGTATTTTTTCATGTGAGGAATGGCTCTGCGCAGGTCCTGGAAATTATCAAGTTTTTCATGATTTTACCTTCAATTTTACTGTGAAGATCCTAACTACGTAAATGTTAATTGTAATCAAGCCCGTATCGTTTCCGAATCCGATCCCGAATCGAAGCCGTTCTGAATAACGAGGAAAATCGATATTGGGTTCGGATTCGGTATCCACTGTCACGATTCGGTTAATATATCGAAGGGTTCTGAATCGATGCCCATATTGGTTTTACAAATTTGTATGTAACGATAAAATGTAGACCAACCCAACGACGAATATATTATAAGTATCATACTAATCTGACGGTAATATTAATATTTTAACTATTAGTATTGGATAAATGAAAATTATTCAAAATGTTTGTCAAAAACTGCAGCAGCTAACTGAAGAGTAGAAGCGTATGCACTCACAGTCGTTTTCTTCGGCCCCCCGAACGCGTTTCCTATTGAGTGTGCTGCATGCGCTCTTCCAGCGGCGACTCGGCGCTGCGCTTGTACTCCTCGTTCACTATCTCCTCGTTCTCGATCTCCGCCTTCACCGGCACCTCGGGGCAGAGCAATACACTGCTTGCTAATGACATTGGTTTATACTTTAGACCTAAGTCCAGAATAGATGAACTTGTAAGTAATGGTTTAACTCACTTGTATCGTGGCGCCTTCCAATTCAAGTCATCAATGGCATTCGTCAGTGACTTAACGTAGTTCCTGGCCAGCGTCAGTGTTTGGATTTTCAATAAGCCTCGATTGTATTTTTTCATGTGGGGAATGGCTCTGCGCAGGTCCTGGAAATTATCAAGTTCTTCATGATTTTACCTTCAATTTTACGGTGAAGATTCTAACTCCGTAAATGTTAATTGTAATCAAGCCCGTATCGTTTCCGAATCCGATCCCGAATCGAAGCCGTTCTGAATAACGAGGAAAATCGATATTGGATTCGGATTCGGTATCCACTGTCACGATTCGGTTAATATATCGAAGGGTTCTGAATCGATGCCCATATTGGGGTTTTACAAATTTGTATGTAACGATAAAATGTAGACCAACCCAACGACGAATATATAATAAGTATTATACCAATCTGACGGTAATATTAATATTTTAACTATTAGTATTGGATAAATGAAAATTATTCAAAATGTCTGTCAAGAACTGCAGCAGCTAACTGAAGAGTAAAAGCGTATGCACTTACAGTCGTTTTCTTCGGCCCCCCGAACGCGTTTCCTATTGAGTGTGCTGCATGCACTCTTCCAGCGGCGACTCGGCGCTGCGCTTGTACTCCTCGTTCACTATCTCCTCGTTCTCGATCTCCTCCTTCACCGCCACCTCGGGGCAGAGCAATACACTGCCTGCTAATGACATTGGTTTATACTTTAGACCTAAGTCCAGAATAGATGAACTTGTAAGTAATGGTTTAACTCACTTGTATCGTGGCGCCTTCCAATTCAAGTCATCAATGGCATTCGTCAGTGACTTAACGTAGTTCCTGGCCAGCGTCAGTGTTTGGATTTTCAATAAGCCTCGATTGTATTTTTTCATGTGGGGAATGGCTCTGCGCAGGTCCTGGAAATTATCAAGTTCTTCATGATTTTACCTTCAATTTTACTGTGAAGATCCTAACTCCGTAAATGTTAATTGTAATCAAGCCCGTATCGTTTCCGAATCCGATCCCGAATCGAAGCCGTTCTGAATAACGAGGAAAATCGATATTGGATTCGGATTCGGTATCCACTGTCACGATTCGGTTAATATATCGAAGGGTTCTGAATCGATGCCCATATTGGTTTAACAAATTTGTATGTAACGATAAAATGTAGACCAACCCAACGACGAATATATTATAAGTATCATACTAATCTGACGGTAATATTAATATTTTAACTATTAGTATTGGATAAATGAAAATTATTCAAAATGTTTGTCAAAAACTGCAGCAGCTAACTGAAGAGAAGAAGCGTATGCACTCACAGTCGTTTTCTTCGGCCCCCCGAACGCGTTTCCTATTGAGTGTGCTGCATGCGCTCTTCCAGCGGCGACTCGGCGCTGCGCTTGTACTCCTCGTTCTCGATCTCCGCCTTCACCGGCACCTCGGGGCAGAGCAATACACTGCCTGCTAATGACATTGGTTTATACTTTAGACCTAAGTCCAGAATAGATGAACTTGTAAGTAATGGTTTAACTCACTTGTATCGTGGCGCCTTCCAATTCAAGTCATCAATGGCATTCGTCAGTGACTTTACATAGTTCCTGGTCAGCGTCAGTGTTTGGATTTTCAATAAGCCTCGATTGTAGTTTTTCATGTGAGGAATGGCTCTGCGCAGGTCCTGGAAATTATCAAGTTTTTCATGATTTTACCTTCAATTTTACTGTGAAGATCCTAACTCCGTAAATGTTAATTGTAATCAAGCCCGTATCGTTTCCGAATCCGATCCCGAATCGAAGCCGTTCTGAATAACGAGGAAAATCGATATTGGATTCGGATTCGGTATCCACTGTCACGATTCGGTTAATATATCGAAGGGTTCTGAATCGATGCCCATATTGGTTTAACAAATTTGTATGTAACGATAAAATGTAGACCAACCCAACGACGAATATATTATAAGTATTATACCAATCTGACGGTAATATTAATATTTTAACTATTAGTATTGGATAAATGAAAATTATTCAAAATGTTTGTCAAAAACTGCAGCAGCTAACTGAAGAGAAGAAGCGTATGCACTCACAGTCGTTTTCTTCGGCCCCCCGAACGCGTTTCCTATTGAGTGTGCTGCATGCGCTCTTCCAGCGGCGACTCGGCGCTGCGCTTGTACTCCTCGTTCACTATCTCCTCGTTCTCGATCTCCGCCTTCACCGGCACCTCGGGGCAGAGCAATACACTGCTTGCTAATGACATTGGTTTATACTTTAGACCTAAGTCCAGAATAGATGAACTTGTAAGTAATGGTTTAACTCACTTGTATCGTGGCGCCTTCCAATTCAAGTCATCAATGGCATTCGTCAGTGACTTAACGTAGTTCCTGGCCAGCGTCAGTGTTTGGATTTTCAATAAGCCTCGATTGTATTTTTTCATGTGGGGAATGGCTCTGCGCAGGTCCTGGAAATTATCAAGTTCTTCATGATTTTACCTTCAATTTTACGGTGAAGATTCTAACTCCGTAAATGTTAATTGTAATCAAGCCCGTATCGTTTCCGAATCCGATCCCGAATCGAAGCCGTTCTGAATAACGAGGAAAATCGATATTGGATTCGGATTCGGTATCCACTGTCACGATTCGGTTAATATATCGAAGGGTTCTGAATCGATGCCCATATTGGGGTTTTACAAATTTGTATGTAACGATAAAATGTAGACCAACCCAACGACGAATATATAATAAGTATTATACCAATCTGACGGTAATATTAATATTTTAACTATTAGTATTGGATAAATGAAAATTATTCAAAATGTCTGTCAAGAACTGCAGCAGCTAACTGAAGAGTAAAAGCGTATGCACTTACAGTCGTTTTCTTCGGCCCCCCGAACGCGTTTCCTATTGAGTGTGCTGCATGTACTCTTCCAGCGGCGACTCGGCGCTGCGCTTGTACTCCTCGTTCACTATCTCCTCGTTCTCGATCTCCTCCTTCACCGCCACCTCGGGGCAGAGCAATACACTGCCTGCTAATGACATTGGTTTATACTTTAGACCTAAGTCCAGAATAGATGAACTTGTAAGTAATGGTTTAACTCACTTGTATCGTGGCGCCTTCCAATTCAAGTCATCAATGGCATTCGTCAGTGACTTAACGTAGTTCCTGGCCAGCGTCAGTGTTTGGATTTTCAATAAGCCTCGATTGTATTTTTTCATGTGGGGAATGGCTCTGCGCAGGTCCTGGAAATTATCAAGTTCTTCATGATTTTACCTTCAATTTTACTGTGAAGATCCTAACTCCGTAAATGTTAATTGTAATCAAGCCCGTATCGTTTCCGAATCCGATCCCGAATCGAAGCCGTTCTGAATAACGAGGAAAATCGATATTGGATTCGGATTCGGTATCCACTGTCACGATTCGGTTAATATATCGAAGGGTTCTGAATCGATGCCCATATTGGTTTAACAAATTTGTATGTAACGATAAAATGTAGACCAACCCAACGACGAATATATTATAAGTATCATACTAATCTGACGGTAATATTAATATTTTAACTATTAGTATTGGATAAATGAAAATTATTCAAAATGTTTGTCAAAAACTGCAGCAGCTAACTGAAGAGAAGAAGCGTATGCACTCACAGTCGTTTTCTTCGGCCCCCCGAACGCGTTTCCTATTGAGTGTGCTGCATGCGCTCTTCCAGCGGCGACTCGGCGCTGCGCTTGTACTCCTCGTTCTCGATCTCCGCCTTCACCGGCACCTCGGGGCAGAGCAATACACTGCCTGCTAATGACATTGGTTTATACTTTAGACCTAAGTCCAGAATAGATGAACTTGTAAGTAATGGTTTAACTCACTTGTATCGTGGCGCCTTCCAATTCAAGTCATCAATGGCATTCGTCAGTGACTTTACATAGTTCCTGGTCAGCGTCAGTGTTTGGATTTTCAATAAGCCTCGATTGTAGTTTTTCATGTGAGGAATGGCTCTGCGCAGGTCCTGGAAATTATCAAGTTTTTCATGATTTTACCTTCAATTTTACTGTGAAGATCCTAACTCCGTAAATGTTAATTGTAATCAAGCCCGTATCGTTTCCGAATCCGATCCCGAATCGAAGCCGTTCTGAATAACGAGGAAAATCGATATTGGATTCGGATTCGGTATCCACTGTCACGATTCGGTTAATATATCGAAGGGTTCTGAATCGATGCCCATATTGGTTTAACAAATTTGTATGTAACGATAAAATGTAGACCAACCCAACGACGAATATATTATAAGTATTATACCAATCTGACGGTAATATTAATATTTTAACTATTAGTATTGGATAAATGAAAATTATTCAAAATGTTTGTCAAAAACTGCAGCAGCTAACTGAAGAGAAGAAGCGTATGCACTCACAGTCGTTTTCTTCGGCCCCCCGAACGCGTTTCCTATTGAGTGTGCTGCATGCGCTCTTCCAGCGGCGACTCGGCGCTGCGCTTGTACTCCTCGTTCTCGATCGACGCCTTCACCGGCACCTCGGGGCAGAGCAATACACTGCCTGCTAATGACATTGGTTTATACTTTAGACCTAAGTCCAGAATAGATGAACTTGTAAGTAATGGTTTAACTCACTTGTATCGTGGCGCCTTCCAATTCAAGTCATCAATGGCATTCGTCAGTGACTTAACGTAGTTCCTGGCCAGCGTCAGTGTTTGGATTTTCAATAAGCCTCGATTGTATTTTTTCATGTGGGGAATGGCTCTGCGCAGGTCCTGGAAATTATCAAGTTCTTCATGATTTTACCTTAAATTTTACTGTGAAGATTCTAACTCCGTAAATGTTTATTGTAATCAAGCCCGTATCGTTTCCGAATCCGATCCCGAATCGAAGCCGTTCTGAATAACGAGGAAAATCGATATTGGATTCGGATTCGGTATCCACTGTCACGATTCGGTTAATATATCGAAGGGTTCTGAATCGATGCCCATATTGGGGTTTTACAAATTTGTATGTAACGATAAAATGTAGACCAACCCAACGACGAATATATAATAAGTATTATACCAATCTGACGGTAATATTAATATTTTAACTATTAGTATTGGATAAATGAAAATTATTCAAAATGTCTGTCAAGAACTGCAGCAGCTAACTGAAGAGTAAAAGCGTATGCACTTACAGTCGTTTTCTTCGGCCCCCCGAACGCGTTTCCTATTGAGTGTGCTGCATGCACTCTTCCAGCGGCGACTCGGCGCTGCGCTTGTACTCCTCGTTCACTATCTCCTCGTTCTCGATCTCCTCCTTCACCGCCACCTCGGGGCAGAGCAATACACTGCCTGCTAATGACATTGGTTTATACTTTAGACCTAAGTCCAGAATAGATGAACTTGTAAGTAATGGTTTAACTCACTTGTATCGTGGCGCCTTCCAATTCAAGTCATCAATGGCATTCGTCAGTGACTTAACGTAGTTCCTGGTCAGTGTCAGTGTTTGGATTTTCAATAAGCCTCGATTGTATTTTTTCATGTGAGGAATGGCTCTGCGCAGGTCCTGGAAATTATCAAGTTTTTCATGATTTTACCTTCAATTTTACTGTGAAGATCCTAACTACGTAAATGTTAATTGTAATCAAGCCCGTATCGTTTCCGAATCCGATGCCGAATCGAAGCCGTTCTGAATAACGAGGAAAATCGATATTGGATTCGGATTCGGTATCCACTGTCACGATTCGGTTAATATATCGAAGGGTTCTGAATCGATGCCCATATTGGTTTTACAAATTTGTATGTAACGATAAAATGTAGACCAACCCAACGACGAATATATAATAAGTATTATACCAATCTGACGGTAATATTAATATTTTAACTATCAGTATTGGATAAATGAAAATTATTCAAAATGTTTGTCAAAAACTGCAGCAGCTAACTGAAGAGTAGAAGCGTATGCACTTACAGTCGTTTTCTTCGGCCCCCCGAACGCGTTTCCTATTGAGTGTGCTGCATGCGCTCTTCCAGCGGCGACTCGGCGCTGCGCTTGTACTCCTCGTTCACTGTCTCCTCGTTCTCGATCTCCTCCTTCACCGCCACCTCGGGGCAGAGCAATACACTGCCTGCTAATGACATTGGTTTATACTTTAGACCTAAGTCCAGAATAGATGAACTTGTAAGTAATGGTTTAACTCACTTGTATCGTGGCGCCTTCCAATTCAAGTCATCAATGGCATTCGTCAGTGACTTAACGTAGTTCCTGGTCAGCGTCAGTGTTTGGATTTTCAATAAGCCTCGATTGTATTTTTTCATGTGAGGAATGGCTCTGCGCAGGTCCTGGAAATTATCAAGTTTTTCATGATTTTACCTTCAATTTTACTGTGAAGATCCTAACTCCGTAAATGTTAATTGTAATCAAGCCCGTATCGTTTCCGAATCCGATCCCGAATCGAAGCCGTTCTGAATAACGAGGAAAATCGATATTGGATTCGGATTCGGTATCCACTGTCACGATTCGGTTAATATATCGAAGGGTTCTGAATCGATGCCCATATTGGTTTAACAAATTTGTATGTAACGATAAAATGTAGACCAACCCAACGACGAATATATAATAAGTATTATACCAATCTGACGGTAATATTAATATTTTAACTATTAGTATTGGATAAATGAAAATTATTCAAAATGTTTGTCAAAAACTGCATCAGCTAACTGAAGAGTAGAAGCGTATGCACTTACAGTCGTTTTCTTCGGCCCCCCGAACGCGTTTCCTATTGAGTGTGCTGCATGCGCTCTTCCAGCGGCGACTCGGCGCTGCGCTTGTACTCCTCGTTCACTATCTCCTCGTTCTCGATCTCCTCCTTCACCGCCACCTCGGGGCAGAGCAATACACTGCCTGCTAATGACATTTGTTTATACTTTAGACCTAAGTCCAGAATAGATGAACTTGTAAGTAATGGTTTAACTCACTTGTATCGTGGCGCCTTCCAATTCAAGTCATCAATGGCATTTATCAGTCATCCTTATAGTTGTTAAGGTTGAGAATTGTAATGAAGGGAATCATTTCAGCACGTTTTCATAATTTTTTGTCATACTTTAGTAGCTGCGTTCGGATCTGCTTGTTTACCATGTAGAATTATTTGGTCAATAAGGTTTAAAATTCAACCGATAAAATCATTTGATTTCACTGACGTTATTCTTAAAAATAACAAAATGCTTGTGTGGATGAGTGGTTAGGGGATTTAATACACAATCTAGGGTCGTGAGTTCTAGCAAAAGTATATTATTAGATTTATTGCAACAGTTTGGAATCACAAAGTATGACATGATGATGATGACATGATTTCAATAGGGAGCCTCTGCTCAGCAGAGGGAGAATGCGAATACTAATAATAGCTTTACCTAGGTTTAGGTTTTAGGTTTAAAGATCTTTATTACCACAAAGACAGAATAGTCATTTACGTGATAACATACTTAGAAATAATAATATTATATATGTTTACGTCGACTAGTACTGTAACGATGCCGTTTCCCTTCAGTCTCGTGGACGTTACAACCTCCACGATCGCTGGAAACTTCATGGTTTAACTGCTGGCCATTAAAAGTATTTTGTACTTGTTTTCAAATTTGATTCAATTCGATTTTTGTTTCGCATTGCATGCGCAGCTTTTTTGATCCAGTCTTACCAAAACCATCGTACTGAACAGTTTGCGAGCATTTTATCAGATTACCAGTTTAAGTATAACTTATGTGATGGTGTATTTTTAAATACTCTAAATAACCAATTTTGTAAACAGTTAAAACAGTTATAAGTAACAGGAACCCGTGTATCGGGGTAAGCATATCATACCTATTTACTTACCTATTACTATTAGATAATCTATTACCTAGGACTCTTTGTATTCATTTATTGTTATTTTGTTACAGTTCTTCTTTCCTACCTATACTTTTATCCTATTTAATAAACAAGTCACTGGATTGGCTGATCTTTTATTAACTATTCCACAACTACTCCTAAATATTGTGTGACGAATCCCGGCGCACCGGCTCCTGTATTGCTGGCCAGCATCGAGGATTCTCGTTATATGGCGCCCGAACAGGGACTTGTTTATTAAATAGGATAAAAGTATAGGTAGGAAAGAAGAACTGTAACAAAATAACAATAAATGAATACAAAGAGACCTAGGTAATAGATTATCTAATAGTAATAGGTAAGTAAATAGGTATGATATGCTTACCCCGATACACGGGTTCCTGTTACTTATAACTGTTTTAACTGTTTACAAAATTGGTTATTTAGAGTATTTAAAAATACACCATCACACAAGTTATACTTGGTTATTTTTCCCTTTTAGAGGCACTCAGTAAATTTAGCACTTACTGAAGAGGTAATGATCACATACACACTACATTTTCAAGCCAACAAACCTACCTACTTTTTACTTGCATATCAAAACATCCATGGCTAAGTGGTAAGAGTACCTAACTCACCTCGATGTAATCATCTAGTGACAAGAGTTCGAATCCTGGTCAAGGTTGTTGTTTTTAAAATTTTGGGTGTTCACCAAGCATTGATGACTGGATTTGCTTTAGAGCGAAATAGAAAAAAAGATAATATATTATTGCACAATAATGAACTCGCACTTGACATTTCCCATGTTTATGATGACAACAGTCTCTTTTTTCTGCTAAAAATACCACACTCAAACACACGCACACACACCACACATAGAGACTTATCTTATACAATGTTTTTTGATGACTACAGTCTTTTTTTCTGCATAAAAATACGAACACTGAGGGAAACTTTATCATTTCTCGTGAATTATTTCAGTCACACAGTGCTCGTGCCTACATAGTATTATATGTTTTTTAAAAGAATTTAAATTCTGCTAAGATTGTTCTGTGAGTTATTTTTAAAACCAAATTTAATTCCTACAGGTCTGACTCTGAGTTCGAAGCGCCTTCAGTAACCTCAGAAGTACCTCTGAAAAAGAAGAGGGGCTCAACCAACACAGGTGTCAAAGCTACCAGCAAGCGCAAGAGCAGTGAGGGCAAACGTCTTTCCCAGGCTTCGAAGCCACGAGCAACTTCACCAGGGCCATATGACTTTCCCACGTTTAACAAGTATGTAACACATTTTTAAATATGGCACTTTGACAAATTTGTGTTGTAGTTTCCGCTTTCAACCTTAGATTGTAGTTAAATCGGAACTTTCGTTAAAGTGTTAACATAAGTACCTACGTATTAATGACGTTACATAGTGTAATGTTATTAATTTTACCCTCCTTAGGGGAGAGAAAGTAAAATAGTTTTGCTAAAAGGTGAAAGAGAATGAAAGTAAGTAAGTTAACTAACGAAATTTAAGTAAGCAAATCAGAATGGAAAGTAATTAAAGATGAGTATGCAAGCTAGGCATAGGGCGTTATCCCAGAGGAGGAGTAACCTAAGTTATGTAAGGGTTATCTTAAAAAGAAACAAATGTTTTAAAGTAAAAACAGGAAATAAATTTATTTGGATATTATCCTAAATTTGGTCTATAAACCCTTATAATCTAAAATAATTTAGGTGGTACTAAAGGAAACAATGTGGCCTGAATTCAGGCCTGGGGTTTGATACCCCGGCCGAGTATGGAACTTCAGTGGAGCCAAGATCACACGTTAGTAGGATTAGAGGTAAATTAGTAAATTGGATGTCCTACGGGGTTTAGTATGGTTAATATTGTTAATAAATTATTCCCTAAAGGCTCCCTGGTATGAAAATGAATTCCGACCACACGGCTTCTACAAAGAGATGCCCTAAGGCTTTAAAAATACACTTTTATACTATGGACTTAGCTCTCCGAGGAGCAGTCCAGGGTTCGGGCTGGCTTGGTCGGTAACAATATATACTATTAAATTAAAGTTATTACTGTGAGGCTTTGAATGCAAACTAAATGGAAGTCTTTGTACTACAGAGGCTTTGATAATACAGGGATCAGCACGTGGGGTAGTACGTGGGGTAGCACGTGGGGTAGCACGTGGGAGGTCCACACGGTGTCCACGCGGTCCTGGGACGGCCTGCGGCGACCCTCGGTTCTCCCTCGGGGTGCACCACCGATGGGGAACCGGCGCTCGCCTCTTCTTGAGCCGCCACGTTAAACCTCCTGTCAGAAGAAGAGCAATATAAGATACGGATCGCACACTTTAGAAATGGGGGACCATGACGGGGTTCTACACGCGTTTGGGGAACACAACCTAACCTATACACTATGGGCCCTACGTGAAATAATTGTTCAAACACTCACCTGTCGGAGGACAATGGTGTCGCGTAGGCTGTCTACGCCAATTTCAACTCCTGGGCACGTGGCGGGTCAGGAGCACTGTAAAAACAATTTCTTTTAGAAGGAGTCACGCAACAAGCGCCTACCGCCTGCCGAAGCTTCAAGATGGCGATCGTGGCTACTTACCTTTTGCAGGAAAACTGGCCTACAGACTTTTGTCTGCCCGATGTCAACTGCGGTGCTGGCCTGCTGAGGCGCGTCGGCGGCGGAGTCTGCTGCTCTTTACTTTCGGGTGACTGGCTGAGGTATGGCTGGCGTCCGGCCTCCGCTGAATTTATAACCTCCCCGACCCAAGCGTCTCGGAAGTCGCGCCATAGACAATCTAATAATCAAGCCAGTTGTCAAACCGACACGTTCCAAAACTCGATGCGATGCGTTCGAAAACGCATAAACAATACAGGGCGAGTACACACCCTTTGCTAGAAAGTAGTATAAAAACACATCCACTGATGTGCGTGAAAATTACAACGTTACAATAGACTCATGATAGTTATGCTATCTTAATAATGGTTTAAAATGTTTTTTTTTTGTTTGTTACAGAGTGAACAAGAAGCGAGACTTGTTCCATATTCTGCAGTCGGAGGAGGCAGCGAGTAGCGAACCAAGAGCTGACGGCACTGCAACGTCCAGTTTCAGCAGCAGGGTCTCGACCGGGACGAGTCGTCGCACCGCCTCAACCACGGGCGATTTCTTTGTAGACCTTAAGGTTTACAAAACGGCGGACTACAATAACCACCCGGTTAACGTTCGGTACAAGACGGCGCTGGTGTCGGTGAAGTTGCAGTGCGACGACTCTTCATCGTCGTGGGAAGCCCTACAACGTTTTCTGAGTCAGGCGTGGACGGTATTCGAAGATTCGGACCCTGTCCACTACTCTGACAAAATTAGTTTTAAATAAGTAGGTAAAATGTTTTAGTATTTAGTGTTGAAATAAATTTAAATAAATGTTTGTATCCTTGTATGTTATAGTGGTATTTTAGTTTCATTGTAGGTAAAATGCCTTTCTGTGCGACGTGTAACACAACTGTTCCTAATAAATCATGGGTGGGCCATTTAAGAAGTAATCTGCATAGACAAAATAATATTTCATTGAAACATAGTGATGGGGTAGAGATCATCACATCTGCATTTCGTAGTCGTAACATTACATATAAAATAGTAGCTATAAACGATTTTCAGTTAGGGTCAGTGGACAGATTTTTTGATGAAATATGGGATAAAGTAAAGTCTCTCTTAAACAACTTTCTTAAAACACATACATGTGTAAAAGTGAATTTTGAGCTATTTGAAATATTTTTAAAATTTAACGATAATTCACAAGAGGTCAAATCTTTTGGAACGAAAAACAAAACATTGTTTTCTAATTACGACTTCGATATTTTTTTTCGAGATGTAGTTAATTATCTTAAGACATGTATTGAGGAATTTGAGCACCGTGATAGTGGGTGGGCCTTTTTAAATAATTCACATTTAGAGATCAATCTCAATAAGTACCAGCCACTTGGAGGTGCTAGTTTCATTCCGTGGCCTAAATCAATTCAATTAAAAAAGGCGTGTTTGAATATCAAGAACAAAGATCAGTGCTGTTTCTTATAGTGTGTGACCGCTGCTCTTTATCCTGCTAGGAAACATCCAGAAAGAGTTTCATCATATCCGAATTTCCGGGGATTGTTTGATGTTTCTGGAATGTGTTTTCCTGTTACTTTCCAAGATATAAAGATCTTTGAAAATAATAACTTAAATATTAAATTTATTATTTATGGTTTGAAAAATAACAAAACTTTGATAGGTCCTTTATATAAATCAGATATTAAAGGGAAACACAACAATAAAATTATACACTTGTTATTGATTGAAAATAATGACACCACCCATTACTGTTTGATTAAAGACTGTTCTAGACTTTTTAGAAGCCAAGTTACTTCTCACCATGGAAAGCTGTATTTTTGTGATTTGTGTCTTGTGTTTTTTAACACTGTAGAGGAAGTTGATAAGCATTTATGTAGTGGTATAGTAACAGTATTACCTGAAAAAGGTTCGGTTATTAGGTTTAAAAACTATGACCGTAAACAAAATGTACCATTCTGTATTTATGCAGATTTTGAATCGATGTTGCAACCCAATTCTACCCCCAGCTGCTCCTCAAACACTACTTTTTTGCATCACCATGTACCCGTCGCGTTTGCATATTACATTGTTTGTCGTGATGATCCTACTTATAACCGATATGTTTCACATCGCGGTCCTGATTGTGTTGATAAATTTGTTGACTCAATAATAAAAGATGTGCAGGCAATTTATGAAAAGTTGAATACTATCACTCCCATGACATTTACTGAGGAAAACAGACATGATTTTAAAAACGCAAAGGTTTGTCACATTTGCCAAAATTTTCTTTTTTCGGATAGAGTTCGTGATCACTGTCACGTGACGGGACAGTACCGTGGAGCCGCGCACCCATATTGTAACTTGCATTATAAACGTCCGTCATTCGTTCCTATATTTTTTCACAATTTGGCTGGGTACGACTGTCATTTATTTATAAAAGCGTTGGGTGAGGTGTCTGGTGGTATTAAAATAATACCAAAAACCAAAGAAAATTACATCTCATTCACAAAGTTTGTGAGTGTTTCAGATAATATTTTTTTTCAACTACGTTTCGTTGACTCGTTCAAATTTTTGGGAACCAGTTTAAGTAAGTTAGCAGATACCCTAAAACCCGAAGAATTCAAACACTTAAAAAGCTTTTTTCCCAGTGAACGTAAATTTAGTTTACTCACTCGTAAAGGTGTTTATCCTTATGAGTATATGAACTCCTGGGAGCGTTATCAAGAAAAATCTCTCCCAAAAAAAGAATGTTTTTATAGCTTACTCTCGGATCAAGACATTTCTGTTGACAATTATCAGCATGCTCATTTAATTTGGTCTACCTTTAAGATACAAGACTTAGGAAGTTATACAGATTTATATCTGAAAACTGATGTGCTCTTACTAGCAGATATTTTCGAGAATTTCAGACACACCTGTAAATTACATTATCAGTTAGATCCGGCTTTTTATTTAACTGCACCTAGTTTATCTTTCGACGCGATGTTGTTGAAAACTGGGGTACAACTCGAACTTATTGATGATTTGTCTATGGTGAGAATGTTACAAAGTGGTATTAGAGGTGGAGTGTGCTTGTGCTCTCATAGATATGCTAAAGCAAATAATAAATTTCTACCAGACCATGACCGTTCTAAACCTAGTTCTTTTATAACTTATATTGATTGCAATAATCTTTATAGTATGTGCCAATACTTACCTTTATCAAATTTTAGATTTTTAGAACAGAACGAAATTTAAATTTTCGATGTGAATGCAATTCCATCAGATGCTGCTAACGGTTATATACTTGAGGTAGACTTGGTGTATCCTAAACACTTACATCACATGCATAATGATTTACCTTTTTGTCCTGAACAATGCATCTCCCCCGGAGGTAAAGATAGTAAACTCGTTCCAAATTTGTATGATAAATTAAATTATGTCATACATTATGTCCATTTAAAAACTTGTCTTAAACATGGTTTAGTACTCAAGAAAATTTATCGAGTTATAAGTTTTAGACAGAGCACATATTTGAAACAATATATTGATTTGAATACAACTTTACGACAGAAAAGTTCATCAACGTTCGAACAATATTTTTTTAAACTCTTAAATAATAGTGTATTTGGAAAAACATTAGAAAACAATGAAAAGCGAGTCAAAGTTGATCTAGTTAATCAGTGGTCTGACCAAAACAACATCACCAAAAAAAGGAAAAGTGCACAACAGCTTATTGCGCGACCTAATTTCCATAGTGCAACAGTATTCTCTGAAAATTTAGTTGCAGTGCAGTTAAAACCGGAGGAAATTATTTTAAACAAACCAATATACATTGGGTTTACGGTTTTAGAGCTATCAAAGAGTCACATGTATGATTTCCACTACTCAGTTGTAAAACCCTTTTATAACAATGATGTGCAGATGTGTTACACGGACACCGATAGTTATGTTTATTTAGTGAAAAGCCCTGACTTTTATTATGATGTAAAAAAACAGTTTTTATCTTACTTTGATACAAGTAATTTCCCCAAAGAGAATGAATACAATCTACCAATACAACATAAAAAAAGTCCCTGGCTTATTCAAAGACGAAATGGGGGGTAAAATAATATCTGAATTTCTGGGGCTTCGTTCAAAGCTGTATTGTATTAAAACTGTAGACAGCACAATCAAAAAAGCGAAAGGTATTCAAAAAAGTGTAATTCATAAATTCGATGTAACAGATTATGAAAATGCACTTTTCAAAGGTGATATTGTACGAAAAACAAACATCTTATTTAAATCAATTAAACATGAAATTTTGACATGTGCTGTGAATAAAATAGCTTTGTCTGGTAATGATGATAAACGCTTGATATCTAAAAATAAGGTTTCTACTAGGGCATGGGGGCATACTAGCATATTTAATTTTTAAGTCATTTTTTAAATTAGTTATGTAAGTAATAGCTAAAATCACATTATTTTGTTTATAAAGTTATATAAGTTATCTACTAGGACATGGGAACATACTAGCATATTTAATTTATAGGTTCTTTTTAAAAGTTTTTAAAAATGATGTTAACTAAAAAAACATGATTTTCTTTGAAATGTTAAAAGTAAAAATAAACTCAAGCGCCTACAGCATAATAGCGGCAACTCCCATCTACTTATTTGTGGAATGTGTAATGATAATTATGTAGGAGTGATGTGATTGTATTTCAAGTAGACATCTACGTCCTAGTGGTAAGTCTACCCGTTAACCTAGTTCGATCATGTATCAGACCACTAACCAATCCTAAATATTTTCTTATCTTGACTTTTATTATCAAGTAAGATTTTCTTGTTTTGTTTCTTGGTTGTGTTGTAATCTTTACATGTTAAGGCAGGTCGCTAGTAAAAAATAAAATATGTTTAATCTAATTAGTAGATAATGGAATAAAAATATGAAATTCAACTTGATTTTGTTTCTTTTAACATTCCTAGTCTTCCATGTTATAGGGAAATGGGTAATAATAATCTCTTTTATTCGTCTTTCTACTGCTCCCTGCCACCTATTGCAAACTCTATGAACTACTTACGGAGGCAAAGACACGATGATTATTGACTTAATCACATTAGATTATAAGCACTAGATGATGACTCTTTCATAATAAATCGAAACCATAGATGGCACCACCGTATCCATGATGCTCGCATAAACCTACTTATACGTAAACATGAGCAATAGTTGATACAAGAGATAGAGTGAAATCAAGTTAAAACTTGTTTTTTCTGTTATTGACGTGCAGGTTCCTGTTCACTGTAATATGAGTATGTCCAACCGCTCTCGATTTCTTACTGCTCCCTGCCACCTATTGCAAGCTCTATGAATTAATTACGGAGGCAAACACAGGATGATTATCGACATAATCACATTAGTTAATATGTACTAGATGACGACACTTTCATAATATATTGAAACCATAGATGGCACCACCACTATGCAAAATGGAATGCGTTATTTTGTTACTAATTAATTTGCCTTGGTGCTCATTATTGCAATAATTGTAGTAGAGTTCAGACATCGTACGTTTAAAAGTTTAACAAGATAAAAATAAATTCAGATCAACAAATAAACAAAAGCGGTAAGTTATACAACTATGTAGCTATTATAACTGCTTTTTTATATTTTTAAGTAAGCCGTTTTTTATATTTTTGAGCAATAGTTGTAAAAACGAGAGCTAGAGTGAAGTCAAGTAGGTACTTGTTTTTCTGTTATTGAGGTGGTTTCAAATCAAGTTGGAACTTGTTTTTTTTGTTATTGAGATGGTTTCAAATCAAGTTGAAACTTGTTTTTCTGTTATTGAGGTGCAGGTGGCCTGAGCAGTGTAATATGAGTCTAACCCACCGCTCTCACGATGAGTGCGAGTGAAAAGGTGTGAGACAACGAGCTTAAATTTGCAACTATGCAAAATGGAATGCGTCCTTTTGTTACTCAGTAATTTGTCCTGGTAGTCTATCTGTGCTCATTATTGCAATAACTGTAGTAGAGTTCAGACATCGTACGTTTAAAAGTTTCACAAGATAAAAATAAATTCAGATCAATAAATAAACAACGACAGTAAGTTATACAACTATGTGACTATTATAACTGCTATTTTATATTTTTATGTACCGTTTTTGATATTTTTCTTCCTTGTTACAGATGAACAGCACAAAGAACATCAATACCATTTCGGATGATGAATGCGTCAACTACGATGCTCAAGGCTATTTGGACTCGTTTCAATGTGCTCAAGATCCACTTGAAGGGTTTACTCAAGAAGTTTTCAACTTCTCAACACCAACAACAACTCCTTTTCAACCTCTTAGCTCCTCAACACCGAGAAAACCACGTCGCAAAACCAAGTGCAAAACGAAGAAAAGTGCAACTGTGCTAAAACCAGCCAAATACCACGGCGCGCATTCCTTCGTGATCAATTGTGCACCTACAAAAGGATTACGTCTCATCAAAATCCAAGTTATGGATTTGGATGCATCGCAGCGTGTTAGTGACTGTGTTAATGATAACAGTGTTTTGCTAAGTTCACAATATGTGGTTAAAGACATTGGTGACGAAATTATGGACCAGACTGAGAAAATAATTAGCAATATTTCTAAGAAAATATGCGGTTATAGTTATACTAGTTTATTTTAGTGCGACTAACAGGTATGTTTTTGTAATAAAATTTATTCTGTTAAAGTGGATAAGTAATATTGATTTATTGTTTATTATTTTTCTTCTATTTTTTTTTATTCAAGTCTAAGATAGTTTTACACTGCAACTGTATTCATTTATGAGTCACAATGAGAAAATAATTAGCAATATCTCTAAGAAAATATGTGATTAAAGTTATACTACTTTATTTTAGTGCGACTAACAAGTATCTTTTTGTAATAAAATTTATTCTGTTAAAGTTTAAGTAATATTTATTAATTGTTTATTATTTTTCTTCTATTCTATTATTTAAGTCTAAGATATTTTTGTACTGCAACTGTATTCATTTATGAGTCAGAATGAGAAAATAATTAGCGATATCTCTATAAGAAAATATGCGGTTAAAGTTGTACTAGTTTATTTGAATGTGATTATCAAGTATGTTTTTGTTAAATTTTATTCTATCAAAGTGATTAAGAAATTAAGTTTAAGACGGTTTTGTACTGCGACTACAATCATAAAATAAATGTTTTATCTAATGTAATAATTATTTTATTTACTTTCATTATAAATATTATATGTAAGTATATTTCATTATTAGGTGTTACGTGGAAAATTAAAAACAACTGTTTATCTAAAAAATATTTATTCTAAAAAACCACCTACTTACTTAACTCTAATTACTTACACTACTTAATCAATACAATTATTTAAGTACCACTTCTTAATACACATAATTTTTTTTAATGCGCACTCTTTTTAATGACTTAAACAATTAAAATTAGATTCGAATTCACAAAATGATGAAGATAGTATTGAAAAATTACGGCTACCCCTATCCTCGATATTTATCAAAACACACTGTTCACATAACTCCTTAATCCACTTTTGTTTCTCAAGACCTTTCATGATTATGGTTCTATCTTTTAAAATTGGATAGATTAATTTCTTGAATTCTCTATAGTCAATATTTCCTTCACTCCAAGTTATACCTCTATTCCGTTCGACCCACTTTACAGTCTTTTTTTCTTGAGAAGATAACTTTGAAAATGGAAATGGTGGTTTTACTAACCAAACCTGAGTGAATTCCTTTGTAGACAATGCCAATTCCTTAACGATGAACTGGTTTATGTAATCCTTAAATCCTTGCAAATCCACAACTATTGTATTTTTATTCATGATACCTTTTTAACAATATTACTCAAAGGTTTGTATTCAAATATAAAATCGTTTAGAATCAAGCAGTGAGCAGCTGTCTGATCAGGTATTTCTTGGTCCGATTCAATTTCAACTCTCACGTCAATAGAACCCTTTAAAGTCTCGTGTTGTCGCGAACAGTCAATAACGAATAAAGGCGCAACGTCTTTGAACTCTTTCAAACTCATCAATGGCTCTGGTCGGCGGCCATGATAGGACTGTTGAAATCTTAAGTAAGATTCATATATTAAAGAAAAATTTTCATCTGAAAAGCTGACGTTTAGGCTCTCATAGGGAAAGTATGCTGAATTTAGAAAGACTCGTATGTCACGAATATGACAATGGTCAAATTCTGCCATTGATAAACTTGCATTATGTTTACGATTAGTTTGGAAAGCAATCACAACGAAGCGTGGTTTTTCTATTTGAGAACAAGTTTTGATAGACCAAGAATGTTTACGTGTTTTAGGAAGTAGTGGATATTCATCCAGTTCCTAAAAGATAGTGCGATAGCTCGATCTTTTTCTAGATGTTTTAGTAAACTAATTCTTTCACGATCTGATACTTTTATTTGTGGAACTCGCCAAACTATTTTATTAATTATTATGTCCTCCACAACTTCACCAGCGTTTAATTTAAAGGCGTTGATATTAGTATTGCTCCTTAACAACACTAACTCATGCTTACAGTTCATCACGATTTTTTCATAATCTTCTGCAAAGCCTAAAATTTTGTTTAATGGTATAGATGCAGAGAAAATCCCATCACCAGTGTGCACTGTTCCAGTAGTTGACCATCCCCAAACCTTTGCCGATTTAGATTCATTTTCATTTAAAGATAGATAAGACTTTATTGTTGTTGTAACACCAGCTTTTTTTATTTTATCAATTTCTACACCATTCAATTCATATCGAATGTCTTGAAATAAAAATAATAGCGGATTGTTTACAAATTGAACATGTGATACTTTTTCCTTCTTGCTGTTGTAGACACTAACTTTACCCTCGATATAAAGAGTGCTGACTGAGGGCAACACATAGAGGTCTTGTTGGTTAATTGGTATTCGTATTTCATCATTCTTGTTAAAACTTGTTACGTATGGTTTGTATGAATGAAATTCGAAACTTTCAATGCTGTTATCGTATGATGTCTGTTGAGATATATTTAATATACTCATTTTAATAAACCTATCAGCTTAAGAAATTCCTTATTGTTTTTTGTAAGCTTCTTTCTCAATTGAAGCGGTGCTCCTTTTAGAGTTGATCTTTTAGAACTGATTAGAATAGAAGATGTAGAGGGGTTTTTATTGAAGTTTATCATTTATTCTTAAAGTGTAGATACAATTGCACTTCTTCACCACGTAAATGAACTTGTTTATTATTATTGTCTAGTAAACGAATATTAATTGCACTGATTGAACTGTGGTTAACTGGAAAATATATTAAGTTTTTGGGTATTTCTATAATTCGGTACCCAGGTGGAACATTAGGTACAAATTCATAAAAAATATGACTTGGTCTCCCGTTCACAAATGATCCACTCACTACGTCGCATTCGATGCGCACGATGGTTGTTGATAAAATACTAACAGGATACTGGGATTCAGTTTTTATATTGGCCTTTATTGTGATCATTCCAAAACCCAGAATTTTACCAATTGAATTAGTTTTGTTAAAGTGAACATCTTCGGAACAGAAAATAGCAGTCTTAAGTGTATTGTTATTACAATAATTTTTTAAAACAGCATTCTTGATGTTACTTATTAAATAGTCACAAATATCTTGAAGTTCATAAGATCCTTCTGGAATTTCAATTACTTCATTTTCACCGTAGTAAAACTTATTGTTTTTTTCGTATACATTAGGAATAGAATTGAATGTAGAACAGTACAGGAGTCCACACTCATATTCACCAGGTAGTTCCAAAGTGGGAGTGTAGTTTGTTACCAAAGATTCTCCCATTCCGGTAATTGATACAGTGAAAGACATTTTTGTACTGACAAAGATTTTCATTTGAATCCTAATATAAATGTTTTTTCCAATAAGTCTTTTAAAAACTTTAAACTGAGGTGACCACAAATAACAGTACCAAACTTCTGCTGCTGATTATAATTATAGTTTAAGGATAAGTTTTTCAAATAATGTATCAACTCTAAAGGTGGTTTTAAGTTACCAAAACCTTCGAAATATTCAGCATAATTATTATCTTTAACGTACGCTACCCAGTGAGTTCCAGGACGATCAGAACTATCTAAATTTAAAATTCCGCACTCAATCTTTTTTGGTTTAGATGGTAATGTATCTCGCATAAAAACTCCACGGAAATATGGAATGTCTATCGCATGTTCTAGTATATCTTCATCTGTGAGCGGTCTTCAGGGTAGCCGTTTAATTCGTTTTTTTAAGGATTCAAATATAATCCTGCACCTTTTTTATGAGGTTTGATGTACAACCCTTTACCTAGGGCTACTGCTTCCATCATTCTATTGTGGCGTTCTGATTCTTGAAGACTTTTTTGTGCTGCTTTAGAATCATTCACAGCTTTTGCTATACCTGCTGCACCACCTGCCAGAGAGCCCAAAGCTGACAACCCAGCGAAAATTGGAATTAAAGGTAGTAGCCCTCCACTTTTTGGAATAGGAATGCAGCGTGGCAAACGTGTATTTTTTTTGTTTTTAAATTGCTTTTTTGCAGCTGCATAAGCATAGCTAATAGCACTTCGATTGTCTTTCGTCTTCAGTTTCTTTAATTGACCTCTTATTTCCTTCACAACTGACATAAATGAACGCGTACCAGCGCCAGCTTTGAGTTTCGCTTTCATTGCATTTTTGACTATCCAAGAAGCAATTTTCTCTCCTTTTTTACAATCTCTTGATTTTTGTCTTTTCTTAGCCATATTTAAAAGATCTAAATCAGCTTTTCGTCGAATGTTCAAATCACTGTTGTTGTAGGCAATGTCGTGGTGCATACAAGCTTCATCTAATTTATTTATACCTTTATCACCCCTTTGTAACCGTTTTTCTAGTTTAGTTCCGGGACCACAAAATTGATATCCAGGTAAATGTAATTCGAAAGGTAAATTGTTAATTAAATTGTTGATAATACCACTTCCTTCCTTCATTGATAAGCTTAAAGTGCTAATGTGCACTAAATCCAGCGATTTTATATTATAAACTAATGTACTCCTATCAACCCAACTGTTCTCGTCATCTGTCAATCCCAACCATTTAACGAAAAGCTTGTTTCCTTTTCTTTTTACTACTCTCTCAATGAGGTACAGGTCTGGAAACTTGGTTTTTTGTAATTCGTATCCATAAAAAAGTCCTAAAATTTGTTGTTTATTTTGGTCTTCTATCTGATACGTTTTTGGGTTGGTTTGGTTAACTTTTACTACCCGAAATATTTCTGTGGACCAATTCGGAGTATAACCTTTGTAAAACTCACCTTTGTATTTACTTATACGTACATGATCCCCAACACAAAACGCAGAGTTCGTACTTGGCTTTTTTTTCTGAGATTGTATTATATTAAACTTCACTATTATTTCGTTTGATTTATTAACATCAACAGGTTTAAATTTCGTAATGCGATGTATAGTTTTATTATAATTCTGTACAACAGAGTTCAAATTACACACATCAAAAGTGTCTAGGGATCAAGCATTTTTATGCGGATTTCTTGAGATTGAGATGTGGCTTTGTAATAAATTTATGATTTTATAAATTTATATGGATCCTTTTTGGTGCATTTCATAATTTGAAACAGTAACTGTCAATCAAATTCGAGTAAAAGATGAAAATCAGCTGTCAATATTTTCCCTATAAAAACATACAACGCATTGAAGACATTATTAGTGCTACTGTTTCCCTACTACTGATTAAAACCAACGTTATTATGGAGCGGCGACGTCATTTAAGCAGGGAAGAAATGCTCAGCGCCGTGGGAATGATAGAAGCTGGTTCCCGGCAACGTACTGTGGCTTTAGCTCTGAATACAAGTCAGAGTGTTATCAGTCGACTTTGGACACGTTACCGAAGCACTGGTACCGTGGCTGAGCGCCATGGAGGACGGTATCGCTGCACCACACGGAGACAAGACCGATACATTCAAATCATAACTCGAAGAGCTCCAATAATAACCGCCATGATGTTAGCCGTGAGGCTTCATCACTCTTATGGGAACTTAATTAGCGACCAAACAGTCAGAAACCGCTTGCATGAAAGTGAACCTTAATTCCCGAAGACCGCTAAGGGTACCACCTATAGCAATGCACAATCGTAGGATTCGATATCAATGGGCTCTTGAACACAGAAATTGGGCAGAAGAACAATGGCGTTTCGTGTGCTTTTCTGATGAGTCTCGTTTTGGTATGAGACCGGATACAAGACGTATACGACACTGGAGAACCCCTGGACGCCAACAGCGATTAAAATCCTGCCAGGAAGTCCATCCTTATAGTAGTGGAACCATCATGGTATGGGCGGGTATTTGGATCGGCGGAAGAACTGAGTTGATTTGGAACAGAGGCAACCTCAACGCTCAAATTTATGCTGAGACGATTGTATCAGACGTCATCGTTCCTCTACAAGTGCAAATCGGTCCCTTATTTCAGTTAATGCATGATAATGCACGACCGCACACCGCAAGAGTTGTAAGACAGACTCTCGCCGCAGCTAACATCAATGTCCTGCCCTGGCCTGCTCAGTCGCCAGACTTGAACCCGATTGAGCATGCATGGGATATGCTACAAGAGAAGAGCTCTGCCGAATATGGAGGGTATCCAGTCGCAAGAAGACCTTTTTTTGTTGTTGCAACGAACATGGGCGGCCATTCCACAACGTGATTTGGATGAACTCATTTTGAGTATGCCAAACCTATGTTCTTGTGTTGTTAGTGTTCGCGGTATAAACACGGATTATTAATTGTTTAAGTTACCCAATAAAATTTTAAAGAAAACTGTTTTTTCAGTCTTTTTTTCGAACTTTAATGTTAGTGGTTCAAATGTCAAAAATCCCTTTATTAGGAAAATGGCAAATTTCTTTATTAATGCAAAGGTGACTTGGTTTATCGTTACTGTAGACAAACGAAAACACTTTATTTGATGAATCCTTAAAGAAAATTTTAATTAATATCAATCAGGAGAAAAGTTATTGCAAAAATATATGTTGATCCCTAGACACTTTTGATGTGTGTATTTCCAAGCCATTTAAATTGTCCATATAAACTGAAAAGTTTATAAAGATGGGATTTTATTGTCCTTAATACGCGTTCTACTATTGAAGCTTTTTAATGGAGTAAGTGGAATAATGATTAACTTTATATTTTTTCATTAATTATTTAAAAACGTCATTGTAAAATTCAGTTCCCATATCTGTTTGCAAATTTTTAGGCTTTCGTGATGAATGAGATAAAACATTTTGCATTGCATTCATGACTGCATCAGCCTTCGATTTTAAAGGACCAACCCATACGTACTTTGATAAAGCATCAATTATTACTAACACATATTTATATCCTTTATTAAATAGAGATTTTTTTGTAAATGTATAAGATCAGCTTGCCACAAATCATCAATTCCTTTTATAATTGTAAATCAATATTTCTATGGTTGAAACATGACTATGGTCCAGCGAACTCAACACCAGATATGTCTCCACATGAATTAAAGAAAGCAGAAGAAGAGTTCTTAAATAATTTAAAAATGCTTACTTTTGATAGGCAAGCCATTGAGAGAGCTACTGTTTTAAAACGGGACAGCAGTGAATGGTTGGAAATACGGAAAAACCTAATTACCGCATCTAATTTTGAGCAAATATGAAAAAGAAAAATTAGTCTGAATGCTGCTCCTTTAGTGAAAAATATACTGAACCAAAAAAAAATTGACATGTGTAGCTGCTGTTTCACACGGAATAGAGCACGAAAGACAAGCACTTCAACAGCTTCAAAAACAGGATAATATACATTTTATGCAATGCGGTTTGTTTATCGATAAAACTCATTCATTTATATTCATTCATATGCTTGTGGAAATCAAATGCCCTTTCACTGCAGCAAAAAAAGGACTAACAAATGCAATACAGCAAAACAAAATACAAATATTAAAATATAATAAAAAGACTTGCACCAGCACAATAAATAAAAATTCCAATTGGTTCTATCAAATACAGGGGCAGCTTCACGTCACTGAAAGACGACTCTGCCTGCTCGGAATCTGGGCTGGAGAAAATGAACCCGTGCTTACAAAACACATCGAAAGGGACGATCATTTCTGGACAACGCAAATGGAGATTTCAATGGGTAAACAGTTGCAAAATACATTATCCAGACAAGTAGCTGTTGTGGCTGTTATCCTAGTGGGTTCATGGAATTGATCGAGACCAAAGGATTTAAATAGAGACACTAACCTATTGCTTTCAGATGAGTTTACTAGCAAATCTATATTGAAATCACCACACACAATAATAGGTTTAAACTTAGCACTTAACTTACCTAAAGCTTCCTCCATAACTGTCTCAAAATTATCTAAGTTAGTTTTTGGGGGACGGTATACACTAACCACAATATAGCTCTCTAACTCAACACAAGACCATTCGACGATACGCTCTACGGACAAGCCTACTATGTCAGTGGTGCGTTCTTTACATTTCAAACTATTTACAGTAAAAATTAGTGAACCACCATGAATAGTGGTTTTTCTAAAGAAAGCGCTTGATAATCTGAAATTATTAATGACAAAGGACTGATTGTTAGCATCAGTAAACCAATGTTCAGTTAAACATAAAATATAAACTTTTCGGTTTTCCAGAAAAAGTTCTATTTATTTTCTAAATCTTTGCCCGTCAAGCTTTGAATATTTTGGTGAAAAAAATTCAAGTATTTGGGCTTGGCTTTTGTCCTAGATCCTAGTTTAAAGAAGACGCTGTGGGAACACCACATAAAATAGATGAATTAGTCATCATCATCATCCATGCGGTCTATCCCGGTTGTGAACCCACACTGGTGTGTGGGGTCCCAGGGTCCGCCTATCTTATTTTCTTGGCCCACTTCGCGCGGTCTTGTGCATCCCCAGTGGTGAGTTTGTTGGCACGCATGTCACCCTTAACGACGTCGAGCCACCGCTTCTTGGGTCGACCTCTTCTGCCGGTCCCCGGCGGAGGCGGCATGGCCAGACATTTGTTGCTCACGTAGTTTGCCGATCTCCGTGAGACATGACCATACCAACGAAGGCAGCACTCCTGCAGCTTGTCTGCGATGTCATGAACACGAAGGCTGCCGCGGATGTGGGTGTTCCGCACGCGATCTTTGCGTGAGACTCCACACATCCACCGCAGCATCTTCATTTCCGTGACGCGCAGCTCCTGCCTTTGTCGCTCTAGTAACGGCCATGTTTCACTACCATATAAAAGGACAGGCCTAATGATGGTTTTACAGACCTGCATTTTGGGGTTACAAATGACACCAGTCACCTCACGCCATTTGGCCCATGCCGCGGAAATTCGGGCTCTGACGTCGCGGTCGATGTCCCCGGACGCGCTTAACACAGATCCCAGGTATTCGACACGGTCCGTGCGCTCGACACGTCATCGCTTATGTGGACGGACTGGGGATCTGTGGTGTTGCAGGCCATGTACTCCGTCTTAGCCACATTAAGTTTCAGACCGCCATTTTCAAGTGATTTTTTCCACTTATTCACCCGTTGTACCAGCCGTCCCCTGTCCGAGTCTGATAGCGCAATATCATCAGCATACATGAGCAACCAGGGTGGTTGCTCGTGGTGGTTTAGGATGCTGTTTGACATAACGTCTAATATTACGCTGAACAGTAACGGGCTAGGCACGGAGCCTTGGTGTACTCCAACGGTGATAGGGAAGGAAAGCGTGTCACCAACCGCAGTCCTAACTATGGAACTGGAATCCCATGTCCCGGATAATGTCAATAAAGACTTCGGGAACGGCCCTGGACCGAAGCGCCTAGCCGATCAACTCACGAGGGACACAGTCGAAGGCCTTCTGCATGTCTAGGAAAAGGAGATGCAGAGGTATATTCTTCAGTCTGTATCCCTCCATGAGCGTTGAGTGATAATGCTCAGTCTCCATTGGTCAGGTATCTTCCCGGTGAGGAGAATGCGGTTGAAAAGGTGGGTAAGTATGCCCAAACCACGAGAGCCCATGGATTTCCACGCTTCGATAGGGACTCCATCGGGTCCGACAGCTTTCCGGTTCTTCATGCGGCGAAGAGCCGACAGGACCTCATCAGGCGTTACCGGGGGCACTAGTCCCTGATTTGGAGGGAGTTCAGGTGGCTGCACCTCTTTGTGCTGCTTGTTGAGCAGCTCGTGAAAATAAGAGGGCCATCTCTCCTTCACCGCGCGGTCCTCGCACAGCAGGATACCGAGATAGATGAATTAGTACTAGTACTAATGTCAGAGTATGAATATAAATTACTAGGTACCCATAGCGGCATTGTTAATCTTATTTGCTAACAAAGTAGCTAGTTTCTGCTTAGTCCTAAGTGGAAGATACATAGTATCTTCAGTTAACCTAAAGTATGGTACAAATAAATTTGTATCCTGAAAATCAATGTTACTATGACAACATGTCAGATTATATAAAGTTAAATCAAGGTCATGGATGGCCTTGTTCTGACTCGAAGTACTTGAGTATGGGAATGCACACAGAATAAATTTACACTTATGTTTTGCTGGAATGTCAATTATTGTTTCTATATTTTTAACTAACTCTCTTTTTGTAATTGAACGGCTGTCCCTATGTAAAACCACCACTGTGGTGTTTTTCCCTAGCTTTTCTTTGGGTACATTATTTATTAAGTGGCCATAAGATTGCTCTGGGTAACATAAATTGCTAACATTTTAGTTGGTTTGGTTTGACAGCAAAATGCCAAAACCATTACCAATCCTGTCCGACACCACAATTGTATGCGGAATATCCTGTGGCTTTGTACAGTTCACACTTGTTGGTTGTGTGACGTCGGCTGCTGTAGCTCTGACCGGCGATGACTCCAAATCCAAGTCCACCTGATCTAGTGGCTGTGAACATTTATTACACGTGCTGTGTTTATTTACTAACAAGTCAAATCTGTCAGCATTATCATTATCAACATTTTAATTAACTCTGAGGTGGCTAAAATGTGTTCATTAATCACTTTATGTGCTAAAGAGTACCTTTGTTGAGTGTCTTTAAGAGAGCTCTCCAACCAACCTATCTTTTGTTCCAGTTTAAAGGTCTCTTTTTCATAAGAGATTTGCCTCTTATGCAAAAGTAAGTTGTTTTGTTCTAATTCAGCTATGAAGTCTACATTTTTCTTTCCTTAGAAAGTTTGATTTCTTTGTATCACACTGCTTATTAATAAGTTTTTTGTTTTGTTTATGATCTTATAAATTTTAATATATTTTTTCAACTTTTTACTACTGCTAAAATTACAGAGTTTAGTCTTAGATATGGAGTCATCACATATGAGATCAACTGTTGGGATGACTTTATCACATAAGTCTGGAGCACAAAAAGATAGCTCATCAAACAAACTTTGATTACTCACTTTACTGGTACATATTTGGTCGCTTTCAAACTGCCTAATTATTTTATGTGACTCATATAAACTTATTTCTAAGTAATTAATATGATTTAGCGCTAGTTCATGGTATTATTGCATGCACTAAAAGAGTTCACAAGTTCACAAGTTCTTGCAATTGCGCCAATTGCAAGAACTTGTGAACTGGTCAACAACATCCAAGTTCTTCTGGTTGAGTTCAGCAAGCTCACTTTTAAGCTGTGTTCTCTCTCTCTGTAGTGTTCTCGTTAATATTTCTTTTAATCTCCAGTCACTTTCTTCACGTTCAAGAAGTAGCTGTTAATTTTCACTCCTCAAGGCCTCAAGGTCGAGGCGCGCTTCCTTGTACAATTCAGTAAGTTTACTGAGGGTCATCATCTTGAAGAATTAGTCAAGTGCAGACTGCTGGTGAATGTAGTGTCAAGCAAGGCCAACAACCACTAAGTCAACTTGATAGGTGTGAAAGACTTGCACCGCTATCCTAAAATGTGAAGGAAGTGGTGTCAGTGTGTTGATTAATATGTCATTAACTACATAAAGGCTACAGTTATTATAAGTTAAATGTTTAACAAGGCAACAGTTCAGTGAATTTAACCTGAAGATAGTTATTAAAGGTAAAAAGCTCCTTCTCCAAACTATTTTTCTAATTTAATAAATAGGAAATATGTGAGTACCTAGCTATATTTTTATGTTTTGTATATTAATGCTTGTTGTTATATGTGAGTAAAATGTGATGTGTTTAATCCTGTATGGTTGTTGAGTGTGCAGAGTAAATTGTCTGAGGCAGAGGGGTTGTTTCACCTCAACTTTGCTTCCACTTTTAGTCAAGCGGAGAGACAAACAACAATGCCTAATTGTCATGTAGTTGGACGTGTCTCACTTCAATGAGGCAGTGTGCAGTGTTTAATGTTGTACAAACACATTTCAAGCATTACTATTAGTGATAGAAAAATAGATTGGCACAACAACACAATACTTAATTATTATAACCCTTAAAAATAAACAAAGTAAGTGAGTCATATGAGATTTATCTGCTGCAGTACCTATTAATTCAGTGGCATTTTTAAACTTTACCACCGTTGTTTCTTGTTAAGAGTATAATAAAACAAACAATACTTCCCAGAAACCGATGAAAAAATTAAAACTCTTAAGTGTTTTTAGGTGCGAAGTATACGCAATGCGATGTTGATTTATATATTTACTGGTCTTTTGTCACAGACACAATCGATATCATTATTAACCTTAAATAAATGCACTGATAAAACAATAAAATTGATCTAATTCTACACAGCTGTTTATCGAAAGTCGAAACATCTGACAGCTGGGGTTGCCAACGCACAAAAAAAAGGTCTAGACGGCAGACCCGGCCGCGCTTGGGTTCTGTCCCTCGAGTAAGTGTGGCCGAGACTGTAGAGTATGTATTCTGCCTGATTGTCGCAGGGACGTTTGCCGCATCAGTGGAAAATGCGAAGCTCGTGCTACTGAGGAAGTAGGGGCGACCACCTGACTCCCCCTTGGCCTACCGCCCGAGTGTGCTGCTCGACGAAGTTGGGAGGCACCACAATGTGTCCCTTTATTTGCGGCTCATTCTAGAAAACTACCTGGCAGAGAGGTATGTCGAGTTCCCAGGGCGCAATGACTGGCAGCGTCATCCTATGATAAGTACCCTTTGAAAATTTTAGAACATGACGCAAAAATATCTCAGATTAAAAAAAAAAAAATAGAACAAGTACTTGACTTGAAGGTTTTTTGAATGGAGCCGTAAAACTTTTCAAAATGTCCTGATAAAAAATATAGATAACTTTTCTCACCCAAAAAATAGCAGTTTAAGTAAAAAAAAATGCTCATGTACTTTTTTAACCCAAAATGTACCTTTTTAGAGCTGGTGGTATACTTTTGGGAGATTAGTTGCGGCAACACTTTGGGTGTGATTCTATTGGTGGCTTCGTAATGTCATTCATTGTTCATTGACTAACTCATAAAAGTCTGTGCTCATAAATCAATAGGTATTCAAAACAGAATTTAATTTAATAAAAAAAATGATTCCGCGACTTTCGGTACGTTAATCATTGCGCAAAGGTCAGAAAAATGTGGCATTCGTTCGTGATTGGTGCTCAAGTTATCTACTTGTGAATAATTTTGAATTGGAAAGCATCGCAGCCATCTCCATTTTTTTATTTCTATGTAGTTAAAAAAGGGTTCTGCTAACGGGAGTAGGTACTATTATCTGTTAGATTATGCTGAAAAGTAGGTACAGTGTGGTTGATGATTGTGCGTTCACGTGTGTTAGCCAAACTTTGAGTCATTCAGGTATGGTCTTTATTGATATTTCTATGTCTCTTGTTCAACGATTCTATTCGGCACGGGGTCCAGTCCATTTCCAGGACTTACAGGCTGGCTTTGTTAGTATTTATGTTAATGTTTATTTCACAAATAAATTCCAAAAGTCATTCTCTACTAGTCAACCTTTTAACAAAGAAGGCTTTTTGCCCATGTTTCTAGAAATGTTTTTTTTTAGGTAAATTCGCTGATGCAAATTTTTCCTAGTTCCTCCTACGCGTTAGTCGGCCTATGTACCAACATTTTTAATAAAAATATGATATTTTAAGTCTGATTTTACCCTATCCTCAGGTAGTTGAGTCAACTTCGAAAATGAAAAATTTAAAATCAAAAATTTAAGTATAAATTAAAAGCTTAAATATGGTGTTTCAAATAACAGTGTGTGAGTGTTACAACTTTAAGAGATAATATTTTTTTATAATGGGTGGGCCTATTCAAGTATCTAAACCCTTGCAGACTGCTCTGTTTAGGGCTTTTTCCTTCCAACTCTTCACACCAATATTATTTAGGTCTAGTTCGATGCCATCCAGCCATGTAAACTTTGATCTACCTCGACTTCTTCGGCCGTCTGGCCGTCCCTGTAGCAGACGTTTGGTTACTCTGGCCTTGTCCTATTACATGTCCTGTTCAGCGTAGGCTACCAATCTTAATGGTTTTTATGACGTCGGGCTAATTGTACATCCTATATTGCTTGTGGCTATATTTCACCTTCTACAGATACTTTTGTTAATATTTTGCACCATAGGAAGTTAAACAAAACCCCTCCTTTTCCCCTGGGGGAATAAAAAATGTTTTGAAGCAGTTCAGAAATCTAAGTCCGCTTACATCCAATTTAGAAATAATCCTACAGATGATTCATATGGGTAGTTCTACGATAAGAGGTTTCGAGCTCATAGAAGATGCGGCCAGGGAGAAAAGTTGGATTTTTTTCATGAAAATGTTAAATTATGCTAATTAACCCATTGATTAACCTTTTCACCCAATGGCAGGTTACTTCACACATATTTTATTACTTTTTAGAAGGCCAGGGTAAATATCGAGGCCAGGGTAGAGACGTCATGATCAGGGTAGATATTTATTAGACCAGGGGAGAGATTCGGGCAATGAAATAATGAATTAAATTAATAAAATCAACTTTTATTAAACATTACACTTAACTTTTAATTGGAACATCTTTTTTATTAGACTATTAATTATTGGTATTTTTAAATACTCTCACCTTAAAGCCTTTTATTAATTATTAAACAAAATTAAATTAATGTGTCTTCATACATTTAACAAAAAATTAAACATCTTCTAATAATACTAATTAAATAAGTAGCTAGACTAGCACCTTTTAACAATAATCAGAATTGTGATAGTTAAGATAATATTCATCGTTTAAAAACGGTATAAAATTAACAAAATAAAGGCACTTCCTTGCCTATACAAACAAAAATAAAGCTTTTTCAAAGACATTCACTGGCTTAGCACCTTTTAACAATAATCAGACTTGTGATAGTTAACATACTTAAGATAAAATTCATCGTTTAATAACGGTATAAAATTAACAAAATAAGGGCACTTCCTTGCCTATACAAACAAAAAAAAAAAATACTTAAGCTCTTTCAAAGACACTGGCTTTTTGAAGGAGTAGAAAACCCTCAGCCCCTTTAATATTAGATTTGGCGTAGGGAGTGTCCGGACAATCTGATCTTCTGAGATAAATGAAATGTCTTGTTCATCAACTTTAAATATTTTTCCACTTTTGTCCCCTATACAGAAAACTACCTGTATCTCCTCATCTTCTTCCAAACCCGTACACATAGCTACGTAACGGTACTCAGTTTTTTTCGACAGAAGTTTAACTAGAACGAAGTCGCCGTTCTTGAATACATGTTTCGAAGAAGACGGTTGTTGTTCATCTTCTATCTGGTTTGGTGCTGTGATATGTTCACTGTCAGAACAATTGTCTTTTTCAGAGTCTGAATCCGGCCCGTAAACATCCTCGACGCGAAGACGAGATTTTTTATGGGACGAGTATATCATAACACCAATTTTGAAATGATCGCATGTATTTTCATTGCAAAAGCAGCTTAAAGACTTCATTTTCAATTTATTTGGATCTTGAATGTTCCATGATACCTGATGGACACGCAAAGTACCGGAAAAAGTCTTAATATGTTCTTTAGAAGTAGCAAGCAAAGCTTCTTTCTCAAGAATACTTATGTCGTCAATAAGGAAAACATTGATGCCAGGGCAGCTTTTCTGAATAGCTTCTGACAGATCGCTCAGCGATGATATGTCATTACCACTACCCACCAATCGGTCTGCTGATCTTTTGCAAACGGCACCAACACCATCAGGAGCTCCCTTGCCATGTCCAGCTTCGTGGTAGTTCCAGGTAAAATGTTTAATGGCTGGGTAAAATTCTGCCAAATGCGTGACAAGAAAGTGAAACATGTATTTGTTGCGATATTGTGTTACGGGTCCATCGCTCCAAAAATGAATAATCTCTACTTCTGATGGTAACCTGTTTAAAATTGGCTGCAAGTGTGCCCATATGACTGGAGGCGAATGTAATAAATTTTGTGACATCGAACAATAGCAAGTAGTCTTTAACTCATCTGTGTCTTCTTTCGTGTAAGTTACAAACGTGTGCAGACTTATTTGTTGGCGCGAACCCCCAAATTGAAATGCTTGAATCTCTTCTGCGTATTTGGTCAAGTAATTCTCACTGAAGTCCATATGACTCACAGCCTCTTCTTTTGAAATTGTTGTCTTTTTATTCTTATAAGCCGAATGTTGGTGTACTATATTCCTTTCATGCTGAAGGAATTTATCCAAGCTATAATCTAACTCTAAAATTAAATCACGAGGATATATTTCAATCGAATTTTTCATATATTTAGTCACCTTTCTTTCCTTATGCGTTTTTGGATCAGCTATAGTGGTGGAGACAGGTTCCCATTTTCTGTACACAATTTGAATGGCATTATCAAATTCTTTGTAACTGAGCCCTTTATTTTTACAAATTGGGCAATCTCGGGAAAGACACTGTTCGTTATACCTGTTGCAAGAAATTTCCTGAAGCAGATTTTGATGATTTGATATAGATATAATTTTGGCTTGGAATAAAGCTGAAAGGATCAGATCTATATTGGCGTGTGTAGCGCATAGGCAAGTGTCACGTTTATCACAGTTCGGTTGTACTATCCAAAATGGTTTTAGACGGCAGAATAGTGAATATGAGATCGTTATATTGCACTTCTTCATGAAAGATCTGTGGAGATTTTTCAGAGTATCCAGGAGAACTCTTTTTTGTTTGCGATCTCCTTTCTTCGTCACATAATCTCTTTTACCGGCACATAATCTGGAATTAAAATCCTCTTCAAGAAAATCTACAATTTTCCTCTTTATTACTTCATAACCTTTTTTGCCTTTCCTTTTATTATCAATTAGTTGCACTTTTCCAACTTTTCTCAAGGGTTTTATATTTTTCTCGTTCTGTAGTATCCCATATTTTTTCACCAATTTCCCGCTTATCATTCTTCTAAAAATCCTTTTTTCTTTTTCGTTTGGAAGAGCTGAATAATTATCTTTTAATTGTTGATGGAGCACATCTGCAAACAGCAATTTTTTCTTCACTGTATCTCTTGCACTTGGGGAATTCAACTCTTTTTCCACTTTGCTGTTAGGTGTAAGTTTTTCCCGTTTTCTTAATCTTTGTAACCTTTTTTTGTAACATGCCACTTTAGTTTTTAATCTATTTATGGTTTCATATCTTTTTTTATTAATTAAATATCGTTGCCTTCTTGCTCGGTCTGATTTAAGTTTAGCAACCAAAGGTCTTGACTGAAAAATCTTTTTGGTATTTGATCATCAACTGGAACATTAGCTACATTTTGAGAAGCAAGTCGTTGCCTACGCTCTCTTGCTTTCTTCTTCCATATTTTTCGTGCTTTACGTTGCTCTCTAGGAGTCATTTGATCGACAGTTTTTATTAGTCCTTTTTCTTTCTTTTTCAAATATTTTTCTTTTTCTTTTAGTTTTTGCAATTTATACTTTTCTGGGTCATTTTTAATCCTTTGATATCTTAGCCTTTCTGATTCACGTTTCTTTTGTAGTTTTTCTTCACGTGTTAACTTTTTTTGCGGTGCCATAATCTGTAATAATGTGAAAAAAATTAGAGATCGCTTTTTTATCATAACAATACTTCAATATACCGTTTAAATCTGACTTCAGTACAATCTAACTATATTTAAATTACTTTGTGACTACATTATATGATATGTTTTATCTCCCCTGGCTAGTAAGTCTCCCCTGGCATTTATCTTGGCAGGGGAAATACGCCAGGGGATAGACGTCTTCATGATAAGGTCTAAGAATACTGTTAAGCATTTTGGTCTACTATCTAGTTTCTGAGCTACAAAATCCGTGAAATCATGAATGGCCTCATGAGTAGATTTACCAGGTCTAAAGCCATATTGTCGCTCCGACAACAAGTTTGGTTTTTCGAGGTATTCTATAAGCCTTTTAATAATAATCTTCTCCAATATTTTTGAAAGAATAGGTAGGAGTGAAATTAGATGATAATTATCAGAACAATCACGTTTCCAAATAGTTTACTATTGTACCTGCCCCAGTCTGCTCCTAATAATTTTAATAAACTCTATCTTCTTGTATTCTGTTTATTGAGCGAACTGAAGCTGCGGGAATCTGTAAAAAATATATAATTCCAATTACCAAAGTAGATATTCAAATTCAAAACATTCAAGACCAAAAGGTTATTGATTGCAGAATCCAATCTCACTACTGAGCTAGCGAAGTATGAACTTACTTGTAGATGACTTTTGTGGAGATGTGCCTCTGTTCTTTGATCTCTTCCTGTAATCAGTAGTAAAGGCATTTTATCTATGAAACTATTCACAGATGAATTACTAGTAGAACTCACTGGTGAAGTTAAGTGGCCTACTTAAGCACTGGTGCACTAGTAGAACGACTGGCTTTCAGCGCACTGTGTATTTATTGTAGGTCGATCAACCATTGCTTCTAGCTCTGCTAATGTATGGAGCGGTTGAAGAGGTGAAATCCATGAAACATTGTGAAGGGTGGCATAGTTCCTCGTGGTTTGGAGTGGAAGTCCTCTCTCCTGTTTGTTATTTATTTGCATTGTATTTTCTGTTCGGTACCTTTGGATTTTTTCGTGTAGTGCTGGCTTGACAACTTCGCCAGTATTTTTAGTATTACTCCCAATTTCGCTCGTCGCTTCATTGCAGCCTTATAGATCGCGTACCGAGCGACGCCAGCTTGAAGCGGAGTTCTACCACCTCTTTGCCGGGTCTTGGTACATTTTATTATTAAAAATATTGTTCTCCTTTGATATAACTACCAGAGAGTGTAACTGGTTAATTACTTCTTTGTTTTTGTGACTTTGTTCAATGAAAGTTGACACCTGTTGCATGTCGCAACCGCTCTCTTCGAGTTCATCGTCACTGTTTCCTATTTCTTTGGTCGCGACAGTGTAGCGGGCTTTGCTATAGTTCAGCCAAACTCTAAGTGTGCTCCGCGATACCCCTGAAGGGGTTCCGCAAGAATTTATAAAAAAATCAATACACCTCCCTCGAGGGGTAACGCCTTGAGGAACGCCACATGTGATTGGCTTTTCGGAACTGATCATTTTGCCCATTTTCCCACTCTGAGTACTATTTTGTAGGTAATTTTCTAATGGTTTCAGTTGTGTACCTTAACTTGACTTACACAGACTGACTGTCGAAGCAATGATTATTATTAGGTCCATCAAGTTATTTTACCTGCGAATAACCATTCCGATCTTTGTCTGTAATTCGGATTTATTGCTATCTAGGTGCATGTGAAATTGAATGCGGTTTCGCAATAATATGTGGAAGTCAATTATCAGCAATTAAAATATAATGACTGATTTAATGAACATACCTTAACTTGACTTACACAGACTGACTGTCGAAGCAATGTTTATTATTATTAGGTCCATCAAGTTATTTTACCCGCGAATAACTATTTCGATCTATGATGACTGTGTATGTCTGCAATTCGGATTTATTGCCATCTAGGTGCATGTGAATTTAAATGCGGTTCCGCAATTATATGTGGCAGTAAATATTTTTCCAATTAAAATATATTGACTGATATAATGAATGGACCTAAACTTGACTTATACAGACTGACTCTTTCGTATCCCAAAATTATGTTCCAATTTACTCACGAGCTTCAGAAGAGACATGGTGTCAAATGCTTTTCTAGGTCTAAGAATACTGTTAAGCATTTTGGTCTACTATTACTAGTACTAGTTTCTGAGCTACAAAATCCATGAAATCATGAATGGTCTCATGAGTAGATTTACCAGGTCTAAAGCCATATTGTCGCTCCGACAACAAGTTTGGTTTTTCGAGGTATTCTATGAGCCTTTTAATAATAATCTTCTCCAATATTTTTGAAAGAGTAGGTTGGAGTGAAATTAGATGATAATTATCAGAACAATCACGTTTCCAAATAGTTTACTATTGTACCTGCCCCAGTCTGCTCCTAATAATTTTAATAAACTCTATCTTCTTGTATTCTGTTTATTGAGCGAACTGAAGCTGCGGGAATCTGTAAAAAATATATAATTCCAATTACCAAAGTAGATATTCAAATTCAAAACATTCAAGACCAAAAGGTTATTGATTGCAGAATCCAATCTCACTACTGAGCTAGCGAGGTATGAACTTACTTGTAGATGACTTTTGTGGAGATGTGCCTCTGTTCTTTGATCTCTTCCTGTAATCAGTAGTAAAGGCATTTTATCTATGAAACTATTCACAGATGAATTACTAGTAGAACTCACTGGTGAAGTTAAGTGGCCTACTTAAGCACTGGTGCACTAGTAGAACGACTAGCTTTCAGCGCACTGTGTATTTATTGTAGGTCGATTAACCATTGCTTCTAGCTCTGCTAATGTATGGAGCGGTTGAAGAGGTGAAATCCATGAAACATTGTGAAGGGTGGCATAGTTCCTCGTGGTTTGGAGTGGAAGTCCTCTCTCCTGTTTGTTATTTCTTTGCATTGTATTTTCTGTTCGCTACCTTTGGATTTTTTTCGGGTAGTGCTGGCTTGACAACTTCGCCAGTATTTTTAGTATTACTCCCAATTTCGCTCGTCGCTTCATTGCAGCCTTATAGATCGCGTACCGAGCGACGCCAGCTTGAAGCGGAGTTCTACCACCTCTTTGCCGGGTCTTGGTACATTTTATTATTAAAAATATTGTTCTCCTTTGATATAACTACCAGAGAGTGTAACTGGTTAATTACTTCTTTGTTTTTGTGACTTTGTTCAATGAAAGTTGACACCTGTTGCATGTCGCAACCGCTCTCTTCGAGTTCATCGTCACTGTTTCCTATTTCTTTGGTCGCGACAGTGTAGCGGGCTTTGCTATAGTTCAGCCAAACTCTAAGTGTGCTCCGCGATACCCCTGAAGGGGTTCCGCAAGAATTTATAAAAAAATCAATACACCTTCCTCGAGGGGTAACGCCTTGAGGCACGCCACATGTGATTGGCTTTTCGGAACTGATCATTTTGCCCATTTTCCCACTCTGAGTACTATTTTGTAGGTAATTTTCTAATGGTTTCAGTTGTGTACCTTAACTTGACTTACACAGACTGACTGTCGAAGCAATGATTATTATTAGGTCCATCAAGTTATTTTACCTGCGAATAACTATTTCGATCTATGTCTGCAATTCGGATTTGTTGCCATCTAGATGCATGTAAATTTAAATGCGGTTTCGCAATAATATGTGGCAGCCAATTATTTGCAATTAGAATATAATGACTGATCTAATGAACATACCTTAACTTGACTTACACAGATTGACTGTCGAAGCAATGATTATTATTATTAGGTCCATCAAGTTATTTTACCTGCGAATAACTATTCCGATCTATGTCTGTAGTTTGGATTTATTGCCATCTAGATGCATGTGAATTTAAATGCGGTTTCGCAATAATATGTGGTAATCAAAAATTTGCAATTAGAATTTAATGACTGATCTCATGAATGGACCTTAACTTGACTTACACAGGTTGACTGTCGAAGCAATGATTATTATTAGGTCCATCAAGTTATTTTACCTGCGAATAACTATTTCGATCTATGATGACTGTGTATGTCTGCAATTCGGATTTATTGCCATCTAGGTGCATGTGAATTTAAATGCGGTTCCGCAATTATATGTGGCAGTAAATATTTTTCCAATTAAAATATATTGACCGATATAATGAATGGACCTAAACTTGACTTATACAGACTGACTCTTTCGTATCCCAAAATTATGTTCCAATTTACTCACGAGCTTCAGAAGAGACATGGTGTCAAATGCTTTTCTAGGTCTAAGAATACTGTTAAGCATTTTGGTCTACTATTACTAGTACTAGTTTCTGAGCTACAAAATCCATGAAATCATGAATGGTCTCATGAGTAGATTTACCAGGTCTAAAGCCATATTGTCGCTCCGACAACAAGTTTGGTTTTTCGAGGTATTCTATGAGCCTTTTAATAATAATCTTCTCCAATATTTTTGAAAGAGTAGGTTGGAGTGAAATTAGATGATAATTATCAGAACAATCACGTTTCCAAATAGTTTACTTTTGTACCTGCCCCAGTCTGCTCCTAATAATTTTAATAAACTCTATCTTCTTGTATTCTGTTTATTAAGCGAACTGAAGCTGCGGGAATCTGTAAAAAATATATAATTCCAATTACCAAAGTAGATATTCAAATTCAAAACATTCAAGACCAAAAGGTTATTGATTGCAGAATCCAATCTCACTACTGAGCTAGCGAGGTATGAACTTACTTGTAGATGACTTTTGTGGAGATGTGCCTCTGTTCTTTGATCTCTTCCTGTAATCAGTAGTAAAGGCATTTTATCTATGAAACTATTCACAGATGAATTACTAGTAGAACTCACTGGTGAAGTTAAGTGGCCTACTTAAGCACTGGTGCACTAGTAGAACGACTAGCTTTCAGCGCACTGTGTATTTATTGTAGGTCGATTAACCATTGCTTCTAGCTCTGCTAATGTATGGAGCGGTTGAAGAGGTGAAATCCATGAAACATTGTGAAGGGTGGCATAGTTCCTCGTGGTTTGGAGTGGAAGTCCTCTCTCCTGTTTGTTATTTCTTTGCATTGTATTTTCTGTTCGCTACCTTTGGATTTTTTTCGGGTAGTGCTGGCTTGACAACTTCGCCAGTATTTTTAGTATTACTCCCAATTTCGCTCGTCGCTTCATTGCAGCCTTATAGATCGCGTACCGAGCGACGCCAGCTTGAAGCGGAGTTCTACCACCTCTTTGCCGGGTCTTGGTACATTTTATTATTAAAAATATTGTTCTCCTTTGATATAACTACCAGAGAGTGTAACTGGTTAATTACTTCTTTGTTTTTGTGACTTTGTTCGATGAAAGTTGACACCTGTTGCATGTCGCAACCGCTCTCTTCGAGTTCATCGTCACTGTTTCCTATTTCTTTGGTCGCGACAGTGTAGCGGGCTTTGCTATAGTTCAGCCAAACTCTAAGTGTGCTCCGCGATACCCCTGAAGGGGTTCCGCAAGAATTTATAAAAAAATCAATACACCTCCCTCAAAGGGGTAACGCCTTGAGGCACGCCACATGTGATTGGCTTTTCGGAACTGATCATTTTGCCCATTTTTTCACTCTGAGTACTATTTTGTAGGTAATTTTCTAATGGTTTCAGTTGTGTACCTTAACTTGACTTACACAGACTGACTGTCGAAGCAATGATTATTATTAGGTCCATCAAGTTATTTTACCTGCGAATAACTATTTCGATCTATGTCTGCAATTCGGATTTGTTGCCATCTAGATGCATGTAAATTTAAATGCGGTTTCGCAATAATATGTGGCAGCCAATTATTTGCAATTAGAATATAATGACTGATCTAATGAACATACCTTAACTTGACTTAGACAGATTGACTGTCGAAGCAATGATTATTATTAGGTCCATCAAGTTATTTTACCTGCGAATAACTATTCCGATCTATGTCTGTAGTTTGGATTTATTGCCATCTAGATGCATGTGAATTTAAATGCGGTTTCGCAATAATATGTGGTAATCAAAAATTTGCAATTAGAATTTAATGACTGATCTCATGAATGGACCTTAACTTGACTTACACAGATTGACTGTCGAAACAATGATTATTATTAGGTCCATCAAGTTATTTTACCTGCGAATAACTATTTCGATCTTTGTCTGTAATTCGGATTTATTGCTATCTAGGTGCATGTGAAATTGAATGCGGTTTCGCAATAATATGTGGAAGTCAATTATCAGCAATTAAAATATAATGACTGATTTAATGAACATACCTTAACTTGACTTACACAGACTGACTGTCGAAGCAATGTTTATTATTATTAGGTCCATCAAGTTATTTTACCCGCGAATAACTATTTCGATCTATGATGACTGTGTATGTCTGCAATTCGGATTTATTGCCATCTAGGTGCATGTGAATTTAAATGCGGTTCCGCAATTATATGTGGCAGTAAATATTTTTCCAATTAAAATATATTGACTGATATAATGAATGGACCTAAACTTGACTTATACAGACTGACTCTTTCGTATCCCAAAATTATGTTCCAATTTACTCACGAGCTTCAGAAGAGACATGGTGTCAAATGCTTTTCTAGGTCTAAGAATACTGTTAAGCATTTTGGTCTACTATTACTAGTACTAGTTTCTGAGCTACAAAATCCATGAAATCATGAATGGTCTCATGAGTAGATTTACCAGGTCTAAAGCCATATTGTCGCTCCGACAACAAGTTTGGTTTTTCGAGGTATTCTATGAGCCTTTTAATAATAATCTTCTCCAATATTTTTGAAAGAGTAGGTTGGAGTGAAATTAGATGATAATTATCAGAACAATCACGTTTCCAAATAGTTTACTATTGTACCTGCCCCAGTCTGCTCCTAATAATTTTAATAAACTCTATCTTCTTGTATTCTGTTTATTGAGCGAACTGAAGCTGCGGGAATCTGTAAAAAATATATAATTCCAATTACCAAAGTAGATATTCAAATTCAAAACATTCAAGACCAAAAGGTTATTGATTGCAGAATCCAATCTCACTACTGAGCTAGCGAGGTATGAACTTACTTGTAGATGACTTTTGTGGAGATGTGCCTCTGTTCTTTGATCTCTTCCTGTAATCAGTAGTAAAGGCATTTTATCTATGAAACTATTCACAGATGAATTACTAGTAGAACTCACTGGTGAAGTTAAGTGGCCTACTTAAGCACTGGTGCACTAGTAGAACGACTAGCTTTCAGCGCACTGTGTATTTATTGTAGGTCGATTAACCATTGCTTCTAGCTCTGCTAATGTATGGAGCGGTTGAAGAGGTGAAATCCATGAAACATTGTGAAGGGTGGCATAGTTCCTCGTGGTTTGGAGTGGAAGTCCTCTCTCCTGTTTGTTATTTCTTTGCATTGTATTTTCTGTTCGCTACCTTTGGATTTTTTTCGGGTAGTGCTGGCTTGACAACTTCGCCAGTATTTTTAGTATTACTCCCAATTTCGCTCGTCGCTTCATTGCAGCCTTATAGATCGCGTACCGAGCGACGCCAGCTTGAAGCGGAGTTCTACCACCTCTTTGCCGGGTCTTGGTACATTTTATTATTAAAAATATTGTTCTCCTTTGATATAACTACCAGAGAGTGTAACTGGTTAATTACTTCTTTGTTTTTGTGACTTTGTTCAATGAAAGTTGACACCTGTTGCATGTCGCAACCGCTCTCTTCGAGTTCATCGTCACTGTTTCCTATTTCTTTGGTCGCGACAGTGTAGCGGGCTTTGCTATAGTTCAGCCAAACTCTAAGTGTGCTCCGCGATACCCCTGAAGGGGTTCCGCAAGAATTTATAAAAAAATCAATACACCTTCCTCGAGGGGTAACGCCTTGAGGCACGCCACATGTGATTGGCTTTTCGGAACTGATCATTTTGCCCATTTTCCCACTCTGAGTACTATTTTGTAGGTAATTTTCTAATGGTTTCAGTTGTGTACCTTAACTTGACTTACACAGACTGACTGTCGAAGCAATGATTATTATTAGGTCCATCAAGTTATTTTACCTGCGAATAACTATTTCGATCTATGTCTGCAATTCGGATTTGTTGCCATCTAGATGCATGTAAATTTAAATGCGGTTTCGCAATAATATGTGGCAGCCAATTATTTGCAATTAGAATATAATGACTGTTCTAATGAACATACCTTAACTTGACTTAGACAGATTGACTGTCGAAGCAATGATTATTATTAGGTCCATCAAGTTATTTTACCTGCGAATAACTATTCCGATCTATGTCTGTAGTTTGGATTTATTGCCATCTAGATGCATGTGAATTTAAATGCGGTTTCGCAATAATATGTGGTAATCAAAAATTTGCAATTAGAATTTAATGACTGATCTCATGAATGGACCTTAACTTGACTTACACAGATTGACTGTCGAAGCAATGATTATTATTAGGTCCATCAAGTTATTTTACCTGCGAATAACTATTTCGATCTATGATGACTGTGTATGTCTGCAATTCGGATTTATTGCCATCTAGGTGCATGTGAATTTAAATGCGGTTCCGCAATTATATGTGGCAGTAAATATTTTTCCAATTAAAATATATTGACCGATATAATGAATGGACCTAAACTTGACTTATACAGACTGACTCTTTCGTATCCCAAAATTATGTTCCAATTTACTCACGAGCTTCAGAAGAGACATGGTGTCAAATGCTTTTCTAGGTCTAAGAATACTGTTAAGCATTTTGGTCTACTATTACTAGTACTAGTTTCTGAGCTACAAAATCCATGAAATCATGAATGGTCTCATGAGTAGATTTACCAGGTCTAAAGCCATATTGTCGCTCCGACAACAAGTTTGGTTTTTCGAGGTATTCTATGAGCCTTTTAATAATAATCTTCTCCAATATTTTTGAAAGAGTAGGTTGGAGTGAAATTAGATGATAATTATCAGAACAATCACGTTTCCAAATAGTTTACTATTGTACCTGCCCCAGTCTGCTCCTAATAATTTTGATAAACTCTATCTTCTTGTATTCTGTTTATTAAGCGAACTGAAGCTGCGGGAATCTGTAAAAAATATATAATTCCAATTACCAAAGTAGATATTCAAATTCAAAACATTCAAGACCAAAAGGTTCTTGATTGCAGAATCCAATCTCACTACTGAGCTAGCGAGGTATGAACTTACTTGTAGATGACTTTTGTGGAGATGTGCCTCTGTTCTTTGATCTCTTCCTGTAATCAGTAGTAAAAGCATTTTATCTATGAAACTATTCACAGATGAATTACTAGTAGAACTCACTGGTGAAGTTAAGTGGCCTACTTAAGCACTGGTGCACTAGTAGAACGACTGGCTTTCAGCGCACTGTGTATTCATTGTAGGTCGATTAACCTTATCCATACATTAGCAGAGCTTCTAGCTCTGCTAATGTATGGAGCGGTTGAAGAGGTGAAATCCATGAAACATTGTGAAGGGTGGCATAGTTCCTCGTGGTTTGGAGTGGAAGTCCTCTCTCCTGTTTGTTATTTCTTTGCATTGTATTTTCTGTTCGCTACCTTTGGATTTTTTTCGGGTAGTGCTGGCTTGACAACTTCGCCAGTATTTTTAGTATTACTCCCAATTTCGCTCGTCGCTTCATTGCAGCCTTATAGATCGCGTACCGAGCGACGCCAGCTTGAAGCGGAGTTACCACCTCTTTGCCGGGTCTTGGTACATTTTATTATTAAAAATATTGTTCTCCTTTGATATAACTACCAGAGAGTGTAACTGGTTAATTACTTCTTTGTTTTTGTGACTTTGTTCAATGAAAGTTGACACCTGTTGCATGTGGCAACCGCTCTCTTCGAGTTCATCGTCACTGTTTCCTATTTCTTTGGTCGCGACAGTGTAGCGGGCTTTGCTATAGTTCAGCCAAACTCTAAGTGTGCTCCGCGATACCCCTGAAGGGGTTCCGCAAGAATTTATAAAAAAATCAATACACCTCCCTCGAGGGGTAACGCCCTGAGGAACGCCACATGTGATTTGCTTTTCGGAACTGATCATTTTGCCCATTTTCCCACTCTGAGTACTATTTTGTAGGTAATTTTCTAATGGTTTCAGTTGTGTACCTTAACTTGACTTACACAGACTGACTGTCGAAGCAATGATTATTATTAGGTCCATCAAGTTATTTTACCTGCGAATAACTATTTCGATCTATGTCTGCAATTCGGATTTGTTGCCATCTAGATGCATGTAAATTTAAATGCGGTTTCGCAATAATATGTGGCAGCCAATTATTTGCAATTAGAATATAATGACTGTTCTAATGAACATACCTTAACTTGACTTAGACAGATTGACTGTCGAAGCAATGATTATTATTAGGTCCATCAAGTTATTTTACCTGCGAATAACTATTCCGATCTATGTCTGTAGTTTGGATTTATTGCCATCTAGATGCATGTGAATTTAAATGCGGTTTCGCAATAATATGTGGTAATCAAAAATTTGCAATTAGAATTTAATGACTGATCTCATGAATGGACCTTAACTTGACTTACACAGATTGACTGTCGAAGCAATGATTATTATTAGGTCCATCAAGTTATTTTACCTGCGAATAACTATTTCGATCTATGATGACTGTGTATGTCTGCAATTCGGATTTATTGCCATCTAGGTGCATGTGAATTTAAATGCGGTTCCGCAATTATATGTGGCAGTAAATATTTTTCCAATTAAAATATATTGACCGATATAATGAATGGACCTAAACTTGACTTATACAGACTGACTCTTTCGTATCCCAAAATTATGTTCCAATTTACTCACGAGCTTCAGAAGAGACATGGTGTCAAATGCTTTTCTAGGTCTAAGAATACTGTTAAGCATTTTGGTCTACTATTACTAGTACTAGTTTCTGAGCTACAAAATCCATGAAATCATGAATGGTCTCATGAGTAGATTTACCAGGTCTAAAGCCATATTGTCGCTCCGACAACAAGTTTGGTTTTTCGAGGTATTCTATGAGCCTTTTAATAATAATCTTCTCCAATATTTTTGAAAGAGTAGGTTGGAGTGAAATTAGATGATAATTATCAGAACAATCACGTTTCCAAATAGTTTACTATTGTACCTGCCCCAGTCTGCTCCTAATAATTTTGATAAACTCTATCTTCTTGTATTCTGTTTATTAAGCGAACTGAAGCTGCGGGAATCTGTAAAAAATATATAATTCCAATTACCAAAGTAGATATTCAAATTCAAAACATTCAAGACCAAAAGGTTCTTGATTGCAGAATCCAATCTCACTACTGAGCTAGCGAGGTATGAACTTACTTGTAGATGACTTTTGTGGAGATGTGCCTCTGTTCTTTGATCTCTTCCTGTAATCAGTAGTAAAAGCATTTTATCTATGAAACTATTCACAGATGAATTACTAGTAGAACTCACTGGTGAAGTTAAGTGGCCTACTTAAGCACTGGTGCACTAGTAGAACGACTGGCTTTCAGCGCACTGTGTATTCATTGTAGGTCGATTAACCTTATCCATACATTAGCAGAGCTTCTAGCTCTGCTAATGTATGGAGCGGTTGAAGAGGTGAAATCCATGAAACATTGTGAAGGGTGGCATAGTTCCTCGTGGTTTGGAGTGGAAGTCCTCTCTCCTGTTTGTTATTTCTTTGCATTGTATTTTCTGTTCGCTACCTTTGGATTTTTTTCGGGTAGTGCTGGCTTGACAACTTCGCCAGTATTTTTAGTATTACTCCCAATTTCGCTCGTCGCTTCATTGCAGCCTTATAGATCGCGTACCGAGCGACGCCAGCTTGAAGCGGAGTTACCACCTCTTTGCCGGGTCTTGGTACATTTTATTATTAAAAATATTGTTCTCCTTTGATATAACTACCAGAGAGTGTAACTGGTTAATTACTTCTTTGTTTTTGTGACTTTGTTCAATGAAAGTTGACACCTGTTGCATGTGGCAACCGCTCTCTTCGAGTTCATCGTCACTGTTTCCTATTTCTTTGGTCGCGACAGTGTAGCGGGCTTTGCTATAGTTCAGCCAAACTCTAAGTGTGCTCCGCGATACCCCTGAAGGGGTTCCGCAAGAATTTATAAAAAAATCAATACACCTCCCTCGAGGGGTAACGCCCTGAGGAACGCCACATGTGATTTGCTTTTCGGAACTGATCATTTTGCCCATTTTCCCACTCTGAGTACTATTTTGTAGGTAATTTTCTAATGGTTTCAGTTGTGTACCTTAACTTGACTTACACAGACTGACTGTCGAAGCAATGATTATTATTAGGTCCATCAAGTTATTTTACCTGCGAATAACTATTTCGATCTATGTCTGCAATTCGGATTTGTTGCCATCTAGATGCATGTGAATTCAAATGCGGTTTCGCAATAATATGTGGCAGCCAATTATTTGCAATTAGAATATAATGACTGATCTAATGAATGGACCTTAACTTGACTTACACAGATTGACTGTCGAAGCAATGATTATTATTAGGACCATCAAGTTATTTTACCTGCGAATAACTATTTCGATCTTTGTCTGTAATTCGGATTTATTGCTATCTTGGTGCATGTGAAATTGAATGCGGTTTCGCAATAATATGTGGAAGTCAATTATCAGCAATTAGAATATAATGACTGATCTAATGAACATACCTTAACTTGACTTACACAGACTGACTGTCGAAGCAATGATTAATATTATTAGGTCCATCAAGTTATTTTACCCGCGAATAACTATTTCGATCTATGATGACTGTGTATGTCTGCAATTCGGATTTATTGCCATCTAGGTGCATGTGAATTTAAATGCGGTTCCGCAATTATATGTGGCAGTAAATATTTTTCCAATTAAAATATATTGACCGATATAATGAATGGACCTAAACTTGACTTATACAGACTGACTCTTTCGTATCCCAAAATTATGTTCCAATTTACTCACGAGCTTCAGAAGAGACATGGTGTCAAATGCTTTTCTAGGTCTAAGAATACTGTTAAGCATTTTGGTCTACTATTACTAGTACTAGTTTCTGAGCTACAAAATCCATGAAATCATGAATGGTCTCATGAGTAGATTTACCAGGTCTAAAGCCATATTGTCGCTCCGACAACAAGTTTGGTTTTTCGAGGTATTCTATGAGCCTTTTAATAATAATCTTCTCCAATATTTTTGAAAGAGTAGGTTGGAGTGAAATTAGATGATAATTATCAGAACAATCACGTTTCCAAATAGTTTACTATTGTACCTGCCCCAGTCTGCTCCTAATAATTTTAATAAACTCTATCTTCTTGTATTCTGTTTATTGAGCGAACTGAAGCTGCGGGAATCTGTAAAAAATATATAATTCCAATTACCAAAGTAGATATTCAAATTCAAAACATTCAAGACCAAAAGGTTATTGATTGCAGAATCCAATCTCACTACTGAGCTAGCGAGGTATGAACTTACTTGTAGATGACTTTTGTGGAGATGTGCCTCTGTTCTTTGATCTCTTCCTGTAATCAGTAGTAAAGGCATTTTATCTATGAAACTATTCACAGATGAATTACTAGTAGAACTCACTGGTGAAGTTAAGTGGCCTACTTAAGCACTGGTGCACTAGTAGAACGACTGGCTTTCAGCGCACTGCGTATTTATTGTAGGTCGATCATCCATTGCTTCTAGCTCTGCTAATGTATGGAGCGGTTGAAGAGGTGAAATCCATGAAACATTGTGAAGGGTGGCATAGTTCCTCGTGGTTTGGAGTGGAAGTCCTCTCTCCTGTTTGTTATTTCTTTGCATTGTATTTTCTGTTCGCTACCTTTGGATTTTTTTCGGGTAGTGCTGGCTTGACAACTTCGCCAGTATTTTTAGTATCACTCCCAATTTCGCTCGTCGCTTCATTGCAGCCTTATAGATCGCGTACCGAGCGACGCCAGCTTGAAGCGGAGTTCTACCACCTCTTTGCCGGGTCTTGGTACATTTTATTATTAAAAATATTGTTCTCCTTTGATATAACTACCAGAGAGTGTAACTGGTTAATTACTTCTTTGTTTTTGTGGCTTTGTTTAATGAAAGTTGACACCTGTTGCATGTGGCAACCGCTCTCTTCGAGTTCATCGTCACTGTTTCCTATTTCTTTGGTCTCGACAGTGTAGCGGGCTTTGCTATAGTTCAGCCAAACTCTAAGTGTGCTCCGCGATACCCCTAAAGGGGTTCCGCAAGAATTTATAAAAAAATCAATACACCTCCCTCGAGGGGTAACGCCTTGAGGCACGCCACATGTGATTGGCTTTTCGAAACTGATCATTTTGCTCATTTTCCCACTCTGAGTACTATTTTGTAGGTAATTTTCTAATGGGACCTCTCACTCCCGGCCGTAGTTCAGGCCATGTTGGGGAGTGAGGAGGCCTGGATGGCAATGGTCTCCTTCTGCGAGGAGGTGATGACGCAGAAGGAGACTGCGGAGAGGGCCCGAGAGGATGATCCTTTGGCGGCCCCTCTCCGACGCAGACGGCGGGGAGCAAGAAGACGGCGGTTCGCCCGTCTTCCTCCTGCTCCCTAAAAGTAGCACCGGGGTGTAAGCCGGGGGGCTTACACCCTATTCCAAGGTGCACCCGTCTGGGGGTGTCCCAGTATACCGGGATGCCCCCGTAGCGTGAGGAGGCCCGGCGCATAGGCTGGGCCGACCGCTGGGGCGATGTGGTAATCCTTTAGGCTCCATGTCTCCCTATTTCATAGCGGCGAGGTATACCCGGGTGTTTTTTAGTAGGTATGCCGCCGGCTTCACCGGTGGAGAGTCCTACACTCCCCCACTGCCCGACCCAGGCAGTTGGATAGTGCGTAAAGCATTTCTCACCCGGATAACAAAAAAAAAAAAAAGGTTATTTTCTAATGGTTTCAGTTGTGTACCTTAACTTGACTTACACAGACTGACTGTCGAAGCAATGATTATTATTAGGTCCATCAAGTTATTTTACCTGCGAATAACTATTTCGATCTATGTCTGCAATTCGGATTTGTTGCCATCTAGATGCATGTGAATTTAAATGCGGTTTTGCAATAATATGTGGCAGCCAATTATTTGCAATTAGAATATAATGACTGATCTAATGAACATACCTTAACTTGACTTAGACAGATTGACTGTCGAAGCAATGATTATTATTATTAGGTCCATCAAGTTATTTTACCTGCGAATAACTATTCCGATCTATGTCTGTAGTTTGGATTTATTGCCATCTAGATGCATGTGAATTTAAATGCGGTTTCGCAATAATATGTGGTAATCAAAAATTTGCAATTAGAATTTAATGACTGATCTCATGAATGGACCTTAACTTGACTTACACAGATTGACTGTCGAAGCAATGATTATTATTAGGTCCATCAAGTTATTTTACCTGCGAATAACTATTTCGATCCATGATGACTGTGTATGTCTGCAATTCGGATTTATTGCCATCTAGGTGCATGTGAATTTAAATGCGGTTCCGCAATTATATGTGGCAGTAAATATTTTTCCAATTAAAATATATTGACCGATATAATGAATGGACCTAAACTTGACTTATACAGACTGACTCTTTCGTATCCCAAAATTATGTTCCAATTTACTCACGAGCTTCAGAAGAGACATGGTGTCAAATGCTTTTCTAGGTCTAAGAATACTGTTAAGCATTTTGGTCTACTATTACTAGTACTAGTTTCTGAGCTACAAAATCCATGAAATCATGAATGGTCTCATGAGTAGATTTACCAGGTCTAAAGCCATATTGTCGCTCCGACAACAAGTTTGGTTTTTCGAGGTATTCTATAAGCCTTTTAATAATAATCTTCTCCAATATTTTTGAAAGAGTAGGTTGGAGTGAAATTAGATGATAATTATCAGAACAATCACGTTTCCAAATAGTTTACTATTGTACCTGCCCCAGTCTGCTCCTAATAATTTTAATAAACTCTATCTTCTTGTATTCTGTTTATTGAGCGAACTGAAGCTGCGGGAATCTGTAAAAAATATATAATTCCAATTACCAAAGTAGATATTCAAATTCAAAACATTCAAGACCAAAAGGTTATTGATTGCAGAATCCAATCTCACTACTGAGCTAGCGAGGTATGAACTTACTTGTAGATGACTTTTGTGGAGATGTGCCTCTGTTCTTTGATCTCTTCCTGTAATCAGTAGTAAAGGCATTTTATCTATGAAACTATTCACAGATGAATTACTAGTAGAACTCACTGGTGAAGTTAAGTGGCCTACTTAAGCACTGGTGCACTAGTAGAACGACTGGCTTTCAGCGCACTGTGTATTTATTGTAGGTCGATCAACCATTGCTTCTAGCTCTGCTAATGTATGGAGCGGTTGAAGAGGTGAAATCCATGAAACATTGTGAAGGGTGGCATAGTTCCTCGTGGTTTGGAGTGGAAGTCCTCTCTCCTGTTTGTTATTTCTTTGCATTGTATTTTCTGTTCGCTACCTTTGGATTTTTTTCGGGTAGTGCTGGCTTGACAACTTCGCCAGTATTTTTAGTATTACTCCCAATTTCGCTCGTCGCTTCATTGCAGCCTTATAGATCGCGTACCGAGCGACGCCAGCTTGAAGCGGAGTTCTACCACCTCTTTGCCGGGTCTTGGTACATTTTATTATTAAAAATATTGTTCTCCTTTGATATAACTACCAGAGAGTGTAATTGGTTAATTACTTCTTTGTTTTTGTGACTTTGTTCAATGAAAGTTGACACCTGTTGCATGTCGCAACCGCTCTCTTCGAGTTCATCGTCACTGTTTCCTATTTCTTTGGTCGTGACAGTGTAGCGGGCTTTGCTATAGTTCAGCCAAACTCTAAGTGTGCTCCGTGATACCCCTGAAGGGGTTCCGCAAGAATTTATAAAAAAATCAATACACCTCCCTCGAGGGGTAACGCCTTGAGGAACGCCACATGTGATTGGCTTTTCGGAACTGATCATTTTGCCCATTTTCCCACTCTGAGTACTATTTTGTAGGTAATTTTCTAATGGTTTCAGTTGTGTACCTTAACTTGACTTACACAGACTGACTGTCGAAGCAATGATTATTATTAGGTCCATCAAGTTATTTTACCTGCGAATAACTATTTCGATCTATGTCTGCAATTCAGATTTATTGCCATCTAGATGCATGTGAATTTAAATGCGGTTTCGCAATAATATGTGGCAGCCAATTATTTGCAATTAGAATATAATGACTGATCTAATGAACATACCTTAACTTGACTTACACAGATTGACTGTCGAAGCAATGATTATTATTATTAGGTCCATCAAGTTATTTTACCTGCGAATAACTATTCCGATCTATGATGACTGTGTATGTCTGCAATTCGGATTTATTGCCATCTAGGTGCATGTGAATTTAAATGCGGTTCCGCAATTATATGTGGCAGTAAATAATAAATAAATAATAATAATAATAATAAATAAATATCCCTGGACATTATTCCACACAGCGCCACCTAGCCCCAAAGTAAGCTAATTAAAGCTTGTGTTATGGGATACTAGACAACGGATAAACATACTTAAATACATTTTCTTTTGTAAATACATACTTATTATACATAGGAGACACCCAGACCAGTACAAACAGACATGTTCATGCACACAAATGTTTGTACTGTGCGGGGATCGAACCCGCGACCTCTGGTGTAGTAGCCAACTTCTTAACCATTACACCAAGTCGGTCGTCAAATTTTTCCAATTAAAATATATTGACCGATATAATGAATGGACCTAAACTTGACTTATACAGACTGACTCTTTCGTATCCCAAAATTATGTTCCAATTTACTCACGAGCTTCAGAAGAGACATGGTGTCAAATGCTTTTCTAGGTCTAAGAATACTGTTAAGCATTTTGGTCTACTATTACTAGTACTAGTTTCTGAGCTACAAAATCCATGAAATCATGAATGGTCTCATGAGTAGATTTACCAGGTCTAAAGCCATATTGTCGCTCCGACAACAAGTTCTGTTTTTCGAGGTATTCTATAAGCCTTTTAATAATAATCTTCTCCAATATTTTTGAAAGAGTAGGTTGGAGTGAAATTAGATGATAATTATCAGAACAATCACGTTTCCAAATAGTTTACTATTGTACCTGCCCCAGTCTGCTCCTAATAATTTTAATAAACTCTATCTTCTTGTATTCTGTTTATTGAGCGAACTGAAGCTGCGGGAATCTGTAAAAAATATATAATTCCAATTACCAAAGTAGATATTCAAATTCGAAACATTCAAGACCAAAAGGTTATTGATTGCAGAATCCAATCTCACTACTGAGCTAGCGAGGTATGAACTTACTTGTAGATGACTTTTGTGGAGATGTGCCTCTGTTCTTTGATCTCTTCCTGTAATCAGTAGTAAAGGCATTTTATCTATGAAACTATTCACAGATGAATTACTAGTAGAACTCACTGGTGAAGTTAAGTGGCCTACTTAAGCACTGGTGCACTAGTAGAACGACTGGCTTTCAGCGCAGTGCGTATTTATTGTAGGTCGATCAACCATTGCTTCTAGCTCTGCTAATGTATGGAGCGGTTGAAGAGGTGAAATCCATGAAACATTGTGAAGGGTGGCATAGTTCCTCGTGGTTTGGAGTGGAAGTCCTCTCTCCTGTTTGTTATTTCTTTGCATTGTATTTTCTGTTCGCTACCTTTGGATTTTTTTCGGGTAGTGCTGGCTTGACAACTTCGCCAGTATTTTTAGTATCACTCCCAATTTCGCTCGTCGCTTCATTGCAGCCTTATAGATCGCGTACCGAGCGACGCCAGCTTGAAGCGGAGTTCTACCACCTCTTTGCCGGGTCTTGGTACATTTTATTATTAAAAATATTGTTCTCCTTTGATATAACTACCAGAGAGTGTAACTGGTTAATTACTTCTTTGTTTTTGTGACTTTGTTTAATGAAAGTTGACACCTGTTGCATGTGGCAACCGCTCTCTTCGAGTTCATCGTCACTGTTTCCTATTTCTTTGGTCTCGACAGTGTAGCGGGCTTTGCTATAGTTCAGCCAAACTCTAAGTGTGCTCCGCGATACCCCTAAAGGGGTTCCGCAAGAATTTATAAAAAAATCAATACACCTCCCTCGAGGGGTAACGCCTTGAGGCACGCCACATGTGATTGGCTTTTCGAAACTGATCATTTTGCTCATTTTCCCACTCTGAGTACTATTTTGTAGATAATTTTCTAATGGGACCTCTCACTCCCGGCCGTAGTTCAGGCCATGTTGGGGAGTGAGGAGGCCTGGATGGCAATGGTCTCCTTCTGCGAGGAGGTGATGACGCAGAAGGAGACTGCGGAGAGGGCCCGAGGGGATGATCCTTTGGCGGCCCCTCTCCGACGCAGACGGCGGGGAGCAAGAAGACGGCGGTTCGCCCGTCTTCCTCCTGCTCCCTAAAAGTAGCACCGGGGTGTAAGCCGGGGGGCTTACACCCTATTCCAAGGTGCACCCGTCTGGGGGTGTCCCAGTATACCGGGATGCCCCCGTAGCGTGAGGAGGCCCGGCGCATAGGCTGGGCCCATGTCTCCCTATTTCATAGCGGCGAGGTATACCCGGGTGTTTTTTAGTAGGTATGCCGCCGGCTTCACCGGTGGAGAGTCCTGCACTCCCCCACTGCCCGACCCAGGCAGTTGGATAGTGCGTAAAGCATTTCTCACCCGGATAACAAAAAAAAAAAAAAAGGTTATTTTCTAATGGTTTCAGTTGTGTACCTTAACTTGACTTACACAGACCGACTGTCGAAGCAATGATTATTATTAGGTCCATCAAGTTATTTTACCTGCGAATAACTATTTCGATCTATGTCTGCAATTCGGATTTGTTGCCATCTAGATGCATGTGAATTTAAATGCGGTTTCGCAATAATATGTGGCAGCCAATTATTTGCAATTAGAATATAATGACTGATCTAATGAACATACCTTAACTTGACTTAGACAGATTGACTGTCGAAGCAATGATTATTATTATTAGGTCCATCAAGTTATTTTACCTGCGAATAACTATTCCGATCTATGTCTGTAGTTTGGATTTATTGCCATCTAGATGCATGTGAATTTAAATGCGGTTTCGCAATAATATGTGGTAATCAAAAATTTGCAATTAGAATTTAATGACTGATCTCATGAATGGACCTTAACTTGACTTACACAGATTGACTGTCGAAGCAATGATTATTATTAGGTCCATCAAGTTATTTTACCTGCGAATAACTATTTCGATCCATGATGACTGTGTATGTCTGCAATTCGGATTTATTGCCATCTAGGTGCATGTGAATTTAAATGCGGTTCCGCAATTATATGTGGCAGTAAATATTTTTCCAATTAAAATATATTGACCGATATAATGAATGGACCTAAACTTGACTTATACAGACTGACTCTTTCGTATCCCAAAATTATGTTCCAATTTACTCACGAGCTTCAGAAGAGACATGGTGTCAAATGCTTTTCTAGGTCTAAGAATACTGTTAAGCATTTTGGTCTACTATTACTAGTACTAGTTTCTGAGCTACAAAATCCATGAAATCATGAATGGTCTCATGAGTAGATTTACCAGGTCTAAAGCCATATTGTCGCTCCGACAACAAGTTTGGTTTTTCGAGGTATTCTATAAGCCTTTTAATAATAATCTTCTCCAATATTTTTGAAAGAGTAGGTTGGAGTGAAATTAGATGATTATTATCAGAACAATCACGTTTCCAAATAGTTTACTATTGTACCTGCCCCAGTCTGCTCCTAATAATTTTAATAAACTCTATCTTCTTGTATTCTGTTTATTGAGCGAACTGAAGCTGCGGGAATCTGTAAAAAATATATAATTCCAATTACCAAAGTAGATATTCAAATTCGAAACATTCAAGACCAAAAGGTTATTGATTGCAGAATCCAATCTCACTACTGAGCTAGCGAGGTATGAACTTACTTGTAGATGACTTTTGTGGAGATGTGCCTCTGTTCTTTGATCTCTTCCTGTAATCAGTAGTAAAGGCATTTTATCTATGAAACTATTCACAGATGAATTACTAGTAGAACTCACTGGTGAAGTTAAGTGGCCTACTTAAGCACTGGTGCACTAGTAGAACGACTGGCTTTCAGCGCACTGCGTATTTATTGTAGGTCGATCAACCATTGCTTCTAGCTCTGCTAATGTATGGAGCGGTTGAAGAGGTGAAATCCATGAAACATTGTGAAGGGTGGCATAGTTCCTCGTGGTTTGGAGTGGAAGTCCTCTCTCCTGTTTGTTATTTCTTTGCATTGTATTTTCTGTTCGCTACCTTTGGATTTTTTTCGGGTAGTGCTGGCTTGACAACTTCGCCAGTATTTTGAGTATTACTCCCAATTTCGCTCGTCGCTTCATTGCAGCCTTATAGATCGCGTACCGAGCGACGCCAGCTTGAAGCGGAGTTCTGCCACCTCTTTGCCGGGTCTTGGTACATTTTATTATTAAAAATATTGTTCTCCTTTGATATAACTACCAGAGAGTGTAATTGGTTAATTACTTCTTTGTTTTTGTGACTTTGTTCAATGAAAGTTGACACCTGTTGCATGTCGCAACCGCTCTCTTCGAGTTCATCGTCACTGTTTCCTATTTCTTTGGTCGTGACAGTGTAGCGGGCTTTGCTATAGTTCAGCCAAACTCTAAGTGTGCTCCGCGATACCCCTGAAGGGGTTCCGCAAGAATTTATAAAAAAATCAATACACCTCCCTCGAGGGGTAACGCCTTGAGGAACGCCACATGTGATTGGCTTTTCGGAACTGATCATTTTGCCCATTTTCCCACTCTGAGTACTATTTTGTAGGTAATTTTCTAATGGTTTCAGTTGTGTACCTTAACTTGACTTACACAGACTGACTGTCGAAGCAATGATTATTATTAGGTCCATCAAGTTATTTTACCTGCGAATAACTATTTCGATCTATGTCTGCAATTCGGATTTATTGCCATCTAGATGCATGTGAATTTAAATGCGGTTTCGCAATAATATGTGGCAGCCAATTATTTGCAATTAGAATATAATGACTGATCTAATGAACATACCTTAACTTGACTTACACAGATTGACTGTCGAAGCAATGATTATTATTATTAGGTCCATCAAGTTATTTTACCTGCGAATAACTATTCCGATCTATGATGACTGTGTATGTCTGCAATTCGGATTTATTGCCATCTAGGTGCATGTGAATTTAAATGCGGTTCCGCAATTATATGTGGCAGTAAATATTTTTCCAATTAAAATATATTGACCGATATAATGAATGGACCTAAACTTGACTTATACAGACTGACTCTTTCGTATCCCAAAATTATGTTCCAATTTACTCACGAGCTTCAGAAGAGACATGGTGTCAAATGCTTTTCTAGGTCTAAGAATACTGTTAAGCATTTTGGTCTACTATTACTAGTACTAGTTTCTGAGCTACAAAATCCATGAAATCATGAATGGTCTCATGAGTAGATTTACCAGGTCTAAAGCCATATTGTCGCTCCGACAACAAGTTCTGTTTTTCGAGGTATTTTCTATAAGCCTTTTAATAATAATCTTCTCCAATATTTTTGAAAGAGTAGGTTGGAGTGAAATTAGATGATAATTATCAGAACAATCACGTTTCCAAATAGTTTACTATTGTACCTGCCCCAGTCTGCTCCTAATAATTTTAATAAACTCTATCTTCTTGTATTCTGTTTATTGAGCGAACTGAAGCTGCGGGAATCTGTAAAAAATATATTATTCCAATTACCAAAGTAGATATTCAAATTCGAAACATTCAAGACCAAAAGGTTATTGATTGCAGAATCCAATCTCACTACTGAGCTAGCGAGGTATGAACTTACTTGTAGATGACTTTTGTGGAGATGTGCCTCTGTTCTTTGATCTCTTCCTGTAATCAGTAGTAAAGGCATTTTATCTATGAAACTATTCACAGATGAATTACTAGTAGAACTCACTGGTGAAGTTAAGTGGCCTACTTAAGCACTGGTGCACTAGTAGAACGACTGGCTTTCAGCGCAGTGCGTATTTATTGTAGGTCGATCAACCATTGCTTCTAGCTCTGCTAATGTATGGAGCGGTTGAAGAGGTGAAATCCATGAAACATTGTGAAGGGTGGCATAGTTCCTCGTGGTTTGGAGTGGAAGTCCTCTCTCCTGTTTGTTATTTCTTTGCATTGTATTTTCTGTTCGCTACCTTTGGATTTTTTTCGGGTAGTGCTGGCTTGACAACTTCGCCAGTATTTTTAGTATCACTCCCAATTTCGCTCGTCGCTTCATTGCAGCCTTATAGATCGCGTACCGAGCGACGCCAGCTTGAAGCGGAGTTCTACCACCTCTTTGCCGGGTCTTGGTACATTTTATTATTAAAAATATTGTTCTCCTTTGATATAACTACCAGAGAGTGTAACTGGTTAATTACTTCTTTGTTTTTGTGACTTTGTTTAATGAAAGTTGACACCTGTTGCATGTGGCAACCGCTCTCTTCGAGTTCATCGTCACTGTTTCCTATTTCTTTGGTCTCGACAGTGTAGCGGGCTTTGCTATAGTTCAGCCAAACTCTAAGTGTGCTCCGCGATACCCCTAAAGGGGTTCCGCAAGAATTTATAAAAAAATCAATACACCTCCCTCGAGGGGTAACGCCTTGAGGCACGCCACATGTGATTGGCTTTTCGAAACTGATCATTTTGCTCATTTTCCCACTCTGAGTACTATTTTGTAGGTAATTTTCTAATGGGACCTCTCACTCCCGGCCGTAGTTCAGGCCATGTTGGGGAGTGAGGAGGCCTGGATGGCAATGGTCTCCTTCTGCGAGGAGGTGATGACGCAGAAGGAGACTGCGGAGAGGGCCCGAGAGGATGATCCTTTGGCGGCCCCTCTCCGACGCAGACGGCGGGGAGCAAGAAGACGGCGGTTCGCCCGTCTTCCTCCTGCTCCCTAAAAGTAGCACCGGGGTGTAAGCCGGGGGGCTTACACCCTATTCCAAGGTGCACCCGTCTGGGGGTGTCCCAGTATACCGGGATGCCCCCGTAGCGTGAGGAGGCCCGGCGCATAGGCTGGGCCGACCGCTGGGGCGATGTGGTAATCCTTTAGGCTCCATGTCTCCCTATTTCATAGCGGCGAGGTATACCCGGGTGTTTTTTAGTAGGTATGCCGCCGGCTTCACCGGTGGAGAGTCCTACACTCCCCCACTGCCCGACCCAGGCAGTTGGATAGTGCGTAAAGCATTTCTCACCCGGATAACAAAAAAAAAAAAAAGGTTATTTTCTAATGGTTTCAGTTGTGTACCTTAACTTGACTTACACAGACTGACTGTCGAAGCAATGATTATTATTAGGTCCATCAAGTTATTTTACCTGCGAATAACTATTTCGATCTATGTCTGCAATTCGGATTTGTTGCCATCTAGATGCATGTGAATTTAAATGCGGTTTCGCAATAATATGTGGCAGCCAATTATTTGCAATTAGAATATAATGACTGATCTAATGAACATACCTTAACTTGACTTAGACAGATTGACTGTCGAAGCAATGATTATTATTATTAGGTCCATCAAGTTATTTTACCTGCGAATAACTATTCCGATCTATGTCTGTAGTTTGGATTTATTGCCATCTAGATGCATGTGAATTTAAATGCGGTTTCGCAATAATATGTGGTAATCAAAAATTTGCAATTAGAATTTAATGACTGATCTCATGAATGGACCTTAACTTGACTTACACAGATTGACTGTCGAAGCAATGATTATTATTAGGTCCATCAAGTTATTTTACCTGCGAATAACTATTTCGATCCATGATGACTGTGTATGTCTGCAATTCGGATTTATTGCCATCTAGGTGCATGTGAATTTAAATGCGGTTCCGCAATTATATGTGGCAGTAAATATTTTTCCAATTAAAATATATTGACCGATATAATGAATGGACCTAAACTTGACTTATACAGACTGACTCTTTCGTATCCCAAAATTATGTTCCAATTTACTCACGAGCTTCAGAAGAGACATGGTGTCAAATGCTTTTCTAGGTCTAAGAATACTGTTAAGCATTTTGGTCTACTATTACTAGTACTAGTTTCTGAGCTACAAAATCCATGAAATCATGAATGGTCTCATGAGTAGATTTACCAGGTCTAAAGCCATATTGTCGCTCCGACAACAAGTTTGGTTTTTCGAGGTATTCTATAAGCCTTTTAATAATAATCTTCTCCAATATTTTTGAAAGAGTAGGTTGGAGTGAAATTAGATGATTATTATCAGAACAATCACGTTTCCAAATAGTTTACTATTGTACCTGCCCCAGTCTGATCCTAATAATTTTAATAAACTCTATCTTCTTGTATTCTGTTTATTGAGCGAACTGAAGCTGCGGGAATCTGTAAAAAATATATAATTCCAATTACCAAAGTAGATATTCAAATTCAAAACATTCAAGACCAAAAGGTTATTGATTGCAGAATCCAATCTCACTACTGAGCTAGCGATATATGAACTTACTTGTAGATGACTTTTGTGGAGATGTGCCTCTGTTCTTTGATCTCTTCCTGTAATCAGTAGTAAAGGCATTTTATCTATGAAACTATTCACAGATGAATTACTAGTAGAACTCACTGGTGAAGTTAAGTGGCCTACTTAAGCACTGGTGCACTAGTAGAACGACTGGCTTTCAGCGCACTGTGTATTTATTGTAGGTCGATCAACCATTGCTTCTAGCTCTGCTAATGTATGGAGCGGTTGAAGAGGTGAAATCCATGAAACATTGTGAAGGGTGGCATAGTTCCTCGTGGTTTGGAGTGGAAGTCCTCTCTCCTGTTTGTTATTTCTTTGCATTGTATTTTCTGTTCGCTACCTTTGGATTTTTTTCGGGTAGTGCTGGCTTGACAACTTCGCCAGTATTTTTAGTATTACTCCCAATTTCGCTCGTCGCTTCATTGCAGCCTTATAGATCGCGTACCGAGCGACGCCAGCTTGAAGCGGAGTTCTGCCACCTCTTTGCCGGGTCTTGGTACATTTTATTATTAAAAATATTGTTCTCCTTTGATATAACTACCAGAGAGTGTAATTGGTTAATTACTTCTTTGTTTTTGTGACTTTGTTCAATGAAAGTAGACACCTGTTGCATGTCGCAACCGCTCTCTTCGAGTTCATCGTCACTGTTTCCTATTTCTTTGGTCGCGACAGTGTAGCGGGCTTTGCTATAGTTCAGCCAAACTCTAAGTGTGCTCCGCGATACCCCTGAAGGGGTTCCGCAAGAATTTATAAAAAAATCAATACACCTCCCTCGAGGGGTAACGCCTTGAGGAACGCCACATGTGATTGGCTTTTCGGAACTGATCATTTTGCCCATTTTCCCACTCTGAGTACTATTTTGTAGGTAATTTTCTAATGGTTTCAGTTGTGTACCTTAACTTGACTTACACAGACTGACTGTCGAAGCAATGATTATTATTAGGTCCATCAAGTTATTTTACCTGCGAATAACTATTTCGATCTATGTCTGCAATTCGGATTTATTGCCATCTAGATGCATGTGAATTTAAATGCGGTTTCGCAATAATATGTGGCAGCCAATTATTTGCAATTAGAATATAATGACTGATCTAATGAACATACCTTAACTTGACTTACACAGATTGACTGTCGAAGCAATGATTATTATTATTAGGTCCATCAAGTTATTTTACCTGCGAATAACTATTCCGATCTATGATGACTGTGTATGTCTGCAATTCGGACTTATTGCCATCTAGGTGCATGTGAATTTAAATGCGGTTCCGCAATTATATGTGGCAGTAAATATTTTTCCAATTAAAATATATTGACCGATATAATGAATGGACCTAAACTTGACTTATACAGACTGACTCTTTCGTATCCCAAAATTATGTTCCAATTTACTCACGAGCTTCAGAAGAGACATGGTGTCAAATGCTTTTCTAGGTCTAAGAATACTGTTAAGCATTTTGGTCTACTATTACTAGTACTAGTTTCTGAGCTACAAAATCCATGAAATCATGAATGGTCTCATGAGTAGATTTACCAGGTCTAAAGCCATATTGTCGCTCCGACAACAAGTTTGGTTTTTCGAGGTATTCTATAAGCCTTTTAATAATAATCTTCTCCAATATTTTTGAAAGAGTAGGTTGGAGTGAAATTAGATGATAATTATCAGAACAATCACGTTTCCAAATAGTTTACTATTGTACCTGCCCCAGTCTGCTCCTAATAATTTTAATAAACTCTATCTTCTTGTATTCTGTTTATTGAGCGACCTGAAGCTGCAGGAATCTGTAAAAAATATATAATTCCAATTACCAAAGTAGATATTCAAATTCAAAACATTCAAGACCAAAAGGTTATTGATTGCAAAATCCAATCTCACTACTGAGCTAGCGAGGTATGAACTTACTTGTAGATGACTTTTGTGGAGATGTGCCTCTGTTCTTTGATCTCTTCCTGTAATCAGTAGTAAAGGCATTTTATCTATGAAACTATTCACAGATGAATTACTAGTAGAACTCACTGGTGAAGTTAAGTGGCCTACTTAAGCACTGGTGCACTAGTAGAACGACTGGCTTTCAGCGCACTGCGTATTTATTGTAGGTCGATCAACCATTGCTTCTAGCTCTGCTAATGTATGGAGCGGTTGAAGAGGTGAAATCCATGAAACATTGTGAAGGGTGGCATAGTTCCTCGTGGTTTGGAGTGGAAGTCCTCTCTCCTGTTTGTTATTTCTTTGCATTGTATTTTCTGTTCGCTACCTTTGGATTTTTTTCGGGTAGTGCTGGCTTGACAACTTCGCCAGTATTTTGAGTATTACTCCCAATTTCGCTCGTCGCTTCATTGCAGCCTTATAGATCGCGTACCGAGCGACGCCAGCTTGAAGCGGAGTTCTGCCACCTCTTTGCCGGGTCTTGGTACATTTTATTATTAAAAATATTGTTCTCCTTTGATATAACTACCAGAGAGTGTAATTGGTTAATTACTTCTTTGTTTTTGTGACTTTGTTCAATGAAAGTTGACACCTGTTGCATGTCGCAACCGCTCTCTTCGAGTTCATCGTCACTGTTTCCTATTTCTTTGGTCGTGACAGTGTAGCGGGCTTTGCTATAGTTCAGCCAAACTCTAAGTGTGCTCCGCGATACCCCTGAAGGGGTTCCGCAAGAATTTATAAAAAAATCAATACACCTCCCTCGAGGGGTAACGCCTTGAGGAACGCCACATGTGATTGGCTTTTCGGAACTGATCATTTTGCCCATTTTCCCACTCTGAGTACTATTTTGTAGGTAATTTTCTAATGGTTTCAGTTGTGTACCTTAACTTGACTTACACAGACTGACTGTCGAAGCAATGATTATTATTAGGTCCATCAAGTTATTTTACCTGCGAATAACTATTTCGATCTATGTCTGCAATTCGGATTTATTGCCATCTAGATGCATGTGAATTTAAATGCGGTTTCGCAATAATATGTGGCAGCCAATTATTTGCAATTAGAATATAATGACTGATCTAATGAACATACCTTAACTTGACTTACACAGATTGACTGTCGAAGCAATGATTATTATTATTAGGTCCATCAAGTTATTTTACCTGCGAATAACTATTCCGATCTATGATGACTGTGTATGTCTGCAATTCGGATTTATTGCCATCTAGGTGCATGTGAATTTAAATGCGGTTCCGCAATTATATGTGGCAGTAAATATTTTTCCAATTAAAATATATTGACCGATATAATGAATGGACCTAAACTTGACTTATACAGACTGACTCTTTCGTATCCCAAAATTATGTTCCAATTTACTCACGAGCTTCAGAAGAGACATGGTGTCAAATGCTTTTCTAGGTCTAAGAATACTGTTAAGCATTTTGGTCTACTATTACTAGTACTAGTTTCTGAGCTACAAAATCCATGAAATCATGAATGGTCTCATGAGTAGATTTACCAGGTCTAAAGCCATATTGTCGCTCCGACAACAAGTTCTGTTTTTCGAGGTATTCTATAAGCCTTTTAATAATAATCTTCTCCAATATTTTTGAAAGAGTAGGTTGGAGTGAAATTAGATGATAATTATCAGAACAATCACGTTTCCAAATAGTTTACTATTGTACCTGCCCCAGTCTGCTCCTAATAATTTTAATAAACTCTATCTTCTTGTATTCTGTTTATTGAGCGAACTGAAGCTGCGGGAATCTGTAAAAAATATATAATTCCAATTACCAAAGTAGATATTCAAATTCGAAACATTCAAGACCAAAAGGTTATTGATTGCAGAATCCAATCTCACTACTGAGCTAGCGAGGTATGAACTTACTTGTAGATGACTTTTGTGGAGATGTGCCTCTGTTCTTTGATCTCTTCCTGTAATCAGTAGTAAAGGCATTTTATCTATGAAACTATTCACAGATGAATTACTAGTAGAACTCACTGGTGAAGTTAAGTGGCCTACTTAAGCACTGGTGCACTAGTAGAACGACTGGCTTTCAGCGCAGTGCGTATTTATTGTAGGTCGATCAACCATTGCTTCTAGCTCTGCTAATGTATGGAGCGGTTGAAGAGGTGAAATCCATGAAACATTGTGAAGGGTGGCATAGTTCCTCGTGGTTTGGAGTGGAAGTCCTCTCTCCTGTTTGTTATTTCTTTGCATTGTATTTTCTGTTCGCTACCTTTGGATTTTTTTCGGGTAGTGCTGGCTTGACAACTTCGCCAGTATTTTTAGTATCACTCCCAATTTCGCTCGTCGCTTCATTGCAGCCTTATAGATCGCGTACCGAGCGACGCCAGCTTGAAGCGGAGTTCTACCACCTCTTTGCCGGGTCTTGGTACATTTTATTATTAAAAATATTGTTCTCCTTTGATATAACTACCAGAGAGTGTAACTGGTTAATTACTTCTTTGTTTTTGTGACTTTGTTTAATGAAAGTTGACACCTGTTGCATGTGGCAACCGCTCTCTTCGAGTTCATCGTCACTGTTTCCTATTTCTTTGGTCTCGACAGTGTAGCGGGCTTTGCTATAGTTCAGCCAAACTCTAAGTGTGCTCCGCGATACCCCTAAAGGGGTTCCGCAAGAATTTATAAAAAAATCAATACACCTCCCTCGAGGGGTAACGCCTTGAGGCACGCCACATGTGATTGGCTTTTCGAAACTGATCATTTTGCTCATTTTCCCACTCTGAGTACTATTTTGTAGGTAATTTTCTAATGGGACCTCTCACTCCCGGCCGTAGTTCAGGCCATGTTGGGGAGTGAGGAGGCCTGGATGGCAATGGTCTCCTTCTGCGAGGAGGTGATGACGCAGAAGGAGACTGCGGAGAGGGCCCGAGAGGATGATCCTTTGGCGGCCCCTCTCCGACGCAGACGGCGGGGAGCAAGAAGACGGCGGTTCGCCCGTCTTCCTCCTGCTCCCTAAAAGTAGCACCGGGGTGTAAGCCGGGGGGCTTACACCCTATTCCAAGGTGCACCCGTCTGGGGGTGTCCCAGTATACCGGGATGCCCCCGTAGCGTGAGGAGGCCCGGCGCATAGGCTGGGCCGACCGCTGGGGCGATGTGGTAATCCTTTAGGCTCCATGTCTCCCTATTTCATAGCGGCGAGGTATACCCGGGTGTTTTTTAGTAGGTATGCCGCCGGCTTCACCGGTGGAGAGTCCTACACTCCCCCACTGCCCGACCCAGGCAGTTGGATAGTGCGTAAAGCATTTCTCACCCGGATAACAAAAAAAAAAAAAAGGTTATTTTCTAATGGTTTCAGTTGTGTACCTTAACTTGACTTACACAGACTGACTGTCGAAGCAATGATTATTATTAGGTCCATCAAGTTATTTTACCTGCGAATAACTATTTCGATCTATGTCTGCAATTCGGATTTGTTGCCATCTAGATGCATGTGAATTTAAATGCGGTTTCGCAATAATATGTGGCAGCCAATTATTTGCAATTAGAATATAATGACTGATCTAATGAACATACCTTAACTTGACTTAGACAGATTGACTGTCGAAGCAATGATTATTATTATTAGGTCCATCAAGTTATTTTACCTGCGAATAACTATTCCGATCTATGTCTGTAGTTTGGATTTATTGCCATCTAGATGCATGTGAATTTAAATGCGGTTTCGCAATAATATGTGGTAATCAAAAATTTGCAATTAGAATTTAATGACTGATCTCATGAATGGACCTTAACTTGACTTACACAGATTGACTGTCGAAGCAATGATTATTATTAGGTCCATCAAGTTATTTTACCTGCGAATAACTATTTCGATCCATGATGACTGTGTATGTCTGCAATTCGGATTTATTGCCATCTAGGTGCATGTGAATTTAAATGCGGTTCCGCAATTATATGTGGCAGTAAATATTTTTCCAATTAAAATATATTGACCGATATAATGAATGGACCTAAACTTGACTTATACAGACTGACTCTTTCGTATCCCAAAATTATGTTCCAATTTACTCACGAGCTTCAGAAGAGACATGGTGTCAAATGCTTTTCTAGGTCTAAGAATACTGTTAAGCATTTTGGTCTACTATTACTAGTACTAGTTTCTGAGCTACAAAATCCATGAAATCATGAATGGTCTCATGAGTAGATTTACCAGGTCTAAAGCCATATTGTCGCTCCGACAACAAGTTTGGTTTTTCGAGGTATTCTATAAGCCTTTTAATAATAATCTTCTCCAATATTTTTGAAAGAGTAGGTTGGAGTGAAATTAGATGATTATTATCAGAACAATCACGTTTCCAAATAGTTTACTATTGTACCTGCCCCAGTCTGATCCTAATAATTTTAATAAACTCTATCTTCTTGTATTCTGTTTATTGAGCGAACTGAAGCTGCGGGAATCTGTAAAAAATATATAATTCCAATTACCAAAGTAGATATTCAAATTCAAAACATTCAAGACCAAAAGGTTATTGATTGCAGAATCCAATCTCACTACTGAGCTAGCGATATATGAACTTACTTGTAGATGACTTTTGTGGAGATGTGCCTCTGTTCTTTGATCTCTTCCTGTAATCAGTAGTAAAGGCATTTTATCTATGAAACTATTCACAGATGAATTACTAGTAGAACTCACTGGTGAAGTTAAGTGGCCTACTTAAGCACTGGTGCACTAGTAGAACGACTGGCTTTCAGCGCACTGTGTATTTATTGTAGGTCGATCAACCATTGCTTCTAGCTCTGCTAATGTATGGAGCGGTTGAAGAGGTGAAATCCATGAAACATTGTGAAGGGTGGCATAGTTCCTCGTGGTTTGGAGTGGAAGTCCTCTCTCCTGTTTGTTATTTCTTTGCATTGTATTTTCTGTTCGCTACCTTTGGATTTTTTTCGGGTAGTGCTGGCTTGACAACTTCGCCAGTATTTTTAGTATTACTCCCAATTTCGCTCGTCGCTTCATTGCAGCCTTATAGATCGCGTACCGAGCGACGCCAGCTTGAAGCGGAGTTCTGCCACCTCTTTGCCGGGTCTTGGTACATTTTATTATTAAAAATATTGTTCTCCTTTGATATAACTACCAGAGAGTGTAATTGGTTAATTACTTCTTTGTTTTTGTGACTTTGTTCAATGAAAGTTGACACCTGTTGCATGTCGCAACCGCTCTCTTCGAGTTCATCGTCACTGTTTCCTATTTCTTTGGTCGCGACAGTGTAGCGGGCTTTGCTATAGTTCAGCCAAACTCTAAGTGTGCTCCGCGATACCCCTGAAGGGGTTCCGCAAGAATTTATAAAAAAATCAATACACCTCCCTCGAGGGGTAACGCCTTGAGGAACGCCACATGTGATTGGCTTTTCGGAACTGATCATTTTGCCCATTTTCCCACTCTGAGTACTATTTTGTAGGTAATTTTCTAATGGTTTCAGTTGTGTACCTTAACTTGACTTACACAGACTGACTGTCGAAGCAATGATTATTATTAGGTCCATCAAGTTATTTTACCTGCGAATAACTATTTCGATCTATGTCTGCAATTCGGATTTATTGCCATCTAGATGCATGTGAATTTAAATGCGGTTTCGCAATAATATGTGGCAGCCAATTATTTGCAATTAGAATATAATGACTGATCTAATGAACATACCTTAACTTGACTTACACAGATTGACTGTCGAAGCAATGATTATTATTATTAGGTCCATCAAGTTATTTTACCTGCGAATAACTATTCCGATCTATGATGACTGTGTATGTCTGCAATTCGGACTTATTGCCATCTAGGTGCATGTGAATTTAAATGCGGTTCCGCAATTATATGTGGCAGTAAATATTTTTCCAATTAAAATATATTGACCGATATAATGAATGGACCTAAACTTGACTTATACAGACTGACTCTTTCGTATCCCAAAATTATGTTCCAATTTACTCACGAGCTTCAGAAGAGACATGGTGTCAAATGCTTTTCTAGGTCTAAGAATACTGTTAAGCATTTTGGTCTACTATTACTAGTACTAGTTTCTGAGCTACAAAATCCATGAAATCATGAATGGTCTCATGAGTAGATTTACCAGGTCTAAAGCCATATTGTCGCTCCGACAACAAGTTTGGTTTTTCGAGGTATTCTATAAGCCTTTTAATAATAATCTTCTCCAATATTTTTGAAAGAGTAGGTTGGAGTGAAATTAGATGATAATTATCAGAACAATCACGTTTCCAAATAGTTTACTATTGTACCTGCCCCAGTCTGCTCCTAATAATTTTAATAAACTCTATCTTCTTGTATTCTGTTTATTGAGCGACCTGAAGCTGCAGGAATCTGTAAAAAATATATAATTCCAATTACCAAAGTAGATATTCAAATTCAAAACATTCAAGACCAAAAGGTTATTGATTGCAAAATCCAATCTCACTACTGAGCTAGCGAGGTATGAACTTACTTGTAGATGACTTTTGTGGAGATGTGCCTCTGTTCTTTGATCTCTTCCTGTAATCAGTAGTAAAGGCATTTTATCTATGAAACTATTCACAGATGAATTACTAGTAGAACTCACTGGTGAAGTTAAGTGGCCTACTTAAGCACTGGTGCACTAGTAGAACGACTGGCTTTCAGCGCACTGCGTATTTATTGTAGGTCGATCAACCATTGCTTCTAGCTCTGCTAATGTATGGAGCGGTTGAAGAGGTGAAATCCATGAAACATTGTGAAGGGTGGCATAGTTCCTCGTGGTTTGGAGTGGAAGTCCTCTCTCCTGTTTGTTATTTCTTTGCATTGTATTTTCTGTTCGCTACCTTTGGATTTTTTTCGGGTAGTGCTGGCTTGACAACTTCGCCAGTATTTTGAGTATTACTCCCAATTTCGCTCGTCGCTTCATTGCAGCCTTATAGATCGCGTACCGAGCGACGCCAGCTTGAAGCGGAGTTCTGCCACCTCTTTGCCGGGTCTTGGTACATTTTATTATTAAAAATATTGTTCTCCTTTGATATAACTACCAGAGAGTGTAATTGGTTAATTACTTCTTTGTTTTTGTGACTTTGTTCAATGAAAGTTGACACCTGTTGCATGTCGCAACCGCTCTCTTCGAGTTCATCGTCACTGTTTCCTATTTCTTTGGTCGTGACAGTGTAGCGGGCTTTGCTATAGTTCAGCCAAACTCTAAGTGTGCTCCGCGATACCCCTGAAGGGGTTCCGCAAGAATTTATAAAAAAATCAATACACCTCCCTCGAGGGGTAACGCCTTGAGGAACGCCACATGTGATTGGCTTTTCGGAACTGATCATTTTGCCCATTTTCCCACTCTGAGTACTATTTTGTAGGTAATTTTCTAATGGTTTCAGTTGTGTACCTTAACTTGACTTACACAGACTGACTGTCGAAGCAATGATTATTATTAGGTCCATCAAGTTATTTTACCTGCGAATAACTATTTCGATCTATGTCTGCAATTCGGATTTATTGCCATCTAGATGCATGTGAATTTAAATGCGGTTTCGCAATAATATGTGGCAGCCAATTATTTGCAATTAGAATATAATGACTGATCTAATGAACATACCTTAACTTGACTTACACAGATTGACTGTCGAAGCAATGATTATTATTATTAGGTCCATCAAGTTATTTTACCTGCGAATAACTATTCCGATCTATGATGACTGTGTATGTCTGCAATTCGGATTTATTGCCATCTAGGTGCATGTGAATTTAAATGCGGTTCCGCAATTATATGTGGCAGTAAATATTTTTCCAATTAAAATATATTGACCGATATAATGAATGGACCTAAACTTGACTTATACAGACTGACTCTTTCGTATCCCAAAATTATGTTCCAATTTACTCACGAGCTTCAGAAGAGACATGGTGTCAAATGCTTTTCTAGGTCTAAGAATACTGTTAAGCATTTTGGTCTACTATTACTAGTACTAGTTTCTGAGCTACAAAATCCATGAAATCATGAATGGTCTCATGAGTAGATTTACCAGGTCTAAAGCCATATTGTCGCTCCGACAACAAGTTCTGTTTTTCGAGGTATTCTATAAGCCTTTTAATAATAATCTTCTCCAATATTTTTGAAAGAGTAGGTTGGAGTGAAATTAGATGATAATTATCAGAACAATCACGTTTCCAAATAGTTTACTATTGTACCTGCCCCAGTCTGCTCCTAATAATTTTAATAAACTCTATCTTCTTGTATTCTGTTTATTGAGCGAACTGAAGCTGCGGGAATCTGTAAAAAATATATAATTCCAATTACCAAAGTAGATATTCAAATTCGAAACATTCAAGACCAAAAGGTTATTGATTGCAGAATCCAATCTCACTACTGAGCTAGCGAGGTATGAACTTACTTGTAGATGACTTTTGTGGAGATGTGCCTCTGTTCTTTGATCTCTTCCTGTAATCAGTAGTAAAGGCATTTTATCTATGAAACTATTCACAGATGAATTACTAGTAGAACTCACTGGTGAAGTTAAGTGGCCTACTTAAGCACTGGTGCACTAGTAGAACGACTGGCTTTCAGCGCAGTGCGTATTTATTGTAGGTCGATCAACCATTGCTTCTAGCTCTGCTAATGTATGGAGCGGTTGAAGAGGTGAAATCCATGAAACATTGTGAAGGGTGGCATAGTTCCTCGTGGTTTGGAGTGGAAGTCCTCTCTCCTGTTTGTTATTTCTTTGCATTGTATTTTCTGTTCGCTACCTTTGGATTTTTTTCGGGTAGTGCTGGCTTGACAACTTCGCCAGTATTTTTAGTATCACTCCCAATTTCGCTCGTCGCTTCATTGCAGCCTTATAGATCGCGTACCGAGCGACGCCAGCTTGAAGCGGAGTTCTACCACCTCTTTGCCGGGTCTTGGTACATTTTATTATTAAAAATATTGTTCTCCTTTGATATAACTACCAGAGAGTGTAACTGGTTAATTACTTCTTTGTTTTTGTGACTTTGTTTAATGAAAGTTGACACCTGTTGCATGTGGCAACCGCTCTCTTCGAGTTCATCGTCACTGTTTCCTATTTCTTTGGTCTCGACAGTGTAGCGGGCTTTGCTATAGTTCAGCCAAACTCTAAGTGTGCTCCGCGATACCCCTAAAGGGGTTCCGCAAGAATTTATAAAAAAATCAATACACCTCCCTCGAGGGGTAACGCCTTGAGGAACGCCACATGTGATTGGCTTTTCGGAACTGATCATTTTGCCCATTTTCCCACTCTGAGTACTATTTTGTAGGTAATTTTCTAATGGTTTCAGTTGTGTACCTTAACTTGACTTACACAGACTGACTGTCGAAGCAATGATTATTATTAGGTCCATCAAGTTATTTTACCTGCGAATAACTATTTCGATCTATGTCTGCAATTCGGATTTATTGCCATCTAGATGCATGTGAATTTAAATGCGGTTTCGCAATAATATGTGGCAGCCAATTATTTGCAATTAGAATATAATGACTGATCTAATGAACATACCTTAACTTGACTTACACAGATTGACTGTCGAAGCAATGATTATTATTATTAGGTCCATCAAGTTATTTTACCTGCGAATAACTATTCCGATCTATGATGACTGTGTATGTCTGCAATTCGGACTTATTGCCATCTAGGTGCATGTGAATTTAAATGCGGTTCCGCAATTATATGTGGCAGTAAATATTTTTCCAATTAAAATATATTGACCGATATAATGAATGGACCTAAACTTGACTTATACAGACTGACTCTTTCGTATCCCAAAATTATGTTCCAATTTACTCACGAGCTTCAGAAGAGACATGGTGTCAAATGCTTTTCTAGGTCTAAGAATACTGTTAAGCATTTTGGTCTACTATTACTAGTACTAGTTTCTGAGCTACAAAATCCATGAAATCATGAATGGTCTCATGAGTAGATTTACCAGGTCTAAAGCCATATTGTCGCTCCGACAACAAGTTCTGTTTTTCGAGGTATTCTATAAGCCTTTTAATAATAATCTTCTCCAATATTTTTGAAAGAGTAGGTTGGAGTGAAATTAGATGATAATTATCAGAACAATCACGTTTCCAAATAGTTTACTATTGTACCTGCCCCAGTCTGCTCCTAATAATTTTAATAAACTCTATCTTCTTGTATTCTGTTTATTGAGCGAACTGAAGCTGCGGGAATCTGTAAAAAATATATAATTCCAATTACCAAAGTAGATATTCAAATTCGAAACATTCAAGACCAAAAGGTTATTGATTGCAGAATCCAATCTCACTACTGAGCTAGCGAGGTATGAACTTACTTGTAGATGACTTTTGTGGAGATGTGCCTCTGTTCTTTGATCTCTTCCTGTAATCAGTAGTAAAGGCATTTTATCTATGAAACTATTCACAGATGAATTACTAGTAGAACTCACTGGTGAAGTTAAGTGGCCTACTTAAGCACTGGTGCACTAGTAGAACGACTGGCTTTCAGCGCACTGTGTATTTATTGTAGGTCGATCAACCATTGCTTCTAGCTCTGCTAATGTATGGAGCGGTTGAAGAGGTGAAATCCATGAAACATTGTGAAGGGTGGCATAGTTCCTCGTGGTTTGGAGTGGAAGTCCTCTCTCCTGTTTGTTATTTCTTTGCATTGTATCTTCTGTTCGCTACCTTTGGATTTTTTTCGGGTAGTGCTGGCTTGACAACTTCGCCAGTATTTTTAGTATTACTCCCAATTTCGCTCGTCGCTTCATTGCAGCCTTATAGATCGCGTACCGAGCGACGCCAGCTTGAAGCGGAGTTCTGCCACCTCTTTGCCGGGTCTTGGTACATTTTATTATTAAAAATATTGTTCTCCTTTGATATAACTACCAGAGAGTGTAATTGGTTAATTACTTCTTTGTTTTTGTGACTTTGTTCAATGAAAGTTGACACCTGTTGCATGTCGCAACCGCTCTCTTCGAGTTCATCGTCACTGTTTCCTATTTCTTTGGTCGCGACAGTGTAGCGGGCTTTGCTATAGTTCAGCCAAACTCTAAGTGTGCTCCGCGATACCCCTGAAGGGGTTCCGCAAGAATTTATAAAAACATCAATACACCTCCCTCGAGGGGTAACGCCTTGAGGAACGCCACATGTGATTGGCTTTTCGGAACTGATCATTTTGCCCATTTTCCCACTCTGAGTACTATTTTGTAGGTAATTTTCTAATGGTTTCAGTTGTGTACCTTAACTTGACTTACACAGACTGACTGTCGAAGCAATGATTATTATTAGGTCCATCAAGTTATTTTACCTGCGAATAACTATTTCGATCTATGTCTGCAATTCGGATTTGTTGCCATCTAGATGCATGTAAATTTAAATGCGGTTTCGCAATAATATGTGGCAGCCAATTATTTGCAATTAGAATATAATGACTGATCTAATGAACATACCTTAACTTGACTTAGACAGATTGACTGTCGAAGCAATGATTATTATTAGGTCCATCAAGTTATTTTACCTGCGAATAACTATTCCGATCTATGTCTGTAGTTTGGATTTATTGCCATCTAGATGCATGTGAATTTAAATGCGGTTTCGCAATTATATGTGGTAATCAAAAATTTGCAATTAGAATTTAATGATTGATCTCATGAATGGACCTTAACTTGACTTACACAGATTGACTGTCGAAACAATGATTATTATTAGGTCCATCAAGTTATTTTACCTGCTAATAACTATTTCGATCTTTGTCTGTAATTCGGATTTATTGCTATCTAGGTGCATGTGAAATTGAATGCGGTTTCGCAATAATATGTGGAAGTCAATTATCAGCAATTAGAATATAATGACTGATTTAATGAACATACCTTAACTTGACTTACACAGACTGACTGTCGAAGCAATGTTTATTATTATTAGGTCCATCAAGTTATTTTACCCGCGAATAACTATTTCGATCTATGATGACTGTGTATGTCTGCAATTCGGATTTATTGCCATCTAGGTGCATGTGAATTTAAATGCGGTTCCGCAATTATATGTGGCAGTAAATATTTTTCCAATTAAAATATATTGACTGATATAATGAATGGACCTAAACTTGACTTATACAGACTGACTCTTTCGTATCCCAAAATTATGTTCCAATTTACTCACGAGCTTCAGAAAAGACATGGTGTCAAATGCTTTTCTAGGTCTAAGAATACTGTTAAGCATTTTGGTCTACTATTACTAGTACTAGTTTCTGAGCTACAAAATCCATGAAATCATGAATGGTCTCATGAGTAGATTTACCAGGTCTAAAGCCATATTGTCGCTCCGACAACAAGTTTGGTTTTTCGAGGTATTCTATAAGCCTTTTAATAATAATCTTCTCCAATATTTTTGAAAGAGTAGGTTGGAGTGAAATTAGATGATAATTATCAGAACAATCACGTTTCCAAATAGTTTACTATTGTACCTGCCCCAGTCTGCTCCTAATAATTTTAATAAACTCTATCTTCTTGTATTCTGTTTATTGAGCGAACTGAAGCTGCGGGAATCTGTAAAAAATATATAATTCCAATTACCAAAGTAGATATTCAAATTCAAAACATTCAAGACCAAAAGGTTATTGATTGCAGAATCCAATCTCACTACTGAGCTAGCGAGGTATGAACTTACTTGTAGATGACTTTTGTGGAGATGTGCCTCTGTTCTTTGATCTCTTCCTGTAATCAGTAGTAAAGGCATTTTATCTATGAAACTATTCACAGATGAATTACTAGTAGAACTCACTGGTGAAGTTAAGTGGCCTACTTAAGCACTGGTGCACTAGTAGAACGACTAGCTTTCAGCGCACTGTGTATTTATTGTAGGTCGATTAACCATTGCTTCTAGCTCTGCTAATGTATGGAGCGGTTGAAGAGGTGAAATCCATGAAACATTGTGAAGGGTGGCATAGTTCCTCGTGGTTTGGAGTGGAAGTCCTCTCTCCTGTTTGTTATTTCTTTGCATTGTATTTTCTGTTCGCTACCTTTGGATTTTTTTCGGGTAGTGCTGGCTTGACAACTTCGCCAGTATTTTTAGTATTACTCCCAATTTCGCTCGTCGCTTCATTGCAGCCTTATAGATCGCGTACCGAGCGACGCCAGCTTGAAGCGGAGTTCTACCACCTCTTTGCCGGGTCTTGGTACATTTTATTATTAAAAATATTGTTCTCCTTTGATATAACTACCAGAGAGTGTAACTGGTTAATTACTTCTTTGTTTTTGTGACTTTGTTCAATGAAAGTTGACACCTGTTGCATGTCGCAACCGCTCTCTTCGAGTTCATCGTCACTGTTTCCTATTTCTTTGGTCGCGACAGTGTAGCGGGCTTTGCTATAGTTCAGCCAAACTCTAAGTGTGCTCCGCGATACCCCTGAAGGGGTTCCGCAAGAATTTATAAAAAAATCAATACACCTCCCTCGAGGGGTAACGCCTTGAGGAACGCCACATGTGATTGGCTTTTCGGAACTAATCATTTTGCCCATTTTCCCACTCTGAGTACTATTTTGTAGGTAATTTTCTAATATTTTCAGTTGTGTACCTTAACTTGACTTACACAGACTGACTGTCGAAGCAATGATTATTATTAGGTCCATCAAGTTATTTTACCTGCGAATAACTATTTCGATCTATGTCTGCAATTCGGATTTGTTGCCATCTAGATGCATGTGAATTTAAATGCGGTTTCGCAATAATATGTGGCAGCCAATTATTTGCAATTAGAATATAATGACTGATCTAATGAACAAACCTTAACTTGACTTAGACAGATTGACTGTCGAAGCAATGAGTATTATTATTAGGTCCATCAAGTTATTTTACCTGCGAATAACTATTCCGATCTATGTCTGTAGTTTGGATTTATTGCCATCTAGATGCATGTGAATTTAAATGCGGTTTCGCAATAATATGTGGTAATCAAAAATTTGCAATTAGAATTTAATGACTAATCTCATGAATGGACCTTAACTTGACTTACACAGATTGACTGTCGAAGCAATGATTATTATTAGGTCCATCAAGTTATTTTACCTGCGAATAACTATTTCGATCTATGATGACTGTGTATGTCTGCAATTCGGATTTATTGCCATCTAGGTGCATGTGAATTTAAATGCGGTTCCGCAATTATATGTGGCAGTAAATATTTTTCCAATTAAAATATATTGACCGATATAATGAATGGACCTAAACTTGACTTATACAGACTGACTCTTTCGTATCCCAAAATTATGTTCCAATTTACTCACGAGCTTCAGAAGAGACATGGTGTCAAATGCTTTTCTAGGTCTAAGAATACTGTTAAGCATTTTGGTCTACTATTACTAGTACTAGTTTCTGAGCTACAAAATCCATGAAATCATGAATGGTCTCATGAGTAGATTTACCAGGTCTAAAGCCATATTGTCGCTCCGACAACAAGTTCTGTTTTTCGAGGTATTCTATAAGCCTTTTAATAATAATCTTCTCCAATATTTTTGAAAGAGTAGGTTGGAGTGAAATTAGATGATAATTATCAGAACAATCACGTTTCCAAATAGTTTACTATTGTACCTGCCCCAGTCTGCTCCTAATAATTTTAATAAACTCTATCTTCTTGTATTCTGTTTATTGAGCGAACTGAAGCTGCGGGAATCTGTAAAAAATATATAATTCCAATTACCAAAGTAGATATTCAAATTCGAAACATTCAAGACCAAAAGGTTATTGATTGCAGAATCCAATCTCACTACTGAGCTAGCGAGGTATGAACTTACTTGTAGATGACTTTTGTGGAGATGTGCCTCTGTTCTTTGATCTCTTCCTGTAATCAGTAGTAAAGGCATTTTATCTATGAAACTATTCACAGATGAATTACTAGTAGAACTCACTGGTGAAGTTAAGTGGCCTACTTAAGCACTGGTGCACTAGTAGAACGACTGGCTTTCAGCGCACTGCGTATTTATTGTAGGTCGATCAACCATTGCTTCTAGCTCTGCTAATGTATGGAGCGGTTGAAGAGGTGAAATCCATGAAACATTGTGAAGGGTGGCATAGTTCCTCGTGGTTTGGAGTGGAAGTCCTCTCTCCTGTTTGTTATTTCTTTGCATTGTATTTTCTGTTCGCTACCTTTGGATTTTTTTCGGGTAGTGCTGGCTTGACAACTTCGCCAGTATTTTTAGTATCGCTCCCAATTTCGCTCGTCGCTTCATTGCAGCCTTATAGATCGCGTACCGAGCGACGCCAGCTTGAAGCGGAGTTCTACCACCTCTTTGCCGGGTCTTGGTACATTTTATTATTAAAAATATTGTTCTCCTTTGATATAACTACCAGAGAGTGTAACTGGTTAATTACTTCTTTGTTTTTGTGACTTTGTTTAATGAAAGTTGACACCTGTTGCATGTGGCAACCGCTCTCTTCGAGTTCATCGTCACTGTTTCCTATTTCTTTGGTCTCGACAGTGTAGCGGGCTTTGCTATAGTTCAGCCAAACTCTAAGTGTGCTCCGCGATACCCCTAAAGGGGTTCCGCAAGAATTTATAAAAAAATCAATACACCTCCCTCGAGGGGTAACGCCTTGAGGCACGCCACATGTGATTGGCTTTTCGAAACTGATCATTTTGCTCATTTTCCCACTCTGAGTACTATTTTGTAGGTAATTTTCTAATGGGACCTCTCACTCCCGGCCGTAGTTCAGGCCATGTTGGGGAGTGAGGAGGCCTGGATGGCAATGGTCTCCTTCTGCGAGGAGGTGATGACGCAGAAGGAGACTGCGGAGAGGGCCCGAGAGGATGATCCTTTGGCGGCCCCTCTCCGACGCAGACGGCGGGGAGCAAGAAGACGGCGGTTCGCCCGTCTTCCTCCTGCTCCCTAAAAGTAGCACCGGGGTGTAAGCCGGGGGGCTTACACCCTATTCCAAGGTGCACCCGTCTGGGGGTGTCCCAGTATACCGGGATGCCCCCGTAGCGTGAGGAGGCCCGGCGCATAGGCTGGGCCGACCGCTGGGGCGATGTGGTAATCCTTTAGGCTCCATGTCTCCCTATTTCATAGCGGCGAGGTATACCCGGGTGTTTTTTAGTAGGTATGCCGCCGGCTTCACCGGTGGAGAGTCCTACACTCCCCCACTGCCCGACCCAGGCAGTTGGATAGTGCGTAAAGCATTTCTCACCCGGATAACAAAAAAAAAAAAAAGGTTATTTTCTAATGGTTTCAGTTGTGTACCTTAACTTGACTTACACAGACTGACTGTCGAAGCAATGATTATTATTAGGTCCATCAAGTTATTTTACCTGCGAATAACTATTTCGATCTATGTCTGCAATTCGGATTTGTTGCCATCTAGATGCATGTGAATTTAAATGCGGTTTCGCAATAATATGTGGCAGCCAATTATTTGCAATTAGAATATAATGACTGATCTAATGAACATACCTTAACTTGACTTAGACAGATTGACTGTCGAAGCAATGATTATTATTATTAGGTCCATCAAGTTATTTTACCTGCGAATAACTATTCCGATCTATGTCTGTAGTTTGGATTTATTGCCATCTAGATGCATGTGAATTTAAATGCGGTTTCGCAATAATATGTGGTAATCAAAAATTTGCAATTAGAATTTAATGACTGATCTCATGAATGGACCTTAACTTGACTTACACAGATTGACTGTCGAAGCAATGATTATTATTAGGTCCATCAAGTTATTTTACCTGCGAATAACTATTTCGATCCATGATGACTGTGTATGTCTGCAATTCGGATTTATTGCCATCTAGGTGCATGTGAATTTAAATGCGGTTCCGCAATTATATGTGGCAGTAAATATTTTTCCAATTAAAATATATTGACCGATATAATGAATGGACCTAAACTTGACTTATACAGACTGACTCTTTCGTATCCCAAAATTATGTTCCAATTTACTCACGAGCTTCAGAAGAGACATGGTGTCAAATGCTTTTCTAGGTCTAAGAATACTGTTAAGCATTTTGGTCTACTGTTACTAGTACTAGTTTCTGAGCTACAAAATCCATGAAATCATGAATGGTCTCATGAGTAGATTTACCAGGTCTAAAGCCATATTGTCGCTCCGACAACAAGTTTGGTTTTTCGAGGTATTCTATAAGCTTTTTAATAATAATCTTCTCCAATATTTTTGAAAGAGTAGGTTGGAGTGAAATTAGATGATAATTATCAGAACAATCACGTTTCCAAATAGTTTACTATTGTACCTGCCCCAGTCTGCTCCTAATAATTTTAATAAACTCTATCTTCTTGTATTCTGTTTATTGAGCGAACTGAAGCTGCGGGAATCTGTAAAAAATATATAATTCCAATTACCAAAGTAGATATTCAAATTCAAAACATTCAAGACCAAAAGGTTATTGATTGCAGAATCCAATCTCACTACTGAGCTAGCGAGGTATGAACTTACTTGTAGATGACTTTTGTGGAGATGTGCCTCTGTTCTTTGATCTCTTCCTGTAATCAGTAGTAAAGGCATTTTATCTATGAAACTATTCACAGATGAATTACTAGTAGAACTCACTGGTGAAGTTAAGTGGCCTACTTAAGCACTGGTGCACTAGTAGAACGACTGGCTTTCAGCGCACTGCGTATTTATTGTAGGTCGATCATCCATTGCTTCTAGCTCTGCTAATGTATGGAGCGGTTGAAGAGGTGAAATCCATGAAACATTGTGAAGGGTGGCATAGTTCCTCGTGGTTTGGAGTGGAAGTCCTCTCTCCTGTTTGTTATTTCTTTGCATTGTATTTTCTGTTCGCTACCTTTGGATTTTTTTCGGGTAGTGCTGGCTTGACAACTTCGCCAGTATTTTTAGTATCACTCCCAATTTCGCTCGTCGCTTCATTGCAGCCTTATAGATCGCGTACCGAGCGACGCCAGCTTGAAGCGGAGTTCTACCACCTCTTTGCCGGGTCTTGGTACATTTTATTATTAAAAATATTGTTCTCCTTTGATATAACTACCAGAGAGTGTAACTGGTTAATTACTTCTTTGTTTTTGTGGCTTTGTTTAATGAAAGTTGACACCTGTTGCATGTGGCAACCGCTCTCTTCGAGTTCATCGTCACTGTTTCCTATTTCTTTGGTCTCGACAGTGTAGCGGGCTTTGCTATAGTTCAGCCAAACTCTAAGTGTGCTCCGCGATACCCCTAAAGGGGTTCCGCAAGAATTTATAAAAAAATCAATACACCTCCCTCGAGGGGTAACGCCTTGAGGCACGCCACATGTGATTGGCTTTTCGAAACTGATCATTTTGCTCATTTTCCCACTCTGAGTACTATTTTGTAGGTAATTTTCTAATGGGACCTCTCACTCCCGGCCGTAGTTCAGGCCATGTTGGGGAGTGAGGAGGCCTGGATGGCAATGGTCTCCTTCTGCGAGGAGGTGATGACGCAGAAGGAGACTGCGGAGAGGGCCCGAGAGGATGATCCTTTGGCGGCCCCTCTCCGACGCAGACGGCGGGGAGCAAGAAGACGGCGGTTCGCCCGTCTTCCTCCTGCTCCCTAAAAGTAGCACCGGGGTGTAAGCCGGGGGGCTTACACCCTATTCCAAGGTGCACCCGTCTGGGGGTGTCCCAGTATACCGGGATGCCCCCGTAGCGTGAGGAGGCCCGGCGCATAGGCTGGGCCGACCGCTGGGGCGATGTGGTAATCCTTTAGGCTCCATGTCTCCCTATTTCATAGCGGCGAGGTATACCCGGGTGTTTTTTAGTAGGTATGCCGCCGGCTTCACCGGTGGAGAGTCCTACACTCCCCCACTGCCCGACCCAGGCAGTTGGATAGTGCGTAAAGCATTTCTCACCCGGATAACAAAAAAAAAAAAAGGTTATTTTCTAATGGTTTCAGTTGTGTACCTTAACTTGACTTACACAGACTGACTGTCGAAGCAATGATTATTATTAGGTCCATCAAGTTATTTTACCTGCGAATAACTATTTCGATCTATGTCTGCAATTCGGATTTGTTGCCATCTAGATGCATGTGAATTTAAATGCGGTTTCGCAATAATATGTGGCAGCCAATTATTTGCAATTAGAATATAATGACTGATCTAATGAACATACCTTAACTTGACTTAGACAGATTGACTGTCGAAGCAATGATTATTATTATTAGGTCCATCAAGTTATTTTACCTGCGAATAACTATTCCGATCTATGTCTGTAGTTTGGATTTATTGCCATCTAGATGCATGTGAATTTAAATGCGGTTTCGCAATAATATGTGGTAATCAAAAATTTGCAATTAGAATTTAATGACTGATCTCATGAATGGACCTTAACTTGACTTACACAGATTGACTGTCGAAGCAATGATTATTATTAGGTCCATCAAGTTATTTTACCTGCGAATAACTATTTCGATCCATGATGACTGTGTATGTCTGCAATTCGGATTTATTGCCATCTAGGTGCATGTGAATTTAAATGCGGTTCCGCAATTATATGTGGCAGTAAATATTTTTCCAATTAAAATATATTGACCGATATAATGAATGGACCTAAACTTGACTTATACAGACTGACTCTTTCGTATCCCAAAATTATGTTCCAATTTACTCACGAGCTTCAGAAGAGACATGGTGTCAAATGCTTTTCTAGGTCTAAGAATACTGTTAAGCATTTTGGTCTACTATTACTAGTACTAGTTTCTGAGCTACAAAATCCATGAAATCATGAATGGTCTCATGAGTAGATTTACCAGGTCTAAAGCCATATTGTCGCTCCGACAACAAGTTCTGTTTTTCGAGGTATTCTATAAGCCTTTTAATAATAATCTTCTCCAATATTTTTGAAAGAGTAGGTTGGAGTGAAATTAGATGATAATTATCAGAACAATCACGTTTCCAAATAGTTTACTATTGTACCTGCCCCAGTCTGCTCCTAATAATTTTAATAAACTCTATCTTCTTGTATTCTGTTTATTGAGCGAACTGAAGCTGCGGGAATCTGTAAAAAATATATAATTCCAATTACCAAAGTAGATATTCAAATTCGAAACATTCAAGACCAAAAGGTTATTGATTGCAGAATCCAATCTCACTACTGAGCTAGCGAGGTATGAACTTACTTGTAGATGACTTTTGTGGAGATGTGCCTCTGTTCTTTGATCTCTTCCTGTAATCAGTAGTAAAGGCATTTTATCTATGAAACTATTCACAGATGAATTACTAGTAGAACTCACTGGTGAAGTTAAGTGGCCTACTTAAGCACTGGTGCACTAGTAGAACGACTGGCTTTCAGCGCACTGTGTATTTATTGTAGGTCGATCAACCATTGCTTCTAGCTCTGCTAATGTATGGAGCGGTTGAAGAGGTGAAATCCATGAAACATTGTGAAGGGTGGCATAGTTCCTCGTGGTTTGGAGTGGAAGTCCTCTCTCCTGTTTGTTATTTCTTTGCATTGTATTTTCTGTTCGCTACCTTTGGATTTTTTTCGGGTAGTGCTGGCTTGACAACTTCGCCAGTATTTTTAGTATTACTCCCAATTTCGCTCGTCGCTTCATTGCAGCCTTATAGATCGCGTACCGAGCGTCGCCAGCTTGAAGCGGAGTTCTGCCACCTCTTTGCCGGGTCTTGGTACATTTTATTATTAAAAATGTTGTTCTCCTTTGATATAACTACCAGAGAGTGTAATTGGTTAATTACTTCTTTGTTTTTGTGACTTTGTTCAATGAAAGTTGACACCTGTTGCATGTCGCAACCGCTCTCTTCGAGTTCATCGTCACTGTTTCCTATTTCTTTGGTCGTGACAGTGTAGCGGGCTTTGCTATAGTTCAGCCAAACTCTAAGTGTGCTCCGCGATACCCCTGAAGGGGTTCCGCAAGAATTTATAAAAAAATCAATACACCTCCCTCGAGGGGTAACGCCTTGAGGAACGCCACATGTGATTGGCTTTTCGGAACTGATCATTTTGCCCATTTTCCCACTCTGAGTACTATTTTGTAGGTAATTTTCTAATGGTTTCAGTTGTGTACCTTAACTTGACTTACACAGACTGACTGTCGAAGCAATGATTATTATTAGGTCCATCAAGTTATTTTACCTGCGAATAACTATTTCGATCTATGTCTGCAATTCGGATTTGTTGCCATCTAGATGCATGTGAATTTAAATGCGGTTTCGCAATAATATGTGGCAGCCAATTATTTGCAATTAGAATATAATGACTGATCTAATGAACATACCTTAACTTGACTTAGACAGATTGACTGTCGAAGCAATGATTATTATTATTAGGTCCATCAAGTTATTTTACCTGCGAATAACTATTCCGATCTATGTCTGTAGTTTGGATTTATTGCCATCTAGATGCATGTGAATTTAAATGCGGTTTCGCAATAATATGTGGTAATCAAAAATTTGCAATTAGAATTTAATGACTGATCTCATGAATGGACCTTAACTTGACTTACACAGATTGACTGTCGAAGCAATGATTATTATTAGGTCCATCAAGTTATTTTACCTGCGAATAACTATTCCGATCTATGATGACTGTGTATGTCTGCAATTCGGATTTATTGCCATCTAGGTGCATGTGAATTTAAATGCGGTTCCGCAATTATATGTGGCAGTAAATATTTTTCCAATTAAAATATATTGACCGATATAATGAATGGACCTAAACTTGACTTATACAGACTGACTCTTTCGTATCCCAAAATTATGTTCCAATTTACTCACGAGCTTCAGAAGAGACATGGTGTCAAATGCTTTTCTAGGTCTAAGAATACTGTTAAGCATTTTGGTCTACTGTTACTAGTACTAGTTTCTGAGCTACAAAATCCATGAAATCATGAATGGTCTCATGAGTAGATTTACCAGGTCTAAAGCCATATTGTCGCTCCGACAACAAGTTTGGTTTTTCGAGGTATTCTATAAGCCTTTTAATAATAATCTTCTCCAATATTTTTGAAAGAGTAGGTTGGAGTGAAATTAGATGATAATTATCAGAACAATCACGTTTCCAAATAGTTTACTATTGTACCTGCCCCAGTCTGCTCCTAATAATTTTAATAAACTCTATCTTCTTGTATTCTGTTTATTGAGCGAACTGAAGCTGCGGGAATCTGTAAAAAATATATAATTCCAATTACCAAAGTAGATATTCAAATTCAAAACATTCAAGACCAAAAGGTTATTGATTGCAGAATCCAATCTCACTACTGAGCTAGCGAGGTATGAACTTACTTGTAGATGACTTTTGTGGAGATGTGCCTCTGTTCTTTGATCTCTTCCTGTAATCAGTAGTAAAGGCATTTTATCTATGAAACTATTCACAGATGAATTACTAGTAGAACTCACTGGTGAAGTTAAGTGGCCTACTTAAGCACTGGTGCACTAGTAGAACGACTGGCTTTCAGCGCACTGCGTATTTATTGTAGGTCGATCATCCATTGCTTCTAGCTCTGCTAATGTATGGAGCGGTTGAAGAGGTGAAATCCATGAAACATTGTGAAGGGTGGCATAGTTCCTCGTGGTTTGGAGTGGAAGTCCTCTCTCCTGTTTGTTATTTCTTTGCATTGTATTTTCTGTTCGCTACCTTTGGATTTTTTTCGGGTAGTGCTGGCTTGACAACTTCGCCAGTATTTTTAGTATCACTCCCAATTTCGCTCGTCGCTTCATTGCAGCCTTATAGATCGCGTACCGAGCGACGCCAGCTTGAAGCGGAGTTCTACCACCTCTTTGCCGGGTCTTGGTACATTTTATTATTAAAAATATTGTTCTCCTTTGATATAACTACCAGAGAGTGTAACTGGTTAATTACTTCTTTGTTTTTGTGGCTTTGTTTAATGAAAGTTGACACCTGTTGCATGTGGCAACCGCTCTCTTCGAGTTCATCGTCACTGTTTCCTATTTCTTTGGTCTCGACAGTGTAGCGGGCTTTGCTATAGTTCAGCCAAACTCTAAGTGTGCTCCGCGATACCCCTAAAGGGGTTCCGCAAGAATTTATAAAAAAATCAATACACCTCCCTCGAGGGGTAACGCCTTGAGGCACGCCACATGTGATTGGCTTTTCGAAACTGATCATTTTGCTCATTTTCCCACTCTGAGTACTATTTTGTAGGTAATTTTCTAATGGGACCTCTCACTCCCGGCCGTAGTTCAGGCCATGTTGGGGAGTGAGGAGGCCTGGATGGCAATGGTCTCCTTCTGCGAGGAGGTGATGACGCAGAAGGAGACTGCGGAGAGGGCCCGAGAGGATGATCCTTTGGCGGCCCCTCTCCGACGCAGACGGCGGGGAGCAAGAAGACGGCGGTTCGCCCGTCTTCCTCCTGCTCCCTAAAAGTAGCACCGGGGTGTAAGCCGGGGGGCTTACACCCTATTCCAAGGTGCACCCGTCTGGGGGTGTCCCAGTATACCGGGATGCCCCCGTAGCGTGAGGAGGCCCGGCGCATAGGCTGGGCCGACCGCTGGGGCGATGTGGTAATCCTTTAGGCTCCATGTCTCCCTATTTCATAGCGGCGAGGTATACCCGGGTGTTTTTTAGTAGGTATGCCGCCGGCTTCACCGGTGGAGAGTCCTACACTCCCCCACTGCCCGACCCAGGCAGTTGGATAGTGCGTAAAGCATTTCTCACCCGGATAACAAAAAAAAAAAAAGGTTATTTTCTAATGGTTTCAGTTGTGTACCTTAACTTGACTTACACAGACTGACTGTCGAAGCAATGATTATTATTAGGTCCATCAAGTTATTTTACCTGCGAATAACTATTTCGATCTATGTCTGCAATTCGGATTTGTTGCCATCTAGATGCATGTGAATTTAAATGCGGTTTCGCAATAATATGTGGCAGCCAATTATTTGCAATTAGAATATAATGACTGATCTAATGAACATACCTTAACTTGACTTAGACAGATTGACTGTCGAAGCAATGATTATTATTATTAGGTCCATCAAGTTATTTTACCTGCGAATAACTATTCCGATCTATGTCTGTAGTTTGGATTTATTGCCATCTAGATCCATGTGAATTTAAATGCGGTTTCGCAATAATATGTGGTAATCAAAAATTTGCAATTAGAATTTAATGACTGATCTCATGAATGGACCTTAACTTGACTTACACAGATTGACTGTCGAAGCAATGATTATTATTAGGTCCATCAAGTTATTTTACCTGCGAATAACTATTTCGATCCATGATGACTGTGTATGTCTGCAATTCGGATTTATTGCCATCTAGGTGCATGTGAATTTAAATGCGGTTCCGCAATTATATGTGGCAGTAAATATTTTTCCAATTAAAATATATTGACCGATATAATGAATGGACCTAAACTTGACTTATACAGACTGACTCTTTCGTATCCCAAAATTATGTTCCAATTTACTCACGAGCTTCAGAAGAGACATGGTGTCAAATGCTTTTCTAGGTCTAAGAATACTGTTAAGCATTTTGGTCTACTATTACTAGTACTAGTTTCTGAGCTACAAAATCCATGAAATCATGAATGGTCTCATGAGTAGATTTACCAGGTCTAAAGCCATATTGTCGCTCCGACAACAAGTTTGGTTTTTCGAGGTATTCTATAAGCCTTTTAATAATAATCTTCTCCAATATTTTTGAAAGAGTAGGTTGGAGTGAAATTAGATGATAATTATCAGAACAATCACGTTTCCAAATAGTTTACTATTGTACCTGCCCCAGTCTGCTCCTAATAATTTTAATAAACTCTATCTTCTTGTATTCTGTTTATTGAGCGACCTGAAGCTGCGGGAATCTGTAAAAAATATATAATTCCAATTACCAAAGTAGATATTCAAATTCAAAACATTCAAGACCAAAAGGTTATTGATTGCAGAATCCAATCTCACTACTGAGCTAGCGAGGTATGAACTTACTTGTAGATGACTTTTGTGGAGATGTGCCTCTGTTCTTTGATCTCTTCCTGTAATCAGTAGTAAAGGCATTTTATCTATGAAACTATTCACAGATGAATTACTAGTAGAACTCACTGGTGAAGTTAAGTGGCCTACTTAAGCACTGGTGCACTAGTAGAACGACTGGCTTTCAGCGCACTGTGTATTTATTGTAGGTCGATCAACCATTGCTTCTAGCTCTGCTAATGTATGGAGCGGTTGAAGAGGTGAAATCCATGAAACATTGTGAAGGGTGGCATAGTTCCTCGTGGTTTGGAGTGGAAGTCCTCTCTCCTGTTTGTTATTTCTTTGCATTGTATTTTCTGTTCGCTACCTTTGGATTTTTTTCGGGTAGTGCTGGCTTGACAACTTCGCCAGTATTTTTAGTATTACTCCCAATTTCGCTCGTCGCTTCATTGCAGCCTTATAGATCGCGTACCGAGCGTCGCCAGCTTGAAGCGGAGTTCTGCCACCTCTTTGCCGGGTCTTGGTACATTTTATTATTAAAAATGTTGTTCTCCTTTGATATAACTACCAGAGAGTGTAATTGGTTAATTACTTCTTTGTTTTTGTGACTTTGTTCAATGAAAGTTGACACCTGTTGCATGTCGCAACCGCTCTCTTCGAGTTCATCGTCACTGTTTCCTATTTCTTTGGTCGTGACAGTGTAGCGGGCTTTGCTATAGTTCAGCCAAACTCTAAGTGTGCTCCGCGATACCCCTGAAGGGGTTCCGCAAGAATTTATAAAAAAATCAATACACCTCCCTCGAGGGGTAACGCCTTGAGGAACGCCACATGTGATTGGCTTTTCGGAACTGATCATTTTGCCCATTTTCCCACTCTGAGTACTATTTTGTAGGTAATTTTCTAATGGTTTCAGTTGTGTACCTTAACTTGACTTACACAGACTGACTGTCGAAGCAATGATTATTATTAGGTCCATCAAGTTATTTTACCTGCGAATAACTATTTCGATCTATGTCTGCAATTCGGATTTATTGCCATCTAGATGCATGTGAATTTAAATGCGGTTTCGCAATAATATGTGGCAGCCAATTATTTGCAATTAGAATATAATGACTGATCTAATGAACATACCTTAACTTGACTTACACAGATTGACTGTCGAAGCAATGATTATTATTATTAGGTCCATCAAGTTATTTTAACTGCGAATAACTATTCCGATCTATGTCTGTAGTTTGGATTTATTGCCATCTAGATGCATGTGATTTTAAATGCGGTTTCGCAATAATATGTGGTAATCAAAAATTTGCAATTAGAATTTAATGACTGATCTCATGAATGGACCTTAACTTGACTTACACAGATTGACTGTCGAAGCAATGATTATTATTAGGTCCATCAAGTTATTTTACCTGCGAATAACTATTTCGATCCATGATGACTGTGTATGTCTGCAATTCGGATTTATTGCCATCTAGGTGCATGTGAATTTAAATGCGGTTCCGCAATTATATGTGGCAGTAAATATTTTTCCAATTAAAATATATTGACCGATATAATGAATGGACCTAAACTTGACTTATACAGACTGACTCTTTCGTATCCCAAAATTATGTTCCAATTTACTCACGAGCTTCAGAAGAGACATGGTGTCAAATGCTTTTCTAGGTCTAAGAATACTGTTAAGCATTTTGGTCTACTATTACTAGTACTAGTTTCTGAGCTACAAAATCCATGAAATCATGAATGGTCTCATGAGTAGATTTACCAGGTCTAAAGCCATATTGTCGCTCCGACAACAAGTTTGGTTTTTCGAGGTATTCTATAAGCCTTTTAATAATAATCTTCTCCAATATTTTTGAAAGAGTAGGTTGGAGTGAAATTAGATGATAATTATCAGAACAATCACGTTTCCAAATAGTTTACTATTGTACCTGCCCCAGTCTGCTCCTAATAATTTTAATAAACTCTATCTTCTTGTATTCTGTTTATTGAGCGACCTGAAGCTGCGGGAATCTGTAAAAAATATATAATTCCAATTACCAAAGTAGATATTCAAATTCAAAACATTCAAGACCAAAAGGTTATTGATTGCAGAATCCAATCTCACTACTGAGCTAGCGAGGTATGAACTTACTTGTAGATGACTTTTGTGGAGATGTGCCTCTGTTCTTTGATCTCTTCCTGTAATCAGTAGTAAAGGCATTTTATCTATGAAACTATTCACAGATGAATTACTAGTAGAACTCACTGGTGAAGTTAAGTGGCCTACTTAAGCACTGGTGCACTAGTAGAACGACTGGCTTTCAGCGCACTGTGTATTTATTGTAGGTCGATCAACCATTGCTTCTAGCTCTGCTAATGTATGGAGCGGTTGAAGAGGTGAAATCCATGAAACATTGTGAAGGGTGGCATAGTTCCTCGTGGTTTGGAGTGGAAGTCCTCTCTCCTGTTTGTTATTTCTTTGCATTGTATTTTCTGTTCGCTACCTTTGGATTTTTTTCGGGTAGTGCTGGCTTGACAACTTCGCCAGTATTTTTAGTATTACTCCCAATTTCGCTCGTCGCTTCATTGCAGCCTTATAGATCGCGTACCGAGCGACGCCAGCTTGAAGCGGAGTTCTGCCACCTCTTTGCCGGGTCTTGGTACATTTTATTATTAAAAATATTGTTCTCCTTTGATATAACTACCAGAGAGTGTAATTGGTTAATTACTTCTTTGTTTTTGTGACTTTGTTCAATGAAAGTTGACACCTGTTGCATGTCGCAACCGCTCTCTTCGAGTTCATCGTCACTGTTTCCTATTTCTTTGGTCGTGACAGTGTAGCGGGCTTTGCTATAGTTCAGCCAAACTCTAAGTGTGCTCCGCGATACCCCTGAAGGGGTTCCGCAAGAATTTATAAAAAAATCAATACACCTCCCTCGAGGGGTAACGCCTTGAGGAACGCCACATGTGATTGGCTTTTCGGAACTGATCATTTTGCCCATTTTCCCACTCTGAGTACTATTTTGTAGGTAATTTTCTAATGGTTTCAGTTGTGTACCTTAACTTGACTTACACAGACTGACTGTCGAAGCAATGATTATTATTATTAGGTCCATCAAGTTATTTTACCTGCGAATAACTATTTCGATCTATGTCTGCAATTCGGATTTATTGCCATCTAGATGCATGTGAATTTAAATGCGGTTTCGCAATAATATGTGGCAGCCAATTATTTGCAATTAGAATATAATGACTGATCTAATGAACATACCTTAACTTGACTTACACAGATTGACTGTCGAAGCAATGATTATTATTATTAGGTCCATCAAGTTATTTTACCTGCGAATAACTATTCCGATCTATGATGACTGTGTATGTCTGCAATTCGGATTTATTGCCATCTAGGTGCATGTGAATTTAAATGCGGTTCCGCAATTATATGTGGCAGTAAATATTTTTCCAATTAAAATATATTGACCGATATAATGAATGGACCTAAACTTGACTTATACAGACTGACTCTTTCGTATCCCAAAATTATGTTCCAATTTACTCACGAGCTTCAGAAGAGACATGGTGTCAAATGCTTTTCTAGGTCTAAGAATACTGTTAAGCATTTTGGTCTACTATTACTAGTACTAGTTTCTGAGCTACAAAATCCATGAAATCATGAATGGTCTCATGAGTAGATTTACCAGGTCTAAAGCCATATTGTCGCTCCGACAACAAGTTTGGTTTTTCGAGGTATTCTATAAGCCTTTTAATAATAATCTTCTCCAATATTTTTGAAAGAGTAGGTTGGAGTGAAATTAGATGATAATTATCAGAACAATCACGTTTCCAAATAGTTTACTATTGTACCTGCCCCAGTCTGCTCCTAATAATTTTAATAAACTCTATCTTCTTGTATTCTGTTTATTGAGCGAACTGAAGCTGCGGGAATCTGTAAAAAATATATAATTCCAATTACCAAAGTAGATATTCAAATTCAAAACATTCAAGACCAAAAGGTTATTGATTGCAGAATCCAATCTCACTACTGAGCTAGCGAGGTATGAACTTACTTGTAGATGACTTTTGTGGAGATGTGCCTCTGTTCTTTGATCTCTTCCTGTAATCAGTAGTAAAGGCATTTTATCTATGAAACTATTCACAGATGAATTACTAGTAGAACTCACTGGTGAAGTTAAGTGGCCTACTTAAGCACTGGTGCACTAGTAGAACGACTGGCTTTCAGCGCACTGTGTATTTATTGTAGGTCGATCAACCATTGCTTCTAGCTCTGCTAATGTATGGAGCGGTTGAAGAGGTGAAATCCATGAAACATTGTGAAGGGTGGCATAGTTCCTCGTGGTTTGGAGTGGAAGTCCTCTCTCCTGTTTGTTATTTCTTTGCATTGTATTTTCTGTTCGCTACCTTTGGATTTTTTTCGGGTAGTGCTGGCTTGACAACTTCGCCAGTATTTTTAGTATTACTCCCAGTTTCGCTCGTCGCTTCATTGCAGCCTTATAGATCGCGTACCGAGCGACGCCAGCTTGAAGCGGAGTTCTGCCACCTCTTTGCCGGGTCTTGGTACATTTTATTATTAAAAATATTGTTCTCCTTTGATATAACTACCAGAGAGTGTAATTGGTTAATTACTTCTTTGTTTTTGTGACTTTGTTCAATGAAAGTTGACACCTGTTGCATGTCGCAACCGCTCTCTTCGAGTTCATCGTCACTGTTTCCTATTTCTTTGGTCGTGACAGTGTAGCGGGCTTTGCTATAGTTCAGCCAAACTCTAAGTGTGCTCCGCGATACCCCTGAAGGGGTTCCGCAAGAATTTATAAAAAAATCAATACACCTCCCTCGAGGGGTAACGCCTTGAGGAACGCCACATGTGATTGGCTTTTCGGAACTGATCATTTTGCCCATTTTCCCACTCTGAGTACTATTTTGTAGGTAATTTTCTAATGGTTTCAGTTGTGTACCTTAACTTGACTTACACAGACTGACTGTCGAAGCAATGATTATTATTATTAGGTCCATCAAGTTATTTTACCTGCGAATAACTATTTCGATCTATGTCTGCAATTCGGATTTATTGCCATCTAGATGCATGTGAATTTAAATGCGGTTTCGCAATAATATGTGGCAGCCAATTATTTGCAATTAGAATATAATGACTGATCTAATGAACATACCTTAACTTGACTTACACAGATTGACTGTCGAAGCAATGATTATTATTATTAGGTCCATCAAGTTATTTTACCTGCGAATAACTATTCCGATCTATGATGACTGTGTATGTCTGCAATTCGGATTTATTGCCATCTAGGTGCATGTGAATTTAAATGCGGTTCCGCAATTATATGTGGCAGTAAATATTTTTCCAATTAAAATATATTGACCGATATAATGAATGGACCTAAACTTGACTTATACAGACTGACTCTTTCGTATCCCAAAATTATGTTCCAATTTACTCACGAGCTTCAGAAGAGACATGGTGTCAAATGCTTTTCTAGGTCTAAGAATACTGTTAAGCATTTTGGTCTACTATTACTAGTACTAGTTTCTGAGCTACAAAATCCATGAAATCATGAATGGTCTCATGAGTAGATTTACCAGGTCTAAAGCCATATTGTCGCTCCGACAACAAGTTTGGTTTTTCGAGGTATTCTATAAGCCTTTTAATAATAATCTTCTCCAATATTTTTGAAAGAGTAGGTTGGAGTGAAATTAGATGATAATTATCAGAACAATCACGTTTCCAAATAGTTTACTATTGTACCTGCCCCAGTCTGCTCCTAATAATTTTAATAAACTCTTTCTTCTTGTATTCTGTTTATTGAGCGAACTGAAGCTGCGGGAATCTGTAAAAAATATATAATTCCAATTACCAAAGTAGATATTCAAATTCAAAACATTCAAGACCAAAAGGTTATTGATTGCAGAATCCAATCTCACTACTGAGCTAGCGAGGTATGAACTTACTTGTAGATGACTTTTGTGGAGATGTGCCTCTGTTCTTTGATCTCTTCCTGTAATCAGTAGTAAAGGCATTTTATCTATGAAACTATTCACAGATGAATTACTAGTAGAACTCACTGGTGAAGTTAAGTGGCCTACTTAAGCACTGGTGCACTAGTAGAACGACTGGCTTTCAGCGCACTGTGTATTTATTGTAGGTCGATCAACCATTGCTTCTAGCTCTGCTAATGTATGGAGCGGTTGAAGAGGTGAAATCCATGAAACATTGTGAAGGGTGGCATAGTTCCTCGTGGTTTGGAGTGGAAGTCCTCTCTCCTGTTTGTTATTTCTTTGCATTGTATTTTCTGTTCGCTACCTTTGGATTTTTTTCGGGTAGTGCTGGCTTGACAACTTCGCCAGTATTTTTAGTATTACTCCCAGTTTCGCTCGTCGCTTCATTGCAGCCTTATAGATCGCGTACCGAGCGACGCCAGCTTGAAGCGGAGTTCTGCCACCTCTTTGCCGGGTCTTGGTACATTTTATTATTAAAAATATTGTTCTCCTTTGATATAACTACCAGAGAGTGTAATTGGTTAATTACTTCTTTGTTTTTGTGACTTTGTTCAATGAAAGTTGACACCTGTTGCATGTCGCAACCGCTCTCTTCGAGTTCATCGTCACTGTTTCCTATTTCTTTGGTCGTGACAGTGTAGCGGGCTTTGCTATAGTTCAGCCAAACTCTAAGTGTGCTCCGCGATACCCCTGAAGGGGTTCCGCAAGAATTTATAAAAAAATCAATACACCTCCCTCGAGGGGTAACGCCTTGAGGAACGCCACATGTGATTGGCTTTTCGGAACTGATCATTTTGCCCATTTTCCCACTCTGAGTACTATTTTGTAGGTAATTTTCTAATGGTTTCAGTTGTGTACCTTAACTTGACTTACACAGACTGACTGTCGAAGCAATGATTATTATTAGGTCCATCAAGTTATTTTACCTGCGAATAACTATTTCGATCTATGTCTGCAATTCGGATTTATTGCCATCTAGATGCATGTGAATTTAAATGCGGTTTCGCAATAATATGTGGCAGCCAATTATTTGCAATTAGAATATAATGACTGATCTAATGAACATACCTTAACTTGACTTACACAGATTGACTGTCGAAGCAATGATTATTATTATTAGGTCCATCAAGTTATTTTACCTGCGAATAACTATTCCGATCTATGATGACTGTGTATGTCTGCAATTCGGATTTATTGCCATCTAGGTGCATGTGAATTTAAATGCGGTTCCGCAATTATATGTGGCAGTAAATATTTTTCCAATTAAAATATATTGACCGATATAATGAATGGACCTAAACTTGACTTATACAGACTGACTCTTTCGTATCCCAAAATTATGTTCCAATTTACTCACGAGCTTCAGAAGAGACATGGTGTCAAATGCTTTTCTAGGTCTAAGAATACTGTTAAGCATTTTGGTCTACTATTACTAGTACTAGTTTCTGAGCTACAAAATCCATGAAATCATGAATGGTCTCATGAGTAGATTTACCAGGTCTAAAGCCATATTGTCGCTCCGACAACAAGTTTGGTTTTTCGAGGTATTCTATAAGCCTTTTAATAATAATCTTCTCCAATATTTTTGAAAGAGTAGGTTGGAGTGAAATTAGATGATAATTATCAGAACAATCACGTTTCCAAATAGTTTACTATTGTACCTGCCCCAGTCTGCTCCTAATAATTTTAATAAACTCTATCTTCTTGTATTCTGTTTATTGAGCGAACTGAAGCTGCGGGAATCTGTAAAAAATATATAATTCCAATTACCAAAGTAGATATTCAAATTCAAAACATTCAAGACCAAAAGGTTATTGATTGCAGAATCCAATCTCACTACTGAGCTAGCGAGGTATGAACTTACTTGTAGATGACTTTTGTGGAGATGTGCCTCTGTTCTTTGATCTCTTCCTGTAATCAGTAGTAAAGGCATTTTATCTATGAAACTATTCACAGATGAATTACTAGTAGAACTCACTGGTGAAGTTAAGTGGCCTACTTAAGCACTGGTGCACTAGTAGAACGACTGGCTTTCAGCGCACTGTGTATTTATTGTAGGTCGATCAACCATTGCTTCTAGCTCTGCTAATGTATGGAGCGGTTGAAGAGGTGAAATCCATGAAACATTGTGAAGGGTGGCATAGTTCCTCGTGGTTTGGAGTGGAAGTCCTCTCTCCTGTTTGTTATTTCTTTGCATTGTATTTTCTGTTCGCTACCTTTGGATTTTTTTCGGGTAGTGCTGGCTTGACAACTTCGCCAGTATTTTTAGTATTACTCCCAATTTCGCTCGTCGCTTCATTGCAGCCTTATAGATCGCGTACCGAGCGACGCCAGCTTGAAGCGGAGTTCTGCCACCTCTTTGCCGGGTCTTGGTACATTTTATTATTAAAAATATTGTTCTCCTTTGATATAACTACCAGAGAGTGTAATTGGTTAATTACTTCTTTGTTTTTGTGACTTTGTTCAATGAAAGTTGACACCTGTTGCATGTCGCAACCGCTCTCTTCGAGTTCATCGTCACTGTTTCCTATTTCTTTGGTCGTGACAGTGTAGCGGGCTTTGCTATAGTTCAGCCAAACTCTAAGTGTGCTCCGCGATACCCCTGAAGGGGTTCCGCAAGAATTTATAAAAAAATCAATACACCTCCCTCGAGGGGTAACGCCTTGAGGAACGCCACATGTGATTGGCTTTTCGGAACTGATCATTTTGCCCATTTTCCCACTCTGAGTACTATTTTGTAGGTAATTTTCTAATGGTTTCAGTTGTGTACCTTAACTTGACTTACACAGACTGACTGTCGAAGCAATGATTATTATTAGGTCCATCAAGTTATTTTACCTGCGAATAACTATTTCGATCTATGTCTGCAATTCGGATTTATTGCCATCTAGATGCATGTGAATTTAAATGCGGTTTCGCAATAATATGTGGCAGCCAATTATTTGCAATTAGAATATAATGACTGATCTAATGAACATACCTTAACTTGACTTACACAGATTGACTGTCGAAGCAATGATTATTATTATTAGGTCCATCAAGTTATTTTACCTGCGAATAACTATTCCGATCTATGATGACTGTGTATGTCTGCAATTCGGATTTATTGCCATCTAGGTGCATGTGAATTTAAATGCGGTTCCGCAATTATATGTGGCAGTAAATATTTTTCCAATTAAAATATATTGACCGATATAATGAATGGACCTAAACTTGACTTATACAGACTGACTCTTTCGTATCCCAAAATTATGTTCCAATTTACTCACGAGCTTCAGAAGAGACATGGTGTCAAATGCTTTTCTAGGTCTAAGAATACTGTTAAGCATTTTGGTCTACTATTACTAGTACTAGTTTCTGAGCTACAAAATCCATGAAATCATGAATGGTCTCATGAGTAGATTTACCAGGTCTAAAGCCATATTGTCGCTCCGACAACAAGTTCTGTTTTTCGAGGTATTCTATAAGCCTTTTAATAATAATCTTCTCCAATATTTTTGAAAGAGTAGGTTGGAGTGAAATTAGATGATAATTATCAGAACAATCACGTTTCCAAATAGTTTACTATTGTACCTGCCCCTGTCTGCTCCTAATAATTTTAATAAACTCTATCTTCTTGTATTCTGTTTATTGAGCGAACTGAAGCTGCGGGAATCTGTAAAAAATATATAATTCCAATTACCAAAGTAGATATTCAAATTCGAAACATTCAAGACCAAAAGGTTATTGATTGCAGAATCCAATCTCACTACTGAGCTAGCGAGGTATGAACTTACTTGTAGATGACTTTTGTGGAGATGTGCCTCTGTTCTTTGATCTCTTCCTGTAATCAGTAGTAAAGGCATTTTATCTATGAAACTATTCACAGATGAACTACTAGTAGAACTCACTGGTGAAGTTAAGTGGCCTACTTAAGCAGTGGTGCACTAGTAGAACGACTGGCTTTCAGCGCACTGCGTATTTATTGTAGGTCGATCAACCATTGCTTCTAGCTCTGCTAATGTATGGAGCGGTTGAAGAGGTGAAATCCATGAAACATTGTGAAGGGTGGCATAGTTCCTCGTGGTTTGGAGTGGAAGTCCTCTCTCCTGTTTGTTATTTCTTTGCATTGTATTTTCTGTTCGCTACCTTTGGATTTTTTTCGGGTAGTGCTGGCTTGACAACTTCGCCAGTATTTTGAGTATTACTCCCAATTTCGCTCGTCGCTTCATTGCAGCCTTATAGATCGCGTACCGAGCGACGCCAGCTTGAAGCGGAGTTCTGCCACCTCTTTGCCGGGTCTTGGTACATTTTATTATTAAAAATATTGTTCTCCTTTGATATAACTACCAGAGAGTGTAACTGGTTAATTACTTCTTTGTTTTTGTGACTTTGTTTAATGAAAGTTGACACCTGTTGCATGTGGCAACCGCTCTCTTCGAGTTCATCGTCACTGTTTCCTATTTCTTTGGTCTCGACAGTGTAGCGGGCTTTGCTATAGTTCAGCCAAACTCTAAGTGTGCTCCGCGATACCCCTAAAGGGGTTCCGCAAGAATTTATAAAAAAATCAATACACCTCCCTCGAGGGGTAACGCCTTGAGGCACGCCACATGTGATTGGCTTTTCGAAACTGATCATTTTGCTCATTTTCCCACTCTGAGTACTATTTTGTAGGTAATTTTCTAATGGGACCTCTCACTCCCGGCCGTAGTTCAGGCCATGTTGGGGAGTGAGGAGGCCTGGATGGCAATGGTCTCCTTCTGCGAGGAGGTGATGACGCAGAAGGAGACTGCGGAGAGGGCCCGAGAGGAGTATCCTTTGGCGGCCCCTCTCCGACGCAGACGGCGGGGAGCAAGAAGACGGCGGTTCGCCCGTCTTCCTCCTGCTCCCTAAAAGTAGCACCGGGGTGTAAGCCGGGGGGCTTACACCCTATTCCAAGGTGCACCCGTCTGGGGGTGTCCCAGTATACCGGGATGCCCCCGTAGCGTGAGGAGGCCCGGCGCATAGGCTGGGCCGACCGCTGGGGCGATGTGGTAATCCTTTAGGCTCCATGTCTCCCTATTTCATAGCGGCGAGGTATACCCGGGTGTTTTTTAGTAGGTATGCCGCCGGCTTCACCGGTGGAGAGTCCTACACTCCCCCACTGCCCGACCCAGGCAGTTGGATAGTGCGTAAAGCATTTCTCACCCGGATAACAAAAAAAAAAAAAAGGTTATTTTCTAATGGTTTCAGTTGTGTACCTTAACTTGACTTACACAGACTGACTGTCGAAGCAATGATTATTATTAGGTCCATCAAGTTATTTTACCTGCGAATAACTATTTCGATCTATGTCTGCAATTCGGATTTGTTGCCATCTAGATGCATGTGAATTTAAATGCGGTTTCGCAATAATATGTGGCAGCCAATTATTTGCAATTAGAATATAATGACTGATCTAATGAACATACCTTAACTTGACTTAGACAGATTGACTGTCGAAGCAATGATTATTATTATTAGGTCCATCAAGTTATTTTACCTGCGAATAACTATTCCGATCTATGTCTGTAGTTTGGATTTATTGCCATCTAGATGCATGTGAATTTAAATGCGGTTTCGCAATAATATGTGGTAATCAAAAATTTGCAATTAGTATTTAATGACTGATCTCATGAATGGACCTTAACTTGACTTACACAGATTGACTGTCGAAGCAATGATTATTATTAGGTCCATCAAGTTATTTTACCTGCGAATAACTATTTCGATCCATGATGACTGTGTATGTCTGCAATTCGGATTTATTGCCATCTAGGTGCATGTGAATTTAAATGCGGTTCCGCAATTATATGTGGCAGTAAATATTTTTCCTATTAAATATATTGACCGATATAATGAATGGACCTAAACTTGACTTATACAGACTGACTCTTTCGTATCCCAAAATTATGTTCCAATTTACTCACGAGCTTCAGAAGAGACATGGTGTCAAATGCTTTTCTAGGTCTAAGAATACTGTTAAGCATTTTGGTCTACTATTACTAGTACTAGTTTCTGAGCTACAAAATCCATGAAATCATGAATGGTCTCATGAGTAGATTTACCAGGTCTAAAGCCATATTGTCGCTCCGACAACAAGTTTGGTTTTTCGAGGTATTCTATAAGCCTTTTAATAATAATCTTCTCCAATATTTTTGAAAGAGTAGGTTGGAGTGAAATTAGATGATAATTATCAGAACAATCACGTTTCCAAATAGTTTACTATTGTACCTGCCCCAGTCTGCTCCTAATAATTTTAATAAACTCTATCTTCTTGTATTCTGTTTATTGAGCGAACTGAAGCTGCGGGAATCTGTAAAAAATATATAATTCCAATTACCAAAGTAGATATTCAAATTCAAAACATTCAAGACCAAAAGGTTATTGATTGCAGAATCCAATCTCACTACTGAGCTAGCGAGGTATGAACTTACTTGTAGATGACTTTTGTGGAGATGTGCCTCTGTTCTTTGATCTCTTCCTGTAATCAGTAGTAAAGGCATTTTATCTATGAAACTATTCACAGATGAATTACTAGTAGAACTCACTGGTGAAGTTAAGTGGCCTACTTAAGCACTGGTGCACTAGTAGAACGACTGGCTTTCAGCGCACTGTGTATTTATTGTAGGTCGATCAACCATTGCTTCTAGCTCTGCTAATGTATGGAGCGGTTGAAGAGGTGAAATCCATGAAACATTGTGAAGGGTGGCATAGTTCCTCGTGGTTTGGAGTGGAAGTCCTCTCTCCTGTTTGTTATTTCTTTGCATTGTATTTTCTGTTCGCTACCTTTGGATTTTTTTCGGGTAGTGCTGGCTTGACAACTTCGCCAGTATTTTTAGTATTACTCCCAATTTCGCTCGTCGCTTCATTGCAGCCTTATAGATCGCGTACCGAGCGACGCCAGCTTGAAGCGGAGTTCTGCCACCTCTTTGCCGGGTCTTGGTACATTTTATTATTAAAAATATTGTTCTCCTTTGATATAACTACCAGAGAGTGTAATTGGTTAATTACTTCTTTGTTTTTGTGACTTTGTTCAATGAAAGTTGACACCTGTTGCATGTCGCAACCGCTCTCTTCGAGTTCATCGTCACTGTTTCCTATTTCTTTGGTCGTGACAGTGTAGCGGGCTTTGCTATAGTTCAGCCAAACTCTAAGTGTGCTCCGCGATACCCCTGAAGGGGTTCCGCAAGAATTTATAAAAAAATCAATACACCTCCCTCGAGGGGTAACGCCTTGAGGAACGCCACATGTGATTGGCTTTTCGGAACTGATCATTTTGCCCATTTTCCCACTCTGAGTACTATTTTGTAGGTAATTTTCTAATGGTTTCAGTTGTGTACCTTAACTTGACTTACACAGACTGACTGTCGAAGCAATGATTATTATTAGGTCCATCAAGTTATTTTACCTGCGAATAACTATTTCGATCTATGTCTGCAATTCGGATTTATTGCCATCTAGATGCATGTGAATTTAAATGCGGTTTCGCAATAATATGTGGCAGCCAATTATTTGCAATTAGAATATAATGACTGATCTAATGAACATACCTTAACTTGACTTACACAGATTGACTGTCGAAGCAATGATTATTATTATTAGGTCCATCAAGTTATTTTACCTGCGAATAACTATTCCGATCTATGATGACTGTGTATGTCTGCAATTCGGATTTATTGCCATCTAGGTGCATGTGAATTTAAATGCGGTTCCGCAATTATATGTGGCAGTAAATATTTTTCCAATTAAAATATATTGACCGATATAATGAATGGACCTAAACTTGACTTATACAGACTGACTCTTTCGTATCCCAAAATTATGTTCCAATTTACTCACGAGCTTCAGAAGAGACATGGTGTCAAATGCTTTTCTAGGTCTAAGAATACTGTTAAGCATTTTGGTCTACTATTACTAGTACTAGTTTCTGAGCTACAAAATCCATGAAATCATGAATGGTCTCATGAGTAGATTTACCAGGTCTAAAGCCATATTGTCGCTCCGACAACAAGTTTGGTTTTTCGAGGTATTCTATAAGCCTTTTAATAATAATCTTCTCCAATATTTTTGAAAGAGTAGGTTGGAGTGAAATTAGATGATAATTATCAGAACAATCACGTTTCCAAATAGTTTACTATTGTACCTGCCCCAGTCTGCTCCTAATAATTTTAATAAACTCTATCTTCTTGTATTCTGTTTATTGAGCGACCTGAAGCTGCGGGAATCTGTAAAAAATATATAATTCCAATTACCAAAGTAGATATTCAAATTCAAAACATTCAAGACCAAAAGGTTATTGATTGCAGAATCCAATCTCACTACTGAGCTAGCGAGGTATGAACTTACTTGTAGATGACTTTTGTGGAGATGTGCCTCTGTTCTTTGATCTCTTCCTGTAATCAGTAGTAAAGGCATTTTATCTATGAAACTATTCACAGATGAATTACTAGTAGAACTCACTGGTGAAGTTAAGTGGCCTACTTAAGCACTGGTGCACTAGTAGAACGACTGGCTTTCAGCGCACTGTGTATTTATTGTAGGTCGATCAACCATTGCTTCTAGCTCTGCTAATGTATGGAGCGGTTGAAGAGGTGAAATCCATGAAACATTGTGAAGGGTGGCATAGTTCCTCGTGGTTTGGAGTGGAAGTCCTCTCTCCTGTTTGTTATTTCTTTGCATTGTATTTTCTGTTCGCTACCTTTGGATTTTTTTCGGGTAGTGCTGGCTTGACAACTTCGCCAGTATTTTTAGTATTACTCCCAATTTCGCTCGTCGCTTCATTGCAGCCTTATAGATCGCGTACCGAGCGACGCCAGCTTGAAGCGGAGTTCTGCCACCTCTTTGCCGGGTCTTGGTACATTTTATTATTAAAAATATTGTTCTCCTTTGATATAACTACCAGAGAGTGTAACTGGTTAATTACTTCTTTGTTTTTGTGACTTTGTTTAATGAAAGTTGACACCTGTTGCATGTGGCAACCGCTCTCTTCGAGTTCATCGTCACTGTTTCCTATTTCTTTGGTCTCGACAGTGTAGCGGGCTTTGCTATAGTTCAGCCAAACTCTAAGTGTGCTCCGCGATACCCCTAAAGGGGTTCCGCAAGAATTTATAAAAAAATCAATACACCTCCCTCGAGGGGTAACGCCTTGAGGCACGCCACATGTGATTGGCTTTTCGAAACTGATCATTTTGCTCATTTTCCCACTCTGAGTACTATTTTGTAGGTAATTTTCTAATGGGACCTCTCACTCCCGGCCGTAGTTCAGGCCATGTTGGGGAGTGAGGAGGCCTGGATGGCAATGGTCTCCTTCTGCGAGGAGGTGATGACGCAGAAGGAGACTGCGGAGAGGGCCCGAGAGGATGATCCTTTGGCGGCCCCTCTCCGACGCAGACGGCGGGGAGCAAGAAGACGGCGGTTCGCCCGTCTTCCTCCTGCTCCCTAAAAGTAGCACCGGGGTGTAAGCCGGGGGGCTTACACCCTATTCCAAGGTGCACCCGTCTGGGGGTGTCCCAGTATACCGGGATGCCCCCGTAGCGTGAGGAGGCCCGGCGCATAGGCTGGGCCGACCGCTGGGGCGATGTGGTAATCCTTTAGGCTCCATGTCTCCCTATTTCATAGCGGCGAGGTATACCCGGGTGTTTTTTAGTAGGTATGCCGCCGGCTTCACCGGTGGAGAGTCCTACACTCCCCCACTGCCCGACCCAGGCAGTTGGATAGTGCGTAAAGCATTTCTCACCCGGATAACAAAAAAAAAAAAAAGGTTATTTTCTAATGGTTTCAGTTGTGTACCTTAACTTGACTTACACAGACTGACTGTCGAAGCAATGATTATTATTAGGTCCATCAAGTTATTTTACCTGCGAATAACTATTTCGATCTATGTCTGCAATTCGGATTTGTTGCCATCTAGATGCATGTGAATTTAAATGCGGTTTCGCAATAATATGTGGCAGCCAATTATTTGCAATTAGAATATAATGACTGATCTAATGAACATACCTTAACTTGACTTAGACAGATTGACTGTCGAAGCAATGATTATTATTATTAGGTCCATCAAGTTATTTTACCTGCGAATAACTATTCCGATCTATGTCTGTAGTTTGGATTTATTGCCATCTAGATGCATGTGAATTTAAATGCGGTTTCGCAATAATATGTGGTAATCAAAAATTTGCAATTAGTATTTAATGACTGATCTCATGAATGGACCTTAACTTGACTTACACAGATTGACTGTCGAAGCAATGATTATTATTAGGTCCATCAAGTTATTTTACCTGCGAATAACTATTTCGATCCATGATGACTGTGTATGTCTGCAATTCGGATTTATTGCCATCTAGGTGCATGTGAATTTAAATGCGGTTCCGCAATTATATGTGGCAGTAAATATTTTTCCTATTAAATATATTGACCGATATAATGAATGGACCTAAACTTGACTTATACAGACTGACTCTTTCGTATCCCAAAATTATGTTCCAATTTACTCACGAGCTTCAGAAGAGACATGGTGTCAAATGCTTTTCTAGGTCTAAGAATACTGTTAAGCATTTTGGTCTACTATTACTAGTACTAGTTTCTGAGCTACAAAATCCATGAAATCATGAATGGTCTCATGAGTAGATTTACCAGGTCTAAAGCCATATTGTCGCTCCGACAACAAGTTTGGTTTTTCGAGGTATTCTATAAGCCTTTTAATAATAATCTTCTCCAATATTTTTGAAAGAGTAGGTTGGAGTGAAATTAGATGATAATTATCAGAACAATCACGTTTCCAAATAGTTTACTATTGTACCTGCCCCAGTCTGCTCCTAATAATTTTAATAAACTCTATCTTCTTGTATTCTGTTTATTGAGCGAACTGAAGCTGCGGGAATCTGTAAAAAATATATAATTCCAATTACCAAAGTAGATATTCAAATTCAAAACATTCAAGACCAAAAGGTTATTGATTGCAGAATCCAATCTCACTACTGAGCTAGCGAGGTATGAACTTACTTGTAGATGACTTTTGTGGAGATGTGCCTCTGTTCTTTGATCTCTTCCTGTAATCAGTAGTAAAGGCATTTTATCTATGAAACTATTCACAGATGAATTACTAGTAGAACTCACTGGTGAAGTTAAGTGGCCTACTTAAGCACTGGTGCACTAGTAGAACGACTGGCTTTCAGCGCACTGTGTATTTATTGTAGGTCGATCAACCATTGCTTCTAGCTCTGCTAATGTATGGAGCGGTTGAAGAGGTGAAATCCATGAAACATTGTGAAGGGTGGCATAGTTCCTCGTGGTTTGGAGTGGAAGTCCTCTCTCCTGTTTGTTATTTCTTTGCATTGTATTTTCTGTTCGCTACCTTTGGATTTTTTTCGGGTAGTGCTGGCTTGACAACTTCGCCAGTATTTTTAGTATCACTTCCAATTTCGCTCGTCGCTTCATTGCAGCCTTATAGATCGCGTACCGAGCGACGCCAGCTTGAAGCGGAGTTCTGCCACCTCTTTGCCGGGTCTTGGTACATTTTATTATTAAAAATATTGTTCTCCTTTGATATAACTACCAGAGAGTGTAACTGGTTAATTACTTCTTTGTTTTTGTGACTTTGTTTAATGAAAGTTGACACCTGTTGCATGTGGCAACCGCTCTCTTCGAGTTCATCGTCACTGTTTCCTATTTCTTTGGTCTCGACAGTGTAGCGGGCTTTGCTATAGTTCAGCCAAACTCTAAGTGTGCTCCGCGATACCCCTAAAGGGGTTCCGCAAGAATTTATAAAAAAATCAATACACCTCCCTCGAGGGGTAACGCCTTGAGGCACGCCACATGTGATTGGCTTTTCGAAACTGATCATTTTGCTCATTTTCCCACTCTGAGTACTATTTTGTAGGTAATTTTCTAATGGGACCTCTCACTCCCGGCCGTAGTTCAGGCCATGTTGGGGAGTGAGGAGGCCTGGATGGCAATGGTCTCCTTCTGCGAGGAGGTGATGACGCAGAAGGAGACTGCGGAGAGGGCCCGAGAGGATGATCCTTTGGCGGCCCCTCTCCGACGCAGACGGCGGGGAGCAAGAAGACGGCGGTTCGCCCGTCTTCCTCCTGCTCCCTAAAAGTAGCACCGGGGTGTAAGCCGGGGGGCTTACACCCTATTCCAAGGTGCACCCGTCTGGGGGTGTCCCAGTATACCGGGATGCCCCCGTAGCGTGAGGAGGCCCGGCGCATAGGCTGGGCCGACCGCTGGGGCGATGTGGTAATCCTTTAGGCTCCATGTCTCCCTATTTCATAGCGGCGAGGTATACCCGGGTGTTTTTTAGTAGGTATGCCGCCGGCTTCACCGGTGGAGAGTCCTACACTCCCCCACTGCCCGACCCAGGCAGTTGGATAGTGCGTAAAGCATTTCTCACCCGGATAACAAAAAAAAAAAAAAGGTTATTTTCTAATGGTTTCAGTTGTGTACCTTAACTTGACTTACACAGACTGACTGTCGAAGCAATGATTATTATTAGGTCCATCAAGTTATTTTACCTGCGAATAACTATTTCGATCTATGTCTGCAATTCGGATTTGTTGCCATCTAGATGCATGTGAATTTAAATGCGGTTTCGCAATAATATGTGGCAGCCAATTATTTGCAATTAGAATATAATGACTGATCTAATGAACATACCTTAACTTGACTTAGACAGATTGACTGTCGAAGCAATGATTATTATTATTAGGTCCATCAAGTTATTTTACCTGCGAATAACTATTCCGATCTATGTCTGTAGTTTGGATTTATTGCCATCTAGATGCATGTGAATTTAAATGCGGTTTCGCAATAATATGTGGTAATCAAAAATTTGCAATTAGTATTTAATGACTGATCTCATGAATGGACCTTAACTTGACTTACACAGATTGACTGTCGAAGCAATGATTATTATTAGGTCCATCAAGTTATTTTACCTGCGAATAACTATTTCGATCCATGATGACTGTGTATGTCTGCAATTCGGATTTATTGCCATCTAGGTGCATGTGAATTTAAATGCGGTTCCGCAATTATATGTGGCAGTAAATATTTTTCCTATTAAATATATTGACCGATATAATGAATGGACCTAAACTTGACTTATACAGACTGACTCTTTCGTATCCCAAAATTATGTTCCAATTTACTCACGAGCTTCAGAAGAGACATGGTGTCAAATGCTTTTCTAGGTCTAAGAATACTGTTAAGCATTTTGGTCTACTATTACTAGTACTAGTTTCTGAGCTACAAAATCCATGAAATCATGAATGGTCTCATGAGTAGATTTACCAGGTCTAAAGCCATATTGTCGCTCCGACAACAAGTTTGGTTTTTCGAGGTATTCTATAAGCCTTTTAATAATAATCTTCTCCAATATTTTTGAAAGAGTAGGTTGGAGTGAAATTAGATGATAATTATCAGAACAATCACGTTTCCAAATAGTTTACTATTGTACCTGCCCCAGTCTGCTCCTAATAATTTTAATAAACTCTATCTTCTTGTATTCTGTTTATTGAGCGAACTGAAGCTGCGGGAATCTGTAAAAAATATATAATTCCAATTACCAAAGTAGATATTCAAATTCAAAACATTCAAGACCAAAAGGTTATTGATTGCAGAATCCAATCTCACTACTGAGCTAGCGAGGTATGAACTTACTTGTAGATGACTTTTGTGGAGATGTGCCTCTGTTCTTTGATCTCTTCCTGTAATCAGTAGTAAAGGCATTTTATCTATGAAACTATTCACAGATGAATTACTAGTAGAACTCACTGGTGAAGTTAAGTGGCCTACTTAAGCACTGGTGCACTAGTAGAACGACTGGCTTTCAGCGCACTGTGTATTTATTGTAGGTCGATCAACCATTGCTTCTAGCTCTGCTAATGTATGGAGCGGTTGAAGAGGTGAAATCCATGAAACATTGTGAAGGGTGGCATAGTTCCTCGTGGTTTGGAGTGGAAGTCCTCTCTCCTGTTTGTTATTTCTTTGCATTGTATTTTCTGTTCGCTACCTTTGGATTTTTTTCGGGTAGTGCTGGCTTGACAACTTCGCCAGTATTTTTAGTATTACTCCCAATTTCGCTCGTCGCTTCATTGCAGCCTTATAGATCGCGTACCGAGCGACGCCAGCTTGAAGCGGAGTTCTGCCACCTCTTTGCCGGGTCTTGGTACATTTTATTATTAAAAATATTGTTCTCCTTTGATATAACTACCAGAGAGTGTAATTGGTTAATTACTTCTTTGTTTTTGTGACTTTGTTCAATGAAAGTTGACACCTGTTGCATGTCGCAACCGCTCTCTTCGAGTTCATCGTCACTGTTTCCTATTTCTTTGGTCGTGACAGTGTAGCGGGCTTTGCTATAGTTCAGCCAAACTCTAAGTGTGCTCCGCGATACCCCTGAAGGGGTTCCGCAAGAATTTATAAAAAAATCAATACACCTCCCTCGAGGGGTAACGCCTTGAGGAACGCCACATGTGATTGGCTTTTCGGAACTGATCATTTTGCCCATTTTCCCACTCTGAGTACTATTTTGTAGGTAATTTTCTAATGGTTTCAGTTGTGTACCTTAACTTGACTTACACAGACTGACTGTCGAAGCAATGATTATTATTAGGTCCATCAAGTTATTTTACCTGCGAATAACTATTTCGATCTATGTCTGCAATTCGGATTTATTGCCATCTAGATGCATGTGAATTTAAATGCGGTTTCGCAATAATATGTGGTAGCCAATTATTTGCAATTAGAATATAATGACTGATCTAATGAACATACCTTAACTTGACTTACACAGATTGACTGTCGAAGCAATGATTATTATTATTAGGTCCATCAAGTTATTTTACCTGCGAATAACTATTCCGATCTATGATGACTGTGTATGTCTGCAATTCGGATTTATTGCCATCTAGGTGCATGTGAATTTAAATGCGGTTCCGCAATTATATGTGGCAGTAAATATTTTTCCAATTAAAATATATTGACCGATATAATGAATGGACCTAAACTTGACTTATACAGACTGACTCTTTCGTATCCCAAAATTATGTTCCAATTAGTCACGAGCTTCAGAAGAGACATGGTGTCAAATGCTTTTCTAGGTCTAAGAATACTGTTAAGCATTTTGGTCTACTATTACTAGTACTAGTTTCTGAGCTACAAAATCCATGAAATCATGAATGGTCTCATGAGTAGATTTACCAGGTCTAAAGCCATATTGTCGCTCCGACAACAAGTTCTGTTTTTCGAGGTATTCTATAAGCCTTTTAATAATAATCTTCTCCAATATTTTTGAAAGAGTAGGTTGGAGTGAAATTAGATGATAATTATCAGAACAATCACGTTTCCAAATAGTTTACTATTGTACCTGCCCCAGTCTGCTCCTAATAATTTTAATAAACTCTATCTTCTTGTATTCTGTTTATTGAGCGAACTGAAGCTGCGGGAATCTGTAAAAAATATATAATTCCAATTACCAAAGTAGATATTCAAATTCGAAACATTCAAGACCAAAAGGTTATTGATTGCAGAATCCAATCTCACTACTGAGCTAGCGAGGTATGAACTTACTTGTAGATGACTTTTGTGGAGATGTGCCTCTGTTCTTTGATCTCTTCCTGTAATCAGTAGTAAAGGCATTTTATCTATGAAACTATTCACAGATGAATTACTAGTAGAACTCACTGGTGAAGTTAAGTGGCCTACTTAAGCACTGGTGCACTAGTAGAACGACTGGCTTTCAGCGCACTGTGTATTTATTGTAGGTCGATCAACCATTGCTTCTAGCTCTGCTAATGTATGGAGCGGTTGAAGAGGTGAAATCCATGAAACATTGTGAAGGGTGGCATAGTTCCTCGTGGTTTGGAGTGGAAGTCCTCTCTCCTGTTTGTTATTTCTTTGCATTGTATTTTCTGTTCGCTACCTTTGGATTTTTTTCGGGTAGTGCTGGCTTGACAACTTCGCCAGTATTTTTAGTATCACTCCCAATTTCGCTCGTCGCTTCATTGCAGCCTTATAGATCGCGTACCGAGCGACGCCAGCTTGAAGCGGAGTTCTGCCACCTCTTTGCCGGGTCTTGGTACATTTTATTATTAAAAATATTGTTCTCCTTTGATATAACTACCAGAGAGTGTAACTGGTTAATTACTTCTTTGTTTTTGTGACTTTGTTTAATGAAAGTTGACACCTGTTGCATGTGGCAACCGCTCTCTTCGAGTTCATCGTCACTGTTTCCTATTTCTTTGGTCTCGACAGTGTAGCGGGCTTTGCTATAGTTCAGCCAAACTCTAAGTGTGCTCCGCGATACCCCTAAAGGGGTTCCGCAAGAATTTATAAAAAAATCAATACACCTCCCTCGAGGGGTAACGCCTTGAGGCACGCCACATGTGATTGGCTTTTCGAAACTGATCATTTTGCTCATTTTCCCACTCTGAGTACTATTTTGTAGGTAATTTTCTAATGGGACCTCTCACTCCCGGCCGTAGTTCAGGCCATGTTGGGGAGTGAGGAGGCCTGGATGGCAATGGTCTCCTTCTGCGAGGAGGTGATGACGCAGAAGGAGACTGCGGAGAGGGCCCGAGAGGATGATCCTTTGGCGGCCCCTCTCCGACGCAGACGGCGGGGAGCAAGAAGACGGCGGTTCGCCCGTCTTCCTCCTGCTCCCTAAAAGTAGCACCGGGGTGTAAGCCGGGGGGCTTACACCCTATTCCAAGGTGCACCCGTCTGGGGGTGTCCCAGTATACCGGGATGCCCCCGTAGCGTGAGGAGGCCCGGCGCATAGGCTGGGCCGACCGCTGGGGCGATGTGGTAATCCTTTAGGCTCCATGTCTCCCTATTTCATAGCGGCGAGGTATACCCGGGTGTTTTTTAGTAGGTATGCCGCCGGCTTCACCGGTGGAGAGTCCTACACTCCCCCACTGCCCGACCCAGGCAGTTGGATAGTGCGTAAAGCATTTCTCACCCGGATAACAAAAAAAAAAAAAAGGTTATTTTCTAATGGTTTCAGTTGTGTACCTTAACTTGACTTACACAGACTGACTGTCGAAGCAATGATTATTATTAGGTCCATCAAGTTATTTTACCTGCGAATAACTATTTCGATCTATGTCTGCAATTCGGATTTGTTGCCATCTAGATGCATGTGAATTTAAATGCGGTTTCGCAATAATATGTGGCAGCCAATTATTTGCAATTAGAATATAATGACTGATCTAATGAACATACCTTAACTTGACTTAGACAGATTGACTGTCGAAGCAATGATTATTATTATTAGGTCCATCAAGTTATTTTACCTGCGAATAACTATTCCGATCTATGATGACTGTGTATGTCTGCAATTCGGATTTATTGCCATCTAGGTGCATGTGAATTTAAATGCGGTTCCGCAATTATATGTGGCAGTAAATATTTTTCCAATTAAAATATATTGACCGATATAATGAATGGACCTAAACTTGACTTATACAGACTGACTCTTTCGTATCCCAAAATTATGTTCCAATTAGTCACGAGCTTCAGAAGAGACATGGTGTCAAATGCTTTTCTAGGTCTAAGAATACTGTTAAGCATTTTGGTCTACTATTACTAGTACTAGTTTCTGAGCTACAAAATCCATGAAATCATGAATGGTCTCATGAGTAGATTTACCAGGTCTAAAGCCATATTGTCGCTCCGACAACAAGTTCTGTTTTTCGAGGTATTCTATAAGCCTTTTAATAATAATCTTCTCCAATATTTTTGAAAGAGTAGGTTGGAGTGAAATTAGATGATAATTATCAGAACAATCACGTTTCCAAATAGTTTACTATTGTACCTGCCCCAGTCTGCTCCTAATAATTTTAATAAACTCTATCTTCTTGTATTCTGTTTATTGAGCGAACTGAAGCTGCGGGAATCTGTAAAAAATATATAATTCCAATTACCAAAGTAGATATTCAAATTCGAAACATTCAAGACCAAAAGGTTATTGATTGCAGAATCCAATCTCACTACTGAGCTAGCGAGGTATGAACTTACTTGTAGATGACTTTTGTGGAGATGTGCCTCTGTTCTTTGATCTCTTCCTGTAATCAGTAGTAAAGGCATTTTATCTATGAAACTATTCACAGATGAATTACTAGTAGAACTCACTGGTGAAGTTAAGTGGCCTACTTAAGCACTGGTGCACTAGTAGAACGACTGGCTTTCAGCGCACTGTGTATTTATTGTAGGTCGATCAACCATTGCTTCTAGCTCTGCTAATGTATGGAGCGGTTGAAGAGGTGAAATCCATGAAACATTGTGAAGGGTGGCATAGTTCCTCGTGGTTTGGAGTGGAAGTCCTCTCTCCTGTTTGTTATTTCTTTGCATTGTATTTTCTGTTCGCTACCTTTGGATTTTTTTCGGGTAGTGCTGGCTTGACAACTTCGCCAGTATTTTTAGTATTACTCCCAATTTCGCTCGTCGCTTCATTGCAGCCTTATAGATCGCGTACCGAGCGACGCCAGCTTGAAGCGGAGTTCTGCCACCTCTTTGCCGGGTCTTGGTACATTTTATTATTAAAAATATTGTTCTCCTTTGATATAACTACCAGAGAGTGTAATTGGTTAATTACTTCTTTGTTTTTGTGACTTTGTTCAATGAAAGTTGACACCTGTTGCATGTCGCAACCGCTCTCTTCGAGTTCATCGTCACTGTTTCCTATTTCTTTGGTCGTGACAGTGTAGCGGGCTTTGCTATAGTTCAGCCAAACTCTAAGTGTGCTCCGCGATACCCCTGAAGGGGTTCCGCAAGAATTTATAAAAAAATCAATACACCTCCCTCGAGGGGTAACGCCTTGAGGAACGCCACATGTGATTGGCTTTTCGGAACTGATCATTTTGCCCATTTTCCCACTCTGAGTACTATTTTGTAGGTAATTTTCTAATGGTTTCAGTTGTGTACCTTAACTTGACTTACACAGACTGACTGTCGAAGCAATGATTATTATTAGGTCCATCAAGTTATTTTACCTGCGAATAACTATTTCGATCTATGTCTGCAATTCGGATTTATTGCCATCTAGATGCATGTGAATTTAAATGCGGTTTCGCAATAATATGTGGTAGCCAATTATTTGCAATTAGAATATAATGACTGATCTAATGAACATACCTTAACTTGACTTACACAGATTGACTGTCGAAGCAATGATTATTATTATTAGGTCCATCAAGTTATTTTACCTGCGAATAACTATTCCGATCTATGATGACTGTGTATGTCTGCAATTCGGATTTATTGCCATCTAGGTGCATGTGAATTTAAATGCGGTTCCGCAATTATATGTGGCAGTAAATATTTTTCCAATTAAAATATATTGACCGATATAATGAATGGACCTAAACTTGACTTATACAGACTGACTCTTTCGTATCCCAAAATTATGTTCCAATTAGTCACGAGCTTCAGAAGAGACATGGTGTCAAATGCTTTTCTAGGTCTAAGAATACTGTTAAGCATTTTGGTCTACTATTACTAGTACTAGTTTCTGAGCTACAAAATCCATGAAATCATGAATGGTCTCATGAGTAGATTTACCAGGTCTAAAGCCATATTGTCGCTCCGACAACAAGTTTGGTTTTTCGAGGTATTCTATAAGCCTTTTAATAATAATCTTCTCCAATATTTTTGAAAGAGTAGGTTGGAGTGAAATTAGATGATAATTATCAGAACAATCACGTTTCCAAATAGTTTACTATTGTACCTGCCCCAGTCTGCTCCTAATAATTTTAATAAACTCTATCTTCTTGTATTCTGTTTATTGAGCGAACTGAAGCTGCGGGAATCTGTAAAAAATATATAATTCCAATTACCAAAGTAGATATTCAAATTCGAAACATTCAAGACCAAAATGTTATTGATTGCAGAATCCAATCTCACTACTGAGCTAGCGAGGTATGAACTTACTTGTAGATGACTTTTGTGGAGATGTGCCTCTGTTCTTTGATCTCTTCCTGTAATCAGTAGTAAAGGCATTTTATCTATGAAACTATTCACAGATGAACTACTAGTAGAACTCACTGGTGAAGTTAAGTGGCCTACTTAAGCAGTGGTGCACTAGTAGAACGACTGGCTTTCAGCGCACTGCGTATTTATTGTAGGTCGATCAACCATTGCTTCTAGCTCTGCTAATGTATGGAGCGGTTGAAGAGGTGAAATCCATGAAACATTGTGAAGGGTGGCATAGTTCCTCGTGGTTTGGAGTGGAAGTCCTCTCTCCTGTTTGTTATTTCTTTGCATTGTATTTTCTGTTCGCTACCTTTGGATTTTTTTCGGGTAGTGCTGGCTTGACAACTTCGCCAGTATTTTTAGTATCACTCCCAATTTCGCTCGTCGCTTCATTGCAGCCTTATAGATCGCGTACCGAGCGACGCCAGCTTGAAGCGGAGTTCTGCCACCTCTTTGCCGGGTCTTGGTACATTTTATTATTAAAAATATTGTTCTCCTTTGATATAACTACCAGAGAGTGTAACTGGTTAATTACTTCTTTGTTTTTGTGACTTTGTTTAATGAAAGTTGACACCTGTTGCATGTGGCAACCGCTCTCTTCGAGTTCATCGTCACTGTTTCCTATTTCTTTGGTCTCGACAGTGTAGCGGGCTTTGCTATAGTTCAGCCAAACTCTAAGTGTGCTCCGCGATACCCCTAAAGGGGTTCCGCAAGAATTTATAAAAAAATCAATACACCTCCCTCGAGGGGTAACGCCTTGAGGCACGCCACATGTGATTGGCTTTTCGAAACTGATCATTTTGCTCATTTTCCCACTCTGAGTACTATTTTGTAGGTAATTTTCTAATGGGACCTCTCACTCCCGGCCGTAGTTCAGGCCATGTTGGGGAGTGAGGAGGCCTGGATGGCAATGGTCTCCTTCTGCGAGGAGGTGATGACGCAGAAGGAGACTGCGGAGAGGGCCCGAGAGGATGATCCTTTGGCGGCCCCTCTCCGACGCAGACGGCGGGGAGCAAGAAGACGGCGGTTCGCCCGTCTTCCTCCTGCTCCCTAAAAGTAGCACCGGGGTGTAAGCCGGGGGGCTTACACCCTATTCCAAGGTGCACCCGTCTGGGGGTGTCCCAGTATACCGGGATGCCCCCGTAGCGTGAGGAGGCCCGGCGCATAGGCTGGGCCGACCGCTGGGGCGATGTGGTAATCCTTTAGGCTCCATGTCTCCCTATTTCATAGCGGCGAGGTATACCCGGGTGTTTTTTAGTAGGTATGCCGCCGGCTTCACCGGTGGAGAGTCCTACACTCCCCCACTGCCCGACCCAGGCAGTTGGATAGTGCGTAAAGCATTTCTCACCCGGATAACAAAAAAAAAAAAAAGGTTATTTTCTAATGGTTTCAGTTGTGTACCTTAACTTGACTTACACAGACTGACTGTCGAAGCAATGATTATTATTAGGTCCATCAAGTTATTTTACCTGCGAATAACTATTTCGATCTATGTCTGCAATTCGGATTTGTTGCCATCTAGATGCATGTGAATTTAAATGCGGTTTCGCAATAATATGTGGCAGCCAATTATTTGCAATTAGAATATAATGACTGATCTAATGAACATACCTTAACTTGACTTAGACAGATTGACTGTCGAAGCAATGATTATTATTATTAGGTCCATCAAGTTATTTTACCTGCGAATAACTATTCCGATCTATGATGACTGTGTATGTCTGCAATTCGGATTTATTGCCATCTAGGTGCATGTGAATTTAAATGCGGTTCCGCAATTATATGTGGCAGTAAATATTTTTCCAATTAAAATATATTGACCGATATAATGAATGGACCTAAACTTGACTTATACAGACTGACTCTTTCGTATCCCAAAATTATGTTCCAATTAGTCACGAGCTTCAGAAGAGACATGGTGTCAAATGCTTTTCTAGGTCTAAGAATACTGTTAAGCATTTTGGTCTACTATTACTAGTACTAGTTTCTGAGCTACAAAATCCATGAAATCATGAATGGTCTCATGAGTAGATTTACCAGGTCTAAAGCCATATTGTCGCTCCGACAACAAGTTCTGTTTTTCGAGGTATTCTATAAGCCTTTTAATAATAATCTTCTCCAATATTTTTGAAAGAGTAGGTTGGAGTGAAATTAGATGATAATTATCAGAACAATCACGTTTCCAAATAGTTTACTATTGTACCTGCCCCAGTCTGCTCCTAATAATTTTAATAAACTCTATCTTCTTGTATTCTGTTTATTGAGCGAACTGAAGCTGCGGGAATCTGTAAAAAATATATAATTCCAATTACCAAAGTAGATATTCAAATTCGAAACATTCAAGACCAAAAGGTTATTGATTGCAGAATCCAATCTCACTACTGAGCTAGCGAGGTATGAACTTACTTGTAGATGACTTTTGTGGAGATGTGCCTCTGTTCTTTGATCTCTTCCTGTAATCAGTAGTAAAGGCATTTTATCTATGAAACTATTCACAGATGAATTACTAGTAGAACTCACTGGTGAAGTTAAGTGGCCTACTTAAGCACTGGTGCACTAGTAGAACGACTGGCTTTCAGCGCACTGTGTATTTATTGTAGGTCGATCAACCATTGCTTCTAGCTCTGCTAATGTATGGAGCGGTTGAAGAGGTGAAATCCATGAAACATTGTGAAGGGTGGCATAGTTCCTCGTGGTTTGGAGTGGAAGTCCTCTCTCCTGTTTGTTATTTCTTTGCATTGTATTTTCTGTTCGCTACCTTTGGATTTTTTTCGGGTAGTGCTGGCTTGACAACTTCGCCAGTATTTTTAGTATTACTCCCAATTTCGCTCGTCGCTTCATTGCAGCCTTATAGATCGCGTACCGAGCGACGCCAGCTTGAAGCGGAGTTCTGCCACCTCTTTGCCGGGTCTTGGTACATTTTATTATTAAAAATATTGTTCTCCTTTGATATAACTACCAGAGAGTGTAATTGGTTAATTACTTCTTTGTTTTTGTGACTTTGTTCAATGAAAGTTGACACCTGTTGCATGTCGCAACCGCTCTCTTCGAGTTCATCGTCACTGTTTCCTATTTCTTTGGTCGTGACAGTGTAGCGGGCTTTGCTATAGTTCAGCCAAACTCTAAGTGTGCTCCGCGATACCCCTGAAGGGGTTCCGCAAGAATTTATAAAAAAATCAATACACCTCCCTCGAGGGGTAACGCCTTGAGGAACGCCACATGTGATTGGCTTTTCGGAACTGATCATTTTGCCCATTTTCCCACTCTGAGTACTATTTTGTAGGTAATTTTCTAATGGTTTCAGTTGTGTACCTTAACTTGACTTACACAGACTGACTGTCGAAGCAATGATTATTATTAGGTCCATCAAGTTATTTTACCTGCGAATAACTATTTCGATCTATGTCTGCAATTCGGATTTATTGCCATCTAGATGCATGTGAATTTAAATGCGGTTTCGCAATAATATGTGGTAGCCAATTATTTGCAATTAGAATATAATGACTGATCTAATGAACATACCTTAACTTGACTTACACAGATTGACTGTCGAAGCAATGATTATTATTATTAGGTCCATCAAGTTATTTTACCTGCGAATAACTATTCCGATCTATGATGACTGTGTATGTCTGCAATTCGGATTTATTGCCATCTAGGTGCATGTGAATTTAAATGCGGTTCCGCAATTATATGTGGCAGTAAATATTTTTCCAATTAAAATATATTGACCGATATAATGAATGGACCTAAACTTGACTTATACAGACTGACTCTTTCGTATCCCAAAATTATGTTCCAATTAGTCACGAGCTTCAGAAGAGACATGGTGTCAAATGCTTTTCTAGGTCTAAGAATACTGTTAAGCATTTTGGTCTACTATTACTAGTACTAGTTTCTGAGCTACAAAATCCATGAAATCATGAATGGTCTCATGAGTAGATTTACCAGGTCTAAAGCCATATTGTCGCTCCGACAACAAGTTCTGTTTTTCGAGGTATTCTATAAGCCTTTTAATAATAATCTTCTCCAATATTTTTGAAAGAGTAGGTTGGAGTGAAATTAGATGATAATTATCAGAACAATCACGTTTCCAAATAGTTTACTATTGTACCTGCCCCAGTCTGCTCCTAATAATTTTAATAAACTCTATCTTCTTGTATTCTGTTTATTGAGCGAACTGAAGCTGCGGGAATCTGTAAAAAATATATAATTCCAATTACCAAAGTAGATATTCAAATTCGAAACATTCAAGACCAAAAGGTTATTGATTGCAGAATCCAATCTCACTACTGAGCTAGCGAGGTATGAACTTACTTGTAGATGACTTTTGTGGAGATGTGCCTCTGTTCTTTGATCTCTTCCTGTAATCAGTAGTAAAGGCATTTTATCTATGAAACTATTCACAGATGAACTACTAGTAGAACTCACTGGTGAAGTTAAGTGGCCTACTTAAGCAGTGGTGCACTAGTAGAACGACTGGCTTTCAGCGCACTGCGTATTTATTGTAGGTCGATCAACCATTGCTTCTAGCTCTGCTAATGTATGGAGCGGTTGAAGAGGTGAAATCCATGAAACATTGTGAAGGGTGGCATAGTTCCTCGTGGTTTGGAGTGGAAGTCCTCTCTCCTGTTTGTTATTTCTTTGCATTGTATTTTCTGTTCGCTACCTTTGGATTTTTTTCGGGTAGTGCTGGCTTGACAACTTCGCCAGTATTTTTAGTATCACTCCCAATTTCGCTCGTCGCTTCATTGCAGCCTTATAGATCGCGTACCGAGCGACGCCAGCTTGAAGCGGAGTTCTGCCACCTCTTTGCCGGGTCTTGGTACATTTTATTATTAAAAATATTGTTCTCCTTTGATATAACTACCAGAGAGTGTAACTGGTTAATTACTTCTTTGTTTTTGTGACTTTGTTTAATGAAAGTTGACACCTGTTGCATGTGGCAACCGCTCTCTTCGAGTTCATCGTCACTGTTTCCTATTTCTTTGGTCTCGACAGTGTAGCGGGCTTTGCTATAGTTCAGCCAAACTCTAAGTGTGCTCCGCGATACCCCTAAAGGGGTTCCGCAAGAATTTATAAAAAAATCAATACACCTCCCTCGAGGGGTAACGCCTTGAGGCACGCCACATGTGATTGGCTTTTCGAAACTGATCATTTTGCTCATTTTCCCACTCTGAGTACTATTTTGTAGGTAATTTTCTAATGGGACCTCTCACTCCCGGCCGTAGTTCAGGCCATGTTGGGGAGTGAGGAGGCCTGGATGGCAATGGTCTCCTTCTGCGAGGAGGTGATGACGCAGAAGGAGACTGCGGAGAGGGCCCGAGAGGATGATCCTTTGGCGGCCCCTCTCCGACGCAGACGGCGGGGAGCAAGAAGACGGCGGTTCGCCCGTCTTCCTCCTGCTCCCTAAAAGTAGCACCGGGGTGTAAGCCGGGGGGCTTACACCCTATTCCAAGGTGCACCCGTCTGGGGGTGTCCCAGTATACCGGGATGCCCCCGTAGCGTGAGGAGGCCCGGCGCATAGGCTGGGCCGACCGCTGGGGCGATGTGGTAATCCTTTAGGCTCCATGTCTCCCTATTTCATAGCGGCGAGGTATACCCGGGTGTTTTTTAGTAGGTATGCCGCCGGCTTCACCGGTGGAGAGTCCTACACTCCCCCACTGCCCGACCCAGGCAGTTGGATAGTGCGTAAAGCATTTCTCACCCGGATAACAAAAAAAAAAAAAAAGGTTATTTTCTAATGGTTTCAGTTGTGTACCTTAACTTGACTTACACAGACTGACTGTCGAAGCAATGATTATTATTAGGTCCATCAAGTTATTTTACCTGCGAATAACTATTTCGATCTATGTCTGCAATTCGGATTTGTTGCCATCTAGATGCATGTGAATTTAAATGCGGTTTCGCAATAATATGTGGCAGCCAATTATTTGCAATTAGAATATAATGACTGATCTAATGAACATACCTTAACTTGACTTAGACAGATTGACTGTCGAAGCAATGATTATTATTATTAGGTCCATCAAGTTATTTTACCTGCGAATAACTATTCCGATCTATGTCTGTAGTTTGGATTTATTGCCATCTAGATGCATGTGAATTTAAATGCGGTTTCGCAATAATATGTGGTAATCAAAAATTTGCAATTAGAATTTAATGACTGATCTCATGAATGGACCATAACTTGACTTACACAGATTGACTGTCGAAGCAATGATTATTATTAGGTCCATCAAGTTATTTTACCTGCGAATAACTATTTCGATCCATGATGACTGTGTATGTCTGCAATTCGGATTTATTGCCATCTAGGTGCATGTGAATTTAAATGCGGTTCCGCAATTATATGTGGCAGTAAATATTTTTCCAATTAAAATATATTGACCGATATAATGAATGGACCTAAACTTGACTTATACAGACTGACTCTTTCGTATCCCAAAATTATGTTCCAATTTACTCACGAGCTTCAGAAGAGACATGGTGTCAAATGCTTTTCTAGGTCTAAGAATACTGTTAAGCATTTTGGTCTACTGTTACTAGTACTAGTTTCTGAGCTACAAAATCCATGAAATCATGAATGGTCTCATGAGTAGATTTACCAGGTCTAAAGCCATATTGTCGCTCCGACAACAAGTTTGGTTTTTCGAGGTATTCTATAAGCCTTTTAATAATAATCTTCTCCAATATTTTTGAAAGAGTAGGTTGGAGTGAAATTAGATGATAATTATCAGAACAATCACGTTTCCAAATAGTTTACTATTGTACCTGCCCCAGTCTGCTCCTAATAATTTTAATAAACTCTATCTTCTTGTATTCTGTTTATTGAGCGAACTGAAGCTGCGGGAATCTGTAAAAAATATATAATTCCAATTACCAAAGTAGATATTCAAATTCAAAACATTCAAGACCAAAAGGTTATTGATTGCAGAATCCAATCTCACTACTGAGCTAGCGAGGTATGAACTTACTTGTAGATGACTTTTGTGGAGATGTGCCTCTGTTCTTTGATCTCTTCCTGTAATCAGTAGTAAAGGCATTTTATCTATGAAACTATTCACAGATGAATTACTAGTAGAACTCACTGGTGAAGTTAAGTGGCCTACTTAAGCACTGGTGCACTAGTAGAACGACTGGCTTTCAGCGCACTGTGTATTTATTGTAGGTCGATCAACCATTGCTTCTAGCTCTGCTAATGTATGGAGCGGTTGAAGAGGTGAAATCCATGAAACATTGTGAAGGGTGGCATAGTTCCTCGTGGTTTGGAGTGGAAGTCCTCTCTCCTGTTTGTTATTTCTTTGCATTGTATTTTCTGTTCGCTACCTTTGGATTTTTTTCGGGTAGTGCTGGCTTGACAACTTCGCCAGTATTTTTAGTATTACTCCCAATTTCGCTCGTCGCTTCATTGCAGCCTTATAGATCGCGTACCGAGCGACGCCAGCTTGAAGCGGAGTTCTGCCACCTCTTTGCCGGGTCTTGGTACATTTTATTATTAAAAATATTGTTCTCCTTTGATATAACTACCAGAGAGTGTAATTGGTTAATTACTTCTTTGTTTTTGTGACTTTGTTCAATGAAAGTTGACACCTGTTGCATGTCGCAACCGCTCTCTTCGAGTTCATCGTCACTGTTTCCTATTTCTTTGGTCGTGACAGTGTAGCGGGCTTTGCTATAGTTCAGCCAAACTCTAAGTGTGCTCCGCGATACCCCTGAAGGGGTTCCGCAAGAATTTATAAAAAAATCAATACACCTCCCTCGAGGGGTAACGCCTTGAGGAACGCCACATGTGATTGGCTTTTCGGAACTGATCATTTTGCCCATTTTCCCACTCTGAGTACTATTTTGTAGGTAATTTTCTAATGGTTTCAGTTGTGTACCTTAACTTGACTTACACAGACTGACTGTCGAAGCAATGATTATTATTAGGTCCATCAAGTTATTTTACCTGCGAATAACTATTTCGATCTATGTCTGCAATTCGGATTTATTGCCATCTAGATGCATGTGAATTTAAATGCGGTTTCGCAATAATATGTGGCAGCCAATTATTTGCAATTAGAATATAATGACTGATCTAATGAACATACCTTAACTTGACTTACACAGATTGACTGTCGAAGCAATGATTATTATTATTAGGTCCATCAAGTTATTTTACCTGCGAATAACTATTCCGATCTATGATGACTGTGTATGTCTGCAATTCGGATTTATTGCCATCTAGGTGCATGTGAATTTAAATGCGGTTCCGCAATTATATGTGGCAGTAAATATTTTTCCAATTAAAATATATTGACCGATATAATGAATGGACCTAAACTTGACTTATACAGACTGACTCTTTCGTATCCCAAAATTATGTTCCAATTTACTCACGAGCTTCAGAAGAGACATGGTGTCAAATGCTTTTCTAGGTCTAAGAATACTGTTAAGCATTTTGGTCTACTGTTACTAGTACTAGTTTCTGAGCTACAAAATCCATGAAATCATGAATGGTCTCATGAGTAGATTTACCAGGTCTAAAGCCATATTGTCGCTCCGACAACAAGTTTGGTTTTTCGAGGTATTCTATAAGCCTTTTAATAATAATCTTCTCCAATATTTTTGAAAGAGTAGGTTGGAGTGAAATTAGATGATAATTATCAGAACAATCACGTTTCCAAATAGTTTACTATTGTACCTGCCCCAGTCTGCTCCTAATAATTTTAATAAACTCTATCTTCTTGTATTCTGTTTATTGAGCGAACTGAAGCTGCGGGAATCTGTAAAAAATATATAATTCCAATTACCAAAGTAGATATTCAAATTCAAAACATTCAAGACCAAAAGGTTATTGATTGCAGAATCCAATCTCACTACTGAGCTAGCGAGGTATGAACTTACTTGTAGATGACTTTTGTGGAGATGTGCCTCTGTTCTTTGATCTCTTCCTGTAATCAGTAGTAAAGGCATTTTATCTATGAAACTATTCACAGATGAATTACTAGTAGAACTCACTGGTGAAGTTAAGTGGCCTACTTAAGCACTGGTGCACTAGTAGAACGACTGGCTTTCAGCGCACTGTGTATTTATTGTAGGTCGATCAACCATTGCTTCTAGCTCTGCTAATGTATGGAGCGGTTGAAGAGGTGAAATCCATGAAACATTGTGAAGGGTGGCATAGTTCCTCGTGGTTTGGAGTGGAAGTCCTCTCTCCTGTTTGTTATTTCTTTGCATTGTATTTTCTGTTCGCTACCTTTGGATTTTTTTCGGGTAGTGCTGGCTTGACAACTTCGCCAGTATTTTTAGTATTACTCCCAATTTCGCTCGTCGCTTCATTGCAGCCTTATAGATCGCGTACCGAGCGACGCCAGCTTGAAGCGGAGTTCTGCCACCTCTTTGCCGGGTCTTGGTACATTTTATTATTAAAAATATTGTTCTCCTTTGATATAACTACCAGAGAGTGTAATTGGTTAATTACTTCTTTGTTTTTGTGACTTTGTTCAATGAAAGTTGACACCTGTTGCATGTCGCAACCGCTCTCTTCGAGTTCATCGTCACTGTTTCCTATTTCTTTGGTCGCGACAGTGTAGCGGGCTTTGCTATAGTTCAGCCAAACTCTAAGTGTGCTCCGCGATACCCCTGAAGGGGTTCCGCAAGAATTTATAAAAAAATCAATACACCTCCCTCGAGGGGTAACGCCTTGAGGAACGCCACATGTGATTGGCTTTTCGGAACTGATCATTTTGCCCATTTTCCCACTCTGAGTACTATTTTGTAGGTAATTTTCTAATGGTTTCAGTTGTGTACCTTAACTTGACTTACACAGACTGACTGTCGAAGCAATGATTATTATTAGGTCCATCAAGTTATTTTACCTGCGAATAACTATTTCGATCTATGTCTGCAATTCGGATTTATTGCCATCTAGATGCATGTGAATTTAAATGCGGTTTCGCAATAATATGTGGCAGCCAATTATTTGCAATTAGAATATAATGACTGATCTAATGAACATACCTTAACTTGACTTACACAGATTGACTGTCGAAGCAATGATTATTATTATTAGGTCCATCAAGTTATTTTACCTGCGAATAACTATTCCGATCTATGATGACTGTGTATGTCTGCAATTCGGATTTATTGCCATCTAGGTGCATGTGAATTTAAATGCGGTTCCGCAATTATATGTGGCAGTAAATATTTTTCCAATTAAAATATATTGACCGATATAATGAATGGACCTAAACTTGACTTATACAGACTGACTCTTTCGTATCCCAAAATTATGTTCCAATTTACTCACGAGCTTCAGAAGAGACATGGTGTCAAATGCTTTTCTAGGTCTAAGAATACTGTTAAGCATTTTGGTCTACTATTACTAGTACTAGTTTCTGAGCTACAAAATCCATGAAATCATGAATGGTCTCATGAGTAGATTTACCAGGTCTAAAGCCATATTGTCGCTCCGACAACAAGTTTGGTTTTTCGAGGTATTCTATAAGCCTTTTAATAATAATCTTCTCCAATATTTTTGAAAGAGTAGGTTGGAGTGAAATTAGATGATAATTATCAGAACAATCACGTTTCCAAATAGTTTACTATTGAACCTGCCCCAGTCTGCTCCTAATAATTTTAATAAACTCTATCTTCTTGTATTCTGTTTATTGAGCGACCTGAAGCTGCGGGAATCTGTAAAAAATATATAATTCCAATTACCAAAGTAGATATTCAAATTCAAAACATTCAAGACCAAAAGGTTATTGATTGCAGAATCCAATCTCACTACTGAGCTAGCGAGGTATGAACTTACTTGTAGATGACTTTTGTGGAGATGTGCCTCTGTTCTTTGATCTCTTCCTGTAATCAGTAGTAAAGGCATTTTATCTATGAAACTATTCACAGATGAATTACTAGTAGAACTCACTGGTGAAGTTAAGTGGCCTACTTAAGCACTGGTGCACTAGTAGAACGACTGGCTTTCAGCGCACTGTGTATTTATTGTAGGTCGATCAACCATTGCTTCTAGCTCTGCTAATGTATGGAGCGGTTGAAGAGGTGAAATCCATGAAACATTGTGAAGGGTGGCATAGTTCCTCGTGGTTTGGAGTGGAAGTCCTCTCTCCTGTTTGTTATTTCTTTGCATTGTATTTTCTGTTCGCTACCTTTGGATTTTTTTCGGGTAGTGCTGGCTTGACAACTTCGCCAGTATTTTTAGTATTACTCCCAATTTCGCTCGTCGCTTCATTGCAGCCTTATAGATCGCGTACTGAGCGACGCCAGCTTGAAGCGGAGTTCTGCCACCTCTTTGCCGGGTCTTGGTACATTTTATTATTAAAAATATTGTTCTCCTTTGATATAACTACCAGAGAGTGTAATTGGTTAATTACTTCTTTGTTTTTGTGACTTTGTTCAATGAAAGTTGACACCTGTTGCATGTCGCAACCGCTCTCTTCGAGTTCATCGTCACTGTTTCCTATTTCTTTGGTCGTGACAGTGTAGCGGGCTTTGCTATAGTTCAGCCAAACTCTAAGTGTGCTCCGCGATACCCCTGAAGGGGTTCCGCAAGAATTTATAAAAAAATCAATACACCTCCCTCGAGGGGTAACGCCTTGAGGAACGCCACATGTGATTGGCTTTTCGGAACTGATCATTTTGCCCATTTTCCCACTCTGAGTACTATTTTGTAGGTAATTTTCTAATGGTTTCAGTTGTGTACCTTAACTTGACTTACACAGACTGACTGTCGAAGCAATGATTATTATTAGGTCCATCAAGTTATTTTACCTGCGAATAACTATTTCGATCTATGTCTGCAATTCGGATATATTGCCATCTAGATGCATGTGAATTTAAATGCGGTTTCGCAATAATATGTGGCAGCCAATTATTTGCAATTAGAATATAATGACTGATCTAATGAACATACCTTAACTTGACTTACACAGATTGACTGTCGAAGCAATGATTATTATTATTAGGTCCATCAAGTTATTTTACCTGCGAATAACTATTCCGATCTATGATGACTGTGTATGTCTGCAATTCGGATTTATTGCCATCTAGGTGCATGTGAATTTAAATGCGGTTCCGCAATTATATGTGGCAGTAAATATTTTTCCAATTAAAATATATTGACCGATATAATGAATGGACCTAAACTTGACTTATACAGACTGACTCTTTCGTATCCCAAAATTATGTTCCAATTTACTCACGAGCTTCAGAAGAGACATGGTGTCAAATGCTTTTCTAGGTCTAAGAATACTGTTAAGCATTTTGGTCTACTATTACTAGTACTAGTTTCTGAGCTACAAAATCCATGAAATCATGAATGGTCTCATGAGTAGATTTACCAGGTCTAAAGCCATATTGTCGCTCCGACAACAAGTTTGGTTTTTCGAGGTATTCTATAAGCCTTTTAATAATAATCTTCTCCAATATTTTTGAAAGAGTAGGTTGGAGTGAAATTAGATGATAATTATCAGAACAATCACGTTTCCAAATAGTTTACTATTGTACCTGCCCCAGTCTGCTCCTAATAATTTTAATAAACTCTATCTTCTTGTATTCTGTTTATTGAGCGACCTGAAGCTGCGGGAATCTGTAAAAAATATATAATTCCAATTACCAAAGTAGATATTCAAATTCAAAACATTCAAGACCAAAAGGTTATTGATTGCAGAATCCAATCTCACTACTGAGCTAGCGAGGTATGAACTTACTTGTAGATGACTTTTGTGGAGATGTGCCTCTGTTCTTTGATCTCTTCCTGTAATCAGTAGTAAAGGCATTTTATCTATGAAACTATTCACAGATGAATTACTAGTAGAACTCACTGGTGAAGTTAAGTGGCCTACTTAAGCACTGGTGCACTAGTAGAACGACTGGCTTTCAGCGCACTGTGTATTTATTGTAGGTCGATCAACCATTGCTTCTAGCTCTGCTAATGTATGGAGCGGTTGAAGAGGTGAAATCCATGAAACATTGTGAAGGGTGGCATAGTTCCTCGTGGTTTGGAGTGGAAGTCCTCTCTCCTGTTTGTTATTTCTTTGCATTGTATTTTCTGTTCGCTACCTTTGGATTTTTTTCGGGTAGTGCTGGCTTGACAACTTCGCCAGTATTTTTAGTATTACTCCCAATTTCGCTCGTCGCTTCATTGCAGCCTTATAGATCGCGTACCGAGCGACGCCAGCTTGAAGCGGAGTTCTGCCACCTCTTTGCCGGGTCTTGGTACATTTTATTATTAAAAATATTGTTCTCCTTTGATATAACTACCAGAGAGTGTAATTGGTTAATTACTTCTTTGTTTTTGTGACTTTGTTCAATGAAAGTTGACACCTGTTGCATGTCGCAACCGCTCTCTTCGAGTTCATCGTCACTGTTTCCTATTTCTTTGGTCGTGACAGTGTAGCGGGCTTTGCTATAGTTCAGCCAAACTCTAAGTGTGCTCCGCGATACCCCTGAAGGGGTTCCGCAAGAATTTATAAAAAAATCAATACACCTCCCTCGAGGGGTAACGCCTTGAGGAACGCCACATGTGATTGGCTTTTCGGAACTGATCATTTTGCCCATTTTCCCACTCTGAGTACTATTTTGTAGGTAATTTTCTAATGGTTTCAGTTGTGTACCTTAACTTGACTTACACAGACTGACTGTCGAAGCAATGATTATTATTAGGTCCATCAAGTTATTTTACCTGCGAATAACTATTTCGATCTATGTCTGCAATTCGGATTTATTGCCATCTAGATGCATGTGAATTTAAATGCGGTTTCGCAATAATATGTGGCAGCCAATTATTTGCAATTAGAATATAATGACTGATCTAATGAACATACCTTAACTTGACTTACACAGATTGACTGTCGAAGCAATGATTATTATTATTAGGTCCATCAAGTTATTTTACCTGCGAATAACTATTCCGATCTATGATGACTGTGTATGTCTGCAATTCGGATTTATTGCCATCTAGGTGCATGTGAATTTAAATGCGGTTCCGCAATTATATGTGGCAGTAAATATTTTTCCAATTAAAATATATTGACCGATATAATGAATGGACCTAAACTTGACTTATACAGACTGACTCTTTCGTATCCCAAAATTATGTTCCAATTTACTCACGAGCTTCAGAAGAGACATGGTGTCAAATGCTTTTCTAGGTCTAAGAATACTGTTAAGCATTTTGGTCTACTATTACTAGTACTAGTTTCTGAGCTACAAAATCCATGAAATCATGAATGGTCTCATGAGTAGATTTACCAGGTCTAAAGCCATATTGTCGCTCCGACAACAAGTTCTGTTTTTCGAGGTATTCTATAAGCCTTTTAATAAAAATCTTCTCCAATATTTTTGAAAGAGTAGGTTGGAGTGAAATTAGATGATAATTATCAGAACAATCACGTTTCCAAATAGTTTACTATTGTACCTGCCCCAGTCTGCTCCTAATAATTTTAATAAACTCTATCTTCTTGTATTCTGTTTATTGAGCGAACTGAAGCTGCGGGAATCTGTAAAAAATATATAATTCCAATTACCAAAGTAGATATTCAAATTCGAAACATTCAAGACCAAAAGGTTATTGATTGCAGAATCCAATCTCACTACTGAGCTAGCGAGGTATGAACTTACTTGTAGATGACTTTTGTGGAGATGTGCCTCTGTTCTTTGATCTCTTCCTGTAATCAGTAGTAAAGGCATTTTATCTATGAAACTATTCACAGATGAATTACTAGTAGAACTCACTGGTGAAGTTAAGTGGCCTACTTAAGCACTGGTGCACTAGTAGAACGACTGGCTTTCAGCGCACTGCGTATTTATTGTAGGTCGATCAACCATTGCTTCTAGCTCTGCTAATGTATGGAGCGGTTGAAGAGGTGAAATCCATGAAACATTGTGAAGGGTGGCATAGTTCCTCGTGGTTTGGAGTGGAAGTCCTCTCTCCTGTTTGTTATTTCTTTGCATTGTATTTTCTGTTCGCTACCTTTGGATTTTTTTCGGGTAGTGCTGGCTTGACAACTTCGCCAGTATTTTTAGTATCACTCCCAATTTCGCTCGTCGCTTCATTGCAGCCTTATAGATCGCGTACCGAGCGACGCCAGCTTGAAGCGGAGTTCTACCACCTCTTTGCCGGGTCTTGGTACATTTTATTATTAAAAATATTGTTCTCCTTTGATATAACTACCAGAGAGTGTAACTGGTTAATTACTTCTTTGTTTTTGTGACTTTGTTTAATGAAAGTTGACACCTGTTGCATGTGGCAACCGCTCTCTTCGAGTTCATCGTCACTGTTTCCTATTTCTTTGGTCTCGACAGTGTAGCGGGCTTTGCTATAGTTCAGCCAAACTCTAAGTGTGCTCCGCGATACCCCTAAAGGGGTTCCGCAAGAATTTATAAAAAAATCAATACACCTCCCTCGAGGGGTAACGCCTTGAGGCACGCCACATGTGATTGGCTTTTCGAAACTGATCATTTTGCTCATTTTCCCACTCTGAGTACTATTTTGTAGGTAATTTTCTAATGGGAACTCTCACTCCCGGCCGTAGTTCAGGCCATGTTGGGGAGTGAGGAGGCCTGGATGGCAATGGTCTCCTTCTGCGAGGAGGTGATGACGCAGAAGGAGACTGCGGAGAGGGCCCGAGAGGATGATCCTTTGGCGGCCCCTCTCCGACGCAGACGGCGGGGAGCAAGAAGACGGCGGTTCGCCCGTCTTCCTCCTGCTCCCTTAAAGTAGCACCGGGGTGTAAGCCGGGGGGCTTACACCCTATTCCAAGGTGCACCCGTCTGGGGGTGTCCCAGTATACCGGGATGCCCCCGTAGCGTGAGGAGGCCCGGCGCATAGGCTGGGCCGACCGCTGGGGCGATGTGGTAATCCTTTAGGCTCCATGTCTCCCTATTTCATAGCGGCGAGGTATACCCGGGTGTTTTTTAGTAGGTATGCCGCCGGCTTCACCGGTGGAGAGTCCTACACTCCCCCACTGCCCGACCCAGGCAGTTGGATAGTGCGTAAAGCATTTCTCACCCGGATAACAAAAAAAAAAAAAAAGGTTATTTTCTAATGGTTTCAGTTGTGTACCTTAACTTGACTTACACAGACTGACTGTCGAAGCAATGATTATTATTAGGTCCATCAAGTTATTTTACCTGCGAATAACTATTTCGATCTATGTCTGCAATTCGGATTTATTGCCATCTAGATGCATGTGAATTTAAATGCGGTTTCGCAATAATATGTGGCAGCCAATTATTTGCAATTAGAATATAATGACTGATCTAATGATCATACCTAACTTGACTTAGACAGATTGACTGTCGAAGCAATGATTATTATTATTAGGTCCATCAAGTTATTTTACCTGCGAATAACTATTCCGATCTATGTCTGTAGTTTGGATTTATTGCCATCTAGATGCATGTGAATTTAAATGCGGTTTCGCAATAATATGTGGTAATCAAAAATTTGCAATTAGAATTTAATGACTGATCTCATGAATGGACCATAACTTGACTTACACAGATTGACTGTCGAAGCAATGATTATTATTAGGTCCATCAAGTTATTTTACCTGCGAATAACTATTTCGATCCATGATGACTGTGTATGTCTGCAATTCGGATTTATTGCCATCTAGGTGCATGTGAATTTAAATGCGGTTCCGCAATTATATGTGGCAGTAAATATTTTTCCAATTAAAATATATTGACCGATATAATGAATGGACCTAAACTTGACTTATACAGACTGACTCTTTCGTATCCCAAAATTATGTTCCAATTTACTCACGAGCTTCAGAAGAGACATGGTGTCAAATGCTTTTCTAGGTCTAAGAATACTGTTAAGCATTTTGGTCTACTGTTACTAGTACTAGTTTCTGAGCTACAAAATCCATGAAATCATGAATGGTCTCATGAGTAGATTTACCAGGTCTAAAGCCATATTGTCGCTCCGACAACAAGTTTGGTTTTTCGAGGTATTCTATAAGCCTTTTAATAATAATCTTCTCCAATATTTTTGAAAGAGTAGGTTGGAGTGAAATTAGATGATAATTATCAGAACAATCACGTTTCCAAATAGTTTACTATTGTACCTGCCCCAGTCTGCTCCTAATAATTTTAATAAACTCTATCTTCTTGTATTCTGTTTATTGAGCGACCTGAAGCTGCGGGAATCTGTAAAAAATATATAATTCCAATTACCAAAGTAGATATTCAAATTCAAAACATTCAAGACCAAAAGGTTATTGATTGCAGAATCCAATCTCACTACTGAGCTAGCGAGGTATGAACTTACTTGTAGATGACTTTTGTGGAGATGTGCCTCTGTTCTTTGATCTCTTCCTGTAATCAGTAGTAAAGGCATTTTATCTATGAAACTATTCACAGATGAATTACTAGTAGAACTCACTGGTGAAGTTAAGTGGCCTACTTAAGCACTGGTGCACTAGTAGAACGACTGGCTTTCAGCGCACTGTGTATTTATTGTAGGTCGATCAACCATTGCTTCTAGCTCTGCTAATGTATGGAGCGGTTGAAGAGGTGAAATCCATGAAACATTGTGAAGGGTGGCATAGTTCCTCGTGGTTTGGAGTGGAAGTCCTCTCTCCTGTTTGTTATTTCTTTGCATTGTATTTTCTGTTCGCTACCTTTGGATTTTTTTCGGGTAGTGCTGGCTTGACAACTTCGCCAGTATTTTTAGTATTACTCCCAATTTCGCTCGTCGCTTCATTGCAGCCTTATAGATCGCGTACCGAGCGACGCCAGCTTGAAGCGGAGTTCTGCCACCTCTTTGCCGGGTCTTGGTACATTTTATTATTAAAAATATTGTTCTCCTTTGATATAACTACCAGAGAGTGTAATTGGTTAATTACTTCTTTGTTTTTGTGACTTTGTTCAATGAAAGTTGACACCTGTTGCATGTCGCAACCGCTCTCTTCGAGTTCATCGTCACTGTTTCCTATTTCTTTGGTCGTGACAGTGTAGCGGGCTTTGCTATAGTTCAGCCAAACTCTAAGTGTGCTCCGCGATACCCCTGAAGGGGTTCCGCAAGAATTTATAAAAAAATCAATACACCTCCCTCGAGGGGTAACGCCTTGAGGAACGCCACATGTGATTGGCTTTTCGGAACTGATCATTTTGCCCATTTTCCCACTCTGAGTACTATTTTGTAGGTAATTTTCTAATGGTTTCAGTTGTGTACCTTAACTTGACTTACACAGACTGACTGTCGAAGCAATGATTATTATTAGGTCCATCAAGTTATTTTACCTGCGAATAACTATTTCGATCTATGTCTGCAATTCGGATTTATTGCCATCTAGATGCATGTGAATTTAAATGCGGTTTCGCAATAATATGTGGCAGCCAATTATTTGCAATTAGAATATAATGACTGATCTAATGAACATACCTTAACTTGACTTACACAGATTGACTGTCGAAGCAATGATTATTATTATTAGGTCCATCAAGTTATTTTACCTGCGAATAACTATTCCGATCTATGATGACTGTGTATGTCTGCAATTCGGATTTATTGCCATCTAGGTGCATGTGAATTTAAATGCGGTTCCGCAATTATATGTGGCAGTAAATATTTTTTCAATTAAAATATATTGACCGATATAATGAATGGACCTAAACTTGACTTATACAGACTGACTCTTTCGTATCCCAAAATTATGTTCCAATTTACTCACGAGCTTCAGAAGAGACATGGTGTCAAATGCTTTTCTAGGTCTAAGAATACTGTTAAGCATTTTGGTCTACTATTACTAGTACTAGTTTCTGAGCTACAAAATCCATGAAATCATGAATGGTCTCATGAGTAGATTTACCAGGTCTAAAGCCATATTGTCGCTCCGACAACAAGTTTGGTTTTTCGAGGTATTCTATAAGCCTTTTAATAATAATCTTCTCCAATATTTTTGAATGAGTAGGTTGGAGTGAAATTAGATGATAATTATCAGAACAATCACGTTTCCAAATAGTTTACTATTGTACCTGCCCCAGTCTGCTCCTAATAATTTTAATAAACTCTATCTTCTTGTATTCTGTTTATTGAGCGAACTGAAGCTGCGGGAATCTGTAAAAAATATATAATTCCAATTACCAAAGTAGATATTCAAATTCAAAACATTCAAGACCAAAAGGTTATTGATTGCAGAATCCAATCTCACTACTGAGCTAGCGAGGTATGAACTTACTTGTAGATGACTTTTGTGGAGATGTGCCTCTGTTCTTTGATCTCTTCCTGTAATCAGTAGTAAAGGCATTTTATCTATGAAACTATTCACAGATGAATTACTAGTAGAACTCACTGGTGAAGTTAAGTGGCCTACTTAAGCACTGGTGCACTAGTAGAACGACTGGCTTTCAGCGCACTGTGTATTTATTGTAGGTCGATCAACCATTGCTTCTAGCTCTGCTAATGTATGGAGCGGTTGAAGAGGTGAAATCCATGAAACATTGTGAAGGGTGGCATAGTTCCTCGTGGTTTGGAGTGGAAGTCCTCTCTCCTGTTTGTTATTTCTTTGCATTGTATTTTCTGTTCGCTACCTTTGGATTTTTTTCGGGTAGTGCTGGCTTGACAACTTCGCCAGTATTTTTAGTATTACTCCCAATTTCGCTCGTCGCTTCATTGCAGCCTTATAGATCGCGTACCGAGCGACGCCAGCTTGAAGCGGAGTTCTGCCACCTCTTTGCCGGGTCTTGGTACATTTTATTATTAAAAATATTGTTCTCCTTTGATATAACTACCAGAGAGTGTAATTGGTTAATTACTTCTTTGTTTTTGTGACTTTGTTCAATGAAAGTTGACACCTGTTGCATGTCGCAACCGCTCTCTTCGAGTTCATCGTCACTGTTTCCTATTTCTTTGGTCGTGACAGTGTAGCGGGCTTTGCTATAGTTCAGCCAAACTCTAAGTGTGCTCCGCGATACCCCTGAAGGGGTTCCGCAAGAATTTATAAAAAAATCAATACACCTCCCTCGAGGGGTAACGCCTTGAGGCACGCCACATGTGATTGGCTTTTCGAAACTGATCATTTTGCTCATTTTCCCACTCTGAGTACTATTTTGTAGGTAATTTTCTAATGGGACCTCTCACTCCCGGCCGTAGTTCAGGCCATGTTGGGGAGTGAGGCGGCCTGGATGGCAATGGTCTCCTTCTGCGAGGAGGTGATGACGCAGAAGGAGACTGCGGAGAGGGCCCGAGAGGATGATCCTTTGGCGGCCCCTCTCCGACGCAGACGGCGGGGAGCAAGAAGACGGCGGTTCGCCCGTCTTCCTCCTGCTCCCTAAAAGTAGCACCGGGGTGTAAGCCGGGGGGCTTACACCCTATTCCAAGGTGCACCCGTCTGGGGGTGTCCCAGTATACCGGGATGCCCCCGTAGCGTGAGGAGGCCCGGCGCATAGGCTGGGCCGACCGCTGGAGCGATGTGGTAATCCTTTAGGCTCCATGTCTCCCTATTTCATAGCGGCGAGGTATACCCGGGTGTTTTTTAGTAGGTATGCCGCCGGCTTCACCGGTGGAGAGTCCTACACTCCCCCACTGCCCGACCCAGGCAGTTGGATAGTGCGTAAAGCATTTCTCACCCGGATAACAAAAAAAAAAAAAAAGGTTATTTTCTAATGGTTTCAGTTGTGTACCTTAACTTGACTTACACAGACTGACTGTCGAAGCAATGATTATTATTAGGTCCATCAAGTTATTTTACCTGCGAATAACTATTTCAATCTATGTCTGCAATTCGGATTTGTTGCCATCTAGATGCATGTGAATTTAAATGCGGTTTCGCAATAATATGTGGCAGCCAATTATTTGCAATTAGAATATAATGACTGATCTAATGAACATACCTTAACTTGACTTAGACAGATTGACTGTCGAAGCAATGATTATTATTATTAGGTCCATCAAGTTATTTTACCTGCGAATAATTATTCCGATCTATGTCTGTAGTTTGGATTTATTGCCATCTAGATGCATGTGAATTTAAATGCGGTTTCGCAATAATATGTGGTAATCAAAAATTTGCAATTAGAATTTAATGACTGATCTCATGAATGGACCTTAACTTGACTTACACAGATTGACTGTCGAAGCAATGATTATTATTAGGTCCATCAAGTTATTTTACCTGCGAATAACTATTTCGATCCATGATGACTGTGTATGTCTGCAATTCGGATTTATTGCCATCTAGGTGCATGTGAATTTAAATGCGGTTCCGCAATTATATGTGGCAGTAAATATTTTTCCTATTAAATATATTGACCGATATAATGAATGGACCTAAACTTGACTTATACAGACTGACTCTTTCGTATCCCAAAATTATGTTCCAATTTACTCACGAGCTTCAGAAGAGACATGGTGTCAAATGCTTTTCTAGGTCTAAGAATACTGTTAAGCATTTTGGTCTACTATTACTAGTACTAGTTTCTGAGCTACAAAATCCATGAAATCATGAATGGTCTCATGAGTAGATTTACCAGGTCTAAAGCCATATTGTCGCTCCGACAACAAGTTCTGTTTTTCGAGGTATTCTATAAGCCTTTTAATAATAATCTTCTCCAATATTTTTGAAAGAGTAGGTTGGAGTGAAATTAGATGATAATTATCAGAACAATCACGTTTCCAAATAGTTTACTATTGTACCTGCCCCAGTCTGCTCCTAATAATTTTAATAAACTCTATCTTCTTGTATTCTGTTTATTGAGCGAACTGAAGCTGCGGGAATCTGTAAAAAATATATAATTCCAATTACCAAAGTAGATATTCAAATTCGAAACATTCAAGACCAAAAGGTTATTGATTGCAGAATCCAATCTCACTACTGAGCTAGCGAGGTATGAACTTACTTGTAGATGACTTTTGTGGAGATGTGCCTCTGTTCTTTGATCTCTTCCTGTAATCAGTAGTAAAGGCATTTTATCTATGAAACTATTCACAGATGAATTACTAGTAGAACTCACTGGTGAAGTTAAGTGGCCTACTTAAGCACTGGTGCACTAGTAGAACGACTGGCTTTCAGCGCACTGTGTATTTATTGTAGGTCGATCAACCATTGCTTCTAGCTCTGCTAATGTATGGAGCGGTTGAAGAGGTGAAATCCATGAAACATTGTGAAGGGTGGCATAGTTCCTCGTGGTTTGGAGTGGAAGTCCTCTCTCCTGTTTGTTATTTCTTTGCATTGTATTTTCTGTTCGCTACCTTTGGATTTTTTTCGGGTAGTGCTGGCTTGACAACTTCGCCAGTATTTTTAGTATTACTCCCAATTTCGCTCGTCGCTTCATTGCAGCCTTATAGATCGCGTACCGAGCGACGCCAGCTTGAAGCGGAGTTCTGCCACCTCTTTGCCGGGTCTTGGTACATTTTATTATTAAAAATATTGTTCTCCTTTGATATAACTACCAGAGAGTGTAATTGGTTAATTACTTCTTTGTTTTTGTGACTTTGTTCAATGAAAGTTGACACCTGTTGCATGTCGCAACCGCTCTCTTCGAGTTCATCGTCACTGTTTCCTATTTCTTTGGTCGTGACAGTGTAGCGGGCTTTGCTATAGTTCAGCCAAACTCTAAGTGTGCTCCGCGATACCCCTGAAGGGGTTCCGCAAGAATTTATAAAAAAATCAATACACCTCCCTCGAGGGGTAACGCCTTGAGGAACGCCACATGTGATTGGCTTTTCGGAACTGATCATTTTGCCCATTTTCCCACTCTGAGTACTATTTTGTAGGTAATTTTCTAATGGTTTCAGTTGTGTACCTTAACTTGACTTACACAGACTGACTGTCGAAGCAATGATTATTATTAGGTCCATCAAGTTATTTTACCTGCGAATAACTATTTCGATCTATGTCTGCAATTCGGATTTATTGCCATCTAGATGCATGTGAATTTAAATGCGGTTTCGCAATAATATGTGGCAGCCAATTATTTGCAATTAGAATATAATGACTGATCTAATGAACATACCTTAACTTGACTTACACAGATTGACTGTCGAAGCAATGATTATTATTATTAGGTCCATCAAGTTATTTTACCTGCGAATAACTATTCCGATCTATGATGACTGTGTATGTCTGCAATTCGGATTTATTGCCATCTAGGTGCATGTGAATTTAAATGCGGTTCCGCAATTATATGTGGCAGTAAATATTTTTCCAATTAAAATATATTGACCGATATAATGAATGGACCTAAACTTGACTTATACAGACTGACTCTTTCGTATCCCAAAATTATGTTCCAATTTACTCACGAGCTTCAGAAGAGACATGGTGTCAAATGCTTTTCTAGGTCTAAGAATACTGTTAAGCATTTTGGTCTACTATTACTAGTACTAGTTTCTGAGCTACAAAATCCATGAAATCATGAATGGTCTCATGAGTAGATTTACCAGGTCTAAAGCCATATTGTCGCTCCGACAACAAGTTCTGTTTTTCGAGGTATTCTATAAGCCTTTTAATAATAATCTTCTCCAATATTTTTGAAAGAGTAGGTTGGAGTGAAATTAGATGATAATTATCAGAACAATCACGTTTCCAAATAGTTTACTATTGTACCTGCCCCAGTCTGCTCCTAATAATTTTAATAAACTCTATCTTCTTGTATTCTGTTTATTGAGCGACCTGAAGCTGCGGGAATCTGTAAAAAATATATAATTCCAATTACCAAAGTAGATATTCAAATTCAAAACATTCAAGACCAAAAGGTTATTGATTGCAGAATCCAATCTCACTACTGAGCTAGCGAGGTATGAACTTACTTGTAGATGACTTTTGTGGAGATGTGCCTCTGTTCTTTGATCTCTTCCTGTAATCAGTAGTAAAGGCATTTTATCTATGAAACTATTATGTATGGAGCGGTTGAAGAGGTGAAATCCATGAAACATTGTGAAGGGTGGCATAGTTCCTCGTGGTTTGGAGTGGAAGTCCTCTCTCCTGTTTGTTATTTCTTTGCATTGTATTTTCTGTTCGCTACCTTTGGATTTTTTTCGGGTAGTGCTGGCTTGACAACTTCGCCAGTATTTTTAGTATTACTCCCAATTTCGCTCGTCGCTTCATTGCAGCCTTATAGATCGCGTACCGAGCGACGCCAGCTTGAAGCGGAGTTCTGCCACCTCTTTGCCGGGTCTTGGTACATTTTATTATTAAAAATATTGTTCTCCTTTGATATAACTACCAGAGAGTGTAATTGGTTAATTACTTCTTTGTTTTTGTGACTTTGTTCAATGAAAGTTGACACCTGTTGCATGTCGCAACCGCTCTCTTCGAGTTCATCGTCACTGTTTCCTATTTCTTTGGTCGCGACAGTGTAGCGGGCTTTGCTATAGTTCAGCCAAACTCTAAGTGTGCTCCGCGATACCCCTGAAGGGGTTCCGCAAGAATTTATAAAAAAATCAATACACCTCCCTCGAGGGGTAACGCCTTGAGGAACGCCACATGTGATTGGCTTTTCGGAACTGATCATTTTGCCCATTTTCCCACTCTGAGTACTATTTTGTAGGTAATTTTCTAATGGTTTCAGTTGTGTACCTTAACTTGACTTACACAGACTGACTGTCGAAGCAATGATTATTATTAGGTCCATCAAGTTATTTTACCTGCGAATAACTATTTCGATCTATGTCTGCAATTCGGATTTATTGCCATCTAGATGCATGTGAATTTAAATGCGGTTCCGCAATTATATGTGGCAGTAAATATTTTTCCAATTAAAATATATTGACCGATATAATGAATGGACCTAAACTTGACTTATACAGACTGACTCTTTCGTATCCCAAAATTATGTTCCAATTTACTCACGAGCTTCAGAAGAGACATGGTGTCAAATGCTTTTCTAGGTCTAAGAATACTGTTAAGCATTTTGGTCTACTATTACTAGTACTAGTTTCTGAGCTACAAAATCCATGAAATCATGAATGGTCTCATGAGTAGATTTACCAGGTCTAAAGCCATATTGTCGCTCCGACAACAAGTTTGGTTTTTCGAGGTATTCTATAAGCCTTTTAATAATAATCTTCTCCAATATTTTTGAAAGAGTAGGTTGGAGTGAAATTAGATGATAATTATCAGAACAATCACGTTTCCAAATAGTTTACTATTGTACCTGCCCCAGTCTGCTCCTAATAATTTTAATAAACTCTATTTTCTTGTATTCTGTTTATTGAGCGACCTGAAGCTGCGGGAATCTGTAAAAAATATATAATTCCAATTACCAAAGTAGATATTCAAATTCAAAACATTCAAGACCAAAAGGTTATTGATTGCAGAATCCAATCTCACTACTGAGCTAGCGAGGTATGAACTTACTTGTAGATGACTTTTGTGGAGATGTGCCTCTGTTCTTTGATCTCTTCCTGTAATCAGTAGTAAAGGCATTTTATCTATGAAACTATTATGTATGGAGCGGTTGAAGAGGTGAAATCCATGAAACATTGTGAAGGGTGGCATAGTTCCTCGTGGTTTGGAGTGGAAGTCCTCTCTCCTGTTTGTTATTTCTTTGCATTGTATTTTCTGTTCGCTACCTTTGGATTTTTTTCGGGTAGTGCTGGCTTGACAACTTCGCCAGTATTTTTAGTATCACTCCCAATTTCGCTCGTCGCTTCATTGCAGCCTTATAGATCGCGTACCGAGCGACGCCAGCTTGAAGCGGAGTTCTACCACCTCTTTGCCGGGTCTTGGTACATTTTATTATTAAAAATATTGTTCTCCTTTGATATAACTACCAGAGAGTGTAACTGGTTAATTACTTCTTTGTTTTTGTGACTTTGTTTAATGAAAGTTGACACCTGTTGCATGTGGCAACCGCTCTCTTCGAGTTCATCGTCACTGTTTCCTATTTCTTTGGTCTCGACAGTGTAGCGGGCTTTGCTATAGTTCAGCCAAACTCTAAGTGTGCTCCGCGATACCCCTAAAGGGGTTCCGCAAGAATTTATAAAAAAATCAATACACCTCCCTCGAGGGGTAACGCCTTGAGGCACGCCACATGTGATTGGCTTTTCGAAACTGATCATTTTGCTCATTTTCCCACTCTGAGTACTATTTTGTAGGTAATTTTCTAATGGGACCTCTCACTCCCGGCCGTAGTTCAGGCCATGTTGGGGAGTGAGGAGGCCTGGATGGCAATGGTCTCCTTCTGCGAGGAGGTGATGACGCAGAAGGAGACTGCGGAGAGGGCCCGAGAGGATGATCCTTTGGCGGCCCCTCTCCGACGCAGACGGCGGGGAGCAAGAAGACGGCGGTTCGCCCGTCTTCCTCCTGCTCCCTAAAAGTAGCACCGGGGTGTAAGCCGGGGGGCTTACACCCTATTCCAAGGTGCACCCGTCTGGGGGTGTCCCAGTATACCGGGATGCCCCCGTAGCGTGAGGAGGCCCGGCGCATAGGCTGGGCCGACCGCTGGGGCGATGTGGTAATCCTTTAGGCTCCATGTCTCCCTATTTCATAGCGGCGAGGTATACCCGGGTGTTTTTTAGTAGGTATGCCGCCGGCTTCACCGGTGGAGAGTCCTACACTCCCCCACTGCCCGACCCAGGCAGTTGGATAGTGCGTAAAGCATTTCTCACCCGGATAACAAAAAAAAAAAAAAAGGTTATTTTCTAATGGTTTCAGTTGTGTACCTTAACTTGACTTACACAGACTGACTGTCGAAGCAATGATTATTATTAGGTCCATCAAGTTATTTTACCTGCGAATAACTATTTCGATCTATGTCTGCAATTCGGATTTATTGCCATCTAGATGCATGTGAATTTAAATGCGGTTTCGCAATAATATGTGGCAGCCAATTATTTGCAATTAGAATATAATGACTGATCTAATGAACATACCTTAACTTGACTTAGACAGATTGACTGTCGAAGCAATGATTATTATTATTAGGTCCATCAAGTTATTTTACCTGCGAATAACTATTCCGATCTATGTCTGTAGTTTGGATTTATTGCCATCTAGATGCATGTGAATTTAAATGCGGTTTCGCAATAATATGTGGTAATCAAAAATTTGCAATTAGAATTTAATGACTGATCTCATGAATGGACCATAACTTGACTTACACAGATTGACTGTCGAAGCAATGATTATTATTAGGTCCATCAAGTTATTTTACCTGCGAATAACTATTTCGATCCATGATGACTGTGTATGTCTGCAATTCGGATTTATTGCCATCTAGGTGCATGTGAATTTAAATGCGGTTCCGCAATTATATGTGGCAGTAAATATTTTTCCAATTAAAATATATTGACCGATATAATGAATGGACCTAAACTTGACTTATACAGACTGACTCTTTCGTATCCCAAAATTATGTTCCAATTTACTCACGAGCTTCAGAAGAGACATGGTGTCAAATGCTTTTCTAGGTCTAAGAATACTGTTAAGCATTTTGGTCTACTGTTACTAGTACTAGTTTCTGAGCTACAAAATCCATGAAATCATGAATGGTCTCATGAGTAGATTTACCAGGTCTAAAGCCATATTGTCGCTCCGACAACAAGTTTGGTTTTTCGAGGTATTCTATAAGCCTTTTAATAATAATCTTCTCCAATATTTTTGAAAGAGTAGGTTGGAGTGAAATTAGATGATAATTATCAGAACAATCACGTTTCCAAATAGTTTACTATTGTACCTGCCCCAGTCTGCTCCTAATAATTTTAATAAACTCTATCTTCTTGTATTCTGTTTATTGAGCGAACTGAAGCTGCGGGAATCTGTAAAAAATATATAATTCCAATTACCAAAGTAGATATTCAAATTCAAAACATTCAAGACCAAAAGGTTATTGATTGCAGAATCCAATCTCACTACTGAGCTAGCGAGGTATGAACTTACTTGTAGATGACTTTTGTGGAGATGTGCCTCTGTTCTTTGATCTCTTCCTGTAATCAGTAGTAAAGGCATTTTATCTATGAAACTATTCACAGATGAATTACTAGTAGAACTCACTGGTGAAGTTAAGTGGCCTACTTAAGCACTGGTGCACTAGTAGAACGACTGGCTTTCAGCGCACTGTGTATTTATTGTAGGTCGATCAACCATTGCTTCTAGCTCTGCTAATGTATGGAGCGGTTGAAGAGGTGAAATCCATGAAACATTGTGAAGGGTGGCATAGTTCCTCGTGGTTTGGAGTGGAAGTCCTCTCTCCTGTTTGTTATTTCTTTGCATTGTATTTTCTGTTCGCTACCTTTGGATTTTTTTCGGGTAGTGCTGGCTTGACAACTTCGCCAGTATTTTTAGTATTACTCCCAATTTCGCTCGTCGCTTCATTGCAGCCTTATAGATCGCGTACCGAGCAACGCCAGCTTAAAGCGGAGTTCTGCCACCTCTTTGCCGGGTCTTGGTACATTTTATTATTAAAAATATTGTTCTCCTTTGATATAACTACCAGAGAGTGTAATTGGTTAATTACTTATTTGTTTTTGTGACTTTGTTCAATGAAAGTTGACACCTGTTGCATGTCGCAACCGCTCTTTTCGAGTTCATCGTCACTGTTTCCTATTTCTTTGGTCGCGACAGTGTAGCGGGCTTTGCTATAGTTCAGCCAAACTCTAAGTGTGCTCCGCGATACCCCTGAAGGGGTTCCGCAAGAATTTATAAAAAAATCAATACACCTCCCTCGAGGGGTAACGCCTTGAAGAACGCCACATGTAATTGGCTTTTCGGAACTGATCATTTTGCCCATTTTCCCACTCTGAGTACTATTTTGTAGGTAATTTTCTAATGGTTTCAGTTGTGTACCTTAACTTGACTTACACAGACTGACTGTCGAAGCAATGATTATTATTAGGTCCATCAAGTTATTTTACCTGCGAATAACTATTTCGATCTATGTCTGCAATTCGGATTTATTGCCATCTAGATGCATGTGAATTTAAATGCGGTTCCGCAATTATATGTGGCAGTAAATATTTTTCCAATTAAAATATATTGACCGATATAATGAATGGACCTAAACTTGACTTATACAGACTGACTCTTTCGTATCCCAAAATTATGTTCCAATTTACTCACGAGCTTCAGAAGAGACATGGTGTCAAATGCTTTTCTAGGTCTAAGAATACTGTTAAGCATTTTGGTCTACTATTACTAGTACTAGTTTCTGAGCTACAAAATCCATGAAATCATGAATGGTCTCATGAGTAGATTTACCAGGTCTAAAGCCATATTGTCGCTCCGACAACAAGTTTGGTTTTTCGAGGTATTCTATAAGCCTTTTAATAATAATCTTCTCCAATATTTTTGAAAGAGTAGGTTGGAGTGAAATTAGATGATAATTATCAGAACAATCACGTTTCCAAATAGTTTACTATTGTACCTGCCCCAGTCTGCTCCTAATAATTTTAATAAACTCTATTTTCTTGTATTCTGTTTATTGAGCGACCTGAAGCTGCGGGAATCTGTAAAAAATATATAATTCCAATTACCAAAGTAGATATTCAAATTCAAAACATTCAAGACCAAAAGGTTATTGATTGCAGAATCCAATCTCACTACTGAGCTAGCGAGGTATGAACTTACTTGTAGATGACTTTTGTGGAGATGTGCCTCTGTTCTTTGATCTCTTCCTGTAATCAGTAGTAAAGGCATTTTATCTATGAAACTATTATGTATGGAGCGGTTGAAGAGGTGAAATCCATGAAACATTGTGAAGGGTGGCATAGTTCCTCGTGGTTTGGAGTGGAAGTCCTCTCTCCTGTTTGTTATTTCTTTGCATTGTATTTTCTGTTCGCTACCTTTGGATTTTTTTCGGGTAGTGCTGGCTTGACAACTTCGCCAGTATTTTTAGTATCACTCCCAATTTCGCTCGTCGCTTCATTGCAGCCTTATAGATCGCGTACCGAGCGACGCCAGCTTGAAGCGGAGTTCTACCACCTCTTTGCCGGGTCTTGGTACATTTTATTATTAAAAATATTGTTCTCCTTTGATATAACTACCAGAGAGTGTAACTGGTTAATTACTTCTTTGTTTTTGTGACTTTGTTTAATGAAAGTTGACACCTGTTGCATGTGGCAACCGCTCTCTTCGAGTTCATCGTCACTGTTTCCTATTTCTTTGGTCTCGACAGTGTAGCGGGCTTTGCTATAGTTCAGCCAAACTCTAAGTGTGCTCCGCGATACCCCTAAAGGGGTTCCGCAAGAATTTATAAAAAAATCAATACACCTCCCTCGAGGGGTAACGCCTTGAGGCACGCCACATGTGATTGGCTTTTCGAAACTGATCATTTTGCTCATTTTCCCACTCTGAGTACTATTTTGTAGGTAATTTTCTAATGGGACCTCTCACTCCCGGCCGTAGTTCAGGCCATGTTGGGGAGTGAGGAGGCCTGGATGGCAATGGTCTCCTTCTGCGAGGAGGTGATGACGCAGAAGGAGACTGCGGAGAGGGCCCGAGAGGATGATGCTTTGGCGGCCCCTCTCCGACGCAGACGGCGGGGAGCAAGAAGACGGCGGTTCGCCCGTCTTCCTCCTGCTCCCTAAAAGTAGCACCGGGGTGTAAGCCGGGGGGCTTACACCCTATTCCAAGGTGCACCCGTCTGGGGGTGTCCCAGTATACCGGGATGCCCCCGTAGCGTGAGGAGGCCCGGCGCATAGGCTGGGCCGACCGCTGGGGCGATGTGGTAATCCTTTAGGCTCCATGTCTCCCTATTTCATAGCGGCGAGGTATACCCGGGTGTTTTTTAGTAGGTATGCCGCCGGCTTCACCGGTGGAGAGTCCTACACTCCCCCACTGCCCGACCCAGGCAGTTGGATAGTGCGTAAAGCATTTCTCACCCGGATAACAAAAAAAAAAAAAAAGGTTATTTTCTAATGGTTTCAGTTGTGTACCTTAACTTGACTTACACAGACTGACTGTCGAAGCAATGATTATTATTAGGTCCATCAAGTTATTTTACCTGCGAATAACTATTTCGATCTATGTCTGCAATTCGGATTTATTGCCATCTAGATGCATGTGAATTTAAATGCGGTTTCGCAATAATATGTGGCAGCCAATTATTTGCAATTAGAATATAATGACTGATCTAATGAACATACCTTAACTTGACTTAGACAGATTGACTGTCGAAGCAATGATTATTATTATTAGGTCCATCAAGTTATTTTACCTGCGAATAACTATTCCGATCTATGTCTGTAGTTTGGATTTATTGCCATCTAGATGCATGTGAATTTAAATGCGGTTTCGCAATAATATGTGGTAATCAAAAATTTGCAATTAGAATTTAATGACTGATCTCATGAATGGACCATAACTTGACTTACACAGATTGACTGTCGAAGCAATGATTATTATTAGGTCCATCAAGTTATTTTACCTGCGAATAACTATTTCGATCCATGATGACTGTGTATGTCTGCAATTCGGATTTATTGCCATCTAGGTGCATGTGAATTTAAATGCGGTTCCGCAATTATATGTGGCAGTAAATATTTTTCCAATTAAAATATATTGACCGATATAATGAATGGACCTAAACTTGACTTATACAGACTGACTCTTTCGTATCCCAAAATTATGTTCCAATTTACTCACGAGCTTCAGAAGAGACATGGTGTCAAATGCTTTTCTAGGTCTAAGAATACTGTTAAGCATTTTGGTCTACTGTTACTAGTACTAGTTTCTGAGCTACAAAATCCATGAAATCATGAATGGTCTCATGAGTAGATTTACCAGGTCTAAAGCCATATTGTCGCTCCGACAACAAGTTTGGTTTTTCGAGGTATTCTATAAGCCTTTTAATAATAATCTTCTCCAATATTTTTGAAAGAGTAGGTTGGAGTGAAATTAGATGATAATTATCAGAACAATCACGTTTCCAAATAGTTTACTATTGTACCTGCCCCAGTCTGCTCCTAATAATTTTAATAAACTCTATCTTCTTGTATTCTGTTTATTGAGCGAACTGAAGCTGCGGGAATCTGTAAAAAATATATAATTCCAATTACCAAAGTAGATATTCAAATTCAAAACATTCAAGACCAAAAGGTTATTGATTGCAGAATCCAATCTCACTACTGAGCTAGCGAGGTATGAACTTACTTGTAGATGACTTTTGTGGAGATGTGCCTCTGTTCTTTGATCTCTTCCTGTAATCAGTAGTAAAGGCATTTTATCTATGAAACTATTCACAGATGAATTACTAGTAGAACTCACTGGTGAAGTTAAGTGGCCTACTTAAGCACTGGTGCACTAGTAGAACGACTGGCTTTCAGCGCACTGTGTATTTATTGTAGGTCGATCAACCATTGCTTCTAGCTCTGCTAATGTATGGAGCGGTTGAAGAGGTGAAATCCATGAAACATTGTGAAGGGTGGCATAGTTCCTCGTGGTTTGGAGTGGAAGTCCTCTCTCCTGTTTGTTATTTCTTTGCATTGTATTTTCTGTTCGCTACCTTTGGATTTTTTTCGGGTAGTGCTGGCTTGACAACTTCGCCAGTATTTTTAGTATTACTCCCAATTTCGCTCGTCGCTTCATTGCAGCCTTATAGATCGCGTACCGAGCAACGCCAGCTTAAAGCGGAGTTCTGCCACCTCTTTGCCGGGTCTTGGTACATTTTATTATTAAAAATATTGTTCTCCTTTGATATAACTACCAGAGAGTGTAATTGGTTAATTACTTATTTGTTTTTGTGACTTTGTTCAATGAAAGTTGACACCTGTTGCATGTCGCAACCGCTCTTTTCGAGTTCATCGTCACTGTTTCCTATTTCTTTGGTCGCGACAGTGTAGCGGGCTTTGCTATAGTTCAGCCAAACTCTAAGTGTGCTCCGCGATACCCCTGAAGGGGTTCCGCAAGAATTTATAAAAAAATCAATACACCTCCCTCGAGGGGTAACGCCTTGAAGAACGCCACATGTAATTGGCTTTTCGGAACTGATCATTTTGCCCATTTTCCCACTCTGAGTACTATTTTGTAGGTAATTTTCTAATGGTTTCAGTTGTGTACCTTAACTTGACTTACACAGACTGACTGTCGAAGCAATGATTATTATTAGGTCCATCAAGTTATTTTACCTGCGAATAACTATTTCGATCTATGTCTGCAATTCGGATATATTGCCATCTAGATGCATGTGAATTTAAATGCGGTTTCGCAATAATATGTGGCAGCCAATTATTTGCAATTAGAATATAATGACTGATCTAATGAACATACCTTAACTTGACTTACACAGATTGACTGTCGAAGCAATGATTATTATTATTAGGTCCATCAAGTTATTTTACCTGCGAATAACTATTCCGATCTATGATGACTGTGTATGTCTGCAATTCGGATTTATTGCCATCTAGGTGCATGTGAATTTAAATGCGGTTCCGCAATTATATGTGGCAGTAAATATTTCTCCAATTAAAATATATTGACCGATATAATGAATGGACCTAAACTTGACTTATACAGACTGACTCTTTCGTATCCCAAAATTATGTTCCAATTTACTCACGAGCTTCAGAAGAGACATGGTGTCAAATGCTTTTCTAGGTCTAAGAATACTGTTAAGCATTTTGGTCTACTATTACTAGTACTAGTTTCTGAGCTACAAAATCCATGAAATCATGAATGGTCTCATGAGTAGATTTACCAGGTCTAAAGCCATATTGTCGCTTCGACAACAAGTTCTGTTTTTCGAGGTATTCTATAAGCCTTTTAATAATAATCTTCTCCAATATTTTTGAAAGAGTAGGTTGGAGTGAAATTAGATGATAATTATCAGAACAATCACGTTTCCAAATAGTTTACTATTGTACCTGCCCCAGTCTGCTCCTAATAATTTTAATAAACTCTATCTTCTTGTATTCTGTTTATTGAGCGAACTGAAGCTGCGGGAATCTGTAAAAAATATATAATTCCAATTACCAAAGTAGATATTCAAATTCGAAACATTCAAGACCAAAAGGTTATTGATTGCAGAATCCAATCTCACTACTGAGCTAGCGAGGTATGAACTTACTTGTAGATGACTTTTGTGGAGATGTGCCTCTGTTCTTTGATCTCTTCCTGTAATCAGTAGTAAAGGCATTTTATCTATGAAACTATTCACAGATGAATTACTAGTAGAACTCACTGGTGAAGTTAAGTGGCCTACTTAAGCACTGGTGCACTAGTAGAACGACTGGCTTTCAGCGCACTGCGTATTTATTGTAGGTCGATCAACCATTGCTTCTAGCTCTGCTAATGTATGGAGCGGTTGAAGAGGTGAAATCCATGAAACATTGTGAAGGGTGGCATAGTTCCTCGTGGTTTGGAGTGGAAGTCCTCTCTCCTGTTTGTTATTTCTTTGCATTGTATTTTCTGTTCGCTACCTTTGGATTTTTTTCGGGTAGTGCTGGCTTGACAACTTCGCCAGTATTTTTAGTATCACTCCCAATTTCGCTCGTCGCTTCATTGCAGCCTTATAGATCGCGTACCGAGCGACGCCAGCTTGAAGCGGAGTTCTACCACCTCTTTGCCGGGTCTTGGTACATTTTATTATTAAAAATATTGTTCTCCTTTGATATAACTACCAGAGAGTGTAACTGGTTAATTACTTCTTTGTTTTTGTGACTTTGTTTAATGAAAGTTGACACCTGTTGCATGTGGCAACCGCTCTCTTCGAGTTCATCGTCACTGTTTCCTATTTCTTTGGTCTCGACAGTGTAGCGGGCTTTGCTATAGTTCAGCCAAACTCTAAGTGTGCTCCGCGATACCCCTAAAGGGGTTCCGCAAGAATTTATAAAAAAATCAATACACCTCCCTCGAGGGGTAACGCCTTGAGGCACGCCACATGTGATTGGCTTTTCGAAACTGATCATTTTGCTCATTTTCCCACTCTGAGTACTATTTTGTAGGTAATTTTCTAATGGGACCTCTCACTCCCGGCCGTAGTTCAGGCCATGTTGGGGAGTGAGGAGGCCTGGATGGCAATGGTCTCCTTCTGCGAGGAGGTGATGACGCAGAAGGAGACTGCGGAGAGGGCCCGAGAGGATGATCCTTTGGCGGCCCCTCTCCGACGCAGACGGCGGGGAGCAAGAAGACGGCGGTTCGCCCGTCTTCCTCCTGCTCCCTAAAAGTAGCACCGGGGTGTAAGCCGGGGGGCTTACACCCTATTCCAAGGTGCACCCGTCTGGGGGTGTCCCAGTATACCGGGATGCCCCCGTAGCGTGAGGAGGCCCGGCGCATAGGCTGGGCCGACCGCTGGGGCGATGTGGTAATCCTTTAGGCTCCATGTCTCCCTATTTCATAGCGGCGAGGTATACCCGGGTGTTTTTTAGTAGGTATGCCGCCGGCTTCACCGGTGGAGAGTCCTACACTCCCCCACTGCCCGACCCAGGCAGTTGGATAGTGCGTAAAGCATTTCTCACCCGGATAACAAAAAAAAAAAAAAAGGTTATTTTCTAATGGTTTCAGTTGTGTACCTTAACTTGACTTACACAGACTGACTGTCGAAGCAATGATTATTATTAGGTCCATCAAGTTATTTTACCTGCGAATAACTATTTCGATCTATGTCTGCAATTCGGATTTATTGCCATCTAGATGCATGTGAATTTAAATGCGGTTTCGCAATAATATGTGGCAGCCAATTATTTGCAATTAGAATATAATGACTGATCTAATGAACATACCTTAACTTGACTTAGACAGATTGACTGTCGAAGCAATGATTATTATTATTAGGTCCATCAAGTTATTTTACCTGCGAATAACTATTCCGATCTATGTCTGTAGTTTGGATTTATTGCCATCTAGATGCATGTGAATTTAAATGCGGTTTCGCAATAATATGTGGTAATCAAAAATTTGCAATTAGAATTTAATGACTGATCTCATGAATGGACCATAACTTGACTTACACAGATTGACTGTCGAAGCAATGATTATTATTAGGTCCATCAAGTTATTTTACCTGCGAATAACTATTTCGATCCATGATGACTGTGTATGTCTGCAATTCGGATTTATTGCCATCTAGGTGCATGTGAATTTAAATGCGGTTCCGCAATTATATGTGGCAGTAAATATTTTTCCAATTAAAATATATTGACCGATATAATGAATGGACCTAAACTTGACTTATACAGACTGACTCTTTCGTATCCCAAAATTATGTTCCAATTTACTCACGAGCTTCAGAAGAGACATGGTGTCAAATGCTTTTCTAGGTCTAAGAATACTGTTAAGCATTTTGGTCTACTGTTACTAGTACTAGTTTCTGAGCTACAAAATCCATGAAATCATGAATGGTCTCATGAGTAGATTTACCAGGTCTAAAGCCATATTGTCGCTCCGACAACAAGTTTGGTTTTTCGAGGTATTCTATAAGCCTTTTAATAATAATCTTCTCCAATATTTTTGAAAGAGTAGGTTGGAGTGAAATTAGATGATAATTATCAGAACAATCACGTTTCCAAATAGTTTACTATTGTACCTGCCCCAGTCTGCTCCTAATAATTTTAATAAACTCTATCTTCTTGTATTCTGTTTATTGAGCGAACTGAAGCTGCGGGAATCTGTAAAAAATATATAATTCCAATTACCAAAGTAGATATTCAAATTCAAAACATTCAAGACCAAAAGGTTATTGATTGCAGAATCCAATCTCACTACTGAGCTAGCGAGGTATGAACTTACTTGTAGATGACTTTTGTGGAGATGTGCCTCTGTTCTTTGATCTCTTCCTGTAATCAGTAGTAAAGGCATTTTATCTATGAAACTATTCACAGATGAATTACTAGTAGAACTCACTGGTGAAGTTAAGTGGCCTACTTAAGCACTGGTGCACTAGTAGAACGACTGGCTTTCAGCGCACTGTGTATTTATTGTAGGTCGATCAACCATTGCTTCTAGCTCTGCTAATGTATGGAGCGGTTGAAGAGGTGAAATCCATGAAACATTGTGAAGGGTGGCATAGTTCCTCGTGGTTTGGAGTGGAAGTCCTCTCTCCTGTTTGTTATTTCTTTGCATTGTATTTTCTGTTCGCTACCTTTGGATTTTTTTCGGGTAGTGCTGGCTTGACAACTTCGCCAGTATTTTTAGTATTACTCCCAATTTCGCTCGTCGCTTCATTGCAGCCTTATAGATCGCGTACCGAGCAACGCCAGCTTAAAGCGGAGTTCTGCCACCTCTTTGCCGGGTCTTGGTACATTTTATTATTAAAAATATTGTTCTCCTTTGATATAACTACCAGAGAGTGTAATTGGTTAATTACTTATTTGTTTTTGTGACTTTGTTCAATGAAAGTTGACACCTGTTGCATGTCGCAACCGCTCTTTTCGAGTTCATCGTCACTGTTTCCTATTTCTTTGGTCGCGACAGTGTAGCGGGCTTTGCTATAGTTCAGCCAAACTCTAAGTGTGCTCCGCGATACCCCTGAAGGGGTTCCGCAAGAATTTATAAAAAAATCAATACACCTCCCTCGAGGGGTAACGCCTTGAGGAACGCCACATGTAATTGGCTTTTCGGAACTGATCATTTTGCCCATTTTCCCACTCTGAGTACTATTTTGTAGGTAATTTTCTAATGGTTTCAGTTGTGTACCTTAACTTGACTTACACAGACTGACTGTCGAAGCAATGATTATTATTAGGTCCATCAAGTTATTTTACCTGCGAATAACTATTTCGATCTATGTCTGCAATTCGGATATATTGCCATCTAGATGCATGTGAATTTAAATGCGGTTTCGCAATAATATGTGGCAGCCAATTATTTGCAATTAGAATATAATGACTGATCTAATGAACATACCTTAACTTGACTTACACAGATTGACTGTCGAAGCAATGATTATTATTATTAGGTCCATCAAGTTATTTTACCTGCGAATAACTATTCCGATCTATGATGACTGTGTATGTCTGCAATTCGGATTTATTGCCATCTAGGTGCATGTGAATTTAAATGCGGTTCCGCAATTATATGTGGCAGTAAATATTTCTCCAATTAAAATATATTGACCGATATAATGAATGGACCTAAACTTGACTTATACAGACTGACTCTTTCGTATCCCAAAATTATGTTCCAATTTACTCACGAGCTTCAGAAGAGACATGGTGTCAAATGCTTTTCTAGGTCTAAGAATACTGTTAAGCATTTTGGTCTACTATTACTAGTACTAGTTACTGAGCTACAAAATCCATGAAATCATGAATGGTCTCATGAGTAGATTTACCAGGTCTAAAGCCATATTGTCGCTTCGACAACAAGTTCTGTTTTTCGAGGTATTCTATAAGCCTTTTAATAATAATCTTCTCCAATATTTTTGAAAGAGTAGGTTGGAGTGAAATTAGATGATAATTATCAGAACAATCACGTTTCCAAATAGTTTACTATTGTACCTGCCCCAGTCTGCTCCTAATAATTTTAATAAACTCTATCTTCTTGTATTCTGTTTATTGAGCGAACTGAAGCTGCGGGAATCTGTAAAAAATATATAATTCCAATTACCAAAGTAGATATTCAAATTCGAAACATTCAAGACCAAAAGGTTATTGATTGCAGAATCCAATCTCACTACTGAGCTAGCGAGGTATGAACTTACTTGTAGATGACTTTTGTGGAGATGTGCCTCTGTTCTTTGATCTCTTCCTGTAATCAGTAGTAAAGGCATTTTATCTATGAAACTATTCACAGATGAATTACTAGTAGAACTCACTGGTGAAGTTAAGTGGCCTACTTAAGCACTGGTGCACTAGTAGAACGACTGGCTTTCAGCGCACTGCGTATTTATTGTAGGTCGATCAACCATTGCTTCTAGCTCTGCTAATGTATGGAGCGGTTGAAGAGGTGAAATCCATGAAACATTGTGAAGGGTGGCATAGTTCCTCGTGGTTTGGAGTGGAAGTCCTCTCTCCTGTTTGTTATTTCTTTGCATTGTATTTTCTGTTCGCTACCTTTGGATTTTTTTCGGGTAGTGCTGGCTTGACAACTTCGCCAGTATTTTTAGTATCACTCCCAATTTCGCTCGTCGCTTCATTGCAGCCTTATAGATCGCGTACCGAGCGACGCCAGCTTGAAGCGGAGTTCTACCACCTCTTTGCCGGGTCTTGGTACATTTTATTATTAAAAATATTGTTCTCCTTTGATATAACTACCAGAGAGTGTAATTGGTTAATTACTTCTTTGTTTTTGTGACTTTGTTCAATGAAAGTTGACACCTGTTGCATGTCGCAACCGCTCTCTTCGAGTTCATCGTCACTGTTTCCTATTTCTTTGGTCGCGACAGTGTAGCGGGCTTTGCTATAGTTCAGCCAAACTCTAAGTGTGCTCCGCGATACCCCTGAAGGGGTTCCGCAAGAATTTATAAAAACATCAATACACCTCCCTCGAGGGGTAACGCCTTGAGGAACGCCACATGTGATTGGCTTTTCGGAACTGATCATTTTGCCCATTTTCCCACTCTGAGTACTATTTTGTAGGTAATTTTCTAATGGTTTCAGTTGTGTACCTTAACTTGACTTACACAGACTGACTGTCGAAGCAATGATTATTATTAGGTCCATCAAGTTATTTTACCTGCGAATAACTATTTCGATCTATGTCTGAAATTCGGATTTATTGCCATCTAGATGCATGTGAATTTAAATGCGGTTCCGCAATTATATGTGGCAGTAAATATTTTTCCAATTAAAATATATTGACCGATATAATGAATGGACCTAAACTTGACTTATACAGACTGACTCTTTCGTATCCCAAAATTATGTTCCAATTTACTCACGAGCTTCAGAAGAGACATGGTGTCAAATGCTTTTCTAGGTCTAAGAATACTGTTAAGCATTTTGGTCTACTATTACTAGTACTAGTTTCTGAGCTACAAAATCCATGAAATCATGAATGGTCTCATGAGTAGATTTACCAGGTCTAAAGCCATATTGTCGCTCCGACAACAAGTTTGGTTTTTCGAGGTATTCTATAAGCCTTTTAATAATAATCTTCTCCAATATTTTTGAAAGAGTAGGTTGGAGTGAAATTAGATGATAATTATCAGAACAATCACGTTTCCAAATAGTTTACTATTGTACCTGCCCCAGTCTGCTCCTAATAATTTTAATAAACTCTATCTTCTTGTATTCTGTTTATTGAGCGACCTGAAGCTGCGGGAATCTGTAAAAAATATATAATTCCAATTACCAAAGTAGATATTCAAATTCAAAACATTCAAGACCAAAAGGTTATTGATTGCAGAATCCAATCTCACTACTGAGCTAGCGAGGTATGAACTTACTTGTAGATGACTTTTGTGGAGATGTGCCTCTGTTCTTTGATCTCTTCCTGTAATCAGTAGTAAAGGCATTTTATCTATGAAACTATTCACAGATGAATTACTAGTAGAACTCACTGGTGAAGTTAAGTGGCCTACTTAAGCACTGGTGCACTAGTAGAACGACTGGCTTTCAGCGCACTGTGTATTTATTGTAGGTCGATCAACCATTGCTTCTAGCTCTGCTAATGTATGGAGCGGTTGAAGAGGTGAAATCCATGAAACATTGTGAAGGGTGGCATAGTTCCTCGTGGTTTGGAGTGGAAGTCCTCTCTCCTGTTTGTTATTTCTTTGCATTGTATTTTCTGTTCGCTACCTTTGGATTTTTTTCGGGTAGTGCTGGCTTGACAACTTCGCCAGTATTTTTAGTATTACTCCCAATTTCGCTCGTCGCTTCATTGCAGCCTTATAGATCGCGTACCGAGCGACGCCAGCTTGAAGCGGAGTTCTGCCACCTCTTTGCCGGGTCTTGGTACATTTTATTATTAAAAATATTGTTCTCCTTTGATATAACTACCAGAGAGTGTAATTGGTTAATTACTTCTTTGTTTTTGTGACTTTGTTCAATGAAAGTTGACACCTGTTGCATGTCGCAACCGCTCTCTTCGAGTTCATCGTCACTGTTTCCTATTTCTTTGGTCGCGACAGTGTAGCGGGCTTTGCTATAGTTCAGCCAAACTCTAAGTGTGCTCCGCGATACCCCTGAAGGGGTTCCGCAAGAATTTATAAAAACATCAATACACCTCCCTCGAGGGGTAACGCCTTGAGGAACGCCACATGTGATTGGCTTTTCGGAACTGATCATTTTGCCCATTTTCCCACTCTGAGTACTATTTTGTAGGTAATTTTCTAATGGTTTCAGTTGTGTACCTTAACTTGACTTACACAGACTGACTGTCGAAGCAATGATTATTATTAGGTCCATCAAGTTATTTTACCTGCGAATAACTATTTCGATCTATGTCTGCAATTCGGATTTATTGCCATCTAGATGCATGTGAATTTAAATGCGGTTTCGCAATAATATGTGGCAGCCAATTATTTGCAATTAGAATATAATGACTGATCTAATGAACATACCTTAACTTGACTTACACAGATTGACTGTCGAAGCAATGATTATTATTATTAGGTCCATCAAGTTATTTTACCTGCGAATAACTATTCCGATCTATGATGACTGTGTATGTCTGCAATTCGGATTTATTGCCATCTAGGTGCATGTGAATTTAAATGCGGTTCCGCAATTATATGTGGCAGTAAATATTTTTCCAATTAAAATATATTGACCGATATAATGAATGGACCTAAACTTGACTTATACAGACTGACTCTTTCGTATCCCAAAATTATGTTCCAATTTACTCACGAGCTTCAGAAGAGACATGGTGTCAAATGCTTTTCTAGGTCTAAGAATACTGTTAAGCATTTTGGTCTACTATTACTAGTACTAGTTTCTGAGCTACAAAATCCATGAAATCATGAATGGTCTCATGAGTAGATTTACCAGGTCTAAAGCCATATTGTCGCTCCGACAACAAGTTTGGTTTTTCGAGGTATTCTATAAGCCTTTTAATAATAATCTTCTCCAATATTTTTGAAAGAGTAGGTTGGAGTGAAATTAGATGATAATTATCAGAACAATCACGTTTCCAAATAGTTTACTATTGTACCTGCCCCAGTCTGCTCCTAATAATTTTAATAAACTCTATCTTCTTGTATTCTGTTTATTGAGCGAACTGAAGCTGCGGGAATCTGTAAAAAATATATAATTCCAATTACCAAAGTAGATATTCAAATTCAAAACATTCAAGACCAAAAGGTTATTGATTGCAGAATCCAATCTCACTACTGAGCTAGCGAGGTATGAACTTACTTGTAGATGACTTTTGTGGAGATGTGCCTCTGTTCTTTGATCTCTTCCTGTAATCAGTAGTAAAGGCATTTTATCTATGAAACTATTCACAGATGAATTACTAGTAGAACTCACTGGTGAAGTTAAGTGGCCTACTTAAGCACTGGTGCACTAGTAGAACGACTGGCTTTCAGCGCACTGCGTATTTATTGTAGGTCGATCAACCATTGCTTCTAGCTCTGCTAATGTATGGAGCGGTTGAAGAGGTGAAATCCATGAAACATTGTGAAGGGTGGCATAGTTCCTCGTGGTTTGGAGTGGAAGTCCTCTCTCCTGTTTGTTATTTCTTTGCATTGTATTTTCTGTTCGCTACCTTTGGATTTTTTTCGGGTAGTGCTGGCTTGACAACTTCGCCAGTATTTTTAGTATCACTCCCAATTTCGCTCGTCGCTTCATTGCAGCCTTATAGATCGCGTACCGAGCGACGCCAGCTTGAAGCGGAGTTCTACCACCTCTTTGCCGGGTCTTGGTACATTTTATTATTAAAAATATTGTTCTCCTTTGATATAACTACCAGAGAGTGTAACTGGTTAATTACTTCTTTGTTTTTGTGACTTTGTTTAATGAAAGTTGACACCTGTTGCATGTGGCAACCGCTCTCTTCGAGTTCATCGTCACTGTTTCCTATTTCTTTGGTCTCGACAGTGTAGCGGGCTTTGCTATAGTTCAGCCAAACTCTAAGTGTGCTCCGCGATACCCCTAAAGGGGTTCCGCAAGAATTTATAAAAAAATCAATACACCTCCCTCGAGGGGTAACGCCTTGAGGCACGCCACATGTGATTGGCTTTTCGAAACTGATCATTTTGCTCATTTTCCCACTCTGAGTACTATTTTGTAGGTAATTTTCTAATGGGACCTCTCACTCCCGGCCGTAGTTCAGGCCATGTTGGGGAGTGAGGAGGCCTGGATGGCAATGGTCTCCTTCTGCGAGGAGGTGATGACGCAGAAGGAGACTGCGGAGAGGGCCCGAGAGGATGATCCTTTGGCGGCCCCTCTCCGACGCAGACGGCGGGGAGCAAGAAGACGGCGGTTCGCCCGTCTTCCTCCTGCTCCCTAAAAGTAGCACCGGGGTGTAAGCCGGGGGGCTTACACCCTATTCCAAGGTGCACCCGTCTGGGGGTGTCCCAGTATACCGGGATGCCCCCGTAGCGTGAGGAGGCCCGGCGCATAGGCTGGGCCGACCGCTGGGGCGATGTGGTAATCCTTTAGGCTCCATGTCTCCCTATTTCATAGCGGCGAGGTATACCCGGGTGTTTTTTAGTAGGTATGCCGCCGGCTTCACCGGTGGAGAGTCCTACACTCCCCCACTGCCCGACCCAGGCAGTTGGATAGTGCGTAAAGCATTTCTCACCCGGATAACAAAAAAAAAAAAAAAGGTTATTTTCTAATGGTTTCAGTTGTGTACCTTAACTTGACTTACACAGACTGACTGTCGAAGCAATGATTATTATTAGGTCCATCAAGTTATTTTACCTGCGAATAACTATTTCGATCTATGTCTGCAATTCGGATTTGTTGCCATCTAGATGCATGTGAATTTAAATGCGGTTTCGCAATAATATGTGGCAGCCAATTATTTGCAATTAGAATATAATGACTGATCTAATGAACATACCTTAACTTGACTTAGACAGATTGACTGTCGAAGCAATGATTATTATTATTAGGTCCATCAAGTTATTTTACCTGCGAATAACTATTCCGATCTATGTCTGTAGTTTGGATTTAATGCCATCTAGATGCATGTGAATTTAAATGCGGTTTCGCAATAATATGTGGTAATCAAAAATTTGCAATTAGAATTTAATGACTGATCTCATGAATGGACCATAACTTGACTTACACAGATTGACTGTCGAAGCAATGATTATTATTAGGTCCATCAAGTTATTTTACCTGCGAATAACTATTTCGATCCATGATGACTGTGTATGTCTGCAATTCGGATTTATTGCCATCTAGGTGCATGTGAATTTAAATGCGGTTCCGCAATTATATGTGGCAGTAAATATTTTTCCAATTAAAATATATTGACCGATATAATGAATGGACCTAAACTTGACTTATACAGACTGACTCTTTCGTATCCCAAAATTATGTTCCAATTTACTCACGAGCTTCAGAAGAGACATGGTGTCAAATGCTTTTCTAGGTCTAAGAATACTGTTAAGCATTTTGGTCTACTGTTACTAGTACTAGTTTCTGAGCTACAAAATCCATGAAATCATGAATGGTCTCATGAGTAGATTTACCAGGTCTAAAGCCATATTGTCGCTCCGACAACAAGTTTGGTTTTTCGAGGTATTCTATAAGCCTTTTAATAATAATCTTCTCCAATATTTTTGAAAGAGTAGGTTGGAGTGAAATTAGATGATAATTATCAGAACAATCACGTTTCCAAATAGTTTACTATTGTACCTGCCCCAGTCTGCTCCTAATAATTTTAATAAACTCTATCTTCTTGTATTCTGTTTATTGAGCGAACTGAAGCTGCGGGAATCTGTAAAAAATATATAATTCCAATTACCAAAGTAGATATTCAAATTCAAAACATTCAAGACCAAAAGGTTATTGATTGCAGAATCCAATCTCACTACTGAGCTAGCGAGGTATGAACTTACTTGTAGATGACTTTTGTGGAGATGTGCCTCTGTTCTTTGATCTCTTCCTGTAATCAGTAGTAAAGGCATTTTATCTATGAAACTATTCACAGATGAATTACTAGTAGAACTCACTGGTGAAGTTAAGTGGCCTACTTAAGCACTGGTGCACTAGTAGAACGACTGGCTTTCAGCGCACTGTGTATTTATTGTAGGTCGATCAACCATTGCTTCTAGCTCTGCTAATGTATGGAGCGGTTGAAGAGGTGAAATCCATGAAACATTGTGAAGGGTGGCATAGTTCCTCGTGGTTTGGAGTGGAAGTCCTCTCTCCTGTTTGTTATTTCTTTGCATTGTATTTTCTGTTCGCTACCTTTGGATTTTTTTCGGGTAGTGCTGGCTTGACAACTTCGCCAGTATTTTTAGTATTACTCCCAATTTCGCTCGTCGCTTCATTGCAGCCTTATAGATCGCGTACCGAGCAACGCCAGCTTGAAGCGGAGTTCTGCCACCTCTTTGCCGGGTCTTGGTACATTTTATTATTAAAAATATTGTTCTCCTTTGATATAACTACCAGAGAGTGTAATTGGTTAATTACTTATTTGTTTTTGTGACTTTGTTCAATGAAAGTTGACACCTGTTGCATGTCGCAACCGCTCTTTTCGAGTTCATCGTCACTGTTTCCTATTTCTTTGGTCGCGACAGTGTAGCGGGCTTTGCTATAGTTCAGCCAAACTCTAAGTGTGCTCCGCGATACCCCTGAAGGGGTTCCGCAAGAATTTATAAAAAAATCAATACACCTCCCTCGAGGGGTAACGCCTTGAGGAACGCCACATGTAATTGGCTTTTCGGAACTGATCATTTTGCCCATTTTCCCACTCTGAGTACTATTTTGTAGGTAATTTTCTAATGGTTTCAGTTGTGTACCTTAACTTGACTTACACAGACTGACTGTCGAAGCAATGATTATTATTAGGTCCATCAAGTTATTTTACCTGCGAATAACTATTTCGATCTATGTCTGCAATTCGGATATATTGCCATCTAGATGCATGTGAATTTAAATGCGGTTTCGCAATAATATGTGGCAGCCAATTATTTGCAATTAGAATATAATGACTGATCTAATGAACATACCTTAACTTGACTTACACAGATTGACTGTCGAAGCAATGATTATTATTATTAGGTCCATCAAGTTATTTTACCTGCGAATAACTATTCCGATCTATGATGACTGTGTATGTCTGCAATTCGGATTTATTGCCATCTAGGTGCATGTGAATTTAAATGCGGTTCCGCAATTATATGTGGCAGTAAATATTTCTCCAATTAAAATATATTGACCGATATAATGAATGGACCTAAACTTGACTTATACAGACTGACTCTTTCGTATCCCAAAATTATGTTCCAATTTACTCACGAGCTTCAGAAGAGACATGGTGTCAAATGCTTTTCTAGGTCTAAGAATACTGTTAAGCATTTTGGTCTACTATTACTAGTACTAGTTTCTGAGCTACAAAATCCATGAAATCATGAATGGTCTCATGAGTAGATTTACCAGGTCTAAAGCCATATTGTCGCTCCGACAACAAGTTCTGTTTTTCGAGGTATTCTATAAGCCTTTTAATAATAATCTTCTCCAATATTTTTGAAAGAGTAGGTTGGAGTGAAATTAGATGATAATTATCAGAACAATCACGTTTCCAAATAGTTTACTATTGTACCTGCCCCAGTCTGCTCCTAATAATTTTAATAAACTCTATCTTCTTGTATTCTGTTTATTGAGCGAACTGAAGCTGCGGGAATCTGTAAAAAATATATAATTCCAATTACCAAAGTAGATATTCAAATTCGAAACATTCAAGACCAAAAGGTTATTGATTGCAGAATCCAATCTCACTACTGAGCTAGCGAGGTATGAACTTACTTGTAGATGACTTTTGTGGAGATGTGCCTCTGTTCTTTGATCTCTTCCTGTAATCAGTAGTAAAGGCATTTTATCTATGAAACTATTCACAGATGAATTACTAGTAGAACTCACTGGTGAAGTTAAGTGGCCTACTTAAGCACTGGTGCACTAGTAGAACGACTGGCTTTCAGCGCACTGCGTATTTATTGTAGGTCGATCAACCATTGCTTCTAGCTCTGCTAATGTATGGAGCGGTTGAAGAGGTGAAATCCATGAAACATTGTGAAGGGTGGCATAGTTCCTCGTGGTTTGGAGTGGAAGTCCTCTCTCCTGTTTGTTATTTCTTTGCATTGTATTTTCTGTTCGCTACCTTTGGATTTTTTTCGGGTAGTGCTGGCTTGACAACTTCGCCAGTATTTTTAGTATCACTCCCAATTTCGCTCGTCGCTTCATTGCAGCCTTATAGATCGCGTACCGAGCGACGCCAGCTTGAAGCGGAGTTCTACCACCTCTTTGCCGGGTCTTGGTACATTTTATTATTAAAAATATTGTTCTCCTTTGATATAACTACCAGAGAGTGTAACTGGTTAATTACTTCTTTGTTTTTGTGACTTTGTTTAATGAAAGTTGACACCTGTTGCATGTGGCAACCGCTCTCTTCGAGTTCATCGTCACTGTTTCCTATTTCTTTGGTCTCGACAGTGTAGCGGGCTTTGCTATAGTTCAGCCAAACTCTAAGTGTGCTCCGCGATACCCCTAAAGGGGTTCCGCAAGAATTTATAAAAAAATCAATACACCTCCCTCGAGGGGTAACGCCTTGAGGCACGCCACATGTGATTGGCTTTTCGAAACTGATCATTTTGCTCATTTTCCCACTCTGAGTACTATTTTGTAGGTAATTTTCTAATGGGACCTCTCACTCCCGGCCGTAGTTCAGGCCATGTTGGGGAGTGAGGAGGCCT